>CM029775.1:17856005-20784241 GCA_017562165.1 Ectropis grisescens | reverse complement strand
CTGTTACGAGTACCGCGACATATTTTACTGCGAAAACTACCCTATCATTTACGAACCAGGTTAAACACAACATCCGTACTATAAACGAAGACCCGATTTATATCCGGCCTTATAGACACCCCCCAGTAGTAAATCAAGAGATACAGAAGCAAGTAGACAAACTTCTAGCCGACAATGTAATAGCTGACTCACACTCCCCTTGGAGCGCACCAGTCCACTTAGTGCCAAAAAAGCTCGACGCATCTGGTGAAAAGAAATACAGAATGGTAATTGACTATCGCCGCCTTAACGAGATTACCGTTGACGATAAATACCCCTTGCCCAATATCACGGATTTGTTTGATAAAATAGGGAAAGCCCAATACTTCAGCACAATAGACCTCGCGTCTGGTTACCACCAAATTGAAGTAAATGAAAAGGATAGGGCGAAAACAGCTTTTACTACACAGTCAGGACACTACGAATTCAAAAGAATGCCATTTGGGTTAAAAACAGCACCTGCTACGTTCCAAAGAGCAATGGATAACGTACTTAGGGGACTTCAGGGTATACATTGCCTGGTATATCTTGATGACATAATTATCTTCTCTTCCAGCCTACAAGAGCACACCCAAAAACTTCGAAAAATCTTCGACCGACTCAGAGAAACCAACCTTAAAGTCACTCTAGACAAATGTGAGTTTTTACGGAAAGAGGTCCTCTACCTTGGCCACACTATCACTAAAAACGGCCTTAAGCCAAACGATGATAAAATAAAAGCGGTGTTAAACTTCCCTCTACCCCGCACAACAACAGAAATAAAAGTTTTCTCGGTCTAGTAGGCTACTACCGGAAATTCATACAAGATTTCGCTAAACTCACACAACCCTTAACTACATGTCTGAAAAAGAAAAACAAAATTGACTGTAGCAAGCCCGAATATATAGGTGCATTCGAGAAATGCAAAGAACTTCTAACGAACGCGCCACTTTTGCAATTCCCCGACTTCGATAAACCGTTCGTACTCACAACCGATGCATCTAATTTCGCGATCGGCGCCGTTCTTTCACAAGGACCCATTGGTGGTGACAAACCAGTGGCATACGCCAGTCGTACCCTAAACGAAGCGGAAACACGCTATAGCACCACAGAGAAGGAACTTCTCGCCATAGTCTGGGCAACCAAACATTTTCGCCCATACTTATATGGCAAGAAATTTACTATATACACTGACCATAGACCATTAATATGGGCTAAATCAATTACAGAAGCTAACAGCAAGCTGACTCGATGGAAACTACGTCTCGCGGAATTTGATTATGACATAAAGCACAAAGAAGGAAAACAAAATTGCAACGCCGACGCCTTGTCACGTATTAGATTAAACGCAGTAGACGACGACGTCTCCATGAAAGTTCATATAGACTCCAAAAATAGACCCGGTACCAGCAGTTCGCACGAACGAACACCCTCGCCGATAGTCATATCATCCGACTCAGACGAAACTACCATATCTATAGCAAGTGGTGGCCCACGATCCCCTTACTCGTACCCGTCCATAGGAAGTGACACTGTCACTGCATCAGAGGGAGGACAAGAGGAGAAAAGCACTATAGGCACAATCCATTCCGCTGAAAATTTAGATACAGACGGCATCTTTATACTCGAAGAGGCTATCGACACTAAACCAAATCAAATTCTCGTATATACCTGGAATAGAGATGAACTGGCTGTCAAAGATTTGTCTAGGGACAAACAGAAAGTGTTAGAAGTTCACTTACCCTTATCTAACCCAGATCTAGTTAAAAGATTTTTGAAAAGCTATATCAAACCAAAAGTTAAATATTTCTTTTATTTCGAAAACCCGTTACATCGAAAACAATTCTCTGAAGCTACCATATTCCTTTTTTCAGAAGGGAACTGTCAAATTCATTGAATGCACTAAAAGAGTAGTCTAACTCTACCAAAGGCAACTTCGTACAAATAGAACAAAGCATACAAGACATCAGCCGCACCCTTAATGAGTCTAGACTCTCGCAGTTCAGCAATAAACTAATTCATCTGTATGACGCTTTCATACACAATTTTCAAATTCTTTACCTGAGACTCAATGAGATTGAAACTTCTATTGCCTTTGCTAAAGTTAACCTGCTACATCAGTCTCTTATAGATACAGACGAACTCATAGAACTACTTCAGAGAATTGAAATAACTGATAAGTTGGTATTCCCTGTAAACGCAGAGACTATAGTTAAAATAGAGCAATGTATAGAAATTAAGGCCTATGTAAAGCAAAATCAGATAAAGCTCATTATGCGTATTCCTTTGATAACAAATGACACCTTTAACTATTTCAAACTGATTCCGTTACCTATCTACAACAAAACAAACGACGTAACTTCCCTTATCCTTCCTAAATACCCCTTCATCCTAGTGAAAGGGTTGAAAGCTACGCCGCTCTCCCAGCCGTGCCGTGAAGTCGACGAAGCCCGGTTCCTGTGCTTCGAAAACGACGTCACCCAGCTGATCGAAGACCATTGCACTGCCGAACTCATGAAATTTTCGACCAATATCTCCAGCTGTCACCCAGTTCCTGTCACCGTTGATGACGTAAGAGCCGACCTGGTACAACCTAACCGCTGGATCCTTTACACAAAGAAGGACACCCTACTCACCAAATATTGTGGCGACGAGATAGAACAAGAAGTTGTCTCCGGGACTTATCTCCTCACCATTGACGACAGTTGTACAGTAAAAATAGAACAAATAACTTTAAGAAGACACCAAACGCAAGGAAAAGACGTAATTTACACCAGATTCCCGTGATTAATTTGCCCCAAATAAGAACCACCACTACAGACATGCAGAAACGACCGTTAACCTAGAAGGCATCGACCTCGGCGACACTCAGTTCCTGAATTTATTATTGCAGAAAAGTAGAAGTTCTAGTGACAGTGAAAACCTCAGTGTTTTAGGTCATAAAAGTGTTAGCTTAAGTAATCTAATTTTATGTGTAATCGCCATAACCGGCCTTGTATCGTTAGCGTTTAAGACTAAAATTAAGAAAATGTATGTTAAATTTAGGGGTTATTATATTTAGGGGTTATGGTAAATTTAGGGGTGTAAAAATTCGAGATCGCCCTCATCCCTCGGGTAATCTCGATCTTGAGGAGGGAGGAGTTATGTTGGGAGCACAGCCCTACCGCTCTGGGAACACCATGATTATGCCGTCAGCACAAAGCTGAGAATTCAACGAAGACGGCCACCCATAGCGGCCGGACGCAGCGTAGACTGCTGAATTAGCGTCTGGCTCCCAGCCTTCCTTTTAGAATAAGCTTTAGGTTTAAGTCATTCAGTGTTAAATCGTCCTAGAGTTAAGGTCTGGAGCAAATAAATTCATTATATATTTTTTTTAAATTGCTTTTTAAAAAGACCTTCGCGTGGCCCCCGTTCATGTCTATCTAGTATACAAATAGCCGATTTCATAAAAATATTATGATTGGTAGAAGCAAACAGAGACAGGAAATCACATTATCATATCCTGCTTTTAAATTCATGTGTGGTTAATTTGAGCTACTTGTTAACAATAGATATCATTTCACTACAGTTCGAAATGCTCTTTCTTTGCTCTTAAAAATATAGCAACCCACTACTGTTGTTAATTTAAAAGTTTGGATGTCTGTTAATCAATTTAAGCCTGTTCACAAAGCAGTAGGTCGTAGTTAGAGATTTACTACGATAACATGGCCCGCCCCTCCAAATTAGTGTTTTAATGTGTGTAGTCACATCCTTACGAAAGAGTTTGTATGTAGTTGTAATTATCCGTCTGCAGTAGCAGTACGCACACATGCGTGGTGGTGCGTTGTATATTCTTTCACAAATACTTTCAAACGTTTTGAATTCTGGAGGGGCGGGTCATGTTATCGTAGTAAATCTCTACGAGACGATGACGGCCAATGTACGCATTGGGCAGATGGTTTGCATCACACCTGCCACCTGCCTATAAGTCCTATAACAGAACAATGCGACAACAATTTGCAAACATGATACTATCTCTCACAGTTCTACATTCATCATTCTAAGATGAGGTGAATTTGTCCTGTAATGTCTCTGAAACCATTGCTCTTCAAACCGGAACACATGTGTATTCTGGTGTGTGCAAATGCAAACATTACTGCTTGACTATATTATAAAGTAGTACTTCCCAGGAGGACTAAGAGTCCTACCACTGCATGAATTAGTATTTTTATTGTATAAACTAGATACATTACATTATTGATTCATGCTCCGCTTCTGTTAATAGTAGCGTTATTTTCTATAGCCTATAGCCTTTCTCGATAAATGGACTATCCAATAAAAAAATAATCTTTCAATTCGGACCAGCACTTCCAGTGATCCTAGTGTTCAAACAAACAAACTCTTCAGCTTTATAATATCAGTATAGATAACTAATAATAATAAATATATATATATATATAAATATGTAGAACTAATATTATAATGTATTCTGTGCAGTGCACAATAAGTAAATAAAGTAGCATGATATGAATTGTTTATCTAATGAGACCAAGAAAGTTCTCAGAAATCAGCATTGATAAAATTGATTGCTAAATAGATAAAAGTACCAATATTATAAGTGATTGTTTTATGTATTACTAGCAGCACCCCGCCGTTTCACCCGCGTGGTTCCCGATTCCGTTATTTTCCCGGAATAAAAAGGAGCCTATCCGTTATTCCAGACCATTATCTATTTATGTACCAAATTTCATCCAAATCCTCTAATAGTTTTTACATGAAAGAGTAACAAACATCCTTTATTTAGCTGGGCAGGGAGAGAAACACGAGTAGTGAAGGTGAGTGTTGATGTTCGTCGGAAAGGGGCCCCCACCTACACCTGTGTCACAAGTCTCGAGATCTACTCGGGATTTCTCTCTCAGCCACACGATGGCCCCCGCAACCACACGATGAATCCATAGAATGCTAAGAAGTTTGTCTCTCCCATCCATACTTACAAACTACAGTAGAACCTGGATAAGTTGAAATCCAAGGGAAACACAAAATATTTAAAATTATACAGGTTTAAAGTTTTCGAGGATCTGTATCTATAGGGACCGGTCCATACCTCTTCTAATCCATTATTCTGCAATGCTTTCCAAAAATCATGTGACAAGGAGAAATGATTGAGAGTAGCAACCCCCCCTATCTTCACCTGCACTCAGTTGGACAGCTTTCAAGTGACAGCATAGTGCTGAATCTTATTATTTTATACCCTTCTATCATCCTATATAGGTCTCCTGGTGGTTCATGTGACCCATAAATTTTGTTCACGAGCCTGTAGTCTAAATTATCAAAAACTTATAATCCAAGTAAGCTGTTCTCTTAATCTTAAGGCTAACCACCGCAAATCTTTAAAGAATTTCGAAGAAGCAAACAATAGGTGACATATTTATGTATTGTTTATGTTGAAATTTTTTTGTATTTTGCACACTCTTTCAAAATGACTCATTGACAAACAATAAAAAAAATAAAAACTTGGTGGACAATTCACACACAACACCATCTGAACCCAAACTAAGCAAAGCTAATGTATATGATATCTATACTAATATTATAAAGCTGAAGATAGCTGATATAATACTTATATAGTTTTAAATACATACATTTATTATACATAGAAACACCCAGACACAGTGCAAACATTTGAATTCATCACACAAATATTTGCACTGGGTGGGGATCGAACCCACGAAACCCTCGGCCGCATGTGGGCAGAGCTACTACCAACTTAGCCACTAGGGCAGTCAAAACAATCAATGTCAATGTTACTTTATAAGGGTGTTTCTATTTATAATAAGTATGTATTTAAAACTATATATGTATTATATCAGCTATCTGGCCACCATCTGACCCCAACAAGCTTTGCTTAGTTTGGGGTCAGATGGTGTTGTGTGTGAATTGTCCACCAATATTTATTTATTATTATTCACTCATTTATTAACTTTCTTAGGTTTACATTTTTAAAATATTTGTATATAAAAACAACATAAAAACATTATAAAACTTAAACCTAGTTTGCCGCCAGCAGCGGGGCAGGGCCCAGGCTACCGGTGGTTAGGGCTGCAGACTGAGGAACCTCCTGACGATGCGTGCTGTGTCAAGGATGACTGCCTTCTACATCTGACCCTTGATCCAACCGTCTAGCGAAAGTCTCTTGAGATGTTGGTCGAGACTTTTCGCTACAAGGCCGTATGCCGACACGACTATGGGGACTATGATCGTGGAATTAACATCCCACATGGCGGTAACCTCGTGAGCCAAGTCAAGGTACTTGCTAAGCTTGTCCTTCTCAGCTTTCACGAGGTTCTCGTCATGTGGTATGGTGATATCGACGATCACCGCCCGACGCTGAGACCGGTCTACCGTGATGATAGAGCGGTCCCAGTAGAGCAACGCACGACCATTTTCGAGAACTGGCAGAGGTGCGTACTTATAGTACGGCACCTCGGACTCGACAAGGCCGTGTCGAAGAGCAAGTTGCTGATGGATGATCCTGGCTACTAGGTTATGTCTGTGCAAGAACTCGCCGTTAGCAAGATGCGAACAACCAGAAATAACATGACGACGAGACGACAAATGTCGACCGTACCGTCCTTCTTTATGTGTTTCCGGTAATTGTTCGTCTTGATAACCTCATCTGCAATTGCACAGGCAAAACCCTCGGTTTCTCCGAAGAGGTCCCCGAAGCGCAGCCAGTTCACCGACGCGAGCAGATTCACATCCGGTCCCGTCAGGACCCGATAGAATCGCCCATGCAGCTCCTTGCTCTTCCACACTTCCTTGCGATCATCAATGCTGAGCACCGATGGTTTGCACTAGTTCTCGTTTGCCAATGAAAGAGGCGTGAAGCTTCTGTCAACTGCCACAACATCACGATGCATTCCGGACTCGCTGTTGCGGAAATAATCCCTGCATACCTCGCGGTTGTGAAGGTTCTTGGCATTTAAAAAGCCTCGACCTCCACACTTCCGCGGGATATACAGCCTCATAACAGATGAGCGCGGGTGTAGCATTCGGTGTGTTGTGAGCAGTTGACGGACCTTTCTGTCCAGGGCGTCGAGCTCAGTCTGAGTCCATCTCAGTATGCCAAAGGAGTATATCAGCAGAGGCATTACCCAACCGTTGAAGGCTCGCGCCTTGTTACCGTCTGACAGAAGACTTTTGAGTACTTTTGTCAGCCGGCACAAGAAGCGCTCCTTCACCGATTTCTTAATGTCATCTGCTGATATACCCAAGGACTGTGACATACCGAGATATTTATAGGTCTCGTCTTCGGAGAGAGATCTGAGAGTTATAGTCTCGGAAAGTTGTAAATTCTCTGAATTTACTACTTTCCCTCGCTGTACATGCATGACCACACACTTGTCTACACCGAACTCCATCTTGATGGCGTTACTAAAACCTCCGTGGTTTTTAATAGCTCCAACAAGTCTTGGCGTTTCGGTGCAAAAAGTTTGAGGTCGTCCATGTACAACAAATGAGATATAACCTCACCTCCTCTCTCTCTCTCTCTTATTATTATTATTGTTATTAAAGGTTGTGGAAACATTTCTTTAAGTTACTTAGGGCCAATACAGAGATTACTTATTGAAGTTATAGAGGTTGCGTATTTTAAGTTAGGTTTTGGGTTCCGATGAGGAGGGAACATATTATTTTTTTAAGTTATAGAGGTTTTTCAGTTACCGAGGATTGAGTTATCGAGGTTCTACTGTATATTATAGTGACTATAGTATAAAAAGTGTGTATGTGTGTGTGTGTGTGTGTGTGTGTGTATGCACTTATGCATGCATGAAGTTCATTCTTCTACTCTTTATTCTTTGTGCAGTTGGCCTTCTTAGCCCAAATTCACCCTAGAATAGATATTATCTTCAACACAAGAACTGAATTATTCTGAAGTTATAACATTTACTAGCTAAATGCAGGGTGTTGGTTGGTGACCACTGACCATGCTTTGAGATTCTGAATAGCTTTTATAGTCGATGTTTGCATCAGATATCAAGGAAATTGGTAGTCATCTGAATTCCCACAAGCCTCACACCCTAACTTGGTCACCAAGTTGTTAGACAAGTTACTTATAGTATTATTCAATTTACATGATATTTTATAATTGTGTACATGCAAAATGGTATAAATTGGCTAATCTGCTTCAGTGTTAAAAAAATTAATAATCACTTTTTTATGTTTACATTAATGTTTATAAGGCGAAATATTACCATCTACCTGCCACAATCTGAATTTAATGTGTTAATATACTGTCTTTAGTAATATTTATAAAACTTACGGGTTATTTACTAGAAATTCAAACGCAACAGTCAGAGACTTCAGGTATTTAAATATACGAAAATTTAAATTATACCTTATAATGAATTTATTCATTCTTTTAATTTATAGTGGTTAGGACACCTATATGTCAATCATGAGGAGGAGGAAAGATTTGATTCCTGCAACTATACTTACCTTCACCCCAAAGTATTTTTCAATTTGTAGATGTAAAATTTTGTCCTTATAGCTAGCTTTTCCAGTAAACAAAATCATCTAGACGAGTTCAAGAATTTACAAATATTCTTGTAACATGTGACATCCACAAACAGGACATAGTGAGTCATGGTTTATGGGTTTGATTCTCTCCTTGTGAAGAAATACACCAAGCCCTAGCAAAGGAAAAACAAAAGTGGACTGTTTAAGAACATAAATTACAAGTTTTCAACTTACTGTTATTATAGAGATTCCCGTCATTACAAGGTAGGTTGCCAAATGTGGGTGATGATAGCTGAGGCACTAACTGCATCGGGGAGCTGCCTGGAGACTCAAGGTTACTGCATGAAGGAGGGGAGGTGGACCCTTCGCTCATATCTATCTCACTGGACGACATCCTCGACACTTCATCTACCTCAGGTCTGTGCTATGAAAAATACATTCATTACTAACATTATGATAACAAACACAAATCCCTATTTCACTGCGGAATGTCAGCCTGCCATTTACTTTTTTTATCTATCACATTCTGGAGCCAATAGTATCTTTGGCACAAAACCGAGTACACCACCTCTCTGTTTAACTTGCCTCTGCCACAATTTCATCGTGACTTTGGTACACCTCCCATTCTCTGCCTAACAATAACTGCTATGCTACATTATTTCAGATAAATATTACCGATAAAATTATACACATAGTACACAAGATAAATATGTTGTCAGAGGTGTTGTGAGAGATGTCATTTATTTTGTTAACAACAAAATAAATGACATAAGTAGGTATGTACTAAGATTCTAATTGCAAGTGTGTACCGATGGATGCATAGATTGTTGTGAAAGTTTCAGACGCAAACTATTGAAAGGATCTGTTTGAAATTTGCTAGAGTTAGGTACATTAAATTTAAAATGTCTGAAGTTGTAACCATTTCGCGGAATGAATAATGATAATGAAAAAATAATGCAGGTAAATCACGGGAATAAGTGGAAGCTCACCACCAGTAGTTACGTTTACGTATACGTTTAGCACTCAATTTAAATAAATCTACAAATGAGCATTCTTGCACTTACGCTGAATAATGTATTTGACAATAAGTTATTTCTGGACACTAACAGCAGTATTATCTTTTATCCTTTATACCTACAAGAACTTATGACTCACGTTTCACCAAGAGAATAATTAAGTTAGGTACCTACTTATGCACTATTATTTACGTGAAATGACATCACATTGCTGTAATGTATCATTTGAATTCCTGTGTTCAGTCTCCATCATCAGATGTAAACGAATGCACTTGCACTTTCATAACAAAAATCCACAAACACTATTTACTATGAAGTAGGTATTACTTGACCACGAAATTACCGTACCTACCTATCTAATATAAATTGCTGCAAAATGCTAATTTACTCAAACTCTGAACTTCGATGTGATTTCAGCACTTTCAAACCATTAAGTTTATATTTTACTTTTAGGTATTTTCTTTCATTAAATATTTTACGACTCTGGGACGTTCAGATAGTAAGCTTCAAGCTTCTACGGCTTCTAGCGTTCTAGCTTCTAGGCGTTATTAAATATTAAATGTTTTTGGTTTTTTGGTATACGGGGAACGGGGTTTCCCCAAACGAGTGCTGCCAGCTATTATACCAAGAAAGCGCTAAAATAATATTATAATATAGTTCATAATCATTTCAATGTGCTCACAACGCATGGACGTATGAAAAACATATGTCCATGGCTCAACGATATTTATACAAGAGGGATTTTAGGTCAGCGTTTAAAACGGCAAACCACTTAACAACCGATAAAACACAAGACGCCAGCTAATGTCATGTCAGTCGTTGTTCGTTCGTTGTATGACTTAAGCGGCTATTAAACTACGCGTTATTCAGCACTCGTTATTCAGACTGTTTTAAAGTCTAACTTCTCAGCTCGCTATTACACCAGTTTGAAAAACGCGTGCTCTCGCGCTTACGCGATACAACTCGGGGACTTTTAAAAGTACTTCTTTTTCTTTGCTTCACGGTATTATGGTATTAATGCATTTAAATTTAAATTAAAAGGATTTTAAGTATTTATTATAAGTATAATAACAGCGAGATCAAAAATAAAATTATGGCATTCGAACTCCGAATACCCAAAACCCAAAAACAAAAATTACCGTGAATATCAATGAACCAATCCCGAACTAATGAAATAATATTTTAAGACTATTTGTCAATGTCAGTGCCATTTATTTGATTATTTGTCGGTCTAACTGTTTTTGTCTTATTACACTACTCGTTATTCAGACTGTAAGCCAGTAAGACTCGCCGAACCCGATCTTGCTGTCTGAATTCAGAGTCTAACCAGTCTGACGCTTATTACACCACGCTACTTAGACTAAGAATGTCTGAATAACGAGTGGTGTAATAACGCCTTTAGCACCTTACCTGCCGCACTGCGTACTCCCCTATGATTAAGGTTGCCATCCGTCCAGGTTTCCCCGGATTTGTCCTAGTTTAGACGGCGTCCGGGCAGCGTCCGGGCCGGATTTCATCTTCATCTCAATGTAAGAAGAGATAATAACATTTTTTTACACATAACAAATGTGTAAAAAATTGTTGACATGTGCGGGTTTTGGGCTCTATAATCTGGAAAATCCGGGGTTTTCACGAATCTTGTCCTGGTTCCAATGACCTATTTAAAAAAAACGAGTTCCTCGAGCTAAACTTTGGCAAGACGAAAACGAGGTAATCGGTTTAACCCCACTCAGTCATGCACTCGCCAGTGTCGAGAACAGTCCGTATCGCTTTTAGGCATTTTTGGTTAATATTGTGATGTGAACAGAAGGAAAAACATTGCTGTGTTTTTAGATATTGTAAAATTATACTGCAACTGTCAAAGAGAAAAATGTTTCATTTCATACGTAAGTAACACTATAATTCTTTTTCAAATTATTTGTTACTTAATTTGGTTGTTTACTCCTACGAATGGATAGAGCGAGATGGATATAGTCAGATTAGAACGAGAGTGTAAGAGAGATCCGATTAGTGTCATGGCAGCAGATGTGTGGTGGTATGATGCTGGTTGCATAGCTGGGCATTAACTCGTTGATGCGAAGAGATTTGTTTCGTTTCATCATTTCATTACTTAGCGCCAGTGCTTAGAGTGACGAGAGTTTTGTTTGTTGTTATTATAAATTACTGTCAGTTATATTTGCGTCTTGATAAAGAAGATCGCAGTGTAATTTAGTTAGTTAAAAAAGTTTACTGTGCAGTGTAATAATTAAAACCATATCATGGCAGACATGGAATCAGATTCCAGCAGTTCTGATGAGAATCCATGGCCATATTATTTGACTGAGTATGTAGAATTGGTATCCAGATCGGGCCAGGAAATACTTTTTGCGTGTAAGCGATGCTTACCGAAAGATGGTACATGAGTCAGTACATACCTACAGTTTGAAGAGATTGTTAAGGTGGACTCTAACCGGGGGAAGATAAATAGGAGAACTAATTCTGACAATATTCATGATAGCAAAAATAGCAGTAATCCCAATCCTGTTAAAATATAATTATAAGCATGGCATGCCTAACCTGAAAATCTCGTCAAAAACAAACACAAGCCAGCCACTACGAAACACCAAAAACACACCATGTTGTTGCTTCAGAGATAGGGATACCATACACTGATTCTGATTCTACCAAATCTTTCGGATAATCGCCGAAACTTATTTGCTTCAAAATAAAATTGTACAAGCCTTGCTCTATTTAATAGCGTAATTAATGAATCTATTTATTAGACCAACTAAAGGCTTAGTGTTGCTCTTGAAATAATCGCCAACACGTACATTCCTTGTCCTTATTTTTAATGAATACATTTTTAGACCACGTACGAATTTTTAAAACTTATATCATATTATGTATAAGCGGTTTGTTTTAAAAATGCCTTTTTGGAATCAAGTGTACCTAAGTACTTTCTTTTTAAAATATCCCAATTCGTTCAATAAATACCCGATGGTAGGAACACTTAAGTGCTGTCATGTAAAACATTTGCAAAAAAATCCAGTATCTACTTTCATTAGCCAGACTCTAGCCACAGACTAAGTAGAGAGATACACTACTCTAGCGTATTGTGCGGTGACACACCAGACAGTATTTTCTATCGTGGGTAGGTGAAAATAGTGTACTACTTAGTCTGTGGTGAAAATAGAGTTGCGTCAGAGATGGATAAGACTGTTATAAAACTATCGACATCTCGATATTTTCCAGTCGTCATCATCATCATATTATTGTCATTTTAACTATATTTTCAGCTGATATTTAAGTATATCCGATATGTGTCGTTACAGAACAGATATTGAATAGTGGAAATCATAACAAATACTACTTTTGAAGTGAAAACTTCTTTTGCCGCACCACAAACATTTTTCTTGGGCTGTGAACGAAGCTCATCGTCACGCTCGTAAATGAAAGAAATCATCGGGTGAACTCGGAACTAATTAATAACTCATATATCATAGTCGGTAAGTTTTTTAGTTTAAGAGTTTACTGGAAACGAAAGATGTAATATTATATTTTCTACGATAATGACCTCCATGACTTTCGCCTTCAAAGGTAGTTATTTAAATTGGATCTGCAATTTAGTGCAAGTTTCCGTGATCAAGAACTCGCCGCAGGCGCCATCATGAAATAACGTTTTAGCTGATATCTCGAAAACTAGGGCGACATCATCCAATATGCAGATGATACCACAATAATTATTTCAGATGATAATATAGATAACTTGATTATTAAACTCAAAGAATTTTAATAATTAAGAAACTCAAAATTAGAGGTCTGGTGTGGGGACAATGGACTTCATTTAAATAAAGACAAAACAAATATTGTTTTTTCAACCCCTTAACACCTAAAGTGAATACTTTCCCCTATAAACATAGGAGCTTCAACATTATACACAACAAATTCTGTCAAAATGTTAGGATTTGAAATTGATTCATCGCTAACGTGGAAGAATCATAAAGATATCACATGCAAAAAAATGTCCAAAGGAGTGTTTGCTCTCAAACAATTTAAAACTATTACATCCTCTGAATGTTTGAAAGAAGTTTACTATGCATAATATGTCCATTCTTTAATGTCGTACGGAATAATTGTATGGGGAAGTGCAACAGATTATGAGAGAATTTTAAAAATACAAAAGCGTGCCATCAGAGTTTTGGTTGGTATCAGGTGTAGGGAGTCATGTAGAAACCATTTCAGGGATTTGCAAATTTTGACATCTGTATCACTTTATATTTTCGAAATTTTAAAATATGTTAGACAAAATATAAGTAAATACAAGCTCCATAAGACTAATAGGGTAAAATCTAATAGAAACAGAATGTATTTTGAACCTATACCACACAGATTGTGCATGTCTAATAGAACTCCACTCATCAGAGGCCAGAAATTATATAATAAACTCTCAACAGGAATTCAAACCCTGACAAGCGACACAGAGTTTCTTAAGAAGGTTAAGGTTATTTTATTGGACAAGACGATTTATACCCTAAAGGAATATTTAAGTAATGACTACACCAGCTACAATTCGACTAATGCCTGACATACCTAATAATTCATTAAATCAGAAATGTTATTTAAGTATATGCATTGACATATATGTATTTATTGAAATAATTAAACTAGTTAATTGAATATAATGCCCCTTTACAGCATTTTTAACTTTAAAAATTGTGAAATGTATTATACCATTGTTATTTTCAAGTGTTTCAAGTTTTTCAAGTGTAGATAATGATATATTATGAAAATTTAAATTGGAATATTTTATTGTAATTTTGTATAAGTTGTTATAATTTATTGTAATAATGTATCAATGATTGAATAAAAGGTTGTATTTTAATTTAACGTTTTCGTAGTGTACCATACAACCATTTTGTTAAAAATTATGTATGTGTTATCTACGAAATAAATAATATTCTATTCTATTCTATTCTATTCTATGCACTTTAGGTCAAAAATTATCGAAATTGCGGCCGATAACTCTTAAAATATCAGTTTAATTGGTTCGTTAGATAGAAAACAAAAGATGCAAAATGCTATTTTCTACAATAATGCTCTCAGTGACTTTCGCCTTAAAACGTATACCTAGTTTCCGAGATACCGCCAAACTCGTTCTTTCTAAATGGCGCTTTAGGCAAATTCTGGATCTTGGAAACTAGCACTAAATTGCTAATCTAATATTTTTTGTCAGGTTTGGGATCATTTGCTGAGCATAAAATCACAAAATACTGACAGATATAGGTTGGAGCCTCTTGCGCCATGTTGCAAAAAACGTTTTGTCTGATATGTCAAAACCTATGTACTTTAGAGCGAAAATTATTGCAATCATCTTTTAATTTCTAACAATTTTTTTGTTCAATTTACCGTTTACGATTTATTGCTTATTTCCTGAACCAGTTTTTCTATTGTGGCCGATAACTCTTAAAATACCAGCTTAATTGGTTCGATAAATAGAAAACAAAAGATGCGAATTTTTTGAATTCGCATCTTTAGAATTAACAACAGTCTTATCCATCTCTAGTGCAACTCCATTTTTACCTACCCACGATAGAAAATACTGTCTGGTGTGTCACCGCACATTCTCTTTGATATTTGATAACAGCTCAACAGCTGATTACTCTAGTTAGTCTGTGCTGATTACCTACATAAATTGACATTATTATGTGATTATGTGAAATGTAAATAAACAAATATCACAAATAAGATTTAAACACGTATTTCTTTTGGAAAATTCCAACTATTCTACAACGGGAAAATATTTTAGCGGGTGGGTATTTTACACTATTACCTATACAAGTCTTCAATTACATTATGAAACTACTGTCGAAATTAAAATTATTCACACTATTATCTTCGAGACCAACTTCATCGGAAGTGTTGACCGCTTATTTGAAGCAGTGCAATGAACCACCCTGGACTTCGTATTTTGTTAAGGTATGATCTGATTAGAAGACATTTTATTAACCTAATTATATTATAGTTGTATTGACACGTCAGTCTGTCTGAAGAGATACGTGAGAATGCCGGCGTTTATGTTAAGGTTCTCTTAGGTTCGAAACTGCCCGACGCCCGTGTATACATATTATACAAAAGTGGCCGACGCCCGCGCCATACAAAGGTGACCACAGCCACACGGGGACACGCGACATATCCGTTTTGTATGGAACCGCGCGGTCGTCCGCGTAACGCAGTTTCAAGCCTTAGACACTAAACGTAACTGAAGTTACTAAAAAGTAAAAACACAAGTGATAGTGGCTGTTCCATCAGGTTTCCTATGTAGGAACTAAACCTATTTAATGTATGGATTTATTTGATTATTTACTTTTATTAAATCATTTCAGAGCTTTTGAGTGGATTGGATTGTAATGTGGTATACAGTTGGATTTATAGTCTGGAATAGCATAGGTAAACCACAGGGTGCTGCTAGTAGTAGCGCCAGTGAAAGAGCTGGCTATCACTAGCTTAGTTCTCGTTCCCGTAATTTTCCTGATAAAAAGTAGTCTATGTGCTAAGGCAGACCATAAACTTCACCCCAATCTGTTCAGCCATTGTGACGTGGTCAAGCAATAAACATGCCAACATCCAAATTTTCTCATTTATAACTTTGTAATATTGAGCCTATTCTTGAGCCATTCACATTTGTGATAAAAAAGAGATAACATAAATACCAACCTGTTTTCAGTACAGTAGCGTGAAAGATGACCAGTTTGGCATGTCTAACTTTAACTGGCTTGTCGGCAAGTCCAATTACCAGATATTGAGGACAGGGTGCTTTCCATACATCAAGTACCATTGCTCCAAGAAGCAAGCAGAGGACTTAAGTACTTCCGATAAATTTATGAGGATCATCAAAGTCACTAACTTAGGTAAGTGCCATACATTTTTATTTTTTATACATAACTATTGATATATTTTCAGGCATAATTAAGAGTAGGCAACTTATTTTATATTGTAACTGCTGATACTCAGGGTCTTCTTTCTCAATTTCACTATCCACTACAATGGCCAAGTGAAGGTTGGACCATAGATCCTCAGAAAAAGGTTTTTTTTCTTCAATGGTGTTTTTCTCACGATTTTGTTCTTCACCATTAAAGTCATAAACTTTGTAAATCTGAACTTGGGAAAATACTCAATTCCTGGCTTAGTTTGAACTTATTTGTTTAACATAATGTTTTAAATCATAGTTATGTCCCACTGGGCCCACAACACAGGTTTGCCAAAAAGACCTTTGTAAAAATTAACTATTGGTAAACATCATTTATATACACTAAGCAAAACTTGCGCTATCAATGCCAGATAGCTTTAATATATTGATACTATGGATAGATACTTATTATAGTCATTACAGCTGTATGTTCCCTTAGACCTGATTACTACGCAAATGTAATAAAATTGACATTCTCAAAGCCATTTAATTAGTCTAACGGTGTCAATATATTTAAAAGAAATTACAGAGCAAAAAAAGAATCTCTATGAATCATTTTTTTTAATCAAGGTGGTTTGGTGGTGCAGTGCAGTTAGTGGGCCTCTGCATAATGAAATAGCCACATGGCACAATGCTGTTTCGGACAAGCATGTTGCTTACCATAAGTAAATGTATTGGTTGGTGCTGTACATTTAAAAGCACAGGTAATAATAAATTACATCAATAATTTTTCTGTAGATCATGGAACAAAAAGTCATATATTTGAAAGAAAATCATGTATTTGTTGATAAATGTATCATATTAATAATGATCAAATCAAGCATCTGAATTACAGCCTCAAGGGTGCCATGAAATAACGAGCTAATTATGTATGAGTTTTTAGTTAGGAGGAGCTATGTACTTAACTCCCCAAATCCTAAGTGTTTCAATTAAATACATAAATTAATTGCACAACTAACTGAGTAACCCAAGGACTGACTTGGAATCTACTCCCAAATTCAGACACAATCCCTTTACTGAAGCCAGAGCACCCAGATCCAGCTAAATAAAATGGTATAAGCTATGCTATTGCACTCTCTATGATTCCAAGCTAATGGAACGAGAGAGAAATATCACAGCCAAGGCTATTTTTGTTTGGCAATAGACCCAGATTATAGATTTTTTTTTTTTTTTTTTCACTTTTCTTCTTGCATGTTACAGGAATACCTTGCCTTCTGTACGGGTTGGCCGCCACACAGCTCATTCGACACACAGAAATAGTCCACACAAGTAAAGGCCCAGTCACAATATACTTCCTATTACCTGAACACAAAGGCTCACTTTATTGAATTAAGAACTGTTATTTGTAAGTCAACTTATTTATATTAATAGTAAGTAGATAATTTATGTAGATAGAACTAATAAATTAAAAAATTAAGTAAAATGTTGGTCTAAATCATACCTATCGTGTCATACGGTGTGGAGACATGGACGCTCAAAGTAGGAGTAGTAGAGTAGGAATGTAGTAAGCTTTAAGTCAGTGCCAATCGGGCAGCCATTATGCACGCACACTCTCCTTGAAAAAGGCCGCCGGACGCGGCTGAAACTGCAGTCGGATTGAACCGACCCGTGAGTTACCCGTCTACCTAATTAAATATGTGGAACAACCACGTTAATTTATATTAATTAGCTAAGCTAAAAACCATCTCCATCAAGTTAGCTTCACAAAAAAGGCATCGATACAGTTCCTTCGTTTCGGAGCTATGATGCCTCAGACAGAGACACTGATAGGTGGTATTATGGACGTATAAAATATATTTTTTATTATAATACGTCCATGGCAGGTATAAAGATAAAGATAGGTGTAAAGATAGATACGTCAGTCTTTAATTCCATAACGTTTAATTATATTTCTCTGGACCAAACTTTATTTTCATCCTATTTTGCACGACCTTAAGCGGTCCCTGTATTCCCGCTGTGAGCGGCAAAGATAGAATGCCATGCAGGTTTTAGTCGGTAGTGACACCATTCCTCATTCCATGGTGTCGAATATAACCCGACCGTCTCACCCAGGCGGAAGAATATGCGTAAATGCTTTTCCTCCACGTACAAAAAAAAGGGAGGGGATAGAGTAGATTAATTGCAGATTCAGTTTACCTATACCTCTATTTATAGTTTTTTTACTGTACTGTACTGTACGTGTTAATTGTGTCACATTTATTAGGTAAGAATAACTTGGTGTCTATTAGGAATCATGGAATCAACTATTAAGTTCAGTAATAACACACAATACGTAATTACTAATTAAATGTAACATTTAATCTCGAATTAGGAATAAGTAAACAAGAACACAGTAATGTTTGCATGATACTACATTTGTGATAGAATAACTTGCAAAGGTGTGTGGTTCGGTAGGTACATCCCCAGGCGGAGTCTGCTAAGAGTTAAGAGTCCTACTAATAAAAAAAACGACGGTTTTCCGCTTCGACTGATTTCTTATTCCTTCATTGAAATCGCAGCTTGTCTCAACATGTTAAAGTATGAATAAGCTGCACTCATCATCTGTAACAAAGCACACAAGTTTTTACAGTAGCGGCAATTTTAGTACTATCATCTCCAGTGCAGCCGTGGGCGTGGTGGTGTAGTGGCGAGAACGACCCACTCACAGTATTGAGGTCGTAAGTTCGAATCTACGAATAATTCAAATAAATGCACGAGTTTGCCTTTATTGGCATAATCCAAAGTGTCCTATGTGCACCTGAGTGTGATTTTGCTGTGAGATTTCTATGTGTAGAAAAGTGTTGTGTAAATTGTTGTGTTCATGAGGTTTCATTGTCGTTTGGCGGTTTATGTCGCCAAAAAGTCTCGTTGTTTGTCCGCGATGGACTCTTTAACCTACTTAACCTAAAAAAAAATTGCACACCGCGCGTAATTTGACTTGAAAGATAGGATAGTTTTTATTTCTATTAATAGTTTTTACATAACAATATACGAGCGAAGCCGGAACGAACATCTAGATATGTTTTTATTTGTTTAATTTTATAAACATATAAATACTGATTTGTAATTTGAACGTTGACGTGTACGGGGGTGTAGCTCAGATGGTAGAGCGCTCGCTTAGCATGTGAGAGGTACGGGGATCGATACCCCGCACCTCCAATTTATTTTTGCACTTTCATAAAAGTAACAATAGCTTGATTTACTATTTCAGCAAATAATCTTATGTTCTATTAATATTATAAACGCGAAAGTTTATAAGAATGTATGGATGTATGTTTTTCACGCAAAAACTACTAAATGAATTTGGCACATAGATAGAATAATAATAAGCTGGAATAACACGTAAGCAATTTGTTATCCCGGAAAAATAACGGGATCGGGAATTACGCGGGGCGTTAATAGTGTAAGTACCTACTTACATAAATAAGACAAGTAGAGACTGTCTGGGTGCGTGTGAAGACGAAACCTGACGCACATGTTATTATCACGTGAAACAGAACGAATGTCAATAAACACTTTTAAGCATTTCGGTATAGAGGAAAACTCGAACAAAATATAAAAAAAAAAACAAGTGCAGAGACAAGAACAAGGACAGGGAAACAGACAGAGACAGTGATTTGTAATTTGAACACTGTCATCTACGGGGGTGTAGCTCAGATGGTAGAGCGCTCGCTTAGCATGTGAGAGGTACGGGGATCGATACCCCGCACCTCCAATTTATTTTTGCACTTTCATATGAATAGCAATAGGTAGTTTTACTATTTCCGCATATAATCTTATTTCCTATTAACATTATAAACACGAAAGTTTGTAAGAATGTACGTTTGATTCCAAAGAGTTTACATTTTGTTACTCTTTCACGCAAAAACCACTGCAGTTTTGATTTGAAGAACTTGATTTGGATGAAATTTGGTTTATAGATAGATAATGGGCTGGATTACACAGGCTATTTTTATAACAACGGGATCAGGAACTACGCGTGTGCGTGTGATACCGTGGGGCGTTGCTAGTGGAAGTACATATATAAATATAAATAACTATAAATTGACTGGATGTGTGTAAAGACGAAACCTGAGGCACATGTTGTTATCGAGTGAAACAGAATGAATTTGAATAAACATTTTTAAGCAATTAGGCATAAAGGGTTATGTATAAACTCGAACAAAATATAAAAAAACAAGGACAGGGACAAGAACGATAGAGATAGAGAGAAATGGACATGGCACGGATACGAACAGGGACAGGTACTAGGACAAAAAGTCGTTCTTTTGTCCTCATAATCAGTGCGGTTTTAGTACCACCAGCGCCACGGCGAGATTTGTTCGGCGCTCCCTTTCTTCATGAACGCGTAGGAGGAAGGGGCGCCGCGCCGCAAGCGCAGAAGCTTCTTTATGTAGGGCGCCCTCTCCACCCCCCGCCAATTTCAAGCTTCCTCACCCCTTAGGCCGTTTCGGATACGCTAGGAGCACTCAACGAAGGGCTGGTATCGAACATCTAATTCCTAACGAAATATCATGGTGGGTTGTTGTGCTGTTTACGGCTGTCCGTCAACTAAACGGGACAAGATTAAAAGCTTTATTTAATTTCCTAATGATAAAATAACGTAAGATTAGAAACTTTTCAATATCGTTGCTTTATTACAAGCTTTGCTTAGTTTGGGGTCAGATGGTGTTGTATGTGAATTGTCTACCAATATTTATTTATTTATAATAATGAAGTCATTTTTTAACTCAAAGTTCGTATCTTACACAGCCAGTAACTTACGTGCCTAAGCACGGATTGATAATGCCTGGAGGAATAATTATAGTGACAGAATAAAGTTTCCTTCATGGGTAAGTGGAAAATAAAATGAGAATGTGTACCTACTAACAGAAATATCTAGGCACCTGATCTAATCTATCATCGATTTCGTTTCATTTTACGCGGCAATAAACACCCACAGATTTCTGAAACAATTTAGAAATCTGTGCAAACACCCTTTTTATTACAATAGTATAATTTGTTTATTAATTTCATTTATGTAACTCAACATTACTTATAGCAAGTTTATAGTTTATAGACTACTTCACGTCACCAGGTGAACTCAAGGGGCACAACTATTCAATAAAACAATTCAGTAGCCCTAGCTCTAACGCACACATTCACGCGTGTGTACGAACTACATCTGCGTAGTTGTGTGAAGAGTAGGTAGCTCCAGCGGCGTTTGTATGGAATTTTAGTGGAGTGTCCGGGGTGTGCCGTAACGCTGTTTTTTTAATAGTAGGTATACAATGACGAGACGAGCAGGACACGTGCCTGATGGTAAGCAATATGCTTGCCCATAACAATGCAGTAACACGTATCTATTGGAACATGAAGAGTCCAAATAATTACTTAGCACTAGACTGCGCTGGTCACCCAGAGATATAAGATGTTTTATCTCAATTTCACTAGAAACCTTGTCCTTGAAACCCGAACACAGTGATGTTTTCACATTACTGGTTGGCGGTAGAATAAATGGCAAAGGTGTGGTACTTCTCCAGGCGGACTCTGCAAGAAGACCTACCACTACAAAAATTGTTATCTACTGTATATATTGGTGGGCAATAGGCGTGACGACAGATCCTGCAATTATATAAAATTATTTAACACAATGACAGTTTTTAAATAGAATAAAATATGTACGAATTTTTAATTTTGTTAATTTTAGTTTAACTTACTTTATGATCATTCAAAGCTGGATGGGCAAGTCCATTTTAAAAGTACGAAATTATTAGAAAATGTATTTACCATTGGATAATATATTCAATTTCACGTAACGTTTGTTATGAAACCAGTTTTCTAAACGCACTACCATACAAGCTTTACGCGCGACGCATAGAAAATACGACAGTGTGACGTCACGTTTCTGTAGTGATTTGTATGAAGCGAGAGAGAGTCCAAAATTGTGATTTTAAAATCGTGATAGGTACGAGTATCACGGGAAGTTTTTAAGATAACAAAGTTATTCTTTCGCCTTTTGATGGCACATTAAATCAAAAATTAGTCGACACGCCTATTGAGAATTGAGACACAACACTATCTGACCCCGAACTAAGCAAAGCTTGTACTATGGCCTATGGCGGCCAGATAGCTGATATAATATTTATATAGTTCTAAATACATAGTTATTATACATATGGTATTGCTTGTTATGCTGAGGCTGTCGCTGTCTATCGAGTCAAGTAACATACCGCGGAAAAGGTCTCGAGCTGAAAGCCAGGCTGCCCCGTGTACTTGATGATGATGGGCACCTGCGCTTGGTAGATGATCAGCACAATCTCCGTGGCGATCATCCGGCCCAGCCTTGTTTCGTGCCAGCCGGACTGCCAGCATGCCTCGCCCACGGCAAAACCCTGCAAATGTAGTTTATACCTCAGAATTTGATAGCTTACTTTGGAAACTACGCGGTTGAAACCGGAGGGCGTGGCTATGAGCATGGCCATCTAGAAATGCTAGCGCATTTCTAGAGATTTCAATGGCCATGGTCCCGAGTTTACCAGAAGATTTCTTATCATTTCTGAGTGTGACACTAGAATTCAATTCACAGCCCACGAAAAATATGTCTGTGGTGTGGCAAAAAGACACAGAATCCGTAACACGACAGAATCCGTAATGAGGATATTCGCAAAAGAACGAAAGTGGCCGACATAGCTCAAAGGAGTAAGCAAGCTGAAGTGCCAATGGGCAGGCCACATCGCTCGCAGAACTGACAACCGATGGGGAAGAAAGGTTCTCGAGTGGCGACCACGAACCGGAAGACGCAGTGTGGGACGGCCTCCCACTAGATGGACAGATGACCTCATAAAGGTCCCTGGAAACCGCTGGTTGCAGGTTGCGCAGGACCGTTCGTTGTGGAAATCTAGGGGTGAGACCTATGTTCAGCAGTGGACGTCTTGCGGCTGATGATGATGATGTGGCAAAATAAGTTTTTACTTCAATAAAATAATAAGTCACAGCAAAACCTTAACCCTCAAAATATTGATGTTAAATCAACACTTCTCTTCGTCGTCGTCCATTGACGCATATGACAAACGTGCTACCATCAACCACATATCGTCTCTTCCAACACCTAATTACTCTCCTTTTGTTATTAATCAATTTGCCGCTTGTGATGTTAAAAAAACGATCCTATCCATCTCCTCTAATGCGGTCGGCAGTGATTGCATTAGCCGTAACATGATCCTTCCAATCCTTGATGAAATCCTATCTACTTTGTGTCATCTCCTTAACGCCTCTGTGTCACTGACATCTGTACCATCTTCCTGGAAAGAAGCTCAAATCGTACCTATTCCCAAAAAACGAATCCCATCTCTCCATCTGAATTTCGTCCAATTTCCATTCTCCTTTCCTCTCTAAAGTCCTCGAACGTCTGATCCACTCCCAACTCAGTTTTTTCTAAATTGCAACAATCTCCTTAATCCCTTGCAATCTGGTTTCCGTCCCGGCCATAGTACTACTACTGCTCTTGTAAAAGATATCTGATGATATTAGGCTGGGAATGGATAACAGAAAGCTTACTGTCCTCACCCTGCTCGATTTTAGCAATGCTTTTAACACTGTTGATTTCGATATCCTCCTGGCATTGCTCCGTTCAATTAACATATCTCCAACGGCAATTGATTGGTTTCGTAGTTACCTGCAGGGTCGCCGGCAGCGTGTACACATAGAAGATACCTTCTCTTCTTGGTGTGAAGTGCGCTCGGGTGTCCCTCAGGGTGGCGTTCTTTCTCCTATACTTTTTGATTTATTCATAAATTCAGTCACATCTCTCATTTCTTCTTCCTACCACCTCTATGCTGACGATCTCCAAGTTTATGCTCAAGCCTCACTTGACAACCTAGATGATGCTATTAAGATGCTCAACGAAGATTTGCGCCGCATTGAAAAATGGAGTAGGTCTTTCGGTCTTACTGTCAATCCCTCGAAAACGCAGGCCATAATTATTGGAAGTTCGCGGCTTGTATCGAGAATCGACTATGGCACTACAACCAAAGTTGTATTCGGTGGCGTGACGGTACCATTTAGTGCAGAAGTAAAAAATCTTGGCATTATTTTCGATCGCTGTTTTACTTGGGATCCACAAATTCGATCTATAAAGCGCAAAATATTTGCCTCAGCAGCATCACTTCGTAGAATTCGAAATTTCTTGCCTACGGCCACCAAAGTTGCGTTAGTACAATCCCTCCTTCTTCCCATCCTTGACTACGCTGACGTCTGTTATCTTGACCTTAGACGGGACCAATTCGATATGCTCGAGCGTCTTCAAAATTTTGTATTAGGTTTGTTTTCGGTCTCCGAAAATATGACCATGTTTCTCTTTCCGATCTAAGCTTGAGTGGCTCCCTATCCGTTTACGTCAGGATAGCCACATCCTATCACTTTATATACCACACTTTTCACTCCTTCTTCCCCTCCGTATCTAAGCTCCCGCTTCACTTTTCTGTGCGACACTCATTCGGTCGATCTTAGGTCGTCTACAAATCTCCTATTGTCTACTCCAGCTCATTCAAGCTCCTATTACGGTTCGTCGTACTGCGTGCAGGCTGTAGCCTTATGGAATGCTCTTCCTGCGGCCATTAGACGTGCGCAGAGCGTCGTTTCGTTCAGGACGCAGATTCGACAGCATTTCCTGACAAAAGTTGTTCACTGACTTGTGTTTATCTTCTCGGCATTTTGTGTTTCGTATTATATATAAGTATATATTTATTTATTGTACATACGTATATTATACATATCAATTTATACCTATTTATTGTATATTCATTATGTAGTCTAAGTAATTTATATATAATAAAATTATTTAATAAAAATTATTTATTTATATTGTTAATCGCAGCACTGCCCAAAATTTTACAAATTTAGTTTCCTAATGAACCAAAAGGTTATCTGGAAGAGATCGCTTTTAGCGATAAGATCGCCTTTTGTGCCCATTATGTTTTGTTATTTTATATGTTACTTGTTGTCAACTTTGTTTTGTGGTGCCAATAAAGTGTTTTGTATTGTATTGTATTGTAAATATATATACGGTCGAATTGAGAAACCTCCTTGTTTGAAGTCGGTTAAAAATTGCAATCACCGCCAGTTCACAATATAACGCGAGAGATTATAATCATAATCTAACGGTAGGTTAGGTTAGTTTGTAATCTAACATCGTTTGATTGTAATCTGACGGTTTTTACAATTTTCCGGTGACATACAAGTATATTCAACTAGTGTTGAGGGTTGTTGTCTGTTAGCGTAACCATAAGATTGAATATTATATAACCTCTGCAAACTTTCTTTTTAAATGTATTGGCAATAAGGCATATTGTTAAAACCTATCTATTTATTTAATTTTCTTATTTTTTTAAGTTCTTTATACAGTAGAACCTCGATAACTCAAACCTCGGTAACTTAAAAACCTCTGTAAAAAATAATATGTTCCCTTCCCATCAGAGCCCAAAACCAATACCCTTGATAACTTAAAACCGCTATAACTTAAAAACATTTTTTTCCCTTGGACTTTAACTTATTGCGGTTCTACTGTAATAAATATTCACAAAATATGTAGGTACAACAAAGATTATAAAAAAAATCTCAGAAGAGCTTGTCCTTTTCAGCTTTCACGAGGTTCTCGTAAATACTTTATAATATTATTATTAAGATACTAACTTTGTTCCTGAGGATGGTGCCGAGGTAGCAGGGTATCCACAGCTGCAAGGTAGCCGATGCTCCCAGAAATGTGAATAAAATTTCAAACACGCCATGCTCGAATTTCTATAACAAATAAACGGTCAAGGTATAAATGAATGTAACCTGGGAACCTTTAAACGAAGAGTCAACATGCATCTTCTGGTCAAGCGTGTAGCATGTATATCTTAAACTGACGAGACTCTCAGACTCTCAGACTCGCAGACACTTGCAAGATCCTCCAAATTAAGACTAACAGGCCAGTGCTCGAAATAGGGGACTAATCTCTTAAGGAGAGATTCAAGGTTATTATTATCCACTGTATCTACTGGTCAAGTTTTTTTAACTAGAAACCTAATAGGTTTGGACTTGACCGCCATCTCGTCTGATGTTAGCGACGATGTGGTCTATGCAGCGTTTCTACTTAGAAGAAATCGATGGAATGGCGAAGAAAGGTAAATTCTACGAGGATTATTCACACAGGGATATAAATAATGTCTCTAAAATGTGAGCACCTACACTCCATTCTTTGAGTAGTACGGCTAGTACGCCTTGGTACGCTTAATTGGTATCGGTGGTGGGGTAATAGAGCAAGATCCCGTAAATCCCAGATCTTCAGAGTGCTTTTAATAAGGGAAAGTCTTATTTTATGAGGAAGTGAAGTATGACGAAGTACTGCGACGCTAATTGTAGAAAATATGTTGAGAACACGAGCAGGACATTTCTGGTGATGGTACTTTGATGAAACAATTATAGTTATCTTGTCAGTGTATTGACCAGAATATAACATACTTTAGCATGAAGTACTGATGTTGCGCCTGATTGTACATGTCCCGTCAGACATAATGATTATCGGACATTACTCATCAAAGGCATTTCGAAAATCAGTAATTATGGGAAAAGGTAATTTTAAGTTTTTTTTTAATCTTTTGTAGGTTTACACTTGACCGCCATCTCACCTGATGTTAAGCGACGATACGGTCTACGATGGAGCGTGTTTACCTAGAAGAAACCGATTCACTCTCGATTTTAAAACACAATTGTTCATTACGGTTTTAGTACAATATAACATTCAGTCCAAACAGACCGCAACCGTTCGCGTCACAAACATACGTAACAGCAGTCTATCTGTAGCTATAGAATAAAAATTATATTTTGATTTGACGTTTCATAGTGATATCATCATATCAGATCATAGATATTATTTTAATTTGACGTTTCATAGTGTAGCATACAATCATTTTGTTAAAAAAATATGTATTTGCTAATTTGTTATCTACGAAATAAATAATATTCTATGGTGACGTATTGTGCAACATAAGTTTTCACTTCTAACGGCAGTTCCTATGACTGCCATTTTTTTCTGTATAGGTACCTACTCTGTTCAGCGGTGGTATACTCACTTCAACTATTTGATATGCAACCAGACATATTACCGCAGATGTCAGTCTCACTATATAGATCATTGTTGGACGGAAAATTATTGATGCTCTCTTTATAGCCCTGAAAAACAGAAACCATAAGTTTTGGTTCCCACTGCTGGGACTCGACGTTTTTTCCCATGAGGATAGAGTCAAGGCTATAAAACAACTTAATTATTGTTGTAAGGAATTTGGATCTGAGCTTATTGATAATTTATTTTCTGCGAAAAAAACCAAAACTGACCTATGTAGGTAATATGTATTTAAAATTAAATTCCGACATTTGACCAAAGTTCACACGAAACCATCGCTAAGTCGTCTAGGTAAATGGAAGTACCTAAATTGTAGTTTTTCATATTTCAAAAACCGCCTCGTCGATTTCGATAAAATTTATACGGATATAAAAGAAAATTATCAATATTGACTCACGATTTTATCCCGGGAAAGCAAGGGGAACGGAGACTCCGGTCACCTTGCTTCCACTTCCACAGGTTAACGTACTGGTTGTTTGTTTACAATAATGGTAGTAGGATATATATCATAACCTACCTGTATACCGAAACATGCCAGTTAACAATTCTTCCAAGTCTTTGATTGAGAGTCCTCTGAACGGCAGTTCTGCGAGGGTCAGTTTTCGGCAGCACAGCTACCGATTCGTCAAGCCCTTCGAACATGGCTTGGAAATCGAGGATTATCATGTCCATCATTATATAGTAGTGCAGCAGGAAATGAAATAATGCGTAAACGTACCCTGAAAGTTATATTTTAGTAGGCGTAGTACGAAAACGATTCAATTAATTTATTCGAAATATACTTTCAGAAAAACACAACAAAAAGGTAAAGAATCTGAGTACAAAATAATAATCATAACAATGTCAAATATGAAAAAGGAGCTGTAAAGGGGGCTCGTAAAAAGCGTTGTCATTTCAATAACCTAGCTAAAACACTAGCAAATTTATGAAAAACCTTCGCTCCGCGGGTTTACCGGCGCTGTTCCTGTTCCCATTATTTTTCCGTGAAGAATATGCCTATGTGGTATTCCGTATCAACTATAATTTGTGTTTTAAAATTTCGCAGCTTTTTGCCTTCAGACGTTCTGTGGTGATTGACCGAACATACATTCATACATCTAGAGACATAGTATTAATTTTCCGTAGATTTGCTAGCGTGCGTGACGTTAAAGAGGAAAATAGTATTCATACTTTGTCTGACGTTATCCAATCACAAAAAATATAAGTAGAATAAATAAAAGTCAAGTCTTTCGATAACAATCTTACGCGGATTGTTGAGGAGATGCTGAATGTCGGCATGAGGGATGCCCAGTGGCGCCAACCCAGTTTGACGATACGTTTCGGCATGGGGTTGCGAATTTTGCCAGAATATTGCCTAGTTTTGGTGATTCTATTCGAATCTCTTTTGTGGCTGAAGCGCTCAGTTTTTGGCCTAATTTATACCTAGCCAATGACCTACCCTCTAAGCCGGATGTACAAAGGAACTAGGGTCCTACATCCTGACGCAGTATTTTGGTTCTTCGAGTGTCGAGTTGGCTCTCCTCAATGCCGCTTCTAAGACGTAGTCTGGTGCCTGGCTGCATGCCCTACCTTCTTCTCAACTAGGTACGCTGCGGGACGACGACTCCATTATAGTGGTGGTGAGGCTCCGTCACGGCTGTGCCGTGTGCGAACCACACATTTGTGTTTGCGGGGCTATGGTGGACGCGACTGGATTGCACAGCTTCAGTTGTTCTCGTTGTGCAGGACGAAGGACTCTATACTCTAAACGAGCTCATACTAAGAGCACTCAAGTCGGTCGAAATCCCCTGCGTACTCAACTGCGGTTTGTCTCGCTCGGATGGTAAGCGGCCTGACGGACTAACTTTGATTCCTTTTTTTTGACATTTTGATTTGTAGCTTCATTTATTGTATAAATATAAGTAGGTATACTTAAGTACCTAAGTACTCCTAAAATTGTAGGTTTTCACATCTTCCTATATTATGTATTAATACATTTTTTCCATCTTATGGTTGCCTGAAAGAAATCACTCTTTGGGGTTCCCGGATGACACTTGTCTTCGATGTCTTACTTGGAACATGCCTTTAACCTCAGGACATTTCATTTTATTGAACAAATAAGTGACGATGGCCAACGTGATCTGTCCTTGGAAAAAAGACACAGTGGTAGGCAGGATTCGAATTAACGAGTCAACGACTCTACGATTGTGTGATGATACTACCACACGTTTTCTTCAATAGGATACCGCGGCTTCGAAGTCCTAACACAGAAGCACTATTTACCTAGAATGTAACTATTTACTTACCACCAAAACTAGTCACATACACTACAGTATACAAGGATTCCAAAGCAAAAAAGAGCTTCGTAATTAGGAGTCCTATATGGATCATCGTGCGGGAACCACATTGGGAACACCAAGGGTCTCTTAATGTTTTCGTCCTGCGTGGCTATGAGACTCTGATACAGCAGTATCAAGGTAGGATACATGAGATACATGCCACCGCATATCATCAACCAAACAGTCCAAATAATGCACAACTTCCACACAATTAACTGGCCAGCTAAAAATGGTTCCCTGGATGACAGAAACAAATATACAATGTTAATAATATTTAATAATATTAATTTAACGTAGAGGATGGAACAATTAAGTAAGTACATTACGTATATCATAAAATGCATAACTATAAATTTAAAAAACCCGACTGCAAAAAATCAGCAGATAAGAAATCATCACCATGTAATACTAAATGCTATCTAATCTAAGGACACTTTGGTGATTAGCAATTCTAACGATACCTTAATTGTCAAAATCCATTCAGTCGTTTGGAAGTTACAAGTACGTGGGTATAAAGAAATTTACAAACATACAAACAAGATACGCGCGAAAAATATAACCCTTCTTTCAGCCGGATAAAAATAGATAAAAAAATATAATTCTCCTTTTAGTTATTTGCACGCAATGGAAGGACTATTATTCTGAGAGCTTGTAACAGAATTTGAGTAGGTGTTTGAGGCAAGCTGAAAACTTAAACTTAGATTATTTTTTCATCTGTGACATAGTTCTCCTATAGATAGAAACACTTTATTGTTCTAAATGGATAAACAAAAAGATAAATTCTTAAATCTAGTGAAGCAAATGGCGGCCTTATCGCTAAGAGCGATCTCTTCCAAGCAACCGGAGGATGAAGAGAAAACTTTAAACAGCAAAAGACAGGGCTTATCCCCTTGTCCTAAGGGACAGGGCTTGTCCCTTAGGACAATGTGCCGAGACGAGGGTTCTTCACGATTAGCAGAGTGCTCAGTCGAAAGGCAAAGGCCGCGATGCGGTCATAGAGGTGAAACCGCGGCTATCTCTTGCTGCGGTGTTGAGAGTGGACCTCTCGCTGCCGACCATCTTCGCCGTGACAGGTCGTGTGAGTTGGAAGAGCGACAGTTGGAAGCCTCTCGCTCCTTCACTAATGCGGAAGCGGACACGGGGCGAGCCTGAATGCCACTCGGACTCGCACTGGTGTCGAACCCGGCATACCCCATCATGTCATTGTATGGTGGGCATACGTACCTACATTATGTATTTCTCCCGCATAAAAAAAGGTGTGTGACAAGTTTTCAGCTTACCTCAAATACCTACCCAAAATTTGCTAGGGGCTCTCAGAACATAAATATGTGTTATTTCAAACTATATTCTGACTGCGTTCCATATTACAACCCAATAGGTAGTATTCCGACATTTCCGACTTGACTGCGTGTGAGCGAGCGAGCGAGCCACAAACATCTAAATTTCACGTTTATAAGATTAGTAGGATTATCTTTAACACAAAAGAACGTTAAAATAAAACTGAAATAAAATACTTAGGCGATTCACACACTGACACGCACCCCGCTGCATGTTGCATGTCGATGCATCTACACACGTCCTACATGCGGGAGTACAGATTTGCATTTTCGCGCGGATTTTTCACGCACTCACGCGCGTTGTTGCGTTTTGCGGATTCACGGCGGCTCTGACTCATTTAATTAAAACACACGCGAAGCCAAATCACGTATGGCACTGCGGGACTCGGTGTGTGTCGGTGATCGGTGATACCCGGCGCGGGGTATCATGTATCTCCGCTTGTAGGCGTGCGATCTGCATGAACACACGTGGAAACATTTTCGGTGTGTTCGACTGTGCGTGTTTTCTATACTATACAGACGGAGATACTTACAAAGAACGAGGGAAAACGCATTCACTACGTTGCGTGGTGCGTGTCAGCGTGTTGTTCGTCTTACCTACGTTGTAACACGCATTCACGCGCTACGCTGCGTGGTGCGCGTCTGTGTGATATTCGCTTTATGAATAAACTTTGAATAAAATTGGTACCTATGTCTCGGGCCGAAGCTACAAATTTGTTTAAAATCTTTTTCCATATCCTGAATTTGGTCATAAATTTGTTGTTGGTTGGAGAGCGACCCGATGTAAACAGTCAAACAAGAACCAAGGATGATGATGTAGCACAAAGACTCGCAAGCCATATTGTAGTCTGAGTTCAGCACTCCCAAGCTTATATTGCAGATTTCTAAACCAGCAGCTATTATGTTCACTCCAATACAAAAGATAGGGATTATGAACCTGGAATTTGAAAATAAATAGGTACTCCAATGTAGGTACTCGGACGCCGCTTAGGCAAGATAGTAACTAAATCAGAACAAAATCTTATTATTCACTGTCATTATCACGAATTTTAAATTTAAGATGGTTCATTTAGGTTAATCTGACATTAAGCAGTAGGTAAGTATTTTTTTAGTACGTAAGCTACTTTTTATGTAGGTACTAGCAGTGGACCACGGATTTACAACGCGTAAAAAGTACTTAACTGACTTCTCCACTGGTGGCAACAAAATTAATTTTGTAAAATTTCTCAAATAAAATGACATACCTAGTGGCCACATCATTTTTTGTATCGTTTGAAAACATTTCGTTCACAAAATTTCAAGCGAACAAAGTCGCGGAGTTACACTAGTACAAACTAAATCTTACCGTAAGTAAGAATCTTTTTTGCCGAAAAATACTCCCTGCGAAGCCAGAATCATGTAAAGTTGCGGGTGGAAATTTAGAAGGGTAATGTCGGGTTTATCGAAGTCAAAATATTTTTTTGATAGGAAATCTTGAAAGGAACGAACGAAACTCATTTTTAGACTTCTCACGTCCTTACTTGAGCTAGATCAGTCTAATTTAACTATTTACAATTTTGGGTTGCGCAGCTAGTGTAAGTAGTTAGGGGTACCTACTAATGCCCGAGCGACACGAGGCTAGTTATTCAAGTTATTAGGATAGAGCAAGCTACTGTTAGCAAACTAGTACTTCTAGATAACTAGATAATATATATATATAATATATACTATAAAATAAAAACTAGATTTTTTTTTAAATAAAGAGTGACGAGACGATCAAGAGACATGTGCCTGATGGTAAGCAATATGCCTGAAACATAACACCACAGTGACACGCAGCTACACACACGGAACATGAAGAGTCCAAATCATTACCTAACATTGCACTGCGCTCGTCACCTAGAGATAAGTCTCGTCACCCAAGTTGGTCTGTACAACAAAATACCAATTCCATAAATATGTAATGACCTAATAGAAGAATTAGGCAATTTGAACTGGACATTTCAATTTCAATGATTCGCACCCGCCAGGCGTCCTCTGGCCACAGACCACAAGCCACAGATTCGGAACCATGGCCATTGGCCGTCTAGAAATGCGTCAGCATTTCCCATCTAGAAATACGTCAGGATTTCTAGATAGTCATGGTCATGGCGACGCCCTCCATTTTCGCCGCGTAGTTTCCAAAGTGAGCTATCAAATTCTGGTTTCAAATTACAAGGTTTCACTGTTATCGGCAGTTCCTGAGTTGTCTCCGATACTGACGCGCCTGTTTAGACTTTCTCTCCAAACTGGGCTAGTACCGAAGTCTTGGAAGCTTGCCAATGTGCAACCAGTGCTCAAAAAAGGGTAGTCGTGCTGACCCTGCCAACTACAGGCCCATCTCGGTCACGTCCATACTCTGCAAGACTATGGAACGTGTCTTAAACCACAGGCTCCTGACGTACCTAGAATCAAACGATCTCCTCAGTGACCGGCAATACGGATTTCGCCGAAACCGGTCAACCGGGGATATTCTAGCGTACGTCACTCACATCTGGAGTGAAGCTATTGAGAAACACGGGGAAGCACTTGCAGTCTCCCTGGATATCTCGAAGGCTTTCGACAGGGTTTGGCATGATGGCCTTATAAGCAAGCTTTCAAGTTATGGTTTGTCTCCTGGGTTTATTGCGTGGATATCGGACTTCTTGAGGGATCGCTCCATATGGATGGCTGCTCGTCGGATCAAATGGCTATCAATGCCGGAGTCCCTCAAGGGTCCGTACTCTCTGCGACGCTCTTCCTGCTACATATCAACGATCTGTTGAAGCCCGGCATCTTTGGGTACGCAGATGATAGCACCGTTGTAGAGAGTTACACATCTAGCGCGAGAGCCAGTGGGCAGCAAACCCAGGTACTGAGAGAGAGTTTGATTGAGCGTTTGAACTTGACCCTTGAGGCGGTGTCTGCATGGGGCAATGCCAATCTGGTCAAGTTCAACGAGAGTAAGACGCAGGCGTGTCTGTTTTCCGCAAAAAGGAGTCCATTCCAACTGACTCCTACTTTTCGAGGTGTGTCCGTGCCGGTTTCTGACCGTCTTGAGCTTTTGGGCGTTACTTTAACATCTACGCTCAACTTTGGCTCATATATCGAGTCCAAGGCCAAATTAGCTGCCAAAAAACTAGGTGTCCTCTCAAAGGTGCGGAGGTATTTCAAGTCTGAACAGTTGCTCACTTTATATCAAGCACAGATTCGCTCCTGTATGGAGTACTGTTCGCACCTTTGGGATGGATCAGCTAAGTATCAGCTGGAGGCACTGGAATCGATCGAGAGACGTGCCAAAAGGCTCATAGGCAATGATACTCTTGTGCGAAAAAGACTTCAAAGTCTTGAACATCGCCGAAAAATTGCTAGCCTATCGGTTTTTTATCGGTTACACTTCGGAGAGTGTGCCATTGATTTGCATGATCTGATACCACCTTGCCCTTTTTTTTATCGGAATGCTCGTAGCTCGAAAAACCGACATCGTTTCATGGTTGATGTTCCAAAGACACGAACGAAGAGATTTGACTCTAATTTTGTGATAAGAACGTCTAGGCTGTGGAATACGTTGCCTGAGTGGGTTTTCCCCGATGATTACAATCTTTGTGTCTTCAAATCGAGAGTGAATCGGTTATTTCTAGGTAAACACGCTCCATCGTAGACCGCATTGTCGTTTAACATCAGGCGAGATGGCGGTCAAGTGTAAACCTATAAAAGTTAAAAAAAAAAAAGATAATATAGATAAATAGATTCTAGATAAAGAAATAGTACGTGTAGATAAAACTAGCGTTGCGTAGCGTTGTCTACACGAAGCTAGGGAGTACCTACTAGCTTGCTAACAGTAGCTTGCTCTATCCTAGTTTGAAAAAAACTAGCCTGTCGCTCGGGCAGAGGCGCTGAAATCCACAATCTATATCTATACTAATATTATAAAGCTGAAGAGTTTGTTTGTTTCTCTCTCGTTTGAGTTAGAGGATCTCTGGAAGTACCTACAGGTCCGAAATGATAGATTCTTTTTCTATTCGATAGTCCATTTATCGAGGAAGGCTATATAGGCTATAGAACATAACGCTACTATTAATAGAAGCGGAGCATGAATCAAGAATGTAACAAAATCGGGGAAAAATATTCCTTTTTGAGAGTTTTCGTACGTTTCGTGCTTTGACATGACACATGACAGCATGTTTTTTAGACACAGATTAAGATTACGTCATTGAATATCACAGATTAAACACCTTTTGAATATCTGAATTGGATATAAACCTTTGCTAATCAAATTTGTTTATTTCTGATTTGGTACGACCAATTTCCGACAGGTGGCGTAGCAGGTAGCTGAAGAGGTGTTTTGTTAGAAAATGTTTGTGCGATATTGTCAGGAATTACTGAACCGATTTCAGTCATTCTTTCACCATTGTATATGTAATATACGGGATCCTCTTGAGTGCTATATAATGTACCACGGGCGAAGCCGGGCGGACATCTAGTTCTTTATAAGAGTATAAAAATTGTTGTAGTTATTGTATGTTAAGATTAAGATTTCTTGACAATTTATACTTTGTAGGACAATTTAAAATAAAACCTTATGCCTTTTAGGCTGAATTTGTGCAGCACTAGGTACGAGTACACCATATAATTTTAAGATCCTAATAAATTGTAACCATAATTTTTGGCGAATAAATTACTTTGACTTTGAAGGTCTACCGGATAACTAAAGCTGTCTTAATTTTGATATTGATTTATCTTTTCTTTTCGCTTGAATTATAGAGACATCAATAGCAAACTTTGGTTTTGATATTGATGACCAAAGATAAAAAAAAAAAGAATAAAATGATCTGCATTGCGTAAGCATAGTAAAACTGGATGTAACAAACAGCAAAAACGCAGTGCCCAGTCAAATGTTGTTTTTTCCACCGTTTTCCGCGGCTTCGACCATAATTCACATGTTAGGGACCACGTAAATTATCCAACGGTGAAAGACTTTTTGAAATCGGTCCAGTTGTTCCTGAGGTTAGCTCGTGCCAACCAACAAGCTCTTCAGCACAACAACATTAACACAACATTGTTCAGGAATGAATGGCTTACAAAAATGACTTGCTAAATGCTCCTCCTATTTCGCTTGTTTGTTGCAATGACCCGCCCTTCTACAACCTAACTAAATCGGCTTTCGTTTTGCTATTGCGGTCTCTATCATTTCAAGCGGAAAGAAAAGAGAGCAATACCAAAGCTAAGACATTTCTAGTTAGGCGATAGACCCCCAGATGCTTTTAACATGCCGGTTAGGTTTGGAAATTGGCGGAAAACGACACGCTGATGATGCTTCCGTTACAATCTCAGACAAATTACTCAAAGATTACAATAATTGGTAAGTAGTTTAGCACGGTGCTACACTTTATCCGTTAGTCAAAAGTTCTAGACAATAAGGCGCCCGTCGTACCTACCGACGTCGCCGCTGCAAGGAGTTTTCTTTCTTTCGGGAAGTAGACTTTATCTGTATAATCCTGTACTAAAATCCGCCATAATAATCTAATTCTTTAATAAATTACTGATTGGCACTAAATCATAGATCATTTGCCCAAGTTCTAATTGTAAATTTTATAATCTCAGTAGCAAATTGCCACTAATGAGCTCCAATTTGGTGTAATCACATATTCGCTATAACTGTTCCGTTAATAAGAATTAAATAATTATACCATATGGATGGATCGAAGACTATGAGCCAGTTTGGATGAAGTTGTACTCACGTAACTGAGGCTCGTTATGGTTTCAGTATTCAATATTTCCACTGCTGGTACTCAGGGTCTTTTTTCACAAGAAGATAGTCATGGCTATAATCCACCACGCTGGTCCAGTATGCGTTGGCGGAAGATGTTTGACCTTAAAGAATCTAGAAACATATCGGTTTCTTCATGATGTTTTTCTTCATCGTTAAAGCCAGTGGTAATGATAAACTTGTATTATTATTATACACTTGCATTATGTAAACTTGTATTATTATTATACACTTGCAACAAGAACCACATTACAATTTTTGATTAACTAGGTACCTCGGATTTGTTATCTGTACAACATTCTACTAGTCAAGCTCTCATTTAAACCCATACATATTAAGGGAGTTGTGAAAAAAGAAATGTATTTCGCCATTTTGTGGTAGCGGCCATCTTGGATTTGAAGTTTGTCATAGTGCAAAGTATTCTACTAGTTAAGCCTTTTCGTTTGATACCCATATTAAGGCAGTAGTGAAAAAAATAATGTAATTCGCCATTTTGTGGTGGCGGCCATCTTGGATTTGAAATTTGTTAAAGTGTATAGCATTCTACTAGTCAAGCCCTTTCATTTGATACCTATGTTTAAATAGGTTGTAAAGAAATATTTTGTCCGCCATTTTGTGGAGGCGGCCCTCTTCAATCGATATTAACCAAACATAGCTAATAACACTCGCACGGATATTAACCTTCAAATAAAAAACCGCATCGAAATCGGCCCATCCGTTTGAGCTCTACGGTGCCACAGAGAGACACACACACAGACAAACGGACAGAGATCGACGTCAAATTTATAACACCCCTTTTTTGGTCGGGGGTTAAAACACATGCAATATTAGGACATGACAATAGTTAGAGTTTATATTGTACGGTATACCGAGCATATAAATCATTGTTTAATTACCTCGACCTCAACGTTTTGCCAGCGTTACAAGTTACAACCGCAGTCGGGTCGTCACGAGAAGACTGAAGCAATTGCAGGTCGTCTCATTGCGAAATGAGGTGATCTTGATCCTCATTTGGTCTTGAAAAATCACAGGGTTACCAACACACGACACACAACACTTACCCTATCATCAGACTTTTCCGAACTCACACTCAATATAAATGTAGCAGACGGATCCGCCGTATTATTATGGCTAGCCTTTTTTTTTTTTTAATTCAAATAGGGCCGTTTTGTAAAGCGGCGGCATAACGATTAGCCGGATTGAATACGGGTTATAAAAAAGCAGCTGGAATGTATTCGACGCCATACGTCATTCAACACGGCTAGTTGTAATGTAACAAAGCGATAGATTGGCAGCCTCTGTAATCGTACAAGTAAGCCAGAAACCAAGAACTGAACTGACAATTTTTAGTTTCGATTTTTAACACTCATGGCGCTGCCTGACATAGCAACTATGGACTATGGCGTTGAATACCTACAGTAAGTGTGTTGCTAAATTGCTGGACTGGATTTTGGTGTTCGGCGGAATCCTACACAATAAACAATTGTGGGGTGGTTTACCACCGTCCACTTCTAGAGACGTATCCAAAAAATGCGGAAGACAGAAGCTCAAGATGGTCCTGTGGAGCCCAGGCGCATGTATGAAAAAGTGACACTCAGGGTTGACCCCAGAGCATCTGGCGGGAGCCCACCCGGAGTGAAATCTCAATGATAGACCCTTGTCTAATTGCACCATATATCTTAGGTGTGCCGTCATCAATATCAAGTTAGGGGCTTTCAAGTTTTATCTGATGGTCATATGCTTAAAAAGTAGTAAGGAATGTCGTAAAAAATTATCTGTCAGCTTTTTCTGATTAATAAAATTAATTTTAATTTTAAACATTGTTTATTTTGTAAGTATGGCCAGATTAGATGGCCACCCTACAATCATCGATATAAACCAATGGATGTGCCCTGAGTAACTTGAAATTGGTAATAAACTTCGCCTCTATGTGTGTCGTAAGTAGTTTACACATAACCAATCTACTTGACCCCTAGAATCGCTAGCGGCGCGATATGCTGTGGTTCTACTTATTTTGGTTGTTGACAACGAAAAGTGATAAGTAAAAGCGTCTGGAGTTCACCACTTCCTGCAACCGACTGGAACGGAATGAGTGAACTCACTCTTCCCAACAATGACATGATTCTGTGCGTGTGTTTGGGAGTACATCTGTGTATTGAGATCTTTGTCTACAATTTAAGCAGTAGTACGATGCGGCTAAACGTTGGCCGCCTTACAAAACGTTCCTGTTTTTGATAACGGCTAGCCGTAATGTAATACGGCGAATTATACAATACGGCTGCGATATAAACATTAAGTGTTTAAATCGCGAACGTTTAAAAACAATATATATAACAATAGCTCTTTTTTTAGATCCGATAACCCTTATCGTTAGTCGACTGATACTCGCATAAGTAACCAATATAATTATTTGATGTTTTAGTTCAATAACAATTTCATAATCATATCATATTGGAATAGCGTCCGATGTAGGTACTTACGGAGTATAGATACATGGAGGGACTACTAATGTACATACAAGAAGAATGTTTTGTTTGTTTGAAAGTGGCATTTTCGGGAACTAGATGTCGAAATGAAAAAATATTAGGCGTATTAGTAACGACGAGAGGGCACGACTTGCCTTATAAATATGTGTAGGGGCCAGCGGGGGAAGGTCTGTCAGGCAGCCCAAAACTGACAGTACCTAGGTAATTGACAATTTTTGTGGATGGGACGAGGATGTTTTTTTGTGTGGTAAAAAGTGACAAGACGAGCAGGACATGTGCCTGATAGCAAGCAACATGCCTACCTATAGCAGCACAGTGCCACGGAAGTGAAGAGTTCAAATCATTACACAGCACTGTGCTCGACACCCGGAGATATAAGGTGTTTCATTGCTAAGCCCAGTAATTTCTTTGAAAACATTGCCCTTCAAACAGGAATCCCCTGAAAAAGGGATGCTAAAAAAACAAGCCTTCGATCGTGACATAGCGATGCCGCGGTGATGTTTCATGGGAAGAGGGCACCACCCTTTCTATCCTCCGTAGCCAAAAAATGGTGGGCAATGGGACCACAGGACCAAGGATGCTTGGTACCTACTTACCGATCATGCCTTGGGTTCAGGTCCACCGGGGGGTCTACCACCTAAGAAAATTGCTTTTTCTTAGCTTTGATATTGATCTCTATTTTCTTTTCGTTTGAAGGTACAGAGACAACAATAGCAAAGCCATAGCCGGTTTAGCTAGGCGATAGAATAGGGCGGACCAAAGTATAGGTAACGGAGGACTTTCCACTCCCACTTCATTCGAAATTATTTATTTTCTCCGAAAAAATATAATTCAGACACCCGACCAAATTACATAAGAATCTATCACTATATCATCTAAAACTTGTAAGAACTGATTCTTATAAAATGTATATGGGACCACCTCTGTACTATGATCTACCAAATATACCCATCAAAATGGATTCACAATTGGCGGCGCTATCGCAAACTTACATGCAAAATAAATACAAAAAACCCATTCAGCCAATTTAATAACCTGCTCCATTTTTGAAGTAGGTTAAAAATATATTCGCATAGATGCGTTTATGCGGGTCACTTCTGGCATCGACGTATGATCTAGTAGGTACGCGGATCATAAGTTTGAACGACGTGAGGTAGGACTCTTCAGAGTACGCCTGGGGAAGTACCACACCTTTGCCAGTAATTCTACCGCCAAGCAGTAATGTACAAACATAACTGTGTATCGGTTTTTGATTGGTAATGTTTCCAGTGAAATTACAAGTCATAAAGATGAAACATCTTATAATCTCTGGGTGACGAGCGCAGTGCAGTGCTAGGTAATGATTTGGATTCTTCATGTTCCAATAGCTTCGTGTCACTGTACTGTTATGTGGCAGGCTTGTTGCTTGCACATGTCCTGCTCGTCTCGTCACTTTTTATTTTATGGTAAAAAAAGAATAGTTCGGTAGTTCGGAAGTCATCAAACTCTTGAAACAAATTTTATGGTGTCGATATAAATTCTATTTTATTTTTATTTGTTTTGTTATCACCGCTTTTAAAGGCGAAGTAAAACATCGTCAGGAAACAAAACATATTTCGAGGAAATTCCGTCATTAATTAAACCGAACTTGGCCAGCGTGGTGGATTACGGTCTCAACTCTGTCATTGTGAGAAAAGGCCTCGAATCCCGGCAGAGGATAATATAAACTTGGCTGCTTTTTTTTTTTTTTTTTTTTTTTAAATAAAGAGTGACGAGACGATCAGGACATGTGCCTGATGGTAAGCAACATGCCTGACACATAACAGCACAGTGACACGCAGCTATTGGAACATGAAGAGTCCAAATCATTACCTAGCACTGCACTGCGCTCGTCACCCAGAGATCTAAGATCTTATATCTCTAAGCCCTGTAATTTCTCTGGAAACATTGCCCTTCAAACCGGAACACAGTAATGTTTGCACATTACTGCTTGGCGGTAGAATAACTGGCAAAGGTGTGGTACTTCCCCAGGCGGACTCTGCCAAGAGTCCTACCACTACAAACTACTTTAAACTACTGTTTAAAGTTGCATTGACGAGCGACACCGTGATAGATAGCTAGTGTTTGTTATTACACATGAAATAAATATAAGTCGCTCATTAACTTAATTGCCGTCACTTGTGTGTCGACTAGTCAAGTATTCACACATAATGATTGTGTTGCTCAGTGCTTTGTTAATATTACCATTTTTGTTTGTATATGCATTTAAAAATGCATTCAAGAAACCACCGAATTTCCCACCAGGTAAGTTTTATCGTTTAATATAAATAACTGTTTTTGTAACTATAACTCTACCCTATTTTTTAATAGCACTAAACTATTGTTCATAATGATCAACAAAATATCATATAATCCTTCCTACCGTCGAAATTTGAAAATTCTTCAATATCGCTGCTCATGTTTTGAGTATATTTTTCAAAGGAGTAAAAAAACGGAAGTTCATTTCGATTCTACATATAGATGTACATTTTACAGTAAGATTCTACAGAAATTGTATTAATCGTACACATTTTTTTTTAATTTGATGGATTTGTTTGATTTAGAAAAAAAAATCGTATTCGTATCGAGATATTATCTACGGATACATTTTTTACAAACTTCAAAAAGTTCGGTTGTGTTTTTTTTGGTTTTTTGTTTATGTTACGTGATAACTTCGTTAATTGTGAATCGATTTTGACGTTTTTTTTGGTAGGTAGATAATATTACTTTAAGAGATGGTCCCGTATACGTTTTGTCGAAATTGGTGTGGCGGTTTCTGTAGTGTTAACAGACAACTAAAATTTATTTTCATTTAAATAATTACGAAATAGTGATGGCATCTTATGAAATTGAAGTCGTTTTTTTTAAATAAATTATTTATTAAACTTGGTTGCGATGTGGTTCAAGCTATAAAAGTTATGGCAAGTGCGAGTTAAATCAAAAAGCCTACTATATATTTCAGAATATTCTTTATTGCTCACCTCATTAAATGACATTAATTTAGGACCTGCGATACAACTAACGATGCTATCGCTGAAAGCGATTTCTTTCAGACAATTTTGGGATAAACATAAATTATACGATCAATCGATGACGAGAAGTATGGAAGATAGATAGATAAACTCTTTATTGCACTTAAACTACAAAGAAAAAAAACCTTAGAATAAAGTAGCAATTGGCGACCTTATCGCTAAGAAAGATTTCTTCCAGGCAACCGTAGGATGGTAAAAAATAAATTAATAATGGAAGACGGGGAGTACATAGATACTTCTAAATGATAGAAATTCCAAATGAAGATCGAAGTCCAGTAAATTAAACGAACTACAGTATACTTATAAGTAGCATTTTTTTGTTTAAAATGGAACTTTTAATTTATCCAGCATTTAGATATCTGTAATTGAAATATTTTAGTCGACTCCAAAAAAGCAGGAGGTTCTCAATTAATCGGAATCTTTTTTTAACCGACTTTAAAAATGGAAGAGGAGGTTCTCTATTCGGCTGCTTGTTTTCTTATGTATGTTAATGTTAACCGATCACTCAAAGACACCAAAAAACGATTTTATAACTATTGTTTTTTTTGTTTTTAACCTCAGTCAACTACTGAGGTTTCTGAGTGTTGCTTGCTGTTTCATTAGAACCATTCTATTGTATTGCTTTATACTGTGTTAGAAGGGTGCATTTAATTGGCCTACCCATTTTACTATATTTCACTTTTTTTTCATAATTAGTCGCGTGTGTGACTTAATTTTTGCAATTGGTGTTGGAGGCGGAATCTAAGTGAAGTATTTATGCTGCGGCCACACTTGACGGCGAAAATTCGTGTTCGCGTTGTCACGATAAAAGTTCGTGTTCGATCCATGACGAATTGCTTGGCCACATCAAAAAAAACTTCACTACGTCGCGATAATCTGGAACGCGATAATTAATTTCGCGGAAAACATGGAAGAGGCGGTTGCGCTGTATCACATGGCGGCTAATAATTGTTTACTGCATCTTTATTAATATCGTCCTTGCCTGCTCCAGACTTCAACGATTTTTTATATTTATTTAGATACGTTCTATAATAAGCCATTAAAGATATCATTTTTTGCTTTAAGCTCCTCCACCACAACAGGCCAGCTTAAATTAGCTTTAATTCTCAGCCATGCGTCGTAATTCAAATGTTTTTTCTTGTGTTCTGGGTCTTGCGGGTTCCATAAAATTAGTTCAGATTCATAATTTTGTATGAATTCTAAAATCCTCTCATATCCAATCCATGATTAACAAGTTCAAACGTTCAATCACACGTTCACACCGCTCGGCGCACGCTCGGCGTCTCGCAGTCAAATAAAAGACTAAAACGCGAAACGCGTGAAGTGTGGCCAACCGCCCGAACTTTGTCGCGACAAAACCCTTTGATATGCTGCAATTTACCGACAGCAGCGCGAACAGCGTTCGTACTCGCGAAGATGATTCGCGATAGGACGAATTCTTTGGCCAGACATGTCGCGACAACGCAAATCTTCGCGTTATCGCGATAGTGTGGCCGCAGCACATTTTTGAATATTTCAGTTTTTTTTAACTTTATGAGAGTAAATATTAATGAAAATATTATCTATCCCATTAAAAACATAAATGTGAAATGAGAGCCAAGTTCAATACTATGCTATATGACTCGATTGTTGACTTCAACAACAAAAGAAGTGAGATGTAAATGGGTGCCAAGTTCAATGATCCGTCCTGCAATTGATTAAAACAACATAGAATATTTTGTAAGAACTCAAAATGTACTGTTTCTTATAATTTTACATGCCAGATTAAAGCTTCAGATCTTACCACATATTGATATCCTACAAGTCTCAATGTGTAAGCAATTTCATAAGTTAATGTGCAATACTTTTTAAGTTATGAGGAGGACAAAAGTAGCTCCAAATGGTTGGTATAATATTACACATGGTGCGGCTCGCCAGTTTTCTGGAACGAACTTGGCTGGCCACACTGCCGTGTGTCTAGATTTGTAGTTAAAGTTAGACTTCAACAGGAGGAATAAAAAGAGAAGAAGTATTAACTTCTGGCATGCGTACTCAGACACTTCTTTTTTAGAACGTGTAGGCTGTGGAATTCGTTGCCTCAGTGGGTTTTTCCCAATGGTTACAATATTGGTGCCTTCAACTTGAGGATGAATCGATTTCTTCTAGGTAATTACGGTCCGTCATAGACCGCATCGGCGCTTAAAATCAGGCGCGACGGTATTCAATTGTAAATCTAAGTATAGTTAAATGTTTTGAATAAACATGGTACATTTCTTAATTTCTTCTCGTCATTAGTATATTTCTGTGCAGGTCCACCGAGTCTTCCTGTGTATGGCGCGTTTTGGATCGTTTTAGCCGCTGCCCACAACAATTTAGCGCTGGCGTTTCAAAGATTAGGCGCGGCGTACAACACCAAGATTGTGGGGCTCTTCCTTGGACCGGTGCCGGCGGTCGTCCTCAATGACCCCGCCGATATCAAGGAAATGCTGTTCCGGGAGGAATTCGACGGACGCATGGACATCATCCTCTTTAGACTCCGGTCCTACTGGAAGAAACTGGGTGAGTTGCCTAGATTGTTGGTAGAGATAGGTTTAAAGATGTGCTAATAATAACCAGGAAACAATACTGGAATTCGGGTTCATCAGAGCTTGTCGAAGGCATTTGCAATTATTTGTTGCAAATGGATCTTTTGAATCCGTTTATTTATAAAAATATGGTGGTTCTTAGTCACTGTTTTAAATCTCATCCTCAAGCTTAAACTTAAGATACCGTTTACATAACGCTTCTGCTACAATTATTTCATTTTACTGTTCACCGTATCTACTTTCAATTTGGTTTTGGTGTTATTTCGAAATGATAAAAATCTTAAATTATTTTCCATTAATATTTAAACTTATTATTACTTACTTATTATTATTTTTTTATTGAATAATAGGCGAGCAGCTTTAGCTGATATGCCTATATCTCAGTGTTGAAATAACAAATTATAGGTAATTGTCTGTTAAAATGAGTTTGTCTTTTACTATCCATTTGTCAAGTTTGTTCTTAAAAGAGTTTAATAACTTTGCCGAAATAACATCCTCAGGCAACCTGTTCCAGTTGTAAACCACTCTGTTGCTGAGGATGTGATGTGCAGTGTTTGTCAGTGATGGTGCGTGGCACAACTGGGACTTATGACGCCAACTGTCTCTCTTATGCTCCTTTAATCTGTACAGGTTCCTAATGTGAGGGAGATTATAAAATCCATTCAGTATTTTAAATGTTTCGATCAAGTTTCCCCGCAACCGTCTCTCCTCCAATGTAGTGAGGCGCAGGGCTTTTAACCTGTCTGTGTAAGATTTACGGCGAAGGGCATATGGTAATTTTGTCGCTTAATTTATTGTCATATAATGATAATACGAATTACCTCAAGAGGTTTTCAGTAGTTGGTTGGGTTAGGGGCGATTGAAGGTTGAATTGAAGGTCGTCCGGCACCCCACCTAGGGATAGGCCCTCGAGGAGGTGACGCGTCGCTGATTTCCGGCGCGTTACTAGAGCCAAATGCGGGGGTACTGACGCCCCCCGCGAGGTGGGTCCGCAAGGGCGGTAGCTCAGGGTCGTTGACGGAAGTGCGGAAAGTGACCCTCCGACCCTGACCCCTAGCCATACAGGAATAATCTGTGGGGGCTTTAGTCGGTATCATGCCCCTGCATAGTGGGAACACATAAATGTATTTCCCCTACATAAACAAGGGGCAATTGACTGAATCCGCCTCGGCCTTTGTGTATCCACCTCAGGGGCATTGCTCTGCCCATTTGTGGGCTTTTACCGCAGGGGTTACATTCTATGCTCGGGCACCAGGGCAATCTAATGATTGCCCTTTAAGATTACTACTAATTTTACTTCTAGGGTCACTTTAATTTTAATTTAAATTAAGATAATTATAGGGTAATTATCCTATAATTATCTTAAATTAGTATTTTTTAATAATTAAAATTATAAATGCGAGTATATTTCGTTGATTGCTGACACTTTACAATGACAAATTCAGAGCAACATAAATATATTTCCAATCTCGTAAGTATATGAGACATAGGCCAGTTCAGAAGTTCATGACTCCACACACATACTTGATAAATACTAGACGAGTATAATTATCTATTTACAATAGAGTAGAGATACACGTACCTAGAGCGACATAGTAAATAAATATTGTATCAGCTATCTCGATCCCATAAACAAAGTTTGCTTTGGTCATAGAATAGATCATACTTATTAAACTTTGATCTTGATTCGTGTTGTATAAAGAATGTCAGACAATATATACTTGTTATGTATTTGTTATTTTTCCCATATCATTTATTTTTGATCTCAATGTCGAAGCGAAAATAAAAGCGAAAGTTTAGACGGTCAAATGTTTGGATGTTTGTCAATCACGTCAGAACGTCTAAATGGATCAAATTGAATATTGGAACATTTTTTTAAGCATTACCAGTAGGATGATACCTTTGAAATTGTGGTGAATGGCGACAATGTACAGGGCTGTGTCAAATAAAAAAAAATGCTTTTTAATTTATTTCACTTTATCAGCATTGTTAAGTATTAGCAATATTATTGGCACATATTTATTACTATAAACAATTCCACGACTGTATGATTTATTAGACTATGGTTAAAGCGTGGAATAGCATATAGGCATTTAGCATATCTAGTAACATATAGAGATAGAAAAACAAAAGTTCCTTTTTACCCCAGGAATATAACGGGAACAGGAACTACGCGACTAAAACTGCGGAGTAAGTACAGTTTATAAAATTAGTAGGATTCTACAATTCTACATCCTCTGTGTTGTCTGCAGGTATCTTCTTCACCGACGGTTACTTCTGGCACACCCAGCGACGGTTCTCTTTGCGCTACCTTCGAGACTTCGGTTTCGGCAGACGCTGTGAAACCTTGGAACAGGTTATCGCTGATGAGGTCAAGGAAATGATTGATATGAGAATTAGCGGGCCGAAGTTCCCTGCCGAAAAGGTAAACAACCAAATCGTTTGTTTGTGGGTATTCGCGCGTACGCGTTGCAGTTTCAGTTGTTTTCCCTATAAAAATAGACTATGCGATATTGCATTTTTTTAAAATTATACAGTTTTCATAGTAACATCCCATAACCAGTTGGATGATGACGGGGTCATAAATTATGTGCCATTCTAATTAATCCGTCAGGTAGAGTATGGAAGAACATTAGACATGTAATTTTTGTTTTATAATTCGCAAAAATACAAAATCATTAAACTTCTGGAGTGGAGTGTTGTGACGTCACGTCTTCATAAATATCGTATAAGGAATGAAGTGACGTCATTTGATATTTCTAATTAATATTTCTAATCTAATCAATGTTTAGTTTTTGGTCATTATGGCTATTATATATTTCTTAACACATTTTACTTCGGCAGGATCTGGTGAACGGCGAGCTAATATCTCTCCCGTACTTCTTTGCGGTGCCTTTCATCAACGGAATAGTCCACGTGCTCTCTCGTATGACCGTGCCTAGGAAGGACTATAAGGTATGTTTCGTTTTCTTTCCTGCTTACTCTCTCTTTCTTCTTTTCGCTCCCTCATAGAAGAATAAAAAAAAAATATATGGTTCTAGTCTCATATTACCTAGGTATACTCACAGATATCTAAATAATAAGTTAAGATTTCTGTGGGTATCTAATATCTAAGTAATAGATAGATAGATATACTCTTTATTGACACACCAAACAAAATTAAACACAAAAAAAAGAACAATACATTTTACAGTAGTGCGACAATGGGCGACCTTATCGCTGAAAGCGATCTCTTCCAGGCAACCTTAGGATGGAAATAATAATTGGACAAGTATACGGGGTGTGCAAATAAGAATTAAACAAAGCAAACATATATATTGGAAAGAAAATAAGAATTATGATAAAAATAAAATAGAATAATTAAATACCTACATATAATACATACTAATAAATACAATATAAATACATCTGTAATTGCAACTGGAGAAAATCGACAAACAACAACAAACTACATTTTCAACAAATAAAATTGTTTAACATTGGTTTTGAATGTATTCAGAGAAGGAGAATGTCTGATGTGGACGGGTAATTCATTCCACAACTGAGTTGCCCTGTAAGTAAACGACTTGCCATAAAAAGTTTCAGTTCGAGCCGAAGGGGTCATGAGGTAAAGAGAGTAATTTGACCTTAAAGGAAGCCGATGGTAATCTTGCAAAAAGGTAAAGCGTTCCTTAAGGTAGTGCGGAGTGGAAGGATTAAACAAAATATTGTACAGAAAAAAGAGAATGTGAGCATTCCGACGAAGACGAATGGGTAACCACTTGAGCTGCACACGAAATTGGGACACGTGATCATATTTGCGTAATCCAAATATGAATCGTATGCAGAAATTTGGAGGCGCTCAAGTTTGTCTAGCTGGTCCTCTCTAAGATCAAGATAACAGGCGTCAGCGTAATCCAGGATAGGAAGAAGGAGAGACTGAGCAAGAGCAATTTTAGTGGCAGTGGGTAAAAGTTACGGAGACGTCTTAAGGACCTACCGGACGCAAATAATTTACTACTGATTGTCTTGACATGGCAATCCCATGATAAGGTACGATCAAACACTACTCCAAGATTTTTTACGGAACTACTAAATGGTATAGGAATCCCATCAAATACAACACTAGGTAATGTGTTCCAGTTCACTCTGGAGATCCAGTACGAACTGTCCATTATTATCAACTGTGTTTTCGTAGGATTTACTTTTAAGCCAAAAGACTTACTCCACTGAATAATACGATTCAGATCATCATTAATTTTAGCAATAGCGATATCCAACTCATTAAAAGGAGCTTGAAAATAAATTTGCAAATCATCTGCATAAAGGTGGTAGGAAGAAACAAGGTTCTTGGAAATATAATTTATAAAAATAGCAAAGAGAAGAGGAGATAGCACGCCGCCTTGAGGAACACCGGCTGTTGTATTACACCAAGAAGACAAATCATCTTCTAGGTGAATCCGCTGCCGGCGACCTTGTAGGTAACTACGAAACCATTCAATTACCGGTGGAGATATGTTGATGGAACGAAGTAAAGCGAGCAATATGTCGAAATAGTAATGTAATGTAATAGTAACATCTCAATCACTTTTTAAACAACAACAAGTCATTTATAATTATTGAACTGTTTAGAAGCTTTCTACTTGCGAAAGAAAGCCCTGGGTCCCAACAGTGGAACTATGAAGTGGGATGTTTATCTATTGTGATTAGGGTTAGGGATTTCAATTCTTTAAATGGTAACACAACACATTTGATGCACCCATACAATTGTTTCTTGGAATTTTTTATTCAGAATAGGTTTCTGTTCACCAGCTTTGCTCCTTGTACATGTTAAGTAATGACGCTGATGTCGTCAATATGATTAGATAGGGCTTAATTAAGTTGCTGCGGTCGGTGAGGTGTAAAATCCTTTGCGTACAATTTATCACAAACGGCATTATCGATACAGTCCATCGAGAGAGTCTTATCGATGCACAATGTTACACAACCTTGCTATTTATCGAATATATTCTAATACTTCTACTGTTGCTTTTGAATCATGAACCTTTGTCATGCGTTGGTTTGGCTCGTGATTTATTGATTTCTTTGTACGTATCTAACGTAACATTAATTATTTTTGTATCATCCTTCAATGAGTTCGGAAAGTTTTCTCGATGCGTAGAGTTACGGAAACATCATCATCATCAGCCGCAAGACGTTCACTGCTGAAGATATGCCACTCCCCTAGTATACCACATAGAACGGTCCTGCGGAACCTGCAACCAGCGGATTCCAGCGACCTTTGCGAGGTCATCTGTCCATCTAGTTAGTGGGCGTCTGCGTCTTCCGGTTCGTGGTCGCCACCTTTCTTTCCTATCGGTTGTCATGTTGTCAGTTCTGTGCGCGATGTGGTCTCTCCATTGTCAGTTCAGCTTGCTTACTGTTTGAGCTATGTCCACTGCTTTCGTTCTTTTGTGAATATCCCTCATTACGGATTCTGTCGCGCAAAGAGATACGGAAACATATTTTATTATTTATCAAATATGTCATAACACTTCCAGTATTGTATTCGAATCATGAACCTTTTAACGCATTAAATTGGTTCGTTTGATTTATCGATTTATTTGTGCCGAAGTCACGCAGCACTTATTGATTTATTATCGTTTGTCAATGAGTTCAGAATGCGTTTTCTCAATGCACAAAGTTATAGTATCGTGTCATTCATCGAATGTTTTATTAAAACAATCGCGCGACGTCAACAGAGTGCTTATTGAGGCATTAACCTTAAGGCCAGGTAATTCTGTCAAAGTAGGCATTTAATGCTGTTCTGTACTCGCGACCGTTCTGACGCGCGGAATCGGTGCCACAGTGCAAAAATAACATTAAAATATTGGACTATGTAATTTAAACTCATTTTTGTTCAAGATTTGTGTTACTAGTGATAAAGTTTTGTTACTATATAGTCGAAGAAATATTAAATTTATCTATACTCGTAGGTATACATAACTGAACCTTTTCTGTTTTGGTCACACTATAAGTTGAGACCGGCTTTTCCAATTTCAGGCATCTTTTTAAAATGTTTCCAAATATCTCAAGTTCGTCAAAAATTTAATAAAATGTGCTGAAACGTAGTGAAAGGCCAATAAAATAGACGGTTTTTTGTTCAACTTTGAACTAAATTTCTAATCCAATTTTTTTGTATGAGGTAAAGATCACTTACTGAGCATAAAATTATAAAATGCTCACAGATCCAGATAGAGCTTCAAACGCCAATTGAAAAAAAACTGTTTTAGCCGATATTTTGGAAACTATAATATATTATGACAATGATTGTAGAAAATAAAATTTTGCATCTTTTGTTGCTAGTATACTTTTTTGTAAAACTTACCGTTTACGATTTATAGCTCATTTAATGATACGGTTGCGATGATGCCGATGATAGTGGATGAAAATGATGCGGTCTACGATGGAACTTGCTTCTCTAATAGAAACATGGTGTACCTCTTAACCCCAAGGTTCGAACCATCGACAAAAACCCACTCTGGCAATGCGTTTCACAGCTTAGTTGTTCTTATTACAAAAGTGGAGACCAAACTCTTCGTTCAAATCTTCAATCATGATGATGAACGGTGCTGTTTTTTCGAGCAACGAACAATATGATTTTGGCGAATGAGACTAGTCTCACAATATCTTAGTTACCAAAATCCATCCAGCCATTTGGAAGATACGTGGAAATAAAAGTTTTACAAACATAAAAGATACGCGCGAAAAACATGACCCTTCTTCCAATTCGGGTAAAAAAGGAAATGTTTATGCTACTGGGAACACAATTCACACCTTATTTTTTGGCTTCGTAGCCAAATTTCAAAATATGGGACCCTATATACGTTATGTCTGCCCATCCGTATGTCACAGCCACTTTTCTCCGAAACTATAAGAACTATACTGTTAAAACTTGGTAAGTACATGTATTTTATGAACCATATTAACATTTTCATAGAAAAAAAAGAAGTGTGGCACTCGGGGCCTGCCGCGGTAAAGCTATTGCATGTTTCATGCATTTTTATCAACATAAGCAATAGGGATGCTAACAATTTTTCGGAATTGCTTTTATTTTGAAGAGTGACATTTGTTTACCATAAAAAAAATGCAGAGAAGGATACAATCTAGTCAGTCTTCGACAGCTTGTTTTGCAGTTAGTGACGTAATATGTCATATTGGCGTTTCCAGTCACGTGACAACAGATTATAAATGTAGCATTTACATTAATTTTTATTAAACTTACTATGTAATATAAAATTATAGAAATGTGATTTTCGATATTCTAATGATACAAACTTTCATAAAATTAACACTAAACATTAATTTGTGATTAGTGTTAACATGCCTATTATAATATGTTTTTATTTATGCAGTATTTTTGGCATAATGTTGAGTCTGAGTCACATTTGTTTTTATCATAATGCTGGAAAGGTAGATAATGCTATATTATAACACAACATAATTTAAAGGTTTACTAATTTAATCATTTTCTTTTACATGGAGCACATCATTTTTAAGTTTTAATAATTTTACACATAATTTACCTAAAAACATTGAAAAAATATATTAACAAGACAAAGAGCTTAAGAAATAAGATATATTATGTTGTATCATTACAACATTTCTCTTACAGTAAATAATTTTTAATATTCATTCAAACGAATATTTTAAATTATTTACTGTAATATCTCTATATATAAAAATGTTATATTGGTTTGTGTACGCTTCAAAAACTTCAAAAGTTCTGCACCGATCGAGCTGAAACTTTACAATGATATATAATCCGCATCAAGGATTGTTTTATCTAATTTTTGCATCACAATGTGCCACAGGGAAGCGTGGCAGGGTACAGCTAGTGTATTTATAAGAATTAACAATCTTGCCTGTAATTTACAATAATATTGATATTCAATTATTAAATGTGACTGACCTTTCAATAATAACATTTCTTGTTGAATATTTGGGTGATCAGCGGTTATCAAGTGCACCTGTTGTCAACTAGATTGGTTGTTTGTAAACCACTTAGGATAGTTAGTTGAATGCTTTTTAAATTTGAAGTGTTCTCTAGCTCACTTTTTTGCGAGGCTTTAAACATATAGACTGGCCTCGTGGCTTAGTGGGTAGTAGCTCAAGCCGAGAGTCGTAGGTTCGATTCTCATCTAATGCAAATATTTGTGTGATGAATTCAATTGTGTCTGGGTGTTTCTATGTATAATAAGTATGTATTTAAAACTATATACTTAAGTATTATATCAGCTATCTGGCCGCTTTATTTATTTATATTAAACATTAGTTTAATTTTCTCCTTAAATTAAGTTTGATTGTACATTTTTGAAAATAAGTACAAACAATCCAAATCTCCATAATCATTAGTGCTTGATAGAATGTTATAAGCTTCTTGCGAATTGTGGCAGGAGTTTAAATAGGGTGAATTGTGTAACTCATTCCTCAAGTCACAAGTCACAATTTGAAGTGACAAAACACTTATGAGCGAGTGGAATAGACAATTACTATCACCAGGAATGCCTGTGTACCTGTTTAGAATTACTTCAGGAGTAATGCATTCATTACGCTGTTCATAAATTTTGAAGTTGTTGGCTGTGAAATTAATTTTCTTGTAGCATTTTCTCTCTTTCTCATTTTCAACAGCCCTACATTGCACGACATTCTCTTCATTACTGCCCAATTTTTGTCTTTTCTTGTGAAAATGAGGAAATAGTAAAGTTAAGTAATATTCAGGCATAAAATATGTATGTTACAATTTGTTTTTAAATGTTATTAAATCGTTTTTCTTCTCTTTAAAATCAAAAGAGCTAGGTTTAATTATTAGGTATAAATAGTGTATATTTTTTTTCCGACAAACTAATAATTAAAAATCTAAAATTTATAATTTTTATAGTTTCCATACCTCTTCTAATCTATTATTCCGCAAAGCCCACAAATATCATGCGATAAGGAGAACTGATCGAGGATTGGAAACCCCCTCTTCAGCTGTACTCAGTTGGACAGCTTACAAGTGACGGCATAGTGCTGTATCTTATTACTTTATACCCTTCTATCATGCTACACAGATCTCCTGGTGGTTCATTTGACCCGTAAATTTTGTTCATGGGCCTTGTACTCAGTTGGACAGCTTACAAGTGACGGCATAGTGCTGTATCTTATTACTTTATACCCTTCTATCATCCTACACAGATCTCCTGGTGGTTCATTTGACCCGTAAATTTTGTTCATGGGCCTGTAGTCTATTAGAGTCAGGTGTAGGAATTTAACCACAATAGGCAAAAATAATTTTGTAGTGGTAGGACTCTTGGCAGAGTCCGCCGGGGGAAGGGCCACACTTTTGCCAGTTATTCTACCGCCAAGCAGTAATGTGCAAACATTACTGTGTTCCAGTTTTAAGCCAATATTTCCAGAAAAATTCCAGCGCTCTGAGATACAATATCTTAGATCTCAGGGTGACGAGCGCAGTGCAGTGCTAGGTAATTATTTAGACTCTTTGTGTGCCAGTAGCTGAGTGTTACTGGTGCTGATATGTAGCAGGCATGTTGCTTACCATCAGGCACAAGTCCTTGCTCGTCTCGTACACTCTATACTTTAAGTACTAAAAGTTCGTATTAATTACAAAATGCATCACGCAAAACGCAGTAAGTACCTATCTTACAATTTGATATCTTAGTCTATACTATTGGTATATCTCCACGAATGCACATTGAGAAATACCAATCGCATTTACTCAACATGCGTTTGGTATTTTTTTATTACAACATAGTCTCACATATCATTGGCACATGTAGACACGAGTCGACACGAGAAGAAACTATAGGTTTATGGTAACTGTTTTAAAAGATAATACTACAGTTCTTTTTCTTTTCTGTTAGGTATAATTCGAAAGAAAATATAATTCACATGTATTTTTACAGTAAACATAACCTTTCTTTTGGTTTAACTTTTAGGATTTCGGAATTAAAAAAAATTACTCACTCATTAACTTTCACATTATTTTCATTGTTAACAAACGCACTTTGTTTACCTATTCATAATTCACAGGTTTCACCTATAATTACTCATGGACGCATTAAAAAAGTTACATCCATATTCTATTTACTATTTACTAAAAATTGGAAACAGTGTTTCCAACTTCTCCCCTAATAATTTTCCCTAAACGACACATTTACTTGAAAATCCCCTTATTTGTTTTTTAGTCAAATATAAAATTAACACTTTTATGGACAACAACATACAACAAATAGGCAGAACTAGGTTATGTACCTATATTTTTTTTATTTGAAGTTGGTAATTTTGTAATACAGTATTATTCGAAACTATAATTTATTCATAAAAAAGGCAATTAATTAATCATACTCGTTTTTTCCAATTCCAAAAAATGCTAGTTACTAAATTTATTTAAAAAGATATGCATTAAAATATAATTTTTTTTTTTTTGAAGTACGTAATTTTTAAATCCATAATAGTAATATAATACATTATTACGCTAATGTGCTATGATAATAGCCGTTAGAAAGTTATTTTCCCGTTCTCTACGTACTCAAATCCGCTACGTTTCACGGGAAATCCGTTAAGTTGGCAACACTGCTAAGAGCATTTAGTCTGTAAAGCTAATACAAATAAGATTCAAAGTCGAATGACCGAGTGGGGAGGCAGACGTTACGGTCTTCCATCCCTCTTTCTTGTGAACATAGGAAAGAGATGCACGATCACTAAAATTCGGTCCCCAAGTCCCCAGGCCCGCCATAAAAGCTATGCAATAGCTTAATAATACAAGAACAAAATTAAAAATTTTGATTAACCCCCGACTACCATAGATTTGTTGTCTGTACAACATTCTACTAGTCAAGCCCTTTCATTTGATACCCATATTAAGGAAGTTGTGAAAAAAGAAATGTAATTTGCCATTTTGTGGTAGCGGCCATCTTGGATTTGAAATTTGTCATAGTGCAAAGTATTCTACTAGTCAAGCCCTTTCGTTTGATACCCATATTGCGGTAGTAGTGAAAAAATTGATATAATTCGCCATTTCGTGGTGGCGGCCATCTTGGATTTCAAATTTGTTATAGCGTATAGTACTCTGCTAGTCAAGCCCTTTCATTTGATACCCATATTGAGGTAGGTTGTGAAGAAATATTTTGTCCGCCATTTTGTGGAGGCGGCCATTTTGAATCGATATTAACCAGATATAGCTAAGAACACTTGCACGGATATTAACTTTCAAATAAAAAAAACCGCATCGAAATCGGACCAACCGTTTGAGCTCTACGGTGCCACAGACAGACACACACACAGACAGACAGACAGACAGACAGACAGACAGACAGACATCGACGTCAAACTTATAACACCCCTTTTTTTGGTCGGGGGTTAAAAAGAAATAACAATACATTTTGGTGGCCACAAACTTGGAACTGCAACTAAAAAAAATACTATCAAAACCATACGTGTATCTATGGATAGGTGTTCAAAAATTGTATTCAAATTTCTAACAAATTTTTTTTCTAAATTAAATAGTTTGCGCGAGACTCTCTTCCAAAGTGATAACATGTGTATGTGAGGACTTTTCTTCCAAGTACTAAGTACCTTACTACCAAAGAATTTACCTAACTGGCATATAAATGCAAGTTAGGTATCATTTCAATTAGGGGATTTACGCAGGGGAATTCTCCCCTTTCATTATTTCCTTATCCCGATCTCTGATTTGACGGACGAATATTTTACCGATACTTATCTATTTTCCATTGCATCCGCATTTAATTTTTTACTGATGTGGTATCGACGTCAGTTTTTTGAGACTGCCCTATTGGTCTACAACATAAAGTAAACAGCGTACTAGTTAGTATTAGTACCTATTTGCTATTCCAATGAAAACAGTACCAAAAATCAAGATCATCGCGTTCTTCACTAGTAATACCTACTGATATTGTTATGCTGTGGCACTGTGATCGTAATATTTAAAATTTATCGGTTGTCAAAATTGCAAAATCAAGCACAGGTCCGTCGTCCGCGAGCGCCGAAACGCGACTGAGTCACTGATCGGGCCTGCCGAACGGCGCGCTATATATATGGTAGATATTTAAACATAGTGAATAACTGATACTTTTTATAAAGTCAAACTCTGCGAATGCATCTATAACTTTTTAGTGGCTTTCGTTGAGTATACAAATTTAGTTAAAAAATGCATTAGTTTAGTCATAATCTTGAAAAAACTTCTTGAAAAGGGGTAACTTTGGGATTTTTTTCTGTCAAGAAAATTCATTAAATCGTGTTACTGACTACGAATTGCACTAGATTAGATCCTTAACTAATATATATATTTTTTTCAGAGTTTAATACACTATTTTATAGGTCTTAAAGTTGTTTTAAATATTCAAAATTACGGCCCACCCGCCCTTAAGCATTTTTAACTGACTTCCAAAAAAGAGGAGGCTATCAATTCGACCCCTATGTTTTTTATTTTTTCAGTATGCTACCTGATTTTTCCCCGAATGGTCCCTTAAAAATCTTACCGAAATCGGTCAAGTGGTTTTTGAAATATGAACCAAAAACTAAACTTTGCATACAATTTTCTAGATTACGTAATTGTAGATTTCACGAAAGTTACGAAATTCGAACCTGGCAATACGAAATTGGGTAAATGTGTTAATAAAAACTTGTTTTGCACTAAAAAGGGTAAAAAAGGGTTTTAAAATCGGCGCGGAGATTCTCGAGAAATGAGGTAACATACGTACATAAAAAAAACACACACAATTGATAACCTCATCGTTTTTGGAAGTCGGTTAAAAAACGTGTAAAAGCGGAAACCGGAGGAAAAACACGTTTAAAAGTAAACATTATAAGTCCAAAAAATCTAATAAAAATCGCAATAAGTAGTCGTCAAATTTTATTCTCTTCATTTCGAACTGAACTGAACGAAACCAAACTACATAGGATAAGCAATCCACTGAATGTTCCCACTGCTGGGATTCGGGGCCTTCTCTAGTCGTCTAGAGTCAAGGCCATAATCTACCACGCTGGCCCTGTGAGGCTAAGAACTCAAGGAGCGATTTTCAGCCGCGCCCGCCGCGGTTGCGGGTCCGCAGCTTCTATACAATTTAGATATAATATTATGTAAAAATGAAAAGCACAAGTGACGTAGCGGTTTATGCCTGCGGATGCCGCGCGGCTCCCGCGCATTCGCGGCCGGCTGCGAAACCGCGAAAATCAGCGGTCTCGTGAGTTTTGAAATAAAACCCGCGCCCGCCGCGTTTCCGCAGCCGCTGCGGGTGCGGGTGCAAATCGTTCCATGAGCTCTTAGCCTGCGGTTTAGGGAATTAATTACGGGATATTTACATCTGTTAAATTGAAGACTCCTTCCACTGTTTACCACTGTAAATTTCCCGTACCTAGTAATACTAGTGTTGCAAATAAAAATGTTTAATTTGTTTAGGTGCTATGGGAGTTGGCCCGGGGGACCCTGCTCTTCCAGCGGAGTTCGACCGACCTGGGCGGAGCCCTGTCCCTCACACCTTGGCTCAAAGACGTGCTGCCAAATTACAGTGGTTACAACTCTCTGACGAAAGGCAACCAGTATTTGCTTGACTTCTTTACGGTACGTATCTTTATAAAGTTTCTATGCCAGTAAGAAGACGTTTGCTACCTGTTACAGTGTGACCAACTTATCTGTAGAATGTAAGGATGGCGCCATGATCGGAAAGTGTTGCCACCTATTGCAAAATTAAATAACTTCTGTGGCTCAGTGACTGTGTTCTGTGGGCGTCAGTAGTTCCGCTTTTGCCCGTTCTACAGAATAGTTGGTGGTACTATATCATCTATTCTATGACTATACACCACCTACAGACAGGTCTAATATAGGGTCTGTGTTCACAATTACATGCATGCGATTACGCAGAAATAAAACCTTGAGGTCTTGTTACCTGTATTTATGTCATTGGTTGTCGTGAATAATGCCCACTTGCTCATACACCCTAACACAAAAACGAGCTGCCAACAGTCTCAAAACAACTGACGAAAACCAACTAAGTAGTTTTATTCGTTGACTTCAACGAATTCAAACGATGTGGTTAATGGTTCTAGACTCCACTATCCTGAAAGAACGTCTAGGCGGTGGAATGCGTTGCCTGAGTGGGTTTTCGCCGATGGATCTGATATTTGTGCCTTCGAGTCGAAAGTGAATCGGTTTCTTTTAGGTAAGCACGCTCCATCGTAGACCGTTTACTTAGTCGCTTATATCGGGCGAGATGGCGTTCAAGTCCAAACCCTTTACTAAAACCAGTATCTATTTAATTTCTTTATAATAACACGAGGAAGTTGAGCGCCTTATAAAATTTGTTTGTAAATTCACTGGGCCGCATTCCTTAAGTACCTCCAAGCGACTTCCATATCTATTGAGACTGAAACAGTATGTAACATTACCTACTTTAATACACTACAGAGATATGATACCTACTATTCCAGTTCTTTTAGTTGCCTAACTATGTATATTTAACATTTATAGGTACGTCAGTTAGTAATTCAAAAACAAAAGCAGGAGCATACAAATAGTGTACATTTTCAAAGTTTCCAAAATAAAATATCATTGTGCGTTAAATTTATTAAACAGACAAGTGTTAATTATTATATATTTATTACAATAATTGTAATGAACATTGTGTGTTTTTTCATTATGTTGTCTTAGCTATAGTTATCTACAGATACCAAATTCACAATATTCCACCCTTCTAAAAAGCTTCTAAAGCGCACGTCCGCTACTAGGTACATCACCTCTCCGACGCTACGCCGACGTGTCAATTGTACATTTTTCAACATTGAACTCTTAAAAACGGAAGAAGCGGCATACTCTCCTCAACGATGGCGATGTAAAATCAGGTGACGTCTCCTGATTGAGATCAGTCGCAACGTGAGCGACAAATGGAGCGCATGTGTGCTAATAATTCCACGAAATTCGATTTGAGCTGTTACAATGCCATTTTGTGTGTATTTTGTGTGTGTACAAGGTGCACAAATAGTACCAAGTCCAAGAAAAAGTTTCGTGGCATCACTTTTCATACGCAATTACACAAAATCTTTAATTATTTCATTTAAAATAATATTTTCTGTTGTAAACAATTCAGCATTTGTAAAAAAGGGACAGATATACATGACGTGAAAGAGTGGGACACGACCAGCGATATGTTGACTGCAGCGATAACGCCCAATGTTTACGTCACGGGCAACGGCTACTCCTTCTCTTTCACGCCAGTGTCTTCGTATGTCTTTCTATTCTTCTCGAAAAAATATTTAAACAAACGTGTAACTGTGGTATGTATAGCTATCTCATTTCTATCTACTGCTAATTTGCTATGATGTCTTTGTCATTCATTACAATGTATCTCACGATGGAAGTGTAGCTGTGTGCACGTTGTGTATTTGTGTGAAATTTTCGCCACATTATGTTGATTTCATATTAGAACTTACCTCATCTTCCTTTCCTTAAATATATCGATGTTTTTCAATAAAGAACTTTGACTTTGACTTTAGTATGTCGGTGACGCGAATCCATAAGACTTTCTATTACCAAAGGTATTCAACGTGCTAAACAAATATTATTTCAAAAATGTTACACCGTTTTTACATAACCTTTTTGTATTATAGATTAGTAATCTTTCATTTAAATCAGGACAACACTCATTTGATAGATTAAATCAATACTTAATTATGAAAAATTACCAATTAACCGCCAACGTGTTGCCTGCATGCTCAAATTTTATTTATCGGCTTTCACTTGGATTTTAATATAATTTGTAGCGTGTACCCGATTATTCTACAGCCATAGAATAATGTTTAGCATTACTGTGTTCCGGTTTAAAAGGTAATGTTTTCAGGGAAATTACATGACAAAGGAATAAATTATGTCTCCGGATGACGAACACAATGTTATCTAGGCCTTGATTTATGTTTGAATAATTTTGTGGCGCTGCGCTGTGCAAGTATGGGTTATGGCTGTTACTCGTACTTACCGTCAAGTGCATAAGTACTATTTGCGCAATTTATAATGCCGTTCCCTTTTTAACCTATAGATTTCCCACTACTGGGGCACGGATCTTACCCTAACCCTAAATCAGGAGTTCCGAAACTTATTGTGTATGTTGCCAACTTTGAGAATAAATTATTTTTAGCGCCCATTTTTTCACATACAGATACAATGATGATATCTCAAAAAAATCTCTAAAAAAACTACGAAATCTCCACACCGCTCCACGACATACGCGCTAAGCATATTTGAATTATTCAATCGAAGGTCTAGGGATAATCAAGATGATCAAAATCACCGCCAGTTGGCTGTTTAGAGTGCTGGCGGCATTTCCAAGCTGAATGGCAAGACATAAATGTGCAATCAGATTTTTTTCTGCACGCCCATTTTGTGTGCCAATCAGAGTATCAATAGAAATAATAAGGTTATACATATAAATAATTAACTATAAGTCGGGGCATTTTAATAGGTAACATTTGACAATTCATCAAAATTCAACAACGTAACCTTGTAACGGTGGGCATAAAATAATATATTTTTGCTTTTTGTTAGAACTGCATATTGTTTATTTTTTTTCTATTACGACTACATATTTGTTATATTAAGGCCAGGTAGTTCTGTCAAATTAGGCATTTAACGCTGACTTGTTCTCGCGACCGTCACCGACCGTGGAATCGGTGCCACAGTGCAGAAATAACATTAAAATATTGGACTATGTAATTTAAACTAATTTTTTGTTCAAGATTTGTTAATACTAGTTAGTGGTAACAATTTTGTGAATTGTGAAGTGATAAGAGTTTTTTTGATATATAAACGAAGAAATATTAAATTTATCTATACTCGTAGATATACAAAACTCAACCTTTTCTTTTTGGTCACACTATAAGTTGAGAACGGCTTTTCCAATTTCAAGCATCTTTTTTTAAAAAGATGCTTGATGTTTCTTAATAATTCATAACTACGTCAAAAATTTAAAAAATGTGCTGAAACGTAATGAAAGGTCAGTAAAAATAAAAGGTTTTTTAGTCAACTTTGCACTAAATTTCTAATCCAATTTTTTTCTATGAGGTAAAAAAGATCACTTACTGAGCATAAAATTACAAAATGCTCACAGATCCAGGTAGAGCTTCAAAGGCCAATTGAAAAAAACTGTTTTAGCCGATATTTTGGAAACTATATATTTTGACAATAATTGTAGAAAATAAAATGTTGCATGTTTTGTTGCTAGTAAACTTTTTTTGTAAAACTTACCGTTTACGATTTATAACCCATTTAATGATACGATTGCGATGATTCCGATAATAGTGGATGAAAATGATGTGGTCTACGATGGAACTTGTTTCTCTAATAGAAACAAGCACAGTGCCTCCTCGTAACCCCAAGGTTCGAACCTTCGACAAAAACCCACTCTGGCAATGCGTTTCACAGCTTAGTTGTTCTTATTACAAAAGTGGAGACCAAACTCTTCGTTCAACTCTTCAATCATGATGATGAACGGTGCTGTTTATTCGAGCAACGAGCAATATGATAGAATAACTTTAATTTAAAAACCCCGACTACAAAAAAATCTACACGTAAAAAAATATTACCTACTATCTAAGGACACTTTGGCGAGTCAGACTAGTCTTAGAATATCTTAGTTACCAAAATCCATCCAGCCGTTTGGAAGATATGTGGAAATAAAACATAACCCTTCTTCCATTCCGGTAAAAAGAGACATGTTTATGCTACTGGGAACAGAATTCACATCTTATTATTTTTACATTGTTATCATCAAATTTGACATAATAAATCGTAATCGGTAAGTTCGAAAAAAAAGATGGGAAAACTGGCAACAAAAGATGGGAAATTTTATTTTCTACAATAATAATAGGCTTTATAACTTTTTCAGAATATCGGCCAAAAACGTTTTTTCGAGCTGGCGCTTGAAGCTCCACCTGGATTTGTTATTATTTTGTAATTTCATGCTCAGGAAATACGAATCGGAAATTTAGTGCAGAGTTAAATTCTACGAGTAATTTTACTGCCTAAAAGGCTTCTTATCAAATTTGGTCGAGTGTCTAAATTTCTATGAACAATATTAACATTTTCATAAAAAAAAAGAAAAAACAATAAATTTTGGTGGTGTCACAAACTTGGAAAAGAAATAAAAAAATAAAAATTCTAACAAAACCATACGTGTATCTATGGAAAGGTGTCCAAAATTGTATTGAAGTTCCTAACATTTTTATTCTAAACTGAATAGTTTGCGCAAGAATCTCTTCCAAAGTGGTAAAATCTGTATGTGAGGACTTTTCTTCCAAGTACTAAGTACCTTATTACCAAAGAATTTACCTAAATGGCATATAAAAAAAAACATTTATGATACCTAACTTGCATTTATATTAGGGGATTTACGCAGGGGGATTTCTCCTCGCTGATTTAACGGACGAATATTTTACCGATACTTATCTATTTTCCATTGCATCCGCATTGAATTGTTTACTGATGTGTTATCGACGTCAGTTTTTGAGACTACCCTTTTGGTCTACAACATAAAGTAAACAGCGTACTAATTAGTATCAGCGTCTATTTGCAATTCCAATGAAAACGATATCAAAAATCAAGATCATAGCGTGCTTCACTAGTAATACCTACTGATATTGTTATACTGTGGCACTATGATCGTAATATTTAAAATTTATCGGTTGTCAAAATTGCAAAATCAAGCACAGGCCCGTCGTCCGTGAGCGCCGAAACGCGACTGATCAGGCCTGCCGAACGGCGCGCTACATATATGGTAGATATTAAAACATAGTGAATAACTGATACTTTTTATCAAGTCAAACTCTGCGAATGCATCTATAACTTTTTAGTGGCTTTCGTTGAGTACAAAAATTTAGTGAAAAAATTCATTACTTTAGTCATAAACTTGAAAAATCTTTTTGAAAAGGGGTAAATTTGGGATTTTTTTCTATCAAGTAAAAATCATTAAATCGTGTTACTGACTGCGAATTGCACTAGATTAGATCCTTAACTATTACATATATTTTTTTTCAGAGTTTAATACACTATTTTAAAGGTCTTAAAGTTGTTTTAAAAATTCAAAATTACGGCCCACACGCCCTTAATGACTGATACTAGCAATTTTACGATTTGTTTTCACTTATAAACCATTCTAAAGATAATAAACAATATCTGATCTAAAGAACTGCACGTCGCTACAATGTTGTGTCAGTTAACCTTTTTTGTTTTTAACCACTAAGGATGTTACTGTAAAATCGAAAGCTGATAAGTTGAATCGAATGCAAGGATTACTTGTGAAGAAATATCACCATAAGTTAATGACCACGTTGTGACTATAATAAAACATAAATATATTTATTATTATTTTGTTAACTACTAGCTTTTACCCGCGACTTCTTCCGCGTAAAATAAGTAAGTATTAAGGTAACTGAGGGAGTACATATTTACTTGAACAGTAGTACACCCATACAAATTTACTTTTACTAATATTAAAACATTTTTGTACCTACAATTTCATAAAAATCAGTTCATTGGTTTAGGCGTCAAAACTTAATAGACAGGTAGAGTTACTTTCACATGTACCTATACTATAAAATAGTATGCATTTTAAGTGTCTAGCTTAAAAATTTTACGGTTTTCAACATTGACGAACTTCCATATAAATTTCATCCCCCATTTCAAATTCTATTTCATCCCCGTACGGTTTGAAATTACAAAATTGCTAGAACAACCCTTTGTTTTCTCCACTTCAAGTGTTAGATATAAAGTTCCATGGTTTTATCTTCAACAACGACTAATTTCCACACAAAACTTTCATCTCCGTTCAGTTAATGAATAATTAAGAAATCGAAATTACAAAATTGCTACGCGAAGCTTATTATATAGCGAAGCGATTGCTTCGCGTCAAGCGTTTAGATACGAAGTCATGGTTTTATCTTCAACAGTAACGAACTTTCATATAAACCTTCCATCCCCCATTTAAGCCCCCATTTCAACCCCGTACAATTCTAAATTACGAAATTGCTAAAACAAACACATATTTGCTTCGCGTTAAATGTCTAGATACGAAGTTTCATGGTTTTGTATTCAAAAATTACGAATTTCCATATACTTTTATCCCTCATTTCAACCCTTTTCCGTAATAAAAAGTAAACTATGTCCTTTTTTGAAATTAAGTCTATCTGTGTACCAACTTTCATTAAAATCGGTTATGTGTGGATCTCATGCTTATAACTTTGAAAATTACGATTCATACAACCGTCTATCCCTTGTTTCACCTTCTTAGGGGTTGAATTTCACAAAACCCCGTCTTAACGAGCGCCTGCGTGCTAAAAGACACCTCCATGCAAAATTTCTGAGTTTTCGTGAAGAGTGACCTATCGCTTTTATATACCTATATAGATAAAAATGCTAAAAATAACTGTGAGAATAGACAATATTATTGAACATAATTAAGAATTTCTTTGAGTGCTCACACCAATGATGAAGATGACAATACTAACTGTTGTTCAGATACTGCTTAATAAATGCATTTTTTGTTAAATTATGCACTTGTCATATATTGCTCCTTAAATTTACGAAAAAAAATATTATTATGATGCAAGGATTTACCTGATGATTTTTAAAATTCACATATTGGTGTTTCAAGTCCTTATCGATTCATTTCACTTTAATCGAGGTTTTAACCAGGTCACCTCACTATGACGACATAACTAACAAACGTCAAATGTTACCTATTAAAATGACCCGAGTAAGTATAAGTATTTCTCGTATCACAATTCACGCGATATTACCACGTGAGATAAAAAACGATTTTGCTTTTTGTTTATATTAAAAAAAAAAAACTATATTCGATATCGCTATTGTTTTCAAAACATTCCACTTTGTTTTCTTACGGCTGAGACTTTGAGTATTTTCTTACAAGGAGGATTTCATCAACCACGCTGATTAATTGGGGAAGGTTTGTCGCCTAATAGGAATGACGACTGATCCTGGATTTATATTAAATTATTTGATACAATGGCAAGTATTTAAATAGAATAAAATATGTACCAACTTTAATTTTGATATTTTTTTGTTTATCTTCTTACTTTATGACCATTTAAACCTGGATGGGCAAGTCCATTTTAAAAGTACGAAATTATTAGAATATTTTATTACCATTGGATAACCCATTCAATTTCAAGTGACGTGTGTGAACGACACAGTGACGTAACGCTTCAGTAGTGTTTTTGTATGAAGCGTTTTTAGAGAGTCCAAAATTGTGATTTTAACATCGTGATATTACGGGAAGTTTTTAAGATAACAATGTAGGTAATCCTTTCACCTACCTATGTTTCAGTTATTGAGAAGCCTTTTGATGGCACATTAAATCAAAAATGAGTCGTCATGCCTTCGTTATTTCTTGCTTTCTTCTTTTCGGTTGAAATTATAGAGACATCAATAGCAAAACCAAATAGCGCCGCGACCGCGACAGGAGACCGAGACACGTGTCGCGAGACATGTGTCGCGGTCTCGGCGCGAACTGGCGCTCATACAATTCCATAATGTTAAGTGCCTGTCGCGGTCTCCGGTCTCGGTCTCCAGTCGCGGTCTCAGCGCGAACTTATACCTTAACGTGGGTTTGATCATTTTAATACTCGTATCTCTTGGCTCTTGGCCTTCACCGGTCTACGGATAATGGAGATGTGCTTAGTATAAGTAGTTAGGTATCTAGTGTTGTATAGTTTTCAGTAGTCCAAGCAGAAGTACAAGTTTGCCGTCACCAATGGCTGTAACGGTGAAGGGAAACAAGAAGATCGTCATGTTCTCAGGAACACATTATGACACACCGGTCATCCGTCAACCAACACTTGGCGAGCGTGGTGGATTATGGTCTTGGCCGCACTTCTTATGAGATACAGCTCCGAGTTCTAGCGGTGGGAACATAAACTGAAACACCGATATAGGTGAAATAACTAAAACTAAAACGATTAAAGAATTAATGAATCCAGTACATAATAATAATTGTCCAGATTACATAATAATTATCTGTTTTACTGAGCAATCGTGCTACTAAACGGCGTAGGAGGGGGAAGTCGTAAGATCAGTCAAATGGGTTTATTGTCTTTGTTGCTAGGCTTTTTCAATAATACCCCACTCAGTTTGATCCTCAGTCTTATGTTTCTACTGTCGTCTTTCGTATATCGTCACTCCATCTAGTCTCAGGGCGTCTTAAACTACGTTTACCTATTCGCGTGCCTCTACTCCAGAATCTGTCTACCCTAATAAATGCGAAAGATATTATCGGCCCATTGTCACTTCAGTTTGCTAATACGCTTTATCCTACAAAAATATAAGAATTCTCGAGTCATACTAAATTGCTTAAAATAATTCATAATCTTCTTTTCAACTACAAAAACCGTCAAGATACTAAGTAAAACGTGAATGCGATTAAACTATTAAATAACATGTTTATGAACGTGCACGTGTACCCATTTATCTCCTTATCTATACTATAATATTATAAAGCTGAAGAGTTTGTTTGTTTGTTTGTTTGTTTGTTTGTTTGTTTGCTTGAACGCTAGGATCTCGGGAAGTACTGGTCCGAATTGAAAGATTATTTTTCTATTGGATAGTCCATTTATCGAGGAAGGCTTTAGGCTATAGAAAATAACTCTACTATTAATTGAAGCGGAATTGGAAGCGGATTGAAGAATGTCACAAAATCGGGAAAAAATATTCCCCTTTTGAGAGTTTTCATACGTTTCGTGCTTTGACATGACACATGACAGCATGTGTCAAAGATTGCGTCATTGAATTTCAGTAATCTGTGCCTTGAATGTAAACCTTTGCTAATTTTTTTTTTCTAAATCTGAGTTGGTACGACCAATTTCCGACAGGCGGCGTAGCAGGTTGCTGAAGAGGTTTTTTGTTTGAAATCGATATTCTCAGGAATGAGTGAACCGATTTCAGTCATTCTTTCACCGTTGGATATGTACGGGATCCCGATGAGTGCTATATAATATACCACGGGCGAAGCCGGGGCGAGCATCTAGTCTCTAATAAAACAACGTCTCTTTTGCCATTAACACAGTTTCAAATTAAATTAAAATAAATAACTCAACGAAAGCTTTAAAAGTAGTTTTATAAATAACTCGTTTTCAGAGTAACATCTATTAAAACAATAGTTATTTGTTGTACAAGAGTGCAAAGTTGCTTTTTAACCGCGTGCTCAATTTTGATGACCGAGTAAGCGAAGGATTCTAAAATTGGAATCCTAAGGGTAACAAGGGAATCAAAAGGGCACAAGGTGAAAAATCTTTGCACTCGAGTACAACACATAATTTTTCAAATTGACAAAATGCGCTGCGAGTTTCAGTCAATTCTGTTGGCGTCAAATAAACTTCTTTGTCGCTAGAATCAGTTATTTCGGTTTTTCACTTGTATACAATTTTCCTGTTTTTAACCTAAGATTTTAACTTTGAGTTTATTTAGCCTGTTTTGACTGTTATTACGTGAAAATCATAAATCGTAGAACTCAAGATTAGCCCTCCCAAACTTCAGGGGGGACGTAATCATGTTAACCTTGGGAAAAGTGAGCTCACTCTTTCCGTTCTAGTCGTTTGTAGGAAGCGGGGGACTCCGGTCGTTTTTACCTATCACTGATTTTTATCATTTTGAACATAAATATAAAAGATTATGCATGCCTTCCTGTGCATTCAAAAAGTGTTCTAATAATTCTATTAACTCAAGTAAATCTAATGGAATTACATATCATGCGTAAGTACTGCATTTAAAATTATTTTAAATATTTTCTTATTACATACCATTAAAATTTTAAAATGGCTAAAAAAAGCCATCTGTGTGACAGGGATAGAATACTACCAATTAAACTAGCGCGAGCAAGATAGATGTCTTAGACAGAGACAGAGATGTCTTACCTAGATAGAGACAGATGTCACAGACGCAGTTTGTTACCAATGTCAAGATGTTCAGGGCTAATCTTGAGTTCTACAATCTTTGGTGAAAATATGGAGAATTGACCGGTTGAGTTAAGGGGTGTCATCTGTGTACATGAAAAAGTGTCCGCCCAAATGCATAAAATTATGGCAGCGCCACATTAGCATCAGGGTAAATTTTAAAGGAAATAAATAAACGCAAGTAGGTAGGTACTAATTATAATTCATGCAAAAACATTCTAGCTACATGTTTTCTCAAAATAGTAATTAATTGATGTTATATTTACTACATTATTTTATATTACGCAAATAGTTGAAATTTTCTATTAGTAACTATTTTAGTCGTCAATAATATTACATTACTTTTTTAACTCGGCATACGTACTTTAATTCGTTTACAATTGATTCATTCATAGCATTTTTAAATTATCTATTATGTATGATAAATGATTTCTACCATTGGAAATAACGTTCCTTACCTCAATCTTCAATTCCTCAAAACGTGAAAAGAAAATTCCACGCAAAGGATTAAAAAAAAAGTACCTACACCAGGAGGTTGTCTGTGGAGTCTGAGTTTTAAACAAATTGAAAAGATGAATTCGGCACCAAGAAGGTAGAAATAAATAGGTTTAATTATGTTTTGAATTCAAAAACTTAGTGTACACGATGTTCTAAATTCAAATTTACTTTACTCTCTAGAAGGTACAAGAACAAAATTAAAAATTTTGACTAACCCCCGACTACCTCAGATTTGTTATCTGTACGACATTCTACTATTCAAGCCTTTTCATTTGATACCCATATTAAGGGAGTTGTGAAAAAAGAAATGTATTTCACCATTTTGTGGAAGCGGCCATCTTGGATTTGAAATTTGTCATAGTGCAATATATTCTACTAGTCAAGCCCTTTCGTTTGATACCCATATTGAGGTAGTAGTGAAAAAAATAATATAATTTGTCATTTTGTGGTAACGGTCATCTTGGATTTGAATTTTTTTATAGTGTATAGTATTCTACTAGTCAAGTTCTTTCATTTGATACCCATATTGTGGTAGGTTGTGCAGAAATCTTTTGTCCGCCATTTTGTGGCGGCGGCCATCTTGAATCGATATTAACCAAACATAGCTAAGAACATCCGCACGGATATTAACTTTCAAATAAAAAAACCGCATCGAAATCGGTCCATCCCTTTGAGCTCTACGGTGCCACAGACAGACACACGCACACAGAGAGACAGACAGACAGACAGACAGACAGACAGACAAACAGACAGACAGATAGACAGACAGACAGACATCGACGTCAAACTTATAACACCCCAATTTTTTTTGGTCGGGGGTTAAAAAACGACTTTTGCGCCCTTAAATCGAGGTGCAAAAGTACTATTTCCGAGGTGGTGGGATGAAAAGATAGTTTTAACTGTATTAAAGAATACTGATGACTGAAACACTATGACAAATTATTATTGACATTGATGTACGCTTGGAAGGTGACATCGTTTTGAGTGGGCCGTGCGTAGAGGGTTTTTTTTTAAACAACGAATGGTTTGCTCATATTTAATTAGATAACGGGACACTCACGTATGTATGGTCGGTCAATCCGACTCCAGTTTCGGCCGCGTCCGGCGGGCTTTTTCAAGGAGAGTGCAAGCGCGCGATGGCTGCCCGTTTGGCACTGAAGTCAGTGCCAAACGCGGCCGAAACTCGAGTCGGATTGACCGACCATACATACGTGAGTGTCCCGTTATCCAATTAAATTTGTGTAACAACCGCGTTAATTTAATACTAAGAATGGTTTGCTCTTTACCGCTATCTCGCCTGATTTAGCGACAGTGCAGTCTATGATGGAGCGTGCTTACCTAAAAGAAACTGATTGGGAACCCAAACCAATAAATAAATAATTGGTGGCCTGCTCACTAAAAGCGATCTCTTCCTGTAAATAGTATCCTATCTCTATAGTTTCTTAGAAAACCGGTTCAAATCTGACCGCACCTAAAGTACCCTTACTGTCTCAATGTAAGTCCTGCAAGTCATTGTTCCTAAGTGGTTCTGTGAATATACATACAAATTTTATCAGGCGCTCCTCTTTCTGTGTTATTATTCGCTAAAATATATACAGCACAGATTATTGCGCTGAAAATCGAAAACTTATATTAAGAACAACCTAAGAATTTAATAAAATAATAATTGATGACAGATTTTCAAATAGATGAGTTGGTAGCGCTTTTAATAAAAAAAACTGTTATCGGTTTATACTTGACTGCTGGAGCGTGCTTACCCAAAAGAAATCAGTTCACTCTTGATTTAAAGATATATTAAGATTGTAACAATCAGATTGTTTGTTTGGTACCTGTTGCTTTTCCTTTTCATCCAATTTTCACATCATAACGGTATAAGTGGTTTTTCCGACATATAAGACGATTTACCTCTATGCCTTAGTATAAACATTGACCTTCAAACTGGAACACAGTAAAGTTTACACATAGTGATGTGTGTAGCTTAGCAGTAGAACAAAGGAGTGGTACTTCCCCAGGCGAACTGCACAACGACCTAACACTACTAAATAGCGTGCGTCTGATTCGTCAATTTTCCACTTCGGCTTCATCAATTTTGTACTTCGGGGTGTCATGGTAGATGGTAGACCTTCGAAAGACTCGAACGAAGAGCTTATTGTTGTTGATTCTACTTTTGCGATAAAAACGTCTAAGCTGTGAAACGTGAAATGCCTGAGTGGGATTTTCCCTGTGGTTATAATCTTGGTGTCTTCAAATCGAGAGTGAATCTATTTCTTCTAGGTAAGCACGCTCGACCACACACTCACCACTGTCTTTTCGAAGTCATATACGTAATGCCGCTAACTTAAAACGGCTAAGGAAAACATCGTGAGGAAACCGACATGTACCTAGAATCTTTCGAAGTCATGTGTCATCTACCAACCCCCACTGGGCCAGCGTGGTGGATTATGGCCCTAACTCTTTCCTTGCGATAGAAGGCCCGAGTCCCAGCATTGGGAACCTTTAGTGGGCTGTTGATTGATTGATTGAAGCACGCTCGATCGTGGACCGTATCGTTTGACATCGGGCGAAATGACGATCAAGTGTAGACCAATAGAACACAAAAAAACAATTCAATTCTTTATTAGCGCATATGGGTAATTACAGTTGTATACTTAAATATAAAAACAAAGCTCCATATTCCGCCTTTCAGCATGCAAAAAATATTAAAACAAAACTTAGCAATGATAAAAGAAAATGGTGCATGATTACAAAAATAGATACGTGATTTCCAATTATTAAGAGACGATCTTGTTAGCATTCCATGGATTTACCGCGCGGGCCCATCGTGCGGCAGAGAGAGAAATCCCGAGTAGGTCCCGAGTAGGTCCCGAGACTTGTGACACTGGCGTAGGTTTAAGGGGCCCCTTTCCGACGTATGTACATCAACACTCACCTTCACTAGTCGTGTTTCTCTCCCTGTCCAGCCAAATCTGATAAGAGCCTACTAGTGCAGCTTTAGATACTCGTTCTAGTATCAGTGTTTCCACAATGAGGGGGAAATTCCCCTTTTGAGGGGAAATTAGGGTCCAGAGGGGAATAAAAAGGGGAAAGAAATGTAAAGGGGAAATCATGGGTGAAACCTAATCAAACAAATACATAAACTTCATCATATTGAGGAAAACTTTCCTATAATTAGTCCATACAGATATCAGTTCCAATTTTTTTTTAATATGACGTTGTTTCTTATTCTTTTATACCGTAATACACAGAAATTACCGTCTAAAAGATACAATGGTACACCATTGCACGTTCTTTTCAAGCGCGATTTTAAGCACAGGATTGATCTAACTGTTTAATTTTTGAGCCTGTTGTATTTAAAAGAAATGACAACAAACTCAAACCGTTTCTTAATCTGTTTGATTGAATCAATATAAAATAATTCTGCCGCCCTAAAAAAATTCTGAACGTGACAGTTTTCTTTATTTATCTACTATTTTTGGGGTGTTATGTACGCGGTACGAGGAAGTTATGAACCTCATACACTTCAGATATTTATAATATAGTTTTTGATGCATGAGGCAAGATAGCCTAAATATTGAGATTGGTTGGAATGTTAAAATTTGAATCTATCAATCTTCATCTTGAGTGGGGGGTGGTGGGGGGGTGCCAAAACTTCTGGACAAGCCAAGGCCTTTCAGCAGGTTATAGAGAAATTTTGCTGGTATATACCTCTCACAAGGTTCATAAGATCTATCGTAATTATGTCAAAATTATAAATTGTATGTAATAAATGTCCTTAAGCATGTCAAAGAATGTATTCGTATAAAAAACTTCGTAAAACAATTCGTATAAACAACTTGTTGATTGTAAAGGGTTTTGGTTTGTTTTTTTTTGTAGAAAATGGTGCATGAAGTGATGACAACACACGACGAGTCCTACAACAGACATTTTCTGGACATGTACATCACGAAAATGAAAGAAGAACAACGGCAAAAAAGCAAAACTACATACTCAGGTAACGAGAACACGTTAGTGACGAGTGGCGACATTATGTTTTCATTTCTGACGTATCTTGCCGTTATTAATAAATCATTTGTATTTGTAACTTTTTGTTTATTCGCGATTATTTAATACTAGCTGTGGATGGTTTAACCCACGGCTTGACAGTTTTTCATGATATCTACATTATGCTAATCTACGTTGTTTACACCCTATGTATTTAAATTCATCAAATTTGTGAAGCCAATTAAAAAATACAATTAGCAAACAGATTAACATAAACCATTAATTTCAAAAAGTAGCGAATGCGTTAATCCATGTTTTGTTCAAACTACTTACCTTTTTAATTTCATTCAAACCAGTTCAGCCATTACAGAGATATGTGGAAAAAACATACACACTTACACAAACATACCTAAGTATATCTTTCTGCTACTCAATTTTTGCGTGCTGTCTAACTGTGGTAGTTATCTTATTATCTATCATAAGTATGCATTTACGACTGCAAGTCAGTATTATATTTATTACTTATCTAGTTTTCATAGTAGGTACAAGCTTTGCTTAGTTTGTGAATAAAAGGATTTGTGCGAGGAATGCCCACCAACATTTATTTGTTTTCTTCTCAACATTAATCAATCAATAATTTATTGCATAACACAAAATTGACAAATCATGAATCAGCGAATCCTTATAGACTGATGTCATGAAACTACGACGACATATTACCACCAGTGATCTGGCCGCTAATATCGGATAAAACTAAATCGTAAACTAAAGAAACACAAATCCAATTTTCGAATTGTATAAATCCGAATTTAGGGTCGGATGGAGACGTATGTGATATAAGAGTATCTCTCTACTTAGTCTGTGGTGAAATATCCACCAAAAAAAACAAATCAAGACTATAGTGGTCGGCAAACAAGTTGACCCAAAAGTCACGTGGAAGGGGAAAGTTCGCGCATGTGCACTTCCACCAAAGAGACCTTAAAAACGTTTCTGCGCAGCCATGCGCAGCTAACTTCATTGGGTCAACTTGTTTGCCTACTTACTATCTATACCCTATCTATATACTTACTATCTATATCCTACTTTCGCCTAACCAAATTAAGGGCCTTAACCCGTAAATCAAATACATACACTGACTCAATTTAAGATACAAGCACAACCAGTTTAATTTGACCTACGAAGGCACAGAATCGTAGCCAGTCTAAGAGTCTAGTTAAACTTGACATGTGTTTAGCTCATCGCTATGGCCACAGGTTATCAAATGCCCCAGAATCTCGAACAAATAATGTGTTCGCGTACTAGCGACATACACAATTTAATAAATATAAGTTTAATAGCACTTTGATTGGAGTATTCACAGTATTCATCAAAGTAGCTTCCTTTACGAGTGACCTCATATGAACTAGTAGGTATTTTGTAGATTACTAGTATTTTATTAGGTCCATATCTGTGTCATACGTATAAATGATACCATGTAGCACGTATACCAATTGCCTGTATGAGATAAGGCAAAAGCTAAAAGAGGAATTCTGTGATTACAAGTTTACAAGTGATACACACAAATGGACATAACGTATCAACATAGTTAGATATGAAGATGAAATCTCTGTAGCATAAGCAGGCCACTAAATATTCCCACTCGGGGCCTTCTCTCGCAAGGAGAGCCAAGGCCATAATGGACTACACGGGGCCTGAGTACCCGCACTGTCTGTGGATGACGCATGACCGCGAAAGATTCTAGGTAGGTACATGTCGGTTTCCTCACGATGTCATCACGTTTTAAGTTAGATGCATTACACACATGACTTCGAAAAGACAGTGGTGCGAGTGGGATTTTAATCCAGGGGCTCCGGATCGGCAGTCGCCGTTCTCCCGGCTAGACCAGCCCGTAACTTCTCCGAAATTTGTGTGGTGCATTCAAATTTGTTGCGGCTTAATCGGCCTTTTAGACCCTGGTGCCGCAGTCGAAGAAGTGGAAAATATGTCTGAGTTCATAATCGAGAAGTTGCAGGTTTGAATCCCGCCAGTTTATCTGAATGTTTTTCTAAGTTCTTACAGGACCTACTAGTTTTTCTTTATTATTGCCTTAAATGTCGTATTTAGGAAAATATCGTGAGGAAACCGCTGTGTCACATCAATCGAAATCATTCATCATTATCCGCCAACTCGTACTTGGCGAACATGGTGTATTGGCCAATTGACCTTGACTTCCTACTAGTAAGAGAAGACTTCGAGTCCCAGCAGTGGGAATATGGAAAGCAGCATCCCGCAGTTTCACTCGCTTAGTTTCTGGTCCCGTTTTTTTCCCTATCATAACAAGTCTAAGTATGTGTTATATCTATCTACAACCTTGGCCAAATGTAATAGGCACCCCCATAAAAAATGTGCAACTTTTAAAGTACAAAAAAAATCGAATCTCTTGTACAATACAGTGACACTGCCAAAAGTTATTTTAACCAATAGATTGTGTATCTAAAAGGACTTGTATGTACCAAATGTACATGGAAGATCTTTGATAGGTACCTACTTGTAGCCTTCGATTGTGAAAGATTTTTTCTTTCGATTTTTCACCATGACAAAGCCTTTTTACAGCTGCACCTAAATGACAAGGCCCCTTTACAGCTGATTTATTTGAAATTATTCTTTAGTATTCTTTAATTATGTACACAGATTATTTATGTATAATTTTATTGTAAGTGACGTTACCAAGTGTTCTTTTGAAATAATGGTTCGAATAAATAAATTGAATTGAAAGATTAACAAAGATACACAAATAGATGCAATTATATTATTAAAATACCAGTAGGAAGTGCGCTGGTTATACCTACTTATGGAGTGCAGTAATTTGTCGTTTAATCGCTTATGCCTATAAATATAGCATAGTACTGTGCTGATAAGACCATGCATGCTTCTTATCATCAGGCGCTCGAATTCCACCGCGCTACAATTTATAATATTTGTCTAAAAATACAATTTCATTGATTTTGTCTTGACGATGATTTCATTATATGTTATTACTACCAGCGTCCCGCAGTGTACCCGTGGTAATTCATTTTTTTTTATTGCATAAAGATTATAACCATAATGTACAGAAAGGATTTTACAATTAATTAGTCTAAATATAATATATATCACAGTTAAACGTTGAGCCCCAAGCTAGGCTGAGTTTGTAGGTATCTTGGGCGCTCTGGTCTAGGTTACCTTGTATTCCTATTCTCGGTATTTTTCGTGATAAAAAGTAGCGTAGATATGTTCTATTGTAGGCACATATCTACGCCATATACATATAATCTGTGTTCCAAATTTCAACTAGATCCGTTCAGACGTTCCGATGTGATCAAGCTACAAAAACCAAACTTATTTTTTAAAATATTAGTAAGACTAACGGACCGCCCCAGCTTTGCCCGTGGTAAATATTTATTATAACCACCGTTCTTTCATATGCACTCAGGGATTACGTATTACGGATATATGAAAGAAAGGTGAAAGAATTTTTTAAATCGATGGTTCCCGAGATCATCGTGTTCAAACAAATAACCTCTTCAGTTTTATAATATTAGTATAGAAGCACATCAAAGACATTTTACCATCATATACTGAAATATCAGCATCATAAAAAAAATATAATTTAAAAACTCAAAACACCCGACTGCATAAAAAGTTAACCAAACTACGTACTTACATACTAAAAAACTTAAAAGAATAAAACAACACTTAGATTTCAGGTGGTATAGAATTCTATAATATGTTTTTGAATTAATACTATTGCAGAAAATAAAATATATTTTAGTATAAACTATTTTCGTACAAAAAATTAAACCGACTTTAAAACCACAAATAGGCACTCAAAAGCGAAAAATAAACTAAGCCAGTGAGGTCAAAAAGTCAGTAGATTGATGCTATGTAGGCACATGGTAAGTAGGCACAGTAAGTAGTACCTATCTATCCACTACCTGGTTAGATTTGGCTGCCACCGACTTCGAATAGATGAGTGAGTAGCGCTTATATTAAGTTTATTTTTCGCTTTTGAGTGCCTATTTGTGGTTTTGAAGTCGGTTTAATTTTTTGTACAAAAATAGTTTCTTTTACCCTTTTTAGTGTACAAGAACAGAATTAAAAATGTTGATTAAACCCTGACTACCTCGGATTCGTTATCTGTACAACATCAAGCCCTTTCATTTGATACCCATATTAAGGGAGTTGTGAAAAAAGAAATGTATTTCGGTATTTTGTGGTAGCGGCCATCTTGGATTTGAAATTTGTCATAGTGCAAAGTATTCTACTAGTAAAGCCCTTTCGTTTGGCACCCATATGTAGTAATGAAAAATATAATATAATTCGCCATTTTGTGGTGGCGGCTATTTTGGATTTGAAATTTGTTATAGTGTAAAGCATTTTACTAGTCAAGCCAAGCCAGTCAAGTCAATATTGAGGTTGGTTGTGAAGAAATATTTTGTCCGCCATTTTGTGGACGCGGCCATCTTGAATCGACATTAACCAAACATAGCTAAGAACATCTGCACGGGTATTAACCTTCAAATAAAAAATACCGCATCGAAATCGGCCCATCCGTTTGAGCTCTACGGTGCCACAGACAGACAGACACACAGGCAGACAGACATCGACGTCAAACTTATTACACCCCCTTTTTTTGTCGGGGGCTAAAACCATTTACACAATTTCGTATTGACAGAATCGAGTTTCATAACTTTTGTGAAATCTTCAACTACGTCATCCAGAAAATTGTACGCAAATTTTAGTTTATGGTTCATATTTCAAAAACTACCCGACCGATTTCGATAAGATTTATATGGGACCATTCGGGAAGCATACCCATCTGAACACAATAAGAAATTTTAAAATCGGTGCAGAGGTTCTCGAGAAATTAGGTAACATACATAAAAAAAAATATAAATAATCAACTGGTTGAACACTTTCATTTGATACCCATGTTGATGGGATTGATAAAATCTACGTTATCCGCCATTTTGTAGCGGCTGCCATCTTGGATTTCAATTTTTTATAGTATATTGTATTCTGCTTGTTGAGCCCTTTCATTTGATACCCATATTGATGGGATTAATAAAACATAAATTATCCACCATTTTGTAACGGCGGCCATCTTGAATTTATAATGATAATGAATAAACATAATTGTATTGTCACCAAAATCCAAAGTGTATACAAAATTTCAGATTAATCGGTTGACAGGAAGAGGGTGAAATTTGAATTACTAAATTTGACCCAAGAATAAATAATCTATACTTATAATAAAACTGTAACGGGTCGAATTCTGTACATTGAAGATATTTTGAAAATTTTTTTTTTGGTGCACTCCATAGTCGATACTGATGGCGAAACTGCATTTTTTTTCTTTCATGTCTGTCTGTCTGTCTGTCTGTCTGTCTGTCTGTCTGTCTGTCTGTCTGTCTGTCTTTCTTCTGTAGGGATCACGCATCACGCCGAAACTACTGATTCAATTCAGCTGAAACTTGGCATGATTTTAGTTTATACTAAGGACATTGCTGTAGGCTACTTTTGATCTCCAAATTCTGATTGGTTTTCTTGCGGGAGGGGGTGAAAGTCAGAATGTGTATTTGGTTGTAACTCATGTTTGCGTTGTTTAATTTCATGAATTCTTTTTTTGTTAGAAAGAACACTTTTTTTATATTGTCCCGTCAAAATTTGAACAATATCGGTTTGTTGGTTCGGAAATTACACAAACATTAAATAATAACGACACGCGCGACGCGTTCGGTACATACTAACTACTAAGTATTCTGTGTATCAGACGATCCACAGAATATCTAGATTCTAGAAAGTGCCCACGTGATCGCGTCGCGTCGTCTTGGATGACAAAATAATTGTCAAAAATAAATTTTTGTGTGGAAAAACAAACATCATTCGGTTATAATCGACTTCAAACAAGGAGGATGTTCTCAATCGGGTTGCATGTTTTTTTATTTGGTTTTATTTTACGCGATAACTCCGCTAATTGTTAGTTGATTTTGATAATTCCTTTTTGTTTGGTAGAAAATACTTCAGAGGTGATCTTAAATATCGAAAACAGGGAGGTAGTTTTTCAATGATCAACAAAAAACTAAAATCAGCTTAGATATATCTGTACGACATAGTTATTATACCTTCTTATAAAATTTAGTCGAATGACAGAATTAAATTACCTGTCATTGAAGTAGAGATTTTGTTATTTTGGAGAAAACATATCAGCATAATAAGTAGCAGCATAAACAACCCATTAAATGTTCCCACTGCTGGGCGTCGGGGCCTACTCTCGCAAGGAGAGAGACAAGGCTATAATCCACTATGCTGGCCCAGTATCGGTTGGTGGATGACATATGACTTAGAACTTAGATTATAGGTAGATTTCGGTTTCTTCATGGTGTTTTCCTTCACCGTTTTAATTACCGGCATTACGAACATGACTCTGAAAAGATAGTGGTGCGCGTGGTTTTGAACCCTGGGTCTCCGGATCGACAGTCGGCGTTCTCCCGACTAGGTCAGCTGTAACTTAGGTACTAGACTAGCCGTAACTTATTAGAAAACGTATTATTTAAATCCAAATACTGTTTAAAATTTAAAGGTAGTGTTCAACAAGCTTCGGTGACCGAAGCAGACTGTTGTTAGGGTTCCGTACACAAAGGGTAAAAACGGGACCCTATTACTGAGACTTCGCTATCCGTCCGTCCGTCCGTCCGTCTGTCACCAGGCTGTATCTCAAGAACGGTGATAGCTAGACAATTGAAATTTTCGCAGATGATGTATTTCTATTGCCGCTTTAACAAAAAATACTAAAAATAGTATTTAAGAGGTGCACCCATACAACAAACTTGATTTTAACCGTTTCTTGCTCGATACTAATAATAATGTACCCGTCACAGGTAGACGCTTTAACTATTCACTTACGTTGGAACGGCTGAATGTATCGAGTTAAAATTAAATACACATTCTTGGTTTAGCTTCAGTAATACATAGAGTACTTATACATAGGCAATGTTTAGCCTATGTGGTCTTCCAGACTGTAATCTAATTCTATTTCAACTCGATCACTTGATACGTTCCGCCATGATTAAGTAACAAACATCCAAACAGTGACATTCATAATATTTACAGGACAACGTTGGAACGGCTGAACATATTTGGATGGAATTCGAAACACACGTAGTTTGAACTCAGAAATAGCAAATCGGTTACTTATAGGTTACTGTGACGTAGGAAAGACTAAGCAAATTTGGTAGAAAATTGAAACAGAGATAACTCATAGTCTGAAATACCACATTTATGTATTTATTACCTATCAACCTGAAAAGAAGCATGACCCCTTAGGAAACAAATTTTAACAATCACGTCAAAACGGCACAACGATATGGGTTGACATACGAAACAAATATAGTTTAGAGTCTAGAATTTCACATGGGCTAATAAGTCAACATTTTCATTTAACTCCATATTAATATAAGCATATATTTTCGTAAGGAACTTGATGTGATGGTAAGGTAAAAGCCAAAAATGAAAAATATATGCACCTGTTTTGGCGTAGATAATATACGTGATTTGCGTTCACAATCAAAATAACAAGCAACATAATATTCTCATTAGACGGCGCTAATGCCAGTTTAAATCTAAAAACACTAAAGGCCATTTAAATCGATGTTTTGCTTTTGTGGTATGTATTTTTTTCTTTCATCACTAGGTGGCGTTACTGGTATTCTAAATTGTACTAATAAGTTTTTGCTGCTAAAAGGATTATGATGCCGAATTTGGATTCTTTCGTTCTTGATTTTTTTCTGTGTTACCTACAATTAAATTCATACATTAACATTTCACTAGGACTTGGCTTAGATTTACGGGTTCAACTTGCTTGAATATCATTAAAACTCAAAATTTTAATTATTTTGATTCCACACAGGCTTCGTTCAGAATTTTACGCCGGTTAAATCGCGGGTAACAGCTAGAAAACAGCTTGCAGATAAAAAGAAATAGGTAAGTAGGTATCAGATCATGCACATTAGCTTCAGACTTTTCATAATCCTATAAAAATCCTACAAACTTAACACTTGCCGCTATGTTCGATACTACGAAACCTTACTAAGTATGTTTGATTTTGTTTAAAAAAAGAAAAATAAAGATGATAAAATTAAATAAATTTTTGTGTGGAAAAACAAATTCACTCAAACTCAAAGGTCAATGACTACTTATCCAAATATTTGACGTACGATACTTCCAATTAATGTATAAGTCAGTAACATCTGATTACGCGAACGAAGTAGCGGGTTCAGCTAGTTAATAATAAACCCGTTTAATAAAAAAAACATAGGGGTCGAATTGATAACTTCCTCCTTTTTTTGGAAGTCGGTTAAAAAAAATACGATGCTTACTTTAGAACGTCACTCAATTGTTTTGCCTTCTTGGAACCTCTCCACTGACACAACTAACACTTGTACTTTATGGTATGGTATTAAAGTTCAAATTGACTTATTATTACGTATCGTTTGTGTGGGAAAAGGAAAAGAGCTGTTTTTAGAGGTTTCCCGGCTTGCTCTTTTCTTGCCGTAAAACCATCTTTGCACTTCAACGAACATTTAAAAAAAATAATTGGCCAAATCGGTCCCGGCTTTGTTGAGTTATGCGCTTACCAACACATTTTGCGATTCATTTTTTATGTTATAAATGTAGGTGCATCTCTGCATCCAGACACTTCGTGTAAATGATTTCAAGTCACTGAACTATTGTTAAACTATGTGAATGTTTTTTCTTTAGAAAAATGTGTCTACTAATATTCCGAACAATAATGGAGGATGAGGGCAGGAGAGCGAAAATTTCTCAAACCCACCAAATCATAAAAAATAATTGGCAGTCATAGGAACTGCCGATAAATGAAAACTTACCTATAACTCAGAATTTAATAGCTTACTTAGGAAACTACGCGTGCGAAACTGGAGGGCGTGGCCAATGGGAAATGCTGCCGAATATCTAGATAGCCAATAGCCATGGTCCCGAGTTTACCCGAAGATTTCGTATCATTACCGAACGTGACGCTAAAATATAATTAATTCACAGACCACGAAAAATCTGTCTGAGGCGCGCTAAAAGAAGTTTTCACTTCAAAAAAATAAGCTGTTTCTGTGGAGTAGTTGGCGTACGACCACAAAAATTGTGACATGAAATTTTTAAATGATAATGTTTGTATCCGTATAAATGTAAGAATTTATAGAGGTACTTGTAAACATTTGTGAATAAGGTCGTAGTGCAATCAACGCTTACAGGATGTTTTAGCATCAATTGAAGCGTCTAGCAATAAATCTGCGATATCTAATGCTATTCGGTAGCGCAATCACGAGTATAAATAGGTCATGTTCTAGGAACTGATAAGTTTATTATTGGTACCTAATAGTTGTTTATTTTCCTGTTATAATTCTGTAATTTTAACATTATGCATTTAATAGTAGGTACTATTGAATTTTATGCCTAGATACTAGGGGATTTTAAACAAACCATGATTCCATTATTTTCGAATACCGGTAAGCACGCACGATTAATTATTATCGGCCTCAGAAATACGGGTGGTATTAATCTCACCAAAATTGAGATTTGGTATTCACATATTCACTAAGATACTTCTAATTGCTTCCTATAAAAAGTTCGTGCACAAATAAACCTCCAGTAACATCTATACTAATATTATAAAGCTGCAGAGTTTGAACGCTAGGATCTCGGGAGCTACTGGTCATAATTGAAAGTTTTCTGTTAGATAGTTCATTTATCGAGGAAGACTATATAACAATACGCTATTGTCAATAGGAGAATGTAGCAAAAACGGAAAAAAATATTACTTTTTGAGAGCTTTCATTGCGTGCATTGATGTGCGCTGAAGTCCGTGACAGCATGTGGTTGCGTCATTACAACCTTTTTAACCCCCGACCAAAAAAAGGGGTGTTATAAGTTTGACGTCGATGGCTGTCTGTCTGTCTGTCTGTCTATCTGTCTGTCTGTCTGTCTGTCTGTCTGTCTGTCTGTCTGTCTGTCTGTCTGTCTGTCTGTCTGTCTGTCTGTCTGTCTGTCTGTCTGTCTGTCTGTCTGTCTGTGTGTGTGTGTGTCTGTCTGTGGCACCGTAGAGCTCAAACGGATGGGCCGATTTCGATGCGGTTTTTTTATTTGAATGTTAATTACCGTGCGGATGTTCTTAGCTATGTTTGGCTAATATCGATTCAAGATGGCCGCTTCCACAAAATGGCGTATAAAATATTTCTTCACAACCTACCTCAATATGGGTATCAAATGAAAGGGCTTAACTAGTAAAATACTATACAGTATAACAAATTTCAAATCCAAGATGGCCGCCACCACAAAATGGCGAATTACATTATTTTTTTCACTACTACCTCAACATGGGTATCAAATGAAAGGGCTTAACTGGTAGAATACTATGCACTATGACGATTTTCAAATCCAAGATGGCCGCCACCACAAAATGGCGAAGTACATTTCTTTTTTCACTACTCCCTCAATATGGGTATCAAATGAAAGGGCTTGACTAGTAGAATGTTGTACAAATTACAAATCCGAGGTAGTCGGGGGTTAATCAAAATTTTTAATTTTGTTCTTGTTATTACGTATGTTATAGGCAATATCTTTAAAAATAAGGTCCCAATACTCCCATACACTTTCCGTCGGCCGTTTTGCTTAACGCTTTAAAAACTCCCAAAATAATGACGTAATTTCACTTCAGTTCTCATACTCGATTTGTATAATTTTTAAACCACTTTTCCAAAAAGACAGACCGATCTAAGGAAGAAAGAATCGATTATAAGCATACATGTACTTATCGCACAGTATTGTGTCATGACCACGATTATGTGGCCCCCCGTGACCCCTCTGCAGCCAAAGCTGTATCTGCCTTTGGTTCGCGTACGCAGGTCTTGTGGACGTAAAAGTATTTGAACAGAACCAGTAGTTTCGGCGTGATGCGTGTTCCCATACTTATATATATAGATAATCATGAAAGAAAAAAATGCCTTTTTGGCAACAGTTTTGATTGTGGAGAGCCCCAACATTTTTTTCCTAAATATCTTCAACACAGAATTTTACCCGTTACAGTATAAGTATAGACGCGGAAGTCTATGTCTGTCTACGCTTTACGCTTCCAAGCCTAAACTATAGATCTGATTTAAATGAATTTGGTACAGTCTATAGCTAGAGAAAGGAAATACATTAATGAAATTTTAATGCGAAAAAAAAAACATTTGATGCTTTTGAAGCATTTGAAAGTTCTTTATGGAAGTTCCGTCATTATTGAAGCTTTGTTTTGGGTGTCAGTTTTCTGGCCTCACCGAACTTTTTTGGCTTTGTGTAAGAGAGCTATAATATCTATATTTCCTTTTTCCAGTGGACCAGTTAGTGCTGACCTGCACGGACTACATGTTTCCGTCTGCGTCTGCGGTGCAGGCGGTGCTCACTATGCTGGTCGAGCGAATGCTCCTCCAGCCAGAGATTCAAGATAAGATCCACGAGGAGATAGACCGGGTCGTCGGCCGCGACCGACTGCCTAACTTAGACGACCGGAAAGAGTAAGACCCCCCATTTACTAAGAACAAAATTAAAAAAATAGATTTATTCCCGACTACCTTATATTTGAGCTTCGTACAGTATTACTACTAACGTACGTACTAGACGTACTAGTCCGGCGGTCATTCGACGACATTGATGCGCTTCGAAAAGATTGGAAGACAACTGCTCCCGATAGAATTAAATAGAAGAGGGGCAATAGCGTTAGCCTTGTAGTGAGACAGTTAACTTAACTCACTTACAATAATAATGACAGTAATGACTGCAATGACTTACAATAATAATTTAATAATAAAACTTGTGTACCTACTACGCCAAAAAGGTCTAGGATCAAGTTATATTAGGTCCTTACATATGAAATTGATGTTTTGTAAGGGACACATAAAGTCGTTAGTTTTTATATTGACGCATAATAGTCTTTAGGCATTTTTTATTTATTTGTTGTGCTACTAAATATAGACACGGGACCTAGATCCGATTTGGAGCACCCCGACTCCACCTAGTCTTGTCGCTAATACCCCTAGAGTGTACATAAAAAATGTGGGAGCCAGAAGCTCAAGGGAGGTCCTGAGTATGGAGAAGCGACACTCAGGGCTGACCTCAGAGCTTCTGGTGGGAGCCCACCCGGAGTCAAAATGTGCACCTTATTTCTTAAGTGTACCGTCTGCTTTTCTCAATGTGTGCTTTAAACATTATGCTAAGTTATCTTTATGCTATATGTGGTTATGCTAGTAAAAATTATGCGAAACCAGTAATGCGTATAGTTGTTATGGTAAACTATCATTAGACCTAAAAACGTTATGTCTATTCAAATTAGTACAAACATTGTTATGCTACCACATTTAGACCCCTCTGGAAACATTTAAATACTGTAATCTAATTTTCAGCATGCCGTACACAGAAGCGTGCTTGCGAGAAATGATGCGGCATGAGACCCTGGTGCCACTGGGTGTGCCGCACCGCACCATGAAAGACACCAAGTTCGCAGGATACGATATTTCGGAGGTAATCTTTTAATATCACGTTGGCGCCTATTTTGCATATCAGTTTAGCTAGACTTTTTTGTGTGAATAGGAAATGCATATAAGCATCGTCTGCCAAGCAGGGACATGGCGGAGTATGTCAGGCTCGACATTGGACTAAAACCCCCACAGATTTCACATACAGACTCCTAGCATTTGGCTCCAGTGACGCACCGGAAATCAGCGGCGAAATCACCTTTGAGAAGCCCTATCCCTAGGTGGGGTGCCGGACGGCTCCAAACCTTCGAAGCCCCATACCCTCCAAGCCGAGGTGATGTCGATTGATCTCAAGCGAAGATGGGGTGCGAACTGGAGTATCCGCTCACAGGTTCGCCATCGCACAACCAAGGGTGCATCACGTGGAGGTTCCCGAGCCTCACACTCCTTTTTTTCGTGTAGGGGAAATGCATTTACGCACCGTCCTCGGCCACGGAGCGGTGAGTGTATCAAGCTCGACACCAAGTAGTGAAAAATAAATATCCTACTAGTAACTTTCAAAGTTGTATATTTGTTGCTCAACATATCGGAACTGCTGGTCGGATCAAGGTTAAATTTGAAACAGAATAACACATAGGCTATATGTTATCGTGGGAAAATACCGGGAGCGGAAAATACGTGGCTAAAACCGGTGCTAAGCTAGTAATGAATAAGTATTATTAAATATTAATCGTTTTCAATATCATTCCAATAGTTATATAGTATATATGTCATCTCCCCGCTACCAAGCAAAGCGTTGGCGCAGGAGCAGAGGCGGCTGCCAGAGCTAAGCTACTCAAATACTCGTGATTGGGGTCGGCATATGATTTCGTCCCGTTTGGCGTAGAGACTGCGGGGCCGTGGTTTGTGGAGGCTCGAAAATTTATGCTGGACCTCGGATGGCGTTTGCTTGACATAGGGCTCGATGCTCGGGCAGACTGGTACCTGGTTCAGCGGATATCCAAGGCGATTCAGCGGGGGAATGCGGCCAGTATTATGGGGACCTTTCAGCAACATTCAGCGCGTGGAGAAGTTTTTATTTGACCAGTAACATCATTTATTTTGTTATGTGTTTTTGTATTTAAATTTTTTTTTTTGTGTTGACTTTATGGCCTCGTGGCTTAGTGGGGTAATAACTCTGCCTGCGAAGCCGAGGGTCGTGAGTTCGATTCCCTCCCACTGCAAATATTTGTGTGATGAATTCAAATATTTGTACTGTGTCTTGGTATTTCTATATATAATAAGTATGTATTTAAAACTATATAAGTATTATATCAGATATCTGGCCGCCATAGTTCAAGCTTTGCTTAGTTTGGGGTCATCTGGTGTAGTGTGTGAGTTGTCGACCACCAATGTATATTATGAGTAATGAATCAACTCTTAACAAAATGATCTATACTTGATTGTACAATAACACTGATACTTAGTATGTGCTATTCAAGTTGAATGATCGCGTGTTTCAGGGAACAATGGTCAGCCCCAACTTCGTGATGCTGCACATGGATAAGGACATCTGGGGCGATCCCGAGAACTTCCGCCCCGAGAGGTTCATCGAGAATGGACAACTTATCGTCGGCAAGGACAAATCTCTGCCCTTCGGAGCTGGTGAGGACTTTCTTCTTAAACTAACATACATGTGAATATTGAGAGAAACCATTATTACCTTCGTATTGCAAACATTGATTCGAACTCTTATGTGAGCATAAAACCTGTCCGGCTGTTGAGCTCAGCTCAGAGGCTGAGTGTTGACATTTGTGTGTGTTTCGTATTTTTATAGGGATCTGTGACGTCAAACGAGCTCAAAGAGACAAGTCATGTTTCATAATAAAGCCATTATTTTACCCCTATTGTGACTTGGGTTCAAATGTTTCAGAATAAGGTTGTTTTGAAAAGTCACTTACATCGATATTGATCAGCTAACGACGCGACGTATCGAGTAAAAGTATCAAGTTAGTTGAGTGAGTATAGTATGTGAACTAAGACTACGTAATACCTAAGTCCAAAGAAGCATGCAATATTAACGCAATGTACATATCTGATGAACAATTTTCACAGAAATCTAAATAATAGTACCTACCTTACTATTTGTAGGATGCGGGTAGGATGGTTGTTATAAAGTTATAAACCGATTTCTTGACAGCAAGCCCTTACAAATGCATGGAAGTCGTTCTGGTCTATCGGTTGGTAAAACAGTTTACATTAATTAATCTCTTATCTATGCACCAATGCTGCCTTTCACTGAATGCGCTGAGGAATCTTTATTAATATATTTTTCCACTTTCGCTCCGATAAATACGTGTTATTTAGATACCGCAAGTCATTAAGTCACAGTTACACAATTTAAGTACCTCGGCTCAATACTTAGCAATGATGGCAAAGTTGAACATGACGTTACTCATAGGACCACAACAGGATGGATGAAGTGGAGACAACTCACAGGCGTTATGTGTGATAGAAAAATGCCTCTCAAAATCAAGGGGCACCTGTATACGACGGCCATTGGACCTGCAGTTTTATACGGGTCAGAATGTTTTAATGTTTTGTTTGTATTATTTTTTCTGTTTTGCGGCTTTTAATAGAGAGATGTTGTATTGTATTGTAATGTTGGGCAATAACCCAGAAACAGATCAATAGACTACACACAACAGAAATGTGCATGTTACGCTGGTCAGCGAGTGTCACGACTAGACAAAATCCGAAATGAGTACGTCAGAGGTAGTTTCAAAGTTGCTCCCATTGTCGATAAAGTCAAAGAGCGTTTACGATGGTATGGTCACGTGCAAAGATGCAGAGACGATCACATGGTGAAGCTTTCCCTTGAACTACCTATAACGACATGATCACGTGGAAGACCAATTTCCACTTGGCTGACGACGGTTCAAAAAGGCCTCAAAGAAGCTCAAATCGACACGGACGCAGCACAAGATCGTGCTCAGTGAAGAAAAAGGACTAGGAAGGCCGACCCCAAGTAAATGGGATAAGGTCTAGAGGGAAGAAGTTGATTTCCGTACGGATGTTTTAGCCATGTTTGGTAAATATCGATTCAAAATGGCCGCTTCCACAAAATGGCGGACTAAATATTTCTTCACAACCTACCTCAACATGGGGATCAAATGAAAGGGCTTGACTAGTAAAATACTACCAGATACACTATAATAAAAATCAAATCCAAGATGGCCATCTTGGATTGGAGCCACCACAAAAAGGTGAATTAAATTATTTTTTCACTACTATTTCAATATGGGTATCAAATGAAATGGCTTGACTAGTAGAACACTATGCACTATGGAAAACTTTAAATCCAAGATGGCCGCTGCCACAAAGTGGCGAAATACATTTCTTTTCTCACAACTCCCTCAATATGGGTATCAAATAAAAGAGCTTGACTAGTAGAATGTTGTTGTGAAATTGGGAGGTACCGAGAATGAGAATATAGTGGGTCAACGGAGTTCCAGGATGTGGAAAAACAACATGGGTGATTAGACACTTCGACGTGGACAAGGACGCCTTCATCACTACAACAACTGAGGCAGCAAAAGATCTAAGAGAAAAGCTATCGCACCGAATCGGAAACCAGGTCAAAACCAGAGTGCGAACCATGACTTCTGCTCTGGTTAATGGTTTCGGTAGAGAAAGTTTCAATCGCCTCATGGTAGACGAAGCTCTCATGAACCATTTTGGAGCCATTGTGATGGCTTCAAGGCTATCTGGTGTTGGTGAAATTGTCTTCATTGGAGACGTCAATCAGTTCCCTTATATCGACAGGGAAAATCTCTTCGAAATGAGGTATCATCGCCCGAACCTGGTAACAAAGATCAGCCACGAGTTGCTCTGCACACATCGAAACCCAATGGACGTCGCATATGCACTGAGGGAAATATACTCCGGTATGTACTCCTCAGCGTCCCGTATAAAGTCCCTAGAGCAGAGAAGGTATAAGGGAGCGCAAATACCCAACACCCTACCAAACACCCTCTTTTTAGTTCACACTCAAGAGGAGAAGGAGACCCTGACAAACCAGGGTCATAGGTCAGGCACCGGGTCACGCATCCTTACCATCCATGAAGCTCAGGGACTAACATACCAGTCGGTAATCGCAAATCAAAACCAAGGCAACCATGAAGCTGCACGAGAGCGTACCCAATGCGGTTACTAATTTAAATTAAAAAAAAGTAGAATGTTGTACAAATTACAAATCCGAGGTAGTCGAGGGTTTATCAAAATTTTTAATTTTGTTCTTGTCACCTATTTTACGGATCAATGTACCTTGTATGTCCTATTCAACGAATAATATTAGGATTTAATTAGAGAAGAAAAAAAGTGTACCTAATTTTACCCATGTAGGTACTAGATGGTGATATTGGGTATTTTGGAGGCATTGCCGCTACCAGCATCGTCATCGTCCACAACCTTCTCTGTCCCACTACTGGGTATACGCCCTCTCTCTTATTTTGCTATCTGCCTCAGTACTGTGCATACAGATTCCAGGTTCGCCTCGCGATCTTTACAATATCGTCGACCGATCTTGCTGGTGGACGTCCAACGCTCCGTTTTCCTTGCCATTTTAGATATATACTTATATCATTTTATGCACGCAATACATCCATTTCACGTGAACAACAGATTCACGACGTTTCTGCAAAACCCATAGGCACTTATATACATCTGTTTAAAGTTTAAATATTGTCAAGAACTAAAAAAGCTGTTATGATAATTACAGTTATAATGAATGACCTTAATATCAAACACGTGTAAGTCGTCAAAATTATTACCTAGCATAGGCACGTATGTTTTTACTATTGTGGCCCCAAACCGACCCCAAATTTCAGTAGGAAGTAGAAGATTAGATGTCAAAAAAAATGTTAATGCACATTTATAGTAAGTTAAACACCCAAACCTATGTTTAGGTGTTTAACAGATTATCTTTTTGTGTTTTTGTGATCTTTTCGTGTTTTGTGTGTCGGTATTCGACACACAAATACTTCTCTTATGGGGATCGAACTCACGACCTACGCCTCCGCTGACTACCTAGAGTCCTAGACCATGGCTTTTAACTTAGTTCAAAAAGAGAAACAAAGAAAGTAATTAAATATTTCAGTTTAAATAGTATTCAAGAAATATCGAACATTTTGGTAAAACTCGTAAACAAGAAAATTCGAAAAATTCAAAAGTCGCATTTGTTGTTGTTGTAATTATGGTTGTTTCAGATGGCCTCTACTGCCCTTCGATGGCACACTAACTAGCCCATTGTACGGGTAACTTTATAAAAAAAACTAACAACTGCCTGGCGACATTTTATAAACTGGTATTACCCGCATAAATAATAGTATGTTAAAATATTAGTTTCCGTAATTAACCCGCAATAAAGACTGTGCGTCGAAACAGCTGAATGGATAGGATTTAAATTCGGAACAGAGTTTAATTTCTGGACTGGCAAATAGGCAACTTGCTAACGTAGAAAGAAACGGGAACAACGGTAAAGCCGAGAGAGGTACTAGCTAGTAAATTTGAAACAGATTACTACAACGCGGTGGGGCTTCCATTCTGGATCATAAGCAGCCCACTACATGTTCCCATCGCTGGGACTCGGGGCCTTCTCTCGCAAGGAGAGAGTTAAGACCATAATCCACGACGCTGCCCAAGTGCGGGTTGGTGGATGACACATGACCTCGAATGATTCTAGGTACATGTCGGTTTCCTCACGATGTTTTCCTTCACCGTTTTAAGTTAGCGACATTACGCACATGACTTCGAAAAGACAGTGGTGCGTGTGGCGTTTGAACCCGGGGTCTCCGGATCGGCAGGCGCCGTTCTCCCGACTAGACCAGTCGTAACTTCATTCTTTCTGGATCGTTACGACTTATTTATGGGCAAAGTACCTATAGTTGCTAGCTCTGGGATCATCCGAGGCCAGCACCGAGCCCTATGTAAAGTATTTCACAATTATTTGTTGTATCGGACGGTGATTGCTCAGTGCCTAGATGGGCCATAACCATAATATTTTTAACCATTAACCATTTTGTTTTTTATTTTCCTTTATTTTCGTAATTGGATAAGTAAGAAACAGACTAAACCTAAGTCCATTAGGCTACAAAGCCTATTCTATTCATATGGTTGGTAAATGATTCCCAGCATAATTTGAAGCCCAGTATAAGTAAATAAAACTTAGGACTAGATTATAAAAACACTTACTAACATGTCATCATCATCATCATCAGCCGCAAGACGTCCACTGCTGAACATAGGCCTCCCCCCTAGATTTCCACAACGAACGGTCCTGCGCAACCTGCAACCAGCGGTTTCCAGCGACCTTTGTGAGGTCCATCTAGGTGGGAGGGAGGAATAACATGTAAACAGGACAAACCATCAAATTAAAACTTTCAAGATAGTGATCGGGACACTGACAATAGCCACGTGTAAGCATAACTTAAGTATTTGTTGAATTTGCTTTAGTAAAACCATTGCCAAAAACCAGATATTATGTAGGTACCTACATACAGCTATCTCATACATTTTGCCAAGTCACTTTTTGTAAGGAAAAGTTGATTGTTAGCGTTATTTAGGGTTGGTAGCACAATGCAATTTATTCGGAATGATATTATGTGAACACAAGCTTTACACAGTACAGGCTTAGTACAGGTGTTTTACGTAACCCTGTAGGTAGCTTTATTTGTGGTTTCCGATAAACAAAAAATATTTTATGGAAACTTTTAAATCCAACAATAGGTATTTTTAATTAATGTGACATGGTTTATACAGTCTCACTTAAGTTTCGGCCGCATTGGGCTGCCTTTTGTCCAGGGAAGTGAACTCGCACCCGTTTCGTGTTACGCGCACAATCCATTAAAAGAAAGCCGGTAAAATGAAATGCGGCTGAAACTTAAAAGTCCGTCTGCGTAGACCAAATCACGAGTGATTAAAAATAAACGTGATAAATAGAAAATGGTAAATATATAGAGGCAACAAAAAAGTAAAGATATACGCGGAAGTAAGAGTGCGTGCACGCATTTTAATACGTGCTTTGCGCTAATCTTGTCTGTAGCATACGTAGTTATGTAGTGCACGAAATTTTCCAAACAACATGCGATCGTTCGCGCATTTCCTTTGAAAAATACCGCCAAATGGGGCCTAAACTTAAGTAGTTCTGTACAAGACTGACCACAACTAATTTATTTTATTTAAATTTCACATCAAATTTAGTAGTAATGACATAAAAACACATGTTAGTAATGAATTTAAAATGTGTATCAAATTACTTTTGATCCTAAAATAACTCTTTCAAAGACAGTTATGATAACCTCGATGGCTAATTACGACGTGTATGCCGAAACGCTAAATTATCAAATATCTGTAACTGGTTTATCTAGTATGGCTAGGGTCACATTTCAAGTTAATCGTAACATCTTATGCCATTAATTATGTGATATTTTAAATAAATTACACGCTTTATTTCCACTGTGTAGTCACGTAGAACCCTAGAATGGGACGTTTGTTAAGCCGAAAAGAACGAGCGGTAGATACATACCTCATATATATATATTATTATTTTATATATATTATTAATATATATATATATATAAGATAACTCTTTATTGTGACACAAAAACAGAAATATTACAGTAAAACACTTATGAACTAGCGCCACAAATGGCGACCTCATTGCTTAGAGCAATCTCGTCCAGGCAACCAGCTTAAACGAAATTCGCATACATACATAGGTACATGGTTAGGCAAAGCGAAGTGTCATTTTTCCTAATACTGCTAATTAAATAATATAACACAAAACAAATGAATAAACAATCATCCAAAGGTAAAGAATGATAGTGCTTCCAAAACATATGTAGCTTTGGCGTGGTCACCCACGGTAAAGCTAAGACGAACCCGAAGTTGGGCCGTTGATGCAAGCTTTGTCTCCGGCGACGATGCGGCCATTTGAATATTGGTAGATAATTTTATTCACACACAACACCGTCTGACCCCAAACAAAGCAAAGCTTGTAAGATGGCGGCCATGCGGCCAGATAGCTGATATAATACATAGTTGTAAATACCTACTTATCTATACTTATAATAAAACTGTAACGGGTCGAATTCTGTACATTGAAGATATTTTGAAAAAATTTTTTTTGGGGCACTCCATAGTCGATACTGATGGCGAAACTGCATTTTTTTTCTTTCATGTCTGTCTGTCTGTCTGTCTGTCTGTCTGTCTGTCTGTCTTTCTGTATAGAGATCACGCATCACGCCGAAACTACTGATTCAATTCAGCTGAAACTTGGCATGATTTTAGTTTATACTAAGGACATTGCTGTAGGCTACTTTTGATCCCCAAATTCTGAGTGGTTTTCTTGCGGGAGGGGGTGAAAGTCAGAATGTGTATTTGGTTGTAACTCATGTTTGCGTTGTTTAATTTCATTAATTCTTTTTTTATTAGAAAGAACATATTTTTATATTGTCCCGTCAAAATTTGAATAGTATCGGTCTGGTGGTTCGGAAATTACACAAACATTAAATAATAACGACACGCGCGGCGCGTTCGGTACATACTAACTTCTAAGTATTCTGTGTACCAGACTATCCACAGAATATCTAGATTCTAGAAAGTGCCCACGTGATCGCGTCGCGTCGTCTTGGATGACAAAATAATTGTCAAAGATATAGTTTTGTGTGGAAAACAAACATCATTCGGTTTTAATCGACTTCAAACAAGGAGGATGTTTTCAATCGGGTTGCATGTTTTTTTATTTGGTTTTATTTTACATGATAACTCCGCTAATTGTTAGTTGATTTTGATAATTCCTTTTTTGTTTGGTAGAAAATACTTCAGAGGTGATCTTAGATATCGAAAACAGGGAGGTAGTTTTCAAATATCAACAAAAGCTAAAATCAGCTAAAATAAAATTAGATCTATCTGTTACGACATAGTCATAGCTTCTTATAAAATTTAGTCGAATGACAGAATTAAATTACCTATCACTGAAGTAGATTTTGTTATTTTGGAGAAAACATATCAGCATAATAAGTAGCAGCCAAAACAACCCATTAAATGTTCCCACTGCTGGGCGTCGGGGCCTTCTCTCGCAAGGAGAGATACAAGGTTATAATCCACCACGCTGGCCCAGTGTCGGTTGGTGGATGACATATGACTTAGAACTTAGATTATAGGTAGATTTCGGTTTCCTCACAGTGTTTTCTTCACCGTTTTAATTACCGGCATTACGAACATGACTCTGAAAAGATAGTGGTACGCGTGGGTTTGAACCCTGGGACTCCGGATCGACAGTCGCCGTTCTCCCGACTAGGTCAGCTGTAACTTACTAGACCAGCCGTAACTTATTAGAAAACGAATTATTTCAATCCAAACACTGTTTAAAATTTAAAGGTAGGTTCAACAAGCTTCGGTGACCGAAGCAGACCGTTGTTAGGGTTCTGTACACAAAGGGTAAAAACGGGACCCTATTACTGAGACTTCGCTATCCGTCCGTCCGTCCGTCCGACTGTCACCAGGCTGTATCTCAAGAACGGTGATAGCTAGACAGTTGAAATTTTCGCAGATGATGTATTTCTATTGCCGCTTTAAACAATAAATACTAAAAATAAAATAAATATTTAAGAGGTGCACCCATACAACAAACATGCTTTTTTACCGTTTCTTGCTCGATACTAATAATAACGTACCTGTCACAGGTAGACCCTTTAACTATTGACATAATATTTAGTTTTATGTTCTCTTTAAAAGTAATTGATTAAATTAAAATAAATTATTCAGGGGGCTCCCATACAATAAAATCCGTTTATTTGCTAATGGTTCAGAACCCTTCGCGCGAGTACCATTTGCATTTGACCCGTTTTATTTTTTCTAAATTGTTGTTAAATCCTATGCTTTCCTAATATTATATAATTATGTCAATGTTTCAATTTTGCTGCTCAATTACGTTGGAACGGCTGAATGTATCGAGTTAAAATTAAAGACACATTCTTGGTTTAGCTTAAGTAATACATAGGGTACTTATACATAGGCAATGTTTAGCCTATGTGTTCTGCCAGACTATAATGTAATTCTATTTCAAATTTCAACCCGATCACTTGATACGTTCCGCCATGATTAAGTAACAAACATCCAAACAGTGACATTCATAATAATTACAGGACAACGTTGGACCGGCTGAACATATTTCGAAGGAATTCGAAACAGACGTAGTTTGAACTCAGAAATAGCAAATCGGTTACTTATAAGGTTACTGTGACGTCGGAAAGACTAAGCAAATTTGGTAGAAAATTGAAACAGAGATAACGTATAGTCTGAAATACCACATTTATGTATTACCTATCAACCTGAAAAGAAGCATGGGCCCTAAGGAAACAAATATTAACTATCACGTCAAAACGGCACAACTATATGTGTTTCGTATGTTAACCCATATGGTTGACATACGAAACACATATAGTTTAGAGTCTAAAATTTCACATGGGCTTATTAGTCTATATTTTGATTTAACTCCATATTAATATAAGCATATATTTTCATAAGGAACTTGATGTGATGGTAAGGTAAAAGCCTAAAATGAAAAATTGATGCACCCGTTTTGGCGTAGATAATATAGGTGATTTGCGTTCACAATAAAATTAGCAAGCAACATAATATTCTCATTAGATGGCGCTAATGCCAGTTTAAATTTAAAAGCACTAAAGCCCCATTTAAATCGATGTTTTGCTATTGTGGTATGTATTTTTTCTTTCATCACTAGGTGACGTTACTGGTATTCTACTAATATTTTTTTTGTAATTTTTTTTTTTAATTTGTACTAATAAGTTTTTGCTGCTAAAAGGATTATGATGCCGAATTTGGATTCTTTCGTTCTTGGATTTTTTTCTGTGTTACCTACAATTAAATTCATACATTAACATTTCACTAAGACTTGGTTTAGATTTACGGGTTCAACTTGCTTGAATATCATTAAAACTCGAAATCTTTTTATTCCACACAGGCTTCGTTCAAAATTTTACGCGGGCGAATTCGCGGGTAACAGCTAGAAAACAGCTTGCGGATAAAAAGAGATAAGTAGGTATCAGATCATGAACATTCGCTTCAGACTTTTCATAATGTATCCTATAAAAATCCTACAAACTTAACACTTGCGGCTATGTTCGATACTATGAAACATTACTAAGTATGTTTGATATTGTTAAAAAAAGAAAATGAAGATGATAAAATTAAATATATTTTTGTGTGGAAAACAAATTCACTCAAACTCAAAGGGTTTTCAATGACTACTTATCCAAATATTTGACGTACGGTACTTCCAACTAATGTATAAGTTAGTAACATCTGCTTACGCGAACGAAGTAGCGGGTTCAGCTAGTCTATACTTATAATAAAACTGTAACGGGTCGAATTCTGTACATTGAAGATATTTAAAAAAAAATTTTTTTGGGGCACTCCATAGTCGATACTGATGGCGAAACTGCATTTTTTTTTTCTTTCATGTCTGTCTGTCTGTCTGTCTGTCTGTCTGTCTGTCTGTCTGTCTGTCTTCTGTATAGAGATCACGCATCACGCCGAAACTACTGATTCAATTCAGCTGAAACTTGGCATGATTTTAGTTTAAACTAAGGACATTGCTGTAGGCTACTTTTGATCCCCAAATTCTGATCAGTTTTCTTGCGGGAGGGGTGAAAGCCAGAATGTATTTGGTTTTAACTCATGTTTGCGTTGTTTAATTTCATTAATTCTTTTTTTGTTAGAAAGAACATATTTTTTATATTGTCCCGTCAAAATTTGAATATTATCGGTCTGGTGGTTCGGAAATTACACAAACATTAAATAATAACGACACGCGCGGCGCGTTCGGTACATACTAACTTCTAAGTATTCTGTGTATCAGACTATCTACAGAATATCTAGATTCTAGAAAGTGCCCACGTGATCGCGTCGCGTCGTCTTGGATGACAAAATAATTGTCAAAGATATATTTTGTGTGGAAAAACAAACATCATTCGGTTTTAATCGACTTCAAACAAGGAGGATGTTTTCAATCGGGTTGCATGTTTTTTTATTTGGTTTTATTTTACACGATAACTCCGCAAATTGTTAGTTGATTTTGATAATTCCTTTTTTGTTTAGTAGAAAATACTTCAGAGGTGATCTTAGATATCGAAAACAGGGAGGTAGTTTTTCAAATATCAACAAAAAACTAAAATCAGCTTAGATCCATCTGTTACGACATAGTCATAGCTTCTTATAAAATTTAGTCGAATGACAGAAATAAATTACCTATCACTGAAGTAGATTTTTGTTATTTTGGAGAAAACATCAGCATAATAAGTAGCAGCCTAAACAACCCATTAAATGTTCCCACTGCTGAGCGTCGGGGCCTTCTCTCGCAAGGAGAGAGACAAGGTTATAATCCACCACGCTGGCCCAGTGTAGGTTGGTGGATGACATATGACTTAGAACTTAGATTATAGGTAGATTTCGGTTTCCTCAGAGTGTTTTCTTCGCCGTTTTAATTACCGGCATTACGAACATGACTCTGAAAAGATAGTGGTACGCGTGGGTTTGAACCCTGGGTCTCCGGATCGACAGTCGCCGTTCTTCCGACTAGGTCAGCTGTAACTTACTAGACCAGCCGTAACTTATTAGAAAACGTATTATTTCAATCCAAATACTGTTTAAAATTTAAAGGTAGTGTTCAACAAGCTTCGGTGACCGAAGCAGACCGTTGTTAGGGTTCTGTACACAAAGGGTAAAAACTGGACCCTATTACTGAGACTTCGCTATCCGTCCGTCCGTCCGTCCGACTGTCACCAGGCTGTATCTCAAGAACGGTGATAGCTAGACAGTTGAAGTTTTCGCAGATGATGTATTTCTATTGCCGCTTTAACAATAAATACTAAAAATAAAATAAATATTTAAGAGGTGCACCCATACAACAAACATGCTTTTTTACCGTTTCTTGCTCGATACTAATAATAACGTACCTGTCACAGGTAGACGCTTTAACTATTCACATAATATTTAGTTTTATGTTCTCTTAAAAAGTAATTAATTAAAATAAAATAAATTATTCAGGGGGCTCCCATACAATAAAATCCGTTTATTTGCTAATGGTTCAGAACCCTTCGCGCGCGAGTACCATTTGCATTTGACCCGTTTTATTTTTTATAAAATGTTGTTAAATCCTATGTTTTCCTAATATTATATAATTATGTCAATGTTTTAATTTTTGCTGCTCAATTACGTTGGAACGGCTGAATGTATCGAGTTAAAATTAAAGACACATTCTTGGTTTAGCTTAAGTAATACATAGGGTACTTATACATAGGCAATGTTTAGCCTATGTGTTCTGCCAGACTATAATCTAATTCTATTTCAAATTTCAACCCGATCACTTGATACGTTCCGCCATGATTAAGTTACAAACATCCAAACAGTGACATCTATACTTATAATAAAACTGTAACGGGTCGAATTCTGTACATTGAAGATATTTAAAAAAAAATTTTTTTGGGGCACTCCATAGTCGATACTGATGGCGAAACTGCATTTTTTTTCTTTCATGTCTGTCTGTCTGTCTGTCTGTCTGTCTGTCTGTCTGTCTTTCTGTATAGAGATCACGCATCACGCCGAAACTACTGATTCAATTCAGCTGAAACTTGGCATGATTTTAGTTTAAACTAAGGACATTGCTGTAGGCTACTTTTGATCCCCAAATTCTGATCAGTTTTCTTGCGGGAGGGGGTGAAAGTCAGAATGTGTATTTGGTTGTAACTCATGTTTGCGTTGTTTAATTTCATTAATTCTTTTTTTGTTAGAAAGAACATATTTTTTATATTGTCCCGTCAAAATTTGAATATTATCGGTCTGGTGGTTCGGAAATTACACAAACATTAAATAATAACGACACGCGCGGCGCGTTCGGTACATACTAACTTCTAAGTATTCTGTGTATCAGACTATCCACAGAATATCTAGATTCTAGAAAGTGCCCACGTGATCGCGTCGCGTCGTCTTGGATGACAAAATAATTGTCAAAGATATATTTTTGTGTGGAAAACAAACATCATTCGGTTTTAATCGACTTCAAACAAGGAGGATGTTTTCAATCGGGTTGCATGTTTTTTTATTTGGTTTTATTTTACACGATAACTCCGCTAATTGTTAGTTGATTTTGATAATTCCTTTTTTGTTTAGTAGAATATACTTCAGAGGTGTTCTTAGATATCGAAAACAGGGAGGTAGTTTTTCAAATATCAACAAAAAACTAAAATCAGCTTAGATCCATCTGTTACGACATAGTCATTCATAGCTTCTTATAAAATTTTGCCGAATGACAGAATTAAATTACCTATCACTGAAGTAGATTTTTGTTATTTTGGAGAAAACATCAGCATAATAAGTAGCAGCCTAAACAACCCATTAAATGTTCCCACTGCTGGGCGTCGGGGCCTTCTCTCGCAAGGAGAGACAAGGTTATAATCCACCACGCTGGCCCAGTGTAGGTTGGTGGATGACATATGACTTAGAACTTAGATTATAGGTAGATTTCGGTTTCCTCACAGTGTTTTCTTCGCCGTTTTAATTACCGGCATTACGAACATGACTCTGAAAAGATAGTGGTACGCGTGAGTTTGAACCCTGGGTCTCCGGATCGACAGTCGCCGTTCTCCCGACTAGGTCAGCTGTAACTTACTAGACCAGCCGTAACTTATTAGAAAACGTATTATTTCAATCCAAATACTGTTTAAAATTTAAAGGTAGTGTTCAACAAGCTTCGGTGACCGAAGCAGACCGTTGTTAGGGTTCTGTACACAAAGGGTAAAAACTAGACCCTATTACTGAGACTTCGCTATCCGTCCGTCCGTCCGTCCGACTGTCACCAGGCTGTATCTCAAGAACGGTGATAGCTAGACAGTTGAAGTTTTCGCAGATGATGTATTTCTATTGCCGCTTTAACAATAAATACTAAAAATAAAATAAATATTTAAGAGGTGCACCCATACAACAAACATGCTTTTTACCGTTTCTTGCTCGATACTAATAATAACGTACCTGTCACAGGTAGACGCTTTAACTATTCACATAATATTTAGTTTTATGTTCTCTTTAAAAGTAATTAATTAAAATAAAATAAATTATTCAGGGGGCTCCCATACAATAAAATCCGTTTATTTGCTAATGGTTCAGAACCCTTCGCGCGCGAGTACCATTTGCATTTGACCCGTTTTATTTTTTTATAAAATGTTGTTAAATCCTATGCTTTCCTAATATTATATAATTATGTCAATGTTTCAATTTTGCTGCTCAATTACGTTGGAACGGCTGAATGTATCGAGTTAAAATTAAAGACACATTCTTGGTTTAGCTTAAGTAATACATAGGGTACTTATACATAGGCAATGTTTAGCCTATGTGTTCTGCCAGACTATAATCTAATTCTATTTCAAATTTCAACCCGATCACTTGATACGTTCTGCCATGATTAAGTAACAAACATCCAAACAGTGACATTCATGATAATTACAGGACAACGTTGGACCGGCTGAACATATTTTGAAGGAATTCGAAACACACGTAGTTTGAACTCAGAAATAGCAAATCGGTTACTTATAAGGTTACTGTGACGTCGGAAAGACTAAGCAAATTTGGTAGAAAATTGAAACAGAGATAACGTATAGTCTGAAATACCACATTTAAGTATTACCTATCAACCTGAAAAGAAGCATGGGCCCTAAGGAAACAAATATTAACTATCACGTCAAAACGGCACAACGATATGGGTTGACATACGAAGCACATATAGTTTATAGTCTAAAATTTCACATGGGCTAATAAGTTTATATTTTCATTTAACTCCATATTAATATAAGCATATATTTTCGTAAGGAACTTGATGTGATGGTGAGGTAAAAGCCTAAAATGAAAATTTATGCACCAGTTTTGGCGTAGATAATATAGGTGATTTGCGTTCACAATCAAAATAACAAGCAACATAATATTCTCATTAGATGGCGCTAATGCCAGTTTAAATCTAAAAGCACTAAAGCCCCATTTAAATCGATGTTTTGCTATTGTGGTATGTATTTTTTCTTTCATCACTAGGTGACGTTACTGGTATTCTAAATTGTACTAATAAGTTTTTGCTGCTAAAAGGATTATGATGCCGAATTTGGATTCTTTCGTTCTTGGATTTTTTTCTGTGTTACCTACAATTAAATTCATACATTAACATTTCACTAAGACTTGGCTTAGATTATCATTAAAACTCAAAATCTTAATCATTTTTATTCCACACAGGCTTCGTTCAAAATTTTACGCGGGCGAATTCGCGGGTAACAGCTAGAAAACAGCTTGCGGATAAAAAGAGATAAGTAGGTATCAGATCATGAACATTCGCTTCAGACTTTTCATAATGTATCCTATAAAAATCCTACAAACTTAACACTTGCGGCTATGTTCGATACTATGAAACCTTACTAAGTATGTTTGATATTGTTTAAAAAAAGAAAAATGAAGATGATAAAATTAAATATATTTTTGTGGAAAACAAATTCACTCAAACTCAAAGGGTTTTCAATGACTATTTATCCAAATATTTGACGTACGATACTTCCAACTAATGTATAAGTCAGTAACATCTGCTTACGCGAACGAAGTAGCGGGTTCAGCTAGTTCATAATAATTACAGGACAACATTGGACCGGCTGAACATATTTTGAAGGAATTCGAAACACACGTAGTTTGAACTCAGAAATAGCAAATCGGTTACTTATAAGGTTACTGTGACGTCGGAAAGACTAAGCAAATTTGGTAGAAAATTGAAACAGAGATAACGTATAGTCTGAAATACCACATTTAAGTATTACCTATCAACCTGAAAAGAAGCATGGGCCCTAAGGAAACAAATATTAACTATCACGTCAAAACGGCACAACGATATGGGTTGACATACGAAACACATATAGTTTAGAGTCTAAAATTTCACATGGGCTAATAAGTTTATATTTTCATTTAACTCCATATTAATGTAAGCATATATTTTCGTAAGGAACTTGATGTGATGGTAAGGTAAAAGCCTAAAATGAAAAATTTATGCACCCGTTTTGGCGTAGATAATATAGGTGATTTGCGTTCACAATCAAAATAACAAGCAACATAATATTCTCATTAGATGGCGCTAATGCCAGTTTAAATCTAAAAGCACTAAAGCCCCATTTAAATCGATGTTTTGCTATTGTGGTATGTATTTTTTCTTTCATCACTAGGTGACGTTACTGGAATTCTAAATTGTACTAATAAGTTTTGCTGCTAAAAGGATTATGATGCCGAATTTGGATTCTTTCGTTCTTGGATTTTTTTCTGTGTTACCTACAATTAAATTCATACATAAACATTTCACTAAGACTTGGCTTAGATTATCATTAAAACTCAAAATCTTAATCATTTTTATTCCACACAGGCTTCGTTCAAAATTTTACGCGGGCGAATTCGCGGGTAACAGCTAGAAAACAGCTTGCGGATAAAAAGAGATAAGTAGGTATCAGATCATGAACATTCGCTTCAGACTTTTCATAATGTATCCTATAAAATCCTACAAACTTAACACTTGCGGCTATGTTCGATACTATGAAACCTTACTAAGTATGTTCGATATTGTTTAAAAAAAGAAAAATGAAGATGATCAAATTAAATATATTTTTGTGTGGAAAAACAAATTCACTCAAACTCAAAGGGTTTTCAATGACTACTTATCCAAATATTTGACGTACGATACTTCCAACTAATGTATAAGTTAGTAACATCTGCTTACGCGAACGAAGTAGCGGGTTCAGCTAGTTATACATAAAAACACCCAGACACAGTACATATATTTGAATTCATGACACAAATATTTGCACTGGGTGGGAATCGAACCCATGACCCTCGGCTTCGCAGGCAGAGTTACTACCACTAAGCCACGAGATAGGTGGCGCAGTATGTGGATTCGTGGATGCTTAGGCTTAGGCATCGCAGCTGTGGGTGTGGGGTGACGGTCGCGGTAACTTGGATTATTTATGATATGGCATTGCGCTTTGTGGGCAGGGGCGTAAATGTCAATATAATTATGAATATCTCTTACTCAATCACGTTGTAACGTATGGACGGATCGGGCTGAAATTTGAAACACAGTTACATTATTGTCTGGAAGAACACATGTTACCTACTTTTTATCTCGGGAAAATAATGGGAACGGGAACTACGCGGGTATAATCGCGGAGCGCTGCTAGTGCTTGATATAACATAATAACATGTAACGTTATTTCAATCACCTCGAAGTTTCAAGCGTATTTCAAGCGAGGTTACAACGGCCATAATGTTCACAAGAAGACACTAAAATCTATACCTACACATATTTAAAGTTTAAAGCGCGGAATTTAAAGTTATTTTTACATGATGGTTGTTGATGCAGTCATGCCTCTAGGCTCTAGGTTCAATTCACACTACGATAAAACAAAACATCTGTACCTATCCATTTATATTTGAAAACATTTAATTTGTTTAACTTGAGTTTTATTCATTAACCAGCGGCCGGTTCCGGCTTCGCTCGGTTATCTTAAAATATATATATATTACGCGACAGGTTGTTTGTCCACGATTTGATTAGCATAAAAATGGTTATAATTGCGTAACCATAAAAGATACATACATGCTGTCATGGACTTCAGCGCATGTCAGCGCACGCAACAAAAGCCCTCAAAAAAGAATATTTTTCCCGTTTTTGTCACATTCTTCATTCATGCTACTACGCTCCTTTGGATAGTAGAGTAATGTTATGTAGTCTATAATAGCCTTCCTCGATAAATGTCCAATAAAAACTCTTCAGCTTTATAATATTAGTATATATGTGATGCTTTCTTTCGGAACGATGTTTTAGAATACAATTTTATACAGAAAACGTTTCTTTCGAGAAAACGTCTATTTCATGAATGGTAACGTCAACTACCAGTTGGTCCAGTACTCAGTATTACCCCAATTGACAAATTGGAATAATTACTTTGATTGATTATTATTAATTGATCATAATCATCATCGGCGGCAAGACGTCCAGCTGCTGAACGTAGGCCTCCCCCCTAGATTGCCACAACGAACGGTCCTGCGCAACCTGCAACCAACGGTTTCCAGCGACCTTCTGTCCATCTAGTGGGAGGCCGTCCAACACTGCGTCTTCCGGTTCGTGGTCGCCACTCGAGAACCTTTCTTCCCCATCGGTTGTCAGTTCTGCGAGCGATATGGCCTGCCCATTGCCACTTCAGCTTGCTTACTCTTTGAGCTAAGTCGGCCACTTTCGTTCTTTTGCGAATATCCTCATTACGGATTCTGTCGCGCAAAGAGACTCCGAGCATAGCTCTCTCCATAGCTCGTCTTTAGGCATCGGGGTATTTTGGACTCAAAGATGTGCCGAAGTTTCCCAAACGCTGCCCATCCGAGTTGGATCCTTCGCTGGACCTCTTTGTCGAAGTTGGATCTACCAAATTGGGTCTTTTGACACAGGTAGACGTATTCGTCAACAACTTCGAGTGTGGTATCCTCAACAATAACCGGTACAGGTGAGACATGAACATTTGTCATGACCTTCGTCTTGTCCATATTCATTGATTATTAATTAATTGATTATTAATTAATTGATTGAAATTGAATTCATAACACAAATATTTGCACTAGGCGAGAATCCACGACCCTCGGCTTCGCAGGCAGAGTTACTACTCACTAAGCCACGAGGCCAGTCAGAACAATATAACATTAACACGACTAAACTGTACATAATGAAAGCTAAACTAAATATCTAACTATCGACCGATGCAGACCTATTCAAGATGATCAAGCTCACAAATTTAATTTAATTAAGAAGTCCATCTCCATACTATGGAAACTCGTAAAATAAAAAGCGTGGTGAGCGTTTATTAGCAATTTACATGTTTCTTATTGGCTTGTCAATAGACATCAGTTTACTCAGGTTTCGTGAATGTGTACATAACGTACAATGGTATTGTCGCACCATCGCGCTATGTTGACTTTTGAATGGAAATCTCTGGCCTCAATATTTTGAAGGTATTTTCGTACGGCATTTAACGTGAGTACATCTAGAATTAAAGATTTTAAGCATATAACACAAATTATTTTTGTTTATACTCGTAATTAAGAGCTATGTCGATTGTCAACTTTCACACAAAAATGTATGAATCTGTTTGTTTAGGGGCCTTATGGTTCCTTTTATAAACGAAGATGTGTTAAGTAAACTTAATTAATCCACTTTTTCTAGTTTGTTGTTTGTCGTTTGTTTGTTAGTGTAAAAATATATGTAACCTTTACATACGACAAACGTTTTTTTTTTAACTTTTATAGGTTTACACTTTACCGCCATCTCGCCTGATGTTAAGCGATGATACGGTCTACGATGGAGCGTGTTTACTTAGAAGAAACCGATTCACTCTCGATTTGAAGACACAAAGATTGTAACTATCGGGAAAAACCCTCTCAGGCAACGTATTCCACAGCCTAGACGTTCTTATCACAAAAGTAGAGTCAAATCTCTTCGTTCGTGTCTTTGGAACATCAACCATGAAACGATGTCGCTTTTTCGAGCTACGTGCATTCCGATAGAAAAAAGGGCAAGGTGGTATTAGATCGTAGGTACAAATCAGTCGCACACTCTCCGAAGTGAAACCGATAAGCTAGCAATTTTCCGGCGATGTTCGAGACTTTGCAGTCTTTTTCGCACGAGAATGTCATTGCCTATAAGCCTTTTGGCACGTCTCTCGATCGATTCCATAGCTTCCAGCTGATACTTAGCCGATCCATCCCAAAGGTGCGAGCAGTACTCCATACATGAGCGAATCTGTGCTTGGTATAACGTGAGCAACTGTTCAGACTTGAAGTACCTTCGCACCTTTGAGAGGACACCTACATAGTGTTTTGGCAGCTTTTTTCATTTCATTTTAAAATATCTTTATTAAATATAAAGTGTTACAGAATTTGTACAAACACCAGTGTAAATATATCCTAGCAGTACAAGATATTGTAAGATAACATATTGTTTTTTGAGTACAGTAGCTCACTTAAAAACTTATGAATATGTTAATTATAATTTGATTGTGCACAATACTTATTAATAAATTTACTGCGTAAGATATCTATTTCGTTACGTTAGCTTTAGTTTGAGACAAACGTTTATAAAAAAACTGAATATTGGTTATTACAAGGAATCATAAATAAAAATATTAGAGGGTATGTGCCCAAAACAAGGAGCCCGGCCCGTCGACAGGCCGCACGCCCGGCACAACGCAGGTAGGTAGAAAACAACAAGAACTCGCCGTCATCGCAACACGATAACGCACACACGCGCGATGCGGCCTATTCACAACGCTCTAAGAACCAGTGATGTGGTAATTTGTACCGGTTGTAACTATCGATAAACAATAAATTGTTTTTTCTCGTCTTGCAAATGTTGTTAATCAAATTATTTTTATTATTAGGTAGATTATTTAAATAAAATTTTTCTGATAGATTATAAATGTAGGCGTTAATTTTGGGTAAGCCTATTTTTAAATGTAATTTGTGCAGGTTGGTACGAAATGGAGTACTAAAAGCATATTTAAGGGCTTTGTTTTGAATTACTTGAAGTTTTTGTATATTAGACCGACATGTGCTGCTCCATACAGGACAAGCATACGTGATGCATGGGCGGACCAGAGTACGGTATATCCTTAATTTGGTCGCGCTGCTTAGGCATGAGTGTTTGTTTAATATCGGACTTAGTGCATTTAGGGCTTTGGTACCTTTCAGGTGAAGTTTTAAAGAATTTTCAGTCCAGTTGAGCTTATTATCTAACGTGATTCCAAGGTACTTTACAGAACGACTCCAGGGAATAGAATAGTCATAAATTTTCAAAGTTCTTTTTGGAAAGCTACGTTTTCTTGTGTACATGATGGCTTCTGTTTTGGTTTCGTTGATTTTTAATTTCCAATCATTAAAAAACGCAACGAAGCTATCTATGGCATATTGAAGTCTACTAATAATTAAATCTGTATCAGAAGATGATGTAAAAGATGCTGTGTCGTCAGCAAAGCATGCTAAATTAGTTCTCGGCTGGATGGGGATGTCATTTAAATATAGTGAAAATAGAGGTGGACCCACAATTGACCCCTGTGGAACACCTGCAGGGACATGCTTTAACTGCGAGGAGAAACCATTTATAAATACGGAAAAGTTGCGATTATTTAAATAAGATTTTATTATCTTGATCAGGTGTAAAGGAAGGCCTAACACAATAAGCTTATGTAAAAGTGCTTCATGCCAAACCGTGTCGAATGCTTTCTCAATGTCTAAAAGAAACATTCCAGTAGAGTGTTTAAGATTGAGATTGTGCGACACGGCTTCGCCCTCTCGCCAGCTGATGGACTGTGGAATTTCCTCCGGAAACCAAATTGCTCTTTGATTATAAGGTGACCAGACACACGTTGTAAACGTTTGTAGATCATCTTTTCAAAGAGTTTGCCGAGACAAGGTAATAAGCTAATCGGTCTATATGAAGTTGGGTTTCAGGGTCTTTGCCGGGTTTATGAATTGCTATTACTTTAGCACTTTTCCATGGCGTTGGAAAGTAGTTTAGAAATAGGCAAGCGTTAAAGATTTTGTTAACAAAACAATATTTTTTTGCGGTAAATTTCTAATTAATAGATTGTTGATGTCATCTGGGCCTGGAGCTTTACGCAGTTTGAGACAAGCCATACATTTTTTGATTTCGAGCGGCCTGACTAATGATATATGCTCATCACTAGTACTAGAAACTCGTTCTAATCGAGATAGGGAGAGTTTGACTTCAGACATTCGATCACTCGGCCAGCTGTGAGTCAGCAACATATTGTTTAAGAATGCATCTGCTAGAGTATCACACTGATCTTGCTCGTTTGAAGTAAAACAGCCGTTTGCTTGCTTAAGAGGTGGAATGCTATTCTTGTTAGCGCGCAAACTTTTACCAGGCGCCAGATATCATTAGTAGGGTTGTCTACCTTGTTAAGTTTATTATTCCAGTTGTTGTCATTATATGATCTCAATGCCTGGCTAATTAAATATTTCAGAGCATTAATTTGACTAATTAAGAATTTACGTTTGAAAAGGTTGGTTTCTTTAGCAGCTAATCTACGTAGGCGGTTTTTATGTTTTATGATTCTCTTAATTCGTCGAGGGAGAGCAAAGGAGTTCCATGGTTTTAAGGTGGTTATTGGCATTCATTCAGAACTCAGCATTGTAGTGCACTAAGGTGGTGTCTCGAGGGGCATGTATAACAAAGTCATTTTTAAGCATGTGCTCATACAAAGTGACACCGCGGCTGTTGCTGGGCCCAGGAGACCATAGTGCATGTTTTGAATTAAAATCACCCACTGCTAGAACCTTCTGACCGGTTGACATTATAATATCGATGTCACTAGTAAGAAGCGGTTGGTTGGGTGATTGGTACACGGAAAATATTGAAATGTTGTTTTTCATTAAGGATAAAGAGATTCCAATGCCTTCAAGATTTTGAGTGGCAGGAAATGGTAAAATATTGTGAGCTAAATCAGAGCGAACAACCAAGGCCACGCCCTGGCCCACTCCATCACGATGCCTATCCCTACGGTAACAAAGATAACCGGGAATATTTAAATTAAGACGCCCCGTAAGCTTAGTTTCAGAGAGCGCTATGATGTCCACTTTAAGCCTACTCACCACGAGATCTGCGAGTTCTTGTTGTTTCCTATGAACGCCATCCGCGTTCCAGTATAATACACGCAACTCATGGCAACTAGACATAATGTCCGAGATGAGTCAGAACTAAAATAACTTTATCCATAAAAGATTTGCATGTGGTAAATTCTTGTTTGATATTTTGGATTGTCGTGAGAATATCTAACATTTCCAAGGTTTCTAAGTCACGAGGAGCTTTTACAGGAGCTGTACCTGTGGAGGTACTTAATGATTGAAATATATTTGTTTTAGGTGGATTCTTTGTCAAATGATGGAGCTCGGTTGATGATCCCGACAACCTTTTAGAGGGGGCAATAATTGCTTCGGGTTGTAATAAAGATGATTTGTTCGTAATGGTGGAAGTCTTGGTGACATGAGTCCATACATTTGGAACATTTCCCTTATTTCGATCGATTTCGGCTGCCACACCTTTTCGCTTCGATTCAAGTCTATCGAGATACTTCAATCTTTCTTTGCACTGGGTGTAATTAGCAGGGTGATCTCCTTGGCAATTACAACAACGAGCAGGTTCTGTACGGTCTTTTTTTGAACAATCCCACGTAAGATGGGATTCAGCACACTTTACACAACGTGGTTTACGGTTGCAGTTTCGCGCAGCGTGGCCAAAGCCTTGGCACCTAAAGCATTGAGTGCCAGCTTTTTATTGGGCTATATCTCTCGATCTCTACGACACAGTTTGATAAATATTTAATCTTTTGAACTTCGTGATGTCAGTTCCGGCAGGTAGCTGCACTAGTAAAGGTGGGCATTCAGTGGGGTGGAGAACTTTTAGCTCAGATATGGTTGCTTCAGTAAATCCCAGTGTGTCTAACTCTGCGGGGATGTCACCGTGTACGGACTTTGGCAGTCCCTTCAGGACAACTTTGGGAACTCTTTCGTCTTTTCTAGTGAACGTGTGATAGAGTATGTTTTCAGTACTGAAACATTCCTTGAGTGCTTGATGAATTTTAGACGAATAACATTGTATTTTAGCCAACTTGCGGCCGCGATATTTCATAAAATAATCCTTGGTGTGTTTTCAACTACTGATCTTATTCTTTGATGATCCCATTCTCCACCTATCTCGACAAGTATTGCAGGTGTGTTGTTTGCTGCCTTTTTTTACAAGCGGTAACGTACAAATTCGTAGCTTTATCATCAGCATCTACCGGTAAGTCTTTGTATCGATTTTCAGTGCGTAAATTGTTGTCCAGGGTGACGTCCTTGGGGCTTGTCACAAACTTCTTAGGCTTATTCCATTTGTTCGGAGACACGTCATCTTCCCTGGGTCTTTTTGAAGCCAGACTACTATGTGACGTTGGTTGCGATAAGAACTTCTCCATAATGGGACTAAGGTGTTAAACTATCGACAAGAAGCCGATAGCACCTTAGCCCGTCCCTATAACTTAACGTTCACTTCTGAGGCGTTGGAACAAATACTGATTGCGTGCGGTCGTAGTGACAACCGTGCGCATACTGATTTGGCAGCTACTTTAGCCTGAGATTACGATATACGAGCCAAAGTTGAGGGTAGATGACAAGGTAACGCCCAACAGCTCGAGATGGTCGGATACCGGCACGGATACACCGCGAAAAGTAGGAGTCTGTTGACTGCCTCAAGGGCCAAGTTCAAACGCTCGATCAAACTCTCTCTCAGTACCTGAGTTTGCTGCCTATTGGCTCTCGCGCTCGATATGTAGTTCTCTACTACGGTGCTATCATCTGCGTACCCAAAGATACCGGGCTTAAACAGATCGTTGATAAGTTGATATGTAGCAGAAAGAGTGTCGCAGAGAGCACCGACCCTTGAGGGACTCCGGCATTAATAGCCATTTGATCCGACGAGCAGCCATTAATGACCACTCGTATGGATCGATCCCTCAAAAAGCCCACGTTATAAAACCTGGAGACAAACCATAAGCTGAAAGCTTGCTTAATCCATCGTGACCTGTCGAAAGCCTTCGAGATATCCAGGGAGACTGCAAGTGCTTCCCTGATGTGCTTCTCGATAGCTTTACTCCAGATGTGAACGTGTTATTCTATCATGATTTTGACATGAAACAGCAATTTATTTCAAAACGCCGTGAGCTAGAGAACGAACTTCGCATGTAGGCAATATACTTTTATATATACTTTTTCATTGTAAGTATATTATTTTACAATGTAAAAGTTTGAATTTTCTATGTTTGAATGGGTAGGTAATCATATTGGAAAGAATTGGCAGATCTGACCAAAATTTAGAATGTAGGTAAGTGGATAAATTTTATAAGTTAGCTTACATACAGAACTAACCAACCATTTAGATCTATTCAAAGCTTTTCGAAAAAATGCTTCATAGTAGTACTTAGTGAATAAATTGCTTACACCTACCTACCTACGTCTCTTTTAGCTTAGTGCACCAAATAATCTCGCAAATGAAAAAATAATTTTAAAAAAATTAAGTTAATCCCGACTATCTTGAATTTAAAATTTGTCGTAGTAAAGGGATAGTATCCTACAATCCTACTCGTCAATCCCTTTCGTCGATTCATTTTGAGGAAGTTGTGAAAAATTGTGTTATTCGCCAATTTGTGGCGGCGCGGTGGCCATCTTTGACTAATTTTCATCACACATGGCTTAGAAAACTCTGAAAACTCTCGATTAAATCGTCATTAAAACAAACAAATAATGGTTCATCCGTTCGGGAGCTACGGTGCCACAAACATATACACACACAGAAACGCTCAACAAACTAATAACACATTTTTTGCGTCGGAGGTTAAAATATTACTTGCTGCTCCACGGCTTTCCTCGCGTAGTTTTTGTTCCCGGAATTTTCGCTCCATAAAAAGTAGCCTATCTGTCATTCCAGATATATCTGTAATCATCTCAAACAGTAATCTGTCTCAATTTCAATCCGTTCCAACATGATTGAGCAATAAAAACTCCATACTTTCGCTCCATATATAAATTAGCTAATAGGATTATTTTATACCTATTAGCATAGATTTAATTAACATAACATTTTTTTTAACACACGTGTGCATGCGCATATGCAGCCCACTAAAAAAATGTTTCCACTGCTGGGACTCGGGGCCTTCTCTCGCAAGGAGAGAGTCAAGGCCATAATCCACAACGCTGGCCCAGTGCGGGTTGGTGGATGACATATGACTTTGAAAGATTCTAGATACATGTTGGTTTCCTTACGATGTTTTCCTTCACCGTTTTGAGTTAGCGGCATTACATACATGACTTCGAAAAAGCAGTGGTGCGCGTGGGATTTGAGCCCGGGGCTCCGAATCGGCACTCTATCTCTATCGATCTAGACGGGGCTAGATCGGTCGTAACTTCAAAATTTAATAAAATTATAATGATTATTAAAAGATTTTATTATTCTTTAAGTTAAAAAAAAAACCAAAAGTTTCTTCTGAAGAGAACCAAGAAATAAGTAGTTTTGACCGGAGTTTCAAACTGCTTTCAACCAAATCCTGTAAGAGAGCTGTCATAGTCTGTTATTATTGAAACAACTCTTGGACAGGTAACCTGTATTAAAGTCTAGTCACTAGCAGTAGGTATGCAAATTTATTTGCTATAGAATACTTGGAGGTCAGGTATTGAGTTTAGGTACAGTAAAGAAGAACTCACACTGAACTTTGATGACGTTCCATTGACATTGACGTATTTTTTGCATTTTATTTGTGTAGGTACCGGCTTTAAGTTTGAAACAACAAAACAAAATGAAGATCTTTTATTTTAAACTATTTATCATAGTATTGAAACAGGACGAGCCTACCATGTGCCTGATGGTAAGCAATAAGCAACACGCCTGCCCAAATCAATTCAGTGTAACACAGCCATTTGAACTTAAAAAGTTCAAATAATTATCTAGCCCTACACTGCAAGCGTAATGCCCGGTTTACGTTATTCCAGTCCAGCTATCGAATCCAGCGCTGGATTGCTGAAGTATCTACAATGCATGCCTTGTATTAGCTGCAATTTCTCGTCTGTCGCCGCCAAAGAGTTTACTACTACGTATAGAGTTAAAACAAACGCTTTACACCGAAAGCACGGGAGCAATTTTTGAAAGCAGATATAGTTAGGCGATCGCCCTAAAATGAAAGCATGATAGTCCAAATGCAATGAAGACATCTCATGCTTTCCGTCTGCTTTGGAGTTAGGCGGTAGACCCGCCGGTCTGATCGCTCTTGCCTTGTCGCTCTTGTGGAAGTGTCATACTTTTGTCGTGGCTCATCACTACATTGCCATATGTATCTAACATACAACTCATCTGCTTACGATCGGTACAAAGCAAAGGAACCGTGCGGAAAACCCCGTTCTATTTACTTATTCTCTATCTATGGTCCCCGTTATTTAATTCTAGAGGTAAATAACGACCTTAACTTAGAGATAGGTACGACATGAGCAAAATGACAGGTCATGTTATGGGTTCCTTTGGCTCAGGAGAAGTGTACGTAAGTATATTATAGTAAAACTAACAGTGCCCCGCGATTGTACACCCGTAGTTCCCGTTCCCGTCATTCCCGTTATTTTGCCGGGATAAAAAGTAGCCTACTTGTTCCTCTAGGCTAAAATTCAATTTTCAGGCTAAATTTCCAAATTTCAGCCCGATCCGTTCATACTCTTACGTTACGACGTGACTGAGCAACAAACATCCAAATATCATTTATACATTGACATTTACAATATTTGTAAGAAGTAAAAAATTAGTAAGATTCACTTCAATGTTTCAATGAAATGTCGCAGCGGCCTAGTTTAATCAGCCGTTTAACTAGCTTCCTGAATGGTATTCAGTCATTTGATCAAATAGCTTAGCAAACAACTTGGATCGATGACATTTCATAAGTAGGTACTTGCCTAGCCTGTTGATGTGCACTTAGTTCCGCTTTCTGCCACCTAGCGCCAAAACTCTTCAAGCTGTCAAATTGGCGTCGGCAAACAAGAAGTTTTATATTTATTTTCTAATCTAATTTATGTACCTAGTTTTTTATGTATATTTTTTTAAGGCCGGTCTTTCACATTTTCTATTTTCGTCACATGTTCACATGGTCTAAGGACCATTTGTACGACAGGGTAAACATGCTAATGCTTTATTTAATGTTGTAACAAACACTACGACTTGAAATTAAGGGCGTGTGGGCCGTAATTTTGAATTTTTAAAACAACTTTAAGACCTTTAAAATGGTGTATTAAACTCTGAAAAAAATATATGTATTAGTTAAGGATCTAATCTAGTGCAATCGCAGTCAATAACACGATTTAATGAATTTTACTTGATAAAAAAATCCCAAAGTTACCCCTTTTCAAAAGTTTTTCAAGTTTATGACTAAACTAATGAATTTTTTACAAAATTTTTGTACTCAACGAAAGCCACTAAAAAGTTATAGATGTATTCGCAGAGTTTGACTTGATAAAAAGTATCAGTTATTCACTATGTTTTAATATCTACCATATATATAGCGCGCCGTTCGGCAGGCCTGATCAGTCGCGTTTCGGCGCTCACGGACGACGGGCCTGTGCTTGATTTTGCAATTTTGACAACCAATAAATTTTAAGTATTACGATCATAATGCCACAGTATAACAATCTCAGTAGGTATTACTAGTGAAGCACGCTATGATCTTGATTTGTGATACCGTTTTCATTGAATTGCAAATAGACGCTGATACTAATAAGTACGCTGTTTACTTTATGTTGTAGACCAAAAGGGGAGTCTCAAAAAACTGACGTCGATAACACATCAGTAAAAAATTCAATCCGGATGCAATGGAAAATAGATAAGTATCGGTAAAATATTCGTCCGTCAAGTCCTCTGATTTGACGGATAAAGAAATAATGAAAGGGGAGAAATCCCCTGCGTAAATCCCCTAATTGGAATGATGAAACTTGCATTTATATGCCCGTTAGGTAAATTCTTTGGTAGTAAGGTACTTAGTACTTGGAAGAAAATTCCTCACATATACATTTCATCACTTTGGAAGAGAGTCTCGCACAAACTATTCAGTTTAGAAAAAAAAATTTGTTAGAAACTTCAATACAATTTTTGAACACCTATCCATAGATACACGTATGGTTTTGATAGTTTTTGACGTGACAACGTCTTATAAATTGGTTTGCCGGGTGACACTTCAAGAAACTGCGTTACGCTCCGCTCACGTTATGCGCTCACAACGAGAGCGAGTGAGAGGCACGCGTCCCTTCCACTCGGGCATGTTTAGCCCGCCTAAGAGCGAGAGAGACAGTCATAAAAAGTGAAAGGCACGCGTCCCTTCCGTAAAAATATTTTACCACTCAAAGTCGTTGTCACGTAAAACTTTCGCCCGTATACCGACTTTACAGGCAACCAATTTTTTTTTTGAGTTGCAGTTCCAAGTTTTTGACACCACAAAATTTATTGTTTTTTCTTTTTTTTTTGTATGGAAATGTTAATATGGTTCATAAAATACATGTACTTACCAAGTTTTAATAGTATAGTTCTTATAGTTTCGGAGAAAAGTGGCTGTGACATACGGATGGACAGACATAACGTATATAGGGTCCCATATTTTGAAATTTGGCTACGAAGCCAAAAAATAAGATGTGTATTCTGTTCCCAGCAGCATAAACATTCCTTTTTACCCGAATAGGAAGAAGGGTCATGTTTTTCGCGCGTATTTTTATTATTAGTTTTGTAAAACTTTTATTTCCACGTATCTTCCAAACGGCTGGATGAATTTTGATAACTAATCTTAGTTACGTTTTTTAAGTTAATTGTAAGACTAGTCTCATTCGCCAAAGTGTCCTTAGATAGTAGGTAATATTTTTTTAAGTGTAGATTTTTTTGTAGTCCGGGTTTTTAAATTAAAGTTATTCTATCATATTGTTCTTTGCTCAAAAAAACAGCACCATTCATCATCATGATTGAAGAGTTGAACAAAGAGTTTGGTCTCCATTTTTGTAATAAGAACAACTAAGCTGTGAAACGCATTGCCAGAGTGGGTTTTTGTCGATGGTTCGAACCTTGGGGTTAAGAGGTACACCATGTTTCTATTAGAGAAGCAAGTTCCATCGTAGACCGCATCATTTTCATCCACTATCATCGACATCATCGCAACCGTATCATTAAATGAGCTATACATAGTAAACGGTAAGTTTTACAAAAAAAGTATACTAGCAACAAATGATGCAAAAAAAAATATTTTCTACAATTGTTGTCATAATATATTATAGTTTCCAAAATATCGGCTAAAACAGTTTTTTTTTCAATTGGCGTTTGAAGCTCTACCGGGATCTGTGAGTATTTTGTAATTTTATGCTCAGTAAGTGATCTTTACCTCATACAAAAAAATTGGATTAGAAATTTAGTGTTAAGTTGAACAAAAAACCGTCTATTTTACTGGCCTTTCACTACGTTTCAGCACATTTTATTTAATTTTTGACGAACTTGAGATATTAGGAAACATTTTAAAAAGATGCATGAAATTGGAAAAGCCGGTCTCAACTTATAGTGTGACCAAAAAAGAAAAGGTTCAGTTATGTATACTCCGTACCTACGAGTATAGATAAATTTTATATTTCTTCATTTATATAGCAACAAAACTTTATCACTAGTATAAACAAATCATGAACAAAAATGAGTTTAAATTACATAGTCCAATATTTTAATGTTATTTCTGCACTGTGGCACCGATTCCGCGCGTCAGAACGGTCGCGAGTACAAGACAGCATTAAATGCCTACTTTGACAGAATTACCTGGCCTTAAGGCGCTGTTTAGGAAACAGTTTAATTAGGTTGTTGATGATTACCTAACCTGTAGGCGATCTACGACATACGAATTCCATTGCACACTTAGCTAAAGTATTAAACTCTTTGATTACACATTATCAAAATGAGATTTCACAAAATCCATGAGGTACCTAAATAAGAACACAGATAGCTAAATACCACGTCAGCGTTGATACTGATGATAAATGCATCAATATCGATCACTTTAGAGCAGCCTTTCCCAAAGTGGGTGATAACGCCCCCTTGTGGGCGTTGCGGGCCTAAAGGGTAAGAGACCCAGAAATGTAATGGTGGCGTTGAATAGAGGCTTTGTGGGGAAACGAAATGATTTATTCTCCGCTAATATAGCTCACAATAATTAATTTCTTTCATTTGAAGTTATAGTGATTTTTAATTACCCACTGCCGTGCCCATGTTAACTAGTAGTTAACAAATCTCATACAAAAAAAAAAATTCGGGTTAGGTATAAAAAAAAATATACTCAAAGTGGGCAGTAGACAAAATAAGTCTGGGACACCCGTCTGGGAACTCTAGAGCAACGATGCTATAGTCAGACACATAGGTAAGTCGTATGTAGCACTGAATATGGTCTTGGCCCAGATAGCATGTGTACCAGCTGCAGACTTGATGTTTTATTTGCGTTTAAATTATCACATCACATTGTAACAAGCGATAATTATGTCAATATTGCTGCATGTTGTAACTTGTCAAGTTTATGATAATTTGAAGTAAGATACAATTGCCACAAAGTCTGGCCTATCAAACTTGCATAAACTTAATAGCAGTGAGCATTATGCGAGTTGTTACTGGAAAATTAGAATGTTTATCATTTTATACGCCGTAATTACTATGCATAGTACACACAGTGTTGCTATGCCAATGACGTATCAGCAAATCTTATCTCTTGTTCACAGGCAGGCGACTCTGCGCCGGTGAGACATACGCGCGCCAAAGTATGTTCCAAGTGTTCTCTGCGTTCATGCAGGCGTTCCGTGTATCGGCGGCAGACGGGCGACCGCCGCGCGGGCCCGCGCCGCGTCTTCAAGGCATCATCACCACGCTCCCTGACTTCTGGGTCCGAGTAACGCCTCGATCCTGAACGGGTAGTGTTCAGTTGTAGTGCATAAAGTGCTGAGCAATATATAAACTTTAACTTAAGTCTGAATTGCTAATCACCTGCTAAATAGGCGTTTTCACATTGGACGATATCGGGTGACGATACCGTGCAGGGTGGAACAGGATCGCGGGGGAGTGACAAGAGTAGGCGAATCTGGATAACGATATCGTCGCAGTGTGAAAACGTTCCATGTTTGATCCTAAATTTCAGCTTAAGGAAACAAATACACTATGTACTTTTTTTATCCAAGCTATGAATAGTAATAAATTTAACAAATATACTGTAATATACTGTAGCTGACAGAAGTAAAATTCCTAAATTAGGAAATAAAGAGTGGGAAAACGTTTCAAGAACCGTGTTCCTTTTCTTAGGTAAAGTGTTAACTGTTATTTTAATAGTTACTGAACATTCAGTTCAACATGCTAGTTACATAACTAGCATGTTGCGAGTTACTTGAGTCGCCGAAAAAAAGCAAGACGACGCGGCGGCGCGGTCATGCACCGTTCCCGCAAAGGGTCGTCACGACTCACGACTTTACCAAACTTTGACATTCACGCCTCGGTACTCAAAGCCACATACCAAACTGTAGAGTAAAACACTGCAGTCTTAATTAATTTTATCGTCGATTTAAGGTAGGTAAATATGCATAATTTTATAAAATGGTGTGCTGAAAAAGGCTCACTTAAGAAATTTATCTTATTTTGAAATTTTCTCAAAAACCTTACATGTTCATTTAGGTAAGTATTTTTAATTTTAATGCAAAAAAACCTATTCCAATTGAAGAAGTTTTTCGGTTGTTCGTTTTTATAAAAAAAAAGGATCCCTTTTTTATACAGAGTTAATTCGTATTATGAAAATAAAAAATATTTGACGATATTTGAGTTTTGACGATATTAACTAACAATGTACATTTTAGAAGTACAAATATTTCTAATAGGTATAATGTCATATCATTATTTTTTTAAGATTAGGTACAAGATGGGAACACTACCTAATAGCAATCACGATGTTTCCGTGCATTTTATTTATAAGTTAGATTTTAGACATGTAATTTTTAGGGAATAGTTATTACTAAGAATACGTTTAGGATTACTTAATTATAACTTAAGAGCTATATGACGACGTTCCAGCAATAACGCCAACATTTGTTACTTTTACACATTTTTTTGCACCTAAGTTGTATGAAATAAACGTTATTCATAATAAATCTCTTGTTTTTACTCAAGTGAAGTCTTAGAGTTAATAAGGGGTGCCAGTTTTAATATTAGTGCGACTAGATACCTTCCTAGGTACCTACTACTGGAACTTTTTATGACGCACATAGGTCCGCGTTTGACTACCAACTTACCTGATTTCAAGCGACGCCGACGGTGTGATTGAAGGTGTGATCGAATGTAATGCACTCTTGAACAAATTGAACAAAAGAAGGTATTTATAGTTACCGACAAACATCTTGAAAATTATTTGTGCATCGCCTTGGGGAGGCCCCTCGCACCGCGCACACCACTTTCCTCTTGTTTCCCGTCGCGCTAATCTCGGCGATGGAACATCTTTACATGATATTTGTCAGTTACTGTAATATAGCACGGCTACTTACAGAAAAACTTTTCTTGCTGCAAAAGACTGCGCATTAGGACATATTTCGTAACAAAGTAGGTACCTATTATATGAGCGCCGTAGTTCCGAGAACCAACTTTAGAGATAACTCACCTTTTGAGTTCTCTCCAAACTGTTACTGTCCTTCTAACATAGCAATGACTAGCCCCTTGGCTGAGTAGGGGACAATTTGTGCGTTCCGTCACCACCGAGAACAAACATTTGTGTGAAATACTTAGGTACCTATGATTGTTCTGTATCTGTATGTTTATAAGTATTAATTTGTATATGTCTAATTAAAGCGTTTCGTACTAATTATGACTATTTAAATTAATTATTTATATGGCAGATCTTTCGTTTCTATAACAAACTTTGTTTTGACCAGTATTCATGAATTTAGTCTCAGACAGAGCGAATGCCCTAACAAAAGCGAAAGCTGTTCCCAGTGAATCATGAGGAAGTGTCTCAATAGTACAATAACCTGTGGCATTCACGTCCAAACCAGAAAAGGTATAAACCTGATTTTGGACTATTTGATTATTTTTGAGTTTTAAATATATGTACATATATTTAATTGGTTTTTACTTGTTTGTTGAAACCAGTTTCATACGTCGCCTGCTTTAATGTAAACATAAAAACCGGTATGAGTCTAGTTATCCAGTTCACATAAAATTGAAAGTGATATGTTTTTTTTCAGGGGAGCACGCTCCATAATATCCTGTGTTGTAGCTTAGGTACCATCATGCGAAATAGCGGTCATGAGTAATCCTATTACCGATCATAAAATATTGCTACTAAAAAACTGGATTGCCCCGTTTTTAACTATCTTATACCTTTAAACGAGCTAATCTTGTATATATATATGTACCTATATATATATATAGAATCTGAATCTCGGAAACGGCTCGAACGATTTACATGAAATTATGTATACAGGGGGTCAACCAGGTACGTAAGTAACGTAGTAATATGTGTATATTTATTGTGTAGGTGTGATAATAATTCCTAATATATTTTTTTACGATTTTATTAAGCTTCATTGTTTTAGAATAAGAATGGGAAAGGGAATGAGAATGAATTTTGCTTGATGGTCAGATCAAGAGTCACATGCTAAAGGCAGTTTTCCTTGTGACACCGCATGCTTCATCAGTTCCATAGAATAGATAATTCAGTAGCCTTAGACCTAACGCACAATTTACGCGTGTGTTCGAACGACATCTTCGTAGTTGTGTTAAGAGTAGGTAACTCCACAGCGGCGTTTGTATGGAGTTTTGCTTGAGTGTCCGGGGTGTGTCAGTTCCTAAATATGCAGCCATAACCACCGGTAGGTATCGATGTTTTAGTTGTATATATTTATATATATAAATAAATTTAAATAAAGAGTGAGACGAGACGAGCAGGACATGCGCCTGATGGTAAGCAACATGCCTGTCACATAACAGGACGCGGTGTGACACGCAGCTATTGGAACATGAAGAGTCCAAATCATTACCTAGCACTGGACTGCGCTCATCACGCAGAAATCTAAGATGTTATATCTCTAAGCCCTGTAATTTCTCAGGAAACATTGCCCTTCAAACCGGAACGCAGTAATGTTTTCACATTACTGCTCAGCGGTAGAATAACTGGCAAAGGTGTGGTACTTCCCCAGGCTGACTCTGCTAGGAGTCCTACCACTACAGAAATTCAGAATTTATATATTGTAAAAACTTTATAATGAATTATCATTCTAAAGTTTTATTAGTTTATTTTATTTTTAAATCATTATTATTACTGTTTATTGTATTAGTTTGACCTCTTTGCTTAGGTCTTTTTATCGTCAACCATGAGACGTGGCATGTAGGTACCTACTTATTTTGCCCGCAATTATAAATTATTAATGGTTGAGCCGTTAAGCCCAGATTTAATTAGTCTAAGAGTAAAGTACCACTGCCTGCGAATACAGCGCTATCCCCAACCAGTACGAATACAGGCAAAACTGCATTTGTGAACTGGTGGTGACAAACCGTGCAAGGTGCGGTTAAAGGCATTAATTATTTTACCTGACTACGTGTGTGCTAAGTATAAGTAAGGTAATGTGGTCAATAATATGTTTGTGACTTTAAAGCGGTCTGTAGCCCTTTAAAAATAGATAGCTAAACTCTTTATTGCACTTCAAGTTAACACAAGAACAAAATAAAAAAAATTAATTAACCCCCGACTACCTCGGGTTTGTTACCTGTACAACATTCTACTAGTCAAGCCTTTTCATTTGATACCCATATTAAGGGAGTTGTGAAAAAAGAAATGTTGATCGCCTTTTTGTGGAAGCGGCTATCTTGGATTTGAAATTTGTTATAGTGCAATGTATTCTACTAGTCAAGCCCTTTCGTTTGATTCCCATATTGTAGTGAAAAAATAATATAATTCGCCATTTTGTGGAAGCGGCCATCTTGGATTTGAAATTTGTTATAGTGCAATGTATTTTACTAGTCAAGCCCTTTCATTTGATACCCATATTGAGGTAAGTTGTAAAGAAATATTTTGTGTGCCTTTTTGTGGAGGCGGCCAGCTTGAATCGATATTAACCAAACATAGCTAAGAACATCCGCATGGATATTAACTTTCAAATAAAGAAAACCGCATCGAAATCGGTCCATCCGTTTGAGCTCTACGGTGCCACAGACAGACACACAAACACAGACAGACAGACAGACAGACATCGACATCAAACTTATAACACCCCTTTTTTTGGTCGGGGGTTAAAAAAAAGGGTGTTATAAGTTTGACGTCGATGTCTGTCTGTCTGTCTGTCTCTGTGTGTGTCTGTCTGTGGCACCGTAGATCTCAAACGGATGGGTCGATTTCAATGCAGTTTTTTGTTCGAAAGTTAATATCCGTGCGGATGTTCTTAGCTATGTTTGAATATCGATTCAAGCTGGCCGCCTCCACAAAAAGGCACACAAAATATTTCTTTACAACTTTCCTCAATATGGGTATCAAATGAAAGGGCTTGACTAGTAAAATACATTGCACTATAACAAATTTCAAATCCAAGATGGCCGCTTCCACAAAAAGGCGATCAACATTTCTTTTTTCACAACTCCCTTAATATGGGTGTGAAATGAAAGGACTTGACTAGTAGAATGTTGTACAGATAACAAATCTAAGATAGTCGGGGGTTAGTCAACATTTTTAATTTTGTTCTTGTTGGTCGGGGGTTAAAAATAACTAAACTAAAACACAGACAGAAATAAATATTTTCTTTATTCAACAATCCAAACAATGGTTTTATGGTTTAGTGTGGCCAGCTGTTTTGATTTTCCATTTACCTACCTACTTGTTTGCAATATCCGTGTTTGCATCATTACTCCAATAAGCCTACATAAATCTTATGACAATCAGTTGTTCGCATAAAATTTGTATATTCATGCTTAATGAGATAAACAATGTCTGGGTGTTTCTATGTAGGTATAATAAGTATGTAGGTAGGTACCTACGTGTTTATAATTATATTTTTTTCAGTATGAATAAAGACACGTTTGTCTTTATCTCACCTTATAAGTTGAAAATGCAGTTGAAGTAGAAGGTGTAATACGCGTTTCCAGAAAATTCCTGTCCAGTCTTCGCTTGGAGACTCGGGTTGTATAAGTGAGCGGTTGTATGAGCGGCGGAGTTCCAAGCTATAGCCGTACGGAAATTAAAACGAGATATCTTGACTACAAATTAGTGTAGCGATTTTCCGATCTTTGACGTTGGGTTTGGTTATCACGTTATAACGTGTAATTTAGCGATTTGCATTACCTACCTGTCATGGCTATAATCTTTGAACTCGTGTCATATTAGTGATAACTGTATTTAAATAAGACATTAGGAATAATTTAAATTTCATTGTGTGTAAAATAATAGAATAAATTTTTTTTGACATTGATAGACATTGCTCAACGAAAACGGAATTAAGATTGGGCTGAATAGCGAGCCATGGGCAATAGAGCATAGAGCAAACTCATGATGAAGATGAGTCATCATACACACCACACTATCTAGCCCCAAACTAAGCAAAGTTTATACAATATTATGAATCAAATATCTCATGGCTGGCCTGGTGGATTAGTTGGTAGTAAGTCTGCCTGCGAAGCCGTGGGTCGTGGGTGCGATCCCCACCCAGTGCAAATGTTTGTGTGATGAATTCAAATATTTGTACTGTGCCTGGGTGTTTTCTATGTATAATAAATATGTTTTTAAAAATATATAATTATTATATATTATATCAGCTATCTGGCCTCCATAGTACAAGCTTTGCTTAGTTTGGGGTCAGATGGTGTTGTGTGTGAAATGTCCACCAATATTTATATATTTATTATTTAAAACTTAAGAATCTAATTGTAAAAATATAGATACATACGTAATTCTTATTTTTTTGTAGTATAGAGTGATGAGACGAGCAGTACATGTGCCTGATGGCAAGCAACATACCTGCTCACAACAACACAGTGACACCCAGCTATTGGAACATGAAGAGTCCAAATCATTACCTAGCACTGCACTGCGCTCGTCACCCAGAGATATAAGGGCACCCGGGATAACAGGGCATAGAGATATTATATCTCTTCAAACCGAAACAGTGTACCTAATGTCCCCTCACCACCACCACCCACCTCCCCCTCCGCTTCTGGTGACTCTTCACCGGCATTTCCGGCATTTGTGAAATAAAACGAACCTAAAGAAGCCAAATTAACCTTCAGTAGGTATTATAATAAACCATTTGGAGTAAAACGGTATGATATCAGTGCGAATGCAATTAATTTATAACAAAGCAAAACATATTAATCAAATAAATATACATTCCTAAATGTCACAGGACAAATCGGTTAGATCATTCAGTCGGCACAAAGTAAACACGTTACTTTGTATCCAGATTTTATCATATCAGTATAGGTATTCTACCTCTACATTGTAGTAATTTTATTGGTAAATAAACCTATTTGCTTTCATTAGGTATGTCCTGTATTATAAGGTCAATGCCCTTCGTCATAACGTAGTTTCTAATCGTTTGACCACCGTCAAACTACTGGTCTTACCTGTTACTAGCATAAAAAGATATAAGTATGGGGAGTGAAGGAATTCTGCCCGTTGATCTGCCACGCTCCTGCATTCCAAAATCAAATGCTGTGGCGTTTCTTCCTCCTCCATGCATGGTGCGTAGAGGGATGTCTGTCACACCTATAGTGAATAGGTGCTTGTTTAGAGGACAGTGGCCAGTCATTGGCTACATAGTTAAATTAAACATTGAAACATGCTGATGAAGACATCGTTCCATGGTTCACTTTCGTATAATCCGAACAAAAAGGTTTATACCTATTTTGTTACACGCACAGCTAGATTGTGGAATGCTTCGCCTGAGTGGCCTGATCTTTTACCAATAGATACAATCTTGGTATCAAGCAAAGGGTGAATCAGTTTCTATAAATTAAACTCGCATTGCATTCGCATCGTATCGCGCGGTCGTTCAACTTTAGGCGATAGCAGTCAAACGTTAGCCTACCAGTTATTATTAAAAGAAGATAATGCAGTTTATTGACTAGAAACTGATTTTATTTCTGAATCGAAAACACCCAGGATGCATATGCATACTTAAGTTTATCGCTCTCCTTGACCATATTTCGCGTGATTCGTTTTTTTTTCTAGGTGAAGCCACTCCATCGTAGACTGCATCGTCGCATCAGGCATCACTGCATCAGGCGAGATGGTGGATGAGTGCAAACCATGTTAGGTTCTTTAAAAAATTTGTAGTTTAGAAAGTTGTGAAAATCACTTTCAAAGATTTGAATCCGCCGATACATAAATTCATAGAAACATACATACCAAGCTAATAAAAGTTTGTTAAAAAATTTAGGAATAAGTGCGACTGGGAACGATACACGTCAGAAGCATTTTAACGAGTTCAAATCACTGCCTAATACTGAATCACCCGGAGATTTAAGATGAATTATTTTTTAGCCCAGTAATGTCTCATGATACATTGCCCTTCAAACTGGAACACAGTAATGGCCGCACATTATAACTTGTCGGTAGAATAGCTGACAAAGGTGGACAGGTGACAGGTCTGCAAAAAGCTCTATCACTACTGAAACGTTTGACGCAAAATGGCATAAACTGCCGCTCAGTTCAGCCCCCCTGATGTTTCCAGGAAATTAAAATTAAGGTTGTAATGCAAAACATATAACAGATGAAACTCTAACTCAAATCTTTATTAGTGGCTGTATAATGTGGATTTACCTCACAACTCGGCCATTACCTATCCACTTAAAACATAGGCAAACGAGGAGATTCGGGCCATGATAAGTAAGTACCTACTACAGATTTAATCAAATACCTAATTCTATCATTTAAATCTACCTATGTTCACAATTACCTACGCAGTGAATGTAGATTTCCTTCATGTTTTAACTACAAATGGATTTGATATAGAGGCATAGTCATAGGTCATAACTAGCACCAATCAGCAAAATTTTTTTTATTAATTATTATTTTATCTAGTCGGGAGAACGGCGGCCTGTGGCGGTCGGCCACACGCACCACTGTCTTTTCGATGTCAAGTTTGTGTAAGACTGCTATCTTACAACGGTGAAGGAAAACATCTTGAGGAAACCGACATGTACCTAGAATCTTTCGAAGTCATGTGTCATCCACCAATCCGCACTGGGCCAGTGTGCTGGATTATAGCCTTAACTCTCTCCCTGCGAGAGAAGGCCCGAGTCCCAGTAGTGGGAACATTTAGTGGACTGTTGATGATGATGATGATAATAATAGGACTTAGGGGTCACGTAAATACCTAACGATGACAGAATTTTTGGAATCGGTCCAGTAGTTCCTAAAATTAGCGCGTTAAAATAAAAAACCTAATCAGCTTTACAATCATATTGATACTACTAATATTTAAACGTCAATGTTTGAATGTTTGGATATGTGGATGTTTGTTTCTCAATCACGTCGTAAGGTATGAGCAGATCAACCTGAAATTTAGAACACAGATTATAATCTGGAAGAACACCTAGGCTACTTTTTATCCCGGGAAAATAACGGGAACGAAAAACATTACATAGCACCGCACTGCGCTCGTCACCCGGAGGTATATGGTATTTTATCTCTTAGCCCAGTAATTTATCTGGAAACATTGGCCTTCAAACCGGAACCCTTCTTTACGACGATATGCTCGTCCCGTCACTCTATTGTGTAAAGAAATTGGTTAGTTGATGTTTTTGCCGTCAAGGCTAGTGATAGTTCAAACTTCATGAATGTTTCATTTGTCCTTTGAAAATACTAAGAGATGCAAGCGGGGTCAAACTCATGACCCCACGCTTGGGAAATGAGACGTTCTCTCGAGCTTTATAGCGTGAGCTCCGCTAAGAAATTAAAGTAGGTATTAGTTGGTATATAGAGAGTATCTTTCTACTTAGTCTGTGGTATATATCTTATAAGGTCATTTAACCTTTGAGATAGTATATCCAACTTTGCACAGCTTCGCATGCCAATTACATTTTTTTTTGAACTAAATTTATCTTTTTACAATTACGTACCACACAAAAAAGACATTGCGTACGTGAACGATGATGAAACACGACTTGAAAGATTAGGCTATTTTAAGGAGTCACGTAAAAATAACATGTCTGTTGGTGTGTCCGTGGCTAAATAAATTTTGTTTGAGTTTGGTGCGGCTTTCTTGGTTTAAAGCGGATTTTTTTTAGGTATAATTGGTGGGTATCGTAATTTTATTCTGGGGTGGAAGGTCAAGGGTAGACAGTCTGGGATGAGTAGCCAGGGAGGATAGACGGACTTGATGGAGTGGACCTGGACAACCCAACCTCTGGGTTGGGTAAAATGCAATTAGTTAACATCTCAAAAGTTACGTATGACGTGTGCTTTAGAAACGCGCGCTCGCTCACTGACACACTATCCAGGAACGATTGGGAACAATAGGTATGAGCTCACTGCTATCCGTCCACAGACTAGTGTCTTGTTAAGTTTTATGCTAAAAAGAAGCAACAAAAATGAATTATCTGTCCCAGTAGCAGTCAGTCAGATAGAAAACGACGATGCAGTAGACCCAAAAGGCGATAGAGGGACGACTTCAACAAGTACCTTAAAGAAAACTACTTTGTAAGGCTACTTTGACTCAAGACAGGCAAAACTGGAAGGAACGTAGAGATGTTTCTCAACTTTGAGACACAATGGGCTCTTAATAATAAGTAGTATCTGTTCAGTGTATTGAATGCTCAACTTCTACTTAAAACAATGATGAATTGTCGTTTTTAAACTACCGCTTGTTTCAGAGAAGTTGTATTATACCTACATAATTGATTCGTTTACACGATTCAGCTTTACTCTTTTTTCAAGATTATATTCAGCATCGGCAAAAAGTAACACTGTTAAGATATTTCTACCACTTCAAAAATGAGAGATTTTGAAGAGATTAATGTACTGATAGACAATAGGGCGTTAATCTCAGTAGAGCAATAACCGGACAAGAATTATCTCATTTAACGAAACTATAAAACGTATCAAGAAGTTATTATTTATTGGTATCATTGGGTTATTTATTTCTGTACTTATGTTTGATATTCTATAATATGTATGTGTAAAAAAGATAGGAACGAAGTTCCTTCGGGTAGTATAGAAGCAACACAAATTGTAAAAATATTGTGGTACGATCATCTGAAAAATAAAGTTAGCAACACTGGACACTGTGCTTCATAAGTCAAAAGGAGGTAAAACCAAGGGAGGGCAATGTTTCCAGAGAAATTACAGGGCTTAGAGATATAACATCTTAGATCTCTGTGCTAGGTAATGATTTGGTCTCTTCATGTTCCAATAGCTGCGTGTCACTGTGCTGTTATGCGGCACGCATGTTGCTTACAATCAGGCACATGTCCTGCTCGTCTCGTAACTCTTTATTTAAAAAAAATCGTCCTTTATTGATTGCTTAATTTACTATGGAATCCTAAAAATCCACTGGTTAAAAATATGAGCATTGGTTATATTATTAAAATATTATTCTAAACTTTGACACAAACTATCAGCATATTTTATATCACACTTCAGAGTAAATAAATGTCCCACCAAAAACATTCTGTAAAAAACTAGCCGAGTCTCGATGGAGCTGTATATTTATCTCTAAAAAGTAATGAAATCTAGACAAAGCCGTGCCAAGTCTGAGGTTCTGTACTGCGATTTCTTTATTATTATAGTTAATGTTGTGTGACTTGGCCTTTGAAAGGTAAACAAGGGTATAAAACCAGGTGCTCCATGACACCATTCCACCAATCTGTCGCCAGAACCGCTACCATTGACGATGGAAAATTGCCACTTGGAAAACGTTGATTCAATAACCAGTCAATTGTTTTTGTCTTACTATTTTTCCTAAATTGTATGTATCCTATATGGTGTGAACAGTAAAAAAAATTCAATAATACTTATGTAAGTGTAGGCGAGCCGCTGATACGTTGATACGCTGATACGCTTAGATGCGAGTGCGTTTCAAATGGTGTGCGATTAATTGACATGGGTGCAATAGTTCAGAATATTACCTCATGAATGTATAAATAGAACAACAGAGGCAAACTCGGCATACTCCCCTACTAAAATTACTAATACCAAAGTAATTGTCAGACTACCTGTTTGTCTGTTTTGCTTTTACGTCTAAACTACTGAACCGGCTTAAATGGAATGGTACACAGATAGTCAAAAGCCTATTAGGACTAGTCTAGAACATAGGCTACTTTGTAATTCGAAAAACATTGCGGTACAAAACTAGTACTAGATATTATTCATACACACATGTCCACAAGCTCGAAATATTCTTTGCCGTCAATTTTATATCTGAGCAGCAATATGCATTTATCTTTGTGTTCCGGTTGGAAGGGCAATATTTCCTGTGTGCCTAATTGCAAAACCAAGAGAAATTGCATTGTCGAATACTGTGTAGTAGCATGGGTATCAAAATTCTTTTTTTAATCTGTGGCGCTGTATTATTAACAGCACGTCTGGTCTATCAAATACCCCTACAGAAAGTCAGATCGCTCTTTCCTTAAAAAAAATTAAGTAGCACTAAATCACTCTGATATGATTCAACAAAACACAATCATATAATTTGACACAATAACATCAGAAGTTCGCATTAGAATTTAGTAAATAAATAACGTTATCTTAAATGCTGATTTGTGAGTATCAATTTATGACGCATGACATGATTTATCGGACAAAGAACTAACACTATAAAAATAACGAGATGTTAATATATGGCATATGTAAATAAGTATATTAAAAATAGATTTTATTGAGCAATATAGCCATACATTCATACATTCAAGAGAAATAAATATTTTTTTACGTGTTGGAAATATATTTACGCACCCGTTGCCGGGGGGGTGCCCGACTACTGTCTAAAAACTCCGGTGTTCCACCTTCACCGTTGGTATCGGGAATGAACAAACATCTTGCATTCTTCTGGCTCCTCTCTTGGGGCGACATCCCTTCACTGGCGTATGGGACGCCGTGACCGTCGTCTCAGGGATCGCCAGTAAGTGAATCCCAGACGTTCCTACATCTAGATACCATTGGCCCTAGCGACGGGTCAGGTTTGTGGTCCCGTTTCGTACCAATTTTCTGCTCCAGAGATCAAGAAGAGCGGTGCACCGCAATACAAAAAAAAATTGTCTATTAGTCTTGTTGCCTCCACCCCACATCCTCGATATCTCCCACCCGACATTGCGGCCCGTCTCGGTTGCGCCGGTGCACATTCCCTGCGCAACCCATGTAGGTCACATCGTCGTCAGCTTGGATCCAAAGCCTAAACCTGTGGCTCCAATTCGGGATCCCCTTAACTTCTCCGTGGGTGACTAGGCTACTGAGACTAGGCACCTAGGCGATCAAGAACTCTTCGGAGAAGGAGTACATAAATATACTCGAATTATTTCTGGTTTTTGAGTATTTCTGCATTTACTTTTTCCTAAATCACGGCCTTCTAAGAAAACTCACTATAAAAAGTATTTATTCCCCTTATTGTGAAATAAAGCAATCTTATTAATTAGTTTTACAAGAGCAGAATAAACCCTTCTTTAGAATAGGTATAAATAAAAGATTTAAATTACACACAATACTTACTCATTTACATAATAATGTGAGATTTGTTCTCACATTACTGATTCACATTTGAGATTCATTATCAATTTCGTCAAAATTCACTCTGTGATTTTTATTACCAAAGGAGGCGATGATGATTTGACGATCTGATCTGCAAATATTATATATAGTCTTCTCGTGATCAAGGGATATGATATGTATGTACATATATTATTGAATATCATATATAGGACGGATTATACCTACCTAAAACTTGTTGATCGCGATCAAGTTCTGTGTAATGTTTTAATACCAGTTAGGTATTAACAAAACTGAACATATTAAATATCTTAATTTAATATGTTGTAAGTTTTCTTGTTTTACTGTCTGGAAAAAACTAGAACTGATAAGTTTATTTTACAAACACAAGGCAAACTAGGTCCTCTCTATAAAATAGGCGTGGGAATAAAATGCTAGAAATGTCAGGGACACAATTAATAACAAACAAAACAAAACATTTCCAAAGCTATAATGATTAAAGATTTATATCTTTAATCATCGTTTAGGGTTTAGGGTTCCGTAGCCAAATCGCAAAATACGGGACCTCATAGATTCCTCATGTCTGTCTGTCTGTCCGTCCGTATGTCACAGCCACTTTTCTCCGAAACTATAAAAGTTATACTATTGAAACTTGGTAAGTAGATGTAATCTGTGAACCGCACTAAGATTTTGATACAAATAATAGAAAAAAAAAACAAAAAATTTTAGGGGTGTCCAGGTAGAACTGAAACAAAATTTTTTTTTTATCAATACCATACGTGGGGGGTATCTATAGATAGGTCATCAAAAATGATATTGAGGTTTCTAACATCCCCCTTTTTTCTAAACTGAATAGTTTGGGCGAGGGACTCTTTCCAAAGTGGTAAAAAGTGTCCCCCCCCCCCTGTAACTTATAAAATAAGAGAATGACAAAAATAAAAAAGTGTATGATGTACGTTACCATGTAAACTATTAACAAAAATTGGTTTGAATGATATCTAGTAAGCAGTTTTATTTTAAAACGTCATAAATTGACTGTTGTTAAAACACTGATTAAAGTAACAACGAAGTACAAGAACTTTTGTATTATGTTACTTGCTGCTACGGAAGCCTTCTTGGGCGAGCCCGACTCGCACATGACCACTTTTATTTAAAAGTAGATGAGTCAAAACTAACCAGCAATAGGTAGATATTTCATCCAAAATGATCTCTCTTTTTCAGAATCCCTATGTTTTAGTTTTAATAAATTGAGGGATTCATTTTACCCCCTCTCTCTACTCACCAATTAGGTCTGCACCTCCGTGTAGGGATATAATAAGAGAATCATGTCACAAGTTTTCAGCCTCAAAATAGCGAGTTACGGCTGGTCTAGTCGGAACAACGGCGGCTACCGATCCGGAAACCCCCGGTTCAAACCACGCGCATTACTGTCTTTTCGAAGTCATGGACGTTAAGGCGCTAACTTAAAACGGCGAAGGAAAACATCGTAAGGACAGCGACATGTACTTAGAATCTTTTGAACCACCAACCCGCATTGGGCCAGTGGATTGTGGCCTTGACTCTCCTCCTGCGAGAGAAAGCTCCGAGTCCCAGCAGTGGGAACATTTATTGGGCTGTTCATGATGATTTATGATGAATCGATACTTTACATTCTACGTCTCATAATCCATAGAAAATGAAACTGCCCTACGCGACGTTCCGGTTTGTTGCAACGGTGGCCAAAAAATGTTTCCAGATACGCGTAACAGAGAGATACAGAGCTTACAAGAGATAATTCCATCTTATATATTTTGGTATCGAACGCAGTTCAGTGCTAGGTAGGTATTTGGAGTCTTTATTTTCGCTAGCTACGTGGGACTCTGCCGTTTTTAACCCCCGACCAAAAAAAGGGGTGTTATAAGTTTGACGTCGATGTCTGTCTGTCTTTCTGTCTGTCTGTGTGTGCCTGTCTGTGGCACCGTAGAGCTCAAACGGATAGACCGATTTCGATGCGGTTTTTTTTATTTGAAGGTTAATATCCGTGCGGATGTTCTAAGCTATGTTTGGTTAATATCGATTCAAAATGGCCGCCTCCACAAAATAGCGGACGAAATATTTCTTCACAACCTACCTCAATATTTGGGTATCAAATGAAAGGGCCTGACTAGTAGAATACTAAACATTATAATAAATTTCAAATCCAAGATAGCCGCCACCACGAAATGCCGAATTGTATTATTTTTTTCACTACTACCTCAGTACGGGTATCAAATAAAAGGGCTTGACTAGTAGAGTACTTTGCACTATGACAAATTTAAATCCAAGATGGCCGCTACCACAAAATGGCGAAACACATTTCTTTTTTCACAACTTCCTTAATATAGGTATCAAATGAAAGGGCTTGACTAGTAGAACGTTATACAGATAATCCGAGATCCGAGGTAGTCGGGGGTTAGTCAAATTTTTAATTTTGTTCTTGTTCTACTTCTTGTATGTGCACCCCGTATTCTGATTTGTCTCCACATGAATTTACATCCTACACCATGTTACTTACCATTAGGCACATATCATGCTCGTCCCGTTACTATCTATGTTATCTCAAAATAAAATAATGTCTAAAATATCGGTATAAAATCGATATAGATCGATATCGATATAGGGGTATGCTAAGCATACCTACCATTTGGTGCGATGCGAGGCAACCTCCACATGATCAATCGACTTTTGAATCCCAGGTTAATTCTTGTCGACTAATCATTAATCCCAGCCGTGTTTGGACCCTATGCGAAAACGTCGCCATTGCGCCAAAGGTGGAACCCTGTAAAGCCCTTTAGAGGTTTTAGTAGGTAGTAGCACCACTCGTGGTCTCAAATCCGACTTAACTGAAGCGTCCCCTTTAGACGGAAGAGTATGCATAAATGCACTTCTTCCACGTTAAAACGGCTACAATATAATTCACATTACAAACCTAAAGAGTCTGTCAACATAAATATGACTATCAATCAATTACCCGATAACTTTGATAACCGCTTTTAAGAATGTAAACCTGCTAAGCCGGTTTTGTATAAATTTATCTAATAATCGTAACAAGTTATTAATAATGATACGCTAATTATCATTGATCTCGAAGCGGTTCCATTACTGGAATAATTGATATTTCTGTTATTTGCGCACCGCACCAAATGTCATTTTTTTGTATGGAGCACGTTGTATGGTGCCCCCGATTTTGTGCGGATTTTTAAACGGTTTTATTTAGCTTACTCCGTTTGTTTTTCTTGGGTCGAATTTAGTAAATACTTACTTGAAATTTCACCCTCTTCCTGACAACCGATTGTTCCGAAATTTGGTATACGTCTTTGGTTCTGATGACAATACAATGATGTATACTAAAATTTATAGTAAATTCAAGATGGCCGCCGCTACAAAATGGCGAATTACCTATTTTTTTCAATCCCATCAATGTAGGCTGTATTCAATGAAAGGGCTTGACATAAACCCTTGCAATAATGAGGCACTGAATGAATTAAATAGAATGGGAAATAAAAACCAAAAATGTAAAAATGAATAGAGTAGGTAAAGAAATATTTTAAGTTTCGATCAGGTAAGCACAAGTATTCTGCGTAGATTTATTTAAATAATTATTTCTTGTTGGTAAATCCTGTTTGTAGTCTAAGCCTAAGTACCTACATAATAAGTTTAGGTACCTGGAAATTTGATAGGTAACGAATTACCTTGGTCTACTCCGCAGTTTCCCATCAATCCAGTTGATGGTTAAACTTCTGCTCAAACAACATTTGAGACGTATAAATAAAAATAATATCCCAAACTAAGAACTAGATGCATGTAATGAGTGCCAAGTGCCAATGGTTTGCCAGGCAACAGTCCTAAGTATTTCCTAATCCTTCTGGAAAGACATTGTTGTTACAAAGGTTGCTAGGGTTTTGCGCTTCAATCCTAAGGCCATTTTTGGTCAACAGTGGATTATGGATGAGGGTGTGAGGGAGTGGTTTTAGTTGTGAGGGTTGTATGTGTCTGGGTATTCAATGTGAACGATATTGATGGATGGATGAGAATATTGATGTGGAAAGAGATTAAGTACTATGTGTATGATCTCAATAAAATATTGAGTTCTACATAGGTATTTATTGAGTTATCTAACCGTGATTCTATGTATAACCTTTGGCTGGCCTAGTGGCTTAGTTGGTAATAAGTATGCCTACGAATCCGAGGGTCATGGGTTTGATTCTCACCTAGTGCAAATAATTGTGTGAAGAATACTTACAACAAATATTTCCATCTTACTTATAATACTGTGTCTGGGTGTGTTCTATGTATAGCATCCTTATTATACCTATATACTCGTAGAACACATACCTATGTACAACTAGCTTTATGGCTTCCTTAGCTGGCTTAGTTTGGGGTCAGATAGTGTTCTTTGTGAAATGTCCACCAATATATTTCATACATTTTAATTTCCATGTGCGACAAAAGAAAACTATAAACGCCTTTTCTTGTGAAGCTACTTACGATATATTTATTTACTAGCTTTAACCCGCGGCTTCGCTCGCGTTCAGTAAGTTTTTTTATTTTAGATTCCTACTTGGATAGCGTGAGCGTGAAATAATAACATAAATAATGCTCGTCTATAATTAGCCTAAGGGTAGCTTATGCGTTCATCTGTATTTTTAATTCCCTATTTTACTATCTCAGGGGTTGAATTTTGGAAAACTAATACGCTCATTTTTTTTGCCATGGTTAATTAATTAAATTTTCATGCAAATAAATGTTTTAACTGCTATATGTTTACTCTTGACCGCAATGTCGCCTGAAGTTAAGTGATGATGCGGTCTACGGTAGAGCTTGCTATCCTAGAAGAAAACGATTCAGTCTCAATTTGTATACACCAGCGTTGTAATCATCATGAAAAATCCATTCAAGCAACGCCTTAGAGTATTTCTCTACTTAGTCTGTGAACGCCTTGCTCAGCCTAGACGTTGTTATAACAAAAGTAGTCCGTCAAAGCTCTTCGTCATAGTCTTTAGAACATGTCCAAGGGGTAAAAAGTTCGTACAACATTTTATCCACTATTACGTAGTATGAATATGAAAAATATCCTTCTTTCTTGCTTGCTTCATAAAATAAATACATGTGCGAAAATGTAAGTACCTATCTCCTGTGCGTTAATATAATATTTTCATCCCCTATTATACTTTCTTTGGGATTAAATTTAGGAAAACTCTGTATTACATAGCTCATTATTTTTTCCCGTACTCATATCCTACAAAGCTTAAAGCAAATATGTAGCCAGAAATAAAAATGTTCACACAAACTTTCTTTCTTTATTTTACTCCATTAGACGCTGTATTTTGAAAAAAAAAACACGAAACACAAAACTCATTATAATACATATTAGCCGTACTCAATTTATACGAAATTTCATTCAAATTTGTCCAAGGAATAAAAAGTTTCATACACACTTTAATTCCCTACTTTCTTTAGGCGTTGAATTTTGAGAAATCCATCCTTAGTGAAAATATGTCTACGTCATAAAAAGAATACGTATGTGACAATTTAAGAATGTCATATTACCCTCTTAGGGGTTACATTTTGGAAGTAAATGTACTACATAACTCATTATTTTGGCCGTTCTCAATATCTACAAAATTTTATGCAAATATGTCCAAGAAATAAAAAGTTTTTCTACAAACTTTCATCCCTTATTTCACCCCTTTGAGGATTGAATTTCGATAAACGCTGTAATATGTACCTCACGATTTTAACCGAACTCACCTTATATGAAATGTTATGCAAATATGCGCAAGGAATAAAAAGTTTCTATACTAACTTTCATCCCTTATTTCACCCCTTTGAAGGTTGAATTTCGATAAACGCTTTAATACGTACCTCATGATTTTAGTCAAACTCAATTTATATGAAATTTCATGCAAATATGCCCAAGGAATAAAACGTTTCTATACAAACTTTCATCCCTTATTTCACCCCTTTGAAGGTTGAATTTCGATAAACGCTTTAATACGTACCTCATAATTTTAGTCAAACTCAATTTATATGAAATTTCATACAAATATGCCCAAGGAATAAAACGTTTCTATACAAACTATCATCCCTTATTTCACCCCTTTGAGGGTTGGATTTCAATAAACTCTGTATTATGTACCTACCTCATGATTTTAGTCGAACTCAATTTATATGAAATTTCATGGAAATATGCCCAAGGATTAAAACGTTGCTATACAAACTTTCATCCCTTATTTCACCCCTTTGAGGGTTGAATATCGATAAACTCTGTATTAAATACCTCATGATTTCAGCCGAACTCAATTTATATGAAATTTCATGCAAATATGCCCAAGGAATAAAAAGTTTCATACAATCGTTCATCCCCTATTTCACCCCCTTGGGGGTAGAATTTATCAAAATCCTTTCTTAGCGGATGCCTACGTCATAACATCTACTTGTGTACCAAATTTCAGCCTGATCCCTCCAGTGGTTTGGGCTGTGCGTTGATAGATCACTATGTCAGTCAGTCAGTCAGTCAGTCACCTTTGAGTTTTATATATATAGATTTATTGAATAATAGGCGAGCAGCTTTTGCTGATGTGCCTATATCTCAGTGTTGAAATAACAAATTATAGGTAATTGTCTGTTAAAATGATTTTGTCTTTTACTATCCATTTGTCAAGTTTGTTCTTAAAAGAGTTTAATGACATTTATATTGTCTTAACATGACCTGTAACTCTATAGAAGGCTTATTTCTAAATTGTACACTGAGAAATCATGTTTACTTTTTTGAATATCACGCATTAGGCATTCGAATAGTTCGTAATGATAGATATTTAGGTTATTTAGGGTATTAACATTTATCGTAATTAAACACGTGATAATTTTGTTGATTATTGGACACCTCAACCTTGCCCCCCTATTAATAATCTTAAAGGACACCTCTAATTTTATGTAGGTAAGTATCAATATGCTGCCAATGTTGCTTACTATCCGCACATGTTCCGCACATCACGTCACTCTTTATTTAAAAAAAAGTTTTATAATGGTTGCCTGTAAGAGATTGATTTTAACGATAAATTCGCCAATAGTTTCGCTAGCTTTATTATTTTGTACGTATCATTTAAATTATGAACAATAAATAATGTTAATTTATTCATTCGTTCATTTAAGTATTTAATAGTTCGCGTAAAAATATATCCCACCAAAAACATTCTGTAAAAAACTAGTTTTATACCCTTGTGTACCCTTCAACGGCCAAGTCACACAACATTAACTATAATAATAAAGAAATCGCAGTAAGGAACCTTAGACTTGGCACGGCTTTGTCTAGATTTCATTACTTTTTAGAGATAAATATACAGCTCCATCGAGACTTGGCTAGTTTTTTACAGAATGTTTTTGGTGGGATTTCACTTCTTTTTGTAGAAACGTGGACTTTTTGATTTATTATATCAGTTGTTATTTTTTATATTGTTGTTATTATTTGACACATTTTTTTTCTCTTTAGGAGTACTTTTTTATTTTTTCCGGTTCTGATTCTTGTACATTAGCAACAATGTTTTGTATTGCCCATTCACGTTCATTATTTAAGTGGACTCTCCATAATAGGCAAAGAACTTTAGAAGAAGACTGCAAATAAATAAAAGCCAGTCTAGCCTTATCCAGAGTGTTCCTTTAATGTTATTTACACAAAGATTTCGATATTTACACACATTTATGCGTATTATAAATTAAAATATTGTTATCCTAACTAAACACTTCGTAGAAACGTTATGGCAGACGCGCGTGTTGTGATTGTGAGCTGATGTTTAGCAACGTATGCAACTATAGCAGATTTGATACTACAAGTTGAGTCGGTTCTACCATACACCAAGAAAGATATTGAATGGAAGAGACAAGACCCGTCTTTGGGCATACCAACTACTTGGTAGCCACTAAGTTCATCGTCGTCTTTTGATATTGTCGACATTTTTTAAGATACACATGTGTCTTGCTAAATTTAATTTTCCAACTTCTTTGTGCGAAATCAAACACAAATAAACTCTACGACGACAGCGACTGACAAAGTCGGTTGACAGCGTCATAACAGTGTATCTCTCTACTTAGTCTGTGGTTATAACACGAAATGAAAAGTTTTCCTTTAATTTTATTTATATACGTATTAAAAGCAGAAGGGACGGCATTCGTCCAGTAGTGGGAAGCAATAGGCTAGATTAAATTAGAAGATGTGTCCCACTATGCTGGATTTTTGCAGTGACAGTCGATTTTTTTATGTACCAATAGTAGAATTGGGGATTACTGTAGGTATCTCTAATATAGCTGAGACAAGCTGATGGTACTTCATCAAGATACTTCAGACCTTCGATTTTTGACATCAAATGAGGACGAGACAAGAGGACTAACAAAGTTGAATATTTTTTGTAAAGGCGGTATGTCGATCTTTAGTAGTTTGGTTGGGCTCTTGTGTTTTCAAATAAGGGGCACCAGGTACTCCAGATTTTCGATATTCCTAGTTTTTATAGTTTTCCCTTTATGTGGCCATCAAACCCTAAGTTCCTACCAAATTTCAGCTCTCTGAGTTTATGGGAAGTACTAGTTCTATTTTGATGATCATGAGTGAGTGTCGTAAATGCGAAACTTTGCCTTCGCTTAATTTCGGAACTAAATGACCCACAGACTTCAAATTTTGGATTTTAGGTATGTGATTATAGCTTACTAGATGAAGAAAATTTCAGCGTTCTGGTTTTATCCAGAGGGTCTCAAATAGGGGCCTGAAAATGCAGCGAAATGGTTCCAGTAAAGGATGGTACGGCAGTGTTTGCTTCGCGCTCGACTTGGCGAGGGCACTGCCGTGCCCCCAGATTACGACTCAATCCAACTCCTCAAAGTAGCTATTACCTACATTTAGGTTCCAAAAACATAGGGAGGGTCTATCGCTATAGGTACTTACCCACTTGGGTAGGAATAAATATACTACTTACGTGGGGAGGAAAATAGCCTGATGAAAATTTCAATGTTTTCAATGAAATTCGTTAAATCTATTCGACGCAATCCTATAATCAAATTTATACGGCAAAGCAATAAAATACAAATAATCCATATAATTCATACAAATAATCCACATAATCCAATATTCACTTTGCATTTTTTATTTTATACAGCATATTGTAGCAGCATACAGCAGCAGTCTCCTGTATAGCAACAGATGTAGGTAGGTACTGCTATACCTATTGCATGTCGGTAACACGAACTCATAAGGTTTCACCTATCCAAAAAGCATCTAACTGGCTACCGTCTAGTCTCCTGCTTTCTGCTTTCGGCTTTCAGAAAGCAGAATAGATGTAGTTATCTCTCTACTTAGTCTGTGGTGTTGTTATCTGCTTTCAACAACGCGCCGTTACCAAATTGGCCACAGATTAAACACCTCAAATTGGCACATGACGATGACGTCACAAATTAACCAGGAAACCAGGAAAGTTAAGGTCTGCGCTTCGGCTACCTCCCGTCAAATAAAATACACTCAAATATGGGCTTATGTCATACACGATAAGTTACAGATTACATTGGCAACACAAATTAGCAAACCGCTCGCTGACAGCCGTCTGCTAATTTGTCTATCTAATCTGCTAATTTGGGCTTTATGTATAAAGCCCATATTTTAGTCTATTTTATATGTCGGTGGGAGCGGATTTGTATACGTGCTCCTCCGCCGAACCGTCACTAAATTAGCATGTCAGTGACGCGACCCATAAGAAGTATTTCACTTCAAAAATGTAAAGATAGGGGCTTATTGTCTACACCAGGGGTCAGCCACCATTTAGGTGCAATATGGGCCACACTTACCTGCGTAAAAAAATAAGAATAACATAGGTGGCAGGTCGCGGGTCGCGGGCCGCGCGTTGCCGACCCCTGTCTACACAACCAGCAAGTGTTTGAATGATAAGCCGGCTTACAATAACGTCGCGTTGGTCCGCACTAATCAGGAATTTGCTGATCAACTACGGTTAAGAGATAATCAGGAATTGATCGTTTGAGTCTCGTTTAGAATTTTGGAAGAAAATTCGAAGCGACTTGTATCAGCTTTTCAAGAAATTTAGTGTCAGTCAAATATGGTAGAACTCTACGTAACTTCTACGATCTATGCACTTGTCAGTCTGTTAGTAGAGGATCCGAAGTACATCGACCTTCACCCATCACCCATCTGACGATTAAAAATATTTTATAAGTACACTTGTCAATTTGTAAATTAAGAATTAGAATAAAAATTAAGAAAAAAAGATTGTCTGAAAAAAACCTGGTCAAGCTATCCTACTAATATTATACTTAGATACCTAAATGGCAATGTATGGATGTATGTTGCTCAATCAACGGGTCAATCAGCTCAATCGGTTCAGTAGTTACTGCGATTAACGCGATCAAACAAAAAATCTCTTCAGCTTTCTGATATAGTATCTAATATACATAGATGGGAAAATATACATACCCACGATTTTTTTAAATCTTCAACACAAAAAAATACATTTTTAATGTATGTTGGTACTTAACATTGAAAGGATGCAGGCTGATAACCAGTAACCCTGCACAACTGAAAATTAGGCCCGCTTTTGTCTTATAGGTACTACCTCTAACAATAGATTATTCATGTATGATATTGGCCAACCGTACAAGGAAATTTCAAAATAATAATACATGTTCACAGCTTAGTAGGTATAATTTAATCCGTGGATTAAACATTGATTGTAATGAGTGTGATAGCTTATCGCTTAGAAATTCATTCTTTATGTAGATAAAATTTACGTCTGAGATTTAAATTTAATTATACCCTAAGTTAACCAAGTATTTAATGCTTTTTTACCACCTATTTCACCGTAAAATTGTAAATATGTAGTCGGAGATGCGCGGTTGGGGAACCTCCACGTGGTACACTCCGCGAGGTATAAGCTGAGCTTTGCATTAGTGTGAGTGATCACCAATCAGGCAGGAGCTTGAAATTTTGTCCGCGAGGTATAGGCTGAGCTTTGCATTAGTGTGAGTGATCACCAATCAGGCAGGAGCGCGGCGAGACAGAATGGCGCCGCGCCTAAGGCCGGTTGTCACACCTACACTATCCATGTACACTCACACAAATGCAAAGCTCAGCTTATGCCTCGCGGAGTGTACACCCTGGACGTCGAACAAATATTTGCCTCGGTAGGATCTTGTTGTATGATGGCGAATCCGGCTAGGAGTGGGAACTTCTACTCGAGCTCCTCTCCCTCTTGAGCAGCAGTAGGGGGAGAGCAGGTAGGATTCGTACAGAGGAAGCATTCGTACAGTAGTTATATCTACACATGAACATGAAGTGACACGTTTGTATATGTGTGCAAGTGAGACAGACACATGCCCAAAGACTCACCGCTCATCGAAGTAGCACGCACTGTCGCGCTAAACATTGTCGGGACAAGACGACACGTGTTTATGGTCCGCGTAAGTAATTTTTCGATTCATCTTTGAAAACATTTATTTCCCATATATTTTGCTCAAATTGTTAAAGTTATTTATAATAGTTATTGCATAAGTGCCTTAGATTGATATGTGAACATAAATTTTGTAGTATTTTTAATTGTTATTATTATTTTGAAACAATATTAAGAATGTTCTGGATGAGGTACCTTCGTACAGTTACGAATGGGGTAGATTCGTATTGTACGAATGCACATGTTAGTTCAGGAAGTTTGATAAAATAAATATTATAATTTCAGGATCATGCCACGGATATGAATATATAAAAAAGGGACTAGAACGGGAGACGTAGACGAAGATGCTATGAAGTTTGCGATGGACGAAGTTTTGAATAAAACTTTGCCTACTAGCATGATCCGCACAAAAATATGGGATCAAACCGACAACCCTTCAAAGTCGCTTGACGAAATTGCAGAAAAAACAGCAAATATTTATGTATTTAAAAAAAGATCTTACTAAGTATGTATAATGCGCAATAGTAGATCCGTTATGTGTGATTTTTAAATGTTACCCTAATTGTTTAATAATTTAAATATTGATTTTGTAATGTAGATTTATAAACGATTTTGTCATACAATACCTATTTTGTTAATTATCATGACTGTTCAGTTGTATTCTGTAGTAACTTGGATCTCAGCAAATGTTTAATTTCATTTGAATTCCGATTTTAATTATTGCGTACGGAGGCTCCCCACTATGTACGAATGTACCCTGCCCCCAGTACAAAGCTACCCCGCGTGTGGGGTGCTTTCGTACGATTTCCATTTTTAGGAAAATGGATCATAGGTTGTTACGTTACATTGTATCAAACATGAGTTACATTATTATTAAAGCTAGATAAGCAGATAATTGAATCGCATTATATTTATCGTGGAATTAGAGTAGAGCTATTAGTTTTGTTCTTAAATGGCCTAATGTAAAAAGTGTACGAATCCTACCTGCTCTCCCCTACGCACTGCAGAATGTATGCACTGCAGTATGCACTGTAGAAGTTGGGGAAGACTGGAAGACTAGGGAAAGTTACTCGGCTGATACTCCTATCATCATCATCATCATATCAACCGAAGGACGTCCACTGCTGGACAAAGGCCTCCTCCAAAGATCTCCACAAAGACCGGTCTTGCGCCGCCCGCATCCACCGATTTCCGGCAACCTTCACTAGAATATCGGTCCATCTTGTGGGAGGCCTGCCAACGCTGCGTTGCGTGGTCGCCACTCAAGAACCATTCCGCCCTAACAATGATCAGTTCTGCGAGCTATGTGCCCCGCCCACTGTCATTTAAGTTTATCGATACTTGATACGCCTATCGGCCACGTAAAATTCTTGAGTCTTCCAGATGAGGGTCCTCCGCGAGCACTCTGATTACCAGAGTGCTCAGTGGCAGGAGTGCTCAGGCTGTGATGTGGCAACAGAGGTGAGTGTGAGGGTGGACTTCTCGCTGCCGACCATCCTTGCCAACTGGAATCGACGCGAAGGGAGAGGTCGTGTGAGGAGGAGAAGCGAGAGTTGGGCCAGGGGCGTCGTACGTTTAGGGCCGTTCGGTACCCCAAGGGATAAGGCTTTCCCGAGGAGGTGACGCGCCGCTAGTTTCCGGCGTAACATTGCCAAATGTGGGGGTTCAGGTGACTCTGCCACCAACTCACGGCTCTGACACCACGGCTGGAGAGCCGTGGTGTCCAACCCGACATACCCCGCCGTACATATGTCCCTGCATGGCAGGCATGATTAAATGCATTTCTTACTCTTAATAACGAAAATTCATTCTGGTGTCTGAGTTTAATTCGGTGTAAATAAAGTCGGTTTTTGTCTTTTCGCAGAAAAATAAATTGTTGTGTATCCTTTTCTTTTGGTGTGTCAATAAAATCTATCTATCTAGCTAATGACGCTGTGATTAGATTAGTAGACAAGCAAAATGCCTAATTCGTGGATTAATGTAGCCCAAACCGCGTGATCACGGTCAAGGTCGAAGTACCTATGACGAATTTGTACTGCCACATACAAACATATCCTCGTATTCGTTATCGTGGCGCTCCGCTCAAACTTTCGTGGGCGGGCTGTTTTCCGCAACTCTCGATGTCTCTGTCTCTCGAACGTCTCGATGCGCCTGTTTTGCGTGTGAGGGAAGTAGGCTTCACTCCTTCCAACCCAACTTCAAAAGGACGCCCAGCAGCGTCTTCACTTTGCCGCATGCATCGCGGAGCGTCCCCGGTGTGCCCAGGAACTTCGCCCGATGAGCCGCCACTCCCATGCACTCCATGAGCACGTGAACGGCCGTCTCTTTAGCCTCAAGGCAAACTCTGCAAAGATGACTGTCGGTAATACCTAGTATGAATAGGTGTTTATTGTACAAACCGTGACCTGTCAGTTCGTCTGTAACCAGACACAACTGTTGCCGATTCAGGTTTAGCAGCTGCCGAGTGTGCCGTGTATTACGGCTCCCCAGTACCGCTGTGGTCTGACTACAGTCTGACTTCTTGGTCCAGTTGTCGTTATGTTCTTCCAGTGATTTCTTACGCAGCCATTTCCGAACCTGCGACAGTGGGAGTGGGACAATCGGTTCAGGCCCTTGTACCTGTTCCGCTGATGCTCTCCTCGCCAGTTTGTCTGCTGCGTCGTTACCTCTCGATCCACTATGGCCTTTGATCCACTGGAAAACGATTTGGTTATGTTCACAAATCTCCATCAAAGATTTATGGCATTCAAGTACTAGCCTCGAAGTGATGGTGTTGCTCTTTAGGGCATGTAGGATCGCCGCGCTGTCAGAGAGTATGCGGATGTTATATCCCTGTACCTTCTTGTCGGGGATTGTGGTAGCAGCCCTCGTGATGCCCACGCATTTTGCCTGAAAGACGGAGTTGTGGGCCCCGTGAGATGTGTGGTACCTGACATTCAAGTCTTCCGAGAAGGTGCCGGATCCAACGCCCTCGTTGGTTCTCGAAGTAAGGACCATCAACTCTGTAGAGCTGTGATCACCGGAGGAAGACTCCTCGAGTTGAATTTTGTATGTCTTGTCAAATATAAACTGTTTGGGTATTCTGTCACTGATCGCCAGCAGCATGGATTGGTGCTTCAGACTATCTTGAAGAACTCGCGTATGAGGAATACCTGTACCCTGCCAGAGACCAAGAGTCCGTAGTCTTATTGCAGACATCGCCGCCTCCTGCTGCACATGTAAATGGAGCGGAGGCAGATCCATCCATTATCTCCAGGGCTGTGCCGTTGGTGTTGTGCTCATACCGCTGGTAGTTGCTGAATATATCCACACCCTACTTATAAATGTTAAAGTGTTAATGCTTGTTGCATCGGAAATACTGATGGGATCAGAATGACGAAAAAAACAGCCATTATACGGATTAAAGTCTTAACGAATTCAATTACGTCCTACATGTACCTACCTATATATAATATTTTAAACATATTTAGCATGAGATCTAATTTACGTAAGTAAGGTTAAATTATTTTGTCTCGAAATATTTTTTTTCTTTTCAGTTATAGTTAGGTACTTACATTAACTAATTTAAAAAAACCCAATGCAATTGTCTCATCTAGGTACCTACCTATCACATGTTTTCAAGTAAAGTATATGGAGATACCCATTATGCGTCTAAGATTCCTACAACAGCTAACAAAAAAGGTTATACCTAACATTGAAACGAGTGAGTCGATTTGGTTGTAATATAAACAATTTTCGTACAAAAAATTAAACCGACTTCAAAACCACAAATAGGCACTCAAAAGCGAAAAATAAACTAAAATCATTATTATAAGCGCTACTCACTCATCTATTTGAAGTCGGTGCCAGCTAAATCTAACAGGTATAGGATAGATACTACTTACCTGTGCCTACATAGCATCAATCTACTAACTTTTTGACCTGACTGGCACCGACTTCAAATAGATGAGTGAGTAGCGCTTATAATAATGATTTTAGTTTATTTTTCGCTTTTGAGTGCCTATTTGTGGTTTTGAAGTCGGTTTAATTTTTTGTACGAAAATTGTTTATTTTACTCTTTTAGTGTACAAGAACAAAATTAAAATTTTGATTAAACCCCGACTACCTTGGATTTGTTATCTGTACAACATTCTACTAGTCAAGCCCTTTCATTTGATACCCATATAAAGGGGTTGTGAAAAAGAAATGTATTTGTGCATTTTGTGGAAGCGGCCATCTTGGATTTTAATTTTTCATAGTGAAAAGTATTCTACTAGTCAAGCTCTTTCGTTTGATACCCTAATTGAGGTAGTAATGAAAATATAATATAATTCGCCATTTTGTCGTGGTGGCCATTTTGGATTTGAAATTTGTTATAGTACATAGTACTCTACTAGTCAAGCCCTTTCATTTGATACCCAAATTGAGGTAGGTTGTGAAAATATTTTGTCCGCCATTTTGTGGAGGCGGCCATCTTGAATCGACATTAACCAGACATAGCTAAGAACATCTGCTATGGTATTAACCTTGAAGTAAAAGAAACCGCATCGAAATCGGCCCATCTGTTTGAGTTCTACTACGGTGCCACAGCAGATAGACAGACACACAGACAGACATCGACGTCACTTATAACACACTTTTTTTTTTTGGTCGGGGTTAAAAACAAGTTTTATTAAAGCATTTACACAATTTTGTATTGACAGGGTCGAGATTCATAACTTTTGTGAAATCTACAACGTCATCCAGATACGCAATTTTTCAGTTTTTGGTTTATATTTCAAAAACTACAAGACCGATTTCAAAAAAAAATTTATATGGGACCATTCGGGAAGCATACCCATCCGAACACAAAAGAAATTTTAAAATCGGTTCAGAGGTTCTCGAGAAATCAGGTAACATAAATAAAAAAAAATAAAAAAAACATAGGGGTCGAATTGATAACCTCCTCCTTTTTTTGGAAGTCGGTTAAAAATAGCTAAATAGCTAAGAACACTCCCGATATATATCTTTAAAAAAAAAACAAATTCAAAATCGCTTTATCCGTTCCAGAGCTACGATGCCACAGACAGGCAGACATACACAGAGAGAGAGAGAGAGAGAGAGAGAGAGAGACAGACGTCGTTCGTAGGTATACTGTTTCTCTTTTCCTTTTTTAGCCCCAACCAAAAAAAAAGGTGTTTTAAGTTTGACGTCGATGTTTGTTTGTCTGTAGCACTGTAGAACTCAAACGGATGGGCCGATTTCGATGCGTTTTTTTTTAAATTTGAATGTTAAATTCAGTGCGGTGGTGCTTAGCTATGTTTGGTTAATAATTATGAATTCAAGATGGCCGCTTCCACAAAAATATTTCTTCACAACCTTCCTCAATACGGGTATCAATTGAAAGCGTTAAACTACTAGAATATATGCACTATGGCAAATTTCGAATCCAACATGGCCGCCAGCACAAAAGGGCGAAATACATTTGTTTTTTCACTACTCCCTCAATTTGGGTATCAAATGAAAAGGCCATGACTAGTAGAATGTTGTACAGATTACCTACAAATCCGAGGTGGGGGTTAAAATCAAAAGTTTTAATTTTGTTCTTGTAACACCCCCGTCGTTTGCATGGGTTGTTACAAAGGAATAGCAATAGACTACGGTTCGCGTGAACGGTGAAAGGAACTGTGCGGTTGAAAGTGTTGAAACATAATGAAATGCCAGCCAGAACGAGAGATTTAGCCCATGAACTAAATAGATAAGATTTCTCAATTTACCTAATTTACGGATCTTTAAACTGGTTGGTCTAAGGCCGGACTTAGGGGAGAGCATCCGGAGCGAAAGCCCCGGTGAGTCTACAAACGGGTCTTTCGAAAAAATCTTTCGAATTCCGACTATGTAGTATATATTCAGACTAGTAGAGTACTATTATTAGTACCTACGTCTTACCCTTTGATTTTTTTTTCTCGCGTTGTTTTACCTTTACCTACAGTTGTTACTTTGTACGAACATATTCTTAACAAGAACAAAATTAAAATCTGTTTTTGTACAAAATAAAGAAGAAAGAAAGAAAAAAAAAATTGATAAACCCTCGTCTACCTCGGATTTGTTATCTGTACAACATTCTACTAGTAAAGCCCTTTCATTTGATACCCATATTAAGGAAGTTGAGAAAATAGAAATGCATTTCGCCATTTTGTGGAAGCGGCCATCTTGGATTTGAAATTTGCCATAGTATATATAGTCCTCCTCATCGATTTCGATGACGGCGACCTACTCGCTATTAGTTCTAGCATGAGCTCTAATGTGGCTCGCAAACCCAAACTTGGTTTTGAAGACTAGTACTAGCAGAGTATTCTACTAGTCAAGCCCTTTCGTTTGATACTCATATTGAGGTAGTAGTGCAAAAAATAATATAATTCGCCATTTTATGGTGACGGCCATCTTATTATAGTACATAGTATTCTACTAGTCAAGCTCTTTCATTTGATAACCATATTGAGGTAGATTGTGAAGAAATATTTTGTCCGCCATTTTGTGGAGGCGGCCGTCTTGAATCGATATTAATCAAACATAGCTAAGAACATCCGCACAAATATTAACCTTCAAATAAAAAAAACGCATTGAAATAGGCCCATCCGTTTGAACTCTACGGTGCCACAGACAGACAGCAGGCGCAGTCCCAGCCTCGAATTTTTGAGGGGGTCACCAGTACCTACGCTGCCTCAGATTTTTTGGGGGGGTCACCAGTAGAGCTACAGTATGAAAACTAACGTGGTTATTACACATTTTTAATAAATGCACGGGTAGCTCACGTTTGATATAGTATAGTCCAGTCCGACTCAAGTTTCGATCGCGTCCGGCGATATTTTTCAAGGAGAGTGCAAAGTCAAAGTCAAAGTACTTTATTCATAAATGTACAATTTACACGTCAATTAATAAAAAATAAAAACAAAAGAAAGAGCATACAAATTGTATACATTTTCAAAGTTTGAAACTACTACTTTACTGTATTACAATAATTATTGTACAGAAAACTGTCAAGCATTATACGAGTATAATGTCTTTATTGCAATTGTACTAACCTATGTCAAATTTATTTATTTACATTTTTATGGGAACTTTGCCATCACTGTCTAAAAATTCACTGTAACTATAAAAAGTTTGATCGATAAGCCAGCACTTTAATCTGTTTTTGAAGCTGCCGAAACTTGGGGCCGAAATAACTATTTTGGGAAGAGTGTTATAAACTTCCGGTCCCATAATGTGAGTTAACTTCTGTGACCTCGTGAGAGAGTGTGGTATAACATCCAGCTTGTCGGCGTTGCGTATGTTGCGAGAATGTCTCTCTCCTCGCGTGTTGTACGATTCTAGATTATTTTTGACATACACAGCCACTTGATAGATCAAGATAGCAAGTAAAGTAAGTATACCAAGCTCCTTGAAATATGGTCTGACGGATGTACATTGCGATACGCCAACAATGGCACGTACGGCACGTTTTTGGGCGCGGAACGCACGCTTCCAGTCGGCAGCGCGCGCGTATAGCTCGGCGCCGTATTGTAACCGTGAATGCACCGTGGCGAAGTAACATGCACTTGACACTTCCGTAGACACCACTCGGGATACTCGTCTTAGCGCAAAGCACGCACTGCTAACTTTAGCACACATCTTGTCGATGTGATGTTCCCACGTCATGCTGCGATCAATCTCGAACCCCAAAAATGCGGTGTTCTGTACCTGCTCAATCCTAACACCATTTAGCGAGACTTTTAGCGGTTTTGTATGGTGTCCCGACAGACAAAAGTGAATATAGTGAGTCTTTTTTGAATTTAGCATAAAACCGTTGGCACTAAACCATGAATTTAAGCCGTTTATTACAATATTTAATTTCTCTTCTAATTCCTCTATTGAAAGAGCTGTGACTACGGCAGCCACGTCATCCGCATACATGAATATGGCTGCACCCTTCACGGCTTCGGGTAGATCGTTTAGTAGGAGAGAAAACATAACATTAGAGACTGACGAACCCTGCGGTACTCCCATAGACGAAGGCAACGGGTCTGATTTATTGTCGCCATCGCCAGCATCCACTACTAGAGAGCGGCCTCGTAACATGTCAGTCAATACCTCGTATGATTTCCCAGCTATGCCATAGTGTTTCAGTTTTAAAGCTAAGGTGCGCGCGCGTGTTTTGTCAGCTCTTTTAGCACTGCTAAAAAGTAGAGATACAATAAATTGAGCAAAAAAATATTTGACTAGTAGCGCCCCACGATTTTACCCGCGTAGTTCCCGTTCCAGTTGTTTTCCCGCGTTAAAAAATAGTCTATCTACTATTAGATATTTTTAATGTTCCTACATTTTTAGCTTAACATATACGATTTTGGGGGGGGGGGGTCATGTCCCCTGTGGTGTTCGGACCGCGCATGACAGACAGACAGACAAACATCGACGTCAAACTTTTAGCACCCCTTTTTTGGTCGGAGGTTAAAAAAATTACAGTAAAAGATCAAACAAATTGTTTTTCAAAAAACTCGTCGGAAAAAAATTGATAAGTAATTTTATTTGGAAAATAATTATTTTCAAAATTTAATTGGAAAATAATTAATTTTATTTGGAAAATAATTATTTTCAAAATAAAATGATTCATCTTTGGGGCCAGGGGGCCTCCACTCCTTTGTTGCTCAGAGGTGTCCAGACCTCTAAATTTTTAAAAAAAAACATGATTTTAGAAAAGCGTTAGCGACACGGGGTAATTCTGTTTTATTAATGCTAACAATAAGTATATTTTAGAATAGAGTATATATTTAGGCTTATTCGAGTATTCGTCATCACGCAAGTCCGCGGTGTTCATGTCTGGGTACCAAAGAGTTTAGGTACATATACTACGTATAGAGGTGGCACAAACTTACAAAATATGTAGTTAGGTACATTTTACAAAATAAATTATTATTTCAATTCCAATATGTAGTCCAATTTTTTAATTAAAGTTAAATCCAATAGTTTAATTAGAATTAGAAATAATAATTTATTTTGTAAAATGTAATTAGATTTCATTATAATTACATTACAAAAAAAAATATAGGTAATCTGGTGTGTTTTAAACAAACAGCTCACTCAACAACAACTCTAAATTCATAATACTTTTTTTACAATTCCAGCCATCGCGCGCTACGATGCTTGTCTAGAAGAAACAGATTCACCGATACTGGCTTATCCCAGTACCTAGTTAATATTTTATTTTTCTTTAATAATTGTCTGACTGGACTCGACAACAGCTGATATTTTGTCGCGATTCCAGAGTTCCCTGGTTGGCCTTGCTCTAAATTCTGCTTTACTTATCTGGCTAAAATATTCAGTAAACATGAAGTAGGTACTTATAACTGTCAAGTTTATACGAAGATCAGATATTAATTAAGCCGTTTTACGTAATGCACCCAATAGGCCCCGCAATTCAAAATGTATGCAGTAGACTACCTATATGTCGTAGCCGGATCGTATAATTCGCCGTATTACATTACGGCAAGCCGTTTTGAAAAACAGCGCTGTTTTGTAATACGGCGGTTCAACGATTAGCCGCATCGTCATTGCGATACGTTCTTCAATACGGCGGCCAACGTTTAGCCGCATTATACTACTGCTTAAGTTGTAGGGTGACCATACTTACAAAATAAACAATGTTTAAAATGAAAATTAATTGTATGAATCAGAAAAGGCTGACAGATTATCTCTTGCCATATTCTTTGCTTTTTTTTAAACATCATTTTTTTTTACACATAAACATTTTTTTTAAACATCTCAGATACAACTTGAAAGCCCTTAACTTGATATTGATGATGGTACATCTAAGAAATGTGGTGCATGCGACATATACATAGTTTAGTCCTTAGATAAATCACACATATTCTGCTCGTCTCGTCACTTCTTATTTAAAAACAAAAAATATAGGTAAGGTTCAGTCCAACTTTGCGATTTTCGATAATATAAAGAATGTAAGTAGCTACAATAAATACCTATTATAATAATCTTCGTTTCAGGAACCCAGCGCCTAAAACGTAAACAAATCAATGTTACTCATTTTCAAAATGGCAGACCAGCATTTTTAAACATTTGTTTTACAAGATAGTCCGATGTAAGCTTCTTAACTTGTGCTTCTAAATTATTATGTATTGAGTACACTTTCGTGATCTCTTGCATACCTACATGGAGATAATTCGGGCACGAGCCGAAGCTTTTTAGGGTTCCGTAGACAAATGGCAAAATACGGGACCGTTATAGATTCGTCTTGTCTGTCTGTCTGTCCGTCCGTATGTCACAGCCACTTTTCTCGCAAACTATAAGAACTATACTGTTGAAACTTGGTGAGTAGATGTATTCTGTGAACCGAATCACGATTTTCATACAAAAAAATTGAAAAAAATTTTTTTTCCCTTACTGAGAACTGAAACTGATTTTTTTTTTTTCATCAAAACCATACCTTTGGGTTATTTATTGATAGCTCTTCAAAAATGATATTGGGTGTTTAAATTTTTTTTTTTCTAAACTGAATAGTTTGCGCGACAGACTCTTCCAAAGTGGTAAAATGTGTTATTTTACTTGCTGCTACGAAAGCCTTCATGGGCGAGTCCGACTCGCACTTGACCACTTTTTATTATTGATTTGTTAATTATTAAGGAATTTACGGACAGTTCTGCATGTGTTAAGAATTAATAATAACGGAATACCCAGGGCGTGTAAACTTGTGTGCAGTGAATTTGGTATCCACTCCTGTGGTAGATATAGGTAACTATTGGTATTGTTCTTGTTGTATTTACGTGCCACTGTGTTATAATTTTTAAGGGGAGGTCGACGTATTTTACATTTTTTTCGGAGTGTGTGGAAATCAGATTGTGTGTAGTACAAACAGCAATGTCTATAAGAAATACGGATTTGTATTGTTTGTCTAAAACTGTTATGTGGGGTCTATTAAAGTGAATAGTCTTATCAGTAACTTTTGTCCTATCCCAATGCAATTTGTAGTTTAAATTCTTCTTTTCTCGTTTTGCACTAAAAAGGGTATACAATATGATAAACTATTTTCGTACAAAACATGAAACCGACTTCAAAACCACAAACAGGCACTCAAAAGCGAAAAATAAATCAATATAGGATATAGGTAATTATTATAAGCGCTACTCACTCATCTATTTGAAGCCAAGTCTAGCAGGTAGTGGATAGTGGATAGATATCTACTACTTACCACGTGCCTATATATTTCTGACCTGACTGGTACCAACTTCAAATAGATGAGTGAGTAGCGCTTATAATACTTTTTTTTTCGATTTTGTGTGCTTATTTGTAATTTAGAAGACGGTTTAATTTTTTGTACGTAAATAGTTTATTTAAATGTGAAATATGTGGTAGGTACACATAAATTGAAAATATTAAATACAGAAATAACTAGATGCCTTTTCATTTGCCTTTTCCAATACAATAAAGTGGGAAATCTCATTTACAGCGCTATAGCTCCTAAACTATAAATGCTACGGGAAAAAGTTTCTGATGAAATTTTATAGGTAATTTTATGCTCTACAATTCAGTTACCATTATTTTTAATTTGTAAATTAAACATTTAGTAAAAACCATATTGTAAAAAGTTTGGAGCGCTATAATTAAAAACCTATGCGTCATACAAAAAAGTTTGAAATAAAAAGATGACAAATATTATTATCTACCATAATGATCTCTACAATACAATTTTCATCGTACGATGCGCGGTTCGCGAGATATTCATATTCAATATGATATGCCTCGTGGCTTAGTGGGTAGTAACTCTGCCTGCGACGCCGAGGGTCGTGGGTTCGATTCCCACCCAGTGCAAATATTTGTGTGATGAATTCAAATGTTTGCACTGTGTCTGGGTGTTTCTATGTATAATAAGTATGTATTTAAAACTATATAAGTATTAAATCAGCTATCTGGCCGCCATATCACAAGCTTTGCTTAGTTTGGGGTCCGATGGTGTTGTTTGTGAATTGTCCACCAATATTTATTATTATTATTATTAATAAAACGTGTTTTCCAAGATGGCGGCTGAAGTGAAGATACTTGGATTTACATTCACGGGACACCCTTGAATATATTCCACAAAATAAAACCAGGTCCCGTACGTTGCAAAAAAAACCCCGGCGCTTGGCCTATTATAAATATTGTATCAGCTTTGTTTACATTTTATCCGTAAATGTTTTTACCTATCCTATTATATATTTATTTCGTCAAACACGTGATAATTTGATAATAACGTAATAAGATTAGACACTAAATTGACATACCTAACCTCCAGAAAAAAGATTAGGTACTAGGTAGTAGGTACCTTCCTCACTTAAAGTTAAAATATGTGTACCTATTAAGTATGCATACACTTTATGTATACCTTTTACAACAAAATACAATCAGTGAATAAATAAAGGAGGAGCTGTCGTTTTTGAAAATAATTAATGTATTAATTTTAATTAATCATCTACGTATTGTAGTTTTTACATCACAGCAATACATCATTTAATTCATCTACGTATTGTAGTTTTTACATCACAGCAAAGATTAGGTAAGTACAGAATTGTTTCAGTAATCTGTGACAGTTAGTCTGAGTTTAAGGGTCAATTCACACCGAGACGCGACGCGACGCGACGATACTCAAAGAGGCCAATGATTTCGCGCTACGCCGCGCATCGTCGCGAGACGCATCGCAACGTCGCGAGGCGCATCTTAAAATCGTAGCAGGACGACGCCTCGCTGCGCAGCGAGATGCTGCGAGGCGCAGCGGAACGTATCTACTAGCCGCGGGCGCCGCGCGGCCCCGCCCGCGCCTGTGTGATATCTTCTTTTTAATTTTATTTTTGTAAACTTCTTCCTCTTCCTCTTCTGCAAGAAGTCCGATTATAACAAGATCCCAGTCTCATTATATTTTCAATCGAGCACTCGACCGAACTGCATCAATTCTAAACGAAGTCTGAACGGAAATAGTAGAGAAGTCGCCACAGCGGCCTCAGGCTGCGCCTCGCGGCGTCGCGCGGCACCGTGAGGCGCAGCACGCTCTTGCACGCCGCGCGTACCGGCGATACACCGCTGCGTAACGATACGTCGCGCTACGCCGCGAGGCACCTCGAGGCGCAGTGCTGCGTGGTGCAACGTAATCTGAATTCTCACAATGTAATGTGTATCTTTTCGTGTAGTGAATAAAGTATATTCTGAGTCGCTCTATGAAAAATGTGCGCGCAGCGTCGCGCCGCGTCGCGTCTCGGTGTGAACTGACCCTTAAGCTTAGGTACCTACGTCTAAGAATGCAATGAAAACATCAGTAAATCATGATGAGTCGCCATGTCACACATCATTAGTGTTTATCAGAGAACGGTGCGTAGATATTACGGAGAAACGCGAATGTTCAATGATGCAAGCGTATCTTTAGATTTCGAAAGCAATCGTTTTAGCACAGTTAGTTATTATCAGCCATTTATCAGAGCGCAACATCCGCATAGGTATAGCCGACTAGTATCAAAAATAATTTTAAATTGAAGTTGTTGAATGTTTATTTTTCGAATAAAATGTATTTGTTTTAGTTACTTTGTAAACAAATCTAGAGATAAATAGAATCAACCAAATCGGTTCATAAACGAAGTTATCCGCGAACACACATAAATATATATGTATACTTATATATGTCGCAGCCGGATCGTATAATCCGCTGTATTACATTACGGCTAGCCGTTTTGAAAACCAGGGCCGTTTTGTAAAGCGGCGGTTTGATGATTAGCCAGATTGAAAGCGGCTGATTTAAAAACAGCCGGAATGTGTTCGACGCCATACGTCATTCAAAACGGCTAGCCGTAATGTAATAAAGCGAAAGATTAGCCGCCGCTTTGACAATTTTTAGTTCCGATTCTTAACACTCATGGCGCTGTCTGACATAACAACAATATGGCGTTGAAAATAGTACGTGTGTTGCTAAATTGCTAAGGTGACTGTGGATTCTGGTGTTCGGCAGAATCCTACACAATATTATTGGGGTGGTTTACCACCGTCCATCTTGCTAAAACTAAATCGGACCGGATAGGTTAGGAAGGACCCAGATCTGACTCGGAGCACCCCGACTCCACCTAGTCTTGTCGCTACTACCCCTAGAGTGTATATAAAAAATGCGGGAGCCAGAAGCTCAAGGGAGGTCCTGAGTGGAGCGAGCCATGCGAGGCCGAGCGCACGAAGGGGGGAGGTGGCGAGCGAAGCGAGCCGGCGGCTTCCGTAGTGGAGCGTAGGCCGAGTATGGGGAAGCGACACTCAGGGCTGACCGCAGAGCTTCTGGCGGGAGCCCACCCGGAGTCAAATCTCAATGATGACCCTTGTCTAAGTGCACCATATTTCTTAGGTATAGGTGTACCATCACCAATATCAAGTTAGGGGCTTTCAAGTTTTATCTGAGAGGTATGATGTTAAAAAAAAGTGTAAGAAATATGGCAAGAGAAAATCTGTCAGCTTTTTCTGATTATTATAATACAATTAATTTTCATTGTTTATTTTGTAAGTATGGTCACCCTACAATTTAAGCAGTAGTACAATGCGGCTAAACGTTGGCCGCCGTATTGAAGAACGTATCGCAATGACAATGCGGCCAATCGTTGAACCGCCGCATTACAAAACGGCCCTGTTTTTCAAAACGGCTAGCCGCAATGTAATACAGCGGATTGTACGATCCGGCTGCGACATATACATAAGTACGGTCTAATTGAAAAACCTCTTTTTTTGAAGTCTGTTAATAATTGTAAAATAATTAATTATTTTACAAATGTAAAGTTTTTTTTTCTTGATTGTACCTACTTCTGTTATATTGAGAATCTGATATTATGCGAATGAGCCGATAATACTAACTTCACCTCGTAAAGGACAGTCCAGTTTGTAGTGGTAGGACTCTTGGACTAGTCCGCCTGGGGAAGTACCACACCTTTGCCAGTTAAAGTACCACCAAGTAGTAATGTGCAAACTGTACTGTGTTCCAGTTTGAAGGGCAATGTTTCCAGGTAAATTACAGGGCTTAGAGATAGGTATTAACATCTCAGATCTCTGCGTGACGACAGCAGTCCAGTGCTAGGTAATGACTCTTCATGTTCCAACTGTCACTATGCTGTTATGTGGCAGGCATATTACTTACCATCAGGCACATGTTCTGCTCGTCTCTTAAAAAAAAGTTCACGCTGTAATACTGTCGCAAATTATTAATACGCGAACGTGTGCAAAACGCAGCGTTAGCTGTCTTTGTTCAGTGTTTGTAGCTACATAATATCCTATTCTTTATCCAATGAAATACATAGGTAGGGGAAAGGTGTACAAGATGATCCCCTTAAGCAAGAATCGAAGTAAGACATGCATATTTCTATGTGGAATAAACAGAATGGCGTTTACTTCTGTCAAATATATCTATCTAACTTTTGTTATACTCAGAATATTTAACTTTTTAAGTTTTCGTAAAAATATATTTGTTTTTTTAAAATACTACAAAGTAATCATCTTATACACCCCGGTTGATAAGATGATCCCTGTGGTTGGGGTAAGATGATTCCACTGATCATCTTACCCTTCTTTTTTCTAATTTTATTTAAAAATAAAAAGGTAAATAAAAATGTATTAAATTATACGTATTTTTTTAGAATAATCTCAGAAATACAACTTAACGTGAGCTACGGTTTTTAACTTAACAAAATCAACAGTGACAGTACACTTGATTTGTACAGACAGTACATATGATTCTTTGCAGTCTGCCTGAAGAAGTACTACACATTTCCCACCACCATTATTCTACCACCAAGCAGTAATGTGCAAACATTGCTGTGTTCGTACCTATATGTATTGTTTTTTAAACTTTCGCAATTTGAACACATATTATTTATATTATCTAATTAAATAATTTTAGTTCGTGATTAAGTTCTGTTTAATATAAATAATTAAGCTGTGTTCCAGTTTGAAGGGCAATGTTTCCCGTGAAATTAAAGGGCATAGAGATAAAACATCTTATATCTCTGGGTGACGAGCACAGTGCAGTCCTAGGTAATGATTGTGTCCTCCTCGTCTAGTCACTCTATATATACTATTTGTAAAAAAAAATGTATACAAAAACAACAATCGAAGGCCTTTTCTGTAAATTTAAAAAATCTGTATAAAAAAAACACATACCCAATTTATAAAAGTTAAGGTACGAGATGATCCCCCGAGATCATCTTGTACACAAGGAAGGGAATCATCTTACCCCAAAGTAAACTTTTTACTAAATGTCGAATAACGTTACATATACCAACGTGACTAGTTTGAAATGGCCTAAAAACCAAAATTAAGGATATTAGAAAGCCACAAACACAACAGTTTTTGTATTTAACAGTACTGAGTAAAAGTATCATGAGGTTAAAGTTAATCTTACCTTAAATAAAATACCCACAATTTATCTTTTGCTACGTAAAAACGTACGCGCCGCTCACTCCGCCATTGCGATTGAACTGAGGTGAGGGGGCCTGCGGGGCTACGTTTTGCCAAAGAAATAAACTAGATGTCTTTAGCCGTTTGCTTGCAATCTAAAGGGATCATCTTACCCGTTGGGATCAACTTGTACACCTTTCCCTACATCAAGTTTTATTCTCTGATAAAACAAAAACGAACCTAATTTAAAATTCAATTCAGATATTGGACTAAATTTCATTAGACATTTCAAAAGAATCACTGAGTCGTCCAGATAAATGTAAGCAAATTTTAGTTTTTTGTTCATATTTCAAAAACCGCCTCACCGATTTCGATAAAATTTATATGGGACGACCTGTGAAATATTATGTACCAAAAAAGACGTGATCAAAACCGTTTTCACAATTAAATTACATCAATTTTGGTTCTAATAAATAATCAGTTAACCAATGCTTGTGTAGTAAAACCTCCGACCGACTTCAAATAGATGAGTGAGTAGCGCTTAATAATGATTTTAGTTTATTTTTCGCTTTTGAGTGCCTATTTGTGGTTTGAAGTCTGTTTAATTTTTTGTACGAAAATAGTTTATTTTACCCTTTTTAGTGTAAAACAAGTTTTTATTGATCCATTTACACAATTTCGTATTGACAGGACAGTTTCATAATTTTTGTGAAATCTACAACTACGTCATCCAGAAAATTGTACGCATAGTTTATAGTTCATATTTCAAAAAACACCCGACCGATTTCGATAAGATTTTTGTGGGACCATTCGGGAAGCGTACCCATCCGAACACAACAAGAAATTTTAAAATCGGTGCAGGGGTTCTCGAGAAATCAGGTAACATACATAAAAAAACATAGGGGTAGAATTTATAACCTCCTCCTTTTTTTGGAAGTCGGTTAAAAATACAAAAGTGCCAAGGTTCGAACCTACACGTTCCCACTTGTGAAATCGGTCAGTTTCCTTGCTGAACCAACACAATCATTATTTGCTTTGATTATTTTTATGAATAAGTAGACGTTTTTCCAAGCAAAATGTCATTTCAGAAAAGAGACCGAGCGAAAGTAGGTCAACTAAGTGCTAAGCATTAAACGACATACGACATACCAAGTTACGACAGCCTAGATAAACTGGTGTTAGTCATAGATGGACTAAAGTCCATCCAAGTGTAGTCTTTAGAAATAACATTGCAATTTTTATCACATGGAATGTGGGAAATACCATGGCTTTTTTTACACAATCTTTCAAAATTACATCGTCTCCGGTGGGAACGGTATATATGGGATTCTATACTAGAATGGTAGCTTAGGGATGTCTCAGTCGTATGTCTGCTTATGAGAACATTTTCGTACTCTACCGCGGACCTCAACATCGAACCTGATCCAAAATTTGATCCTGGTTTAGAGTTGTCAAAGCCCTAGATGAGATATAAATAACATCGTATTCTATTTGTGTTAAAATGCTATTTAAGTGGTACTAAAAAAATTAGACATGGTTGGACCAAATCCTACAATAGGTATCTAGGTAGATATTATAATCAGTTTCCAGGAAACAAATCTTGTATATAAACAGTAATTGGTTCTAATAAAGAGTAAGTATAGGTTTAAAAAAATACGATCGATTTTTGGTTTTGTTTACTATTTTTTATAGTCCTAAATTGAAGTCTGCTATGTTCTTCTTGAAAATGTTTTTCTTGGCATTACTACGCCATTTTAAGGTTTACGTCGTGCCTCGTGCCTAGGCACCGTAGGCAATTTATGTGAATGATGGTACCCAGCGAAAACCAGTTACCAGAGCAGTTGAGAGCCAAACATTACTGCAGTGATTTTAACTTATAATATCTGAAATATAGGCCAAGCCTTGCACCTTATAAGTGACAGACCACTCCCAGTCCAGCACTGACAGTTAGATGTAGGTGCCATATTCCCCGGTATAAAGGAAAAACGAAGAAAACGCTTGTTTTTCATAGCGACAGTTTCGACAGGTGCCGCAATATAAAAAAACAACTAAACTAAGCCATTTTTATGAGAAATCCATGATTGGAAGTAGGTAGGTAGCAGACTAAGTAGAGAGGTAGGTAGGTAGGTACAGTTTTTGTCTAATCAAAAAAGTATCTAAAAGTATATATATAAAAGTAAAAGTTTAAAAATAATCAGATACAAAAAGGTTCAATTCGGAATTTATCTGATCACATACCTAAGTATCTAATATTCAGGGATATCATCTTTAAATCAGAACTATAATACCTACTTTCAAGTCTTCTGTAGTGGTAGGACTCCTTGCTGTGTCTGCCTGTTATTCTACTGTTGTGTGTGCATTGTCCACCAATATTATTATTATTACTTTTCTAGCTATTCTACCGCCAAGAAGTAATGTGACATCACAAGCACAAATCACAGTCTTCCGATTAGAAGGGCAATGTTTCGAGTAAAATTACAGGGTAAGTATAAATATAAAACATGTTATATCTCTGGGTGACGTGCGCAGTGCAGTACTAGGTAATGATTTGGCAGGCATGTTGCTTACCATCAGGCACATGACCTGGTCGTCTCGTCACTCTATAGCAGCGGTCAGCAACAGGCGGACCGCGGTCGGTTTGCGGACCACGAGAGGTCGAACCTCGTACCGAATATAATTTCATTTGAAACCAGAAAAATTAAAAGGCAACATTTGATCTCGATCAATTGTTATTTTCTGGACCTTGTTAAAAATTCTCACGGTATCCGGACTTCACTAAAACTACTTTCCGACCCCTGCTCTATACCTAGGAAAATCCATATCTATATACTTGCACTATAAAAAAAATCAGTACCTAGGGTATTTAATATTTAAGTTTACAGTGATGCCCCCGGGTGTAAAGTGTACCTACACCCAAATATAAAATTTAAGACACTTGATCAGATTTGGTCTTCAGACACAGATCATATGCGGCAAAAACCCTGCAGGTCTAGTACGAAGTCCGATAAACGATATATCGGCCGAAGTTATGGACGTTTTTTACCACGAAACACAATCGGTCGGTTGATGACACAAAAACTGTCAAATCAGTGTCGGTCGGGATGAACGAAACGCCCGATCAGATCAACCGACCGATTGTGTTTCGTGGTATAAAACGTCCATAACTTCGGCCGATATATCGTTTATCGGACTTCGTAGTAGACCTGCACACCTGCAGGTATTATCTTTGTGTTCAGAGTATTAAAGACAAAACATATTATTATAAATGTGTCGCGTGTAGCTACTCATAATAAAGTAGGTCTCATTGACTCACTGGTTCCACTCGCCTTTGTTTCCAAGAGGCCTTGTTAAATGTAGTAGATATTAAGTAAACAAAGATAAAGTAACCTACTACCGTTTTCACTTCTTCCGAAGAGGAAACCCATCTGGCTTCTATTTTTCGAGACCAAAAAAATACGAGTTTTTGATAACCGAAGAATAATATTTTTTGAACTATCAAAGTAAAATAATCTTATGATAAATATAGTTTTAGATTAGAACATTTTGGCTTCAATAATATATTCTAATAGTATACTCGTCGGTAAGTACCTATAGGCATAGAATAGATGGTATAGGCTAGAGCTACGGTTTCAAAGGCAAGATTAAAATTAAAAAAAAAGTGATTATTTTAATAGAATATTATTTATACGCATCCTGAAAGTATGTGAATAGTTTATTAACAATGTATACTGTATTATTATTTTACTAATTGTGATATTGTGCGTGAGCAGCCCACAATTTGTTCCCACAGCTGGGACTGGGACTCTCACAAGGTGAAAGTCAAGAGCATAATTCACCAATCTGGCCCAGTGCGGGTTGGCAGACGCACGTCCTTTAATGATGCCTTTCTTGGTATATGCCGATTTTTTCACGATGTTTTCCTTCACTGTTAAAGACATTAGTGACAAAAAAGTTGTATATCTGCTTTTGAAATGATACTCAGAGGTGCAAGCGGGATTCAAACCTACTACGATATCCATGTGTAAATTATTTAAGTAAACAATGTATCAATGCATACATAGATCAGTCCGATCATTATAACGTTAATTCCATTGCGTTAAAAACTTTAGTTTTTGCTAAAAGTTATTTAACTTCAATGTTTTAATTCGATACAAGTCGTTGCTAGACATGGTATTACTATTTATACGAGTACCTTATACAAGACCAGTTCACCCAGACATTCATTAGTTACCTACAGATACGTCCGTCGCTTATCTCGTCCAGTAGTGATCACACCATCTTCGATCTAATCTAAACAATATTTATGTTTAATTGAAAGATTACAAAAGTATCAGAATAAAAAATACAAACAGTATTTATCATCAGTTTTATTGTAGAAAAACACCTTACAGTAAAACAGATTCAGACAAATTATGTCAATAATTTGTAAAAATTTCGTTACATTCTTTCCGCCATGATTCAATTACGAACTACGCAGAATTAATCCTACCTTAAAGATATATGTACAAATATAAAACAAAGACAGGTATTCCTACATTTTATTGCTTCAGGAAATTAATATCACAATATTCACATCCTAAGTTCCATGAGTAAATCAACCGCCATCGGTAGGTTTTTCGGTTACATAATATTTACCATTTAGCTGTACTGCTTCCATTTCGATCTCTTTTTTTTCTTCTTTCGGTTTATAAGCATCAGGTCCGACTAGGGACAATAATACTGGTAGAAACACCAAACCATTAAACAAACCTATCAATATCACTAGTAAGAAAATTTTAAAGAACGACTGGAACGTGTAAGACTTCGACATACTCAGAAGAGACAGGGATAGTAAAGTAGAGCCTCCGCCTAGCAATACAGCCATACCTATAGAAGTGACGGTTTTGAGCGCCCTTTCACTACGAGATCCTTCGGATAACGTTAAGAAAGTGTGACCAACATGAGCCGCGTAATCCACGCAAAGACCAATAGCAAGTTCGAGACCGATACAGCACACTATATCCACGGTCATACCCCACCTTTGCATGCATCCTAATACGTTCACGATAGTCAACAACACGCAAATAAATATCCACAGACACATCTGAAGATTTGTAATTAGGATGACTGTGCATACCATCACGCATAGCAGGGCCAGCTCTATATTTCTCTCCACTTCAACAGCTATTACTTCATCAGTGACCCAATTGCCGAAGACTTTGGACCAAACGCTACGATATCCGTCGCCGGAAGTGATGTTCGCATTTTTAACGATGTGCTTCACGTAGTTCATAGCCGGAAGATACTCTTCTGGACCGTGGAACTGAGGGAATTGAAAAGACATCGTAGACGCCTTTATTTCATGAGGCACGACTCCGCAGTGAAGATTTTCAGAGAATTTGAAACTCATTTGAAACCTGCCACCTATAGGGCTGAATAGAAACCGAGATAAATAACGATTAAAATCGCTTTCCGGCACCACAGTTCCGTTGGTTAAATCTATGTTGTAGTTTGCCAAAACATAGCGGTGAAAATATTCCACCCAAGTGACCACATTGTCGACATAAGATTCGTTCTTTAGTTCCTGCATCATTTCGTATAATTTCGGAAACTCTTCGTTATAATTCATTTCACCTAAAAATACCATCGCCATATGGCCTTCATCAGGGTAGTAAGTTGCATAAGCATCTAGAAATTTTTTGTAATACGTATCGTCCGGAATAAACCATTTCGGGTCAAATCTTTGTTCTAAACGTAGTATAGCTTGAATGCTAAAACCAGTTCCTACTACAACGAATAAGAGGACAATGACTTTGCCGGGTACAGTGAAAACCGTTCTCTTATAAAACCATTCGAATGCTTTTTGTAGTACTGTTTTGTCAGACGAAACGCGTATAGGTTTTTTGTGCTGATAACAGATAATGATTCCATTTCTGTTAGCTTCCATTCTTCTCATATCTAAAGTTAAAACGGCGACATAGAATGTGACCGAGTAACAAAATATAAAAAAGACACCGATAGCTGCATAAATGCAGAACGATTTTAATGACGGCAGTATTGTTATCGCGCCGATGAGTAGCGCGACGATATCGGTGAAAGAAGTTATGACGATAGAAACCCCAGCATGCTTTAGCATCAAGCCCACTTTGTCAGGAAGACTCTGTTTACTTTCCTCAGGTGACAGATTATGCCAACAAGCATTCATGACAAACATGTCGTCGATACCTAAGCCCATCAAGAGGAATGGTAATGACGAATGTACGGGTCCAAACGATATACCGAGGATAGAGCACCAGCTAACTGCCGAAATATACGCGAGTCCGACACATAGGAGCCCTACAGACCCTAATGTCAGCTTCACCTCCAACCAATTACATCGCGACAACCCAAACTGCACATAGAAAAACATGAGCAAAATACCTATGAATAATTTATCCATTTCATGAAACATAGCTTCCCCACTAACGTCGGCAAAACTGCGGCCGGCCTCATAAAAATATTGCATATTTGTAGAATTTTCTGAGAGAGATTTCATATAATGCAGGAATTTAATTTCCCATTGAGATAAAGGAACTGACACCCATTCTTCAGTTCCAATTAAATTACCTACTTCATTTAAATCTACTTCAGACATGTTAACTTGAGTGTACCATGTTAAAATGACTGATTTTGCTTTTACAATATCACCACTATCATCATGTTCAGTGCCTCCCAGTAACTTTGTAAAATCTAAAGGGTGGCCAGTGGTAGGATTCACTTTAACGCTATTGACTTTACTAACTATGTCATGTTTTGTAAGATTGTTCAATTGTTCAAGATCATTATTCCATAAATCTAAAATATTATTCTGAAAACATGTTAATTGGAAAGCTTCTAAAAAGTCACAGTAAAATTGTTCACTTGCCCACAATGTTGGATCTAAGAAATCAATTTCAGCATTTCCACTTTTAGAATGAGTCACACTATTTTCTTGCACAGATCTCCTAGTTTTTTTGTTTTTGTTATAAAAGTTTACTACTGGAACCTTGAAACACAAATCTTCAATCGACATCAATTCATCTTGGTAACTGATTTGGATTGTGTTTATTTCATTAGTCACATCATGTAGTTTCTTAAGGACATCAGGCTGTAAAATATCATCTGCCGTGACAATTATCCTTTGCAAACGAAGGCCGGTGCCAAATGTATCAATATACCAATTTGTGTCATAATAAAAATCAGAATCTGGTGGTACCCATAACTTCAGAGGATTTTTTTCTAAGTGAAATTTAAACATTCCAATTCCACTCAGCAGCACAAAAATTAGTGTTGCAACTATAGTCTTCCATGGATGGTTCGCAACACCCACTCCTAAGTTGAAAAATACTCCTTCGACAAAATGAACTAGGATTGATGACAGTGATTCCCATAGTTCCTGTGGGGTTCGGAATCCCTTCTTCTTCGGCATGATGTCTTCTCAGGTCACACTGATGTGAGATGTAAATAAACAGTACTGGTGTGAAATAAATGCCATAATATAACTATCCCAGTGCTATTCACACAGCGTTCGTAATTTACCATGTGGGGAACTGGGTTATTATTTTTTCCACAGATTGAGCACTTTAGGGATAAATAATAGTAGGGAGATGGGCGGACGACTGCGACGCGCGGCCACGATCTGTGATAAATAGCCACTGCCAGCGGCTGCCATCCGGCGACCGCGCGCTGTTAAACTGATAAGACCGGCCGCGCGTCGCTCGACGCTCGCCTTGTGCCCGCACACCGCATAGGGCTGTTTATCTACGACTGTGCCGACTCATTATCCAATTCTCAGATAGGACGTACCTACTTCACCCATGGCTACCAGGTCCGCATAGATGAATAAATCGCCTCGTCTCATACAGTGCCTAATATGCTTAAGATATACCTATGTAATAGTTAGGTAATTTGGGTTTACATACATTTTGGACTGAAATAGTAGTATCCGCTACATGCCACAGCTTTAGTCTGATTCGATTTCATTTGATCTTTTACCGTTGCACATATGTTACTTCATGCTCATTATTTTATGTTACAATTTACCGAAGTTTAATTGACCAAAACAAACAAAATAATAATAAAATTATGCAATGAGGCGTTTTCTAGGGTTGTTAAAAAATAATCGATTTTTATTTTAATCGATTTTTATTTTATAATAATCGATTTTTTGTGTCGATTTTTAAAGTTACAAAAATCGATTATAAAAATTACGCGTTTTAATCGATTTTTGAAAAACATGAAAAAGATGCTGAAAATTCGAGTTTTTGGGACAACGTGGTCGTTTAGTTATTTGATTCTCGTTTTAATAGACTGCAGGCCCGTGAACAAAATTTATGGGTCATATGATACAGCAGGACAAATCATGTGACAAAGAGAAATGATCAAGGTTTAGAACCTCCCCTCTCCAACTACACTCAGTTGGACAGCTTACAAGTGACGGCATAGTGCTCAATCTTATTACTTTATAACCTTTTACGAGCATCCTACATGGGTCTCCTGCTGTATCATATGACCCATAAATTTTGTTCACGGGCCTGCAGTCTATAAGTATTTATTTTAATACTAGTGAACTGTAACATAAGACATTTGTGGTTTTGTGGCATTAATTATTTGTAATTTTACTGTTATCTAAACTTAAAGAATAACGAAAGAGTATTTTATACATATATGTATAATATACTTTTTGAGACCATACTACTTACATAGTTGTTCAGGATTTTTAAAGATCATTTTGAGTAGGTATTTTATTTTAATACTAATAGATGATGATGATTTTACATAAATACACGGGTAACTCACGTTTAATATGGTCAGTCCAGTCCGACTCAAGTTTCGATCGCGTCCGGCGGTCTTTTTCAAGGAAAGTGCGCGCGCGGGTTCGCAGCTTGTTTAGCACTGATGATGATGATGTCTGCCGTAGTACAAGCTTTGCCTAGTTTGGGGTCAGATGGTGATGTGTGTGAATTGTTCGCCAGTTTTTATCTATTTATATGTAATTTTAATATGAAAAGGATTTACTTTTGACTAATACAAAAAAATCGATTTTTTTCGCAAAAATCGATTTTTTTAATATAATCGATTTTTAACAAATCGATTAATTTTGAATAAAGAAAAATCGATTTTTAATTAATCGATTATTTTCCATCAATCTAACATCCCTAGCGTTTTCCGACGAGATAAAAACATGGTTCGAATTTCGAAAAAACGACGATAGGAGGCGCTTTTAGCCTTGTAGATTTTAGATTGCGATGTCAATGTCAAAACGTCGTTGAAGTTCTAACACCACGTAAGTCACTTTTTGGTTATTTTGACTTTTTAATGCCATTCGCTAGAGAATCGGAAGACACATCGTTTAAGCCAATCTGGAACAGGAACGACCAATACAAACTCGTGAAATGAGCCGTTTTCCGACGAGACAAAAATAGTTCCAAAGTACGCACTAGATGGCGGTGTAAAATTTCAAAAAGATTTGTCAGTACCATAGACTCTCAAAAGTGTAATTACTGTGAATGTCCCAATGTTCAGGGAAAAAGTGTAAATCTAAATTATTTGCGATAACTAAAACTGTTGGAGGTTTCCCGAACACTTCACTTATTTTAGATAAATTATAATTATCTTCTCAGCTCAGCTGATGTGTTTGTTTACCTTCTATAAACCCTAAATACTGGAAGACAAAATTTCATTATAAATTAAATTTTCTTCTTTTTTAGTGTTAAAATATTGGGAATAAAAACAGTCAATTAAATTGATAATGGAATAAAAAATCGTTACTGATACTGATACATTCGATTTTCAATAAAAATCTTTCAAACTCGCGATGCAGAGACACAAACTAAGCACAAGTAAAAGGAAGATTCAAAAATATAAATAGCAGTGTTGCTTACGAAAATATTTATCTGTGGCTGAACGACTAGTATCTATTCTCTCTACTTAGTCTGTGGTATCTATCTAGTGTTTTGTGGTATCTATGGCCAAGAATAAATAAAAAATTTATAGTGTTGGGACATTAGTTACCAAACGACGAGTATACAGAACAGCTCCTTAAGTTTTAGTGAACTATGCGAATTAGCTCAACGATTATCTGGTTCCGTGACCGCTATTTTTCGGCGATCCACTATTGTTCAGTAATGCCGCATGGTCAACTGACTGATTTAATTTGCTCTTACCCGAATTGTATGTTACGTATTCAACGATTTTAATATATTTCGAATTTATGTAGTGAACTTTTCTTTAGCAGCGTTGTGATTTGAAAATTATTGAAACGAAAAAGCGACAGTAAAAAGAAAGTTAAGCATTTCTAAAGTATCATTTCTACCACGTATTTTTTTTCTAGATACAGATTTTTCCATCCTTGACTACGCTGACGTCTGTTATCTTGACCTTAGACGGGACCAATTCAATATGCTCGAGCGTCTTCAAAATTTTTGTATTAGGTTTGTTTTCGGTCTCCGAAAATACGACCATGTTTTCTCTTTTCCGATCTAAGCTTGAGTGGCTCCCTATCTGTTTAGGTCGGGATAGCCACATCCTATCACTTTTATATACCACACTTTTCACTCCTTCTTCCCCTCCGTATCTAAGCTCCCGCTTCACTTTTCTGTGCGACACTCATTCGGTCGATCTTAGGTCGTCTACAAATCTCCTATTGTCTACTCCAGCTCATTCAAGCTCCTTTTACGGTTCGTCGTTCTGCGTGCAGGCTGTGGCCTTATGGAATGCTCTTCCTGCGGCCATTAGACGTGCGCAGAGCGTCGTTTCGTTCAGGACGCAGATTCGACAGCATTTCCTGACAAAAGTTGTTCACTGACTTGTGTTTATCTTCTCGGCATTTTGTGTTTCGTATTATATACAAGTATATATTTATTGTACATACATATATTATACATATCAATTTATACCTATTTATTGTATATTCATTATGTAGTCTAAGTAATTTATATATAATAAAATTATTTAATAAAAAAATATTTATTTATATTGTTAATCGCACCACTGCCCAAAATTTTACAAATTTAGTTTCCTAATGAACCAAAACCAAAAGCGATAAGATCGCCTTTTGTGCCCATTATGTTTTGTTATTTTATATGTTACTTGTTGTCAACTTTGTTTTGTGGTGCCAATAAAGTGTTTTGTATTGTATTGTATTTTCTAGACATTTTCAAGAGATTAAAACGAAGAAATGATAGATAGCGCTTATATTACGTCTAACATTACTTAACATTTCTATCCAAATCTAAGGTTTTGACAATATCCGTATATTGTGATAAATGAAATTTTTTAAATCAGACAATTTATAGTTCTCTTGAATTTTAATGCATGTACACAAAGCGTTTCCGATTTTGCAGATGTTCATGAGCAATAGCAACCAACAACACAACAACAATAGCAAATAACAACAATCGTAGACATCTACTGTCAGGTAGCAAAAGCATAAGCAGCCCACTAATTGTTCCCACTGCTGGGACTCAGGGCCTTATTTTGCAAAGAGAGTCAAGACCATAATCCACCACGCGGGTGCAGTGTACCAATCCACACTGACGACACAGTCATGACCTCGAAGAATATTATTAAAGAAATAAATAATTATTAAAGAAATAATAATTGGAGCGCAGTATGAATTAAAAAATTGCAATATTGTCTTCTGCAATATTTAAAAAAAGACCGAACGAACGAAAGATGGGAGCTAACTAGTTCGACACAGGTATGCGAGTTAAGTTCAGCGTTCCCAGTGGACCTCACTATGTAGCTCAGTGGCTTTTGACATTGACATCGCAATCTAAAACTTACAAGCGCCTTCTATCGTCCTTTTTTGGAACTATTTTTGTTATCTCGTCGGAAAACGCGGGATCTTGTTGAAAAAGGCCGAATGAACGAAAGATAGAAGCGAACTAGTTCGGCACAGGTATGCGAGCTAAGTTCAGCGTTCCCAGTGGTCCTCACTATGTGGCCCAATGGCTTTTGACATTGACATCGCAATCTAAAACTTACAAGCGCCTCCTATCGTCGTTTTTTCGAACTATTTTTTCGTCTCGTCGGAAAATGCCTCACACTAAGAACTAAGAAGTGAAGTTTTTTACAAATCTATTAATGTGTATATTTTGGATACTGTTGAAAAGATTTAGTTAAGTTTAATATTTTTAATTCTCTTTTATGTTTGTAAATATTTTTTATAAGATTTCGACTGAAAGACTCTGTATCCATGGTAATGAATAAAATTATAAAAAAAAAAGTTTGATGTTTGTTTACTAATTTACTTGAGTTTCTTGTAGAGCTCGGATATAATCTTCGTAGTAAGAGGGGAAAAATAAAAATAACGCGTATGTTCTCAAAAGACAAACAAAACTAATTCTTTATAATTAGTTAACAACCGATCTACAATGTGGACTACTAAAACGTTTCTAACGAAAACCAAACGAGGAAATATCTTAAAAGTGAGGTTAACTATGCCACATGTATTTTTTGTTATTATTTGTGATTTGGTTTAATTCAATTGAGTGTTTACAGATTGTTAGAGAACATTACTTGCGGGATGATCTGCTCTGTGGGTCTGCTGCTTGCAATGTATGCCCGCATAAGGATGATGAATTAATTTTAGAAAATACCCCTGAATCACTATGTGCCCTTTTTGACTATCCGCATTATTTAGTGTTAGATACAAATGTTGTGCTACATCAGATAGATGTACTAGAAGAAGATGCTCTTAAGAACGTAATTATCCTTCAAACAGTATTGGAGGAAGTAAAGCATCAAAATACCGCTATTTTTCAACGGCTCCTAGAAATTGTTGGAAACAAGAAGCGAAAATTTTATTCCTTTGTGAATGAGCACCATAAGTAAGTATTGCATGAGGCTACAAGTTTTCTCAAGAAGAGTTAATAATGCTGGAGTAATTCTACTAAAGAAAATTAACTATGTATTTAGTAATAATCAAACAACCAAAATAAAAACCTAAAAAATCAATAAATCAGATCTTGTAATTGACCATTTTGGTAGATATAATAAGTACCATTGGTCCTTGGGACATTTAGCATAGTGTAAGTAGATATTATTTAGAAAGAATCACTTTGGGACAGTTTATACTCCTAACCAAACTTAGAACCAACTATACTTACACACATACACAGAGACAATGTAATGAATTTTCCACTTATTTATAATTTTGAGATGGCAAATTGTAAATCCACACAATTTATTGACTAATAAATCTCCTTATAAATCTTAGTCTTCACCTCTAAATCTTAATGCTTGATGAAATAGTGTTTAAAAGCTGCTCCGATGCCGTAGATACATATTGTATTATGTTTCAGTAGAAAGATATCAGTGTTTGTCAAAAACCATGGTGGCTTAGTAATGGGATTATTGGACTTCACAATTGCAAGGTCACAGCTTCAAAATCTTCAAACTTTGAAAACCATTTTGTGGGTCGAGAAAGTTGGTGGGTGTGGGTAGGGTAGTTTTAAACCTCACCACATATCACCAAAGAAGTGGGAGGGGTTAAAGTACGGTGGCGGTACACGATGGACCTGGCACCCGCACGGTGAATCCATGGAATGCTAAGAAGATTGTCTCGTACTTCATGCTCTATTAGTAATTGATAAATTTGTGGTATAATAATAAATATAATACAATTTTTTATCATTTCAGAGATACATATATTGAGCGTCAGGCAGGAGAAAAGCAAAATGACAGGAATGACCGTGCTATATGCAAGGCGACAGCTTGGTATGAGAGTCACCTCAGCATTAATGGTGTTGGCAAGAATATACCTCGGCTAGTTCTACTGACTGATGATGAGAACAATAGGAAGTTAGCTGCAGAAGAAGGGATTGTTTGTTGTAGCGGTAAATACCCCACTTGTTGGATAAAAAATTAACATTACAATAATGGTCTTGCTAATATGAAATCCTCAGTAGCAGAATGGTATGCAAATAAAATAGGTTGCCCATGGATGTTATTTTGGTATCGTCAAAGTAGATAGAAGGTTCATCTTATGAAAAAAAAAAACACTGACTCGCATATAAAATTTGCGAGTCAGTGTTTAAAACCTTTACTTGTTAGAATCTTGGTTGTCAAATTTTTATGATTTTTTGTGTATATTCTGTTGGTATTTAGTTACTAAATTATATACTACTAAGTGATGATAGGTAGCCCACCCTAAAACTTTTTATTATTACAATAATAACACATCATTAATAGTGGCAAAAAACATTTTAAAATTTGCAGTAAAAGATTATGTTGAAAACATCACAAGCTGTATCGGCCTTGTGGACAAACTGTCAAAGAATGTGATGCCAGAGAGTTGTTCCAAGGATGCCCTGTATCCACCACATTTAACCCCTGCGAAGATCCATGAGGGTATCCGGGGAAGGAAACTTCACCAGGGGACTTTTCATGCTTCCCGAGACAACTTCCTTGAAGGGACCGCTACAGTCAATGGATATGAAAAACAGGTAACTTCGTATCTCCCTCCCTGTCTTAAACTTGTATTTGCAGGGATTTTTTTTAGTAGCAAAACTAACATAATTTTGACACATTTAATGAAGTCAATCCTCTCCGACTCAAATATCGGCTGTATCCAGCGATGGGCCAGCTACTCGTTAACTTCATTAAATAAGCAGGGTATTTTTCTGTAAATATATATTTTTATTTGTTTAGTGTCTTTACATAACATAACATACTGTATTTACAATAAAAAAAATCTAGTCAGACAAATAGGTAATGACTCATTCAAATAAAAGATCATAATATTACGAGTAGTATTTAATTTAATTGCTTGTTTGATCTTAATCAAACCATTATATTATAGTTAGTTACTTAGTAATTACTTCTTCTTTGCAAGCTCCATTACAGTGTAAACAATTTACTCCACCCTTAATTAACTTTTATATTGCGTGGAAACAACATAAATTGTGAACATTGTTGCAAATGTATCAGTTTAATATCTACACAGTGGCGTAACTATAGGAATGACGGTCTGTCAAAATGACGCAGGCCCGAATTCCGATAAGCCCCAAACTGAATGCTGCAAACTAAGCCTAAGAAGCTCACGAAGCGATTTTCTCCACGACCGCCGCAGTTGCGTGCCCGCAGCTTCTATAGAATACAGATATACAATGTAAAACAACAAAGCATAACTCACGACGCGTTTTACCCCTGCGCATCATGTCCGCCTATATGTCAGGCAGTTGGTATATACGCAAGCACATTTTTGCCCCGCGACACTCGAGCTGACGCGACGTGCTAGTTTTTTTTCCACTTGTCGAGCCTTTGACAAAGTTTCCCGACTTGAAACGAGTTATGTCGCCTAGCCCGCTGACGAAAACTTGCCGACAGTTCGGGGTGCATAACTCATAAATATTTAAGTCATCATCACCACCACAATCAGCCCACATTCGGCCACTGCTGGACATATGCTTCACCAATAAAACGCCACTCATCCCCATTTTCTTATCCACCAACAGGCACTGGGCCAGCTTGGTGGATAATGGCTTTCTCCTTGCGAGAGAAGGCCCCGAGGCCCAGCAATGGGAACATTTAGTGGGCTGTTTATGCTTTATGCAGACCCATCTTCGGCTTTACGTTTCCAACTGCCACCAGCTGCCTTTCGTAAGTCGTTGGACAGATGGATTGACTTGACACTACAAGTAATGCTCAAACTACTACCATGGCTAGGTGTAATGCTAGTTGACAGTTGCCTGACTCCGGCGCGGTCCCAGCCTCGAATTTTGGAGGGGGTCACAATTAGAAATACAATAAATCGAGTAAAAAATACTCGACTAGTAGCGCCCCACGATTTTACCCGCGTAGTTCCCGTTCCAGTTTTTTTCACGCCTTAAAAAATAGTCTATGTACTATTAGACTGCGTAAGCAAGTCTATGGTATAGTTGCAAAGTCTACTTGTTGAGTCAATCATACAACTATGCAGCTTTCATATGGTTTACCAACCGGATACATCCTACTTATACAATTTAAACATATTATATTAGCGGTCCGCCCATGGTCCTTAGCGCGTTAACAAAAAACCGCTTTAGCTTTACAACATTAAGATAGAAATATGAGCTCAACTTCAAAGTCCAGGAACAAGCCTTACTCAATTCTGGGTGCAGCACCTGATTGGACTATTTTAATGGACACGCATGAAAAGCACTACAAAATCCCAGAGGATGTGGGTGTTTCGTCATCCAGACCGGACATTTTCCTTTTTTCGAGAGCTACGAAACGCATAGTCCTTGTAGAACTTACCGTACCGTAGGAAACTAATATACCTAAAGACCACGCGATGAAACAAAATAAGTATTACGACCTCCTAAACGAATTAACAAAAAACGGCTATGTAGTTAGTTTATACGCTGTAGAAGTGGGAGCGAGAGGTATACCAGCAAAATCTCTATAACCTGCTGAAAGACCTTGGCTTATCCAGAAGTGCAGTAAGTTCTATACTAGAACGAGTATCTAAAGCTGCACTAGTAGACTCATATCAGATTTGGACGGGCAGGGAGAGGAAAACGAGTAGTAAAGGTGAGTGTTGATGTACGTCAGAAAGGGGCCCCTTAAACCTACGCCCGAGTCACAAGTCTCGGGATCTACTCGAGTTTTCGCTCTCTGCCACACGATGGACCCGGCACCCGCACGGTGAATCCATGGAATGCTAAGAAGATCGTCTCTCTCTTTTTTGTTCAACCACGTCAGGCCGGTTGAAAGGATACCGTTTAAATTTCGGATATAGGTAGATTATTAATCTGGAACAGCACATAGGCTACCTTTTGTCGAGAAAAAAAATACGGGAACGGGACCTACGAGGTTAAAACTATCGCACTAGTTTTTAACTTTCGTAGGTTTACACTTGACCGCCATCTCGGCTGATTTATTTTCTTTACTACCGTCTGTATTTCCTTTTTAACCGACTTCAAAAAAAAAAGAGGTTTCTCAATTCGACAGTATATATGGTTTTTTATTAATGTTTCCATAAAGTGTATCTATCTAAATTGTTACAAAATTGTATTTTCGTTTGAATTTTAAAGAGAGAGCAATATCTGTTAAAAACGTACTTATTAGTGTCAGACATATTGGACTTTTCGCTGAAAGCGGTTTTCCCCCAAATTGCATAAACTTTGTTCTGTCTTATAAATTACTAGGAGTGTAACTGAACATCGAAACTTTCGCATTTTTTTATATATTGGTGAACATTTCAAGTGGCCTGTGTTATTCCAGATTATAGTCTATCCGCGTTTTAAATTTCAAGTCGATTCGTTAGGTGTGATGTGATTGAGCAACAAACATCCAACATCCGATATCCAAACTTTCGTATATTAGTAGGATAGTCATAAAAATATCATATAGTAGACACCGCTCTGTAGAAATTATTGTTACCTATTGGTATTTGTATTGAAATAATAAATAGAATTGATTCTGAGATTAGCGCGTTCAAACAAATAAACTTTTCAACTTTATAATATTAGTATAGATGAGTTTTCAGCTATCTGCAGTATATTTATTATATGTATATGTATTATGACTGCACATTTTTTTGGGATTTTAGGGTTGGCACCATATTAAAGCTCTGTTCGCTAGAATGAGTAAATCGCGGTCCTCGCTACTTGGTACAGTCGTTATGTATAATAATGACGGTCTTATCGCTTAGAGTCTTAGAGTGATCTCTTCCAGGCAACCGTGCACGGATTGGAAGGGAGTGTGGGACTCAACAAGATTGATTACTCGTTCTTTTTAAAAATATTTCAAAGTTTATTATGTAAATAAACGACCTGCTGTAGGTCATAGAGTTGATAATAATATTGTGGAAAATATAGACTGTAGATTTAGAATAGATTAAGATAACATTAGGCTACCTATTACGATTTAATCCATCGTGAATGTGTTACGATTATTACTATTAGATACTTATCTTTCTAATTCAACCTAGAAACAGTGTGATAAAACATTATTGATCACGTTTTAGTCTATAATCCCCATTATCTTAAAGAAGAATAGTTTTCCGATGTAATATGAGTGTATGTACCTAACTCCGAAGAGATAATAATGATCTGCTTAACTTGACTGTTAAATTAGTTTTGGGGTCAGATGGTGTTGTGCATGAATTATCATTACATAGGCACAACAGATTTGTGATATACATAAGTACAGCATATACTGCATAATTTAGTGAAAATATGTTAATTTGATGCTACATACAGACACTCCAAAATTGTACCTATTTATTTGTGTAGATAATGAAATTTTTTCACACAAGGCAGGATTGAGTTAGTAGGGCCTTGCGCCTTCTATATTTTCGATTTCAGGCTTGATCCCATAGTAAGAGCAGTCACTTTTTATATAGCAGAAACTTTTTATAGTTATAGCGAATTTTTAGAGAGTGATGGCAAAGTTCCCATAAAAATGTAAAGAAATAAATTTGACATGGGTCAGTACAATTGTATTAAAACCATATTATAATCGTATAATGTTTTCTGTACAATAATTATTATAATACAGAAAAGTAGTAATTTCAAACTTTGAAAATGTATACAATTTTGTATGCTCTTTCTTTTTTTGTTTTTTTTTTTAATTGACGTGTAAATTGTACATTTATGAATAAAGTACTTTGACTTTGACTTTGACTTTAGAGTTCTCTATAGTGATGTACAATGCATTCCTTTGAGCTTAGTAACGTCGTGGTGGCCTAGTGGTGTAAATGTCCGATTTCGCGAACGTAAGATCGTTGGTTTTAATCATTGTTCCTCCTCTCTTACTCTTTTCAGTATTTCTACAACTTCAGATGAACAAGTTTTTCATCATCACTAGATTTAACGGTTAAAAAAACATCTTGAGAAAACCGACAAATGCCAAGAAAAACAAACCAGTACGCAGGATCAGATTTTGGGTGGGGTCATGCCCCCTGTGACCCCCCCCTTCGGACCGCGCATGGTCCTAGGAGTGGAATCATAGAAATCTGTTTATGCTTGTGCAGTTTAGCATCACGCCACTTGGTTTACCTATCTCATTTAAAGTTTGCTATGCATGTGTAATATAGCAACTGTAATTATTATAAATCTAATCTAACTGGATCATAGGATGCGAAGCGTAACGGATAACCTATACCTACTTGGTGTTGTACTATACCTTGTAATTAACTATGGCAGGAAATCGCTATAAAATGTAAAATTACGACATTAATTGCTGGATACTTATCTTTTTGTCTTCACTCGTGTACGTGAGTGAAAATAGAGATTTCATTATGAGACTTTATAATAAGAATTACCAACATATTGGTTGGGATCCATCTAATTTCATGTTTTATAGTCGATACCTTAATTTGCAAAACGAATAACTTCATAGTAGCAAATTTCACAGGGGTCACACTAAATCACCACTAAAATCTATTGCGTAACTGATATTTTCATTATTTGAAGAGTTTATTAGTTAATAAGAAACACAATTTCCAAAGGGATGTTTGTTTTTTTCTTATGATGCTTTATTTATTTTTTAACCCCCAACCAAAAAAAGGTGTGTTATAAGTTTGACGTCGATGTCTGTCTGTCTGTCTATCTGTCTGTCTGTCTGTCTGTCTGTCTGTGTGTGTGTCTGTCTGTGGCACCGTAGAGCTCAAACGGATGGACCGATTTCAATGCTGTTTTTTTTATTCGAAGGTTGATATCCGTGCGGATGTTCTTAGCTATGTTTGGTTAATATCGGTTCAAGATGGCCGCCTCCACAAAATGGCGGAGAAAATATTTCTTCACAACCTACCTCAATATGGGTATCAAATGAAAGGGCTTGACTAGTAGAATACAATACATAATAACAAATTTCAAATCCAAGATGGCCGCCACCGCAAAATGGCGAATTATATTATTTTTTTCACTTCTACCACAATATGGGTATCAAATGAAAGGGCTTGACTAGTAGAATACTTTGCACTATGACAAATTTCAAATCCAAGATGGCCGCTACAACAAAATGGCGAAATACATTTATTTTTTCACAACTCCCTTAATATGGGTATCAAATGAAAGGGCTTGACTAGTAGAATGTTGTACAAATAACAAATCCGAGGTAGTCGGGGGTTAATCAAAATTTTTAATTTTGTTCTTGTTATATTAAGTTTTTAGTGGCCTCTGTCAAATTTGCTACTATGGAGTTATTGGTTTTGCAAATTAAGGTATCGACACGTATTCTTTCATTCAAGGTACATGTAGGGTACTTTTACTTTTCGAGGTACTTTTAGAAGTTTATGTGCGTAATACCGCTAACTTAAAAACTGTGAAGGAAAACGTCGTGAAGAAACTGACATGTACCTAAAGTCTTTAAGGGTCATGCGTCATCCACCAACCTGCACTGGGCCAGCTTGGTGGATTATGGCCGTGACTCTCTCAATGAGATCTCCATCTCTCGAGAGAAGACCCCGAGTCCCAGCAGTGGGAACATTTTGTGGTAACTTTCACTTTTTTTTAACTGTCCTTAGATATTGCTGCAAGGTCACATCGGCATCAACCGAGCGGTGGACGGAGATCTGGTCGCCATAGAGGTACTACCAGAGGAGGAATGGCGCAGGCCCAGTGACATTGTGCTCGAGGACAAGGCGGAAGATGATCCTGGGGACGTTTTGGTGGTAATGTCATCTCCATACACATATTATCATAGACCAGGAAAGGACAGTCTCGTATCACAGTAAAGCCAGCAAGCAAGTAAAGCAACTACGGGATCCCTGAGTGATATATAGCTTCTGGCGGGAGCCCACCCGGGAGTCCAATCTCAATGATAGACCCATGTCTAAGTGCACCATATTTCTTAGACGTACCATCACCAATATCAAGAGGCTTTCAAGTTTTATGTGAGAAGTAAAATGTTAAAAAAAGTAAGGAATATTGCAAGAGATGATCTGTCAGCTTTTTCTTATTAGTACAATTAATTTATATAGAAAACATTGTTTATTTTGTAAGTATGGTCACCCTACAATTTAAGCAGTTAATGCGGCTAAACGTTGACCGTCGTTATGAAGAACGTATCGCAATGACAATTCGGCTAATCGTTGAACCGCCGCATTATAAAACGGCTAACCCTGTTTTTCAAAACGGCAACCCGTAATGTAATACGGCGAATTATACGATCCGGCTGCGACATATAGGTACATATTTTGCACCACGGGCGAAGCCGGACCGGACCGCTAGTGCTGTATTAAATAAAAAGAAAGCAAAATTTGCTGACCCTCTGTAGTTATTCCAGTGTAAAGATTTATTTTTGATCAATGCAAAGAATGCGCGTATATGTCACTGTAAAATTGTGAAATCCATCAGTTTATAATCTAACATTAACAACATAACAACATTTCTGGGGTTCGAGATTGACCGCTGCATGACATGGGAACACCACATCGACAAGATGTGTGCTAAAGTAAGCAGTGCGTGCTTTGCACTAAGACGGGTATCCCGAGTGGTGTCTGCAGATGTATCTCGTTCGTGTTACTTCGCCACGGTGCATTCCCGGTTACAGTACGGAGCCGAACTATACGCACGCGCTGCCGACTGGGAGCGTGCTTTCCGCGCCCAAAAACGTGCCATACGCGCCATCGTGGGCGTGTCGCAATGCACATCCGTCAGACCATATTTCAAAGAGCTTGGCATACTTACGTTGCCTGCAATCTTGATCTACCAAGTAGCTGTGTATGTCAGAAACAACTTAGACTCATACGACACGCGAGGAGAGAGACATTCGCGCAATATACGTAACGCGACAAGCTGGATAGTATACCTCACTCTCTCGCGAGATCGGAAAAACTGACTCACATTATGGGACCGGAAGTTTATAACACTCTTCCTAAAATAGTTAAATTAGCACCGAGTTCGGGTAGCTTCAAAAAACCGATTAAAAAGCTGGCTTATCGATCAAACTTTTTATAGTTACAGCGAGTTTTTATATAGTGATGGCAAACTCACAATAAAATTGTAAAAAATTGACATTGTTCATTACAATTGTAATAAGTACATATATTTTAATTTTTGACACTTATTTGTACGATACCTATTATCGTACAATATAAAGTTCAATTTAAACTTTAAAAATGTATACTCTTTGTATACTCTTATTTTGTTTTTTTTATAAAATTGACGTGTAAATTGTACATTTATCAATAAAGAACTTTGACTTTGACTTTGACTTTGACTTTAACCACGCGTCGCGTCGGTAGATTACAAACTCACCTACCGTACCGTAGCGTAGATTTATAATCTCACGCTTTTTATATGATTGACGATTATATATAAATAAATAATATTAATAAATATAGATAAATATAAATGGATTATAAATAATCATTGTCAGGAAGAAGCAGTCCTGTTGAACGCTGTGAAGCCCGTGGACCCCGGCGACGACGAGGTGACTCCGACGGGCCGCGTGGTCGGCATCATCCGCCGCAAGTGGCGCCAGTACTGCGGCATTCTCATGCCGAGCAAGTTTCCCGGTTAGTGTTACTACTTGGCTGTACTGGTTTTACCGTTGGAGTAGACGTGTTCTTGAGTGGACACTGCGAATCGGCTAACGTAGTGTAGGACACCCTGAGACTATATGGGTGACGATATACGGAAGGCAGCAGGCAGTGGTTGGGGACATAAAGCTGAGTATACGGGTGAGTGGCAACCCATGGGAGAGGCCTATGTCTAGCAATGAAGTAAGATAAGTTGGTGATGATGGACTGATTTTAGAGCGAAAAAAGAAACTGATCTAAATTCCTCTTATCTCCTGCATTTGTCCTGGAGGCCTATGAAAATCTAAATAGGCTGCTGGTCTTCTGGAATGGCCTGGGCTGGTTGCAGTAGAGAAAGGAAAAGTTTGCCACTCGCAATGGCTCAATTAAGAGGTCGAGTACGAAGAAAACCAAGTTACACTAAACTACCACAACATTAATAGCAACAGCCCAAGGTAGAATAAAATGGAGAGAGGGGTATACCTTTGCCCTGAATTGGGTCAGCAATGCATTGTAATAATAATTGTTTTATCAGTGAAACATGTTTTTGGCTTTAGTGTTTCTACTCATATCATATTTTTTATTGTGTAATGCTGTTTGTTTTCGATTTAGAATAGAATAAATAAAATAATGGTTTCGTATGTCAGGTGCGACGCGTCACCTGTTCACGCCGGCGGAGAAGCGCATCCCGCGCGTGCGCATCGAGACGCGGCAGAGCGACGTGCTCGCGGCGCAGCGCATCGTAGTGGCGCTCGACTCGTGGCCGCGCAACAGCCGCTACCCGCTCGGCCACTTCGTGCGCGCGCTCGGACCCATCGGTATGATACAATGATATTTTATGATGCAATGATACCACAGTATAAAGAAAAACTAACATTATTACTAGTTTTTGAAGTGAAAACTTCTTTTGGCCAACCATACACAGATTTTTCGTGGGCTGTGAATGAAGCTCAGCGTCACGTTTGGAATTAAAGGAAATGTTCGGATGAACTCGAGACCGCCGAGTGTGAGAGCGAAAAAGATAGTCAGCTGCTACAGTGTATGGTGTTGTCACTGTCTTTTTCAAATTTATTCTTGGCCTTGGATACTGATCCTTCACTCGCATCTGTCACTGTCGTGTCGCTGTGTTTACTATATTAAATTTATACGTGATTGTTTGTATTTTTAATAATTAAAATTATTCAATAGTTTTTAATGGTTATTTCTTATTTTAGTTTTTTTCTCTGGCGTGCGGTCTTAAGCACACACATTTTTTTCTTGTTTGTGGAGGAAATGCATTTAAGCATAAACCTTTCCGCCTGAGGGAGACGGTCGGGTTCTGTCGGACTCGACACCATGTACGGACATGGGATCTCCCCTTCCCCCCACCCTACCGACTAAAAGCTCCACAGGAAAACTACCAGTAGGACGATAACTTTTAACCTGCGGTAAATGCCGACAATGCAGTATGCTGTGACAAATAAAAAATACTTATATTTCTTTTTTATTAATTTATTCAACATTGTTAGAAACATATTTATTACAATGAACAATGCTTAACAATTAACAATAAGTATGAATAAATTAATATCAAATCAAACTGCTAATATGTTTGTGTTCGCAGTTCGGGAGCGCGCTTCCAGCGTCTCACCCCGCACGATTGCCCCGTCTATACGTCTTCATCGAACGCTTGTATGATTTATGAGACTGGTATTGTATAATTGTTTTGTCGTGCAGGTGACAAGGACGCAGAGAACGAGGTGATACTGTTGGAACATGACGTACCTCACGCTCGGTTCAGTGAAGCCGTGCTTGCGTGCCTGCCGCCCACTGACTGGGTCATTCCTAAGGAGGTTAATACCATTTATCGTCCACTTCCATACAAATACAAATCATTTATTCGAACTCTTCGTCACTGGTGGGCTGCGTGTCGGGAATGCTGCAGCACGTTATTCATTTACACTATGTCAAAAAAATTACAAAAATGCAAACCGATATGACCTTTATTAACATCGAAGAAGCACATTTAGAATTATTGTTTGTAGTATTTGTCATCAGAATACTGCTACTACACAGACATCAAATAAACGTTGCTTTTCTGTACAGCATAAGCAGCCCATTAAATGTTCCCACTGCTGGGACTCAGAGTTTTCTCGCGCAAGGACAGAGTCAAATCCATAATCCATTGGCCAAATGGCGTATGACGTATAACTTCGAAAGAGTCTTCGAACGTGCCGCTTTCCTCACGATATTTTCCTTCGCCGCAAGTGATGATGATGAACTTGGACATCTGGACTTGAAAAATACTCAGATATGCAGTCGGGATTCGAACCTGCAATCTCTTTATTGTGAATGGCGCGTTAAAACTTTTACCGTTTTACTGTATTATTTCTGTTTTTTGTGTCACGATAAAGAGTTATCTATCTATTTTTAATTGAATGTCTTGTTTACTCAGGAACGTGAAAAACGTGTGGATCTCCGCGGCATCACCATCTGCTCAGTGGACCCGCCCGGCTGCACAGATATCGATGACGCTTTGCATGCGCGCCCGTTAGAGGGCCTCACGAAACAAGGCCTGAAACGGTTCGAAGTGGGCGTGCACATCGCCGACGTCACGCACTTCGTGAGGCCTAACACGGCTCTAGACAAGGAGGCCGCGTCGAGATCGACCACTGTTTACCTTGTGGACAGGAGAATCGATATGGTGCCTGGTGAGTTTTTAAGTTATATCATAGTTACCGATAGATGGCGTTAGTACAAATTGTATGGTCTTTGATACAAACCATTTTTAAAACCAGTTCCAAAAATAGTTGCAAACTTAGTAGTGGGATTTTATAAAAATATGTATTTAAATAAATTTCATGTGAACGACAGATTTTTTTTAATTTAAAGAGTGATAAGACGAGCAGAACATGTGCCTGATGGTAAGCAACATGCCTGCCACATAACAGCACAGTGATACGCAGCTATTGGAACATAAAGAACCCAAATCATTACCTAGCACTGCACTGCGCTCGTCAGCCAGAGATCTAAGATGTTATATTATCGTTAAGCCCTGTAATTTCTCTGGAAACATTGTCCTTCAAACCGGAACACTATGATTTTGGCGTATTTCAATGTAATGATAAGTAAAATTGGCGACCCAATATCATTGGTCGCCCCTAACAAAACAAAAAGTCGGTCTCACGAATGCAATTCGTCAAAATATACGTCAATCAACCCTATTCACATTGACAGACCCATAGATTTTATATATGGACAAAATATGTTTCAAGTCATAAAGCCGCCGATTATTTAATCTCTTTTTTACTGATCTGATTATTTTTCATTGATACTGCAAACAAATTTATTTTGCCAAACTAATTAACATGTCATTATTATCTGTTCTGTTTTGCCAAGTTATTATTTCACTTGTTTGAAGGTACTATATTTGACCCATTACTCATTGATATTACATTTGTGTTTCAGATCTGCTAAGTTCGAATTTGTGTTCACTTCGCGGCGGCGAAGAACGATTAGCGTTTTCTTGCGTTTGGGAGATCGACGAAAACGCCAACATCGTATCCACCAAATTCCATAAAAGTGTTATCAAAGTAAGTGGATTGTTTTATTCAATGAAAAAATATAAATACAAATTTTCTACTATCGAGATGCGCCTATAAAGGATCATATCCAAACTATCATAACTTCTAAACTATCGCACTTAGGGCACTCATTTATGATTGTTATTTAGCTTTAAAATTTAGTTTTAGATGTGAAATAACCTAAATAGATATATTTATTTATTTTTGTCATTTTTTCTCGTACTTTTGTTAAAAAAAGATGAAACATGTTTATCATAGCTTCAGTGCCTATACGTTTCGCTATCAAACGATACTTTGCAATTTTAGAATCTCTAAATGGATAGTCATCGCCAAATTAGTACAACTGCCCTTGTTTCGGTGTGAGAAAACCAAAATTATTTTATTGCCGTTTTATTACGGTGGGACAAATTCTAGCTAAGGGGGGAATTGTCGATTAAATTTACCGCGTATCACACAACTAAACATTCCGACACTCGAAACCGGACACATTGTATACTTTTATTCAAAATGATGTTAATTTAAAAAACGCAACAGTTAAATAACTGTCTGTCTGTCTGTCAGTCTGCAGCAGCCATGACGTACGAGGAAGCGCAGATAGCGATCGACGACAAGGGTCGCAACGACGCCATCGCGACGTCATTGAGGACGCTCAACGCGCTCGCCAAGAAACTGAAGCGGCGGCGCCTTGACAACGGCGCGCTGTTGCTAGCCTCGCCCGAGATACGATTCCAGGTAATTAAATAGAATCCTATATTACAAATGAGAATGAAGAGGTTTGACTGTATTTTTGTGATATGAACGTCTAGGGTGTAGAACGCGTTGACTGAGTGCCCCCACTCCAGATGGTTACAATCTTGGTGTTTTGAAATCGAGAGTGAATCTGTTTCTTCTACGTAAGTAGGTTCCATCGTAGACCGCATTATCGCTCATCAGGCACGATGGAATGGCACATCCAGGGTCATGAGGTCATAACTTCCGGCTGGGCTGGGTCCAGAACCTAAATAAACCACTAATTAAAACGTACGCACGCAGTTTTCGCACGGTCTTGTGTCTTGATTACGCCTATTTGAACCCCCCCTCTCCTGGCGCCAAAGTTGGTCAGCCCTTGGCAAAACGGCGGTCAAGTGTAGGTAGTAGTTTTAAAAAATCATACATTTTTCAGACTATCTCAATTTTTCTTAGGCTTCGGTTGCGTTACAACGATCGTGGTCATCAGAAGACTATGATAATCGTACTAATATTATAAATGTCAAAGTTAGTTACGTAATCACGTCGGAACGTCTTAACGGATCTGCTGGCCTACCGCCTAACGCTCCTGCTTTCTCCTATGCTTTCATTTGTGACGTCATCGGCCAATTTGGTAACGCCGATGAAAGCAGACAACTACATCTTCTGGTTTCCGTATTCAAAACGGAATATCTGTATGGTGATTATGTAGATGTAGTTGTCTGTCTGCGTTGTGATTATGCAGATACCATCCAAACTTTGATATATATGAAATGAAATGAAATTTATTCGGTTCAAGAGCACTATTACTTAAAAAACAGGTTAATATCTACTTATTCATAAAAACAAAGATATTTAAACAAATGTACACTGGTACTCACACAAGGGCAATAATTTTAGTAGGATTATATCAGTCTTTCGTATGATGATGATGTCATGGTTACAAATCTGTATAAGTTACATATATTTTTGATAGGTTGACTCGGAAACCCACGACCCGATCGAGGTGCAAGCCAAGAAGATCGTCGACACGAACTCGATGGTGGAGGAGTTCATGTTGCTGGCGAACATCAGCGTGGCGGAGAAACTGGCGGCCGAGTTCCCGCAGTGCGCCCTGCTGCGCCGGCACCCGGCGCCGCCCGCCGGGTTCTTCGTCAACTTCTTGAAAGCGGCCAAACAACAGGTACCAATGAGCTTTTATTTGTATAGGTTTTTTGAAGTGAAAAATTACTTTGGCGCTAACGACAGATTTTTCGTTGGCTGTGAATTGAATTCTAGCTTCAAGAATGTTTTGTTCTGTATTTAAAAAAAATTGGCTGTCATAGAAATGTCGATAGAAGCGAAAACTTATAACTCACAATTTGATAGCTTACTTCGGAAACTACGCGCGTGAAACCGAAGTCATCATTTTGTTGGCTGTGAATTGAATTCTAGCGTTACGCTCGGGTATGATGAGAAACCTTCGGGTAAACTCAGGGCCCATGGCCATTGGCCATCTAGAAAGACGCATTTCTAGATGGCCATGCTCATGGCCACGTCCTTCGGTTTCACCCGTTTCGTAGTTTCTAAAGTAAGCTATCAAATTCTGAGTTATAAGTTTTCGCTTCTATCGACATTTCTATGACTGCCAATTTTTTTTAACACAGAACAAAATATTGTGATCCCTATAAAACTTGAAATCTTAGAACGCGAGTCAGAATGGTCAGGCATGGTCGGGAAAGCGTGGATTATCGGATATATAGGTAGTTCATTAAAATAGCTGGCACTGGCACTTATCGTTATAAATAGGGTGCTAAGAAACTACATTAAATGTACATGGGACAGTCACGGATCACTTCACTTGTATTAAAGATAAACGTCTACCAAGCACATGTTCGCGTGCGCTCTTCATAACACACAACAGATCACACATTTAATGTCCTTACTTTCCAAGATGGCTGCCTTATCAGTGCGCAGTGTTGGTTATCATGTTGTCATTGTCGAATACCGTTGACATTTTTGTCAACGTCAGACCAGCGGATGCACCCACAAACATTTTTAATATGAGGGTTTTTTTTTACAAAAACGATAAAAAATAATCTAACAAAGACATCTTTCTAGGACACACGTAATTTTGCGCATGGTCGTGGCGTGGCTGATTGTACATAAAAACATATTGAGTGGGGTGATTAAGTTTGTGCTAAACTTCGTCCAATAAAACAAAACCATTGATTCCCTTAGGGTTTCGAGCTCGACGTATCAACGAATAAAGCATTCTCGAAATCCCTGGACGAAGCCGTGATCCCGTCGCGTCCGTACTTCAACACGCTGCTGCGGATAATGGCGACGCGCTGCATGCAACAGGCGGTCTACTTCTCCAGCGGGACTCGTGCGCGGGACGACTTCTACCACTACGGCCTGGCCTGTCCTATTTACACTCACTTCACTTCGCCTATTAGAAGGTAAGACCCATTTACACACACAACGGTTTATATAACAAAAGGTAAGTCCTATTGATACCCACTCCTCGCCCACACCCACATTCGCCTCTCAGGAGATGTACCTCATTTACACTCACTTCCATGAAATTAGGTAAGTAGGTAACCCACTTTACCTTATTGCTTATGAGAAGGTAAAATCCACTGACACCTTTTTTTTTTAATAATGAGTGACGAGACGATCAGGACATGTGCCTGATGGTAAGCAACATGCCTGACACATAACAGCACAGTGACACGGAGCTATTGGAACATGAAGAGTCCAAATCATTACCTAGCACTGCACTGCGCTCGTCACCCAGAGATCTAAGATCTTATATCTCTAAGCCCTGTAATTTCTCTGGAAACATTGCCCTTCAAACCGGAACACAGTAATGTTTGCACATTACTGCTTGGCGGTAGAATAACTGGCAAAGGTGTGGTACTTCCCCAGGCGGACTCTGCCAAGAGTCCTACCATTACTAACACCTACTCTACATCAGAAGGTAGCACCGATCTACAATCACTTCATTTCCTATCTGAAGGTAAGATTAATTCACACTTCCGAATCCGTTTCGTTCACTCTAAAATGGGCATGCGGGTGCATTGTCCTTAAAAAGGCCGTCAGATGCAGCTGAAGCTGAATTCGTACTGGACTGACTGTAAGACGGACATAAGTTACCCGTGAATTAGTTTAAAATCTGTAACAACCAAGTTAGTTTTCATACTAAGATTCTGTCTATATGTTTTGTTTTAGAATACACTTAATCAATTAATTTTCAGGTACGCAGACGTGATCGTCCACCGCCTGCTAGCGGCTTGCATCGGCTGCGACGCCACACACCCGACTCTCCTCGACACCAAACTAGCGGATGCGATCTGCGACAACCTCAATTACCGACATCGGCAGGCTCAGCACGCGGGCCGCGCCTCCGTGGCGCTCAACACACATGTGAGTGATGACTTTCTTTCCAAATAAAATTTATAATTTATATTTTCTTCTCCTAATCAACCACTCCACAGACTCCGGGGTCCGTGATCTTTGTCATTACAATTATCTTTTTTTTTTACACATTTCTTGGATAAGGAGAAGAAGAGGAAAATAGGAGGGGAGTTAGGTACATTTAAAATCTAATTCTAGAGCTCGTCTGTAGAGCCGATCACTACCGGTTGGGATTCCACTAGTAATCGACTCGACATCGAGTGTTTGCCAGAGCCTCCACAACGGCCGCATTTCTGTCCCTGATGGCCATCTGTAGGTTAAAATCGCGGATGGTCTTTGGTGATGCAGCCCACGCTCGCCGCACGAACCGACCGATGGCGTCGTCGGTGTCGTCAGCGTAGTATGCGAAGGTCCCCGTGTGCCGTGAGATTGCAACAACCGCATGGGGCACGCTCTCGTGCAGTTTCATGTTTGCCTTGGTTTTGATTACGATTACCGACTCGTATGTTAGTCCCTGAGCTTCATGGATGGTAAGGATGCGTGACCCGGTGCCTGACCCATAACCCTGGTTTGTCAGGGTCTCCTTCTCCTCTTGAGTGTGTACTAAGAAGAGGGTGTTTGGTTGGGTGTTGGGTATTTGCGCTCCCTTATATCTTCTCTGCTCTAGGGACTTTATACGGGACGCTGAGGAGTACATACCGGAGTATATTTCCCTCAGTGCATAGTATATTATAAATCCCATCACCAATAAATTTGATCTTCAATTTAAAAACTAGCCATATAGGCCCTTATTACACTTGGCCAAATACAGTGACTGAATTCAAAAGCAAATTTAGATAAATAAATAAAATAAAAACAAATCTAACTAAATGCAATTACACTTCAGTGAATTCAGTAGTGACTATCGACTAAATTTAGCCAAGTGTAATAGGGACTAAAGTTTTAAATAGATAGATTTAAAGTCGAAGCGTCGAGGTAATTAAATTATACTTTTGATCGTTATTTACAGGACGTAAAGTGTTTACATTACAGATTAAAAATGATAATCTCTGTCGTCCAGATACTATTCAAGCACCGCGTGGAGATTGAGTCGGCCGTGGTGTTGGCTGTGAAGAGGAACGCGGTGCAAGTCCTCATACCGAAGTACGGGCTCGAAGGGCCGATCTACCTGCCGCCAGACATGTTCACCTACAACGAAGAGGTAAGATTCTATGCGCTCATGACGGATAGATTTAATTTTCTGACATGTAACAACAATAGACTATGTGAACAGTCTATTAAATCATATTATAGTGTCACTAGTGGTCCGCCCCGGCTGATCCCGTGGTTCATAAAGCCGATCACGTGTCGATCGTGATCGAATCCTTTTGATTCGATCGCAACCTGTAAATGAGTGATCTAATCACGGATTTCCAAAACACCAGATCTTTTGTAACCCGATTATCAGTTTACAAGACGAATCAAATTAGACTTTATGTTGATATGTTTTACTTAACTAATTGTTTGCTCATAGAATCGATGGAATCGTGCATTTGATGAAATCACGTCGACTTAACAACGATAGTATTTTCTGTCTCCTTCTTTTACTTCGAGTGCGACTTGTATGTCGATCAGTCGATCTCACTCTGCCTTTGGGTCGCGCGCCACACAGGTTTACATACAAAGGACCTGCGACCCAAATTATCGAAAGATGTAATTTTTATACCCCGATCACCATACGAGTGACCACATGAGCGACCAGGGTCTCGAGAAATGAGAAATAAATCCAACAGTAAAATAATTTTTGGAATCGGTTCAGTAGTTCCCGAGATTAGCGCGTTCAAACAAAATTTCTTCAGCTTTATAAAATTATAGTATGTGTAGATATGAATATATTTTTTTTAGTTTTTTTGAAGTGTTAAAGTAGTATTTCTTTATACTGTTCTATGACTAAGATTTATGATAATTTTGATGTGATCTAAACTGCCTCACTGCTGGGCAAAAGTTTTTCGAAGTGAATACTTCTTTAGCCGCGTTAAGTGATTTTAACAGGGTGAAATTTTATGTGGTCGCGTCACCGACATGCTAATGTCCGTTGCCTTGAAATCTTATCGTTAGCTAAAATTTTGCCGTGCACTTTGCAATATTATTAACAATATTATCCTGTGCGGGCGCTCCTCCATTCGATATTGACGTAAATATCTGAATTTCTGGATATACACAATAATATTGAACAATAACAGCCCGTACTTATATAATATGATTGACAATAAGTACTTTATTGTCAATATAATTGTGTGTGTGTGAGGCTAGTTTTAGAAATTTATTTCAGTTCTCGGTTCAAATATGTAGTTGTATGGCATTTTGTTGTAATTAACAGACGTGTTACATACCATCTAGCGCATGTCTTATTACTCGTCCTGACACATCTGAGAATATAAAATATAAATATGACAGTTTTGATGTTTTTATTTACATATTTATTATTTATTACAGGAACACGTCCAGAAATGTGGAGACTCCGTACTGAAGACATTCGACGAGCTGACGGTCCGGCTTAGCCTGGACAGCTCGAACTTGCAGCATAGGAAATTGGCCTTCCAGCTCATCAAGCCACACATCCCCGGCTTCAGCTACGTGCCGGATGAAGATACCATGGACGTAGACCAGAACACGTCAGCTGACAAAAATACAACTGACAAGATCGTGGAAATAGACCTCACGAAGAATAAGAGAAAAGAACCGGAATCAACGAGAAAGGGGAAGCAAGAAAAAGAAGAATAAGAAGTAGCGTTAGATGAATAAATATATTTCATTCAGTAAAACTTATTTTTATTACGTTAAGGATGTACAGTTTCAAAAAGATGGAGATATTTTTTTATGAGAAAGTTGTAATTTTGTGTACGATCAAAATTTATTAAATTTGTTAGATTCTTTGAATTGAGTAGGTTAATAGACGACCCCATATTAAGGCGGAGCGCGTGTCGTCGATATTTCGATACAGTTTCATGCATCATGCTCTTTGACAGACTGAATGATGAGGACTCTCTCCGTCACCGTAAAATAACCCGTACTTAATTAAATTAGAAGTTTGAAATCAGCTCACATAATATCTCCTTCCTTTTGAAAATATCGTTGATAAAATCTATGTCTAAATTAAGTCTATGTAATCAACAAAGAGACTTACAGGGCAAGGTACTTACGATGCGTCGGCATATATCTGTGGCGTGAAGTAAAATTCTCGGTTTATCATAGAATGGCATACCATTTTCATAAAGTACATAGGTATTTCTATTACTATTTTCATACAATTTCGAACTTAACAGTTTTCTGATTAGAGTTAATTTTTCTGTGCCATGTAAGCGCCTGTAAATTATTTAACAAAGCTATGAGTCTTTGATAGCTCGAATAAAATACTAAGATGAATTTTAAAAATCTTATAACACACATAGTCTTATTGAATTTAACATAACAAGATATATCTTATACAGATATATATCACAAAAAATATCACTTATCACCTTTTACAATCATAAATATACGAGTTACTAAACTCATTTCAAATAATTATATATTATGCTTTTTCAATCATGTAAGATCCAAATATTACAGACTGGACCTAAATGTAAGTTTTAAAATTCAGTTCCTTCGTAACCACTATGGGTCAATTCACACCGAGACGCGACGCGACGCGACGATACTCAAAGAGGCCAATGATTTTGCGCTACGCCGCGCGTCGTCGCGAGACGCATCGCAACGTCGCGAGGCGCATCTTAAAATCGTAGCAGGACGACGCCTCGCTGCGCAGCGAGATGCTGCGAGGCGCAGCGGAACGTATCTACTAGCCGCGGGCGCCGCGCGGCCCCGCCCGCGCCCTTGTGATGTCTTCTTTTTAATTTTATTTTTGTAAACTTCTTCCTCTTCCTCTTCTGCAAGAAGTCCGATTATAACAAGATCCCAGTCTATCATTATATTTTCAATCGAGCACTCGACCGAACTGCATCAATTCTAAACGAAGTCGGAACGGAAATAGTAGAGAAGTCGCCACAGCGACCTCAGGCTGCGCCTCGCGGCGTCGCGCGGCACCGTGAGACGCAGCACCGCTCTTGCACGCCGCGCGTACCGGCGATGCACCGCTGCGTCACGATACGTCGCGCTACGCCGCGAGGCACCTCGAGGCGCAGTGTTGCGTGGTGCAACGTAATCTGAATTCACACAACGTAATGTGTATCTTTTCGTGTAGTGAATAAAGTATATTCTGAGTCGCTCTATGAAAAATATGCGCGCAGCGTCGCGCCGCGTCGCGTCTCGGTGTGAACTGACCCTATCAGTCTACATATTCCTGCATAAATTGCGAAGTGGAGTACTCAGTTTTCGTCTACAAAATGTTTTTGTTATGTTATGTTTGTTTGTACATTTGTTAAAGTACTTTCTTGCTATTATTTTCATGGGCTTCTGTATTTACCTGCAAAAGCACACGCTTTTACAGTTAATTACTGCTCATCACCTTGTTCACATGTCATGGTTTCCCTAATAAATAATTTAACTCAATGACCGATGGATACTATACATGAAGACATGTTAGGCTCAACTTACACCAAAGAAACAGCGGCGATCTCGGCGATGAACGGCGATTCATTGTAATGCGATTTAAAACCTTAAATTAATTGTATAACACATAGTATCGTTTGAGAAATTGCCGCTGCGTCGTATTCGTCGCAGTGCTCGAGGCGTCGCGAGCTGGAGCGCGACTTCAAATTTCTCAAGCTATACTATGTTTTATAACAATGATCATAAGGTGTTTTATAAGCATTACAACGAAATTGCTCGTCGCTGCGCTGCGTGCCGCTGCTCCTTTGGAATGAAATGACCCTTAAAATTAGGAGATAAGATCCATATCTTATGGTAATGATGAGTAAAGGTCTGCGCCGACATATGACTCGGCTACCACCCGACAAATCAAATATACTCAAATATGGGCTTTACGTCTCAGCTTTATGTTTATGCTCAGATATAGATTAGTCAGCGACGGTTTGCTAATTTGTGTTGCCAATGTAATCTCTATCTTAACATGCAGGACATAAAGGCCATATTTGAGTGTATTTTATTTGTCGGGTGGGAGCGGAGTTGTATAAGTAAGCGCAGATCTTAATACGCCTTCTTATGGCGGTGGATTCACGACCGCGTCTCCTTTGGCATGATATGAGCCTTAAAATTCGAATTATAAGATCCATATCCTATGCTAATGATGAGTAATACGCCTTTTCATGGGCGGTGGACTTACGACCGCCGGCCGGGGCGGTCGGAGCGCGTTCAAAGATTCACTTCCTTCTAGAACAGGGCTGTGTTCTGTCCTTGGCTCGTGCGTCGTCACTATAGTTGGCACGTTGGCCGATTGCGCGGAGATTCTCGCGATCTCCTGGTCGACTTTAGCTACCAACTGGTCGATAGCCACCGGCCAACGCGCGGCGGGAATCGTGTGAGACGGCGTCAGGCGCGCGTCAGTCATGACTGATAGCCGGACTGTGTCGGCATACTGGATCACTGTTAGCGACATACCTGGAGAATAAAAAATATATTTTTCATTATGTTTTCTAATACAAAAAATAAGGCAGATTAAATTGAAAGTAAACTCGAATATTGAGATATCATCGAGTTTGGTCACTCAGTTATTAACTATTAAACGCCTGAAAAATCTACCATAGCAATGTACGCATGAAGATACTTGACATTATTTTTTAATTTCAGAGATTTCAGATCTAAAATGTTTTACAAACAAACTCTACAACCCACATTACTCAGTTGAAAATATTTTTTGACAGTTGTTTAGCTGAATCCATTACAATAAGCTCACAATAAGTAAAAGATAGAAAGAGAAGGATAAGTAACTAGGAAAATATTCCAATTGCTAGCTGACTGCTGACTCGGGACTTCTCTTGAAAGAACAGAGACAGATCAAGTCCATAATCCACCACGCTGGCCCAGTATGGGTTAACAGATTCTTAGAACATGACAGTTTCCTCGCAATGTTATACTTCACCGTTAAAGCAAGCAGTGATCATGACTTATACCTCTACATTCTGGAAAAATACTCACAGCTGCAGGTGGGATTCAAATCTACGACCTCACGATCCTAAATCACACCTATCCATTAAGCAACTATAACTTCTAATACTTAGTAAGTATAGTCGCCGGCAAACAAGTTGACTCAATGAAGTTGGCTGCGCAGAAACGTTTATATTAAGGTCTCTTTGGTGGAAGTGCACATGCGCGGACTTTCCCCTTCCACGTCACTTTTGGGTCAACTTGTTTGCCGGTCACTATATAAACTCACAACTTCACATTGGATAATGTGTCTTATGACAACGTATCTCTTACCTACACATAAAAAATGCGCATACAAATAAAAAAGTCTCTACATTAGATTAATGATATTCCTTCATCATCACCATCATCAGCCGCAAGATGTACACTGCTGAACATAGGCCTCCTCCCTAGATTTTCACAACGAACGGCCCTGAGCAACCTACAAGCGGCGATTTCCAGCGACCTTTGTGGGGTCATCTGTCCATCTAGTGGGAGGCCGTCCAACACTGGGTCATCCGGTTCGTGGTCGCCACTCGAGAACCTTTCTTCCCCATCGGACCTATATGCCTTACGACAACGTATATCTTAGAGATCAAAAACAAATGAACTCACTGATATTGGCCTGAGGTGGTCGCCAGTACACCACCGCATCAATGGTTTGTCCCCAAACAGTTGTCCTGTACTTAGAGTTGACCGGCGCGTCTATTTCTGCATACGAGACGGCGTATCTCCTCGACAGCACGTTGAGAGCGAGTCTTGCGAGGGGCGAAGGCACCGCGCGAGTTAGGGCTCCGCAGCGTGCCTGCGCAGCCCACGCGCCGGCGAGAGCCCCCTGTCTCCGACAAGCAGACTCCACGACAGACGCGATGCGACGCGGCGTTGCGCCAACAGGGAGGGACAAACAGACCATACCTGGAATGCGTATAAGAATTATTGGTCTACAAAATTTCACCATCAAATGAAGGCTTAAACATCGCAGCACCATATTGGATTATTCGGAGAATGTAAAACTGATATGCATGATCTAATAAATTGCTCTTTTTCTGCCGCACCCGCTCGTTGCTCGAAAAAGCGACACCGTTTCATGGTTCACGTTCCAAAGACTAGAACGAAGACGTTTGACCCTACTTTTATGAAAATAACGTCAAGGATGTGGAATGCGTTGCCTGGGTAGGTTCTTCCCGATAGTTACAAATCTTCTTGTCTTCTAATTGAGAGTGAATCGGTTTCTTTTAGGTAAGCACGTTCCATTGTAGACCGCGTCGTAGCTTAACATCAGGTAAGATGGCGGTCAAGAGTAAACCTATAAAAGTAAACAAATATATTTTAAAGCTTGTTGACTTGGGTTGCGAGGGTGGTTAATGAGATATCAAATAGTTGTCGATGTCCCGCTTTTAGACGTGTACATAATAATATTATGTGGTAGCTCTCCGCCTGGGAAAACACCTATAGGTACCTTGGGAAGTTATTGTATGCATTGCTTGTTCTTTCACTCTATTTTTTTTAAACAATAATAATGGTAGATAATCGTTTCCTTAAAATTGAAAAAATAATATAAGTTGTTAGTACCTATAACAGTTTTAATTAGGTACCTATCCGTTCACTGTGATATGTTGGAGTCATTCCCTAACTTATGTTTTGGGATTTCCACTGAAATTTACTAACTGAAAACACATACCTATTTTTCAAAAAGGAAAATTATAACGATTCAATGTTCCAAAAATGACTTACCGCCCGTTTGCGATTTCTTGTAATATTTCCCCTGTCCCTCCGCGAAAGCGAACAAGAAGTCCTCCGAGGCGGCCCTGGCCGTGGTCAGTATGACGTCGGGAGTATCGGTGTGCGCGTTCTCTAGAAACGCCCGTAGAGCCTCCGTGGCTGCGTATAGAGTCACGTCTGTACTGGAGACTCCTAGCGCCCGCGCCGCGCGTTCAATGCCGGCACGAGAGACGGGGCGCGACCACGCTGTCACCTGTTTTTGGAGATAACACTTCTTTACCGCTTTTTGGTAGGATATGGTAAAATGTTATGATAATATCACAGTCTATTGAATCATATAGTCGTTCGACGAAGCCGTCTAGACGGGGCAATCGAGCGGGGCGTGCAGGGTAAAACGCGGGAAACGCGCTCCTGCATTGCCTACATTAGAATGTTAGTATTGCAGGAGCGCGGCTCAGGGCTGTCGTCTTCCGTATGTTTTATTTTTATTTTGGTAATAAGCATTTTTGTTTTGCGACAACCCTACCCGTGTCTAGACATCGGCGTTTCTCCCAAGATCAAAGGCAATGGCTACTACTGACTACTGGCAGTATTTCTTTATACTGTGATAATATTGTATAAATGTATAGTGGCTTAGCGTTGGAGCAGCGGAGCCGTACGTGCACGTTACATGGTTCATCATCATCATCATCAGCCTGTATTCGTCCACTGCTGGACATAGGCCTCCCTTATGATACGCCACTCAGCCCGGTCCTCCAACGTTACACGGTTGGATGGGTGAAATCTTGCGAGTTCGTGTCACCGACTTCCGTAGTAGAAGTAGTATATCAGTAGCTATAGATGACATGCAACATACAGTACTACTGTTTATTACTACAATTGTAACATTTTTTATCTTTTATCGGCAGTCTCTTTGACTGCCATTTTTTTGACACCACCTCTTAGCTACCTGCTACGCCACCTGTCGCAAATTGGTCATATCAACTCAGATTTAGAAACAAATTTGATTAGCAAAGGTTTATATTCAATGACGCAATCTTAGACACATGCTGTCATGTGTCATATCAAAGCACGAAACGTACGAAAACTCTCAATTAGGAATATTTTTTCCAGATTTTGTTACATGCTCCACTTCTATTAATAGTAGCGTTATGTTCTATAGCCTATAGCCTTCCTCGATAAATGGACTATCCAATAGAAAAATAATCTCTCAATTAGGATCAGTACTTCCCGAGATCCTAGCTTTGCAAACAAACAAACAAACTCTTAAAAACTTCAGCTTTATAATAATAGTATAGATTCTGTTTCACACTAATGTGTGAATTCAGGAAAATTAGTTCTGATCATCCAGGAAAATTTAGTCGTAAAACATTAAGTGGCCAAATACTGCCATCATTGCAATAAGTATAATATTGCTATGAATGTATTAATTACACTCATTGTTACGGTAAGCAACAGTAAGCATGATAGATTTTTATCATTTCACAATAAGTCTAGGTATTTTAGAATGTCATTGACTTCAGATAATGGCTACATTGAATTAGGCATTAATCTTACCTTCCTTCCACACAAAGATACAGTCTGTAATAAGTGCCTTTGTCCATCATCCACGCCAATAGTATCTGTCCACAATTGTCCCGGCGCCTTATACGCCTCCCTGACTCCTCTCCAAGCCTCTCCTGTCGCGAGCACACACAGCTGTGCCAATTCCGCGTACTTCCATGTCAGTGTGTGCGATAGCTTCACGTGGCCTATATTTTTGAGCTCCGACAATGCCCTGATCTCGTCAATAATCCGTAGTGGTAGTTTAAAGAACATGCGGGTGGACGTTACTGCAGCCCCAAATGTACGCCGTGGCCATTTTCTGGGGTCTGCTGTTACTAGAGGCGATATGATAATCTGAAATGTAATTGCAAAATATGTTTTTTTTCTAGTATAGAGCAATTTGGGATGAGCAGAACATGTACAGGTACTGTTTCAATTTGTAAATTATTGTTATTTTGGTGTGTTCAATATTATCTATCTATCTATCTACACGTGCGCGATAATAAGCAACACGCCTGCCCATCACAGTATAGTGTTGCAGCAGTTATTGGAACATGGAGTTCGAAACTATACCAAGCATTGGGCTGTGTTCATCACCCGGAGATATAAGATGAATTACTTCAATGTCCTGTAATTACGAATACAGAATACAGAAATGTTTGCACCTTACTACTTGGCGGTAGATTAACTGGCAAAGGTATGACACTTCCCGAGATGGCCCCTTCAAAAAGTTCTACCACTCCATAAACGTTACTTATGTACTGGTAGGTAAATCAGACAAAAAATGTGAACTTAATATTTGTCTAAATAAACATCTAAATTTTGTTTTCATTACATAAACCTTTTGCTCTTCGGAAATTCGTTTTCCATATTTTATTCCCAAAACGACATACATGAATGAATTTCAATAAATGTATTTACAATATCTTACCTTTGGTATAGTCAGATTCCTTCTTTGACATTCCCGTTGCACTGCAGCCAAAAACGTGGTCGCAGTTACGGGTGCTTCCGAGTCGTTCCTCCCGGTACATTTCTTCATAAGTTCCCTTAAAGCGCTGACTCCGGATATCAACACTAAACCGGCAACATGAAACGCCCCAGGCAATGTCTTTAGCGCTCTCGGACTTTCTACTGGGTCGTATTCAGATACAAACTCGTTCCAAGCATTCGATAGGTTCTCATTCAGTTTCCCCCATAGCTCTGGTATGGCGGACGGAGTTGGCAATAGTTTTGTCAAGGGACTCTGTTGCGTAAACTCTTGGCTCGGAACTCGGTCATTAGCATCCAGCTGCTCGACTAACAGAAAGTCACCGATGTTTAAGGATTTCTCTCCGGTTAGCAGGAGGTGGTGGACTCGTACTAGGATGTAATATTTCGGCTCTGGAGATGCGCAGGGTATGATGATATACTGCCATGGAGGCTGGTCGTTTGGGAAGTATTTTGATATGATTTCACTTACGTATTCCTGAAATAATAAGTTTCGTTCGTTACCGTAGAACTTACAACAATCGACGTAGACAAGGTTTATATACATACAAATTTATTTGTGAAATAAAAAGTTATGTCTACTGGAGTTGCTTAGGTACGAACGTTCTCTTAATTAGAATTAATTTGTAATATTTCATTTTGTTCCCAGTACAAAAACTCGTTCACGTAATCTAGTGAAAGTAAGATTTTATAATGCCAGCTGCTTCTTCAAAACTAAGTAGATTGAAAAACAACTTTTTTATCAACCTACCAGTTTTTTTTTTAATTAATAGGTTTACGCTTTACCGCCATCTCGCCTTATGTTAAACGATGATGCAGTCTACGATGGAGCGTGTTTACCTAAAACAAAACCGATTTTCTGGGTTCAAAGTTTTGAGATTAGATTAACTTTAGTCTGGATTAATATATAAGACACGTTTTATCATGGGAAAATAACGAGAACGAAAACTGCGCGGGTTAAAAACCGTAGACTATTACTAGTTACTAAGAATTTAAATACTAAATTATTTTGTATGATTACTTGGAGGTTGGTCTCAGTGACCTGCCGCCCTCTATATACTGCATTAGCGACGAACACATGGTTCTCCACCCGAAAGGCCACATCCGCGTCCCAGGCGTAGTTCCCCCAGCACGACACCAGGAGATGTCGCAGTCTGGGGAACAGAAGCTCGCCGTGCCGGTCTCGTTTGTCTATCACACGCTGCGTCAGCTCGTTCTTTATGCGTTCAGCGTCTAGAATACCTGAAAATACGCATTTTGTTTTATAACAGAAAGTCAAAGAAGAAGGCTCATAGCTGACAGTTGGGTGGTGATTCACAAAGACTGGCCTCGTGGCTTAGTGGGTAGTAACTCTGCCTGCGAAGCCGAGGGTCGTGGGTTCGATTCCCAACCAGTGCAAATATTTGTGTGATGAATTCAAATATTTGCACTGTGTCTGGGTGTTTCTATGTATAATAAGTATGTACCTATTTACAACTATATACGTATTATATCAGCTATCTGCCGCCATATTACAAGCTTTGCTTAGTTTGGGGTCAAATGGTGTTGTGTGAGAATTGTCCACCAATATTTATTTTTAAAAAAAGTAGTCGGTATGATTCCGGCACGGAATAAAAAATCTAGTCTGTCATTATAAATGGAAAAGACATGGACCAAGAGGTTTGATTCCGTGTCGAGATCCATATTTATGTTTATTCCTATTCGATCGATCCGATTGCGTTGTGCATTAGGGTACTAATGTCAAGTGTAATCACTTGATATACATACATACATGTTTTTTTTTATAGCATAGAGTGACGAGACGAGCAGGACATGAGCCTGATGGTAAGCAACATGCCTGCCACATAACAGAACAGTGACACACATCTATTGGAACATGAGAAGTCCAAATCATTACCTAGCACTGCACTGCGCTCGTCACCCAGAGATCCAAGATGTTATATCTCTAAGCCCTGTAATTTCTCTGGAAACATTGCCCTTCAAACCGGAACACAGTAATGTTAACACATTACTGCTTGGCGATAGAATAACTGGCAAAGTGTGGTACTTCCCCAGGCGGACTCTGCTACAAAAGATGCGTTGGCCACACACTGCTTGCTTGCAAGTGATTACTCATTATTGAATGTCTCAGGATGCAAGAGCAAACGAATTACTATGATAGTTTATCTAAAGTAGTGTCTCCTTTAGATAATATTGCTATCATGGGCCATGTAGGTATGCTTAAATGGCCCATGTAGCATTATCGCTAATCATAACCAATGGTTCTTGAAACGATTCAAAAACGCGTGGGAAATAAATAAATAAATAAATATTGGTGGACAATTCACACACAACACCACCTGACCCCAAACTAAGCAAAGCTTGTGTGATGGCAGCCAGATAGCTGATATAATACTTATATAGTTTTAAATACATACTTATTATACATAGAACCACCCAGACACAGTGCAAACATTTGAATTCATCACACAAATATTTGCACTGGGTGGGGATCGAACCCACGACCCTTGGCTTCGCAGGCAGAGCTACTACCAACTAAGCCACGAGGAAAGTGATGCACATAGTTCAAAGATATGGCAGAAAGAAATTGTAAAATCGTGACGTAGACCTTCCAATAAGATGAGGATGTGTTTTCACACTTTAAGTTATTGTGGGCAGTGTAGTGTGTCAATCCTATCATAAATTATTATAAACAGCCACTGCTGGAACTCAGGCATTATCTCGCAAGGAGAGAGTCAAGGCCATAATCCACTACACTGGTCCAGTGCGGGTTTGTGGATGACGCATGACCTCGAAAGATTCTAGGTAGGTCAACTAGGCATGTCGGCTTCCTCACGATGTTTTAACTTCGTCGTTTTAAGTTGGCGGTATTGAGCACATGACTTCGAAAAGGGAGTAGTGCGCGTGTGATTTGAAGTCAGGGCTCCAGATCGGTAGTCGCTGTTCTCCCGATTGTGCAATGACATCAGATGGTCTAATCCAAAGAGTTTATATGTTTATAGTGGTCGCCTTTAATGTTAGATACATGTTTGTGTTATATTTTTGAACGCCTATATAATTTAATGCTTATCTCAATATTTAACGGTTAAATAATTAAGCGGAAGACATAGTAGTGTCATTGATATGACTGATAAGACCAAAGAGTTTACATATACTACGTATAGCGTTAGATTTTCCCCACGATCTCTTTGTGTCAATCGTAAGCAAATGACGTGCATACTTTCTATGGCAACAGAGTGATGTGCCGCGACAAAAGTATGACACTTCCACAAGAGCGACAAGATAAGAAATATGCTACCCGTGCTTTCGTTGTAAAGCGTTTGTGCCAACTCTATACGTAGTAGGTATTTGTAAACTCTTTGGTCTTATCAGTCATATCAATGACACTACTATGTCTTCCACTTAATTATTTAACCGTTAAATATTGAGATAAGCATTAAATAATATAGGCGTTCAAAAATATAATACCAACATGTATCTAACATTAAAGGCGACCAAGGAATGCAATTAAGCTAATGAATATCTACGAATAATGTATTCGTATTGTCTCGTTAGGACGATTTATAACTTTATTATTTTAACGAGTAGTTAGCAAGTAGATGTATGAGATAAGCTATAGATACCAAAATAGTTTTTAGATATTTTCATTGTTTTTGTGTCTAACTCTATTATCATTTCAAACAAACCAATAATTAAATCACGTATTTATGTACCTCTGTCATTATAACATGCGCATTAGACACTCTTTAGATGAGTGAAATCTTGTGAAGTCCCGTCACAGCCATGTCTAGTATATCTCTGTATAATAATATTATATAATCAGTAGCGATACAGGTGATATCTTGTGCAACCTGAGTGCTGGTTAACACTAGAGTTCTAAGTTGCAAACATTAATGAGTTCCGGTATGAAGAGCAATGTTTCCAATGAAATTACAGGGTATAGAGACAAAACATCTTATATACTTGGGTGACAAGCGTAGTGCAGTGCTAGATAATGATTTGGACTCTTCGTGTTCCAATAGCTGCGTGTAACTGTGCTGTTATGTAGCAAGCATGTTGTTTACTATCAGGCACATGTCCTGCTCGTAACTCCACCTCTATATTCTATACTATGTAAAAAAAAAATTGGTTGCCTGTAAAGTCGGTATACGGGCGAAAGTTTTACGTGACAACGACTTTGAGTGGTAAAATAATTTTACGGAAGGGACGCGTGCCTTTCACTTTTTATGTCTGCCTCTCTCGCTCTTAGGCGGGCTAACCATGCCCGAGCGGAAGGGGCGCGTGCCTCTCACTCGCTCTCGTTGTGAGCGCATAACGTGAGCGGAGCGTAACGCAGTTTCTTGAAGTGTCACCCGGCAAACCAATTTATAAGACGTTGTCACGTCAAAAGTTTTAGATATGACATATTTAAAACTTCTATCGGCAGTCTCTATATGTAAAACTAGCGTCCCATTCCGGCTTCGCTCTGATAATAGCTTAGATAGCAACTGCACCGCCATCTGCCAGGCTGATTTGTGAATCTAAACCATCCAGGGGCCTACCCAAACGTTTAAAAAAAAATATCAAATCGGTCGAGCCGTTTAGGCGGAGTTCACTTACAACGAAAAGTGGCATTGATCTTCTAATATATAAAATTCTTCTGTCACGGGGTGCGTAATCGAACTCCTCCGAAACGGCTCGACCGATTCTCATGAAATTTTGTGAGCATATTGAGTAGGTCTGAGAATCGGCCAACATCTATTTTTCACACCCCTAAGTGATAAGGGTTGTTCACCCCTAAAAATTTTTTTTAAGTTATGGTCAATTTTTTTGTTTTTATTTTTTTATAATGTGGCATTAAAAAATACATACAACCCTAATTTTTTTACCCTTTTATCACCAACCCTATTCTTTAATCTATTTAATTATATAAAAATCAATACCACTTTTCGTTGTAAGTGAACTCCTTCTAAACGGCTCGACCGATTTGAATGATTTTTTTTGTATACGCTTGGGTTTTGCAGGGCCCTGGAAGGTTTAGATTCACAAATCAGCCCGGTTGATGGCACTGCACTTGATATTTTGGTTACTATCCGAGTGAAGCCGGGAGGGCCGCTAGTTTTTATATATATTTATGTATAATAAATGTGCTCCATATGTTTTGTTACCTTTAACAGAGAGTAGTACATTGATGATGCCTTGGTTCCGGTGGGTGTCGAGCAGGGAGCGGACGGTGTCAGTGCGTATGAACTCCAGGTCAGGGTAGCGGCTCGACAGCAGACGTAGCCATAGGTGTTTACTTATTCGCACCACTGTAATAAAACACAACAAATTTACGAATTTACTATTACATTTTAGTATTGCTAAAAGCATACACTAATATGCAAACTTCTCTTTTTCTTGCTAACCTTAAACCATTGATTTCTTTGAAATTATATTTCTTTTGGCGCGTTGCGGATGTTGAGAGAATACTCGTATTTTTATGCCACGAAAAACCGGCACCCTGAAGTTACCTAGTCTATATTTCAGTAAACATCGTAACTAACTTTCAGATTAATATTTCTTGTGTTTAATATTATCTATTCTACGGTTGAAGTTCCACTTTAGCACGAGGAATAAAGAAAAGAAATATTAACTTCTTGCGTGTGTGTGTGTATATTAGTATATATCTATATATATACTAAAGACTTTACATACACTACGTGTAGAGTTAGATTTTTCGCACAGTTCCTTTGTGTCAATCGTAAGCAGATGACGGGTATACTTTCTATGGCAACAGAGTGATGTGCCGCGACAAAAGTATGACACTTCCACAAGAACGACAAGGCAAGAAAGACGCTGCCCGTGCATTCGGTGTACAGCGTTTGTGGCAACTCTTTACGTAGTATATATAAACTCTTTGATATACTTACACCCGTATGACTTGAATCAGTGAGGATGCTCATTGTGAGCATCTTACGACGGAAGTACGTCACTGTGTTATTTTTAATTTTTCGTCCGCAAACGATGACGTCATCGAGAATTGTTCTTAAATTTTCCTTAGTGACATAGGGACATAGCAAGGTATTAGCAGAGGGGCCATTACCCCCTCCCTCTCTTTTTGGCATCAAATGCTCGAAAAAGGCCTCTTGCTTTTTCTTCAATCTTCTCTATCCAGTTTGCGCCACCTAGCTTTATTATTTCATTCATTCACAAAGGTGCACCTTTGTTTTGGCCTGCCTCTGGGTCGTTTGGTTTGTGATCCTATCCAAGTTACTATTTTTTAATTTTGCATTTTCCAAAATTAAAACCCTATTTCCACTTTAGCTTCCTACAATGTTCCAGAGAATCTAGGACAATTGTTGTTTGTCGAATACTATGTAATATAATAATAAATAATATGTGGATTGACTATAAGAAGGCCTATGATGCGGTGCCCCATTCATGGCTAGAAAGGGTTTTAGAGTTGTACAAAATAAATCCAACTCTGAAATCTTTTCTAAGCAAATGCATGGGACAGTGGGTCACAGTCCTTCGTCAACCAGGTAGTGTAGACAGCTCTTTTGTTTCGGAGGACTTGATTAGGATTGAAAGAGGCATTTTTCAGGGTGACAGTCTAAGTCCCCTATGGTTCTGCCTAAGTCTGAATCCTCTCAGCACTCTGCTGAAGGATTCAGAGTTAGGTTATCGTCTTCGTAGAGGAGGTGAGGTTATATCTCATTTGTTGTACATGGACGACCTCAAACTTTTTGCACCGAAACGCCAAGACTTGTTGGAGCTATTAAAAACCACGGAGGTTTTTAGTAACGCCATCAAGATGGAGTTCGGTGTAGACAAGTGTGCGGTCATGCATGTACAGCGAGGGAAAGTAGTAAATTCAGAGAATTTACAACTTTCCGAGACTATAACACTCAGATCTCTCCGAAGACGAGACCTACAAATATCTCGGTATGTCACAGTCATTGGGTATATCAGCAGATGACATTAAGAAATCGGTGAAGGAACGCTTCTTTTGCCGGCTGACAAAAGTACTTAAAAGTCTTCTGTCAGGCGGTAACAAAGCGCGAGCCTTCAACGGTTGGGTAATGCCTCTGCTGATATACTCCTTTGGCATACTGAGATGGACTCAGACTGAGCTCGACGCCCTGGACAGGAAGGTCCGTCAACTGCTCACAACACACCGAATGCTACACCCGCGCTCGTCTGTTATGAGACTGTATATTCCGCGGAAGTGGGGGGGTCGAGGCTTTTAAATGCCAAGAACCTACACAACCGCGAAGTATGCAGTCTCAGGGATTATTTCCGCAACAGCGAGTCCGGGATGCATCGCGATGTTGTGGCAGTTGACAGAAGCTTCACGCCTCTTTCACTGGCAAACGAGAACTGGCGCAAACCATCGGTGCTCAGCACTGATGACCGCAAGGAAGTGTGGAAGAGCAAGGAGCTGCACGGGCGATTCTATCGGACCCTAACGGGACCCGATGTGAATCTGCTCGCGTCGGTGAACTGGCTACGCTTCGGGGACCTCTTCGGAGAAACCGAGGGTTTTGTCTGTGCAATTGCAGACGAGGTTATCAAGACGAACAATTACCGGAAATACATAATGAAGGACGGTACGGTCGACATTTGTCGGGCATGCCACCGTCCAGGCGAATCACTTCGTCATGTTATTTCCGGTTGTTCGCATCTTGCTAACGGCGAGTACTTGCACAGACATAACCTAGTAGCCAGGATCATCCACCAGCAACTTGCTCTTCGACACGGCCTTGTCGAGTCCGAGGTGCCGTACTATAAGTACGCACCTCTGCCAGTTCTCGAGAATGGTCGTGCGTTGCTCTACTGGGACCGCTCTATCATCACGAACAGGACTATTATCGCCAATAAGCCTGATATCGTGATGGTAGACCGGTCCGAGCGCCGGGCTGTGATCGTCGATATCACCGTACCACATGACGAGAACCTCGTGAAAGCCGAGAAGGACAAGCTTAGCAAGTACCTTGACTTAGCTCATGAGGTTACCGCCATGTGGGAAGTTGATTCGACGATCATAGTCCCAATAGTCGTGTCGGCAAACGGCCTTATAGCGAAAAGTCTCGACCAACATCTCAAGAGACTTTCGCTAGACGGTTGGGTTAAGGGCCAGATCCAGAAGGCAGTCATCCTTGACACAGCACGCATCGTCAGGAGGTTCTCTCTCTGCAGCCCTAACCACCGGTAGCTTGGGTCCTGCCCGCTGCTGGCGGCACCCTAGTTTTAAGTTTTTATAATGTTTATATTTTTATACTTATTGTAAAAAACTTAGAAATTAAGAAGAATGAATAAATGACTGAAAAATAATATGTAATATGATACGGACTGACTTACTAATTTCGTGTTTGTTTGTCCTATGTTGAGTGTTTGTTCTGAATCCAATATCGCAAAAAATGTTGTGTGCTTGAGTGTTCCATGTCTATTACATCAACCGAACATAGCCCTCTGAACCACGTTCGCCATGTTGTTTTGTTTGCTAATAGTGACGACATATCCGCATGAATCAGTTTGTTGCACCACAAAACAATTAAAAACTACTTACATTTTAGTGTTATTTGTAGTTTAATTATTCTAGACATGGACAAATAATGTTTAACTAACCATTTAAAACTGAACAGCAGAATTGGAGCAGACTCAGCCGTAATTTGAGCAGTCATTTATTAGAATACTTGATTTTGCCATGAACTTGCCGCAAGGTGTTGTTTTTAACGCTTTTGAATGTCATTTTACTATGAATGAATGCCTATAAATGACCTTTTTATCTTAAATTATTTTTAATAAATGTTATCTATCATCATCATTAGCCTGTATTAGTCCTCTGCTGGATATAAGCCTCTCCCATATTACGCCATTTAGCCCAACCTCAGGTTTTACAATTGCTACAGGCTGCCTTTCGTATATCGTCGCTCCATCTTATTAAGGAACGAGCTATACCTATTACTAACAGTAATACAGGTTGTATTACGATACAATTGTAATACATGCTTGTTGTACTAATCTATATCTATACTAATATTATAAAACTGAAGAGTTTGTTTGTTTGAACGCTAGGATCTCGGGAAGTACTGATCCGAATTAAAATATTATTTTTCTATTGGATAGTCCATTTATCGAGGAAGGCTATAGGCTATAGAACATAACGCTACTATCAATAGAAGCGGAGCATGAATCAAGAATGTACCAAAAACGGGGGAAAAATATTATTTTTTGAGAGTTTTCGTAGCGTGCTTTGTCATCATGTGTCTAAGATTGCGTCATTGAATATAAACTTTGCTAATCAAATATGTTTTTAAATCTGAGTTGGTACGACTAATTTCCGACAGGTGGCGTAGCAGGTAGCTGAAGAGGTTTTTTGTTTGAAAGCGGTATTATCAGGAATGACTCAACCGATTTCAGTCATTCTTTCACCGTTGGATATGTACGGGATCTCTATGAGTGCTTTATTATAATGAACCACGGCTGAAGCCGGGGCGGAAATCTAGTATGACATAAAAGAGCATCATTACCATCATCAACCTTTATTAGTCGATAGACCTGGATGTTTGTTGTATGTGTCACTGTTTCACTCACTTGCGAGGGTGAGAGTGAAAGTGCTTATGAGCGTTTTTAAAATAAAGTGTACCATGGCCGAAATTATTCTCAAATTTTAAATGTGATGTTTTTGATGATTTTTTTGATTAGAAAGTTGTAAGATGTATCACAGTTAATGAAACTATATTTATTTCCTTCTATAGCAAGCTATTTTACGAGAAATCATAAAATTTTACTGGCCCTGTGGTAAAAAATGTCAGTTTTGCGACTATCTTAAAAGCTAACTATCTTACAAGTTTGACGAAACACACAAACTATTTTAAATGTAATTTGAAGGTAAATAATATTAAACAAAAAAAACAGGGCAATATAGTGAAAAAATTAATAACATGTGAATTATATACTAATTTTAAGTTCGGTTTTGTCACAACTGATGTTAGTAACAGTTTACTTTTCTATGTTATGTAATGGTTAAGTAGTTTCATTGGGAGACTATATTATAGTTTTCGAAACATATTATTATTTTTAATATTGAAATTAAATAATGTGTACCCTTTCATATTAAACAATTACAAAAACTAAAAATTCCCTCGTCGCAAAACATAGGAAATTGCAAAACCGACAGTCCCATTATTGTAAGGCTGGGTTTACATGAATAATTTTTTGAGATAAATCTAATGCGATGGAATAAAACTTTAAAATGTTTAATACTATGGGGGAAAGTAAAGGCTAATTAAAAAGTATTAGGTATAATTATTTCACAAATCAGACATAATGTATCAATGTATAATCACAAATTTAAATTAGTTGTTTCTTTTACAACTCGAGCAATCGGTACCTTACGTATTTTCACAACCTTTGTTTAAGGCATTGCTAAATTTCCATACAATTAACAAATCTAAGCAGTACGGGCTACAAATGAACCTACATAATATATAAAACCACAAATAGTAACAAAAACAACAGGTAGGTATTTTGTAGCTACTAACATAATATTTAAGAGGTAATACCATGAATTGAATTGTATTCAGCATTTGCTAACAATAAAACAAAACTGGCACTCGTCATCGGTACCATGTTTTATTAGGCGGAATCAAAAAAATAACATGACTTTGATTCTTTAAACTAATTATAAATCAGAAAACTATGATAAAAAGAGTCAATAATTCCAACAAATTACACATTCTTCTGAAGGAAAATGATCGTAAACACATAGTTGACAATTTTTGCACCAAAAATATGAATATTTCAATAAGTAAAAAATATCAGTTCTAGTCATGGCTAGCACTAAATGCGTCGGTCTTTGTGCATTATCTACATGTAGCTTCCATAGCAATATGCAGTTATGACAAAGTGAGTTACAGGCCAAGGCCATTTCATTTAATATGATTGTAGTAACACTGTTCCAAATCATATCTTGCCAGAATTTTATCAATATCGTTATAAATAACCATGGTGTAGCTCTTATAGATGTTCAATCTGAAAAAAAAGAAAACAAAGTAAGTAAAGGTGCAACAAATATTACACTATCAAACCTTCTGTAATGTAATGTAAACAAAATTAACTGTAAAAATTATAATGTAAACCTTGCTTTATAGTGTCGGTTTTGCGACTTTGCTAGTCAGCCTGGTAGGTCACGGGATAAAATGTCGCAAAACTGACGTGACGCTCTCTTTCCTTATTATATTGTGAACTGTATTCTAACGAAAACTTTTACACTAAATTTGTTATTTTAACTACATTACGACTATTATAAAATTGTTAATCTTTCATATATCGTGAAATGCTGTAAACTTACCGGAATCAGCGGTTATTGCGTCTCAAATCCGACACAAGAAATCTGGACGATCGTGGCACAACAAAATATACGTATTGCTTACTCGGTTTCGTTGTCGCAACTAGTTTTTATTTTATTTCGAACAGTACACTGTAATGTTAATATTATCAGTTCAGAAATTACAAATCCGTATTTATTATTTGAATAGCAGAAATAGCCGTGACAAACCTGACATGTCCGGTCGGTACCATTTTTTACATGTTTGTTGGAAATTAAATTGTGTTGCTGTGAATTTTAGGTTTAAATTAAAAAATACCAGGGCCGATAGACGAGTTAGAGTACTTTCAAACCGTACCAAAAAGTCATTGTATCGCGTGGAAAAAAAATTCAGAACAGCTTTTAACATCGAAAAATTTGAGTGGGAGACACGACAAAAACTGACTTTTTGCTGATAAAAATTGGTCATTATTTTAATTGCTTTTATTTTTTTCATATTTTTGGTACTTTATTTGCTAGTTGAAAGTATGTTTAATGCTTACAGTCATTAAAATATTCACCAGATCATCATATTACTAGTTACTAATACTTCAAACACAAGGGACAACCGAAAAGTGGGGGGTACACTTTTTTGTGAAAACGCTCTTATGAGAGAGCAATGGTGCAAGAAAAATACATACCTATAAGTATCTACAAAGTTTCATAATTAAATTCTAAAATAATACAAAACTGTTACAGAAAACTGCGTCAAAATCAGATCAAAAAAGTCTATTCAGTTTAATTTCTGTTAAGTTTGGTAATTTTGAGTAAACCTTTACATTCGTATTAAGTATTAGTTATCTTTGACTGCCCCCTTGAACAAAATTCTGGCTCCGTCCACTATGAGCACGTTTTTAATGTAATTTTCAAACTCTACTTTTATAATTGTCTATGATTATTCTGGTAGGTACGTCAAACATGTCTTCTGTGTGTCATAACAAACACAAAAATATTTGTTTTAAATTTGATATTTACTGGATGGTGAAGTGATTATAACGATAATGTAAAAACACAACTGATTTTAAAATTCACATCTTAATGATATTTAAAGATTTTAGGTATAGTTGATTATGTGATCAATTTAAATTTCAGTGGAAAAACTAACGGTAACCGTGAAGAGAAATTGAAGCTGAAACTCTCCACGGCCTAAATTTTGAAAATAATGTGTTAATAACAGTTTACTTGTGAAGATAGTCACAACCAGTATCTATTGGAGATAACAACATCATGATGAACGAGTTTTATAAGCTACGAGTATCCATTTCTATAAAAAAAACTAGCAGCGTCGTACTCTTATTCACGAAATAAACGCCAATAGCTCTCCTGAGATGCTTTGGCGACATGCTGGTGCCTGGTGAGGAGCTTTCAAAATTTCTGAACTACTTAAAACTCTCAAATAGGCTCATTGCTCATCAGATACCAATCTAGACAAAGATACTATGGATTATATGGAAGAGAAATCATAAACTACACTTGGATTGCTGGCGCCTTCGGTTACTGTAACACATTTTCATGTTATAGGTGTTTAAAAAAATTAAAAATCTTAAATAATTGACAATAAAATAACGATAAGACCATAAGATAATAAATTATTTTATTTCTTGCTGTGTGATATCTATATTCATAAAAAATCTTTGGATTAAATTATAGTTTACAAATCTAGAAAAACCACGTTTTTATTGATAGTAGTCTTTCTTTTTCGAATAGAATGAAGATTTGATATCATTTTCCTCTTTTCTTTTATAAATCATAATATGATGGTGATTGTTATAGTGTTTTTCTTGCATAAATATAACCACTCCACTAAATTTTTCCACTTCGTGGTCTCTACACGCTGGCTCAGTGCGGCTTGGTGGATGACACATGATCTATTATTACAAATTTTATTCTAGTTTCATGTCGGTTTCATGATTTTTTCATTCATATTTTTTAAGTCCATTACGCACTCGATTTGGGAAATACGAAGTAAAATCGGCAATGGCCGACTAGACCAGCCGGAACTTTTAGCAATTTCACCATCGATATAATTAAAGAAACGTTTTAAGAGTTAGATGAATTTTACCAATTTTTTGTTTGATATTTGTGTTTTCAATCTAACTTGGCAAGTGGGTGACGGGTCGTAATATAGAGTTCTGTAGTTGCTTGTCATATTTTATTTTTGTTACGAAAGTAATAAATAAACTGAGGACACTTTCGTGCCCCCGCCAAGTTTAGAATAATAAACCTAAATAATAATAATCTATGATTACATTAGTTTCTCTGAACATAAAATAGGACCCAAAGTTTTAGTCGTCTATTAGATGGCTAACGGCCGAAATGGGATAAGCGTCAATTTTTGAGGTATGGACTTATATAGATTAGACTTATATAGGTTAGAATCGCCGTTTTTTTCTGCGTCGTTTGGTCTGGGTTACATGCTTCTAAGTGTTACTTTTTGTCGTTTAGGCAGTAGTAAAACAGGAGACGAAGCCATTTTTTTGTTATAAGCGACACATTTTTTGTGAATTTTAATTTTGGTTTTGATCGACAAATATTTTAAAATATTGGACTTAGGGCTTTTTTTTGCTGTGGTTTAGGCCGTCACAGATCTAGCTATCATACATATTTTCATAATTCATAGCTGGACATATTTCCGTATATTTTCTATACAAATGCTCGAGTGTTCAAACACGCAGCTATATAATATATATTTTGTGACGTCACCAAAATATACCGTAATATATAATATATTCTGCATATTAATATACTTTATGGCTTAGCAAGATTTTGAATGTACAGCGAGTTTCAGATTGTCCGAGCACACATCACTAGTTGTTTTACAAGCTTTTACTTTACATATTGCTTTCACCTATCCCGACATTAACCAAGTTCTGATGATGGATCTAGATTTCGAGACGGTGGTCATAGGAACTCTGTAATGAAACGACGAATTCCCGTCAAATCGAGAATTGTTTTATTTGTCTTGATGAGTACTTTGGTTATCATATATCATTATTTGATTTTGTTTGAAGAGCGTACAACTTTTACAATTATATAGAAATGAACGAGAATTGCAACCCCTTATCTTCGCCTGCGCTGAGTGGGACAGCTTTCAAGTGACGGCATAGTGCTAAATCTTATTATTTTATACCTTACTACTTACCTACATTTGACCCATAAATTTTGTACCCGTAGTAGCCTGTAGTCTATTACTTCCAGTGCAATATGCACTGAAAATAATTATATTGATTCATAATAATGATACAATGTTTAATAATTCAATAACCTTCGAAATTTTGTATATGTATCGGCGTACCTACATCACGGTAATATTACTATATTACCGTGCCTACATCTTCTCAAATTTGCATACCGAAAGGTTGAATATGGAGCGTTTTCATACTTATTATAAGATCCTTTTGTACCCATTTTCGCAAATAAAGATATTATGATTACGATTACAATTATTGTTTTAATAATTATTATAGAGCACGAATTCTATTCATGTTGGTACTTTTTTTCAAGATAGACAATGGAACCCTAATTTGACTTAAAATGCTGCCATATTTAATCCAAAATTACGTCAAGTTTTGTAAAAGTGCAATCCGATATGTCGTACAAAGAGGTTGTTAGTTTTAATCGACTATACTCCATGAGCAACAACATTTATGTTAACCTAGCGGTATATAAGTAATTTCCAAAAAATGTCTTTTAAATCACATCATCGAAAGAAACGTTTCAGGATTGTTGTAATTATTTATTATTGAATTATCGAATTGAAAACTTCTTTTGGCTCACCACTCACATAATTTTTTGTAGGCTGTGAATGTAGCTCATCTTCATGCTCATAAATGCAAGAAATGTTCAGATGAGCTACTGAGAGAGAATATGATTGGGCATTTGAACTTGGCCTTGAGGCAGTCTCTAAATGGGGTGATGTCATAAAAAGACGCAGGCGTGTTTGTTCTCCGTTAAAAGGAGTCCGTTTCAACTGACTCCTACTTTTCGAGGCGTATCTGTGTCGGTTATTGACCATCTAGAAGTTTTGGGCGTTTCTTTGTCATCGACTCAACTTTGGCACGTATATTGAATCTAAGGTTAAATTAGCCGCCAAAAAACTAGGAGTCCTCTCAAAGGTGCAAAGATACTCCCATTCTGAACAGTTGCTCATCATCATCAGCCTGTATTCGTCCACTGCTGGACATAGGCCTCCCCTATGATACGCCACTCAGCCTGGTCCTCGGTCTTACTTCTCCAACCGCCACCAGCTGCCTTTCGAATATCGTCACTCCATCTAGTCTCAGGACGTCCTACACTACGTTTGCCGATTCGCGGTCTCCACTCCAGAACCCGTCTGCCCCAGCGGCTAGCGGGTCTGCGACAGATGTGACCGGCCCACTGCCACTTCAGTTTGCTAATACGCTGAGCTATGTCGGTGACTCTAGTTCTCTGACGAATTACTTCGTTCCGGATGCAATCCTCAGAGAAACCCCAAGCATAGCCCTTTCCATAGCTCGCTGAGCGACTTTAAGCTTACGGACCATTTTAACTGTCAGTGTCCACGTTTCAGCACCGTAGGTCATAACGGGTAAGACGCACTGGTTATAATTTTTTGTCTTGAAACTTTGTGGGATGGGTGACGATAAGACTCCACGTTTGTGATAAGAACGTCTAGGTTGTAGAATGCGTTGCCTGAGTGGGGTTTCCCCGATAGTTACAATCTTGCTGTCTTCATGTCGAGAGTGAATCGGTTTCTTCTAGGTAAGCACGCTCCATCGTAGATCGCATCATCGCTTAACATCAGGCGAGATGGTGGTCCAGTGCGAAGCTATTGTAGTTAAAAAAAAAGATGAACCGCCGACTATGCCAGAGTGAGAGAGATCAGATGCCGCTGTCTGTCAGCTGTCACGTGTCCCTGTGTATACTACGAGTATGTTCAATTTATATGCCATCATTTTTATTTATAACAACGATTCAATAGTTTTAAAAGTTATTTCTTATTTTAGTTTTCACTTCTGCCGTGCGGTCTTTAGCACACACTATTAGTATTCTGTGAATCGCATTAAGATTTTTATACAAAAATATTTTTAAAACCATTATTAATTTTTGGGGTGCCCTATACTTAGAGCTGACATTCGATTGTTTTTTCATCAAACCCATTCGGGTTTGATACATAAAAACATATATTAACATGCAAACTTCCTCCAAAAATTGGTTAGAACTCGGTTTAGTAAGTCTTAGGTTTAGTAAGTAGTTCTTTTATAGAACGCCATAAATACACTATTATTTAAATATCGATCAAAGTTACAACGAACTACAAGAACTCATGTATTATGTTGCTTGCGGAACCCTTCATGGGCGAGTTGGATCTGCACTTGGCCGCTTTAATCTTTTGTGCTAAGGTCTATCATCATCAGCCTGGATTCGTTCACTGCTGGATATAGGCATCTCCAATAATACGCCACTCAGCCCGATCCTCGGTGCTACGTTTATTTATTTATTTAGAACACACAGTCAAGTCTTAATGATTAGTTTCCAGCCGTCTTTTGTATATCGTCACTCCATCTAATCACAAGGCGTCCTACACTACGTGTGCCGATTGCCGGTCTCCACTCCAGAACCCGTCTACCCCAATGGTTATTGGGTCTGCGACAGATGTGACTGGCCCATTGCCACTTCAGTTTGCTAATACTGAGTTATGTCGGTGACTTTAGTTCTCTGCCGAATTGCTTCATTGCGGATGCAATCCCCTCAGAAACCCCAAGCATAGCTCCATAGCTCCGTCGCTGAGCAACTTTGGGCTTTTGGCCTCTGACTTGTAATAATAAAAAAATGATGATTATGATAATGACGATTATTTTGGGGATTGTGCTGTAATTGAATTTGACGATAAAAGATGTCACTGAGTCGGTTATCTGACAATTATATTTATGTAACATCCAAGTGTCAGCTGGCTGATCGGGGAAAACTGTTGTCGTTTGATTGATGTTAGATATAGAACTTATCTCATCTAGCTTATTTTTGTGAAGAGATTTTAGAGAGGAGGCAGATTAGTTTTTGATTAGGCTAGTTATTTGGTTATTTTTGAATCAAGTACCTAAGTTTGTATAACTTTGCTTTCGTATTTCCTGTTCATTCTTCACTATTTTGGGATTCTCCCTGATGAACAGAAAATCACCTTAACATGGCAACATATAAGCAGATATACTTACGTCAATGACAAGGTCATTTTTAATTTGATGCATAGATTACAGTTTGATGCACAGATTACATACATTTGATGTTTTCTCACATTTTTTTTTGTTTTGGCATAAAAAAAATTTAAATATTATTCTGATCAAATACAGTATTTAACAGTTTGTAAACGTACATATTAATTTTATACCACTTCAAAAAAAAATATATTTCTTATATCAAACAAAACAAAATAAATATATAAACAAATAAATGTTGGTGAGCATTTCACATACAACCCAAACCAATCAAAGCTTGTACTATGGGAGCCAAAATGCTAATCTAGACACGCGGCAGTGAGTCATGCCAAGTTACTACTAGTATAGTTCCGAGCACTTGGTCGACGCGACGCGTGACCAAACTGCTAGCGTTTATTTGGCCCAACGCATAAGCATTGCCATTCAGCTTGGTAATGCCGCCAGCATGCTGGGTACGCTTCCGATTGGTAGTGGGCTTGAACATCTTGATTATCTGTAGACCTACAGTGGTCTATGGTTAATTCAGGTGTGCTTAATGTAAGTTAGGTAGGTTTGTAGTGTAGTGTAGTTCTCATTGTATTTTAGTTTTGTTATTAAAGGCCCGTATAGTTGTAAATACATACTTATCACACATAGTAACACCCAGACACAAATATGTGTACTCATATGCACTGGGTGGGAATCGAACCCACGACCTTTGGCTTTTAAAAACCTACACTTGGTCTTCATTTATCTTTGTATCCGTATTTTTTTGTGACGTGGGTTATAACAATTAATTATTCAATTAAAGGCTTTATATTTACAGGTGACAGACGCAATGAAAATACTAATTAGGCGCTAACACTGTTTTATTTCACAATTTCATTTTGTTTTGACTACATTGGGAACCAAAATAGCTAGTCTCGTCGCTATGATGTGTTAATAAATACGTATTATACGATTGTATTTTCGTAACAAATTCTTAAACGCTGAATGAATTGAAAGTGTGGAGAGCTGAAAATTTCATCAATATTTTGTCAGTTTTTCCTTAACCATATATTTATTTTGTCCACAGTCTTATCCGTTTTCACGTGGCGTTACTGTCTTATACTCGCCAGCATTTATTTGTAAAGACGTAGTTCAAGAGTTTCTTCAAATGACTTGAGGAATTAATCTCTGTATGACGCCATTGGGGGGCGGATTCGATGAACTTATTAGACATAATCAATAATGACGTCAGTCATGACGTTTTTTAATGTCACAAATTTTGGCTCACAGTTTTTTGGAACCGTCTCCAAAACTATGAAACAGACTCAATAAGAAATTCAACCAATAAGAAGTCTTGTTATGTTGTATCTGTGACAACCTATGATTAAACACTTTTCTGGATGAAGCACAGGCCAGGTTTCAAACACTTGTATGCTTAATCACGCATGTTAGTCAAGTTTCGCCACTAAGTTGACAAGGTGAACTTATCAGCCAATTATTGGCTGATATGTTTTTTGGTGTTTAACACTCAAACAGTCTATCTAGACAAATGTGCAATCAATGGTCACAACTAACAAAATGCAATATTTGTTTATTTTCTTCCGATAATTTTACTTTATTTAATCATGTATCTATATTTAAAAGACAGCAAACCTGTTTATAAGTTCAATTCACGGTTAAGGGTACCGTAAAATCACATAATCGAACGCCATAATAAAATTGTGATGATATGAATTAACAGGAAAATTCTTGGGAAATTGGTTTCACAACAAAGTAAGTACTTGAATTCTTTTAGCATATAATGTAAGGGAATAATAGCATTGAATTACAGTTAAATGGTCTGCTTATGAGGCCCGTGACTTTCAATTACCATTTTAGTATCAAAACTATCCGGGTCTCACAAAAATGAATTTAAAAAAATTTCTCAACCTTATGACTGTGTGATGGTGATACGTATTCGATTGTTCGTTTTCATTTCTAAAGAGCGCGATCTTGTCGTTTTATGATATAGCTACGCGCCTTGTCGTGATTGTATCTGATATAATTAATTATTAAGTAAACCAGGCTGTAATTATTTATTTACAAATCTGGCACATCTCAATCGAAAGCTGTAATTTTGATACTACTATGCGAATAAATGTAGCAAGTAGTAGTTTTTATTTCATTATATAATTTCGTCTCCCTATTTCAGATTGTGTGTGCTGATCTCCACAAAATTTCACAGCGTGCGCAACAAGATAGGTGGCCGTCTATCTAAAACAATAAGCATTGAATCACGCTACGTTTGCAAAATTTCTACACAGAAAAAATATTGTTTCGCATTGCTATTTCGCATGCATAGGTGCATAGATTGTACAAACATACAAATTATTAATTCCGATGGACGAAATCAAACAGCTCGCGGAGCTTTTTAAACAGTATCCTTTCAGGAGAAAAAAGATTTGAAAATATCGAAAGAGAATACCAGGATTTCGAAACTACAACCACCAGAGCAATACATTGCCATACTTTTAAATGTAAACATTTCACTATAAGATAAGCCTTCAGTAAACTGCAGTTAGTTTATTCTAATGCGTTATGCCCTTTTTGATTATTTTTACTGTAGTACTTTCTGTAATTTTGTATTGTAAGTAATAAAAGTGATTCAATCACAATCAATAAATTGTTTTATTTTACATGAATAAGAGTAAAGATAACTGTTTGGATAACCTTATCAATTTTTTTTAAAGCTTTGAAAGTATCCTTAATTTTTAGTCATATCTTACTTCTTATTTGTATAATTTATTAAAGCTCCTAAAAATATCTCAGAATCTAAGGAGTACTACTACAGAACCAGAAAAGATATCTATAATAGTTCGTAAATATGGACACAATTAACTAACTAGCAGTTGCTTGTAAGCAAATTTATTTAACGTAGTCATCTATGAAACGGGTTATACCATGTTTTTGATAAATTGGGTTGTTTCAGCGTTATCAGTGCATTGTTCATTAAATACGTATGTATCGACTAAACAAAGATACGTAGCAGGGTCATGATAGAGAAAGTAGGAGTGTACGTATTGTAGGTATATCTATATCGGCATATCTGTGGGCTTGTCGATACAGAAACGCGAGAATCATTAGCAAAGGTTGCAACGTGCTCTGCCGACTTGCGTTCATCAGACGTTGTCGCCCTTTTTAGGTGCCGTATGCCAATTTCTCTTTGAATGGATATATAATAATTGTCTACAGGTATTTTTCAATTTGTCCTCTTTGGTGCATGTTTTGAAATCTTATTTTATTTTATGTCATAGACAATTTAGAAAGACCCAGTAAATATTACTGAAAAGAAACCGTTTAAAAACGTCCTTGACGCAGTATTACAGGTAAAATACGTAGTTAGGTTTGATAAAAATCTCTTCAGGCACAAAACTGATGACGTCACTTTTGGGCGTGGTTTAGAAAATGACGCTATAAAAGTAGTGAAACGTCACGAAACTAAATGGTTCTCAAAAAAAAAGGCTAATGAGCATGCTAGATGTGCATACGGAATGCGGGGGTTACACTCTTTTAATTTACATTAGCCATTTGTGCGTGTTGGCTACGCTGATAGCACATGTCGGCGATTCTTTATAAATAAATTAACCACCATCTGCTCTGATTCCTACTACGATGGAGCGTAGGTACTTAAACAAACCTAGAAGAAACAGATTCACTCACGATTTGAAGACACCAAGATTGTAACCATCAGGAAAAACACCTATTCAGGCATCGCGTTCCACAGCCTAGACGTTCTTATCACCAAAGTAGAGTTGACTCTACTTTTGTGATAAGAAAGCTCTTCATTCGAGTCTTTGGAACATCAGCTATGAAACGATGTCGCTTTTCCCAGCTACGAGCACCCCATTAGAAAAAAAACAAGGTGCCCATGTAGATCAGCACACAGCCAGTAGTGTATCTGATAAAAAACCCGATGAATTTTACGGCTATTTCCAACACTTAGAAGTGTCTTGCGAACTATGAAATACAATGCAAGTATGTAGCTTTTGTTGGATTTTCTAAAGTGTATTGTACTGTCCTTCTTAACGCCTCAACCGCAAATTCGGCAAGTTTCAATTGTGCGCTCTTAAATGGCTGGCAAAATCTATTATTACCTATATTGAAGGCACACAGCGTAAAGGATTCTCCGACTTTTTTGTAAAACACTAGTCGCCCCGCGAACGGTGCTCTGCCATACATTGAGCTGATTGAGCTGAAAACCATCCTAACATTCAAGTGAGATCAAACTGCTCACGTTGTGCAAAATTTCATTAAAATCGTTTTCGACAAACAATTCGCCACGAAATTTTAGTAAATAAAGGTAGGTTTAGTTTTAACTCTGATTTATGTATCTAATGTGAGCTAGGATGTAGCCATTTTTTGTAACAATAATAGGTGAAATAGCAGTGCTAGGTAATGATTTGGACTGTTCATGTTCCAATAGCTGCGTGTCACTGTACTGCTATGTGGCAGACATGTTGTTTACCATCAGGCACAAGTCTTACTCGTCGTCGACGTCAGGTCACTCTTTACTTAAAAAAAAGTTGAAATTAAAATTCGTCTTTCCCTCATGTTTTCTTTTAAAATAGTTTGGTGACCTTAAAATTGCATGGCTAAGTACCTATTCTGCGTCAGCTATTCATGCGAAGCTGATTATTGTATGAACACAAACTGAAAAATTTGAATCTATACGAACTAAAAGCGGTGTTTACAAATCAGAATGTAGGGCTTTTGTGGTAAGCTGATTTGATATGCTTATATTTTAATAGTAGTTGTGGTAATTAGATCTTAGCTAAAGTAAGGATAGTACAGTTGAATTAAATTTCAGGACTTGCCTTGACAGTAATTAGTGATATTGCTGCAATTGTAAAAAAAAAGTTGTACGCGGTTACACGACTGGGTAGAGGTGCGCCCGCGTCCGGTGAAACTTCTAAACAAATTCCCAAAATAAATGCTATAATTAAATTTTGAAAGATTCCAAATTTGAAAAAGCACTTACCAACGTAAGATATTGCTAAAGCAGGTAATGCGGAGACTGCGATCCAGAAAGCGCAGTAGGTGTAGATTCCGTCGGCCAGCCGCGACCGCTGGCCGGCTGTCTTGCGCGCGGGCACCATCACTACTGGCGCTGCTTTCTCGCAAGCTTGTCGGTTGCGCCCTTTCGCTGCTGCGGACAAATGTTACTATTTACCGTTCGTACATGAAGTGCATTGCGACTTGCCCTTCTACCGTCAAATCAATCGTTCGCTTTGCCGTTGCTGTCTCTATAGTTTCCAGCTAAAAGAAAAGAGAGAGCAATATCAAAGGAAGACAGATTTAGTCGTAGACCCTCTGTTTTGATCGTAACGCAGTATCATTAGAATTTCAATACTAAAACTAATTACTGAAACTTCTCCTTAGTGTCGTTATCATCGTAATTTTCCTGTTTCTGAGACTTGAAAAATACCTGTGTGCCAACTTAATTTGAATATTTGATCCAAAAATCGCAGAGAGCTTAGCGGTCAAGATGTTATTTGTTAATTATTTACTTTCGAGATTACGTACTAATTAACAAATTGTTTGTAAGAGAAGCGTGCGCTCGCCGCGGTTGCAAGATTTGCACTGGTGGTTTGTGGATTTTGGATTTGCATTGCACTGGTGAAAGGCGCAAGGCAGGCGGCCGGTGCATTGCCGTCTCTGTCTCATCTATTGTTTTCGCTCAGGTATACGAATATACAGCCTATTCGTACCTCTGTTTCTAAAAATATTTTATGTACATTATTTATGAACGTACTCGTATTTTTTATTCCGTTTCAGGTTAACGCCAAAGGCTTATTGACCTTATTGAATACAGGCTTCGTGTGCTCAATACATTATATTATGAACTGAGCAACTTCAAAAGCTGTATATTACATCATTCATTCATCATTCATTTACATATTTCAAGAATTTGAACAAAATATAACAATATCAACAGATTAAAACAGGAGTGATTGATTGAGAAAATCCACTGATATTAAATCTAAAATAAAATTATAAATGTCAAACTTTAAAATTAGAACATTAGGCACCATTCAATGTAGTGTCGAGTGAAATATACGGAGATTCCATGATAAAGTGGCGTTGTATACGAATGGCCACACAAGTAAAAAGTAATAATTTCGGGGTCAATGGAACTGTATTTATAAACATATTAAGTTAGGTATATGGTATATCAGACTGATAATGGTAGGCTCGCTTGTTTTGTTCTTATCACCAACCGGAATTTTGGAGTTATTGTTATCAAACACTAGCAATGACCCTCGGCTTCACTTACTATCTGGGATACTCTACGGACTGGTTTTAATCATGTTTATCTTTTCCGAGCGCGTAGAGTTACTGTGGATCACACCTATTTATTAGATTATCAGTCTATTTGTATTATTGTAAAGGTATAGAAGGTATCCAAGCTGGTTAAAATTTGTTCCCAAACTACTATACAATGATATGAAATTATGAAGGATAACACTAATCAAAAGAAGCAGAACAGTGTAACAATGATTTTTTTTTTTCTAACCTTTTTAACTTCAGTGATACGTCTCTTTTAAGACAAAATCATTAAACCTGTTCGTGAAACATTCGTGTTACACATGAAGACTAGTAAGTAATTGTTTGTAATGAGATAATACTGTGAATGAATACGCTTTAATTGATTTTGATAAAATTGTTCCATAATAACCGGAACATATCATAGAAATGTAGAGATTTTCGTAAGTATATCTAGATATACCTTGTTGTAGAAGCGATATTAAAGATATTAACAATACAAATTTGAGATAATTTATTCTCAGTATTATCTCACTAACAATTACTATTATTGGTATTTCTCAGTATGATCATTAGAAATACCTAATTAATTTCCATATCACTGCTTAGTAATTATGATGAAATACATTTTTCTTCGACGATGCGATGCTAATTACTTAGTGATTGTAATAAATACATTTCTCAAGTTATAAAATAGTCAAAGAGTATATAAATTACTAGCAGTACCCCCGCGGTTTTACCCGCTTAGTTTATGTACCCGTTATTTTCCTAGGATAAAAAGTAGCCTGTGTTATTCTAGACTATAATGAAACTGTGTTCCAAATTTCTAGCCGATCCGTTCATATATAGGGAACATAGTCTGAAGTTATGTCTGTTTTAAAAAAAATGTGCTGCGTGAAATAGTTTCAAATAGTTTAACTTATATCACAGGCATTGTAAATGGTATGCGAGGTAAAAGAGGATGCATTATTAAAGGTAAATTTAGTAAGATTATGGTGTTTTAATTTCATTCTTGTAGCTTCTGTATTCATTGCGATGCGAAAAAAAATGTTGGTTGTGTGCCTAATGTATGAGATGGCATTAGGTGTATGCCATCTCACCGAATAGGAAAATTTTCAGTTGGCTAGTTATTTACAGCAAATCGAGAAGAATTTAGGTCTCTCAATTTGGGCAAAATCAAACAAACTGATCGACCAGAGTTTGATAACTCTCTGGCTTTGCATTACTCTTCCGAAGCAGGGCCAGGGCCTTCAAGGTTAGGATTCCCAGGCTATTTATCGAACTAATCCAAGCCCTACGATAACATATGTATATTATCCAGCCTTTGCAATTAAAACGAATAAATTATCGTAAAAAGCTAAATACGAAATATATAAAAAGTATGCCGTCTCACCCACTGGGGTTGGGTGAGATGGATTTTCGATTCTTTTTAATTATTGATTATTTCTCTATAACAATAATTCTTATTCAACTTTGAGACTCATTGTTAACTAAGAATGAATCATTTAAGAATAAAGAATGCCTTTTTATTTCAATATCAATTTGTGTTTTTCTATAAACTATGATTTCAAAACCTATGCCATCTCCGATCATGTTCTTACGTGATTGAGCAACAAACATCCAAACATTAACATTTATAATATTAGTAGGTTGATATGGTCGTTGAAAGCATTTACAGGATGCGTCAGATACTCGAAGTCTGTAGTTTCTAATGCTCGTAGTAATAATAATAAGTAAGGTACATCTTTATAAGCTAATTTCGCAAATTTTGTTCGTCAAATAAACGATCCACCAAATGAAATATCAAAACGACGCGACACTTTGTGTAAATTAAAGTATTTGTATGTTCTTTACTATATATTATGATTATAATAGTAAGTGTCACGATCGGATGAAATATACTTTACGACTTATTCTCATACCTACTAAACACAGATAAGATTAATAGAAACGGTCTGGCTATTTCACAGTAGAATAAACACATCCTAACAAGAGTTTTATACATGCGAGTATGTCGTAGGATAGTTTGTAAAACTGTGTTTGCGCAAAAAATCCAAGGTTTTTGTGAAGAGCATTAAAAATAATTAGACAGTGGCTCCGATATTACTTACTTGCTGAAAAAAATAAGTTTTTTTGCAAAAACACGAGTTGGTTTAATATGATGGCAAAAATAATAGTCGATTTCTTATGATTTCAACACTGATTTACTGACTGATTCATAGCAACCTTGATAGCAACGGATTCTCTACTTCAACTTCAACTTTTATCTTTGGCTTCTGTAAGCTTTGCCGCAACTTCGCCAACGTCTTGTGTGTAGTTAGTGGCACATTCTTCTGTAGTTGTTTCGATAATAATGCAGCGTAACGTTGAAGATGGCGGATTTTCGGAGAAGACTGATACTTTTTGTTAGTAATTAGTTTCTAACTGCCAATAAGTAAGGATATAAAATGCACAAACACAATAAAATAAACAAACACGTGTAGAGGTTATACCCACCACCGAGTTGTACGACAGACTGACATGAATCAACGGATTCTCTAATTGATTGTTGACTTGACATTTCACTTGTAAATCCATTCTGTCACGTGCATTTCTTACGACGTTTTTTTGTAGAGCAAGAGCCAACGACTGCCATGCATTATTGCATTATTTTATAAACGCCTAAAAACAATCTTTGTGTGTTCCTTACGCAGGTAATAACGATCCCCAGAAATAAAAGGGTAGTGTTGGCTTTGGTAGGCTACAATTGAACCTCACTGTCGTTAAAATGTAAAGTTCAATGCTTAAGCTATTTAGAAATAAAAAAAATATATCAAGACAATACTCCATTTATGAAGTTCGCTGATAGCGAATGAATGGAGTGAGGTACAATTTTACAAATTAAACACTTTTTCTACCTGCCAAAGCCACCATAACCTTGACAAAATGTTAGAGCTGGGGATCGTTATTACATGAGTAGGGAAGATATCTACTTAGCAAAATTTTCAGTTTTATAAATGTAATTTTTTTTTATTGTGTATTGGTTGGACCCGATTTCCGTGGTTTCTTGGGATCTTGGCAGAGTAAGCCTGGGAAAGTACCATACCTTTGCCAGTTATTCTACCGCCAAGCAGTAATGTGCAAACATTTCTGTGTTCCGGTTTGAAGGGCAATGTTTCCAGAGAAATTACTTACTTACTACTTACAGGGCTTAGAGATATAGCATGTTCGATCTCTAGGTGACGAGCGTGGTGCAGTGCTAGGTAATAATTTGGACTCTATATGTCGTGTTGTTATGTGACAGGCATGTTGCTTACCATCAGGGACATGTCCTGTTAGTCTCGTCACTCTATGCTATAAAATAACAAAGGTTTTGCAGTCTTGAACTCTTACCTTTCACTATTCGTTGTTAATAATAATTGTGGTTGAGCTTGATAAGTGATGCGCTAAGTTATGAAGAGACGTTTAAAATGAACCGATATAACCGATACAAGGGAAAAATTAAAGCTGAAACGGACACCAATTTTGAGATTAGTCTGCTAAGGAACCATTCAATATAGAGCTATGAATGTGTTACGCTAACGAACAGGACGGAACTATGAAAGTAGACGTAACTTACAATTCACAGTGACAGAGAGCTATAAGTTCAGCGCACGCGCACGATCCAGTAGCATCAAACTCGTTTTCTAACAAAAGAAATAGTTGAACACATGAATATGGCCACAGAACGTGATATCTGTTCTGTGGATATGACAACCTGAAGGTTGTTCACGTAAAACAGCTTTTAAAATATAATAAACTAGCCGTGTCCCGCGGTGCTACCCGCATAGTTCCCGTTCCCGTTATTTTGCCGGGATAAAGAGTAAGTGTTCTTCCAGATCATGATCTACTTGTATTCCAAATTTCAGCCCGATCTGTTCATACGTTCCGTGATTGACCTACAAACATCAATACATCCAACATTTATAGTGTTAGTACGATTATATGCGTATAAAATTTACAGTAAAGAACAGAAAATTAAGCCGGTTCGATCATTTTTATCGTATTCTAAAAAGTATTCAATGCCCCGGTAAAATTTGTTCAAAAGTTTCCGGTTATTTTTGGTCACAACTTTTTTTCCATTTTATGATATACCTATGGAGATAAAGTAATAATTTTCTGTTAAAGTAATTTATGAAAGGTACAACGCGAAAACCATTTGCGCCCTTTTTCCAAAATAGGGACGAGGGAGGCGGCCTCACAAATTTCAACTTATACTAACCTCCCTTACACATCAAATAAATTAAATTACGTCGTCCGAGAAACGCACGCTAAGGTCTAAAAAAGTAATATTTCAATGTAATGGACTACTATGATAAATGTAACATTGTTGGTAGAGCATCACAATCGGTGTAGAGTTTGGCGTTACCCGTCTACATAGGCCATAACGCAGATCAGATATTCATAAATACTCCACGTAAAAAAGGACTTTATAACATCTTCAATTCTCCAACAATTTAAAACAAAGTGTTAAACTACTTACATCCTTTGACCTGGCAAAACTATTAATGGTGGAACAAAATATGGTACTAGGTAGGGCCTTGTAGAATCGTAATCTTATTAATACCATAAATGCTGTACATACCTATATAATATGTCCTATGTCTCTCGAGTATTGCTTTTTATATAAATATTTGTTGCTCAATCACGTCGAAACGGTTTAAATCCACTTTTCTCGTACGTACAGCTTTAGAGTGGAATAAGCTGCCTCCTTGTTCCCTGAGAGATACAATCTAGAACTTTTCGGTACTTTCTAGGTCAACGTGCGTCATCTTCGACCACATCGTAGCTTACCATCAGGCTACTTGGTGGTCAAACGCGGACTTAAACGCGATAAAAAAACACTGTAAACGTGCTCTTCAAACCGGAACACAGCAATGTTTGCACATTACTGAGTATTTCTAACAAAATGTAATATTTGTCACAGTAAGATCGTCAACACCGTTAGATTACAATCTATCGGGCGAGATCGTAAACTGTCGAAATATTGTAAACCGTATACATACTGTTTACAATTCGACGCCTTATTTTTTGATAGATTGTCTGATCTATCGAAGTGAAACCGTCGGCGTCGGTGACATATACATGATAGACACAGCTACACATTCACAGGTACGCAAAAACGTACTCTACTTACATAAATACTTACTTGTGCTCTTATTAGATATGCTTTTGTTTACTTTATTTGTTTAGTTTATTTTAAACTAAACAAGTACCTATTTATTTGATTGGCTATTGTCTAAGTGAATCCAACCGAAATGTTTGCATAATTCACACGGATTTACTAACCCCGGTTATTTACGAAATGAGCTGCAATTAACTAGTTTTAGCAAGCTAACGTAATGGAAGGAGTAACTACTTAAGTAATAACTGCAGTTTATGTTATTTTAAGTTTTTTTAAATTGTAGGTAAGAAAATTATTAAAAAAAGTAAAACCTGACTTCCTTCGAATCTGCATGTATCTACCTAGTATTGCAATGTTACCTACCTTTTCGTTTTTTTTTAAATATAGAGTGACGAACCCCAGTTTTGAATACCACAATTTTTTCACTAATTCTACCACCAAGATGTGACTACAATGCCTTAAATGGCCTTTTCTGCGTCCTGTGCAAGTTTCTACAAATGCGCCTTTGTTTTTTAACCGACTTCAAAAAAGGAGGTTTCTCAATTCGACCGTATTTATATTTTTATGTGTGTTCGCGGATAACTTCGGCGTTTATGAACCGATTTTGATGATTCTTTTTTTGTTGTAAAGAAGATATTCCAAGGGTGGTACCATGATACCAGGAAACCAGGAACTGATGTTGACATCCTAGAAAAATCGAGGAAAACTTTTTTACTTTATAAGTTTTCTGTTGAAAGTCGGTTCTTTTTTGTTAAAATTATTAGATATTAAAGGTAACTCATTGCTAAGTATAGGCATACTCTATTTCTTATTTCATTAAGAGTGATAAAATAAAGCCCAAGGACTTTGGCGCTGGTGGACTAATCTAAATTATGGTGAATGATGATACTGGCATGTAGGTAGGTATGTATGGAAATCGAGCACTAGGGACGCAGCGGGAACTTATCAATAGTAAAGATTCGAACTTATATTGAAGAATTAAAGGATTTAACAAAAAACCTTAACGTGACCCAAATTATTATTGAATTACGTGGTCGCGAGAAGACCACGGCGGCTGCGTCGGGAGATAATTAATTTCAATCATCTTTTTTTTTTAAATAAATAATGACGAGACGAGCAGGAGATGTGCCTGATGGTAAGCAACATGCCTGCCATATAACAGCACAGTGACACATTACCTTGCACTGCACTGCGCTCGTCACCCAGAGATCTAAGATGTTATATCTCTAAGCCCTGTAATTTCTCTGGAAACATTGCCCTTCAAACCGGAACATAGTAATCAGACGCGGTCCCAGCCTCGAATTTTGTCACCAGTCACCAGTACGCAGCCTCAGGTTTTGGGGGGGTCACAAGTAGAATACAATAAATCATGCAAAAAATACTTTACTAGTAGCGCCCCAAGATTTTACCCGCGTAGTTCCCGTTCTAGTTGTTTTCCCGCGTTAAAAATAGTGTATGTTTTTTAATTTTCTTAGATTTTTTGTTTAACGTATTGTTTAACGATTTTGGGGGGGGGGGGTCATGTCCCCTGTGACCCCCCCAACCCTCGGACCACGCATGACAGTAATGTTTGCACATTACTGCTTGGCGGTAGAATAACTGGCAAAGGTGTGGTACTTCCCAAGGCGGACTCTGCTAAGAGTCTTACCACTACTAAAATAAATCATCTTATGTATATGTCTGGGTGACGAGCGCAGAGTAGGCAATGATTAACTGTGATTGAGACTCGTCTTAATCGGCGGCGTAGCACTGTGCTGTTATGGGCATACATGATCAGGTGAATCTCTTACTCGTCACATTACTGAAAAAAATACGATAAATGCAAAGATGTATGGAATTATAGTTCTGAAAGGTTCTAAACTTCCCACGTCCATAATGTTTTGTCAAACAAATGTTGTCTCGCGGGATAGAGTGACGTAGCCTTATCTAGGGTCGCGTCTGATAGCCAGAGTCAAGTTTGAGCCGCGATAACAAAGCGGATTGCAAGCATGCGCTGCTACTTCTGATGACTTCATCTATTACTCAGGCAAGCGGTTACACACGCTTACACTGATCACAGACTTTCACAGAAAAAAATGTCATGTATATTTTAGTACACATTTAAAACACTTCAGCCTCTGTCCTCAAATTAAGCCTCAAGTGTTAATTAAGTCAAGTTACCTTTTTCTCTCTCTTTATTCGGTTGCTTGAGAGATATCGCTCTTAGCAATAAGATTGCCGTATGTTTCTCGAGTTATAGGGACGTCATTCTTCTGAGTGGAAACGTGTGTTATTATAGACTACTATATATATATAAAAATCAATGCCACTTTTCATTGTAAGTAAACTCTTCCTAAACGGCTCGACCGATTTGAATTTTTTTTGTATACGTTTGGATAGGGCCCTGGATAGTTTAGATTCACAAATCACCCCGGCAGATGGCGCTGCAGTTGATATCTAGGTTATTATTATCCGAGCGAAGCCGGAATGGGCCGCTTGTTTATGAATAAAATATCTTTACCTGCTTCATTTGTTACACGATGTTACGTCAATATTTTATTACAGACTGAAGAAAAAAGTCATACTCAAAGTAAAACATTTCATAAATCATCATTAATAAGTCAATCAGTATCAATCAAAATGTTATTTATCACAAGGATCCAAAGCCACATGGTCAAAATGGGAACTAACGCTGCTGTCAATCCGTTCAGGGTTGCCGATGCCCGATTTCCCAATTCCCCAAAATTAGAAGGAGAAATCGCTAAATTTTGCGAGAAATGAAATCCTGGTGCAGCGTGTTGGAGCTAAGTGATACCTAGTAAGTGTAGCCAATATTATCAAATTAATGTATGCTTTGTAAGCCTATGAAACATATTTCATCCCTCAGACTTGTTAAAAAAAATGCGATTTCAGGTACATCTTTACGTACTGTGGCAAGAATTGGAACTGAAGAGAAATTAGCTGAAATGTTATATAATACTAGTGAAATTGTTACTCAAGGAAAAAATTGTTATGTTATACAGCGTTATCGGTAATCAGACTACATCATTTTAAGGGCATTTTAAGTACCTATAATAAATAAGTTAACTTTTTGTCTACAGTTATTCGAGCTAAACCCTAGCCAAGATCAAACTGTCTCACTCATACATACCAGAACTCTGTCAAGTGCTATCGGAGGGTACTCTTATTGCAACTAGTGTCGCGTTACGACGCCTCGAAAGGAACGGCCTCGCCTTGGATTGTCCCCCGAGTTCAAGTTCGGCACTTAGTGCCTAAGCGGAGAAAAGGCGCGATACCTGCCGAGATGAGTAGGTATCGGAACTTGGTACAAAATGCGTGATATGTCAAATGTATATATGGCCTGACTTATTTTGAGGGAAATGTTTACATTAATTTGATAATATTGTCTACACTTAGGAGGTATAGTATTACCTATCTGTTGCAGTTGCTATACGCTGCAGCTAAGATTAATTTATCCTCAAATTCAAGATTTTTTCCTTTTAATTTTGGGGAATTTGGAAACTGGGCATCGACAGCCTTGAGCGGATTGACGGCAGTGTTAGTTCCCATTTCGGCCACGTGTCATAAGATCCTTGTGTACTTTAATTTTTTTTAAATAATCAAAGAGTATAAGACAGCCAGTGAAATATTCAGTTTGAAATGTAAAAAAAAAACGCGACACTTCATGTAAATGACATCACGTCAACCTAAGACAGTTAAATTATTTAGATAACAAGAACAAAATTAAAAATTTTGATTAACCCCCGACTACCTTAGATTTGTTATCTGTAGAACATTCTACTAGTCAAGCCCTTTCATTTGATACCCATATTAAGGGAATTGTGAAAAAGGAAATGTAATTCGCCATTTTGTGATAGCGGCCATCTTGGATTTGAAATTTGTCATAGTGCAAAGTATTCTACTAATCAAGCCCTTTCATTTGATACCCATATTGAGGTAGTAGTGAAAAATATTATATAATTCGCCATTTTGTGGTGGCGGCCATCTTGGATTTGAAATTTGTTATAGCGTTTAGTACTCTACTAGTCAAGCCCTTTCATTTGATACCCATATTGAGGTAGGTTGTAAAGAAATATTTTGTCCGCCATTTTGTGGAGGCGGCCATTTTGAATCGATATTAACCAAACATAGCTAAGAACACCCGCACGGATATTAACTTTCAAATAAAAAAAACCGCATCGAAATCGGCCCATCCGTTTGAGCTCTACTTTGCCACAGACAGACACACACACAGACAGACAGACAGACAGACAGACAGACAGACCGACAGACAGACAGACATCGACGTCAAACTTATAACACCCCTTTTTTTTGTCGGGGGTTAAAAAAGGTGTGTAATCAATGGATAAAAATATGGTTTAAATATGATATCGTGATTATTATAAGGAGGGTGGGGCGGGAACACAGATTAGGTAATATATGACAGGAAGGTGAAAAATACTCCAGGACTTATTCTCATACCTGACAAATATACTTAGGTACATGTATAGGAATAATCGTTACATCGGTTCAGCAGTTTCGGAGCAGTATAACCACAAACACATTGACAGTTTTTTTCGAAAACTTTGAATAAGGAATCCGACAAACGTAGTTCAGACGCATGGACGTGTAAAAAAGTCAGACGTAGTCTCGCTAAAACAAAAATTGTGTCACTAGATTAAGCCACATAATATGCACGTGTGCGTTGTCACACACAGGCTGACACGCACACATCAGTGGGTCTTTACACGCGCTACATGTGTATATGTTGCGTGTCAGCCTATCAGTGACAACCTGACAACGCACACGTGCAAATGTGGCCGACTCTAGTGACACAGGTTTTGTTTTAGCGAGACTACGTCCGACGTACGTCCATGTTCAGACATAAAAAATTCAAACAAGACAAAAAAAATTCAACGTAATTTTTGTAGATGACACTTACATACCTGACACCTAACTTCATATAAGTAAACATGTTTTGTCGAAATTTAAGGTTTTATTAATGTCAATTAGATCCTAAAATACTTATAATAATTTATTTTCTCCAGAAACTAAAACCGACTTAAATTAATTAAAAAAAAATTTTGACGCTCGACAAAATTTTATAAGCTATCACTAAGTCCAGATAAATGTAAGCAAAATTTAGTTTTTTGTTCATATTTCAAAAACCACCACACTGATTTCGATAAAATGTAAATGGGTCCTCACCTCTAAAGTATTTTCTACCAATTAAAAAAATAATCATCAAAATCGATTCACAATAAAATTAGTAGAAATATAGCGTATATAAACATACAACCGAAACGAGAACCTCTTTTATTAAGTCCTGTGTTATTATAACACGGCTGGTGGCGATTGGAGACGTAAGACGGAGTATCGGGCTGAGTGGCGTATTATGGGAGAGTGCTATGTCCAGCAGTGGACGAACACAGGCTGATGATGATCCGAGAGTTGTGACTGGAAAATAGTAGACATATTCTATGGGCTTCATACTTTCGATTGGTATGGAGTTTGTCTATAAATAAATAATCAAACCGGTGAAATGTTTAATTTTTTTAATGGCAAATAATCATATCCTTGCCAGAAAGTTAGACAACTCATATGCAATACATTTATTTATTGACATATCAAATTTAATATAAAATACGTTAAAAGTAATCCGTAATCCAATAAACATCTCGCTCAAGGTATATGGGATCCTACAGGTACTATGTAAATACTATTTTTGTGAATATCATTTTGAGCTAAGTATGAATCATAAAAACTCAGGCACTTTATTGATATTATTATCAACATTTTCATATTTTTTTAGGTTTCAAATTGTATGTATAAATATGAGTCGTCCATAACGAAATTATTGATGTTTCAGAATATCAGAATATCGAAATTACTGAGAAATTATCAATAGAGCGCTCTCTATTTACATGAGCGAGTGACGTCATACATCGTTTTAAACAATTTAAGAATAGATTAAAATACGAATTTTAAAATTGATTTTGCATTTTTATGAACGGAAATTAACATTATTCACTTGCTTTTTCGTTAATCTCTCAAACATATATAATTTTAGATATGTATTATTAGCATAGTGTTTTATTACCCTATTCTCATAGTCACCAAATCCAAATAAACATTAAAAAATTATATAAATCGGTTAACCCGTTTCAGAGCAGTAGATCTGTATTAATTAACATAGCATTGTGCAACGAGATTTTTATACATTAGATGCATAATTAGAGCCAAAAAAAATTGGTTGCCTGTAAAGTCGTTATACGGGCGAAAGTTTTACGTGACAACGACTTTGAGTAGTAAAATAATTTTACGGAAGGGACGCGTGCCTTTCACTTTTTATGTCTGTCTCTCTCGCTCTTAGGCGGGCTAACCATTCCCGAGTGGAAGGGACGCGTGCCTCTCACTCGCTCTCGTTGTGAGCGCATAACGTGAGCGGAGCGTAACGCAGTTTCTTGAAGTGTCACCCGGCAAACCAATTTATAAGACGTTGTCACGTCAAAAGTATGCTTCATTTACAATTGGATCATACTTTGTAAAATAAAATTTCGCCAATTCGATAATTACAATGTATCGCACAGACCCGCAGTCTCACAATTTTAATAGGTAGGTAAAGTAGGTACCTACCTATGTGTCGACGATAAACTCAGTAGGTATTCCAAAACTTTACACAAGCAAGATGTTATTATTATCTCTACGAGTTCTGACATTGCCAAAGAATTTGACCTATTTATAATTGGACTTTACAATAGAGTTACTTTATTACCCTACTTTGTTTGGGTTTACATTTATGGATGGATTTTACTAAAAATGTAGGCTTTACGGATTGCCTAATGTTTGAAATCTGCGGCAAGAGACAAAACCTATACATACTCAGCTGGTGAAAGTCCATGTAATAATCTATAGGTATAATATATAACGATGTAAGTATTATCAAATTTCAATAATAACACCAGCACACAAAAAATAGGTTATATTTTGGACCGGACCCAACTACGGTCAAGTATCTCGACTCGACTCAACAGCTGAATCCATAGTTGAAATCCGTTTAGCACTGTCACCCTCCAATTTTGAACCAATGGAATAACCCAGAAAAAAACATAGAATTGCGAAAAACTGAAGTCATATTCTAATATAGAGAATGACCGGGCCAAACGGAATTCAAATCGGATACAGCGTGTCAAAATAAATGCCCATAGGCATAGGTGGGCCGATCCGTGGTGCGTTGCTCCGGAAACTCCACGTGGCGCATCCTGGCCATCACACAACAACCTCGGCTGATACTCCTATAGACCAAGTAAAATTCCTTCCTTCTTCCACGAGAGACCTCCGCGACCACTCTGATTAGAGGAGTGCTTAGTGGAAGGACGTGTCCACAGAGATGGAACTGTGGGTATCACTAGCCGCGGTCCGAGGGTGGGCCTCTCGGTACCGATCGCTAGATCTTTCAAAGTAAATAAACACTTTTTAAAACAAAGTAAAAATATTTATACGTTTAAAAAAAAGTATCATTAGAAATAACATAGCACATTTTTTATATAGTTTCAAAAGTTTAGTTTAATGTTTATATTAATGGTTAATATATCCTGAAAATATTCAACAAAGGGTTTAATATTTTTTGTCTATTGTTAACGACACTGAATTAATAATCCTCTGGATCTGTGTGAAGACACTGCTATTTGATACAAACATAGATAGTAGGTAATATATGTATATACATATATTTATTATTTATGTCTTGAATATAAATTTAGACAACCAAAAAAATGGGCTTTCTGTAAAGTAGGTCGGTTTACAGATGATTGTTTAATGTGACAACGTCATAATAAAACATTGATAGATGCGGCGCAAGCGTATAGTGAGCGTAACGGGACACTTTTTCGTGCATGCAGGCGACGTTCATCGATTTATTAGACGTTGTCACGTCAAAATGACAAATTATATTTTTCTAGATTGTGAGTCTGAATGTATCTAAAATCAATATTATATAATAACACTTAAATAAAAATAAACCTTTATGAGCGACGACCACATCTCCAACTTATTCAAAACCTACTTAGTACTCATGAATGATATAACTAAAATACGTAAACAAATATTTAATAAACAAAGTAAACACTTCACTCACCTCCGTTAAGCTACGACCGATGCACATACACTTACGCTAACCACCAACCAAAGACTATTTTCCAAGATTAACTAACAAATAATAAGTACATGTACGTGGGAATGCGCGCACGCATGCTCTCTGACACAAGTAGTGTCCACGCCGCTCCACCCTTATCGACTGACCAAGGTCCAACAATACATAATTTATAATAAACTATCCGTTGTCATAGTTTAGATATTGTTATGTAAGGTTAACTGATATACCTAAGTACCTACTTACTTTTATGTGCCGCTTGAAGTAGTCAGCTAACTAAAGTTCTCGTAATTCGCTTCAAGTCTGTCTCAATCACGGTTTCAATTATTAAGGGAATTTTGTTACAAACCTTCATGCCGACATATCAAGCAAATTTAAAAGTTCTTTTCCTGTAGTAGAGCAACACGAATTTCTCGACGTAAAAAATATCTAGTGGACACTTTGTATGTCCTATTCCTTTCTATTGCAGTATTTGACGGACATAAAATTATTATATAAAACTATTATTGATACAATATATTAATATTTATCTGTTTCATTTACCTAAAGAGAAAAGTGCTTGTCGATTATTATCTGTTTTTTTTATAGTATAGAGTTACGAGACGAGCAGAACATGTGCCTGATGGTAAGCAACATGCCTGCCACATAACAGCACAGTGACGCGTAGCTATTGGAACACAAAAGTCCAAGTCATTACCTAGCTCTGCACTGCGCTCGTCACCCAGAAATCTAAGATGTTATATCTCTAAGCCCTGTAATTTGTCTGGAAACATTGAAACATCTGATAATCTAGGTACCCCGAAAGGCACGGAATTTCCACGTTGGATTGCTATGGCCAGCCATTGGACACGATACGAGGGCAGTAATTAAACTGAAATATATTATAGTTTCCTCAGAGTAACAGTGTGTCATAAGTTTCCTTTATTCATCTGCTTTTTTGGTCAACACCCAACCCAACCACAGTTCTCATTAATTATATCTGTTTCGTCTATAATGTTATCAAAACATTAATTTAGCCAGATTAATGATTGTTACATTTACCTAGTTACATTGTTATTAATGTATCTTACGCAACTATAATTGTGTCTTTGGCACCTAATGTATTTTGAATGATGACTCACGACTCTCAATAACCGTATCTCTGTTTACAGTTTACCCATTTATCAGACTCAGTACCTAAGGGCTGATTAAATGAAACTAGACCAATCAAAATTAAAATTATTTATTGAAACAACTTCAATGTTAAATTAAATATAACTTTCACTAAAGCTAGTGGGCTCCGACTTATAACTAACATAGGAAAGCGCAATATAATGAATAAAGATAAAGTAGCCATAAGTTTAGGTACACGTAATAAAATTACCAAATTAGGTATCAATATAGGATACTTGAAACGTTAGGCTCTGTAGAGTAACAATTTTCTATTTTTATTAAATCTAAATTACATTACAACGACAAAATGCTTTAAAAATGACGTCTGGATTACTTAGTCGAAATGCCTTACAAGCGAGTGAGTCTTTGTACCTATTTGATACCTACTAATATCTGGATCTAAACAACAACGTTAACAAGCAAACAAATTACGACATTTTGAAATGTTTGATTATGTTTATGATAATAATGTTTAAAATACATAATAATTTTGATTACAATTAGATGGTTACAATAACAATAGGGAAGATACAAGGATAAATTAAAATACAGATAAGTTCTTACAGCCACTCTTATCACATATTACAGCTTTATCTACTAGTTTGTCTACCATAGAAAATCTAAGATAATATTTATCGCCAGTATATAAATTTGTAAATTAAATCTACAAAATGGGCTCCTATCCAGGTATAATCTACAATGGTCTTTAACTCATCAAATACGAGGTCATATTTGTTAAAAGTAAACAACGAAATGCACTAAGCGATCAATTCGAAATGTTATGATTTCATGTCAAATGAAAACAACTAAGTTAAGTATTTAGAGATCGACAGACATCGAGAACTTTAGTCGAGTTCAATTTTAACAAACTGAATGGTCTCAAAGTTCATAAACAGGTTGAATTAAAATTAAACGTAGTTTTAAAATTAATACAGCGTTTGTGGTGACATCTCAAACGACACCGATGATTTTAATATTTAGTCAAGAACTTCATCCTAAAGACTCGCAGTCCAAAGTTGCCCAATCTCGGACGAGACAAACAAAGTAAGGAAAACCGACTTTCAGTCAAATCAAAACGAAAGTTGACTCTCATCGTTATAGAGGACAAAAATGTTGATTAAAAATGTGTTGTTTCGCTTTTTTTCTCTATCAAAGAATGGGCAAAGAGTATTTTAAACGTACAATTATGACATCGAATGAAATTATCGATTATAATTTGGCATCGATTAACTAAACGTAGCTTAATTAATTGATTAGCCTCACGTCGTGGCATCGAGCTGAAATGATATTAAATGCGAACAAGCGATGCTCCAGCCAATCGCATTGACAACAACATTGGGGGCGCACAAAGTAAAATCGGACAAAATGTAACTAGCCATAAATAACGTATAGATCAACCAATTTCTAGAAAAGGTCATCATTGTCTTAAATGTCAAAATATTCACACACCTGGTTTTAAGTCAACTTTGTCAACCTTACAAAGAATTTGGTCGCTCCATATTTATGTTGAGATGGCACAGCTACTCAAACATACAGGTATCAACTTGATGACAACTTTCAAATGACTTTGTCCAATAAAATAAGATTTTAGCATTTGAACCGCAAGTTTTTGATAGAAAAATACATTTAGCTATTTGTATGGCATATCATGTTTAGTTTGCGAAATAAAATTTGGTACATGGTCATTATTATAAAAGTTGTCAGCAAATTAAATAAAAATCTTTATCACAAATATGCTCACAAGATACAGTTCAAACAAAATACTCACACTGCGCTCGCTTTGACGTGTTTAGTGGTTATAAATTTCTGCTCCAGAGACCTTCTCGGAATGCCACTCACCTTTTTCGGGGAGCTGATGTTTGTATTGCAGTTGATAGAAGATGGTAGAGACTTGTAGCCTCCGTCAGAGCTATAGTCTGTGTCAGTTGATTGTCCGTTCAAACTAGGGCTATGTCTGTTCCCATTGACGCTCTCTTTACTGCTGATCCTACCATTGTAAAGATCCCCATACGACGTGTGATGATGTCTGATGACTGGAGTTTCTTCTATGAGAACGTTTTTGGCGAGCGGAGGTTCCGTCAAGTAAGTCTGGTGTTGAAAGTTTTCTATAGATTTAGATCTTGCAGAGTACATCATCTTCCTATCAGTTTTCTCCCCGACTGAAGAGTCTCTTTTTATATAGCGCCTATTCTCTATGTTTCCAGAAACGGCTTGAAGATATTTGGAGCCGACGCGGCTGTTCGTTCGTAGCTGCACGGCGTCCGTTCGCTTGTCTGTCTGTTCGTTTGTCACTCCGTTAAGTTTTCTAGCACCGCACTGGCACGTTTTGGTCACAATCCCGTTGGTAACAGGTCTCTTAGTCTTTTGTGCTTCACTATAAGACGGCAGCTTCCTCGCGCTCGCTTGCTCATTCCAACTGTGGAGCAACGTTTATCAGTTAGTAATTTTAGTAAAGAGATTATCTGAGAGAACACTGCGTATTTACTTTATTTAGTATATTTACACATATGTAAAATGAATGTGAGTATAGACATTGTGACAGTAAAATGAGTAGTTTTTAATTATAAATTCAAAAATTTGTGTCTTTGTTCATAAGTACAAGTGTAAAATATGTTAGTGCTAAGTCCCTCACCTTTATGTTCTGATGAGGCAGCGTGTAACAGACAAGCGTTTCAAAATCAAAGTATTTTACAATCTACAGTACAACTTGTAAACATTAGCAATTCAATCCAAACGCACACACCTACACACAACCAAATACTACTCTCGAGAGAAAAGTTAATTTCGAACCAACTGCGAAACTAAAATACTAGTGCGAAAATTATCGTGTTTTTAGACATTTTCTAAAATTATTTGAAGTTTATTGAAGATGACGTATATATTTTCATTGTTTATAAACATCTATATAGAATACATATTATACAACATAGAATACGTTTTTTAGTTTAACTTACTTTATGATCATTCAAAGATGGAGGGGCAAGTCCATTTTAAAAGTACGAAATTATTAGAAAATGTATTTACCATTGGATAGCCCATTCTCTTTTTTATGAAACCAGACTGTTGTTATGAAACCAGATTCCTAAACGCAATATTTAGTATAGCTATCATACAAATTTTACGCGCGACGCATAGAAAATACGGCACTGTGACGTAACGCTTCTGTAGTGTTTTTGTATGAAGCGTTTTTGGGAGAGTCCAAATTTGTGATTTTAAAATCGTCATATCACGGGAAGAAAATGAGTCGTCATGCCTATTGGGAGGCTAATCCACACAGAGCCCATCATAATCATCAGTGTTATTATTACGGCGCATATACTGTACTAGTTGTATGAGTCCCTGATATTTCTGTTTTCCCGTCAGCATGGTGCAGGAAACTGCATCGTAATGCTGGGAACTCAGTCTATCATAACAATGACGACAAATATCCTGTAATTAGGTTATATTGTTGCGAACCATGAAAGCTTAAAACAATATCTATTACCGAACGTAGGTATTAATCGCTTATTCAAAAATGTCAAGTACCTATACTAGTATGTTATTGTTATTAAATAGCTCTTTGTTAAGATTTGCATGATGTAATTGTATATATTTTAGTGAAAAAAATAATAATTATAAATAGCATCGTTTAGACGTTTAACAACAATGCCCTAAGAATATCGTCGTTACAAACTTTTGTTTATGGTAAAATCTAGAACACTTAACCCTGGTCTGGAACTTGTTTTACAGGCACTTAGTGCAGTAGAGTAAGATCCCAGGACTGCCAGACGTCACGTATTTTCTGATGGATGAAATGTGGACGATTGAGTAGAGTTATTATGTACTAAGAACACATGCTTGCCCGCTAACTTGCTTAGACGGGCAATTTTGAGATATGGGGTCCAAAAGATACATTACTTACTTCACGTATTTTCTGATAATTGATTTTCACGTATGTTATAGGCAATATCTTTAAAAATGAGCCCCCAATACTCCCGGACACTTTCCGTTGGCCGTTTTGCTTAAAATACACTTTAAAACACCGAGTTTTAAAGCGTCTGTTCTGTACTCAATCGTCCACATTTCATCCATCAGAAAATACGTGACGTCTGGTGGCTCTGGGATCTTGGACTACAGTACCTACACTACGTAACAGTAATTTACTTCATCTAAAGACTTCTTTCAAGGTTTCATAGAAATGGATTCGATTTTCACAGAAGGTTACTGATTTACTTTAGTTCCCTTTATTAACTGACTTATTTTAACTACGTGATAGTTTAGAAGAGTGAAAAACTCTGTTATAGTCAGATTTTCTAAACCAAAACCAAGTTTAGTTGGTTTATATCAAATGCATTTTCACTATCTCTGTACGTTCTGTACCTACAGCAATAATTATTGGCTATGAAATCTAATGTCAAGACCTTATGTGCCAACAATATTACAAATTATTCAATGAATCCGATTCCTTGAAACTATACGTTATGATTACATCATAGCTTGCCTTTTCCATTTTGCGCTGTTTGTGAAACATCAATTAGCAATAAATCATTACTTGATACACTATTATAGACTATCAATTTGCGAGTAAAAGGTGTTTTATAAAAATATTAAAATTTAATTTGTCAAGTGTACTATCAGCTGCATACTACGTTTAAAAAACAAGCACCATATTGGACGGCCAAAAACCAGCAGGCGTTAGTGTATTTAGTACCATACCAAGAAACGAGACATGCACTCGAGAATCGATATATCTCAACTGATCAGTTGCAAAGTCTGCAGTAGTCGTCGACATCCCTATCAGAGACAACATCAGTTCCCCGGTACAAGAGATGCAGTAAACACAACACATTGACTGAACACAAGAGGCAAACAGCGAGCAAGCAATCCAGCCACGCTACCTGTTGCGACGGACGAACACGAGAGCCCAAGTGGAAACTGCACCGTCCCAAATCCCAAAACCGATTACAAAGCAGCATGTGAGGAAGTAACAATCGAATGAACATCATTGAAGGGAGAAATAATGGTAATGGACAATGGTAATGATAAATGCAACTATTAAAATGATAACATACGATGGTTATAAATAAGTAGACGATGTTTGCGTGGTGTCAAGAGCACTCAGAGAACTTGCGATTGGAGTCTTTCTAGAGTAAATTAGTAGGTAACTCACACTGCTCCGCTGTGTAACATTTAGTACACTTTGTCAGTAATAAGTATATTTTACATTACTTTAACACCCATTCGCAACGTCTTAGCAAAATGATTTTAAATAAAAATGCCAGTGAAATAAGGAGAAATTGAAAGTGTGATTCTGCACATAGATGTGGGAGCGAAAGTCATTTTTTTGTTCATGTACTCCCTAAAAACTATGATCCAGTGTGGGGTGGTGTAGTTAGATACGATTTGATTGCAGGTTTCTTTACATTGTGAGAAATAATGAGATGGGTAAAATGGTGCTATATAGAATATGGATATTGATGTGTGCACTGTTTGAATTATCGATTTTAACGACGCGTAGATTAACCTAAAACAATAAATAATGAATAATACAAATTAGGAATAAATACATAATTATATATAATAAATAAAGCTATGTGTAAACTTATCTGCAAAAGCGAATGATCATAATATATTAATATAACCAAGTAAAACGCAAGTAATGTCAATGACTGAGATGTAGAAAGTATGAGACCATTACATCTGTACAGATGTTAATAAAAGTGAATAATTACTGTGAGCACTGCATTTAATGAAGAATAAGAAACGGTAATTTGAAATGATGTCGTTACCTCACTAATCCTGAATTGTCAGAACTCGTTAGCGACGTGGTCATGGGCGGCCGCAACTGAAATGTCATAAAAATTAATGATGAGAAACTTTGTTACAAACGTTAATACAATTTCATAATAGTATTAGGCAACAGTAGGTACACTCCGCGAGGTATAAGCTGAGCTTGCTTTACTTACTTGCTTGCTTTGCTGTACTTGCCTTAAACTCTTATAGCAGTAGAATAAAAGATGTTATGAATATTTAATACAGATTGCGGTTATATTCATGTCATTACCTACGTGTGGTAAAATTGTTAAAGTTTAGTTCGTACATTTTGATGTTGTAGTTATTACGAACACTTAACTACGAGTAATTATATATCTTCCAATACATACTCGTACTTATGGTATAAGGTACAAAGATACACACGCACAGATACCGATCAAACAATATTCATCGCACAAATGTTTGTCCTGGCTGGGAATGAAACGTAAGATTTATGGAATAAATAAATTCTTATTCTAGCGTGGAGTAGAGTGGAAGATAAATTTACTCGTTAGTTTTTCTATAGCGTGGTGTCACGAGGCGAGTTTTATCAAAAATTTAGTATTGAAATTGATCACAATTGCTTTTTGGAATGATGATGTGACTTCAGCTCTATGTCTAAACTAGTATTGCTAATAATATTATAAAGCGGTTATAGTTTGTGAGCTTTTGAACAATATTTTACCAGTATGTAGTCATTTGGATTCTCATTTTATTTGTGAGAGTCGTAGGCTACATATATTACCTCGAAAAATTAAAATAGTTATGCTATATTTGCTATAATATAAAATAAAGGTACCCTTATATATTATGGTAGTTGTATTTGTAAAATTCGTCGTAGAAAAAAATGGTTGAACGAAATCGTTTCTTACGAACGGTTGTAATTAACGTTTTCCTTAACGATTAGAGATATATGATTGAGTTACTTTTTGATTAAAAAATAAAGAACTTTGACATTGAGTTCCAAAGTAAAATTTAGAGTTCGACAGAAGGTAGGTACCTACAAAAGCCAGCCAGTCAGCATAAATGTCGGACTTATAGATTTTTGTCACAAAAAGTAGATACAGAAGAAATACCTCCACAAATCGTTAGGTTAGTCTTACTAAACTATTACTTTTTTTGGACTGTTATAGCTTTACACTTAATCGCTATCTCGCCTAATTTTAGGCGATGCGGTTTATATGTGAGCGTGCTTACCCAAAATAAACCAATTCACCGAAGCTAAGATTGTAACTATAACTAAAACACCCACTCAGACAATGTCTAAAGCCTAGACGTTTTTATCCCAAAACTAGAGTTAAATCTCTTTGTTCGAGTATTCGGAACGTCAACCGTGACACAATGCCGCTGTTTTGAACTACAAGCAGTCCGATAGAAAAAAAGGTGGTAGGTATTAGATCATGCAGATCAGTTACACACTCTCTGAAGTGTATCCAAAGTGTACTTAAAGTAGTATAGTAGCCTTTTAAGGCCGATTACCATCGGCCCTAATAATGAAATACTGTCGGCTCTGCCATTTCTGCTAATAGCAATTGTCGCCTAATAATGAAAAACTGATCCTAGGGTCAACCGCCAAACTAAAACTGTCTTAATTTTGATATTGCTGTCTCTTTTCTTTTCTCTTGTAAAGACAGAAATAACAAAGCCATAGCCGATATTTAGTTAGGCGGAAGAAGTGCCGATCGGCTTTGCTATTTCTGCGCTAGTTCTAAATTTGGTCGACAGTAGAAGCCATCTGAGGCTACAAGCCTTCGTCCCTTAGGAACAAAACACTGACCCTGTCGGCTTTGCTGTTACTGCGCTAGCTCTAATTCGGTAGGCAGAAGTAGCCATCTGAGGCTACAATCATTGTCCCGTAGTACCAGAACACTGACCCTGTCGGTCTGCGTGGCGACGTTGCAGGTGTCGTCGGCGCGCGGCTCGTGCGTCTCCGCCATGCGCAGCATCTGCTGCTGCAGCACTCGCACGAGCCGGTCGCGCTCCTCCAGCTGACCCTATAAAACACACAACTACAATTACAAAACACCAAAGAAATTACAGGGCTTAGAGATATAACATCTTAGATCTCTGGGTGTCGAGTGCAGTGCTAGGTAATGATTTGGACTCTTCATGTTCCAATAACTGCGTGTCACTGCGCTGTTTTGTGGCAGGCATGTAACTTACCATCAGGCACATGTCCTGCTCGTCTCGTCACTTTTTGTTTAAAAAAAAAAAAAAAAAATTGGTATTAAATTCACCGTTGAAAGGAAAATATTTGAATCATCAATAAATATATCTCCCTTTCATTGGGGCCCTCTGTCGCAAGAAGATACTAACCACAATCGACCCGTCTAACAAACTAGCCTAGTGTGGGTGGGCAGATCTCAAATTTCCTAAAAAGATGCCGTTTTTTGAAATCCACAGGATTATTTCCGGAATTTCTGTTTTATGTTATCTTCGCCGTTAAAACCACCAGTAATGACAAACTTGACAGACATCAGTCATCTGTATATATAGGTACCTATATAAAACCGAAAGGTCATCACAATATCTCAGAAACCACCAATGCTAGTCTAAGCTGTTTTAGTACTAAAATTTGCTGCTAGCTTTCGGAATATTTGGTTCTTACATATCGCAGAATTTAATCTCTTGGACAGTTCAATTCTTACGCTATTTCTACAGCCTATATGTAGGTTGTGAAACCGCAGGAAATCGTGTGTATGGTAGGTTTACATCTAAGGTGTTTATTTCTTATCATTGAGCTCCACGGATTCTAGGTATTTTGAGTACGATAAGATTGGGTTAGTATAGGGTCCAAAGTTCGGTAGCCATCAGAGGCCAATTGAAACCATATTGTTCCCTGTGAACATGCCTCGTTATTGACAGAAGCAAATGGACAGCAGAGTAATGCGGTGGGTACATTGTAGCGAACAGTGTCTTTCTATTGATAATGATAACGCTGCTTGTTTACCGGTGCAGAATTTTATCGGCGTAGTAAATTTTGAACAATGGGATTTTGAACATTCTGAGGAATTTGTTGGGTGGGTGAAATATTAACTAAGCTGTAAAGGTTACGTTGCGTTTTTTTTTTATTAAATGGTCATATGGCAGTTCGTATTAAGTGCTATCTGCTATCTATCAATATGATGAGTATAATGTATGGTACGATGCGTCACCTGCAGGTATAGTATCTGTCGCCGCATCTCCGCGCATGCGTCGGGGTGCAGCGGCGAGGCGGGGGGACGGCGCCCGTTGCCGCGCGCGGGGCTCTCCGCGCACGCCGCCAGCAACGGGTCGAGAGTCTCACTCTGTGGTGAATAAATGCATAGTATTAAAACAAATGCGGGTCGAGAGTATCACTCTGTGGTACTAAACAAACATTATTAAAACAAAAGCTGGCCGAGGATTGCACTATGTGGTGAATTAATTCACATTATTAAAACAAAAGAGGGTGGAGAGTTCCACTTTGTGGTGAATGAATTAACAACTTAACGTGTTGAGTCTCACTCTGTAGTCAATAAAATGTACATTCTTTAAATCACAACGGTGGCAAAATCACATCAACAGCCCACTAAAACTAAATTTAATGTTCCCACTGCTGGGACTCGGGCCATCTCTCGCAAAGATACAGTTAAGGCCATTATCCACCACGCTGTCCCAGTGCAGGTTGGTGGATGACACAAGGCTTCGAAAGATTCTAGATAAAGTCAAAGTACTTTATTCATAAATGTACAATTTACAAACAAAAAAAATTTACAATTTACAATAAAAAACAAAAGAAAGAGCATACAAATTGTATACATTTTCAAAGTTTGAAACAACACTTTGCTGTATTATAATAATTATTGTACAGAAAACTGTCAAGCATTATACGAGTATGATATGGTTTGAATACAATTGTACTGACCCATGTCAAATTTATTTCTTTACATATTTATGGGAACTTTGCCATCACTCTCTAAAAATTCGCTGTAACTATAAAAAGCTTTATCGATAAGCCAGCACTTTAATCTGTTTTTGAAGCTGCCAAAACTTGGAGCCGATATAACTATTTTCGGAAGAGTGTTATAAACTTCCGGTCCCATAATGTGAGTCAACTTCTGTGACCTCGTGAGAGAGTGTGGTATAACATCCAACTTGTCGGCGTTGCGTATGTTACGAGAATGTCTCTCTCCTCGCGTGTTGTACGATTCTAGATTATTTCTAACATACACTTGGTATATCAAGATAGCAGGTAACGTAAGTATCCCAAGCTCTTTGAAGTATGGTCTTACGGATGTACACTGCGATACGCCAATGATGGCACGTACGGCACGTTTTTGGGCGCGGAACGCACGCTCCCAGTCGGCAGCGCGCGCGTATAGCTCGGCGCCGTATTGTAAACGAGAATGCACTGTTGCGAAGTAACATGCACGTGACACTTCCGCAGACACCACTCGGGATACTCGTCTTAGCGCAAAACACGCACTGCTGAACTTTAGCACACATCTTGTTGATGTGGTGTTCCCACGTCATGCAGCGATCAATCTCGAACCCCAAAAATGTGGTGGTCTGGTACATGTCGGTTTCCTCACGATATTTTCCTTCACCGTTATAAGTTAGCGGCATTACGCACATGACTTCGAAAAGACAGTGGTGCGTTTGGGGTTTGAGCCCGGGGACTCCGAATCGGCAGGCGCCGTTCTCTCGACTAGACCAGCCGTAACAAAATTCACCATGTGGTAAAAAAATATTTTTATTCCTTATTATTTAACGGAGGGTTTAGTCATAAATGACTGTCACCCTCATAATATGATTTAAATTATTTAACAAGCCGTAATTACTCAATCTGTGCATTCAACCTTCGTTAGATACATCGAATAACCAGTCCATATTCCATATAAGGATCTAGCTAAATAAAACTACATTGTAAGAACAGTGGCAGGTCGAGAATTTTACTCTGTTTTTTATTGCTTAAATGGCAAAGGATCAAATTAGTCTGACATCGTGTATCTAGATAAATTAAAACAAAAAGTAAGCACACATAATGCAGAACGCAGACACGGCTCGAACTGTATTACAACTAAATCATCACACAGCCATCAACAATGGAGTCCATTATTTCTCACTATATATATGATTTAAATACAGTGAAATGTGTTATTTAAAATTTATTAATAAGTTACTGACAAATTCAAGATGAAATAATGTAATGAACATAAACTCAACTTTGTCACATTGAGTTAATTTGAATATGATTGAGAATTGAATTTTAGACGTTATTTATTACATTATGGATAGTAAATTGCCACTATTTCAGTTAAATATATTTAAATTAAAAAGTTGTAATAATGTCACTAGTAGTGGCGACACGATAAAGATCTTGTGTGAAATACAAGTTTTAAAGTTCAAGACTAAAATTAAACCAAAACAACTCGAAGTAGGAGTCAAAAAGTAACATAATCAAGGATATTACTTTTTTATTATCTACTCATAGAATTTTAAGGAACTATTGTGAAAAAATCTAAAATGGGAGTTTAAGTATCAATGAAATTATGTACTTAAGTAGGTACTTATATACCTACCGTTATAGACGTCAATTCCTTTATATTTGAAATGTCGTAAAATTCAATGACGGTGTTGTTGTATGCCGTAAATGTCAACGATGCTGTTAATTTAACTATGAATGTAAGAAAATTATTTGGATTAGAGTTTGTAACCATCGAACCCGCAATTTTTTTATGTTGATGTTGTGCTTTAAAAGAACCGACTACTGCGTACCTAAGCTTTAGATTTTTTCCGAACCTGTGTTATAAAGTTAACTAATTATCTGGGTACGACTGCGGTACTATAGTAGTAGGTAGGTCCATATTTGATTCAGGGGATCTGAAAAAAATCTTAAAATTGGAGTAAGTCTGAAGTAAAATCTGTAATTTCTCTCAAAGTATAAGCAAACAGTATCAATACTGTGAATACAACAACCCTGGAACCACCAAGTTTTCCCTATAGAACCCTCATTCACTCTGTTTAATTCAGAGTTTCCGTATTTTAAATCATTTTATCAAAGAAAAATAATACATTTTAACCAAATTATTTACCCTATTAACTATTTACCCTTTTTCACAAACAATATTTTAACGTTTCTAAATGGGAAATATTTTAGTTACAAAATTAAAAAAAAAAACCATGTGAAACTTAAAATTATTACATTACCTTTACCAGGTAGTTAGTTTGGCATCATACTAAAATACTCATGTACAACAGGTAAATAACTTGCTTTCGTATTAATAATATAAACACGTACATTTAATAAATCGTCTTCCGAGAATTATTCAACCTTCTCACATGTTACTTCATTATTTTAATCGTAAGGTCATCAAATAAGATCGTATGCTCACGAAGTGCGATACAAGTGTCTTCGTGAACTCAGGTTACTTCATAATTATGTATTTCAATTACATATCTCTATATATAAAAATGTTATGTTGGTTTGTGTACGCTTCAAAAACTCAAAAAGTTCTGCACCGCTGAAATTTTACTATTATATTTAATCCGCATCAAGGATTGTTTTTATCACAATGTGCCACAGTGGAGCGTGGCAGGGTACAGCTAGTTTTAAATAAATACACGGGTAACTCACGTTTGATATACCTAGTCAGTCCAGTCCGACTCAAGTTATTCTTAATATTTGAAAATCTTAAGAATATTTTTAACTTTACTAGCTTTTGTAGCGCTACTTATCCCTGATATCCCAATTGTAAATGGAAGTCGTAATTTTTATCGTTTCTCCTAAATTGGACAGTTTGGTTCTTGAGCATAATATTATAGAAATCAGTAGTACCTACCCACTGACGTAGGTACTTTGTCTTAACTTTTGCAACTTCCTTTCCTTCATGATTTGTTATTGTTTTGACCAAAACTGACGAAGATTTAATATTTTGATTGATGCTCACATATTTCTTTGCAAAAATTATCACGTTAAAATATTAAAGCTGAAACAATACCGAAAAATGTCTTTCTCTTAGTTTTCCTAGTTCGGTAGATGTGAGAACTCGACCACCAACCACAGTAAACAAAGTTTCTACTTATGTTAATGCGTTCTAATTGCACAAATACGCAGCGCTTGCATCGGACATGCAGGTTGATTCACCTTATGTAGTCATAGCTGCAAATACTCGTACTTCTATAATCATCTGTTTATAATTAAGAACCTTGATGTTGATTTTTCAGATTTTTAAGAAATTTTGTTCAAATGATAGAGTAACTGTATCATATGTGACTATTTAGTAATGCGCTGGCTAGTGATTTTCTTATCGTATTGTTTCTGTGATATGAAGCAATTTTTTAATTTAAATAAAACACAGTCATCATCAACATCATCAGCCTGTGTTCGTCCACTGCTGGACGAGGCCTCTCCCATAATACGCCACTCAGCCTGATCCTCGGTCTTACGGTTGCTGTTAGAAGTACCTACGACGAATTTGTACTCGTAAGTATACATAAGTAATATGATGAGAAGTTGACAGCATTTATTTCTATGGCAAAACACTATCATTACATTCTAGATAAGAAAGTGTATGACATACTTTAGTACTCGTATCAAGTTTACAAGGTTATTGATACTTACGTCAATGTTTTTAGAAATCGCATGGATGAAAAATCGTACTTATGTTAAAAATGGTGAAGGAAGTCTGAAAGCATTGTTTTCATTGATTTCCCACCCAAATAAGGTGTAATCAATTTTATAGAGGTACAACACACATGCAAAATAGTAGCAGTTATTACAGATTGTTGAAATAGCCAATGAAATGTGTGCAAATAAGCGTAAAACAGGCAACGGTGCATAATCGCATAATGTAGATAAAAAGCAGTGGACAACTTTTGATCCTATTGTGTAATTTTTTAACAATATCAATAAATTGCAATTTTCACCTTATGCTGATGGACAACAACAAAAATATAGATCAAATAATCAAAAGTTTTCCCTGTGGTCTGTAGGTATAAATCAATGATAGCTTCAGAAGGTGTAACAACATTTTACCATATTCTTAATTTTTCGTAGAATAAGTACGAGCGTGATATCATTTACATAACCCACTGAAAGTCCGAAATCACCAAATAATACAAGGCCTCACCTGATTTCATCCTTTTGAAACTGTCATTGATAAGAATAGAGCATTAAGAGCGATACTTACACTCATCGAATGTCGCTCCTCCCCGGGCTGCGTGCGGCAAACAAGGCGATGCAACCAAATAAACATACACGTTACAACACGCGAACAAAATCCTAGGTGCCAGTACAAGCAACTATACTCGTTACGGTGGTAGTAATGCAAAACGACATGGAATTAGTCTGGTTCTATTTGGAATCCTTAGACCTTAAACGTACTTATCAAGGACGATTTACGTTCTTGATACCTTTCAGAAGTCTAACGAAGTTGTAAAAGTAACCCTAGGGACTTTGAATACTTTTAATGTTGGCTTTTTGATTTACCTAGATGTATATAAATCATTTAAGTTTCCTCTGACAAAGTAATTTTTAACAGTCAGCTTAATTTATAAGACACTTAATTTAAAAACTTGGTTCATTTCTAAAACCGAGATGAAAGTTTAAAATCTATAAAAACTAGGTAAATAATCGATAAATTACTAAGGAAAATTCAAAATAAACAGTACCTTTTAAAATAGGACTAATTTAAGCTATCCTGTAATGAAATAGGGTGTAAAGGTACTTGATGAGATTGCTCTAGATAGTCATAATTTCATAAACTATGCTTCTATAATGAAATAATGATCGTAATGGTATCTATCTCATGGGAATGGTAAAATGAAGATCTTGTTCAGTGCGTGAAGACAGGCGCATGCCACATTCACATAAACTATTATAAACAAAGGAGAAACTACTGTATCTTCTTTCACTAATTAACAACAACTACACAACGATAAACAAGTCGCACATGCTCGTTCGTTATGCACACTAAACAAAGTAGTAGGAAGAAAATGTAAATTGACGCATTATTATTTACAATTACGACTACGAGGAAGTTGATGGTTCTAATGAAACTAATGAAGTTAAAAGATCTAAACTAAATTCTATGAGCGATGGCATTAATAATAACGAAAATTATTCAAACGATGCAAAATAACAAAAAACTTAGCTACATTTAGAAGAAGCAATTTTAGGTAGTAAATCGTTTAGTAATTCAATTACAAACTTCAGTTTTTAACAAGCTTGTAGTCATAAATATATGTTGAAACGGTAGTGAACATGGTATATCTACTCAAATCCGTGCTCCGTTATTTTAAGGCGCTGGGAAGACCTGAGTGAAATTCACGAATGCAAAATTAAGCTCCGCCCCTTTACAACTCCGATAAGACAGCGCCACACGAAGTTGCGTGCACTCAGTAAAATTATTTGCATTGATGGAAACAAAAGGCTTCCATGCTCATGCTCATAGATGGCGCTTTTCAAAATTTTTATTAATTAGAAATGCACGTCTTTTTGCTGTTTACAAATTTTTTCGTCTGATTCTCTTATTTTTCTAACGGACTAAGTAAAGTCCTTTTGTATATTAAATAAAAAACAAATTGCATAAATTAGCTAAGCCAGGAAGATGAATCACTACATATTAAGTAATCCATTTCTTTAAAATTATTGTACGAATTTTGAAGAAAAACATTCACTGTTAGTGAAGTACATGTGTAAGTACCTGGGTGACCGAGCTTTGCTCGGTTTAAACACTGAATATATTTAGATATTAGTGGCGGCCCGGCGGCATTTTTCAGATTTTGCCCCGCCTAAAAAATATTGAAGGTCCGGGGCTGACTAGCAGCACCCTGCGAGTTTACCTTCACTGTTCCCGTTCCCGTTATTTTTTCAGGATAAAAGTAGCCTGTGTGTTATTCCAGACTATAATCTTACGTGTTTTCCAAATATCAGCCCGATCCGTTTATACGTGACTTGATGTTTGTCGTGACTGAGCAAAAAACATCCAAACATTGACATTTACAATATTAGTAGGATTGGATACTAATAGTACATAATATAATCATCATTATCATTAGACGAGGCTACGAGTAAATAAATAAATAATTCACCATTATTGCATACTACAACTCGGAAAACAAGTTTTTAATAATAATACAGCGACGCCATTTCGCTGCTTTGTAACGAAAGGTCCACAAACAAAACAAAACCAAAATCACTTTTATGTCATTTTAGTTAGGGCATTCTTTTTTATTAACAAGTGATACAAGTATTTTTGTTGTGACGGGATGAGCAGTAAGTATATGTGCCTGATGGTAAGTCACATGCCTATAATAGCGCAGTGACACGCAGGTATTGGAAAATAAAGAATCCTAATCATTACGTTGCATTATACTGCGCTCGCCACGACTATTATCTACATGTGTTCTAAATTTCTGCCCGACCCAACGTTACGACGTGATTAAGCAATAAACATCCAAGTATCCAAACATCCATATTTTTCAATATATTTCTATCCATATATTGAACATTTAAAATATTAGTAGGATTTCATATCAAAGCCCTGTAATCATACTGTATTTTTTTCCTTTAAACCGGAAAACTGTGATGTTTTTAACCCCCGACCAAAAAAAGGGTGTTATAAGTTTGACATTGATGTCTGTCTGTCTATCTGTCTATCTGTCTGTCAGTCTATGTGTGTGTCCATCTGTGGCACGGTAGAGCTCAAACGGATGGGCCGATTTCGATGCGTTTTTTTTAGTTGAAGGTAAATATCTGTGCTGTTCTTAGCTATGGTTGGTTGATATCGATTCTAGATGGCCGCCTCCACAAACTGGCGGACAAAATATTTGTTCACAACCTGCCTCAATATGGGTATCAAATGAACAATAAGAACAATATGGGTTTGCCTAGTAAAATATTATACATTATAACAAATCCAAGATGGCCGCCACCACAAAATGGCGAATTACATTTTTTCACTACTACCCCAATATGGGTATTAAACGAAAGGGCTTGACTAGTAGAATACTATGCAATATGACAAATTTAAAATCCAAGATGGCCGCTACCGCAAAATGGCGACTTACATTGCTTTTTTCGCAACTCCTCAATATGGGTTTCAAATGAAAGGGCTTGACTAGTAGAATGTTTTACAGATAGCAAATCCGAGGTAGTCGGGGTTACTTAAAATTTTAATTTTGTTCTTGTCACACTACTGCTTGGCGGTGGAATAGCTGGCAACTTGACTAGTAAAACATTACACACTATGACCAATATAAAATTTAAGATGGGTGCCACCATAAAATCCCGAATTATATTTTTTCACTTCTACCTCGATATGGATAACCAAATTTTCCTAATTTTTTTATTTCGTAAGTGAATATGTCTTAAAATACAATACATGATTTTATTAAATCGAGTAAAATATATATGTAGTTCTATATAGTGTCTAGACATAAGTGAAAATAATCTATACTAATATTACAAAGCTGAAGAGTTTGTTTGTTTGTTTGAACGCTAGTATCTCGGGAAGTGCTGGTCCGAATTGAAAGATTGTTTTTCTATTGGGTAGTCCATTTATCGAGGAAGGCTATAGATCATAAAACATAACGCTACTATTAATAGAAGCGGAGCATTGATCAAGAATGTAACAAAATCAGGAAAAATATTCCTTTTGAGAGTTTTCGCACGTTTCGTGCTGTGACATGACACATGACAGCATGTGTCTAAGATTGCGTCATTGAATATCACAGATTATATACCTCTTGAATATAAAACCTTTGCTAATCTCCGAGTTGGTACGACCAATTTCCGACAGGTGGCGTAACAGGCAGCTGAAGAGGTATTTTATTTCCAAAATCTCGGGTTTTGATAAGACGATGCTACCACTATCGGTCTTCAGTTTGGTCAGCTGAGTTTGCCCAAGAGACTGATTTCTTGCGAACACTTTCGAGCCTTTGTTCTGCTTGATTGCTTCTTCAATACTCGAAGTATTGAAGCAGCATACGTCGCATATCTTGTCTGACCGCCATAAGATCTAGAGTTTGATCGGAGAGCTTTCGGTTCTGTTTTGGCGTCGGCTCTTATAAAATTTTCTGCCAACCGCATGAACAGTTTCCACTAGCCTATCGTTTATTTCGTCCGCCGTTACGCATTCATCTAAGGATTCGAAGTGATCTTCGATCTGAGCATAATTTGGTCGGAGCATGGACTTCATTAGACGTGATCTTTCGACCTTAATGTTTAGATTCAGCGTGCCTCTTACAATACGGTGATCACTGCCGGTCTTAACCTTGCTGATCACAGAGACATCGCTGAATATTTGCCGTTTAGTCGTCATAATGAAGTCGATCTCATTTTTGTGGAATCGTCTGGGCTAATCCAGGTTCAATTTCTTTGTGGTTGTTTCTTGAAAAGGAGTTCATCATAAAGATGCTCTCCCTTTCAAGAAATCCGCTAGACGTTGCCCTCTTGGGTTCCGCTGCCCATATCCGAAATCCCCACTCTCACTCATCTACGTTTGCTCAGTTTTGCGTTGAAGTCTCCCATCACAACTTTGAAATGTGTTGGCGGAAAGGTCAAAGAGACGTAACACTTGGGCAATACCTAAAACAAGAACCGGTTTTGGCCAGGGTGCATTTTCCTTTACTGGACCATACCTTTACCAACCTATTGACAAAGAGTTGGACATCATAGATACGTCAACATTATGAGTGCAAGAAAAGGTCTCGGCTTGGCTATCTACTCAGGGCTACTGCTCGCATCTCGAAAAAGCGACATCGTTTCATGGTGGATGTTCCAAAGGCACGAACAAAGAGATTTGACTCTTTTTTGTTTTTTGTCTACGCTGTGGAATACGTTGCCTGAGTGAGTTTTCCCCGATAATTACAATCTTTGTGTCTTCAAATCCAAAGTGAGTCGGTTTTTCTAGGTAAACACGCTCCATATCGTAGGCAAACATATTGCATGCCTCTAGAAGAAGAGGCCAGTTTGTATGGGTCAATTATTAAAAGGTTTTGTATCACCTTATCTTACCTGCAAACAGCAATAAAGATTTTTGTATTTGTACCACATTGTTGTTTAACATCAGGCGAGATGGCGGTCAAGTGTAAACCTTTGAAAGTCAAAATGTCCTGAATTATTTTGGTTATATTTAACACAATGTTGAAATAATCATATACCTAAAATAATCAAGTTGTAGCTAATTAACATACACAGAGAATGATAGAAAACATCAGAAATAGAAAAAATAGTTGAAAAACAAAGATAAAATGATTTTGAGTTGTGGCTTTTTAGTTTTAAAGCACCGATTTAGGTAATTTTAATTCATCGCTCAATCGAACAAGAACAAAATTAAAAACATTGGTTCGACTACCTCGGATTTGTTTTCTATAAAACATTCTACTGGTCAAGCCCTTTCATTTGAAACCCATATTGAGAGAGTTTCGAAAAAGAAATGTATTTCGATATTTTGCGGTAGCGGCCATCTTGGATTTCAAATTTGTCATATTGCATAGTATTCCACTAGTCAAGCCCTTTCGTTTGATACACATATTGGGGTAGTAGTGAAAAAAAAAATTTGATTCGCCATGTTGTGGTGGCGGCCATCTTGGATTTAAAATTTGTTACAACGTATAATAATATTCTACTAGTAAAGCCCTTTCATTTGATACCCATATTGAGGTAGGTTGTGAAGAAATATTTTGTCCACCATTTTGTGGAGGCGGCCATCTTGAGTCGATATTAACCAAACATAGCTAAGATTTTATGCAAGGACTCTTTTGTACACCTACGTCCGAACACCTCGGTGATTCAAAGCTAGTTTGTTTAATTACTGAGCCTTGTAGGTACTAATATTTATTCTGTTACTGAGCATTGTCTTGCAAATGTAGGTAGTGTGATGTAGGTAGGCTAGAGATTAATACTATACTTGTGGGTAAACCAATAAATGTCGTTGTGTCACTCGGCTGTTTCAATTACTGCTCCACGTTAAAATATCGTAATATTCAACTATACAATTATTATTTTTTTAAATAAAAAGTGACGAGACGAATAGGACATGTGCCTGATGGTAAGCAACATGCCTGCCACATAACAGCTCAATGACACACAGCTATTAGAATATTAGAAGTCCAAATCATTACCTAGCACTGCACTGCGCTCGTTACCCAGAGATCTAAGATGTTATATCTCTAAGGGCAGTAATTTATCTGGAAACATTGCCCTTCAAACCGGAACACAATTTCAACTGGTATCTATAACTTCAGTCGGTAACTGAAGTTACCGACCATACCGACCGAAGTTACAAATCTATCTGGGAAGTAGATTATTTGATGATAAGCCTCGGGTTCTATAGGAACTATTTTCTAATCTGTGTCTCGAAAACTAAATACAAGCTTGAAAACAACGGACAAAATATCCAACAACAACGATATCAAAAAACATGCAAAAAGATTACACAGTGATGAGATATGAACTCGAGAACTTGAACGCGGTTGTACCACCGAGCCAAACTGACAAGTTACAGTAGGGTCCAAAATTTCACATCATATGAACTTTATTACCGTTTGTAAAACTTCTATAACTTCAATCAGGAACTGGGAAGTAGATTTAATTTTTAAGATTTGATGAAAAGCCTCTGGTTACTTAGGAACTATTTTCTAATCTGTGTCTCAGAACAGACAGAACTAAAGAAATAAAACCTTGAAAACAACGGAGAAAATATCTAACAAAAACAATATAAAAAAACGCAAAAGATTTCGTAGTGCTGAGATACGAACTCAGGATCGTAAACCGTAACGACTTCATCTGCCGCTTTAAACATTGCGCCAAATCTACAGATGTCTGTAGTGTCGAATTTTCAAACCACATGAACTTTATAGATGTTGCTGCATGAATTTGTGAGAATTGTTTATTTTTATTTTTTGAATTGCGAGCGTCGGACGACAAAGCGACACAGGTCCTTTTAGCAAGGCGCATCAGCGCTTTCTGCTGGACTTCATAGTAGTAAGCGAGAAGCAAGACACGGGCCGGCTCGGTCGAGTTAGCTTTTCAAAAGACAATTAATTAATACGAATTAAACTTCATAATCCAAAATACAAAATCTTCCATCCCCCTTAGTAAAAAATGATACGTTTACCTATAAAATTTGAATAATGTATGTTTATAAATGACACAGATATTTACATCTAAAACTTATTTTAGAGGTAAGTTTAGGATTTTTTCTTATCGGTTTTTTTTTTCCAAATCGTGTTTTGATACAATAGGTTACCTAATAAATATGTTCAAGAATAACATATATTTTACTAAAAGCCTCAAACCATATACATGTTGTTAAATGTGTGTTTAAAAAGTGCTAGTTGGCGATATTCAGCGCCTTAAGGAACTTTGTTAGATTGGTTCGACTATATGAGAGGAACCCATAACACACCCCAGAACAGAATGTTTCTGTAGCTTAAATTACCGTCATTGGGAATAAACAACAAGTTTGTTAAAAAGAGTATTACTGAGCTTTTCAGTTGGTGCAGATTCACTAAGTAAAAATGTTTCTATGACATTAGATCTTGTAGAAAGATATGCCGATAGAGTGCTTGGAGTTAATAATACAGACCTCTTGTAAGACCCGCTTAAGCTGTAGCAGCAGTGTCTTGATGTCGACCACGTCTTGGAGGAGCGTGGCGGGCGCCGGCGCCGGGGACCCGGTGCCGTCGCTCGCCGCCTCCGACGGCGTCTGCGTGCGCGACCGCTGCAGCAGCCGCGCCGTGCGCACCGGTAAACTGGCCCTGCAATTACGACACAAACCTATTTTTACAGACTTTAAAAAAGAGAAGACACTGTGTTCGTCTAAAATACATTTTTGAAGTGAAAACTTCTTTTGGCGAGCTCTGCGAATTGAATTCTAACGTCTCGCTCGGGAATGATAAGAAATCTTCGGGTAAACTCGGGGCCATGGCCATTGGTCATCTAGAAATGCTTCAGCATTTCTAGATAATAATCAAAAAATAATAATTTTGAATGCTGAAGCATTTCTAGATGGCCATGCTCATGGCCACGTTTTCACTTCTAGCGGCAGTTCCTATGACTGCCATTTTTATGTACCTATGTTGACCGATTTCTCTTTCAATTGTGGATAAATTTTCAAAATTATTATTTTTTATTAGAAAGAGTACACTTTTAAGGTGGTCCCATGAACACCAAGTTAGGATATGATAGTTCAATCCTGAGAAATCGAGGGAAATATTCAAAATTCTGATACAATAAGGCGATTTCGCGCAATATCATTTCCTATGTTCACTGATGTCTCCTTCATTTGTGAACCAATGTTCAAAATTCTTTTTTACAAAACATAGTTTACATCTAATCGATTAAATTAATCTAAATAAAAGTGGTCAAGTGCGAGTCGGGCTCGCCCATGAAGGCTTCCTTAGCAGTAAGTAACAATATAAAAGTTCTTGTAGTTCGTTGTTACTTTAATCAGTGTTTTTACAATAGTGAATTTATGACGTATTAAAATAAACTACTTACTAGATCTCATTCAAACCAATTTTCGTTGATAGTTTACACGGTAATGTACATCATACTAATTTAGAATATTAATTTAGAAGTTACTGGGAGCACACATTTTACCACTTTGGAAGAGTTTCTCGCGCAAACTATTCAGTTTAGAAAAAAAATATGTTAGAAACCTTAATATCATTTTTGAAGACCTATCTATAAATTGCCCAAACGTATGGTTTTAATGAAAAAAAAATTTTGTTTTTCAGTTCTAAGTATGGGACACCCCTAAAATTTATTGTTTTTTTCTATTTTTTGTATAAAAATCTTAATGCGGTTTACAGATTACATCTATTTACCAAGTTTCAATAGTATAGCTCTCATAGTTTCGGAGAAAAGTGGCTGTGACATACGGACGGACAGACAGACAGACATGACGAAATTATAAGGGTTCCGTTTGTATTTTTCCATTTGGCTACGGAACCCTAAAAAGAACCCATCTAGACAAATACAATATAGGACCACTAGCGATCTCCCTCGTATACCGCGATCCCTATATACAATCAGCAGGATCAACAATTTGTTTTTAAAAGAAACAATGTCCTGTATTGCGTAAGGAAAAGTTCCTACCCCAGTTGCAGATTGAAACAATAGAAAAATAGATCCTGAGTATAATGCTTAGATAGCTTAGCGTATACACGCTAAGCTTAGCAAGGGTACTTGATGGAATTGAGGGTCACATCTTCACATCGCCTAATTCCTCAAAGTGTAGTTTTGATCAATATAATGCTGTCTTATTTAAAATCAAAACAACGAATGTAAAATGGTACGTAAATATTTCTTTACCTTCCTACTTAGGTAAGCTCGCGTAGCTCGTAGGTATGAGTAACAGAATATTTTCAATATCCTCATTTGTTGTTTATGCACCAAACTTCTTTGTTCGAACTTGTACAAATATATTTATGGTATCGTTATTACGTAGAATGCCAATTCATCGAGTGAGTCTACGCACTTAATTGATGCCACTGGGACAATATGGTAAATTGAAATGAACTCAAGGTTTAATTAATAAATGTCTGCACAGAACTCTTGATAGGGAACGTGCAGTAAAAGTACATAAAGAAGCAAACCAATGAATCACTTTTCAATCAAATCATTCCCATTCTTCCTAATTAGGCCAGGTGAATGTCGACTCTCGCCATTTCGCGTTTTATTTTCCGGCCTAATCAGTCGTAATCCCCAGTCTAATAGCATTATATTAGGTGCTGATACCATTTAAGTTGGAAAAGTTCGTCGACAGGGCGTGTGAATGAGTCATCAGACAAATTCATTAGCTGGATAGTAACAGAGCATTATGTTACCAGGGTGTAATGACACTGGGTAACAGACAAATTTATTTTCACTATTGAATTGTGGCCATTGTTTATACTTAACTCGAGTACAAAATTGACACATTTTTTCTTTTAAAGGCATTCTGCAACCTACTCGTGAGTGAATGGCTAATATCCTTGATATAAGCTGAGAGGCAACATAAATCTAATAAGCATGCAATGCAGTATTATGCAGTTGGTTAAGATTGATAATTTAATGGATAGATGTTTTGAATAGCCTTGATTTTTTATTTCTCTGCAGAAAAAGCGAGAATGTGAGTTTGTCTGTGTATTTGGTATATAAAGGTAGTAAGTATAATGGCAAGGTGTATGCTGATTTATTCAACGACTTCTGTTTTGACAAACGATGGAGCTATCAATCGACATGTTTTTTGCGATCTGTTTTTAATGAACTTAGCGTTTCAGAATATAATATTTTAAATTAAGTTTGCTATCAGTGACGTGAGTCATAGTTGAATATTCCGCCTACATATGAGAAAGAATTTAAGTCCTCATTGAAACTGTCTGAAAAGATAGATATAGATTACTTTCAATAAGAAACTTTTTACTTTTATGAATTTTAAGATGGAACAATCAAATATACAGAACCGCAAAATAAAGTAGTAACTGGGAACCTTATCGGTAAGAGGTAGTATTTCACATTCTCTTTGGGTAAGAGGATGGAGTTTAATGGAGTTACAGATATACTTTAGAAAATGATCTGTACCAATACTGACTACTAACAATATATAAGTAAACTATAAAATAAACAGGTTTTGGGTGCTTAGATGCCTTAGATAAAGCATATATAAGTATCCTCTTTGGTAGGTGCTTACTTAGTTTGTATAAAGTATAAATTTTAAGGGTGGATTAAAGAGAAAAAAAATATATTCGTTTAGATTTCCAAAGTTCTTGAATGTTAGGCAGTTTTTATCATTCCAACGCAACAGTTAAATTGCCAACTTCGCAAGAAACCTTCCACAAAATAGCCACGACCCTCGTTGGAAACAAAACAATGATGTCCGGTTACGAAATGATCAGTCAATAGAGCGTGCAAGAAAGGTACTATACGATGCTTGTTGGTGAATATTATGCGAATTTGTTTTTTAGCTATAGCACTTTGTGAATTAGTCTTGGTATGATTTTCCTGTATACGAAGTAAGCAATTATATTCTACGGAAACGCATGTAGGTAACCTTCATTTAGTTTTTGTTAGTTGCTTATTGAGATTGAGTTGGGTGCTAGCCTAGATCAGGTGCAACTGGCTTTGGCGAGGCCTTGCGTTTTGTTACTTTGGCCGAATCTTATTGGTCGTTTAACCTTTCTTTGCACGAAACAATGCGTCATACTTTGGTGGGGTTACCAGTGGTATGATCTGTAAACACCAGCTTCATGATGTTGTAATAAAAATTTGCTATTCTTTAGTTACTCAATTATTATTGTAATCATCATATTAATCGATTATAGGTAATATATACTCATCAGTTACATTTTATTTCGTTTTTCTACCTTACAAGTCAACAGGTTGTTATTCAATATCATCATAACCAGACCTACGACCGTGTTGTTGGTAAATAGGAACGGTTACTGATTGCATTAAATTAATCATGAAGGGAGTTTAAATGGTACGTGTACATCAACGCTGTTCCCGTTGCTTAGATCAAGTCCTCATGCTGTTGATAACATATATTTATTTGTTTTATTTTCGATGAGTAACCCACGCACATGTCGCCGAATCTATCACACAAGTACGTACGTAAACAATATTACTAATGCGATACGTATGTACACGATATAATACACTCGATAAAGATAACATCCGCTTGATATGAAACGATATCAAGAAAAAATGGATTTCATTTTCTTCCAAAGTTACGTACAAATTATTAATAGTTTTTAGAAAGTGAAGCAAAATATTATGTGCGAGTGAATCGAGGGTGTCACGCGACGGCATCAGATGTTTGGGCACCTGTATTGCTTGGCTCGCTGGCTGCGTAGACTGGGCGCGGGGCTGGCAGAGCGCGCGGGCTCGGCCACGGCCGCGTGCAGGTCGGTCTTCTGACGGCGAGCGCCCAGCGCCGGCGGCGCGGGCGCGCCCGGCCCGCTCGCGGACCGCATGCCTCGGACACTAGCACGTCGCGCTCGCACGCGCCAGACTGAAGCCGCGGCGCTATCAGCCGCGGCAGCGCCTCCACCGCGACGGATAAATCGGATCTCGCGCCACCGCCGACCCCGGCCATTCAAGCCGAACGGATCACCGGCCGATTTTCTTTTCGCACTCTATTTAGAACCGCTATAAAACTGCGGAGCGTGATGATGGCACGGTTTCGATTCTCGTGAGGCGAGGGTGCTCGTCGATACGGAGGCACACGTCGAGGCCCGGCGACATCGCGCCGACACAGAGCGCACGCAGCACGCTGCGCTTGGAGGAGCTGAACGGTTCTGTGTCCACGTCGCCGTCACGGTCCGCGTCACGCTCGCTCGCCTCGCGCCGACATTACCTACACTTTCTTTTGCACGTGATTTTGTTTGTTTTTGGTTAGTCGACCGAGTTAGATTTTGTAACACTCGAAAATTGTATTATCTCGAACAGGCAGGACGATTTGAATTGGGATGGATTATTAAGAGCTCCGTAAGAGCCGGGCACGTTCAAAGGCAGTTGTTTATTTTGTACGAGAAGGCAGACACACGCAGCTCCATAGCATCTGCGAATGTACACGACGCATGCGCGAGCCCGCTCGATATCCATTAGCCACCCCTCACCCAGCTGATTTATTTCAAGACCAAGCGTTGACTATTCACGCATTATTGTGTCACAGTTAAGGCCACCTGGCTAAAGAAGACTTTGTAAAATATTTATAGGAATATCTTATTCAATGCTTTTTCAGAGTCCGTGTAAATAATACCGTATTCAAGGTCCAGGTAAATGTTTATGGTGTACGGATAAAAACCCGTAGTAACTTAGTGCCGGTTTCACAACCGTGATCGTAGGTTTGAAACCCGCCATCCACCAACCCGTACTGGCCAGCATGGTGGATTATGGCCTTGACTTTTTTTGTTGGAGAAGGATCCGAGAGTCAGCTGTGGGATCACAAAATGAGCTACTGATGGTGCATGCGTAGATGGGTTGTATCGATCTTTATTTCTCTTTCGAGCAGAAACTGCTGATCTAAATGCATCTCAATGACATTTGGAACAAAATATTTTATAGCCTGGAATAACACATGTTTTAATCTTGAGAAAATTACATAAACAGTATTATTTTTCAAAGGCTTACAATTTTAATTAACTTAGTCACATGCGCAACACTGTGAGATTCACACGTAACAGATTGCTGCCAACCTATGATTGTTATTATTAAAATTTGTAAACAATTTTCAAATGCTTTTGAGAAATACGACTGTTAAAATTTCATTATTTAGATTTTATTAAAATTTCATTATTTAGATTTAGTTCCGTACCCAAAGGCTAAAATGGGACTGTTAGAATTACACAGAATATCCTACAAACATTATAAACGCGCAAGTTGGGATGTTTAGATGTTTGTTGCTAAATCACGTAGGAACGTCTGTAATGATCGGGTTGAAATTTGGAACACAGATTATAATCAGGAAAAGACGTGACGGGAAAAACCGACGAGCGCTTGTATTGAAGTACTTTGAAAATAAATAATCAAATTAAAATAAATATTTAAGGGGATCAATCCATACAACAAACATGTTATTGCTTATACAGGTAAGGAACCCTTCACGCGCTAGTCCAACTCTCAACTGGTAAATTTTTTTAAATTTACCTATTACATTTTGATATCTCATGCGACAATATCTGTCTGACATTTTCGTGGTTTCGACCACAATGCAGCCATGTCCCAAATAAATTAATAAAATTTTGTATAGGCTTTTAAAAGTCCTCCGTACGATTCTAAGTGAAGCCTTCCCGAGTCCTGAATTACAGATTCATTGAATGAATAATTAGTACATTTGAAATGTGCGCAGAGTTGGCACCGCCCCCGCCGGTTACGGTGTGCTGGCGATGTGGACGGATGGCGGCCCACCGGCACCGGAGCGCAATTACCTCCGACTTCGGTAAGGCACAATTTCAAAGACTCGCTGCCGCGCCAAATTACGCCAATTCCTAGCTAAATTGAGTATTACGGCTGCTTTTTCTTCCGTTTGATACTAGCCGTGAAAGTAGAGTTCAATGACTATGGTGTTAGTCAACATTGATCAAACATAAACATCCACTTTATGTTTCCAATGTTGGTACCTCTTTTCTAACAAGGAGAGAGTCAGGGCAATAACCCACCATGCTGGCCAAGTGCGGGTTGTTGAATGACTCATCTCCTCGAAAAATGTATTTATTAGAGCTCGCTGGTTTCTTCGCGACGGTTTAATTTAGCGTACAAACTTGTACGCTAAATTAAACTCGGGAGGAATTCGAACCAACGACCTCAGGATTGTGAAACCAGATGTTCAAGCCACGAGGCTACTTAGGCCATCGCGACCAACATTGATCGTTGGGGCAATTATGTTTATCTTTCATATTTTTAAGCTTTGATGTTTGTGGTCGTCTTCTCATTTGGAGTGAGGAGGGATTTAAGAAGCGTTGTTCTGTAGCCAAGAGTAATGTCTTTTTTGCTTTTATTGTTGTGTGAGAAATGTCCACTAATTTATAAGCTGGTAGCCTCCTAGTCATTTTGTTAAAAACCACACTTGACAAGTTTGAAGGCATTGAACTTCATGGCGTTGAACACCGGGACTAGTACATTCAGTTACTGGTTACTGTTTGAATCAGTAGTTGGATACAAAACTTATAATATCGATGAAATAAATTAAGATTCAGGGAAACAACTCATCGATACCCAATCCAAATCAAAGAATTGTTGACAATTTTACCACAGAGTTTATACTTAAATCCTAGCAGGTAGGTACTACGGGTAATAGTAGTATTTAATTACTATACTACTATAATTTTAAACCTGTATTTAAATTTAAGACGTAGCAATTGTTGATTCCGACACTGATGCTGTCAATGACCGGTCCAGCTACGCTCGATCGCCCTGTGATTCAGGCTATATTTTTCCCATAGGTAAGTAGATAGTTATATACCATGCGCCTGCCATACTGATTTACAACTGTCGTGTCGAGTGGTCAAGATAAGTGGTCAATAAAATAATTCTACTATCGATTTTTCTTCTTACATCTTAAAATCAGCCTCATAACTTCTTAGTAGGCGAGATTTCAACACATTCATAATCGCATAGGCTACTTAAATTAGCATTTTAGTAAGGATATCGCGTTTATCTTTTATTTAAGAAAAAATTTCAATAATAATACAAGCTGTCGTGGCCTAGTGGCTAGGACGTACAACTTTACAATTATAAGGTCGCAGGTTCGAGTCCCACGTGCACCTCTGATGATTTTGCCAAGTGCAGATTACAAATTTATCTTTATTTATCTTTAGCACTAGTTTTAACGGCAAAGAACAAGGTCATGAAGAAACCGGCGCGTTCCATAAAATAAATAATTTAAGGACATGTTGTCTTCTGCTAAGTTGGCCAGCGTGGTGGATTATGATCTGTCAAGATCATAATTACAAGAATTTTCGGGGCCTTTTCTTACAAGAACGGATGACTCTCTTCTTGTAAGAAAAGTCACAACAGTGGTAACATTACATAGTCTACTTATGCTTACGTAAAGAAAAACATTATAACTGTAGTAGTTCTTCTTTGTATAAAAGCTGTATAAGCGAGTCACGGATATTCATAAGTACCAAAGTGTTAAGTTGAACTTGGCGTGTCTACGCCACGTCACGAGTACTTTTAGTAAGGGCACTAAGTAGTTGGGGGACCGCCCGCATTTAAACTTTGACATGGTTTGTTCATTATCCACTATTAATTTAGTCTTCGTTTACACTTGGGATGTCGTTCATTCGTGGTGTACACTTCGCGAGGCATAAGCTGAGCTTTGCATTTGTGTGAGTGTACATGGATAGTGTAGGTGTGACAACCGGCCTTAGGCGCGGCGCCATTCTGTCTCGCCGCGCTCCTGCCTGATTGGTGATCACTCACACTAATGCAAAGCTCAGCCTATACCTCGCGGACAAAATTTCAAGCTCCTGCCTGATTGGTGATCACTCACACTAATGCAAAGCTCAGCTTATACCTCGCGGAGTGTACTAATGTTTACTTTACGATACTCGATACAAAAAATATTCTGAAGTATTAATAACTAAATTATTATAGATGTTATAATTATTTTTAAAAGACAACTATTAGTCGCGTGCGATTTCGTCTGCATACAATTTATAAATTTAGTCAAGGCACTTTAAATATTAAGGTAAGTTGGCAGTAGCTGTTATTTCGAATAAAAACACATTTCTTTGTTTGCAAAATTTTAGTTTAATATTCAACCCTATCCGATCTCGAGTGATTGAGCAATAATCATCCAAACTTTCACATTACTAAACATTTGCATAAAATAAGTTTGATGTTTCAATATCCAAATAAAGATATGAAAACGTCAGTATATGACCTTCTAAGTCACCTATTTTGATAAATGCGGAGCCTCAATGATCTCATGACCTTTACATTGTTTACGCTACGACAGAGTTGGTGAGCAGATTCCATTAATGTCGGATTATATTTCTGAATAACACGCCCTGGTATTTTTAATGGATCTTTCTCTAAAAGAACACAGAACCTACCTATACAAAAAAAAACTTACTATCACATCAAGGGTGTTTCGTATGTTTAGATGCCATAATTTGCATCATAAAAACCATAAGGCATTGAAAATTACGACATTCAAAATTAAATGAATACAGACTTTATCACTTTATTATTTACATGGGGAAATTGACTTAACTCACATAAGGCGTGCGTGCATCTACTTGTATAAAAGTAACGAAATCGGGCATTGAAGCTGAAATCTCACAAAAAAACTTTGTCATAACCTGAATTGACGTTGTTGGAATTTCAAGCAATGTGGTTAAAATATATTAATTAATAATATTCAAGCAAGTATACTTACATACATCAAAGAAATAATAAAAATGAACGCGATCAAGTGGGCAATTCAAAATTATTTTTATTGCATATTATAATGTTTATAGCAGATAAAACGGACCTACGAAATAAGTATCTATCATCAGTAAAATAGTCAAAATACCTACTTAAAAATATGTATGAAACTGTTTTTTCTAGTAATGAACGACCCTGAAAATTGTAAAGTATGCGACCGCAAATCCATTGAGAGCGACCGTGGGTCCGTTCGTAGTAAAACACGATACTTTTAGGGCATATTCTGACCCAAAAATCAAGTTACCGTGGCTTACTTCGTTAATTGATACTCTCATTGTTTGTGGTATCCATACGGAATACCTCCTTCCATTGTCTATGTCACGGTATTGAATACTTGCTATAGCTGTTTTTGTTGTAACCCAACCGTTTTATTTGTTCTGTTTTGTGAAACGACCGGGGACATTTACTGTTCCTTTTATACATTCAGCTGATCTATTTATGTTTATTTTTCAAAAGTTGCAAGTATTTGATCGCTCATGACAAAGAGTGGGGGAAAACAGTAACTCTAACCGGAACTAAAAGAATACAATTTGCTGATGAACCCATCACAAAAAATTATATAACTTCCATCAATCCACAATGCAAATCATTTGTACCATCAAAGATAAGCCTAAGTGCTATTAACAGAGAGTAAGTGCATCTTACGACGCAACGCGACGGCTGGTTACTATCAACTTATTATGTACCTACTTCTACCTTACATTAAGCAGATAAGGAACTTACCGCCCACCACAGTTGACGTTAACGCTTGGCCCGAACCAAAATTTTAGCCCACAAAAAAACCTTGACTCCATTTTAAATGTTAAAACCCTTAAAAGTAAATACTCAATAGCTTAGATTTGTGATTTATACAATCTCGATCTCGTCCATCTCTCTCGAGAAAAGTAGGACATCGCGATATTGAACAAAATTAGTAAATACGGTGATGTCACTGACGTATTGGAAAGTAGCATTACTGCTTGTCGACACAAATATAATTATTGCGTGAATTTATTTGACACAATATCTATTTTAGAAAAAGATAAATGAATAGGAGACTGATTCTGTTCAAACGACCGATAATAATTCATCTTCTTGCATAATGACAACATGATACCTACATGATTCCTTTAATTATAGGTTGAATCAATTTTCTAAAAACAGATTTACGTAATGATAAATTAATAAAAACCCTAAGGTGACCTAAGGATGAAAAAGTCACTAATCATAACTTAGTGCTAGGGCTTAATTGATGACTGGCCTCGTGGCTTAGTGGTAGTACTCTGCCTGCGAAGCCGAGGGTCGTGGGTTCGATTCCCACCCAGTGCAAATATTTGTGTGATGAATTCAACTGTGTCTGGGTGTTTCTATTTATAATAAGTATGTATTTAAAACTATATAAATATTATATCAGCTATCTGGCCGCCATATTACAAGCTTTGCTTAGTTTGGGGTCAGATGGTGCTGTGTGTGAATTGTCCACAAAAAAATAATATTCAGAAAATTAAAAAAGACAAGAGACAAGGAATATGAATAAAAGATGTGATGAGCATTTGATAATTTATTCTTCAGAACAAATTTTATATCCAATTATTTTGAATAGGTAATATTTTTTATATATAGAAATATTTCTGTATAATAAAAAAATTCGTAAAGTTTAATCTATCATTCTTTGACTACTTATGTTAAAGTTGTAACTTTAACAAAACTATTACCGAAAATAATCGGAGATAATTAATTTCGCGCATGAAAACAAATTGTGTTGGCTAATTTGTCGTTATTATTAAAGCAGTTATTATTTTTTTGGAACATTAATTGGGTCGTGTTCTTTAACCCAAATGGAGTTAAATAATAGAATATGACACCTGAAAAAATAAAAGTTAAATAATTTGTTTTCTTTACCTATAAATAAATATCTTTCAAAGATTTACGTTTTAGTTGGCCTCGCGTGTAAGGTGATCATAGTATCCAAGCTATCAATAACTTTTACGATTTCTCTATCAAAATAAATACTGATTGTTTCACTAAAAAAAACTTTTGCATACAAAAAATGTTCTATTTCCCTCGAATTTATTATAATAAGATAAAGCACGAAAACATATCCATAAAAATTGACAGGCTAATGGCAGGTAAATGAATATGGTTAGGTCGTCAGAACACTCCAGTCAATTATTTACGTTGAATTTTCAATATAGGTAAGTACCTACCTATAATGAAAATTCTTCAATAACTATAGGAACTCGTGAGTTTCTTTAGTACAATAGAAATTTTGTCGAGGTGTACAGAAGAATTATAACATACCTTTGTGCCTGGCCATTGAGCATTGTGACCACCTGGGCAACAATGCCCTTGACGGGTGCCTCCTTATCAGGTACTATCGGCTTCTCCATCGTGATCACTACACTTTTCGTATTCACAAGCATTGGAACAACTATGACGTCAGTTCAGTCTTAATATTGACCACTATAGTTTTTTTTCACTTCACTGAAAATGTTTTTCGTAACAATTGCTAAAATGATTCATACCGATTTTTGACGCTGCGAACAATTCACGGATATAATCAAACCTAATTGGATCTGAACTTTCTTTCGGAATTCTATAGATAAATTAGATTTTTCATTAGCAAATACATCTTGCCTCAACCCATCTCTTAGCTTACGGTAAGTAAATAAAAATAAAGGTTTAACCCCGTGGTTTAACTTTTAAAAAATCTTGTATTTTTATTTCTCAATTAGTATTTCTAAACTTAAATAAATTGTCAAATGTCACTTAACTAATTCATTTGCAATTTTTGTGCAACCGAAGGAAATGTCCACCGGATTTGTTTCCGCTCGAAACTACTAATGCCTTATACTTAGTTTCATATAAGTATTTAACAGTTAAATACGGGATTTGCAACAGGTTTTATAACCTACAAACGTTAGACATAAATCTTCTTATATTAAAATGAACCTCTTGAACAAGTGTGCCAAATTATTAAAGCACCGTTTACTCTCCAATTTAGTACAGCTATGTAATAACTAATATCATGTCACTCAACGCGTTTTGTAAAGTTATTTTAATCACAGTTACGCAAGTTTTTTTGTATTGACGTCCGGACATTCTAGAGGAACTTGACGAGTCACACTTTTCTACCTTTTTTTATAAGAGTTACTTTTCGAAACGGCTTGTCCTCTGTATTGTAATTTCTGATTTTATACTTAGCGTTAATTGTATGATGTAATAGTGGATTTTAGTGGACAGTCCACATTCATAGTAGGTACAATGATGTGGCTTAAACTTACTAAATATATCCAAGTAGATATTATTTTAGTTTTTTTTTATAGGGACCTAAGGCAGTTGCCTCTGGGTAGCCTATAGGTACCTACTTACTGCCAATGGTATTTCTTGAGTAAGTTAACGTAATATCTGTTTTTGATATTATAAGTATTTACTGTTGAATTTACCCCAATAAATTGAACATGGGCTATTTAAAAAGCACTAGGTTAGTAGTTTTACGTAGTAAGTATGGTACAAGTTTTACACAGTAAGTAGTCGGTAAACTATCCGAAGCCAAATGCTTTAGATCCCCATGATAAAATAAACACGTAGTATCTACATTAGAAGTATAATGTATGTTTGCCTATCTGTAAAACATATTTTCGGTACTGTGGTGAAAGCTAGAACGTCAAATCTTGTTGTTTTGTCGAAATAATTCGTTTTATATTTCAATTTCGCGTTAAAATTTTTATGTTTCTTGAAGTTTCTACAAAAAATCCTGTGTGTAAGCTAGCGCGGCCTTTACTCTACTACTACTTTTTTGTTAAAAACTGGAAATCTGGTTTTTAATTTGGGACAGATGAATAAATATTATTATCAATTTATTACTTGATTTATTTAAACATGCCTAGTTTTAAACCATCCCTATACGTTTTCCTAGCATATTAGTCAAATGTCTTATGGCTGACCATAACAATTTTTTGTCACTTATTTAGCCATTACGTAGAAAGTTTGATGCACACAAACCTAATGGATGTTGCGGTGAGGTCAGAATCACTAAATACTTCATTGGGACTTACTTTCTCACAAAACTATCTTGATTATCCCTTAGTTCTTGGTATAAAGAATTTCCTTATTTAGGTACTAACAATGCCGTCACAACAATGATTTCACCTAGAGTTTAATTTCGAAGTGCCTCTTAATTATTTACGACGTGATGTCAAATACCTAATTAAAGTTTAATTTAATCTGTTTTTCTAACAACTTTATCTAAACAATATTCGTAGATGAACTGTTAACCAAGTTGAGACAAACTGACCAGAAACTTGGTCATACATAGGCGATATGGGTCCCACTCCTGCAATACGTATTATTGCTATTGCGATGCACACGGTCCCGAAGATTTTTGAAAGAATAAAGAACCTACACTCAGCATTGCGATAAAGAAACCGGTGTGAAGTTGGCAGCCAAAAGTTTCTGCCATATTATCCGACCAAATTGAAATGGTATTTTTTATGAAATTTGCTAAAATCGATAAATCTTATGCTGATGCCTTAAACCCAAAAAGAAAATGGTGAAACGTGATATATAAAACCTTATAATCCTCCGAAACAAACCAAATTAACTATATTAACACACTAACACAGAGGATTGCCAGTAACGCTTTCTTTAGCCGATTACTACCTGCCGGCCCCTAAAATTGAATACACTTGTTTACTAATTTTATTAACAAATGTATGCGTAACAAACTAAACATAGTCAGAATGCGGCTAAAAGGTTTCTACACCCAGAAATTGCCATCTGAAATTGCTCGGGTACAGAAATCTTAGAAGGAAAAGTTGGCTGCTGGCTTATCGTGACCTCCCGCAGCTGAAACTAGCCAAAAATCTTATCATCTCATCTAGGTCTATACAAATTCTATCCAAATAAGTAAACAGAGATAAGGCTTTATACCGCTTTAACCCTAAACCTGCCGCACGAACATGAGTGGTGAAAAAGCTTGACTCTAAGACGCAACATGCTCGATTACGACCTGTAGGCCCCTGAAATACTGAAGTTTTTAGTATTATTCCAATAGAATGATATCTATTCTACCTAAAAAACATAGTGAGAATGTGGCTAAACGATTCCTTAACCTTCAAATCAGTTCATGAAAAATTAACGAAATTTTTATTCGCCAAGTCCACGTTTCTTTCAATACTGCGACCTGACGGCCCCTGAAATTCTGAAATATTGTATAATATTATTGTAGCCTGTTTCATGCGCTATCTAAAACACCTAGTAAAAATGCGGCTAAAAGCTTTCCACACCCAGAAATTGCCATCTGAAATTGCTCGGGTACGGAAATCTTAGGAGTAAAAGTTGGCTGCTGGCTTATCGTGACCTCCCACAGCTGAAACTAGCCAGAAATCTTATCATTTCATCTAGATCTATACATATACTATTCAAATAAGTCAACAGAGATAAGGCTTTATACCGCTTTAACCCTAAACCTGCCGCACGAACATGAGTGGTGAAAAAGCTTGACTCTAAGACGCAACATGCTCGATTACGACCTGTAGGCCCCTGAAATACTGAAGTTTTTAGTATTATTCCAATAGAATGATATCTATTCTACCTAAAAAACATAGTGAGAATGTGGCTAAACGATTCCTTAACCTTCAAATCAGTTCATGAAAAATTAACGAAATTTTTATTCGCCAAGTCCACGTTTCTTTCAATACTGCGACCTGACGGCCCCTGAAATTCTGAAATATTGTATAATATTATTGTAGCCTGTTTCATGCGCTATCTAAAAACCTAGTAAAAATGCGGCTAAAAGCTTTCCACACCCAGAAATTGCCATCTGAAATTGCTCGGGTACGGAAATCTTAGGAGTAAAAGTTGGCTGCTGGCTTATCGTGACCTCCCACAGCTGAAACTAGCCAGAAATCTTATTATTTCATCTAGATCTATACATATACTATCCAAATAAGTCAACAGAGATAAGGTTTTATACCGCTTTAACCCTAAACCTGCCGCACGAACATGAGTGGTGAAAATGCTTGACTCTAAGACGCAACATGCTCGATTACGACCTGTAGGCCCCTGAAATACTGAAGTTTTTAGAATTATTACAATAGAATAATACCTATTCTACCTGAAAAACATAGTGAGAATGTGGCTAAACGATTCCTTAACCTTCAAATCAGTTCATGAAAAATTAACGAAATTTTTATTCGCCAAGTCCACGTTTCTTTCAATACTGCGACCTGACGGCCCCTGAAATTCTGAAATATTGTATAATATTATTGTAGCCTGTTTCATGAGCTATATAAAAAACCTAGTAAGAATGCGGCTAAAAGCTTTCTACACTCAGAAATTGCCATCTGAAATTGCTCGGGTACGGAAATCTTAGGAGGAAAAGTTGGCTGCTGGCTTATCGTGACCTCCCACAGCTGAAACTAGCCAGAAATCTTATCATTTCATCTAGATCTATACAAATACTATCCAAATAAGTCAACAGAGATAAGGCTTTATACCGCTTTAACCCTAAACCTGCCGCACGAACATGAGTGGTGAAAAGCTTGACTCTAAGACGCAACATGCTCGATTACGACCTGTAGGCCCCTGAAATACTGAAGTTTTTAGTATTATTCCAATAGAATGATATCTATTCTACCTGAAAAACATAGTGAGAATGTGGCTAAACGATTCCTTAACCTTCAAATCAGTTCATGAAAAATTAACGAAATTTTTATTCGCCAAGTCCACGTTTCTTTCAATACTGCGACCTGACGGCCCCTGAAATTCTGAAATATTGTGTAATATTATTGTAGCCTGTTTCATGCGCTATCTAAACAACCTAATAAGAATGCGGCTGAAAGCTTTCCACACCCAGAAATTGCCATCTGAAATTGCTCGGGTACGGAAATCTTAGGAGGAAAAGTTGGCTGCTGGCTTATCGTGACCTCCCGCAGCTGAAACTAGCCAAAACTCTTATCATCTCATCTAGGTCTATACAAATCCCATCCAAATAAGTAAACAGAGATAAGGCTTTATACCGCTTTAACCCTAAACCTGCCGCACGAACATGAGTGGTGAAAAAGCTTGACTCTAAGACGCAACATGCTCGATTACGACCTGTGGGCCCCTGAAATACTGAAGTTTTTAGAATAATTCCAATAGAATGATACATAGTCTACCTGGAAAACATAGTAAGAATGTGGCTAAACGATTCCTTAACCTTCAAATCAATTCATGAAAAATTAACGAAATTTTTATTCGCCAAGTCCACGTTTCTTTCAATACTGCGACCTGACGGCCCCTGAAATTCTGAAATATTGTATAATATTATTGTAGCCTGTTTTTCTAGTCTAGTCTAGTTTGTAGTCTGTTTTTTTGTAGGCAATTTCTGGCTGTAGAAACACTTTAGCCGCATTCTGTTAACGTTTATTTTATAGCGCATGAAACAGGCTTCAATAATATTACACAATGTTTAAGAATTTCAGGGGCCGTCAGGTCGCAGTATTGAAAGAAACGTGGACTTGGCGAATAAAAATTTCGTTAATTTTTCATGAACTGATTTGAAGGTTAAGGAATCGTTTAGCCACATTCTCACTATGTTTTTCAGGTAGAATAGGTATCATTCTATTGAAATAATACTAAAAACTTCAGTATTTCAGGGGCCTACAGGTCGTAATCGAGCATGTTGCGTCTTAGAGTCAAGCTTTTTCACCACTCATGTTCGTGCGGCAGGTTTAGGGTTAAAGCGGTATAAAGCCTTATCTCTGTTTACTTATTTGGATGGAATTTGTATAGACCTAGATGAGATGATAAGATTTTGGCTAGTTTCAGCTGCGGAGGTCACGATAAGCCAGCAGCCAACTTTTCCTTCTAAGATTTCTGTACCCGAGCAATTTCAGATGGCAATTTCTGGGTGTAGAAACCTTTTAGCCGCATTCTGACTATGTTTAGTTTGTTACGCATACATTTGTTAATAAAATTAGTAAACAAGTGTATTCAATTTTAGGGGCCGGCAGGTAGTAATCGGCTAAAGAAAGCGTTACTGGCAATCCTTTGTGTTAGTGTGTTAATATAGTTAATTTGGTTTGTTTCGGAGGATTATAAGGTTTTATATATCACGTTTCACCATTTTCTTTTTGGGTTTAAGGCATCAGCATAAGATTTATCGATTTTAGCAAATTTCATAAAAAATACCATTTCAACTTGGTCGGATAATATGGCAGAAACTTTTGGCTGCCAACTTCACACCGGTGATAAAGAAGGCTGTGAAAAATAGTGACTATGATGATCAAATAAGCAAATATTCAGAATAATTATTAAAAATCCTAAAATAATTGTACGATGGTTTATGTCACTATAGGTACTATGACGAGTTTAAGTAAATCATTCATCACTAAGATTCATCTAATCTGATAATTGTGCAATGTTTCTAACTGAATTGTAGCAAATTATAATTTCTAATTGTGAGCATTAAATAATTACGTACTTACAAAGCCTAAACCACTGTAATTACCATGTGTGTGGCCAGAGTTATAAAACAACGCTAGCGTGATTTGATTAAAAAATTAATTATCACATAGATATCACAGATTTCACTGAATTTAAGACTCACAAATCTCGGTCTTCACTCACGTCGTTGTCTGAATTGCACATTTATTATTTTTGCAGTTATTTACACTTATAAAACAACAACTCGGTATATATCGACGTCATTACTAGAGAACATTTGTTATTTTTGACGCGTTAACCAAAAGCTTTACCCGTCCTAACCGTGGGCGGGTACGATAAAAAAAGAAGTCTGATGTCTGCAAAGCTATTCAATGTTTCTATGGCAACCAATTTGGACAACAATAGCCCATTTTAGGCTGTTGCATTAGATCAATGAACCATAGGACCATATAGTCTGAGAGTCTGACGAATATGAAGCTATAGAGACAGTCATAAATGTGCGATATTTGAGAAGCTACGGATGTTGTTCATAATGATAAGATGAATAAATTTATAGATTTGATAATATGGGTAATGATGGGATAACTGAGATTGTTATGGCTGTTATTGATCGAAATGGCCTGGCGATCGTAATAATTCAGCACGATTGAGAAGTTATTTCAATATAGTAATTAATATTTTGGACAATATGATATCGAATGTTGAGAGCTGTTTACCTACTGTAAACAGACGTAGAACAATTTAAGATTTAACACCTAGCACTTACAGGCCACAATAAGAAAAATAAAAGATGTATCATGAAATGAAAATTCAACACCATAGAATATCATTTTCTCAGTTGGAATCATTATTTAACAAAATCATTTAACAATATTGAAAAAAATAAAATACTAAGGCGTCATTCTCTATTGTGATACATCATTTTCATTAAATGTTATCAATATTATCTTTCTAAATGCTGTCTAGAGCTGGACGTACTTCTTAATGCACTCTTCTAATTAGTGATTATGACATGATAACACTTTCGAATATACATCTATACTTCCTCCTTAGTGAAATTACAATGGTTATTTAAATAGTTTGGTAACTCGTTCACAATGTAGTGTCAAATATATTTGTCAATAGTAAAAGAAATCGTCAAAATGTATGTATGTACTTATTTGGTTAGTCATATCTACCCACTTTAGATTTATTTTTCAAACAAATACTGAACGGTAGTGCTGATATACATTTATCAAGTTTATCAGCATTATCAGAGTTTACTGCGAAACAAAGGAAATGCATTAATAGACCGCAGAGGATAACTGATAATAAAGTAATTGATGCCAATGACTATGCAAACAAACATTGCAATAGAGGATCCATTTCTACAATTGTGTTTTTTTTATTAGAAACCTACACTGTAGTAACGCTAGATTTGACGAATGATAGAGATAAATGGATGGTAAGCGAATGCTGATGATAATGACTATATTAACGCCAGTCGTTTGAATGAAATAACTATTAAACATTTTATTGTCATTCTACATGATATCTAAACAAAAAATAAATTTAAATTTATTATCGTTGCCGGTTCTAGACATTCTTACTTGATCGTATCTAGCTTCTATGGTAGGTACCACTAATTGAATTGTCCGCATCGGGTTTCTACTCAGGTAACATGTAACCGATATCAACATACTATAGCATGCAATAACTTCCGCGTGATAACACCTCAAATTCACACAAAACACAAATATTTGCTTCAGTACTAAAGTCGATTTTAATGTTCAGAGCTTTTGTAAGCTCGGAATTCGTTCGATTCGATTCGAGCGTTCAGTGACCCGCGCTATTGGAGTATCTTTCACGATCGTATTATATGATCGTGCAGATGCGAGGTCAGAGATGACCACAACACGTGTCGCGATCAGATTCCGTGCGGGATGCGTACGTCCCGGCGCGCGACGAGTCACAGACTAAACTTGGCCGCGGTCCCATCGGCCCGGCCTCGGTGCCGGCGCCGGCGCAACATGACCAGATGCTCCGAACCATCAAACTCCGGAGGCAGCTGCGCTCACTTTATCAGATTACTTCACGGAGCAAGGACCTTTCGACACACAAAGCTCGCCGTAAAATCAACCATGAAAAACTGTGACTGTACCACGAAATTTCACTTGCGAAATTTACGTTAATCTACCGTTTGATTCGGTTTTGTAATTCCTTGATTAGTTCGTTTAGACAACGGCAACGTTTGAAAAGTATTGTGAAATCATTAGTATTTTTGAAGCGCTCTGATGAGCAGCGACAAGTTTGGAGAATTTAAAAATTAATGACTTAAAAGCACGGAACAGAATAATTTAAACGTTTAAACAGAAATGAAACAAAGCCTGCTGCGAGAAATCGAGTCACGACTACGAAGTTTGTGGCACGACAAAAAACTTTCAAAGAAGCCGAATGCTAACACATATTAAATTTGCAATAGACGCACGGCACAGTCCCAAGATGCTATGATGCGGTTCCCATTGTCAAGTAATGTCTATTGTCGTATGAACGTGCACATAGAGGTCACTAAAGTACTAGACACCGCCGTCCTCGTCTTAGATCATGGTTCATTACTAAGCGAAACTAAGTTTTAATGTAGAGAGATAAAGTTGCGATAAAACAAACAGTGAATTTTCTCAGCCTAGCTACCCACAGTGTTTGAATTGGGGTAGGAACGGTACTCTAGCTTTGTTTAGTTTTTAAACGGAAACCATTGTGCAAAAATATGCAAGCAAATTGCGTATAACATGCCGTAGCAATTAAACTAACTGTGATTCATGATTTAAACGTAAAATATTAGTGTGAGACAGTTATGATGTAAAGACATTTGATTGTGGAGATTATTTTGAATTCACAATCGTACTGCAGTACGTATAAGACCTTGATGTAGATCATAATTATCGGAATGTGAATGAAAAGCGGTTTTGACCCGACCTTACACTTTAAAGGTGAACGGTAGCAAACCATTGAGCCCAGAAATTGCCACTTAAACTAATTGGAGCACTTGAGGCCGAGATACGTCTAATAATATTATTATAAGAACATTAAAAAGTAGCACATTTGAGAATAACCACGACACCACTAGGTGTTACTCGTATATTGGTTAGAATCAATTAGGGTCGAACTTTGAAGATGAAATTTACGTATACTGTCAGGTTTCACTTATAAATAATGATTACAGATAAGATATAAATAATTTATTTTTAATTTAATTGGATAACGAGACACTCGCGTAAATACGGTCGGTCAATATATACGTGAAGTACCGACGAAGTACGTGGAGGACCGACCGTATATACGTGAGTGTCCCGTTATTCAATTAAATATGTGTAACAATCACGTTAATTTTAATAAGTACTAAAATTGTTTTTAATTTGTTTGTGTAATTATATAAATTTAGTTTAGTTAGTTAAATGTAGATAAATGTATTTTCAGAAAATTGCCAAGCGGTGTCGCGTCTATCGATGTATGTAGATACTGTTCACTTGTTTAAAAATTTATCTAATTACTATTTAACAATAATTAATACCAACGTGATGTAGGTGTTTAAAAATTAGTAGAGATTGTTTTAATTAACATCGCCGGAAGGTACGAGTATCTAAATCTATCATTCAAATGTTCTGTTGCCGCGATTCTTGGCATTCTCTTTGTTTACTGTTATTGTCAACAACTGCTTTGTGCATTGTCTGTATCTTGGAATAGTACAGTATCACATCGAATTGTTTATCTTTAATTGTCTTCGTGAAATTCTGGTGATGATTACATGATACTCCTTAAAAAAATGGATAATGGAAATAAATGTACTAACGTTAAGGGATAATAGGGATATTAATATTTTGTTAAATAATATTTTTGTAAGTTATTAATAACCATTTACAATGTGCCTCCGACACATACCTACTCACCTACTACCTACAATATGACAAAGATGATTTGGTATTGAGCAAGATACGAGTAGGTACCACAAAATATAACTACCCAAAACAGCAATATGTAATGTAATGTTGTATTTGTTAGAAATGTATAGGACATAAATAAATAACTCTTTTAATAGCACTATTTTAATAGAAACATCAATAAAACAAAAATAAACTCATATTAATACAAGAGCTCCATCGAAATCTTAATGATTTTCAGTTACCTTGCGACATTTCGGTTGCATTAAACGGTAAACTTCGGGAGGTAATTAAAATCAATTAGATCGTACTTAACTCCCGTGCAATGCTTTCAATATAAGTAAGTTAAAGTCACGAAAGTTCAAATGTTATTTTTGCTTTAATAATGTCACTTACAAAGCGAATCGTCAACATGTGAACACAAGCTTAGTAGCTCTAATTCTCCTAAGATACTTCTTGTGAAACGTATCCTTTGGCGGTCGCGGATGCATCACCTTTTCAATATTCTAACCACCTGTTTATAACTTGTTTCATAAAAATAACAATGAATAATTAATTTTATCTTGTTTAAGTTGATATACTCATCCATTTTAAAATCTTTATTAATACTGTAAGATTTACTTTAGAATTTAGAAGTTTTTCTTAAATATTATCTTAGACTACCGATTGCGATAAATCTACGTAGATAGTAGAAATGAGCAGAACTCAAATCTACAGTAAGGAAAAGGAAACGAAAGCAAGACTTGGAATGGACACAGCGAAAATATACATTCAGAAAACCATATGGACGTTGCCGTTGGAAGACATATATTTTCACACAATGACAAGGAACCGAAAGAATGAGAAAGGTCAGAAAACAAGCTATGGTCAGAACTGGAGAATTATACGGATAATATGTGTACCTTATATCTAATTTTAGATACCTAGTACAATCTAAAAAAATAATAAGGCCTATTTTACACAGAGCAGCAATAAATCAATTTTTATTCTTCTTGTTCAAGACATTTTTTAGGAGAGTCAGTTAAATTTCCGAAACAACAATTGTTATCGAAATAGATAACACTCTTTTCTCGTACGTTTATCAAGCTTTAATTTTGCCATGAACAACTTTTTTCAGCTAATCCTGAAAAACTCGCGAGTCGCCAACGACGGCACCAAGAGGTAAGTGTCCCCTAATATTAGGCCACATAACATACACTAATTATCCCTTAGGGTTTAGGGCACATAACATACAATACACGAATTGTTTGGTGGTTGTATATTTTGTATAAATTAAAATGGGATCAGTTTGGTGTAGAACCAGTTCGTATACAGAAGAAATGAGTTCACAGTGTTTTTTAAATCTATATAAAATATAAATAAATAAATATTGGTGGACAATTCACACACAACACCAATTGACCCCAAACTAAGGAAATATTGTACTATGGCGGCCGGCTAGCTGTATAATATATACTTATATAGTTTCAAATACATACTTATTATACATAGAAACACCCGGACACAATACAAATGTTTGAATTCGTCACACAACTATTTGCACTAGGTGAGAATCGAACCCACGACCCTCGGCTTCGCAGGCAGAGTTACTACCCACCCACTAAGCCACGAGGCCAGTGAATATTATCGATGGACGCGTATGAACAAAACCGAACAAAACATGAAAGTTGTTACTCCTGTTAAGATAAGTGCAGTAAATATTTCATTTAATTAATATGTGATTAAATATTAATGTGTGATTAAATTTTAGTTTTGTTGTGATTTTAGGTGTCGAAAATCAAATCTATTCTAGTCGTAGTCCTTCGCTGTAAAGGACGTTGGGAGAATAGAGGAAGAAACTGATCTAGGGGCCCGAGTGTAAACCGCCGCCGGAAAAAGTATAAGCATGTACGCACGCAAGAAGTTATGGGTCCCTGTTAAATTTTTAAGTTATGTTACTAACGCTTACACACAACTAACGCTTCTTCTGCGCTAGTCCAAAGTACGCTAGGCTATAGAGTGTACTTGAGGTCAACTGCCACAGGTCCCTTTAAAACAAAACGCTATTAGTTTCTGTGTCTCGAAATTAGGTCACAGAATAGGTAAATTAGTTGTAAGTTCGTACATCGCAAAAATTCACTATGGAGTGGCAGTTGTCAGGCAACTTCATCACGCAGTTTTTTTTTGTTTTTAGTATGCGAGTTTTTTTCCAAGCGTGCCAAACGTATAATTTCAAGAATAATTAACAAAGGAATTCTTCAATCAAATTGCTTACAAAACTGTACTTGCTGGCAGTTACCCCCTGCATCATCATCATTGACCTATTCTACAACACTACTGAAATTAGGTTTTTGTTATGTTCCATTCAAATGACGACCGTCTCATCTCGTCTGATGTCAAACGACGATGCGGTCTACGATAGATCACGATTACCTAGAATAAACTGTTTTGCTCTACACTTGAAGAAAACACATAATTAGTGATACTGGGTCACATAGAGTGTCTAAAGAGAGGGCTGTACTTGTCATCACGAATTCTTTTAAAATGGGACCAATCCTGAAATTGCGAAAATATCTGCTGTTCCATTCAAATTGACGCATAAAGAAATGTTCTCTATTAATAATGAAGTCCTACATATAAATGCGAATGTTTGTATGTAGAGCAACTAATAAATATCCATATAGCATGTTTGTTACTCTTTCAAGCAAAATCTATTGAAGGAATCTTACTAAGGAAAGGTAACTCACCCAATGCTGGCAAGACTGTTGTTGCTGGCAGTAAGCGAGTCGGCTTTCCCTTGGGCCATGGCCGCGAGCTGCCGGTCCAGGAAGTTGTTCTGTTCCAGCAGTTGGCTCCACTGCCTGATCGCGGTCTTGGACGAGGACAGCTCCTGGTGCAGCTGTCTCTCATCTAGCGAGTTCAGGCCGCTGCGAAGAGAACTGTCCAACCTGGAAAGAGAATTAATTTGTAATAAAACCATAATCCTATACTGGACCGGTAAGTCGCCTTATGTTAAGCGACGATGCGGTCTATTATAGAACAGGCATTAGTAGAAACCGATTCACTGTTATAACAAAAGTAGAGTCAAACCTCCGCTTTCGAGTCTTGGAACAACCATGAAACGATGTCGCTTTTCGAGGTGTTAGGAATCCAATAGAAAGTTAAAGCTAATCTAGAATGTAAAGCGTAACAGTACCTATATTAATATTACCTTTCGATATAATCATCAACGCTTTGCAAGCTCGTGATGGAACGCGCCAAATCATTGTCCATCATGAGGTCATCCGACGCAAGGCTCGACAGCGTGTCCAGAGATGGCGTCCTTTCCCCTGCGTGACGCACTGACAATACAAACAATTTATTACATTAACAAAAGTTAAGATCACATCACATTATTACTTTTACATCAGTCATTATTCTAATTTCTATTTTAATCGATAAAACAACGGTTTTAATTTCGATAAACTTTTCTCAAAACGTTTTTCTTTCTTTCTTTCGGTCGTCCTCGTCTTGAGCCTTGTGCAATATGCATTGTGCAATTGTGCATTAGCACCACAGTGTAAGTAATCACTTAGCACTTCACAAGGGAAATTTCCCGCCATTTCAGTTTCGTAACAAAAATATCTCATTAAAAAAACAATATCCAGCCAGTAACTTTCTCATTATGTTTGAAAAAAGTTTCTATGTGTAGATGCAAAAATTGAAAAAAAGGTTTTAGGCAAATACTACACAGTAAAAAATTAAAAAATATTTCTTACATTTCCGATGCCTCTGTGCAAGTGGGCTTGAAGTTATACGTTCTCTTGATTTCCGCAGTTGCCTGCTGGCTTCTGATTCTATGGTCTTAGTTGACGGACTGCCATCTGCGTTTTCTATTGAACAGCAAAGAATACATTTGTATTTTTTTTGTGTTAGATATAGAGTAACAAGACGAGCAGAACATGTGCCGACACGCAGCTATTGGATCATGAAAAGTTCAAATCATTTTCTAGCGCCGCACTGCACTCGTCACCTGGAGATACGAGGTGTTTTATCTCTTAGCCCAGTAATTTTTCTAGAAACATTGCCCTTGAAACCGGAATACAGTAATATTTTACACACTACTGCTTGGCGGTAGAATAACTGGAAAATATTGTGGTATTGTGGTACTTCCCTAAGCGGACTCTGCAAAGACCACTACAAAAATATGAAAATACAATATACAATGAAATAATGTATTACGTACGTAGGTACAACGCTAGGCTATCTCATCTCAGTCTGTCTTCAGATACCACGGACCGGTAGATTCCAGTGCCTAAAAACATAAGCAGCCCACTTTATGTTCCCAATGCTAGGACTCTGGACCTTCTCTTTTAAGAAGAGAGTTAATGCTTAATTTACCGTGCTGGACAAATGTGAGCTGACAGATATATTCAAAAGACGTGTTTCTCTTGGAACATGCTGGTTCCCTCGTTGTACCGCAGTCGGAAAAATACCAAGCGGTGCAGGCGAGAACTAAACCTACGACCCCATCATTGTGTTAGATTGACCAACGTCTACTTGCTTCTATAAAAAAGAAACATTTCTAGTTATACTGGTGACACTTACTCCTGAAGAGCAGCGCAGGCTGGTCAGCGATCTCGTCGTCAAAGAAGTCCCGACCGTCGGATAGCGAGAGAGAACCCGACGCGTGTGTCGGAGTACCGGGAGACTCCGGAGTCACGTTCTTACTGTTGTCGCCGCTCTCCACCCGTACTGCGTCGCTGGTAGGGACGAACAATTTGATTACACCCAGAAACCAGACAGGAATTATATTGAAACTCGTCTTATAGGGATCCGTTGGGAACTATAATTGAGTAATTATTTAAATGTGTACCTACTCCTAACTAAAACTCAGCTAGCAATGAAATTGTAAGTAACTGGTTCCGTTAAAAACTATAATTGAGTTATTTAGGGCTCACAGTGGACTAAAACCGTTTTTGAAAACTTCTAAAAATAGAAAAATAGGCGCGATACAATGAATGTGCAATAGTGACCACGTCCAAAATTTCAGGCTGTGAACGCGCTTGATTATGAGTGTTTGACATATTTATTTTTTGTGTCTGTCTGTTTGTTGATTACTAGCTCCCGATTCATGACAAAAATGTTCGTCCTGGGTAGAGCTGAGAAGATGAGTTGGCGTTTTGGTGAACCACAACCATAACAGGATAGCAGGACCGGCCAGGAAGTAATTTGCATGTTAAGAGTATATTTTGTAGTTTATCTCTTTTCCCTATAATTTGTTTGAAGACACTCTTGAAGACCCTCTTTGAAGGTAGACTACCCTTAAAAACAGGTCACGTAATGTTGGCGCATACCTGACTTCCTTAACTGGCTGCAGAACCTCTCCGTCCACCCCGTCCTCTTCGAGCCGGAACCGCGCCATGGGTTCCGGAGACTTGGTCTTAGTATTCGCGGTCTGGTACGCCGACGAAATGGACGGAGCATCCCTTCGAAAAATATTATTTTGTGCTATTCACAAATCGAAGAGATCACTTTTATCGTAACTCGTAACTAGCAGTGCACAGCGGTTTTACCCTATTAGTTTCCGCTCCCGTTATTTTCTCGTGACGTTCTGATGAAATTCGTCGTCGGTCGTCGAAATTCGTCAATTTACGTATGATCTCGGTGCATGAAATGGCATCGAAATATATAGCATAAACATAGTTCTGCTGGAACTTGACACCTTCTCTCGTAAGGAGTCAGTCAAGGCCATGATCCACCACGCTAGCCCAGACGGGCTAGCGGTTGAAGCTCCAACATCTCACCGCGGGATAATAATAGCCCACTAAATATTCCCACTGTAGGACTCAGAGCCTTGTTTGATCAGGAAATAATCAAGACCATAATACACCACGCTGGCCCAGTGCACATTGTTGGATGACGCATAACTTCGAAATATTCTAGGAACATGTCGGTTTCCTTATGTTTTCCTTCATCAATCAAAATCAAAATGTTTTATTGCGGAGAACTGTGTAGTACACTAGATGTTAAATTATTAAAAAGTTTCAACAGTTAACCCGTTGTATCGGGCGTGCAATATTAAATACAAACAAAACAAAATAATCTATAAGTGTTGCTATAAATTTACATAAACTCAAGAATTCTATTTTTTAACATACCTCTATATAACAAAAATGCAATATCTTAATAGTATTAAGTACTATGAGATCAAAAGAGTTTTTTTATGTATATATATAGGACTTTCCTAAAACGCTTCATACAAAAATACTATTAAAGCGTGACGTCACTGTCTGTTATTTTCTATGCATCGCTCGTAAAGTTTGTATGTTAGTTATTTTAAGTACCACCACAGTATTATAAGTTTTACCAGTGTCGCACAGTAAGGGTTCTCGTACCTACTAGTACCCAAGAGTTTTACAGATGAACTATAGAAATTAATCAGAATGAGACATAAATTTGACTTACCTTTCCACGTGCAGCTCATTATTGGAATCACTGGTGCTAGTTGAAGAGATGAGGCTGTCAGCGGGCGAGGTCTCGTCATCCAGCAGACTCTGCGTGGACGCTTCTAGCGCCGACATGTCGAACTTGGGCTCCTCCAACGTTAGAGTCAGGTTGTGGTGCTCTCCGCTCTGGTTGGTGCAAGTGCTGGTTGTGCTGTAGTTGGAACTTGTCATAGACGCTGTAGAAAAATAAAAATAAATGTTAGTTATATGGTTGTTTTTCTTTAGACAGAGTGATGGGACGAGCAGAACGTATGGCTAAACGTTACCTTCTACCTATCGCTGCACTGCCAGAGAGATATAAGATGATTTATCTTTATGCCCCATAATTTCTCCGGAAACGATTACTGCTTGGCGGTAGACTGACTGGCAAACATTTCGCGGTGAAAGAATCTACTATCTGTGCCCCAAATTTAGCCCTTTTGAAAATGAAAAATGAAAACACGTTTATTGTGCCAAAAACAAAACAAACACAGAATTAAAAACACACGAAAACAGATATGCGACAAAATAAAGTAGGCAGTGCGGATTCTAAGTGTGTTAGTGTGCACTGGACCCCACACAAGGGTGACCTGTGTTTTGACCCATCATCATCATATCATATCATTTATTTATTTCATCGTGGATTTTATCTTAATTCTACCTTACATGACCCTGTTAGGGCCCATGATGCAGAAACTTTCCTGAATAAAAAGTAACCTATTTATTAACATAACCTTTCTAACTTAAAGGACCATTAATACGAGTAGGTTTCAATTATTTCGGTTCACCATCGTCGTCATCGTCTTGTTTACAAAAACGTCAACATATCGTAAGGACGTAGTGAATATATCCAGTGTTTCCACAATGAGGGGAACTTCCCCTTTTGATGGGGAAATTAGGGTCCAGAGGGGAATAAAAAGAAGAAAGAGATGTAAAGGGGAAATCATGCCTAATCAAACAAATACAAAAACTTCGTCATATTGAGGAAAATTTTATTATAATTAGTCAGATATCAGTTCCAATTTTTTTTCAATATGGCGATGTTTCTTATAACATGGTTTTTCGATTTCGATTTCGATTTCGATGAGGCATGAAAGCTTACATATTACTCTATATATCCTGAGGGGGGGATGCTAGAACTATACCAGTATAAGTTTTGAGGGGAAAAAAGGGGAAATCTTAATTGAGGCGAGGGGAAAGGAAATGATTAAAGTGGAAACACTGTGTATATCTATAATCTGTCGGTTTTCCTTAAAAACACATACATATTATACATTCAGAAAGAAACCTACAACCTCCTGATTATACATATATGAAATCGAACGTTTTTACCACTATTCTATTAGGGCTTTTTTGGTTATTATAAATATTATCAAATGGATCATCTCAGTCTAATAAAATCAATAATTATTCTCACTCATCATAGGACCCCGAAGCGAGTCATGCTGACTCAATGTGAGGGATTTCATCAGCAGCGGATGCGGCGGTAGAGGTTCATCCATTATAACTATGGTCTTCTTTGGTATTTCTACTTCCACCTTGCGAACCTCCTTATTATCAAACTTGGATTTATCGTCCTCACAGCTGGACACACTGAGTGCTATGGATACGTCATCTTGTGATCTGGAAAAACAAAATTAAGTGTAAGGCCACTTTAGTAAAACTTTAAACGAATTCACATTTGTAGAGGTAAGTTCAACAGGGACCCCGATTTTTTAACTTCGTTCGCCTTTTAATTTTGGCCTTTATTTGACAAAGAAAAAAGCAAATGTTTGTTCGAAGATCAAACCTAAAACCTAGCATTAAGCGACGAAGCTATTCATTACAAACTATAAACACTATTTGTTATTTTTAAATTGTTTGTTCTATTTGTAACAATTACAAAATAATAAATACATGCGTGTATAGAAGGAGCCTCCCCGAGCGGCCAATGCAAGTTATATCAGTAAGTACCCATTCCCAGCGCACCCTGGACCAGCTGGTGTTGCCACTACCACAGCGATTCTATGCATTAAATGCGGCTTCAATAGCTCTTCTCAGAGCCACGACCAACGGTTCTCATGAGAGCACTACTCTACGGCATTTTTCAGTAAATTTAATAAAATCATTAAAAAAAAGTTTTAGATGTAGCCAAACCGCTGACATGTCAAGAAGAAGAAGAAGAACCGTGATCTCTGATGATGACCTCTCTCTCTCAATATCGGAAATGTGCGAGAGATGTACTAGATATGTCTGTGTGAGCTGTGAGACATGATAGATGAAAAAATAAACTGTAGTAGCTGGATTGAAAGTATTTTTTGTTTAGTTTACTGTGTATGGGGGCGTTGTTGTACAGTTTTACCTGTTGGCCATAGATTCCCCGGCGGCATGGCTGTTCCCCCAAGTAGCGCTGTTCCCGAAGTGAGTCTCCTCGCTCTTGCACGACGGGCTGGACTCCTTGCTCGAGCTCACTGTCTGCGGAGACGCTACGCCGCTTGAGCACTTGATGAACGAGTTCTGGAGAGAGATTGGAAGGTAAATGTGTATTATAATGGCAATAACTTGATTTTATAAAAGACTAGCAGCACCCGGCAGCTTCACCCACGTAGTTCCCGCTGCCGTAATTTTCCGGCAACGAAAAGTAACCAATGTGTTGATCCAGACTATAATCCAACTGTGTTCCAAATTTCAAACCGATACGTTAACATGTCCCGACGTGATAGAGCAACAAATATCCTAACTTTGCATAACAGTAGGATTAAATATAGCCATTGGCTGGCTAATATACATATGTGTAGCAAATTATATATTTATACCTAGTTTAAATTTAACTTATACTAGAGCAGGTTATGGAAAAGCTGAGTAAGTGTGTGATGATTTATGGACAAACTACTGAATATACAACACTGAAGTTTCGAAAACGAACATCAGAGAGTTCAACCCAAAGGGAGTTGGTACGAGTATAATATAATGAGTTGAATGGTATTTGGAACAGAATCACTTCAAAACACTAACCTGCTTGTTCAATTTCTCAGGTTGCGCTCGATCCAGGACAAACTTTTCCTCTTCGGTGCTGGTCTGAATCCTGGTCGGTCTACTCCTATTCCTGTATCTCTCGAGGGTGGACATTGGGGATCTTTGGACTGGTTCTACTGGAGATGGCTTGGGTAGGATAGGAGATGGAGGTCGGTAGGTGGGAGTGGGGGAGACGTCGTAGTCTGGGGAGGCCGCCTCATCGAACGAAGAGGGGAGCTTGGGTAGGGGGATAACTGTGTGTCCTGTAACGACTGCTTCATCTGAAATAAAATGAAAGTGATAAAGTATACCGATAAATTATAGGTATAAATTATAGGTAATATTTATTTATTTAAGTTTCATGTATTTTTCAGTAATAATACGAACTAAATGAGTTTTAAAACATAAAAGTTGCCCAATGCTGGGCTATGTTCTACTGAGCTTCTTTATTTAAAAAGCCTGATTCGCTTTTTATGTCATTGTAGAACGCCAATTTTTGGGGACTTTCATTTGTCTTTGGAGATATTTCAAAACACAATAATCAGGGTTCCCTAGAGAAATCAACCCAGAAATATCAAAGAGGACTCTGTCCAAAGAAGAGGAGTAGGTTCCATTCTCGTTCCGGTCTTGCATTTGTGAGTATGGTTAATTTGTTACAAATGTAGGTCTTAGGATTAGTTATCTGTAAACGGATAAGATAAAAATAAATTCTAACCCATGATATCCAGATCGTAGTCCTGTAGCTCTCGTAAATGGAAGTTATGAGCGCCGCGCATCACCATCTCCAAGTTGCGGGGTCGGTGCCGAGAGCGGGGGGAGAGGTCCCCTCCTGTACCCCCCTCGCCACCCGTCCACACCCCTGAGTCTGATGACACTGCGGATCCTGCACCTATAGAACAACAAGGGGAATAATGGGAATAAGTCACTTAAGTAACATATTCTTCTAAGCTTAATCTTAAAATATATTAATTACGCGTCACGTTGCTTATCCGCTGTGGACTCCGATTTTAATCAAATTTGTACACCGTGTGCATTTTGATCTAACTTGAAAGATAAAACAGTTTTTATTTCGATTTTAAGTCTTTATATGACACTATCCGAGCGAAGCTGGAAAGCTGCCGCTAGTTTTATAAAGTTAGGGTGTTTTAATTTGGCTGTCCGTTACTCGATCACGTAGGTTATAATTTGGAATAATACAAAACCTACTTTACATCCCGAGAAAATAACGGGAACGGGAACGGGAACTGGTAAAAACGCGAGGCGCTATTAATATTGAATAAAGTTTAGGTAATTTAAAAATCTATTCATAGTCGCAAAGAATTAAGTATAAGCTACTTTGCGTTCCAACAGAAGTCCTGATACTAAGTTGGGCAAGTGCCGTTTGGGTGATGATGCAAGATTATGCCTTATAATTATATTAAAACTATAATTTTAAAAAAGCAGGCCTCCCATAAAACTCTTCCTACTTTCCTCACACGTAGATCAGAATTGCGAGTCGTAATCGATTCAATACCATTTTTGTTTATGTTATATGATTTCAATACCCAGTGTGTAAGCATGAATGGGACATACGTTTTTGTTCCTCCGTTAAATAGGTAGTTGAGGGTTACGCAGTCAATTCACCTATACGGAGCCTAATGCCTAAGCTCGTCTGTCCTTGTGGCTCAGTTATTAGTGAGTTTACTCACTCAAACGCAGGTAGTGGGTACGATTTCCACCCAGGCAAATAATTATGTGAAAACACGTTTTTTTGGGTCTGTGTGTACGAGAGAGTAATAATTGTATACCTATTTAAATTATACGTGCATTGTATCAGCCATCTGGATTCCATAGTAAATACACACTACAAGCTTTGTTTACTTTGGGGATAGGTAGTGATGGTGAAAAAAATGTTAATGAATATTAAATTACATACTAGCAGTGCCCCGTGGTATTGTTCGCGCATTTCCCGTTCTCGTAAAATTCCCGCGAGAAAAAGTAGTCTACGTGTTATTCCACACTAGAATCTAATAATGTTCCAACCCGATCCATTCAGACGTTCCGATTTCCGACGTGATTGAGCTACAAACATTCAAACGTATTACGCATTTATACCTAATGTTAATAGGATAACCGATTTCTACGAGAGCCACCCTGAAATATTGTAAAAGAGCAACTGTTACGTAAAACATCGAACTTTGGCCTCCGCAATATGAACTCGTTTAGAGCAGCCATTTCTTTTGTGATTGAAATCACGAAAATACGTTTAGTCAAGTTGTAATACTTGTTCATAATGATGAGTAAAAGGCATCCCTTTTAGCTCAGTGTATATGTTCTGATCAGCCTTGCTTGCAAGCATAACAACCATCATCAGATAGGTCAGGTTTATGTAGCGGTAGGACTCTTTGCAGAGTCCGCCTGGGGAAGTATCATACTTTTGTCAGTTATTTTATCACCGATAAATCAATTTTATGTCTTCGGAGGATCTACTACATAAGAAAAAGCTTTGACACTGCTCTGTTTTTTTTCGATTGAAATTATTCCGACAGCAATAGCAAAGTCAAAACCAATTTAATTAGGGGGTAGGTAGGTAGAAGGGTGGTGACGAGATGTTTTGCGTTCCGGGATTCTATATTATACAAAATAAAAATGGCCAAGTGGGAACCCCGCACGAAGGGTTCCGTACCATTAGCAAATAAACGGCGAAATTCTCTTTTATTGTATGGGGCTCCCTATTGTATTGTATTGTATGGGATACAATAAAAGAGAATTTCACCGTTTTAATTAATTTAGCCCTTAATTATTTATTTTATTTTAATTAATTGTATTTAAAGAAAACATAAAACTAAATATTCTGTGAATAGTTAAAGCGTCTACCTGTCACCCTTATTAGTATCGAGTAATAAAATCAAGTGTGTGTGCATGGGCGCCCACCTTAAGTATTTATTTTATTTTTAGTACTCGTATGTATGTAGATGTATGTAGTATGTGTTGTTAAAGCGGCAATAGAAATACATCATCTGTGAAAATTTCAACTGTCTAGTTATCGCCGTTCTTGAGATACAGCCTGGTGACAGAAGGACGGACGGACGGACGAACGAACGAACAACGAAGCTCCGTAATGGGGTCCCGTTTTTACCCTTTGGGTATATAACCCTAAAAAATTATAGAATTTGTTTACTAGTGAAATCAAGAAAATATTAGATAACTATATGTATTCAATGAACCTGAAGAACAACAGAGAACTGACGCGTGAAATGATCGACCCAGCCCGAAGTGTCAGCGACCGTCAACTGGGTATTTTAAAGGAAGTGCACGCAACCTTTATTTGTTAAATATTAGATACATATTTATTATGTTGAGCTAGACTGGCCATACCACAAGCGAGTAAATCGACAAAAAATTAAAAATTAACTACTTAGATTGTTTTTTTTTTTATTAGTTAAAATATATTTACCCTACAAAAGTAAAAGCAAAAATCCTTGAAAATATTACAGAAAAGGTACATACCTTCTCTCCAGCCATCCGTAGCACTCGCCTTCCGGGTATTGTTGACAACCTGAAATAAAAGCACTGATTAATATCACTAATCACCATTCACAATCACTTTGTCACTAATTACGTAAATATATTGACCAATTTGACCATTTTGTTGCACGCCCATCAGAAGTGCATAGCTGAATGAACTGGGCACAGACCCTACGCGAAACTGATTTCGAAATGTCCCGTAGTTAAAAAGTTAGCTTTAGCTACTACCAGAATAAAACAACATCCTACACGTCTACTCTCTCCTCGAGATGTGTCGCCGGATAAATCGACTCACTTTCAGCTGCCGCACTCAAACAGGCGAAGTTACAAATATAACAATGTATTTCAGTGTTACTTTTTAATGTAAAATAAAACAAATCTTGTCTGATATAATGCACGTCGTGTCACGGTCTAAGCCGATGTGAAAATGCTGGTGTAATTAGTTTGGTCTAATTAGACAGCGCGTTACAAAATAGATGGACGTGTGTGAGTGCATTTTGTTCACATGTATAGGAAAGTCTTCACACTGAGTGATTTTTGTCCATGAGCGTAAGATTTTATTTTGTTTCGTAATAGCCACAGGGTTGTTTGTAAATAACACTACTAAGCAACTTTTACTATGGGAATAACGCTGAAAACCTGAAATAAAATTTAGTTGTTCTATACAAAATTAAACTTACAAAGTTAAACTGGGTGATTTGTACCTATGCAACATATAAGTTTTGTTTTAATTTATCCCTTTTTTCACTTCACTGGGACTAGTATTAAAACTACTTGTTAGGGTTTTAGATTCGAGGTAAACTTAGGAACATTATTTCCGGCTCAGGTTTAAAAGAGGGTTACGTTCGTAATGAAAAAAATGAATCACTTTTGCTGTTCCTAACCTAACCCGGTAGCGGGTCAGGTTCGGAACATTATTTCTCATTATGTATTAACCTTTTTCTAAATCTGAGTTGGTATGACCAATTTTGAACAGGTGGCGTAGCGACGCGCGCAATGTTCAGCTATTTAATGAATAAAATATGAGTTTATTTTATAGCTGTCACAGTTATCCACTACACTAGTGTAAATATTAGAACTAAAGTTTAAACGGAGTATTTATCCGTGAACATGGTTAGTGAAACCACATCAAATTCAGGGGATTCGCTCCACCGTGTAACCACGATAAATCCCTGCAGCATTCAGCTGATTTGTTTTGGAGGTTTCAAAGTTGTTCCCGTAGTAAAATTTAATCATGAGGTCGAGTACGTAATAATTTTGCACTAGACCGCCATTACCCCTGTTCGCGACGATGTGGTCTATGACGGGGCACCCTAACCTAGAACCCCAGAAGAAACATTAGATTTCGCTCTAGACTTGAAGATGCTCAGATTGTATCCGTCATGAAATTTACTTTAATGTGGAGTGGAGGTGATTCCTATCACCTTGGAGTGTACCTTACGTATCGTGAAACCCTGTACTAAGTACTTGAAATTCTTAAAGCCTATTATTTATATTGTGTAACGTTACATATTGGCTTTAAACAATATGTAAGCGTACATTTCCTACTAAAATCATAATTCATTGGAGACTATGTAGAAACTTAGGTACTTACATAGTGAATTTTCATACAACTAATATCTGTTCTATCGTGTCCTCACGATAAAGCATATTTTTCTGATCATAATATTAGTATTCTTCATGTATTATTTCTATTTTAAACTGTACAAAACTACGTTTTTCTGAAAATTTTATTTATTTACTTCATGTCATAATATTGCAAAACATTCACTATTGCTTAGCAACCTCTATCATTTTCATAAGGTTGAATAGTTTTTAGGTCTAATTCTCTCTGGCCGCTAATTATAAAATAAACTGTCTCTCATTTTAGATTTGAATACCATTATTAGAATACCAAGTCTTCTTGTAAAAGCTAGGAACTGAGATGGGCAGTCAGCATTTGGATTTCAAAGAAGAAGCATCACAAGATACCCTGAAAGGTGCAAACTGATATTGTGGACTGCTGTGGGCTACTACCGCTGCTGATCCCTGCTGCGAGCCACTGATGATGTGGACTGCTGTGGGCTACTACCGCTTCTGATCCCTGCTGCGAGCCACTGATGTTGTGGACTGCTGTGGGCTACTACCGCTGTTGATCCCTGCTGCGAGCCACTGAGTGAGCTGCTGAAGCCAGGTGGATGTTGTGGTGCTGTGGGCTGTTGATCCCTGCTGTGAGCCACTGAACTCTACCGTGGGCTACTGATCCTGCTGTGGGCTGCTGATCCCTGCTGCGAGCCACGGAATCCTACCATCCTACCGTTCAAACCCTCTCAGTTCCTGTTTTTTTTTTTCTTTAAGTTACGTTCTGTTTTAATTTTTTATTTCATTTCATCTTTTTTTTTAAATATACTTGTTACCTTGACCTTTTTCATTTACCCATCCCTAAGACTTTTTGTGTTCACCCTACCGTGACATTTGGCGCCCAACTTTTCAAAAAGAACCCCTGACCCCTCAATCCCTGAAACTCTTCTAAATTCTAAAATAATACTACCACTAGTATATATATATATCTTTCCTTTTCGGCACTTTTGGGTAACAACTTCCCTCTTTATATAATCCCTCATGGCCATCATGGTCATTTACTCTTCTAAATTCTAAAATAATACTACCACTAGTTTATATATCTTTTCTTTTCGGCACTCTTTGGTTAATAACTTCTCTCCTCACCTCAACCCTAATGGTCCTCATAGTCTCTCTTCATCTAAACCCTCATGATCCTCATTCTTTTCTTAATTTCTTCTCGCCTCATCTAAATGTCACGGTAGGGTGAACACAAAAAGTCTTAGGGATGGGTAAATGAAAAAGGTCAAGGTAACAAGTATATTTAAAAAAAAAGATGAAATGAAATAAAAAATTAAAACAGAACGTAACTTAAAGAAAAAAAAAAACAGGAACTGAGAGGGTTTGAACGGTAGGATGGTAGGATTCCGTGGCTCGCAGCAGGGATCAGCAGCCCACAGCAGGATCAGTAGCCCACGGTAGAGTTCAGTGGCTCACAGCAGGGATCAACAGCCCACAGCACCACAACATCCACCTGGCTTCAGCAGCTCACTCAGTGGCTCGCAGCAGGGATCAACAGCGGTAGTAGCCCACAGCAGTCCACAACATCAGTGGCTCGCAGCAGGGATCAACAGCGGTAGTAGCCCACAGCAGTCCACAACATCAGTAGCTCGCAGCAGGGATCAGCAGTGGTAGTAGCCCACAGCAGTCCACAACATCAGTGGCTCGCAGCAGGGATCAGCAGCGGTAGTAGCCCACAGCAGTCCACATCATCAGTGGCTCGCAGCAGGGATCAGCAGCGGTAGTAGCCCACAGCAGTCCACAATATCAGTTTGCACCTTTCAGGGTATCTTGTGATGCTTCTTCTTTGAAATCCAAATGCTGACTGCCCATCTCAGTTCCTAGCTTTTACAAGAAGACTTGGTATTCTAATAATGGTATTCAAATCTAAAATGAGAGACAGTTTATTTTATAATTAGCGGCCAGAGAGAATTAGACCTAAAAACTATTCAACCTTATGAAAATGATAGAGGTTGCTAAGCAATAGTGAATGTTTTGCAATATTATGACATGAAGTAAATAAATAAAATTTTCAGAAAAACGTAGTTTTGTACAGTTTAAAATAGAAATAATACATGAAGAATACTAATATTATGATCAGAAAAATATGCTTTATCGTGAGGACACGATAGAACAGATATTAGTTGTATGAAAATTCACTATGTAAGTACCTAAGTTTCTACATAGTCTCCAATGAATTATGATTTTAGTAGGAAATGTACGCTTACATATTGTTTAAAGCCAATATGTAACGTTACAATTGCGATCGGGATCTATTCGCAAAAATTAAACAGCATTTCAAAACTTCCTGTATTATTTTTCACAGTACACTTGGTTGGAGCAGCAATACTTTATTAAAAATATTTGTTTTATAAATCGTCGTCGTTAACGTATAAGACTAGTCAACCCTGTTGCCCTGTGCAAATTTTGACTTATAAAAAAACGGTTGATCTGGGTAATAAATGCAATAGTTTCATCTCGTTTTATCGTCGTCGTCGTCATCGTTTCATCTAATTTTTCAAACTTTTTAACAACAGATTAAATACCTCTATTTAAAAAACCACAAGCTTACAAAGATACTCGTGAAACCATTGTCAGAAAAAAACGTAGTATTGTCGAATTTTCGTAATTAATGTTTTCATACATTAAAAAGTAACCTAGTATTTTCGCAGGCTGTAAGCTACATCTATTCCAAATACATGTATGTACATCGGTTTGGCAGTTTAGACCTGAAAGCGCAACAGACAGACAGTCATTGCATTTACAATATTAGCATGAATAGATATTATCTTTAAACGTAACCCCAAAAAAAGTTTTTATTATCGTGTGTCCCAGCTACGTCGAGTCGAGTAGATGCATTCTGCAGTGGGGATATTTCGGGCACACACCGACCGGCTTCTGAAGAGTCGATACTGAAATAGACGTAGTGTGACCTACATCACCACACAATTGAAACTAAACTCACTTCCGAGCTATTAAGGTTCTGTTTTCAACGACACCTCGATTCAAAATATTGTGTAATTCACATTTTTTGGCTATTAAATAGAAGAGAGTATAAATTTGTCATTGGGTTAAGTTTTTAAAATTAACTAAAAGTTGTGAAAGATTTATAACTATTTTGCAAATTAAGAGTAATGTCTCCAGATAATTTGCGGATGACATAAAGTGTAACGTAACTCGACTCATTACTATCATACTAATATTACAAATGTGAAATTTTAGATGTATGTTGCTCAATCAGGACGGAATTAAACCAGCCTTCCCAAAGTGGGCGATAACGCCCCTTTGTAAAGGAAAAGCGTTAGAGACCCAGGAAAAAGGAACATTGTTAGAGACTTGGAGTCCATTGTGTACTACCTACTGGCTTCAGGTCTTAAGTTAACTCAAGTTTCAAGTTAGTATAATGGTTATAAGTACCTAGGTAAAAAAACGGGGGTGCTAAAAAATATTTTATTCTTAAAGGGTAGGGTAGTAGACAAAATAAGTTTGAGAACCCTTGGGCTAAACGGATCGATTAAAAATTTGGACAGACAGATTATAGTTGGCTTACTTTTTAGCGCAAAAAATATAAGAACAGTAAAACCACGGAACTATTCTTGTATACGACGTTAACATTTCAGCTGTTACTGATAGTTTGAAACCACCAAACTCATACGAATTAATTATTAATGTCAAAGATTTATGAATAACTAGCTGTACCCTGCAACGCTCCGCTTTGGCACATTGTAATGCAAAAAATAGATAAAAACAATCCTTGATACGGATTATACATCATTCTAATATTTCAGCTCGATCGGTGCAGAACTTTTAGAGATTTTGAAGCGTACACAAACCAACATGACATTTTTATATATAGAAGATAGAGCAAGAACCCAAGACTACCAGACCCTCGTTATCGCACTCAGGGATTACGAACATATCCAACGGTGAAATAATTTTTGAAATCGTTCCAGCAGTTCCTGAGATTAGCGTGTTCAAACAAAAAATCTCTTCAGCTTTACAATATTAGTATAGATTGTATTTTGTCCTACGAAAAACAGTCTGTCCGTTCGCTAATTGATGATAACCTACCTGTTTGGCCAATTTGGTGTCAATATTCTTGACGGAGGGGTATTGCGGCCGCGGTAGCTGATTGGTCTGGAAGGTGTATTTGCCAGGAGGCCGCTCGTTGCACGGCTGAACTCGGGAGACGGACGCCCCTCGGCTGGCAGGCTCAGTTCGGGCACTGACTTTGCGACCATCCTGCTGTAATACATCAAACATGAGGGGTAGAAAACGTAGTAGAAACTCATATCTACGTCTACGTAGAAAATCATACGTTCTATGTAAGTACTTATCATGTATCATTATATTTCATGTTGTCTACTTGTTGAAAGTAATATGGTTACTTCTTTCGGGTTGATACTGTGTTATGATCATCTTTTGCAATGCCCCTGTTATTTGTAGGTACTCATTGTAGCTATAAGGTCTAAAAAATGTAGACTGTGCAAATTCCACTACTATTATAAATGACAGTATTTTCATGTTTGTGGGTCAATCACATTGAAACGGAAGGATTGGGTAGCAAGGAATACAGTTAGAACATCCTCCTGAAGCACAAGACGTTGGCGTAATCGTGCTCACCAAACATATCACAGTTAAATAGCACAACCGGATAGAAGCCAGAAATTAATAGACGATGAATTAGATGACATATAATATGATACAACCGACGAAAACCGAAAATTTTAAAAAAATAAGAAGAATACTATAAATTCACAACATTGTATAAATTCAGAAACAGGCCGGTTTCGCCTCGATGTTTTTCTTCACACTTAGAGGCAGTGGTCATCTCAAGCTGCAACTGTGTTGCCAGACATATTACATGCCTCTAAAAGAAGAGGCCAGTTTGTATGGGTCAACTTTTAAAATGTTTTGTATCACCTTATCTTACCTGCAAACAGCAATAAAGATTTTTGTATTTGTATGTATTTGTATTATAGTCTCATCTATATTAGAACAATCTGGAACGTAACGGGACTAGGAACTGCGCGGGTAAACCGCGAGTCAATTTGTAAATACTAACCTGTGAATACTGCTGCGTTTGGTAGGTGAGGATGACGGTCTGCTTCGTGACGGGCTTGGGCACTCCGTTAGCACCCACGACCGTCGTCACGCCGGTGGAAGACACCTGGGTCGCCACCAGGCCCAGCTGGTTGCTGTATGGTGGGTTTGTAGTTTTCTTATCTGAAATAAACGAACATTTCATATTTTTATAAGCTTCAACATAGCAGAAACAACCCACTTTTCGTTCCCAGGACAGAGTCAAGGCCATAATCCCTTGCGCTATCCAAGTGTTGGTTGGATGAAACATGACCCGGAAAGATGTCTTGATGGAACAGGCCTCGCCTCGATGTTTTTCTTCACACTTAGAGGCAGTGGTCATCTCAAGCTGCAATACTCGTATGATTTATTTTAATTCATTAATTCAACATCTAAGTATTTTATAGGTATTATTACCGATCAACTTAAGCCGTGATGACACAATTTCGAATTAAGATAGAATACATAAGTGCGAGGTGACTGCACTTGCATAGGGAAAACGAGAATATTAACATGCTCAAAACCAAGCCGACTATTCTAAATGCAGAAAGGGAAACTGTCATTACCTACCACTGATTTTGATGAAGGAAAAATCGTGAGGAAACTGACACACTCCAAGATGAACGTCTTTCATTGAAATGTGACGGATGTGACGACGGTAGTTTTCTCTACACGAAGCTAGAAGTACTAGCTAGCTAGCTAACACTATAGTTTGAAAATGAAAATGAAAAACGTTTATTGTGCCAACAACTAAAGACATTATGAAAAACACAAGAAAGGGTATACATACCAGTGATAAAAGATACAGTGATCGAGTACATATTGTGTTAGTGTATTGTTTGCTATCCTAGGTTGAAAATCTAGCCTCGTGTAGCTCGGGCATTGTCCAACGCTACTCTTGCATCTCTTATTTCATCGTAGCCTAGTTCTTTTATTATTATTAGCATATTAAGTACAATGAAAAACATAAAGTTCATACAACTTACCTAGTGCATTATTGTTGATATGCGTATCCTTGTCTTTATGCGGGCCGAAGGCGTGCTCGGCGCTAACGCTCACGTCGGCGACACGCGCCGTCTTCGCATGCGGCTGCCTGAAACCGAACCTGAACAATACAACTACTGTAACCGGACATTGAAATTTGATAATTAGGCAAAATAACCGCTTAAATTTCGATTTTTTTATAAACCGCGTCTCGAAGCAAAACTCAGTGTTGGGTGTTTTTTGGATAGTTTTTGGAGCTATCTACTGTTTATCGAAAAGAGACATCACCTGATCTGATATTTATAATGTATGGAAATTATAAATATTGGTCCTACAACTCCGGGAGTCAAGACTTTTTTCCAAAATTTCCTTCTCTTTTTGAATATTTTTATTATAAAGAATTAGTAGGTATTTGTAGTACCTTCAATATAGTCATTGACTTGTTGCCAAATAACGAAACCCCGTTTTTATTTTCACTCAATTGTTTATAACTACTGCAGTTTTTGCGAGTGAGGTTAGCATTTTCGCAAGAAAACTATAAAGATGGCATTCTGAATCGAATGACACACCAATCATAATGTTAGGAGTATTCGAAAAAATGTTGACCTAAAACGCAGTTGTTGACTAGACTGTGTCACTTATTTTAAACAATACTACTTATACAAAAACCATCGCATTAAATTATAATAGTTCAAGAAATCGGCTGGAGGACTTCAGTGTTGGTACTTCTACATGCCTACATTTTTGGGAATACAAATCCCTGTAAGAATATGTAAACAACATAGCCGACGCCGACGGCGGCTGCGAAAAATGAAGGCACGATTGGCACTTTCGTCTTCATATCAAATTCAAGAACGCCGAAATTGCCTCTAAATCTCATTCCGGGGTGGGGTTAATACGACCGTGTATGTTATTGAATATTTTTTTTTTATGCTCTTTCCAAAAAGCAGTAGTACTTAGGTAGTCAGGTACTGGTCGTAATAAAGTGGCTAGTATATTTTTTCAATGAATTCATAAGAAACCTACTTCTTGTTAACATTTTATCATTGGTAGCCTTACACTGTTTCGACCATATGGTTTACGATGGAACACGTTAATCTAAACAAAAACGATTCACTCTCGACTTAAAGAAACCGAGATTTGTATTTACCGTGCTTCACAGTTTAGTTGTTCTTATATCCAAAGAGTCATCAAGCACATTCGACAACTTATATTCAGAGATTACTCAAAATATTTTACTGTGTTTTTGTTTTATAAATCTTGATTTATACGATTGGAAACAGCAATGTGTCTATATCCTGTTGCTATAATATTTATGGTAGGCGTTTGCCAAGTTTGAAATTATAGCGCGTTCACATTAGGAACGATCACTTTAATGGCTAAATTTAGTGTCTGAATTCAGAAGCAAGATTAGAGCTATTTTAGTCAACTGAATCCAAAAGCAAGTTAGATGCAAGCAAACCACACCTCTGAATTTAGTATGCAATCTTCCTGCGCTTATACTTCACTGAATTCAGTGACTAAATTCAGTCGACTAAATTTAGCCAAGTGTCATCAAATCAAGCCATTTACATGGGGCAGTAGTAGCTCTGTACCTGTTAGTTCGCAGCGGCTGACCCGCAGTCTCCTTGCGAGGGCGAGCGAGAGGTGTCGATCGGCCCGAAAGCACCTCCTCGGGGCGTAGGTCCTCCGTCGAACCTGTGTTGAATATTATATTTATATATAAATTGGCAGTCATAGAAACTGTCGATAGAAGTGAAAACTGATAAGTCAGAATTTAATAGCTCACTTTGGAAACTACGCGGGTGAAACCGGAGGGTGTGGGCATGACCATGACCATCTAGAAAGGCTGACGCATTTCTAAATAGCTAATGGAAAATGCTGACGTATTTCTAGGTGACCAATGGCCATAGTCCCGAGTTCACCCGAAAATTTCTTATCATTCCCGAGCGTGATGCTAGAATTCAATTCACAGCCCACGTAAAATATGTCTGTGGTGCGTGGTGCGTCACAAGAAGTGTTCATTTCAAAAATATATCGTTTGCTAGCGGCCCGTTCTGGATTCGCTTGGACATTGTCATATAAAGACTATTAATCGAAATGAAAACTATCCTATCTTTCAAGTTGGATCAAATTCCATTCCGTTGGAGTCCATCGCGGACAAACAACGTGACGGGTAATTTATGTGTATATTGTAAGATTTCCAACCATTCATGAATTGAATGCTAATACTAAGTAGGTTGTTTTGACCTAAGAGTCTAACAAAAACCGCCTAACAAAAACTCTCTTTTTTCTTTTCGCTTGAAATTATAGAGACAACAATAGTAAGCCAAAACCGATTTAGATAGACAATAGAAAGACTGTACTGACATCCCACTTGAGTGGATTATGCTTTTCTATCATCCAAGCCAACCCAAGCCGTGCAAGATAACAGCACGGCCCAGGGTTGCTAGCATAACAGTTCCATTTTCAATTTGTCATATTTACCTAATGATATGGATTTAAAATCTAATTAGAAAATTGTTTTAAGCTACTCGTATCACGACTCTTCTATACTATTTTTATTGTTCAATCACGACGGAACGGCTGAACGAATTGGGTTGAAATTTGGAACATTATCAGATCCAGTGTGGATTAACACAACGACTACTTTTTATTGCGAGAAAATAACGAAAACGGGGAACTACGCGGGGCACTGCTAGCAAATAATATAATTTAATTAGGTATGGTAGCCGCGGTAATGTTTTGTATACTTTACCTCCATTGCCATTGTTGTCGTGTGGTTTCTGCTTGCGACGCGCATTATCGTCTGCGCGCGAAGTGCTCGCCGGCCGGCGCCGGAAACCGAACGACGTCGCGATCCCACGGCTGGGCTTGCCGTTCCCGTTCCCACTCGCACTCTTATCCCGCTTTTTTGGCACCTTTCGACTCCGAGTGGCCCTGGAAAGAAGAAATTGTTCTTTGAGAAACGGTAACATTTAGGTCCTTACTCGCCCTTATTTAAGTTGAAAATGTCTGAAGAAAGCTTTTTATTCAAAAAATGATGCATTTCTTAATACCTAAGTTCCAATTTGGCAATTATAACTTCCGAAATCGCGTCGCAGTCATTTCGCAAGAAACTAGGAAATATTTATAGATTAAACTTTTTGAATATTAGTACCTAGAATGTCAATTATTATATCTTTCAATAACACAATTATTACAACAGTTTGAAATTTTTATGTGAATAAATAACGGAAAATCCTAACAGAATCCTATCATAGTAGTTTTTGTAACGTACGAGTAGTTTAATAATAATTAGGTAAATCGAATTAGCTACCTAGTCTTGTTTTTGCTTTTTAGTTCTGCAAATGTTTCAGGAAATCATTTGAAAAATCTTAAGGTCACCTCGTAAGTATCTTATAAATTAATTGAAGCAACTCACGTAGGTAGGTAAAACTAACAAAAAGTTAAAAATAATTGCTATAAAGTAAATTATTAATGTTATTCGCTTAATGAGATTGTCAGATTGTTTGATTTGATATCATCCCCTGATTCACAAGTTAAACAATGTGTGTATGACATTGTTATTCTCTAGGTACTCTAGGTCTAGGTCTCTAGGTAGTGAATAAGAAACCTGGGGCTCAGGTACCATAGTCCAAGGTCATCAGGTATACCTACTCAAGGTACTTTATATTTTATTTCGACCAAATCCTTGGAACAGTCACTTTGGTTTAGAGGAACGTTTAGTTAGGTCTCAGCAAAACAAAGCTAAGTTTAGGCACTGTAATATTGTAGATATCTATATAGGTACGAGTAGGTAATATTACCGTGGTTTAGGATATCGTTGTCAAAATCATTATTTTTTTTTTTATTATTTATAGCATATTTTCAGTGTGTTGTAGGTAGATAGATATCATCATCAAAAAAGGGGTTTTATAAGTTTGACGTCGATGTCTGTTTGTCTGTCTGTCTGTCTGTCTGTTTGTCTGTCTGTCTGTGTGTGTGTCTGTCTGTGGCACCGTAGAGCTCAAACGGATGGGCCGATTTCGATGTGGTTTTTTATTTGGAGGTTAATATCCGTGTGAATGTTCTTAGCTATGTTTGGTTAATATCGATTCAAGATGGCCGCCTCCACAAAATGGCGGACAAAATATTTCTTCACAACCTACCTCAATATGGGTATCAAATGAAAGGGCTTAACTAGTAGAATAATATACATTATAACAAATTTCAAATCCAAGATGGCCGCCACCACAAAATGCTGAATTACATTATTTTATTCACTACTACCTCAATATGGGTATCAAATGAAAGGGCTTGACTAGTAGAATACTTTGCACTATGACAAATTTAAATCCAAGATTGCCGCTACCACAAAATGGGGAACTACTTTTTTTTTCACAACTCCCTTAATATGGGTATCAAATGAAAGGGCTTGACTAGTAGAACGTTACACAGATAATCCGAGATCAGGGGTAATCGGGGGATAGTTAAAAAAAATTTATTTTGTTCTTGTATTATTTAGATTTTTGTGGTACGAGCGATCTATAATCCAGTTAAAATATGTATCAACTAAATACATCTAGCCTTATTCGGATGTTGCTCCTAAAAACGGCTACTAAAACTGATGGACACCATTAAAACTGGTTTCGTTTTGAAACCACAGATCTCGATCGTTTCGGCATCTTAATGCGATGGTGGATCCATAAGTTCGGGATTTTCGATAAAATATTAGATTATAATGGGATCTATGGCAGATGACCTTAGGTGACCTCTGAACCTCTGATGCCGACCTACTAAACGGTATGTGCAAAATCCTAATAACATAACTCTTATGCACATAATTCGTGAAACTTGAAAGCAAATATGAAATGAAAATATGATAATTAAATGGTGTTATAAACAAATCTCAAATATCAATGTCATATAAATTTAAAAATTGTTTATACAAAGGATACAAAGCAAATCTTGAAAAGAGTGTACCAGCAACTGGCAAAGTGGCGGTCATGCCGCATAGAGAAGCCAAAGATAAAAGTTGAAGTTACAAAGCAAGTTTTATAGTATTACATAAATTTTGGCATAACAATTGGTTGTTGGAATCAAAAATAATTTAGAGTTGGGGAACTATAAAACAACCGAGGCCATTCATTAGGCGCTAATTACTGTTTAACGAATTTGTAACTATTTCTAAGAATCTGGTTAGTAGATATAGAATAGTAGTTAGCTCGTGTGTTCTTCATTTTAACTTTGTAATTAACATAACAACTTATAAATTATTGCATAAATTATGAAAAGGGCAACAAATGTTTAAAAACGAGAAGCAGTTAAACAAGTTCGTTTTTAGGAGCAGTGAATCACTAATGTGGTTACGTAGGTGTAAGGTGTAAGCAAACAACTTTTTTGTGTACGTAACATCTGGAGGATTCGTTACACTTAAAATATTTACATAAAATATCGTCAAGGTAACAAGATAATACTTGTATCTGCCAAAAAGTCTGCCCTAATGGGCAGACTTTTTGAACTTGCTATGGCTAAGAAAAATAGGTTAACTCCTTTCTGATCATACAATCAAATCATTTATTACAAAGTACTTTATCACAAAAACTCATTTAGTTTTTTCACTCTCATTTAGTAGCCATCAAAATGTTTAATAATCTTCCCTAAATAAAACATCTGAATGGGTCTAAGTACATTCAAAAGTGAATTTAAAAAATCGCTCCTACGAGTAACAAAGACATTTTACGGTATAAAGCTATTTTAATGACGAAAAAGATGATTATGTACCACTATTTTAGTATGTAACTGACCAAATTAATGTTTCTTACCGAAAACCGAATTACAAGAAAATACAAAAAAAGTGTGTAAACTTGTTAATGTTGCACGCCCGATGTTGTACTGCACTGCACTGTGCTCGTCACCCAGAAATCTAAGATGTTATATCTCTAAGCCCCATAATTTTTCTGGCAATATTGCCCTTCAAACCGGAACACAGTAATGTTTATATCTATGTACATAATCACGACATTTAGTAAATAGCCTATTAATGCTATCTTAAAATGTATGTTGTGATGTGTATTTACATACGCCATAGTGTTAACTATTTGAAAGGGTATAGGACAGTTGGCCTTTACTCACCTCTACTGGCTACCGAACATTGGGCTAAAGCAGCAGAAGTTTCAGGGCCGTACTAACCTAATCGACGACGATTACCTGAACGACCTGCCATCTCAAAAAGAGGGTGCTCTACGGTTCTATTGAGGGGATCTAGCACATGCCGACGAAGAAACAAAGAGATAAGCCTGATTTCATAATCGTGAATGAAGTTCTAGATTCGGATCCCACTGTAGAGTGTTTTTTCTAAGAAGATCTAAAAATTTGTCATTGACTTTAACGGCGACTTTTCTTTGCCTTTTTGCAAAGAAGTTGGAAAATTAACCTTTTTGTAAATGACGTTACCAAGTGTTCTTCTAGATTTATGGTTTGAACAAATGAATTGAATTGATAAAAAAAACAAAGTGAAGAATAAAAAAAAATCGCCGTTCTTGCCCAGACTAAGAGAGTAAAGACTACTTACTCTCTACTTTTGAGAAAGAGCCCCAAATCCCAGCAGTAGGAGTATATACAAGAACAAAATTAAAAATTTTGATTAACCCCCGACTACCTTAGATTTGTTATCTGTACAACATTCTACTAGTCAAGCCCTTTCATTTGATACCCATATTAAGGGAATTGTGAAAAAAGGAAATGTAATTCGCCATTTTGTGGTAGCGGCCATCTTGGATTTGAAATTTGTCATAGTGCAAAGTATTCTACTAATCAAGCCCTTTCATTTGATACCCATATTGAGGTAGTAGTAGTGAAAAATATTATATAATTCGCCATTTTGTGGTGGCGGCCATCTTGAATTTGAAATTTGTTATAGCGTTTAGTACTCTGCTAGTCAAGCCCTTTCATTTGTGACCCATATTGAGGTAGGTTGTGAAGAAATATTTTGTCCGCCATTTTGTGGAGGCGGCCATTTTGAATCGATATTAACCAAACATAGCTAAGAACACCCGCACGGATATTAACTTTCAAATAAAAAAAACCGCATCGAAATCGGCCCATCCGTTTGAGCTCTACGGTGCCACAGACAGACACACACACAGACAGACAGACAGACAGACAGACAGACAGACATCGACGTCAAACTTATAACACCCCTTTTTTTTGTCGGGGGTTAAAAATAGCCTTATGTATTACACTCGGGTAAAAAAGGGGGTTAAATAAAAGTTAGAACAACTTAACTCTTAATTTATTGGCTACGAAAACAGAAAAATGAACGAGTTGGTCGTTTTGGTCAATGGCCTTATAAATCAAATCGACCTCAACTAGACAACAGCGAGTAATGAATAAAGTTAAACATCTTCTGTGATTCACTTCACTACATCAATAATTGTGTAATAGGGAACCTGTACAGAGGAGTCTCCATACTTTAACATACCAAATCGGATGTCGTTAGGAGAACAATGATCACCGACCTGTGATGCAAGATAGGCGGATGTGATTCTAAACAATGGCTTTGCTTTGTCAAGCAAGTACGTACTTGTAGTAAATGACGACATCACGGCATGTTTGGATCCAAGTTTCCTTCCTAAAAACTTAACCACATTAGTCCATAGACCTTGACTCAGAATGTGCATTAGATATGAGATAAACTTCGGATTGTTATTGTATAAGGAAAAAGTTGCCAAATGGCGCAGACTAGACATAAATAGTCTGTGCTGTCACGCTAATATTATGAAAGCGAAAGTTCGTGTTTGTAAGTCTGTATGTTTGGGTCCACGTATTGTGTGTTTGTGTGTATCGGTTTCTTCTAGGTAAACACGCGCCGTCGTAGACCGCATTGTCGCATAACATCAGATGAGATGGTGGCCAAGTGTAAACCTAAATACTTAATACTTAGTTTAAAAAAAACTCAGTAACGATTGAACGGGTAATAATAAAAGTTGTAGGTTGTACCAAAGTAGGTACGTTATCTGGATTAACGCATGGTTCCTTTTTTACCCCATTAAAGTTAGTGGTTATACAGTGGATACAGAATCATGGACGTATAAAAAAAGTCGGACGTAGTCTCGCTAAAACAAAAACTGTGTCTATCGAGTCGGCCACATAATATGCACGTGTGCGCTGTTACATACAGGCTGACACGCACACATCAGTGGGTCATTACACGCGCTACTTGTCTATATGTATGCATGCGTGTCAGCGTTTCAGTGACAACCTGACAACGCACACGTGCGAATGTGGCCGACTCTAGTGACACAGTTTTTGTTTTAGCGAGACTACGTCCGACTTTTTTATACGTCCATGTACATAATGAAATTATTTGTACACCGCGGGCGATACCGCGGGGCGCAGCCAGTCAATTATAATAGTATTGGAATTTGAATGTTTTATCTCGCATTATGCATAGCCTTTCTCTCGAACAGTTATATTGTTTTATTTATTCAATGCAGTCGATAGAATCTAACGTTTCAGACTTTCATCTCACTAAATCATGTCTTAAAAAGTTGAAATACCTAGATTAGTAGGTAGACTTTTTCATCTCTATTAACGTCGCATATCATTTTTGATCCTAGGCTGTTATTTTGCATATTATTGGGTAAATCGCGGTGGAACGCAGATCTGTTTTACAGGTACAATTAAAAAAAACTATATTTAAAAAAACCTATTACAATACCACAAAAGTGCTGCCCACCCATCTGGTTATTTGAAGTCAAGCTCAGACCAGTCAAATTTAGTTGATTTATCTAAATATCCATTCATAGTATATTGGTAGGATATTCTAGAATTCAAAAGAGTACGAAAATAGTGCTAGACAATGATTCGGACTCTCATAGATATACTTACTCAAATAGCAGCGCGGTACTATGATATTATGTATCTATTTCTTCACATATGTTTACATCAGACGTATGTCTCGCTCGTCCCATCGCTATATTATTAAAATGTAATTTTCTTAGCTTTCCTAAGTCAAGAATGCATTGATGATCATTATGAGTAATACCGGTTGCATATTGCTTATAAATGAACTCATCCAGCTTTCCAAGAACCCAAACTCATTAACTGTTTTATGTTGCTATATCAACATAAAACGAACCTACTTGCTTTTCCTCGCAACAGCATCCGCGTGGTCCAATAACTCAGTACCTATATTTTACTTCGGTCAAACATAGAGTAACAACGCCTAGAAACCGGGTCCGAAACCAAGAAAAATGAAACAAATCATAGTGAGCCATATTGGCTTAGTCCGTTCGAAACTACCATCAGTTGTCAAAGTCAAACGCTAGTGCATGCGTCTCCGACAATTGAAAACATTGTGATGGTTTGTGTGGGTTTTCCTGTAAACTCTACGACATTAAAAGTTTTGTTTGGCCAACTTCAGTATCTACATGTATATGTGCTTACTACTGCTTACGTCGACATCAATCTGCGCCTGAAGCGTTTGTTTGAAGATAATCGATCTAGGCGTTATTAATTTATGACTTTGGTTAAACATAGCCTAATGGTAAACGAATTGAGATGATGAGACACGTGTTTTTTTGACTTTCGGGGGGGTTGTGACGTCACGTCTTCGTAAAAATCGTCCAATTAAGTGACGTCACTCGAAACATCTAAACACTATCTCATAACTTTAAACGCGCAATTCTTGTAGGTATATATGTATATATTTATAGAATCTGAATCTCGGAAACGGTTCGAACGATTTTCATGAAATTATGTATACAAGGGGTTTCGGGGACGATAAATCGACCTAGCAAGGTTTTATTCTAAGTTTTTAGACAATGAAAAACTGTTACATAAAGATTAGAATGCGACTGTAAATTTAACGATGCCGCGCGACAGTATATTAGCTCAGTCGGGAAGATGGGCGGTTATAATATGGTAGGTCCGGGTTCGGATCCAACCGGCCACCTTTCTTTTTTCAAGTTTTTTTTTTTTGTTGAGAAAATCAGTAAGAGCCGAGCAAAGCTCGATGACCCAGGTACTGAACATTATGTGTTCAAATCGCGAAAGTTTCAACACAATAAAAAACAAGATTGAGCTATAAACATCCAAACATGACATTTATAATATTAGTAGGATTCATATCATTTATGGTAAAATCTGGGTAAGTCGGACTCTACGCGTGCAGTGCTATCTGAAAGCTCGGTAGACAGAGTGGACGCCACCTAAGACCATAAAAAAAAAGTTAAAAGCAACTAGTAGTCGATCCATTTATAATTTGTATTTGTATTATATTCATATAACTGATTATTGTTATTAAATAGGTTATTATGCATTAATATTGGGATAAGGATTACAATACAAGTGGCTTGCTGCCAAGGCACATCCTGTCGATACTCAATTCCAAGATACTTCGAAACAACTATGTTTAAAACCAGCAAAACCAGTTCTTGGGGCATGGGAATAGATATAGGGGCCAAAAAACCTGTGGCTGTATCCTTAACCTTAAATATAGACTGTGAGAGTTTATGAGAATGATCTGAATGAATGAACTAAATGATGAATTAATGTTTTCGACTTGTGTACATAATATTATGTTTTTCATCCCACCACCTCGAAAAGAGTATTTTTGCTCTTCGATACCTAAGTGCATAAGTTGTTTTTACCTCACTTACTCAAATTAATAAATCAGTAAAGTAAAAGTATTTTAATTTAGAACATCGTGTGTAGAGGTATTGAAACTGTATGGTAACAATGCCATACATAATGAAATGTACTCTGTAAATCGTGGAAAAATCATAAATTTTTCCGACAAACTAATAATTTTAAAGTAAAAATTATAATTGTTATAGTTTCAATACCTTTTGTAATTTATTATTCCGCAAAGCCGTACAAAAATCATGCGACAAGGAGAAATGATCGATGGTTGCAACCCCCCCTCTTCAACTGAACTCAGTTGGACAGCTTACAAGTGACGGCATAATGCTGAATCTTATTATTCTATAACCTTCTATTATCCTACAAGTGACTCTCTGGTACCCGAGAGATGCGTGTAGACAACGAGGACGTCCTACAAAAAGATGGGAAGATGATTTCCGCTTAACCTTGGGGCCATATTGGACCAGAGTAGCAACCGATAGAGTGCAGTGGAAAGAGTTGGAGGAGGCCTATGTCAAAAGACGCACCGAACTGAGGGACATTATATAACCGCACAAACTATTTAGCATAAGCAAAACTAAATGAACATGTCAGTTCTGGAAACAAAGGGTTATTATTTTAAAAAATCATCCTACATACGAGTAGGTCTCCTGGTGGTTCATTTGACCCATACATTTTGTTGACGGGCCTGCAGTCTATTAGTCATTTCCTCGCTGAGGTGGGATGAAAAGTTACGTGTTGCACTCAAGTGCAAAGATTTGTCACCTAAGTAGTGCTCTACTATTTTTATTTTATTTTAGAATCCTTCATGAAAATCGAGCATGCATAAAAAGCAACTTTGCACTCTTGTATAACAAATTACAACGAGGTACCAAGTACGATAAAATAAAAAAAAATTGCGAAAATGAACTTGTTACTATATTTTTTATATTTTTAATATTATATAATATTTGGATAAAATGAAAATGTCAGCAATGTATTCACAATACTATTTACTATAATACATCACTTACATATACTAAGTACAGCTGCATTCACTGCTGTGTTTACTATTTTGATTTGTATAGAATTAAAAAAATATAATGTTTTTCCTTAATCCTACTATCGCAATCCATAGTAATACTACATTATACAAAATTTTGATAGTGAAGTTATCACTTCTACCGCGCTGTCTTAAGCACACTCATTTTTTAAAAACTCTCATCTAAACATTTAGAACTCTAATTCCAACTACACATTCATTAAGTAAACCGAATATTATTACAAAAAACACTTTAACACCTAGTGAGATAAATAAGACTGCCGATGAAGGTGATTATGATTAAGATGATGATGAAGATAAATCATTTGCTGAAAATAACAATAGCAATCATACATACTTTCGCAGCTTTAATTTCAATCTGCGCCTGGGAGCGGGCCGATATTCAATGAGATTGTATGAATCTATTGAATATGGTACTTTTTATTAAGTTTTTGTTCACGCTTTGATGCTTTATCACACAATAGAACGTGTCGTGAACTGGTGCAGTAAAAGTTTTAGGTCGCGAGCCAACTACAAAGAAGATTACTAATGTTAGATATACTGTATCAATTCAATGACGGGCGTTGTGAATATAACGAACGAGATCAGCACGTATCCTCTAAACCAGTCAGCAGACCAAACGCTTTGCTTGTATTCTCCAATAATAAGTTATTAAAGAATTTTATTGTATTCTAGTAGCTTGCCTAACACTTGAAGTGATGACCACGACCATTCTGTCAAGAGTGATACCGACGAAGAAGTAGAAGGTATCTGGACTCCGAATTGAGTCCGATCGTCAGATCCTCTCCGCTAGGGTTCGAAGGGCCGCATTTTTAATCCAGCGTGAGTTATCGTGTCATCTGAGAGACCTTCGTAGAATTCATCGAACGCAACTTAGTACGTGTTGTGAGTAGTTTGATAGTGGTTAAAAAGAGTACTCTAGCCGGCAGTAGAGGTTTTATTATGATGCCAACTGTTAATCCCTCTAAAAATGAGAGTACGCATGACACTGTATGTGGTTTGGTATACTCGTTCGATGATTTTCGTGCTCTTCTTTGCGCCAACCCAAAAGTCTAATTCACTGTTGGGGCTATCAAAAAATACACGCTCTTTATTTCTCTGGAACCATAAGCCTGCTTATAATAAGCATAGTTGATACTAGACTCATGCCTAACGTAACCTTGTGTGTGATTATTTTGTAGATTGATAATGTTCAGCTTTGTTTAGTTTGGGGCTAGATGGTGTTATGTAAGAAATGTTTACTTATATTTATAAATTATTTAGTTATGTATTTAACATACGGAGCATGTCTAACTTGTCTCGTGTATATTTTAAAATAATTGTCTATACTCCAGATCCTACACTAGCTCCTCGTCTAACAATACAGACAGATTGCCTCTTTTGTGTATCAAAACACAATCGATTCTCTTACGTCCGTATTACATAACTCTGCACCGAAACAGATTGCTATCGCAACTTATTCCAGACCCTTTGAATACACCTCACCTACTTAAAGCAGTGAAAGCCGGAAAAAGTTACGAAAAGCTCTGTCACGCAAAGCTCCGGTGATAAAATCTATAAAATTATTATGACCACTATTGATATGGCAATTTAAACGCCGCATTACTAATCTTGATTATAGTATTTTTCTAATAAAGAGTGACGGGATTACATGCGCCTGGTGGTAAAGAACACATATGCCAATAACAATAATGCCTCATAACTTTTTAAGCACTGCACCACGCTCGTCTCTCAGACATATAACTCTACATAACTTACCTCTTTGCCCTTTTGTATGCAAACATTACATTTCGAACCGTATCACAGTAATGTTAGAACATTACTGCTAGCCGATTGAACAGCTGGCAAAGTGTGGTATTCGTACTTAACTTCTCCAGGTGGACTCAGAAAAGAGTTTTACCACTACAATCTAAGATCTTGAGGGATTCTTTTCTCAACTCATACACATAAAGTACCTTACGTTTACCTTACCCTCACTGTTGGGATTCTGAACTTTATCTAACAAGAGAGGAGTCTGACTAGCAAACAGTTCAAATATATAAGGTTTACATATTTTCTAACAATATTTGAAATTGGAATTCAACAAGTAATCGGCAAAGCAACGGAAAAGGTCTTCACACCCATTACCTCACACCTTGCTTATTATCATTGAGGTGTTACATGCCTGTTGAGCTTTATTCTTCTGGGTTAAACACAAACTATCTTAGTACAGATTAGTAAGATGAACATTTTCATCGATTTTACTAACTCTGTGCAAACTAACGTAGTATAAATAGTTGTAAAAGAGGTTGAAAAAAAACTTACGAGTAGAACTTACTTCAATTTGTAATATGATATATGAGATTTAAAATTATTTAAATACTACTTACTTCTATATTTTAGACGTGAAAGATTGAATGTCTGTATGTTTGTTGCTCAATCATGCCGGAACCGGTGAGTCAAATTTGAAAAATGAAACAGTTGTATTCTTCATAACAGCAAAACACGGAATTCTTAAGGAACTACTAACATTTCGCGGACAGATGCCAGTATTTATAGTACCTTTTTAAAGATTATTTCCCATTAAGTAGAAATAGTAGGTACTTCAAAAATTTAATCTACTTATAACTGGTACCTAGTACTATTAAACAAAGTACTTACATCAGCTATAAAGTATGCTTCTTGTGTTAGGCCTTTCAACGTAACCCTGTTTATTACGCCGGCGGCCGCAAAGCCGCAAACAAATGAGATGATACCTGCGCGCTGCGCAGACGCACCGTTACGGACGACCGGTTCGGCTCGTCCAGTTTGTGGTCTATATTAAACCTGGACTGCGTAGAAACAGCTTATTATTACGATACCATTTACCTAGCTTCCTTCATTTAGAATTGAGTAGGTATCTAATACGTAGAATATTCTAGTACTACAGAGGGCCGAATAATGATAAAACTCTCGATGCTGAAAATTTTGGTGAAAACAAGACTATAATGTGAATAAATTTAAAGTGTTTCTAGCGACGCCGACGCTGGAGTTCTTCACACAAATTTCATGTTTACACGCTCACGGTATAACGTGTAATTTTATTGGCAACTCGCACTCAGCGTACTGACAGATCTATTACATCGCTAACAGTGCTAACCTAAAAAGCACAGATTATAATCTGTGCTTTTTAGGTTAATTAGGTAAGCATAATTAAGAATACCCTGAGACTAAGCGCTGTGAAGAATGGAAGAAAGCTGGTGGCTATTGGGAATGAATTGCTGAAGTTCAGGCTGAGAGTGACGCGAGTATCTTGGGTGTATCTTTCCTTATCAATAATTATTCATAGTCATGCAATCGAATACAAACTGCTTGGATCGCACAGACACAGTTGCAGAATATGTCATCACTTGCTTTGAGATACTCTCTACTAAACCGCTTTTGTCTATTAATATGATGATCGTTATCAGCCCACATCCAAGACACTCGCGTCACGCTCAGCCTGATCTTCAGCATTTCGTTCCCAATAGCCACCAGCTTTCTTTCATTCTTCACAGCGCAGCGCTTAGTCTCTGGGTATTCTTAATTATGCATACCTATTCGCAGTATCTACTTCACAAGCCGTCTCGATCGAGCACGACAAAGAATGACCAAATTAAAGTAGTTGCGTATGCGTAAACCTTTGCGCTAAAATACGCCGACTTAACAGTACTGTCACATAATGGATACCAATACTAAGAACTGGTCAGAAAATATATGTATATAGCAGGTTTATAAAAAAAAGGAGTTTAATTCATGCTGATAGTATTAAATTATCGGACTATATTTACTCAGATACATTTCATTAGTACCGTAAGTTACGTGCTTTTACCAATGAACGCAGCTAGCATTTCCGTTAAATCCTATTACATTTATTACCCTGGACCATCAGACAGGTCGTATGTATATTGCCACTCTTTCTATTCCTCTTGTTTTTGTAACCTTAAAAGTTTTCTTATCATAAGACAAGCCAACAATTCTGCAAGTAAAGTTATGTAAACCCCAGTCACGTCGTAAAATCTACGATAACCCGCAGAAACTCTGCCAGACAATGGCGCGCCTACCTAGAGCCCGAACTAATCAATAGTGCAGTTGCCTTCACTGCCAAGGTTTAGGATGTATTTTACGTAGCTAATCTATCTACGATCAACCTTGGATTTCTAAGAGTTAATTTTCCAGTAGTTGTGCCTTGCCTAGCGCATCTATTTCTTTCATTGTTTGATAACTTTTACAGAACAAAGATTTGAATAAAAATCGTACGCACTACTTATTACTTCAAATAAGATATGAAAGTAAACGAAGGCGAGTATCAAATATCAGGTCTCAAATCAATCCGTCGCGTCGGTTTGAAAAACCACGTTCACGTACGATTCCGTACCATAGATACATTAATATCAAACTAATTAAACATGTTACAATTACTTCTTGATGCAAGTGATCCTGTGAGCCAAAACTCAGTAAAAATTTAAGATAATCACAGAATTCACATATTTAGATTTCTGTGAAGTTAATATGTTCCCAGTATGAAATGCAAATAGGTACTATAAAACGGCACTGAATGACTTGACATTTGTCATAACAAGTATTCCAGATGAAATATAGCTGCTCTTGGCATTCCTAGTTCCTAGGCCATATCGTCTAGGGTCATATCGTGACCTGGCAAAATATTCCACTAGCGAAATATTGCAGCTTTAATATTTGGCTCGGTGCCACACGAACCTCCGAAATGCAGTTCTGCGTCGCTGCAAATTGATGTTGAAGTTAAAAACGATGTTAGCCTTTGCAAGGTCTTTTCATAGGATCTGAATGTACTTGAGTTAGATTTCTAAAAATACCTGTCCTCTTCTATTGGACTTATGATTATTTTCTGAGTATTAAGCTATATTAGGTTCTACTAATTCTGTTAGACGTAATTTATGAAGGCATAGACATTTCTGATAATAGAGTATTATCATAATGCAAATAAGTAAACCTGACAAAGATTGTTCTGAGTTTCACCAAAGAGGGCACCAATGTTTCATATTGTTGGAGAAATTTCATATCTGCAAGATATTTGTCAATTTCTTACACATTTGCGTCGCATTCCGTGGCATCTAAGTATTTGAAAAAGTCAACGTAACGGCTAAATCACGCAAACGGCAAAGATGACCTTTTCCCATCATAATTGCGTTTCCAGACAATCTTTCAAACGCTGTACTTCGGTCCATTCTCACCAGTGACCCTCCATCACTGCCCTACGAGCTAGCACGAGTAATAACGGTATACCTCCATTCTTAGCTGTAATAAATTGAAGCTCTGGGCCAGCCTACAAATTCTCGGTAAACATTATGGCTATTGGGATCTATGAAGTAGCTAACCAAGTTATTGGTGCGACGAACAAGACCACCACTGTTGTATTTTCATAAGAAACGCTATAGTAAAATAAGGCTTTGGCTTGGCCTAAAAATGTTGTTGATAAGCTTTATGAAGCTATTGCGATCTATGATGTTGCTCGCCAAGTGTCCGAACGTATTAAGTGAAGTAGGTTGACCAATTATTGTAAGATTACAAGAGTATGTTTTCATAAAAAAGTGCTTCATTATTTATATACTTTATATTTAATACTTCAAGAGCTTTAAGATTATTTGTTGCCGTTTTTATTACAATAATTTGTCTGATTCTCGGGAAATTGCCACAGCACAAACTTTAAAAACCTAATAATTTTCTTAAACCTAACTCAATACATTGGAAAATGAAACTGCCATAAATCATAATAGACTACAGGCCTGTGAACAAAATTGAAACTATAAAAATTGTTTTTTTTTTATTTTGTTATTCTTTTTTATAATTGTCGGAAAATCTCATGATTTTCCGAGATTTTTCGACAATTTTCAAGGTAAATTTGGTCATTTGATTATGTATATGGCATTGGTTCCATACAGTTTCAATAGCTCTTCTAATCCATTATTCCACGATGCCGTACAAAAATCTTGCGACAAGAAGAAAAGAGCGAGGGTTGCTCTTTAACTTACACTCAGTTGGACAGCTTACAAATGCGGCATATTTATACGGCATAGTGCTGAGTTTTATTATTTTATACCCTTCTATCATCCTACATAGGTCTCCTTGTGTCATATATGACCCATAGATTTTGTTCACGGGCCTGTAGTCTATAAGTACTGCTCATAGTAATAATTTTAAAAACTTTGGACGTGACGTAACTGAAAAGATTACTTGATCGATACTGTGGTATGTCTGAATGAGATTTTGGAGACTAACTACTAACTGCTTTCATGAAGTAAGCTTAGGCTTTCCTTCTTTCCTTTTTGTTTCAAAATAGGAAACAGATACTTTGAGAGCTTTTGAAATACGGACGTAACATTTGTGTGAAAATGTACTCTCGTAATCATACAATAATTGGTCAAACTATACAACAGTCTTTCCTGCACCAAATAGCCCTATAATTATCAATAACATTTTAGGTTAAAGGCTTTTCAACATAGACATATTTATATTCTAATACAAACAACGTAAGCATTGCCATTCAGCGTGGTAATGCCGCCAGCATACTGGGCACGCTTCTGATTAGTGGTGGATGCAATAACCTTGATTATCTTTAGACCTTCATTGGTCTATGAATAATTCAGATGTACTTAGTGTAAGTAGTTAGTATGATATGTAGGATCAAATCAAAGCAAGATCAAAGTATTTCAAGGTAAAAGCTCGTATAAACGCGCACAATGTAAAAGAAAACATTCATTTTCCGAGAAGCGGCACTCCAGGCATGAGCACTTAGGTAGCCTCCTTTTTACGGCCTTTCTTCACAGTTTCCCTCTTATTAATATGTATGCGACCTCAATGCTTTGTTTCGGATCTAAGTTCGGAAAGACACACGAAATTCTGGAAAACACACAATAGAAGCAAGAAAAAAGGTTTTAAATCCATAGTTTACGAAAACGAAACGTATCTGAATTCGAATTATGATTTCATGATTAAGAACAACCAGGTAAGTAAAACATACGCTACCTATATATAATATACAGTTTAGTACATATAACTATACGGATAAAGTAAACAAATTGGCAGTCATAGAAAGTGCCGATAGTAGTGAAAACTTATAACGCAGAATTTGATTGCTTACTTTGGAAACTACGCGAGTGAAACCAGAGGGCGTGGAATTGAGCATGGCCATCTAGAAATGCGTCAGCCAATGGCCATGGTCCCGAGTTTACCCGAAGATTTCTTATCATTCCCGAGCGTGACGCTAGAATTCAATTCACAGCCCACGAAAATCTGTCTGTAGTGCGCCAAAAGAAGTTTTCACTTCACAAAGTTAGCTAGTACCTACAAGTTTGGAAAACGGTGCTAAATTATTGTTACTTTTATTCCCCTGCCTATTGCCTGTTTTTATTTATGTTTATTTTCATTCCATAAGAAGTCACGTTTTTATTTATAAAATACTAGCTGTACCCTGCCATGCTTTGCTGTGGCACATTGTGATGCAAAAAATAGATATAAATAATACTTGATGCCAATGATATATCATTCTAAAATTTCAGCTCGATCAGTGCAGAACTTTTTGAGTTTTTGAAGCGTACACAAACCAACATAACATTTTTATATATAGAGATGCCTTAAAATACTATAAACACCTAACTCTAGATAGCGGGGCAGGACCCAAGTTCATCTCACCCGTATTATTGTGAGCATAAATTGTTTCAGTAGCCTACTGGGCAAATAGGTACCTTTCTTCACCTTTCTTCCCATCCCGATAGACTTCCTCCAGATGGACCAATCTACGGCTTTAGTGAGTAAATTTTCATAGTGCGATTGTAGTCTTTATCTAGTATTGCAAGGAATTATATACACCAAACTAAATAAATGAAATAAAAGGAAAGGAAATATATATAAACCAAACAGCAACTTGTGCCATCCCAAATTATTTTACAACTTGCTAACCATAACCACAGCAATCATAGCAACGATTCTGTAAGTATTCAAAGCAATTGTCTATGGTATAATGACGGTGCATGTGCAAGGCACCATCGCTCGGTCGTGCACCCCATCCGCTCACCACGGTTTATCTTGCATCACAATACAGAACATCTGTATGTGCTGAGTCCTATTTGCATGAAGTACTCGTCTACAATTAACGAGTTATGGTCTATGGTGCAACGAAAGCGGTAGGGTTATCCATCGGTGCATTTTCCGGACTGTTTGCTCTATTTTCATTTTCCAATTTAACCCATTGTAGAACGTGAAACGCAAATACAAGAAGTATTTGCGTCTTCAACTCATTAGTTGAGGATGCTGGTAAACTTATTTATATTCAAAAATATTGAATTTTATGTGATTCAAAAGGCGAGGCGACAACACAAGCCCCTCCAGGCCACGTGGTTGTAGTTCACGTGGTGCGATTCTAAAATCGAACCAACAGGAAAAAAAGTTCACGTGGTTCATTGATCGAACTACGCAGTCGAACCACGTGGCTTGGAGGCACAAACCAAGAGTGGTTAGGGCAAGTAGAGATCGAAACTAGATGTCCATCGATTGAAGATATCCTTTCTGTTTGCAGATCTACACAAATCGATCGCGGGACATGCCTTGGAGAGACTAGCAGTCTCTATCTCTTCAAGATAGAGATAGAGACATGACAAGAACAAAATTAAAAATGTTGATTAACCCCCGACTACCTCGGATCTCGGATTATCTGTATAACGTTCTACTAGTCAATCCATTTCATTTGATACCTATATTAAGGGAGTTATGAAAAAAGAAATTTATTTCGCCATTTTGTGGTAGCGGCCATCTTGGATTTAAATTTGTCACAGTGCAAAGTACTCTACTAGTCAAGCCCTTTCATTTGATACGCATATTGAGGTAGTAGTGAAAAAAATAATATAATTTGCAATATAATTCGCATTTTGTGATGGCGGCCATCTTGGATTTGAAATGTATTATAGTGTATAGTATTTTACTAGTCAAGCCCTTTCATTTGATACCCATATTGAGGTAGGTTGTGAAGAAATATTTTGTCCGCCATTTTGTGGAGGCGGCTATTTCGAATCGCTATTAACCAAACATGGCTAAGAACATCCGCACGGATATTAACCTTCAAATAAAAAAAACCGCATCGAAATCGGCCCATACGTTTGAGTTCTACGGTGCCAGACATCGACGTCAGACTTGTAACACCCCTTTGGTCGGGGGTTAAAAATACCTCTTACGAAAGGGAGAGGGGCCTATCTATAGGTCCTTCCATAAGTCCTATCTATAAGTATCTACTTGGCAGTGACTAGACATAAATATTATTGTGTTCGCAAGAAGGATGAGACATTCCTAATATACGGATATCTGAATGTAACGATGGTTACTTGCTGTTCGATGGTCTGGCGCAAAAATAAAGACATATTATTTGCGTAACTTACATATTTCTGTTAAATTTACGCTAATTATTGAGCTACTTTATAGGTCCGTTGATGCATTGAGCTGAAGATCTCTCCAAAATTTACATCTCATCTCAGCAGGTACAATGATTGTGTCATCGATATAAAATGTATATGATGTCTGCTAATTAAGCAATTACGATGGCTAAATTTGTATATAGAAACAGGTGTCGTAGCAGCCCTGCTGTAAAGAAGTTCTAACTAGTTATTTAACTGTTCCCCGTAGTGTTTTGAGATACCATCTGTTCAAACCGAACATTCCTCTTGTCAAACAATGCACTCTAACTATATGTAAACTACAGTTAGATGTAAACTTGATTTCGTTAAAAGATGTACTTATACTATACTATGTCTCCCTACTAAGCCACGTTAGGGCAGCAATTCGCCTGATTGATCACTTTTCTAATAATGTGTAATAGGACATTCCTCATACAACACTAACAAGCTCCTAACCATCCATGTATGATGGGAGCAAAATCTCTGATAGTATAATACTTTTATAATCGTGAATACACACACATGATACACAGAGACGCCCATATACAGAACAAATGCGTAAGTAGACCATATAGACCTAAGATCGTCATATCGCGTTAAATTAATTATGATTTTTGACTAAAAAACTTGCTCTGAAACGGTGTTTTGCAGCTTGACCCACAATTTCAATATAAAAGCAAGCACAAAAGCCTATGTATAAGGTGGTCGCTACTAAATAGGTATCATTCTCAGAATGTACATAAGTAGTAATAAACATTCATTAAACAATGTCGACTATGACATTATATTAACGTAAATACCTGAAATACCTGACTTATCGCCGTCACGTAATCTAAAATCTACATGGGACATGAAAACCTTGAAAAGTAAAAACATTTTACAAAGTCGTACCTAAATTATATTGTTTTACCACTATACGATTGCCGATCCGCGGAGATATAGATGTACATAATAATAGAGTAACAGTAGACAACAATAAAACTGCGGTTTCATCACGTGAGATGATCTCCGTTGTGATATCAAATTGGTATAAAATTTTATTGATTGTAGTGGATTAAAATTTTTGTGAGAACTACGATTGAATGTATTGATCATTGAACTTTAGTTACTTGCTCAATTTATTATGTTATTATTATGCAAAATTTTGATACATGTTGGTGTCTTTGTATGTTTTTTTCAGTAATACATATGACAAAAGATTGATTATGGCAAAAACTTAACCTAATACTAAAACTATTTATGGACCTGATTCGGAAAACAAGGTTCAGAGCTGACATCAAACCACCCTCTATTTTATGTTCTGTACCGACACCTTTTATAGAAATCTTAGAAAATAATATTACGTAGTTTATTTTAATTACAAGAATATTTTTTCTTCTTTACCTTGGTTCCCTTCACAGACATAAAATGATAATTCAATAGACCTTTTTCACGTAATAATAGTTCATTTTCTCGGTGGTCATGATAGGTCTGTACAGTTCTCAGGTTCCCAAGTCTCACGCACAAGAATGTGAACATGATTGTTGATTGTTCATTAATTACATGAGCCCGTGGGTGTACGAAGCTCTTGACATGATGATGATGTATTTCTACCTACATTTTGTCTACTTTCACTTGACGAGAGAAATAATCACTCAGACAAAATGTTCATTGATTAATTTTAATTGTTTTTGTCTTACCGTTACATTTATGGCTGTCGAATGATTTGTTTTGTTGGTTTCTAAATTGTTCTCATTCAGCTCTTTATCTACTTAGTTGAATACTTTTATTAAATTCTTATGATCTTATAATATTTTGGTTATAATTAGAGATTTTCAATTCCTCTATTCTACCAAGCAACCAACGTCTTCTATCGCATTAAATATGCTGTTACATTTAGTAGGTAATAAATTATTTTTAATATCGCAATCATGAAAAGTGAATGTATCATGAATGTAACAAGTTGGAAGTTAGACAACTGTATTAATTAATGGAGTAATTTGGAAGCAAGCTCCAATTAACGGCTAGTTTCCCACAGACATTCTTCTACTTTGTTCTACTAGTATCGCTTTATCTTTTGGTTAATTGTTAACTACATGGTTTCGCTTTTATGGTACAACTTTACCTTAGAAGTAATCTGTGTAGTACCTACTTGTATTGTTCAAATTGTTAACCTTATTTAGTTTACAGTTGTTATTGTAAAAGTCGGTTTTAGAACGGCGTGTGCGATCACACACTCTATCATTAGTCTGTCTTACAATATCAACAACCGTTGTACATAACGCTCTGTAAGTAATCAAATCACCTTTATTTGACTCACAAAGCAATATCACACAGTACTACACCAGTTACTTCATTATCATCTCAGCCATTGTGTGGGTTTCTGCAAGGTTACAAGCTGTCGAGTTGATGTTTTAAATCTTCAAATTGAATACGTCGCTCCGCTTTCATCGTGACAAAGGCTACGCGGAACAATGGCGAAATTGATCGGGTATGGGCACCGTGTTGAATAAGTTGCATCACATGCGAATATCGTCCATTTTGTGCAAACAATCCGCATCGTTTCCGCGTTACATAACCCCGGAAACTAGCACCAGCCGTGGACAGCGTCTCTAAGACGTCTAAGCTTCGTTAACGGCTAGTCACTAATGAGCGGTCTGATTGCAGCAAGCAAGGTTTATGTCAAGGTCAAGCGCACATACCATATCGCACTGAGGTTCGGCGTCGTCGTCATAGAAGATGGTGTCGCAATCGTCCATCCTGGGGCTGTTCTCCTGCTGGTCAGCGGGCCCCGGCGGCCCCGGCTCGTGGCGCGCGCGGCACTACGCGTGCCGGCATCCGCGCACTGTTGCCAGTCACCGACACAACACCGTCTTCCGACACTATCGTATCTAATTGAACGATCGAATTCTCCGGGATAATCCGATGAGTCACGCGACACGCAGCCGACTTGGTGCAAGACTGCTCGGATGCTCGACACCGCCGGAAGGTGTGGGTGTCTCCAACGAGCCGAAACGCGACCTCGCGGTGGAAGATTCGTTTGTTTTTGTGGGTCAATTAACAAGGATCTGATTGTAATGTTTTTTGCGATTTGGAATTTTGAATCGAGCGAGCCGCTGGTGTTTTTGTGGCGAACTGCGTAGAAGGTAATGACTGGGCGAGGGAGGCGCGCGCACCCTCTATGTGCATTGATCGGATCCCCATTGCGCATGTGCCCTCTTGAGGGTTTCTCGACTGTTTTGACATTTGCTTAGGGGATACTTTATTGAGAAACTGCCTCTACCTACGTCTGCGATGGGGCTATACAAACTATTCTGTGTACCTATATCTCATTTGTATTCTTCTGGGCGTTTGAATATTTTACGATTCACTTTGTTTTTTCTTTGCAATATTTTCATTTGACTGTATTAGTTTGTTTTACTTTGACAAGACTATAAGAAACAATGGACAATGATAACATTAGGCATGGTAAAGTCACATTATTCACATTCTCACAATTAATCTTAAGACATTTTTTCTTGTTTTGTGTCGTTGAACTTTACTTTACCACATGACATTCACAACGTAAGTCTTCTTATTAAGTTTGATTGCAACAGTATGAGTCCGTACTGTATTCTCTAAAATTATTACGGATTTACGTTATTGTTGCTATATGCTAATTTTCATATTTTTTTTTTTGATCATTTTAAATCTCACTTAATAACAATGAGGTACATCTTTCGTTTCCCCAATTTAAAAAATACTTCCAATTATTGACTGTTTTTTTTTACCACCCAAAATTGTTTCATAATTCGTTTAGTGCATATTTGTGGTAGTACGTCGCTGTAACAGACTCGATTAATAAGGCAATTCTCGATTTCAAGGGCATTCAACGAGGATTATTATGTTGTTTTCGAATTTAAATGAATTGCCTCGGAATATAATAAAATAAATGCATGAATTAAACGAAGCATTTTAGTTAATTTACTCATATTTTTTCGCGTGTCTTCATAAGAATAGAAAGTACGCCAAGTACTATTATTTCTAGAGAAAAATACATGCAATTCACAGGTGTATCATAACTTGAACTCTTTAACCCCAAAACAGCACACAGAATAAACAATAGTGTCTACTATGTAACTGTGTCAAGGCGCTCGGGACATGCGGACATTCACTAAGTCCAGTTCACAGGTTGGTCTATACTCTATAGTGAATCAAAGGCGTTAACTGGGGCGACAGGTAGGTGCCAGTTACTTTGACGACAAAACAGGCGAAGGAAGCTGGTACTAGTAACCAAAGTACCTCTCAGTAAGTATTAGTAGCTGTTTATATATATTGTGTTCCGGTTTGAAGGACAATGATTCCAGGGAAGTTACTCCGAGTGACGAGCGCAGTGCGGTGCTAGGTAATGATTTTGACTCTTCATGTGCCAATAGCTGCATGATACTGTGCTTTTATAGGCAGACATGTTGCTTACCATCAGGCAGCATGTCCTGCTCGTCTGGTCACTTTATATTATAAAAATATGTTTATGATGAGCGTTCAGTCAACCTTTTTCATATTTATTTTTTTACGGTATACGGTAAACAACATACCTGCCACATAATAACACAGTGAAATTAATTGTGTGAAAGTGAAGTGACAGAGAAAGTATTGGAATATGAAGAGACCAAATCATTACCTAGCACTACACTGCGATCGTCAGCCAGAGATCTAAGATATTATAGTCCTGTAATTTCTTTGGAAACATTGCCATTCAAACCGGAACTCAAGAATGATAACACATTACTGTTTGGCGGTAGAATAATATAGAGTGACGACACGAACTAGGCATGTGCCTAATAGTGAGCAATATCTGCTCATAACAGCACAGTACCACGCAGATTTTTGAACAGATATTGAATTACTATCTAGCACAGCACTTCGCTAATTGTTCAAAGATATTGTAATGATTCCTTTCTTTGGCCTGTAATTTCTTTGGAAATTTTAAACCAGAGTTTACACATTAATGCTTGATGGTTGAATAACTGGCAAAAGTGTGGTACTTCCCAGGAGGATCGGCTCAGTAATCGCGGACGTTCGCACCAATCTACAATGCCAGGGCGTTTATTGAGGAAGGAAAATTACATCAGACCACATCTTTCATTATTTCCGGATCATGACGTTTTTTTTTTGGAAAGTTCGAGCAAAACGTTTTGAATCCACATTTCTCTCACTCTTCCCGATAAGAGCGCGTTATTGCTAAACACAACAAGGCAATTGGTAAATCAAATGCTAGCCTAGCATATTCTACAAAAAAAACCTATGTTCAACCAAAAGTTAGATAGCTAACGTTATATATGTCTGCCACAAATAAATTTCGATGAAGTGTGTAGCTACTACATATCCTGCTATCTTTCTTACTGAATGCAAAAGTTGGATGTTCAGATGTTTGGATAGTGGTTGTTCAATAACGTGGGAACCCCAGAACGGATCGGCTTGAAGTTCGGAACACAGATTATAGTCCGGAATGCCACATAGGTTACTAACGTAAACTAGGCGGGTAAAACCCCGGGGCGCTGCCAGTTATACACATTTATTATATTTTATTCATTACACACACTAATGCTTATTCTGAATTATATGTATGAATCAGATCGATGAAGGTCTACAAAAAATCAAGCCTCCCACCACTTTAACTTATAAACATTTGAGAAAAGACATCTAAGAAAAACATAGAGCAAGCAAATATTGATTGCCAATAGAGATCTCGAATAGATCTTGAATGGCAGTCGTGAGTTCGTGAACCAGTTGGAGAATGTCAAGGGAATTATATTTATTGTAACGAGACTGATCCACGGCATCAATGCTTCGTGCGAATTCAATCTATTGTGCTGATTGAGCTAACGATAGACAATTACGAGTTTAGGAAATTGTCTAATTGGTCTAAAAATTAGGCAATTTTCTAAACAAGAAGCCGTCCTGAATGGCTAGAACACAATTCTGAAGTTCTATTTTACAAAACTGAGTTCGTAGCTTCGAATCCCGCTTGCGCCTCTGATTCTTCCAAGTAGGTCCCACTAAGATTCTTCTTCCTCTAGATGCCTTCGCTGCTGATTGTAAGGATGAAGGAAATCATCGTGAGAAAATCGGCGTGCTCCAAGAAAGACATATGACATGACATGGACATCCTAGCTAGCCCGCAGTTGAATAACATGGTCGATTACGGCCTTGCCTCTATCCTTGCCCTAAAGGCGGTGGGACTCAAAAAAAATGGGTGGAAAATGGACTTTTATGCTTGCTTGCTGCTTTAAAGACTTTGTATCAAATCCTGTCTCTAGTATTTTTTTACAAATAATTTTATGTTATGATCACCCTAAATAAAACAAAACTAAATTAGGTCTGATAGAAAGACCTAAAACTATATAAATGCTGTAAAACATTACATTTTCATATTTCTACATACTTTTAAGAATGGAAGTTATTCCTAAGAAGAGTTTTCTTGTGACGATGTAAGGATACAATTGTTTATTTTAAATTCTGTGCAACATTTTTCAATTTATTTAACGGGAAGCAAAGAACAGCTACACATACACAAAGTTTGTCTGTCACAAAGTCTGTGCGGGCTGCGGGCGAGTAAAAGGGGGGGTGTGCGAGTGTTTTTTTAATAATGAATGACGAGACGAGCAGTACATGCGCCTGATGGTAAGCAACATCCCTGCCACATAACAGGACAGTGACACGCAGCTATTGTAACATGAAGAACATAGAGTGTGTACGTGCGTATGCGATTTGTTGTTTATTAACTTACTGTCAGCGTTCCGCGGTGTTACCCACGTAGTTCCCGTTCCTGTTATTTCCCCGGGATATAAAATATATGTGTTCTTCCAGACTATGATCTTTGTTCTACATTTCAGCCCAATCCGTTCATCTATTACGACGTTATTGAGTAACAAACATCCAAACTTAGTAGGATAGGATCGTAGGGCTTAGTGGTGATTTAGCTTGATTGTGGAAGTATTCCTAATTCGCTTAATTAAACCGCTAAACTGTGCTTTATTATTTACAGCATTATTGCAGCATCAATGCCACTCAATCACTATCAGAATAACAATCTCGTAGGTCCAAGGCGAAACGTCTTGTTTTATTTCTCTTTGGATAGAATAGCCCATTAGCTCCACAATCACTTCTATTTACAACAACCGTTGGGGCCCATCGATCACTCCATTGATTAAACTTGTTTGTAACTTATCTTTCAAATTATTTGCCCGATATTAAAACAATACGTCTACCTTTCTAACAAGGTAAGTCAGGACCCGCAATTAGAGAAGCGTATTTCTTGATTTCTTTATTTACCGGAATAGAAATAGCATATATATTTTCAGACCATTATCTATCTTTGTATTCAGTTTTACCAAGATCCCTTCTATAGTTTTTGAGTGAAAGATTACCGAATCTATTTCTATACTAATATTATACGCTTATATTATTCAGACGCAGATGTAATGATGTACGCAGATGACGTTGCTGCGGTGGTCACTGCATCAACACTCGAGGAGTTGGAGGTGAAATTGAATACCGCTGCTGCGCAACTTGGAACGTGGTTCGGGGGGAACAGTCTGGCTCTTAACCTCACGAAAACTCACTTTCTGCGTTTTGACTTATCGGGTCGGGCGCGCCGACAGCTTAGCGTATATGTGAATGGCTCTCAGATTGAACAAGTGGACATAACAACCTTCCTCGGGTTCGAGCTTGACAGCGGCCTCACCTGGGAAGCCCACATTGATAAGTTGTGTGGGAAACTCAGTGGAGCATGTTTCGCGTTGAGGCGGCTGGCCAGGTTCCTACCGGCCGACGTGGTTCGGTCCTGCTATTTTGCCACGATACATTCCTTGCTTCAGTACGGGGCAGAACTGTGGGGTAGGGGTGCCGAATGGAAACGTGCTTTCGTGTGCCAAAAGAGAGCTGTCCGAGCAATTGCGCACATACCGGACGACCAGTCCGCCAAGCCGTTCTTCGTGTCACTTGGAATCCTTACACTACCAGGTATAATAATAATGCAAGTTGCAACATACGTACGCGTGAACATTGGATCGTATCAGGTGGTCGGTAAAACACTGCACGACTCGAAAAAACGAGTCACACGGTATAAATTTAGATTAAAAGCAGTACCACGGACTCTCGAGAAGTCCGCGAGGTTAACCCACGAAATGGGCACGATGATATATAACCGATTGCCTGAGAATGTACTGGAGTCCCCTACATTACCCATTTTCAAAACTAAACTCAAGCGTTGGCTTATAAGCCAATCTTTTTATGACATAGAAAGAGAATACATGTCTCGAAAAGAAGTTATGTAGGTACAATGAGGTACCCTTTTATTTTTGCCGAATTTGTTTTAGTCCAAATGCTTTATTTGTAATAATTTTCAATTAATTCTCATATTTTGATAATTATAATGTGTTATTTAATATTTTTGGAAAATAATTATTTTAATCACAATATAAATGAATTGCTAAATAATTTTATTTATTTTACGGTAGCTGAAAGTTTATACATTTAGCCAAAATTGATTATGAATTTACCTATTATAACATGTAATTGTACTAACTTATAATTTATGTTTATTTAATTTCACTGTAAAACTGACGTGTACTTCCTTTATGAATAAATGAATATGAATATGAATATAAAGCTGAAGAGTTTGTTTGTTTGTTTGAACGCTAGGATATCGGGAAGTGCTGGTCAGAATTGAAAGATTATTTTTCTATTAGATATTCTATTTATCGAGGAAGCCTATAGGCTATAGAAAATAACGCTACTATTAATAGAACCGGAGCATGAAACAAGAATGTAACAAAATCGGGGGAAAATATTCCTTTTTGAGTGTTTTCGTACGTTTCGTGCTTTGACATGACACATGACAGCAGTGTCTAAGATTGCGTCATTGAATATCACAGATTACAAACCTCTTGAATATAAAACCTTTGCTAATCTCTGAGTTGGTACGACCAATTTCCGATAGGTGACGTAGCAGGTAGCTGTAGAGGTGTTTTGTTTGAAAGCGATATTCTCAGGAATGACTGAACCGATTTCAGTCATTCTTTCACAGTAGTATATGTACGGGATCCTGATGAGTGTATAAATGTACCACGGGCGAAGCCCGGGCGGGCATCTAGTATCCATATATATAAACTCACAAACTTTCGCATTTATCGCGGGAAAATTACGAAAACATAGCATCTAAGTTAAGTATATGCATCTAAGTGTGTGTGAATTCATATATGCAAATTAGTATTTGCATACCTATATGAATTCACACACATAATTTATAAATATACATAATTTGTACTTTTTCATTGATTTTTAGCAAAATCGTACTGTCACCGTACGATTTCTGTAAGACATTTTGGGTTTCCACAGCATTTTGCACAGCTTTCAATGTTTACAAACATGCGATTGTAGGTGTAGAAGAAGATTTAACTAAGAGTAACTTCAAGACTGTTGAATGTGTTGGCGGAGTGGATTTTTTCTGATGGGTTCAATTGTAGTGTCTTCAGGTCCAGAGTGCATCGCTTTCTTTTATAAGTACCTAGTTAAGATCCATCGTAGACCGGCGAGATGGGGGTCAATTGCAAACCTATTAATATCGATAAGAAATAGTAACTGTTCTGACTCAAGTTACAGCAAAGATCAATATCAACCTGGAGTCGAGTTTACTTTTACACTAGAGGTAGAGGTAGAGAGAGAGAAAGAGAGAGAGAAGTAGAGTAGAGATCAAGAGCAAATATATTATTTTCGTTATTAAATAAACGGATACGGACTTTTTCGCTGCGAATTCTTACTAGGACCACTACAGTGATGATAGTTCTTGCCTGGCTTTTGGGTCAGTCAGGAGTGAGTTTTCTCACTGCCGTAGGACGTAGGCTCGATTTCCACTCAGCAAAAAACATCTGTGTGATACAGGCGCGGTCCCAGCCTCGAATTTTGGAGGGGGTCACCAGTACGCAGTCTCAAATTTGGGGGGGGGGGGGTGGTCACCCAGTAGGAATACAATAAATCGTTAACTGTTTTTTACGATTTTGGGGGTCATGTCCCCTGTGACCCCCCCGTCGGACCGCGCATGGTGTGATAGCGATGTATGTTCTGTCTCAATGTACGTATCCTAAAAATGTGTCTATTGATAGAATTTTATATGTGCGAGTATATGTTTTACATCAGTTATCCGGTTTCCATTGTAGCTTAGTTTAGCTGTGGTCTATGATTAATTGTCAATATTCGGACTATGATTTCCTGATTCACATTTTCCAAGAAATTCTCAATTATTTCTCCCAGGTCCCACGTCCCAGGTTCCAAGTGTTACGCTGTCAGTTAGCGCTGCAATTCGTTTTAATTATCACATAATCTCGCCGTACAATTTCCTGTCGTGTGTCATGTTATTGTCTTCAAACAATGGATGTTACATAAAAGACAACCTGAATTACTTGGACCGTGTAAACTGTACACAAACCCGGTTTCACCACCATCTGATAACATAGTGGTGAATATCGGTCGAAATTTGTCGTTCGTTGACTAACCCACTATTATGCATGTGCCATCGTAAAAGTGTCAACACCGTCAGATTATAATCTAACGCGTGAGATTATAATCTTATGGTAGCTTAAGTTAGTTTGAAATCTGACGTCGTTAGATTATAATCAGATGAGAGAGAGAGAGAATTATAATTATTTTACAATGACACATAGTACCTATACCTACAGTGTTTCATTCGAAACGTCAAAGCGTCAAAGAGATAAACTATTTCCAGCTTGGCTTAACTATTTGAGTTAGAATACGTGGAATGCTGAGCTTCGCAGTGATTTGGACTCTTCATGTTCAAATAGTGTCATAGCACTACACTATTACTGGGAGGCGTAGGTATTATTTACCATTAGGCATGTTTCTTACTGGTCCCACACTCATAAAGATATGGGAGATTAAACGCAGTCGAATAAAAAATATTTTTATGTAAGTCAGAACAAGAGCTTTCTCCTCGAACTAAGATTATTCCAGAACAAAGGTTTAATTGCACCAACTAGTTTAGTCGATAAAGAATCCACGAGGCAAATTTCAATAAAAAATCTGTTTGCTAAAATTTAACAGCAGAAATGTATAACTCACCCAAAATTTCAGAACTGTTCATTGTGTTAATTTCCCCTCTGATTATGAAAGGTACTTACTTATAACTTTAGTGCCTAGTTTCACTTTTACTAGTGCAAATGAAGTAGATTAGCATAAACTGTGCTAGGCTGTTTATGAGTGGTGTTTTGTTAACGCTAACCGCGTTATCTAGCTTCCTATCTGATTTCTCAACACGATTTCAGCTTTTACCACGCTTTTTAATATAATTTAATTTTTTTTTATGAATTACGTAAAGGCATAGTTTAGAAAGCTTACAAATTAAATTTCGCCTGGTATGATATTCGGTTATACAACTTATTTTCTCCAGAAAAATTAACAGTAGGTATACTGATTTCAAAAAAGAAAACTAATATCTATCCTAATACATCATATTATAAATGTGTAAGTTTCGATGTGTGTTGCTCTATGCGTTGTAATTATTGAATAGATTAGGTAGTCTGAAATGTAGAACTTAGATTACAGCGTGGAATATCATTATAAGCTACTTTTTATCCCAAAAAAATAAGGTTTCTCGGGGAAACCCCTTTTTTAAATTCTACGCTAAAAAAGTCGCGGATAATATACTAGTGTTTTATAAAAAAGTCATCACGACTGATGATGCCGTTTTTTATAAAACACTCTCACACACGCCGCATTTAATGCATTCAAAAGCGATTCGTTTAATGGCCATCTTGAAGTTGTAATCCCTGATGACATTGGATGGCGCAGCGCACGCTCCCAACATAAGACGATAAAACGCATCGTCTCCGATGTCGATAGAGATAAGAGAGAAGATATCTTTTAGATTTAAATCTAATCTAACCTATCTGGACTGGTCTCGTGACTTAGTGGGTTGTAACTCTGCCTGCGAAGCCGAAAGTCGAGGGTTCGATTCCCATCCAATACAAATATTTGTGTGATAAATTCAATTTGTACTGTGTCGTGATGTTTCTATATGTCGTGTCGTGTATAATAGATATGTGTGTATTTCTAACTATACAAGTATTTTATCAGCTATCTAGCCGCCGTAGCACAAGCTTTGCCTACGTACGAACGAGTACGTGTGATTTATCAAAAAAAACTTCGTAGGAGTACAGGTAAAAAAAATAACTAAAGAAAATTGTAGTACCTATCTTCAATTATGAAACAAAAGTAAAAGTTCACAACATTCGCGGTTAGACGCCTAGGGACACCTTGGAGCGTTAAAAAATAAACAGCTGGTGCTTACTTTGAGCTGATGGTCATAAAGATTGTAGTGTACAAGCACGGAGTCACTCCCCGAGGCTTTTCATGCACGCAACCGGGGCAGGCTAGATAACCTCAGGCTGTGCTGAATAAACTAGACCTATACACACACATACTATATTACACACACTATACACACTTATGTACCATGGGTCTTATGGAGTGTTGTTTTAGCCTCTGAAAGATTTTGTTAACGCCGATATAAAATAGTACAAAGCACAAGAACAACAAAGTCGAAGTCTTGAACGTCGCTGCGAAATTGCTAGTTTGTCGGATTTTTATCGGATACATTTTGAAGAGCTGCAACCGATTTGCGCGATCTAAAACCTCTTTGCTTTTTTTCTATTACAATGACCAAATTAAGTAATCGTCGTTCATTGACATGAACTTATTTGCGTAAAGTGAGTACATAATCTAAAAAAATCATTCGTTTCATCCTACTAGTATATTATACATACCTCTAAATGTCAATATTTTGATTTTTTTGGAAATCATAGTCTGGAATAACACAAAGGCTACTATTAAGTCCGGGAATATTATCAGAACCAGAAACTAAGCGGGTAAACCCCCGGGGTGCTGCTAGCAATTTATATGTCAGAACAACGTTTGCCAAGACATTTAGTTAGAAAGACTTCCTGAGAGGCGGTTCCTGCTTACTTAATGAATAATACTCGTACCGATATACTAGCAAAAGCGTTCCTACATACAGTGCCACCAACTTATCTATAGAACGGCCAAAAGCGGAATACTGACGCTTGACGTAGAAGTTATCTAACTCTAAGTTATCTAACTCTAAGGCAACTCTTTCCGATCGTAGCGCCATCACTACATTCTACAGATGATCGTAGGTAGTGTACATAACCTATAATTCAGCTCCGTCACACGGACCGACTAGTATGTAAGCGGCAGGGTCCCACAGGAATGCAGCTACGCAGGAAACGGGCAATGACCGCTCTCATCTCGACCCGACTCGACGTCAGATTTGACGCTGATTATGATGGTGCTCGCATACAAGTGTGGATATTAATTAGCTTTTGTGTGGTGAAAATCTAAATGTGGTTATTTTTTTTAAACAGACTTCCAAAAATGAGAAGATTCTCAATTCGGTTATAGCTACGTTTTTCTATTTTATTTTTACGCGATAGCTCCGACGATTGTGAATCAATTTTGATGGTTCTTTTTTGTTCGGTAGAATATATTTTAAGGGTGACACCAGTACACAGAACAAATCGACAAATATTTGTGTTCATCACACATATTTGTAAGGTGGAAACCCGACCCAAGACCGTGACCGGACTATTTCCGCGAACACACTTGCTGTTAAATAAAAATCATGAGTTCAGTCAAACTGATTAGTGTCAATCTGTATTTTATCTTTACGATCTTTACCAACCAGAATGCAAATCAAACAATATAATCTGATACATAAGTTAACCTTTACCCCGAAAAGTGTAGAAGTACCTAAGTAATGTAGAGAATAGTGCTTTTCTAAATTTACTAAATTCAACGTGATTATATCGTGAGCAATTTTTTATAAATTCATACAATACATAAATAGCACACTAAATGTTTACACTGCTGGGATTCGGGTCCTTCTCTCGTAAGGAGTGAGTTAAAGCCATAATCCACCACGCTGGCCCAGTGCGGGTGCGGGCAATACAAACAATATTATGTTAAAATTATCAGTTTCGCCTTGAACCTTCTAGAAACTTTTCTAGGGTTCAGAATCACGAGACGTGTTCACGAAACCATTTAATTTTCGATCAGTCTGGTTTCCAGCAAAAAATGTAATCTCCAAATAGTCGGGCGTGTTGAACCATAAAGCGAAATATCACGCCTGCATTGAATTCGATTTGAAGCTACATTATCGTCTTCATGCGATCGGACAGCAATATTTGTTTAGCATCTTCAATATTCTACGTGTGCGAAAATAATATTTGGTAATGGTTGCATCACTTATTTTTAAATGTTGTCGGGTCTGACTTTTGTCTTTTTTATAAACACTTGATAGTTTTTTGGGTTCCGTAGCAAAATGGCAAAACACGGGACCCTTATTCGTCATGTCTGTCTGTCTGTCCGTCCGTATGTCACAGCCACTTTTCTCCGAAACTATAAGAACTTGGAACTATTGAAACTTGGTAAGTTGTTAAGAAACTTTGTATAAGTAAGTGTAGTGGTAGGACTCTTGGCAGAGTCCGCCTGGGTAAGTACCACACCTTTGCCAGTTATTCTACCACCACGCATTTAATATACAAGCATTACTGTGTTCCGGTTTGAGAGGAATGTTTCCATAGAAATTACAGGGCTTAGAGATATAACATCTTAGATCTCTGGGTGACGAGTGCAGTGCAGTGCTAGGTAATGATTTGGTCTCTTCATGTTTCAATATCTGTGTGTCACTGTGCTGTTATGTGGCAGGCATGTTGCTTACCATCCGGCACATGCCCTGCGCGTCTCGTCACTCTCAATAAAAAAAAAAAGTTGAAGATGTATATGAATATATTAAGATTTTCATATACATAAAAATAAAAAATAAATACACATTTTGGGGGTGTCACATACTTAGAACTGAAACTCAAAAAAACCTTTTTCCATCAAAACCATACGTGTGGGTTATCCTATGGATAGGTCTTCAAAAATGATATTGAGGTTTTTAACATATTAACATGTTTTTTTTTTCTAAACTGAAAACTGAGTTTGCGCGAGAGACTTCCATAGTGGTAAAATGTGTCCCCCTTCCTGTAACTTCTAAAATAACAGAATGACAAAACTAAAAAAAATTATGATATTCATTTTCCATGTAAACTTACAACGAAAATTGCTTTGAATGAGATCTAGTCAGTAGTTTTATTTTAATACGTCATAAATTGACTATTGTTAAAACACTGATTAAAGTAACAACGCACTACAAGAACTTTGATATTATGTTACTTGCTGCTACGGAAGCCTTCATGGGCGAGTCCGGCTCGCACTTGACCACTTTTATTTATAAGTCCGTGGTCCAGTTATTGAGTTAAATATATATTAACAACAAAAGACAAGTTCATCTTTCGTTAAAAAACTCTACAATATACATGTACCTACATTTTAATTTATTCCAGCAATCATTACCATCTAACATGTATAACATCAACAATTACCATCTAATATGTATAATATATGTATACCAAATATCTACATATCGATACCTCAATTTGCAAAACGAGTAACTCCATAGTAGCAAATTTCACAGGGGTCACACTAAATCACCACTAAAATCTATTATGTAACTGGTATTTTCATTATTTTAAGTGTTTATTAGTTAAGTAATAAGAAACACAATTTCCAAATGGATATTTGTTTTTTTCTTTTGATGCTTTAATTTTTTTTTATAAGAAGTTTTTAATGGCCACTGTGAAATTTGCTACTATGGAGTTATTCGTTTTGCAAATTAAGGTATCGATAGGTAAAGAATAATTGAACTTTAGACATTAGACATTATTTAGACATTACTGTATGTTTATTGAACGTATCTTTGTATTAAATTAAATACGTAGTATGTACCAAATCAGCTTTTTATCCCGTAAAGTTAATGGTTCCTGCTTCCAGTGGGATACTTAATGGAATGATTGTTTTTTCGTCAGTTGTATTTGGCAACAAGAACAAAATTAAGAATTTTGATTAACCCCCGACTACCTTAGATTTGTTATCTGTACAACATTCTACTAGTCAAGCCCTTTCATTTGATACCCATATTGAGGTAGTAGTGAAAAATATTATATAATTCGCCATTTTGTGGTGGCGGCCATCTTGAATTTGAAATTTGTTATAGCGTTTAGTACTTTGCTAGTCAAGCCCTTTCATTTGATACCCATATTGAGGTAGGTTGTGAAGAAATATTTTGTCCGCCATTTTGTGGAGGCGGCCATTTTGAATCGATATTAACCAAACATAGCTAAGAACACCCGCACGGATATTAACTTTCAAATAAAAAAAACCGCATCGAAATCGGCCCATCCGTTTGAGCTCTACGGTGCCACAGACAGACACACACACAGACAGACAGACAGACAGACAGACAGACAGACAGACCGACAGACAGACAGACATCGACGTCAAACTTATAACACCCCTTTTTTTTGTCGGGGGTTAAAAAAGAAATAACGAGAACCATGAAAAACTGAAAAGGCGCGGCCACGGGTCGCATCCAGTTGTAATAAACACATTAACACTCCTTTGCGTCGCGCAGTCGGGTAAAAATACAATTGACCCAATCAGACATCACTTATTGGCGGTATCAAACCCAGAGCCGTTCTCTCAGTTCTTGTGTCATAAAGTATTTCACCGAACTTTTCGTTCTGTTTGTTCATATAATTCATGTTACTGCAGTTGTGTAAGTGTTTACGTGTCGGCGGCGGCGTATGAAGCCGCTTAATTAATTAATTACCAAACCCACGTGTTTGTTTCGTAACCATTGAGGTTACAGCGAAAACCCTTCGTTTACCTTCACCTACCATTGCTCGGTCGACAGCAAGAGTCTCAATAAAATTGCTTATAAAAATTGCTATCGTGTACTCTTTAATTTTGCTCCAAAATAAAGAGACAGCAAAAACAAGGCCGAATGCAGTTTTGTAAGGCGATAGAGATGAACTCTACATAATCGTTTTAAAAAAAGTTCGCTTCTATTTTTTTTTTATGCGAACCTCCAGAGTTTGGAATACCTTGCCGTTTTCCTGGGTGACTTCAAGTCGAAAGTGAATAAGTTCCTTTTAGAAGTGCTTATTTCGTCTTTGTCCACAGCTCTTTCCACCAAGCGAGGTGGTGTCCAAATCCAAAGTCCAAACGGCCCCATTTCGTATTTAAAAAATAGGTGAAGATCTTAATCAAAATCTAAAAACTTAAATCTTCAACGGAGGATTCAGGGTTAGAGTATGATAATTTTGATTATATTTTCTATTTTCAATATTTATCTATGTACATACGTGAGTTACGATAGTCCTAGGAACGCAGCTGGAATGTCCACATGAGCGACGTTCAATACACAAACCGAACGTGTACCGCATGACCAGAAACGAAACAGACTATTCTTATTAATCAATGGTAGGTTTTTTTGTGACTTTGACAGTCTTTATCTTTCGGGATAGTGACTCCCGAGATCCAAAACAAAACACGTCGCGTCGGTACGCAGCAAAAAGTTTACAAAATCTACCGTTTAAAATTACTTGATCTACTCGTTCTCAGAGTCGTTTCGAGTTTTCAGCACAAGCTAAAGTAGTCCTGGTATAATAGACATCCAGTCTGTCTATCATACTTATACTACTGAACCGATTGAGATGAACCTTGGTACTAAAATAGTCTAGAGTCTGGTTGAATTTGTAAAAATATGGTTTTAAGGGGTGGAAATATGGGATGAAAGTTTTGTCGTCGTCGAAGCTTGAAACTTTCTTTTCACCCGACTTCCAAAAAGGAGGAGGTTATCAATTCGACCACACGCCCGAACCGACTTCGATGTTTCATTTTTTTTCGTTTTTTTTTTTTAATTTTATCGATATCGGCTAGGTGGTTTTCAATATGTAAAATTCGCCTACAATTTTGTCTGAATCACATGGTTGTAGATTTCACAAAAGTTATGAAACTCGAATCTGTCAACACGAAATTTCGTAAATGCATTGTTGAAAACTTGTTTTGTACTAAAAAGGGTTGTAAAATAAACTCTTTTTATACAATAAAATTAAACCGACTTCACCTGCTGGCACCGACTTCAAATAGACGAGCGAGCAGCGCTTATAATGATTATTTTAACTTATTTTACGCTTTTGTGTGCCTATTTGTGGTTTTGAAGCCGGTTTAATTTTTTGTATAAAAAGAGTTTATTATAGTTTTAAGCCGTATCTAGGTAATACAATACAATGGTGAAAACAATCTGCACGCATCTAATATACTTAATGAGATGATTTTGTGTGATGGCAATAAAATTTTTCACGTAATCCCCTAAACCTCGTGGAAATTTTCGGCTCATAAAAAGATCTCTTAAAGCGTTTCTGTTTGCATAATGGGCATTTACCCGAGGCATCCCCATTTATTAAATTATTCAGTTACTTTGCCTTTGTCAGTTTTATTTTACCAATTATTTATTATACCTTTGTCAATGTTTCTACTCCCAAGCAGTAGTATGTAAGCATTAATGTATCTTGGATTGAAGGGCAATCACTACATAAAAATAGGCAAACAGGACAAAGAAATAATTAGGTCATCTTTTTTCGCTGGGTGCCAAGCTCAGTGCAGAGCTAAGCAGGATTCTTCATGTTCAACTAGCTAGTGCAGGCGTATTATTTACCATCAGACGCTTGTCTCGCTATTCTTGTCAGGTAAAATTATATACATACACAATATTTGAAGGGCTTGCTTGTTGCATTTGCTGTATACCAACTTTATGTACAAGTACATCCACCTACAATCTAAACTTCTCACTCTTATTAAAATGACGCAAAGGTTCAAATAATAAACTAAAAACATAATTATTAGCCTGTGAGATAGTAGAAGGACGGGTTTATTAGTCACGCTAGACGAATTCGAGTGGATTCCGGCGGCTTGTATTGAGAAATGCTTGAATTTTTTGTGTCTTCTCACGTTTACTACACGAAATTATGTAGCGTGGAACCTCGCAGTAGGTATCCAGTAGCTATACTTATAATGATTTGGACGCTTGTGCAAATGGAGAGATACCATCGCTCGTTCTACTCTACTGGTTCTAAGAAATGAGAACCCTATTCAAAAATGTTCCGTCTTCTTTAGAAAAATTTAGCTAACGTGGTCTACTGGTGAGAATTTTCGATATCATAATTATAAGGTCGTTAGTTCGAATCTCGCCTACACCTCTGAGTATCAGTACAGACGTACAGCTCATCACTACTAGATATAACAGTGCAGTAAAACATCGTGAGAAAACTACCATGTTACAAATAGATGTTTCGAGGACATTCGTCAGCTAATCCACACTTGAGCAGTCTAGTGGAATATGGTATTTTTATCGCACACAGGTCTGCGTTTGATCACAAACTCGCCTGATGGTAAGCGAAGGTGTGGTCCAAGATGACGCACGCACCTACAAAGTAGGTGCCTATTCAGTCTGATCTTGAAAAGTTGAAGATTGTATCTCTCAGAGAACAAAGAGGTATTTCTATCACTGTGAGAGAAGGCCCCGAGTTCTAACAGAAGGAACATAAAGTGGACAACTTAAGCTATACAAAGTACAATCTGCACAAATATTGTAAAAAGCGACTGACGATTCTGTATTTTACTTTATTAATAAGTTTTTAGAAACCACAACCATTACATGAAAATATCTTTCACAATTGGCATTGTTGTAAAAGGCAACAACATTGTAAGCATAGATATCCGTGATTGGAAGTATCGCGGGTCGAACCGGACTCGATTGGCATAGGGCACAGGGTTAAAGATGGCAAAGTTAAATAGAAGGCTATAGGTACCTACCTAACATTGGAATTGACAGGATGATCGATGACGGTGATGAATTATAAGTAAATATTTTTTTCAAATTGTGATAATCTATTTTTCAATAACGCAAATATGTTTTCGTTAAGATTTTTGAAAGGACGTGTATGAGAGTGCCTGATAGTCAGTAATACACCAATGTATAGCAGGTCAGTACCACGCAGCCATTTGAACATGAAGAGTTCAAATCACTGCTTAACTAGTAACTCGATCTTCCGCGCAAGCACGGGAAGGGAGTAGCCTTAGCTAAAAATATTGTTCAAATCTTTCTGTCATTTCTTGCGACTGCGCAGTTGCACACTAGCGCAAAACCGCACTATTACATACAAAACATACCTGTACCGATCCATTGCCGATCATACTCACATAGCCAAATCACTAACACATAAAAAATAAAGCACCATTCACAAATCTAGCCCCGCCCTCACGCCACAATATGTTATCAAACTCCATGGTCCACGTGGACTTGTACTTTAACAGTTAAACGCTGTGTATGCCTACTCCCTTCCGTATTGCTCGCTAATGTAAAGTGTTTATTTCCTTGATCTACAACTTACCTGGAAACATTTAAAAAAAACCTTCAAACATTTACAGTACTACTACAAATCTACTAAAATGTTGCAGTTGTCTATTCGACCCGGTCAAAATTGGGACGGTCAGATTAATTGTGAGTGTAGCATTAATTTGTCATTAAACTTTTTTGGCAAAGAGGATCCTAATCTATTAAAAGCCAAACCGTGACTTAAACTACTGAAGTGTTTTAGAAACTTCAATTAAGATTACGATCTACCATGCATAAAACTTATCTCCATGCAAATAAAAGATTTTCTGGAGGTCATGTTCATTGTGGAAAGATTTATGCCGACGATCTGTGTTGAAGTGCTCTGGGCTAGTACCATAAGCTCTTATTACGATAGTTTCTGATTCAATTCAAGTTCAACATTTCACTAACCACAATTGTGAATCCTATTACCCGGGGATATGGTCCGTGGTCACGGTACACGAAATTTTAACTCGAACTTGCGAAATCGTTGCAATAACAATAAAAGAATCTATAGTACAGAACCTGATCAAGGGATAGGGCAGTGAAAGGGATCTCGAAAGTTCTCTGTGAAACCTGAACTGCGCCCGCGGCGCAATAAAGTAATCCAAGTGTTCATCTGTTTGTACCGTTTATCATTTAATATATAGAACTAAGATTGGATTGTTGTTTGGTTCAGAAGATTTATATATTTGGTGAGAAGCGAAAATATTTCACTAAAATAGAATGCACAATGCTAATTCAAGAATCTGAAGTTTTTGATAAATTCAAGATTATGCTTTGCATGCATTGCAAAACATCACTTGTACAAACACACACATCCTATCATCATGTTAAACTGATAATGACAAACTTGTACAAAGTACATCTCTGCACTTGGAAAAATACAAAAAAGTGCCGGCGAGATTCAAACCTACAACCTCAGGCTTGTAAAATTAGACGTAAATACTTGTCACTAGGCCACCACCGCATGTTATTAATAAAACATCTCTTGATTCCATGCCAAATGATTAACATTCAGCAAAACACCAATAAAAGGAACAAATTACTAAGCCATCGCATTATCTAAGTACGTATTGGAAAAAAATATTAATCTGCATTCATGATTGACAATGTTAGACATTCGAAAGTACCCCCTATCTGGTTCAAGTGTTGCATAAGACATATTGGGATTTATGAAAGAAAACAAACCTGTCCACTTTTAATTTCCTTATACCCATTACTAGCTATTACTGCCCGACCCGCACGTTCGTTGTCGTCAACAGCGACACTTTCAATTAATACCTGTTCCGTTGATGATGTTTTATGGTGAAGAACTTACGGAAATAAGCAATTAAGATGTGAAAAGGTAACTGCGTTTTAATTCAGAAATGTATGTTATTCTTCAAGCTTTCGCAATCTGGATTTCTATTGATTTATAGTTAATTTAGGCCAGCTTTTCTATAATATTGTTCGATCATGTCTTGGTAATAAGTTGTTTTCCGAAGAAAAAGGAATAGTTCCGGATTCATCGTCATCATCATCATATTATATGGTAATTCGACTACCAGATGGTGGTGGTGGTGAGCTTTTTCTATCAAGCCGGTACAGTACCACCACCAGCATTTACATATTTCATTGTACGTGACAGTAACAGATGAATTTCATAAAACAAAAGAAATTTAAAAATATTTTGGAAGATTTAAATTCGGGTGATAATATTTTACATCAATATGCCAAAAATAGTAATTTTTAAGACAATATTACTCGTAAATACAAGTATGCTATATTTATATAGTCTCATAAAATCAATGATTAAATTTGTCACGTTAATGAAAACATCGATTGAAGAGATGTTGAAGAATAGGTATGAGTCATTTAATTCGCAGGCACGTATTACACACTAAGCTTAACTTTAACTCATTGACTTCGGCATGATTCAACCTTTTGTTGTTTTTTGCTGTAGACTCTTAGTTGATCATTTATCATTTCAATTATTTGATTCACTGTAGGCTCTCCAACAGTGTTACATTAAAGTAGTAAGTTCGACCAGAGAACTTTTAAGTCGTGAGCTATAGGTACCTGCCCAAGCCAAATATTTGTTTGATGAATACGGATACTCGTTCTATGTCTGGAAGGTTATATGAGTCATGAGAACGATAAGTTTATAGTGTTTATTTATCTATACATACATTAAAAGAGTCATTTTGGTAATGCATGTAAAAAATATGTAGGTAGGTATGTCTACTTATTTTTTTTTTTTTAACATTTGTTTTTAGTTTTGTTCCGGCTAATTTCTGAAAAGGTAGGACCGATTCTAACTGGACTTACCCTAATAGATCGATGTTGCTATAAGGAGTAACTTAGGCTACTTTTATTTCAGAAGAAAAAAAATAGATATCAGCGAAAAACAAAATAAATAAATGTGGCATTCAATAGTTTACAGTTTATATTATTCGCGGCTACCAGACGAAGGGAGTTTAAAATAACTTAAATAAATAAAATAAATGATTAAGTCCAGTGTGATTTTAGCCACGTTAGTTTCCCGAATAGGTATAATACCTCGTGGGATGGGACAGGTGAAAGTTCCGTAATCTTCTAACAGCTATGTGTGTTTACTATGTAGGTGTAGTTTACTACTCCTTCCTCAGCAAAGACCCATAAATTTGCCAACTGAACAGATTAGATTTAGCATGTAATTTGACTTTCACTTCACAAGTTCAATCTCGGTAGCTACATATGAATTCCCGTTTTACATGCCTACGCACTTTGTACCTTGTTTGGACACAAGCCCATAAAGATTGAAGATGATTTCATCAGATCAACAATCATTTATTAAATATATTATATTATAGCGCTATTTAAATAAAAATAAAGCTTTCAAGCGCACATGTTTTATTTAATCAAGTATAGAGCGATTATTTAATTATATTTAGAGTCTGCGCCACTAGTTAAAAAAATGTCAGAGACTATTTTTAACTAGTGGAGCCCCGATTTCAGAATCTTGAGTTCGTTGATCAACGTTTGATCCTCAACTTGCCAGATGGTAAGCGCCGATGTGGTATTAAAGCTGATTCACGCTGACATAGAAAATACCTAAGTTATTGACCATGAAAAAATTCCGATTATATCTTTTTGACACGAAAAAAAACTTAAAATGTCCATACTGAATCGGTTAAGTTCAAACAATTTTCAGGTTCTTAGTTCTCATAAGACTTGAACAAATGTTTATAATAATGCCGTAAGACAACAGTGCCGACTTCTTATTGAGACTGATAGCGAGAACTTCATGGTACATGTATTCTTCTGGTAAACACCATTGCTTGGTCCGATTGTTTGAAAATGTTTATGAACCATCCCATCCCAGAGGACTTCTCTATGGATTACTTAGCTTCTTCGTGCCTAGATCGTTGACCTACGATAATATTTAAAAAAACGGAGTAAGGCCCAAAATTGCATTTAAAAATCTCCTGTTCGCTGCTCCATATATGATTTGGACTTTTCAGGTTCCAATAATAGCTGTGTGTTACTGTGCTGTTATGTGGCAGGCATGTTACTTAGGGGGGCGTGGCTCGGAAACCTCCACGTGGTGCACCCTGGGCATCACACAACAATTTGCCTCGGTGGCATCTTGTTGTGTGATGGCCAATCCCGGCCAGGGCTGGGGACTTCTACACGCGCTCCTCACCCCCTTGAGCAGTGCGTGTAGAGGTTGGAGTGGGGGACTGGAAGACTTGGGAAGGTTACTCGGCTGATATATCGACCAAGTGCGATTCCTAAGTCTTCCAGATGAGGTTCTCCACGAGCACTCTGATTAGCACAGTGCTCAGTGGAAGTACAAGGGCCGCGATGCCATAGAGGTGGAACCGCAGCTATCCCTAGCCGCAGTGGTGAGGGCGGACCTCTTGCTGCCGATCATCTTTACCATGAGAGGTGAGATGAAAGTCTCTCGACAGTGAGAGGTCGCGTGAGTCAGGGAGCGAGAGTTGGCAACCTCTCGCTTCTTAACTGAGGCGGAAGTGGACACGGGGGCGAGCCTAGAAAGTAGTCAACTCTGGGCTCGCACCCTGTCTCCACAGGAAGACCTGGGGCGTTGGATGTTTAGGGTCGTCCATTGCCCCACCTAGAGATAGGACTTCGAGGAGGTAACGCTGATTTCTGGTGCGTCACTAGAGCCAAATGCGGGGGTACTAACGCCCCTCGCGAGATGGGTTCGCAAGTACAGTGGCAGGTGGGTCAGGGTCGTCATAGGAGTGCGAAAAATGGCCCCGCGACCCTGACCCCTGGCCATACAGGAGAAATCTGTGGGGGGTTTAGTCGGTAGGGGCACCATGTCGTGTATCCCATGGTGTCGAGCCCGATATATCCCACCATGTCTCTGCATGGTGGGCATACGTAAAAGTATTTCCCCTACATAAAAAAAGGGATGTTACTTACCATCAGACAAATGTCCTGCTCGTCTCGTCACTCTATGCTATATAAAAATAATAGAATGTTTGTTGCTCAGCCACGTTTGAATGGATCGGGTTGAAATTTGAAACAGAGAGTATAATCTGTAATAGCCGGCACATAAGTATATCACGGGGAAATATTTAAATTCAACGGAAAATGCGCGGGAAAACCGCGGAGTGGTGCTAGAAGTATGTAAGAAGTCTAAGTTTAGTACAAATGTTATTGTTTAGTAAAGTTGCATCTAAGTAACTTCAACACATTTTGTGTGTATGCAGTACCTACACTTGTGAGGGCTAACAATCGTATATTTCCGTACCTATCTACGAGTATAAGTCATGAAAACATGTTCCCTCAGCTGTCTGGGAACGTATCAACTCGGCTTAATAGGAAGCATTCCTAGCAATTCTATTTCTTTTTCTCATCATGACACGACTTATCGAGAACAATGCTCCATTGTAAACACACTTGCCTTGATTATAGAGAAAGTTCAAACAGTTTATTGGAGCTGATATCTATCTAAGCGTCTCAGATCTATCGTAATGTCTTGTTGTTTTCCACAAAACACAACTTGCGCATGAGTACGAAAGTTATTAGATCTTTTTGCTTTTGTTAGAAGATTAATGACTAAATGAAAAAGTTTTATGTGTGGGAAAATTACTGTTTTTTAGCAGGAAGTACGTAGGTACTTTTCTCATATATCTTTTCTGTTTAACTAACAAATATATGTACCTATGTGAGCGAGTCTGGGAACTATCTTTAAGGCTTTTGTCAGCAAAACAGTGAAATGCTATACCTACCATAATAAATATTCTGTTTTCTATTCTGATTGTAATGAAAGCAAATTCCTCTGTTGTGTAAATTGATCACTACTATCACAACAAATAAATAAGTGATAACTACTATTTGATAACACATTTTGGGAATAGGAAATTTCGGAAAATTCGGAAACCGAAAGAAGTGTGGAATAATGTTTTGCAGTGTCGACCTGGGGAAGTACCACAACTTAACTAATTATCTATGCTGTTAAACTGCTGTCAAGCAGTAGTGTGCAAACCTAACTTTAATATGGTTTGAAGAGCATTTTCTCCAGATAAATTATATTACGAAGAGATAAATGATCTAAAATCTATAGGCGACGGCCGCAGTGCAGTGCTAAGTAGTAATTTGGGATACTCATGTTCAAATTAGTAACTGCATGAAAGTTTGCGGTAATGGGTAGGTACAGTTACCATCAACCACATGCCTTGCTCGTCTAGTCAGTCTATTTTATAAATCATCTACCTACTCGGTATAAAACATATTCCAGAAAATCTATTTTCTAAATTTCAGTAAGTCGTTCCTTTCTTCAACCCGGATTGAGCAAAAACCATCCATTTACACGTTTATAATTTCATTACTAGTGATCGCTGAGTCATCGAACTTTGACCATGAATCAATATTAATTAACCTATATCTCAATTTGACCACAGACTTAAACAATAAACAAAAGAGTATTTATTTATCTTGTGTGTCAAATATATGGTAGTGTCTATAATATGTTTTTAATTGATTTAGTGTCATCTTATGCATCATTAAAATAATAGCATTCTGCAGTTCCCAAGCAAATCGATCATAAGATTTCTGGGTGAAAGACAAGATGTATGCAGCAGGTGGACGATTGATACGTGGGGTTGACCTGGAAAGTTGTAACCAGAGCCGGCAGCGTGACCGGATTATTGTTTCTCGGTTACCGGAGCACCCTGCTTGTCGCACCTGTTGCATTTCTGTTGAGTATTATCGTACAAAATACACACGATCGTACCCGCTACCACGAGTGCTAAATTACATTTCTAATACTTTTACATTACTAGTCAGCATTTGTTAGTTGATATGTATTGACTACACAAAAACATATTAACTAAACTTACTAGCTACTTCTGTTCGTTTAGTTTCTCGTACTCTTGGACCAAACAGGGAGGACACAATATATTCAGGCGATATCGCACTCAAGCGCAAACCTAATAATGTTAAAAGAAACCTTAGGCTGGCGCGCTACAAGAAAAATAAGTCTCTGTGTGTGTAATTTTGTACGCACCCGTGAAGTTAAACTTCTTCGGTTTTGTTGAATTATTACTGACGTTAACGTGCACCTAACGCTTGTCTGCCAGGGCGCTAGCTCTAGATCTTCTAGAAGTACCAAAGCCTAGTTAATATTCAGCTCGCTCGCCAACACACACTGAAGTCAGTTGAAGCTTTGAACGCTAGCCCAAATTTACGCGCAACTAGCTTCCCCTATAAACTAACTTCCGTATGTGATATAAGCCATGCCACTTTTACACCTGCTGTGGAGCAGGTGTTTTTTTTGCAACTCAGGGTTAAAGTTGTTCGCAATGTTGCGTAGAATACAAGCTATAGAGTTTATTACTAACTGACAGGGCCTCACGGTTTTAGCTGAGTTTTAGTTCCTGTTCTCGTTATTTTCCCGTGATAAAAGTAGCCTACAATACAATACAATACAAAACACTTTATTGGCACCACAAACAAAATTGACAATATGTAACATATAAAGCCTACTTGCTATTCCAGACTATAACCCAATTGTGCTCCTAATTCCAACTTGATCTCGAAATCAATTCTAAATGTTTTGAAAACCCTTAATTTAAGATTATAATTACTCGTATAAAGGCCGTGGTGGTATAGTGGCGAAAATATCCGATGCACGGACGTGAGGTCGTAGGTACGTATTCCATCTTCACCTTTGTGTATTTTACCATGTGCAGAAGTACGAGTATGTCATCACCACTGGCTTTAACAGTAAAAAAACAGCATCGTGAGGAAACAGGTATGTGCCAAGAAATACATCTTTCGAGAACATGCGTAATCCGTCAACCCGCAGTTGGCGGGCGTGGTGGATTATATATAGCCTTCACCTTGTTCCGAGTCCTAGCAGAAACATGAAATGGTCTGCGTATACTGAACGTACCTAATTATAAATTTCTCCCAATGAAAGTTCTTGAATAAACACATTCATGACTACAGGCAATCTCTCTAAACACGGGGAAATGATTACGTCGCAATTCACATAGCTCAACTCTACTTCGACCTTAGACCTTTAATTATATTATTTCAAAGCACCGTAGTATATTCATAAGACCATTTCCCAAGAAATATCTCGGTAAATTGGAGGTTAAGCAGAAAGTGTTATAACCTGGAAGGATTTTGTTTTTTAATTATCCATGTGAACGTCTTGTACTGTGGCATTACACGTTTTTTGGAATATATAATGTGATTTAAAACTTATTAATTTAAGTAAATGAGTGAGGCAATACATCCGCTAATCCTCATTTGGCCAGCGTGGTGGAATATTATGCCTTGACTCTCTCCTTATGAGAGAAGACCGGAGTCTCAGAAGTAACAATGTATGGTAGATTGTTATGTTATTGTTAGCGTTGTATTGTTATGCACATGAACCTTTATTCACATATATCTATTCATTTCACCAATTTTTCAGGATAAACTTTGTTTATCCATTTATGTATCTGCTTTAAACGAAATAAAATTAACCTTTAAGAATATAGAATATAGATGAAAAAGAAAAAAATTCAATTGAGGTAAAAGTGCAACTTCATTAGTTCATTTTTTCATAGGAAAAGGTACCCATACAATGAAGCTGCCCTGCTTATTTTACAAATTCAGCCTTAGTCTAAAATCGTTCAAAATGCTGGAACTAGTACCTACACTTCTATTCCAACCTAAAATGTTTGCTGAAATAAAATTCTCGAGAACGTAGATACTTTAGAGGTCTAGAGGTTATAAAATAAATGTTTAATCAACGAAAGGCTTTGAAGAGCAAAGTATTAAGCTCACCAGTTTTATTAACCAATCTAAACGTATTTAAGACGGGTTTAAACGTAGGAAAATTATAAACGGTAAGTAGTATATTTTGTTCTTCAGTATAAGATACTTTTAATTAAGAAATCCGCGAATTAACTCTATAGTAATTAAATCATCTCTCTTAGCTCTTAAATAAAAGCTTTATATTAAGTGTAGCAATTAAATAAATACTTACATTAATTTAATAATATATTTTATTATGATATATATTTTTAGGAAACAAAAGATCGGTCGACTGTTTTCATGTCTCAATCTCTATAATCTGTAAAATGTTATAAATGTGACAGCAAAGAGGTTACACTTAATCTGAGTGCGAAAGTAACTCTGTCTCAGTTGCGCTTTCGTGCCTAAACTACTGTAAAAAAAGGTTTGTTTGGATGTTTCTGTCCTTTTCGAAGCTACAAGTTTGAAACTAGCTAATTTAGGCTTTGTTTCGGCTTACCTACATGATTACAATTTATTTTTAATCTATATCTATATATATATATATATATAAAACTCAAAGGTGACTGACTGACTGACTGACTGACTGACTGACATAGTGATCTATCAACGCACAGCCCAAACCACTGGAGGGATCAGGCTGAAATTTGGCACACAAGTAGATGTTATGACGTAGGCATCCGCTAAGAAAGGATTTTGATAAATTCTACCTCCAAGGGGATTAAATAGGGGATGAATGATTGTATGAAACTTTTTATTCCTTAGATATATTGGCATGAAATTTCATAAAAATTGAGTTTAGCTAAAATCATGAGACACGTATTACAGCGTTTAACAAAATTCAACCCTCCAAGGGATGAAATAAGGGATGAAAGTTTGTATAGAAACTTTTTATTCCTTGGACATATTTACATCAAATTTCTTAGGTACTTAGTACTGCCAAAATAATGAGAGTTTGACAGAATTCAACCCTCCAAGGGATGAAATAAGGGATGAAAGTTTGTATAGAAACTTTTTATTCCTTGGACATATTTACATTAAATTTCTTAGGTACTTAGTACGGCCAAAATAATGAGCTACGTAGTACTTTTTTTCAAAAGTCGTCCCCTAAGAGTGTTAGACAAGGGATGAAAGTTTTATATTAACGCACAGGACGAAACCTTAGGACACACTTTACATTTCACACATATATTATTTTTATAGCGTACGTAGCCACTAAGGGAAGATTTATCTAAATTAAACCCCTAAAGCGATGAATTAGGGGGATGAACGATTGCATGAAACTTTTTATTCCTTGGACATATTTGCATGAAATCCTACTTCCCTACTCATATTATAAATCTCAATGTATGAATGTTTGAATGTTTGGATGTTTGGATGTTTGTTGCTCAATCACGCCCAAACGGCTCAACAGATCGAGCTGAAACTTAGTACACAGATAGCTTATAGTCTGGAATAACACATAGGCTACATTTTATCCCGAAATCATGCACGGTTCCTTAGGGATCAAGTATAAATAAATGTAAGATCGGAACGCCTAACTAGATTTTGTTGCAATTCAAAACACAGATTCAAACATCAAAATAAAACAGGCTATTTACTATCCCGAAAACATACACAGTTCCTAAAGGATCAAGTATACATTTAATATCGGAACGCCTTATTAGATTTTGTTGCAATTTGAAACACAAATAGTTCTTAGTCTGAAATCCTATCCTACTAATAATATAATAATAATAATGTTACGTTACGTTTGCGTAACGTTTGCATGCGTTAACGTTTGCGTTACGTTTGCGTTGCGTTTGCGTTGCGTTTGCGTTGCGTTTGCGTTGCGTTTGCGTTGCGTTGCGTTTGCGTTTGCGTTTGCGTTTGCGTTGCGTTTGCGTTGCGTTTGCGTTGCGTTTGCGTTGCGTTTGCGTTGCGTTGCGTTGCGTTTGCGTTTGCGTTTGCGTTTGCGTTGCGTTTTGCGTTGCGTTTGCGTTTGCGTTGCGTTTGCGTTGCGTTTTTGCGTTGCGTTTGCGTTGCGTTTGCGTTGCGTTTGCGTTGCGTTTGCGTTGCGTTTGCGTTGCTTTGCGTTGTTGCGTTGCGTTGCGCGCGTTTGCGTTGCGTTGCGTTTGCGTTGCGTTGCGTTGCGTTTTTGCGTTGCGTTTGCGTTGCGTTTGCGTTTGCGTTGCGTTTGCGTTGCGCGTTTGCGTTGCGTTTGCGTTGCTTTGCGTTGCGTTTGCGCGTTTGCGTTGCGTTTGCGTTGCGTTTGCGTTGCGTTTGCGTTGCGTTTGCGTTGCGTTTGCGTTGCGTTGCGTTTGCGTTGCGTTTGCATTTGCGTTGCGTTTTGCGTTGCGTTTGCGTTGCGTTTGCGTTGCGTTTGCGTTGCGTTGCGTTTGCGTTGCGTTTGCGTTTGCGTTGCGTTTGCGTTGCGCGTTGCGTTTGCGTTGCGTTTGCGTTGCGTTTGCGTTGCGTTTGCGTTGCGTTTGCATTTGCGTTGCGTTTGCGTTGCGTTTGCGTTGCGTTTGCGTTGCGTTTGCGTTGCGTTTGCGTTGCGTTTGCGTTGCGTTTGCGTTGCGTTTGCGTTGCGTTTACGTTACGGAACGGAACGAAACAGATCAGAACAGAACTCAACACAACACAATAGAACATAGCATAACATAACGACAATAAACACGAAAGATTTTAAGGTATTTTGTATGTCAGCCGGTTTTGGCGAAATAAGGTATATACTCTGAATCGGCATACAGCTGACTAAAACTCTGCCGACGCGACGCAACGTTACTAATTTGCCAAAATTATTGTTTTTGTAAGAATTCACATAAACTATGTTTGTATTCCCTGGTAAAGAGTGAAACATACAAAAATAACTACGGAGTTATTATAAGAACTATAATAAACAAAGTAAGACAACAACTCTACATTTTTACCATTTTTTGAAAGCAGTGAATTTACACACAAAACAAATCAAAATTCTACGCGGACGAAGTCGCGGGTAACAGCTAGTTATGTTTATAAAACGTTGTAATTATTTTTGTAAAGTATAGTTACAAATGATTTATCTTATACCTTTAAACGACCAATTCTTGTAGGTATATATATTATATATAAATAACCTGAACCTCGGAAACGGCTCGAACGATTTACATGAAATTATGTATACCTACAGAGGGTTTCGGGGAAGATAAATCGATCTAGTTAGGTTTTATTTTTTAAAAACATCATTTTATGCGCGTTTTTAAGATAATGAAAAACTCGTCATTAGAATACGATAACTTATTTCGCCACTGTTCTTTAAGTCTAAATGGCTCAGACTGAATATGCTCGCCCTCGGAGTCGACAGGCCCCGGTTCGAATCCTGATGGTTACACTCGGGACTTTTCTTTTTGTTCTTTTTTTTCTGAGAAAATCTTATACTTAGAGCCTTTTATAAACGCATTTAATTTGTATCTAAGTAGTTCTAAGTAAGTCATCACTACGTAATTCGTACCTGCCTATATATAATTAAAAAAAACCGAGCAAAGCTTGGTCAACCAGGTACTTAGGTATATTATTTTATCATAAAATAATATTGGTTTTTTACCTATTTAACATTAATATTATTCATGGCTCATCCACACTTTTTTAGTCGCCCTTTTCCGAAGCGTCGATCCACACGCATATATTTATTTTCTTGACTTTTTTATCCACCTATCCAACCGTTATGATGGTAGAGGAGCCCACGATACTAAACGGAGAGTTACTCGAGCGTCATAGAGACCTATTGGATTAAAAAGCTTAGGTAATAAGAAGAAAAAAATGTTGAATAATGTTACCTTTTCCTTTGTGGGGGGCGCGGCTATAGAATTTCAAATATAAAAAATCAGCTTTATGAGCTAACTAGCTTTTACCCGCGACTTCGTCCGCGCCACATATTTATTAAAGTAATTGAGGCAGTACCTACTCGTATGTCTACTACCATACAAATTCACGTTTCCTAATCAAAATCGGTCTAAGTCAAAGTTTTATATTTATTAATAAATGTACAATTTACACGACAAATTACAAAGAAACTATGTTCTCAAAAATTAATCAAAAACAGACTTTAATTTAAAATCATATTGGGACGTTCCACCAAATTTTATTAGAGTCTATTAGTAGATATTAGTAGATATATCGACTGATTACATGAACGCAAATTTTAGTTTGTTGTTCATATTTCAAAAACCGCCGCACTGATTTCGATAAAATTTATATGACCACCTCTGAACTATAATCTACCAACCAAAAAAATAACCATCTAAATTGATTCACAATTGGAAATACAACTGGATTGATAACCTCCTCCTTTTTGAAGTCGGTTAAAATAGCATACAAAGAGTGCCAAGATCCTTCCATGCACACTTTTACTCCTCATTTCCACTCTTTTCAACTCTTTTTCTGTGATAAAAAGTCGCCGTTGTCCTTTCCTAAGTCTAAGTAGTCTATCTGTGCACCAAATTGTAACAAACTCTTAAACTCTTGTCAAACTCAAGTGACTTAGGCGTTAGACGGTAACGGACAGAGAGAGTTACTTTCATATATATAATTTCATATTAGAATTGAAAACAGGTGTTCCTGATCATTTTATAGGAGGCAGTTGTAAAGATTACCGAAAAGTAATACGTTTACTCCTCCAAAAAACTCATTTTCACAGTTCTTAATTTGCCTTAATCGAGCGTCCATCATGCATAACATTTGATAAGACACCATGGAAATCTCGTCGACTATCAAAAATTCTGTCTGATTGTCTGATACGCCATTTAGTCTTAAGTATTGAGGTTGTATAGTGCACTGTGTTCTTCTTGTCAAGCCCTTTTATTTGATACCCATGTTGATGGGGTTCATAAAACCTAAGTTATCCGCCATTGTGTAGAGACCGCCATCTTGGATTTTAATTTTATATAATACATTGTATTCTACTGGTTGAGCACTTTCATTTGATACCCATATTGATGGGATTGATAAAACCTACGTTATCCCCCATTTTGTAGCGGCCGCCATCTTGGATTTCAATTTTTTATAGTATATTGTATTCTGCTTGTTGAGCCCTTTCATTTGATACTCATGTTGATGGGATTGATAAAACCTACGTTATCCGCCATTTTGTAGCGGCCGCCATCTTGGATTTAATTTTTTTATAGTATATTGTATTCTGCTTGTTGAGCCCTTTCATTTGATACCCATATTGATGGGATTAATAAAACATAAATTATCCGCCATTTTGTAGCGGCGGCCATCTTGAATTTATAATGATAATGAATAAACATAATTGTATTGTCATCAAATCAAAAGTGTATACAACATTTCAGATTAATCGGTTGACAGGAAGAGGGTGAAATTTGAATTACTAAATTTGACCCAAGAATAAATAATAATAAATAATAAAAAAAAACCCAATTCCACCCCCGTAGGTACAGTTCGAAACTACAAAACTGCTAAAACATACATTTTATGGTTTCGTGTTAAATATCTAGACGTAAAGTTTCATAGTTCTTCAACAATGACGAAGTTTTCCATATAAACTTTCATCCCTTATTTTAACCCTTTCAACCCTTTTTTCGGAACAAAAAGTAGCCTATGTCCTTTCTCGGGATCTATTTTATCTATGTATCAAATTTCATCAAAATCTGTTGCTTGGTTTAGGCGGTAAAGACGGACAGACAGACAGACAGACAGACAGACAGACAGACAGAGTTACTTTCGCATTTATAATATTAGTATGGATTAGCGATGAATTTTTGTTACTTCGGCTTGTGGAATCCTTGGATTGAATATTTTTCTTTATCCTTGAATTATTTCCTTTAAAATAAAATAACCACGCTCGAGAATATAGAAATGTTTTTTAATAACTTTGCAGTCCTCCCCTTTCTTTGTGTCACTCTCAAAATGACAGATTAGTGGAATATGCACTTCTTAACATGTAATTAACTTACCCTATCTTAATCTGACGGGCTCGAGAATAAATGATGATAAAAAATGCTTTTTCCTAATTGGCCTTTGATATGAGGCTCATATGCGGTTGAGCCACTTTACCGGGTACAAGGTTTCCAACTGTATATTAATCTGCCGCGCTGGAGTAAATCCCGAAATCACCTCTTGGGCTCCTCTACTATGATAGGTAGGTATATACTGTCACTACTATAGTAATAAGAACGACGTAAGAACACTGATTAAACTTTAAAGCCACGAACGACCATTGGAGTTTCCGTGTTCGGATAATAAAATCACATAAGGCAAAGCCACGTGATCAGCAAACCGATGCCGCAGGAAGCTATAGGGATGTACACAGGCACAGGTCTGTATATTACTATACTCGTAAGTACAATCTAATATTTTATTTGTACTATGCTATAGGCATGTTTAGGGAGGTACTTGGCTCTATTTAAATTGATGTAAGTAAGACTTTTGAATTTAAGTTTCTTTTCCGCGTAGAGTAGGTACGTACCTACTTCCCATTAGTTTGTTATGAGAAACATACATTTTAACGAATGAAAAACCAGATTTTTGGTGTATGTGTACGAGGCCGTTCAGAATAAATAAATAAATATAAATAAATAAATATTGGTGGACAATTCACACACAACACTATCTGACCCCAAACTAAGCAAAGCTTGTGTGATGGCAGCCAGATAGTAGAATTATGAGAAATAAAGACTGTAAAGTTATATTCATAAGAGAGAGCCCAACAAACTCTAAACTTAGACATTACTTGCTCTATGGAAACCTCAGTCTATATTCTAATAATAAAAAAATCTCTAATTGTCATCTAATACAAACTAATTGTTTTATGAAAAATCATCAAATTCAAAAATCAACTCAACAACAAAGGGTCGTTCGTGGGTTCGATCCCCACCCAGTGCAAATATTTGTGTGATGAATTCAAATGTTTGCACTGTGTCTGGGAGTTTCTATGTATAATAAGTACGTATTTTAAAACTATATAAGTATTATATCAGCTATCTGGCTGCCATCACACAAGCTTTGCTTAGTTTGGGGTCAGATGGTGTTGTGTGTGAATTGTTCACCAATATATTTATATTTGATTTAACTGATGTTAATAAAATTTCTGAGACCAAAGTCATTACAAATAAAATAAGTATAATAGAAGGGCGGGACTTTCCTACTCCGGTTCTACTTCGTTTCGTCCTATCGGACATTGTTTGAAGATTAAATGTTCTAAGCCACAGATTTCTAATTTAGAAATCTGTGTTCTAAGCTTACTCAAATTAGAATAGTCTTAGAAAATTGAAACGGAAGAAACGATGGATCGAAATAGAACCGGAGTAAGATAGTCGCGAGTATATTTCGAAATTACGTTTTTCGTAGAAAGAGAGTAAACGTCCTGCGCGCTACTTTTTGGATGGATATACCTAACCTTGTGAGTTCGCGACACCGAGTTGCGTCTTAGCAGTACCTAAATCTATTATCATAGTATTCTGCATCTATATAAATCAAAAGATGTGCCCTGAGCACCTTAAAATTGTTAACAAACTTCTACCCCTATCTAGTACTTCGTGACCGCCCAACTTCCTGCACTGAGCTATTATTACACTGTCGCGCAACGTCGCGAAATTCACCGTCGCATTCTAAAATTAATGTAACAGATTTTAATTGTCTAAAAACGGGACTTTATAAAAAAAATTTTTTTTTTTAAATAAGAAGGGACGAGACGACCAGGACATATGCCTGATGGTAAGCAACATGCCTGCCACATAACAGCACAGTGACACGCAGCTATTGGAATATGAAGAGTCCAAATCATTACCTAGCACTGCACTGCGCTCATCACCCAGAGATCTAAGATGTTATATCTCTAAGCCCTGTCTCTGGAAACATTGCCCTTCAAACCGGAACACAGTAATGTTTTCACATTACTGTTTGGCGGTAGAATAACTGGCAAATGTGTGGTACTTCCCCAGGCGGACTCTGCTAGGAGTCCTACCACTACTTTAAATTTTACTTATATAAAAATAAAACCTAGCTAGATCGATTTATCGTCCGCGAACCCCCCTGCCTAAGCAGACATAATTTCATGAAAATCGTTCGAGCCGTTTCCGAGAGTCAGATTCTACATATATATTTATATATATTATAGGTAGGCATACAATAATTGCTCGTTTAAAGGTATAAGATAAGATTCTAAGCCATAAGTTTTCATTTCGATCGACAGTTCCCATGACTGAATGAAATGGTCATAGAAATGAATAGTTTTCTTATCCATGCATATTTGACGCTTAGTTTCTACCGATTACCTCCCAGCGTTGTCACGAGGTAGGACAGTCGTGCCGGCCAGTTGTTGGAAAGCTCGCTGAATAAAAATAGGCTTACACTTACGTACCTACTATTTGCCTCAACAACTTTATTGTTCGGCATTTCGAGTCGTGACCGTGAGCACTTACAAATATCTCAGCCACTAACAATTGCTCTGAACATAGGAACGATCCTTCGATAAATTACAACAATTGGAATACGCCAAGTTTATAGACCTTCACAAACTATTACCTACATTATCGTAGATTGAAGACACTTTTGCTTGTCAACGTTTTATTTACAAAGTTTCCCGTAGTACGCTTATAGGTAGGGAATTTGTTCTCATAATTATATCATTATTTTTAATAAACCTACCCATAATCATTTTACAGGCAAATACAGGAATAGGTACTATATATAGTAGGTACTCGTTTTACATACACTACTTTACTTTACTGGGTTTTTCACCCTTTGAGAATAAGTATGTTATAGGTACCCCTCCCCCCCCCCCCCTGAATGAAACGTATGATGTATAAAATGACTCAAAACTTCGGTTAAATGATTTGCATATTGTTCACACAACAAGAACAAAATTAAAAATTTTGATTAACCCCCGACTACCTTAGATTTGTTATCTGTACAACATTCTACTAGTCAAGCCTTTCATTTGATACCCATATTAAGGGAGTTGTGAAAAAAGAAATGTATTTCGCCATTTTGTGGTAGCGGCCATCTTGGATTTGAAATTTGTCATAGTGCAAAGTATTCTACTAATCAAGCCCTTTCATTTGATACCCATATTGAGGTAGTAGTGAAAAATATTATATAATTCGCCATTTTGTGGTGGCGGCCATCTTGGACTTGAAATTTGTTATAGTGTATAGTACTCTACTAGTCAAGCCCTTTCATTTGATACCCATATTGAGGTAGGTTGTGAAGAAATATTTTGTCCGCCATTTTGTGGAGGCGGCCATTTTGAATCGATATTAACCAAACATAGCTAAGAATACCCGCACGGATATTAACTTTCAAATAAAAAATAACCGCATCGAAATCGGCCCATCCGTTTGAGCTCTACGGTGCCACAGACAGACACACACACAGACAAACAGACAGACAGACATCGACGTCAATCTTATAACACCCCTTTTTTGGTAGGGGTTAAAAATAAAAAAATCGCGATTAAAAAATCAAAAGTAGCAGGCAGGGCAGAAGGGTGAAAAACATTTTCCGTCTCTCATAGCTACTAAATACATAAGCATAAAAAATCATAAAAATCAGTTACTCTGTTACGGAGTACAAACACAAAAAATGTGGCACATATTATGATGTAAGTATTTGTATTATTATATATACCATTATTTGTATTTATGTATGATACCTACATAGCTACATATTTGTACCTAAGGACTTATTTACGATTACAGAATTAAGTAGGTACATACCAAACATATTAACTAACTAATTCCCATAGTTTAAAATTTGCTTAATTGGGGGCTAGATAATATTGTCTGTCTGTGAAAGGAAATGTCCACCAACATTTTTAATTATTTATTAAAAGATTGCATAATTTTAAGAAAGTTGTAAAAATCTGGTTACATTTCCCCGTCTACTGCCGCGCATTGTCAGCTCACAGATGCATACTATCAAATTACTAAACCACAATACTGACTCCCATAGCTATCGCTTTCTTGTGTGAAAGTATAAAACACAAGCAACAATAAGTTGAGAATGGAGTTTGATACGAATGTGTCTTATTTGATTCTAACTCAAATGTAACTCAATATAGTCGAGGAAGTACACTTTCACATTTAAAATTTACATGTTTTGTGGTGATTATGTTGATCAATCATCTGATATAACGAAATAATAAATAGTTATTATGCAGATAATTCTCCTGTATAACAATTAACTAGAAGCGCCCGCGGTTTCATCCGCGTAGTCCTAGCTTTCCGCATAAAAATTAGAGACATCATTCATTCAGATTAATATGACCAGCGATATAAACCAATGGATATGACCTATAAAAATAAAAGCTTGTAGGTACTACGTTTTGTTAACGGAGATGCTAACATTCGTACTTACTGCGTATTTTTTAAAGAACTTTACGTAACGGAGAAATGTGGTCCTTAAAAACCTGTCTTCATCGTTTTGGTCATCCTGCAGCAAGTTTGCGTCATTACAGGTCTTATTGCAAAATGTTGGAGTCGTGCACTTTACAATCGCGTATTTTATGTAATGAAGTGTCACGATTCACATCAGCCGATACCTTTACTGGGTGTTTGACTTTCTTTCATCACTAGCAAACGTCCGTGACTTCGTCCGTAATAAATCATAGCTCATATACAGAATAATTATATGTAATAGGTCTCTATTTTATATGTATAAATATTGGTTTTATACCTAGCTGATTTTTAGCTGACTCGACTAATGTAGTTATCTCATATAAATTAACTACTGGATGAAAAGTCAAAGTAATGAGACAGACATTTCATGCAAACGATGTCACGTCAAATAACGAAAGTTGTACCTAAATTTTTGTTGTTGTGGTTTTTGTTCAATGACAAATATTCAAATTTGCGAATTCCGTTATTAAGAACTAAGTATAAAAAATAACAAAACGAAAATATATCGTATCGTTAGTTATTATCAATACCTGTACAAAGATTAGTGCATGATATGGTGTTGCATGATATGATAACCTACTACGGGAGCCAGATAGCTCAAATCAAATCATACTTAAAATTATTACTCATTATAAAAAAATCAGAGATATGGATATATGTACATTAAAAACCAAATAAACAGTATTTTCAATAATATACTTCTGTCTAAAGACCAACCAACCAGTCTTGGCTTGTATCTTGGTAGTCCAGACACTTGTTTCAGTTGGAATTTGCTTTGCGCTTCGCTAATTTAAGACGATCAATTTAATCTGAATGTTAGAATTGAAAAAGATATGGAAGGAAAATTCCTTCCATATCTTTTTCAATGAAGTGAACAGCCGCAGAAATTTGGTCTGGTCAGTCGTACGTCCTTCCCACTAAGGCGTCTACTCTCGAATTCGTAATTTCGATATAAACTCGCGACTTTCCTACTTTTTTTCGTGCGATCAAACATTGTTTGACGTTTAATTGTTCTAAGCCTACTCTAATTATAATAGGGTTAGAACATTTAAACGGACTAAACGACGGATCGAAGTAGAACCGGAGTATGAAAGTCGCGAGTTTATTTCGAAACTACGTTTTTCGTAGAAAGAGAGTAGAAGTCCAGGTCGTTAGTAGGCCTTCGACTACTCTAGAACGGTTATGGATTTGATATGGCTCTACCTCCTCTCTCCTAAATTTCAATTGAAAATATATAGAAAACGATATTAATCTCAAAACTATTTTACTACCAGTATACCCCCAGACTCGCCATTACCTACTGTTACAGAGACTCCGCGGTAAACGTCTGTTAAAATATTTTTTTTATTGACACATTGCACAATAAAATCTAAAAGTCACTTTTTTTCAATCACTATTCAGACCAACTTTTTCATAAATGCTGGTTATCAAATTATTTAGTTGCAACTTTAAATATTCCCTTTATAATTTTATTGCTATCAATGAATGAATATTAACAACACACACCAAAAATCCGAACACCCAGTATGGAGTCCGGTCTTTCTTTAAAACCGAAGTTACTCGTGCGTTACTTAATGAAATTTTTGACATAACATTTACTTATTTAGCGAGTTTGCCACATTAATCTTATTGTGTCAGAGAGCGTGGAATAATGTATTGAGTTGGAGCAGTTCTATAGATGTGATTTATTATTGAAAATGAAAAGTGAACTGTGCAAGGCTATTTAGTAGGTGCTTCTGTAGAGGTACAATACTAGCTACGCGTGGTACTACTCACGGTGGCGGTGTAACACGAGATTAATAAATATTCTTAAACCTCAAGAAACACCAGTTTAGACTCGGGCTAAATTTGTTAGTAAAAATACGCTATGTATTAGTTGTAAAGAGTAAAGGATATTTTGTTTGATATTATTCTTGCATAGCCCTCCTAATTACTCTTTCTAATAAGAAAGTGTGTCTGTTTGCCCTGATATTTTGGGCACATTAACCTTCACATCGAAACACGTTAACATTTGTATATTACTTTGCCTTGCCTTTTACGCACTAAAATATGGCGGCATTCAGTTGTGAGAACGTTAGATTTCACATAACTCTGAGTATTTCTCAAAGTTTCTTTGGCTTTTACTATGAAGAAAATCGTAGGGGAACCAGCAATTGTCAAGAATGATATCTTAGGAGAATCCACTATTACTCAGTGCGGAGTATGGCTGTGACTCTTTCAAAGTAAATGAAGCCTCTCATCAATCCGAGTCAGCCTCCGAGTCTCATCAGTGGAAATATCAATTGCGTGTGCTAATACTAGCCTCTACACTTATCGTTCTACGCGTTCTAAGCCAGCAAAAAGTTAGCTAGGCATTCGAGGCCACCCGAACTTAATTGCTTTAATTCCCTTAAAAGTGTGATACGCATTTATTTATTTATTTATTCAATGTAATAAACACAAAACACAATGTAATAAACACAAACTATAGCATAAGTGTATACTGTACAGAACTGTATTACATTCCAAACGATGTGGGCCTAGAAACAACATTTGTTTAAATACAGTGGTTTGATACACAATGCTCAAAAAATGCTATGCTCAATAAATTTTCTTAAAACAGAAGTACCTACACGGAGGTCCTACAACTACTTATACCTTAGTAATTTGATGCACTTTTCCAACGACAAAGGCAACGATGTCTTGTAATTAACCGAGTAACACTGCCAAGATGGTAATTGCATTTTCACCATCGCTTTGAATTCACCAGAATTTCCGAGTCGATGCGCAGTTTAACTGGAGGTATGGACTAATTGTCTGCAAGAACATTTACCGAACCGGAGCAGAAACAGTCTACTGCAATGCACGTGTAAGTACTTTTGCGAAAGTCTTGGAAAATGAACAAAAATTAATATAAATCTGAAAAGTATATGTCAAATTATCGATATTGACATAATATGTTTACAAAATTTATCTCTGAAACAATTGAATACTATATTTTGCATTTAAAGAAAAAGAAATTTAAATCATTGGAATGATTTAATTAAAGTTTACCTATGAACATTGATATAAATACGTTTTTTAAGATTTCAATGCCTATATGCATTGATTAAAATCATTAGATGTAAGCACATCATATTATATCGATACTAAATATCGAGACCAAATAGTGTGTGAAATATAAAGAAAACCTTTTTCACTGTGATGTTACACTGAAAGTTTAGCGAAAGCAGCCTTGAACTTTGACTTAATTTCCATTCTATAAATAAATGTTTTCGCTCTCTTTGCCTCATGCCACGCACTTGCCAGTAAATCTGTCTTCAAGCAGTAACGTGATAGTATTACTGTGTTCCGGTTTGAAGGTTCAACGTTTCCTAGGTAATTATAGAGTTACGTCATAAATCATATTATACATCTGGTGAGACGAGCACAGTGCAATGCTTGGTAGCAATTGAGACTCTTCTGTCCAAACAGTGGCAAGGCACTGAGCTGTTATGGGCAGACGTGTTGTTTATCATCAGATGCATGTTATAGTCGTCTTATCAATCTATATTATAAATTAATAATATTGTTTTTAGTTGCAAACAAATAGAAAAGAAAGTGCGTGTGGACATCCTGCCTTGTATGGGGCCGTCCATAAATTACGCCACAGGTCAAGGGGGAGAGAGGAATCGATAAAGTGTGACATTGTGTGATAGGGGGCGGGGAGTGGTCTCAAATTGTGTGACGTCACATTTTTAAAAATGTCGTATCTCATATCTAAGTTTTTTACTAATTTTATAATTACAACACTAAATTTTAACGAAAATTTCAATATATGTGTCTTCAAACTAGGTAGGGGGACGTCTCAAAAATGTGACAAGGACAGGGGAGGGATATAAAAATCATGAAATTCGTGTGGCGTCTTTTATGGATGGCCCCTATAGTGTCGTCACCAAAGCTCAGCGTCGGTGGCGGTGTGAGGAAGACTCATTTGGAGGGGAAGGAAAATGTCCGTTCTATACGGAACAATGATATCTATACTGTGCTTATGCATGAGTGACCTTTGCATGTAGTACAAAGACGATAAAACTTTACACATTCTTTATGCAAATTATTTCAGTATTCCTAAGAAATTCGACCTTTTCGCAGCAACTAAGGAAAAACGATTCTAATATTTAAAACGTAGTTTACAATTTCGAACTTTGGGTAAGGAGTAAGGACAGTTAAAAATGTGTCTTTAGAAGAGCTTTATAAGTATAAATTGTTTAATGAAATGTTGCGACAATAATTATTTGTTGTAAGTACCTAGAAATCATTCTGCACTGCCTATGCCTAGGTCCATTATTTAATTATTCTATTATGAATAGTTTTGGCAGCTCACGCCACCTCAAGTAGTTTTGTATTTATTTACTTGTATTACTCACTAGGTTCAGAAAAAAATATTAGGTACATTTGGTTTTTGAAAGAAGTTTTAAAATAGGTTACAGACCTAGTTTAGTTAGTAGTTTTAAGTTTTTTGTTTTATCAAATATAAATACAAGTATTTTGTTTTATTTAAATATCAGTTTGCTTTATACAGATTTAAAAAATTAAATCAAATTTACTTAATATTATTTTATCGTACCTAATGTGCACGTTGATGTGTTATGTATTGTCCAATAAACCTATCTATCATCATCAACTCAATTCCCTAGTAGGTAGGTAAGTAATTATAGTCATAAGCTCCCACAGACTAATATGACCGTCCTGGAAGAAAGAGGGCTTTCTTCCAGGACGGTTAAAATCAAAATTAACCTTCGTTTATCACCACTGAACTACGGGACATTGAGCTTTAAGCGTTTCCTGTGGGAACTTGGCACAATTACTTTAGATACCGGAATGCAGGTCCGTTTATTGGATTGGTGGAGATAGCGCCTGGATTACTAACGTTATTAATGAGAGCTACATATATTCAGGAAGATACAAAGCTAGTTTTTTGTAAAGATTTAAGAAGGTATAGGAACTCGTAACTCGTACTTTACGGATTCCGTCATTGATGAATTTGATGTAGGTATCCTTTTCTTTCCCGTAAATGGGGTAATCACTAATCAGACCTTTTTTTAATCAAACAGAATTGGCGCGCAAATAAGAATCTCTTCAGCCCATAGATTTAGTATTGTAAACTCTTTGCTTCAGCCATATTATATAGTTTTTACTAACTTTCACATGGGAAGGCGGCGAGTATTATGTATGCATTACTAGCTAGCTACCTTTACGCCGGGAATAGTGCGGATGGGATTTGGAGGATTAGTTTAAAAGTATAGGTGCATTTTGACTACCTACGTTTAATGGTAAATCAGAGAAAAGTAACCATCAATACTTACTTACGATAGTGTAGAGCCGCGCACAACTAAACATTTTTTTAACTGAGACAGTTGTTTTTAAGTTTCCGTAGTCAAAGGGTAAAAACAGGACCCTATTACTGAGACTTCGCTGTCCGTCCGTCCGTCCGCTTGTGACTAGGCTGTATCTCAAGGACGGTGATAGCTAGACAGTTGAAATTTTCACAGAGGATGTATTTCTATTGACGCCATAACAACAAATACTAAATATAAAATAAGCATTTAATTAATTAAAATATATTTCAATTTATTAATAATTTAAATATTTAAATTTAATTTTAAACCCATAAAAGAACTTATTATTTTACTGTTTTGCTCTTTGCTCGATACTAATAACGGTAACAGATAGACGCTTTAATTATTTAGAGAATATTTAGTTTTATGTTATCTTTAAATAAAATTAATTAAAATAAAAAAATGGGCTCCCATACAATAAAAGAGGTTTTCGCTGTTTATTTGCTTATAATACGGAACCCTTCGTGCGCGAGTTAGCCAGTTTTTTACAAATAGGTTTATCTCGTCCACCGTCTCTTTGCGATCTACGTTCATAGAATAGAAGCCGACTCACGCAGGTCCGATTTGAACACATCTATAGCAAATTTTCCATGTTAAATAAATTATTATTATGATTAGGTATAAGAAAAGCTCACCCAAGCAGATAGATTCTACAGGATATAAATGTTATTTTTATGAAAGTGGAGTCAAACAGTGGACACCAGGTACTTAGCTGACCCATTAATTCTAAAGATGTAAAAAGAGAGCTTTACTCTACAAAAGAAGTGAAGTGCGAGATTCATATCTACTTACTTCCTGTCAAACAACATTAGTTTAGTCTATGGTGCATGGACACCAATATCACTACTTATCACTTGTTATAACTGTCAGCTTATCTACAACGGCACCAAATTCTCCTATGCTCTCTCAATAAATTAATATGAGGTCACTGAACTATGTGATGTATGACCACATTGACCAGTTGACCACAAGATGTAATAACTACCTAGCTACGATAAATTATAGGGAAATACTCTACGAGTCAGTATTTTCGGGCAGTTGATAAGTTGTATTTAACCTGTGTCATCTTTGGAATGTAAATAGCACACACGAATTATTACCATCACCAGGACTGTCCACCAACATGGGCAGGTCATTTGGCAAGATATAAGGATAAAAGGTGGACTTTAAAACGACACTATGGGAAGGGCCGTCAGGAAAAAGTAAAAAGGACGCCCTAGAAAAAGATGGATAGAAGAAATACTAGCTATAGCAGGAAACGAATGGAGAACAAAAGCAAAGGATAGAGAGGTCTGAATCAGTGAAAATTAAAAAAAATTGACAGTGATTAGAAGGAAATTGATAAATCAAAGAAGAAAAAGAAATAAAGTAAATTTTGGTGCCATAGTTAAATTTTATTTTTGTTTATCCGTAATAATCATGTGTGTTTCCATACATTACTCCTGATGATTGGAAATAAATGGGCTTTCCTTTATTTTATTTATTGATTATTACCATCAGACGCGTATCTTGCTGGACCCGTAAATCTATAATAAAACTCAGCATTTTCAGGATTATGATACCCCTAGTTCCATATAGACCTATATGTAAAATATTGTAATAGGTACTAGACTGGTGTTTCGATGTCTATCATTATTGCAGTTAATAAGTAAATTGAAAAATAAGGGTAATACTCATCATTTATTTAATAATATATCATAGATATTTTAACCGTATTAGTACTACAATACTACATGGTATTACAAATATTAAACCTACTCTTTACTAAAATTTCTAAAACAAAGACACAAAGAAAAAAATAACAATATATTGTTTACTAGCGCGACATTTGGCGGCCTTATCGCTGAAAACGATCTCTTCCAGGCAACCACAGGCTCAACAGGCTCTTTTTTGTAGTGGTAGGACTCTTGGCAGAGTCCGCCTGGGGAAGTACCACACTTTTGCCAGTTATTCTACCGCCAAGCAGTAATGGGCAAACATTACTGTGTTCCGGTTTGAAGGGCAATGTTTCCAGAGAAATTACAGAGCTTAGAGATATAAGATCTTAGATCTCTGGTTGACGAGCGCAGTGCAGTGCTAGGTAATGATTTGGACTCTTCATGTTCCAATAGCAGCGTGTCACTGTGCTGTTATATGTCAGGCATGTTGCTTACCATCAGGTACATGTCCTGATCGTCTCGTTACTCTTTATTTAAAAAAAAACCTTAGGATGGAAAATATTAATTAGGCATGTCAGAATACAGGGCGCGCAAATACCTAAGAAGAAATTACTTATTGATAGAACTCGATACTTACTTCTAAATGGCGATTTTTTTTACTCAAACGTCAATCTTAGAGTTAGTTTATTGAAAAAAAAACATTGTTAAGAAATATTAACTCACCCTTTTACTACCCCCAACACTGCTAGCAAGGCTCTCAGCGTCGTAGTGGCGGGAGAAGGAGTACGGGTCCGGATGACCCCGGGACACGCATTGCCCCATATGCCCAATCCACAAACAAACTTTATTTCACATACACCACAGTTCCGCGATAATACGATCGATAATTTCACATCACTATTTGTTTTTTTTTTTTCACTGAGTTTTTTTTTGTGTAAATGGACAGTGATAAAAATCTTAAAGGAAAGAGTTCTCACGATAGAGTTCTGTAAAAATGAGTCACTTTACAGTCCTGAGGTAGGTAATCGGCAGTTAGAATTTTAATAACGCCTACGCCCTGCATTCCTAATGGATCGCGCCTTTTTTATATAAGGATGCGATGCTTTTGTATGCAAGAATAATACAAATCGCAGAGGATTATATGAATTCTTTGATTTTACATATTTATTTTTGTGATTAGTTACGTCTTTCTACTTTCACATCCAATGCCTATAAAATATGTTTATATTTCCAATGTTCTGCTCTTTGCTAGATATTTAATATAGCCATTAGCCATCACTATCGCATTGTAGACGTACAATAAATAATATGATGATATTTTTTTAGCCGCACGACCCATAAAACCTAGTTATATTTATATTTATAATTATCGTGTCTCTACAACAAGTGACAAAAAAGCGTTTGTTTTGTTGATTTATCCATAAGATAAATACTTATTAATAAATTACATTAACACAGAGCTAATCTTTGAATAATCTATATTAAGTCACTTATTAAATAAATACATTTTATAGTATGTACATACTAGCAGTCTTTTTCATTCCTAAACAATTTGTTTTGTGAATCACATCCCGATCGTATTTATTTAGCACTGCGCGTTGTTACAAAGGCGCTTAGCGCGCACTGCGCCCGGTAAGCGACTGATGCAGCGCACGCGCAACCTTCGCGTCCGCCGGTGGATGACTCTACATTCTACACATGTGAACTTCGTCCATCTGCAGCCGTGCATCATGAAACTGATAAGAGGACTTTGTGACTAGGTATCTTATTGCAAGTAGGTATACACTTTTTACAACGGAGTCAAAAAATTTATAAAGGATATTGGTAGAAAGGTACCCTTTACTAACATAAGTACCTGGTTGACCGAACTTTGCTCGGTTTTTTAAATGATATTTAGGCAGGCACGAATTACGTAGTGATGAAATCAGTTTCCGAGATTCAGATTCTATACTAAGTATATATATATAATATATATATAGTATATATATAATATATAGTATATATATACAATATATATACTTAGTCTGGTCATAAATACTGTTACACTTAAAAATAAAAAAATATTACATTTGAATTTCGAATCTGTCAGTTTTCTCATTTTGGCGCCAATACATTTTATAATATTTTGCGATATTAAAATGGAGTGGGGTGATAAAGAGAACCGAATCGCTGTGATTGCATTACACAAAGTAGGTATGGAGCCAAATGCAATTTTTAAAACTCTCCATACCCTTGGTATTAGTAAAATGTTTGTGTACCGGGCTATTAATAGGTACAATGAGACTTCCTCTGTTTGTGATAGAAAAAGATCTGGCCGTCCACGTAGTGTTCGTACGAAAAAGGTGGTCAAAGCAGTAAGGGAAAGAATTCGAAGAAATCCTGTCCGAAAGCAAAAGATTTTATCTCGGGAAATGAAGATAGCCCCTAGAACCATGTCACGTATTTTAAAAGATGACTTAGGACTTCCAGCCTATAAAAGACGCACTGGTCACTTCTTAACTGATAATTTAAAGAAGAATAGAGTGGTAAAATCGAAACAACTACTGAAGCGGTACGCAAAGGGAGGTCACAGAAAAATTTTGTTTACGGATGAGATTTTTTTTACAATAGAGCAACATTTTAACAAACAAAATGACCGTATTCATGCTCAAAGCTCTAAGGAAGCTTCCCAATTAGTCGACAGAGTGCAACGTGGACATTATCCGACTTCAGTGATGGTTTGGTGGGGTGTTAGCTATGAAGGAGTGACTGAGCCATATTTTTGTGGAAAAGGTATCAAAACATCGGCACAAGTATATCAAGATACCATTCTTGAGAAGGTAGTTAAGCCCCTTAACATCACCATGTTCAATAACCAAGTATGGTCTTTCCAGCAAGACTCGGCGCCGGGTCATAAAGCTCGTTCCACGCAGTCTTGGTTAGAAGCGAACGTTTCGAGCTACATCAGAGCTGAAGACTGGCCGTCGTCTAGTCCCGATCTAAATCCACTAGATTATGATTTATGGTCAATTTTATAGAGCACAGCTTGCTCTAAACGCCATGATAATTTGGAGTCCCTAAAACAGTCTATACGATTAGCAGTGAAGAATTTTCCCATGGAAAGAGTGCCTGCTTCTATTGATAACTGGCCTCAACGTTTAAAGGACTGTATTGCAGCCAATGGAGACCACTTCGAATAAGCTTTACATACTTTTAATTGTTTTATATTTATGTACTAAACTAACATAGTGTAAAAGTAATAAATGTTTTAAGCAGATAAAAAAAATGTATTTTTCTATATTACAATATTTATAGCAAGACTAGGTATATACCTAGGTACCTACAAGATTAGCTCGTTTAAAGGTATAAGATGAAAAAAAAATTGGCACTCGTAGGGACCGCCGATAGAAGTGAAAACTAATAATTCAGAATTAGATAGCTTACTTTGGAAACAACTCAGGTGTAACCGGAGGTCGTGGCCATGGCCATGGCCATCCAGATCATCCGAGTTTACCCGAAGTTTTCTTCCATTTACGAACGTGACCCTTGAGTTCAATTCACAGCCCATGGAAAATCTCTACCTATGTGGTGCGCCAAAAGAAGTTTTCATTTCAATAATCGTATATTGTAAACGAAAAATTTGTATATTTATTGCTCAATTTCGTCAGAACGATCGGATCAGATCTGGTGACCACTATAAACTATCAGATCAGATCAGATTGATATTTGGAACATAGTTTTTAAGTGTGAAATAACAGATAGGCTACTATTTAACAAGGGAAGATAACGGAAACGGGAACTACGCGGGTAAAACTAGAGTGACCGTTAACGGTTTCTTGGAAATAGGTGAAAAAAAATATTTATCTTCTCAAACGTGGTGGATTCTTATTTGTGTGAACTACCTCATTTAAATAGATTGGTTATTGGTAATGCAATGATTTTTAAAAACAATATTTTTATACTATTATGTCAATGATTTAATAGACTTCGTTAAGGAAATGTCGCTGTTTTTTAAAAGTGTGCCTTTAAAAACATTGTGGATAATATTCATCATAATCTTAATCTTAATAAATATAAATCTCTTGTCACGATGTTTGTCCGCGATGGACTCCTAAACTACTTAACCGATTTTAATCAAATTTGGACACCGTGTGCTGTTTTATCCAACTTGAAAGATAGGATAGTTTTTATGTCGATTAATGGTATTTATGTGACAATATCCGAGCGAAGACGGAACGGGCCGCTAGTCTTAAAATAAATAATTTGTGTCTGTTATTATTTGACAGTCACAATTATCTGTTAACTCCAAATGATTCTAACAGATGTCGATACCTTTCGACTGGGTTGAGTAAGTAATCAATAGATAGCGCTGCTATGGTAAACCTACGAACGTGTCATATTAAGCTACATTTTAACAGCATAATCTTAATATATATAAATTACGCGTCACATTGTTTGTCCGCGATGGGCTCCTAAACTACTGAACCGAATTCAATAAAACTTGCACACCGTATTCAGTTTGATCCAACTTGAAATATAGGATAGTTTTTATTCCGATTATTTGTCTATACTTACATATGACAATATCCGAGCGAAGCCGGTACGGGCCGCTAGTCTTAATATATATAAATCTCCTGTCACGATGTTTGTCCGCGATGGACTCCTAAACTACTTAACCGATTTTAATCAAGTTTGGACACCGTGTGCAGTTTGATCCAACTTGAAATGTAGGATAGTTTTTATTTCGATGAATAGTCTTTATATGAACGGACACGCTAGTATTTAATAATTATGTCGTCCACGCCACGGGCATAGCTAGGCCGAGTTCAAGTAAAATCAACTTAGTTGTATGTCTGAGTTTTAATTTTATAGGTAAAGGTGAATGTAAGCTGGAACCATTAGAACTAGTTCTGATACTTCTAGTTCAAAAATGTATGCAAAAACAATGCACAATGGGGCGTTTTCAAGATGCAAAAAGATCTGTCAAAGACAGTTCCCAATTTCACTATAGGTGGCACCAATGTTTTATTTTGTTCTCAGATTAAAGACTATGTTAGAGAAATTTCACAAAAACAAACAGTGGTGCGAAACTTGGCAAAATTTTGATCTATTTTTGACAAGTAAATTTGCATCTGGAAAACGCCCCTTACGGAGGTTTTCAATCTGAGCCCCATACCGTCATTTATTTTTAAAAAAACTAGTTACTGACTGTGACTGACAGTAACAAAACAAAAAACCACTGACATTGACAATCCAAGACTCAATGACATTAAATAAATAATAAAATAGGTAGGGTAAACCACCCAATCGTTGGCACTCCTCCGGTTATTGGCACTTTAGATTTTATTTCGAAAAAACAAGGAAACCATAGATTATTCACGCTTGGAACGCATTTAAAAGTAAAATAGAATATTTTTTTATTTCAAAAGTGGCAACATTGATCCAAAAACTAATATGGCGATTTAGAAACGGCAGCTGACATTTCGCGCTAGTGATATGGTGAAGTTATTTTGTTTTTTTGTTAAGGTAAGAGCTTGATTCAATTTAGGTAAATCGCGGCTATTTGGCTAATTGGTAGTATTGAAATAATTTAACAAAACTAATTGGTAGTGTAGACAGTAGATACATAAATTATTTCTGCAATACTTTTATCACATTATATTTTATTCCATGTGCCAACATATGGAACAATGATTTCGTCAAATTCCCTTTATTGGCACTAGTGCCAATAACGAAAGCTAATTATTGGCAGTAGTAACGGTCATAGAAATTTGAATTCTAATAATATGTTTTTTTATTCGTTTAGATTTTGTTGTGAACAATGAAAACGCACAATGAAAAAGAAAACAACAAAAAGAAATCAAAAGGAATAGAAAAAAGTACACGAAAGCAATATAGTGAAGAAAATATTAACAAAGCTATCGACGCGATTAAAAATGGCATGGCTAAAAAACAAGCAGCAAGAATTTATCAGGTTCCTCGAGCCACGTTGCAGTTTCGCATCAAGAAACCTGAACATAAACTTCAGCCTGGTCCGAGTCCAGTACTCAACGAAGAGGAAGAGAATAAACTTAAGAGTTGGTTAAATATTAGCCATGCAAAGGGTTTTCCTAAAAGGAAAGAAGATCTTTTAAATAGTGTAGCAGAGTTTATAAAAAAAAGCGGCCGTTCTAACCCATTCAGAAATAACATTTCCCGGGGATAAATGGTACAAACTCTTCTTAAAGAGACACCCAGATATTACCGTAAGAACACCTGAAGCAGTAACAGGGGCAAGTGCTGCCGTATCAGAAAACGACGTAAAAGGATGGTTTCAGGCAATTGAAATATACCTGAAAAATCACAATTTGTTTGATGTTTTATCAGATCCGAAACGAGTTTTGAATGGTGACGAAACCAATTTCGTTCTTTTTGCGCAAAACTGGTGTGGTCTTAGCACCAAAGGGTGCAAAAAACGTTTACGAGGTCGACCACGCCCTGCTAAAAGTTCACTAACAGTGATGTTTACTTTTGCTGCCAATGGTGAAACCACCCCACCCATGGTAATATTTCCTTACAAACGTTTGCCGAGTGAAATTGCTTCAAAAGTACCATCCGATTGGGGTATAGGTCTCAGTGACAATGGCTGGATGAAAACAGAAATTTTCGCTCAATATATAGAAAAAGTATTACATCCGCATCTCGTGCGTAATCAAGTACCATTCCCGGTCATTTTGTTTGTGGATGGACACAAAACTCACCTCACTTATGCCGTCAGCGAGCTTTGTTCCTCATTGGATATTGTGCTCATAGCACTTTATCCCAATTGTACTCGATTGATTCAGCCTGCAGATGTCTCAGCATTCAGACCTTTAAAAGGTGGTTGGCAGAAGACGGTCTTAGAGTGGCGGCGTGAAAATCCATCACGAGCTCTCACAAAAGTCGATTTTGTACCACTATTGGAAAAAACTATTGCTACAAGCGTAAAACCAGATACAATTATTAATGGATTCCGGGCTACCGGTCTTTGTCCATGGGACTCAAATGCTATAGATTACTCGAAGTGCTTGGGGAAGAATCTAAAGAATAAGCCGGAAGGTGAAGCAATACCGGTAACTTCGAGAGTGATGAGCAGAAATGATTTTATCAGATATATAACAGATCTTATAAACAAGCAGGATTTGACAGCTGCTGAGAAAATTTTACAAAACCTGTGGTATTTTTTTGATGAAAACGGAAACAAGCAAACGTGTGAAGAAAACCTTGAAGAAAAAAGAGTGAGAAAACCAAATGAGAACTCTGATACAAATAAAAAAGACGACAATAAAGAAATCTATGGGACAAATACCTCGGATGCTTCTCTTAAAGAACAAGACCTTTTGGACATTGAAAATATGGATTTTATTATGTGTGATGAATTTGATAGCACATGTAACATTCCTCTAGCTCAAGAAGTGTTGATTGAAGACAACACAAATGACATCATGACCATCAAAGATTCTCGGACTGATTATTTTTCAAAATACACTGAGAACATGGATTTTTATACACCCAAAGAAGACACTGAAACAACAGAATGTATACAACTTACTCACATTGCTCAAATTGAAACACATAAAGAAAGGAGTCACTACAGTTTAGACAGTAGTTCAAAGAAATCAGTCTCTAGTAATGACGTCGTCCGTCAAGCTCAACAGGATTTTAACAAAATTGAAGTTCTAGAAACTGTAAGCAATCCTATTTTCATGACCCCTATTAAGATAAACTTACGTGAAACAAAACTTGATGACATATTGGTGTTTCCTAAAACACCTCAAAGGAAGGGAGTGAGACAAACTAAGAAGACACCTTATGTTATTACGTCAAAAGAATTCAAGGATGAGGAACGTGAAAAAATTAAAGCAAAGAAAGAAAAGGAAGAAGGCATACAAAAACGAAAGGAGCAACGACAACAAAAAAAAACTTGCCAAAACTGAACAAATGTTAAAAAAAGAAAAAATTGTCAAGAGAAAAGTTGATAAAAACCGTGAAACTGCGGAATTTGCAAAGAGAATATTATTTTCAAAAGATTTTTATAATTTAAACGATGATAACCATACTAAGATAAAAAAAGAAAAATGTGATACTATGAATAAAATAACTAAGAAACTAAACAAACCAACAAAAGATGATTCTAAAAATACTATTTTAAAAGATATTTTAAATTCTGAAGAAGCATTTAGTGACACAGTGGAAGACAAGACATTTGATGATGGTCATAGAGCTAAGACAAAGCTTAGCATCACTGAAATCGAGAAGATATTGACTGAAGATTAAGATAAGCTTTAAGGTTACTTTTTTACTATTTCCATTGATTAATATTTTGTAGGTGTTAAAGTTAAAAGGTCTCAAGGGTAGCCATCTAAGTATTGATAAAAAAGACTGCCAAAACAAGAACCTAGAATAAGAAAAAGTGTTTATGTTATAAAAGTTGATTATTTAAATATTTTCTGAAAATTATAAATATGGGTAGATAATTTACCTCAATAAAAGCAGACCTAGTAAATAAAAATATTGTTTTAATGATACTCTAGGTATCTATTTCTTTTAATTTTAATGCTAGGAAGGTATCTAACTACCTATTTCAAACTACATGCCAATAATTAGACGAGTAGATGCCAATATTGAGGATTTCGATGCCAATAATAGGATTTTCTGTAGTCTTTTTGATTTGAGTATAAAATGATCATTTAATAGTATTCATTGAATAAAAAGAGGGTATGAAAACAAACATTAGAGTATATACTTTGATTCTCTCACATATTTTGGTTACTAGCTCTTGCAATTGAGGTTTTATGGCAATTTAATTTCAGACTGACACGAAGCTCACTTCACTCTTAAAGTGCCAACAATTGGGTGGTTTACCCTACATACCTAATAGTTTTAAAGTTTCATTTCGTTTGAAAAATGTTTGATGTTTGATAGGTAAAAAGTTCAAAACAAGAAACTGCGTATTTTTGCTTAACTTTTATCTTACACGGTGTAGTGCTCATGTCTGGAATGCTAACAAGGGAAGGCTTGCGAGCTTTTTCGACTGCTAGTTTAAAAGTTGTCAACAATGTTGCTAAGCAACAGTTCACGATATCCATGTACGGAGGTAAGAATCTAAGAACACATTTGAAATTTGAAGAAAGAAAAACACGACTACTTTCATAAAATAGTGATTACTTCTTCTGTGATAAAATAGAGTGTTGATGTTGACAATTAATTTCTGTCCTGGGCAAAGAAGTTGGGTCCTGGGTGTATAAACAATGTTATTTGTTTGTGTTTTGCTTATTGATCGCATTAAAAGAGTTTCGTAAGTCTTCGCAACAAAGGTACCGGTAAGTTCCAACACTGTCATGTCAATCAAGAGCAGTTGCTTAGATAGTTAGCAGGGTAAGTCGACTTTTGTACTTTTTTTTATAATGGTGTACCTATCGTTTCAGAAGAAGCTGTGCTGAACTACGAAAGGAAAGGGCACAGCATTACATTCATTCACACTGAAGTACCCTCTCAATTTCAAGGGAAAGGTGCTGGGAAACTTCTAGCTGATGTAAGTTATCAATCAATCATGCAATCCCGGGTCAAGCGTTAACTTATCTTTTGTTTTAAAAAAATAATGGCTTTAAACATAAAACAAAAACAATTTCTACAAATTCAAGTTCTTAGTCAAAGGATTCTCATTTTCAGCACAATTTATTTTATTCTATTTTACATAATTTATACATAAAAGTACAGAATAAAAATTGTGTTTTGAATAAAAATTTTGTCCTCAGCATGCATTTACATATGCGCAGGAGAATAAATTAGCTGTTATTTGCCAGTGTCACTTTCTATGCAGATATTATGAACAGAATAAGTCCAAGTTTACTCCTATAAAAGTCACCCTCGACCCAAAAGAAGATTAGTAAATAAACATGGACAGTGAGGTAGCTTGGACTAGATGTAATATTAACTACTATTTACGAGAAAAATGTTATGGCCATGTGAAAACAATCATTAAAGAAACTTCATTAAATGGTGAAAATGCTGAGTTTTCATTTTATTTTGGCTTGGCCAGTGTACTCGAAGGGCAAGTCCAAGAAGGGATCAATGAACTTACTCCACTACAAACAGAGAAAGATTTACAGCTAGCTGTAGTAATTGCTCTAATATTCGGCCATAAACTGAGCAACTCTATAGACAAAGACGCATTATATACATTAGAATCAAAACTAAAAGAGGAAAAAAAACTAGCAACATCTATGTCATATTACTATGCTGGGTTGTTCCTATCTTTAGCAGAGAAGTATGAAAAAGCATCAGACTACATCAACAAGGCTCTCAGAAAAGATTCAAACAATATTGATGCCATAATTTTAAAAGGTTGGAATGACATGTATCTTAATTTGGGTGAAATGCAAGTATCAATTTTGGACTGCTTAGAACTAGCTTTGAGTAAGAGTGATAAAAATATTGAAGCATTGCTGGGTCTGGCAAAATTTAAATATTTTGCTAAAGACTATGAGGGATCCAATTTGACTCTTGATAGATTGATAGTAAACAGTACACAGCAAGTTGTACCACTTATTGAGAAAATGAAGAATGAATTTGCTATGCAGAAATGGGATGCAGTTTTGGACACTATGGAAAGAATTTTTTCTCTCGAACCCAACAATATTGAAGCACACAAACAGAGAGTGTTTCTAGCTCTGTGTCAAAATTATGATTACATAGAAGCTGCTGATCACTTGAACAGGTTTTTTACAGTACTGGAAAATGATGAAACTCATAATGGATATCAGTTCTATAACACTACACAAATATTTTCAAAGATATGTGGTCGATCCAGTGCTGTACTGTCACAAGTGTACAGATTTGCTCAGTATGGTTCTGAACTGTATCCAAATAATGTGGACTACTTAAGTGAGGTGGGGCATCAATGTATTCTTCAGGGAAAATATAAAGAAGCTCTTAGTTTCTTCAAAGCTGCTAGCAAGTTGGACAGTAACTCTATAACAGCTTTATGTGGTTTGACTCTGTGCCAAATGAATGAAAATGGTCCTACAGAACAGATATCCCAGCAAATTGAACTTTTATTTGAAATGCAAGGACAGAAAAAACTTGCTGTCCTATATCTCCTATCAGCACAGCTGAATGTGAAGAATTCAACTTCTGCAGTTGCTTCCCTTAACACTGCTTATGAAACCAAGATATCTGTTGCTGACCACAATCCTTTCAGCTTAACTTATGTAAAAGACCTTGACCCAGACTTCATATTAGAAGTCTATAAAGAGTACAAGAAACATATACCTAAAAAGCCTTTTGTCATAATTGGTTACCTTTTATACAGTAAAGATGAAAACCCAACTGTCGCACATTGTTTCAAAATGCTAAACACTGTCTATGAAAGCTGTCCAGGCTTACTATCATCTTTATATGAATTAGCGAAGCTAAAGTTCCTTTTTGGTTTTGTGAATGAAGCCCAGAAAATGGCACAACAAGTGAATGAGCTAGATAGCACCCATGCTGGTAGCCAAGTTCTGTTAGCACAGATATACATTCAGCAACAGGCATTTTCTAAAGCAGTCCAAAGTTTAGAAATGTGTCTAAGCTACAACTTCAAAGTCCGAGATAGTGCTATGTATCATTTCTTGCAAGGTATAATATTGAAAAGTACTGGCCAGTTGCATGAAGCGCTGCTAAGTTTTTCAACTAGCCTGCAAATTGTGACGAGCAAGAGCAATGTAAATAAAATGTATGATTCTGAATTGAACATTATTGACAAGGCTACATTGTTTTTGCAAATTATTGAAACACATTCTGCGCTGGGGCAATTTGCTGAAGCTGGGAAAATAATACAGGTAAGAAACTATATATTTTGTTGTTTTATCCCAGATAAAAGCATGCAATGTTGCAAGACTAGCAGCGCCCCCGGTTTCAGCCGCGTAGTTCCCGTATCCCGTAATTTTACCAGGAAAAAATAGCCTATAAAGTAAAAGGCTCGCTAAGCACTAAGGCGGGATAGTCCCTGCAGTATGGACGCAAGATACGTTTCATATTTCTCACCAGCCCTCGCATCCGCTCTAGGGCCGTAATATGAATGCACACAAGTGTATTGCAATCCGGACAAGTTAACATCATGTTAACATGTACATGCTGATTGGCTCAAAATTATTTTAAACTCTTCAACTCATCATTTGTAACTTTTCCTCGCGAAAGTTTTAGTAAAAATATTGGGATTTGTTTTCAAAATTTAAAGTAAAACCTATTTTATTTCAGGAGGCAATTCAAGAATTTTCGTATACATCAGAGGAAGGTCGACTAATGATAGCCCGAGCCGATTTAGCTCTTGAGAAAGGAGATGTAGATAGTGCTATTGACATCTTGAATGAAATAAAGCCAGGTACTTAATATGCAGTACTTATAAAACGTTTAATTGTATATGTCTCCGTAAAATTGTTAAAACCGTAAGATTATATTCTAATGATATCGAGACTACAAATAAAACCCTAACCTACCATAAGAGCAGGTATACCTCACCCGTTAGAGAATTTGTTTTTTTTTTATTTTTATTTTTTTTATTTTTTTTTTTTTAATAAAGAGTGACGAGACGATCAGGACATGTGCCTGATGGTAAGCAACATGCCTGACACATAACAGCACAGTGACACGCAGCTATTGGAACATGAAGAGTCCAAATCATTACCTAGCACTGCACTGCGCTCGTCACCCAGAGATCTAAGATCTTATATCTCTAAGCCCTGTAATTTCTCTGGAAACATTGTCCTTCAAACCGGAACACAGTAATGTTTGCACATTACTGCTTGGCGGTAGAATAACTGGCAAAGGTGTGGTACTTCCCCAGGCGGACTCTGCCAAGAGTCCTACCACTACAAAATGTACAGTACAGTATAATCTGTTGACAATATTATGGTGACATGTACAAAAGATAGAGATAGAGAAGTTAAGTTATTGTTTAAATGTTTTTCAGGCCAACCTTACTACTTCCAAGCGCGCAGTAAAATGGCGCACATTTACCTCAAGGAGAAGAAGGACAGAGCGATGTTCACGTCATGTTTCAAAGAGATCGTGAGCAGCCACCCGATGGCGGACGCGCATACTATGATGGGGGATGCATATATGTCTATTCACGGTAAATATAGTGCAGAATAACAATAATGAAATTAACAATTTAATGTGAGTTGCAAGACACAAAAAAAGATATGGAGAATGTAGGGAGCTACTGGATACTTGATTTCGGAGAAACACAACAACAACTGATCTGCACGATCTTATACTAAATTGCCCTTTTTCTATCGATCTGCTTGTAACTCGGAAAAGCGACATCTTATCATGGTTGACGTTCCAAAAACTCGTAACTACGAATTTTGACTCCACTTTCGGAATAAGATTGATTAGGCTGTGGATTGCGTTCTCTGTGTTTTCTCGCTGGTTACAATCTTCGTGTTGTCAAGTCAAGAGTTAAACGATTTCTTCTTTGTTTGGACGCTCCATGGTAGACTGCGTCGTCGCTTAACATGAGGCATGATGGCGGTGCAAACCTATCATTGTAAAATACAAGTAAAAAAGAGAGTTGTATCTGCATTTTACTATGTATGTATATTGTCATTTATGCAGAAAAAAGGGTACTTGTCTGTGTTCTGGTTTGAAGGGCAATGTTTCCAGAGCAATTGCAGGGCTTAGAGATATAACATCTTAGATCTCTGGATATTGAGCGCAGTACAGTACTAGGTAATGATTTGGTCTCTCTTCGTGTTCAAATAGCTGCGTGTCACTGTGCTGATATGTGGCAGGCATGTTGCTTACCATCAGGCACATGTCCTGCTCGTCTAGTCACAAAAAAATAATTTAAAAAAAAATCTTTAAAAACATGTTAAATCGTGGTTATATACATTTTTATAATCTCAAACCTTATGCCATGAAATTAATAAACATTTAATAAAATTTATTCACAGAACCCATCCAAGCTGCAGAATCATATGAATCGGCTTTGAAAGCGAATCCGAAAGACCTTCCTCTCATCAAGAAGCTTGGCACAGCTCTCATCCTGATGCATGAATATGATAAAGCCACTCAACACTACGAAAACGCCATCAAGTTACTGAATGATCATGATCTCAGATTCGAATATTTGGAACTTCTTATCAAGGTACTCATTTTTATCCTCGGAACCTCATTTTTAACGTAAAAACAAAGGGGTGTTATATGTTTGACGTGCCTAGCTTTGTGTGTGATTTTTCTATATGTAGAGTGATGGGACTGCGCCGAAAACGGCATCCTTCTTTTTATAATATTAGTATACAATAAAGAAGTATAATATCTCAATTTATAAAAATCCTGTGTCACAATGTTTGTTCCCAATTAATTCTTAGCCAAGTCAAGCGATATTTACGAAAGTTGTCATTTTTGTAAAATCTGGTCCAACTGTCTGGTCTGTCAGTCTGGAAGCGTAGAGTCGGAAGACGCAAGATGTCGTGGCTCCGCAATATCAGGGAGTGGACGGGGATCAAGACGGTGGAACAACTGTTCAGACTAGCGCTGGACAAAGAAAATTTTAAGAAGTTGACTACCAACCTTCAGTAATGGAGAGGCACTATAAGAAGAAGAAGGTCCAACTTGAGAGATTATTTTTGTTTCGATTAATGTTCTCAATAATTTGTAATTAACAAGATACTAATCTTTATTGTTGTAATTTATTGTAAGGCTAAGAACTCGGGGAACGATATCGTTCCATGAGTTTCATAAGTCTCGTACAGATGGAGACTCAATCTTATCTTAATAAATATAAATCTCCTGTCACGATGTTTGTCCGTGATGGACTCACTACTTAACCAATTTTAATCAAATTTGCACACCGTGTGCAGTTTAAGCCAACTTGAAAGATAGGATAGTTTTTATTTTGAATAGTCTTTATATGACGATATCCGAGCGAAGCCGGAACTGGCCGCTAGTAGGCTATAAAGATTATTTCTTTAACCCAAACGAACTTGGGATGCACAGATTAGATACCCTGTTGATCGGCGATGATACGAATTTCGCCTACTAACAGAAATCACCAGCGGAGGTACAATACCGCGGTTGGGATTAGTGAACATCTGTGTGAGTGTGACGTGCACTACTTTCCACGAATGATCGGACAAAACGAGATAGAGTTATACAAACTTCGAAGGACAGAGCAGGATGCAAAGAAAGACATCAACGGGTTCTCATTGTGCTGAACTGAGCAATCGTGCTACTAAACGGCAAAGGAGAGGAAGTCGTAGTCAAGTGGGTTATTGTCTTTGTTGGGATGAGCTGCTAGTGAGCGCCAAAAAGTCAACACCGTGTCAACCCTATGCCCAAATTATAGAACTGAAGGTACCTTTGGGTCAGTGCGCCCATGAGCCTGACCCCTGCAAAGAAGTACGTCTCGAGGCCTGCTTCTGACCTCCCCCGCTAGAGAGGGAGGAAGAACAAGCAAGACCTTTAGTTTACTACACAAATAGATGAAGAAAGCTTTAATCAGCTCACTATTATTCTTTTATTGACTTGTTCTGTTTTCATTTTATAAATTAAGACTAAATAAAAAACAAATTGTTTTACCAGACAATGCATGCCTGCCTCAGAAGAAGAGACCAGTTTGTATGGGTCTACTTTTAAAATGTTTTGTATCATCTTATCATACAAACAGTAATAAAGATTTTGTATATGTAAATGTTCTGCTGTATTTACTTGTGCATATTTTACTACATAAACTATTTACTTAAACTATATGTAATTTATTTGACTTGTCCACAGCTAAAGCACTACGAGAAAGTTGACGCCACGATATCTCAGGAACTCAACCAGATGTATTACAAGGAGAAAGACCTGGGCACGCTACAGCGGCGCGTTCGCTTGCTCCTGCTTCAGACGCGGGGCAGAGAGCTCAAGAACCCGACGGGCTCCAATGTGCACCTCATTCTGGCCGAAGCTAGAGACGTACAGAGCAGTATCGTTAAGAGGATTGAAATCGGTAAGCTTTGATATAACCTCCAACTTTTTTACTCATTGTAACTTTATTTTGCAAACAAAAGCAACAACTGTCACCCAGTTATGTGAGATTATTTACCTCTATGCCCTGTAATTTAACTGGAAACGTTCCTCTTCAAACCGGAATAGATAATGTTAGCACATTACAGCTTGGTGATAAAATAGCTGGAAAAGATTGTACTGACTCTACGCAGAGGCTGCTGCAAACAGTCCTACCACTACAAACGTTTACCCTGTAATCTTTCGGAACACTCTATAATTGCAAATACTTGCTTATCTGTAGAATAATTGGTAAAGTTGGGGTCTTCCTTAGATGGAATCCGCAATCAAAAGAGTCATACATCATGCATTTAGACCTTTAGGACATTCAACTAACGTTGTCATTTTTGATAAGACGCGCGAGATGATCTGTACAAAGAAAAGCAGCAAGTGTCGGTCACCCAGTAATAAAATATGGTTTACCTCTAAGTCCTGTAATTTATCTGGAAACATTGCTCTTCAAAGCGGAACACGGTAATGCTAGCACATTACTGCTTGGCGGTAGAATAACTGGTAGAGGTGCGGTACTTCCCCAGACGAAATCCGCATAGGCGCCTAGAACCGTCATGCAGTTAGACCTCTAGGTCCAGGTTATTTGGGTCAAAGTTAACCATTTCATTTTCAGCCCCTTGCCGTTGTCAGATCGATCTGATATTTCGTATACATCTTTAGTTCTGATGACAATATTTTTTTTCAATAAAGCTGTAAAACTTTTTTTTTGTTTTATATTTCTTGATCAGATGCGCGAGGTGATTTGTTCGAGGAAAAGCAGCAACTGTCGACGATCCTGTGCATGCTGGCGCGAGTGAAGTCGGCTCGCGAGCCCGCGGTGGCCGTCAACCTCTACTCCGAGGCGCTGGTGCACTTGCCCAGAGAGCCCACTACACTGCTCGCGTTGGCTAAACTATACGCACAGGTACGTTCTGAGAATATATCCTTACTAGCAGTTACACCGACGAGTTCCCGATCCCGTCATTTTCCTGGAATAATAAAGTCTGTGTGTTATTCCAGATCATTATCTATCTTCAGTAAATTTTGCGTGAAAGAGAAACAAACATACATCCATACGTTCTTACCAACATTCGCATTTAAAATATTAGTAGAACTAGCGACCCGTACCAACTTCGTATAGGTTGAACAATTATTAATCTATACATATAGTCTATTGAGACCCCATCTGTTCCAGACATAAGAAACTTACGATCAATAACAACAAAGAACATTTTAAATCAGTTTATTGGTTATCATACATTATTGATACTATTTACCGAAATAAAAACTGTTTAAAAACCAAATTACTTACTCACATAAAAAGCAGTTTTCATGAATATCGGTTGACTTGATGAAGAGTTCACTGAGAACATACATCATGACCCTGTATTTTTATGTATTAAAATATAGATTGAATACCTTATTGATTGAGTATCCAATAGAACAACCTCGATTATTCGAACCGATTGGAACTGAGACTAGCTCGAATAACAAATACGTAGTTTTTTTAGTAGGACGAGATCATAAACAATGCCTTGTTTCATAAAATTTACCTATAAATTTGTCTTCGTATATTTTTATGGGTTTTACTTGTAGTGATTGCTTTTAAAAACATGTGCTTGCTGTTTGACGACTGTAGAAGCACTAGGTATCGAATACCTCCTCAAAATAGTGTGATAACGTTTAATTCGGAGTTGTTAAACTTATTTTTGATGCGATTCCGCAGATTAATAATCCTGAGAAATGTGAACAAACGTGCGCCATCTTGTTGAATACGGACCCCAACAACGAGTCGGCTGCTGTTATGATGGCTGACCTAGCTTTCCGGAAGGTATGACTTATTTTTACAAGCTTTTATTTTAGTTTCACATGTCTGTAATTAAATCTCGCAAGTTTAATTTTACTCACTTCTAGATATTCAATTGAGCTGAAATTTTGTATAAATTGGATGACAATGCAAATTTGTTATGATATAGAGCTGATCTGTTATCTGGCAGTGAAATAATTTTTGAAATCAGTCCAGTAGTTCCTGAGATTAGCGCGTTCAACCAAATAAACTCTTCAGCTCTATAATATAGACTTACACTATGTTTTCACTCATTCTTTTAGGTGGATTTCGAATCAGCTCAGCGGCACCTAGTGCAAACGCTGTCGGTAAAACCGACTAGCTGGGAAGCGCTGGCGCAGCTTATAGAGGTGCAGTGGCGTCGCGGGATTCTATCCGAGGCGGAGCAATCTCTTGAGGCCGCTAAACTGGCGCTTGGAGACAAGGAAGATATAGGTGAGCCGCAAAATTCTTAGCTTATCGGATAGACTTCGGAGTGTGTGCTACTGATTTGTGAGATCTAACTTAGTAACTTTGCTCTTTTTTCTATCGGACTGCTAGTAGCTCTTGTGGAAGTGTCATACTTTTGTCGCGGCACATCACTCTGTTGCCATAACAATTATGCACGTCATCTGCTTACGATTGGTACAAAGAAACCGTTCGGAAAACCCTGATCTATTTTACTTATTCTCTCTATCTAATGTCGTGTGTAATACGTGCTCAAATCGCGAACTTCAAAAAAACTATAAGTTATTTTACGTTTCAGAGTATAGCTACTGCGCCGGGCTATGCTCGATGTACGCGGGCAAGAGTACCGCGGCCCTGCGTCAGCTGAACGCGGCCCGGCGCGCGCCGAAGTGGTCGCAGAACGCGGCCAAGCTATGGTACTACTCTGTCTGTCACAACATGCCTCCACCGCAGACGGTGCTGCCACTAGGAACGATGACTCGTAAGTATAGCTATTTAAAAAATTGAAAATTGTACAAATTGTAAAAAAACACTACAGCCGAATAGAGAACCTCCTCCATTTTGAAGCCGGTTAAAAATGTATAAATGTGTAAAAATCATGTAAAATTAGCATTTCCGGTTTTGTATAAAGCAAGCGTACGATAAGGAATGTTAGCGTACTAAAGTCATAGTCTGGCAGGAGAGAAGAAAGATAGGTTTTAGTCAACTATTGAGAATAGGCATGACGACTCATTTTTTGTTTAATGTGCCATCAAAAGGCTACTCAGTAACTGAAACATAGGTGAAAAAATTACTTTCTTATCTTAAAAACTTCCGTGATATCACGATTTTAAATTCACAGTTTTGAACTCTCCCAAAAAACGCTTCATACAAAAACACTACAAAAGCGTGACGTCACACTGTCGTATTTTCTATGCGTCCCGCGTAAAGTTTTGTATGTTAACTATATTAAATACTGTGTTTATACTAGTTTCATTACAAAAGTCACATGAAATAGAATGTGTTATCCAATGGTAAATAATTTCTCTAATAATATCGTACTTTTAAAATGGACTTGCCCATCCAGCTTTAAATGATCATTATATGAGTTAAATAAAAAATATCAAAATTAAAGTTAGTACATATTTTATTCTATTTAATACTGTCATTATATTAAATAATTTAATATAATTGCAGGACCTGTCGTCATGCCTTTTATAAATAAAAGTAGATAACGCCAACTGAGTAACACTGCATACTCCAAACATCAGCAGCTAACCAAACACTTCTGGCGTTCTCTGGCTGTCTGAGAGGTTCACCATCTAACAACTGCCATTTGCACAAAAATTAAACGAGAGCTATCGCAATGTATAAGATTACTAATATTAGAGATGCTCATACCATTTTAACTCTAATTATCTCATTATCATCTAACATTCAGAAAACCAGACATTAAGATCGGATAGGTAGTAATATAAACCACTTGTGGCACTAGTTAATAAGTGTTTATTTGTGATATTTTAATTTGTTTGTGTCGCAATAAAGAGTTTCTGTCTATCTATAAATGAGTTTTGCGTAAGTTTCTCTATATTGATTGATTGGGTAATGTTTCCAGTGACACCCGTCTACTCGCGCTGCGTACAGCTGAAAAGCTCTTAGTAGAAGTGTCTCCTATAGACCGCCGCTCGTTACAAGCGCTGCTGCAATTGGCCACGAAGCAGAAAGCCCTGGCAGAGCGAGTGCTGCAAGATCTACTCCCTTCGGCCACAGAAGAGGGCTACCAAGACGACCCATACCTGATACTCGCTATAGCTGACGCGTACAACATCATTAAACAGCCTACAAGGGCAAAGAACATCTTGAAGAGAACTATTTCGTCCATTCCTTGGAGTCCTGAGAAGGCAGATGGGTTAGAAAGGTAAGCTAAGACACGAAATTAATTGCATCTCTTGGGCAGAACGATTGGCAATAGAACCTAAATATTTTTTGTCGTTTTGTAAATTGGATATAAAAAAAATTTGGGTCATTTTTCACACTACATAATGTTGCACCTAACTGCAAAGCTTGTATATGGAAGCCAGATAAATTCTAATTCTTAAAATATGGTAAATATAAATAACAAGTTAAAATGAATGAGGGTAGATCATTTTATCCCGAAAGAAATCTTTTTTCACTAAATATTGCTTTACATAACAAATAATAATATTACTTTACATTAATTTGTATTCAATCTATTATTTAATAATACACAGAAAATAGCTATGCTGAAATATATATATAATATTCTAAATGAATCAACACTAATGTCAAAGTTTTGTTTGAAAGTATTTTTGCCGCCCTTTTTAGCTTAAAAAATATGCTAACGATACGATTTTTTTCCAGATGTTGGCTAGAAGTAGCCGATAGTCAAGTGAGTTCTGGGAGGAATGACGCCGCGAAGGAACTGTTGACCAAAATTCTGAATCACAACAACTCATGCGCAGCGGCATATCAGTATCTCGGTAATTTATTTATCAAAATACCTACATACAATAATAATAGTTACTTGTGGCGCTTAATTCATAAGTGTTTCACTGTAATATTTTAATTTGTTTGTGTCTCAATAAAGATTTTTCTATTATAATAAGGATTGAACGAAAACTGTAGTACAACTCCTTATGGGAGAACTTTACTAGCTGTTACAGGATTTCACATGACCGCCGTCTCGCCTGATGTCAAGTGATGAGCGACGATGTGATCTACGATGGAATGTGCTTACCTAGAAGAAACCGATTCACTCTTGATTTGAAGGCACCATAATTAACCATCGAGAAAACCCCGCCCAGGCAACATTCAATTCATTCATTCAAAAGCATTCGACAACCTAAACATCGTGTTGTAACATTTTAACCTCCGACGCAAAAAGACTGGTTGTTATACAAGTTTGACGTATCTCTCTCTCTGTGTGTGTGTGTATGTGTTTTGTGTCTGTGGCATCATAGCTACCGAACGGATGAACCGATCTTGGTTTTTTTTTTAATGGACAGGTAAATTAGTCGAGTGTTCTTAGTTATGTTTAAGCTATGTAAAAAAATAACAACTCTTATGTTAGCTGCGATAGGAACCTTAGATTCATAATGTATATTTGTTTTACTTACTTGCAAACATATGCGGGACCTAAAATATGAAAGAGTTAGTGGTTTTTAAATTTGCTAAAACTAATCGCACTAATAGATATTATAAATGTCAATGTTGGATGTTTATTGCTCAATCACGTCGCTAAATCTGAACGGATCATGATGAAATTTGGAACACAGATTGTAGTCTAGAAGAATACATAGGTGACTTTTTTATCCCGTTAAATTTATGGGAACGGATACTACGCGGGTAAAACCGCGCGGCGCTGCGAGTATACATGTTTATATAACCTAGTTGGTATCGTTCAACGTCATTGTTGTTATTTCAGGGTTGCTAGCCGAAAAAGATCAAAACTACAAAAGCGCCGCCCACAACTACGATAACGCGTGGACGTACGGAGGTAAGGTCGACTTGGGCGTGGGCTACAAGCTCGCCCACGCGTATCTCAAGCTTAAGAAATACCCGGAGTGTATCGTGGTGTGTCGACACATCCTGAAGGCGCACCCCGACTATCCGAAACTTAAGAAAGAAATCCTGGAAAAGGCGAAAACCAACTTGAGAACGTAGATGTTACGGGCAATATATTATACAGGGTTACTATTAAATCAGCCTGCATCCGTTTAACCATGTTCCTTTTATTTAAACAAACAACTTAGGTTGAAACTCAATAAATATCCCAAAAAAATTGTTTGTTGTCCTCTCTAGCACTGTTAGCGGGTGTTTAGTTGTTTATTCGCTTGGGCACATCATTTATCGAGAATTAAAGAGCGTGCACGCTCTTGCTGCGAATGTTTACGAAGAATTCGATGCTTTTAGACTGGGCAAATACACTTTCTTTTGTTTTATGCGGAAAAATATGTGCTTACAATTTTTTATAAAATGTAGAACAAAAGCTGACGTAGTTAATGTACTTAACATCCCCTTAAAAGGTTGCAGGCTTATTACCAATAACCCTGTATACCAAAAACACACATCTTGAGAACCCACATGTCAATTTTATTTTAGTAATATTGTACTGGGAATCTAATTAGACTAATATTTGTATTCTGTGCGACTTTTTCGGTTTACCCACACAAAAGATTTGTCGTCAACTAGGTCTTTTCTGATGTCACTGAGAAAGTTTAATCAGAAAATTAGTTCGATGACTTAACACTCAGGATATCTTTAATTAATTCACGAATAACGCGTGATATGGTCGGTACAGTCCGACTTAAGTTTTGGCCACATCCTGAGGTCTTCTTAAAGGAAACGCGTGCGACCGTTGCTGGTACAATCAATTAATTAAAAATGTATAACAATCACGTTAGTTTTCATATTCAAGATATTGTTTTTTATACAATTCGACTTCTATTTTGGACTACTTATGTGTATTTATTAAACTAATCCACATAGTAGTATCGAAGGTCATTGGCGAAATCTTGGTAGAACATAAACCTAGAAATATCTATTTACCAATAAAAAAGACTGACTTGAGTGAGAGCTGCAAGGTTGCCCACGTTTATCTAAAGTGGTCTATCAAAACAAGATGTTTTTTGTAACTCATAACTAACCAAGTAGTGTCCATCAGACACATCCAGGCAATTAAAATGCTCTGATCTGCGAATGGGGCGTACCCGCAAGTCTACCGCCTAACTCTTTGATTTGTGATGTCATCGCCCAATTAGATAACGCCGATGAAAGCAGACAACTAAATCTGATTTCAGTTCCGCTGGATACGGAAAGCAGATGTAGTTGTTTGCTTTCATCGGCGTTATCAAATTGGCAGATGACGTTACAAATGAAGGCATAACAGAAAGATTAAAACTTAGGCGATAGACCTGCCGGCCTTCGACCACTGAACTAAACCAATTATGACTTTGCTGTTGCTCTCTCTATAATTTCAAGGGAATATATAATGATGACCATTTTAGGTAGACGATAGACCTTAGGACTATCCGAAGCTTGAGAAATAACGTTTGAAAAGGCTGAAACTTATCTGCGTTTTTTCTGTATATACGAGTACCTAATCATAATTAACCACATGGTTACAAAACTAGACTTAAGCACAATTTTATCTCTTTGACGTCAGAAACGATAAAATTTCAATGCTGGTTTGTCCAAAAAATGTACAGGATTTTAATTCAAATAAACCCTAAGCAAATGTTTGAAATACAGTATAAGAGTGTACAGAATGAATTATTTACTAATGATCTTTTCACTGAGAATATATTTTTCAATTATTGTTTTCTTGAAGATTGTATAATTTTCTTCATTTTACCTTACACGTCTTTTTTAGATAATGTGAGGTTATCACTGGCTAATCACTGTACTACCAAGTGAAATCTGGGCGAAGTTTGAATACTGGCGTTTCTGTTAAAGTAATTAATACTTCTAGGCAATGTATAGGAAACTAGAAGTAACCGCAGATCTAATATAATTCATATAAATATATACATAAATAAATACATAAGACACATAGAAACACCCCGACATAGAACAAATATCAGTACAAATTAGTCATACCAATTTACCAATATTTAATTATGTCGTGAGAATACTTTCCCAGAAACGCTAGTCTTCGTTCTTCCCTCACTGTGTTGTACACGGATCTCTAAGACGCTTTGTATTGTAAATAGTAAAAATATGCACAATAAAACAACAATGGAACATGCTATAAATATATTTTATTTAAATCATACTTGATTGTGACCTTTTCACTTCAAAAATCATCAAAAAATACTGTTGTATCTAAACTACGTTACTGGGACGTTTTTAAGAGCGCTTTTACGTACAACTTACGTAATTTTTACAATAAAACCTGGTCTTATGACAACAGTCATAGTTGAAGTACTCGCCAAGACCAGCAGTATCAACGAAGTATGTTATATACGCTATAACAATACTAAATGTTGCTACCATTAACTTGCTTCAAACTAATGTAATTCTTATAGCAAGGCTTTTATTGGAAAGCGCTCGTGTGGTTAATTTTTTATGTATTTAGTCTTCCTTGTCCTCGTTCTCGAGGATCGTCTTGAAACAGAAGGGCTGGAAGATGTAACCCAGACCCGTGTAGAATTTGCTCATGAACTCCACCCTGGAAAAGGAAAAGTGAAAGAAACTTTAAATACGGGACCACAGAGCTGGAATTGCCAGATTATATCTACAAAAACAAATTTAATTAGAGACGTATGAGGTAAGTAGTTTTTGAGTTGCGAGGGAGTGGAAAGTGGCTTCCGATGGTTTTTGTAAAGATACAACGCGTGCCTTCGCCTTGCCTTGTTAATCTGGAATAAATCTTTAAGCATGGTCGGTGAGATAAGTCTTCTAAGCATGTCCAAATGGTCATCTACATTAGCATTACAAGTAAGGCCATTGGCCATGTAGATTAGTCTTCTAAGCATGGCCATTATAGAAATGCGTTAGGTCCCGAGTTCAAACGAACATTTATTTACGAGCGTGACTATGATTCATAGACAACGAAAAATCTGTATGTGATGCGCAAAATAAGTTTTCATTTCAAAAATATAAGAAAGGTAGTCGAAAGAGAGAGAGAGATCTAAGAAGGGAGAGCTCTTACCAGTGCAGACGCAGTGTGTGAAGGAAAGCGGAGAGTCCCTCCATCATGACGAGGATGGCGAGCGTGAACAGCGCCCAGAAACAGAACGCCACGTACAGCTTGATGGCGCCTATGTAGCCATGGTCCTTCAGACCGAACTGCAGCACCATGTTCCATAACACTTCCGACAACTCTGCGGGTTGGACAGGTGAAGTATTTATTATAGAGAAATGGTAGTCAAAAGGATTTTGTTATTGGTTATTAATTGATACTGCATATAAGTGATATAAGTAGTAAGCGGCAGTAATAACATGTTTTCTTTTATTTCTCTCAAATCCATCTTTGATCCATGATGACAGTATCATACAGGTAGTAGTTGTATCTCAGTAAGCGACGCGCGCGCTTTATTTGTGGTGAGCGAATGTAAAACACGCGAAGTATGTGTGCGTGGAAACACATGCTTTCATCCGAATCTCGCGTAGTACTGAGAGCGTCGCGGCCACGCACACATTCACAACGTGTTTGTACACATCGTTACCAAAAGTAAAGGTCGCGTTGCTTTATGAGATACAAGTACTTCCTATAACATTTTCGCTAAGTATTTATTGTCCAATAAATAACTTAGACAGTAAGTGGTCGCTATCGTGACAATGTCAACTGGTTTGCCGTTGTATTAGTGTATTACCACAGAATAGATATTACTACAGAACCCTCACTTAGCGAAAATTGTTATATAAATAGCGACTCTTGCTGGGACGCAACAAAGTGCAATTCAGCTCGCATTAGCGCTCAATGCCTATCGCAATTTTTAACCTAAACATTTGCGCTCTCTTCTAACGCGTAACTCTGTCGCTGTCTGGCGCGGAATGATGCGCATCGAAAGGGTTGTCGACATATTATCTAATAAAAAATTAAATTAACCTTTCGTTATGTAGGTAGCAGCATTGTAGCTCAGATTATATGTTTTAGTTATTTACTTCGTAACGCGCAAGACAGCTAGAAGAGGCCGTAACATAGGGTCGGACACATTGAAATTAAAACAATAAAAGTATACTTTGACTGTTTTTATTCTACTTGATCGTCTAAATGTTGTTTGATAAATATGTAACATATTTTAATGTACTTACCTACACTAATACATACAACCAGCTTCGATTACAAGCTATTTTATAATGTCCCGTACTTTTTGTACGGTTAGCAGAAAAATATAAAAAATAATGGTATATTTTGTAGGTACAACTAGGAAAAAATGATAATTCTTTGTTTTTTTGACTCGTGCATCCATATACAGCACAATATATGGCGACGTAATTTTGCGCGGGAAACGTGTTGCGCGAGCGCTCAGACGTGCGTTCGACAACCGCCTGGCACTTGTTCCGTGCGAGGAACGGTCTAGCTGTAGGCTAAAACCGCGCGACCTTGAGCGAGTGAGGATGCACTGGTATTACCTAGGGACTTTGAAAAGGAAAAGCGGATTAGATAACATATATTTACCTGCGTGAGCGAGTGACAACGCCCATAGTCGAAGGTATGAGGCGGTGTGAGAGATGGTACTGAGCACGTATTCAATAGTGTGAATGGCTTGGTGGATCATGATCTCGCTGAATGGCTCTTCTTCGTGTCCGCCGTGGCCTCCCTTGGCTTCCTTGGCTGCAGGTTTCGAGCCGCCCTCTACGTCGGTCTGCTCTTGCATTTCGATGCCTTGTTGGACGCTGCCGTTTGAATGTTCAGGCTGAAAGATTACATCATGTTAGGATACAGAAAGATGATAAATACTACGGGTAATTGACTCTGTCACATTACTGCCTGAATTTGATTGTTCTGTGTAGGTAATTAACCAACTAGTCTCCTCTAAGAGTAGTTAGCACAGGAGCGTCGTCATGCCGGAAATTAGTATTACTGCAATTTTATTGCACGTGAACTACCAGCAGTAAAGGGCGGATCCAGGAAGGGGGGGCCAAGGATGTTATGGCCCTTCCCTGGACTGGGTCCAGTAACTAGGTGGGTCACTAATTAAAAAGCATGCATTCATTTATCGACATGAAATGATATGACAGACTTGACTACGAATTTGATTGTGACCCCTCATCCCCCCTGGAGCCATGTGACCCCCCTAGACCAAAACTGGATCCACCCTTGCTAGCATTTGCAAGTATTTGGAAATACGAAGAGTGTTTGATGTAAAATAAACCGTAGTAGTGGTATTTTCCATGGAGTACGAGCTGTGTTCAAGCTGAGCTGAGCTGTTGGCCAGCGTGGTGGGTTATAGTCTTAACTCTGTCATTGCGAGAGAAGACCTCGAGTCCCAGCTGTGAGAACATTTATGCTGCGTCTTAAATAGTACATAGATGTTTATTGTGCCAGGAAGTACCTTGGCATGACCCTTCTTCTTGCTAGCAGAGAGCAGGTAGAGAGGCTTGCCGAGTAGCATGACAGGGATGCAGCAGAGCGCCACCAACACGAAGACACGCTGCACCAGACCCTGGCCTTCGAACATGAACTCCTTGCAACCCGATTCCGGCTCCGTTGACGAGAACAGCATCATGTTGATGAAGAGAATCAGGACGGATGGGGCGCAGCCTTGTTTGAATGCCTCGTCTGCGAACAATGTATTTCTTTAAATTCTGTTCGTCAACGTTTTTTACTTTTGGTTCTTTGCACAAAAACGTTTTTCAATCATAGTTTACCTTATCGAACGAATTATTTAAAGTATTAGTATAAATTAGAGCAGCTAATGTGAAATTCAATTCACACACAAATTGATATATAAGTTGATCTCACCTTCTGAGAAGGTGCTGTAGACGACCCACTTGTAGAACATCATAAACACCATGTACAAGAAAAGAAGGCACAAGAAGACGATCTGGGGCAGAAACTCTAGGATGATGGAGTAACGACGCTTGAAGAAGCTGCAACAATTAAAATATATTAATTGAAGGTTCCACAGGTTATGAGTAAGGCGATCATATTGATATTATTGACACTAGACTAAAATAAAAAACACCCCTCCTCCTAGGTATGTAGCACACCTTTGCCAGTTATGTGCAATCTTTAAATGTTTGCAGCTAAGCCATAATGTGCAAACATCACTGTGTTCCAGTTTGAAGGGCATTTTTACTAATAGAAATTGCGGGGCATACGCCCTGCAATTTCTTTTATTATTAATCGTTTAATCTCTATAACACTGATATTGGGCAGGTGTATCACTTTTCATTAGGCACATGTTCTGGTTGTCTCGCCAATACAAAAAAGATGATTTAGTTGTTTTATAAAAAATCCTTTGTAACGATTTTAAACATTTAATGCAAAATCCTAATTGTATTGCAGAATTTTGAAGGAATAGGTAGATATTTTTTGTGTTCTATTATTTCAAATATTAACTTATGGCACGGCGGTGAAATTAAACATCATTTTTTTACTAATTAAACTGATACTGTTATTCAATGGCAGCCCAGCGTAATTCCATTGTCAGCGTTGTAATTTTGTAATTTGAAAAGAGAAGATATATTAAGTGTGTGAAGTTGTACAGTGCAACTTATTACCCTAAACCTTAGAATATAAGGCATGCTGTACACGTAAGTACTAAAAACTTACTTGTAGTTGACGACACTCATGCAGACACCAAAGATCATGTGGACGACACCGAAAATGATGGACAGTTTCATTTTGTAGGAGTTTAGGAAAATGATCTTGTTGTCAGCAGTCTGAAAAATAACTCAGATGTCAGTGATATCATCAGGGCTTCACATTTTTCAAATCAAATCATTTATTCATCCAAAAAAAAATTTCTTCCCAATTTGTGAGTTACTTATGTAATGTGATGGATGATGGAGTTACTTCTAATATAAAAACAACAAATCTGAACGAGACATTGCTTCATAAAATGTTATGATTTCCTATGATAGTCCTTCGAGCTTAACAGATTCGTCCGCAGTGTCATCAATACTCTAATAATGATGATGATGAGTTAAATAAATATCATTGTTCTGATACTGATTAAAACTAGAACGATTTAGAATTTTGATTTGAAATAAATGAAGTGTTCTTTGATGGTAAAGTTAAAAGCCCTCACCTGCCAAATAGGATCAATTCCGATGAAGTACGGCGTATTGACGTACGAATGTCTGGGGTCCAATGTCAAGGCCAGGTTGTTTGCCATGGTCGAGTTGTCGTACGGCACAAACCATGAAGTGCCGAATATGTTCATACTCTTGGAGAAGAGATCGTTGTACACCAAGCCAGTGTACATAGAGAAACTGCCCATGAGGAGAATGATATAGCGACCGGCGAAGAAAATGTTCCAGATTTCGTTGTTGGACTTCATTTGCGAGAGGGAGACCTCTTTGACCACCATCCAGAGGGCGAAGAGGAACATGATGGCACCGTGGCCGAGATCCCCGAACATCACAGCGAATAGGAACGGGAATGTGATGATGGTGTATAGAGCTGGAAAAGAAGATATCATATATAATAAATAAGAAGATGATAACATATAGTAAACAAAAAGAAGGTAAAATATTATAATTTGTTATTTTCGCCCAACGATATTTAAACAAGTTTTCGCCCCATTATCACCGGCTGTTGAGTTCTTTCTCTATTTCACTATTTCTGCAATTTTCTGATTTTACTTATTGAGTAAATTTCACCAAAGTGTGGCCTGTAATCTTCCGAATGTCGTAATCTATATAAATTTCTTTTTAATATTTCAACACATTATTTTTATCTACAAATCTATATTTACAATGACAATTAAATGTAATGTTTATAGTTTATAGGTTACTTGACCGCCTGATGTTAAGAGACGATGCTGTCTACGATGGAGCGTGCTTACCTAGAAATCGGCTCACTCACGATTTGAAGACTCCAAGATTATAACCACCGGGAAAACCCCACTCGGACAGCGTAAGTGTTAGTCAAACGCAGTCTTATTAGCATTAAAATGTAGCTACGTACCAGGGTTGCATTCCCTGTAGGAGGCGACTCCGTACGAGTCGATGAGGTTCTGGAAGCCGCGAGTGAAGCGGTTGGTGCGGTTGAACGTTGGGGGCTCCTCGTCCGCCTCGATGCAGTTGAGGAACGATGGGATGGAACTACCGCATGCGTTCTGGAATTATAGTATAACGTAAATACGTTGTTACGAGTATAAACACTTCCATTTTAACTATTGTGAGTTTAAAGAGTGGTGTATTATGGAGAAGGCTTATCTCCTGCTGTGGACTAGTATCCGCTGATGATAATATTAACATAAAAACAGTGTTATTCCTGTATTTAAAAGATTGGGGTTAGAGAAATGCAGAAAACACTTCATTGCAGAACTCATGGACCTTTTTTCGAGCTACAATGAGACGCGGTATAAGTACTAAAGATAAAAAACGAAAACTATTTCATCTTCACTTTTATTCTTTATAGGTAAATGGTCTGAGTTTTTATTACGCGAAATTACTGGTCAACTCTTTTAGAAAAAATGTTGTGCGATTTCGTTCCACAGTTACTAGATTGTGTTTAAAATGGATTCGTGGTTTATATCTTCCTTATAATCTCTACGACGACCAATACAATTAAGACATCGTCTAAACACAAAGCGATACTCACAGATCCATCAACTAAAGCTTTCTGCACGTTCGGCAAATCAGCTGTGGGCACCCAGCATTCACCGATGAGGCACTTCTTGGTCACGTCCATGTTGAAGAGATTGAGGGTGTGGTAGATGGCCTTCATTTTGCGAACCATCACTGTCCAACTGGCCAGCTCCTTAGCCACGCTCTGGAGGACGCGTTGGCGGTGGTCGCGCGTCTGGTTCAGTACCTGGGGAAATTAGTTTTATATTTAGATTGTCCTATATTAGGAATGGTGATCAGAATTTTGCGTAGGTATAGCTAATTATGAAAAATAACAAATTTAATTTTCGAATATCGTTTGCGATTCAGTCAACGGACACTTCATCCAAAAACCCGGCCAACTATAGATTTATAGTTGGCCCTTTTACATAGAAATCCAATATACAAATCGTTTCAGGAACGTATGATCATGTTGTGGCATATTATTCATACATACTTTAAATGTTTAAGACTGGTATGGCGCGCTTGACCATATCCTAAAGTTTGTAATAACAAATGGATCTCAATCGTTCACATGCAGACGACGTTTTTGCGAGACAAGTTACATTCATTATTTCGGGCACAGCGACCACAAATCTTATCCCCAAAGCATTAAAGTCGCGGTGCACGAAAGTCTCATCAATTATCAGTGTAAGAGGATGTTCTAAGATGGTATAACTTGTTGGATATTAATCAATGATTTCGAGCCATATATCACTGGAGATCTGTTGTACTTGACGACCAATCGCTTTGACTGTCTTCCGAATTTCGATGCTAGCATAGAAGACGCAGGATCCCAACTACCATCCCCACAACTGCGAATGCAGTTTGAAAATGCGTTATGGGCTTATGTTCATACCATGTTCAAATCCTCGAGCCTGGTGCGCACTCCCTTCACCATGTCCTGTCGCTCGGTGTTGGAGGGCGGGCACGGGTACAGCGAGGCGTGGAACCCGGTGCACACCTTCTTGATGCGAGACTTCAGCTGCTCGCCTTGGAAGAACGCCACGAACACCGTCTTGTAGATCTCGTTGCCCTGAAATCACGATTTGTGGGTATTGTTGAACTAGGACTGGGCTATCCTCGGAAATTAGGGACCAATAAAATCGGAGACAAAAAGGAAGTAGACTTAATACAATCTTCCGTCCATAGTATGTTATAACTAAACAGACTTAAAAATGGAAGAAGAGTCCCTTCTTGAGAGACATGCATAAACGATCCACTTAAGACTCAAATCCATTGGTTCTAAAACAACATAAAAAATTAAGATATATTCACTTCAGTGCGACGAAGATATATCAAGATTCTTGGAAGGCCAATTCGTTCTTCGAGCCGGTCATTACTTTATAATTTATAGTCTAAACTATATTCAGTTTAGTCTAATATTTTAGTGAATATCGTAGGAATACTCACAGATGCGGGATCTTCCAAGGGCTTATCGAGCTCAGCGCGGCGAAGGAACACATTTCCTCTGGAGATGCGCCACAGCATGCGTTCGAAAGCAGGGACACGCTCGCGGTTCACTACGCCAGCAACGAAGCCGAGACGGCCGCGGTTAGCCGCCTGCTGACCTGTCTCGTCGGATATCAGCGATCTGTGGTGAAGAAAAGTGTTTCAAAAATAATATAATCATACACAGCGATGCGATTAAAAATACACACCGATGTCGTGGTCAAATTTGGCTAGTGTACACTAAACTACAACAGTGCTGCTAGCAGACGTCGCCAGTGACTGAAAGTATAAAAACGAAGCGATGAAATTGTACGCAATTTCATCGCTTCCTAATCGCAATCGCATCGCAATCCTAATTTTATGAAACTTTTCTTGATAATACAAATTTCAGACTCATTAAGGATCTGTGTTGTTATTGATCAATAAATAAAATTGAACTATTACTGGATCGATGCATAATGCATGAGCAGCCCACTAAATGTTCCCACTGCTGGGAATCAGAGCCTTCTTTCTCAAGGACAGAGTTAAGGCCATAATCCACCACGCTAGCCTAGTGCGGGTATGACACATGCCCTCGAAAGATTCTAGGTACATGCCGGTTTCCTCACGAGGTTTTCCTTCGCCGTTTTTAAGTTAGCGGTATTACGCACATGACTTCGAAAAGATGTGCGCACGGGTTTTTAACCTGGGGTCTCCGGATAAGCAGTAGCCGTTCTCTCGACTAGACCAGCCGTAATTTATGTACGTAACGGGATAGATGGCGCTGTTGCATATTTTAAATACGTACTTGGTGAGGGAGTCCATTCCGATTTCCTCTTGCGCGCTAAAGAAAGCTTCAGTCTTCTCGAGCACGTGTTTGAGTTCCGTCAGCTCGAGGAAGTTCTGCTTCAGGTTCACGGCATTGTGCGACAGCTCCAGAATCTCATTCTCCGTCTTCTCCAAGTGAGCCTTGTGGTAGAAAAAAGTAGCTTAATATCCTTTCTGTTTGTGTATTTTGGTTTGGGAATATTTCAGTGGATGTCATCACAATAACGCAGTTATATAAATCATAGAAGTCAATCTCAATAACTTAGGAATTCTAATCATGCAATTAATATAGTCTAAATGTTCTGTAGTAGTGGCCTGCCAACTACCTACCTACCTACCTTTACCTACACTACCTTTGTCAGTTATTCTACCGCCAAGCTGTAGTGCGTGTTCCGGTTTGAATAGCAATGTTTCCAGAGGAATTACTGGACTATGAGGTAAGACACCTTATATCTCCGGGTGACGAGCATAGTGCGGTGATTTGGATTCTTCATGTTTCAATAGCTGCGTGTCACTGTGCTGTTATGGGCAGGCATGTTGCTTACCATCATAACTTTTACACTATCAATGGTCTAAATAGTCGTGTCTTGAAAAAACACTCACAATTAAGTATGTAGGTACTCGTATTTCATTCATGAACGGTCAACATTGTAGTACCTTATGTATCTCTCGTATGTCAGCGAAAGCTTCCTACAAATGTCGATTTGAATACCTCAAGGTCGATGATTTCCCTGGGATTGGGCGCCCTGGGAGCCTCCTTGAGGGCGGGGATGTGGACCTTGTCCTTGTGGACCTCAGCCTCGATGTAGCGCAGTTTCCTTTCCATCTCATCGCAGCGTCTGACTTCGTTCACGAACTTGCGTTGGAACGCGTTTACGTCGGGATTTAACTGAAAATGATAAATTACATTTCATAAAACATATCTCCGTTAAAGGTATTTTATTAAGTTTCACCTCCTGAACAGATTCACCAAGAAAGGGCATAGGTACTTCTCTAGCATGAAAGCTACTCATATGCAGCCACAGCAGCCGTTACTCATAACAGTGTCACGCCCCAAACGTTATCATTTCCATGATTGCATATTTACTCAAATGGCATCATTGCTTCAACGACAGGGTTAGATTTAGAGAGGTAGGTACGTGTAAGCGTTTTACTGTGCACATACGGAATCACCGCTAGAGCCACCCATTCGTCACTAGGTTTGTTATTCTATCAGTACAATTTTTAAAATACAATTACATATAGTTATTATTTATTCCTATTTTTCACAAATCGCTGTTCTCCCCTAACACATAACCTACTTATATACCTACCTTCCTACTATCTACCTACCTAACATACCAAGACGTTTCACATTGAATTAAACTATCTAATCAAAATACTTTATACCCGAGGTATACATATGTATGTATATCAATAATTATGCGATTAAAAAATACTGTGAAGAAATTCCAAGGTATGAGGAAGCAATGTATAAACCATGGCTTAGAATTACCTCATCTCGTGCTTGAACGCGGTATACTTAACGGTATATGAGTAATGTTTGTAAGATCGTACTACGATTGTTAATTAAACAATAGCACCAACTCATATTTCAAGAGCTATAAAATGGTACTTGCAATAGCGCACATCGTCATAATTGTTAACCTTTTGTTCTTCATCATAAAATATCATTTAGGTACACTGTGAATGTACCCCATTGAACTCTTAAGAAACTATTTAAATCAATGGTGGTACTAAGCCACGATATAGGAACGTCCTAATGTGCAGAACTCAAATTTTTGTATGGGTTAGTGCTGAGGTATCGAGTATATATGGAAATTATGTTATTTATCGTTTTTTAACTAACAAAAAATGTGATGTACTTGTACACTACAAAGATAATAATCGTAATATTCGTAGGTCATTATTTCAAAACTGTAATTGGTTACGTGTAGTACCTCTTGTTTTGGCAAAGCGTAAGATTTTTTTCTAAGCCTACAAGATTCATAATTTATACCTACTTTCAGTTACGCTATAGGAGTGTTCGTGTAAATTATCTAATTATAATCGACAACAAGAACAAAATTAAAAATTTTGATTAACCCCCGACTACCTAAGATTTGTTATATGTACAACATTCTACTAGTCAAGCCCTTTCATTTGATACCCATATTAAAAGGGAGTTGTGAAAAAAGAAATGTAATTCGCCATTTTGTGGTATCGGCCATCTTGGATTTGACATTTGTCATAGTGCAAAGTATTCTACTAATCAAGCCCTTTCGTTTGATACCCATATTGAGGTAGTAGTGAAAAAAATATATATAATTCGCCATTTTGTGGTGGCGGCCATCTTGGATTTGATTTTTTTATAGCGTTTAGTACTCTACTAGTTAAGCCCTTTTGTTTGATACCCATATTGAGGTAGGTTGTGAAGAAATATTTTGTCCGCCATTTTGTGGAGGCGGCCATTTTGAATCGATATTAACCAAACATAGCTAAGAACACCCGCACGGATATTAACTTTCAAATAAAAAAACGCATCGAAATCGGCCCATCCGTTTGAGCTCTACGGTGCCACAGACACACACACACACACACAGACAGACAGACAGACAGACAGACAGACAGACAGACAGACAGACAGACAGACAGACAGACAGACAGACAGACAGACAGACAGACAGACAAACAGACAGACAGACAGACATCGACGTCGTAAAATCCACTTTTCCACAATTACTACAATTAATTAAACAATAAGAAACTAACAACACCAACAAATTCAAACTATCATTTTTCAAATAAGTCATAATACGTAATTATATCTGAGGATATCTGATATGTATTTCTCATAATGACTTGTTGGATATTTCAAAAAATTAATGAATCAATGAGTCCTTTGTCCCGTCTTTATACAAGGAAGACATCCCACTTAAAACTCAGCCTTGGTTGGACATACTCCTACATACAAGTAGGCTACTCAAACAAGAGGTCGACTCACACCGACCACCCATGAAACTCATGCCAGCATAAAGATGTGTGTCAGTAAGGGTCGTTTAAATTTATTTGACTGTTTAAACGTAATATTTTATGATCCACTGACGCAACCCATGGTTCGTACACTTTTACTCCATACAACCTGCATTGTACTACACTTATAAGTTGGTGTTGCAAAGCTCGTCTGGGTTTTGTCTTTATTTGCGAAATTGTAGGGCACTACATAAATCTGTGTTCCGCGTAGGTAAATATAATCTGGGAGTTGTTAAAATCTTCCCCGTAAGCGTGTTACATCGTAGGCCGTATTATTTAACAACAGAATTGTATTAAAAAATACAAATGACTATTCTAGTAAATATTTCTTGATAGACTTGAATAGAATGATGTTGCCATGCTGATATTTTAAACAAACGACTTCTTTTTTTTACTGGGTAGGTATTCACTATAGGTAGGGTGTAAGGGGACCTCAACATCTAAGTGTCCCCAAAACTGTCAACCTCACCTGCCCGTGGTGCACCCTGCCGACCAACAAACGAGGCTCTGACGACCGACCGATGGCGGGATAACCATCCAAATAGCCGTGCTGTAAATATAGCTGTGACGGGCAGCAGCGTCATAAGCATAAGATGGCACGGCACTGCGGTCGCCAACCCGCATGCCCAGCGTGGCGACTATGGGCAATACCCCCTTTATGATAGGTCCCAAAAGAAAAGCCCCTAGTTCCCGGCCGCCCTGCTATTCCTGGCCAAGGCGGCGGTCATGGTAACGGCAGGGCAGGGGTGCGAAGAATCCCGGGCTACGGTGGCCGCCAAACCCAATTAACCCTGGCTGTGCATAACGGACGGACGATTCGAGATGACGATAGGCTCGCTCAGCTGGAAGAACTGACCCACATAAGGTGGCACATTCTCGGGTTATGCGAAGTCCGAAGACAGGGAGAGGACACCGTAACCTTGGAATCGGGCCATCTTATGTATTACCGTGAAGGTCACCAGCTGTCGCAAGGTGGTATCGGGTTTCTGGTCCACAAAACTCTCCATAACAACGTTTTAGAAATCGCAAGTGTGTCTCCGAGGGTCGCATACCTGGTGCTGAAGTTGACCGAGAGGTATACCCTCAAAGTGGTCATGGCGTACGCACCCTGGGAGGCATACCCTGATTCAGAGGTGGAAGCTTTGTATGAGGATATAGCGAAGGCTTTACATAACACCTCAAAGCCCACTTCAACGTTGTTATGGGGATTTTAACGCCAAAGTGGGAGTACGGACTTGCAGTGAATCGGTAGTAGGACCATATGGTTTGGGAAGACGAAATGACAGGGGCCAAATGCTGATCGACTTCCTCGAAAAGGAAAGGCTGTTTCTGATGAATTCGTTCTACCAGAAACAGCCTCAGAGGAGGTGGACATGGCGAAGCCCCGACGGACGGACGAAAAATGAGATTGACTTCATTATTGCGGATAAACGGCGTATATTCAGGGATGTCTCAGTGGTCTCTAGGTTTGCTACAGGAAGTGATCACAGGCTTGTGAGAGGCACCCTGAATATTGATTACAAGCTTGAACGCGCCCGTTTGATGAAGTCAACACTCCGTCCGAACCTTCTCCAAACCATAGTTGGGTCTGAAACATTTCAGCTAGAACTTAAAAACCGGTTTGCTGCCTTGGAAACCACAGACAGCGTTGACCAGAAGCTCGACAGAGTGGTGGATGTCCTACGAGATGAGGGCACAAAATTCTGCAAAATGCGGCGCAAAGGCAGAAAGTCAAAGCTTTCGACGGAAACTCTGCAACTCATGGAGGAACGACGAAATCCCACGTTAACTTCGTCAGAACAAGGGGCTCTAAATAAGAAAATTACCAAACTTGTACGACGTGACCTCCGATTAGCTAACACGCTCTTTATTGAAAAATCAATTGAGCAAAATCGGGGGTCAAAAGTGTTCGTCAAGACACTAGGTAGAAGCCACCTAACGAAGTTAACCACCTCGGCGGGGACAGTCGTTACATCCAAAGCGGGTATTCTTTCGGAAGTGGAAGACTTTTACGGCCAGTTGTACGCATCACATGCTCCTCATCTCCCACAAAACGAGGACAAAATAGCCACTCTGACACGCCACTACACAGAAGACCTGCCTGAGATAAGTCAAGACGAAATTGTGATGGCTCTTGGGCAACTTAAAAATGGAAAAGCCGCGGGCGAGGACGGGATTACAACAGAGCTCTTAAAGGCTGGTGGAGCCCCACTTCTACAAGAGCTCCAAGAACTGTTTAATGCCGTCCTCTTCACCGGTAGGACTCCACAGGCGTGGCACAGAAGTGTAGTCATCCTTTTCTTTAAAAAGGGAGATAAGACCCTTTTAAAGAACTATAGGCCAATATCGCTTCTGAGCCACGTCTATAAGTTGTTCTCAAGAGTTATCACAAATCGTCTCGCCCGAAGTCTCGACGAGTTCCAACCTCCTGAACAGGCCGGTTTTCGAAGTGGGTACAGCACCATAGACCACATTCACACGGTACGGCAGATTGTACAGAAGACAAAAGAGTACAATCGGCCTCTTTGCTTAGCGTTTGTGGACTATGAAAAGGCGTTTGACTCGGTCGAAACCTGGGCTGTTCTGGAGTCCTTACAGCGATGCCAAGTCGATTGGCGATACATCGAGGTGATGAGATGTTTGTACGACGCCGCTACGATGACGGTCCAAATTCAAGACCAGCAGTCGAAGTATATTCCTCTGCAGCGAGGCGTGAGACAAGGGGACGTAATTTCCCCGAAATTGTTCTCAAACGCACTAAATGATATGTTTAAGACTCTGGATTGGGTTGGACATGGCCTAAACATCAATGGCGAGTACATCTCTCACCTACGATTTGCGGACGACATCGTCATAATGGCAGAGTTGCTGGAGGATTTGCAGTGTATGTTGGACAGCCTGGCTGACGCTTCTCAACGCATCGGCCTCCGGATGAATTTGGATAAAACCAAAGTCATGTGCAACGAGTTCGTTGCTCCGGGACCGATTGCCGTTAGTGGAACCACTCTTGAAATTGTACAGAAATACGTTTACCTAGGGCAGACGCTCGAACTAGGTAGAGGTAATTTTGAGAGTGAGGCTATGAGAAGAATACAGTTGGGCTGGGCAGCATTTGGAAAACTTCGTCGGGTCTTCTCGTCACCCATCCCACAAAGTCTCAAGACAAAAATGTATAACCAGTGCGTCTTACCCGTTATGACCTACGGTGCTGAAACGTGGACACTGACAGTGAAAATGGTCCGTAAGCTCAAAGTCGCTCAGCGAGCTATGGAAAGGGCTATGCTTGGGGTTTCTCTGAGGGATTGCATCCGGAACGAAGTAATTCGTCAGAGAACTAGAGTCACCGACATAGCTCAGCGTATTAGCAAACTGAAGTGGCAGTGGGCCGGTCACATCTGTCGCAGACCCGATAGCCGTTGGGGCAGACGGGTTCTGGAGTGGAGACCGCGAATCGGCAAACGTAGTGTAGGACGTCCTGAGACTAGATGGAGTGACGATATTCGAAAGGCAGCTGGTGGCGGTTGGAGAAGTAAGACCGAGGACCGGGCTGAGTGGCGTATCATAGGGGGAGGCCTATGTTCAGCAGTGGACGAATACAGGCTGATGATGATGAGGTATTCACTGCAAAGTTTAAAGATTACTAATACGACGATATTACTTTTACAACTTTTGCAAATCGCGGGAAAATTTGAATTGCTATACTTAATTATAAAAGTATTATTATATTACAGCGAGGTTGTAGATTATTTTCAATAAAGAGATAAAAAATAATATAAGTAAGAATAGTTTTCTAAGAATTTTATTCGCACTTTATCTAACGTCCCCCTAATTAATCTTCAATTTTTTTCTCAAAATCTGCTTGTAAAACTCGATCTCCTAATCAACATAATAAGTATATTATTCAAGCCATTCAACTTTTTTTAAGAAGTCTCGTAGTTGGCAATTTCACTATCATAATTCAACATAGCTTAATAATGAATTAAAAATTCATTCAGCGACGATTTCCATATTTAAAATGACCATGGTTTATGATTAAAAACAGAATTAAGGAAAGATTTTACCTTTGAACTTAACGGTAAAAATACAGTTTTATACTGTCAAAAGTCAAAACACATATTATTATTGGTATTTTTTTAATATATATTAAATACTAACTGTACCCTGCCACGCTTCGCTGTGGCACATTGTGATGCAAAAGTTAGATAAAAACAATCCTTGATGCGGATTATATATCATTGTAAAATTTCACCACGATCGGTGCAAAACTTTTTGAGTTTTTGAAGCGTACACAAACCAACATAACATTTTATATATCGAGATACTTATATTTGACGGCAAAGAACAATCTTGAATCCGTCTAAGAATCGATTTACTTGTAAAGAATGCAAGAGCTACCCCGTCATATGCAATTATGGGCCTGCTAACAAGTCATTGCGTGGGTACACGATTGCCGTACACATTGGTTAGCGTACATTGGCTGGAGTTGCTAGCATTAGCATCACAAAACGCCGACAAGCCGGATGCCATCTCGCTAATCAGATTAAGTGTGTATGTTAATTCTAGGAAATAGGTAAGTATTAATTCCCACTTGTATAAGAGTTGGATCAATATTCGAATCTATGTATTCATCAGGATACTACTCGTTCTTGCACTTTTTAACGGTTTACTGTACGAGTATGTAGAGTAAGTTGATTTGGACTTCCTTCGTCGCTCGGTGCCCAGTTGCTAGTAAGCCTATGTACTCAGTTGTTGGTCCTAGATTTGGTTACATACGACCAACACTTATGTCATGAACATACACAAATATATATGCAAGTTTATTTTGTATCTGAAAGTCTTTCTGAAATGTTGCACTCAAAAAGAAAGAAGAATATGTTTTGTGCTTTATTTGGAGAGACCATCGATTAAAGATGAACATTTCGAAAGTAATATTTCCCTGTATGGCCATGACACTAAGGTTGTACATACCTACAAGGTGGTCATTTAAATAAGTAATTCACGACGCGTCTTTTTTTGTAGTCGCATAAATCAGTCGGTTCGTACCAACCGGTCTAACTGGATTCAGGGTCCTGAGCCTGTGGGATTGTATGTTGAAACAAAGTAGCAAAACGTGGACCATGTTTTGTAGAGTTGACCAAATGAGTGCCTTAAATCGATATTGTTAAATGATTACGGTAGCGAAAACGTCTTGAACACTTCTTTGTTTTCTATTGCGAAACCCTGGGGATATGCCCAATATCATTGATTTCAGTCTACTAGTGGAGAACAAATTGGAAGCAAGTCCTTGGATATGGTATGCGCAAGAGGACAAGTTAGTATACTCTTTTGTTGGCGAAAGTTCCAAAGGTTTTCCTTAGATAGGTAGTGATTTTTACAAGCGTCTCTATGGCTCTTATCCGTTCATTGAGCCTATAAAGTTGTATTGTATTGTTAATAATATAATAATAAATATGCCTATTGATAGGTACGTAATTTATGACATTTTTATTTTGAGTTTTATGAATAACTAGCTTTAACCCGCGGCTTCGCTCGCGTTCAGTAAGTTTTTTATTGTAGATTCCTACTTGGATAGCATGAGCGTCAAATAATAACATAACTAATGCTCGTCTATAATAGACCTAAGGGTAGTTTATGCGTTATTATGTATTTTAATTCCCTATTTTACCATCTTAGGGGTTGAAGTTTGGAAAACTAATACGCTCATTATTTTTAATGTTCATGCAAATAAATGTTTTAACTGCTATAGGTTTACTCTTGACCGCAATGTCGACTAAAGTTAAGTGATGATGTGATCTACGGTAGAGCTTGCTATCCTAGAAGAAACCGATTCAGTCTCAATTTGGATACACCAGCGTTGTAATCATCATGAAAAATCCATTCAGGCAACGTCTTAGAGTATCTCTCCACTTAGTCTGTGAACGCCTTTCACAGCCTAAGCGTTATTGTAACAAAAGTAGTCCGTCAAAGCTCTTCGTTATAGTCTTTAGAACATGTCCAAGGGGTAAAAAGTTAGTACAAAATTTTATCCACTATTACGTACCTAGTATGAATTTGAAAAATATCCTTCTTTCTTGTTTGCTTCATAATATAAAATTTTCATACCCTCTTTTCATACACTTACTTTGGGATTAAATTTAGGAAAACTCTGTTTTACATAGCTCATTATTTTTTCCTTACTCATATCCTACAAAGTTTAAAGCAAATATGTCGCAAGAAATAAAAATGTTCACACAAACTTTCTTCTCTTATTTTACTACATTAGACGCTGTATTTTGAAAAAAAATATGTCCAAGGAATAAAAAGTTTCATAATACACACTTTCATACATATTTTCTTTAGGCGTTGAATTTTGAGAAATCCGTCCTTAGTGAATTTGTCTACGTCATCAATTTTAAGTATGTCTTAAGGGTACATCCTGTGCGTTATCATAAAACTTTCATCCCCTACTTTAAGCCTAGGGTCTGAATTGAAAAAAAATGTACTACGTAAGTCATCATTATGGCCGTACTCAGCTCTTACAAAATTTGATGCTAATATGTCCAAGGAATAAAAAGTTTCATACAAACTGTCAAACCTTATTTCACCCCTTTCACGGTTGAATTTTAATAAACACTGTAATACATACCGCATGATATTCCCCAAACTTAATTTTTATGAAATTTCATGCAATTATGTCTTAGGAATAATAAGTTTCATGCAAACTTTCATCCCCTATTTCATCTCTTTAGGGTTTGAACTTTGAGAAATCCTCCCTTGGTAGGCAGCCACCAAGGGAGGATTTCTCAAAGTTACTGCCTACGTAATAAAAATAATACGTGTGAAAAAATTAAGTATGTCCTAAGGGCTTGTCCGGCGCGTTGATATTTATAAAACGTTCATCCCTATTTAACCCGTTTTAGAGGTTGAATTTTGAAAAAATATGATCCATAACTCATTATTTTGGCCACACTAAATACCTACGAAATTTAGTGTAAATATGTCCAAGGAATAAAAAGTTTCTCTACAAACTTTCATCCCTTATTTCACCCCTTTGAGGATTGAATTTCCAGAAACGCTGTAATATGTATCTCATGATTTTAACTGAACTCACCTTATATAAAATGTCATGCAAATATGCCCAAGAAATAAAGTTTCTATACAAACTTTCATCCCTTGGTTGAATTTCGATAAACGCATTAATACTTACCTCATGATTTTAGCCAAACTCTATTTACATGAAATTTCATGCAAATATGCCCAAGGAATAAAACGTTACGATACAAAATTTCATCCCTTATTTCTCCCCTTTGAGGGTTGAATTTCGATAAACCCTGTAATACGTACCTCATGATTTTAACTGAACTCACCTTATATGAAATTTCATGCAAATATCCCCAAGGAATAAAAAGTTTCTATACAAACTTTCATCCCTTATTTCACCCTTTGAGGGTTGAATTTTGATAAAAGCTGTAATACGTACCTCATGATTTTAGCCAAACTCAATTTATATGAAATTTCTTGCAAATATGCCCAAGGAATAAAACGTTTCTATACAAACTTTCATCCCTTATTTCACCCCTTTGAGGGTTGAATTTCGATAAACACTGTAATACGTATCCCATGATTTTAGCCGAACTCAATTTATATGAAAGTTCATGCAAATATGCCAAAAGAATAAAAAGTTCCATACAATTTTTCATCCCCTATTTCACCCCCTCGGGGGTAGAATTTATCAAAATCCTTTCTTAGCGGATGCCTACGTCATAACATCTACTTGTGTGCCAAATTTCAGCCTGATCCCTCCAGTGGTTTGGTCTGTGCGTTGATAGATCACTATGTCAGTCAGTCAGTCAGTCAGTCAGTCAGTCACCTTTGAGTTTTATATATATAGATAGTCTATCTAGCTATCTGTTAGTTGTACGTTATTATTTTGACACACATTATTTATATGTTAGGTATATTCATAATGTTTTAGCATAGCACAATTTATGAAAGATATGTAATGCGAGGACAGACGTAAAAAATACAAAATAATAATTAAAAAATTAATCTCTGAATAACCCACCCCTAACTGACCCCAGCGCAAAAGTGCCCATGATGCTCGCCGCGTTCGTGTTTATGTTAAATAATTTAATATTATTATAAGTAGATACTAGATACATCGTTAGTATTATTACCGTAATACCGTTCTAACTGATTACATTCAATAAATTACGAAATACTTTAAATTATATAATCCCTGTCAATGACTTAAGGATCGGCTTAGGCTAAATTTGATGTCATATAAGTAAATATCTAGATATGCGTTACCTACGGGTAACACAAATACTTGTGCTGTTAAAGTTTACTAACTTCATAGTGTTTAGTTAACCTACTCATAGGTACGTTCACCAAATGTTTCAGAACGTTGTTACAGAAAATGAATCGACTATGAAGCATACAATCAGGAAAGTATGCCTAATACCTCTATGAGCTCGTTACTAGGAAATTTCCTGTCATGTGACTGTTAGCCTGAGGTCATTATTGTTCAAGATTCATAACGCGATTCAGTGTTCAGCCGTACAATTTAAAACCCTATATCTATGTGACACAAAGAAATTAAACTTTCGTATTTATCATCGTTAAAAAATATATTTCCCTTAACTTTCATAATATGTAATTCATTATTAATAGGCGCTTAATACTTGAACACTTTCGCTTTCAAAGAAACGTCGCCAACAAAAAATAAACTAGAAGCTTAACTCATATGTCTGTGTCCACCAGTTTTCGAATGTAGCTTACGACATGTTCGCACTGTCGTATTCAAAACTATAATCTATTGCATAATTTGAAGCAGCTGTTTAAACGCACCATGAAATTGGCTTACCTACCAGCTTTGATGACCCAATACCTAGTAAAGTCCGAGGAGTAAATACTAGGTACACTTATCTATTACAAAATATGCTTTATGAAAAATAAATAATAAACATTTAATGTTTTAATCAATATATATAAAATTAAACTTAATATAAGGTCTTATAACAATTGGTTGAGATCAATTAAGATTATTTTTACGAAATCGGACGACACGCACCAATAATTATAATTACTTATATGCAACGACATGCAGCGGGCCGAAAACACGACGTTGCGGTACACCTCTACGGTCCTCCGAAATTACTACCTCGATAACCTTTGAATCGGCGTGACTGATCAATCAAGTTCACTTACTCTAGCTCACTGCACTGCACCCGAGAATTAGTTTAGTACCTTGCCGTACTAAAATATTTAACGTATTCGACTGTATCAAAAACATTAGTCAAAACTATTTATGCTAACAAGGTTTCGAGGTGTTATACTATCGTTGCTACGCAAATCGTGCGTGCTGTACCACTTACTCTTATTGACATATGTAAGTGTAAACGCATGGTTTAAAAATAAATGAAATGATAACGCAATATGTGCCTGCTCGTATTTGTAAAAATGTACCAATGCTATCTAATGCTGCAGAATTAAGTATACGTTGCCTGCTTCATTGTCCAAGGTAATTATGTCGGTTGTCATTCAGTGACGTCAAAATAACCTCGTTTAGTTATCCTGTTAATTACGGTAAGCGTTCATTAAGTTATCATTTTATTGTTTCCGAGAGATTTAATTAAAGTATATAAAAATCAGTAACATATAAATAATAATCCAATATAGGTCATTGATATACGAGTATATACTACCTACTAATTACTAATAAATGTAGTTTATACAGAAATCAATCTACATACTTTCCTCAACGATAATTATTTAAAAGAGCGGTTGTATAATGGGATCATTAAAGAGATTGAAGTTGTGACCTTGTTAAATTCTAAAACTTATGTTTTTCTACTACTGTTAAAAATAAACTGCAATTATTTTTAGTGCCTGGTAGATCGCTGTATGAAATAGAGAACCCCAGCTTAATAACTAGGTGCTAGCACATAGTAGGTACTAATAAGGTATGATTAAGAACCTTATTAGAGGTAGTATAAACTTCGGATAATACTAGTAGTACCTACTTAAAATCATCCAAAACAATTTTATGGCCCTCGAGTGCCAAATTGAAATCATGGTGTTAGTAGGTAAGTTTTTGAAAAGATCTAGGAAGGTTAATTTTAGATTATATAGGGGCGTTATAAGGAAAAATATCTAACAATATGTAATCTGTAGTATACTCACGTCTCTGAACTGCACTGAGCCTGCCTCGCCGAGTTCCGAGACGGACGTGTAAGCCGCTTCAGGCTGTATGAAGAGCTGGCACAAGGCCATCTCCTCGCTTCGGAACATCGCCCCCATGTTGGCGCTTATTTATGTCCCTTTGCTTCTGTGAAAGATAAACTTGAGTTAATAAATAATTATTTTAGACTTAAAAGCATCGATAAACTGCAGATATTCACGGTTGTATCTGTGATTTCAAACAGTAACTATATTTTCAAAGTAGTCTGTGAGCTTCAGGGAAGTTGCGGACATGGAAACGAGAAAAGGGTAGGTATTTTCGCGATGACACTGTCTTCACACAAAGATATTTAGATGACGTATAATCACTCAATGCGTAAATACCACGGGTACTTAACTACGTAGTAATCACGTAATGAAGCTAATAATATTTAGATGCAATATATAAATGTATACGTATCACGATTTATTTTCAATGGCAATCTAATGAATTCGTTCGAGACGTGATTGTATTCATAAAATGCCTTCACAGTCGTTCTCGTATTACGGAATTTACGACCTTTATTTCACACCTGCAGCTGAAGTCAGCGTTTCTGTCATTTATATTTTTAACGACCTGTGTTTTTCATTTCCATGCTCAAGAATATCATACATTGCAATGAATATGAATATGAAAGGTCTTCATAACTGCTGCGCGTTTTTTATTATTATTTTATCTTTGTCTACATACATTTTTTCTTTTATGTGTATACTTTACTGACTGCGTCCTGCAGGTCGTCGGAACTATTTAATAGCATACCTAGTTATTTGTTTGGTTTTCGAAGAACTCTACTTTTTAACCGGCTTCTAAAAAGGAGGAGGTTATCAATTCGACCCGTATGTTTTTTAAATTTAATTAATTAGTCGCCTAAATTGCCCTTAACTGGCAGATATGAATATCTGCTAGTGAAACTCTTATGGAAATCTGTCCAGTTGATTCAAATATTAACCAGAACAAAAAGAGACAGATTTTTCTTAAATAATCGATTGATTTAATTAAACGTTTATTTAGCAACAAAAATAGCTTGTTTCACCTAAGGTTTTGTTGAAGATTTACAAATAAACGGTTGTAATTATACGGGTCAATATAGTATTAAGCCGAAAAGACGGCCTATACCTTAACAATTTGTGAACAACTTTCAAAATGGGATGTCCTGTAATGGCTAAAATAAAAAAAATGGCGGTTCTATACAAAAATATTCGATGGACTATATGAAATGATCGCCTGATTTAGTGGTTTTGTTCGTCATATTAAAAGTACTCTTAATGATTTATGTAACACTGCCCTTCCAAATAGGCGAAGTGTTCTGAGTAAACCTGTATACCTACAAATGTATGAATGAGGAAATTACCTTAATTAATACAATAATTACAATTATAAACAAACTAATTGACCTAGTTAAATACGAACTATTTATTAATACCTATTTAGATACGTATATAGCGTTATAGCATATAGGATATAGCGTTTAAAGGTTTAGAGATAAAATAAAATAATTGTGCCTACATACCTCAGACAAAATTGATGAAACCAAACGGGTGCATCTACGTGTAAAAATAATAAGCAACCAACACCCCACTGAACAAAATTTTGCGTAAGTTCGAGTTATGGCGGATCCACACTTGACATAGCGTATTTGTGTTAGAGATCGCGGGACCTATTAGGACAACTATTTAATGAATATACAAAAATTGTATTAGCACAGGGAATAGACGTCCCGTGTTTTAAGCCCTTTAATAGCATATAAAAACACAAACAGACAAAAGCACCTGTGGTATTCACCTTTCACCTTAGTTCAATTTCTACCCAGGGCAAACACTTGTGTGAATACGAATATGGTTTTATGTGTGTCTAATGTTTATGTATATATCATAAGTGTGAGTACAAAATTATACGTGTATTATGTCTATCTCCCATCGTATTTTTTTTTCTCTTTTATTGTATGAAAAAATATCGATCAATAATTATTATTCATGATGATACCTATTAGTAGTAAATTCGAATATGTTTTGCCAAGTGAACTGACTCCAATAAGGTTGTATCGCTAGTACGTACCTACAATCGAGTTCGCGGTCACATCACATTGAAATGGGAGCAAGTTATCAAGATATTTCAAGGTTGGGACATGAGGCCATGATTGCTTATTGCGGAACGCTATCAATTGATTTGACACTCATGTGAACATTACTACAGATATTTTCCGCCAGCAATATTAAGTGTTACCATTTTAAATTATACCAATTCCTCAATTATCTTATGTTAATTAATATTAATTTATGATAATTAATAACGTTTATTTAAGAAATCGGATTAATTAGGTTTAGGTTTACTTTAGTATAAACAGAAATAATACAAATCATAATGATTTGCGCTGCTAACTTGGACCTAATTTATGTACTACCTACGTTTTTTAGAAAGGGGAAAGAGGCCTATAGCAGTTGGCCCCGTGAGTTGGCCTCTACTGCATACCAATGTATTAAACTCCGTAATATATTAATCTTAAGCAGAACCCGCCTTCTTTAGGCCTTACCAAAATAGTTTTGGCCGTTCTGTTGCTATCTCTTTAATTTCAAGGGAGCATAAGGTGAGAACAATATCTTATCCATAATCGTTTTAATTGGGAGGTAAAACGTACAGTCCTGCATCCCCATCTCTCTTGAAAAAGACCGCTGATTGCGGTTGAAACTTGGATCAATTTCAACCGACACGTAAGAATATTTTAGTAATGTAGATATTCAGTTCATATGAAGTTTCAGAGTTACATAAATTAAGATTATTTCAAAGAAGTTATTTAAAAAAGGCGGATGACGTAGATATCATGTACCTACATATCGCAGAGTCAGCTAAATGTATTGGAAAGTTTATTTTATTTATTTAATTTGGCTTTGTGTTGACGAATTACAATATTACATTGCTTATTAAACTAATTGTTCTTAATATGTTATTGTTAAAAGTATTTATCGTTGAGACGAAGCATGCAATTAACGTTTAGATAACTTGTTAAAATATCAGTATTATTATTAAGTTTATATCATATACATAATATATGTCATATGTATGTGCAAAGGCTAGCTTTGAGTACTGTAATGGCTGTAATTATTTCAGTGAATTGTTTTCAAAACAAATTATTTCTGATCGTTAGGCAACGACTTCTGTACTAACCATTAGGTAGGTACGCGTATGTCTACGATTGAAACGAGAGCAAGTTGTTGACATTATGAAGTCCTGATGTGACAATCTGGCAGTTATCGCCATTAGAGGAGCAAAACAGATAATAATAATTGCTCTATATTTGTTGCATTATATACCTGATAACAACAAGTGCCTACTTACATTATTAATTTACCGAGAGGATATAGTAAATAAAGTTATTTCAAGCATTTAATAATAACTATAAAACATGGCAAATTTTCTTATACGCGTTATGGTAAAACCAATTTTTGACCGGGACTTCGTTAGCGTAGAATTCCGTGAAAGTGGAAAAGGAAGATTTCTTTCTGGTAGAAGACTTTTTTTCGACATATGAAATCATTAGCATGTGCCATATTTATGTACCATACATATCTGTGCTCCAAATACTAACCGGGTTTATTAAGAAGTTTGAATGTGGTTGGGCAACCAACATCCAAAACTGTTAGGTACATCTATAATAAAATACTATAAAATAAATGTGAAAGTATATAGAGTATGGACGTTCGTTGCTCATCCATGTCGTAAAAACTGAAATCGGACCAGGTTTGATCCTGGCTTGAACAATTATAGTTTGGAAAACCACAAACTACTTATTATCTTTAAGTAATTCAGAGTTCCATAGCTATTAATCTTTCCTAAACTTAACAACGAATACAACTAGTTTGTAATATTATAAAGTTGCCATGTTTAATGAAATTGTGTTCAAAATATGAAGTAAGTACCTTTAATAAGCAGTTTTCAAACGAGACAAAAATTTAATTAAAAATATTACAATAAATGGATAACATTTTCGACCTCTTATTAAAAAGCGTGACTAAAGAAATTTTCACTTCAAAAAATAAGAGTAATATATTAGACCAGAGTCAATCTAATCTAAGAGAGTTACTATTAACTACTATTAAAAATTCGAGAAAGCCTTCCAAATAAAAAAAATACTAGCAAGAACTCCAACAACGTATTTTAATTTTTTTTCACCAACTCAAAACCACTTTCAAGTTCAGTTTAATTTCAACCTCGTGAGCTATGAGTGTAAAATGTTTATTTTTTATTAAATAAAAGAGTTGTCCCCAACTCCACTAACCATGTCGAACCGTTGGTCACGCAGCCACAGAATAAGCCATAGTGACACTACCTCTGTCTACTCGACCATACGATATAGTGATTTTCATTGTAGTGTCCAACGCTGCTAATGATTATATACTATCATTACTATCACAGTCATTAAAACCTACTTAACAATGACCTTATTTTCAGAACAAATGGACGTTTTATTAATTTTTTAAATATTTTACGTAATTTGGTCGTCATGACATTAATTCAGCGTATGAAACAAACTTGCATAAGTACTGTACTTTCCTCTTACATACCTACTCGTAATATATGTATTAGAAGTTAGAACCTTTAAGCTTCATCTGTGATTATAGGGCAAACTATATATGTATGTGCGAAAGTTAGTTGGTAAATTTACTCAGTTTGCACATTTAAAACCACTGGTGATGACACCTGAGAGACTTGTACCTATGTATATTCACTTGGGAAAATACTCCGAGGTGCAGGTGGGATTCAAATCTACGACCTCACAATTGTGAATCACATATTCTAGTCAGCATACCTACACGTCTTCAAGCATACCATAAGAACATTTTAAAATACATTTTTCTTTCTCATGTGACGGACATTTTTCTGATTAAATTGTAATTTACTAGCTGTACGCTGCCACGCTTCGCTGTGGTACATTGTGATGCAAAATTTAGATAAAAACAATACTTTATGCGGATTATATATCATTCTAAAATTTCAGCTCGATCGGTGCACAACTTTTTGAGTTTTTGAAGGTACACAAAGCAACATAACATTTTTATATATAGAGATAATAAAGATTTAGGCGCTGCGCAAACGTAGACACTTTTAGTTTCCAGTTACCGACACCGACCACTTTTTGATCGTCGTTTGTGTCCACACGGATTCAACAAATGTTTACATGCGCAGGGAGGGGATGATTTCATATTGGTTCTATAGAAAACAAATATTCATCAGTAGCTTGTATGTGACACAGGACGCAAAAAGTGTCCACGTTCGCGTCCTGCCGTAATTATCGCTAGCTTTATGTTATGATTACTTTTTCATTACCTTTTCGTTGGTCCTAATAGTAGTATACGGCGAATCTAACCGCTAAAGAAGCCCGCGGTAGTTACGCATAATAGCAATGATTCAGATATAAAAACTGGATGATTGTTCGAGCGTTTCTCACCCAGTGAAGCAGGAATTAAAGTTCTCGGCCACTACAAGGCCGGCCGTTTTTGTCGATCGACAAAGCCAACGTTTTTCTGCAAACATGATCTTTCTCTGCGGGAATTGTTTCTTTTCAAATAACTTCCTAATCGGAATATCGAAGAAAAACATTGGACGATGACGTAAATGTTAAAACTTTTTTACAGTATAGAGTGACTGGACGAGCAGTAGGTATATGTACGTATATGCATGCGCCTTCAGACCAACTAACCTCAAAGGGATGCGCCTGATGGCAATCACGATGCTTGTCTACAACAGCACAGAATCACACAGCTATTGGAACAAGAAGAATCCAAATCAATATCTAGCGCACTTCGCTCTTCACCCAGAGAAATAAGATTATTTACCTCTATGCCCTCTATGTGTTTCCACTGTAAACATTTCCCCTTCAAGTTTGGTGGTAGAATAGCTAACAAAGGTGTGGTACTTTCTTATGCCGACTTTGCAAATAGTCCCATCACTACTAAGCAAGTTATACAACATTACTTAAATTATCTTATATCTCTCGGTAACAAGCGCAGTTCAATGCAGTGGATTGATTCACACATTTCACGTTAACTTTTCCTATTTTCTATGGAAATCGTATAAATGATCATCAACTAGGTAACTGGTACTGGTATCACAAATACAGATTATTTATAGGTAAAAACAATTTCACTGTACAAATTTAATAAAAAAAACAGTAAGTATAAATTCTCAATCCCAAATTGTTCTCCCAACTTTCCAACACCCATAAACCGCTAAATTAAAAATACACGATAAGCATTGAAACAAGCTGCTTATTGTCATGCTCTTTAATTTTCACTCGCGTGAGCGCGCCCAGGTTGATGTTGAACTAATTTGGGAAAAATTATGACCAAGCACACTCATTACAGCAATAGGCAAGATGACTAAAAAAATAGTCTGTCAGTTAGATTATCAAAACATATATTGTAAAAGGATTTTTTCTTTTGTTTCCAAGAAAAATTACGAAGTTACAATGGTTAGAAGTTTCGGAGTGACGTCACTTCATGGTACGATTTTTACGAATAAGTGACGTCACAATCCTCCATTCCGGAAGTTTTATGATCTATATCTTTGCCGATTAACCAAAATTTGGTATGACAAAAAATATATGTTCCATATAGTTCTATACTTACTATATTCTGTACCTATAGCTGACGGACTAATTCGAATGCTATATTTTGCCCAGTCGTCGTCTGAATTCCCTCTTGACTTTCAGCGTTGACCCAAACCAGCCCAACACCTTGAATATTGGTTTATTGGAGCTAAGGGGTATGAAAACATTTGTCATTTTTATTTACCACATTTCAATGCAACTGATTGATTAGTGCGTTGAAACAAGATATCTTTAACTTCTGACCCGTTCTACGTCAGGATGTAGGTATCTAATATAATCAAAAATATATATTTACACTTTATTACGAAAAGTATTATATCAATCCCTATAATAAGTAAAAGTTTTGCTTGATTTGAAAACGACGAATATGAGAAAAGTACTAATACAAATATATTTGTATATGTTAATTGTACGAAATTTAATGACTCCAGAGGTAGATATATTTCAGAAAGACTGACTAAAATACAGTTTATATAAGTAAGTTTTTAATTTCCACATGGATATTATCTAAGAAATTAGTAACGTTTGTCGGGAAAATACATGTCATTATAACAAGCCACTGAAAGAGTGGTTTTGTTATCCAAATTACTCGTATTCTAAAATACGTCTAATAGCTAAACTATTTATTTTATATCCTCGTTATTCGTCGTCCGTACTGGCATGGATAATTTGGTTATTTGCGTAAAATCCAACTAGCTTCAACCGAATTGAATCAGGCTTTATGACCACATCGTGTTTGTTAGCTCTTGTTTGAACTACCTACTTAAGTATTTACACATTCCCCTTGACGTTTATCTTATGTAGATAAGTAGGTATCCGTGAGACTGACTTGTATTTCGTCATTTATATAATTTACCAAAATTTTGTCTGTTCTTTTCAGCATGTTGGAAACATTACCTACCTACCTATATTGTGTTGTGTGTGAAATGTCCACCAATTGTTTATTTATTTACAAACTGAATCGCGATCTAAATTTCTATGTAAGTTAATGTTTTCTATATTAATTATGATTATATCCTGTGAAATGTTTGCAATATGAGTTCTTATTACAAATGTTTAAAAGCTAGATTTGATGCCTGGGATTTGAAAATAACAGACATTTGTTTGCTTTTATTTCAAATTATTTGTACCTAGCCATTTTCATGAACACCTGTTCCTTTAGATAGTATATGATACCTTATAGACCTATTCGCTTGAGTCAATATAGGTAATTCATTACTTTTACAACATTAACCAGCAGTTATAGTATCTATCTACACGCATTATAAAAGTGTTTCTGTCTTTTCAATGAACAACCCCACTGATAATTTTCGCAATTGTTTAGTTCGACTCGCGACAGCCGAAAGACAGACTTTGTGGTTCGCCGTTTAGCCATCTATTGATTATCTTATTTAATAAATAAATTTATTTATTTGTTTATTTATTTATTTATTGATTATCTTATTTAATACTGTTATTATCTTTTACTTCCATCTATTTAATTAGTGTTTTCGAACTCATCATACTGGTATCACAAAATTAAATGCATCTATAGAGGTGTAGTATATATTTGGAACCTACCATAGGTATTTATTCTAATTTTTGACAAATTTGTCTAAGTACATTCCTACCTATACAATTATTTGTAGTTTTAATCTACGTATGTCCAAACGCTGCATGACAAGAGTTTTGAATCGTTAATGAACGTAAGATAAACCAATCGAAGAAAAACGAGATCACATTTTAGTTCTTACGACAGTTGTAATAAAGCTCACGAGTAAGTATTTTCCTGCAATACTCTATACAATGTCACAAGCTTCTAAAGGTCGTACTTTTCAAGTTCCGCTTAATAGGGTCTTGCAGAACAGCTATGAAGTTGTAAGAGCCTTATTATAGTAACTCTCAATAAACCGTACCCTGGGTAATCGGAACGTCGCTGTAATCTGAAATTTCGAGAGATCTACCGCCGATGACCACTTACGATTCAATGTTAAGTTTTATCTGTAGTTAATAATCAATCCTTTTCTCCTTATGGCGTAAACCGTCTCTAAATGAAACTCACTACGAGAATTTATATGTAGGTACATAAGTACATCTAAGGCATACTCTTAGATTCCTTGGATGTACATATTTACTGTATCTTTTTCAGTCCACATCATTTTATTTATTTATTTTGCAGTTAAGATTACAGAACACTACTTTTTTTATTTATAGGAAGAAAGATGGTATTTGGACTCCACAAAATATGGATAAATATTCATGAACAAGCTCTGTGATAATTTTCGCGATTTCTGAATCTATACTATAGTAAATTTGTTCACTATGGAACACTTCCTTTGGGTGTACCACAGTCATCTGCGTAACCCAGACTACATATCCGACTGAGTGACCTCAAACCACGGAAGGATCTATACGCGTATGAACGTTTAAATAATATAAATGTCACGGTAGTCAGGTGTGTGTAAAGCCGCAAGTATTTGTTACATGGACATTAAAACTGTTATATTGCTAGAAATGACTCTCATGGAGATATGAACTACATATTACATGAGTGGATAGGTAACAAGACAGCCAAGTATAGGCGTACCACGAAATAATAGCATTTGGATGGCATTGTCAGGAGGCCGTGGGAATCGGGAAATCGGGAATCGGCAATCCTGCAGGTCTACTACGAAGTCCGATAAACGATATATCGGCCGAAGAAGACGTTTTATACCACGAAACACAATCGGTCGGTTGATCTGATCGGGCGTTTCGTTCATCCCGACCGATGCTGATTTGATAGTTTGTGTGTCATCAACCGACCGATATATCGTTTATCGGACTTCGTAGTAGACCTGCTGGTTGGCTTGACGACGGCGTTAGTTCCCATTTTGGGCCACGTGCCATTATTTCCATGTAAGGGTATACAGTGATGAAGAATGTTAAGATAATAAGAGATTAGAGATTTTATAACAAGTCAATGGCTTAACGATTGAGGGATATCGCGTAGGTTAGGGTTAGGCTACAAAATCACCTTGGCGGCTTAATGGTTAGAACGCCCCATTTTCAACCCCCGACAAAAAAAAGGGGTGTTATAAGTTTGACGTCGATGTCTGTCTGTCTGTCTGTCTGTCTGTCGGTCTGTCTGTCTGTCTGTCTGTCTGTCTGTCTGTCTGTGTGTGTGTCTGTCTGTGGCACCGTAGAGCTCAAACGGATGGGCCGATTTCGATGCGGTTTTTTTTATTTGAAAGTTAATATCCGTGCGGGTGTTCTTAGCTATGTTTGGTTAATATCGATTCAAAATGGCCGCCTCCACAAAATGGCGGACAAAATATTTCTTCACAACCTACCTCAATATGGGTATCAAATGAAAGGGCTTGACTAGCAGAGTACTAAACGCTATAACAAATTTCAAATTCAAGATGGCCGCCACCACAAAATGGCGAATTATACAATATTTTTCACTACTACCTCAATATGGGTATCAAATGAAAGGGCTTGATTAGTAGAATACTTTGCACTATGACAAATTTCAAATCCAAGATGGCCGCTACCACAAAATGGCGAATTACATTTCCTTTTTCACAATTCCCTTAATATGGGTATCAAATGAAAGGGCTTGACTAGTAGAATGTTGTACAGATAACAAATCTAAGGTAGTCGGGGGTTAATCAAAATTTTTAATTTTGTTCTTGTACAATCATAATATCGTGGGCTCGAATCCTGCACTTGTGACTGTATTTTTTTAAATGATGAAGTATAAGTTTGTCAACACCACTAGATATAACGGCGAAGGAAATCATCGTGAGAAAACCGGCATGCTACAACAAATATATATCCCTTGGGGATGTGGCATCCTTCACCCCGTACTTAGCCAGCATAGTGATTTAGTACTAGCAATGGGGACATAAAGTGGATGGCTTATGTATTTGCTATTCAAAAGATATCTCCGTAACACATGTAAGTAGTTTTCTAAGAAATTTATTTGAAATAATAATATTGAAAATATTAAATACAAAATATTAAAATATTTATTCATTTACATTTACCCGCGAAATGTTAACTTGCTCACACTAATGTTAGAAGTTTGAAACCATCAGATAACTTTGTTGGTAAAGTATGTCAATGGCCCAATGACTCAAGTAGGATCATATTTGTCGTCTGAGAAGTACATACATCCAATGTAAGTACTGTTTGAGTGCATTCTACATCCAAGAAATATTTAAAAACCCGAAATATAGTAAACAGTGACGAGACGAGCAGATCATGAGCTTGATGATAAGTAACGCATCTTGGCGGTAGAATAACAGGCAAAAGTGTGTCACCTCGCCTGGCTGACTCTGCATAGAGTCCTACCTCTGCTTCTTATGTTACACAATGTCTTAGTTATGTAAAATTTATGAAGCTAATTAAAAGAATCCTAGTCAAAACCTATAATTTGTACCTAAATATTATACTCATTTTTAACCGACGCCAAAAAGGCGGTTTCTCGATTCGACCATATATATTTTATTCACGATACATGAAATCGAGAAATATGACGACAGATTATAAATACAAGGAAACGAAAAACTAATGAATCTATCAATCTAATTTGCCAGACAATTCTAACCGAATCTTCCACGACACTGAATAGAATAGCAAATCACAACACATTACTTCAGATAAATCTGGCAAAGTTAATAAACTACAAACCGTAACGGGCCAAATAACAATGTAGCAGATTATTTACCAGCCACAAGTTATAAATACCGACGTAAACTATCAGTTCCGTTGTATATTTACGTAAGTACGCGCTTTAGCGAGAATCCCGCAAGATGCTTGCCTTCAAAGTGGGAATTAACTGATACCAACCGCCAAACAATTGATACATTGCCGCTTGAGATAAACAACTATATTTAACGTAAAATGAACCAGAACCAAACCGCAAATAAATTCCACTACCAATAATACAAGGTTAAACAGATTGAACTGCATTGAGACGAAAAGGGCGTTTCCTAATCATTATTAATTCGAACCTCCTTATTCCCAATATTTTTTCAAGGACACCTATATCACTCTGCAACCCAAACTTAATTTTCAGCCACAATCGGCAGCCTTTTTCAAGGTACGCGCAACTGCATTTCACGCATTCCCCTTGAAAATAACAAAAAATTATCCCAATGTGTTTTCTTTCATGTATCGTATTTTTATCGATATTACGAGTAGATTTGGTCTTGTCGGCCACCTGGTCTGATGTTAAAGGACGATGCGGTCCATTTTATAGTAATACTAGCGGCCCGTTCCGGCTTCGCTCGGATATTGTCACATAAAGACCATTAATCGAAATAAAAACTATCCTACCTTTCAAGTTAGATCAAACTGCACACGGTGTGTAAATTTAATTAAAATCCGTTAAGCAGTTTAGGAGTTCATTGCGGACAAACAACGTGACACACGTAATTTATATACATTACGATTTACGCAAGTAAATGAACTGAAATGAAATTAACCTTACACCGAAAACCGCAGGACTCTACTGTTAGCTCATTGAGTTTGTCCTCTATGTGTTATCTACATACATAATTCGCGTATTTTTGACTTAGTGCAGTCTTTCTGTGTAATCCAGCATTTGAAAGATCTTTCGCGAAATCTGTCCCTGAATAGACTTAGGTAAGTTTTGACGATAAAATATGTAACATTTTATGGTCAGACGATAAGACGATACTTGAATACGTAAAGACGATACTTGAAATTAAACGCAAATAGCCGTTGCTAATGAGGTTACGTGAAACGAATCAATTTTAGCCAGTAATCTGCCTGATTTATCGTCCAATACCGAGTAAAATATAACTAAGAGAATATAAACAGACACGATAATAATAAACCTAAATTTCTGTACAAGTAAAATGTTCGTGTAAAATAGCACAGTGACCAAGTCGTAAGTTCGAATTCCGTTTGCACCACTGAGTGTTTTCCCAAATACCGTGAGTGTGTGGTGAAGGGAAATGTCGTGAGGAAACTGGTATGTTCTAGGTAAGACAATTTTTTAAGTGAATTATCTTATGTCGCACCACAACAGATTTTTCGTGGGCTGTGAATTGAATTCTAGCGTCACGCTCGGGAATGATAAGAACTCTTCGGATAAGCTCGGGACCATGGCCATTGGCCATCTAGAAATACGTGAGCATTTTCCATTGGCTGCCGCATTTCTAGATGGCCATGTTCATGGCTACGCCATGGTTCACTTGCGTAGTTTCCAAAGTAAGCTATCAAATTCTGAGTTATAAGTTTTCACTTCTATCAGCCCCTATGACTGGCAACTTTTTTTTCGATAACATTATTTGACAAACCGCACTTGACCAGCGTGATGGATTAGGTACACCCTAGAATCCTTGTGAGAGAAGTCCCTGGATCCCAACAGAACGAACATAAAGTGAGCTGCTTGTCCGACTATAATTTCTATTGCGTATATACCGACCAGTCTAATTTGCGAACATTCCGCTCTCCCAATCCTCCCAAATATGCATTTACGCATGTAATGTATAGTCAATATTGTGGAATAAAATAAATAAAAATTGAATTGTGGTTCACAAAAAGAAAAACGCAGAAGGAAATAATACCAACAGCGCTATAAATACGTGATTGCAAATCGATAACATTCGGCGTGTTCAATTAGCGACCTAACAAGATTACCTATTCTTAATGCTAGATACAATAATAGCCTCTACCAGCACTAGCTGTGTGATACAAATTCCTTCTAAAATTTATCAATACTAGCGGTTGCCAAAAGGTCGAAATTAGACCATAAAGCTACAAACAAATTAATCTCTATATATAAAAATGTTATGTTGGTTTGTGTACGCTTCAAAAACTCAAAAAGTTCTACACCGATCAAGCTGAAATTTTAGAATGATATATAATCCGCATCAAGGATTGTTTTTATCTAACTTTTGCATCACAACGTTCCACAGCGAAGCGTGGCAGGGGGGTACAGCTAGTTATAAATAAATAAATACATATTGATGGACAACTCACACACAAAAATTAAAAAAAAAAAAGAATTTATTTGATTAAAGTTTTTGTTTGATAAATCGTCAGCTGATGTAACTTAAGTAATTTTTAAAGAATGTTCAATGTAAGGTAATAAAAAAATAATCAAAATAAAGAAATTTTTAATTTGTACCTATACTTCCTGTTTAATACAATCGTTTGGTGGTTTCCCTAAGTAGAAAGTTTCCTGGGAGTTTTTGAAATGGGTATTTTGATACATTTTCTCGTCCTCTTTTTGAATGATAGATAGAGTGTGATAAGTTAACAAGAACAAAATTAAAAATTTTGATTAACCCCCGACTACCTTAGATTTGTTATCTGTACAACATTCTACTAGTCAAGCCCTTTCATTTGATACCCATATTAAGGAATTGTGAAAAGGAAATGTAATTCGCCATTTTGTGGTAGCGGCCATCTTGGATTTGAAATTTGTCATAGTGCAAAGTATTCTACTAATCAAGCCCTTTCATTTGATACCCATATTGAGGTAGTAGTGAAAAATATTATATAATTTGCCATTTTGTGGTGGCGGCCATCTTGGATTTGAAATTTGTTATAGCGTTTGGTACTCTACTAGTCAAGCCCTTTCATTTGATACCCATATTGAGGTAGGTTGTGAAGAAATATTTTGTCCGCCATTTTGTGGAGGCGGCCATTTTGAATCGATATTAACCAAACATAGCTAAGAACATCCGCACGGATATTAACTTTCAAATAAAAAAAACCGCATCGAAATCGGCCCATCCGTTTGAGCTCTACGGTGCCACAGACAGACACACACACAGACAGACAGACAGACAGACAGACAGACCGACAGACAGACAGACAGACAGACATCGACGTCAAACTTATAACACCCCTTTTTTTTGTCGGGGGTTAAAAAAGAGATATCGTCAAAAAACTGCTCTTCTGCCATTTTTTTTTTAATATTAGCGACAAAAATACGAAATGGCAAAGTTAAAGTTTGAAGAGCACAACAAAATCTTTAAAAATACCCAATTTCAAAATCCTGGGAAAACTTAATGTCTATATAGTACGGGGCTTAATCACGATATAATTCATTGTTTAATTACGAGTACCTCGACGTTCTGGGAAAACTATATAAGTAAGTCAATTTTATTAGGTATTTTAAGCAATAGCAGCCGTCGATTTACTTTTAATATTTTATGTGCCGTGTACAGGTGTAGTTGAGCGCATCAATGGCACATGATGTGAAACTTGTCACTTGTAATGCAAATATTTGGCTTGGTCCGTTATTCAATTTCATACAATGCTTTTATATAGTGAATAGTCACATAGTTATTATGCCCAAAGATATTGTGTGATGTAGATAAGGTATGCTCTACGTATGTGCATCAGTATAGTTAGTGAGTTTAAGTTAATAGGGTCCTGTGCCTTCTGGGTTAGTCAAAGTGCGGTAAGCAGTAGAGGTGTAGAGGACCTAAGGTGTCCTACCAACCATAGGGTGCCTTTACCCATAAAACTGTGTGATATTTATGTTGGTTTGATTTATCTCTTTTTAACCCCCGACAAAAAAAGGGGTGTTATAAGTTTGACGTCGATGTCTGTCTGTCTGTCTGTCGGTCTGTCTGTCTGTCTGTCTGTCTGTCTGTCTGTGTGTGTGTCTGTCTGTGGCACCGTAGAGCTCAAACGGATGGGCCGATTTCGATGCGGTTTTTTTTATTTGAAAGTTAATATCCGTGCGGGTGTTCTTAGCTATGTTTGGTTAATATCGATTCAAAATGGCCGCCTCCACAAAATGGCGGACAAAATATTTCTTCACAACCTACCTCAATATGGGTATCAAATGAAAGGGCTTGACTAGTAGAGTACTAAACGCTATAACAAATTTCAAATTCAAGATGGCCGCCACCACAAAATGGCGAATTATATAATATTTTCACTACTACCTCAATATATGGTATCAAATGAAAGGGCTTGATTAGTAGAATACTTTGCACTATGACAAATTTCAAATCCAAGATGGCCGCTACCACAAAATGGCGAATTACATTTCCTTTTTCACAATTCCCTTAATATGGGTATCAAATGAAAGGGCTTGACTAGTAGAATGTTGTACAGATAACAAATCTAAGGTAGTCGGGGGTTAATCAAAATTTTTAATTTTGTTCTTGTTATCTCTTGTAGAGTTCTAAACTGTGGTGTAACTATGTCATCTGAGGCAAAATTTTCGAATGAAGCTCTCTTTGTAAATTTATATTTTTTACTCGTAGGTACTCTGGTATTCTGGTTACGTTGCGTTTCGGCCGGGGACCCATGACATTTCGCGCGCACTGCTATGCCTCTGACGAGTGAATCTGAGCCAACGTCTGTGATATGTCCCAAGGTAACAAACTACAAGGTATACGGTTGTTCACGCTTCTATCGTGTCCACCATTAGAGCATTTAACCATGTCAATCCGACAATCAAGAGAATTTAGTCTGTTTATTACCCATCAGTAGATATATCACGGTCAATAACATCAAACTTTGCTAAAAAATAAAACGCAATGGTTAAAAGTTAAAAGCATGTTCCTTAATAATTGTATCAATAATTTTACCTATAATAAATGGTCGATTTTATAAAAGTAGTAATTTGCTTTAAAATGTTTTAAACAAATCACTATTCAAATGATATTATGTGGGAAAAATAACGTACGTAATATATGTAGAGGTATACCTATTAGATTTACATGGATAATATAACATTTTTTAAGCTACGAGTATAAATAAGTACGGTTAATTTTTATACGTGTGTGGACACCGTACATACCATAAATAGTTATGGATTAAAGACTCTAATTCCCCATCATCAGGTTATTGGTTCGAATTCCGAATGTCCGTCTGAATATTTATCTAAGTGCAGAATGCAGACGCGCAGGCTTTCGTATAACACAGTTCCAAGACTTAGTGAGATAAAATATTTTCTAAATTCATTGTAGTGTTTCTAGCGAAATAGACATAAAGTGTGAGAAGTAGAAGAGAAGGATCCAAATCATCGCAATAGTATAAAAACAGTAATCACAAAAAGTGGGTTGCTTAATGTTGTGTTTTGACCTTTTCACAAATCTCTGTTCGTAAATTTCATTCTTAGTACCTAGACATATATTTTACTATCCAAATAACAACCCCTCCAAATCTACATTTAAACACTGAATTCAACTACATATACACACTTGCGCACTTGCCGTTCTGCAAACCTGAGGTTTAAAGCTTAGTCACAGAATAGATAATGGCTTAATTAAGTAAAGTTTTAAATAATTTATTAATTACGTACAGTTGTTTAACCTTCAGGATTTGAACTCATATTATGTATAATCAATGCACTAGTTACATTGCGTAAACATACATGTTATGTACATAGGTACCTATGTAGGTACATATTTCCAAGATACTGTCCTACTGTTGGTTTTGTAAGAAAATTCTCCTATAACAATGTTATCTAAGTGATCAATTTTGCAACTTATTGCTTGTCAGATAAGAGGTTCGAGTTCAGAATACCGACAGCTCTGCACAAGACTCATCAAATGATAAAGGCGACAGCATTTCATAAGAGTTTGTAACTATATTGCTAGGATATACATATATTGCTACCAATACTGACAGAAGTTATTCGCTATTGTAATCCTGTAGTAGTTTTTAATTTCACAACTACTAATAAACTAATTGCTAGCTTTTGTAGTGGTACGACTCTTTGCCGTGTCCTTCTGGGGAAGTACCAGAACTGTGCTTCCCTAGTGTACAATGTGCAAGTATTGCCATGTTTCTGTTTGAAGGGAAATGTATACATAAAAACTACAGGCCAAGGAAAGGAGATAATTACTGTGTTGTAATGAGAATCCTTTGCTTACCAACAGGCGTAACAGGCATGCCTTACTCGTGTCATTACTCTTATCTACTGGTTACTCTACTGGCTGGTTACTACGGTACTACTTATTGCTGAGAGCAATTTCTTCCCGACGGAAGAGATTGCTCTCAGCAATAAGGCCGCCACTTGTGGTGCTAGTTCATAAGTTTTCACTGTATTTTTTGATTTGTTATACTTCAATAAAGAGTTCCCTATCTAATAAAAAAAATCATTTTTATAATTTAACATCTGGTACAATTGTTTTCAAATAATCTCAACCATTAGCAAAATGCGATCGTGTTTTGGTAGGTACATATTATAGCAGTCAAGACCTATAACCTATAACGAATAATTTAATCGTCGTATAACTTATAGATACCAAATAATTTAATTGCCGTTGATTGATATGAAGTCATTTACATGAAAGATTATAAAAGTTAATATTTCCAGTAGAAAATTTCCTAAAAAACATTAAAAGTATGTTATTGTCACGTCAGGACCTAATCTTTAGAACAAGTTCGATGCTCGAGATGGCACTTGAACCTTATCTCAATGTTGAAATTGAGTTTCTTTATCAAGACACGTGACTATTTACTTAGCCGTTTTAATTACTCAAGAAACTAAACCGGCGTTCTTATCGGGGAGAAAATTAAAAAAAAAGTGACTCAGAGGAGTAATTGCAGAGAGTATCTACAATCGTATCGTAGTACTTCGAGAAGGATTAGTACCTACCTAGTATTAGTACTACAGACAGAGTACAACATGTATTACGTTGGTTTTTTTATTTTAATATTTAAGTTTAGTTTTAATTATTTATTCGATTTTCTTCCCGCTTTTGCTATTTCTTATTTGCGCATTTCGTTTCCTGATGTGTCCACAGTCCACGCCTTATTTTCCATCATAAAGTTGGCTTAAATGTAAGGATAAGACCGCAAACTGTCGCACGCACGTATTATTACTGAACAGCCCTAGAGGCAACCGGCGGATGTGGCGATACAAGTCAGCAGATTGGGACGAGATGCGCTCTTTCTTTGCATCTTACCCGTGGCAGCCATTGTGCTTCACTTCTGGTGATCCCTCAGTCTGCGCGGATGCTGTGACTAATGTAATACGAACGGCTATGGAATATTTCATTCCATACTCTGACGTCACATTATCCAGCAAAGCTCGCCCTTGGTTTGGTTCTCAATGTAAAAGTGCTGAAGCATTTAAACATGAGACCTACCTAGCTTGGGTTGATGCTCGACAGCGTAGGGCAAAGGATATACACCAGAAGAAGAAAGCGTTCAACAAGGCTGCTAAGGCATGCAAAAAGGTTCTTCAGAGGGCTCGTTTTGACCACATTAGTCGAATAGGGAACAAATTAGCTTCGTATCCTGCGGGCAGCAAAGCGTTTTGGTCTCTAGCTAAATCGGTCGAATCGAACTTCTGCCGCCCCTCACTGCCTCCAATGCTGAAACCCGATGGGACACTGGCTCACACCGCAATGGAGAAGGCAAACTTGTTTGCATCTCAGTTTGCGGAATCCTCGCGTCTAGATGCTGGTAGCGCGACACCTCCTACTTCACCTGGCTGTCCGACTTCTATGTCAGAAATACATATTCGCCAAATGGAGGTTCGCAAAGTGCTACGCAATCTGGACGTGAATAAAGCTAGTGGCCCAGATGGCATTCCTGCCGTAGTGTTGAAGGCTTGTGCGCCTGAGTTGTCTCCAATACTGACGCGCCTGTACAGACTCTCTCGAAACTGGGCAAGTACCGAAGTCTTGGAAGCTTGCCAACGTGCAACCAGTACCCAAAAAGGGTAGTCGTGCTGACCCTGCCAACTACAGGCCAATCTCGGTCACGTCCATACTCTGCAAGACTATGGAACGTGTCTTAAACCACAGGCTCCTGGCGTACCTAGAATCGAACGACCTCCTCAGTGACCGACAATACGGGTTTCGCCGAAACCGGTCCACTGGGGATATTCTAGCGTACGTCACTCACATCTGGAGTGAAGCTATCGAGAAGCACGGGGAAGCACTTGCAGTCTCCCTGGATATCTCGAAAGCTTTCGACAGGGTTTGGCACGATGGCCTTTTAAGCAAGCTTTCAGCTTATGGTTTGTCTCCAGGTTTTATAACGTGGATATCGGACTTTTGAGGGATCGATCCATACGAGTGGTCATCGATGGATGCTCGTCGGATCAAATGGCTATTAATGCCGGAGTCCCTCAAGGGTCGGTGCTCTCTGCGACACTCTTTCTGCTACATATCAACGATCTGTTGAAGCCCGGTATCTTTAGGTACGCTGATGATAGCACCGTTGTAGAGAGCTACATATCGAGCGAGAGCCAATAGGCAGCAAACTCAGGTACTGAGAGAGTTTGATCGAGCGTTTAAACTTGACCCTTGAGGCAGTCTCTAAATGGGGCGATGCCAATCTGGTCAGGTTTAACGAGGGAAAGACGCAGACGTGTCTGTTTTCCGCAAAAAGGAGTCCTTTCCAACAGACTCCTACTTTTCGCGGTGTATCCGTGCCGGTATCCGACCATCTCGAGCTGTTGGGCGTTACTTTATCATCGACTCTCAACTTTGGCTCGTATATCGAATCTAAGGCTAAATTAGCTGCCAAGAAACTAGGTGTCCTCTCAAAGGTGCGAAGGTACTTCAAGTCTGAACAGTTGCTAACGTTATACCAAGCACAGATTCGCTCCTGTATGGAGTACTGCTCGCACCTTTGGGATGGATCGGCTAAGTATCAGCTGGAGGCTCTGGAATCGATCGAGAGACGTGCCAAAAGGCTCATAGGCAATGACATTCTCGTGCGAAAAAGACTACAAAGTCTCGAACATCGCCGGAAAATTGCTAGCTTATCGGTTTTTTATCGGATACACTTCGGAGAGTGTGCGACTGATTTGTACGATCTAATACCACCTTGCCCTTTTTTCTATCGGAATGCTCGTAGCTCGAAAAAGCGACATCGTTTCATGGTTGATGTTCCAAAGACACGAACGAAGAGATTTGACTCTACTTTTGTGATAAGAACGTCTAGGCTGTGGAATACGTTGCCTGAGAGGGTTTTTCCCGATAGTTACAATCTTTGTGTTTTCAAATCGAGAGTGAATCGGTTTCTTCTAGGTAAACACGCTTCATCGCAGACCGCATCATCGTTTAACATCAGGCGAGATGGCAGTCAAGTGTAAACCTATAAAAGTTAAAAAAAAAAAAAAAAAAACAAAAGTGAAACAAAGTAGAACGGGTTAATAACTGCAAAAAAATTGCGGAACAAAGTTTGCCGGGGTGAATCCATAGGTACCTACTTATCCCGGGAAAGAGAAATTAATTAGTAGTTATAAGTGTAAGTAAACTATAAAACAAAGGTTGAGTTCAACAATAATAAAACATTCCAACAGGAGTGTCTTACAATACCAACATTCTACTGAGATAGCGTAAAACAAACTAAGGTAGATAAAATACTTTTACTTTATCATTCATACATCGTATTTTATATGTAGATATGTACCTTGCACATGTAGAAAACTGTTGAACTGCGAGACAGATAAAACTTATCACTAAAATAAAAATAACATTGCACCATTTCGTTGTCAAGTTAAACTGAATTTACAAGGCAAACAACATAAACAATGAAAGCAAAATGATACTTAACTCGTGAAATAATAAGAATATTACAAAACAGATCGACTAAGCAAATTGGAAATTATAAAATTATCGGATCGGAAAAAACTATTTTTAGGATTTATAATACTAATCTTATTATTCTTCACACCATTCCTGAGAAATCGTTTATACTTCACAGGCTAAGTGGATTCACTTACGAAATATTTGAGTTTATAACAAAACACTGATAACTTGAACAAAACATAGGATTTCTTAGCGTCGTGAATTTTAAAACGCAGAAAGCATTCGATCTCATCAAGTATTTAACTCGTGATAGCGCTAAGCAATTAATGAGGTGTGTTGTTTTATGTTAGTGACGCACGGTTAGAGTCCTTATTTTGTAGCGGTTAAGGTATAACGTAAATTAAAATTGGACGCACCAGTGATCGTGTTTTCGTGGGGTTTATGCTTTCGATGTACACGTGAGTCGCGTTTGCCGCGCGGTTTAGAACTGACGATCAGTGTTGCCATGTTGGTGCGCCGGCATGTGACTTCGTGATTTGAACGTTATTTCATACGACATAACACTTTTTGTAGGGAATTTGGGGCTGGCGGTTATGCGTCGGCGCACCACAGGAATTTTGAGGGAGCATGTTTCTATACATACGGGCACATGGATACTACCTGTGTACCTAATATAAATAGATAATACTCACCTATCGAATACCTGCACGTGCATTCTCATAGTACACTTGTTTGATATGGAGAACTATCGAGTATCGAACAGGTACTTAGTTTGCAAAATTAGATGATACAGTAGCGTGTAAAATCGAGTCACCATTCAATTTCCGAGTACTTAGTCGACAAAATAAATGAATGTAATATAATTTAGAATGTCGTAAAAACTTTGCTTTAAAACTATGAAATACTTGTTTTTAGTCTAAACTCTGCCTGATCCTGTTTCGCGATGGGTATGTATGTACTGTCTGGGTAGCTCTAAACAGGTACTTATCTCCTAAATAAGCGTACTCCATCCTAGGTCACGGTATTGTATAACATCAGGCAATTCCAATATGAATGAAAGAATTAATATTAGTAGAATTGCATTTCAATAAAATTTTAATTTATATGCCTTTGATTCATAAAATATTATTGACCGACTATTGAAATATTTAAATACATGCAAATGTACAGTAAGTTATGTAATAAAAGTATGCTTTATTACAAAAACTTATTTCAAATACTCCTAACAGCGCGGATTATTTTAATTATATAATGTTAAATTAACAAAACATCAACACATGATTTAATTACACAGCAGATACCTAAGTCTTGATCTGAAACAATGTTATCTCTTAGATCAGCTAATTTGAATAACATAATAATAACTCGTTAGGTATAAAATTATCTATGACAATTAACTGATATTTGAAGTATAAATAATATTGATATATAGGGTTATATAGTAAAAAATACTCACATATCTATATGAGTCCAATCCAAAGTTCCACACTCCCACACCGACTGGTCAGACCGCGGTTCGGTTATTTTCACCTGGCATCAGCTGATGATAAGGCAGATGAGTGATATCTCGTGATCTCGCCGCTAGGTTGGCAGCACTGCGAAACAGCCTCACGACCTTGCCGCCGACTCATCCCCGCGCTCATACAAATACCTTCCAATCAAACCATTTACCTCTCTATTACCATGCAATACGTACTACTACAAACATAAAAGTAACTTTGTAAATTTATTAAACAAAGTTGCTCTACGGCCCGACCCACGTTTCTATAGAACCAGAAGACACTAGCGTATATTTTTTATCTTAGCATGAAAATAATTAGTTTTGTTGTGTTGGCCAACTCAATTTACAAATTGTAGAAACTATTGATACTCATAAAAAAATAATTTCGATTGTGAAAATTCACTTACTTATTTGGTATTTAAGTCCTAAGTTACAGAGTTGTCACTGGATTTATTTAAATCATCTAAAGTAGCATAGAGCGGTTTATGTATTTGGGTTAATGAGTCTCTTATATGGTTTTCAGCTAATCGTGTTTGTATTACATAAGGACCGCTTTTTTTTAGTTTTAACTACGTCTACAGGCTTTATAGCCTGGGACTGGCTGGTTGACAAACAAGGCACAGCATAAATTGACTTGAAATTTTTATTTGCGTAATGTTCCTTCGAATTTACCGAAACACTATCTTTCTTGGGTTTAATTAATAGGTGTTTCAGAATCGAAGTCGAACAAATGTTCGACTACGTCTACTACGTTGTACGACCACTGTTCGACGCAACGTAATGTTATGCAGAACTTCTACATATGAAGTACGAACACTATCGTCTTGGTTGGAGACTTGTAAACGATAGCAAATGTACATAAAAATTAAAACAGCGCCCGTAGTGAAAGGAAAAAAATACCTTATTGTGCACAGCTTAAAACTCATTGTAGACTGGGCTCATAGCTTAGTCCGTAGTGAGTCTGCTCACTGAGGTAGTGGGTTCGATTCCGACCCAGGACAAACATAAGTGCGATAGATACGGATGTTTGTTCTGTGTCCACGAGTTTCGATGTATAATAACTTTGGTATTTAAAATCATGTACTATATGTGTTATATCAATTATGTGGCGTCAATAGTAAGTACAAGCTACTCCTTAGTTTAGCGCTAGGTGGTGCTGTGTAAAAAAAAAACCTTTAACATTTTATACGCGACAGTAGCGAACAAAGGCTACTCGTACTTCGCCGCACCTATAGCAACTCATCATGATGATACTTTCATGATGGGTCAAACTTTGGATGACCAAAATGAGATATACACATAGTCACGCCAAAGTTATTCTGTCAGTTTGTGTACTGTTATTATTTTATACTGTACTGTTGACATATACATCAATCAATATCTAAAATGCTTAGTAAATTTCTCATAACGCCAGTTTTGACGCAATGGAGAATTATTTTTGCAATCTGTCTGCTGGCATTCTGAAAACGACGTGGTTGAAAATTGTTGGTGTGATTGTAGATATGCTCTGCGTATTCTTAATAATAAAAATATACAAAAAATAATTCCATTGTACGTTTATTTTCAACATGATATGAATAAATAAATTATCAGGTGCACAAAAATTGTAAAATAAAACACCCTAAACCATCTATGCATTTAAATGCAATTACAACTAAATAAGGAACATTGATGACTACATGAACATTTCTTACAAACTTTGAACTGGATCAGAGAGCCACTATCGGGATTCTAAAAAGCAATTTTTAATTTTACCCACAATTATTAAATTTTATAATTTTACAGATAATCTCATGTCAACATTAATTATGCTGCCCTTGATTGATTTTGGACATCGAAAAAAAACATAATTTCGAAAGATTTCGTGTTAGTTACGTGTTATACTTCCGTGAATCGCCTCTTATATAAGATTTAAATATCCAATAATAATAGAAAATAGAGCAGATATGTAATTCCACGAATTTTTTTATAAAATGTTTAAAAAAAAACTGAATTTTGCACAGATGTCTTGGGCTCTTTCTTAGGTAACAATAAATTTTTAAAAGCTAAAAATTCGAGGGTTTTAATTCAATTCAATGGCAATACAGTTCTGATGCTAGCGCTATGGCGAACAGATATCATTACCTACGTGTTGACGCTTGGCATAGGTATCTTATGTTCTTATGTCTCTGGTCAACATCAATACCCAGATAGCATGTGCACTGGCTCCAAATTATTTTTTTATTTACATATAAATTATGACAAAGTAAAAAAGTGAATTTAAATTCAATTGTGAATCAATATTCATGTAAATTTGCTAATTTTAAGGTCTTCATTTTATAATCTTCACCAAAGTTATCTGCCTTATCTGCCGTAGAGCTACTGAAAGTATCTAGTTTATGTTGTGTATGTAAGTTGTAGTTTATGTTGTATATTTAAAATGTATTCAACAAAAACTTTGGCTTACTAAGACAAATATTTTAGTGAACATTATAAAAACATTAGTTAACTTAGTATCATTTATCTCAGATGTACAAAGTTTGATTACAGATTTCCATTAGATTTTATACATATTAGGTCCCTAATTCAGTGGACCCTATTTCTCAAAAACTGGAAGTGTCACTTCTGATTGACACTTTTGCAACTCGGTAACATACCATTTGTTCGAAAAGAAAAGCAGTTAACACATTCTAAGTTTCTCTTTTCCTAGTCAGAATGAAACCATTTACGTACTATTTCAAAGTCTATATTATCTGCTTTAAACTATTACAGTGTAATGGTTGAAAGCAGACACCTTCAAACTTTTGTCAGTATACTTAAACACTAATACTAATATAGGTACACTCCGCGAGGCATAAGCTGAGCTTTGCATTTGTGTGAGTGTACATGGATAGTGTAGGTGTGACAACCGGGCCTTAGGCGCGGCGCCATTCTGTCTCGCCGCGCTCCTGCCTGATTGGTGATCACTCACACTAATGCAAAGCTCAGCCTATACCTCGCGGACAAAATTTCAAGCTCCTGCCTGATTGGTGATCACTCACACTAATGCAAAGCTCAGCTTATACCTCGCGGAGTGTACATAGCGCTAAAACAAAACAACATAAAACGAGGTATTGTGAGGTAATCAATGTTAGAATACTTAGAACGCTTCTGGAACAATCGGTACAGCTTACGAAATAATAACAGTTATAGAGATTTCTCATTTTTCCAATAATTTACATGACATTTAATAGCCATTACACAAATCAAGTAGCGCTGATATTGTCTTAGCTAACGAGTGATAAAGACAGTGATATAAATTGCAATAAAATGTTTGCAATTAGTTTACGTTTTTCATATTTAGCGACAATAACTTGATTATATGAACCTTTTTTTTAAGTTTCACATAATCCAACCCTAATGGCGAACATTCCAAGCGTGGCATTTACAATATTTCGCATAAATATGTATAAACGTATAGAGGTATTGCAAATACATAGGCATTATTTTATTATTAATTACGACATATTTACCGTGTAAAGGGGCAGCCACTATTTCGTCACAGTTACATGCAGCATGTTTACGGGTAACGTCCATTCCATAACGTAAAAACAGATTACAACTTTGCTTCAGTAAATTATTACTTTGTTCATTTCTATTTTCTAGTTAAAATTCTACCTATTCATTGAATCCTTGGGACTTGTGATGTAAAAAGTCTATATTATAATAAAAAAATTCTTCTAACTCATGTTAGGTCATACAGGGTCTGAAACAAGTATTCAACAAATTAAAAAAAACTCTCGTAACTATTGTTTCTTATTTTATTAGATCACACATATTTATGTAGGCAAGCAAAGCAAATACTCATTAGGCCACTAAGATCCCTGCCTACCACAGCTAAAAAAACTTTGAACTGCCTGGAACGATTTTAATAAAACGTAGAGAAAAAGTAAAACTCTCCGCTAATTCACTTTTCAAACAAAAACAACGTCGCTTTGTTGAGTTGTGGGTTAAACATTTATTATTAGAAATTCAGATGTTCTGTCTGTAATGTACTCAAAGTAACACAATATACAGCGTAGCGCTTTGGTGCCGACATTAAATGAAACCACCTATAAAATATCATATTTTGACCTATTCTGTCAAATTAAATTTCAGTTATCGTTATTATTTACTGAGTTATTCGCAATTTTCCGAAATACCATAATAGAGCAGGCTGTATCTAAAATTTCCTGTTCAGAGGTCATTACACCGCAGCCCACAGTCCATCCGATTTATCAATTAAAAATCAGGCGAAAAGCAAATACTAAAGAAACGAGATAGGTGATGTCCTGCAACATACGTGCAAACCGTACGCACGTTGTGAATGAAATGCAGACGAAAGAGAAATAATGCACACGCCTATTAACTAATGTTAAATGTAGTCTTTCTCTTTCTCTAATTTTTCACTAGTTTTGTACTAGCCGCCGGGATGCGAAGTTGACCGTGTTGTCCCTGACACATTTCTCTAAATGGCGCGCTAAAACTTTTACTGTAAATCCTTAACTAGGGAATTTTGTAATCTAATTATTCGGGAAAAAGACGCTTACATGTTATTTTTGTTCGTTCTTTTAGTGTAATTTATTTTTAGAGTCAGTGTCAATAAGATTAGGTTGCTTTTCGTTTTGTTTTTGTGTGACTCTGATTGTGTTGTGAATAGTTATTTAATTAGTGACGCCGAACGTACAGTGTTTTCTGAGTGTACCTATGCACATGTGATTTTAGTCTGATAAGTCCTACAATAGGATTTTGAAAATCGACCCAGAACATGTTTTCGACCGTTTAAAGCTTGTAAGTATACTAGCAACAATTATTCGATTTTAAACAAAATTACCTTTTCTCTCAAAGGGTTTTATTGGTTAGATTGTTTACGAAATTTAAATCGTATTGCGAGAAGTTGTTTTTTATTTTATTTCTTAAGAAAGTTGTAGGTACCAACCAATTCAACAGCTTTCACGCTAAATGCTCTTTGTTATTACCAAGTGCTGGTCTAGTCCCGCGTATTATTTGGTAGGTATTCGATTTATTAGTGATGAATAGGCATAAAGTTGACGGGGAATCCCCGTCCCCGTTCCAAACTATCGCGCATTTGTAAGTACCTACCCCTCTCGACCGGGGCGGCGTTGCCGCGTCGTGCGCCCGCGCGCCGCGCGCCGCTTGTAGATAGGTACTTTCGAGCGACGTTGCCAGCTTGTTTTACGAAAAGCGAACGTAAATCACGCACACATTGACGTTGAATGAATCTAGTGCACAGGATGATTTTCATTCTATCGCATGATACAATTACATATTTAGTTTCTTAGAGAATATATTTTTTTCAAATAAGCGAATACTAATTTTTCACACCTTTTGTATGATTACTGGTCAGTAACCCTACCCGTGTGTTCATTTAATGTCGGCACCAAAGCGCCACGCTGTATGTGATGTCAAATACTATGTAATATCTTATATGAGTAGTACCTAGGGCGGTTGGCCTCACGTCGTGTCTTTCAGCCTAGTTCTTACAACGTGATTGAGCAACATATACAAACTTTCACATTTATAAAAATACTAGATGTCCGCCCCGGCGTCGCCCGTGGTACATATATAGCACTCATCGGGATCCCGTACATATCCAACGGTGAAAGAATGACTGAAATCGGTTCAGTCATTCCTGAGAATATCGCTTTCAAACAAAAAACCTCTTCAGCTACCTGCTACGCCACCTGTCGGAAATTGGTCGTAAGTACCAACTCAGAGATTAGCAAAGGTTTTATATTCAAGAGGTTTGTAATCTGTGATATTCAATGACGCAATCTTTGACACATGCTGTCATGTGTCATGGTCAAAGCACGAAACGTACGAAATCTCTCAAAAAGGAATATTTTTTCCCGATTTTGTTACATTCTTGATTCATGCTCCGCTTCTATTACTAGTAGCGTTATGTTCTATAGTCTATAGCCTTCCTCGATAAATGGACTATGCAATAGATAAAGAATCTTTCAATTCGGACCAGTACGTCCCGAGATCCTAGCGTTCAAACAAACTCTTCAGCTTTATAATATTAGAGTATTAGTATAGGTAGATTAGTATGTTTTCTAAATACCTACTGAAGATAAAAGGATTTTCAGATAAGAAAACTCAAAAATAACCCATCTCGAATTGATTCCACACCAAAAATGCTGAAAAAAGTGAGTGTGTGTAAGACACATAACTTCTTAAGTAAATACTCGTAAATTTTTGAGAAGTATTACGAACGCTAACACGCAACTAACGCTCCTTATACGCTAGCCCAAACTTCGGTTTGCTGAGTGCGAGTTTTTAGCGTAAATATGACATTTATAAACTTATAGAAAGACAAAGAAATTTATAGCGCCTCTGGAGTTCTTTACTGACTCGACTGCCCTAGTGGCTTAGTTGGTAGTAGCTCTGCCTGCGAAGCCGAGGGTTCGATCCCCAACCAGTGCAAATATTTGTGTGATGAATTCAAATGTTTGCACTGTGTCTGGGTGTTTCTATGTATAATAAGTATGTATTTAAAACTATATAAGTATTATATCAGCTATCTGGCTGCCATCACACAAGCTTTGCTTAGTTTGGGGTCAGATGGTGTTGTGTGTGAATTGTCCACCACCAATATTTTTATTTTATTTATACCAATTTTATATTGACGTGCTCATGATAGAATGCGTTTTGTTGTTAACGAAACTGGCATTTAGCATACAGAACTTTGGGCTAGCCCAGAAGGAGCGTTAGAAGCACGATAGACAGAATAACTAATGTTTGGGCAAAAAGCGTTTGCCGAAGTATTATTATTCCCAAATTTTCATTTGGGAAACGTACTTTGGCATGTGATGCAATTGCACCACATGCTAAAAAACAGTTAGCAATATTCGGCAATTTAACAAATTATTACATAGCAATGTTTCATTTTACCATGTATTATACATATATATTTTGGTTATTATACTAATCAATTACTGAGCTCCGCTGGCCGCTACCGCAGCAGCATATTTCCTTTCCCGTATACAATAGGAGGCAACATTGCTTCGAAACGCGCACGGGTTTGTTGAGCTAAACCTCTTTCCAACCCCGTGTTCAATAGGAGGAACGCGTCCTCCAATCGCGCACGGGTATGTAGTGCAAACTGTACTTCTGAATATAAGTAGGTGTTCAGTACGAGGCATGTTGCTCGACTTCGCGAATAAATGCACCGCTCGAGTCTCGCTACTTTACAAGTTTTGGTTTTTGTACATTTTTATTCCATAAATTATTCTTATTACAATTTGACTCCGGGTGGGCTCCTGTCAGAAGCTCTGCGGTCAGCCCCGAGTGTCGCTTCTCTATACTCGGCCTGCGCTCCACTACACTTGACCATGGCTCGCTCCACTCAGGACCTCCCTTGAGCTTCTGGCTCCCGCATTTTTATATACAGTCCAGGGGTAGTAGCGACAAAGCGACAAGACCCGGTGGAGTCGGGGTGCAGGTCGGCTCTGAGTTCTTTCAGAAATGCTACTGAAAAAAGTAGCGAGACGCGAGCGGTGCATTTATTTGCGAATTCAAGCGCCATGCCTCGTATTGAACACGTATTTAGATGAACAGTTCGCGTTACAAGCCCGTGCACGATTGGAGGACGCGTACCTCATATTGAACACGAGTTTGGAACACACAATCCCGTGCACGTTTCAACGCAATACTACATCTTACTCCTCCTACGGTTACGGGAAAAGAAATACGCACCGCGGCACGCTAGCTTCGCTCGGTCGGCTGGCGCTTTGTTGGGGTCACAGTATTAACGTAACCTAACCCACTTTTTTAGCAATTCTAATCTTTCAGGTCTATTGCCATGTCTGATTTTATATTTCCGTGCAATCAGCTCGGATGATTGATGCGGCTGAATCTAGATGTGTTTTCGTGAATCTTGTAGGTATATTATCAACAACTTTGCGATAAGTTTTTTAGGAAGTAAAATTTGACGACAAATATTTTTCTAAACGGAAGGACGGTCGGTAGACAGTAGAGGTCTTCTGAGGCCAATTCCTATAAGTCTTTTTAAAAAAGAATGTTCTATGTAATTTTATTTTGAGCTATAATAACGATAACGATTTAACGCTCGATACAGAACGTGCCGAAGTAAATAAACACTAAACAGCCGCTAAACAGTGCTAGAGACGAAAAAAAACACTATTTTCTTGGGGATATGTTATGTATTGAGTTTTAAGAAAAGTTGTTTATTTCAAATATACAGACCGATTACCACTAACTATAGAGTAGACTGACGAGACGAGCAGGCCATGTGCCTGATGGTAAGCAATACGCCTGCCCATAACAGAATAGTGACACGCAGCTATTGGAACATGAAGAATCCAAATCATTACCTAGCACTGCACTGCGCTCTTCACCCAGAGATATACGATGGTTTATCTCTATGCCCTGTAATTTCACTAGAAACAATGCCCTTCAATCCGGAACACAGTGATGTTTTCACATAACTGCTTGGCGGTAGAATAACTGATCTTCCCCAGGCCAGTTCGGCTTCCGATGCGGTACTTCCCCAGGCGGACTGCAAACAATCCAGAAGTGCAGGTCGTTTGACTACACTTCGTTTAAGTCCTTAGAATGTTAATCATGAAACGGTGTCACTTCATCGAGCTCCGTGCAGCCCAATACAAAATGACAATGTGGTCGTCATCGTACAGCTCAGCTGCACGCATTCCGAAATATATCCGAAGAAAAAGTTATAGAACTTCGAATTTGTTTTTAATATTGCCCTTATATTTACTTACTTGACAAGCTCGGTATTCTCATGGACCATAATAATGTGTGACTGCACCGGACCGTAACTTTGTCCGATCCACTGAACGTGTTTGAGGTGCTCACTAGTTCGCCGAACTTTAGCGGTTGACCATCTGGAATTGAAATGAAGCAAGTTATTAAATATGGCTGAAATTAATGAAAAAAGTTGCTGACCCCGCGAATTGCCATATAAATATAACCATATAAAAATAGTCAGTTAAATGAAATGTCAAAGTGATATAAAACTTCATGTAAATGATTTCGCGTCAATGAATGATGGTTAAATTAAATGGATGTTATAATAAAATCATGATTAAAAGAATAACTGGGACTTCAATAGTAGATTATGTCTTTCTCTCAGAAGGAGTAAATGAAGGTCAAAATCTACCACGTTGGTCTAGAATCCCGATCTAAACATAAATTCTTGGAATACAAGTTTTTTTCAAGAACTTTTCATTTACCGTTAGAGCCTGTGCGATGATAATTTTCAAACCAAAGTGGTGATGATTAACTTGAACATTTGCACTTGGGATAGTACCTACGTAAATATGCGGGCGATATTCAAACCTACGTCCTCACGTTTGTTAAACAGACGTTCTTGTGACTAAGTCACCTTGGCCAGAGTGAGGTGAAAAATATTTTTAGACCTTCCCTCATACATAAATCCACATAAAAACAATTCCAAATCAAATAGATTATATAATAGATTTAGAATGTTTTGGTTTTGGAAAAAAGTCCTGTTTCAATCGTACCTACACAAACTTTTAGAACGTCTGACAAGTTCGTGTCGCATTAAATTTTGAAACACCAAACAGAAAATGTTAGTTACCAAAACAAATACTAACCTAAATTCCATTTGAGCCCAGTCGAGGTAACGTCTTCACAAGTCTCCGAGATCGGTATCAGAGAGCACCACGCCCGTTTGTGCGTCCTCGTATCATCAGGGACGGTGATCACGTGGTCTCCAGGCCAAAGCAGCCAGGAGATTGCGTCGTCCGTAACAATGTATAGTTTGGTCTCAGGGTGCAGTATATGATGATCTTTGTTTAGGAACAGCGTTTGTATGTTGCCTAGGATCTGATCCAATCGCCCTGAGGACTGTCCAAAAGCTAACACGAAGTCTATCTGGAAATTTGATAATAAGCTATGAAAACTAATGTGGATGTTACACATTTTTTTATTCATTCTACCAATTTTGCGGGTCATTCACGTGTCACATGGTCGATATTTCTATATCACATGTGAGCTACCCGTGAATTTAAAAGAAATGATTACTCGTATGAGGTCGTAACAAATGTTGGTGTTGTAAATATGCAAATGCTTCTCCTGGCTTAGCGTTTCAATACATACACATACAAACACATAGTCATAGCATGTAGTATGCTTTAGACTACTAAAGCATAGCATGAATTGATTTGCCCATTACTGTTGTAGTTTGTAGCAGAACCCGCGGAAGATGGCAGAGAGGACAGCGTCATCGGCCTCGACAGCGTAGGGAGTTCTAGGTTGATCTTTGAATTTTCCAACAGGCTACAGGTGACAACCCAAGCAGAGGTGCTATTGCGCTTGTCGTCGTACGAGATGTATTAGTCGCCGAGTTCGCTACACTGTCCGGTGCAGTAATGCAAAGTAGTATGGCAGTAGCGTCCATAAGAGGCCAAATGCAATAAGCCCCTTCTTAAAAAAAAATTGTTGCCAGTAAAGTCGGTTGGTTTATGAACGATTTAAGAGACGAGATTTACGAGAGTTTAACATTACGACGTCATAACAAAACATTGATAGATGCGGCGCCAGCGTACAATGAGCGCAACGCGAGAACGCGACATAACGGGACACTCTTTCTTACATGTAACCGGCATAATCATGGCTTTACTTTACTAATATGTGTCTAAAACTGATCATTTTTTGGTTTGTTTAATTGAATTAACCCCACGTATCGGAACTACCAGTTATACCTTCATATAGTAGCTTATTAACCTTCAACTCTCATGATATTATACAGCATACAATAGGCTTTTAAACATTGACGGGTGAAACCAAGTAGTGCAGATGGTTCTAGAAAAATAAAATCAAACTAACTTTTGTAAATACTCCTAAACATATTCCATTATACGAACCTCTATTTCATTTTTTTCACAGTGCGTATTAAGCTCCATCAACGCTTTTGTGAAGTCCGTATACATTTGGTCCGGAGTATGCACAGTCTGCAAATATATTATAATTTAGACGTCTGTTATGCTGTTTAGAGATACTAATTGAAATGCAAGTTGATATTTGTGCCATGCGAACACAGACGTCATGTGAAATAACATTTTAGGGTATGTAGGTATATCGCAGTAAGCAGTCTACAGTATCCCTCTTTAGTGAGTGTTTAGATAACTATTTTCACTTTGTAAAAAACATCCTTATAATTCATAATAAAGATAATAGGCATACGGCATACTCTTTTAGATACTAGTTGGACTAATTTGAAGAGTCCGATCTCGGTCCGCAAAACTCGCTGGCAATGGAAGGCAAAACCTATTTTTAAACCCCGACCAAACAAGAACAAAATTAAAAAAAATATATATTATTTCCCGACTACCTGGGATTTGTAATCTGTACAACATTCTACTAGTCAAGCCCTTTCATTTGATACCCATATTGAGGTAGGTTGTGAAGAAATATTTTGTTCGCCATTTTGTGGAGGCGGCCATCTTGAATCGATATTAACCAAACATAGCTAAGAACATCCACACGTATAATAACCTACAAAGTAAACAATTTAAATTAATGTATAAAAGATTGTATTTTAATTTGACGTTTTCGTAGTGTACCATACAACCATTTTGTTAAAAATTATGTATGTGTTAGCTACGAAATAAATAATATTCTATTCATATTCATATGACATCGGTAAAACTCTCCTGGCAAAGCTAGATGCCAATGTCATAAAGATATTGAAGTCATGGTTCGGATTGGCACACCCGGCTGATCCCTCTACTCTTTTTTAGGGATCACAATAGTTTTGGGCTGAAACTAAAGAAATCGTCTGAACTTTACAAACACCTAAGAGTTACAAAAACGCATGTTTTGGGAAAGTCACAAGACGAATTAATTACATCTCTCCCAAAAGACAAAACTGCTTCAGACCTGGAATCTAGACTTCAATTCCATAAACAATTTATGGCAGGTGCACAAGTAAATACTGCTGGGTTGGGTGCGAGAAAGAAAAGGGAAGACCGAGACATGGTAAAAACCTTTCTACAACAAGACGAAAATGACGGTTACAAAGTGCACGCTATGAATTTAGAAATGCAAAGTGAGTGGTTAACCATAGGTGAGTTCTGTATCCTATTAGCTCTAAAGTGGCGCACCTTGATCTATGACTGATCTCCTGCCTTATTAAAATTTTATCTAAATGCATTCCAAATGACCCTCCCTGACCAGAGTAACTTAGTAAGGTGGGGAAAAGCCTCTGAAAAATGTTGCTATACTTGCGGAGAGGCGATATGTACAGCAAGGCACATATTGGTGGGATACAAGGTGCTCCTTAATAGGGGCCATTACTCACGGCGTCATGACAGAGTACTTGAAATCATACGTGAAGCCATGAGCCTTTCAGTAGCTAAAGCCCAAAAGGGATTGACGACAAACAAAAGACAAATTAACTTTGTAAAAGAAGGCTCAACTTCAAACTCCAGGAACAAGCCTTACTCAATCTTGGGTACAGCACCTGATTTGACTATTTTAATGGACACGTATGAAAAGCACTACAGAATCCCAGAGGATGTGGGTGTTTCGTCATCCAGACCGGACATTTTCCTTTTTTCTAGAGCTACGAAACGCATAGTCCTTGTAGAACTTACCGTTCCGTGGGAAACTAATATACCTAAAGACCACGCGATGAAACAGCAAGAGCCAGTGGGCAACAAACTCAGCTATTGAGAGAGAATATGATCGAACGGTTGAACTTGGCCCTTGAGGCAGTCTCTAAATGGGGCGATGCCAATTTGGCCAGGTTTAACGAAGGAAAGACACAGGCGTGTTTGTTCTCCGCCAAAAGGAGTCCGTTCCAACTGACTCCTACTTTTCGAGGCGTGTCCGTGCCGGTTACTGACCATCTCGAGCTTTTGGGCGTTTCTCTGTCATCGACGCTCAACTTTGGCACATATATTGAGTCTAAGGCTAAATTAGCCGCCAAAAAACTAGGTGTCCTCTCAAAGGTGCGAAGATACTTCAACTCTGAACAGTTGCTCACGTTATACAAAGCACAGATTCGCTCCTGTATGGAGTACTGTTCGCACCTTTGGGATGGATCGGCTAAGTATCAGCTGGAGACTCTGGAATCGATTGAGAGACGTGCCAAAAGACTCATAGGCAGTGACGCTCTTGTGCGTAAAAGACTTCAAAGTCTTGATCATCGCCGCAAGATCGCTAGCTTATCGGTTTTTTATCGGATACACTTCGGAGAGTGTGCAACTGATCTGCATGATCTAATACCACCTTGCCCTTTCTTCTATCGGACTTCTCGTTCCACAAAAGGGCGGCATCGTTTCATGGTCGATGTTCCAAAGACGCGAACGAAGAGATTTGACTCCACGTTTGTGATAAGAACGTCTAGGTTGTGGAATGCGTTGCCTGAGTGGGTTTTCCCTGATGGTTACAATCTTGGTGTCTTCAAATCGAGAGTGAATCGGTTTTTTCTAGGTAAGCACGCTCCATCGTAGACCGCATCGTCGCTTAACATCAGGCGAGATGGTGGTCAAGTGCGAACCTATTATATTTAAAAAAAAAAAAAAAAAAAAAATAAGTATTACGACCTCCTAAACGAATTAACAAAAAACGGCTATGTAGTTAGTTTATACGCTGTAGAAGTGGGAGCGAGAGGTATACCAGCAAAATCTCTCTATAACCTGCTGAATGACCTTGGCTTATCCAGAAGTGCAGTAAGTTCTATACTAGAACGAGTATCTAAAGCTGCACTAGTAGGCTCATATCAGATTTGGCTGGGCAGGGAGAGAAAAACGAGTAGTGAAGGTGAGTGTTGATGTACGTCAGAAAGGGGCCCCTTAAACCTACGCCCGAGTCTCGGGATCTACTCGAGTTTTCTCTCTCTGCCACACGATGGACCCGGCACCCGCACGGTGAATCCATGGAATGCTAAGAAGATCGTCTCTCTTACATGGGTATCAAATGAAAGGGCTCGACTAGTAGAATATTTTGCACTATAACAAATTTCAAATCCAAGATGGCCGCTACCACAAAATGGCGAAATACATTTATTGTTTCACAACTCCCTTGATATGGGTATCAAATATGGGCTTGACTAGTAGAATTTTGTACAAATTACAAATCCGAGGTAGTTAGTGAAAATCAAGATTTTTTTATTTTGTTCTTGTTTATTGTCAAATCTTCCTTATTGAAAGGTGAAAACTATTTCCTGCTCATTACACTTTCGCAACCTATACCTATTAGGGTTACCTATAATGCATGTTCTAACTACTGTATTATAAGAGGACACTCACATATGCTACTATGAGCTTGAATATCCTTAATAATTATTTTTTTTCATTTAAAAACGAATGGTGACAAATAAGATTTTTTTTGGCTGTTATGCCAAAAGTATTAGGATTGAAATTGTTTTGCCTTCTATACAGGGAATTTTAAAAGGATACTTTAAGTCCAAAAACCGTATGAAAAAATTTACATAAAGCTGATATTTATACATTTCCATAGGATAATAATGACTATGTTTTAGCTATGTACAAGCATTTTGTACATTTTTATATAAATGAGGAACTAGTTTACAAAAACCATACCATTGAAAAATTTAAATCACAATTTACTTATTTATTGAATTCAGTAAAAAAACCGCTAAATACTATTGAATGCTTTTTAAATAGTATTTGTTAGTCTGTGCTTTATAAATAAATTGCGAAAATATCAAAATTGCCTCTCTTACTGTTAAGATATTCCGAATCCATCTATATCAGGGTAATCTTATCAGTACGAGCTTGGCATTAATATAAACAAGTAGGTATGTGTAATACTACAAATAGGTATGTATAATACTGTGTTGGGTTCACCTTACAACCTTTCTGTTTGTATTTCTCTAATATCTCTGTAGTGATAGAGTCAAAGTCGCCAGTTATGAATGTGGGTAGTTTCAATGTTTCTTGCACTTCCTGTGGCAGTTTACTAATGTATCGATCCCATTGCACTGTCCCACCGTCTACAGTTATCCTAACATTAGCTGAAAATAACAAATAATATAGATAATAAATACACATGTTTAGGATGTCATCAAAATCACACTAAAATAAACATAAAGTATGTGTTTGTTAGATAAATTATTTATATCATAATTAAACAAACATACAACATATAAGGACACTTTTAGCAGCATTTAATATAATTGAAACAAGTGGAGAAAAATAAATGAATAGTTAAGTTACTAAATAAAATATACATTTAGCATGCAAAGACATTTTTTAGCAGCATTTTCTATGTCTGACATATTTGGTGAAGAATAAACATTTAAATTAAAATAAATAAAAAAAACATACAACATGCAGGTACACTTTCAGCATCTTACCATTATTCCAAAAGTTCTCCATAATATCGGGGTGTGCTGTAATCGGCCTGTTTAATATTAAAACTGCATACTTCAGGGTGTCTTTTAGTCCCGGAGAAGACAGTTCCTTTATATCCCAGTACCATGTTTTTGCATGATTCAACATACAATGACTTTTCTGCATATAGAAGATATTATTTAACTTTTTCACCTAAAATTAATGATATGTAGTAGCATCAGTTATTATGGAATCTGTTCTACTACAATCATTAAATATTTTGTGGTACTATTTTATTTATATATACAAGATAGGTTTGTGTTTGAGCATAGTTTGCCTGATGACTTCATCTTCTCCCTTTTTTAATTGTGTAAATAAGCTTATTTATCTTTATCTGATTAGATTTATCAATGCTTAAGAGCCCTCTCACGTCGTCGCACGAAATTCAAAAAGTTTGTGTTCCGAATTTTCCATCTTTAGTATTATCTAGAAAAAGATAATTACGTTCAAAAAATAGGCCGATCTTTTTTGTTGACGTTTCCTTGTTTCAATTTTCCTAATAATAATTCCTTTGGTCGTAGGGAACGATCTCCCATGACCATTTCGCCGAAAAGTCGCCGCCGTGTCAGTTTCAGACATTTAAATCTACAAGTGATACTCAAAATTTATACTTAAAAAAATATGGGGAACATCATACACATATTTTATTAATTCAGACATGATACATATATCTGAATTTTGGTCCCATTTATTAGTAAAAAAAACAAAATCATGAGCCAATTTTAAGTTTTATATTGCAGTTTTAGCGTTGTCTCTGTGTAAAATACACAATAATTCCAAAATAAAATTATACTTTTATTATATATTAGACACGATAATACTTTGTTCTTTGTAGAATCCAATTCTATAGTTACTTTTCAAATCATAGTTGTCAATATTTCAAAAAAATATAAATTACCAGCAGTCTAAATTACAATAAATTACGCTGTGCAATTTAGTATTTAGTACGCCGCGAGCGGCCGTCGGGGGAGGACCTGCGTCAGTTAGCGTGGGAGTCGGTTACGTAATATTTCGCGCGTTTATGACATAAACTAGAATAATTATAGTGCGACCACAAAATTTTAAGTCGTTTGGCGTTTTATAACGTTTCGTTCTGATTTTACGGTTCGGACCATCACATTTGATCTGTCAATTTTTTTTGACGTGACAACGTCTAATAAGTCGATGAACGCTGGCATGCACGAAAATGGGATGACTCATTATCTCGTTAAGCCCATTGTCCCGTTACGCTCGTTGTCCCGTTGCGTTACGGTAAATTATTCTTGCATTTCCAAACTCTGATTACTAGCATAATTTAAAGAATTTATACTTTTAACTGAAGGTTAATTTTCATGCGATGGATCTTAGCTTTGTTGGGATAGTATTGATTAAAGATGGCTGCCTCCACAAAATGGTGGAATAAATATTTCTTCATTTTCATTCATCTACCTCAATATGGGTATCAAATGTAAGGGCATGACTAGTAGAATACTGTGCACTATGATACATTTCAAATCCAAGATGGCCGCCACCATACAATGGCGAATGACATTACCAGTTTTTTCACTACTACCTCAATATGGGTATCAAATGAAAAGCCTTCCCTAGTAGAATACTACGCGCTATGACAAATTTCAAATCCAAAATGGCCGCCACCACAAAATGGCGGATGTCATTATTTTTACTACTACTTCAATATAGGTAACAAATGAAAGGACTTGACTAATAAAATACTATGCACTATGACAAATTGCAAATCCAAGATGGCCGCCACCACAAAATGGCGAATGTCATTATTTTTTTCAACCACCTCAATATGGGTAACAAATGAAAGGGCTTGACTAGTAGAATACTATGCACTGTCACAAATTTCAAATCCAAAATGGCCGCCACCACAAAATTGCGAATGTCATTATTTTTTACTACCACCTCAATATGGGTAACAAATGAAAGGGCTTGACTAGTAGAATATTATGCACTGTCACAAATTTCAAATCCAAGATGGCCGCCACCACAAAATTGCGAATTTCATTATTTTTCACTACTACCTCAATACCATGACCATTGACCATGACTATGACCATGACCAATTACAATGACCATGAGAAACGGCCACGATCAATGACCATGAGCAATGGCCATGACCAATGACCGTTCCGACGTGTTTGAGCAACGAACTTCCAATATCAATTAATCATCATTAATTTTTACTACTACCTCAATATGGGTAACAAATGAAAGGGCTTGACTAGTAGAATACTATGCACTGTCACAAATTTCAAATCCAAGATGGCCGCCACCACAAAATGGAGACTGACATTATTTTTACTACTACCTCAATATGGGTAACAAATGAAAGGGCTTGACTAGTAGAATACTATGCACTGTCACAAATTTCAAATCCAAGATGGCCGCCACCACAAAATGGAGACTGACATTATTTTTAGTACTACCTCAATATGGGTAACAAATGAAAGGGCTTGACTAGTAGAATACTATGCACTGTCACAAATTTCAAATCCAAGATGGCCGCCACCACAAAATTGCGAATTTCATTATTTTTCACTACTACCTCAATACCATGACCATTGACCATGACTATGACCATGACCAATTACAATGACCATGAGAAACGGCCATGACCAATGACCATGAGCAATGGCCATGACCAATGACCGTTCCGACGTGTTTGAGCAACGAACTTCCAATATCATTTAATCATCATTAATAATGCACTGTCACAAATTTAAAATCCAAGATGGCCGCCACCACAAAATGGAGACTGACATTATTTTTACTACTACCTCAATATGGGTAACAAATGAAAGGGCTTGACTACGAGGGCCAAACTGAAAGTTCTTAGAACTGGCCACTTATAAACAATATAATAAAAAAATAATTCTATAATTTGAAAATAGAACTCTTTGCCAATATTACTGAGTATTTACTTCATTCATTTGTCATTTGTTTTACGATTTGGCGGCAAATTGAAAATTGTCTGTGTCACGTCAACATGAATTTAACACGAGAAAATTTTCGTGCAATGATTTTTTATGACTTTCGATGTCATTTAAGTCAACAAGAAAGTTATGATAGACTACGATTGGCCTTTCACAATGAAGCCCCATCTCGTGCGACTGTTTACAACTGGTTTAATGAGTTTAAACGTGGTCGCACTAATCTCACTGATGATTTACGTGAGGGACGGCCTTCTACGGCGACGACTGAAGATAACATCTGTGTTGTGCGGCGTATGATAGAGACTGACAAAAGAGTGACCTATCAGCAGATTCGGACAAGCTTAGGCATCGGTATGAGTCAAGTGCACAAAATCCTACACGAACATTTAGCGGTCAGGAAGCTTTGCGCCCGGTGGATACCTCATAATTTGACTGAGGCTCAAAAACTCCATCGTGTGGATTGGTGCCGTAAAACGGCGAATGTCATTATTTTTTTCTACCACCTCAATATGGGTGACAAATGAAAGGGCTTGACTAGTAGAATACTATGCACTGTCACAAATTTCAAATCCAAGATGGCCGCCACCACAAAATGGCGACTGTCATTATTTTTTACTACTACCTCAATATGGGTAACAAATGAAAGGGCTTGACTAGTAGAATACTATGCACTATGACAAATTTCAAATCCAAGATGGCCGCCACCACAACATTGCGAATGTCATAATTTTTTACTACTGCCTCAATATGGGTAACAAATGAAAAGACTTGACTAATAAAATACTATGCACTATGACAAATTTCAAATCCAAGATGGCCGCCACCATAAAATGGCGACTGACATTATTTTTCACTACTTTTCATTATGGGTATCAAATGAAAGGGCTTGACTAGTAAAAACTACGCACTATGACAAATTTCAAATCCAAGATGGCCGCCACCACAAAATGGCGACTGACATTATTTTTCACTACTTTTCAATATGGGCATCAAATTAAAGGGCTTGACTAGTAAAAACTACGCACTATGACAAATTTCAAATCCAAGATGGCCGCCACCACAAAATGACGAATTTCATTATTTTTCACTACTTCTGAACATAGGTATCAAATGCAAGGGCTTGACTAGTAAAATACTACGCACTATGACAAATTTCAAATCCAAGATGGCCGCCACCACAAAAAAAACTTTAACCTGCACGGGCACTAACTCTATAAAACTAAAATACCTAGGTACTTATATTTTAGATGTTATCGCACGAAATAATTATATTTACAAATGTTTGTACCGCGCTGAACCTGCATCAATCGCTAACAAAATAATTTTGCGTTGCCGCGTGCCCATCCCTAGTAATCCCTAACGTACATTTCTATGTAGCTATACATCACTTGCCTACGACGCGGACTGGGCGTCTAGTGTGGTGTTAACACTCTATACTTTAGTTATTTGTCCTCTATAATTTTTAGCTAAGACAGCTCCCTTCCGTGCTTGCGCGAAAGATCGCGTTACTCGATGAGTCAAACCCTTCCAGTTGGATATGAAATTTGTCATAGTGCATAGTATTCTACTAGTCAAGCCCTTTCATTTGTTACCCATATTGAGGTAGTAGTAAAAAATAATTACATTCGCAATTTTGTGGTGGCGGCCATCTTGGATTTGAAATTTGTGGCAGTGCATAGTATTTTACTAGTCAAGCCCTTTCATTTGTTACCCATATTGAGTTGGTAGTAAAAAATATTGTCAGTAGCCATTTTGTGGTAGCGGCCATCTTGGATTTGAAATTTGTCATAGTGCGTAGTATTTTACTAGTCAAGCCCTTGCATTTGATACCTATATTGTGAAGTAGTGAAAAATAATGACATTCGCTATTTTGTGGTGGCGGCCATCTTGGATTTCAAATTTATCATAGTGCGTAGTATTCTACTAGTCAAGGCCCTTTCATTTATTACCCATATTGAGGTGGACGTAAAAAATAATGACAGTCGCCATTTTGTGGTGGCGACCATCTTGGATTTGAAATTTGTCATAGTGCATAGTCAAGCCCTTTAAATTTATACCTATATTGAGGTAGTAGTAAAAATTAATGATGATTAATTAATATTGGAAGTTCGTTGCTCAAACACGTCAGAACAGTAATTGGTCATGGCCATTGCTCATGGTCATTGGTCATAGTCATTGGTCATGGTCATTGGTCATGGTATTAGAGGTAGTAGTGAAAAATAATGACATTCGCAATTTTGTGGTGGCGGCCATCTTGGATTTGATATTTGTGACAGTGCATAGTATTCTACTAGTCAAGCCCTTTCATTTATTACCCATATTGAGGTGGTAGTAAAAAATAATGATTTGAGATTTTTGAAATGCAAGAATAATTTATCGTAACATAACGGGACAACAAACGTAACGGGACAATAAGTCATAAATTTTCGTGCACGCAGCCAGCGTTCATCGATTTAGTAGACGTTGTCAGGTCAGAAAATAACATCAAAATTTTTAGTACACTGCCGTTACGGCTCAAGATCGTTCTGTCCGCCTAAACGCTCGAGCTGAATCGAACGGACGCACGCTGACAATGTTGCAGGATTTTACCTAAAGTTGAGTTCTGTCGTTTCGTGAGAGGGCTCTTAACAAGCAGAATGTTCAATGAAAAAAACAGAAGAAAACATTGAACAAATTATCTAAGTATAATAAATATGTATTTACTACTACTATAATAAGTGTTCTACCAACTATCTAGCTCCCGTAGCATAAGCTTTGCTTAGTTTGGGGTTAGATGGTGTTTTATGTGAGATATCAATTCAGTATTGATATTTGTTTGGTTTGATTCAGGTGGTGAAGTACTACCACTAATAATAGTGATAAGTAAATGATGACTAACTTTCATCAACTGCATTGCCAAGCAGATCCGTCTTTCGCCTATTAGAGGCCCTGGGCACATCGAGATAATGGGTTCCTTATAACCATAAAAAAGCATTTTTCTGTTAAAATAGACCACAAATTCACTTGTAGATATGCAAAGGATTAGCTTTATTTTTATTTCTATAGGTACTTTCAGGCAATAGCAGAGATTACCTATCGGTTATTGTTTTGTGATGGAGTATGACCCAATACTTTACGGAGCCCTAGGCATGTGTCCATAGAGCCCAGTGGAGAAGTTATAATTGATCTTGAAAATAATTAATCCTAATCATACATTTTTAGTTACCTAGGTGATGATTGCTTTTTCAACATATATTTTAGTTGGTTTGAAAATTGTAAGTTAAAATTGTAATTCAAATATTTTAATTGACTAATAACAATGAACAAATCATGAATTAAATAAACTGGGTACCTTTATGCTGTATAAATATATGAATCTTTACTTTTCTAGCCTTGGCATATGCGCCAGATAGTTTATTGGCCAAATGGATGAACTTGATATATATATTCAATATAATTGCGACACATTTTTGATGTGGTAATTTTCAAGTCGTAAACAAATTGAATAAAATAATCAACCCTACAATATCTCACCATGTTATAGATGATTCCATTGTTTGCCATAGTTGCGACAAAATGTTTTATACAAGAGTTCAGCAAGTGTGAGAAAGTTGATTTTATAAAATGTTTTAGAACTTCTGCTGGAGGTTAGACACAACTTTTACAGTATGAACATTGGATAGTCGTTTTTAAAGAAGATTTATAGATATTTCTCGTGTTTCACTAACTATTCTTTAAATAAGAAACTCTGTATTCAACACGCAGCAAAAATAAATATTAATTTTAGAAATGCCGCAACACACAAAACATCGCAAATTACGAAAATATCAAAATACTGCAATCAGCAATTTCCGATTGCGAATTTGCGATTGGTACGTAGTATTTACATTCTCTTTGGCGATTGGATTATGCTGCCTGCAGTGTTGCCGCCGCGATTTTGAGTTTGTCGCCAAACTATAATGAAAAATTCGACAGTTTTGATTGAAATGTTTATGGGCAAAAAAGTCGTTAGAACACGCCAAAATTTTTCGGGTAAAAACGTTAACCAACATTTGATATAAAAACAAAATAATAAGGTAATATTACTTTTTTTTTTAAGCAACAATTAATAATCTTAGTTATTATTTATATCACCGGTTACATTCTGGGTAGCGATTCACAATCCATTCGGTTGCACCCGAATCGACTCAGTCGGTAGCGGTCCCGCACCCGAATGGATCGGAATTTGCGATTCTCGACGCCAATCGGGTTGGCGTAGGAAATCTTTTGGCCAAACCAAAGACAAGCTACTCTATCTAGTTTTCAAATATGGTAGAAATGTTAACTCATGGTAGAAATATACAAATCGTCAAATAACTGTATTTCAGTTTATTTTGAGGTGCTCAATTGCTACCTTATATTTAAAAATGCATAATAAACAAGTAAATCAAACAATAACCTTAGGAAATTTGCATTTCAAAAACAATAAATCATACATTTTTCGTATCTACATACTTTTTACTTGTCAATCTGTTGATGTTGTCAAAGTCAACGGAATCATTCTTTGTTTTGTTTTGAAATCATAAACCTTAACAACAAAAAAGTTTATAGTTTTAACTCATAAAACACTCAATAACCGTAGCAGGCAGATCAATATTACTGTTCCTACAAATGTGATCAATTACCTATTCATTGTCTAAAAGGACTTTTATGTCCAAAACGACCGTGATGTCGTAGTAACCGCATGTTGCTTAACAACAAAAAGTTTATAGTCTTAACTCATAAACCACCCAATAACCGTATCAAGCTGATCAATATTACTGTTCCTACAAATGTGATCCATTACCTATTCATTGTCTAAAAGGACTGTGATGTCCAAAACGACCGTGATTCGTGGTAACCGTGATGCTGCTTGAAATGCGAATGTCAAGCAACTTGGATGCAAATCATATGGAAGACTCATAAAATTGTCAAGAGAAGAAGAAGAGAACTTATAATATAATACTCCATACAAGAAGCCAGCAAATGTGATTATATATATGAGTAAAACGACTTGGTGATGTCGCGCTAACCTCAACTCGCATTTTCAAGCAAATTGGATGCAAAGCATATGGGAAAACTCATAAAATTGTCTAGAAGAGAAGTTATAATAATACTCCATACAAGAAGCCAGAGAAGAGAAGAGTTTTCGTTTTGTCGTTGAACTCACATTGAAGATGAAGGCAAATTTTCAGTAAAAATATTCACTTACTGATATCAAACCTATTATCCAATTTTATTTTGTAAGAATATGATATTATGTAATAGATACAGTCCATAACACCAATTGTGATTTAAGTTAAATTAGTTTTCTCTCTATTTAGGTACCTAGGTATTTTAATAAATGTTAATTTGGTGAAGAAACATGGTACTTAACTTTTTATAATTTGTATTTTTTTATAAGAGTGTATTAATGCATATTACATAAATAATTAATTTATCTTGAATCTTAGTTAAAAATCCTTGTATTGCACTAAAGAGTTGGGATCATTATAATTTGAATAAGTTTAGAAATCACAATATCCCAGTTAGGTATTATGGAGTTTAGTATTGAAAAGTTAACTGAATTAGCTAGATTGTATTATGTTTATAATTATAACAAATACTTTAATAATAATAAATTAGGAAATTGAAACATGTGGTATGTACAAAAATCTAAATGTTTTATTGACTCCGGATTATACTTTTGTGTGGAGAGCATTTTATGATTTATTCATTTTTCCAATTTTCCGTTTGGTCTCTTATTATTGGTTGTTCTCAATGATAATAACAGCACGGCTAATACACCATCTCTGTTTTTAAACTTTATTGCTAAATTATGTTGAATATAAAGCATCAAAAAAATTCTTCAGATCATCTTGTTAATATTATAGATGTCAACGTTTGGTTGTTTTTTGCTCAATCACGTTAAAAAGTATGAACGGATCGGACTAAATTTAAAACACAGATAGGTATAGGTCTGGACATACATATGGTACTTTTATCCTGGAAAATAACGAGAATAGGACACTGCTAGTAGGAATAGAAAAAAGACGCTATTCAGACCACCATGGTTAATTAAATAAATTTAATTTAAATTAATTAACCATGGTGGTCTGAATACCTATAAGAAAAAATAAGTGTGGCACTCGGAGACTGCCGCGGTAAAGCTATTGCATGTTGCATGCGTTTTCATCAACATAAGCAATAGCGATGTTAACAATTTTTCGGAATTGATAGATAGATAGATAGATAGATTAACTCTTTATTGCACTTAATATAAAAACAAACAAAAGTTACTTACAACAAACAAAATAAAGTAGCAATTGGCGACCTTATCACTAAAAGCGATCTCTTCCAGGCAACCATAGGATGGAAAGAGAGATTTGAGAATAAGGAGGAGGGGAAGTACAAAAAAGGAGTGATTAATACTTCTACAATTAAACAATAAAATATTTTTAAAAAACTAAAATACCATATAATATATTGATATACTTACACAGTAATTATACATCCTAATACATAAATACGAATTAAAATAATATACTAATACATACAAATAATTAGATATGATAAAATAAATAAATAATATATATATATATATATATAGGTATATATTAAACATTGAGATTTTAACTAGAATATCAGCTTCAATTGGGTGATGACTGCGATAAGTATACTTCTTTTACTTGGTTCTTAAAAACAACGTGCGATTGAGCTTGTCTAATGGTCACAGGCAAAGCGTTCCACAGCTGAGCTGCCTGAAATGCAAACGACTTGCCGTAGAACATTTCACTACGTGCGGATGGTATTTGCAGCAACAAATTGTTTTTCGATCTAAGAGGCCGAGAGTGCGCATCGCTGCAGAAAGTGAAAAGGTCTTGTAAATAATGCGGAGATAATGGGTTAAACAACACGTTATATGTAAGGGACAAAATATGAGCATTCCGACGAAAGCGAATGGGGAGCCACTTGAGCTGCATACGAAACTGAGAAACGTGATCATATTTGCGTAAGCCAAATATAAATCTTATGCAATAATTTTGGAGGCGCTCAAGTTTATCTAGCTGATCTGCTCTGAGATCAAGATAGCAAACGTCTGCGTAGTCCAGGATGGGAAGAAGGAGAGATTGCGCAAGCGCAACTTTAGTAGCAGTAGGTAAAAAATTGCGGAGTCGCCTTAAAGATCCCCAGATGCGAACAATTTGCAACTGATAGATTTCAAGTGAGGCTCCCAGCACAACGTGCGATCAAAAATCACGCCAAGATTTTCACAGATTCACTGAAAGGTATTACGACTCCGTTAAAAACGACTTGTGGAATAGAAGACCAGTCGACCCTGGAGATCATATAGGAACTACCAATTATGATTGTTTGAGTTTTGGTGGGGTTAACATTTAATCCGAAGGAGTTGCTCCAGCGGACAATACGTTCTAGATCAGCATTAACCATGGCTATAGCAACGTTAATATCAGAAAGCCGAGCTTGAGAGTAAATTTGGAGATCATCTGCATAAAGGTGGTAGGAAGAACTAAGATTTTGAGAAATTGAGTTAATGAAAATTGCAAAGAGAAGTGGTGATAGCACGCCGCCTTGAGGGACACCGGCATTAGTACTACTCCAAGACGATAATACATCGTCGAGGTGAATACGTTGTCGACGTCCATACAAGTAACTATGAAACCAACTGATTACTGATGGAGATACGTTAATAGAGCGCAGCGTCGCCAGCAAGATATCGAAATCGACGGCATTAAAGGCGTTACTGAAATCTAGCAGAGCTAGAACGGTAAGCCTGCCGTCGTCCATACCTTTGCGAATGTCGTCGGTGATCTTAACAATGGCGGATACAGTGCTATGCCCAGGACGAAAACCGGATTGGAAAGGATTTAGGAGGTATTGCTTGTTCAGAAATTGGTTAATTTGGGAGTGAACAAGACGCTCAAGGACTTTGGACAGAAAAGGAAGAATAGATATTGGGCGATACTCGGAAAAGGAGGCAGGATTAGGTTTCTTAGGCAAAGGAATGAGTTGCGCGTCTTTCCAGATTGCTGGAAAAACGCCACAGGAGGTGCATTTGTTGAAAATTTAACACAGGATAGGAAGGATGACGTCAATGATGGGCATCAACATGTTCCTACTGATACTATCACCGCCAACAGCGTTGGAGGAGATCGACACAACACTCTTCTTAACATCACTTTCAGTGAATCGAATGAACGTAAAAGGAGAGTAGTCAGGAGTAGGCATGGCAGAAAGATGATTTAAAGTAGATGTTTTTACTGCTTCCGATATAGAGGATGGTGAGGTAAAGTATTGATTGAGAGCGTCTAAGTCCAAATCACCTGGAGTAAGATTCGGTTGTGATTTGCCTACTCCCATAGACTTGAGAAATTTCCAGACTCTGGCTGGATTTTCATTTTGTACAGATTTGTGAACGTGTCGGCGCATTGCATCTCTACACACCTTATTGCAGTGATTTCGGATCTGAACATATTTCTCTCTATTAGTTTCTGTGGGGCGAGATTTGAAACGTGATTTTGTAGCCGCTTTCTTGAATTGCTTTCATTTTGAAGAGTGGCATTTAATTAACCGACTTCAAAAAAGGAGGTTTCTCAATTCGACCGTATGTATGTTCCTTTTTTTTTTTGTTTACCATAAAAATATCACGGGAAATCAGTTAAGTTGGCAACACTGCTAAGAACATTTAGTCTGTAAAGCTAATACCAATAAGATTCAAAGTCGAATGACCGAGTGGGGAGGACAGCGTTACGGTCTTCCATCCCTCTTTCTTGTGAACATAAGAAAGAGATGCACGATCACTAAAATTCGGTCCCCAAGTCCCCAGGCCCGCCATAAAAGCTATGCAATAGCTTAAAAACATAAGATAAAATAAATTGTCAGTCATCATTAGACTACCGATAGAACTGAAAAATAATAACTTAGAATATGATAGATCACTTTGGAAATTACACGGGTGAAATCGAAGGGCGTGGCCATCACCATAGCCATCTACATAGATCATTACGAACGTGACTCTTGAGCAAAACATCAAATTTAGAACACTGTCTCTTATACTTCAATAAATTACATTTTAGAATGTTGTAAGCTCAGAATTTTTCGACAAATTTGTAGATCAACCTCGGAAGACTCCACGAAATATTAGATCTCAGTATAGGTAGATTAGGCACAGACTTGTTGAACCTAAATCCCGGTTAGAAATACAAAGCGCTGGCCCACACTGAATGGCTAGAAACTATACAACACGTTTCCAAATGACCTAAACACTTGGAAATATTACTATTTTATTGGATGTCTAAAGAGTATAATATATTAGAGAAAATATACTATTACACACTACAAGATTTCTTTTCAAAACAACTTTGATGACCAAGAAATGAGACCTTCTGTTGCCACTTTTTCCATGCGCCATGCCCTTATAGGGCCTTACAAATACAAATAATTTATTAATAATGGTTAATTACAAGTCAGATATGAAAACATAATACAGTTATTAACACACAGTATTCTGTATGCATTGAATAATCATAATAACAATTAATTACAATAATTGCTCGTATAATTAACTACACAAAAAAAAAAAATGGGTGCGTGTACTTATGTACGCGCGTGAGAAGTTATACTTCTTTTATTTTATTAAATTTATCGCCACCGAAAATTTATCCAATCTATAACATTCAAATACTGGCAATACATTGTCCAATCTTTCAATAATTTATTTGATTCTTGAGCTGAGCCAGCTGAGCAAAGTTGACAGAGAAGAGCGGCAACAGCGCGTTAACCCGCGTATGTCACGAGCTGGCAACGTCGCGCGTCTTCGCCGTATAATTACTATTATGTATTCTATGCCTAGTAGCGGCAACCGTACGACACTATCTGTGTTCACTCACACATTGACATAAATGAACAAAAAATTCGATGTTATTTCTACTATTAATCTACAATTTTCTTCAACTAAATATGAAATACCGCAAATAAAGACCAATTTAAATGCCAACTATAGTCATTTCAGTGTAAAATTATACTCTCGTCGCCCATGAATGGTCAAATAGATTAGTATGAAAATTTGAAAATCGAACCACCTTAAGCAGACGACTTCATACTGTTAATTTTGTGTCACAGGTGCGCGCGCATCTTAAAATTTCACTCTCATCATTTTTTCATAACGCGCCTAAAGAAGTATAACTTCAAAAAGGTCAACATATGTAGTGTTTATATATCTGGTAGTTTCAATAGGTCATCCAGGGCGTAAAATAGGTGCCCATGCAGCCAATCTTTTAGCTTCCGTTTAAGAGCCCTCTCACGAAACGACAGAACTCAACTTTAGGTAAAATCCTGCAACATTGTCAGCGTGCGTCCGTTCGATTCAGCTCGAGCGTTTAGGCGGACAGAACGATCTTGAGCCGTAACGGCACTGTACTAAAAATTTTGATGAGATTTTCTGACGTGACAACGTCTACTAAATCGATGAACGCTGGCTGCGTGCACGAAAATTGATGACTTATTGTCCCGTTACGTTCGTTGTCCCGTTACGTTACGATAAATTATTTTTGCATTTCAAAAATCTCATTACTAGTATAATTTCATTTTTATTTAAAGGTTAATTTTTGTGCATTGGTTCTTAGCTATGTTTGGTTAATATCGATTCAAGATGGCCGCCTCCACAAAATGGTGGACTAAATATTTCTTCATAATCTACCTCATATGGGTACCAAATTTAATGAAAGAGCTTGACCAGTAGAATACTATGCACTATGACAAATTTCAAATCCAAGATGGCCGCCACCACAAAATGGCGAAATACATTTAATTTTTCACTACTCCCTCAAAATGGGTATCAAATGAAAGGACTTGACGAGTAAAATACTATGCACAATGACAAATTTCAAATCCAAGATGGCCGCCACCACAAAATGGCGAAATACATTTCTTTCTTCCCTACTTCCTCAATATGGGTATCAAATAAAAATACTTGACAACTCAATATGGGTAACAAATGAAAGGGCTTGACTAGTAGAATACTATGCACTGTCACAAATTTCAAATCCAAGATGGCCGCCACCACAAAATTGCGAATGTCATTATTTTTTACTACAACCTCAATATGGGTAACAAATGAAAGGGCTTGACTAGTAGAATACTATGCACTATGACAAATTTAATTTCAAATCCAAGATGGCCGCCACCACAAAATTGTGAATGTTCTTCCTGTACATCCGTCGGCAAGCGGTCGTATATCGCGGGCCCTCCAACGTAGACCGACCTCTCAGACTAACTCAACCTACGGGGTGGAGTCACTAGCTGATGTTGTTTTTTATTACTTCTCAAGTTAACGTTCGGGTTAATACCCCTCCGCTGGAATGAATCAATGTTTTTGTGGACGAATATGCATGTTTGGAGAATATATTCACAAGAAAGTGGCAAAATATGGAGCTCTTTAAAAAACTCCACACATGATACATCAATGGTGGCCCCAACCATTGCTCGTACAGCTCGCTTTTGCATAACAAACACCCTTTAGTAGTCAGCGGCGCGGCCCCACAGCTCCAGCCCGTACGTGATGTTGGAGTGGACGGTTGCGAAGTAGCAGGAGCGCACAACGTCGCGGGTGGCGGTGGCCGCGAGCCGCCGGAGCGCGAAGCACGAGTGGCTCAGCTTCCCGCACAGCTCGTCGATGTGCTTCTCCCACGTCAACGCGCCGTCTATGTGGAAACCCAGGAGTTTCGTACTCTGGACCTGCTGAATTGCGGTATTGCCTATCGCTACCGAATACTGTTTGGATGATTTGCCATTTAAGTTGAAAGTTACGAAACAAGTTTTGTCTAAATTTAGAATCATCCCGTTTATTCCGAACCAACGGTTGAGGTCGTTCGCCACTCCATTCAATACCTCCTCCAACTCCAGACTATTCGATGCAGTGATCACCGCGGCGACGTCATCCGCGTACATGAACATCTCCGCATTCTTAATAGCGCCTGGTAAGTAATTTAGGAGAATACTAAATAGCGTATTTGACAAGCAGGAGCCCTGGGGAACGCCCAGAATACTAGTCAACTCAGAAGAGACGGCACGACCTCTGTCCCCCACCACGATCTGCGTTCTCTGCGACATAACGGAGGTTATCAACGACTGGGCCGGGCCGCGGATCCCATAGTGCTCCAGCTTGTTCGCGATGAGTGTGTGGTCGGCGGTGTCGAACGCGCGCGAGAGGTCGCAGCAGAGCAGGGCTACGTGCCGGCCCTCCTCGCGCGCGCCCAACACACGCCGGACCACCTCGCGCACTAGGTCGGTGGTCGCGCGCCCGGCACGATACGCGTATTGTCTCTCCGATAGAAAGTCTCGGTCCGCCACAAAATTAAGTATTCTTCGGTTTAGACCAACTTCAAATATCTTACTAACCGCGGGGACCATCGATATCGGGCGATATGATACCGGATCAGATCTCTTACCCTTTCCCTTGTAAACGGGGATAATTTTCACTTTTTTGAGTGCTGCTGGGTACACACCCTCACGGATACTCATATTGAATAAGCAACCGATCACAGGTGCCAGAGATATGACCGCGGTTCTAAGCAGCTGCGCCGATACGGCGTATATATCCGTGCTTCTTTTGCCGCGATGCGCTTGGTTATTATTGTAAATATCTCGGCAGGTGTGAATGGCTCCAGTCGGAGAGACATGTCGCTCATCGGTGACTCGACCTGTAGAGCAGCCAGTGCTCGTGAGCAGTCCGCCGCGGGGGCTCCGCACCCACTCGCGGTCGAGACAAATACCCGATTAAGTGCCCGCACCGCCTCCCCTTTAGATGCGAAGGCCTGACCGTATTCATTGCGCAACACGTCCGTAAAGTCAATTCTCTCGCAAGTATTACGACCTAACTCCGAATTAATTACCCGCCACATGCATCGGGGGTTCCCTTTGATTATCCTGGAGTAGTATGTCACGCGCTTCTCTTTTAGTAAAGATCTATAATTACTCGAGAACTGTTCACTTTTACTACGTAGCTTTTCGTCATTTGGAAACATGTATTTTAATTGCAATGTTTCGTTAACTAAATGTTTGAAATTGTGGATTTCCGAGTCGACCCAATGACGATCCCGACGGGCCGGGTGCATTTTTAACGGAAAGCAGGCGTTATGTTTATCCATCAAAATATACTTATTTTATGTTATGACTTAAACTACATAATAATATGACGCAATAAAGGTTTGAGTAATATTTTAAAGGAATTGAGCCATAGATGTTGTAATGAAAAAGTCGCTAAAAGTAGCTAAATTAATTTATGTTACCAACACGTCGCGTCGTCTGAATCCGCTAAAAGATCTAAAATTTCGTCACTTTTGGCCCAAAAAGTAGCTAAGGTTTCAACACTGGCTGCCTAATGCCATTTTCTGAGTTCTAAGTTCTAACCTCTATGACAGCTAGACAGACTGCCAAAGGGGCACTGACATTGCAGCATCCTACTCCTTTTTTATGTGGGGGAAAAATACCTTTGACCAACGATATATAAACAAGAGGGATTTTAGGTCAGCGTGCAAAGAGGGCACCGCTCAACAACCGCCAAAACGCCACGCGCCAGGCAATTTTACGTCAGTCGTTGTATGACTTTGCAACCTACCGGCCGCGTTTGGTACACCCCTATGATGGTGTCTTGCATCGTAATATCGTGCAAAAATTACAACAAAAAAAAGTGAAAACGTACATCATTATTTTGTCAAATAAGGGGCGGTAATACTCAAAAAAGCAATTTATAAACAATTATTTATTATACTTCAATTCCAAGTCAATCGTAACGTGTCAAATAGGGATTGCCATCCGGCAAAACGAGTGTGATATTCCGGTGGATCCAGCATAAAGAGTCTATGTTTGAAGTGAACATTTCTTTGGGCGCACTACGCAAAGATTTTTCGTGAGCTGTGAAGTATCGCCACGCCACCCATCGCACGTAATGTAAGAAATATTTTGTAAATCCAGAGCGAGCGAGAAAGAAACAATCAGCTGCTGCTGCTGTCTAGCTCCTATCACCTTCTTTTTGAAGTGAAAACTTCTTTTGGCGCGGCACAGACTGGGCTTTTTCGTGGGCTGTAAATTGAATTCTAGCGTCACGCTCGGAGATTTCTTATCATCGTCATGATAAGAAATCTTCGGGTAACTCGGGACCATGGCCATCTAGAAATGCGTCAACATATTCCATTGGTTATCTAGAAATTCGTTCCTATGACTGCCAATTTTTTTTGTAATTATTAAGTTTAAAAGCAATAAATATTAATTATACGATCAAAATCAAAATTGATGTACTCGTGATTTTTCATTTTTTATAACCCACCTTTATTATACCTTAAGTATATACTTACACTTGGCTAACTTACTAACAGTTCATTTTGAACCGAAAAACGAAAATTATCCCGATTTGATAAACCAGCTGTTAGAGCGAAGATATTGTTTAATATGACTCGTAATGGCAAGTTTAAAATATACCATTTCTATAATGAGGAGTTTTCCAGATGCAAATTGACTTGTCAAAAATAGTTCTAAATGTTGCCAAGTGTGGCACTACTGTTTGTTTTTGTGCAATTTCTCTAACAAAATAAAACGTTGGCGCCCCATATGGTGAAATTGCGAATTGTCTTTGACAGGTCTTTTTGCATCTTGAAAACGCCCATCTATTCGATAATATCCAATCATATCATATTATGAATGCAGATCATCTTCATATTCTTGATATCTGACAAGAAGTACTCATTGAATAAAAGTATTGAATATAAAGTAATAAATACGAAAGTATCGGCATCGAGTACAAAAGTATCGATATCGAAAGGAATAAACTCGATACTATAGCGGATAGAAACTTTTTTCGTTTCCCTACTAAAGGGATCTAAGTACGCAATCATTTCATCGATGTTTTGTTATGACCTTGTCACGTTAAACTATTGTTCATAAACCGGTTTAACAGCCTACCATTTTTTTTGAAGCGAAACTTCTTGTTCTTCTTCTAACAAGGTTGCGTTAAACGTTTAACGTTACCACGGAGGGGGTTTGAAAGCACTGTTGCGGGGGAAGGGGAATAGAAAGAGACAAACCGAGAGTGAAAAGCTTCACTTCTTTCGTGCGGAGGGGCTCCACCAGGGGTGGTCGACTCTTCTAGGGCCAGGTGGGATAAAAGTACATACACGTGGGGGTCCCAAACGAAGAGTGGCAACATATATTTGCATCTCTTTCTAACGCTCCATTTTAGAGATAAGTAACCTGTGAAAAATAAAGATTTTATTTATTACGATATTCGATTTTTAGTAACTAATAGTATCGATTTTGAGGCAATGATTAATTTAGTAGCTCTTTTTATGCCCTGGGCGGTGTATTCGCAACGCAACCCAAACGATTCGGGCACGGGATGACAATCCTTGTCTCTGTGATTCCAAACGGATAGGCCAAAGACAGAGAGAGGTTTGATGCCGTGTCGAGATCAATCAGATTGCGTTGTGAATCTCGGTCCTGAATTTAAACTAAACTTGTAAATCAGATTCAGTAAAGTAGCATACTGTATCCTGATTGAACACGTAGGTGTATTTTTAATAACAGTTTGCTACACAGGTAGTTTCTGGCTGATCTACAACTTATTACTTTGTCCGTTCCTAATTATTAGATCATTTGGATCCAACTGAAAAAATGTGTAATAACAATTACATTATTCATTATTATCACGTGTATAAATCTCAAGATAAATCGAATAGTAGAATAACAATAAACAGAACTATCGATTATTTTATCATTACTTAAATACTCATCTCTAAAATCGTCACAAAAACAAAAATGGCTTCTTGGTTTTGTGTTGTAAAAGTTTGCATCTTTCTTTGTTTTGTTCTAAACGAAGTATTCTGATGTTTTCATTATGAAAGAGAAAAGAAAATGTGGCAGATCGCCTCCTAGACTTGGAAATAGGAATTCTCTACGGTAAGCATGTGGTACCTAAGTACCTAGTTAATAAAAGTTCTATGTAGTGCCAAATTGCGATTTTTTTTTCATAATCACATAGTAAGAGCGCCTGGTGTAAACTAAAACATATGGGTTCATTTTTAATTATGTTTTCAGTTGCGAGTTGAGGGGCGATGTATTGCTATCTTAAGAAGAATGGTTTTCAAACCCATTTCAAGAACAGCTGTACAAAAAGCATCTTGATGTTGTTTATGATAGAAAACAACTCATAAGATCTGCTGGACTAGATGAAAATTGTGATAAGGTAAATATGTGAATCATAAGATAAAATAAATATATTAATCATATTCAAAGGATAACATGATATAATATATGTATAAAGTCCTTATTATGCTTGGTAAAATAGTTTATAATTTGTTTCATTTTAGATGCTAAACAGCACTGAACCTGAAGCAAGGCCATCTACAAAGCAGACAGCCGCTGCTAGTAGAAAACGAATCATTTTGAATACTGGCAGTGGTTACTACAACTGAAAATGATGCAGGTCCATTCGCAAAACAAATGACAATGCGACCGCTGATATAAAGCAAGTGACTACTAGAATGCATCAAAAAATATGAGGTTGGTATACTGAAGCAATTTAAAAATAAAACACTAATCAGGAAAAATAACAATGTAATTGTGTTAGAATTTAGTGTAAGGTTTCATTATCTCAACATTTAACTATTGTGCTTATTCAATAACACTATAAATATCTCATTACATGTTATCCATGGTTTTTTAATTATAATAGTTTAGAGTGATGGGATGAGCGGGGCTTGTGCCGGATAGTGATATAGTGAGCAATATGCTTGTCCATACTGTTATGGAGCTCCTGTGAGCGATACATATCTCTGCCATGTAATATTTATCTGGATACATTGACCCCTTAAAGCCTTGCATTGCAATAATAACAATTAAATGTATTACTTTCAACTAAGTGATGATGAAATCTATAATGCTGATGTTAATTAACTTTCAGATGCTGAGCCTTTTCAAACAAGAAAGAGGACCATCGAAGAAGGCAGAGTTTGAAGAAAATAATATAAAAGCGACTGCGACTCAGGCTGATAAGTCTCATTAAGGTGTAAACATCACATTTTAATGTCAGAGCTCAATTTTTTTTGCTCTTTTTTGCCCAGTAAGATGTGCAACTATTTTATGGGCTTATGGAACATTTTTGATTGTTCTTTACATTATCATATCATTTTTTTTTTGTATTTGAATGTGATACAAAAGATTTTTATTTTATATAAGAAAGTCATGCCGTTTACATACTTAAAAACTAGAGATTCTTTGAGGGAACTTTTTAAAATTATTTATATTTTGCTAATGGCCATATTGTCCAAATACCTTTATAAATTGTAAAAATAAATGAACTGAAATAAATTTACTAAAACTTAACGCATGTTTTTGTTCAGGTCCACATGGAGCTACGGGCCATAAATATAAACAAGACAAGTTTCGTTTATATTTGGGCTGTAGTTCCTTGTGGTACGTAAACTACCTATTATATTCCAACGAAATTTGAAATTTTTCCGCCTACGCAAACAATACATTTCGAAATTTCCCGCCTACGCAAATTTTAGATTTTAAAATTTCCCGCCTTGAGCCTGGAAAAAGTTTTAAGGGGGCAAACGATAGATGGCGCTACTTTTTTCATGAAGTATGGAGTTGGCATTCTTCTCCGTGAGTATATGTTCTGTGGGCTCCACGCACAATTATATTTATTGTATAAGTACTCATTAATCGTTCATATTTTACTGTTCATAATTATACATTACTGAAAACAGTAGGTACTCGTCTGATATAGAGATCAGCAGCTCTCTTTCTTGAATGTGCTCATCTGTCAATCTGCTCTTATTATCCAGCACTTTTACTAATTTAAAAATTTCGGTCATTAATACGACCGAAGCAACCCTTTCGGATGATACAGAGGAAGCTTGAAATACTTCAGAGCGATTTCCCAAAGAACCTGCGTGAAATGTCGGCAATTCATCCAAAAATTTATTAGGTCTGACTTCCTCTCAAGAAGAGGTTGGTTCAGATACTGCTAAGCTCATCAGAGCGCAGAATCTATGGCGTAGCTGTTTTCAGATTTAAAAGCTGTTCATGTCTGCACCCGATAGATGTCTCATTTGATTTTTCTGATGTTGTCAGACCTTATGTATATCTAGAGAATGTAGACCTCTACGTCTTATAAATTCTAAGGGTTATAGAATATAATATAGGCTTAGAATCTATGCAAGTATTGTTGCCTATTTTTGATAATTGACACTGGTATTGAATTTGATACTGCAATTGGAGAATTAAAGTGCTTGAAAATTCGAAGCAAAATAATGTTATCGTTATCGATATTCGAAAATAAATATATCGAAAAGAAAGAAATCGTCGATATATCGATTATTTCCGAATATAGCATCGATATTTTGTTATATCGTTTTTTTAACCAAGCGCCCAAGCCTACTAAGTAAAGTATGGTATGCAGGTATGCGTCATGCGTCAAAATTGTTTTTAGACTTCATTGAAGAAAATAGATAAAAACTAGTTTGTTTTGCGATTTTGAATTAAATACTAGGCTTTTTGAAAGTTAGTTCGTATACAATCCAGAAACACCAAATAATCCCAAATAATGAATCGATTGTTTGGCAGAGGAAAGCCCAAAGAGCCAGGGCCAAGTATTTCGGATTGCATCAAAAATGTAAGTCGGCTTTATCGATGCTACAATAGACTTGATTTCTCAATGATTCATGTTCAATGATGAAACTGATTATAATTCCATGATTTATCTTCTTCAGGTAGATTCTAGAGCTGACAGTATAGAACAAAAGGTGCAGAAATTGGAAGCGGAGCTTAGAAAATATAAAGATCAGATGGCGAAAATGAGGGAAGGGCCTGCGAAAAACTCAGTAAAACAAAAAGCCATGAGAGTGCTGAAGCAAAAGAAAGCGTGGGTATCTTGTTATTTCATGCACAAACCATATTAATATTGTTGTGAGAAATTTGTACTTTGTCCACCAAAATAGCATGCTACTATGATGTGCATATAATATGAATATATAAGTATATGCCAGCAACATCTCACATAATATTTTTGATATTTGATTAGTTTTTGATATTTGATTTGAAGGTTTGAAATGAAAAATTATAATGTACACACAGCCATTAACAAATACACTTAATTTTTCGAGTATACTTACATGAATTTGGTAACAAGTGTGATCCGTGGGCCCAAACTAAGCATACACTTTGTATCTCAAGGGCCAAGTGCATAAAAGCAGTAGTTATTCTGTGTAAAAAATTTAACAGTTACCTACTACTACTACTACAAGTTTACTGAAGTCTTTGAGATTGTATACTCAGGTACAAAAAATATTTAGGCTTTTGGAGAAATTAAATGCAAAGTGAGTTAGTTCTACTGGTAACTGGGATCACCCAAAAAACTGATTGAAATCATATAAATAACTTATATTAATACTTAGTTGACCCTCACTCTTTGGAATATACAGTCAAAATCGATTATAATGACATCATTTACAACGACTGATCGGTTATTACAGCCAGGTTGTAAGGTCCCGCCCGAATCTCTAGTAAACTATTCAGCAAACATACCGCCAATAACAACATCGGATACAGCGACATATCACTTACAACGAAGAAACTATTGATATTCATCGACTATAACGACCAACCGCTTCTTGTCCCAGCAAAACAAAACAATACGGACGATTTTAAATCTTATTGATAAGCATTGAAGGAATATTTCGGCTTATTATTACCTACGCACTTTCTCCCACCTCATGCGAACCTCTACCCAACCATTTGCCTTGCATATTTTACACCAATTGTTTAGTGTGCTAAATGACTGCGTGAGTGAAGACCTCTATGTAACAAAAAACTTTTTTACTATGGTAAAACAAAAAACAATGTTTGTTTTTTGGTGTAGAAAAAGGGAAGTACAAAAGGAACCCCACCAATCTTCTATAAACTTTTTTTTCTTCCTAAAACTGTTGTTGATAAAAAATGTAATGAGTGTAAAAAAAGCAGAAATCACAGGTATAAGTAAAATCAGAAGTTGAAAATTTAGTTAAGGAGAGTAGTAGTCCATGTAAAATAAGTTGATGTGGTGCATGGAATCGGACTATAGTCTGCCATTTTTTGGCATTATAGAGACTGCTAAAGTTGTAAAGCTGTTTGTTTGCTTGTGAGAAATACAACTGTAATAATGATAATGTGTAACTCCTTAACAAAAGTCTAGTGACCGAAGAAAACACTTCCAAGTTCAGTTTAAAAAAACAAAAGTCCAAATATCTTAAAATATCTACATATCAGTGGAAGTAAACATGTGCGAGATAATAAAATAACAAAATAATACTTGAACAAAAAAAAACAAATAGCTGCAGTTCTTATAGAAAATACTGCTTATTGATCATGTTCTATTGTTTATAATGTACAGGAGTTAATCACAATTTAATTAATTGTTTAAATACCTCGACATTTCGGCAGCGTTACAACCACCATGGTCACGAGCAGACTGCCCTGACTGACTGACTGATCAGTCTGCTCAGCTACAAAGTTAATTTGTCTTTTGTTTGTCGTCTATCCTTTTTGGGCTCTAGCTACTGAAAGCCTGAAAGCCTCATGGCTTCACGTATGATTTCAAGTACTCTGTCATGGCGCAATGAGTAATGACCCCTATTAAGGACCACCTTGCATCCCACCAATATGTGCCTTGCTGTACATATTGTCTCTCCACAAGTATAGCAACATTTTTCAGAGGCTTTTCCCCACCTTACCAAGTTACTCTGGTCAGGGAGGGTCATTTGGAATGCATTTAGATACAATTTTAATAAGGCAGGAGACCAGTCATAGATAGGTGCGCCACTTTATAGCTTTTAGTATTAAAATTAACGTGGTTGTTACACATATTTAATTGGATAACGGGACATTCACGTTTATACGGTCGGTCAATCCGACTTGAGTTTCGGCCGCGTCCGGCGGCCTTTTTCAAGGAGAGTGCACGCGCGCGGTGGCTGCCCGTTTGGCACTGCGGGCTGCCGCACGACGCGCACGCAAGCTCAACGGCTGTTGCGGGGGTGCAGGTGAGGGGGTGCGAGAGGGTTGCGCAGGTATACACTCGAACTCTTCATCACTGGTGAGCTGCGAGGCGGGAACATTGCAGCACACTGAGCTCACTGTGGCTTCACTCATATCGCGAACACCATACCGAGTACTATGGAGGCACGGCTTCCAAGCAGGCGGCACATGCTATCCTCTATCTCTATTAAAGGTCGGACGCTTACCTTTTTGTTCATATTTCTAAAACCACTATACCGATTTTGATACAATTTATATAGGACCACTTTTGAACTACCAAACAAAAAAGCAATCATCAAAATCGATTGGCGGCGCTATCGCATAACATACATACAAATAAAAAAAAAATACTGTCAAATTGAGAATCTCCTTTTGAAGTTGGTTAAAATAAATAAGTGATGTGTTTTTTGTGTTACTTATTAGTTTGTGTCACAGTAAAGAGTCTATGATTTATCTATCTTCAAAACTATTTCAGATATGAGAACCAGCTAGAAAATCTGAGAAATCAGTCATTCAACATGGAGCAAGCTAACTACACCACACAGACATTGAAGGACACTCAGTCAACTGTCGCTGCGATGAAGGATGGTGTCACACAGATGAAAAAGGAGTTTAAAAAAATCAATATTGATGCTATTGAGGTAACAAGTGGACAATACTCAAAACTTGCTGTGTTAGTAGAAAATACTTAAAATTTCTTGGACTAATCCTATTGTAAAAAAAAAAAATTGGGACTGGCGATATAGGGACAAGTGAAAACTTATAAATCAAAATGTTATAACTCACTTTGGAAACTACGCGGGTGAAACCGGAGGGCGTGGCCATGACCATGGCCATCTAGATCATCTGAGTTTACCTGAAGATTCCTTTCATTTACGAATCTGACTCTTGATTTCAAGCCCACGGAATATCTGTACATGGTCATCAAAAGGAGATTTCTTTTCAATAAATTAAATGTCAATTTTACTTAATAAACAAGTTAAAAATATATTGCAATTACTAAAAAATCAAAACAAGGCAAGCTGATAAATTCACCTTTTCAGTTCAAGGTCCCGTTAGGGCCCTCATGGAATCGCCCATTCCATACTTGCCTTTCCATACTTGCAATCATCAGTGCCTAAACACATAGTTTACACAAAAATGTGATACTTACTTACTACATTTTTTTTTGTACATGAATGAATTTGTAGTTTGTGTAGATAACATGATAATTTCTTTGGTTTTACATAAGTTTTCATTTAATTTCCAGGATGTGAACGATGACCTAGCAGACATGCTCGAGCAGGCTGACGAGGTACAAGAAGCCATGGGCCGCACGTACGGTATGCCTGAGATTGATGACGACGAACTGGCTGCGGAACTTGATGCTTTAGGTAACACTTATAACAATCCTAGTAATATTATACTTAAATGTAATATTAATATCTGGATATTTGGGGATGTTAGTTGCTCAATCAACTGCAGACCAGAGCAGGTTGATATGTTAAAACATTGTTAGAATATAGGTTACAATAGCACATGGGCTACTTTTTGGGGGTCATCTATAAACTACGTTACGCTAATTTCGTGTTTTTTGACCCTCCCCCATTCTTGTCACAGTTCACATTTCCCTTCCCTAGTGTGACGTCACGTACCTAATGAATAATTTCAAAATCAACGGTGAAGGCTATCCTCTGCCTCAGGAATGAGCCAGAGCGTCGTTCCCATTACCACCTTGGTTTCCACTTAGTTTGATAATATAATTTGCAATTTTACATCTAGAAATTAGTAAATTAAAATAGCAGTTGCGTAATTTATTTTACTTTTAAATCGACGAAACGACGTCACGAAATATAGTTCAACGCTCTGTCACACTTCGTCATAACAATATAGTTTATAATCTGAATTAGTATACTTCCTTTTTATCCCAGGAAATAACGGGAACTAAGCAGGTAAAACCGTGCGCTGGTAGTGAATCAATACATTCATTTGTAATGAAAATTTCAGGTGACGAGTTAGCTCTCGACAACGACGCGTCGTACCTAGACGACGTGGTGACGCTGCCGGCGGCGCCCGACAAGGAGCCCGGCGCGGACAGCGTGCGCACGCGCGACGGCGTGCCGGTGGACGAGTTCGGCCTGCCGCAGGTGCCCAGCGCCGCGCATGCCACCACGCGCTAACGGGCCGCTCGACAGGCGAGTCACACATCCCAATTACACGTCTACGAAACTTTGGGCATCCGAAAATCCAATACATGCCCCCGTAAAATTATCAACACAGATTCAGATTATATTCTAACGCGTGAGATTATAATCTAATGCGTGACATTCTAATCTCCCGATATGGTAGGTTAGTTTGCAATCGAATGTCGTTAGATTATAATCTGACAGGTTTTTGCAATTTATCGGTGACATATAACATCTAGGAAAGTTCGGGCATGCGAAATTCCAATTTTACAGATCATCAAAAAACTAATTTAGTTAAAATTGTATTGTCATAAACGGGCCTCTAGAGTGACAGTCAGTCATTCAGCACTATATTATTAAAAGATGAAAAATTAATCACCCACATGCTTGAAAATCATCTGCTGACTGATTAATCAAAAGTAATTTTAAAAAGTAATCTGAGATATCAATTGCTACAACAAAAATTGTGTCTCTTCACCAAATAAACTGTAGTGGAAACTTAGCACGATTTAACGCAAGAGATTGCCAAAATTAAGGCATGTAGTGTAAGAAAAATTTATATTGCAGTTTAATCTGAAATCTACCCGTTGATAACAACCAACTTATCCATAGAACAGCCAAAAACGAAACTACTGAGTTACGAATATTAAAGAACACAGAAGTGGTTACTATCGTGGCACCAGCGCTACATTGTATAGAGAAGTTGGTTGTATGCTATGCGTGATCAACGTTTTTCTAACTCAGTTTTCTCAGCCTGAGATATAAATGTTGATGTCATGTTTAAGGCGGGCTGTACTGCAATGTGACGTTTTTCTGAAAATCCTTCTGTGTCTGATAAGGTTGGAATTTCGTATTAACGCACATAGTATTTGTTGGATCTACATACTTGTACTCTGCTTGATTTTATCATTCAGGAATCCAATATAATGAAGCAAATTGCTCACATGATAAGGTTTTGCTGAATTACGTTATCAAACCGGACTTCAATTTAGCTGTAACTGTTTATAAGGCTATCCAGGTACCACTTAATATTAAATATGTATGTATAACTTACTATTTGTAACAATGAACATGGAAGATTTGTTGCACTTTCTTTAGAGCCACATTGTTTTACCGGCCATGTTGAGGGTATCTTTACCCAAATCTAAAGAATTCAAAATCAAATGTTTCATTTTGTAGGCTCATAGTAAAAATACATACAGTCAAATTGAGAAACCTCCTTTTTTGAAGTCGGTTAAAAAAGTAATACAGAAAAGAAAAGTAGGTTTTATACACTTATGAGTAATAGTCAACCAATACATGAAATGTTCTTGATGAAGAACAAGGTTTGATAGAAATTCTATCATTGAAAACATACTGAGATAACTTTGTTGTATGTAAATGAATAAACAATATTAAGGACCCCTGCGCCTGGCAGGCGCGGTCCCAGCCTCGAATTTTGGAGGGGGTCACCAGTACGCAGCGTCAGGTTTTGGGGGGGGTCACAAGTAGAAATACAATAAATCGAGCAAAAAAATATTTTACTAGTAGCGCCCCAAGATTTTACCCGCGTAGTTCCCGTTCTAGTTGTTTTCCCGCGTTAAAAATAGTCTATGTACTATTAGATATGTTTAATTTTTTTAGGTTTTTTGTGTAACGTATACGATTTTGGGGGGGGGGGTCATGTCCCCTGTGACCCCCCCCCTCGGACCGCGCATGGCGCCTGGTTCATGACGTTCTTGGCCGGTTATATGTCAAAGACTTTGGTACTCGGGCAAACATTCTATCCTGAGATAAAGAGTGTAATGACACCACAACATTGAGCCGATTGATATGATTTAATGCTTGTAGATAAATTATATTGTATTATAGCTGTATTTAACGCACCAAGCAATGAGCAAAATTATTAAATAGTCTTGCGCCTCGACATGTTGATCACCAGTTAATAGGCACATTACAAAAACTGACAATGGCAGTGACAGTCGTCAGTCTTGTTGTTGTGTCCTTACCGATTATTTCTCTATTTCAACGGAAAATGATAAAATAGTGATAGAAAGATCATAAACCTTTTAGTTAGCTTTAAAAGCGCGGGTCGTCTCACTCTAATGTATGGTGGTTGTACATTAGTCCGAGCAAGATGATGCGACCGGTATTGAAATGAGGTATTTTCAAAACCTCCAAAATTGTTTTCAATTGTGCATAAGGTTGCAAAAATTGAGAGATAATAATCATACTATCTGTAATTTTTTTAAATATCATTAATATTTATTTATTGAATAATAGGCGAGCAGCTTTTGCTGATTTGCCTATATCTCAGTGTTGAAATAACAAATTATAGGCAATTGTCTGTTAAAATGATTTTGTCTTTTACTATCCATCTGTCCAGTTTGTTCTTAAAAGAGTTTAATGACTTTGCCGAATAACATCATCAGGCAACCTGTTCCAGTTGTAAACCACTCTGTTGCTGAGGATGTGATGTGCAGTGTTTGTCAGTGATGGCGGGTTGGACGACTGGGACCTATGACGCCGACTCTCTTATGCTCCTTTAATCTGTACAGGTTCCATAAATATGTGAGGGAGATTATAAAATCCATTAAAATCCATCAAATATCTGTGATTTTGAAAACACCTCATTGACAGCTGGTTTAAACATTTTGCGTATTGTTATTTTTTTTCACGTATCTCATTTGTAATATTTTTGTGAATCAAAATATGTAAAATAAAAAAACAATGCTTTTAACTTTACAAAGATTTCTAACGTTTTAGTGATTATCTTCAAAATAAATCACTAAAAATATGATCTACTTATCGTATGCAATTCGAAATTAATTTTAATTATATTGTTAGAAATTGTGATTGCTTTCCACTAATCTATTTCACAAAAAAATATTATTGTTGAACTTGATGTAAATTGTAATCTATTTTGTTAAACTTAAGTTTAAATATATTATGTACCTTTGTATATGTTTTTTTATTGAAAATGTCGCGTGGTCCAAGGTAGAATACGGGACGACAGGTAATCGACACAACACTAGCAAATAAAACACGTTATCATTCACGTATGCTTGGACTACTGTTTTTTGCGAGTGTTACGCGGCGATTACCTTCTCGTTTCGTTTTCTCACACTTGGGTTGCTATTCATAAGATTTTCTAATGGCCGGAATGACTTTACACTTTGAGGACCTTTGTTAGGTGATTTCATAGCTTTCTATTAACTCTTTGTAACATATAACACAGTATCTGCAAACTAAATATGGACAGTATACTGTTTATTCCTATTACTTTGTCCCACGGTGTTTTTTTAACTAATGGTTTTAGGAAACTAACATATTGGTAATACGTTTTTAGTTAATGCACCCGTTCATTCACGTGTGATACAATCGGCGTTGGCCAACTTAAGTTTCAGTCGCATTCAGCGACCAAACGGAACTCGATTTTGAGTGTGCGTCCTTTCAACAGGCCGCTGAAACTTAAATAGAATTTAACCAGCTAAACTCTCAGTGTTTGACAAGATTGAAAATATTTTTTACCCGTGTAGTGGGGGTGATGATGAAGAATAATAGAGCGAATTCACACGGTGTAGTACTGTATTTGTATCCAAAGAAAATAAAATCGTCATTGATGGCTGCTCGTCGGATCAAATGGCTATCAATGCTGGAGTCCCTCAAGGGTCGGTACTCTCTGCGACACTTTTCCTGCTACATATTAATGATCTGTTGAAGCCCGGTATCTTTGGGTACGCAGATGATAGCACCGTTGTAGAGAGCTACATATCTAGCGCGAGAGCCAGTGGGCAGCAAACCCAGGTAATGAGAGAGAGTTTGATTGAACGTTTGAGCTTGACCCTTGAGGCGGTGTCTGAATGGGGTGATGCCAATCTGGTCAAGTTCAACGAGAGTAAGACGCAGGCGTGTCTGTTCTCCGCAAAAAGGAGTCCATTCCAACTGACTCCTACTTTTCGTGGTGTATCCGTGCCAGTTTCTGACCGTCTTGAGCTTTTGGGCGTTACTTTGACATCCACGCTCAACTTTGGCTCGTATATCGAGTCCAAGGCTAAATTAGCTGCCAAAAACTAGGTGTCCTCTCAAAGGTGCGAAGGTACTTCAACTCTGAACAGTTGCTCACATTGTATCAAGCACAGATTCGCTCTTGTATGGAGTACTGTTCGCACCTTTGGGATGGATCAGCTAAGTATCAGCTGGAGGCCCTGGAATCGATCGAGAGACGTGCCAAAAGGCTCATAGGCAATGACTCTCTTCTGCGAAAAAGACTACAAAGTCTTGATCATCGCCGAAAAATTGCCAGCCTATCGGTTTTTATCGGATACACTTTGGAGAGTGTGCGACTGATTTGCATGATCTGATACCACCTTGCCCTTTTTTCTATCGGAATGCTCGTAGCTCGAAAAAGCGACATCGTTTCATGGTTGAAGTTCCAAAGACACGAACGAAGAGATTTGACTCTACTTTTGTGATAAGAACGTCTAGGCTGTGGAATACGTTGCCTGAGTGGGTTTTCCCCGATGGTTACAATCTTTGTGTCTTCAAATCGAGAGTGAATCGGTTTCTTCTAGGTAAACACGCTCCATCGTAGACCGCATCGTCGCTTAACATCAGGCGAGATGGCGGTCAAGTGTAAACCTATAAAAGTTAAAAAAAAAAACAAAAAAAAACAACACAAATATGAGGGAAGAGATGTCGTAGTATGGGCCAGGCAGCTGGCCGATACTGTGACTCATAATAGGTAAACGTTGTATAGGGGCAGCCGGCCAGGCAGCTGTCCGCTATATTCGTAAGAGTAGTCTACGAATGGATGCCGCAATGGACGAAACACTGAATGTATGTCGATCGCAGGTTAACAACCGTTAGCGTGTTCTAATTCTACCGTGGCGCCATTTATCTATTGACGTTCGCTGGAACTATTGTATGCTTCTGTTAAACCTGTCTTTTGATGACGGCTTTTGTAAATAGTATTCGTTTTAAAAATTCTTTTATACGTCGCTGATTACTAGATGATAATCCTGCTAATGTTATAAATGCGAAAGTTTGGATCTTTGTTGCTCAATTACGTCGTAATATCAGAACGGATCGAGTTGAAATTTGAAACATAGATGTCTGGAAAAACATTGTCGTGGGCTTATCCAGGGAAAATAATAAAAACGGAGCAACGCGGGTAAAACCGCGGGGTGATGCTTGTATAAGTATAAAATTAATATTAGGTACTTGACATGTCAGTCTTTTTTGAGCGCCATTTACTTATATGTTGCAGCCAATAAGCTTAATCAGCGGATCAATTAACAGCCTGGCCTGTTTACTAAAAAACTCCGTTTAACTAGTGATTTGAATGATTCTTCTTGTCGTGTCAGCGATTCAATGGTGGGATGGCTACATCTAAAAAAAAAAATTCATGATTTTTAAAATTTTACCTTTGTTTTTAGATATTTTTGTACTTTTTTTTTTTACAATTTCTCACCAATGGGAGGCTACAGAAAATGCTTACGGGGTTGGCTTCACAGGTCGCTCAGTGTACAGGTATTGGGGCACAGTGAATGATATTCAGCCATTTGACCAAATAGCCAAATAACTTGGATCGTTGACATTTACTTGCCTAGCCTGTTCATTTCAATTTAGTTCCACTTGTTGCCACCTAATGCCGAAACTCCCCAAAATGTCAAAATGGCATCGGCAAACCTAACCTAGCAGTATTACTTAAAAAAAATCTTGTGTCAAATGTTTCATCTTTTTTATTTCTGTCACAAACATGTTCAGTGTTCACCCTATACTTCTAATGACCCAAGCAATAGACAGTAGTTTATTAAATGTTGTAATAAACGATACCTCTAAATATTTATTCAGGTCTCTAGTTAAAAGGCGTTAAACAGCCTAGGCTGTTAATTGAACGGCTGATTAATCTAGTTGGCTACAACATTACTATTATTTTATTTGTTAAGGGTAGTGGTCTACTTATCCAAGACAAACAGTAAACTAAGGTTTTCATATTATTTTCTGTATGTCTATCGTTAGTAAAATTAAGGTTATAATTAAGTTAAATAAATAAATAGAAACAACCAGCTAATCGTAAAGGGAAATAAATCTTTAATAATAATTTAATTGAATTATATTACACAGTCAACTCTAAAATACTGTATGTTCACTTACATCCATAACGATATGATTGTTACTGCGACACAGTAACTGGTAACAAACTTGTGGTAGGCTTGCACCTCCCGACACAAAATAAATAATACTTGTCCACAATATTTACACCCTAAATGATATGTACACCACTCATACAAGTAGAAAACAGTATGGAAACACCGGTACGTTCGAAATCACACACGCGTCTACGCTTTTCGCTCAAGCGAGAAGTGTTGTTACACAGTGACTCGATTTTCGTAACTGCACCGTTCGCCCATTTTGCATCTTTGATGACTTCACGGGATACATATCTGTAGAGCCGCCGTATATTACGAACAATGATGACAGTCTTCCATTCAAAATGTCTTGTTCTTTGCATCTACGAGATTGTAGCGAGTGTCGATACTGTTTTGTACTGTGACACATACGTTGTGACCACACGGCTATGTAGACAGTCTAATTGCACTAGTTCGAGACACTGGCTTAGTCTAGGGCCTCCTGGCCTGTCTTTGGCAAGAAGAAGCAGAGTAATGCAGCACCTGGGAACGGAAAATATAGTCGTTAGTGAATAGTCAACCTGGCAGAAATAATGTTGCAGGTTTTGGGCCGGTGGAAGTCAAATTTCTTTGGTCCATTTTGACACATGATTCTTAGAGCAGTATTTTGAAATCGGCAGTTCAGCCTAAGTGTTTCCCTAAAGTCAAAGTACTTTATTCATAATGTGCAAATTACACGTCAATTAATAAAATATAAAAAACAAAAGAAAGAGCATACAAATTGTATACATTTTCAAAAAAATTGCTGTTAGATAGTGGCTTAATGAATTTGGATGTCCATTGAAACAAATAAACTTTGGTTATGTAGGCTAGATATAATCTAGAATTCACCCGTACTTAGAAGGTAACTGTAACAGAGTCTATACTCTCTATACCATGAAGTCTTATTCCAATGATTGTTTGAATCCAATTGACATTGACACAACCTTTGGCTCTATTGAGAAATATTGTGATTGTTTTTAGTTCCTTCGTTCAAATTTCGTTTCTGAAAATGGCTTATTGTCGCGCCATCATCCCTATAAAACACTACTGTACTGGTAACAAGCCCGTCTTCTCCACTAGGCACGTGCCCAGGGCCCCGCGATGGATTGGGACCCTTTAGTCGCTACTCAGTTACCATACTGATAGCTACTATAATCTCGCCTGAAAATTACTGTATAAAAAAAATAAAGCTAAAATTTTACATTACTACGTTATTTGCCTGTTTTATAAAAACAAATGCTAAATTATGCCATTGAGGTTCCATTATCCCAATGAGCTCAGGGCCTCTAATATTTGAGAGACGGTCCTGACTGTTAAAGGTACTCACCGAAAAGGAATACTGAGAAGACAGCGATAGGAACGACACAGTTGATGTCGATGAGGTAACCGAAAGACAGATTGCCGATGAGACCGCCGCCTCGACCCGCTGTGAGGGACAGCGCTGCTGCCATTACCCTGAAAATTATTAACATAACTTTGAAAATAGTAATTAGATTAACCTTTGCTTTACTAATATTGGATATGTGCAGAGTAATTAAGAAGATGCGATACAGGCGATCAGTCATGGTAGAATAAGTTTCTGGCAGAATAGTGGTCACGTGAATCGTAGCCAAAAATAATAATAACTATATTTGGTCCAAAAACAATATCAATTGTGAAACTATTGGCTCCGAAATAGTATAAATGGTCTAACAAAACATGTGAATTCCCGAAAACCCGAGACGAGCTGTTTGGAATTTTTAAAACTGCTCTATGGTCAAATCGGGATCGATGGTTCTAGGAAGTGAGAGCACAGGATTTACTTTGTTTGGTCCTCTCTCTTTGCGGGTTGAGTATCGGTTGCCATACATACATTTCTTCATATTCATTATTAGATTATTACTATGTGATTAAGTATTCGTAGCACCTTACCTAAGGTTTGTAGGGAACAAGTCGACAAGCACGCAGAACACAAGACTGATGGCGAGCGAGGTCAGAGCTTCGAAGATGCAGGACAGCACCAGGTTCTGAGTAGAGTTCTGCACGTAGTACAGACCGACGGTCACGACGCCGGCGAAACCCAAACTGAAAACTAAAAGGTAAATTGTTGTTTAGTCAATTCATTTATAAATCAGGTCACAAGATAGCAAAAATTGGCCAAAAAAGAACCTTCTCAAGAAGGGGCTCTACGTACTAGGTACGGCAATATTACAGTAGTTTACTATTATTATACTCTTCTAGAATGGTCAGAAAGTTGAACCGGTCGCAAAAAAGTAACGAAAATTATGTACTAATTGAGGTTATAAACCAATCTAGGAAGTTGTATCTTAAAATCTTACTCAAGAAGAATTTTGCTCCGAGCTTGTGGACGCAGAGAGGCAGCCACAGCGAGGTGGGGATGCAAGCCAAACCGACGATGAGAGTGTGCATGTAGACGCTGTTCTCTATCTTGCTGGTGCACTCGAAGGGATCAGATGAGGCCTCTTCAGCGAGGACAATGCCAGAGACGTCGCACACCGAAGCGGAGACGCCAGGGTTCTTGGTCTCGAAGTCTTCGTAACGGTTGAACAACTCAGGGAACCAGATCATGAGGGTGTAGTAACTGGAACAAATATAAATGATGTAGATATATGTAGGTACATGTATTGTTTACCATCATACCATTATGAGTGTGTTATTGTGATTTGCAGTAACGTATTTTCAATGTCAACAAGTAGGTAATATAACAATAGCAAAATTTATACATGTCGTTAGCATAAGGCTTCAAAACTCGTGAATCTTAAAATATTGCGAGCTATTAAACCGCTCATGAAACAAAGTAAAAACATACAAGTGGCATTTATATTCACACATGTAGGGTATGAATATTTTAGTTATGGTATGTTATCGAAACACGAAACATGAAATTCGTGATGTAAATTTTAATGAGTTACCTGGTTGTCAGTCCGAATTGAATAAGGCAGGTCAGAATAGTGTATTTGAGGTAGGGGGGTCGGCACAAGGCTTTAGTCTGGACCCAGATCTCGCTGAACAAGCGTTTCAGGTCCTTGGGCTTGCGCATGCTGAGGCTTCGGACGGATTTTTGGGAGTTTTGGGATGCCACTGAGATTGTTCGCACTTTCTCCTTGAGGCTCTTGATCTGTTGAAAAAAGAGAATTTTGTAACGGTACCTACTTGATGAAATAGATATATGAAAGACAAATGAATGAATGAAACATTATTTGGGTTGTAAAAATTTCTTCTCAGTACAAAACAATAAAAAATCTAAGTTTAAAAAAAAATGGTTTTAAACATGTTGACTTAATATAATCTAGACTTCTAGACTTGATTAATGATATAAACTCGAAAATGATATTCTTTAGACAGAATTACAAAGTGCCTATATTGCAAATATTTCAAAGTCAAAAAGTTACAAAAGTTAATCACTCTCATAGAAATTGCAAAACAGCTGCAAGGTGAGCAAGAAAAATATAGAAAATCAGCATCAGCTCGGCTAGGACTATGCTAGGTCTCCCTAGCTGGTCTGTTATTGATTGAAATGTTCTTTGCTCGTGATTGGCTGCTTTACACATACGGGTAGCAATACCCAAAGTTTCCTGCGCTCATGCTATTGGTCGATAGCTACTTAGCTCACGTCATATGGATGCTCAGTCTAAAGAGAAATGTTATATACTTACGGGATAGTTGTCGGGGTCATCGCCAGTGTTCTGTTTGTAAATGCTCTTGAGGCAGGCGAGGGCATCATCGTAGTCGCCGCACTCCATCATGAACTTGGGGCTCTCGGGGAAGGTGAGCAGCCAAAAGCCAAGCATCAACGAAGGGACGCCGCAAGCCGCTACGAACCAGTTCCACGAGTCGTATGTGAAGAAACCCTTGTCAATGCGGATGCCGTCGATGGGGATGATGGCCCACGCGATCACTGAAAGTTAAAAGTTTATGATTACAATACCGCAAGGTAAGTTTAATTTTATATCGATACAGTTATCTGACGCTAGATATCAAGGAACTGAGCGGGCTTACTTAGGAAAAACCTACACTCTTAATTTGATGACATCCATTTGGGATTAGCGAAAAAAGTGTCTTTGCACCTTGACATGCAGGTACACTCTTGCACTGCATGCATGCTTCTCCTCTTTGCCTTTTTGGAATCCTCTACCTATATCAAAGCGGAAGAGATAGATTTCAGTGATACCAGTTCTACCTATTGGATTAGTTTTTAATTGTTATAGTCACGTGTACCTATGTAATTTAATTGCAAGTGTGTAACTATATATTGTTCGGCAGTAATCGACATAAAATATGACGATATCTCTAGTCAACCTATCAGTCTCAACACGCAATTTCGAAATAGGTATAATATTAAAGAAATTGCTATATAGAGCATCATGGTATTTGAATAGAATGGATGAATGAATAATGAATAGATTTGAATAACTATTCCTTTCCTAGAACCTGGAATGAAATCTATCATGAACAGTATATATCTACAATATCTACATGTCTAAATATATTACAGTCAAGTGATATAAAACGAAATCGATATCAACCATACGGTAATAAACAGTAACAGTAAACAACACAAGAATACTCGTAGTTAAAACAATGCTTAAAATTACTCACGAGGAAGTAGAATGACTCCGAGAGTCCAGAACATTTCCATCCAGCAGAGGATCTTCTCTCTGTATTTGGTCTGTTGGAATTCGCCAAGGTATGGGAAACAAATACCCATAGCTCCGGCAACCCTGGAATGAAAATATAATTATCATAAGACAAGTGAACATTAAAGCCGAGTGGCTTAGAACGAGTTTCTATGGAGCCACGGCAAACAAATAAATGTACTATGACATTATCCATAATGGTTCGAGACAGCAACATATTTTCAAAGTACCCTGTCTGTAGCGGAGGTGGAACTATCCCAGGATGGGCCTTTTCATAAGATGACGATGACGAGAAGACCTAAGAAAGGTTTCCCGTGGCTTCCAGTTTGTAGGATTTCGGTAATACTTCTGTTGGTAAATAAAGGCTTCCACATTTTTGAAGATGTCTACTGAACTCGTGAAGTGTTTACAGTACGAAGGACGAACATAGTCAAATACAGACTTAGCTTAATTTATTACTATATGTTTAATTGTAATAAAATAGAAGTAAAATGTATTTATTTACATTGTAAAATCTGAACAAGGTCAGCAGTTGTTCATGACGTGGATCTAATTAAAGGTCTTATTGTTGTCTAATAGGGGAATGTGAGAATGGAGTATTTAAAATCGATTACGACGTACAGGCGTCGGAAAGAATGATTTCTTGCTTGCATTGTCTTCGCTAGTGTAATTTTCATAGCTTCTATTGCTATTAACAATAAGGATAGCGAAAACTTGTTGATTTATACGCAGTCACGTGCTGCAACGCATGTGTTTCTCAAGAAGCTGGCTGATTTAAATATGTATGCTTTATCGGATTGTTTGAGAATTGTATCCATCATAATTTGGTTATTTCTGGATTTGTCGGTAATTTTGTGAAATGTGTAGTAACTATTTTATGAGGCCAGAGTTGATGCTTTAGTGAAATTTGTTGGCCGTATAAAAATGAGATAATTCAGCCTTTGTGTATTTTGCTTGTCTGTGATGCCTTTCCATTTTAATCAAAACAACAGTATCGCAAAGATTACTTACGCGAAACCGTTGATGAAGCGGCAAGCCATGAAGATAGACAGGACTTGCACGAAAGAGGAAATGATGCCAACGAATCCATCCAGCAGCAAGGTGGAAACCAGCACCGTCTTGCGGCCCTTGGTGTCAGCCAAGCAACCCCAGAAGTAGGATCCGAGGACCATTCCTGGAATAAACGAAATTTTATCAAGTTCAAAATGTAGTTGGATCACAACCATATAATAGGTAGATAATATTCAGAACTAGGATTCGAACTTCAAAATTGTGTTTATGTATGGTCTGCATATGATGTAGAAGTGCTCCGTTTCCAAATTTAGGTAATAGTTATGTTCTGTAATCTGTTTAGTCATTCTTATGAAATCCTTTCCAATTACGCTTGTTATGTACTAAAAGAGCTGTCGTTTTTTTTTGATAATACCGATTACAATCATTTTATTGGTATCTTTCTGGAATCTCATAAGTTGCAATAAATATAAAAGTTATGTTTAAAAAACGCAACTAATCCAGTATTAATCTCATTTATACATTACATCTTTTTACTGGACTAACAAGCCTCTAAGGGCTAGCGGAAACAAATTATAAAGTTAGCGCCATCAAGAAACCTTATTAGTGTTACTTCCGTAAGTTTCTTGATCTAATAGGACATACTTCACATTACATATTTACAGCTTCACGTCACCAATTGTAATAAATCTAATCTAGTTTCCTTATAAGGTGAGCTTACCTAACATGGGGGCGGCGGTCAACCAGCCCTTGTCGGCGGATGTCATTTGGAAGTCACATGTCGCGGCTGGAAGCACGAACGACACTATGGTGATTCCGATGGCTGTGTTGGCGTATATCAGCCCACAGATTGCCATAAGGCAGAAGTGGAAGCGTCCGAAGCCTGGAATCAAAGAAAACGGCATTTTAGATGTAAGTCCTAGGATGTAAACATTTAGGTCCTATTATTATTAGTTATTAGTCAAACTCAAGGTGCTTGTAAGTTGGAGTTTTTTTTAAAATACGTATACGTAGACGAGTAAGACATGCGGCTCAAGGTAAGGATCGCGCTGCCTATGACAAAACTATACCATACAGCTACTTGAACAAGAAGAGTTCAAATCATTACCTTGCGCTGAACTGCTCGTTCCCAGGAGACATAACATGATTTATCTCTGTGCATTGTAATTTCTCTGAAAATCTTATCCTTTGAAACGGAATATAGTTTCAGCTCAGTTTCAGTCAGCTATTGAACGTGAAGAATGTGAAGTTCAAATAATTTCCTAGCACTGCACTGCGCTCGTCACCCAGATATATTAGATTTTTTATCTTTATGCCTTATAATTTCACTAGAAACATTACCCTTCGAACCGGAACACCGTAATGTTTGCACATTAATGCTGGCGGTAGAATGACTGGCAAAGGTGTGGAACTTCCCCAGAGGGACTCAGTGTGATATGATGAAGATAATGTTTTGACAAGTTTAGCTTATAATGTGTATATGACAACATATAAGCAATTGATTAATTATAGCTTCGACGACATTCGACTTAATAAGAAAAAGGTAATTATTTCGACGTAATTCCTCAAAATAAACCTTTATCGATAGGTAGGTACTATGAGATTGCTTCTAATGTACTACTGTTTATATTATTTTATGTGCAGTATTTATACGACTGGATTGGCATAAGCCACACTAACAAATACCCCTAGTGCAATCCACTAACCCATCACAAATTATCACCCATTGTTTTTTGCTCGGACATGACAAGGTACAGCACTATATGGTCAGTTAATAAATTACTCATAGCCGGTTACTTGTATCAGTTGCTCAATAATGTTCTTAAGTGATTTTCTCTATCATATCTTGAGCATTTATCTAAACGTATTGAACTATGGAGGGCAAGTTAGAACATCTTAACGAAGCCAAAAAGACCGCGTAATACTGATCATTATTATAACTTTTGCTATTAACCATGAAATATAGAATAAAAAAAATACAATTATAGGAACTGCTGATAGAAGTGAAAACTAACTCAGATTTTGATAGCTTACTTTGGGAACTACGCGGGTGAAACCGGAGAGCGTAGCCATGAGTCATCTAGAATGCTAACGCATTTCTAGACAGCCAATGACCATGGTCCCGAATTTATCCGAAGATTTTTTATCATTCCCAAACGTGACGCTAGAATTCAATTCACTAACGAAAAATCTGTATGTGGAACGCCAAAAGAAGTGTTCACTTAAAAAAACAATATGTTACAAACAGCTTGTCGAGTCCAAAATACAATCTTGTACAGCTGTTTCGTCTGTTATAGCAACAAAATGTTCAAAGATACTGCTTAAATCTGTCTTACACTAGTTTGCCATCAGCTCTGGCTTAAACGGTATAGGAAAACATCGTGAGAAAAGCGGCGTATTTATTCTAAGAACTTGCGAGAACAAGTGTCATTCGCCAAACCACCACGGCATGCGTGATAGATTATGATTAGGTCTTGACTCTGATTGTGAGAGATTGAGAGAAAGCCCCAAATCCTTGCAGTAGAAACGCAAAGAGGGCTTATACTACAATCTCTAAGCAGTGGAAATTGTGCATCTTTTTAGGGTTCCGTAGCAAAATGGCAAAATACGGGACCCTTATAGATTCGTCATGTCTGTCTGTCCGTCCGTATGTCACAGTCACTTTTCTCCGAAACTATAAAAGCTATACTATTGAAACTTGGTAGGTAGATGTAATCTGTGAACCGCATTAAGATTTTGATACAAAAAATAGAAAAATAGAAATTTTTATATATTAAAAATTAAAATATTAAAAAATAATAATATTAAAATCTATGTATGTATGCGTAGAACTGAAACTCAATTTTTTTTTTATTGATCAATACCATACGTGTGGGGTATCTATGGATAGGTCATCAAAAATGATGTTTAGGTTTTAGTCTAAGATCCCGCTATACAACGACCTTCACCGAGGTGTTTATTGGATGAAAAGTGTTTTATTACAAATAAATACTTTTCATCCAATAAACACAATCAATTTAAGTGACCTATTTAAAAAAAAATATTAATCATATGCTGGACTGAAATTTTTAGGCAACCCATTTGCAATATATTTTTTGACATATTAAATTATATATAAAACACTTTTCATCCAATAATCAGCTCGGTGAAGGTCGTTGTATAGCGTGATTTCCTACTATTTCTAACAATTTTTTTTTCTAAACTGAACAGTTTGCGCGATGGACTCTTCCAAAGTGGTAAAAAGTGTCCCCCCCCTGTAACTTCTAAAATAAGAGAATGACAAAATACAAAAAAGTGTGTGATGTACGTTACCATGTAAACTATCAACGAAAATTGGTTTGAATGATATCTAGTAAGTAGTTTTATTTTAATACGTCATAAATTGACTTTTGTTAAAACACTGATTAAAGTAACAACGAAGTACAAGAATTTTTGTATTATGTTACGTGCTGCTACGGAAGCCTTCATGGGCGAGCCCGACTCGCACTTGACCACTATTATTTTTTGAGTCTCTCTCTTGTATCTTATGGGTGTTTTCGTCAGGCGTATGTCCAGCTCGGCTCGTGACTCTATGTAGGTATGTTATATAATAAGTAATGTATTTATGTAAACACCTTAACTAAGATCGTATCATTTTACGATAGTTACGAAACACCTGTTCTATTTACAACATAGATATAGGAGTTTCGCCATGTTCTTCTATTTCTGAAGTTTCCGTGTAATATTTTTCCGTACACAGCCCGTACCTAAACGGTTATTTACAACTCGCCAAAACGTAATTCATGTACCAAATGAGCATGAAACATACGCAAATGGGTACTTATGTGTTTTGACTGTTTATGCGGTGGAACAGTCTGTTATCAAACATTTTGTGTGACGTACCTGATGCCGAAATGGCGGCTTCGAAGTCCGCTCCATGCTCCAAGAAGTCCAAACCTGGAATCAAAAAAATGACCTCATTAGCGTTTGACTTTCACCACAATAATATACGCAAATCTAGAATTTAGTGTTTCTATATGTGAGTAGGTATGTATTTACATCTATATAAGTATTATAACTATCTTGCTTCCATAGTACAAGCTTTGGGGATTTGGGATTAGATGTTGTGTCCTGGGCAGGATTAACTATTATTGATGGACATTAAAAAGTCAAGACAAGCAAAGTTAATTCTGCACGCCACTTTTACCACGACAAATTATGGTTTAGACTTTAGACTAATATAATCCAACTATTATGCATGGCAATGATTGGATTATTGTTGCTCAATCATGTCGTAATGTCTGAACGGGTCTGGTTGAAATATAGAACACAGATTATAGTCTGGAAGACTACCTTATATCCCGGAAGAATAACTGGAATGGGAACTATGTAAGTAAAACCACGAGGCGGTGCTTGTAATATTATAAATGGGAAAGTTCAGATGCTTCGATGGTGCTCAACCACAACGGCTGAACGATAGAGTTGTTTGGACCACAGATTATAGTCGGGAATAACACATAGCCTATTTTTAATCTTTGGAAAATTACGGAAACTACGCGAATACAACTACACTGCTAGTGTATTTGACGTAGTAAGTTACTGCAAAGTTCCAACCAAATCCGTCCATTACTTTTCACGTGATAGAATATCAATTATATCGTCGAAGTCTCTTCAGAGATGCAGAGCTTGTAGCGATTAAGCCGCTAAATGTTACTATATATATTTATAAAGGTATTTTTCTTCACAAGATTTTGTTTAACTTCAATTTAATAAAGACTATCTATCTATATTCTTATCACTCACTGCAAGGCGTAGGTATGCATCTTTTCGCGACGCTACTCTCGATTCTGCGCTAATGCTATCCAGATGATCCATAAGACCATCAAGCATACATCAAAATTTACCCACCCATCCTCACAAACTTTCATATGTGTTTTTAAAATTTAGATCACCTGAGAAAATCCTTCCGTTTGCCTTTCTTCGTATAGTTATATGAATTTCCTCGCTCATGTTTCAGTTAGCACGCATAAACATTTTTGTAGTTCACTAATACACAACACTATAACAATTTATATTATAATCACTGCCCGGCAGTAGAAAATTCAAGCATAATTGGAATTGTACTACATATTTATTTGTTAATTCGCAGTTTTCTGGAACTTTTCCATTAACACTCTCCAGGGTTATGTCCTAAATCTCAACTGCTCCGCGTTTGTGATATTCTTAAGGGATTTAATGTTGTAGCTTCACGCATAAGTATAGATTAAACTATGGTAAACAAATAGGAACTAAAAACGATGTCATTTGTATTTAGCATTGCACGCTCTTCATAGTAATGGTTAGATATCTGTCAGAATCTCCGCAAACCATTATGGACTGCAAACACTAATTGTATTGGTATCAAAATGGCTCGGACGTTTTTGACATTTGCAAATTAGTATTGTTTGAAATATCCACTTTCCTGTCCTTGTCGACAACTGTCACTTTGTTGATGTGTAACTACCCTCAACTGTCCGACAAAATGTAAATGTTTGAATTCGCTACAGACAACAAAATGACTACCTTCATATTTATCTCAGGCTTTAGAAAAAATACGGTCCGTTTTCATGTCATAGCCGTGATCGTTATGACAATAGCAGTTAACGAGAAACAGTAGTTATCTATCCAGAAATATAACCAGTAGTATAAATCAGATATATCCGTATTACCGCCAAACAGTAATATGTAAACATTATCTACTGTCTTTCGATTTGAAAAGGGCAATGTTTCCAAAGATACTACAATGCATTAGGATAAATCATCTCATTTTTATGTGTTAACATAATATACTGTCTTTCGATTTGAAGGGCAATATTTCCAAAGATACTACAGGGCATTATGATAAATCATCTTATATCTCAGGGTGATAAACCAGTGCAGTGCAGGGTTAAACAGTGTATTTGCGTATCATTGAGTGTAGTGGGAAGTGTGTCACTTGCCATCAAGTGCATTTCATGCTCGTCTCTTCACTTTATATCAGAAAAAACAGAGTTCATAACATTAAACAAAATTTTTTACTTTAATAAGTCTACACTTGACCGCCATCTCGCCCGATGTTAAGCGACGATGCGGTCTACGATGGAGCGTGTTCACCTAGAAGAAACCGATTCACTCTCGATTTGAAAACTCTAAGATTATAACTATACGGAACACCCACACAGGCAACACATTCCACAGCCTAGACGTTCTAATCACAAAAGTAGATTAAAACCTCTTCGTCCGTGTCTTTGGAATATCTACCATGAAACGGTGCGCTTTTTCGAGTTACGAGAAGTACGAAGTACGAAGTTTTCGCGTTTATAATATTAGTAAGCATGAGTCATTGTTATATCTTTCTTAGATTATTTACTTACAAAAAACCCACGATCGCAGTACAAGTAGTTATTTGTTCGAGATAAATGTTCTTGTTTAAGTAAAACATGGATTTCGTAACGACATTTCTAAAATTGAAGTGCATTGTATCAGATAACATTATTCTGCGGTAACCTACAGCTTACCTATTCGGTCTTATACCTGATAGTGTCAAGTTTCAAGTGCATCGGGAAGTTTATCTGATAAATATACCTTTAGAGTTCATTTTTTGTACGGACACCATTATTTGTAATATGGAATAGACACGGAATTACACCTTAATCTCGGTCTCTGTCTTATGCGTTAGAATGTCAGAAACAATGATTGTCATTCCGTGCCAGAATCGTTCGGATTGCGTTGTGGTTTAGCACCCAGGATTATTAAAATTAAACCAAGTCACAGTTTGAAATATAATAGGTCCATTTTATGATATTTTTTCTATTTATTACGAGTAGTTTGGCAAATACAATCGTCTGTGCGCATCGCTTTTCACGGCCCAGAGTTTATATGTTAAACGATAAAAAAATAAGTTAACCGCCAGAAATATTGTTGTGATAAATTATGTATATCATGGTTAGTGGTAATGTATTTTAACAGCAGCGCCCCGCGGTTTCACTCGCTTAGTTCCCGGTCCAGTTATTGTCCCGTTCATCCTAAATTCGTGAAAATAGTATAGTACAAATACCTAACTACACATAGTTAATATACATTTTGTTTCGGCCAAAAGGCATATTTGGTGACATCTGATAATTTTTCGTTTTCCAGCCTACCAAATATTCCCATTGTCGAGACTCGGGGCCTTTTCTCGCAAGAAATTGTGGAGACCATAATCTACCACGGTGGCTCATTGTGAATTACGCATGAAAGATTCTGGAAACATGCCGCTCTTACATACTTTTGTCTTTTGTACATCTGTACTTGAAATAATATTATCGGGGACTCGCTCTGCCACATAACCGAGGTAAATAACCGGTAATTAATAATTCTAGCGTAGTGTAAAGTTTGTCGAAATTACAAAATGACATATCATAGCATTAAAACTAGTGTATTAAATGGCAAGTATATCACAAAAAGAAATCTCTTTCAGACAACCGAAGGATGTAGAGAAACATCGAATAGGAGTATTTCGTCCTATGTTAAAACAGATGGTTCAGTTGTACAGTTTGTGATCTCTGTTATTAATTTAGTGATTGGTTTTGGACAATGAATCAGGTGTTAAGTGTTTGCAAACTTAAAATTATCTAAGGTACTCTACGGCACTGACTGTGCATTAATCATTCTCGATCGGTTGTCGGTTTAGATATGGCCACTTGACAGTAATAGTTATCATACAGGCAAACAAATGCATGCGACAACCTATTGTCACAAGCGGCTCTACCGTCTAACTAAATTGTTATAGCCCTGCTATTGTCCTCTCTTTTTTCGTTTCTAATTAAACAGAGAACAATAAGAAAGCGATAACCATTTTGAACACACTCTGGAAAATCCTTATTTTAAGCAATCTATCACGACACATTGCTTTAATCACGTGTATGACTGAAGAAACGAATGGGAAAAACTATTTTCGTACAAAAATTAAACCGACTTCAAAACCGCAAATAGGCACTCGAAAGCGAAAAATATATTAGTATATAAATTCATAAATTAAATTAAAATCGTTATTATAAGCGCTCCTCACTCATCTATTTGAAGTCGGTGCCGTGCCGTGAAGTTCGGATGGGTATCGGAACACAAAAAAATAAATTTAATTTAAAATCGGTGCGGGGGTTCTCGAGACATCAGGTAGCATACATAATAAAAACATAGTGGTCGAATTGATAACCTCCACCTTTTTGGATGTCGGTAAAAAAACGGAACCCTTATGGATTCCGTCATGTCTGTCTGTCCGTATGTCACAACCACTTTTTTCAAATATTTTTCCTGTGCCTGGGCGTTTTCTATGTAAAATAAGTTCATTCATTCATAATTTAAGAGCGAAGCTCTTGTCGGTGGAGTTCCTTCCATGTACTTCTACACTCCGCCTTCTCCTTGACTTCCTGATACGAAATGTTTGTAATGTACAGGACTTAATCACGATTTAATTCATTGTTCAAATACCTCGACGTTTCGGCAGCGTTACAACCGCCGTGGTCACGGGAAGACACGACGTGGTCACTACGTGGTCAGTCTTCTCGTGACCACGGCGGTTGTAACGCTGCCGAAACGTCGAGGTATTTAAACAATGAATTAAATCGTGATTAAGTCCTGTACATTACTAACATTATGTGTTCAAATCGCGAAAGCTTAAAAACAATATTTTCCTGATACGACACTACATTTATTTTCTCCTTCACTTGGTTCATGTAACTTCTCCTAGGTCTCACCTCTCTTCCTCCTCCCTTCTAATTTACCTTCCATTATTGTTCTAATGAAGTTGTCGTGTCGTATCAGATGTCTCAACATCTACCCTTTTCTGTTTTCTATTGTTTCCATTAATGTTATATTAATAATAGTAATTTTTTTTTTATTATTTATTTATTTGATGTTCTTTTCTCATCTACCATCTTCATTTAAAAATATATGTATAAGTATTATATCAGCTATAAACATGGCTTCCATGGTACAAGCTTTGCTTAGTTTGGGGTCAGATGGTGTTGTGTGTGAAATGTCCACCCATATTTAGTATTTCGGATTTATGAGCTACGAGCTTTTAGGTCCAATGAGTTTATGCCCCTGTCTTTAGAGCTTGAACTGTTTTGCTTGAAAACGTTTTATCGTTTGTTATGCTGCGCGGGAAGTTTGTGTGTAGTTTCAGAGTTGAACAATTATATAATAAGTATAAAGTATCTTTTCACGAAAGATCCTTTCGTGTACCGAAGGGGTTTATATTCGTAAGGAGTAAAGTTCGGATTTAAGCTGGTCGGTAAGTTTATTCTATAGGTATACCTACGTAACATTTGTATTAAAGCATTGCCATACAGCATGGTTTTGTCGCCATCCTGCTGGGGACGCTTCCAACTAATGGTGGGCTTGATCATCTTGATTATAGTCAGCTAGATCTTTATCGGTAGGTATATTAATAATTTAGATGTGCTTTTTAATAGTAGGTAGACGTACAGTGACGGCACAGACAGCAACAGGACAGCTTAGTGTAAGTAGTTAATAAGGCATGGAGTGTAGTGCATGCAGTTCTTTGTGTAATTTAGTTTTTGAAGTGAAAACTTGTTTTAACGCGCCGCAGACAAAATTTTGGGCTGTGAATTGAATTCTAGCGTCACGCTCGGGAATGATAAGAAATATTCAGGTGAACTTAGGACCATGGCCATGCTCATGGCCACGCCCTTCGGTTTCACCCGCGTAGTTTCCAAAGTAAGCTATCAAATTCTGAGTTATAAGCTTTCACTTTTATTGGCAGTTTCTTTGACTGCCAATAGAAGTCCCACTCACGAAAACTACCAACATACGTGGATTTATACGATATACCAATCTGCCTTGGTACCTTAGAATTTAGTCAGTGACAAAATATTTGTTGGGGCACGTGAGTAAGTTTACTACTTATGTGCTATTATTATAGATAATCGGCATTAAAGAATGATAATGCCGAAAGTTTTCTTATGTTTTTTATCAATACATTAAGGTAGATGAAGGCTCGCGGTGTATTTACGAAAATTCATTAATTTACGGCATGATTTTCAAATAGGTATAACTAATTGGAATTTCCTTATTATTATCACTAAGCGTATACTTTCATTCCACTTCACCTAAATGTACCAATTTCATGCAACCGTCGTCAACAATTGTCTCCTTATCTTATCTATTTATAAATTAACAGTAGCATGTTTACTACTTGTTAGAAATGTACTATGATTAATCAATTTACAATGAACGCAAGATGAAGGGCTTTGCCGTGAATAAATCAGATGTGACATGACTAAACATAAGGCTTTTATCATTATCAGTGTGTACAGGCGCCTGACAAATAAAATGTGTGGCAATGACACGGTCAATTTAATAGTTGGTGCGCGCACCAAGGATGCAATTTCGAAATGCACCGTTTATTTGTATGATACCTTTCTAATTTTATACTACGGGTTATATATTTGTTTATTTAATGATTTCTTCAGCTGTATAACCACCTTTTCTCTTTCAGTACATTTTTGGGATCCTAAAGCTATTAATCTTCTTCAAATGGATTTAAACTTTTAAAGTAAAACAATTTATCTTTTAATTAGGTACCTATAAGAATTATAATAATGTTTTCAAAATTCGGATGGAACACTCAAGAAGAATTCGAAACAAACTCCCTTGTTCTAAACACTTATTCAAACCTTTTGCGAGCGATCGGTAGAAATTTTTGACGTCAGAGACATCAAAATGACTCAAGTGACTCACACTGACAAAATTATCCTGAAGACCTGTTTTAGATACAAAGCAAGCTTTGAAAAGATATTGTGTTCGATTGCGACGTGTGCTTTTTGGTTATTTTATGTAAGCTGCAGATAAAATACACAGGTATTTACCTAAATATGTAAAAAAGTCCTCGTATTAATCGATGAAATAGGCTACACTCAGAAGATCTTAATAATGCCTATTAGAAGAATTTTCCTGACCATAAGTGACCCCCGTCAAGAGAAAAGAAGTCTCTATGATGGCACTTAAGCTGTAGTACACATTGTTGTGACACACTTAATATGGAACAAGTAGGTTGCGTGTCAAAGTCACGGTCACAACTCGTGATCTTGAACAATGTTGGCCCACAAAAAGTCTTGTGTAGCCTATGGAATTTTAATAACGTTCAAATTTGGCCAATTTTAATTAAATATCTTTGTCAATCAAAATTACATCATTGTTACAGCAGTTATGTAAGTGATCGCAAAAAGTTGTGAAATTCCTAATGTGCATAGCCTGTAAAGCCAAAATCATGGGAGGAAGAAAAAACGGTGGGAACTTTTCTGGAGCTCAGATTTATTATTTTTAGATATCTATTGGTACCTTATTTAATGACATGTGCGGAATAAAATAGACGTTCATTAATGTCATCATAATTATTAGTGTTAATGTAAGTTACAAATACTTATGTATAACTTACATATTATGCTACTTATCTAATAGAACTCAGGTAACTGAAGTGAATGGTTGTAGGTCAGGAATGAGTTATATTAAATCTGGTGTTCCACAGGGCTCCATACTAGGACCTCTTTTGTTCATTTCATTATTTACGTCAACGATCTTTGTGGTATTGCTGACGAAATAGACATGGTTCTGTTTGCCGACGATACCAGCCTAGTAATTAAAGACAAATGTGTAAACGAAGTAGGTTCCAAATTTAATATCTGGAACCTACTAATGGTTTTCGGCAAATAACATGCTTTTAAATGTGGACAAAACGCATATTGTCAATTTTAATCTTGCCACAAATATTCAGGCTTCCTTATAGAATGTAATAAACCAAAATCTAGAGAGTTTTAATCTATGTCTCTCGAATGAAGTTATATTCCTTGGTGTATGGCTGGATAAAAAGTTAACGTGGACTGGCCATATTGATAGACTAACAAAAAAACTTTGTTCTGCAACATTTGCAATAAAGAAAATTAAGGAACTGGCCGGTCTGGCGGCGGTCAGAACAGTTTATTTTGCCTACTTTCACTCGCTCCTCAGCTATGGAATACTTTTCTGGGGATCAGCTGCTGAACGACACACAAAAAGAGTGTTCTTGCTACAGAAACGAGCTGTACGATTCATGTTAGGATTTAAATATTTAGACTCCTGTAGAAATGCATTTAAGAGGTTAGGCATAATGACACTAACTGGTGAATTTATAAATCAGTGTTTATTATATTATGTACTAGAAAATATGCACTTAATGAAGAGAGGCATGGATTGCTATGGGGAAAATAGCAGACAGAGAAATGTAATTCTTGAATCGAGTAGACGATTAAGTAAAACGTCAAACAGTTTTCATTGTATGGGAATTTATTTTTATAATAAACTGCCCGATGACGTTAAACACCTTCCTAAAAATGAAATGTTAAACTTTTTAAAAACTCACTTACTTGAGAAAAGCTACTATAAATTAGCTGACGCTCTGGCAGACAGAAACATATTTGAATTATAGTTTAGTTTATCTATGTGAATTCCAAATAATCAAAATAGACAATGTCCTGTGACTGTTCGAGTATTTAACTGATGTATTTATTCACTATATTTTTTTGTATTCTCGCTATGATATGGTTATGACGATGCCATTGCTGACTACTTAGTTATTTAAATTTTACTCTGTGTATTATTTTTTATGTTAATGCTATAATAACGATTGATGATGCTTGTGACGATGCTATTGCTGACTAATTACTTAACTTAACAATACTTACCTACGTGATTCTCGACGCTCTCAAACTTTATGATAAAGCTAAGATGCAGTGTATATGTCTTCATGTTTATAATACATATGACTATGTAATCTGTGTAATTACGATTATAATTATTGTAAAGTGACCTGTTTACAGGATAAATTGTAAGAATTGTATAAAATGACGTTTCTAAGTGCACTGTATGTGTTGACAGAATAAAATGATTTTGATTTTTTTTTGATTTTATGCAGAAACGCAAGAATCAAAGAAATCTATACAAATTCATGTTTCAAGGTTTGATTATCATTTTTTCTCTTAGCTTAGTAAGCTTAGTTTGGTCACCCTGATATTAGGTACTAATATTTATTCTGTGCTACTACTCTAAGCAGGTCCTATTAGCGGAGTATGCCTAACTAGTAGTTAAGTATAGAAAATAGGGCTCCAATAATACCAATTAATTATAGACTTTCACATCAAGTCAAGTTAGAAGTTTATAATGCGGACTCATGTCACACTTGTCTACTATTTGATATTTGTTCTTAAGCAGCTTAATAACTTTAGTAACACTACGAGTATAAAAAATCAAGTTATATTTTTTAATGTTAATCGTATACCTAGATCGTATAGAATAACTCGTCAAAACCCTCGTTCGGTTGGGGTATCTACGCAAGAAACAGTAAAATGATGTGTTGTCACCTCTTACTGTTAGGAGGATAGTCTGTTATAAAAATGATAGATATGCTAATTGTGACATTGCAACGATGTGAAGGTCGTTTTGCCCCTATAGGGCTTGTTAACAGCGCCAGCGTGCCAATGTTGATAAAAACATGAAAGAATTTCATAACTGAAGCGTCAGTACTGTTCGCTATAGCATCATTTTGCTTAAATACGTCATTCTGTTGGATTTGTATGGAAAATTGTTCTTTTTGCTCTTTACAAAAATGTACGTAAGCTTCACACAACATTAGAATGCGGTTTTAAATTTTGTTCTAAAATAGTATTTTAAAAGAAAGACAAAGATGAAATAATCCTACTAATATTATAAATGCCTATGTTTGGATGTTTGTTGCTCAATTACGTCGTAACGTCTGAACGGATTTGGTGGAAATTTGGAACATAGTTTTTAATTCACATTATAGTCTAAAAGAACACATAGGCTACTTTTTATTCCGGGAAAAGAAAGGGAAGGAGAATTACGCGGGTAAAACCGCAGGTCACTGCTAGTTATTTATAAAGTTGAACCACAGGAAATAAAATTAAAATTTCAAGTACCTTATAATGTAGGTATGCACCTTCACAATGAATGAGTGTAAAAGTAATGAAAGCATAATTTTAATACGAAACAATATGTCCCAAATATTTGATTTATAATTTCGAGTGCTGTAACTTTAATATCTATTCCCCTCACTACAACTGCGGAATTTAATGGGGAGTTAGCTTTACGAAAAAATGTGCATCTTTTAACCGGGAGACCTACTTACCGCCTAACGAAAATGATCTTGTTCTCTCTTTAATTTCAAGCAAAAATATAGTGCAATAACAAAACTATAACCACTTTAGTTAAATGGCTAAAGAGCGGGAACCCGCATAGGATTCACAGCTCTGAGTATTTCCCCGAGTGCGTAATTAAATAATTATTACTTTAATAGTCAAGGAAAACAGAGCACCTGGTTCAATTGGAAACTTTTACAGACAAGTCCTTTACCCGTAATAGCTCAGCTAGGTGGACTATAACGACCTGAAAGCTTACTGAGGAGATACTGAAGCTCGACAGTTCCATACATGATTAATGCCCTGATCTATGGGTTTGTCGATAGAATATTAGACCTCCGCTCTCCCCAAGAGGGTGTGTGCTATCCTAGACTATGATGTCTTATTACACTATTTTATTTATTTATTACTAGCGGCCCGTCCCGGCTTTGCCCGTGGTACATAATATATAGCCTATAGCACTGAGGGATTGCGTAGGTACATATCTAACGGTGAAAGATTTTTTGAAAGCGGACAAGTAGTTCCTGAGATTTTTTTATACTTCATTTATAAAACTAAATTATTTTTCAAACATTTGGTCCATCTTCAATATGATATGTAATCGTATCTATGCCAGTATTTTCTACATTTTTTTTGTAAAACTGTAGCGTGATTTAGCGAAACGAATTAGAGTTTTTAAATAGAAAGGCTTCGCAGCCTGGAGAGCCTGTGAAACAGCGAACCGCTGCCGCACCGCTGTTAGCACCGCAGGTTCCAAACCCTCAATTTGTCGCCAAGTGTCGCCAGATCGCTCAATTGCGCAAGGGCCGTCCCGGTTCAATTTATCGTCTCCTTGAGGATGATTAACGCGTTTCATGTCCGATGCAGGCCCACAGCTGTACCGCGAATCTTACACGGCATTACGCAGAACAGGTTCAGTAAGCTGAAAGACGTGCTCATCGCAACTGTACCCAGAGTATACCATATCGTAACATTTATTTATACTGTAACTGTACTATGGGGTAACCCGGAAACCGTAAAATAATGTGCTTGATTCGGAACTATTCGACGCCTAAGCGACAACCAGCTGATGTAAATTGGCAGAATCCGGCTCTGTGATATACTATAGGTAAATTTAGTGTAAATTTAATTTAACTATTTTTTGTATAGGTACTAACAGAGATCAGCGGTATGACCCGCACAGTTCCCGTTACCGTTATTTAATAAAAAGTTTATGTGGTACTTACTTAGATCGATAGATAGAAACTCTTTATTGCGACACAAATAAATTAAAATATTACAAATAAACACTTAGTTAACTAGTGCCACAAGTGGCGGCATTATTGCTGAGAGCAATCTCATCTAGGCAACCAGCATAAAGGAAAATAGCCTACATATACTCGTAGGCGGGTGAGGCGACATCAATTTAGTAATACTACTACACATTTATATAACTATACAAAATAATAAATATTAACCTATACATATGACACTAATGTTTAACTGATAAATAATAAAAATAATAAACAATTGCCATCAAACGTGTGGACATGATGAACAATAAGTTAAGATAACAATTATGTCCTCAAATAATTAATCAATCTGGTAAATAATTAATTAATCTGGTATCTATAATAGATACCAACTGTGCTACCACCTACAATTTGATGGTGTCAACAGTTTTTCACTGAGATAAATAAAAATCTTTTAGTCTTTCTTTAAAAATACTCAAGGGCTGCGATTGTCTCAAAGACGCCAGCAAAACATTCCATCAACGGACAGCCATAACAGTAAAAGAGTCACCATAGAAAAAAGTCTTGTGTGATGGTGCAGTAAGGTTGAGTGCTACAGCCGCTCTCAGAGAGCGTGGACGGGAAATTTCAAGTCAGAAGTTGAAACGTTCCTTAAGATAAGGTTTCAGATCATAATCTAACTCCAAATTTGAACCCGCTCCGTTCTGACATTTCGACGAGATTGAGCAACAAATATCCAAACTTTCGCATTTATAATAATAGCAGGTAGGATAGCGTCATGATACGAGCAACATACCTTATGCGCCTTTAGGTTATATATAGGTACCATTATATGCGCCTTATAGTAAACAACGGGCCTACTTATGATAGTTCAATGCAATGCAGTTATATGAATACCAAGTGATTTGGTAATCCCTGCGTAGTATTGAACACATCGATTTCTTCCTAGGTAAACACGCTCCATTGTAGACCGCATCGTCACTGAACATCGGGCAAAATGGAAGCCAAATGCAAATCCATCATTCTTAAAAAAATCACCCACAGATAAAATATAGATTTTGTAGTGTCCGACCGAAAGTTCGGTTTCGGTTTCGGTTTCGGCCGAGTTTCGGCCAAAAATCAAGTTTCGGCCACAGTTTCGGTTTCGGCCAAAATCGGCCGAAACTTTTGCCGAAACCGAAACTTAACAAGTTCAAGCAAGTTCACGATCGCCTAACTTTGTTTTCCGCGGCAACGCTTTGACGGACGCTGTCGGCCCTTTTCGGGAATTATCGTGTGCCATTCGGATAGTTCTGTAGCAACCAACTAACAAGACTTCTTACTGATTTCTTATCTATCCTATTATGATATATATTGTGTTTCCATTTCATGTCCTAATTAAGGCAAAATAATAGGTAAAAATGCACCAAATTTCAGTATTTTAATAAATTATATACTTGACCACGTGAGTTTCGGTTTCGGTTTCGGTTTCGGCCGAAACTGAAGCCACGGCCGAACATTCGGTTTCGGTTTCGGTTTCGGCCGGAAAATCAGTTTCGGTCGGACACTAAGATTTTGTCACTTTGCCCTGTAATTCCTGTGGAACACTGACTTTCATAAAGATACAGAAATGTTTGGAATATTAATACTCGTACTAGTGGGTAGACTAACTGACAAAGACATGGTAGATACCTACCTACTTCCTCAGGTATACCCTACAAAGAGTCCACTTTACACTCTCCACAGAGTACCTACTCTACCATGATTAAATGATTTCATGATACGAGTAAATGATGGTAAGATTAGTGAGATCAGCACGTCGCTTTCGGCCGAATACATCAGTTCTGCGTTCTGAGTATTTAATTAACTAGCGAGATCGCTTAGCGAAGCTGCAGCCTTACTGAGATACGTTGCTTTATGAAGTCATTGCCAGAAATTAATTGTCATTAAGAGTATCCGGCGTCGCACCAAGGTTGAGGACGGTGAGAAGGTGGAATTTAGATTTTTCGGACGCCAGAAGAACGAAGAAGAAGAAGACGTTGTTCAAATTAGCATCTTCGCGATTTGATCTCGTATCGTAAGCATATCATTGCCGAAACGTAGAGGTAATACAAGAACAAAATTAAAAATTTTGATTAACCCCCCGGCTACCTCAGATTTGTTATCGGTACAACATTCTACTAGTCAAGCCCTTTCATTTGATACCCATAATAAGGGAGTTGTGAAAAAAGAAATGTAATTCGCCATTTTGTGGTGGCGGCCATCTTGTATTTGAAATTTATTATAGTGTATTTTGCTAGTCGAGCCCTTTCATTTGACACCCATATTGAGGTAGGTTGTGAAGGAATATTTTGTCCGCCATTTTGTGGAGGCGGCCATCTTGAATCGATATTAACCAAACATAGCTAAGAACATCCGCACGGATATCAACCTTTAAATAAAAAAAACTGCATCGAAATCGGCCCATCCGTTTGAGCTCTACGGTGCCACAGACAGACACACAACACACACACACACAGACAGACAGACAGACATCGACGTCAAACTTATAACACCCCTTTTTTTGGTCGGGGGTTAAAAATGATAATTTAGATCGTGATAAGTTCTGTTTTAGGTATGTTTACAATATTACCAGTTGACTGACATTCCTTTCAGTACACGAAGTACGAATAACTTCGCATCCATTAATATCGTATAAACGCTACCAAATATTTTTTATTTTTAGATCACATAGGTCCGCGTATGACCACCATTTTGTAATGGTAAGCGATAGTGTTGTCATAGGTGATGCACGCTGATCTAGGATATATGTACATATTCACTCTGAACTTGAAAAGTTTTAGGTTATATCTCTCAGTAGGCAGTGAAGCCGGCAGCTTATTTCACTTTTTAGCTGTACGAATAAGAAAGGCAGACTTAAGACGTTTCGTATGAACTTTCATACGAATGATGTATGTGAAATGGTTTCTTTTAGAACCGTAAAAGGGAGTTGTTTCAATTTTATTCCACAATAAAATAAATTCCATTGCAGGAATGCTCTGCCTAGGCCTGGCTCTAGATGATAGGTGTATCACTTATGACAATTTTACTTGACCACAATAATGCGTAATTATACTGAATATTAGTAAATTTTACTCGTATACATAAACCATCCCGAAGAAACCCTCTTTCCGTTGAAACAAACAAAAACAGAGCCCGTTTACAAAATTTTGAAATTAACGAAAATATACAGACATAAAATAACATTCATATACTTAGTTAACTTATTTTAAATTGTATTTTATCCTTAATGATATGATTTTGTAATAATAGCGGAACACTCTTTAAGGTTGCTATGGAAGAGAGTGAGTTTCAGTTTTTCTGAATCATAATAAAACGCGAATAAAATAAAATACGTGATTAATATAAAGTAATATATAAAAAAAAATCCATTATTCAAATAATGGATTATGGACATGAGGACTAAATGACTCCATTATTGTTCAAATAACAGTTTACTTATATAGTTCAGAATAATCTTTCCAACTATGTAAATATAAAACATTTAGAATTTTCCGTTTGTAATTATTATTTAACAGATTTTCACTAATTGAGGTATTTTATGAGGTTTTCACTCAGACCAACTATTCGTAATCCTCAAAGGGCTTTCCACGGATATTCGTGGGTTTTCATATAAATAATGTTTTTATTATTTGTCTGTATATTTGTTCCAGCTGAACTCTGTTGCGGCAAAACCGATTTTAACTTGACTTTCACTGGCATATATATGTAGATACTGTAAGTTAAGTTATTTTCATTTTATAAAAAGGCATTGAGTTTCGCGAACTTAAAATGAATCTAATGCTGAACGAGATAAAACAACCAGATAATCAAATCAATAGGCACTCAACGCAATCAATAGGCCAAGTGCGAGTTGACGGCTATCACAGCTCCTCGAAATATATTTTACCAAGGAAAATATCTTTCGAGTAAAAAATGTAACCCAACACATTATTTCGTTCACCGCGAAACCGTGATAAGTGTATGATAGTGAGAAATCTGCCACGTATGCATTTGAAAAATATACCCAGCTAGAGATGGAGTAGCAACCTACGATTTCATGTTTGGAAGTCGGGCGATCTTACCACTCAGCTGTCACTACTTAGTTTCAGCACTGTTAGCTATAATGTACTCGCGGTATCACCGTCATAAATTTCAGAGGACTTTAATAGCCTGTTCGAACCTTTTTGGGATATATTTTTGGGACTTCATTTCTTAGTAAGTGACTCTACGTAAAAAACTCACTTTTGACCCTCCCTGACCAGAGTAACTTGGAAAGGTGGGGAAAAGCCTCTGAAAAATGTTGCTATACTTGTGGAGAGGCGATATGTACAGCAAAGCACATATTGGTGGGATGCAAGGTGCTCCTTAATGGGGGTCATTACTCACGGCGCCATGACAGAGTACTTGAAATCATACTTTCAGTAGCTAGAGCCCAAAAGGGATTGACGACAAACAAAAGACAAATTAACTTTGTAAAAGAAGGCTCAACTTCAAACTCCAGGAATAAGCCTTACTCAATCCTGGGTACAGCACCTGATTGGTCTATTTTAATGGACAGGTATGAAAAGCACTACAAAATCACAGAGGATGTGGGTGTTTCGTCATCCAGACCGGACATTTTCCTTTTTTCTAGAGCTACGAAACGCATAGTCCTTGTAGTACTTACCGTACCGTGGGAAACTAATATACTTACCTAAAGACCACACGATGAAGCAAAATAAGTATTACGACCTCCTAAACGAATTAACAAAAAACGGATATGTAGTAGTTGTGGGAGCGAGAGGTATACCAGCAAAATCTCTCTATAACCTGCTGAAAGACCTTGACTTATCCAGAAGTGCAGTAAGTTCTATTCTAGAACGAATATTTAAAGCTGCACTAGTAGGCTCATATCAGATTTGGCTGGGCAGGGAGAGAAAAACGAGTAGTGAAGGTGAGTGTTGATGTACGTCAGTAAGCGGGCCCTTAAACCTACGCCCAAATCACAAGTCTCGGGATCTATTCGAGTTTTCTCCCTCTGCTACACGATGGACCCGGCACCCGCACGGTGAATCCATGGAATGCTAAGAAGATCGTCTCTGATATTTCTTACCGTATTCCTAAAATTATCTTTAAAGTTTGCGGACAAAAACTTATCAACCTAGCACTCTCTGTAGAGTCCACCTACAACACATTTGTCGGTTATTTTAAAAGCAGTTATGTAAAAATATGACTGTGTTCCAGTCTGAAGCGTAATGTTTAAAGAAATTACAGGCGAATAATCTAAGTCATCATATATCTTTTGGTAATAAGCATAGTGTAGTGCTAGACAGTGATTTGGATTCACCGTGTTCAAATTACTGCGTGGTACAGTGCAATTATGGGAAGGTTTGTTGCTTATTATCAGGCGCATGTATTGCTCGTGCCGTCACTCTATTGTAAAAAAAATATTTTGCTAAACAGGGCAGAGGTTTGATTATGCTATGCGTCAATCTACAGTCAATAAATTTTTATGTTCCACAATAGTACCTAAGTATGTATAATTATGCTCTTAAATAGATAAAGAATTTATTAGCTTAAAAGGCCTTCTTATAGGTAAATTCCCAATGACTATGCGGGCTCCGCGTAATAGTGATTATGGATTTAATTATTTTTTTTCATCTCTCATAAATTTTTAATAGGTTTATGAATTTTGTTTAAAATAAAATCTTCGTCTGAAAGTATTACTTACTAAAGTCTGTGATTCGTTAAAAAAATGTCTAATAAGGGTTATTTTATTATACGCTGTATAGCTCTGCACTGCGCTCGTCACCTGGAGATTTTAGGTGGTTTTATTTCTTAGCCTTGTAATTTCTCTGCAAACTGCTTTTCAAATCGGAATACATACGTTACTGGTTCGCGGTAAAAGTAAGTCTGTCTACAAAAGTTTTACGCCTAAATTGCTTTATCGATTTCAATGAAATTTGGTGTAAAGGTAGTCGGGAGTCTGAAAAGACATACGCTCCTTTTTTTGCGAATAGAGTACCTACCTACTTAGGGGTTGAAATAGGGGATGAAACTTTGTATAGAAGTGTTGTGTCCGATTTTTGAAGGTACAAGCTTGAAACTTATTTTTTACACTTTTGATAAGATACAATTAATTTTGTCATTCAAAATTTTGTAAAAATATTCTTGAGTCGTACTAAATTAAAACTGGCAAGCCACGGGTTAGGTACACCACGGGGCGCCGCTAGTAAAAAGTAATGTTTTTCTCGCGAGATGGAATCATGTCAAAATTAACCTCTATGCTACCTTTGAGGACTATAGTTAGTTGGTCTGAGCTACCGACAGATAGAAGTAATAACATACTGTCAGATTTCTATACCATTAGGTTTAGGCTCTCAGATAAATTTACTGAAATAAATATACTTGGACAAAATTCTGTTCACGATTTTAGTTGTACGCGGAACCTACAAGCTCAATGAAAAGAGCGACACAGTTCTGAGTTCGATGACGACGTTATTATTGTTTATGAATTTAGTGCTCTATTCTTTGCTTTTTCGCGTCATCGACGTGAATTTCATGAATAAATTACAGTTTTGAATATTTAATCGTTTCTTTGAGCTTCCTCTTCGAAAGGCCACGCCGAGGAGACGGACCGTTCATAATTACAACATCACCACACTTACGCGATAAATACAATGTCATTTTAAAGAACCAGTGTCTTATGAAATTTAAAATGTTTTTGCGATCGTAGTAATTAGGTATTTGCATACATCCAGGTGTATTCGTAGTTAGGTAACATTGTTCGTTAAAGCTCTGTCTTAGTAAAAGAAAGCCCCAAGTTTGAAAGTAAAATTAGTAAAGTAAAGTAAAGTTTGATGAAAGTATAGATAAACAAAAAAATACATCATTAAGAAAACTATTTTAAAATATGATTATGAAATAAGAACTCTGTTGTCTACATTATTAGGGCTTTATTTTTTGCGATCTAATTCTTAGTTCTTAGATTCTTATTCTTAGTGACATAATTTAAGCCTTATTTTAAATAAGGCTGAAATTCTACTACTGTAGTATATTTTAGTGTGTTTACTGTGTTTATTTTATTAATGATAATCTTTTTGTCGGGCACCAAATCACCCCTCACAACCAACAAATCCAATAACTTCTAGATTTTCATGATTTAAACTGATAGATATGTTTGCCTTATCATGACATTCTTATTCTATTTCCTATTTAGTGATTGTATGTGCGGTACGATTATTTTGCATAAAAGTTAAAAAGTTTTATGTGTCAGATGACTCAAACTCTGAAGCGGTAACGGTCAAATGTTAATATTTAGTGAACTACCCGTCAAAAACAATTACCGTAGATCATGAGTGACAACCGTACCAGCAAAATATTTAAAATTTATATCCGGACAAAATTGTACAAAAAGACATCTCGAGAACATTACGAATAATGCCCATTATTATCAGAGTGCAAAATTTTGTCTTAGGCGATATGATTTTAACTAGTTAGTTTTTGACAAGCATTGACTTGACTATACATATGAAAATAAAAAGGTCACACAGGAAGGATAATCTTTGTGACTGGATAAAGCATTGCAAATGGGTTTATGAAATGAGTTCTTGCTTTTTATACGTAGTTTAAAATTTTAAAATTTAGTTTTACTAGATATCGTGAATCTTTATTGCTCTATATCACGGCGATTTTAATTGATTAAGTAATTACACTATTTTTTAAGTATTTCGATGAAAAAATACAGAACTAAAATTGTTTTACAATTTTTGAATAATATATTTTACAATTAAAAAAAAAAACACGGTAAACTCACCCATTTTCGCGTAACGTTATTCACTTCACGTTTATAAAGTCCTGAATGAGATCACGTTAACGAGATACAGTGTGTCACGTTTACCGGTCGTTCATCGTCACCCTACGCGGGGAGTAGGGGTGATGGTTTCAGGCGGCCCGGGCACGCTTCCACGCCTCAAGGATCTCGCGTGCTGCCTACTGAGGCTTCTGTGCGAATGTCGGACCGGCGCCCGCGCACGCTGAGGATTCCTTCCACGATAACGATAAGGTCGCTGGCGCTGTCGTCGCTACCGGTGACAGCGCGATCGCTCACACGCTTATCTGACGGTCACCACTGATCTGTGTCGTCGGACGGTTATGTAACTTCGCGGAAAATCTTAATTTACATTTTCTAAATTTACTTATAAAATTTTTGAAATGTCAGGCTTACTAAAGAGTAAACTTTTTTTAATGGTTCTGAAAACCTTAAAAAAAGAATGCTACATAAATAATACATATTACTTATGTAAAACTAAATTTATCTATGAGAGTTTTCAGAAGTAGATAACTGAATCGAAAGCCACGTGTTGTCGTTTTTATGTTCCATTCTACTATATCCCTAAAACATGTCGGAATGTTATTTATGCTTGAAAAACCTTTCTGGAAATTAAGGGTTGTTTCCATATTTTTTAATAACCATCATTATCCGTTTTTTTGCAACTAGGGGTGAACCAAAGTAACGGAGAGTCGTAGTTGATTCCCGCGTCATTTAGGTCCCTTAGATGGCATCGCATCATCACACTAACACTATGACGGCAAAACTTTGTGGGTTTGTAAGTATGTTTGTTTGTACCCTCGCAAACACTGAGTTTCAACGAAATTAAATATGTAGGATGTACATTATCTGGACTAACACATATATTTTTTGTTTCATATAAATATGACGAAAACAGATTATCGTGAAAAATTGTTAAACAGCGATTTACATCGTGGGCCGCAGTGCTCCATAAAAGGCCATTTTTATAAAAACACCTATGACATATGTGTAGATTTAAAAATCTACACATACATATGTAAATGAGAATAAACATTTCTTTATTATATAATTTTACAATGGTACCTACGTGTAATTAGCTCCTTCGTTTTAATATAGCAATTCCCCATGACACAAACCTCGAGTTAGCCTCTGCGTATGTGTGTAAGTACGAGTATAATTAGTAAGATTCGATTAATAGTGCCATCCTGCCATCTGCTACCCTTTTTTTATGTGGGGGAAATACTTTTAGGTAAGCCCACCATGCAGGACATGGTGGGGTATGTCGGGCTCGGCACCATGGTAGTCAACATGGTGCCCCTACCGACTAAAACCTCCACAGGTTTTTCCGGTATGGCCAGGATCAGGGTCGCGGGATCACTTTTCGCACTCCCATCAACGACCCTGACCCACCTGCCATCGCCCTTGCGAGCCCATCTCGCGGGGGGTGGGCATCCACACCCCCACATTTGGATCCAGGCACGCGCCGAAAACCACCAGCGCGTCACTTCCTCGGGAAGGCCTATTCCTAGGTAGGGTGTCAGACGGTGCCCTTAACGTCCGACGCCTCAGCTTTTCAGTGGCCACGGAGTGCTAGCCTGAGTGTGCCTTTAGGCTCGCCTCCGTGTCCGCTTCCGCCTCGGTGAAGGAGCGAGAGGTTTTCGGGTCGCGCTCCTCCACCTCACACGACCTCTCACTGTCAAGCACCACGGTGAAAATGGTCGGCAGCGAGAGGTCCGCCCTCACCACCGCGGCTAGGGATAGCCGCGGTTCCGTCTCTGTGGCTGTGTCGCGGCCCTTGTCCTTCCACTGAACACTCTGCTAATCAGAGTACTCGTGAAGGAGTTCCAGATGAGGGCATCTGGAACACTTAGGAATTTTACTTGGTCGATATATCAGCCGAGTAACCTTCCCAAGTCTTCCAGCCTCCCTTCCCAACCTCTACACGCACTGCTCAAGGCGATGAGGACTGCGTGTAGAAGTTCTATTTACGTGTTTACTCTATTTACGTGTTTAGGAAGTTTTCAGTAATAATCTATACTTATAATAAAACTGTAACGGGTCGAATTCTGTACATTGAAGATATTTTGAAAAAATTTTTTTTGGGGTACTCCATAGTCGATACTGATGGCGAAACTGCATTTTTTTTCTTTCATGTCTGTCTGTCTGTCTGTCTGTCTGTCTGTCTGTCTGTCTTTCTGTATAGAGATCACGCATCACGCCGAAACTACTGATTCAATTCAGCTGAAACTTGGCATGATTTTAGTTTATACTAAGGACATTGCTGTAGGCTACTTTTGATCCCCAAATTCTGAGTGGTTTTCTTGCGGGAGGGGGTGAAAGTCAGAATGTGTATTTGGTTGTAACTCATGTTTGCGTTGTTTAATTTCATTAATTCTTTTTTTGTTAGAAAGAACATATTTTTTATATTGTCCCGTCAAAATTTGAATAGTATCGGTTTGGTGGTTCGGAAATTACACAAACATTAAATAATAACGACACGCGCGGCGCGTTCGGTACATACTAACTTCTAAGTATTCTGTGTATCAGACTATCCACAGAATATCTAGATTCTAGAAAGTGCCCACGTGATCGCGTCGCGTCGTCTTGGATGACAAAATAATTGTCAAAGATATATTTTGTATGGAAAACAAACATCATTCGGTTTTAATCGACTTCAAACAAGGAGGATGTTTTCAATCGGGTTGCATGTTTTTTATTTGGTTTTATTTTACACGATAACTCCGCTAATTGTTAGTTGATTTTGATAATTCCTTTTTTGTTTGGTAGAAAATACTTCAGAGGTGATCTTAGATATCGAAAACAGGGAGGTAGTTTTTCAAATATCAACAAAAAGCTAAAATCAGCTAAAATAAAATTAGATCTATCTGTTACGACATAGTCATAGCTTCTTATAAAATTTAGTCGAATGACAGAATTAAATTACCTATCACTGAAGTAGATTTTTGTTATTTTGGAGAAAACATATCAGCATAATAAGTAGCAGCCTAAACAACCCATTAAATGTTCCCACTGCTGGGCGTCGGGGCCTTCTCTCGCAAGGAGAGAGACAGGTTATAATCCACCACGCTGGCCCAGTGTCGGTTGGTGGATGACATATGACTTAGAACTTAGATTATAGGTAGATTTCGGTTTCCTCACAGTGTTTTCTTCACCGTTTTAAAATTACCGGCATTACGAACATGACTCTGAAAAGATAGTGGTACGCGTGGGTTTGAACCCTGGGTCTCCGGATCGACAGTCGCCGTTCTCCCGACTAGGTCAGCTGTAACTTACTAGATCAGCCGTAACTTATTAGAAAACGTATTATTTCAATCCAAATACTGTTTAAAATTTAAAGGTAGTGTTCAACAAGCTTCGGTGACCGAAGCAGACCGTTGTTAGGGTTCTGTACACAAAGGGTAAAAACGGGACCCTATTACCGAGACTTCGCTATCCGTCCGTCCGTCCGTCCGTCTGTCACCAGGCTGTATCTCAAGAACGGTGATAGCTAGACAGTTGAAATTTTCGCAGATGATGTATTTCTATTGCCGCTTTAACAATAAATACTAAAAATAAAATAAATATTTAAGAGGTGCACCCAAATATTTATTTTTACCGTTTCTTGCTCGATACTAATAATAACGTACCTGTCACAGGTAGACCCTTTAACTATTCACATAATATTTAGTTTTATGTTCTCTTTAAAAGTAATTAATTAAATTAAATAAATTATTCAGGGGGCTCCCATACAATAAAATCCGTTTATTTGCTAATGGTTCAGAACCTTCGCGCGCGAGTACCATTTGCATTTGACCCGTTTTATTTTTTTCTAAATTGTTGTTAAATCCTATGCGTTCCTAATATTATATAATTATGTCAATGTTTTAATTTTGCTGCTCAATAACGTTGGAACGGCTGAATGTATCGAGTTAAAATTAAAGACACATTCTTGGTTTAGCTTAAGTAATACATAGGGTACTTATACATAGGCAATGTTTAGCCTATGTGTTCTGCCAGACTATAATCTAATTCTATTTCAAATTTCAACCCGATCACTTGACACGTTCCGCCATGATTAAGTAACAAACATCCAAACAGTGACATTCATAATAATTACAGGACAACGTTGGACCGGCTGAACATATTTTGAAGGAATTCGAAACAGACGTAGTTTGAACTCAGAAATAGCAAATCGGTTACTTATAAGGTAACTGTGACGTCGGAAAGACTAAGCAAATTTGGTAGAAAATTGAAACAGAGATAACGTATAGTCTGAAATACCACATTTATGTATTACCTATCAACCTGAAAAGAAGCATGGGCCCTAAGGAAACAAATATTAACTATCACGTCAAAACGGCACAACTATATGTGTTTCGTATGTCAACCCATATGGTTGACATACGAAACATATATATAGTTTAGAGTCTAAAATTTCACATGGGCTAATAAGTCTGTATTTTCATTTAACTCCATATTAATATAAGCATAAATTTTCGTAAGGAACTTGATGTGATGGTAAGGTAAAAGCCTAAAATGAAAAATTGATGCACCCGTTTTGGCGTAGATAATATAGGTGATTTGCGTTCACAATCAAAATAACAAGCAACATAATATTCTCATTAGATGGCGCTAATGCCAGTTTAAATCTAAAAGCACTAAAGCCCCATTTAAATCGATGTTTTGCTATTGTGGTATGTATTTTTCTTTCATCACTAGGTGACGTTACTGGTATTCTAAATTGTACTAATAAGTTTTTGCTGCTAAAAGGATTATGATGCCGAATTTGGATTCTTTCGTTCTTGATTTTTTTTTCTGTGTTACCTACAATTAAATTCATACATTAACATTTCACTAAGACTTAGCTTAGATTTACGGGTTCAACTTGCTTGAATATCATTAAAACTCAAAATCTTAATCATTTTATTCCACACAGGCTTCGTTCAAAATTTTACGCGGGCGAATTCGCGGGTAACAGCTAGAAAACAGCTTGCGGATAAAAAGAGATAAGTAGGTATCAGATCATGAACATTCGCTTCAGACTTTTCATAATGTATCCTATAAAAATCCTACAAACTTAACACTTGCGGCTATTTTCGATACTATGAAACATTACTAAGTATGTTTGATATTGTTTAAAAAAGAAAAATGAAGATGATAAAATTAAATATATTTTTGTGTGGAAAAACAAATTCACTCAAACTCAAAGGGTTTTCAATGACTACTTATCCAAATATTTGACGTACGATACTTCCAACTAATGTATAAGTTAGTAACATCTGCTTACGCGAACGAAGTAGCGGGTTCAGCTAGTATATCTATACTAATATTATAAAGTTAAAGAGTTGTTTGTTTGAATGTGCTAATTATTACATATGCATCAGAAAACTCTTTGCCTACACCTTTTTTTTTAACTTTTATAGGTTTACACTTGACCGCCATCTCGCCTGATATTAAGCGACGATGCGGTCTACGATGGAGCGTGTTTACCTAGAAGAAACCGATTCGCTATAGATATGAAGACACAAATATTGTAACTATCGGGAAAAACCCACTCAGGCAACTCATTCCACAGCCCAGACGTTCTTATCACAAACGTAGAGTCAAACGTCTTCGTCCGTGTCTTTGGAATACCCACCATGAAACGGTGCCGCTTCTTCGAGTTACGAGAAGTACGATAGAAAAAAGGGCAAGGTGGTATAAGATCATCATGCATCACCTTTATAATGTCTTTATGTTATGTAAATTTTCTTTGTACAGAAATCGAAGCTAAGAATTCAAGATTATCCATTGGCGCATTTGAAACATTTGCACAGGGCCTACGCGGCCTTAAAGCTTTCAATTGAGTTTAGTAAAATTGATGTACAACATTTTTGACATTATTTGTGCGGTCAAACGAGCTCAACGAAGCATTCCATGAGACAAGATTGAGCTCAAGTAAATTTTTGTAATGCTCAAGCTTTATTTCAAATTTTAGATTTTATAGTAGTACCTATATTAAGTATGTATTACTTTGTTATCTACCTTATGTATGTATACTATTATTATCTATATCTATTTTCTAATTAAGACTATACCTACGTGAAATATTACAAACATCAATTGCATGTTATGCATTGTTACAAAGATAAATAAATAAGTATTTTAAGCAATCATAAAATAAAAATAGCATCAGTAACTAATAGATTTAATGTATTATTGTAATTGATGGATATCAAGTCAAAATTCTACTAATACTATAAATATCAATATATGGATGTTTGTTGATCGCGGCACTCGTTTTGATGGAGTAGAGCTCATAACAGACGATCAAAATTAATTAATATTTTCGTAGCGGATCGTCCACTTCATGACATTCTAAGGACTTTAAAGAAAGGAGTTTATGAACTGCTTTATTTAAAAGTTGACACTGCAAAGTGGTTCGTTCCGTTTTATAGCCTCTTTAACTTGTTTGAGGAGACATGACTATCTTTGTGGAAATTGCTGCGCAATTTGTAAACAGAGCTGTAAATCCAAACCTGTAAAGTTATTCATGAAGCCATGGGGCTCTAGTGCCTAGAATGTCCTATCAAACAAAAAACAAACATCGTCTTTCTGAAATGGCTAGCCACCAATATTTATGTAATTAGTTGACAGCTCACCTGAACTCCAGGTACGGTTACAAGTGAACATTCACAAATTTGCCATCATCACCGACTAACGTTTTTTTTTTAAATAAAGAGTATCGTATATAGTATAGAGACGAGCAGGACATGTGCCTGATGGTAAGCCACATAACAGCACAGTGACACGCAGCTATTGGAACATGAAGAGTCCAAATAATTACCTAGCACTGCACTCGTCACCCAAAGAATGTTTTCTGAAGAAAAAAACCTACTATTACTACTAGTATTAGTAGGGCTCCATAGCTTCGTGAATAACTTAACAAGTAGGTATTTAGAGCTTTGTTTACAAATTCCTTAGCAATTTTCACAAATATTGTCATGTTCTAAGATTCTTTTAAGATCATCTGCTAACTTACACTGGATTAGAAGGGAGGACTATATGGCCTTGCCTCTCTCTCCTATTCCCGGCAGAGGGGACATTTAGTGGGGTGCGTATGCAAAATTATTCATACAATAATTTTGAGCGTTCAATTATACATTTATGTTATTTTTTGATATCATACAACATTAGCAGCGCTCTGCGGTTTTACTCACGTAGTTCCCGATATTTCTCTTTAGTAAAAAGTAGCGAATTTCAGACCATAAATTAAATATTTATAAATTTCAACCCTATTCGTTAAGCCGTTCCCACGTGATCGAGCAACAAACGTCATAACTTTCGCATTTATAATATCAGTAAAATATACACAAAAATGTTCATATATAGTAAAAAATACATTTAAATAATTTATTTGTATGACTTATTCGGTAAAGTTACGTAAGAAATAAACTCGGCATCAAGTTGTACGAAAACTGAAGTTGACAAGACGCGATAAGATATTTTTGAGAGGGCTGACGTCACCCTCAATTTGCAGTGCATTCTATTCAATGAAACCGCAACCGTAACAAAGAGAACAAATAATATTTAATTTGGATCATTGTGGTTTTCTGAATGAATACCTACCTTGTTTATTTCAGTTTAATGTTGTTAAATATGTTCACTTTATGATACTTTTATTTTATCATCTGTTTGTTTTTTTTGTACCATTTTATTTTAAGTTTTAGTTTATTATGAATAAAAATAAGAATAAGAATTTTTTTTATTGCCTTACTGTGTTTACAAAGATCTTATAGTAGTAGCTTAAATGTACAAACAGTGTGCCCAATTACGGACTTGCTTTTTTACGGACTTGAATAATAAAATGTGTAAGTGCTTAAGCTTACCTAAAAACCTATAACATTTTAAAAATCTAACTTTATTATACCTTACTTATATAATGCTATCAATTGAAAATTAACACTAAAACAAAAATAACAAATTAAAAAAAAACATGAAATAGCAATAATATTTTTAAATTATAAATATTCGTCATTTTCATGGTTAAAATATTCTTTCAAGTTATAAAATCCTTTCACTAATAGCCAGTTTTTTAATTCCCTCTTAAATCGAGAATTGTCCAAGTTCTTGATGTTTGAAGGTAAGCTATTAAATATTTTGATAGCGGTAAAATATGAGTTCTTATAATATAAAGAATTGTTTGCTTGAGGAACAGAAATATTATTTATGTATTTAGCACGTGTTATATCAGCTCTACATGAGGAGTTAAACTAGTCACTCCGATTTAGTTTGACGAACAAGCAAATTTCATAAATGTAAATACAAGTAAGTGTCAAAAACTTGAATTCTTTGAAAATATTACGGAGGGTATCTGTCCTACTTAAGTTGAATATAGCTCTAATACATTTCTTTTGCAATACAAATGTTGTTTCTACATTAGTGGAATTACCCCAAAAAATAATTCCATAGTTTAAAAGAGGTTTTAATGTACCCATAATATGCGTAGATTGCTATTTTCTTAGAGGACACATTTGTTAATATGTATAGAGAATGTATGTATTTATTTATTTTATTATTTATTTTAGATATATGTGCCTTCCAATTCAAATTGGCATCTATATGTCGTTGTTGTTAGTGACGTTAAGCGACGATGCGGTCTATGATGGAACGCACTCTGGACTTGAAGCTATAAAGATACCCAAAGTATATCCATCAGGGAATACCCACTCAGGCAATGTATTCTACGGTTTAGATATTCTTATTACGAAAATCTAGTCAAATTTAAGTCCGATGACAGAACAAATGCGTTTTATTTGACGTTAAATGATTTGATTTTTAACGATACATTTTGGGTGTATTGTTTCCTTGGCGAAAAAATTCAAAATCTATGTTTTTAACATGACGTAACAAGGACAAATATTATAGAACCTAGAACCGCCAATTAATAACGTGTAACAAACATCATTGTCTTCCGCTTTGAAGGGGAATGTGCCTAGAAAAATAACAGAGCATAAAGATTTTATAATGTTAGGTGATAAGCGCAGTGTAGTGATAGCTAATGATTTGGTCGCTTATTGTTCCAATAGCTCTGCGAAACTGCTGTAATGGAAAAGCGTGTTTCTCACCACACACAGGTCCTGCTCGTTCCGTCACTTTACATTTAACATTTAATTTTAATTAAAAAAACCTTCACGTTTAACTTTTAATTTTTCCATTCAACCAGCAATATTGAGTGTCATACGTGTTACGCGTTAATTAATCCTACTAATATTATAAATCTCAATGTAGGGATGTTTGGATATTTGTTTCTCAATCACGTCGTAACGTCTGATCGGGTCGGGATGACATTTGGAACATATATAGATTATAGTCTGGAATAACACATATACTACTTACGGGAACCAGAACAAGGCGGGTAACAACTAGTAACCGCGGGGTACTGCTAGTTATAAATAGTTAAAATTTCTCCGAAAAAAAACCGACTATTAAAAGTAAACTGGACTAAAATTAATAATTTCTGACAAATTTTAGTCTTTTGTTGACATTGCAATTCGACACCGACGTCATTAAAATGTATACCTATGGACATTTGGGCAACCACCTCTGAAGTTTATCTGCTATGCAAAAAAAAAATTGGTTGCCTGTAAAGTCGGTATACGGGCGAAAGTTTTACGTGACAACGACTTTGAGTGGTAAAATAATTTTACGGAAGGGACGCGTGCCTTTCACTTTTATGTTTGTCTCTCTCGCTCTTAGGCGGGCTAACCATGCCCGAGTGGAAGGGACGCGTGCCTCTCACTCGCTCTCGTTGTGAGCGCATAACGTGTGCGGAGCGTAACGCAGTTTCTTGAAGTGTCACCCGGCAAACCAATTTATAAGACGTTGTCACGTCAAAAACCCATCAAAATACGTAAATTCAGTCACACGGAGCCATCGCGTAACATACGTATATATTGAATTGAGAATCTCCTCCTTTTTTGAAGTCGTTTAAATTTTTTTTTCTTTTAATCCCTTGCAAAAGGAACTAGCAGTCCGAAACGCAACATTTATTTGTGAATTTCACAACCTGACTTCTTTAATAGAGTAGTGAAAAGAAAGTCAGATGTAGAAGCATGGAATACACGGTAGTGATTTATAATCCTCGCATTACTTAAGCGTAATGAAAAAAAATAAATAGTAAAAAGTAAAAATAAAAAGGGATAACCCTTTGAAGTGTTTTGCTCTACAATTTAATAAAAAAAGTGAATTTGGCTGGTCTAAAAACATCAAACTCTTTATAATTACAACGCGCGGACACTTTAACGCTCGGCAAATGAAGCGCCGACGGGAATAGAGCTAACAGTGTTAGAGGCGACAACAAAAACTAAATGATTTGTTTCATACATTCAAATACATTTCGCAAATAAAGTTTTAACTAAAGATATTTAACAAAAGTTGTCTGTTTAAATATCCAGAACATGTCCTTAAATTGAAGCAGGCAGATTACCAGTAACCCTGTATTCTATCTACGATACAAAAATAAATAAACAAAATGACACCATCCTTTAATATAGTGAACCAATGGCGACCATAACCGAAAATATGTTTCAGAAAAAATGTGAAAGAGAGTATCAGGGTAGGATTTCATGGAGCGGTTTCAAACCGCGCCCGCGCGCGGGCGCGGTCCCGCGTCCTCTGTAGGATGCAGATTTGTATGTAAAAATCTGCATCCTGCATCTGAATTCAAAACTCACGAGGCGGTTTACGCCCGCGCTACCACGCGGGTGCCGCGCGGCGCCCGCGTGGCGACGCGCGCGCGCTGCGCGCGCAACCGCGCGGTCGCTACGCGGGTGCCGCGCGGCGCCCGCGTAGTGACCGCGCGGTTGCGCGCGCAGCGGCGCGGTAGCCATCTGCAGCCAATGATTTCAAAAGGAAGGATGCGCCCTACTTATACATTTTTTAGAAAACTTCTTAATACAAGCAAAAACAGTAAGATCTGTAAATCATACGAACTACGTGAGTGCCGCGTTGACGACAAAAGACGGCATAACATTGTACAAAAAAAAAACGTAATTTATACATATTTTTTTTATTTGCAATTGGAATAATATATGAGAATAAAATTTTTACTACGAGTATACGTGTGCACACCAACAGCCAAAAAGCATCATGTAGCTGTTAAATGTCTTTCAAGTTTCTGTGAAAACTAAACGAACTACATATGTATAGGTATTCAAAATAGTTTCTTAAATATTTAAATACAATAATAAACATAGTAAAAAAGTATTTTTATTACATTTTTTTTTCAAATCGGTTTATTAGTTTCGAATCCTATTCAATGCAAACACAAAAATTCGAAAGTATTTACAAATATTTTCTCTTTGTAATGTACTCAAGCCTAAGTGTAGATTAAACCTATTCAGTCTTATTCCAAAAAACTAAGATACTCGTAGTACAGATTTAAACCAGGACTAACTAATCCAGGTTTGATACGGTGTTAAACTTAGGACCAGGTTTAAAATGTGTTCCTATTACAAAACTCAGACTATCCAAAGACTACTTAGTCCAAGGTTAAGCCTGAGATAGCCCAACGTTATACATCAATATTAAAAATTTTTGGAACTGCTTTTATTTTGAAGATTGACCCTTGTTTACCGTAAAAAATTACATTTCATTTCAAAATATTACTTTTTTCGATGAGTAAATGTACTAATATACAATATTAGACTAATTTTGAAACACTAACGACTGACATGACGTCACTAGTCGCAAAATACTGGTCGCGATTCATGACTGTATGTTCAGGTTATGTGTTTTCTTATCATTACTTGAATACAAACAATCAAAATCGTTGTCACTAAGATAGCAAACTATAAAAAAAAAGCAGAAATGTAAACAGTTTAATCAGTTTTGACAGTTTGTTTTGCGACTAGTGACGTAATAATTCATATCAGTGTAGCCAGTCACGTGACAACAGATAAAAAATATAGGATTTAAAATCATTTATAATAAATTTACTACGTAATATTAAATTATAATAATGTGATTTTCGATATTCTATTAATGCAAACTGTCATAAAATTAACATTAATGTGTAACATCTCTATTGCGAGAGTTCAAATTGTTAAATATTTTATGGAAGAAACAAGTGTTGTCCTAACCTTAAAATGACAGATCCGAAGTAAGTCCATAGTTAAACTAGGGGTTCGATAGTTAATCTTTAGGATCATAGATAGTACGCGGCTTAGACAAAACTTCGTTTTGTAATAACGCTTAGACTTAGACTTGGTTTAAACCTGGCTTAATTCCAGTACTATAATTAGTCCGTGTTTTGAAATAAGACGGATTACGTTTTGTTTTATTATTAAATCCCAAAATTCAAAATCACTTGCACTAAATTCGATAACAATAAAACAACAACAAAAATTACGTTTGTTCAAGGCTACTTCGTCCACTTCACGCGTTCAATATCACTTTAAAAATGTATGCCTATTAATCTAACAGCAACAAAAGGAAATTAAGATTACATACTTACTGATGATACCATATCCCATCTTTTTTTACTTTTGTTTTGTTTTTGCAACTTTTTTAGCACACAATTATGCATTTTAATGCCCACCAAATACTCGTTCACTTCCGCGTACTGAACGTTGTGAACTGAGTCACACTGGCCCTAAAAATGTTTTAGGGCCAATGCGGTGATTTTTTTCGTACGGTTGGTCTGGTCCTTACTTATATAAGTCAATGTTCTGGCAGTCGATTGAGGGCGGGAGAAACAAAAAATAGTGCTGCTCTTATTAGTTTACTTTTCGCTTTTGAATGACTTTTTTGGTTTTGAAGTCGGTTATTTTAAACGTAACTTTTCATGATTTTTATTTTATGTTTTGTACTTTTTAGTGTTTGTAGGATAGGATAGGGTTTTCTACCTCTCGAATACATCAAATATTTGCTTGCTTGTAATCTATTATCTGCAATAAAATATAAGTTTATTGCAGATTAGATAGATACATATGGCTACTTTTCATCACATGAAAATAACGGGAACTAGTTATAATAAATAATGTAATATAATAATGAGGCTAAATGAATTTGACTAGTCACTAGATCTAGTGAGTTTTTAATACCTGGCGGAACATTTTGTATGATTTAAGGTTAAGGTAAAAACCTGTGTTTATTTTAGTGACTTTTTCATTGCCAACGCATCAGTTATGTCAAGTTTTACTGAAACATGCTAAATTTATGGTTTACCTCGAGGACATAGTCAACTTTCGCTTGTTTTAATACGTTGAGCTATGTCAATAACTTTGGTCCACTGACGGATGACTTCGTTTCGTTTACGATTATCTATACGATACGATTCGTATACGATACTCAGAAAACACCAACCATTCTTCGTTTCACAGCACGTTTTCAACTGGCGCACGGTTTTATATAGGTTCGTTTAGAGACCGGTGCGCTGGGAGGCGTAAACAAGGCCCATCAGTATCTCTTGTAGATCCCCCAGCATTTCGGCCATTACGACGATATCGTTTGGTGAGATACGCCTGTTGCCGTAATTATAAATGTCACGTCCAGTCTAATCCAGCGAGTTTCGAACTTGAACAGTCATAGTTGCGGCGATATACAAATATCTCATTACCTCGATATATCTCGGCTTCTCGGCAATCAATTTGGCATCGCCGTAGGGATTCTAGGACCAACCAGACTTTCACCGAGTTATCCGTCATGCTTTCTCATAGCCCACAAACGCTATGTCAAAGGGCTGATTGTACTCATTGGTCTTCTATACAGTTTGCCACACAGCTTAAATTGATTCTTCTTCTTCCATCATTTACAGAGTCTGTTTCGAACGCTTCGACTTTAATCTTGCTCTTACGCCTCATCGCAAAAGATTTCGTGGCCTCTTCCCGCAAGACTCTACGAGTAGAGATTCACTCTGATAAGTTCTTGGTCAATATCGTCGGAGTCAAAAAAAAAGTTTTTAAGAAATCGTCATAGAATAAGAAATTAAAACAATTTGGTGGAATAAGATACATATACAGATAATACAAGCTTTTCTTAATTTGCGGCTGCGATAAAAATATGATTTATTTCCTTTATTGCCATTTTACCCGACTGAAAGAAGAATTATGGTTTTCGAGTGTATCTGGTATGTTTGTAAATTTCTTTATTTCACGTTTCTTCCAAATGCCTGGATGGATTTTTATAACTAAGATATTGTTAGATTAGTGTCAATCATAAAGTATCATCACATAGTACATAATGTTTTTTATGTGTTGATTTTTTGCTGTCGGGTTTTTTAAATTAAAGGTTTTCTATCGTGTTGCTCGTTGCTCGAAAAAATAACATCGTTCATCATTGATTAAAGAATCTAACAAAGAGTTTATCTTCACCTTTGTAATAAGAAGGACTACTTAGGCTGTGAAACGCATTGCCAGAGTGAGTTTTCGTGATGGTTCGAACCTTGGTTTTCGAGTCGAGTGAATTTGTTTCTGTTAGAGAAGTGAGCGCCGTCGTAGACCATATCATATTCATCCACTATCATCGGCATTAACGCAACCGTATCGTTAATTAACTTTCTGCACATTTTTTTTTATTTTGGACAAATCTACGAAGTTTAAGGCAACATTTTAAATAATGAATGGAATAACCGGTAATGCCGGTCTCAACAAAATGCGTCAAAAAAGAAAAGGTTAATTTTAGTATACCTACGAGTGTAGATAAATATTTCCTGGTTTATAAACAAACAAAACTCTTATCACAATTGTAAACAAATCTTGAACAAAAAATAAGTTTAAACTAGTACTTAGTTCAATTCCGCACAAAGCATCAGAGCGTGCGAGGCAGCGTAAATGCCTACCTTGGCAGAAAAACCTGACCTTAAATATATTATTATTTAACCAAAAATTTGCCACCCCCTAAAAAGTGCCGCCCCGAGCGGGCCGCCCCTACCACCCTCCCTACGCTATGCTACTGACTTCCAACCGCACGTCCGCGCGGTTTTCGCCCGCGAACGTTGCGGGTTTCCAACCGCGGCCGCGCGCGGGCGCGAACCGCTACTATCAGGGTAGGATTTCATGGAGCGGTTTCAAACCGCGCCCGCGCGCGGGCGCGAACCGCGACGGGCGACGATTTTTTTTCAAAACTCACGAGACCGCTGATTGTAGCGGTTCGCGCCCGCGCGCGGGCGCGGTTGGAAACCCGCAACGTGCGCGGGCGAAAACCGCGCGGACGTGCGGTTGTAAGTCAGTAGCATAGCGTAGGGAGGGTGATAGGGGCGGCCCGCTCAGGGCGGCACTTTTTAAGGGGTGGCAAATTTTTGATTAAATAATAATATATTTAAGGTCAGGTTTTTCTGCCAAGGTAGGCATTTACGCTGCCTCGCACGCTCTGATGCCCCCGCTTTGTGCGGAATCGGTGCCACAGTGCAGAAATAACACTAAAATATTGAATAAATTGAACTAAGTACTAGTTTAAACTTATTTTTTGTTCAAGATTTGTTTACAATTGTGATAAGAGTTTTGTTTGTTCATAAACCAGGAAATATTTATCTACACTCGTAGGTATACTAAAATTAACCTTTTCTTTTTTGACGCATTTTGTTGAGACCGGCATTACCGGTTATTCCATTCATTATTTAAAATGTTGCCTTATACTTCGTAGATTTGTCCAAAAAAAAAAAAAAAAAATGTGCAGAAACTTAATTAACGATACGGTTGCGTTAATGCCGCTTATGGTGGATGAATATGATATGGTCTACGACGGCGCTTACTTCTCTAACAGAAACAAATTAACTCTCGACTCGAAAACCCCAAGGTTCGAACCATCACGAAAAACTCACTCTGGTAATGCGTTTCACAGCCTAAGTAGTCCTTCTTATTACAAAGGTGAAGATAAAACTCTTTGTTAGATTCTTTAATCAATGATGAACGATGTTATTTTTTCGAGCAACGAGCAACACGATAGAAAACCTTTAATTTAAAAAACCCGACAGCAAAAAATCAACACATCAAAAACATTATGTACTATGTGTTGATACTTTGGCGATTGCCACTAATCTAACAATATCTTAGTTATAAAAATCCATCCAGGCATTTGGAAGAAACGTGGAAATAAAGAAATTTACAAACATACCAGATACACTCGAAAACCATAATTCTTCTTTCAGTCGGGTAAAATGGCAATAAAGGAAATAAATCATATTTTTTTATCGCAGCCGCAAATTAAGTAAAGCTTGTATTATCTGTATATGTATCTTATTCCACAAATTGTTTTAATTTCTTATTCTATGACGATTTCTTAAAAACTTTTTTTTTACTCCAACGATATTGACCAATAACTTATCAGAGTGAATCTCTACTCGTAGAGTTTTGCGGGAAGAGGCCACGAAATGTTTTGCGATGAGGCGTAAGAGCAAGATTAAAGTAAAAGCGTTCGAAACAGACTCTGGAAATGATGGAAGAAGAAGAATCTATTTCTAGCTGTGTGACAAACTGTATAGAAGACCAATGAGTACAATCAGCCCCTTGACATAGCGTTTGTGGGCTATGAGAAGGCATGACGGATAACTCGGTGAAAGTCTGGTTGGTCCTAGAATCCCTACGGCGATGCCAAATTGATTGCCGAGAAGCCGAGATATATCGAGGTAATGAGATATTTGTATATCGCCGCAACTATGACTGTTCAAGTTCGAAACTCGCTGGATTAGACTGGACGTGACATTTATAATTACGGCAACAGGCGTATCTCACCAAACGATATCGTCGTAATGGCCGAAATGCTGGGGGATCTACAAGAGATTCTGATGGGCCTTGTTTACGCCTCCCAGCGCACCGGTCTCCAAACGAACCTATATAAAACCGTGCGCCAGTTGAAAAGCGTGCTGTGAAACGAAGAATGGTTGGTGTTTTTCTGAGTATCGTATACGAATCGTATCGTATAGATAATCGTATACGAAACGAAGTCATCCGTCAGTGGACCAAAGTTATTGACATAGCTCAACGTATTAAAACAAGCGAAAGTTGACTATGTCCTCGAGGTAAACCATAAATTTTGCATGTTTCAGTAAAACTTGACATAACTGATGCGTTGGCAATGAAAAAGTCACTAAAATAAACACAGGTTTTTACCTTAACCTTAAATCATACAAAATGTTCCGCCAGGTATTAAAAAACTCACTAGATCTAGTGACTAGTCAAATTCATTTAGCCTCATTATTATATTACATTATTTATTATAACTAGTTCCCGTTATTTTCATGTGATGAAAAGTAGCCCATATGTAGTCTATCTAATCTGCAATAAACTTATATTTTATTGCAGATAATAGATTACAAGCAAGCAAATATTTGATGTATTCGAGAGGTAGAAAACCCTATCCTATTTTACAGAATAGCCTACAAACACTAAAAAGTACAAAACATAAAATAAAAAACATGAAAAGTTACGTTTAAAATAACCGACTTCAAAACCAAAAAAAGTCATTCAAAAGCGAAAAAGAAAACTAATAAGAGCAGCACTATTTTTGTTTCTCCCGCCCTCAATCGACTGCCAGAACATTGACTTATATAAGTAAGGACCAGACCAACCGTACGAAAAAAAATATGCATTGGCCCTAAAAACATTTTTAGGGCCAGTGTGACTCAGTTCACAACGTTCAGTACGCGGAAGTGAACGAGTATTTGGTGGGCATTAAATGCATAATTGTGTGCTAAAAAGTTGCAAAAACGAAACAAAAGTAAAAAAAAGATGGGGTATGGTATCATCAGTAAGTATTTAATCTTAATTTCTTTTTTGTTGCTGTTAGATTAATAGGCATACATTTTTAAAGTGATATTATTTTTTCTACGGATTTACACAAAATAGCCGCCATTAAACGCGTGAAGTGGACGAAGTAGCCTTGTACAAACGTAATTTTTGTTGTTGTTTTATTATTATCGAATTTAGTGCAAGTGATTTTGAATTTTGGGATTTAATAATAAACAAAACGTAATCCGTCTTATTTCAAAACACGGACTAATTATAGTACTGGAATTAAGCCAGGTTTAAACCAAGTCTAAGTCTAAGCGTTATTACAAAACGAAGTTTTTCTCTAAGCCGCGTACTATCTATGATCCTAAAGATTAACTATCGAACCCCTAGTTTAAATATGGACGTACTTCGGATCTGTCATTTTAAGGTTAGGACAACACTTGTTTCTTCCATAAAATATTTAACAATTTGAACTCTCGCAATAGAGATGTTACACATTAATGTTAATTTTATGACAGTTTGCATTAATAGAATATCGAAAATCACATTATTGTAATTTAATATTACGTAGTAAATTTATTATAATTGATTTTAAATCCTATATTTTTTTATCTGTTGTCACGTGACTGGCTACACCGATATGAATTATTACGTCACTAGTCGCAAAACAAACTGTCAAAACTGATTAAACTGTTTACATTTCTGCTTTTTTTTATAGTTTGCGATCTTAGCGACAACGATTTTGATTGTTTGTATTCAAGTAATGATAAGAAAACACATAACCTGAACATACAGTCATGAATCGCGACCAGTATTTTGCGACTAGTGACGTCATGTCAGTCGTTAGTGTTTCAAAATTAGTCTAATATTATATATTAGTACATTTACTCATCGAAAATACTAATATTTTGAAATGAAATGTAATTTTTTACGGTAAACAAGGGTCAATCTTCAAAATAAAAGCAGTTCCAAAAATTGTTAATATTGTTGTATAACGTTGGGCTATCTCAGGCTTAACCTTGGACTAAGTAGTCTTTGGATAGTCTGAGTTTTGTAATAGGAACACATTTTAAACCTGGTCCTAAATTTAACACCGTATCAAACCTGGATTAGTTAGTCCTGGTTTAAATCTGTACTACGAGTATCTTAGTTTTTTGGGAATAAGACTGAATAGGTTTAATCTACACTTAGGTTTGAGTACATTACAAAGAGAAAATATGTGTAAATACTTTCGAATTTTTGTGTTTGCATTGAATAGGATTCGAAACTAATGAACCGATTTGAAAAAAAAATGTAATAAAAATACTTTTTTACTATGTTTATTATTGTATTTAAATATTTGAGAAACTATTTTGAATACCTATACATATGTATATATTTATGTATATATTATAATATTTACAGTTTTCACAGAAACTTGAAAGACATTTAACAGCTACATGATGCTTTTTGGCTGTTGGTGTGCACACGTATAGTAAAAATTTTATTCTCATATATTATTCCAATAGCAAATAAAAAAATTATGTATGTAATTACGTTTTTTTTTGTACAATGTTATGCCGTCTTTTGTCGTCAACGCGGCACTCACGTAGTTCGTATGATTTACAGATCTTACTGTTTTTGCTTGTATTAAGAAGTTTTCTAAAAAATGTATAAGTAGGGCGCATCCTTCCTTTGAAATCATTGGCTGCAGATGGCTACCGCGCCGCTGCGCGCGCAACCGCGCGGTCGCTACGCGGGCGCCGCGCGGCACCCGCGTAGTGACCGCGCGGTTGCGCGCAGCAGCGCGGTCGCCACGCGGGCGCCGCGCGGCACCCGCGTGGTAGCGCGGGCGTAAACCGCCTCGTGAGTTTTGAATTCAATTTTTACATACAAATCTGCATCCTACAGAAGACGCGGGACCGCGCCCGCGCGCGGGCGCGGTTTGAAACCGCTCCATGAAATCCTACCCTCAGCGGTCTCGTGAGTTTTGAAAAAAAATCGTCGCCCGTCGCGGTTCGCGCCCGCGCGCGGGCGCGGTTTGAAACCGCTCCATGAAATCCTACCCTCAAATAGACATACATAGGTATTGATAATAATCAAACGTTTAATACATGAAATGAAATGAAATTTTATTGAACATTTAAGGTTTTTTTTTGTGAAATCTTAATTATAAGCATTAAAGGGTTAGTTAGTAATGAGTGTGTATGAGTGAGAGATTGACTTCACTTTTGGACTTTGTCTCGCACACTAGGTAATTAATTAACTGTATCGTGGGATGCAACGCCATCCATTAATGAAGTTGGCGTTGTGTTTATATTTGTGAATGCTTTTTATTGAGTTGAGTTTACCTATATGTGTGAAGGGGTGACTGCGTGTATGGCAATGTACAGCTGTGTGTGCAATGTGGTACTATGTATAAGCAAGCGTGAGTGTGCATGACAGTATGTGATAGAGTAAGAAGGTGAAGGTGAGTGAAAGTAGTTGTTTGTTATGTGAAAGTCAGAAATGTGTAGGTATGTGTTGGGGTGTATACGTCAGCGTGTATGATTGGGGTTTAATTCGATACATACTTAAAGTGAAATGTTCTGAATACAACCCTAAGCGCCCAATAATAATGATTTCCCTTCAATGACGGCCCAGGCTCGTCTAAGAAAATTCAAGGATCGGTAAAACTTTCTACAAATTAAAGGAACGAAAGCAAAGTTTTTATTTATTTTTAATTATCTATGATGAGATTTCATTTAAGCAGAGTTCTCCCTCGGGCGAATCTGCGTGGGTTCCGTATAATGAAGCTCGATAAGGCGATTGTTTCGGTAATAACAACTTCATTTCGCTAATTGCGGTGTTTTGAATTAAGTAGGTAATATTTGAGCTCGGGTTGGAGCTTATGATAACATGAGCGTTATTATATGATTAAGTAAATACAAGGTTTTTAAAAGTATTACATTCCGAGGACACGTGTGGCTTTTCCATTTATTAATTAGACTGTAAAAACACACACACACACACACAGCTACACCATCTATTAAAAATATGTTTTTACGTGAAGAAAAACTTTCTACCTATTCCTTTTTACGAAGATTGCGGGGATGAAGAAGTCGCACACATAATTAAAGTTTATACCTCTATAGGTAGATAAGTTTTAAGTTTTTTTTACTTATGCACACAGACTAAGTACAGATATGTTTTGCATAAAAACGCATAAAAATAAACGTTACACACACGTTCGTGTATTTGACACACGCATAAATATTCTTTTATTTCGTATTTCGACCAAAGATTTGCGCAGCAAAAAAAAAACGAAATCTATGATTTCAACATATGAAAGTAAAAAACATTTAATTAATTGTACAAACAAATTATCTAGGCAAAATTATATCTTCAAGATATAATGTAAGCAGGAGTATAAAAACGTGTAATTATCAATTGGTAGAGTGTACGACACGGTACAGGGCCGAGCAAGGCTTTGCGCCGGTCAAGTGCAACCACTGCCTTGTATGGCGGCGCCTGCGCAGTTATTGCCGCGCTGGGACGCTCCAACGGAAGGATGACACTGCCTGTAGTAGGTACTCGTTTAGTGAGTAGAAACGTCTTCAACATTAATAGCAGTACCTTGCCGTTTCACCCACATATTACCTTATCTCGTTATATTTCCGGGATAAAAAGTACCCTATATTACTTTTAATACCTGCAAGAATAGCAAAGTTTCATGATGATCGGTTCAGTAGATTTTTTCGTGAAACCGTTACAAACAAACTTCCTTTCGAGTTATTTATAGAGAATCACGTTATTTATAGAGATTCCATAGTTTGAGGAATATTTATAAATTGACCTTTGCGGTGCAATTGCGATAAAGTGTTACATGTGAAGAGTGAAACAGGCGCACTCCATCCATAGTTTCCGTATCGTTGCTTAACATCTAGTGAGATGGCGGTAAAGTGAAAACATATTAACCAATAAAAATACAAAGAAAATAATCTAAGTGTTATATAGATAAATCTGTAGCCAGAAGGAAGGAGAAAATTACAACTTAATTCATTTCAAAGCACAAAACATGATGTAACGCTTCCCAACATGTGATTTTGTGGTCTGTCTTTTTCACATCATATAAAGATAGATAGATAGATAGATACTCTTTATTGAACACACCAAAATAACAATAATTTACAAATTGAAACAGGTTAAGCACTTAAAGTTAGTGCGACAGACGGCGGCCTTATCGCTAATAGCGATCTCTTCCAGGCAACCTTAGGGTGGAAAAAGAAAGATGGGATCTTAAAATGCGGGGTGTGCAGATGAAGCTACAAAGCATAGAAAGTCGTTAGCAACGGCTATGTTTTTTGTTATGCAATAAATAAATATAATATAATAATAAATAACATGACGAACAGGATATATGCCTAATGGTAAGCCACACGCCGAACCTTAACAGAATAGTACTATGAAGCTACTCGTATTTGTACATGAAGGGTCACTCTCGTGTACTCGGCGCACGGTGATTCAAGATGATTCACAACTTTTTGACCTACATTGCTAATAACTTCCTTCAAACTGGAACACAATAATTTTTCTACATTATTTTTTGACAGTAGGATAACTTGGAAGGGTGTGATACTACCCCAGGCATACTACAAAGAGTTCTACCTCACAATTACATAGTTATTTTGCTAATAGTATTTACTTTTCTGCCGATATCAGCAACTTTATTACTCTTTTTATCTTGTGTTTTCCTGATTATTTTGTAGCGTCAGGCAAATCTCGACATAATCACATTGTTTAAATCATTTGCAGTCGCATCGCATTGACAGTGCCCCCACAAGGTCAGCGGAGACATTAGTTGAATTCACCAACCACTATCCTTCGATTCACTCAAAGATAAAATAAATCAAATCGAACGTGATTAAAAGATTGAGGTTTATGTTCTTGTTTTTTCTCGACTACCTAAGAAAAGGGGAGTCTGCAGTATGTGCGAAATGGCAAATGTCTTTATCATTACATTAGTCGACACCGTGTAATGTTAATATTTATTGAGCAAAAAGTGCGTAGAGTGCGTTTGAGCAATTACGGAACCTAAAAGCAGCATTAGGATAAACCTCTGCGAGGTTAACCATTCAATGAAAACGAGGAAAGCATAAATTATAATCCTTCTAATTTAATAAAAGCGAAGATTTAGATGACCGTTGGCCAATGACGTTGGAAGACTTGAACGGATCGGGTTGAAATTTGGAATACAGATAGATTATTGTCTGACATTGGCAGGAAAATTACGGGAAAGCAAACTATGCTATCGTTTCTGCAATGAAAATTAACTGTGATGTTCCAGACAATAATCTCATTCTTCTAAATTTCAACTCGATCCATACAGCCGACATTGAAAAACGAACATACAAACTGTAAGATTTATATATTTTAGCAGGATGATAAAAAGAGATACAAATACATTTTATTGTAGGACCTTGCGCTTTTTGCGTTTGTCTAGCATATGCCTAGTTTGGTAGATATTAGAAGACGCCTGAGGCTAACTACCATATATTATATATATTATACCATATATTATATTATATCCCTTTCTATACCGATTAATTGTTGACTTAGAGTAGTTTAACAATAAGAAATGTCGATAGTTTTAATATTATAACTAATATTATATAAATAATCTATATCTATACTTATAATAAAACTGTAACGGGTCGAATTCTGTACATTGAAGATATTTTGAAAATTTTTTTTTTGGGGCACTCCATAGTCGATACTGATGGCGAAACTGCATTTTTTTTCTTTCATGTCTGTCTGTCTGTCTGTCTGTCTGTCTGTCTGTCTGTCTTTCTGTATAGAGATCACGCATCACGCCGAAACTACTGATTCAATTCAGCTGAAACTTAGCATGATTTTAGTTTATACTAAGGACATTGCTGTAGGCTACTTTTGATCCCCAAATTCTGATCGGTTTTCTTGCGGGAGGGGGAGAAAGTCAGAATGTGAATTTGGTTGTAACTCATGTTTGCGTTGTTTGATTTCATTAATTTTTTTGTTAGAAAGAACACATTTTTTATATTGTCCCGTCAAAATTTGAACAATATCGGTCTGTTGGTTCGGAAATTACACAAACATTAAATAATAACGACACGCGCGGTGCGTTCGGTACATACTAACTTCTAAGTATTCTGTGTATCATAGACGATCCACAGAATATCTAGATTCTAGATTCTAGAAAGTGCCCACGTGATCGCGTAGCGTCGTCTTGGATGACAAAATAATTGTCAAAAATATATTTTTGTGTGGAAAAACAAACATCATTCGGTTATAATCGACTTCAAACAAGGAGGATGTTCTCAATCGGGTTGCATGTTTTTTTATTTGGTTTTATTTTACGCGATAACTCCGCTAATTGTTAGTTGATTTTGATAATTCCTTTTTTTGTTTGGTAGAAAATACTTTAGAGGTGATCTTAGATATCGAAAACAGGGAGGTAGTTTTTCAAATATCAACAAAAAACTAAAATCAGCTTAGATTTATCTGTACGACATAGTTATACCACGTTATACCTTCTTATAAAATTTAGTCGAATGACAGAATTAAATTACCTGTCTTTGAAGTAGATTTTTGTATTTTGGAGAAAACATATCAGCATAATAAGTAGCAGCATCTACAACCCATTAAATGTTCCCACTGCTGGGCGTCGGGGCCTTCTCTCGCAAGGAGAGAGACAAAGGTTATAATCCACCACGCTGGCCCAGTGTCGGTTGGTGGATGACATATGACTTAGAATTTAGATTATAGGTAGATTTCGGTTTCTTCACGGTGTTTTCCTTCACCGTTTTAATTACCGGCATTACGAACATGATTCTGAAAAGATAGTAGTGCGCGTGGTTTTGAACCCTGGGTCTCCGGATCGACAGTCGCCTTTCTCTCGACTAGGTCAGCTGTAACTTACTAGACCAGCCGTAACTTATTAGAAAACGTATTATTTCAATCCAAATACTGTTTAAAATTTAAAAGTAGTGTTCAACAAGCTTCGGTGACCGAAGCAGACCGTTGTTAGGGTTCCGTACACAAAGGGTAAAAACGGGATCCTATTACTGAGACTTCGCTATCCGTCCGTCCGTCCGTCACCAGGCTGTATCTCAAGAACGGTGATATCTAGACAGTTGAAATTTTCGCAGATGATGTATTTCTATTGCCGCTTTAATCATGGCGGAACGTATCAAGTGATCGGGTTGAAATTTGAAATAGAATTAGATTACAGTCTGGAAGAACACATAGGCTAAATTTATGCCTATGTATAAGTACTCTATGTATTACGTAACAAACATTCAAACAGTGACATTCATAATATTTACAGGACAACGTTGGAACGGCTGGACATATTTGAATGGAATTCGAAACACACTTAGTTTGAACTCAGAAATAACAAATCGGTTACTTATAGGTTACTGTGACGTAGACAAGACTAAGCAAATTTGGTAGAAAATTGAAACAGAGATAACTTATAGTCTGAAATACCACATTTATGTATTTAGTACCTATCAACCTGAATAGAAGCATGGGCCCTAAGGAAACAAATATTAACTATCACGTCAAAACTGCACAACGATATGGGTTGACATACGAAACACATATAGTTTAGAGTCTAAAATTTCACATGGGCTAATAAGTCTAAATTTTCATTTAACTCCATATTAATATAAGCATATATTTTCGTAAGGAACTTTATGTGATGGTAAGGTAAAAGAAAATGAAAAATATATGCACCTGTTTTGGCGTAGATAATATAGGTGATTTGCGTTCACAATCAAAATAACAAGCAACATAATATTCTCATTAGACGGCGCTAATGCCAGTTTAAATCTAAAAGCACTAAAGGCCATTTAAATCGATGTTTTGCTATTGTGGTATGTATTTTTTCTTTCATCACTAGGTGGCGTTACTGGTATTCTAAATTGTACTAATAAGTTTTTGGTGTTAAAAGGGTTATGATGCCGAATTTGGATCCTTTCGTTCTTGATTTTTTTCTATGTTACCTACAATTAAATTCATACATTAACATTTCACTAGGACTTGGCTTAGATTTACGGGTTCAACTTGCTTGAATATCATTAAAACTCAAGATTATAATTATTTTGATTCCACACAGGCTTCGTTCAAAATTTTACGCCGGCGAAGTCGCGGGTAACAGCTAGAAAACAGCTTGCGGATAAAAAGAAATAGGTAGTAAGTAGGTATCAGATCATGCACATTAGCTTCAGACTTTTCATAATGTATTCTATAAAAATCTTACAAACTTAACACTTGCGGCTATGTTCGATACTACGAAACCTTACTATGTTTGATTTTGTTTAAAAAAATAAAAATAAAGATGATAAAATTAAATAAATTTTTGTGTGGAAAAACAAATTCACTCAAACTCAAAGGTTTTTCAATGACTACTTATCCAAATATTTGACGTACGATACTTCCAATTAATGTATAAGTCAGTAACATCTGCTTACGCGAACGAAGTAGCGGGTTCAGCTAGTATTATATAGTTTTAGTATAAAACTAGTTAATGCCTTAAAATCGATCGTCCATCTTAAAAGCGATCCATCGTCGCAGTCTCCAGACCGCATCGTCGCTTCAATTGTAAACTTACAATAGTTAAAAAAAGTTACTAATAACGCAACCCACTTACAGAAACATGACATGTTATCAGTTGAATCAATAATCTTAGGGATGGACGGGTCTTTAAGTGAAGACTACGTTTAAAGCGAAAACGTCGTTTTTCTAAATGAGTAAAAGGACAAGTAATTCATGGGACTGAATTATAATAAGCAACATTATGCCACGCAGATATTCGAACATCAAGAAGAAGACCACTCTTTATGATCATCCTCCTCCGAGAATTTGAGACAATGTATCTTCTTACCTACAGGGAAATTCATCTCTTTGCCCTGTAATTTCTCTGGTAACTAACAAAACGAAACACATGTTTGCACATTACTGCTTGGCGTTAGAACAACTGGCGAAGTTGAGATACTTCCAAAGGCGGACTTTGCAAAGTGTTTTAACGCTATAAGCTACAACTAAACATGGTGATGAGCATGCGGTGAAACAATAAATGACGGAAGCTAACCTAGCTCAGTGTTCTCATTTGGTAGAGTTTAATGTCAAACAAAAAATTGGCACTCATAGGGACTGCAAAAGAAATGAAAAGTTGTAACTTGAAATTTTAGGAGTATTAATTACACCAACCATAATGTTGCACAATACTCGTACGTCATCTGCATGGCTACAGATTTACTGCTATTATGAATGTTGGTGACGCGAACTAACAGGATTTCATCCATACAAAGAGCGTCTATCTTTTACGTCCCGTTCTGCTACTCCGTCACTGCTCCGACGCTATGCCACCACATCAGCATGTCGGTGAAAAGAAGACTTCAGAAAATAAGTAATAAAGATTGGTGGACATTTCACACACAACACCATCTAGCTCCAAACTAAGCAAAGCTTGTACCACGGATATCCGTGGCTTGTACTATAGGAGCCAGATAGCTTACATAATAGCTATATATTTTTAAATTATACCTCTATATAGAAAACACCTAAGCACAGTACAAATATTCGATTTCATCTCACAAATATTTGCACTGGGTGGGGATCGATCCCACGACCCTCGGCTTCCCAGGCAGATTTACTTCCAACTAAAGCACCATCCCAAAAGGATGATTTGGTCACCACAAAGGTTTATTCCGAGATTATTCCGAGGTTTCTTTGGATTGTTACGAGAGTTGGCACCAATAAACTAACAGTTAAGGGTGCGAAGTATAAGCCGTGAAGGTGTGAGGTAATAAACAAGCCACGTAACATCGGTAGGGTCACCGCGCGCGAGACCGGAATACCGAGCCACGAGGAAACAAACAATATTTTATGCGGGACCTCGACCCTCTTTGCATGTTACGAAATACTTTTCAATACATGGTATCCTTTTGTTTCGTACTTTTATTGATTTATGGGAATTCCTGATTTATTTCTAGTAGATTTAGATTGTTGCTGAGTGACTGTTATTTAAGATTTGGATCGTGGTGATTTTTTTTAGAATATTGTGTGATGTAACTTTTTTTTTTTTTTTTTTAACTTTTATAGGTTTACACTTGACCGCCATCTCGCCTGATGTTAAACGACAATGCGGTCTACGATGGAGCGTGTTTACCTAGAAATAACCGATTCACTCTCGATTTGAAGACACAAAGATTGTAATCATCGGGGAAAACCCACTCAGGCAACGTATTCCACAGCCTAGACGTTCTTATCACAAAATTAGAGTCAAATCTCTTCGTTCGTGTCTTTGGAACATCAACCATGAAACGATGTCGCTTTTTCGAGCTACGAGCATTCCGATAAAAAAAAGTCAATTACTGCACAGTAGGGTAATATAGTAAGTAAGGCGTGCGCCTGCTGGTAAGTAATTCATAACAAGGCCTCAATACATAGTATTTTGTAGATGAAAGTTCAAATCACTGCACTCACCGTAATAATACCATGTTTGTAATGAAAATATGTTTCACCTGAGCATCCTGCAATTTCAATGGATGTTTCCATTAAACATGTTTTTAAACCTTTTAAGTACATAGTAGAGAGTAGAAGAAGCTATGAATCGTCAAACGTAGCTTAGAATATCTTGATGGAGTGATATACGTAGAGCAGAGGGTAGTGGTTGGAAAAGCGAAGCGGTGGATAAGCATGAGTGGTGTATAATGGGAAGGACAGTGGACCAGGATAGGCCTGTGATGATGATGATGACAGTAGAGAGTAGGATTGGTATGCAAAAAGAAAGGATATGTTGCTACGAAGGTTTCTCTAGATTGTTTTACAACCGGTACTGTTTGAGAAATTTAGATATTATTTAGAAATTTAGATATAGTCGTATCTACGTCATATAAAAAAAACAAGGGTATTCACTTTGGCTTCTTCGGAAAAGAATAAGTCAAAATAAACAAAACACTTAGACAATGTTTTTTTTTGTTCCCAGTGATACCTTGATGATATTTTCAAAAAAATCTGCAAAACTAATAAAGTTGCGTATATAGACGAGGTGGTAACAGGTGGAATAGAGTACCGAGTGGTGGAAATCGGAGGACGTCCAGCTGCAAGATAGCTCGATGACATCGTCTTTTCGCGGGTAAAATTGGACTCAATTGACTCAAAACTAAGGAAGATGACATGATAAAAAAGAAATCTATATCCAGCTGTCGGATAAGTAAGGTTGAGGCTCATGATGTTAGGACAACAATTCTACGTTGTTTGGCTTGATCATCACAGAAATATCTTTGAGTTCGGACTTTCTTAAAAATGTTTTCGCATTTAATAAATTTAAATCAGAAGGCCTTGACAGCTAGACTCAGATAAAGCCTGTCATGTTATCTAGACGTCTGAAGGAAGCTCATTTAGGTAGCAAAGACGTGCATATCTTTACCTATTTATTACAATCTGTCGCCCGTGTCAGATTCAGATTTCATATTTTAGGCTCTGATGATAAGAAATTATCATATCTATCATATTATGTTACGTTTAAATCTATGGTGAGTTTTCTTTTTTACGAGAACAACATGCAAGAAAATTACACAGTAATGGTACGTATAACCTTTTTTTTTGTACAAAAAGGTAATTCTGACGAATGGTAGGCGATAAACAGTCATCAAGCGTCGTTTTCAAGATTCTTCAGTAGTAAGATATGAATACGTAGCGTCAAAGATAGCACCTTGCATGACGCTAGCAAATATATGGAGGTAGTTATGCTCTTTTCAGGTTTTTTACTGGCCCAATGACAGGCGGCCTCAAGTGGCCTCTGCCAAACCAAACTTAAAAGTGGTAAGAAGGCTCTTTGCAGAGTCCGCCTTGGAAGTTCCACACCTTTTCCAGTTATTCTATCGACAAGCAGTAACGTGGAATTATTATTGTTTCCGGATTTGAAGGGCAATGTTTCCAGTGAAATTACAGGGCGAAGAGATAAAGCATCTTATATCCCTGGGCGACGAGCGCAGTGCAACGCTAGGTAGTGACTTGGACAATAGGTACTCTTCTTCTCCAATAGGTTAATAGGTAATCCAATAGCAAATCATCCTTTGAACTGTTATGGGTAATTATGTTGTTTACCGTCAGGTAGGTGCATGTCCTGCTCGTCTCGTCACTCTAAACTATAAAAAACTTTAGCTTAAAGTTTTTTACTTACTAAACTAAACTAACAAAAAACTAAACTAAAAAACTTTAGCTTAAAGTTTTTTACTTACTTTTTTCACTTACTTGCTCTTTCAGTTCCACTAAGGGTGCTAGGGTACTTAACGTTAACGGGTTAGAGTTGACCTACAGTTGCCTTGTTTTGGGCAAGCACTAATAAAACCAATCGTATTTACAACGTAATAAGTCGTTAAGTTGTCATGTGCTGGCTGAACTCTAAACTGAAAGCTATATTAAACTCACTAACACTTTATTGAATTATTCGCCAAGCTAAGATTAAAACGAAAACATAAACAAATATAATAAGCATATGCCATGGCAAAGAAAGTTCGTCGTGGGGTGGAAATTGGATTGATGACGTAAGTATGTTATAAGGTGGTCTAAATATATGATAACCATATTATTTTTGTATGTAAAGACTGAATAGTTTGTAAATAAAACACATATAATGCGACTATTTAGTAACAATTTTACTTACTTGTCTTTAAAGCCAGCATTTTTTGTCGTTCATGGAAAGTTGCAAAAGTTTTTTGAAATTTTCAATGATAATATTCCACGGGTTTTCTTAAGTTCAAAAGGTGAGATGACTTTTAAAATCTAATTAGTGCATCAGTCAGGTTATTAAAATATTGTACCTTATTTTTTCTTTTGTTTCACGAACGAAAAAATACGAAGTTTCAGTGCTTAAAAGTTTTTGGTGACGTCACTTCATGGTGGATTTTTACGATCAATAAGTGACGTCACAAACCCGCACTCTGAAAGTTTGATTATCTAAGTACCTGAAATATATTGGTAATTTTTTTATTATTTTGACAAAACAAAAATACCTGTCCCATATTTTTCAATAATAATCTCGCTAACTGACTTCTTCTTCTTCTTTATTTCTGGTTTCCATTCGGTTGTATGACCATAATTTCGCCAAAGTCAATTTTAAGTGTTTCAGCAGGATGCCGCTGACTGACTTGGAATTAGATATTTTTTCAGTCGTCATCCCAATCCTATTATTATGATAATGTGGTCCATCTGATCAGATATAAACATTTAAACTAAAAAAAAACGACATTTTGTGGTGCCGTCTATCTTGAATTTGAAATTTGTCATAGTGTTGTATTCTACATTCTACTACCTAGTCAATAATATTTTTGAGTTGTAAAAATAATATGAAATATGCTATTTTACATAAATGTGCAGCAATATGACATAGGGCATATCGTTTTACTCAAACCCTATCGTTTTTGCGTCGTGGGTTTAAAATAGTAAACACACGTGTTTTGCTTCTTGATTATCGTGAATCCTGCCTTGAACGAAATCATTAAACCCATTGATTGGAACGTTTAGTACACGCAATGTGTCGTGCGCTTTGTTAACTTCAATGGTTATTGTAATAGAGACTAGATTAACGCAGAAATTACTGATTCACGGTGGGCATACGATTGGCCTAATAATCTTGAACAGAAATTTCGTTTATAATGGTCTTAATTGACAAGTACGTTTGTCAGAAATTTGACAGATCGATTGAAACTGATTGCAAAATAGCGCGATAATGTTTTCGTTTTATTGAAAATTATTCTAAATTAAATATTTGTATCAATCTTTTCCTTTAATATTATGTTTTTTTTTACATCGGAAAAAGGTCGATAATTTTTTTTTTAGAACGAACGTATATGATGATTAAAAGTGATTAGTTTAATTTAGATATATAAAAATACCCATCAGAAACCGCTACATGTTTAGGATAGTCTATTACTCATGTTCAGTTCAAAATACTAAAGGTATTTTAATTGTAGGAAATTTAAAATCATTGGTTAGCACTGCATTACGTTATCCTCTCGGCCGAAGCCTTAAATACTTGCCCGGATTCAATAAAAAATAAAGGCTTTCTTTTTCACGGTTTACGCCTTTGTTATAACACAACAAAGATCTCTGAAACATACACTATTATTATTATTATCGGTAACGGGACCAGTAGCAATTGGCCTCTACAGCCCCTAAAACTTTGAGCTATTGCAAAATACAGTTTTGGTTGGTAGGCCAACTAAAATTTACTATGTATTTCCAGACTAACAAAAGTAAATTCAAGAGCTGGTGGTATTACCACGCTGATTGATAATACTTTTACGTTGAGCAAAAAAAAATCTACCACATTATAGTTACACGTCGCGTCGATCAAGTGCTCAGAAAGGTTTTAAAAATAGGCTGATTGTCATTGACCGATTGATCGTCATATTTATACCCACAAAGCAGCTGCTGTCGACCAGCTGACAGAAGAGGAACTGGACAACAAATACTTCAGACGGTCACCACACGAAAACTCCATGCGTGACAAAGCCTCTTTACAACTCGGCAATTTGCATGTAAATTAAACTAATTGACAAGCTCACATGTTCGTTAGCAGACTTGTCGTCTCTCTTGAAGTGCAATTTCTTTAGCTTCAATAATTTATTACAATGAACTTTGTAGAAGGTTGAACTCCAAATACGTTTCGTATCCCATTTGGTCTAGTGACAGTAAGTAGTAACTCTTTTTATAATAGTATTGGAATATTTTAGAAGTAGGGCGGAACTCGAACTTAAGCCCTTCTGTGCTAATTTCGACGTTCTAAACGAAACAATAAAGAAAACAAAGCGTACTATAAAAAAGTCTTGGCCCCAGAAGCCCATCGATTGATTAAAATAATAAAAAAAAGTTTCCCTACGGTCTCGTCACCAGTTTTCAAAAATATACCTACATAATCAAAATAGAGTTACAAGATAGACACAAGAGCAGAGAAGATTCTCAACAACATGCACGACATTTTCTTAGTTAAATTTAAAATTCTTTACAGAGTCCGTCTGGGGAAGAACCACACTTTAACCAGTTATTCTAACACCTTGTCTGTTTTTCTAAAAAAAACACACAGTGCACAGAGATACATCATTTTAAATCTCTGGGCGATGAGCACAGTGTTATGCTAGGTAGTGATTTGGATTTGGACGGAGTCTTCTGTTTCATAAGCTGCGTGATGCAATACTGTTTTGGGCAGACGTGTTGCTTACCATCAGGCATATTCAAAAAAAAAAAACAGAAGTACTGGGGTCATAAAAACTATTTTTAGTTACTTTTAACTTTAGAGTGGTGTTTTAAACGTATACTTAATATTGTTCTTGCAAAAAACGACCATGCAGTAGGTACTTCAAACTATTGTTTGTGGTTGTGTAGGGATAAAAATGAAACTGTTTGTTTATTTGATACCGATAAACTTTAAGACTACTGCTTCGATATTAATCTAATCTAATACAAGCAACCTGTTTGAGTCGAATATTGTTTGAGCATGGCAAACGTTCGTTTGAAGTTTTTTGACTTTCTTCTTGAAAGACTTTCTGGCGATCTTTCAGAAGTTTTTCTACACAAGTCAAACCTTAACAACATTTTGATTACAACAGAAAATACTTACCTATTTAACGATAAAGCTACCATTTAGTTCGTAATTATATTTAGATTTGACTAGCAGCGCCGTGCGGTTTCACCCGCGTAGTTAACCCGATCCGTTCAGCCGTTCCGACGTGGTTGAAAAACAAATACCGAAACATTCGCAATTAAGTATACTATTAAGTAGCATCTAGTTAAAGTGGCAATTTAGACGTAGCATAGACTATAAGCGAAACTGGAGTAAAAGCTAGTACTGTGAAGTGATTTTAAATGTTAACCTGAAACCTTAGTCAGGGTTGACCTCATTTAGGCAAATCTAATTGGGTTCCAATTTCCAGCAAAATTATGCGCCTGCGTATAAAGTATGGCGCAAACGTCGAGTGTGTCGTAGCTAAGTCGAGTTTAGCCACGTCTGATGAAGCCTTACTGATCAATCCTATTAGTTCTCGTCGCTTACTTACGCCCAACTTTACTAAGAATACCCACTGGCGCTGCTTAAAATGGCAGAATACGATACGACGTAACGATACCGTATTGTAACTGGACAAATTTGCATGTATCTCATGAGGATACGGTAAGTAGGGTATATGCTATATAAGGTATATAGGGTAAGGTATAGGGTGTATGAGTATATGCTTTTAGTTTTTTTCTGGTTTGGTCCATGAATGCGTTTGTATAGCCTCTATGTATGTGCGAAAGTAGAGATGGTGACATTAGTTTATTAAGGTGCGTCCCCCACAAAAACGAGTTTTTTGTCCAGTTTTCAGAGCTATCTACTCATTAGTCGAAACAAATATCAACTGGTAAAAATACATTAAATTTCTACAATTTCTTGGCTTCCAAATGGTAGTTTCTTTTTTTTTGTAAATGAATTTAGTGTTTAAATAATCTCCTCGCAACGAAACTATAAAAAATAGAAATCATTGTAATTACCATGTATCTACTCGAAAAACCGCTATTATTTGGATTTTGTACTTACACCAACGGATAGGCAATCCCATTACGAACATTTTGGTAGAAATATTATTTAAAAAAATCAAAATCTGATTTTATAAACTGAACTTATTCTACAATTTGAGCGGAAAACAGCGACAAATCCTACTATTTCTCTCTTGCTTTTTCTAGCGGTGTGCGATGAGGTAAGAAATACTCAAGGTCATTTGCTCGGGGTACGGCCACGGCCTTAAGGATTCTTGCGCTTGCTGCGCTACCCCAAAAGGTAGTTAGTAGAGGTAATATGAGGATAGCTTTGGCTTTAAAAAATCTAGCAGCGCCTAGCAGTTTTGCCCACTTAGTTCCCGCACCCCTGATTTTAGTTCTATAAATATTAGCTTATGTGCTAAATTCCAGATTACAATCTAACTTGTGTTTCAACTTTCAACTCCATCCCTTCAGCCGTTCCCACTGACGTGTTTGAGCAACAATCAACTAAACATACAAACTTTGACATCTAAAATATTAGTAGGATTACATTGTAATATAGCAAGACAGAATAGAAGTCAAGTCTTGATCATCGCCGCAAAATTGCCAGTTTATTGGTTTTTATCGGATACACTTCGGAGAGTGTGGAGTGTGAGATCTATATGATCTAATACCACCTTGCCCTTTCTTTTATCAGACTTCTCAAATCTCAAAAAAGCGACATCGTTTCATGGTTGATGTTCCAAAAACACGAACGAAGAGATTTGACACCACGTTTGTGATAAGAACGTCTAGGTTGTGGAATGCGTTGCCTGAGTGGGTTTTCCCCGATAGTTACAATCTTGGTGTCTTCAAATCGAGAGTGAATCGGTTTCTTCTAGGTAAGCACGCTCCATCGTAGATCGCATCATCGCTTAGCATCAGGCGAGATGGCGGTCAAGTGCAAACTTATTACAGTTAAAAAAAAAGACATCATGCGAAAGAAAGGACAACACTTTACGTAATATATTCCAAAAATAGTTTCATATGACACCATAACGACAGGTACTGATTCATGATAAAGAAGTACCTTTGCCAAACAAGATGAAAAACGAATATTTTAGTGGCAAGAACCAGCTCCGTATCTGTGATTGATTATACACTCTTAGATAGTAGATAGAGTACAGGAAGCTTATCAAATGTAGGTAAATGGTAGAGAGCAAACAATCTAGAGTATCGGGTTTGTTTGTCGCGTGCAAACGATGGATATATAGATACTGGTAAATGCAATGAATGCTGAAAATAATTAGTATAAATCGGTGTGCTAATTCTGTTTTGCAAATATGCGAAAGACTGTTAATGTCATGATTGTGAAATAGTTTTTTTTTGTTGGTAAAAAAATCTATTGCCACTCGTTAAATAAGTATAACAACATTGATACGCAACAACAACATTGAGCAACACACATACAACAATGCAATACAATACAACACAGTACAATACAATTCAACAAATCTTCATCGAAAAGCAAGAAAATACAAAAGAAATTACAGTAAAATTAAACCCATTATTGAAACATTTAAATTGGCACGTTGTCAGAGCGATTTCTATCAGGCACTTTTTTTATGTTTTATATATAAGTCGATTTATATTAGGTATAATATAAATCGACTTATATATACAATATAAGTCGATTGTAAATTGTGTATATATATCTATACTAATATTATAAAGCTGAAGAGTTTGTTTGTTTGTTTGTTTGTTTGTTTGTTTGCTTGAACGCTAGGATCTCGGGAAGTACTGGTCCGAATTGAAAGATTCTTTTTCTATTGGATAGTCCATTTATCGAGGAAGGCTTTAGGCTATAGAAAATAACTCAACTATTAATTGAAGCGGAGCTTGAAACAAGAATGTAACAAAATCGGGAAAAAATATTCCCCTTTTGAGAGTTTTCGTACGTTTCGTGCTTTGACATGACACATGACAGCATGTGTCAAAGATTGCGTCATTGAATTTCAGTAATCTGTGCCTTGAATATAAACCTTTGCTAATTTTTTTTTCTAAATCTGAGTTGGTACGACCAATTTCCGATAGGTGGCGTAGCAGGTAGCTGAAGAGGTTTTTTGTTTGAAATCGATATTCTCAGGAATGAGTGAACCGATTTCAGTCATTCTTTCACCGTTGGATATGTACGGGATCCCGATGAGTGCTATATAATATACCACGGGCGAAGCCGGGGCGGGCATCTAGTACAATATATAAGTGAATGGTATATATACACATTAACTTTGCTGTAGCACAGTACCACAGGACTGTGAATAATAAACACAAAAAAACCACAGATAAGCCAGTAGAGGAATAAATTATCAACATAAAATTAAACTAAGTATAAGTAGGTACATAAACAAAATATGAAATCCTAACTAGTTCATTTTTCAGAATACGGTGATATCTAAAATACAAGGATTGATACTATTTATATGCAAACAGGGCATTACATAAATAAATGATCTAAAATTATAAACTCAAACATTTACAGCCATACACACATTTAAATTACCTATAACATCTTAACTTGGTAATTTTTTATCAGTTGTTATTCAAGATGCAGATACCAACGTGTTGCTTGTCATCTCTTGATTGATACGAGGTTGATGGGTGGAAACAACCGCCTTTGATGTCACCAAGGTTGGAATGTGGCCTTGGGGCTTAGGTTGGCGGTTACGTAATAAGTCTGGAGACCCCATTGAAGTGTCAGCTGAGAAAATGGATTTAGATGCACCGAAGACGTAGGACGATAAGGGATTTATCTTAAACGCGTAAGCTGTAGGGTCTGCTCATGAGATTATCTGATAGCAATATACCGGGAGTTCTTTTTACGGTTAATTTTTTCTATGTTTAGCAAAGCATTTAAATTTGAACGGGTTGCCAAATTAATTAATATTCACGAATAATAAAAAAATTCAATGATATAGATACATCCTCTACATATTTCATCGATAATATGTCTAAATCTTAATAATTAAGGATCAAAAACACACAATGTGGTTTTTAGTAAAAAATACCTAATCTAGGTACAAGGTAAAAGGTGATAGAGGTTTTTTTTGTATTACCTTGTCAGTGCCGTGCCACTTACTTATAGGTACTCGTATAATTTAATGTAAAAATACGCAAGTTTAAGAAATATCAGATTATTTCATTCCATAATTTCGGCCTTAAGAGTGATGATGCGTAAGTAATAATAAAGAGAGAATCAAAAACACAAACAACAAAAATATGAATATGTAGAAATCTTATCTCTGAAAATATATACGAAGCAGCTAAGTTTACACTGGCAAAACATTACCTTTTAACAAAAACAAAAACTAAAGGTATTTTTAGGCGTAGGTACTCCATAATAATTTATTTAACTATATTATCCTTTGTCTCGTCTCAAAACGCTTCTTTTCGAAATTGTTTATTTATTGATTTGAACAAATTTCAAATATGCAACGTTCAGTAATTAATTTTATTTGATTGAGCAGGGGTCTAATTTTCCTTATTTTGCGCCCGCCACGGTTGCGTGTCCGCAGTTTCTGTAGAATCCAGATATAGGTATAAATACCTGTGTAAAAATTGAAAGCACAACTCACATGAGTTTCAAATTTACCCTTATACTATTTTTTTGTCCCACCCCTAGCTACTTTTTTGCTGCAGAGGACAGGGTGACTTTCGGCGCACCTAAATACTCAAAGCAACTTCTTCAACATTCTTCTTCTCCAACAGCCCTACTGTGTCTACCATCTCACGGTGGTTACCCCGTCAAGGCAGGAACGGGCAGGACAGCGGGGCAATCTGACTCCGACAGTCTCCTTCCACCACGCCTTTCCCCCCACAGCCCCAATGAGCTGTGGGGAGAGAGGGTGGTAGGCATTGGCCTACCACCCAAATTCGCGGCCTAGCAGTTGCGCTGGTGCCCCTACAATGCCGTACCTACCACGTAGTCGTCGCCTTGCAGGTAAAAGATAGACAAGCGGCCCCATCTTAGGTTGTTCTTTGCTTTACCGTGAGTGAACAGAGTACGGTTACTGAGTTCCGTGTTTCGACAATGCAGAAACCATAGCGGAACCTATTTATGACTTAATGCAACAGGGAACAGTTAACTTATATTTGGCATTATTGTATACTTATTCTAAGCATTCAGTCAAATAACGTAATTATCATTTAGGTATTTAGTTTCAACTCACTGCTCTGCACTGCTCAAAAACATTGTGGACCTTCATACATTGTGTAACCTTCCGGCGTACCTTATCTGTTCTTTAGGACTTGGTACTAAGCATGCAAGCAGTAAAACATGTTCTCTAAGTAAAATTTTTCTTTTTCTCAAAACTATTCGCTTTATTTCTGAACATCCTATAGCGGCAGACTATAGTGTCCTCAAGATTATAGGCTGCACAAAGCCTGCACTTGTAATTTCGTTCGTCGGTGTCTCTAAACAAAACATCAGTGATTGTGAAACGTATCACGTGTCAAAACTGAAGTAGGTATATTTATCCAAATAAGAGGCTTTTTATTTTTTATCTGTAGTGATAATAGTTGTAAATTTTTTCCTGTATTTTGCTGTAGTAACAAATTGGTGTACCTACTAGGTGGGCCTCATAACGAAGCTCAAAGTCACACAGCGAGCTATGGAGAGAGCTATGCTCGGAGTCTCTTTGCGCGACAGAATCCGTAATGAGGATATTCGCAAAAGATCGAAAGTGGCCGACATAGCTCAAAGAGCAAGCAAGCTGAAGTGGCAATGGGCAGGCCACATCGCTCGCAGAACTGACAACCGATGGGGAAGAAAGGTTCTCGAGTGGCGACCACGAACCGGAAGACGCAGTGTTGGACGGCCTCCCACTATATGGACAGATGACCTCATAAAGGTCGCTGGAAACCGCTGGTTGCAGGTTGCGCAGGACCGTTCGTTGTGGAAATCTAGGGGGGAGGCCTATGTTCAGCAGTGGACGTATTGCGGCTGATGATGATGATGATGATGACCTACTAAGTGGGAGGTATAGGAGGTACACATAGTCCTGGAAATGCTAAAAAAAGATCGGTCTAGATTGCGTTCTATTATTATTATTAGACACTTATTGTACAACAGTGCTGTAAACTGTGGTGACCCAGCGGCGAGAACATCCAATTTCACAATCTTGAGGTTATAAATTTAAATCCCGCCAAATTTCTGAGTTCTATTCAAAAAGCAAAATAATCTGTCAATGTCAAAGATAGTTTTTAAATTCTCCAACAAAGGTGCCAATTTTGGAGCCAAACAAAATGAAAACGTTTTGTTAAATGTATGATTGATGATTTTATGATTGACTAGCTGAACCCGCTACTTCGTTCGCGTAAGCAGATGTTACTGACTTATACATTAATTGGAAGTATCGTACGTCAAATATTTGGATAAGTAGTCATTGAAAAACCTTTGAGTTTGAGTGAATTTGTTTTTCCACACAAAAATTTATTTAATTTTATCATCTTTATTTTTTTTTTTAAACAAAATCAAACATACTTAGTAAGGTTTGGTAGTATCGAACATAGCCGCAAGTGTTAAGTTCGTAGGATTTTGTAGGATACATTATGAAAAGTCTGAAGCTAATGTGCATGATCTGATACCTACTTACCTATTTCTTTTTATCCGCAAGCTGTTTTCTAGCTGTTACCCGCGACTTCGCCGTAGTAAAATTTTGAACGAAGGCTTCGTCGCGTCGTGTGTGAATCAAAATAATTAAAATTTTGATTTTTAATGATATTCAAGCAAGTTGAACCCGTAAATCTAAGCCAAGTCCTAGTGAAATGTTAATGTATGAATTTAATTGTAGGTAACACAGAAAAAATCAAGAACGAAAGAATCCAAATTTGGCATCATAATCCTTTTAGCAGCAAAAACTTATTAGTACAATTTAGAATACCAGTAACGCCACCTAGTGATGAAAGAAAAATACATACCACAATAGCAAAACATCGATTTAAATGGCCTTTAGTGCTTTTAGATTTAAACTGGCATTAGCGCCGTCTAATGAGAATATTATGTTGTTATTTTGATTGTGAACGCAAATCACCTATATTATCTACGCCAAAACGGGTGCATATATTTTTCATTTTTGGCTTTTACCTTACCATCACATCAAGTTCCTTACGAAAATATATGCTTATATTAATATGGAGTTAAATGAAAATGTAGACTTATTAGCCCATGTGAAATTTTAGACTCTAAACTATATGTGTTTCGTATGTCAACCCATATCGTTGTGCCGTTTTGACGTGATAGTTAATATTTGTTTCCTTAGGGCCCATGCTTCTTTTCAGGTTGATAGGTAATAAATACATAAATGTGGTATTTCAGACTATGAGTTATTTCTGTTTCAATTTTCTACCAAATTTGCTTAGTCTTTCCTACGTCACAGTAACCTATAAGTAACCGATTTGCTATTTCTGAGTTCAAACTACGTGTATTTCGAATTCCATCCGAATATGTTCAGCCGTTCCAACGTTGTCCTGTAAATATTATGAATGCCACTGTTTGGATGTTTGTTACGTAATACATAGAGTACTTATATTCATACTCTTTGTATTATATTACTTACTAGTGGCCCGCCCCGGCTTCGCACGGGTACATACACACACACATACACCCTTTTTTTTGTATCGGGTTTCAAAAAAAAGTAAAATTATAAAGGAAATTTGAATTTTTTTTAAGATTTTTTTTTATTAATGTTTTTTTTGTATTTTAAAATTTTAAAATTTTATACATATATAATATTATTTACAAAACAAAAGCCATTAGTTTTAGTGAGCCAGAGCTTCCCTGTAAACGATATTTGAAGTAGTTTTATTTTGTGGCAGCAAAATAAATTGATTTTCAGGAGCTCCAACACGTGGTAGGCCAACACGTGATACAGTTGCCATGAGTGAAACATTCTTTTCGTAGGTCGATCCCTAATAATTCGAAGGTTTGGCCCTGGGACTTGTTAATAGTTAACGTGAAAGATGATTTCACCGGAAACTGAAGTCGTTTAAAAGGGATTGGCAGATCAGTTGGAATCATCGGTATCCTCGGTATTTGAGCTAGTTGACCAGCTGCTGGGCCAGTGATAAAATTTTGTTCAGCAAGCCGCTGCGAACGCTCGATACTTGACTCTCTAGCACGCGATTGCGACGCGTATTCTCTCCGACTTGCAAGGCGATTTTCAGTTTCTGATGAAGATTCCTCATTACGCCGTATTCTTATTGCCCTCGCCTGGGAACTATGTTTAGAAAGTTGAGATCTTGATCTTTTTGGAATTTTTGGGCATTATAAAATGAAAATAGAAGGAAATAAATAATTAAACAGGCTTTTACTAAATTCTTGCTTATTGAACTATATGAAGTACTAAGCGGTTTGAATAATTAAAATATAATATTTATTATCAGGTAAGTAGTAGGTACTTATTGAAAGAAAATTAAAATATGGGCTTAGAAAACTACCTTTACTAAATTTTTGCTGAACAGAAATACCCATAAACCTATAAGCAGTTATTACACTTATTTACCTACGAAACGAATTCAAAATTTTTTCAAGCTAAAATCATACGATCACGCACACGACCGCTGCGTAGGGAGCCGATCGCGCGAGTGAGCCGCGCGGCACTTTATTTTATTACATTGACTCCCCCCCCATACCCCAGTGACAGTTACATGGAGCCTACATCGCATGCTGGCTAGCTGAGCGCGGTGAGCGACAACCACGCGACTTTTTTCTAATACTTGCATTTTTAAACTCGTGATATCTTCCGAATGAAATGTAAAAATTATAAAAGGTATTAAAGCCGTCTTGAATATAAAGTAATTTATTTTGATAAGGATTAATACCAAGGTACAAATGAAGAGCCTTTTCAAGAGGCGGCATACATAAATTAATATTTTAGAATAAAAAACTGCTTACTGTGACATAATAACTATAATATTTAGACATATGCTGTCGCGACACTTTTTGTAGATAATGATGAGTTCTGCAAAGTCGTAGTAAATGATTTTGTTCTATCATCAATAGTTTTCGCAGCGCACGCGACGTAAGGAATTTTTCAGGTCTTTTTTTACACCTTATGTTACATTATTGGAGTTTTAGTAAAGATTCCTAATTTTTTTTTAAATATAATATAGCCTATGTTACTCGGGGATAATGTAGCTTTCCAAATGTGAAAGAATTTTTGAAATCGGTCCAGTAGTTTCGGAGCCTATTCATTACAAATAAACAAACAAACAAATCTTTCCTCTTTATAATATTAGTATAGACAATACATAGAGTATTTCAACTGTCTAGCTATCACCGTTCTTGAGATACAGCCTGGTGATAGACGGACGGACGGACAGACGGATAGCGAAGTCTCAGTAATAGGGTCCCGTTTTTACCCTTTGTGTACGGAACCCTAACAACGGTCTGCTTCGGTCACCGAAGCTTGTTGAACACTACCTTTAAATTTTAAACATTATTTGGATTGAAATAATACGTTTTCTAATAAGTTACGGCTGGTCTAGTAAGTTACAGCTGACCTAGTCGGGAGAACGGCGATTGTCGATCCGGAGACCTAGGGTTCAAAACCACGCGCACCACTATCTTTTCAGAGTCATGTTCGTAATGCCGATAATTAAAACGGTGAAGGAAAACACCGTGAAGAAACCGAAATCTACCTATAATCTATGTTCTAAGTCATATGTCATCCACCAACCGACACTGGGCCAGCGTGGTGGATTATAGCCTTGTCTCTCTCCTTGCGAGGGAAGGCCCCGACGCCCAGCAGTGGGAACAGTTAATGGGTTGTTTATGCTGCTACTTTTTATGCTGATATGTTTTCTCCAAAATACAAAAAATCTACTTCAATGACAGGTAATTTAATTCTGCCATTCGACTAAATTTTATAAGAAGGTATAACTATGTCGTACAGATAAATCTAAGCTGATTTTAGTTTTTTGTTGATATTTGAAAAACTACCCTGTTTTCGATATCTAAGATCACCTCTGAAGTATTTTCTAACAAACAAAAAAGGAATTATCAAAATCAACTAACAATTAGCGGAGTTATCGCGTAAAATAAAACCAAATAAAAAAACATGCAACCCGATTAAGAACATCCTCCTTGTTTGAAGTCGATTATAACCGAATGATGTTTGTTTTTCCACACAAAAATATATTTTTGACAAATATTTTGTCATCCAAGACGACGCGACGCGATCACGTGGGCACTTTCTAGAATCTAGTATCTAGATATTCTGTGCATCGTCTGTGATACACAGAATACTTAGAAGTTAGTATGTACCGAACGCGCCGCGCGTGTCGTTATTATTTAATGTTTGTGTAATTTCCGAACCAACAGACCGATATTGTTCAAATTTTGACGGGACAATATAAAAAATGTGTTCTTTCTAACAAAAAAAGAATTAATGAAATTAAACAACGCAAACATGAGTTACAACCAAATACACATTCTAACTTTCACCCCCTCCCGCAAAAAAACCGATCAGAATTTGGGGATCAAAAGTAGCCTACAGCAATGTCCCTAGTATAAACTAAAATCATGCCAAGTTTCAGCTAAATTGAATCAGTAGTTTCGGCGTGATGCGTGATCCCTATACAGAAAGACAGACAGACAGACAGACAGACAGACAGACAGACAGACATGAAAGAAAAAAAATGCAGTTTCGCCATCAGTATCGACTATGGAGTGCCCCAAAAAAAAATTTTTCAAAATATCTTCAATGTACAGAATTCGACCCGTTACAGTTTTATTATAAGTATAGATAGATTTGAACAAAATGAAACGTTGGCACCACGCACGACGAAATTTAAAACTTCTTCTTGGACAATTATTTACATCCTGATTTTTTGGCGCCAATTTAGAACTATCTGTTACAAGTTTGCATCCTAAAAACGCGTTCTGTAGGCAATGCTAAATGTTTATACTGAAAGCAAATATACTTGCAAATTTGTGTTAGGATTGCGCGAGGTTCAGGAACCCCCTGTGCTAGAAATGTTTTTGAAAACTGTTTTTCAGATAGATTCACTTGGTACCAGGCACTAAGCAATGCCGTTTCAGCCTTGGAAAAACAATGCGAGGTGCTTCATTGCCTCACAATGCCATTTTCATGCACGAGCGGGAGCCGGTTATCAGAAGACTACGTTCTTTATGAGTTTTCACATTTGATCATACTTTCACGGTCAATTAGTGGACTCTATTTATTTATCCCACTAATTTAACGGCATATATTAGTGTGTTTGTTAATATGTTAGTGCATTATATGTTTGCTACCACGTATATGTGGAACAGCTGAACAGACTTGAATGAAATTAAATACTTAGGTACATAAATTACGGCTGGCCTAGTCGGTAGAGAACGGCGACTGCCGATCCGATGCCGATGATGCCGGAGCCCTTGGTTCGAGTTTCAAGCATACCAGTTTCTTTTCGAAGTCATTTGCTTAATATCGCTAACTTAAAAACCGTGAAGAGAAACATCGTGAAAAAATAGGCTTGCATCTAGAATCTATCGAGGTAGTGCGTCATCCTTATATCAGTACTTGGCTAGCGTCGTGGGATATGGCCTTGACTCTCTCCTTGTGAGAGAAGACCCTAAGTTCCAGCAGCGGGAACATTTACTGGACTGCTTAAGCTTTACTGCTAATGCTGGACATTAGATTAACACAATAACACATACCTGTTTTAGTCTGGATCATGTAATGTATTTATTAACAGACTTAAAAAGAAGAGGAAGTGCTCGATTCGACCGTAGATATATTTTTTCCTGTTTTTTTTTTTTTTCGATTGTTACGACGTGGGTTACAAAGCGGTGTGTATATGCAATAGTTTACTAAGTACTTTCTAATACTTGCTGTTTTCCGCTGGATACAGCAAATATTAGCATATTTGTGTGTTTGGAAGTGTGTGTGTTTGTTTCCCACGCATCTCTGTAACGGGTGAGTGGAATTGTATCATCATCATCATCAGTTCGTGTTCGTCCGCTGCTGGACATAGGTGTCTCCTATAATACGCCACTCAGCCCGATCCTCGGTCTTACGCTTCCAACCGCCACCAGCTGTCTTTCGTATATCGTCCCTCCATCTAGTCTCAGGCCGTCCTACACTTCGTTTACCAATTCGCAGTCTCCACTCCAGAACCCGTCTACCCCAACGGTTATCGGGTCTGCGACAAATGTGACCGGCCCATTGCCACTTCAGTTTGCTAATACGCTGAGCTATGTCGGTGACTTTAGTTCTCTGACGAATTACTTCATTGCGAATGTAATCCCTCAGAGAAACCCCAAGCATAGCTCTTTCCATAGCTCGCTGAGCGACTTTGAGCTTTCGGACCATTTTGACAGTCAGTGTCTACGTTTCAGCACCGTAGGTCATAACAGGTAGGACGCACTGGTTGTATACTTTTGTTTTGAGACTTTGTGGGATGGGTGACGAGAAGACTCGACGAAGTTTACCAAATGCTGCCCAGCCAAGCTGGATTCTTCTCATGGCCTCACTCTCAAAGCTACATCTACCTTGTTCGAGCGTCTGCCCTATGTAAACGTATCTCTGAACAATTTCGAGAGTGGTTCCATTTACGGCAATCGGCCCCGGAGCAACGAACTCGTTGCACATGACTTTGGTTTTATCCAAGTTTATCCGGAGGCCAATGCGTTGAGAAGCGTTAGCCAAGCTGTCCAGCATATGGAAATTTGCAGGAATTGTATGAAATTATTTTTTTTTAAAGTACATAACCAACGTAGGCTACTCTTTTCCCTTTATAGTTACTAGTTCCCGTGAATAAGTACTTAAAGAAGTGATTCATTTGTGTAAATCGTATTTGGCTTAAGTTATCACACTAATACCATAAAGGCTAAAGTTTGTGTAAATATCTTTGTTTTTATTACCACGTATCTCTGTAATTGCTGAATTGGGATGCTACCTTGGGATACATAATTTAGATTAGCGCACAGGCTATGTTTTATCTGGTTTTATCCCATTAAAGTTAGCAGATCTCGTTGAATAAGTAGTTAATGAAACTAGTAATTTGCATACATTGTATTAGGCGAAAATAAATTATTATGAAAACAGTTATGAAGCCGCACTCTGGGGGCGCACATAGTATTAATATAAACACTACCAACTACCCTAGACTTTGGCTTTGTTGTATTCTTGGCGTCACGACGGTAAAGCTACGTGTTTAATTTATACATAGGTGTGTGTATTTGCTACTTTCATTCTGAGGTGGCGTGTTTACCTTCGTCAAACAAAAGTGTATTAGTCCCTTTATTTATGACAACTTGTAAATCATTTTGTGGAACAATAGGCTTAGAATTCACGTTTTCAAGAGCATTGATGTTTGTTGTTGGAATGCATATAGACTGGGACCTAGTTATACAAGGAAATACATATAGGTTTAAATGTATGTAAATTGGTATTCTTTGTTTATTTCAAAATATCACGTGATTGTGACACCCTGTGGTTTCATGCGTGAAGTACGCGTTAGTTGATAAATACTTATGTGCTATTCCATTTATAATCTGTGTTTCAATTTTCAAACCGATCTGTTCAGCCGTTCTGATGATATTGATCAACTTTTACATTTGAAATATTACTCGTAGTAGTATAATAGGAGATAACAGTTTTAGATTATTTTAAAACATTATTTTATCGACCCATAAAGCAGAAACAAAAACTATACAAGGAGAAATTGATCTCCATAAAATAATGTTATACCTAACTCTATATAAAAATGGATCTTCGAAATGTGTACGCTCATAATTTTTGAGTGACTGGATCAAATTGGATGATTATTTGTTTCATATGTTTTTATATATGTTTACCTATTTGTTATTCTCGGGACAGTGATTGTGTGGGAGAAACATTTGAAAAAAGTATGAAGTTCACCAGGTCAGCTAGTATTTGTACAAAAATTGAGGTAAACTTTTTGTTGATGGACTGCTTGAAAATTGCAAAAACTGTAGCCGAAGTATGCATTTTATCATCACGTAAACGCTTGTGAATGTATGCCCAGCGTCCCTACAGCAACAAAATAACTAAATTTGACAACTCTATGAATATTGGTATTTAACAGTTTTGAGAAAAAGTCGTCAGATGTTTTTCATCACACTATTTTTATTAGTAAGGTTATTAGCATGCACCTACTCATATAGTATGTATTTATTATGCTTATCTATTTGTGGTTTTGGTAAAAAAACTTATCGCCATCGACTTAAACAGAGAAAGAACACGTCGTGAGGAAAGTGTCACATTTTAAGAAAGATACCTATATATCAAGAATGGTGGATTATTACTTTTACTCTCTTTCTCTGTGAGATAAAGGCCTCAATACCAATGTTGGAAACTTATAGTGTGCTACTTATGCTATATTGCTGTACTTGCGGTATGAATGTATGGAGCTAATGTATGGAACAGTTGTAATTCGAACCAGCGAGCGCCATTTTAACTGACTTCCAAAAAGGAGAAGGTTCTCTATTCGGTCGTATGTTTTTTTAAAATAATTCGTACAACATACTGAAATTCTTTAAATGACAGAAAGTTTACCGACATGCTTCGTTCGCGTCGTAACGACATATGTAGTAGCGGGACGTGACGCTTTTTAGATAGGTAAATTCGTATGAGTTCACGTCACCGACGTGATTAATATCGGTGTGTCTGTAGCTAAATAGGTGACGTATTTTGCAACATTTCTGGTGTTTGATACTAAAATCTGAAGTTATAAGTTTTCACTTTTATCGGCGGTCTTTATGACTGCCAATTTTTTTTCTTCATAACATTTCATCTGTGTTCTATTTTGTAACATTATTGTGTTATCTGGTACGTATCTCATCAATTTCACTGGTATCGATGACACATAGAAGGAGTGGGCTGGCAACACGTATACAATGGAGATAAGATCTGTCTATGAACTTGAAATTAAGATAAACCTTGCATACGTGTTGAATGTAGTGTTTGGTGAAACAATATCTGCAGACAGGACATAACTAGAACTACATCCATACTAGAACTACAGAACAATTAGTTCAACATCTTAGGCCTGATCACTTAATCCTGAATCCCAATGAAAATAATGAATTGACAAGCAACATCGCGCTCAATTGTTAATTTACGGTAGCGATATTTTGATAGCGTTTAATTTATTCTGACGCCATAAATATTATTAGCACTTAACTTACGCTATCTTTATATTGTTAGGGTTTAACTTAAGAGAACTCGATATTATTACCGTTTAACTTACGCTAACGCTATATTGGTAGCGTTTAGCTGACGAGAACTTTATACTGTTAGCGTTGAACTTTGAACTTACGTTACACTTATTTTGTTAACGTTTAACGTACGCTAACGATATATTGTTCGTGTTTGTGCTACGCTAAAGATATATTGTTTGCGTTTAACTTACGCTAACGAAATTTTGTTTGTATTTAACTTATATTATTAGTTGTTGTATTACTAGCGTTTAACTAAACGAAGGCACAGGGCCCAATCTACCTAATCATACCAACTAATAATACTTACGTACGTATGTAGAGCATACCTGAAACCTTTCGATATATTTATTATAGATACTCACTTGCCGTAGTGAACGAGTACTAAATCTCATACGGCAAAAACATGATGGCATCCCCGAAAGGAGGTTCTAGCGGGGAGGATCTAGTGTAAGGTTCAATAAAATAGAGAATCTCAAATACAAATACAAAAATCTTTATTGCTGTTTGCAGGTAAGATAAGATGATACAAAACATTTAAATAATTGACCCATACAAACTGGCCTCTTCTTCTAGAGGCATGCAATATGTCTGGCAACGCAGTTTCCATTGGTCTGAATTTATACAATGATAATAATAGTCAGCTGATAAAGTCTTCTTCTTCTTTTTTCATTTTTAACTTTTAATCGGTTGTATCATATATGTCATCTGATTCATCATGTATTAATTTCTGGCTTCTATCCCGTTGTGTTATGTTAGTGTAATATGTTTGATGAGTACAATTACGCCAACGTCTTGTGCTTCAGCAGGATGATGTTATGGACTTTGACAAGTGTGTGGTTTCATGTAGAATCCAAGGTCTTGCAGTAGTACCTCTTGCAGTTTAGCCGTGTGAGCAATTTTAAAGAATGTCATTATGTCATATTATATCTCTCTACTATAGTCTGTGAATATAATTAAGAAGTTATCGAAATAGGTTGTTACGTTTAGTCTACAAAACTCCATGATAAAAAGTAGATATTTTATGGAATACTGGCCGAAATGGAAATTGACAGATTGTTTAAAAAAGAGAACGGAGATGGCAGCCAAGAAAAGATGAGGGATAGAAAAAGGTGAAAAGATCACGGAAAAGATCAATAAGGATAGATAATTGGTTCACAAATTTAAATACCAATGTATAATGTATAAGTATAATCAGCTAAAGTTGTTATTTGATTCATTCTTGAGTTGTAAGCTTACACTAGCTTATGCCAATTTGTAGCCCGTGTGTAGAACTAATGTATAATTTTTCTTTTAGTTATTGTTTGATGTAGGTCGACTTATTATTTGAGGATTACGTTGTTACTGAAGTTGTATCTGAGTCAGTTGACTGAGAATTTTTTACCATGGAAGTATCGGTTGGTTGATTTTAGTTTGTTACTGGATAACGACTGACATATTATTATTATTTATTAGGAAAAATCTTGTCTCGGCTGACTGATTATATTAGTGAGGGGCTGAGGGCCATCTGTTGACTGACTGATTATGGAACATTTACATTCATTTCTATGTTTTATATTGTATCTCTATTTTTATTAATCCAACTAAGTTACGGGTGGTCTAGTCGGGAGAACGGCGACTGCCGATCCGGAGCCCCTGGTTTAAAATCACGCGAACCACTGTCTTTTCGAAGCTATGTGCGTAATACCGCTAACTTAAATCGGTGAAGGAAACATTGCGAGGACACCGACATGTACCTAGAATCTTTCGAAGTCATGTGTCATCTAGTCATTGGGCGCATTGGGCCGCATTGGGCCTTGACTCTCTCCTTGCGAGAGAAGGCCCCGAGTTCCACAAGTGGGAGGATTTAGTGGGCTGTTTATGCTCGTGTCGGTTGACTCATTGGCCAAAAGCCTATAATAGATCTGCTGATTCATCCAAAGGAATGTCATCTACCTCGGCGGTGAAGTTGACAGGGCTGCCACTGGTACTCGGTGGTAATAGCTAAAACGATGTATTTACAAATACCTCTAGATGAGGGCTCGGCTGACTACAACGCTATTGTTGCAGTGGGGTCATCAGCATCATGCATGGGTATCAGCTATCTAGTTCTAATATCCCAAATTTGTTCCCAATATAGTGTTGTGTGAAAAATATCCACCAATATTTACTCATATATTTCACACAACACCATCTAGCCCCAAAATAAGTAAATCTTGCACTATGAATTGTGTACCTGACGTAAAAAAATTATATCATTTTAAATACTTGAATTGAGTTCTAATTTCACCAACCCGCACTGGGCCAGCGTGGTGGATTATGGCCTTGATAATTTCCTTGCGAGAGAAGGCCCCGAGTACCAGAACCAGTAGGAACACTCAGAGGGCTACTTATGCAATTCTAATTTCATAAAATTGATTGTTTTTTTTTACACCACCTAGGATCGAAAACAATTTCTCCTAATCCCGAAAAGAATAATAAGAGCTGAAAAGATATAGGGAAATCTCCAAACCAAATGTAGATAACATCTCCATACCTCAACGTACATTATGTAAAGAGCATCGAAGTCAAATCCGATTCTCCGCGCCACGACGAGCCGTGAAGCGTATTCACGCCGAGGGAAAATTGGCATCAATAAAATCAAATTTCGATACAGATCACGTTACCGTGAACGATGTCGAATAAACGGAATCTAAACATAGAAAGAAAGCAATAAGTCGGGACAATCAGTTTGTATATACTGGTGGATTGGCGCTGTATTGTTGTAGCCAGTTGCGGAGCTCCGACGAAGTATTGTTTTATTCGATTTTGAAACGGGACGATTTCTTTTCTGAATCAAAAGAAAGGGGATTTGCACCGCTCTATGTATGTGTGTGCAAGCCTGTTAGTGAATCTGTAGGTCTGAAACGGATGAACGAATTTTTTTTTCTTTGAAAGCGGCCAGCTTAGTGCATCTCTAATTTCTCTGAAAACATTGCGTTTCAAACCAAACTTTATAGAATAACTGGCAAAAGTGTGGTACTTCCCAAGGCAAATTTTGCATATTAGATTAGATCGGCTGCACACTATCCACAAGACATCAGCTAGTAACTTTGCACCAAAAGTCAAGACTTTAGAAGTTTTTTTCGAACAAGAGTGTCTATGCCTATGAACCTTTTGGCAAGTCTCTCGGTCGATTCCAGAGTCTGCATCTGGTAGCCGAATAATCGCAAAGGTGCGAAAACTGTGCATGTTTAATTATTATTACAGTTAGGATTAGCTATATTTCATATTTTCACTACGGGTGGGGGACCCAAGGCTTTCTCTCAAAAGAAAAGACAAATAATGTGCGGGTTGTGGCATGCCCTCAAAAAATAGCTTCTAAACTTTTTTATACATAGGTACAGGTTGTTTACGTTAACCTTCTGAATTATTTACCTGAAGCCTTACGTGAGCTTTAACATTTTGCGCAAAGTCAAAAACATAAAAAATACAAATTATGACATAAAACAAACTAAAAGAGAAAAGATTAGCTAAACAGAAGTCTATTATTGTAAAACGGCAGTAAGACAGAATAACGTATGTGACCGTTGGGTTAACTAGTCTAATAGGAAAAAATATCGTGAAACGACGATGGTGACATGATTGTGATGATAGTGTACTTCTCCGCGAACGATATAAACGATATCTTTTAACATTGTTAGTAGGTACGAGCATAGCTAGCAAAGTATTTTTCACAACCCCATTCTTAGTTTACTTAATCGCGATATTTTTTATTTTTGCAAAAACAATTCCCAATTAATTAAGCCATCTTTTATTGATGCTCAGTCATTTACATGATATTCCGAGAACAGGTAGTAAAATTTGGGTAGGTATTTGAAGGGCTGAAAACTTGTCACATATCTCTCCTATAGTCCCTATGTCCTATGTCCGTAGAAGCAGAACTGGCTGGTGAGTGGCGTGAGTTCGGTGTGCCAACGAGCTATGGAACGCAGTATATTAGGCGTAAAGCTCACCTATCGCATTAGAAACACCATACTGCGTTTAAAGACTCGAATAGCTGATGTGACCCAAAAGGCCCGCAATTTGGGACTGGGCTGGACATGTCTATCGAATGTCAGACGATCGCTGGGCTAAGACGTGGGAGACACAATAGGCGATGGCGGGACAACCCCGACAAACACCTTAAAGACTGGACTACTTTGACTCAAAATAGACAAAAATAGAAGGAGGTAGGGGAGGCCTTTGCTCAACACTGGGACACAATGGGCTCTTAATAAGAATAATAAAAACTCATCAGCTAGGTTTACAGCTCCGTGTTGGGGTATAATAGAAGAACTACGTGACAAGTTTTCAGCTTGCCTCAGAATCTTATCTAAAGCAAATTAATGCTCTGAGCAGGAAATAAAGTAAAGGTAAAGGGGAGTAAAGGTTCTCGAATGGCGACCACGAACCGGCAGACACAGTGTAGGACGATGAACCGATTATATTGTCTCGGTCGCGGGAAGTCGGTGGATGGAGGCGGCACAAGACCAGTCATTGTGGAAGTCATGGGGGAGGCCTATGTCCAGCAGTGGACGTCTACAGGCTGCAGATGTCTTGTCTGTCCTGTCGCTCTTGTGGAAGTGTCACACTTTTGTCGCGGCACATCACTCTGTTGCCATAGCTAATATGCACGTCGTCTGCTTACGATTGGCCCAAAGGAACCGTGCGAAAAAACCTGATCTATTTACTTATTCTCTATTTAAGGGTTAACCACACTTATATCACAAAAATGAAAGAAAAGATTGTGTGTGTTTCTAAGAGTTGGTCTGAGGTGTTTCTTGAAGTGGCTTCTTATGTTTTCACGTATCTTTGTAACGGCTGAATATGTTTGAGTGAAATTAAATACCAATTAAACTTTATATTGATTAATATCCTTTTTCTTTTTATCCTGTTAAAGTTATTGGTTCTGGTGGGATATTTAACAAAATGATTCGCTATCGTGAAAATAAAGTATCGTGAAAAACTGTTAAGCTGTGGGTGTGGGTGTGGTGTAAGTATTTAAGAGTTTGTGCTGTGTGAGAAATGTCCACCAATATTTAATCTCATATTAAATAAGTGTTGCTAGGAATCTGGCACTCTGTGCGCCGGCGAGGCACGGAGGACACAATCAGCAGGACGTCTGTGGGGACGCAATAAGCGTAATCCCCGAGGCGAGTCTCAGAGATATAACGTCAGAAGCGACTGTGATAAATTGTTTATTTTCCAAGTGCCTTCATAAAAACGATGGAAATGCAATATTTTACATTATTTGTTTTGTTTTTACCTGATAATGGTAAAGAGAATTAATTTAATTTGTTCTTGTGATTTTATCTCTCTTATAAAATGAGGCATTTTCAAAATTAAAATTATTTTATGTCAAAAATAGGTCTCAATTTCACCAACAGAAATCTAAATACTCGTAATTAAGTAACAAGGTCACGCGGTTATGAGACTTCTTGTACCTTATTATTTAGATTTCTGTGATTTCACCTAAAGTTGTGCCATTGCTATTGACTGTAATTGTTATTGTAATTGGCTCATAAGTCTCAGTAAGTCGAGGGTCATAAGTTCGATTCTCTCCCAGTGCAAATATTTGTGTGATGAATATATGTATTTGTTCTGTGTCTGGATGTTTCTAAGTACAATATGTATGTATTTAAATCTTTATACGTATTGTATCAGCTATCTGGTTTGGGGTAAAGTAATCACCAATATATATTACCCGACTGAAAGAAGGGTTATGTTTTTAGCGCGTATCTTGTATGTTTGTAAATTTCTTTATTCCCATGTATCTTCCAAACGGCTCGATAGGCTTTGACATAAGATATCGTTATAGATTAGTCTCCATCACCCAAGTGTTGTTAGATAGTAAATTGTATTACTTAATGTTTTTATCTGTTGATTTTCATAGTCAGGTTTTTTAATTAAAGTTATTTATATTATTTAATTTTGATACAGAAGTTTAATAAGCTGATGTCAATGATTTGATATTATCATATTTCACCCTCCTTGAAATCTGTTAATCTGTAAATGTATCATTGGCAGTACATGCATGACCAAAATCCACGGTTTATAAATGGAACAATGTTAAATATATGACATCCTCTTGACAATGTGAGGGTTAGTTTTTAATCATTAACAGATTCACAATGCACTGGTGCCCTTCCTAATGTTAAAAAAACAAGCATGTACGATGGATTGTTATATTTATGTAAGTAATATTTTGTAACATGGAGGTAAGAACACTAATATCACTAATACGTCATAAGTATTTATCGTGTTTAAATGAATGGTATGATTATTGTTCGGAGGTAAGTAATCCAACTTATATAGTTAGGATGTATCCGGAGTATAGTATCCTAACTATACTACCGTTGCACTGAAATTACTTGCTAATTTTATGTACTAAAAGCTCAGATCAGCTCAGCTATAGGCGTGTACACACCCTTACATCAATCAATCATCACGGTCAGATGGTATTAGTAAAGATTCCTAGGGCTTAGCTAGTTTAAATAATATTAATAATAGAAAGAATGTCTCTTCTAGTGCTCGTCCGGCCGTGACCATCGTCTCAAGGCGGGCGGGCGCGGCGCGCGCGCTCCAACAGTCCGCCCTAGCGCGCGGTCGCCACCGCCGCCCAGTACTAAACGAACCGCCGCAAACTTCCGATATATCTCATCTCTAAACAAGTTCAACCACGCATCTTATCGAAGTTGGAAAAATCTTGCTCATTAAACTTTGAAATGCGCACATCTTGCATAAGTCGAAGTTTGAGCTATTCAAAGTGCTTGAGTTGGTGGACGGCATTAGTGAAGTTACATTAAATTACACTAAATAGAAAGAATATTCATTGATGAATGAAGATAAGAATGTGTTCAATACATTTGATCTATGTGTAAATATTGATAAAATCGTAAACGTTATAACAGTTGAATCTCTTAATGCAAGTTACACAAATAAAGTCTTTAAAATAATTTAGATTAGAAAGATAAGTAGCGAAAACAAACATAAAATACGGTGACTTAACTCCCGCAACAAGTATAAATCCTGTATCAACAAGTGGTTTTCTCGCAAAAAAATTCACCGTATTCTGAAAAATTACTTAAGCTTATCCAGATGGGAAACTGTAAACGTTTTGAGTAAAGTCATACTGGTATCTAAAACTTAGTCATTAATTTTTTTAATTGTGCATTTTTTATCTTTAATTGGATGCAAAAGATTGACTTTGAATAAAAATCTGTCACATAAGAATGTGATTTTCCATTTTCAAATTCGATTTAAACGTTCGAAAATGGCGGACAAATTAAACGATTACGTGGGTTGGACTGGGCGTTTCCACTGTGCCAGGGACAGATACAGAGAACGATGGTCCAGGTGGAAAGAGCAGCATCCCAGGGGAGTCAGGGAGATAATGGCCGAGTCTTTGTTTGGGATACCAAACTCGGATGACGCCCCGGAGAGGGTCTGGCAGGATAGCGAGTACAGTGATTTGTTCAGGTAAGCAGACCGTTGATTAGTGAGTTTTAACTTTTACATTTCGAAATAAACTCATTTTTAATAATATAATAATAGCTATTACGTTCCATTTAAAAATATTCTAATAACATATTCTGAACGATAGGTTGTCTTCAAATCGAGAATGAAAAGTGTTTATATGTTTATTAAGTGTGTATTTTCAATTTGTGTAAGTATTATATCAGCTATCTGGCTTTTATAGTACAAGCTTAAGTTAGTTTGGGGCCAGACGGTGTTCTTGTGTGCCCTATGTCCACCAATCCCCTAGTATGATAGTAATAAGGTAGCGCGGCTCTTTCCGATTAATAGAGGTGTGTATAAAAAAATCTCTGAAAAACTCAAGCTCAGCACCAAATCAAGCAACTCTCATTCAAAAATTTAACTTCACTACTTCCATTAATTTCAATAAAATAAATAATAAACATCGTTACAAACAAAGAATATATCATGGAAATATATTTATTTTTGTTGATATTACAAACAATGCTCTACCGATTTACGAGTACTTTACCAAACAAAAAAAGAAAAATGAATATCGAGTCATAATTGGCCGAGCTAACATACATACAAATATATTTTTTTCTCCGAAAAACGAAAACCGACCAATTTAAAATTAGCTCCAGACACTCGATTAAATTTCGTACGAAAGACTTAGTGATAGCAGTAAGTCGTCCAGATAAATGGAAGTAAACTGTAGTAGGTATATTTATTCATATTTCAAAAACCGCTACATCGATTTCAATAAAACTTAAATGCTGTTATTCTACCGCCAAGCAGTAGTGTCCAAACATTACTGTATTCCGGTTTGAAGGGCAATGTTTCCAGAGAAATTACAGGGCTTAGAGATATAACATCGTAGATCTCTGGGTGACGAGCGCAGTGCAGTACTAGGCAATGATTTGGACTCTTCATGTTCCAATAGCTGATCTAACTACTGTTATGTGGCAGGCATGTTGCTTACCATCAGGCACGAGCCCAGCTCGTCTCGTTACAATTAATTAAAAAAAAAATGCCACTATCTCTTAACTATGATCTACTACAAAGTCAAAGTCAAAGTTCTCTATTGATAAAAGTACAATTTACACGTCAATACTACAAAATAATCATCAACATTAGTTGACACTAATTAACAGAGTTATCGCGTAACATAGGTACATTAAACAAAAACATACAACCGCATTGAACCTCCGCCTTTTTTAAAACCATTTAAAAAGCCATTTATTGAGAACCCCCTCTCCCTTTTTTGAAGCTAGTTAAAATAGTGTAAAATGCGGTACTAAACTATTAAAAACCATTCATCGAGTTCCAAGCTCTATCTAATACTGGGCTGAATATGATATTTTCTTCTTTAGTTTCAATATTTACCTCGGTACAATGAACTAATCCATCAAGACAAAGACTTTATCTGGCTTTACGTCTATTTAGCAACAAACACTAGGTACTGTGAATATGGGATTACATCACTGAAATCTGGAAATAGATTTGTTGTTAATTGGACAGTGTATGTAGTCACTTCAAATTCCCACTACTGGGAATATATTGGGACTCGGGCCTTCTCTCACCCGAAAACAGTCAAGGTCTACCACGTCGGCCACGTGTGGGTTGCCAAATACATATTATCGAAAGAAGTTTTTAAGGCCAGGTAAGTCTGTCAAAGTAGGCATTTAACGCTGTCTTGTTCTCGCGACCGTCACCGACCGCGGAATCGGTGCCACAGTGCAGAAATAACATTAAAATATTGGACTATGTAATTTAAACTCATTTTTTGTTCAAGATTTGTTTATACTAGTGATAAGAGTTTTGTTGCTATATAAACGAATAAATATTAAATTTATCTATACTCGTAGGTATACAAAACTCAACTTTTTCCTTTTTGGTCACACTATAAGTTGAGAACGGCTTGTACAATTTCATGCATCTTTTTAAAATGTTTCCTAATAATTCACAAGTTCGTCAAAAAATATAAAAAAGCTGCTGAAACGTAATGAAAGGCCAGTAAAAATAGACGGTTTTTTGGCCAACTTTGCACTAAATTTCTAATCCAATTTTTTTCTATGAGGTAAAGATCACTTACTGAGCATAAAATTACAAAATGCTCACAGATTCAGGTAGAGTTTCAAACGCCAATTGAAAAAAATTGTTTTAGCCGATATTTTGGAAACTATATATTTTGACAACAATTGTAGAAAATAAAATTTTGCATATTTTATTGCTTGTAAACTTTTTTTGTAAAACTTACCGTTTACGATTTATAGGCCATTTAATGATAAAGTTGTGATGATGCCGATAATAGTGGATGAAAATTATGTCGTCTACGATGGAACTTGCTTCTCTAATAGAAACAAACACAGTGTACCTCGTAACCCCAAGGTTCGAACCTTCGACTAAAACCCACTCTGGCAATGCGTTTCACAGCTTAGTTGTTCTTATTACAAAAGTGGAGACCAAACTCTTCGTTCAACTCTTCAATCATGATGATGAACGGTGCTGTTTATTCGAGGAACGAGCAATATGATAGAATAACTTTAATTTAAAAAACCCCGACTACAAAAAAATCTACACGTAAAAAAATATTACCTACTATCTAAGGACACTTTGGCGAATGAGACTAGTCTTAGAATATCTTAGTTACCAAAATCCATCCAGCCGTTTGGAAGATATGTGGAAATAAAAGTTTTACAAACATAAACATAACCCTTCTTCCATTCCGGTAAAAAGAGACATGTTTATGCTACTGGGAACGGAATTCACATCTTATTTTTTTACATTGTTATCATTAAATTGGACATAATAAATCGTAATCTGTAAGTTCGAAAAAAAAGTTTACTGGCAACAAAAGATGGGAAATTTTATTTTCTACAATAATAATAGGCTTTATAACTTTTTCGGAATATCGGCCAAAAACGTTTTTTCGAGCTGGCGCTTGAAGCTCCACCTGGATTTGTTATTATTTTGTAATTTTATGCTCAGGAAATGATTCTAAACCTTATATAAAAAATACGAATCGGAAATTTAGTACAGAGTTTAATTCTACGAGTAATTTTACTACCTAAAAGGCTTCTTATCAAATTTGGTCGAGTGTCTAAATTTCATTTTAAATAAGTTTTAAATGAACGAAGTTGGGTTTTTAGAGATTCGTAGACAAATTTTAAGATATACGTTATGTCTGTCCATCCGTATGTGACACTCATTTTTCTCCGAAACTATAAGAAGTATACTATTAAAACTTGGTAATTACATGTATTCTATGAACAATATTAACATTTTCATACAAAAAAGAAAAAACAAAAAATTTTGGTGGTGTCACAAACTTGGAAAAGAAATAAAAAAAAATCTATCAAAACCATACGTGTATCTATGGAAAGGTGTTCAAAAATTGTATCGAAGTTCCTAACATTTTTTTATCTAAACTGAATAGTTTGTTAGGTATCATGAATGATACCTAACTTGCATTTATATTAGGGGATTAACGCAGGGGATTTCTCCGCTCTCATTATTTCCTTATCTCTGATTTGACGGACGAATATTTTACCGAAATTTATCTATTTTCCATTGCATCTGCATTGAATTTTTTACTGATGTGATATCGACGTCAGTTTTTTGAGACTCCCCTATTAGTCTACAACATGAAGTAAACAGCGTACTAATTAGTATCAGCGTCTATTTGCAATTCCAATGAAAACGGTATCAAAAATCAAGATCATAGCGTGCTTCACTAGTAATACCTACTGATATTGTTATACTGTGGCACTATGATCGTAATATTTAAAATTTTTTGGTTGTCAAAATTGCAAAATCAAGCACAGGCCTGCCGTCCGTGAGCGCCGAAACGCGACTGATCAGGCCTGCCGAACGGCGCGCTATATATATGGTAGATATTAAAACATAGTGAATAACTGATACTTTTTATCATGTCAAACTCTGCGAATGCATCTATAACTTTTTAGTGGCTTTCGTTGAGTACAAAAGTTTAGTAAAAAAAATCATTAGTTTAGTCATAAACTTGAAAAAACCTTTTGAAAAGGGGGAACTTTGGGATTTTTTTCTATCAAGTAAAATTCATTAAATCGTGTTATTGATCATGAATTGCACTAGATTAGATCCTTAACTAATACATATATTTTTTTCAGAGTTTAATACACTATTTTAAAGGTCTTAAAGTTGTTTTAAAAATTCAAAATTACGGCCCACGCGCCCTTAAGTTATTTGCATCGGAAATGCATAAACAGCCCACTAAATGTTCCCACCGTTGGGAGAGAGAGAGAGAGAGAGAGAGAGAGAGAGAGAGAGAGAGAGAGAGAGAGAGACAAAAGACTCATAGGCAATGACACTCTTGTGCGTAAAAGACTTCAAAGTCTTGATCATCGCCGCAAAATCGCTAGCTTATCGGTTTTTTTATCGGATACACTTCGGAGAGTGTGCAACTGATTTGCATGATCTAATACCACCTTGCCCTTTCTTCTATCGGACTTCTCGTTCCATAAAAGGGCGACATCGTCTTCAAATCGAGAGTGAATCGGTTTTTTCTAGGTAAGCACGCTCCATCGTAGATCTCATCATCGCTTAACATCAGGCGAGATGGTGGTCAAGTGCGAACCTATTATAGTAAAAAAAAAAAAAACAAAAGAAAAAAGACCATAATGCAACAAACTGGCCCAGTGCGGGTTGGTCGATTAAGAATGATTCTAAAGAACATATCGGTTTCTTAACAATGTTTTCCTTCACCGTTTTTATGTTAGCTGCGTTATCGTTATGCAAATCAGGGGCTCTGAATCGCCAGTCGCCGATCTCTTCATTGGACCAGCCGTAACTGGAAAGGAAATGAAAGTAATGAATAAACTGAAAATATTTTTAACCAATAGAAAGTTACGTCAAGAGGTACAACTTAGATTGTATTTGGTGCTTCAGAGAATATCGAATATATAGAGGTAGATAGATAGATGTCGGATATCTATGATTAGGCCGAAAAGGTTTTATTTAGATAGATACACACTATTTATTGCTCACACTAAGACAAAAACAAAATCGGTGAGGAAAAAACACAATAAACTAGGATTATAATTGGCAGCCTTATCACTAAAAGCGAACTCTTCCAGGCAATCTTAAGATGGTAATGTCTTTTTAGGAAAATTTGCTACGAGGTGTACTAAATTAAATATTATACCAGTAGTGAGATCTTCTACTTCTTTTTAACCCCCGACAAAAAAAGGGGTGTTATAAGTTTGACGTCGATGTCTGTCTGTCTGTCTGTCTGTCTGTCTGTCGGTCTGTCTGTCTGTCTGTCTGTCTGTCTCTCTGTCTGTGTGTGTGTTTGTCTGTGGCACCGTAGAGCTCAAACGGATGAGCCGATTTCGATGCGGTTTTTTTTATTTGAAAGTTAATATCCGTGCGGGTGTTCTTAGCTATGTTTGGTTAATATCGATTCAAAATGGCCACCTCCACAAAATGGCGGACAAAATATTTCTTCACAACCTACCTCAATATGGGTATCAAATGAAAGGGCTTGACTAGTAGAGTACTAAACGCTATAACAAATTTCAAATTCAAGATGGCCGCCACCACAAAATGGCGAATTATATAATATTTTTCACTACTACCTCAATATGGGTATCAAATGAAAGGGCTTGATTAGTAGAATACTTTGCACTATGACAAATTTCAAATCCAAGATGGCCGCTACAACAAAATGGCGAATTACATTTCCTTTTTTCACAATTCCCTTAATATGGGTATCAAATGAAAGGGCTTGACTAGTAGAATGTTGTACAGATAACAAATCTAAGGTAGTCGGGGGTTAATCAAAATTTTTAATTTTGTTCTTGTTTGGGTATGTACTGTACTAATGTCAAGCAACGATGTGATCAACGACGGAGCCCGCTTAAAGTAGAAGGAAGGAGAAGTAGTAGAAGCCGATTCACTCTCAATTTGAAAACACCCTGATCCTTCAGAGAATTTTTAATCAAGCGACGCATTCCACAATTTACAATTCATTACCATTAAGTAATCGATATTTTTTTGTAGAGATGCTAAAAATATAGGAAAGAAGATATTTTTAAATGTTTGCCGGCTTTTGGCTATAGGTAATATTATTACATATGAACTTTGTGTGGATGCGAATTTCCTTTACTCTGATTGCCTGGAAGAGATCGCTCTCAGCAATAAGACCACCTTTTGTGGCACTAGTTCATAAATGTTTTCTGTAATATTCCCGGTTTTTGTGGCATAATGAAGAGTTATCTATCTATTTATTATTCATTGAATTATGATAAAATCAGTTGAATATATTTTCGTGTACTCCGAAACCTGTCTCATTGGAAATTGAGTGTTTAGTTGGTTGCATACAACTTATAATAAAATAATAAACAATTACAAATATTGGTGGAAAATTCACACACAAACACTATTTGACCAAGTCAAACTAAGCAAAGCTTGTACTATGGCGGCCAGATAGCTGATATAATACTTATATAGTTATTCATACTTATTATACATACATAAAATACCCAGACACAGTATATTAAAGTTCATGGGACAAATATTTGCATAGGCTGGGAATCGAACCCACGGCACATTATAGAAGATGAGTGCTTAAGTTTAATTTTAAGTTGAAGTTGGTGTTTAATTTTTAGAAGAAATTTAAAAACTGTTCAATATTTTTAGACGGAAAAGTCGCATTGAGTTGATGCGGATATCGGCTGCCGTCATGGGCATCGAGTTCTCATACGCTGGGGAGACAGCGTTCGTGTCCCCCACATTACTTCAAATCGGCGTGCCCCACCAGCAGATGACTCTGGTGTGGGCTCTGTCACCCCTCATTGGGTTTTTCATGACCCCCTTGTTGGGGTCTTTGAGTGACAGATGCAAATCCAAGTTCGGGAGACGAAGGCCTTTCATTGTGCTGATGTCCGTAGGAGTGTTGCTAGGTAAGTTTACAGTAAATATTTTAAAAAGCTAGAATAATGATATTATAGATCTTCTATATTATGAAAAAAATATTACATAAGTACGTGGAAAACTCAGATGGTTTTGCGAAAAAAGGTTCATTAAAAGGTATGTTTCATTAAATCTTTTCAAAGTACTCTCTACCAGCATCTGTATAAAATTTCATGCGCCTAAACCAGTTTTCTAGATTTTTTTACCAGTCCGCTGCAGACTTCGTTTACAGCGTGCTAAAACAGAGAAATTTCAGGGCATAGAGCTGGATCATTTTATATCTCTGGATGACGAGCGCTAGGAAATGATTTGGACTCTCCAATAACTGCGTTTCCCTGTGTTGTTATGGACAGGTGTGTAGCATATTAACAGGAAAATGTAATGCTTGTCCTGACACTCATAATTTTAAAATAATTGACTATTACCAAGCTGAAAATAAAACTTCAATGAGTATGTTGTACACATTTATCAATTTCTGACTTGTTACTAGTTGTTAAATGAGAAATCGTTTCTCCAGGGTTGATTCTGGTTCCAAACGGAGAATCGATAGGCTACGCTCTGGGGGACGAGAACCCCCTCAATCAGACAGAAGTACCATCTGCCCTGGGGCCTCGCAGTTCAGTTCTGGAGACTCCGCCAAGCAACTACCACCCCTGGGGCGTCGTGTTCACTGTGCTGGGGACTGTCTTTCTGGACTTCGACGCTGACGCTTGCCAGAGCCCCGCGAGAGCGTACCTCCTCGACGTTACTGTCCCAGGTTTTATTTATTACCTAAGAGCTACGCAGAAGATAATTGCTAAGTTTGAAAGCGTAAATGTTGTTATATCAGTGATTTAGACTCTTCATATACAAATACCTGATTCGCACTTGGATGTTATGGGCGGGTGCGTTTCATCACTCTAAATTAAATAAAAATAAGAAAGGAACAATGACATCAATATCCAACTTATAGGTATAATAGCCTTAATTAATATTCACAATAATTGTTAAAACTATCTTACCAATTTACAAAAATGAAGTGCTCAGATCTTAGAAACACTATTGGTAGACGTATCCTTTTTTTCTCTGAAATAAGGTTTTGTTGCAGTAGTTTTCCAATCTGGAATAATCTAGTTCGACTGATCGTGCAGATAAAATAGGATAACTTTTCCACAGATACACAATCACTTTTAGTGTAAGCTTTCGACTCACGAATCAGTAACTCAATACTTCCGGATTATATTTCGTTTACCTAATCGATACCTATCTAATCGGTAATGATAGTCGTTAAAAACGTATAAATTTATGAAGTTTAGTTGATATAACGACTTGTCGGAATTGATTGAAAAGCGTAATTAAGTTAGAACAAAAATAATGGTCAAACTAAGCCAAAAATAACATGAACGTGTCTCCGAATTTGAATCAAATCAATCTGGTTATTGGACCAGATTGATTTGATTCAAATTAACGACTACTATTACCGATTAGGTAGGTATCAGATTAGGTAAACGAAATATAATCCGGAAGTATGCAACAGACATGCAAAATGGACACATGTGATAGGATTTTCTAAGTCCTTGACATTATTTTACAGATTTTATAAAAACTCTCCGCTTTATTATCTGTCTGAATGTGACAGTTCTAGGTCGGGTTTTATTCAGCACCCTTCCACAATTTATTGAAGCCCCATTTCGACTAATACCCAAGATTAGTTTCAGTTTACGTGCCGACAATGTATAACGCTCAAATGGGTCAACTCACTCAAATAGAAACTGAAAGTAATTCAATTAACAACTTCAAAAAGGTGAACATAATTGTACACACTCGTGTACCATCTGAAGTGGACCGACGACCGATGCGACTGATTTTCCTCATTGTCCCTAATGATAGCAAAGTGATTACGTCTTTGGAATAAGCCTCTCAAACATTTTATAATTAGAAAAACAAATTACTCACATGATAATTAAATAAACAAGCCTGTGTACTCGAATTGGGCGAGATAATTTTAAACTTTTCTCGAAATCACGAGTCACTCGGTAGAGAGTGTTTACGAGATAAATGTATGAAAAATTAGTTTTAAAATCCTTAACCTAGTTTAATTGATACTCTGGAATGTATTTCAATATTTGTTTGCGTGACGCGTCACAGCATGTGACTCGGCGTGTGTTTGTCGTATTTTCCGTCGCAGAAGAGTGATGAACCAAAAAACGTCGCTTTATCAGCGACGGCCGACCGTGATTGATTTATCTTGCTGCTAACTCTATTTCGGGTTTCCCACTACGGCTAAACATGATTGAACACGAACTCGAACTAAAATTTAAGATACAGGCAGAGTTTACATAAAAAATATTTTAAACACGTAATTAAATCACCTTTACCTTTGCTAATGTTGAATTTCTACTATGTAGTTTGTATTGGAACGTTAGCTAAGTATTAGTTATGTACATATCGAATAGAGTATTTCTATTTTATTTGCTGACGTTTGATCAAATTTATAGGTAAGTATCTGCACAAAATTGTGGGAAAATGTGAACTGAGCAACTTTATAACTTATATTTAGACATTGTTCGTTAGACAAAAACATTCCAAAAAGCTGCGACCACTTATTTTCACAGGGAACTTTAAAAACAAATACCTATTAATATTATAACGTTTATGTTTTGTTTGAAAATTTTGTACCATCGACCGCATAATCAAAGTTGGCCATAATGATACATTTAACTTTTTTACATTTAGAGTACACCTCTTCATAAACTAGCCTAGGTAACATTAGCTTAGATACCATTCTTAGAAAAAGTACTCATTAATAGATAAAACAATTAATTTATAAAACAACATCAACATCTAAGTTAATAAACTAAGTCAATAATACTCAAAACTTTCTTAGTAACGGTACCATTCGTAGAAAAGTACTCATTCACAGAAAAAATAAACAATACATTTTTAAAACAATATCAACATTTGCCCAGTTTATGACGTCTAAGCCGCGTGCTCACAGGTAGGTAGGTACTTACGTTAAATTGCACATAGTGTGCGACACTTTGATGCCTTGTGTACACGGCATTCGGAAGTTGATCCAATATTTACTCTATAACTTCTATCTCTGTTATGTAGGACGTTTTCATCTCAAGACTAATATTTGAATTTTCCAAATATTTAGCGAGAGAATCCGGTGGAAAATTGGACTTGTCAAGTCAAATAACGCGGTTCGGGATGTGATGTGATTTTGGGGAAATAGTGATATGTTGTCGATTTGATATTTGAAAATCATGCCAGTTACCGCAGAAAATTGTGTTTGTAGTGATGTGTGTTTTGATTATGTTGTCGTGATAAATTAGTAAAGATATTGTAGTCGATTCTGACTGTAAGAGCTGGCTGCCTTTGCACCAAAACATTTTACATAATTCATTTAAAAGTGTGAGAAAACTAGACGAAAAAAGGACACGAAGAAGCTAAACGTACTTATCATACGTTAAAATATTGTTTTTGAAAATTTGAATATTCGTTGTATTTTGGCTGTTGCACAAATTCTGGCGGGAAAAGCCTAAATTAATCATCACGAGAAAAAGAAAACAGCTAAAAAGACAGACGGATTTCTGTGAAGGTATGTCTGTGAAGAAATACATGTATTTTTTCACAGACATACCTACGTCTGTGTTATTTTATATATAGAAATATATGTACCTACCTATTTCTTCACGTACGTACGGCTATCTTTTTTACTGTTTTCTTTCATATTATGTTTTTCTCGTGATGATTATATTAAATAGAAATAAAACGAATATTTTTTTATGAAGCTTTTCCCGACAGTATTTGTACTTAGGTTTGAGCGTTTTCTGAAACCGTATTTTTTAAACGGATTTGAAAACATGAACATAAGTGCATTTATTTCCAACGCTTAAAATTGCATAACAAGGAGAACAAAAGAAAAAAAATCTATTAATTACTACTTATTTGTTATACAAGAGTACAAAGTTGCTTTTTAAAACCGCGTGCTCAATTTTGATGACCGAGCAAGTGAAGAATTCTGAAATTGAATCAAAAAATTGGAATCATGAGCGATCACGAGGGCAGAGAGCACAAGGTGAAGAATCTTTGCACTCGAATGCAACACGTAACTTTTCATCCCACCCCAGCGAGGAAATGACTAAATGCTATGCGCATTATTAACAATTTCAGTTAATTTCTTTGAAGTCAAATAAACTTTTTCGTCGCTAGAATCACTCATTTTACAATTACATGTACCTATATAGTTTTTTCACATGTTATCAAGTTTCCTGTTTTTAACCTTAGGTTTTAAGAATAACAATCCACACGTGAAATCCACAGACAAAGTATAGAGAGACAGGCAAAGATCTCAATACACAGATGTGCCCTCCCAAACTTCAGGGCGCACGGAATCATGTCATTGTTGGGAAGAGTGAGCTCACTCATTCCGTTCCACTCGGTTGCAGGAAGCGGTGAACGCTAGACGTTTTTACTTATCACTATTCGTTGTCAACAACCAAGATAAGTAGAACCACAGCATATCGCGCCGCTAGCGATTCTAGGGGTCAAGTAGATTGGTTATGTGTAAACTACTTACGACACACATAGAGACGCAGTTTATTACCAGTTTCAAGTTACTCACGGCACATCCATTGCTTTATATCGATGGAGACAGGTATATCTACTCTTTGAAAACTATCCTCCATACGTGAACAGAAAATTAAACCCAAAGCAAATTTAAAAAAATAAGTAAACCAAAGAGGTGCTTAGTCTGTCAGTTTTTACCGTATAAAAAAAGTTGTATTATAAATTCGGCGCCAAGGAGGTATAGGTTTAACGATGATTTGAATTCACAAACTTAGCGCTCACGATGTTCTAAATTCAAATTCACTTTACTCCCTAGAGGTTAAAACGACTTTTGCGCTCTGATATCTAAGATCAAAATACTATTTCCGAGATGGTGGGATGAAAAATATGCATCAACATATTACCCGGAGTGTGATTTGAAGTGTCTCGAACTGTGTCCGCGTCTGTAGCTAGAAAATACGTTGCTCAATATCAACTAAACTTCAACGTTTTTTTCCAGAGGACCATGCCAAAGGCCTGAGCACTTTCACCGTGATGGCTGGCCTAGGAGGGTTCATGGGGTACGCTCTCGGAGGCATCAACTGGGATGAGACTAGACTAGGTAAGTACACAAAGGTGTTTTTCCCGTGGGCTACATACTAACGGCCTACCATCTCTACGCCCATGGTTGATGGACCAACAGCGAATGACGAGGATGATAAATCTCTAGTCGATCTCATGTATTTCATGTATTAGTACATAGACTGCGATCATTCTACACCGTAATCTTTTTAAATGGTTTTTTAAAGCCACTTTTAAAAAAATCTTTTTGATTATTTTATTAATATCAGATAACTGGTCGCCATAGCACAAGCTTTGCTTAATTTGGGGTAAGTTGATGTTGTGTGTGAAATGTCCATCAATATTTATTTATGATTATACTGTACATATACTGTCTGTTTTTAAGCTATTGCATAGCTTTTATCGCGGGCCTGGGGACCGAATTTTAGGGGATCGTGCATCTCTTTCTTATGTTCACAAGAAAGAGGGATGGAAGACCGTAACGCCGTCCTCCCCACTCGGTCATTCGACTTTGAATCTTATTTGTATTAGCTTTACAGACTAAATGCTCTTAGCAGTGTTGCTAACTTAACGGATTTCCCGTGATATTTTTATGGTAAACAAATGTTACTCTTCAAAATAAAAGCAATTCCGAAAAATTGTTAACTTCCTATTGCTTATGTTGATAAAAATGCATGCTTTACCGCGGCAGTCTGCGAGTCACACTTCTTTTTTTATTATTTGTCCATTATGTATTTGAGGCGTCTAATTGCAATTCCCGTTGTAACGATTTTTCACAAAAGTCAAGTCAATGTTATCTGAGAGTTGGTTCAGGTAATGTTTTATTGAGTGAGCATCTTAGTTATGTCCAAATCTCTCTATAAATATTTTGCCTTTTTTACAGAAATACCAGAGGCTAAATATAAAATATGATTTGCTTCGCGGTGCTGGTATGATCTTTATACATATGAGTTACATCACATTTTTGTAAAACGTGTTGCTAACTTTCAGGATTAATTAACAATTTCATGTTGTGCCGTCGTGTGAATTAGAGGTCCCTTTGTCGGCAACTTACAACCTTATGACCAGGACTTTCAATAAATGTGGGAACTCTTAAGTCTTGTTCACAGAGCAAAGTCGCTTCTCATTTGTCGTCCACTTAGCGTCTAGGTTTATGAAGTGTAAGAGTTTTATCTGGGAAGATATAATTTTTTCGTAAATGTAATTGGGTATCCTCATATCGAGCACGCTCCATTGTGGACTGCATCTTAGCTTAATCTTATGCTGAATGGCGGCCGAGCAAAAATTCATTATCTATAAAAAAATACCAAAATCGTTCTAACGGCGGGTTGTAAGTTTGCAGGGCTTTGCTCTTTTATTAGGGAGTAAGTTTACTCTATTATTAACCTGTGTCAATGTTTTATTTTATATTCTATTCACGTAAGTTAAGTGTACCTCTTTTTATGAATAAACTTTTATTATTATTATTATTATTATTTATTTATATAAGACTAGAGTTGTAAGCCTTAAATCAGATTTGACTGTAAAAATATTTTTGCTATTGTTTAGGTTATTCACGGCTAAAATCGCAGAGTACGTAAGGCCAGCCCATACTAACGTTATGAAGACAAACCGCTGTTTCCATATATTTGAGGTAATCTTCGAAACCACATCACTAGAAAAACTTATCTCAATTTGGGATACACATTGTGGTGGAGTATTATATTATACCGCCCCAGCTTCGCACGGGTGCAATGCTGATACTAAATATAAGTACCTACTAATAAAATTAAGTCTGGCGGCAAGACGTTTCGTTTTACGTAGTCACATAAGTCAGTTTTTTGTGATGGATACTTTTTTGGCGCGACGGGCGCACGCAATGTGTTGATTGATGGAACGAAACGTGCTTCACACCAAAAGATGGCGACAGCGGTTTGTTTGTCAATGCCATCAGAATTTAACGAAATTCTCCATAATCCGAGTTTTGTGGGCATATGTTGCCGACTCAAAATCAATATTTTTATGTTTTGTTATTCATATAAGATACGTACCCCCTGGTACGTACGTACGTACGGAATTATTAATATAGATTGTTACCTACACGATGCCTGGACTGGGCACGAGTCGTTTATAAATAAAACACTGTTATATTTTCAAATATTAAGCGAGTATTTTCTAGTAAATTAAAAAAAGTGTAATACTGAAGCTCGCTCATTCCTGTGAACCTCGTCACATTTACGGCCTCCTTAATTGATTTCAACCCTAGAAGTTTCAAGTAACACGTTTGTGGAATACCCTCAAGCTGTTACTAACTTCCGAGGGAAATACTAAGTTTATTGCTAAACGATATTATCGAGGCTTAGTCCGCAATTTAGGTCCCTTAATTACGTTTGGGAAGGGTTAAATTGACAATTATTAAGAAAATTGGCAATTTTATTATTTACATGTTTGTTGTAAAGAGTAGATATTCTTACGAGTTTGAGACGTGCTTTGTAACATGGACCTTCAACACGGTGTCTCGGGTTCAACTCCCAGCTAAAACAACATTTTAAGAAAAAAAACAGAAATAAAAGTCACGTAGATTATAGAGTCGAAGAACACATAGGCAAAATAACGAGAACTGTTACGGGAATGGGACAAATGTTATTGAATAGAAAAAAAAAACTAAACATAAAAAGAGTAGTTCAAAAGAGGTTTTCTTCATATAATCCTGTTGTACTGTACTGTGCCGCCAGCAGCGAGGCAGAGCCCAAGCTACCGTTGGTTACGGCTGCAGAGAGAAGAACCTCCTGACGATGCGCGCTGTGTCAACGATAACCTTCTTCTGCATCCGACCTTTGATACAACTGTCTAGCGAAAGTCTTTTAAGATGTTGGTCGAGACTTTCGCTATAAGGCACTACTGTATATAACTCTGGGCTAGCAAGATCATAAAAGTATTTGATGTTGCAGATATCCATTAGCGGCGGTAACCGCTTAACATCAGGCAGAGTGTCTTAATTTTGCCACACCCCGGACACTCCACTAAAACTCCATACAACGGCCGGTGTGGAGTTGCCTACTCTTCACACAACTACGCAGATGTCGTTCGTACACACGCGTGAATGTGTGCGTTAGCGCTAGGGCTACTGAATTGTTTTATTGAATAGTTGTGCCCCTTGAGTTCACCTGGTGACGTAGTCTATAAACTTGCTATAATGTTGAGTTACATAAATAGAATGGAGCCAAATTATACTATTCTAATTAAAAGGGTGTTTGCACAGATTTCTAAATTGTTTCAGAAATCTGTGGGTGTTTGTATTGCCGCGTAAAATTAAACGAAACCGATGATAGATTCGATCAGGTACCTAGGTACCTATATCTATTTCTGTTAGTATGTACACATTCGCATTTTATTTTACACTTACCCATGAAGGAAACTGTATTCTGTCACTACAATTATTCCTCCAGGCATTATCAATCCGTGCTTGGGCACATAAGTTACTGGCTGTGTGAGTTACGAACTTTGAGTTAAAAACGACTTCGTTATTAAAAATAAATAAATATTGGTAGACAATTCACACACCATCTGCCCCAAACTAAGCAAAGCTTGTAATATTATAAAGCAACGTTATTGAAAAGTTTCTATTACGTTTATTATCTTACGTTATTTTATCATTAGGAAATTAAATAAAGCTTGTAATCTTGTCCCGTTTAGTTCACGGACAGCCGTAAACAGCACAACAACCCACCATGATGATATTTCGTTAGGAATTAGATGTTCGATACCAGCCCTTCGTTGAGTGCTTCGTATCCGAAACGGCCGGAGGGGTGAGGAAGTTTGAAATTGGCGGGGGGTTGGGAGTGTCCGTTCTATCTATATTATCTATTCTATGCTTTTGCCAATATTTAATCAATTTTAAAAAAAGGAGTAGTTTCTTAAAGGAGTAGTTATGTAAACGATAGCTCCGCCACCAGTTCAGAGGTTCCATATAAATTGTATCGAACTCGGCGAGGAGGTTTATGAAATATCAACAAAAACTAAAATTTGCTTACCTTTACTTGGAATACACCTTTGTCGATTTCACAAAAAATACGAAATTTTGTCGAGTGACTGGTTAATTTTAAATTGAAGTTTTTTTTCGGAGAAAATTTAATTATTTATTTTTATGATGTATGTCAGTTATGTGATTTCTTTTTTCATTCATTCTTTGTGTGTAGGTGAGATCTTCGGCGGCCATGTACGGGCCGTATTCTCCTTGATCACTGTCATCTTTGTCGTCTGCGTGAGCGCTACCGTCTCCAGCTTCAAGGAGATCCCACTGGAAGAGCTGAAGGAACAGGTTGAGTATTAACATTTACTTACCTTGCCTAACCATTTGAATAGTAATACGTTTGAAACCAAAACAATTCAACTTCGAAACGAAGAGTTCCCACTGTTATACATTTAATATGATTTTTCTTAGTGTCAATTTTATTATTGCCTCTAAAAAATAAAGAACTGTATACATATGATTTTCATAGAAATAAAACAAAAGAATGCATAAAAATAAAACGAAACAATAGTAAAAATGAAAAATATAGTTTTTTTTAGATAGTAGGTATATTTATAGAATGCTTAAGGAAATACAAGGAATTTATTATTTCTTGTAATAAGAAACTAATAAGAAACATCATCGACAGGAAGATTATTGTCTCCCTTTTAATATTTATTTTAATCAGTGAAGTGAACCTTGCCTGTATCGTGTCTAAAAGTTTAACATTTTTAGGACGAATTTCGACAACAAGCTCAAAGTGAAAGATACCAGGAGAGCATAGATTTGGATGACGGCGCCGAGAAGGGCTTGAAGAAAGAAAACGTATCATACGGTGCTGTAAACCAGGCAGCGGTAAGAACAAAAAGTTAACTACTAGTCACATAACTATTTTTACACAGTAAATATACGCCTGGGGAAGTACCACACCTTTGCCAGTTATTCTACCGCCAAGCAGTAATGTGCAAACATTACTGTGTTCCGGTTTGAAGGGCAATGTTTCCAGAGAAATTAGAGGGCTTAGAGATATAAGATCTTAGATCTCTGGGTGACGAGCGCAGTGCAGTGCTAGGTAATGATTTGGACTCTTCATGTTCCAATAGCTGCGTGTCACTGTGCTGTTATGTGTCAGGCATGTTGCTTACCATCAGGCACATGTCCTGATCGTCTCGTCACTCTTTATTTAAAAAAAAAAAAAAAAAAAAAAACTATTTTATAGTTATGGTATACTGAGCATAGGTACGTGGTGCTTCGTAGTTTTCGACTTCGTAGTTCACTACATCAATATCGAATGAGAATATTTTTTTTTAGATGAATTTTGTGGTTTGTTTGTTGCAATGATTACCTACATGATAGACAGAACTACTTAGCATTAACTTACAGAGGCAGATAGCAGTAGATATAACCTATTACGTTTGCTGGATAATGTTGAGCTATGACGTCCGTACTAGCCGTCCATCCGTGATGAACCGGTAGTTACGATAACGAGAACACAATGCATATGCAATGCATACGCGCACAATGTCCCAATTAAGAGACTAAGTGTGGAAAACCCCCGTCAAACTAACTAACGATAGATGGATAGATAATCCCTGGTTCATTATAATTTCCATACATTGTTTGTTGTACATTAGGAGTATAATTGGAATGATGACTGGGTATATTTTAATTAGCCTGTCAGGTAGTTAATGGAAAAATATGGGACATGTATTTTTGGTTTTTTAAATTAGCAAGTTGGAATGGCAAAAGGCCATTTAGCTTGCAGAACCGATAACCCCTGGGGTTAAGGGGAGTTAAGGTTCTTGAATGGTGCAATGCGATGTAGGACAGCTCTTACGCCTACACGATGGACCGATGATATTGTTTCGGTCGCGGGAAGTCAGTGTGTGGAGGCAGCACCAGCCCCATCATTGTGGAATTCTATGGCAGCGGCCTATGTACAAAAGTGGACGTCTGCAGGACGCAGATGATGTTGATTTTTTATTTTAGTAATTTATTAAAATATATCATCAAACTTCCGGAGTGTGAGGTAGTGACGTTACGTCTTCGTAAAAATCGTACAATGAAATGACGTCATTCGAAGCTTCTAAACGCTGTATCTTCATTATTTTTAAACCCCCAAGCAAAAAAAGGGGTGTCATAAGTTTGACGTCGATGTCTGTCTGTCTGTCTGTCTGTGTGTGTGTCTGTCTGTGGCACCGTAGAGCTCAAACGGATAAGCCGATTTCGATGCGGTTTTTTTAATTGAAAGTTAATATCCGTGCGAATATTTTCAGCTATGTTTGGTTAATATCGATTCAAGATGGCCGCCGCCACAAAATGGCGGACAAAATATTTCTTCACAACCTACCTTAATATGGGTATCAAATGAAAGGGCTTGACTAGTAGAATACTATACACTATAAAAAAATCAAATCCAAGATGGCCGCCACCACAAAATGGCGAATTATATTATTTTTTTCACTACTACCTCAATATAGGTATCAAACGAAAGGGCTTGACTAGTAGAATACATTGCACTATGACAAATTTCAAATCCATGATGGCTGCTTTCACAAAATGGCGAAATATTTTTTTTTTTCACAACTCCCTTAACATGGGTATCAAATGAAAGGGCTTGACTAGTAGAATGTTGTACTGATAACAAATCGTAGACAAACTGAGGTAGACGGGGGTTAATCAAAATTTTTAATTTTGTTCTTGTTGTTTGAGAAACAAAAGAAAAAATACATGTACAATATTTTTGTATGATCTAACTGACCGAATAATTGTTTTCATTTAGTCATCAAGCCATCTTAGATCTTAGCCTCATTTAGGTCAAGTAAGCGCATTTTAGCGTCTCCCGTATATAAGATAAACCCTGGTTCATTATAATTTCGATACATTGTTTGTTATACATAAGGGGGTATAATTGCAGAGCACGCCGACAGTACCGGCGCCGGCGCACGGGCACCTGTCCCTGCGACACTACCTGCGCTCCATCGTGGTGATGCCCAGCTCGCTGCGCGTCGTGTGCCTCACTAACCTGTTCTGCTGGATGGCGCACGTCTGCTACTCGCTGTACTTTACAGACTTTGTTGGGGAGTCCGTGTTCGGAGGAGATCCAGCTGTAAGCAAACTTTTCAAATTTATATTTACTATGTTTTTACTTACATTCCATAGTGACGAGACGAGCAGGACATGTACCTGATAGTAATCAACACGCCTGTCCATAACAGCACAGTGTCACGCAGCTATTGGAACATGAAGACATCGTTACGTAGCACAACACTGCGTTAGGCCCTCAGAGATATGAGCTGGTTTATCTCTGTGCCTTGTTATTTCACTGGAAACGTTGCCATTTATACCGAACACAGTACGCAGAACGCAGTAATGTTTTAAAATTACTGCTTGACGGTAGAATAACTGGTGTGGTGTAGTACTTCCCCAGGTCGACTCTGTAAAAAGTTACCTACCACTACAAAACTAACATTCGTCTTCTCTGTTGTCATCGTCTTTGTCTGTATACGTAATTATTTTTAGTTTCATCATCTACCAAGAAAACAGCTTTCAAGAAAATGCGTGATCCTCCAACCCGCATTTGCTCAGCGTGGTGGATCACGGTGTTCGTAGACTTGACAGAGAAGTGTTTTTCATCCTATCGCACGAACTCCTCTGACCGAAACCAAATGTTATTATTTTGGATGCATCATTAAAATTAGTAAAATATACTATTTTTTTTATGTAAAACCATCGTTTTACGTAAAACAAGAAGCTAACGATATTCATTGCTAGCGAAGTAAAGAGTGACGGGATGAGCAGATAATGTGCCTGATGATAAGCAACACGTATGCTCATACCTCATAACAACGCAGTGCTACTAAGTTATTGGAACATAAAGAGGTCAAATCTTTACTCAGCATTGCACTGCGCCTTGTCACCAAGAAATATACTCGTAAGATGATTTTTCTCTATGCCCTATATTTTTTTTTGGGAACATCGCTCTTCAAACCGTAACACAGTGAAGTGTATGTGTGTGTGTACAGTAAGATCGCTGTTGTATGGCAGAAGAATAACTACCAAAGGTGTGGTACTTCGTACTTCACCAGGCGAACTATGCAAAAAGTTCTACAACCACAAAATTATAAATAACCGCCAATCAACAAGACGGACACTTCAAAATTAATGTACGAAAATATACAACGTTGTTTGTAAGATTACTGAAGAGTTACAAGCTGACATTATATTGTTTCCGCATTTGGAAAACCCTTTAACTTATACATAAATAAGTGTGTTGGACTCATCAGTATCTTATCTAACACTCAGTCATATGATTGATTGTCACCTACTTGTCTCTAGAATAAGTTTGACTCATCTATGAATACCTATTTCCATATTTAAAGTACTTTTTTACATCACATACTTCGAGTGAGTTGAGCGTTTTAATTGTAAATAAGCAGCGTTGTATTTGAAATAGTCGTCTTTATCGGAAAAAAAATATCGTGACGAAATCGTCGTGTTGAAAAAATACATTTTTCGAGGACGTCAGTCATCCACCAACCCGTACTTGGACGGTGTGGTAGATTATTATAGTATTGGCTCTAACCTTGTGAGGCCGCGAGACCCCGTTCTGAGAACATAAAATAAATAAATAAATATGGGTGGACATTTCACACACAACACCACCTGACCCCAAACTAAGCAAAGCTTGTACTATGGAAGCTAGATAGCTGATATAATACTTATATATTTTTAAATACATAGTTATTATACATAGAAAACACCTTATTATAGATTAAAAAAATAGATTACTTATGCTTAAATTTCAGAAATCCAGGTAGGTAGGAATGTCTGTATGTTCATTTGTAGGGATAAAAGTACCTACCTATATACAAAATTTCCAGTCACAGGAACTGGTGATAGAAGTGAACTTATAACTACATACTTAAAAGTAGACTTCATTATGGCACATATAGTATTTATTACCAAAAACTATTAATTACAATTAAAATTACACTACACTAGTTAATCACGTACCTATGTAACGTGATTAACTACTATTAGTGTGAACTAAGCAAATCTGAAATCTGAAGTAGTCTTCGAACAATCTTGATTTTTACCTATTTATAGTTTAGGTTAGACTTACTTAAAACATTCCTAAGACCTGATGTAAATTGTTTTACAAACAAACTCTACGAAATAAAACTGTTTTGACATAATTTTAAATTTTTCCACCGGGTTTTCCATTAAGTTGCGCAAGCAGGTCGCACTCATTAAACAATTTGACTAAAAAAACCGAGTTTATTGACGGAAAATTTTACAAAGTTCTGACTTTTGACTAAAACTTTGTTCCATAGAATTCAGATTTTTGTTTGAAGGATGTTTAATTTAGGTAGTCATTACTACCAATGGAACTTTCGGACTCGATTACAAATTGGAATTGTTTGCAGTTTTGAAGTGTCATTTATGTAGGGCTGCATCTATTTCACTGTAAGAATTACGAGTACAATAAAATGCGTAGAAAATAATCCGACGGTAGGTTAGGTCCGTTTATAACGTAACAATCATTAGATTGTAGGTAAATTTAAGATATTTGACATCTTCAATCATGGGTACCTTTGCGCCGCCGCCGATAGCAATTCGGGGTTGGTTAGCCGAGTAATAGTTTCCAAGGGGGAAACTGATTGACACATTGATCGTGACATAGAACTTTCTTAGGATTAACTGCATTTAAATTTCGAATTGCCTTAATCCATCTTTAACCCTCCAGCATTTCAGACATAACGATAATATTGTCTACGAAACGTAGGTAAGAGATATAATAAATCTCCCACATCCCATTTGATAAAGCAGCGGGCAAAAAATGGACAAATTTAGCAGGAGATCGAGCTTAGTGGTGTACGTGTACAATGTATAAGTACATTATTAGGTCTAAATTCAAAAGTGGAGAGCTATTGGCTGATAACAAGGTTTAAAATTACAATTAATATTATTTTGACATTGCTATATTTACCAGAAATAACAGTAAGCACCTTTTATATTCTAGTCGGGAGAACAGCGACTGCCGATTCGGAGCCCCCGGGTTCAAATCCCACACGCACCACTGTATTTTCGAAGTCATGTGCGTAATGCCGCTAACTTAAAACGGTGAAGGATAACATTGTGAGGAAACTGACAGTTAGGTACCTAGAATCTTTTGAGGTCATGTGTCATCCACCAACCCGCGCTGGGCCAGCTTAGTGGATTATGGCCTAAACTCTCTCCTTGCGAGAGAAGGCTTCGAATCCCAACATTTAGTGGGCTGCTTATGTCACCTTTTCATATTAAGAACTGTTAAGAATTCGCAGGTTAAATTGACGACAAAATCAAAAACAGCCCAATGATCGTATGTACAATTTTCAAAATAGCGATACGAGTATGTTTGATTTATACAATATTTTTGGCATGAAAAGTACTGAAATGCTGAGTTTTTATTTGTTTGAACGAATTAATCTCAGGAACTACTAGACCGGTTTCAGAAATTCACCGTTGGATGTGTAATAATCTTTACTGTTAATTTATTGAACTAAAATATAAACCCATATACACAACTCTACCATAGCAAAATTCGTTGTAACTTTGCTATCATATAAATATTGTAACTAGACATTGCTATGACATATTGCGAATATTTTATCTCCAGGCACCAGTTGGCAGTGAGAGCCGCGTACAATACGAGGCGGGAGTGAGGTTCGGTTGCTGGGGAATGGCTATGTACTCACTATCGTGTGCCTGCTACTCCACAGTCATTGAGAGGCTCATCAAGAGACTTGGGTAAGATTTAACATAACAAATATTTTTTTGCTTCCTTTGACTTTATTTTAACGTCGGAAATTAACCACTGCGTGACTTTATTGCCTCTGTCATAACGCAGTATAGTGCTACCAGGGTGTTTTGGCTCATGGCCAAAATGGGAACTAACGCCGCCGTTAAGCCACAAAAGATTGCCAATACCCCATTTCTCGACACCCACTTGTCAGGGGGGCCCCCTGACAACGTCATCCAAATCCTAAATAAGCCTTGTACAATAATACCTACCTAGTTCAACAATTATTCCCAAATCTTGCAAAATTGAAGAACTCTCATGGTTCGGTTCTCTTCCTCACCTACCCCACGAACTTGTAGGATATGGAACAGATTTTTCCAATACTGTAAGGACAGTTCCTATCATAGTATGTACTGCGAATATTTATTTGATTACATTCCGGAACTGAAGGCTGGGTTTCCGAACTGCGTATACTTATTCGATCCATTTTGGTCGTGGTGTTTAAACGAGAGTTAAAAGCGTGGGTGCATGGACACATGGACAACTTTGTTACGCTAGGGTGACCTAAATTTTAATTATTAATTAAATAGGAATTTGTTACACTTGTAATAAAACCACATAATTTATAATAATGTAAAATAATTTATATTGTACTTAATATGGTATATATTAAAATTAATTAGCTTTAAGAAAGTAGGGGTCAAGCGTGTTAGACTATCAATGAAATTTATAAAAATATCGTGTTTGTGGGCATACTGGTCCGAAAAAAATTGATTGATCTTAGCGATTTTACTGTATATGTGGTAGGTATGAGAATAGGTGGTAAAGTATTTTTCACCCCCTGACTCCGGAACATTGTTAAAAATAGCCAGTTACTTATAAAAATCTGGATAACACTTATGCATTGTGCATTAGATTGAGCCTCTCCGTAAAGGGTAAAATAAAATTTGTAGAACTCTGTATGTATTTAAAAACGGTACTAACATAACTATAAATAATCAATTACATAGAAACATTCGCTACAATAGATTAGTTTAAATTGATTTGATGTGATTTAGATTGGACTACTTTAACCAAAGACACAATAGGACGAGCTCACGTTGAAATCGTAAAATTTCAATTACCTAAATATACAACGTAAGAAGACACAAGTATACTCGTAAATATATCGTGTTTTATGCGACAGATTCGTCTATGATGATCGGCTGTGACCGCATAGAAACATATCGCGCAAAACCAACATTCGTTTTGAAAATTCTATCACAATATGGTGATATTTCTGTAAAATATAAGTTAAATAAGTGTCTTGTTTATGAAGTAAGGCTATGTAAAGGTCCCCTAAGGCCAGATGGTCAGAGCCCCTTTAGATTCAAATTTTTATAGGACGTTACTTGGCAACTAAAAGTGCTTTAAATCTGGGGTTTCACTGGATTGTATCACGAGAGATAGATAGATAACTCTTTATTGTGACACAAAACAGAAAAAATACAGTAACACACAATTATGAACTAGCGCCACAAATGGCGGAGAGACATAAACCAAAAGATGTTTGTAAGTAGGTATATAATTAAGTATATTAATACGGGTCATAAGGTGTTTAAAAATGCTTCGGAAGCTGAAATAACTCAGAGTAACGTATGTAGAATACAGATTGCTGTGTAAATAACGTTAGTTTGTAGGCAACCTTAGATAGAGAATAAGTAAATAAATCAGGGTTTTCCGCACTGTTCCTTTGCACCAATCGTAAGCAGATGGCGTGCATACTTGCTATGGCAACATAATGATGTGCTGCGACAAAAGTATGACACTTCCACAAGATCGACAAGGAAAGAGCGATCAGATCCGTGTTTTCGGTGTAAAGCGTTTGTTCCCACTCTATACGTAGTTAATGCAAGCTCTTTGGTAGCAACACTGTCATCATCTTGGCTAATACAGTAATGAGTTACTGTGGTCTGCCTAGACTAGATCATAGCCCTATGACACACAACACTCGTTTGTCTATCTGCACCGTGCGTCACCTCCCTAAAACAAATCAAGGCTAACATGAGGTTGCGTTAATCTCTTCATGGAACTGTTGATGTCATTCTACTGTGAATCGTACCCGCAATTTACAACTTACATGGATTCACTGTTGTTATCCTGACGTGTTTGTGGTTTTAACGTATGACGTATTTTCTATATTTTTTTTTTTGCCTATTGAAATTACAATATATTGTGGCAAAGAACTCTTAGGTATTTTATTGTAATTAGAAATACAGATCCACGCAGAGGAATTACTATATACAAAATTAATCATTAACAACCCATCCTCATCCACGGACCGGACTACGGTGGGTTTCGAAACTTTGATTTTGATCCACTTATGAGGTTATGAGTAATTTTTGGTAGTCATAGGCCTCTTACATTATACGCCGCTGAGCTGTATCTTGAGCTGTTTATGATGGCCACAAAACATTTACAGCCGTATCTCGTGGTGTAAGTGCTCGAATCTAAAATCTTGCCATTTGGCCTCTTAGCGGAGATAGTCCAAAAACGATATGAATGTCGGTTTTGGTCTTATCTTCGAATTGAATCGTCGATTCTAACCCTCTAATCCATTGTTGGTGCGATGACGTTCCGTTGCACAGCTTAATACTTCTGGGGACATCTTCATCCATTGTTTCTCAAAATAAGCTGTAAATTCCCGCAGTGGTCCATTATATTTCACGGATTCCTGTATTTTTTCTTTCATATTAGCCCAGAAACATCTAAATGAAATTAACATGTTCAATTTCTTGTACATGTGTACATGAATGTCCATGTCATTTTGATATTAGGCCGTTTTGCTACTAGGTCATGTTGCTAGTAGGACGTTATGCTAAAATGCCGTTTTGCTTTTAGGACCTTCTGCTATTAGGGCGTTCTGCTTAAATGTCTTTTCGATACGAACCCTAATTATATTGGTTAATTGGTGAAAAACCCCCATCCCACCCCCACTTCCATATGTATCAAGTAATACATTTTATTCGCTAAAATGTACTCGTATGTATCACTTGACAAGCAGATGAGTGAAAGTCGATTTTACTTGGGATCTAAGACTAGGTTTTGACGTGACAACGTCTTATAAATTGGTTTGCCGGGTGACACTTCAAGAAACTGCGTTACGCTCCGCTCACGTTATGCGCTCACAACGAGAGCGAGTGAGAGGCACGCGTCCCTTCCACTCGGGCATGGTTAGCCCGCCTAAGAGCGAGAGAGACAGACATAAAAAGTGAAAGGCACGCGTCCCTTCCGTAAAATTATTTTACCACTCAAAGTCGTTGTCACGTAAAACTTTCGCCCGTATACCGACTTTACAGGCAACCAATATTTTTTTTGAAAAATGTTACACTTTTGATGTTTCAACACTATCTCAACTAATTTGAATTTACTAAAAAAATCGACTTATTCAGTAGCGCCAGTTTGAATATAAATTCTTCTGCGACATCTAGTTGTCATGTTATATGACCCTCAACTTGACGCTCTGTGGTAACAGAGTTATTTCCTAGCTGTAATAGGATCTCACAGCCCTTGACTTTCAGTCGGGGATGTTTGTAGGCTTCGCACTGATTTAAAAATCAATACCCGGCTTAGCTAGTTTAAAAAGTGCTGTTACAGATCAAAATTAATAAATAAATACTAAAATCTATCTGGCCGCTATAGTACACGCTTTTATTTATTTATTATTATGATTATAGTTGTAAATACATACTTATTATACATAGAACTGTGTGCAACTGATCCGCATGATCTAATACCTCCTTGCCCTTTTTTCTATCGTACTTCTCGTAACTCAAAGAAGCGGCACCGTTTCATGGTGGATATTCCAAAGACACGGACGAAGAGGTTTGACTCTACGTTTGTGATAAGAACATCTAGGCTGTGGAATGAGTTGCCTGAGTGGGTTTTCCCCGATAGTTATAATCTTGGTGTCTTCAAATCGAGAGTGAATCGGTTTTTTCTAGGTAAACACGCTCCATCGTAGACAGCATCGTCGCTTAACATCAGGCGAGATGGCGGTCAAGTGTACACCTATAAAAGTTAAAAAAAAAAAAGAAACACCCAGACACAGTGCAAATATTTGAATTCATCACATAAATATTTGCACTGGGTGTGAACTGAACAATCAAACCCACGACCCTCAGCTTCGCAGGCAGAGTTACTATCCACTAAGCCAACGAGGCCAGTCACCATAATTAGTCTAGAAGTCAAAAATTGAGTTAATGGTACATCAACAAACCAAAGAGAGTTACGACTGGTCTAGTCAGGAGAACGGTAACTGTCGATCCAGATCCAGTTCAAATCCCACACGCACCACTGTCTTTTCGAAGTCATGTGCGTAATGCCGCTAACATAAAACGGTGAAGGAAAACATCGTGAGGAAACCGACATGTGCCTAGAATCTTTCAAGGTCATCTGTCATCCACAAACCCGCATTGCTGGGCCAGCGTGGTGGAATATAGCCTTGAGTACCTATCTCCTTGCGAAAAGGCCCCGAGTCCCTACAGTGGGAACCTGGGAACTGTATTAATTGTCATTTAGTGGGCTGCTTCTGCCTATGCAACAAGCCAGAACTAAGGCGAGTGCCCTAAAAAAATGCAGTCAGTTAATTAAAAAAAATATTGTTGTATTAATACGTTTTTCCTTTTATTTAATTAACAAAAAAATAAGAAAATGCTTAGAAGTATTGACTATCGTCACATTATTTTACATCGTACGATTTTTATGAAAAAGTGACGTCACGACTCTCTGTCAAAAGTTCTCTTTGTTTGTCGATTTTTAATAATTTGTTAAAAAATAAAGGACGTGTCCTACATTTTTCATAACCGGACGGACTTATTAGAATGGTAGGTATATTTTTGACCCATCTGGATTATCCAAAGACCGATGAAAGTCTAAAAATAATAAAGATGATCAAGTTCACTACCTGTTCACTACCTTATTATGATTATGATTATGTTAGAAGAGTGTCCGGTATGCTGAAGGCATTAATACGCTGAATGGCAATGCTCATACCCTTACTATATTTTTGTTATAAAAATAGTAGGAAAAAAAAGTTTGTTTATGTCTCACAAGATTTTAAAGATTCTAATTAATTTTTATCCATGTGGAGCCAGGACTAGTCCCTAGTTCTTGATAAACATATTATTATCGACCTAGAAACACCTGTCAAATAATATAGATTTTGAGAAATACCTATCTTTTTTGCTTGTCATAGAATCCGGGGTATTACACCAGGGAGGGCTTAAACGAATTTGACAGCCTCCGGGTATTTTCCGTTTTACCTAAGCCGAATTTCTGGTTGATTTGAGGCTTGATGTTACACTAGTCTGAAATACCTTTTCTGTTCAATGGTTAACTTTTAAAAATAGACGCTCACTATGAATGTTTGAGATTTTAAATAAAATTTACGTTAAGTTAAAATCCATAGTGAGTCAGTGGCTCGAACGTCCGATTTAACAATCCTGAGGTCGTGGTTCGGATCCAGTCTGTAACACTGAGTATTATATTTTACAAGTTTGTCATCACTATACATAATGGCTTCAACAGTGAAGAAAAACGTCGTGAGAAAACTGACGTGTTTAAAGATGTATGTATATAGGTATATTTTGGGGACATATGTAATGACTTAACGATTCGGCTTGAAATTTGGGACGCAGATAGAGAATAAGCAAATAAACGTTAGTGTCTCACAAAAAAAAAAAAAATATGCGTATAAAAAAGAAAAAATGTAGTGGTAATCAGGGTATTTATTTAATATATCATACAAAGCCTAATCTATAGCAAACCCGTCAACCTTGGCACCAAGTTAGAAGACCTCCTTCAGAATATATCAGTAGATCTATTAGCTTTTTGTCAAAAATAAGTTTTGCCACACCAAAGTCAGTCCCTCAAACAAGGAACCGAATGACCTCCTCTACAAATCCCTCAACAATAATAAGTCAGACGACATCAGTTTTGTAGTGGTAGGACTCTTTGCAGAGTTCGTCTGGGGAAGTACCAAAACTTTTGCCAGTTATGCTACCGCCAAGCATTACCGTGTTCCGGTTTGAAGGGCAATGTTGCCAGTGAAATTACAGGCATAGAGATAAAACATCGTATATGTCTGGGTGACGAGCGCAGTGCCGTGCTAGGTAAGGATTGGACTCTTCATGTTCCAATAGCTGCGTGTCACTGTCCTGTTATGTGGCAGGTATGTTGCTTACCATCAGGTATATGTTATGCCCGTCTTGTCACTCTATACAATAAAAAAAGGCGCCATCAGTTTTAATTTCAATATGTATCTATGACTTTTGTGATAAGGACGTCTAGGCTGGGGTTAGATGATTACGATCTTGGTATCTTCAAATCGAGAGTGAATATATGTGAATATTTTTTCATTAATTCATTCATCATCAGCCGCAAGACGTCCACTGCAGAACATAGGCCTCCCCCTAGATTTCCACAACGAACGGGCCTGCGCAACCTGCAACCATCGGTTTCCAGCGACCTTTATGAGGTAATCTGTCCATCTAGTGGGAGGCCGTCCAACACTGCGTCTTCCGGTTCGTGGTCGCCAATATGTGAATATATTTAATAGTAATTTATAATATAGGTTTCTTCTAGGTTAGGACGCTTCATCGTAGCCCGCATCGTGATCAGGCTAGATATCGGTCAAGTGGAAGACTATAAATGTAAAAAAAAACACGAAACAAACTTCACAAAACTTTTGTTCATTTTTCAGGGCAAAGAAGGTGTACGTGGGGGGTCTCTGCACATACAGCTGCGGCATGTTTATGCTGTGCGCGATCCGCGCGCGCGCCGCTGTGCTGCTGTTCAGCTGGACGGCTGGAGTCATGTACTCTACTCTCTTCACCATGCCTTATCTCCTGGTTGCACACTACCACGCTACGGGCACGGTAGGTGTTTACCTCTCTGGTTTGAGTACTAGTTACAATTTAACCGCTATATACAGAGAGCCGTACGTGATTTAGTAATCTTTCTTTAGACGTAAGTACGGTAAGAATAGGTTAGTACGACCCTGCCCAACATTTAGTAGGCAGTAGAGACCACTTGAGACCAACTGCCATGGAGAGTGTGTAACGTAAAATATATATTCCGGCTTCATCATCAGACCTTGAAACCGTGGTCAAATATCATTACAAGACTTTTCTAACAATATCTCCGAATCTCCGAATACTATGATCTGATATTCCATCATGAAGTTCCAGTTTATATCTTCTTTGTTCATCATCAGATCAGTTCGACTATACCATATTATTGTATTGTTATTAGAACTACATACAGCTCCCAATTTTCACGGCGCTACGATCCTTGGAATACGGTAAAATTAGTTACCTTAAATTTTATTACATAGTTACAAACAGGTCGACCTAATAAAACCGTGTTAAAAAAAGAAATGTCAAACACGTATCGAGTTACACATATAAATAATCCACGTGGATTATCCTCATGGCCTTGTGAAGCGGCCTCACTGAAATCGTTTTTTTTACTTTTATGAGTTTACATGACGATACGTCGCAAGACATGAGCTCGAATCTATGATCGACAGAAGACTGGTTGTCTCGGATCTCCACAACATCTTAGTAGATCCAGATAACAGAACACGGCTCCTGTCCTTCATGGAGAGCTCATTCCGCATAGCGGCCATGAGAAACTCCACTAAATCAAATACGCGCCCCCCATCACCACCACACCCTGCCCCGCTGTCTGTGGACGCCGCGCGGCATGCGGTTCCCGCCCAACATAACTCCTCGAAGAGCATCTCCGTCAAACAACTACTGGAGAACGCAGACCGAGGAGAAGCAGGGATCCGTATCCGCGGAGTGGCTCTCTTCATGGACAGCAACAAAGAAAGATTCGGAATAAGCTTTTGCTTCGCTTGGGAACGGAAACGAGCCCGTTTGTCGCCTGGATTGTCTTGCCTGCTCAATTGGAGTACCGCAAAAGTCACGATGAAGCGGAAAACCTACGACGCCATGCCGGTGTGCGAGGTAGACGGCCACCGATTTCGGTTGGTGCGATCGAAAAACAAAACGATTGCACTAATAGAGTACTCGGAAGGTCGGACGCCTTTCACACAAGCAAGTGCGCTGCTCGCACATTTGAGCAGAAATGCAGGTGAAACACCCCGGGTGATAAGCGTGGATGCGATGGCAATCGAATATTCAAGAGCGAGAGTCGCAGACCGGCTGGGTTGCATTGAGGCATCTAAACATCATGAGGTTGTCGTATACGAAGACAGGGGGGAAAATCTGAGCTTCCTCAGAACCCCTGCGCACGACCAAACAAATGCAACTGACAGCTGGGGACATCCTGTTCCTAGTTCGACCATCCAAACCGGCTCCGAAAGAGTACAGCAGAGGGCAGCCGCGGAAAAAGCCTCAGCCAATCTAACTGGCAGCCGAGGCACCAACACGGCGTTCGTGACTGCTTTCAACGCAGCGGCAAGGAGCGTACTCCGAATCACATCCCATTCATCACCCCCCTCGACGTCAAAGACCCCCAAAGCAGCTTCACAGCAACAAACAGCCCGAACGAGAGCCGACATGGGACAGGTTGAACCGCCCCGCTATGTCACGGCTTCGGAGCCGCGGAGCCATGCACGTAACGCCTTCATCGAATTCATAGCCACACTGAGCGCGACACGACAAGTCAACCTCAAGACCTGCAAAAACATCATGCAGTCCCATAGGCTAGGAAGTGAAAGCCTTTTAAAGGCGAAACTCGAGGAGGCCGAAGCAGCCATTTACAATAATGTCACTTCCCGGGTCATCAAGGGAACCATGACAGGACAGTATATGGCAGCTTACAGTGCTGAAAATGGCTTCGTGACACTGAACGAGAGAGAGAGACAGAGCGCGCGGGAGTGCCTGTATATGCGACACCACCAAACGACCCAATTGTAGTTACTGCCCGATGCACCAAGATTATGCTGGATGATAAGATCCTAGAGATGGCCAAGACCATCGAAGGGAACGGAAACGTCAAAGCAGATTGGGAAAATTGGGAGGTACCGAGAATACAGTGGGTCAACGGAGTTCCAGGATGTGGAAAAACAACATGGGTGATTAGACACTTCGACGTGGACAAGGACGCCATCATTACTACAACAACTGAGGCAGCAAAAGATCTAAGAGAAAAGCTATCGCACCGAATCGGAAACCTGGTCAAAACCAGAGTGCGAACCATGGCTTCTGCTCTGGTAAATGGTTTCGGTAGAGAAAGTTTCAGCTGCCTCATGGTGGACGAAGCTCTCATGAACCATTTTGGAGCCATTTTGATGGCTTCAAGGCTGTCTGGTGTTGGTGAAATTGTCCTCATTGGAGACGTCAATCAGTTGCCTTATATCGACAGGGAAAATCTCTTCGAAATGAGGTATCATCGCCTGAACCTGGTAACAAAGATCAGCCAGGAGTTGCTCTGCACACATCGAAACCCAATGGACGTCGCATATGCACTGAGAGAAATATACTCCGGTATGTACTCCTCAGCGTCCCGTATAAAGTCCCTAGAGCAGAGAAGATCTCGTATAAGGGAGCGCAAATACCCAACACCCAACCAAACACCCTCTTCTTAGTTCACATTCAGGAGGAGAAGGAGACCCTGACAAACCAGGGTTATGAGTCAGGCACCGGGTCACGCATCCTTACCATGCATGAAGCTCAGGGACTAACATACGAGTCGGTAATCGTAATCAAAACCAAGGCAAACATGAAGCTGCACGAGAGCGTGCCCCATGCGGTAGTTGCAATCTCACGGCACACGGGGACCTTCACATACTACGCTGACGACACCGACGACGCCATCGGTCGGTTCGTGCGGCGAGCGTGGGCTGCATCACCGAAGACCATCCGCGATTGCAACCTACAGATGGCCATCAGGGACAGAAATGCGGCCGTTGTGGAGGCTCTGGGCCGGGAGGAGCCAGCTTAGGCAAATGGCAAAAGGCAATTAGGCAAACACTCGATGTCGAGTCGATTACTAGCGGAATCCCAACCGGTAGTGATCGGCTCTACAGACGAGCACTAGAATTAGATTTTAAATGTACCCAAATCCCTTCTATTTTCCCCTTCTCGTTATCCAAGAAATGTGTAAAAAAAAAGATTATTGTAATGACAAAGATCACGGACCCCGGAGTCTGTGGAGTGGATAATTTAAATAAAAAAAATAAAAAAAACATGACGATACGATCTACGATGGAACGTGATTACCTGAAAGAAACCCATTCACTCTCGATTTGAAGATACCAGGATTGTATACCTTCGAGAGAAACCCGTCACCGTACACCCGTAGACGTCCTTATCACAAAATTAGAGTCAAATCTCTTCGTTCGAGCCGTTGGTATATCAACCATAACACGACGTAGTAAACGAGCTACGAGCAAAAAAATATTTTTTTGTAAATGGTCTAGAATGAAAACTGTTGTAGTTTCACTTTTAACTATAAACATTAAAAATATGAAACTTTAACTTGCCTCTAACGAGTACCAATTACCCATTCTCCATAATAACAGAGCTCTAGCGAGTCACGCTCCTAAATATTAAAGGGCATTACTTACCCTTTTGATGTATCCGTCGACACCGCCCCAAAACAGATTTATAAGGGTGCTTTACAGTTTATGCCTTGTAATTATGTGTGCTCGCTAAATGGCCGTAATGAGGCGTCGTCAATCGTTTACCGCTGACTGTTTCCACGGACTGCGTACAGATTTTATTACAAGTACTATTTACCCACTTACTTGATGTGTTAAAAACACAAAATACAAACCTTTATCTACTCATAACACTGTTTTTTCTGACGCTTCTGTATTTAATTAGCCACTTTTTGACAAAAATAAATAAGTAAATAATCATTAAAGATGAAAACTAAATACAATCAGATCATTAAAAAAATTAACTTTTAACCTGGTTCTAATTAATCTTCGATGGTATAATTTATCTACCATGACAAACAATGTTTACTTAGTAAAATTCCACCAAAATGTTTACTTACGTAATAAATGGTCTCGATTCCCAGCAGAGATGTTTGAAATTGAGATGGTACAATTTAATTTCAACTTTGGGTCTCTTTGTATAATTCTATGTATGTGTTCAATGGCATCTCCGACTCAGTGAGTCGTTTTGTTATCTATGAGAGTGAGTCAAAAGAAAATCATGTATCTACTGAATCTGAGATTACGTTGATGGGCGATTAGGCTATTACAGCACACTACAGCACACTACGCTATAACCAATTACAGATGTTTTCCAGATCAATAACAGGGCATAGAGATAAATAGTCTTATAAATCTGGGTGATGAGCGTAGTACAATGCTAAATACTGATTTAGACTCTTCATGCTCCAACAGCTGCATGCCACTTTGCTGTTATGCTCAGGCTTGTTGCTTACCAGTAAGCTTCTGCTCCTGCTCATCCCGAATTAAATTGTTTTTCTTGCTTTAATTGGCAGTCGTTAAAAAAGCTAATATTTTCCAGTGGGACGACACTGGCGGTGGTTGCGGCGACGAGCGCGGCATCGGCACCGACGTGGCCGTGGTCAGCAGCTGCGTGTTCGTGGCTCAACTCCTGGTCTCAGTGGTGATGGGCCTCGCGGTGAAGGTGGCGGGGTCCACCGCCGCCGTGGTGGCCGTCGCAGCTGTTCTGGCTTCTGCCGCTGCCGTCACTGCTACCAGGATCACTTACCTCGATCTGTAGATACCGTTTGAGATTTTACTCAGGACATCAGCTTTATCTTTAGCCTGTTATTACTGAGCCAGAGTATTTATCCCACAAATGTGTGGCCTGGATGGCAATCTAACCCACGAACTACAAGCTCATTGAGAAGACTCACTACCGATTGAGCCAAATTGTTTGAAAATAAATTACTCCTCGAAATCATACACAAAATCAAAACGATAGCATACACAAAATAATATGTTGATTCATATCGTAGGGCCAGCCTTTTCATACCTCATGTTGCAATACAATTAACTAAAGATTTGTCTGTGTACCTATACTATACAAAATCACAATAGTACGTTAACTGTCTGGAGAAACTGGACTTACAGTTTATATCTTAACTTACCATTCCTTTAGGAGTTTAATAAAAAAAAATATGATTATTTAGTTTCTCGTGGATAAATCTCATTCGGTATCCGATTAAAGGACTGGAAAGATAACATCTTAGATTTTGTAATATACTCCGAAATGTCACTTAATATTTTACTAGTAATAAAAACAATATTTATGACGATAATATGTATTATTTGTTACAAAAACTTAGCTTAAGATTTAAGAAATTGTACTAGTTGAAAATAAAATACATTGATCTCCGTTATTGTGATATTATATACTCATTCTATAAGTATTTATTGTATCTATTGTAAGCAAGTATCATTGAATGTAAACAAATAAAGCAATATTCTTGTTGAACATTACGATTTTATTTAAAACTAGCTGTACCCTGCCACGCTTCGCTGTGGCACATTGTGATGCAAAAATTAGATAAAAACAATCCTTGATTCCGATTATATACCATTCTAAAATTTCAGCTCGATCGGTGCAGAATTTTTTGAATTTTTGAAGCGTACACAAACCAACATAACATTTTTATATATAAAGATATCAGTAATTTTAAGTTTTTGTCTAATCTCAGGAATTCAGCAGTTGACGGCTGAGTAATAAAAATATTTGTAAATTATCAAGAATAATATTTATATAAGTTATCGTAGCTTACTCTCTCGTTGGAAAAACACTCTTCTACACGTATTATAGTGGTACAAATAGTAGGTGGTGCTGGTTAGAGTCATTTACACATATATTTTTTTACTCACATCATGTGGCTATTTTTTCAAATAGAATTCCTTTTGTAGCGTTTCTAAAAATCAATTACTTACATAATCATTTAATTTCTCCAAAAAACAAATGCAGACTTCAATTTAAAATTAAATTCAGACACTGGACTAAATTTTATAAGAATCTATCCCTACGTCTCGTCTAAATACATGACAGCAAATTTTAGGTTTTGAAGTGAAAACTTTTTTGGCTCGCTACAGACAAATTTTCCGTGGGCTGTGAATTGAGTTCTAGCGTCACGCTCGGGAATGATGAGAAATCTTCGGGTAAACTTGGGAGCATGGCTATTAGCCATCTAGAAATGCGTCAGCATCTCCCATTGGCTGACGCATTTCTAGATGTTTTTGGCCACACCCTCCGGTTTCACCCGTGTAGTTTCCAAAGTAAGCTATCAAATTCTGAGTTTATGTTTATACTAGATGCCCGCCCCGGCTTCGCCCGTGGTATATTATATAGCACTCATCAGGATCCCGTACATATCCAACGGTGAAAGAATGACTGTAATCGGTTCACTCATTCCTGAGAATATCGATTTCAAACAAAAAACCTCTTCAGCAACCTGCTACGCCACCTATCGGAAATTGGTCGTACCAACTCAGATTTAGAAAAAAAAATTAGTAAAGGTTTATGTTCATGGCACAGATTACTGAAATTCAATGACGCAATCTTTGACACATGCTGTCATGTGTCATGTCAAAGCACGAAACGTACGAAAACTCTCAAAAAGGGAATATTTTTTCCCGATTTTGTTACATTCTTGTTTCATGCTCCGCTTCAATTAATAGTAGAGTTATTTTCTATAGCCTAAAGCCTTCCTCGATAAATGGACTATCCAACAGAAAAAGAATCTTTCAATTCGGACCAGTACTTCCCGAGATCCTAGCGTTCAAGCAAACAAACAAACAAACAAACTCTTCAGCTTTATAATATTAGTATAGAAGTATAGATATATATTATGTTTATATGTAGTACTAGATGCCCGCCCCGGCTTCGCCCGTGGTATATTATATAGCACTCATCGGGATCCCGTACATATCCAACGGTGAAAGAACGACTGAAATCGGTTCACTCATTCCTGAGAATATCGATTTCAAACAAAAAACCTCTTCAGCAACCTGCTACGCCACCTATCGGAAATTGGTCGTACCAACTCAGATTTAGAAAAAAAATTAGCAAAGGTTTCTATTCAAGGCACAGATTACTGAAATTCAATGACGCAATCTTTGACACATGCTGTCATGTGTCATGTCAAAGCACGAAACGTACGAAAACTCTCAAAAGGGGAATATTTTTTCCCGATTTTGTTACATTCTTGTTTCAAGCTCCGCTTCAATTAATAGTAGAGTTATTTTCTATAGCCTAAAGCCTGCCTCGATAAATGGACTATCCAATAGAAAAAGAATCTTTCAATTCGGACCAGTACTTCCCGAGATCGTAGCGTTCAAGCAAACAAACAAACAAACAAACTCTTCAGCTTTATAATATTAGTATAGATATGTTTTCACTTCTATTGGCAGTTCCTATGACTGCCAATTTTTTTGTTCATGTTTCAAAAACTATCATACCGATTTCGATAAAATTTATATGGGAACATCTCTGAACTGATCTACCAAACAAAAATCGATTCACAATTGGCGGCGATGTCGCGTAACATCTAATCTACATACAACCGAATTCAGACCCCTCCTGTTTGAAGTCGATTAAAAAAGTTGTGCTTAGTATTTGGAAGACAAGAAAAATGGAAACAAGTTCTATTCCCAGACTGCTAAAACATTTGATTTAATAGGCATTAACTATTTTGATTGCATCTAATTATCTACATTACCTACTTTTCATTATTTATCGGATATTTGCAGATTCATTGTATTTGTGCTCGGTGATAGCCATACACGTACTAATACTTAAGTGATTAAAATGGGTGAGAACTGAGAAAACAACTTTAGTTTATGAATGTTTATATACCTTTGTTTCGGTTTGAATGGCAGTGTTTTCATCTATTTGACTCTTACCCCAGCGATGACAAGTTAAATGTTGGAAACATTGAACAAAGTATCATAATAGCAAATATATAAGGAAAATATCTTTGTGATAACGATCCAGTTTATAATTTTTGGTCAAGCCGATCTGAGCCCAAAACTCCTGTTTATTTCGTTTCGGCATTAGGATTTTTCGTTACATCATAAAATATATATATTCTTTTAATTATAATTGATGACTTTTAGATGGAAAATGTTTTCTTTTCATTACTTTTGTTAACACGAGTAAACATTATCTCTACATAGATACAAAACTTCATTTCCATTTCATTTCATTTCATTTTTCATTTCATTTCCACTGGCTTTAAAGATGCAGGAAAATACAGTGAAAAATGGTTCAAGATTCTATAACTTTCGAGAATATGACATCTATGACATAGGTGCATAACCACAACTCCTTAGTACAAATTAATAATTCCGTCTGTGATGAAAATCATTTGTTTAGAGTTCATTAAGTTAATACGGAGGTATGTAGATATTTGCTCAAAAATGAAGCAGGAGAATAGGAAATAATATATTCTGAACAAACAACTCCTCGCGTTAACAGGGTATATTTTTTTGGCTCGTTTTTTCCTCCCAATTGGATATAGCTTATGTTTTATTCCAGACTATAATAATCAAAGAGTTTATATATCTTTTTGATAATCATCAACTCGATCTGTTCAGCCGTTCCGACGCAATTAAGCAACAAATATCCAAACATACAAACTTTTACATTTATAATATTAGTTAGATTTAAAAAGGGACATTATACGAGCTACTAAATAAAGACAACTTTTATGTATAATTAATTACATTACCTACCTACTACATTACCTACATTGTAAAATGAAACAGAGATAGATAACACAACTGCCCACAACAGCATGGAAACACGCAAATATTTGAACAAGAAAAGTTCAAATAATTTCCTAGCAGTGTGTTAGTCGCCGGGAGACATAAGATGACATATGTATATCTATTTCTGGACAAAAGTTTTAATAGCAGAACATATAAATGTTTGTGATTTATTATTTAGCATTAAAATAGTCAGTGTGTATTAATATACTCCTAAGTTATTAAATTTACGCGTAATGTAAATACAATTAAAATTTTATTCTTTCAGGGATTTGTTCTATGAGTATTTTAAAATACTGGTGGAGAAAAATGTCGTACACGAAAGCATTGGAGAATTCTACTGGGAAATTAGAAACGCTTTTCTTTGAGACCGTTTACAGAGTTGTGTACATTACAGGTAAAGTACGAGTACTTTAGAAGTATTTTGAAGTTTCTAAAGTAAATCAAACGTTGTCTTTTAGCAAATCTAGGTATACCTGTGGACGTATGTTCGATGTTCATTGATATCTTCGGGTATAAGGCTTTAAAAGATGAAGAAATAAAAATAAGAACAGAGTAGAAAGATCAGCACTTTTCACGAGGCCAACATCGAAATCCAATAAAAATAATTTTCCAATCAGAGGATCGGATTTTGTATACAGAAGCTTATTTTTTTCGACATTGCGAAGAAACAGTAAATCATTTTGATGAGCAGAATTTACCCTTCAAATATTATTATTAGACCTTCGTGAGATACACTGTATTTAGATAAATTACTCTTTTAATTCTTTTTTATTACTATGAAATAGCTGCAATGGTCTCTACCACAATAGACTGAAAATTAAAACAGTGCAAATGTAACGTAATTTGCCTTAAAATATAATATGTGTGCTCAAACATTTGTTACTTGCTAATTGGATAAGTATGTCGACTTTACGTGAATCAAGGTCCCTTAAGGTACAAGTTTCATTATAGAATTCCCGATTACGAGTTGATGTTCAAAATCACTCATAAGTTCCAGTAGGGGCATACCTACGTTTCCGGGACAGCTTCTCTAAAAATAGGCAAAGTTACCGCTTTTCATGAATCAGGCAATAAGTTAGACCCTAATTACCCTAGTTATCTAAAATATTCGAAAAAATACTACTTAATTATTGAATGGATGAGATAATTAAACTCAATTCGGTTTTATTTAGTCGGTAGGAGCCCCACTATAAGCGGTGTCGATTTCGACATACTTACCATGAATAAATGCATTACCTCCACGAAAAAAAAAGTTTCTGTCCAATATAATACAACGTTAGCAATAAGGCCGCCATTTCAAGCGCTAATTCATAAGCGTTTTAATGTAATTTTTGTGTAACAATAAAAAGATATCTATCTAACGTCTGGGTTGAACTTATTAGTGGCTAAGCCCAAACGAAGCCAGGGAAAACATCTAGTAAATAATATCAGTAACGAATAGCTTATTTTCTTAGCGAAAAACTAAAAGTAGATTAGAATTTCAAGTACTCGAGTTAAGGTGTCTCCAGAAATTTAAGCGTTTCAAACTTGAAGAAACTCTTCGTCTGTCGTTTTACTTTGCATTGTGAGCTCAAACTTCGACTCTTGTGTTACGAACTACGTTTATCTTCAGTCGTTTCACTGACAAAGAAATACGGAATAGAATTCTATTAAACTCAAAATGGATTGAGTCCACTTTTTTATAGTTTAGAGTGGAGCAGGACATGTGTTTGATGGTAAGCAACATGGCTGCCACATGACAGCACAGTGACACGCAGCTGTTGGAACAAGCGCTCAAATCATTACCTAGCACAGCACTGTGCTCGTCCCCCAGAGATGTAAGATGTTTATCCCTTTGCCCTGTAATTTCACTGAAAACATTACCCTTCAAACCGGAACACAGTAATGTATGCACATTACTGCTTGGCGGTAGAATAGCTGGCAAAGGTTTGGTACTTCCCCAGACGGACTCTCCAAAGAGTACAACGTACAGCTTCAGAGTGGAATAAGTTGCCGGCCTCCTTGTTCCCTGAGAGATACAGATCCAATCTATAAATTTCGAGGTCAGAGTGAATAGGCCAACGGGCGTTTTCGATCACATCGTCGCTTACCATCAGGCGAGTTGGTGGTCCAACGTGAACCTATACGATAAAAAAACTACTAAAATGGAGCTTACTTACTTACGATGGTTATTCTGTTTAAAGAATCACTATCCATTATTATCAACACTATCGTTACATAAACTTTTTGGAATACTACAAATTTCAGAACCATTGCCATTAATGTAACGTCCTTTTGTCCTTTGTTCGACACTGAAAGATACAAACTTACTGTTTTCTTTTGCAACCCGTAGGCCACTCGACCTGTGAAAAGCATCTCGTGTACATTCTGTACAGCTGGTTTGTGAAGTTGATGATATTCTTGCTGTTGTGTGGCGAGATCTACTTCTTCAGCCAACCTCACTCGATGGACGAAATTGTAGCCGCTATCAACGCGTCACTCATACAACTACTTACTGTTTACAGGTACAAAAATATGGTAAGTCGACTACAAAATTTATAAATGTAGAGAGATTTGTCTATTTACAAATAGCAAAAACCAGCATTACCATTTTGGCAGCAGCTATATGAGGATATCAACTCATTCTTATTTATACAAGATATTAAATAAGGAAAACAACATAAATATGTAATTAATTTGGTCAATTCATTTTGTGAAGGCGAGCTACTGGAAAAAGCTATTAAGTTCTTGTGTGGCATGGGTAAACATTAATTTGAAGAAGCCTGACATTGCCAATAAAAATGCGATTGTATTCAAATTCACTTAAACTTAGTGATCCTTTATAATAACATTATGTATCGGCAATGCCACGAAGCATATTTGAAGTCACACAGGCAATGAGGTATACATTCAAGTTTCGTACATCGACACAGTCGAAAACTAGGATATTCAGCTTTAAGTATACCACTGCTGGTCTTAACTGGACGTCAAATGCCGATATATTGCAATAATGGGACATTATCTGTATCATTAGGCAAGTAGGTACAATATAAAGGAGATGAAACAATAACGATAAGTCTAGATGACCCTCTCGACCAGAATGAGAGCAGTGTTTGAATAGGATAAAACAAATAGGTTTTATGGCCCTCCGCTCAGCCGTAGGGCTTTATTGTGTGAGGTCACATTTCAAAGGAATAAGCTCTTAGAGAGGGTAACTATTGTTCGGAAAGTTGTTGGGGTATGTGCTTTAATTTAAAATTTAAGTAGGCCATCCCAGAACTGTTGTACTTACGGTTGTAGGCAAGAAGTATCTATTTACAGCTAGCCGTGACATTAATTGCGTGTAAATTAGACTATGTTATTTTTGTTTGTAAGCTAATAATATTGGAAAGCTTCAGAAAAATCAGTTTCTTTGGTTCACCTTAGTACTACTCGTATTATATTAAATCAGCTTTTAAAATACCAATTTTCCAAAATTAGGTGAACACCTTGTTTTAAAAGAAGTTAAATTTTAAAGAATAATAATCTTTTTAAGATGGTCAACAAAGACATGTACAAGAAACTTGCAATTTCCATGGAGTCTCCTCATTTTGACGTTAGTAGCTCCACGCGCCAACAGCTGGTGGACAAGTTCTCCAAAGCAAACGAGAAATACTTAAAGTTGCTGTTGGCTATAGGAAATGCTGCTTTGGCGGCTTGGTAAGATGATCAATCGCTATATAGAATTACATTTGTATTATGATTACAACTGCAGCATAACACGCTTATGAGTTACGGCTGCTCAAGTCGGGAGAACGACAATAGCTCATCCGGAGCCCCCCTGGTTCGAATCTTACGAGCACCACTTTTCCACAGGCCACACCACAGGCTTTTCGAACTGATATGCATAGTGCCGCTAATATAAAACGGCAAAGGGAAACATTGAGACAACAGACATGTTTCTATAGTCTTACGAGGTGTACGTCTTTCGAGAGTTTTAAGTCATCCACCAACCGGCACTGGGCCAGCGTAGTGAATCGTGCATTTGACTCTTGTGAGAGGCCCTGAGACCTGTGACCCAGCTTTGGAAGCGGGAACATAGTTTAGTGTACTCTTTGTAATTGTTACTGCACAATTAGAATCTTTTTAGATATTTAATACTGAATAAAAATAGCATATTTATTATGTGCTAATTCGAACTATAATCTAACAGTGTTTCAAATGTCAACTCGATCAAACATCCAACCCTGTTTGGATTGGATGTTTGTTGAACAATCACGTCGAAACGTTTTAACAGATCGAGTTGACATTTGAAACACTGTTAGATTATGGTTCGAATTAGCACTTAATATGCTATTTTTGTCAAAGGACAATAACAGGAACGGGCAGTTCCCGTCCCTGTCGCGGGTATAACCGCGGAACACTGCTAGTAATAAATAATAATTGTTGAAGTTTTTAATTCAGTCACAATTTACTGTTTTTTCTTTCCAGGATTATCTATCCTTTAGTAGACGAGGTCGACTACAACCTCGTTGTTGGCGTCCGCGTTCCTTTTGAGTACAAGACGTCTATTTTGTACCCAGTGGTCTACTTTCTAGTGATGCTGGCTTTCGTACAGATAGCACATTTTGTGATGATCACTGACGTCATCATGCAAGCGCATTTGATACATCTCTTATGCCAGTTTGCTGTGTTGGCTGACTGCTTTGAGAATATTTTGATAGATTGTCAGGAAGGTCTGGAAGGTGAGTAAATGTTATGAAGTTAAAATCACTCTTTAAAATTTTATTTGGAATTGATGTGACCTGTAAGTATTTGGAGACGACAAAAGCACTAGCACATAGATAACTTTTATTATATGTTTTAATTTAATTCTTTATTTATGGACATATAGATGACGTCACAGACTATATAATACCCCTAATTTACGAGGCTTTTTCATTATACCTAACAGGTCACTATATTTGAAGTAAGTATTATGTTTCTTGGAAGATCGGAGTAATACAAATATTTAATTTATACAATAGTAGCTGACCCAGCGAACTTCGTTCCACCATACATATTTTTCGTCAACATTTTCAAAATGTTTCTGTTATACAAACCTTGTCCCGATAATAAAAAATACATAAAACAAATAATCATCCAATTTGGTGCAGTCATTCAAAAGTAATGAGCGTACCTACATACATTTCGAAGATTCATTTCTATATTTTTGTATATTATAGTATATGACGTAATAATGTATTTTCTAAGGAAACAAATCGGATCACTTGGACATAAATAAAAAAATTATAATCGGTCGATAATAACATTAGAGAATGATTCAGGGGCAGAAGTAGGTACGAGTAAGAGAAAGGAGGAAACACACGTTAGTACATAGTAATATAAAGTTTTTACTTAGTTTAATTGTTACTGTATTCACTAAATTACAACACTCATTTTTAATACATTTTAAATCGACCGCATCTCAGCTGATGTTAAGCGATGATGGTGACGACGACGATACCATGAAATGGGCTTACCTCGAAGTACCACTATCGACTTGACGACTCCCAGAATATACCCCTCTCAGATAACCCATCATTCTAATTGATTTAGAAGCTCTTGTTGAGAAAGTAGTGTCAATCTTTTTGGAGTCAAACTTCTTTTGGCGTGACATCGAGAGATTTTTCGTGGGCTGTGAATTGAAGTCTAGCGTCACGCTCGGGAATGATAACAAATCTTCGGGTAAACTCGAGACCATTGCTATTGGTCATCTAGAAACTCGTCAGCATTTCTAGGCGGCCATGCTTATGGCCACGCCCTCCGGTTTCACCCGCGTATTTTCCAAAATCTATCAAATTCTGAGTTTATGTTTATATATATATCATAAATATGTTTATATATATAAATGTTCATTTCTATCGGCGGTTCTTATGACTGGCTTTTTAAGTTCTGTTCTTTAGAACGTCAACCATTAAAGCAACGTCGTGTTTGAACATGTCAGCGGGCGTTATACGTAACCCACTGCTCAATTTATTTATTTCGAAGCCCACCTCATCTGTCAAATCGCTCTCCGTCATACAACATTAAGTACAGTACAACCAAAAGCTTTTTTCAGGTATTCACACAAATCAACTCGTATATAACCGTAACTTTGCTGAAAAGTACAAGACGAGATTGGGGAACTTAGTAGAACAACACAAACTCATTCTATCGTAAGTACATTATACTTTTTGCTCTAGTAACATTATATTTGAAGGTTTGAAGGGCAATGTTTCCAGAGAAATTACAGGGCTTAGAGAAATAAGATCTTAGATCTCTGGGTGACGAGCGCAGTGCAGTGCTAGGTAATGATTTGGACTCTTCGTGTTCCAATAGCTGCGTGTCACTGTGCTGTTATGTGTCAGGCATGTTGCTTACCATCAGGCACATGTCCTGATCGTCTCGTCACACCTTATTTACAAAAAAAAAAAAAAAATATTCAAATTCTAGATTACTCATAGTCTTTCATTAAGTTTATATCTAGCATTTATGTTAAGTTTTTTAAATAGAACTGAAAATCGTGTGATTAAAATTAAAACATATTAGCACAGTAAACGAAAACTGGTGATAGATCGTCCTAAGCTCTGTTTTGTTTGGAGCTCTGTAAAAACTTATTATTTGCCAAGACCGACTACTTGACAAATTCACTAAGTAGGTATTCAATGCACTGTTGTTGTAAATCTTTTTTAAGAAATTAACAGAAACCGCGGGACGCTGTTAGAATGAAAATAATTGAAACGTTTAATCCTACAAAATTATTTGTGTGAAAGTCGGGAAGTTGGTTGCTCAATCAAGTCAACAAATGTTGAGAAAGTTTACTATTTAACTATTTATTCCTCACAATTGATGCTTAAAGTACCTACGATAGAACAAATAATTTCTATTTTAAAATTCATGTTCAAGCAAATTTTGTTTTTTTACCGAATTTGTCATAATTTGAGCACATTGAAGTCCACTTTTGAGTAATTTAACCGAAATACCATTTCTACATAAGTGAACACCTTATTATATAGAGCAGAAATGTCCATACCTCCGATGTGAAATAAAAAGATTCGAATGAATCTTGAATGGATTTACATCCCGGTTTATGCCACTCCATTTGACATGCGTAATCCGGAATGTTGGGAACGTGTTACAAAATCTAAGCGGCTGTGGATTCTGTGGCTTTTTATTGAGATTTATGACATTTTCCAGTCATACCATGAATTTGAGAAATACGTTGAGCGGACCGATGTTGGGACAGTTGGCGTCTAGTAGTACTCTGATTTGTTTTAGCGGATACCAGATTATTACGGTTGGTACACATTTTTATTGTATATTCTAGCCTGTAAACGGCTATTACGCTACTGATATTAGGTACGCTGTATAAAGTATTATCAGCCGAATGATGTGTCAAAGCGTGACTTCAAGATAATGAACGACGGTTAAGTTATTTCGATATTGTTATTCGGTACAAGTATAATAGATAAAGCAATTAAAGAATGAAAAATGGGTGCAAGAAGCTGAAACATGCTTCCTCCCTATTCACATACCAACCAACCCAAAAAAGTTGTTAAAATAGGTCGAGTGATGGGTCATTAAATAACGAAATTAAAAAACGAACACAACGACTGGAAAAGTCGTTGTGTTCATTTTATATCATGGTATACATATTAGGTATGTATATTGTACTAGGTATATACGAGTATCTTATTGTTTTATGAAACGCAAATTGAAAGTTCTAAGAACATAAAAGTTTGTATTATTAAGTCATACATACGAGTACCAACAAAATTCTGCTTCACGTGTTGCTATGCTCTGTGTTCATCATTCATCCTATTTTCTGTTTCAGACGATCACAGATAATTATGCGCAAGGAATAATGAGTTTGTTTTACTTGGGATACAATACATTTGAGTTGTATATTATTTGTCGATGGTGCGAGGAAATTACGATTAAGGTAAGTTTTTCAACTATATCTACGATTAGAAAAGTATATCTGTGTAGAATTTAGAAAAAGATCTCCTGGGAGAAGAAGAAAAATATCTGAGAACTCTGAATTTCGAAAGATAAAGGGTAGCCACATGTACTTTTCCACATTTTAATCTAAAATCCGATTTTCAGTTTGATTCGTTCAGTTTTCACAACCAAATATTACGGAATTAGTCAAACTAAAATTGGTGATAAAGATTCTTTAGTTTTAGCCACAAATGTAGAGTTGAAGTTAGATTCGTTAGTGCTTGTCGACAGGCCTTCTAAATAAAGTCGTTTGTTTTGTTTACTCTATCTTTGGACGTACCTACCTAATAAATTTTAATTCGAGACATTCAGTTCTTCGGTTCAGTGTCTCCCCATCAAAAGTATAGGAGTGCCAAAGAGTACCGCCGGAGATGGATGTTGAAGTGAAAAATAGATCTGATTTGTTCAGGCGTGGAACCCACTCCCTGTGGGTCTTGACGCAGAGTCTGACTCGCTATGTGGCGATGTCACACGTCTGCCTGCCAAAAGTGCTATTCCGCCAAGGCATGAGATCTACGGGTAGAGGATTCGAAATATGACTGGGGTCCCGGGATCCCGGCTCTCGGGATCCCAGACATATTTTAGTCCCGAAAATTTCGAGATCAAATTTAATTAATCCCGGGATGTTCGGGATTGATACATTTTTTAAATATGTCAATAAAAATGTGCGTGAAATGAAACCGCATTTGACTGCCCTCGTGGCTTAGTGGGTAGTAACTCTGCCTGCGAAGGGTCGGGTCGTGTCGTCGTGTCGTCGGGTCGTCGAAGCCGAGGGTCGTGGGTTCGATTCCCACCCAGTGCAAATATTTGTGTGATCTATCTAATAATAATAATAATTGTAATTTCTCCCTGTAATTTCTCTGGAAACATACAATATATAATATTAGTATAATTTTATTAAACTTTCTTTTTCAAGATTTAAAACCTAAATATATCCTCGCAAAACCAATGGTTATGTTTTACTGTCTTTTTGTTACCACTTTAAATTACAAATACAATCCCGGGACTATACCGGGATCCTGAGATTAACAGTAAAAAAATAACGAAATTCCGGAATATAAAATCGACCGGTGTCGAATCCTCTATCTACGGGTGTTCGGAGAAGATTGCAGAGCATCTCCGATGCTATATAGCGAGGCATTACCGGTACCAGCACTACCCCGGCAAAAGAGGCCTCAAGAGCTAGAAGAGTTGGATGCTCTCAGTGCTGCTTATAGCGAGGCATCTAAAACTCTTCGAATCACCATATATGAGGCAAACTCCGACTCGTGGAGTCAGCTGCTGGATCATGGAAGACTACTGGCGAGGCGAAAGATTCGCTCTTGGGAGTCTCCCGTCATTGCCACGCTATAGCCGTGAATCTTGCTGCTAGTAGCCAAGGAGTGTCGTCACCTAACTAAATTACTACCTATCAATTAAGAGAATCTACAAATGACTGATAGATCACTACTATATAATAAAAATAATAGCCTTTATTTAACAATCTTATAAAACATGTGAAAAATACATAATTTAAGATTTGTTTCATTATGTGTCACCGGTAGTGAGATTGTTTGCGTCTTTGCAAAGGCCTCCCCAAGAGTTTGCCATTCTTTCCGATTCTGAGTCCTCCTTCTTCATGTAACTCCTGCCTCTTTCCTGGTTTCGTCTTCCCGTCTACTACGTTGTCTTCCCTTTATTCTCTTATTTTGTCTTGGGCACCATTCCGATGCGTCTTTAGACCATTTTTCTTTCTTATCTCTGATCATATGGCCTGCCCACCTCCATTTTGATTTATTTATACAATATGCTACATCATTGATTTTAGTTTGTCATCTTAGTGTTTTTAGCTTGACTTTATCTTTTAATTTAACGTTCAGCATACTTCGTTCCACACTGTGTTGGCATATTTCAAGCTTTATTATATTCTGTTTTGTTAGGCTCCATGTTTGACACCCATAAGTCAAGACAGGTAAAATACACGAGTCGAATATTTTTTTCTTTGCTTTGAGTGGTACCTGAGGGGTTTTAAAGACTTCTTTTAAGGACCAGTATCGTTTCCAAGCTAACTGTGTTCTATTGTTTATTTCTTTTGTGGCTAAGTCATGTGGAGAAATAATTAGGCCGAGGTATGTATATTCTTCAACATATTCAACGATGTTTCCATTCACCATTATAGTTACTTTGTCATTATTTGTCATTAGTTTCGTTTTCGTAACGTTCATTGAGAGTCCAACTTTATCACTTTCGTAAACTAGCTGTTGTAACATCTCTTGCAGGCTTCCTGGATTTTTCGACATCAGAATTAGATCATCTGCAAATCTTAGATGGTTTAAATTCCTTCCATTGATGTTAAGTCCATATTAATCCCACTTGAGTCTTCTGAATATGTATTCCAATACTGCTGAGAAAAGTTTAGGTGAAAGCGGATCCCCCTATCTAACGCCTCTTTTAATAGAAAAATACTGTCCTTCTCTTTCTGTTCGTATTTTACCATTCATATCCTTGTATATATTGTATATTAGTCTTATACATTTGCTTTCGACTCCTTGAGTTGCCAGCGCTTCCCATATTTTTGAATGTTTCAAAGAGTCGAATGCTTTGTTGTAGTCTACGCATGCTAAATAGTATGTAATACCATACTCGTGACATTTCTGAATAACTTGTTTAATTGTATGTATATGATCAATTGTTGAAAAATCACTGCGAAAACCAGCCTGCTCTCTCGGTTGGTTTTCATCCAGAATCTTCATTAAACGGTTAAGCAGTACTCTCAGCTTTTTCTTCAGGTTTTCAGCTTTTTTAAGTTCTTTTTCGAGATTATCATATTTTTCCTGAATACTTGTATTGATCTTTATTTTTTTAGGTTACATTTCAAAGATTCTAGAATATCTCCAGCGATTGGCAAAGTTATTGGTTTCTTACTACTTCGGATATCTTTTCTCGACTTTTTTGGTTCGGATGTGTTTATGTGTCCTCTTAGCATTCTGTGATCAGTGTTATAGTTAAGTTCGTTTACAACATCAATGTTTGAAAAAAATCTTGGTTTGTTTGTTAGAATAAAATCTATTTCATTTCTTGTTTTGCCATCTGGTAACATCAATGTCCATTTTCTATTGTGGTTTCTATTAAAGTAACTATTCATAATGTGTAGGTCATTTTCTAGTGCAAAGTTTATCAGTCTTTGTCCATTATCGTTTCTTTTTCCAGTTGGGTAAGGACCTCATATATTGTTCTCGTTTTTATTCCTTTTTCCAATTTGACTGTTGAAGTCTCCCATTATAATAATTGTTTTACATAGTTGTGGCATAATTTGATTGAGCTTGTCGTTTTTTTTCTGTTCCGGTTGTCGTAAAAGAAACAGTGTTATTTAAGTGCTCCCAGTTTTTAATTAAAAACGAGTGAAAACCACCACGATTCGCAACTAGTTACATAAATCGAAGAACAAGAACTAAAAACACAACGAATTAACATAACAAAAACGTTCAAACACAGAAACCCACTAAAAACATTCAAGACAAAGTGAGATTACAATATTAGGTTAGAAAACAAGACTCCATTAATTTAATTTAGTGTCACCATCTAAAATAAATAATTGTTTCTGAATACCCTCATTGAATATTGGAAAACCAGACCAAGAGTCATTTTGACATTTGACATAGTGGAGTGGTGCCAATATTGTACAAAAAAGTAACTGCGTTCCGAAACATAATAAACACGCATATTATATTTTTAGCACAGTAAAGTGATACCAGTTTGCAATTTAAATTTCCAAATTTACCACCACTAGAAAAATGGATATCGCCGGTATGTCGGAAGACTTCAGGAAACTATTTTAAATGATGAAAATTGAAATGGAAAAACAAACGTCAACAATTACACAGAACGGAACTACCACTTTAATGAATGCAATTGATGAAAAAATACAGCCGATATTAGAAGAAAATAAAAGCTTAAAAATTGAAGTGCAAACATAAAACAAAAAATTCAATACCTAGAGGATGCAAACAAGAAAAACAATTTAATACTACATGGTGTTAAAGAAACCGAGAACAATTACGAAGAACTATTAAACTTAAAGTAAGTAAACAAAGTAATTAATACTTTGAAAAATGCAAATGTTTCCATTGAAAAATATGAAATAAATAGATATCACAGACGAAACGTACACAAGAAGGGAAATTAGACTTATACTAATCTCCTTAATTTCGTAACAGAAGAAAATAGAAATATTCAGGAATAAAACCAAAATGCCAGAGAAGACTTACATTACAGAAGATTTTTCAAAAGAATCTATGGAGCTTCGTAAAAATTTACAAGCAAGAGTGTTAGAGGAAAGAAACAAGGGAAATGATGCTTATATTAAAAACAATACACTTATAATAAATAGAAAACAAGAAGCTGAGAAAACGAAAAGGGAGTCTTCACAATCTCCTATTCATACCTCAACGAATCTCATAGATGGAACTAAAAGTATCTTAGCTCCACCAAAATTGCACAAACAGGATGCATTTGCTTACATGAGAGCCAGATCTCATTCATTGACAGAAAAACAAACCAAACAACTTAAACTATAGGAATTACTAGTCACCGGAAAACCGAGAAAACCGAAAAATACAAAAACCGTAACAACAAATAACAAAAAGATCCACCAATACGGCAGGTCACCGTGGGGTGATAGACCACAACCCCCATTTGCTTGCAGCTGAAAAAATTAACAAATTAACACATCAAAATCAAAATTTACTTAATACAACACAAAAACTTAGAAAGTAACTTAATTTAGCTACACTTAATACCAGATCAATCAAATCACATGAAACCTTATTAGAATTAGAATATGCATTGGAAACTGTCAACTGAGACATTATTGGAATAAGCGATGTGAGAAGAGCGAATGAACAAACCGAGGAACGTGACCAATATATATTGTATAATATAAATGAAAAAGCTGGAATATACGGAGTAGGATTTATGATTAAAAATACTTGAAAAAATAAATTATAGAATTTCGAGGAATATACGATCGAATCGCCATTTTAAATATAATACTCCCTGGATACAAAGCACCATTCTCAATTGTACAAATATATGCTCCAACAGAAGTCACCCAAAAAGATATCAAAGATCACTACTATACCTGTATTTTATTGTTAACAAAGTTTGTAATATTTACCTTATACATATGTATCAATTGCAGAGTCATAAAATCGGTGAAGCAATATATTCTTCTGGGTGGGAGACAATGTCGACGCTCCCAGGTGTAGGATCTACCGTGAAACTGGTCATTGCTCGGGCGCTAAAACCCCTCGTGTTCACTGCTGGGGGCATGTACCAACTGTCGCTTTCCTCCTTCGCTACTGTGAGTAAAATTGGTTTATTATTTTCGACATCTTATATTTAAGTCATATAAACATATTACGACTAGAAGTAGCCGACATTGCTATAAATGTTTTTATCCAGGTTATTAGTGGTAAGAATATCTGTTTAGACAATCATTATTGACAATACCGGCTTACTTTTTTCCTTTTAAATAGCTTCTGTGTTTACTGTTTTACTATTTATTCCTCAAAATTGATGCTTAAAGTATCTACCTATGATAGAAGAAATAGCTTCTATTTTGGAATTCATGTTCCAGCAAATTTTGATAGATGTAGCTTATGAAGCATTCCCGAGAGTTGTGAGGATCGTTTCCGCTAAAAAGTTGACGGACAGGTAACGAGGGATGCTCGCAGAAGTCAAACGAGTATTTTACTTCTACAGAGATAAAACTTCAAACGTTCACAAGACAGTATAATTACTATTTTCATATCACCTACCAACAACAACACCACTACGGTGGCAAACTCAAATACTCCATATGAAATCGATTGATTACATTATGATATGTAGGTACAAAAAATATCACAACAGGAATGATTATGGTAAAACAGCGTCATACGTCATGCACGGCTTTTCCTTATACAAAACAGTCATAACTATTAGATGGTAGTAAAAAAAAAAGTATAACAAAGTACATGAAGAAATTGTTATATTTTGTGATAATTACTTACCTACAATAGACTAGCTACCAGCTACTAGTAAAATATTTACGCTGAGTGTATTATTAGGTACAACCGTTAAAAAAATATTCTCGTAGCTTTAACTCTGCAGAAATATTTTATTCATTTGTCGGGGTCTTTGGATCGCTAACGAGACCCTGCCATCAAGCGCCGTCCCAGGCTTGGAACGACAAAAAGGCAGTTATTATAATTTATTGGTCATTTTTTGTTCACTCAGCGAAGGTATTTTCTTATGAAATTGGCCCTATTTTTCTGAAGATTCTTTCAGATTTCAGAGTAACCGTTTTTGTAGACTTTCAAGTTATATTTTGTATGCAAGTTGAAGGTGGGTTTAATCATCTAATGACAGTTTACAAAATTAATTGTCAGTGATTTTGAATCTTAATATCAATCTGACTATTTTCTTCTCCGAAATGAAATAAATATGTGCGTATATTTTATCAAACAAGCTAGCAAGATAAGAGGTATTGATCTCAACATTGTCATCGAGTATCCTTCTGATTACCGTTTATCTAGTATCATAAGATACCAACTCATATTTATATAGATAGTTATGCAACATTTATACCTAAAAATAAAACAAAAGGGTGGTTGAATTGATATCTTCATTTTTGGAAGTCGGTTACAAAAGATGAGTAGATGTACCTAAAATATTAAAATAAAATTACCATAAAGTATTTCACATAGTATCTTTACCCCTCAGTTTTACGTACCATCAGGAATCTTTTGTCCTGGCAGAAAAGATTCCTAATAGAACTGTTAACGTAATCTGGGAAACTTACAAACTATCCGTAGATAAATATAAATTTATAGCATTGACGCATTCATTTATGGTGGTTGTTGTTTCTAATAGAAACATACTGTTATAAATAAAATAGTTCATAATATGACCAATATTTTATCACAGAAATACCCATAGGTAATTCTATGATACAATGAATTTAACCTACTTAGGTGAAGGATAAAATTTGGGATGATAATGGAATTTTATCCGCTTGATACACTGGCCGCTTTTCGCGTTTTACAAATTTGGCGGGAAAACGGGTGCCAGGTTACATAAGTGCGGTGTTTATGTTTCGGCATATTTTATGAAGTGCCGCCTTACTTTTACCGTTTGAGCCATTTACTCTCAAGAGCGTTTCAAGACGCTTCTAGCGGTATCATTTATTTATAATTAATGTACTTAAAATGTAAACTAACATTTTTCTAGTAGTAAACTATGATTTCTCAAGTAGTCTAACAACTATAACTTTAATAATTTATAAGGGAGGTAGTGGTTTTAGGGGTTAAAAGTGTTGTATACGAATTAACAAACTCGAAACACCAAAAAAACTGTATTCGATTGCACAAATTATATTTTTTTTATTTTTTTCAATACGCGGGACCATTTTCCCGCCAAAAATTTTAGATTTTGTTTTTTTTTTTTAATTTTACAATTTTTCAATGCAAATGAACTTTAATTTTAATGTGGGTTGGATCAAAATAAAGACCGGTTCAAGTAGACGCCATTAAACACAAATTTATCGGTATACCTACCCAAATAAAAACACGAAAAAATTTTTTCCCGCCAAAAACCCAAAACGCAACTTTAATTTTAATGTGGGTTGGATCAAAATAAAGACCGGTTCAAGTAGACGCCATTAAACACAAATTGATCGGTATACCTACCCAAATAAAAACACGAAAAAATTTTTTCCCGACAAAAACCCAAAACGCAACTATAACGTTTAATAATAAATAATAATTATAATATAATAATTAAATATACGTTTGTTTGTTGTCGTCATTAACCAAGTTTTTGGGTACTATATTACACGCCGGTGTACAGAATGGAACAAATTTATAATCCGAAAAAGAATAGTGTTTATGTACGTAATAAAAAAAGAGTTGCTGACTAATTACAGTTTTATTTTCATTTTCAGTTAGTGAAGACTTCGTACAGCGCCCTCACAGTTTTACTTCGTTTTCGTCATTGACAAGATAAGAAACATATTTAAAACAAGAAAAGATGTGTGGTGTTAAATAAGAATATAATTATTAACCTTACCTCTTAGTAATAAAACACGGTTGCAATGGTGGCCACGAACGAACTGACTTTTATTTATTTTAAGTACAGACCATATCGACAATTAATAGGTACAATATTCCTTCATAGATGGCGCCACTCTGTACATATTAACGAGAACTTAGGTATCCTATTTATTTTGTTATATGTACATATATATATTTAACATTCCCTTTTAAATTCAGGAGAATATGCAGCAATTGGGATTAAATATATTTAGCACTAGAATCCAGTGAACATTTTGCTGTTACGTCTACATTAAATTTCATGATGTTACATTTCGGTTGATTATTAAGGTATCTATAGTTTCGATTGATAAAGTTCGCACAACATAATTAGAAACTTGGTCTATCATGTCACTCAAGTCGTGTCACTTCAAAGGCCAATCATATTCTGTTGTCTGTTGTAAAATGTGTAGAAAGAATAATTAATTGAGAATCTGTTCCCATTTTTAAGTCCGTTATTTTAATATATTTTGTGACGTTACCGTTGCCCACTAAATGTCCCCTCGGCTGGGACTCACACTTTCCCACATACCTTCTCTCACAAGGAGAGAATCAATGCCACAATTCACCACACTAAATGTAAATTTAAGCACGGATTATAAAATCGGAGGTTCATTTGTTTTAATATAGAATGACGGGACGAGCAAAAACATGGTTATTACAATTTAAAATCTCTTCGAGATCATCTGACAACAGAAGTATCTATAATTTCTGTAGTAGGTGTTAAATCAAATAGTCAGCTATTTGTATCATTCAGTGAGTATCATTCAGAGCTAGTTAATGGCACTCTTTAGTAAAGACCCTAGGCTGTTAATTGAACGGGCGCTTAAGCTAGTTGGCTGCGACATTTACATAACTATAAATATTTTTTTATTAAAAACTCACAATAAGTCACCTGAAAAATGTTCAATAGCCACATTGTTTTGATTTGAAACAATTCGAAAATTACATTTCTGAGACTTACTATCTACCTACCCATCCTATCCTACTAATATTATGTCAATGTGTGGATGTTTGTTGCTCAATCAAGTCGTAACGACTGAATCTGAACGGATCCGGCTGAAATTTGAAATAGGCATAGGTAGATTATAATCTGGAAGAATACATAGGCTACTTTTTATCCCAAAAAATAACAGGAACTATAACTACCCCGGTAACACCGCGGGGCGCTGCTAGTATTATTATAAATATTGAAGTTTGGATGTTGAGACGTCTATGTTTGCTGCTCGATCACGTCGCAACATATGACAGGATCGGGTTAAAGTTTGGAACACATTTAGATCATAGTCTACAATAACAGATAGGCTTTTATTCCGGGAAAAATAACGGAAGGAAGCACTACGCGGGAAAACCCGCGGGGCGATGTTAGCAATAAAATAAAATTTGGTTGAAATAAACAAAACAAACCGGGCCGTGACGGTGATCCCCTGAGACCCATCAATATCAATACAACCGTTGCGACTGATCTCCCGTGACCCGAAAATATATCTATATTCACAGAATTTGTGCTCTAAGTATCCGTATATGCCAAAAAGGATACATGAAAGGTTTCGTGTTTCATTATCGATATTTTTTTACATAGCCTACCCTTCATTATAACCAGGTAAGCACTAATATTTTGTTACTGTTCATTCCGCTTGAATTTTATGTTTAATAATTGAATTTTCTCGAAAAAAAACAAAATCCGAGTTTAATTTAAAATTCAACTAAGAGACTACTAAATTCCACAATTTCTATGATAATGTCATCCAGTTAAAGGTAAGCAATTTTTTTGTTATAGTTGATATTTTACGAACCACTTCACTGATTTCAATACAAAAAAGTAGTCAAGTGCGAGTCGGACTTGCCCATGAAGGCTTCCGTAGCAGCAAGTAACATATGTAATATAATCGTTCTTGTAGTTCGTTGTTACTTTAATCAGTGTTTTAACAATACGTAATTATGACGTATTAAAATGAAACTACTTACCTACTAGATCTCATTCAAACCAATATTTTAGAAGTTACGGGGAGGACACATTTTACCACTTTGGAAGAGTCTATCGCGCAAACTATTCAGTTTAGAAAAAAAATGTGTTAGGAACCTCATTATTATTAAAAATGTTAGGAATATTATTTTTGACGACCTATCCATAGATAACCCATACGTATGGTTTTTTTTTTTAGTTTCAGTTCTAAGTAAGGGACACCCCTAAAATGTATTGTTTTTTTTCTATTTTTTGTATGAAAATCTTAATGCGGTTCACAGAATACATCTACTTACCAAGTTTCAATACTATAGTTCTTATAGTTTCGGAGAAAAGTGGTTGTAACATACGGACGGACGGACATACCGACATGACAAATCTATTAGGGTCCCGTATTTTGCCATTTGGCTACGGATCCCTAAAAAACTACTAAAATCGATTCACAATAGGCGGACCTCACGCGTAATACATACAAAATAAACTATTTTCGTACAAAAAATTAAACGGACTTCAATACCACAAATAGGCACTCAAAAGCGAAAAATAAACTAAAATCATTATTATAAGCGCTACTCACTCATCTATTTGAAGTCGGTGCCAGCCAAATCTAACAGGTAGTGGATATATACTACTTACCTGTGCCTACTTACCATGTGCCTACATACCATCAATCTACTAACTTTTTGACCTGACTGGCACCGACTTCAAATAGATGAGTGAGTAGCGCTTATAATGATGATTTTAGTTTATTTTTCGCTTTTGAGTGCCTATTTGTGGTATTGAAGTCGGTTTAATTTTTTGTACGAAAATAGTTTATTTTACCCTTTTTAGTGTACAAGAACAAAATTAAAAATTTTGATTAACCCCCGACTACCTTGGATTTGTTATCTGTACAACATTCTACTAGTCAAGTCCTTTCATTTGATACCCATATAAGGGAGTTGTGAAAAAAGAAATGTATTTCGGCATTTTGTGGTAGCGGCCATCTTAGATTTTTGTTATAGTGTTCTACTAGTCAAACCCTTTCATTTGATACCCATATTGAGGTAGGTTGTGAAGAAATATTTTGACCACCATTTTGTGAAGGCGGCTATCTTGAATCGACATTAACCAGACATAGCTAAAAACATCCGCTAGGGTATTAACCTTGAAATAAAAAAAAACGCATCGAAATCGGCCCATCCGTTTGAGCTCTACTACGGTGCCAAAGCAGACAGACAGACAGACAAACAACGACGTCACTTATAACACCCCGTTTTTGGTCGGGGGTTAAAAACAAGTTTTTATTAAAGCATTTACACAACTTTGTATGGACAGGGTCGAGCTTCATAACTTTTGTAAAATTTACAACTATGTCATCCAGAAAATTGTACGCAAATTTCAGTTTTTAGTTCATATTTCAAAAACCACTTGACCGATTTCGATAAGATTTATATGGGACTATTCGGAAAGCATACCCATCTGAACACAAAAAGAAATTTTAAAATCGGTGCAGAGGTTCTCGAGAAATCAGGTAACATACATAAAAAAAAACATAGGGGTCGAATTGATAACCTCCTCCTTTTTTTGGAAGTCGGTTAAAAACAGCGAATAGAGAAACTTCTCCTTCTTTGTAAGTAGGCTAAAATAAGATCTATACATAAAATGAGGGTGTAAGTGCTCACTTTCTGTACATTAAAGATATTCCAAAAAAGATTTTCAAAGGCACTCTCTAATTTACACTGATGATAAATTCTATTTCACATCTGTCCGTGTGTAGCCCCCCGCAGCATGCCGAAACTACTAATCCTGATTGTGTGCTTTGTCCTTAATTGTTAATTAACCATAGAAGCCTTTTCGTCATCAACAAATAGACTTCGCCAGAACAAATTGTTATATTCAACATATTGGATGTACTCGTATTTGTTATTGAATTGCTTCACTGTGTGAGTCTATGTATTTCCGAAATGGCTACGGTTTTTTTATAATTCTACAATCCTAATTTTATGAAATTATTAAGTACATAAATTTATAATTTTCTTGAAAATGTGCTACTACGAGTAAATATATTATATACCAACCGCAATCTTCCGTGATCTGGACATACATGTTTGAGTATCGCCCAATTTCAAACATTTAGGCTATGTTACAAAGTTTTCAAATTTTTATAGCAAATCATATTGATACAGTAATTTTCGACGTTTGAGATATCAAGAATAAAAAATTAAAAATTGAATATCGAATTCAAGTTTGATAAGTACAGCGGTAAATGCCTTCATTTAACAAAATAAACAAGCTTAGCTTGTAGACAAAGTCAAATTGAATAGTCGAAAAAATAAATATCTATAAATAAATTTTTAGTCGTTGTATACACTAGGTTTTTAGAATAGTGACATGAAGTAAACATGTGCTACAAAAACATGATAAATGATTTAAATAAATGTAAAATTTGGTAAATCTAAAGAACAGTGGGTAAAAGCTACTAAATATTACAACCTGCCCAACCCCTCCCTTATCAAATATGCACCATTTTGACCCCAGTTAGATTCGAATTAAGCTAGGTTAATGGAAACGGATTGCCTTCTGATCTACAATTAATTACTAGTTTCATATGTCATTACTAACTTAGAACGGTTATAAGAGAACATCTACGAATGAAAGTACCAGATACCTTAAAGCCGTAGGCGCAAAAATTTGGGCAGGATGAAGGTAATAAAAAAAATATGGAAGAAAATAACTCATACGAATGCTTTAGATCAAGCCAGTGGAGAATTGGAGATAGCGTTTTTTGAAGACGTTTATCGTGTTGCTTATGCAGCAGGTAAGTTAAGAAACTTATTTTTAATATGATAAGACTTAACAAAGTCCACCCCGGGGCATACCTCACCTTTGCTAGTTATTCTACCGCCAAATAAATTTTCAGCTTGCCTCAAATAGCTACCCAAAATTTGCTGCCATCTCTCGGAATACTAATGCTACGTTAGCACGTCAGTGAAAAAGCTCATCACGAGTAAAAAAGTTTTCACTTCAAAATAAAAAGATGGCGTGTGACTGTCTGATAATCCAGAAATTTTTTGCAAATATCCGATAAAAAGCCTGTTTTACGCCGAATCTCTCAGCCTGGAAAAACCTCAAGTAGGTACAGCAATTACCGGCCCTCCAAGTAAGCGTGGACGGCGAAGCAAACCTTTATCCTCATCCATTCTGATTCAATCTGCGGCCAGTCAGGTGGAACCAAATCCGTAAAGGGACGGAGGGATCGGCCGGTGGAACCAACGTACTGTGATTCGATTGCTTTGTCTGCCCTGTGGATAAAGAGCATTGTTATTAGGTGTGTTGTTGGGTTTTTAGATCCACGTGGAAATGGTTTTCAGCTGGATTCAATATCAATTTTGCAAAAGAACCGAGTCCTTTTAGGCGAGAACCACGTATAGTTTTGTTTGTTTTACTCTTTTCTCAGGCTCTATTTGGTATCAAATTGATTCAAAATAAAAGCAGTGACACCCAGAGATAGAGTAGTTCGTTTCAGTAACTTGATTAGAGTGATTAACTCGAAACCTATTTCAGGTTTATCCAGAAGTGACCGGAGCGTTATGTACTTGATATACAGCACCGTAGTGAAAGTAATGATCGGCCTTTTAATATGCGGTGAGGTGTGGTATGTAGGTACGGCAACACTGAGTTTGGATGAGTTCGCTGCCAGTGTCAACGTCATCGTTATACAGACTATCACACTGTACAAAGTTAAGAATATGGTACGTTCAAAGAATTGGAATTGTATCAATTAAAGAGCATATTGTATATATTCTAATATATGTGTGTGTTGTCTTGTGCTCGTCCTGTAGTTAGAACTAACCCCTTTCTTTTTCAGAAAAGGGGGAAAACAAAAATACAAGAAATACATTCAACAAAAGTTACCGTACACCAATCTCCCCGTTTGGCGGTCTATCTTTCTACGTGACATTTGCGAAATTGTGAGGCTAAACCACAATAAAAGCCATAAACCAAAAGTTGAAGTTGAATAATTAAAGAGCATATTATTCCCATAACGGTCATAGAAGTCGTCTTTATAATGACGATTGTTATTTGATATGAGGCATTCTTAGACTCGTCATCTAGGAGAAAAAATGTACATTCTCATTGCGCTATACTATATCTAGTATTCTATAGTAACTAAGAATGCCTTTGTTTGGATCAACGTATTGCAATTCAGCATAGCAGTACTGTCAGAACGCTGGCGATGTTTTCAACCGCTAGTAGGCTTGACAATTTTCTATGCCTTCATCAACCAATGCATAATAGGGAATATGCATGCATTTTTTTTATATTTTTAATTCACTTTTTACATTATTATAACACAATAAAAAATATAAATACTCTTGTAAATGTACAAATTGATTTTTAAAATAATATTTAAAATATCGATATAATTTGTCCAGTTTAAACGCCGCCATCTTTCCCGCGCCTGCATGACGTCACAGGCCACGACCTGTGTTTGTTTACTACAAGTGTTGCAGTTACTTTGTACCGATTTTTGAGTTGTACTAGCTAATCAAATGATGGAGAACACGACTTTTCTCTCTAACACTACTAGCTTAGTACGAATATCGACACCGTTAAAGCAGAAAACATGCCATGTGACGTCACATTTGGTTTCCACAGATAATGATGCGTTTCGCAAACTTGAATTTCCCGGGCCTATTTTGCTCTTTTTTAAATAATATTTTTTATAATTAATAACTAACTAAATAATAAAATAATTGTTTTGGCATAATGGCGGGACATTAAGGATTCTACGTAAAAAAAATCAAGCCTATTTAAACTACATGCATATTCCCTATTCAGATATGTTTAGTTTATGCTGTTAGTAAGATATATATTACAGTGTAGTTTTCATTGTTTTTTTTTTAAGTGAAAGCTTTTGGCGCGTCGAAGATTGATATTTCTTAAGCTCACGGTCACGCTCAGGGGTGACAAGATAAAATCGGGTAAACTCGGGACCATGACCATGATAATGGCCACGCCCTCCGGTTTCATCCGTGTATTTTCCACAGTACCTAAGCTATCAAATTCTGAGTTATAAGTTTTCACTGCTATCGGCAGTTCCTATGTCTGCCATTTTTTATTTGTTAAGGACGGATTATTTATTAGATACTTATAAGTTATAAGGATGCATGAAGGTAAAAGTCAGTAATAACTTGGCTTTTTGTTAAAGATAAACTACAGAGACTTTTACCAGAAGTTGGCGAAATCTATGGAAAATTCAAATTTTGATATAACAACGACGAAACGGAGACAACTAATGAATTTTTGGGCAAAAAGCCATGAGAAATATGTGAAACTTTTACTGGGTATAGGAAATTGCACGTTGGCGGCTTGGTAATTTTATTTTTATTTATTAATTTATTTCAGACTAAAGTCCATAAAAACTACAAATTCAAAATTGTTTTGTTATGTCAAAATAAAATTAAAATCAAACCAAATTAAATATACGAAGACGAAAATACACAAAACTTTTAAACATTATCCTAATCTAAATTTCGGTTTAGATCCGGAGTGCTCAATGAGTAGTCTGGTCCAATGCTGCATCATTGAGCAGTCCAGAGCCATCCACCGGGCGAAAGGCTGCAGGTAGATGTTAGGACTGCCCAACTTTCTGTAATAAATCAACAAGATATTTCAATGTGGTTATAAAGGTTCATCTTTTTGTTAAACGTACATCGATCGAAAGCTATTTGCTTTATTAACTTCTGACTCAATAAGTTAGAAGTCTAACATGTGTATCTGTGTCTGAGCCTATCTATAATACCATACTTTCCAAAGCAATTAATGTACCTATTTTGATTTAATTTTCTTTTAAATCTTTCGATGAACATAATTCTTCTGCTCTGTTTTATTCTCCGCATACCCAAGCAATCCACACTAAATGGTTAATTTCCATGCACGAATTTGAATGCATCGTCAAACCCCTCACCAGACAACGAGATAATCTTCTGCTTTTTAATAATTGTTTAATCTAATTCCAGGCTTTTGTATCCTTTAGTTGACGATCTAGATTACAATCTGATGTTGGGCGTCCGTTTGCCCTACTGCTTCGAGACTCCTATACGCTATTTTTTTCACTTACTTGATTGTTGGCATCGCTTTTAATTGCGTATCTCACTTCGTAATGGTGACCGACTTGGTGATGCAGGCTCACCTGGTGCCGCTAATATGTGAATTGTCAGTGCTCGCGGATTGCTTTGAGAACATTGTCTGTGACTGCTGCCGTGTTACAGGTTTGTGCAACAGCTTTTTAATAGTTTTTTTTGCGCGTGTTCTATCTAACTTCCAGTTTATATTTAAATTAGCGACCCGTTCCGACTTCGCTCGGATAATAACCTAGATACCGACACCTACCTAGATACTACAGCGCCATCTGACGCGCTGGTTTGTGAATCAAAACCACCCAGGGCACCACCCAAACGCATACAAAAAAATCATTCAAATCGGTCCAGCCGTTTAAGAGGAGTTCACTCGCAACACACGGATAGATGACATATATATATGTCGGGGAAACATTACTTTCATTAGTTTCTCAACGACATCGACAGGAGAGCCTTGTAATGGCATATAGGGCATATAGGAACCTTATCGTGGGCGTCTATGGGCTAGTGCTAGCATAAAGGAAAATCATTAAAGTCTTTACAATTTTATATTGCGTGTTGCAAGCACAAGCCAGGATTACAATAACATTTACGAGCAGCATGTTCGATGGCTCGATCCATTATTTTATCATATCAACTGTAGGTAGTAGCACACTCTTGTCTACAATACTCTCATATACATCGAGTACTCTCAGAGATTACTCCAAAAAACCCAACATATCGCTGCTCTGTCTACCATACGAATCAATAATGGAGTGTCAACACGACTACGCCAGACATTGATATTGACTTGCTCGATATTTAAATGAATTGTTTTGAATGAAAGTTTAATCATAAATAATGGTATCATAATAAGTGGGTGATAAGGAGGTTATGTCACTATAGCATGAAGGTTATGAACAAAATCCCTCGTAGGCACCCACATGTATATAAAGATAAGCAGTATATATATATATAATATCTACCCGAAATACTGATATTGTCTCAATTAACAGAAACAGTAAATCAGAAACGTTCACCATCGAGCCTGACGTTTGTTATGATCTTATCATCAATCGGTTTCATTTAAAAACATAGTTAACAAACAAAAAAGTTAAAGACTTTATTCGCTAAAGGCACCCTCAAATCTAGCAAATTCAGTTCAACGACACCTTTCAGCCAATACTTTTTAATGAGTGCAAATTAGGCAAGTCTAAATAAACCCTCAGTTTGAAACAAAAGGTGCAAATTAACGAATTCTTTTACAGGCGCTCACAGAGAAGATTTGACTTCGAACAATGACTTCATCAGAGAATACCTGAGAAGATTAGGGGCTTTGGTTGAACAACACAAGCTGATTTTAAAGTAAGTTTAGGACAAAGCCCTTTCATTGTTAACTACAGCTGATCAGGGCAGTCATTTTAGAGATATGTCTAATATACTATTTTATTGCTAGTGTATAAATTAGGTTTAACAAGGAATAATACCTTGTTCCTTCTTGATTGTCACTGACTAATAAAGAAACAGCGATATGAAAGAATATAAACAATTTAGTACTCGTAGATGGTAGAAACCCCGATCAGCTCGAACGTCGGCCTGTACTTTGTGTACTTAGAGAAAAGTATTAGTGCTTTTAGGAAGCACGAGAATGATACTTTGAGTCAACCATTTGAGTAATTGTATAAGAATACACCTGTAGTAATAACTCGTAAGAATATTGTCTGATTCTATTTTAATTGTAATTAATATTGTAAACAGGAAAATTTTTATGTTTGGATTTTTGGTTATATGTTTGTTTGTTTATCAACCTTACCAGATCGGATTGATAATTAGAACATGGTTAGATTATAGTCTGGGATAATATATTGTTGACTTTTTAAAGGCAATTATATACAGGATCAGTAACTGTCGTCAGTCGACTGTCGAGTCTGTGCTGACCTGGAACTGCCATCGTATAAATCGATTTCAAGTTAGTACGTCAGCACTGCTTCAATATTCCCGCTTCATATTTTCGGCCTCAGTCCGCTCCCCCTGCCACCCGCGCTAGCGCAACTGACGCCTTGTGAATTCTCGAGGCCAGTCGCTGCCACTGTATTGTACGGGGACCACACTGCGACTCGCACTGCATCACAAAATGACGCGAAAACTAAGCGACACGGAAAACTTGAGCTTATTCAACTATACCGCGATAATGAATGCCTGTGGGATAATTAATCACAAAATTATAGAAATAAAGAAATGCGTGCAAAATCATTACAGAATACTGCACGATTATAGAATTTAGCAGGGTTTGGCCCTACCGATCTATCACTATCCATTTTCTCACCCAAATTCTTTTCTCTTTGGATAATTGTTCTCCTAACATATCAGTTACTTCTTGCATCATGATAATAATAATAAATAATATAACATGATAATTCAGGCTAGAAAGGGTTTTAGAGTTGTACAAAATAAATCCAACTCTAAAATCTTTTCTAAGCAAATGCATGGGACAGTGGGTCACAGTCCTTCGTCAACCAGGTAGCGTAGACAGCTCGTTTGATTCGGAGGACTTAATAAAAATTGAAAGAGGCATTTTTCAGGGTGACAGTCTAAGTCCCCTGTGGTTCTGCCTAAGTCTGAATCCTCTCAGCACTCTGCTGAAGGATTCAGAGTTAGGTTAGGTTAGTCTTCGTAGAGGAGGTGAGGTTATATTTCATTTGTTGTACATGGACGACCTCAAACTTTTCGCACCGAAACGCCAAGACTTGTTGGAGCTATTAAAAACCACGGAGGTTTTTAGTAACGCCATCAAGATGGAGTTCGGTGTAGACAAGTGTGCGGTCATGCATGTATAGCGAGGGAAAGTAGTAAATTCAGAGAATTTACAACTTTCCGAGACTATGACTCTCAGATCTCTCTCCGAAGACGAGACGTACAAATATCTCGGTATGTCACAGTCATTGGGTATATCAGCAGATGACATTAAGAAATCGGTGAAGGAGCGCTTCTTGTGCCGGCTGACAAAAGTACTCAAAAGTCTTCTGTCAGACGGTAACAAGGCGCGAGCCTTCAACGGTTGGGTAATGCCTCTGCTGATATACTCTTTAACATACTGAGATGGACTCAGACTGAGCTCGACGCCCTGGACAGAAAGGTCCGTCAACTGCTCACAACACACCGAATGCTACACCCGCGCTCATCTGTTATGAGGCTGTATATCCCGCGGAAGTGTGGAGGTCGAGGCTTTTTAAATGCCAAGAACCTTCACAACCGCGAGGTATGCAGGGATTATTTCCGCAACAGCGAGTCCGGAATGCATCGCGATGTTGTGGCAGTTGACAGAAGCTTCACGCCTCTTTCACTGGCAAACGAGAACTGGCGTAAACCATCGGTGCTCAGCACTGATGATTGCAAGGAAGTGTGGAAGAGCAAGGAGCTGCACGGGCGATTCTATCGGGCCCTAACGGGACCCGATGTGAATCTGCTCGCGTCGGTGAACTGGCTACGCTTCGAGGAACTCTTCGGAGAAACCGAGGGTTTTGCCTGTGCAATTGCAGACGAGGTTATCAAGACGAATAATTACTGGAAATACATAATGAAGTACGGTACGGTCGACGTTTGTCGGGCATGCCGCCGTCCAGGCGAACAGACTTGCACAGACACAACCTAGTAGCCAGAATCATCCACCAGCAACTTGCTCTTCGACACGGGCTTGTCGAGTCCGAGGTGCCGTACTACAAGTAACTACCTGTGCCAGTTCTTCAAAATGGTCGTGCGCTACTCCACTGGGACCGCTCTATCATCACCGACAGGACTATTGTCGCCAATAAGCCTGATATCGTCCTGGTAGATCGGTCTCAGCGCCGAGCTGTGATCGTCGATATCACCATACCACATGACGATAACCTCGTGAAAGCCGAGAAGGACAAGTTTAGCAAGTACCTTGACTTGGCTCACGAGGTTACTGCCATGTGGAATGTTGATTCGACGAGCATAGTCCCGATAGTCATGTCAGTAAACGGTCTTATAGCGAAAAGCCTCGACCAACATCTTAGAGGCTTTCGTTAGACGATTGGGTCAAGGCTCAGATACAAAAAGCAGTCGTTTTGGACACGGCATGCATAGTCAAGAGGTTTCTGTCTCTGCAGCCTTAACCACCAGTAGCTTAACTCTGCCCCGGCATCCTGCAAGCGGCATTCTAGTTTTTAAGTTTTTTATGATCTTTAATTATTTTTAATATCTATTGTAAAATACTTAAAAAATAATAAAATAAATGAATATGTGAATAAATAATAAAAAATCCGCACTGACTTTACAAACGTGTGTACACTGAAAGAAATATTCTCGACTACTGACGAAATACTAACTGCGTCTAAATAACACGAGTCAGTTTTCGGCGCCAGCACTGGCGACATTTACTGACCCTGTGTAAAACTGCCTTAACATGGGAAAATCACGGGAGCAACATTGTTGAAAATTAGTGCTGCGAATATATAGGTACGTACTATAAACGTGAAGATATTTTTTAGATGAAAATTAGAGCGCACGCGGTACGAAGATCATTCGTAATAATATTTTATTTGAGAAATAGAATCCTGTCAATCAGTTTGTTTGCAGTTATTCCATGAATTTCAAACTAATACTGAGTGGTCCAATGCTGGGACAGTTGGCAGCTAGTGGCACTCTTATTTGCTTTGTCGGTTACCAAGCTATAACGGTAAGTCGTCCTTTTTTAAGGTGATAATTAAACTGTTTTGGTAACTCAGTCTAACTTTACGTCGTTTGTTTCAGAACATTTTGGATAACATAACGAAATGTCTCATGAGTCTATTTTATTTAGGGTACAACATGTTTGGTTTGTACATCATTTGCCGATGGTGTGAAGAAATCACAATTCAGGTTTGATACATATTATCCATCTCTATTGTTTTGTATTAAGGAATATGAACTACTAAAACTATCAGTTTTTGTAGTGGTAGGGCTTTTGTAGAGTCCGCCTGGAGAAGTAGAACATCTTTGCCAGTTATTCTACAACAAAGTAGTAATGCGCAATCGTAATTGTGTTTCGGTGCAATGTTTCCAGAGAAATTATAGGGTATAGAGACTTTTTTATCGTCTTAGATCTCTGGGTGACGAGCGCAGTGCAGTGCTAGGTTATGATTTGGACTCTTCATTTTACAATAGCTGCGTGACTGTGTTGTAACCGGCAGACGTGTTACTTACCATCAGGCGCATGTCCTGTGCGTACCATAAAGAGCACAAAATCCATGTAGGTGCGGTTTTTTTTTTTAAGTTCCTTAGTCAAAAATAAGTTCCGTAGTAAAATGTATTATTTATTATTATTTTTATTTTAGAGTCAAAATATTGGTGAAGCAGTGTATTGTTCGGGCTGGGAGTCGGGACTAACTTTGTTGCCAGGAGTAAGGTCTACCATACTCTTGGTAATCGCGCGCGCTAACAAACCGCTAGTGTTCACCGCTGGAGGAATGTACAACTTATCACTTCAATCATTCACAACGGTATTTATTATTATTTTTTAAATCTAGTTTTAGGACGTTGCGGCCTTAATTAAAAAAAAAGAATTAAATAAAAATAATTGCACATTTATGCAAATCATTTACTCTACGGCTAATGCGTGGCCTACATGTCGCATCTCGATTTGAAGACACTCAGATTGTTTCGCAGTTGTTGATTCTTTTTTTGTAGCTTGGTTTAACATAATGAACATAAAACATAAAACCCTGGATCGCCGCCGGCTGAATCTAATGGCATGTACTTTTTTACGTTACTAATACATCCATTTTGATAGAATATATGCAACAAAGACAATGAGATTCCCTTTTTTATATATGGGATTACTATCAAGCTCTGGGCTTGCTTGTACTGTTATTATTATAAACAGGATAGTCGATGATATACTCGTAAAAAAGATTTGTCGCACAGCCGTGTAAGAAAGCCGTGTAAAGCAGCAGCAAGACAAGGTGTAGTACCTGCAACTAGCAGATGTATCTTTATCTACTTTTAATAAGATATTAATTTTTAAACTATGCCTCAAAATAGGGACCAATTCCTTCAGATTATGAAAGTGATTGTACAAATTATATTTTTTCTCTTTGCAGTTGGTGAAAACTTCATACAGTGCTCTCACCGTTTTGTTACGATTTCGTCACGAATAACTAAATCTACTTGCAGAATTTTTCGTGTAGTGGTAGGTTAGTATAGACTATAGGGGTATGCTATAAATACACACTTAAATAGACACACAATGTCATTCAATAAATAATAATGTATAGTGTCTACCACACAAGATCAGCGACCGAACCAATGGCGCTATATCCATTTAAAAGCCATTTCTAAATTGACCAGGCCAGTGACGGGTAGCGTCGTCATCGGTACAAAGGGCTGGCTCCGCGATCACCAACGCGCCTGCCAAGCGTGGTGACTACGGCAAATACCCTGGCGATATGAAACTGCCCCCAGTCCCTGGCGCTCCGCTAATTCCAGGCTCTGACGCTGTTGGATGGCCTCCCCCACTAGATTAGATGGACATATGACCTCACAAAGGTCGTTTGAAATCGCTGGTTACAGATTGCGCAGGATCGTTCGTTGTGGAAACCTAGGGGGGAGGCACATGTTCAGCAGTGGACGTCTTGCGCCTGATAAAAATGATGGTGACAATTCAAGATCAGGCTTTGCACGCCAATTTATTATAGCAAAATCTAACATTTTTTTCTAATCTTTGAAATATTTACACGTCATTAATAGTTTTTGAAGTGAAACTTCTTTATCGGCGTTGGAAAAAAATTTACATTTTTCGGTTACGCGTCACATTTTTCCGTTACGCGCCATCTTTTTTATTTGAAACACAATAGCGACGTGATAAATAATATATCAATACTAAAGTGATCAACAAAATCAAAGGCTTTATTTTAATTCTAATTCCAGTGGATTTTTAACAAAAGTAAGTAATTATATCTCTTTTTCTAATACTTGGGTGGGATTGTGGTATTTATTTTTTTAAATTTAAGATATTTAAGGTTAACCTCAGTTTCTGATTGTAACTATCGGTCAATGTATATGATTTCATTAAAATGGTATTTATTAATTACGTGTGTACACTAGTACATGCACACATTTTTTTTTAAGCATTTGATTGAAAAAAGGTTCTGATTTTGCAAACAAGATTGGAAAGTTGCAAATAAGTAGGTACACAAAAACGTTAAGATTGTAGATATTTATTTCTCTACATGGACATGATGTGACCTATTGGCAGTTACCAGAATATCATTGAATTGCTATACTTTTAAAATACGACTATGTAATGCTTTCTTCTGATTTTGTAGTCGTCATGACGGCGTATGAAACGTAAGATTTTATTTTCCGTCTATAGAATGTTTGTTGTGATACTTTTTGACTAATTATATCCGTAGTGTGTATTCTTTGTTTTTCGTAGCAAATTATTTCCTCAAAATAGTTCTTCCCTCTGAGTATTTCCCTCGCTCTTTTTGTCTTTGTGATGAAACGACCTAAATATTTTTCTACAAATTGTTTTGGCATAAATTGCGGTGTACCCTGGACCCAGATCTATCAACATGGGCAGAGCCCCGGTCGAGGCTGTGCTTGTAAAATATTCACGGACCGCACTTACCCCTGCAACAGATTACGTGATAAGGATTACGACGGAGCTAATGGTTTCGAATTTGTTTGAGTTTTACAGCTACTTATTTCAACAGGGAATAATGATGATATTTAAAATATTGAGCGATGGCAGTTATAGATATGAACTGTCTCGATCATCTATTTACAAAGAAAGCAACGAAAGAAAAGCAATGGTAATATAAGATATACTTAACCTTAAAATTGGTAAATTTTACCCACTTATAAAGTCTGAATACGCATATAGAATATTTATATAGAATTTACAGTGTTTTATACGATTTTTGGTATTCCACATATAATTTAATATTTTTCCTTAGTGATTCCTTGGAGCTTATCGATAAATAGAAACGTACACAATAGACAATATAGGGAAAATAAATTACGTACTTATTAACGTGAACTTAAAAGGATACTTTATGATGCGAGTTTTTGACGGTATCGGAAACAGTGATAATTTCCCCATATTAAATTTGATATCGTCAAACTGTACACCCATTTTTATTCTATTACAAAGTAGCTGCACTATATTATGGTGTATCCTATTATTATATCACTATATTTTATTATGGAGTATCCTATTATTACATAGAACGTCTAGGCTGTGGAATACGTTGCCTGAGTGGGTTTCCCCCGATGGTTACAATCTTTTTGTCTACAAATCGAGAGTGAATCGGTTTCTTCTAGGTAAACACGCTCCATCGTGGACCGCATCGTCGCTTAACATCAGGCGAGATGACGGTCAACTGAGTATAAAAAGTAAAAAAAAAAGATAGCATACCAATTTTTCGCTATAATTTATTTTCACCAAACATAGGTACTTGCTTTCGTCTGAGATGTAAAAAGATCTTGTTATCTACTAAAAAGCGTGAAGGAACTAATTCTCTCGGGGCCTTCAGGTCCAAATGAATACACAATACTCATTATATTGAAAATAATAACAAAATCGCGTCAAATATTACAATTCAAGCAATTGAATGGTATCATTAAGGTTCACGGGAATGGCATAAAACCCTAATGTATCTTGCTAGACAATGAACTTACTACGAATTTAATATCGTTCGAATTCTTTCACCCGTTACAGAGGTACGTGGGAACAAACATACACACATATAAACACATTATCTTTCACCTTTATAAGTATAGTGTGTGTCACCGTGAAGCAAATTTTTTGCGTGTCCTTGTGCGAAAGAGTTGAAATGTACCTACATATAATATTATAGACTAAGTTGAAGCACAAGACGTTGGCGTAATTGTTCTCATATCACACTTACATAGCACAACCGGATAAAATCCAGAAATTAATAGAAGATGAATCAAATGATATGTAATATGATACAACCGATTAAAACCTAAAAATGAAAAAAGAATAAGAAGACTTTATCAGCTGACTATTATTATCATTGTATAAATCCAGACCAATAGGAACTGTGTAGCCAGAAATATTGCATGCCTCTAGAAGAAGAGGCCAGTTTGTATGGGTCAAATTTTAAAATGTTTTGTATAACCTTATCTTACCTGCAAACAGGAATAAAGATTTTTGAATTTGTATTATAGCCTACTATTATATAAGCCTACTAATATTATAAATGTCAATGTACGGATGTTTGGATTTGTGGATGTTTGTTGCTCAATCATCTCGTAACGTATGAACGAATCGGGGTGAAATTTTAAACATAGGTGATAGTTGGAAGAACACATAGGCTATCCCGAAAAAACAAGCAACGGAAACTACGCGGGTAAAACCGCGGGGCGCTGCTAGTTGTCTTATATAACTAGTATGTTTTGTATGTGTATTGTGTATCGTATTCAAACTGTCTAATCCAAGAGACTATTGTAGTTAGCAATGAAAATTAGATCGACATTTTATCCCACGCATTATTGCATGCTTGTTTAAGAGTACGTACAACCTCTTAACGAACTATAATGGTGTTTTTATTAATTAATTGATGAATTAGCAAGTTTTGGCGAGTCAGTTACAATTTAATCCACATAAATAGAGCTGAAATTAGTATCAATTATTATTGATCACGACAACAACTGAGTTTATTATTTAGGTAGTGTTTCTGACAAGACAATTACGAGCGTGCTATATATGCGTAAATGCATTTCTCCCACATAAAAAAGAAAACATTTCATAAGTATTCATTTGGTACATAAATTCGTTGAGCTTTTAAACAAAACCTTCGCTCAGAAATTAAGTTACGGATGAAATTATATTTAACAAGCTCATAACATTTCTAAAACTGCCATTTCGCAAAGTTAGTCCAGTGACTGCTTTACAGATGCTATTTATGGCACACAGAGGAAACTATCCCTTCACAAGTTCGACGCCGGCGGCGGAAGTAGGCCACAGTTTAGAAAATATAGTAACCAAACTAACGGTGAACTTTTTCAACACTAATTATTTACGGTAATACTATTAAAATGGCATGTCAAAAATCCTAGCTTTATTATAATTATAGTATTGTATTAACTCATTGATACAGTAAAACTTAAAATATTATTCTAACCGGCCTAGTTCACAAAAATAAAATATGACTACTTTAGATGATTCTTCAACATCGAATTTAGGTACTTACGAGTAAGTAAATTAAGTAAGACGTAGTTTGAACCACCTAAAATAATAACATTATTTTTCTTACTCTCTTTCTATCTCTAATTGTGAATATAATTAGAGAGAAACACAGAAATTCCATAAACTATTTTTAGACACCCCCGTAAATGAGTTGACCCGCTCTCTCTCTCTTAAACTGGATTTTCGGATAATGTTCTGAATAAAATGAACATACACACTTCAGAACAAAAGAATTTATAGGGATTGTTAGAATATATAGGGGACTGTTGTGCCAGTGTTGGTGTCGGCTAATTTCTTCTGCATCAGATAAAAAGACATTTTACACGACTTAAGTTTACTAACAGTAGGTATACACGATTTTCTTTTCCTAATCATTATCCATACTTATATTTATGATATGACATTTTATTTTCATTAACATAGTTTTTTGCTCACATGTAACAAAATAACCTTGGGTAGCAAATATTTTTACATGCATTTCTTTGTATGGCCACACTGAAAACAATGCACTGAAAACAGTAGTGCGATAAATGAAACATTTACGTCACTCGAGAGCACCTCAACGAACATAACATGGCGCGTGTCTTTTGTCATGTTAATAAAGTAAAACAATAAAAATTGTAAATAGGCACCATTTTCGCGGAATTTCCTAAGAAGTAGTTCTTCAATTAGTCAACGTGCTTCGGTCAGCATTGAAATATAAGTGGAAACATATGGCAGTTTAAACAAATGAAAAGTACGAACAGTTGTGTGAAACAGTCATATAGACGTTTTGTGTTCTGGCGCACAACTGTCTTTGGATCTTTTTGTTCGTTTTTGATATAAAAATGAATGCGCTCGCATATGTGATTGCAATTTTGAACCCTTTTTTACTGGTGAGTATGTTATTTTTTTTAGTTCTGATATGGTTATTTTTAATTTATGTCTCAAATAACGCGCAGAAACTACGAGTAGGTACGTACAGAAATAGGAATAAGTTGATTTTCTGTACACAGAACTGATAAATCTTTTGTCCAGTCCATTTAGATGAGATATATTTTGAAATAATTGTTTGTTTTGTTAATAATTATTAGTTGATTTCGTCTTACCAATTTGCATTTAATTATAGTTGAAGACAGTAAACAGTAATCGTGAAATAATATCACTTATCAGTCTAACCACTCTATCACGGGTACCTACCTACATTACAAAACGCTATACCCACTTGCTTACTTATAGGTTCCTAAGTCAATATAAGCGAGGATTATTAAAAGTAAATATCAAAGAAAAAAATTGCTAACTGGACTTCTTTGAGTCGTAGATTTTCGTAACGGTAACTTTAGCGTAACCAGTTGATCAAACAGAGTAATAAATATGATTATTTATGACCAATTTGTGAATTGGTAAGGTTTATACAATTTAACGAATACAATAGTTAGGTATACGAGTATTGTCGATGTACGATGTGTGTTAGTTAGGTATACGAGTAAAGATGAGACCAGTATTTTGTTTTATCCGCTCGCTTGCCCGTCGCTGCAAACCGCGCGACGCACTATGCCCCGCCCCCTGTAGCGTTGCTAACCAAAATGCCCGGGGAAAAATACTTGCACACTTCGCTATGCCCCGCGGATTTTACGACTGCGGCGCGCGAGTCGGGATTCACGCAATCGTTCCTTGTGAATCAATTTGTTATGAAAGATTATAAATTGTAATATTTTTTATGTTTAATATGAAACTAGCTATCTAATGTTATCTTTTGTTTCTCCGTGTACAACTCTGGTGCAGAGTTATGGTGTGTTGAAACTGAGATAGCGCGTTTTAAAGCTCGTCTTTTTAAAAGCTCATAAGTACCTCTAAAATTAAAGCTATGACATATGGGGTTTAATATTTGATTATGTTTGTTAACTGTCGTTTGTTTGTTGAAACTAAATTTAATAGTAATACCAGAAGAACTAACGTACACACCCCGCACTGAATCAACACTCAATGACAAGATTTTTTTTGATTTTTTTAAATTTCTTTTCTTTTTTCTATGACTTTCATACTGTACTGGGATTAATATGACGGGAAATTTAACATAGAAACGGGATAAATAATACAAAGTAAGCCTTAGAGCGATAAAGACGAGTATATTTAACTTTTTCCACCGCGGGAGCCATGTTAACCACAGGTTGACACGGGCATTTTAGCATGCCGCGCCATGTCAACTACTAGTTGACACGGGCATAATAGACTGCATCGCGATGTTAACTACTAGTTGACACGGGCAAGCAAGCGGTTATTGCGCTATTTCCTAATGGAATCACGATAGATACCAATTAAAAAAAAAAGATTTGCAATAGTTGATAAGGTATCAAATAATTAAATTCGTAGCAAGTAGTAACAAAATAATACGAGTATACCGATTAAACTAAACTAATTATTTGTATGAATAAAACAATTATAGTTAAAAAGAAATAACAAAAACACCTGTTAGTAAATGATGCCGTGTAATTGGTGGGTTATACACAAATTTCAGTAAACAATGTCTAGACGATTTCATATATAGATATTGTTAAATGCGATGAAAAGTATGCCTATTTGTTATTCCAGACTATAATCTATATGTGTTCTAAATTTTAACCCGATCCGTTCAGGCATTCCTACGTGATTAAGCAACAAAGAACCAAATGAACCCAGAGCCCAGAATACAGAAAATACATTATAATATGTTGAAAATGCCTAATAAATCCATTTCAAAAACTTTTTTTGTCATAATTAATATGGTGCTTGCCGTTTTTATAGGTACGTGTTTTTTTTGTCATAATTAATATGGTGCTTGCCGTTTTTATAGGTACGTGTTTTATAGTAGGTACATGCGATATTGCAACCGAGATGTCAAAAGCTTAGCATCAGTGATCAGTTTGAAACACAAAATCAAACTAAATGAACTCGACTATAGCAAAAATTACAATGTCTGTGGATACATTCACAATCGGTTACTTTGTTTCAGAACACAAAAGACCTAGATGTTCGACTAGGCCCCATTCACAAGTTATCTGGCGACATCAGAGCACTTAATTTACCACCGGACGCATTCAAACACAACTCATACTACCGAAGTGAACACAAAGGATTTTATGTATCGAAGAACTTAAAGGACTTTATTTATAAGGGAGAAGGGGATCCTTACGAAGAAGGGTCGATTCTGACTCTAGATTTTCCAGCAAGCAAATTAACTCCTCCAAACGACCCGGATCCTCTGGCGTTCTTGTTGCATCCGCATGACTTCAGTGATGTTGATATAAGAAAAGTCGACAAATATATCCAAACCTTACACAAAAATCGAAATATGAGATCCATACATAAATTGATATCCTAACTTCTTCCTTAACTTTCGAGTTATTTTATTTATTAGGTTTATAATACATTATAATTAGGTGAATACAGTATCTTTAATCCGCCGCATTTTTTTAAATTTAGGAATATATTTTTATGGATAGTTTAATCACACTTCAAGGATAAGAACTTGTTCCTTTGATAACTGGTTAAATAACATACGAGTTCTACTTTATTATCAAATAAATGATGTCGTTGTAGAAGATTTAAACTTGTTTTATTTCATTAGAATATTTTAATTAACGACAGTTTTTTCGTAGGTCCGCGTTTGACTCTAAACTTGCGTGACAGTAAGCAATGCTGTTATCAAAGATGATTCACGATTACTAGTACTAAGATGTAATCAAAGTTAATGCAAGCTCAAGCAGCAAGTTTAATTATCCTCGTAATATTTCAATAGTTGAATGCCCTGTCCATCGATTCGAATGTCTATGCCTTCAGTAAAGTTATTTTGAAAAGAGAGTAATCTTAATAATTTAAAAAACGCAAAATTAATAGTAATCAAGTCTAACACAATTATTTACTTACTATGTTATTGGAGCCTACAGACGTTACTAGATTGCAAGTAATTAAGTAATTAAGAATTACATACATTATTTGCGATATCTGATACTTATTGACGTACAGGCTTGTGACCTTCATCATTTGTCACGGCTTACTTAAACAAGATGTTAACACATCGTGGGTTATGTACCTATGCATAAATATATTCATGGATTTCAAGAACTTTTCCAAGAAAATGAAAACATGTAAGTATTTGTAGCGAAAACAAAATCTAATTGTAATATACTCAAATCTATTTTTGCACTACTGAAACTACTGGCCTCGTGAGGGTTATTTACTACTGTAACACGTCTTTATTATTTCTTTCCCCAGTCAGTCGACGTAAAAGGGAATTCGGTGCGGCGCAGGATTGAGACTAATAAGACTGTAATAGGGTTCATTATTCGCTTTAACACAAGGCCGCGATCCAAACCCCAAAGGAATTCATTTCAGGAAATTTTCATGAAAACATATACGACTATTGGACGGAATATAAGCTTGTTGTGTCATCGATAAATCTAAATTAAATGTAATATTATGAGAACAATACAATAAGCACTGCATTTTATCAGCCCACTGACCTTACCTATCACAGCAAAAGTTCATGCACTTGACATTTTATCACATTGTGTGTATTGGATGGCAAATGTCCAGCGTTAATTTAATTATTTGCCGCTGTAATTTACAGTATCGCTTCGGAATTCAAAATAGAGCTACCTAGATATTTTTGTGCAATCGTTTACATCAGTGCACCGTGTATTGGGTAACGGACGCCACGTGCGCCGCGGGCCGGGCGGCCGCGGCCGATAATGAGACGAAGCGATCGCCCTTTGTTTACAAATGACGCACGGGCCGCCGAGCACATGCACGCTCGCGCCGGAGTCGTTTACCTTCCGCGCGACGAGACGGCCGCCATGCGGCAGCGCCGAGTGCCACCGAGCGTAGCTGCGTAAGCGCAGCCGCGGACAGAGAGCCAGCAGCGTCGGCGGCGCGCGCACGATGCCGCGCTGGCTATGGGCGGCCGTGCTCCTCGCGGCGAGCTGCGCCGGCGCACCCGCGCGCCATCTCCGGCTCCACGGCTGGCACCTGGAACTGCACGAGAACAGGGCCATCCGATCGCCCTACTACGACGAGTGTCTCTTCTACAAGGGAAGCGTGGTCGGCCAGAAGGACTCGACGGCGACGGTGACCGAGTGTGCCGGCCAGCTGTATGGGCTGCTGCAGGTTGGCGGCGAGAGCTTCGTGCTGCAGCCGCAGGCACACGTGATGCGCCGGCGCGACGTGCTGCTGACCGCGCCGCCCGCCTACAACCTCACCGGGGATACGGTCACCGATCTCGACCTCGACCTCACCGAGGACACGTTCGTGACCCCCGCGCCGCACGTGCGCCCGCGACACAGCGAGCGCGTGGAGACGGAGACGGATTACTTCCGCGCGGAACCGGTCACCAGACCGCTCTCAGGTCTGTCAGCCGACCGAAAGCTTCCTCGTAATCATACCCCACACGGAAGTGCAATATTTTGATGTTTCAGGTGTAAAGGGCCTCTGGCTCGAGATGGCCATCGTGGCCGATCACACGATGATGAAGTTCCACGGTCGGGAACGAGTGAAGCACTACATTCTCGCGTTAATGAACATTGTGAGTATACGGTGCTCTCGAAAATGGAAATGTTTATTTTGGTCCGATACATTACCATGGAGTCGATTGAATCTTTATGTAATCCGTTGTAGGTCAGTGCCATATTCAATGATCCGTCGTTGGACTCGAACATGACCCTGGTGATCAACAAACTGTTTACCTACGAGGAGAAGGATTCCGTGATAAAGTATGGCAACGTGAAGAAGTCGCTGGAAGCCGTTAATAAATGGAACTACAGACATCTAATAAAGCTGCCCGCAGGTGAGCTGTACTAGTTTATACTTGGAACAATTCAGTAGGAAAACATCAGTGAAATAGTTCCGGTGGTATTGAGCATTCAACACATAAACAATCGTTATCAGTGCCAGTGTAATGAAATGGGCCTCTGCAGTGAGATGCATCGCCCGCCGGCGCGCGTTTATTTCGAGATTAGTTAGTAACGTCATTTCGACTTCCGTTAGGAACATTCAGTGATCTCATATCATAATATCAAAGACTACACAAATATATCATCTTAGCAAAATACGCCGCTAAATCGTAGGAGTTTATACGCTTCCGTAGTTGTGGGAATAGTGAAACGTGACGTAAACTATGCTATATTTTGTAAATTTTCTATAGATTCGAGTTTAATGAAAAGAACTTCGTATAAATTGGGGTTTTAATGCATAAAATAACTACACCACAGTTAACATCAGTACTTGGCTTATGTTACGAGTAGGTACCATAATAGTTATTTAATATTTTTTTTCTAAAGTTATACTTATTTATGGTTTGACTTTCGCAAATAGGAGAGAAAAACTATTAAGGGTCATAAACGAGTACTTAACTCATCTAATCATACTTTTTCACGCCAACCTATGAGAAACCGATTGTTTAATTGAGATTCGACAAAAACTTTAATACCATGCACAGCTAATACAGGTACACGTATTAAAACAATATACCTATCACTCATGTAGAGCATTGACCTCAATCATGATACAACCTTCTATTGATTGAATCATCATACGTTTTTTTACAGTCTCGATTTTTTTATGCCTAATGATGCCAGAACTTGATATGAAAAACACACATTTCATTTAATAGCCAAGACAATACCTATACCTTTTCTGAATGTATCCTAAACACAATAATTAATATTCGTTCAATTAAAACCAAAATTAAAATAACATCAGTGTTGAGTTTAAAGTATTTAGTTAAAGTAAGGGTGACTTAAAAAAACAACTTAAAATAACTTATGTTTGGTTTAGAATTTATAAAAAGAATGTAATAAACCTTTTTTTCATAATCTTTTAATTTTTGGCATCAATCAGAGAGTTCATAAGATTTTCTAGTTTAAAAACACTATCGCCAAAATTCTAAATGCGACCCTTTCTGCACAATCAATAAGTACTGCATATCGACTGGACTATTGCATTTCTAGCTTTATGAGGTACTAAACTCAAAAGACATTGCTCCTATGAAAGTTATGGAAATAAATGTGCGGTTAATTATTAATGGACGAGCTCAGACCATCTTCAAAGTGGACGAGCTTAGCGAGTGTAAGAGGCTGCAGATATGTAGATGATTTTAGAATATTTAGATTTTTCCTTAGTAACTCCGAAAACCATAATACTAACTGGACTGGCTGGACACATCTTCGGCTCAACTGTAGGTTACTGTTATATATTTAGTGGTATAATTAAATAAATTTCACTTTCCCCATCTATGATTGTATGTTGGCTATTTTCCTGGACGGTTGTCTAGAACAGATTGCACTCAGCAAGACCGCTACTTGTGGCGCTAGCTCATAATTGTTTCATTGTATTTTTTTTTTTATCACACTAAAATGTTTTCTGTTTATCTCTCTGTGATTGCAGCAAGCACTGCATGGGACGCGACAGTGTGGCTGACGCGGGCACCTCTAGGCGGCCCCTCGGGCTTCGCCGCCGTAGGTGGCGTGTGCTCGCGGTACAGATCTGCAGCTATAGACAGAGATGAAGGCCTAACTAGCGCCTTCGTCATAGCACACGAGCTGGCGCATTTGTGAGTGTTTTAACTTGTTCATTGGCTTAGTTCATAAATATGGATACGAAAATTTGAGTCTGCTAAGGTTACGACTTTAATTTTATAATTCTAATAATTGTGTAATCTACTAATTATGTAATTCGTAGTGTATAATGGTTGTGAGTATCATATTTTCTTTCAATCGTTTGCAAATAATTATGATGACGTTGTTATATTGACATTGTATGTCAAATAGTGTTAATTGCGTTTCTAAAAATGCTACTATCGAAGATACTATCGTGTAAATATATAAATCCAAGCTCAGGCCGTCTACTCTCTTTCTACGAAAAACGTAACTTCGAAAAAATAAACTCGCGACTTTCCTACTCCGGTTCTGCTTCGATCCGTCGTTTCGTCCGTTTAAATGTTCTAAACCTACTGTATTTTGAATAGGCTTATATCATTTAAACGTCAAATAATGTTCGATCGGACAATACGAAGTAGAACCGGAGTAGGAAACTCGGGAGTTTATTTCGAAATTAAGTTTTTCGTAGAAAGAGAGACGTCCTGTACCTCCCGGAACATAGGCAGTTTTTCTTCCACCAACCGTTGAGTTTAAATGTTAACTCTGTTCCTGGAATAGTTGAAGGGCGCTACTTCAGACTAGGTTTCTGAGAGAAGTAATAAAACAACATCTACATATTATCTCCAAGGGTGACAGCTCAGTGATTTGAAATTTTCTTATTCATACTGGTAGGGAAGATGTGGTTTGATGAGTGGCGTCTCGTTGCAGAGAATTAGGAGTATGAACTGATAGTCAGCCGGCTACATTGCCAAAAGCACCAATATCAGTTGGGGTACATAGTAGTAGTTCTAAACTGAGGACCGTAATACAGGGCACTCTGCCGGCAGATGGGCAGAAAATTTCAAATCACAGAGCTGTTACACTTGGAGATAATATATAGGTGTTATTTTATTACTTTTCTCAGAAACTTTTGACATGAATTTGACTAAATACTACCACTACCAATAGCGTTAAGCAGCAGAAAACGGCTAAGGTAATGGATGAACGAGCTCAGCATTAAGCTCAAAAATGAACAATTATAAACTAACAACTATGAAGCTGTTACATGCTTCAAATTGGCTTACTAGTCTCATCATTATTTTATTTTAAATGTCTTATTTAAAAAGCACTATGACAACTAAGCTAAACCAGATGAAACAACGAAGCATCATTCAGCGCTCTTTTGTATATGAACTCAGCTCTTTTGCTGGTTGCTAAAAATCTTCCTCAATTCATCATCATCATCATCATCAGCCGCAAGACGTCCACTGCTGAACTTAGGCCTCCCCCCTAGATTTCCACAACGAACGGTTCTGCGCAACCTGCAACCAGCTTCCTCAATTATCTATATTTAATCCGATCCTGAGGTTCCATCTACACTAAATCCCAAAAAACCTACATCTGATAGAAAGATAGGTGTAATAAACTATTAGTGCCATTGAAGTAAGATATCAGTGTAACCAGGAACTCCACAAATCCGCCCTTGTAATTTTGCTGTGATAATATAACATATTCCAACATTTTACCGGCACGTGTCTCGTCCCTATATTCCCAGAACACTTAGTCTGTGATTTATTCGCTTTGTTTAAAATTTACAGCCGCGTTTGATGAGTTTGCAATTAACGCTCCAACTAAAAGGCGGTCTAGGGTAATAAAATTTTACACAATTTATAGAGATTGTCGAGATTGCAGTCGTAAAAATATTATTTTGTAATTATTGCAACGGATTTGAAATTTTAGGTTTCGCGTAACAAAACTTCATACTGTATATATTTATATATACTAACCTAAACGTATTACCATAACCTTTATGTAATCTATGCATAGAAATCTATGTATATAGGGATATACGAACCTAAACTTACTAAGCATAAACGCATTATACATAACTATATTAGATATTTTTAGAAATATATTTTATAAGACAGTAGGTAACAGTATAACTTTATTGAAAAATGCTTGTAATGAGGGCATTTGATAATAATCTGGTGTGTTCAATGATGTCGACCTTGCTAAGTAGCGAGAAGTGTATCAAAAAGAGTTTACGTATTCAATTTCAATACTGTTTGAATTTAGGCGCATAAAAATCCTTTTAGTCACAGCTTTCAGTATTATATGTTAAAGTTTTATTTGTCAATATCAATCCTGTGCAAAAAACAATCCAATTTCCTATTGAAAATGAACCAGTTAAAAAATCTAAGCAAAAGTATCTTGCCGCGGTTTTGTTTTAAACGGTGTTGCACGGTGTGTAGGTAGTGGTGTGAGAAAGACTATTTTGACGTGACAACGTCTTATAAATTGGTTTGCCGGGTGACACTTCAAGAAACTGCGTTACGCTCCGCTCACGTTATGCGCTCACAACGAGAGCGAGTGAGAGGCACGCGTCCCTTCCACTCGGGCATGGTTAGCCCGCCTAAGAGCGAGAGAGACAGACATAAAAAGTGAAAGGCACGCGTCCCTTCCGTAAAATTATTTTACCACTCAAAGTCGTTGTCACGTAGAACTTTCGCCCGTATACCGACTTTACAGGCAACCAATTTTTTTTTACTAAAAACATAAATTGCAGCAACAGTATACATAATACTTATTTTGCTCAGTATACCCACTAATACTTATTTTGCTCAGTATACCCACCAATACTTATTTTGCTGCCTCTATAATTTTCTCCTGTAGTTTTTCTGTTTTTTTTATCGCGTTGCCTTGGCCATGGCATACAAAGAAAACATTTTATTGGATTCGATTAAAAATAACGAACGAGCACTATACGAATCAAGCTCTTCCTAAGAACGGAACTAAAATAAATAAAGTACTTCCCTGCATTGTATTGTGGGGAAACTGTGACGGACAATCCAATTATAACTCAGACCTTTCTTGATCTTCTTGATTAATTATACGGAAGCTTAATTGCATTTGGAGGTAACCGGTAAAGCCCTTTGTGTCAAATTTGATGACGTGATTTGAGTTGAGTTTTGCTAGAAACTTCTTTGTTGTATTTAGAAGGTACGGATAAAGTAATTTAAGACGTGACGTTATATGTTCTTGAATTATTGTATGTAACGATTTCGCAGTAAGCGCTCAAATTTGCGTAGGAAATTTTGATTTAAGTAATTTATTTCAGGAATAAAATTTCTAATATAATAAAATAGTCAGAATAAAATTCTGCACTGAGTAGAAGTATTTTTTAGGATTTCGTACGCAAAGGGTAAAACGGGATCCTATTACTCTTTATAGTCCATTTTTCAATACAGCTGCCTATAACCACACCTTTGCCAGTTAGTCTAATACCGGCAAAGGTGTGGTACTTCCCCAGGTGGACTCTGTAAAGAGTCGTACCCCGATATTCGTGGTTGTACCCACGTCCTACCACTACAAAACACAGTTAAAAACTTGGACTGGTTTGATAATAATTAGTAATTGCTTGATTATGTGATTTGCAGACAACATTTTGCCAGGTTTTCAAAGATGACACGACCTACTTCCGCTTATAAATTGACTAAGATGTCCGCCCCGACTTCGCACGTGGTATATTTATAGTTATATAGCCTATAGCAGGGATCCCGTAAATATCCAAAGATGACAAAATTTTTGAAATCGGTTCAGTCATTCCTGAGAATATCGCGTTCAATCAAAAAAGCTCTTCAGCCACCTGCTACACCGGTCGAAAATTGGTCGGGCCAACTTAGAACAGATTTTATTAGTAAAGGCTTACATATAATGACGCAATCTTAGACACATTTTGTCACGTCCAAGCCCGGTACGAAAGCTCTAAAAAACCGTTTTTGTTACATTCTCATCATCATCCGCTCCTATTGATACTAGCGTAATGTTGTACGGTTTAGCCTTCGTCGAGAAATGGACTATCTAATAATAAGTCTTTCAATTCGGACCAATAGTTTCCGAGAACCTAGCATTCAAACAAACAAACACTCTACAGCTTTATAATATTAGTATATATGTACATAGCGCTTTTGTCAAATATTGTGAAATGTCAAATAAAAAGCTCACAAATCATAATACTTCAAAAATATAAATAAAACTTATTTCCCGGCATTATAACAGATAGATGTACAATGTTCTCTTTTAAAATAACTGGATTGAGAAATTTAAACATCAAATAAATGTACCAGCATCAGCAGCAACAAAGTGCAATAAAACGATGTAGCTTTTAGTAAATTGCAGACTATGAGCTGACTTCTTTCAATTTGAGACACTTTTACTCGTAGAATGTATTACGAAACCAATTGCTTAACATTAACGTGGTTCTATGAATTTAACATAAGATTTGAGTGGTGGCAACGTCTCTACAAGTTTTCAGTCGTTCTGGCAAACCTATCAAATAAATTTGACCTAAGTTTGCGTACTCAAAGACTGAACATAATGTTTACTCGTTTAAAATTATTGTTAGATTTAACATAGATTTAAATTAAGAGTTTTTGGATCAATTTGTTGTAGTTTGCACTTATCAAATTATTGCATTTGCAATTCTACTTATCTTATTTCGACTAAAATGTAGCGGCGAATGATAAGGCGGTGATTCACGCGCGGGTTCAAAGTGGATTGAACCCTACAAAGAACCCTTTGCAAAGTGAAGTAATTAGCGCTCAACTTGTTCAAAAATAAGTGTAAATAAAAGTGGCTAAACAATTAAATGCTTTATTTGCCCAGGGTATATGAAAGTATTTGTTATTACTCTGAAATTGATTTAAAAATAACTAGCTGACCTTGCAAACGTTATTTTCTGATTACTGTCAACTGTCATTTTTGATACCTAACTGAATGAAATGTCAAAGTGACATAGGATTGCACGTCGTGAGCGATGGTTAAAGCATCTGGGCATTGTTTATAGAAAAAATATAAAATATGGGACGGCAGTGTGAAGAAATATTTTTAAATATAATTTTTTCTCCGATAAAACGAAAATACACAATACTTTTGGAACAAATGCTCCAAAGGTATTGTGTTTCCGTTTGAAGGGCAATGTTGCCAGATACATTCGACATAAAAGAGCGACTGTAGGACTGTAATTATCGTCGTCGTGTATAAATAGCATGCTGGCACTATGATGCAATGACCACGCTTGTTTGTTACCATCTAGCAAATGTCTTGCTTGACCCGTCACCTCCAATGCTAGGACGTCTAAGTACTCTCTTTCTACGAAAAATGTAACTTCGAAATAAATTCGCGACTTTCGTACTCTAAGTATCTAAAGCCTACTCTAATTAGAGTAGGCTTAAATGGCAAGCAATGTTCGATCGGACGAAACGAAATAGAAGCAGAGTAGGAAAGTCGCGAGTTTATTTCGAAATTACGATTTTCGTAGAAAGAGAGTAGACGTCCAGAGGTCCAAAGATTGTTTTTGAGTAAGTAATCTTTTTTCGATACGATATTTTACGATTTCAGTTCTAGTTCCATAATTATTCATAAATTTCTTTCGTCACAGGTAGACGTTCTACATTGCCCGGTATAATAACGGCACCTGTATTACGTAACCATCTGCATGTGTACATGCGTGTGGTTAGTCTCCGATAGCACCAATATCGTTGAGATGTCATACACATATTATATGGTGAAGTGATTCGAATGCATTCAGTTGAAATAAACATGACGTACGTAACGCGTGAGAGGTTTATCACGCTGCGGCTTCGAATCTGCGCTTTCATCTATTTCGGTTCCGATTGATCGGTGATCGGCGTCGACAGACTGCTGATCAAGGTTATGGCTACATTCCGTACCTACATAACCACGCGTGATAGTACACAAATATTTATTTCACCATCATACGCCAATTTCAGTAAAATGCTACACTTAGTAAGTATTCTCCTTATTCTCCTATGACACGCCACTAATTCATTGTATCTCCAGCCAATGCCTGCTGTCTTACGTTCTTCGTCATTCCATCGAGGCTCAAGGCGTTACAATACACTACGTTTGCTGATTTGCAGACTTCTATTTAGGACACGTCTATTCCAAAGGTCGTCGGTCCTACCATAGAAATGACCAGTTGACTCTCACTTTAGCTTGTTAATCGACAAACTGTGTTCTCTGGTGGATACTTTAGTTTCGAATATAAACCCTCAAATAATTATCGAAAACAGGTCGTTCCATAATACGCTATAGTACTTTAAGTTGTAAACGGCTTCAACTGTCAGTTTCTACGTTTTAGACATTAATTTACATCTGTTTTATTTTATTTTTATTTTGCAACTTGGTAGACCTTGTTTTTGGATTTAGATAAATACAACATACATAGATAAACTTTAGACGATTACTTTGGTGTGGGATCTAATCTCTTATATATATAAACGTTATATTGGTGTGTGTGCGCTTCAAAAACTCAAAAAGTTCTGCACCGATCTAGCTGATTTTAGAATGATATATAATCCGCATCAAGGATTGTTTTTATCTAATTTTTGCATTACAATGTGCCACAGCGAAACGTGGCAGGGTACAGCTTACAAATAAAATATCGACATATGTCACAATCGAACCTGATATCGAAGGTAATATTAAGCAAACAAATTGAATAGAATACGTAACACTGATTGTACCCGAATAATACGAGAACTAGTTGTAGATCTGCAACTACGTCGGCGGGGTCTATTCAATTCGTTCCGGATCTCCGTTCGGGAAAATGACAAAGGAGAATAAATCCCCTTACCTGCATCTGTACTTCTCTGAAGCAGGACGTAATCTGACAGTCTTTAGTACAGTTCCGAAATACGTTGTTATATGAAAGTAAACTGCTCGGAATATTGTGGATACTGCGCTTCAAACCGTACACATTTTCATACCCAATCATTCAATTTTCTTCGAAAGAAAAGAAAGACTGATTTTAATTTTAAAATTAACTCAGACACTCGAATACTTTCATATAAAAAGAATATGTCTTCTAGGTAAACAAACTTTAGATGTCTGTTAATATTTCCAAAACCAATTTCGATAAAAAAATTATGGTTATAATCTCTACCAAGCGAAAAAAAAAAAATCAAAATCGACTCACAAAAAGTAGAGCTATCGCGTAACATGCAATAAAAAACACACACAACCGAATTGAGAACCTCCTCCGAAGTCGGATAAACATCAGATTCATCGCTAAGTTTAAAACGCTCCACACACGAGCCCTAAAATCAGAGGAAAAGTAGAGGGGAGAAGCCTACATCGCACCATATGATTGGTGATTTATGATGCGTTGTAGGGTCATCTACACTAGCTTTACGTAATTTCCTCTGATTTTAGGGTTCGTGTGTAGAGGGTTTAAGCCTTTCTATGTACATATGTAGATGTATACCTCGGTGCTTTCTGGTGCTTTCATAATTGGGCATTAGTGAAATTCTATTGTATTTGGAGTATGCAGTCTCCTAAGTTTAAACGACCTAGCGGAGTCTCTAAAATAAATTGTGCTTGATTCACGAACGATATGTTTCGATCAGCTGTAGTTCATAAATTCAATTCATCAAATAAATAAAATATTTAATAATATTCATACCCATGAAGAAAGATCAAGAACGAAGTTACGGCTTGTCTAGTCCGGAGAATGACGACTGAGAATCCGGAGCCGGGTTCAAATGCCACCACGCGCATGTCTTTTCTGAAGCCATATCCGTAATGCCACTAACTTAAAAACGGTGACGGAAAACATCGTAAGGAAACCGACATGTACTTGCCTAGAATCTTTCGAGTTCATGTGTCATCCACCAACCCGCACTTGGACATTGCGGTGGATTATGCCTTGACTCTCTCCTTGCGAGACAAGGCCCTGAGTCTTAGCAGTGAGAACATTTAGTGGGTTGCTTATGCATATTCATGAAGCAGGTGTATCTTTGTCATCCGCCATCCAGCCCTTGGCCAGCGTGGACTCTGTCCTTGCGGCAGAAGGTCCGAGTACCTACTAGCATTGGGAATATTTAGTGGGCTGTTTATGCCCATGCATAAATATGTATGAATGCAAAAGTTCAGACGCGATATGCCAAAATAAACCGTGAAACGTTTCTAACTGCTACAAAAATTCAGCTGTACAGTTTTATTACGCCAAATTGCTCTTTAGACTAATACTACTTAACCAATATATCGTAAAGTGGTACACCCACTGCTGATACGCGCAGAATTTCCTCAGATGTTGCATCCAACTACATGGGTGACTCAGCGAACTGAAGTTTACGAGAAAACTAAATTAATACCAAGGTTTTACAACAGTTTCAACTGTAGTCTCATACGAACTTAGTAAATTTTATTTTACGGAATTAAAGTTGCTGTTATGTTGATAAAATAAAAAAATGTCGTAAATAACTATATTTTTTTATAAAAGGTTGCTTGACGGGCGAGCTAACCTTAATGACAAATATTTGAAATGGCCAGCCAGTCGATAAAGTTTCGATTAAAAAATAGTGCTATAAGTTACAAAATTTTTAAACGGACAAAGAGATTTGGAAACATTCGAAATAGGAGAATTTAAATAGAGATGTGTTTGATTGAACCCCACTAAAATTATAAATGTCAATGTTTGACATAGTCATATTATAGTCTGAAATAAGACATACATGGTCTATTTTTTAAAACAACGCGAACGGGATCTACAAAACTACAGAGCGCTACTTGAGCATAACTTTGTATTGTTTTAATCTATTTTAATTGGCATTATTTCGTAGTTTCTTTACTATAACGTTCAGGTGTACACACTAAACATGTACCGAATTGGAAAAAAATATTAAATAGTAATATTGAAATTGAATTAATTGATCATATTTATTCGAAGCAAATAGTGCATATGCATACTTACATACATACATGCCCATAACACAGGCAAGTCAATTAGGTTCTGTGGTAAATTTTAAGCGTACTCTCTTTTAAACGAGTAAAGACCGATATAATACCAGTAATCTTGTTCGCAATCTGTGGTCATGTAGAGAGCGCCCACATCGAAAATGGATTGGCGCTGTCATTTTGCTGTTTTCAAAGGTAAAAAAGTAATAATAATTGTAAGCATTTTACATCATTGTAATGCTTACGCTATTTGGAATTTTAAGCCATATTTTTTAAGGCTAGAGTGAATACTGTGTGTCACCATCGACCACACTGTCGGCTACCGAAAGGCGACGACGTTGTTAGATGGAACAGTTTAGTAGTACCTGCGAAATAGTTTTTGTTTTAATCTTTGAAATTCTTCATTCATATACTGATGTAGATAAAGCCGTGAGTGCTATAGATTAACTAATAGATATAAGTATAAAATTGACATTGGAGTGTAGGTGACGTGAATCCATCTAGACACATATTAGTCTGGCAAGTCAAGTCTATAAGATTCATAGCTACCAAAACGTGCTCAACGTAACGAAAAAAGTTCTAACTTTACAAAATTAACACCTTACATATGTACATATATCCATGTAGCAATGGAGCTAAGACGTTGTTTTGTTTCGCGCTCTGAGATATTCTGCGCTAGGAATGAGTCTTAGCACCAGATGCTTAAAAAAATGAAACTGTAAAATTTGACGAATCATTTCTTCCTGATGGAGAATATTGTACCGTTGTGCCAAAAGTGCTTGACTATCGTGTTATCTGCGACGTCGTTAACGAGTTATGGAGCCTTTTAAGACCCTTCTATTGGACCTTCTAACTTAATAAGTAGGCCGCTTTGGGTGCCAGTACTATTGAGTGCCAAATAGGGTAAAATAAACTTTTGTGATGAAAATCTACGTAACCTTAAACGGAAGGCTTTGAAACTTCATTTATTCTTTGTTTAAGCTTGTTTTTGTTACCCAACTAGAGTATGAGAATGATTGTTATTATAGTACACTAGAATTATGTTAAGAACAGATTAGTTTTCATGAATAATTCGTCAAGCTACGAATAATACTTAATAAATTACTTAATACTTTTTAATAAATTACGAATAGTTTGCATTAAACTAAAATATTTCAAATTTCAATCTCAATGCCGAATTATGTTAGTTTCCACATCCCAGTTCAGAAATCAGTTTAGTGACGATCATAAATCTTCGGAGATGTCGGGGATTCGATGTGTACTTCAATTTAATAGATCTTTACTTTTATTAAAAAAAAATTTTATCGTTGTTCACGCAGTATATTAATCCGTTTATTTCCTTTGACACTACCGCTTGGCACTACTGGTAGTGTGATGGGAAATTTTATTTTCCCGTGGCACTACTGCTCTTATTGGCTGATTAAATGCATACTGTAAAATTTCCCGTGGATTACCTCATTACCCATGGCACTACTAAACTTTTCAAAAAATAAAAGGCCCGTTCAGACATAGAAAGATTGTTAGGAAACAAAACTAAAGTTTGACAAAACTGAAAGAAATAGTAATAATCCTATTTCCTAGTCTTAGACCAATGAAGGATTTTATTTTTTATTTATAATTTAGAGTGACAAGACGAGCTGGACATGTGCCTGATGGTAAGCAAAATGCCGGCCACATAACAGCACAGTGACACGCAGCTATTGGAACATGAAGAGTCCAAATAATTACCTAGCACTGCACTGCGCTCGTCACCCAGAGGTCTAAGATATCTAAGATATAAGGATGAACGATAAAATCGATGCTATAAGTCCAACATGTTGTCTATGGCAATACTATTAGGTTTGTTAATTTGAACTACAGAAATCTATATGATAAGGTTATTTGTATCATTATTCAGATTTCTGTGATTTGAATTTATTTTGCTCTATCAATTTCAATTGGATTTAGTAGTAGTGGTGGGAAGGACTCTTTCCAGAGTCCGCCTGGAGAAGTACCACACCTTGATCAGTTACTCTACCGCCAAGCAGTAATGTGCAAACACCATCGTGTTTCAGTTTGAAGGGCGACTATTACAAAGAATATTGGTAAATCACTTAACCTAGCTAATGATTTGGACTCTTTGTGTTCCAAAATCTGCGTGACAATTTGCTGTTAAAGGCAGGCGTATTGCTTACCATCGGGTACTTGTCCTGCTCTTAACCGATTATAATAAAATTCGAACACCATGAGCAGTTCGATCCAACTTAAGAGATAGGATAGTTTTTATTTCGATTAATGGGCTTTATGTGGCAATATCCGAGCGAAGCCGGAACGGGCCGCTAGTAAAATTATAAAAGGAATCTGTTGATGGTTGTAATTTAGTACTAAAACCCACTACCGTCATTGAATCTGTACAAATGTTCGTAAAATAGTCCAAAGATTCCATTTTATTCCAAAAACTGAAAACTGCTCAGAATTAGCATTTTTATCTGTCATCATTTCGTAGAAGAACCCCGACAAAACGGTAGAAATTCCGGTACTAAGTAACAGCAGTTTAATGTCTTAACCCCAGCTATATAACCCCGAAGCATGCAGTAAACTTTTCTCTCGTTTCACAGGATAATGTGCAACACGTGTGATAAAACAAAGTATTTTTAACTCCTTGGAGACTCGTTGCTAAATATAACCGCCTCTTTCCCCAGTTGCTCCGACCTTTAAGCAAAGTTGCGCGTCATCTGGCAATGTTTATTTTTTTATTATTAAGTAGGTGCTTGATAAGAATGATTAATACATGAACTCTGCCATGAAAAAGCTTAAAACTACTAAAAATATAGGATGTAGAATAGAGATTAATTAAAAACGACTCTGAGTGGGTGTCAATCATCAAGTTAATAATTTCACGTTTGTCATTTTTCGTAAAAAAAATAGACCGACTCCAAAAACTAAACACAAATATGATATCGTTCCTAAACTAATATCTTCTTTTGAACTTTTATAGAGGTATAGGTAAAAACTGTGATGAATATATCGATCGATTTCAGACTTGTTAGCCATCACTACTACTACTAATTATACTAGTAATGGATCTTAAGTTATTTCTTATTTACTCTGTCTCAGTGTTTCAGTTAATTTTAAGTCAGTTTTTTTGTTACATATACTTTTTTACAGTATAAAGTGACGAGACGAGCAGGACATGTGCCTGATGGTAAGCAAAATGACTGCCACATAACAGCACAGTGACACGCAACTATTGGAACATAAATAATTCAAATCATTACTTAACACTGTATGGCGCTCGTCACCCAGAGATATGAGATGTTTTATCTCTATGCTCTGTAATTTCACTGGACACATTGCCCTTAAAACTGGAACATACTGAGATTTGCACATTACTGCTTGGCAGTAAAATAACTGGCAAAGGTGTGGTACTTCCCCAGACGGACTTTGCAAAGAGTCCTACCACTACAACTGATTTATTTTAGTCTTACTTTAAGCTAAAAATATACATTGTATAACAAACGTTATGATAAATCTACTGGGTACCTTAATTAAATCGAATTTTAGTAGGGTTATTGAACGTTTAAATGTGCCTAAACAACTTTTATTTATCTCTAATAGTTTTCAGGTAGCCTCGATAATCTCTAGGCGGCGATCGAAGTAAATGCCGCTTCGCGACAATCATCCCTTATTTCCCCTCCCCCCCCCCCCTCCATTTAGAGGTTGAATATATGTACATGTACCAAGTAATATTTTGGATAGAAATCAACTTAAAGTAGAACCTGTCTGTTGCAGAAAAAAAATCGGTTTTCAATGAACATTGAAGTTATCAACGGATACATACTCGTATAACAAAGCACATTGCCGGCCGTACCCGAGAGGATCTATCACCTTCTGAATTGTATTATTACTATTTAACAAGCAACAAGAACAATTATTATTATTATAACAAGCATTATTAACAATTTACATATTATTTAATATCGGCTGACTTAGTGACTTAATTTGGGGGGATCGTGGTGCCAAAGATTTATCTGAGCATCTGTCTGATCGTTATTTTACCATGCAAGTGTAGACTGACTGATTAATTATTGGGACTAAAACTGGATGTCGTCTGACTTATTATTGTTCAGAGATTTAAAGAGGAGGTCAACAAAAACTTTGTAGAGACTGGTGCTATTATAAGCTGGTTTATTATTGGCGAAAAGCTAAGAAATACATCTGTTGATTGATTCTGAGGGAGGTAGACTTCTTCCCGTCTAGCTGTCCGGCGATGTTTTCGGGGCTGAACCCGATTGGGACCCGGTAACAAAATTTTACCCGATATCTCCGGCAGTTGTGAACCGATTTTGATAATTGCCTTTTTCTTTAGTAAACGTTTCAGAAGTGGTTTCATATACATTTTATGGGGATCGGCGTGGCGTTTTTGAAATATCGACAAAAAAACTAAAATTTGCTTATCTTAAGCTGGACAATGTAGAGTTCAGAAATAAAATAAGAAATTTAGTCAAATGCCCGAGTTTAATTTTAAATTGAAGTCGAGTTTGGTTTCTTTGGAGAAAATTAAATTATTTTTTTTAATGTTTACAAAAAGTTCTTCTACAATTATTTGATACTAAATACATCTTGTTTACAATTGTATACAATTATTGCCTGATGACTTAAATGGTAGAATCTTGACTGTATGTCTGACTCATATCTCAAGGAGTTAGCTATAAAAAATAAGGCCTAAACGTGACATTGACACCACTTGGCACACTTTAGTAGCTACACTACGCGTACAATTGGGTTAGATACTGGTGTAAATCAGTCTAGCGTGCCCTCCATAGCGGATAACTGAGCAAACATCGCCTTTTATAGATCAACTGACTGTTTTATCGCAAGAATGTCGACAGCTCCTTTTAGAGCGTAATAGTTAAAACCGCTTCTATTATTTTGTGGTGACTACGTAAAGATGCTTTCGTGTTTTCTAGTAACAAGTAATAATAGAGTATTTAAATTATATAGGTATTATATCAGCTCTCTGGCTTCCATAACACAAGCTTTACGTAGTTTGAGGATAAATAGTGTTGTGTAAAAAAATGTCAACCAATATTATTTATTTATATCATCACAACAACCAATATAATTTTAAATGACAGTGTTTTTTATAATATGTTGTATTGGCGTGTGCCAAACTTGCAACTGATCTTAAGCAACACTGGCAACACGTCTGCTTGTAACAGCATAGTGCTACTGAGCTAATTGAATATGAAGAGACCAAATCACTAACTAGGACTGCATTGCGCTTGTTAACCAGAGATACGACATGGTTAAATACTTAATATATTTTTTATAATTAGGTACACCTTTATACATATATATAATTAGGTACACATTTATAGTTAGGTTGTGATACTTATAAATATAAGCACATAACAAATACACACATATGGTAATATTTTAGGTGGGTATCGAACTCACGACCTACAAATCTGGAGGCAGATTTACTCGCACCTTAATCACGAAGTAGGTTTTTATTTCCATACATATAAAAAAACAATCTTTATATGTTTTCGTTTCAATACGATTTTTAAGTAACGCGGTCGTTGTTAATGTTAACATTATTTTTCATATTATTATGTCTGTCTATGTTATAAAATATTAAATCGGTATATCGATATTTATTACCTACCACAACCTAGACGAAATGTTCAAATCCGACTGTAGCAGAAATAAACTTGTTTAAGCAAAAAAACCAAAATAAAACTAACTCTTCAGCGGTATTTATCAGATAAATAATGAACTACTTATATTAGAAACGATACAGACAATAGGTAATTGAAGTGAAAACTTCATGCTCCACATACAGATTTTGCGTGGTCTGTGAATAGAACTCAGCCATCACGCCCGTAAATGAAAGAAATCTTCGAGTAAACTCGGGTGATGTGAATGTCCATAGGCATGGCCACGCCCTCCGGTTCCATCCACGTAGTTTCCAAAGTGAAAAGTAAAAGTTTCAGAATTTGATAGCTAAATTCTGAGTTATTACGTGTAGTTTTCACTTTTATCGGCAGTCCCTATGGCTACCATTTTTTTAAGTACAAAACAATTAGGTTTGTGTGTAGTATCTTAACAAATGTGAAATATTATACCTGATAAAATAAACTCCACCATTACAACCTCCGTATTAGATTTCGGATGACGTCATTTCACCTATGATACGATGAATACACAGATTAAGGAAGAACATAAAGATTTATCGATTGACATCTTGTCACGAAACAACCTTGGTATCATTCTACAAAGTCACCCTGAAAGTAGGAATTACATAATCTCTTTTATATATAAAAATGTTATGTTGGTTTGTGTACGCTTCAAACACTCAAAAAGTTCTGCACCAATCGAGCTGAAATTTTAGAATGATATTTAATCCGCATCAAGGATTGTTTTTATCTAATTTTTGCATCACAATGTGCCACAGCGAAGCGTGTCAGGGTACAGCTAGTTTTTCATATATTTACAGAAAAGGTATGTATTTGGCTGTGGCCAAAACAAGCTCCGTTCTATCCATCTGGGAAATGTATGGAAAAATAGCTAATCGATACCCTAATTCCCATAAACAAATAACTACCGGTAGTAGCAAATTTCACTAAAAGCTTCATAAAAACACATGTTTTTTTCCTTTTGATACTTTAATTTTTAGTGGCCCCTGTAAAATTTGCGATTACAGAGTTATTCGTTTTGCGAATTAAGGTATCGACATGTAATGTTTATGGATTTAAAAATTACGATAAATGTAATGTGAAAACATATTAGGTATATTTTGTTTTCAAATTCTCGCCTGTTTATTTCGCGTGAATTCTGGTTTAAAATTCTGCTCTGCATAAATTAAACATACTCTATGTTGTATCCACAACAATAGACGAATGATAAGCTATTTTTTCCGGAAAACAAAAACCAACCTCAATGTCCAATTAAACTCACTAAACCAAATTTCATATGAATCTGTCACGACGAGTATATCGTCTAAATACATGTAAGCAAATTTTAGTTTTTTTGTTCATGTTTCAGAAACCGCCACATCGATTTCGATAAGTTTTATTTGGGACCACCTCGAAACTATGTGACTTACCAAACAATTGACAATTGGCGGCGCTATCGTACAAAATACAAAAAAACATACAACCGAATTGATAACCTTCTCCTTTTTTCAAGCCAGTTAAAAATATTGACAAAAATACGGTTGTTTTTACTCTAGGACGGCCGTATATTAGTAGTATATCTACTATTGGGATGATGACTGGGTCCAAAATAACCTCCTGGACACGTGGTTCGACTGCGTAGTTCGATCAATCCACCACCAAGTGACCACGTGAATTTTTTAAGTAAAAACTTCTTTGAGCGCGCCTAAGACTGAATTTTCGTGGGCTGGTTGGGCAGTGAATTGAAATGAACCGTCACGCTCGGGTATGATAATAGATTTTCGGGTAAACTAAACTCGGGATGTTAGAGCGAGAAACAAAATACAGTGAACATGCGCGTCAGAGCGAGAAAGATATAGTATAATGTTTTTTATATTTATATCTTTTTATACCGACATTATCTTCTAGGTACTTACCACATTAATGTCATTAATTGAACTTGTCACGAAATATTAAATTAGCATTTCACATCCATTGCAAAAAAGTTTTTGTTGTAATATACTCGTATTATTGTTTTATCGTAGCACTTACACTACGTAAACATACACAATGATACCTATTTTCATCACAGCACTAACACATACATTTTTAGCGAAATGTTTATAAAATAAATGTATAGCACATACTACAAAGTTTGCTAGTCAAAGCCTATTTCCGAACCGCGTATTTTTTAAAAAAAATATTCTTGGCCATAGATACTAATCATTGCGCCACAGTTATTCTCGTGTTGCTGTGCTTACTAGGCATATACTAATCTTACATTTCTAAATAATTTTTATTTATAATTTTTAAAATTATTTAGTCGTCTTTAAATATAATTATTTCTTATTTTAGTTTTCGCTTCTGCAGTGTCTTAAGCGCACACATCTTTTTGTTATATACCATTCTAATTTGATTTGATCTCCACATAAATAACGGAAAAATTAAGACATGTAATTTTTGTTTTATCAAATTAAATAACATCGACAAATACATCGATCATCAAACTTCCGGAGGGGGACTTGTTGTCACTTGTTGTGACGTCACGTCTACATAGTAATCGTATCCAGACGTGACGTCACTCGAAACTTCTAATAAATTCTTCTAACTTGCTTCTAAAGTCAGTCAACTACTTTGCTTCTATATTTCCTACTGAATTCCAACGCTAAATTTAGCCAAGAGTAGGTTATGACAGTATAATATATCGGAGCAATGCATTTGGTTTGCCCACCAAAGTTATTTGGGAGTGAGAGTTTTATTATAAAATTAAAGTCGCTTATTCAGTTTAACAACAGATAAAAATTACAACTTATATTAGACTGTCATAAGGCTTGATCGCATTAGGCTAGTAATTTAGCCTAGTGGCAAGTAATTTAGCAACTAAACGTGTATGAACAGTGATAATTAAGTCGAGTAGTTTAGGAAGTGATTTAGTTGAGTCAATCTATTTTGCTCTATTTTCAACGGGCGAGTAGCACCCCCCACCATGCGTTCGTTGCGAGCGGTGCCCTCATTGGCTCGCCGACTAAACTTGTCGAATTAGTCTGGAGAGAAAAATAACTTCAAACAATTTTCCAAATACGAAATTGTCTGTGGAATAACTTATTTTATTGATCACACAAATTTCCTCATTCAACTCTTCTAAAATAGCCATTACGATTCGATAAGATTAGCTTATTCATTCATTTATTTTATTGCGTTGTAGGATCTTCATGTTGCGAAACGCTACTCACTTGTGAACTGTACTAAAGCACGGTGCGAACGATTTTTGAATATTAGCGAGTATTTTAGCTACTAAATTACTATCTACTAGACTAATTTGCTAGCCTAATGCGAACAAGCCTATACAGAAATAATTTGCGTACTAAAGTTTCATTTTATAATTCTATTAGGTCTTATGATTCATGAATAAAGTTGAAAATTGCATGAACACGTGGCATGAGTAATCCATCATGATGTGTAAGTACTTCGTGGCCTATTCTGGCCTGGGTTCTCACGAGCAATTAGCTTCGTTCACTACGACTAATTAATCCGCCGAAGAGAGGTCTTGGGTAAACTTTCAGGAAATTAATCATTATATAGTTACTAAATATCTAGTTTAATTAAGCGGCTCAAGGGGGATAGATCTTTCATAGATAGCTTTTTTTGTTTTATGTGTTGTTCGTATTTTAAGTATGTTATGAATATTGAAATAAATAAACAACTATGATTTCGTTACAATATTAATGTTATGTAAATAGACAATAGTATATTGTCTAAAATATCAGCGTGTTTTTTTTTTGTCGTTATGAAATGCATTTACCTACGCATACCCACCACCTATACTGCCGTGCAGTACTTAAAACGCAGTAATCGACATTTTGACGTTTTTGAGTTAAATATTGAACCGTAATGAGCACATCATAAGGAATCGAATGATAAAATCAATTTTTGATTTTTTAGACTACAAGATAGAAAAAAACAAATCCCTCAATGCAGTAACTAGTCATTTTTTATGCAAACTGTAATGTAAAACTATCTAAAATACAGAAATAGCAATTACGTCTGACATGATTTTTTTGTTTTTCTAAGTAAAATGCAGTAAATGTTATCATCACTACAAATCGGTTTACTACATGTTAAAAACATAGTTACCACCTAAACTAAACTGCAGTAAATAGGCAATGTTCTAAAAATATGAGTACTGCAAAGTTTGTTTTTATTGATTTTTAAAAGGAATTGCAGACTAGTAGGTATACAGTAAGATACTAGGATGTGGTATTTTAGAAAGCATTACCTATTTTTCACAAATAGGGAAAATAAAGTTAAAATGTAGCAAATGTTGATAAAACGGTCTTTTATCTATATGATAAGTTACTTTTTGTTGTTAGTTCGTAGTTTGTTGGTAGTTTTGTTGTTAGTAAATTCTGCATTTTATTTTTTATTTTCGTATGCCCAGCTCTACGATCCGATGTATATCTAATTGGAAATAACTTATCTGTGTAATAGCAAAGTTTTTAACGATTCAAAATACCCATGACATTTATAATCATTGAAATTCTTCTTCTTCTCATCTGATGGCTTCAAGTAAAAAGGTGTACCCCAACAAAACAAATATTTTCAAAATCCACCCAGTTGTCTACACTTCTGAACTTCCTCTTTTTCGATATTTGTTAAAAAGATATGGTCATATTCATATCAGATCTCATTTCCATATAAGCTCGTATCAATAAAAAAAACCGGCAAATCTCATTTTCCTGGCGTTTCTCAGAAAATAGCAATTACTTCTGAAGTTCCCGATACTTTTATTAGTACTATTACTGTATTCATTTGCAAACTTCTAGAAAAATCATCTCCGAAATTATATTTCGTAGGCACTCGAGAGTTCAACAGTGGTTTAATCCCCTCTAATCACCGCTGACTCGCGCCCATCAACTGTACGCTCTCAAAACACTTCAGAAATATCAAAGAGAGCCCGCATTTCAAGCATTTGAGCACTTGAGTTAATTCTCAGTATTCTGAATCCCACCAGTTCATTTGACACAGATTAGAAAAAGAGAAGATGGACCAGTTTTTAAAATACGTATGTGTATGTATCTCTATGTAGGGTAGACTGGGTACGGTTGTAACGGGGTACGGTTGTAACAATCGAAATATTTGCGGAACTATTCGCCGTGCAGGGAGGGGTACAAGGGAAAAGACACGCGGCTTACGTGTCCGGACATGATTACCAGTGTTGCGTCTCAGTCTGCGCGCTGTATTAATTTGCAGAGTGGCCTATTGTGTTTTGTTAAGCAAAAGTAAGTATTTTTGATTGATTTCTTTTCTTAATGTTATTGTTAATATAGTGTTCTAAGCTTTGCTTGTATTTTATATGTGATTAATAGACTTTAGAGTTGCAAATACAGGATATCCTATTTTTGTAGGTTAATTTGCATTGTAACTGAGATCGTTTTATTGGTAGAAGGGTAGGGTGGGTACAATTGTAACATTTTTTGTGGGTACGGTTGTAACATTAATTATTTTTTTATTTTACATTGCAGATGCCTAGAAAACACGTAAGAAAGACTTCAAGAGGGTTAACCAAGATATTCCAATATAGGGATGCTTACGGTGAGGTTAAAACTGGAGTTTCTTTGAGACAAGCGGCAGATATCCATGGTATTAACTATGTCTCAAAAAGGTAAAGCAAAAAAGAAAGCTAACACATCAACTGCATCATCAGAAGAAGAAGAGTAATATTACTTGGTTTGCCTAGAAGCCTGCTCGGATAGTAGATCAGATAAACAATGGGTACACTGACTAGGGACCTGTCGTCTTTGGTCAGACATTGATGATTCAGACATTAATATATCAGCTGTCATAAATGCAGTGAATCCGATTAAATATTATAATTATGGGAAATAACGTCATGTTTAAAATATTACATTTTGTTTGTAATTTTAGTTTTTGTTCATATTTTCATTAAATTAAATAGATAATACCTACGATGTGACCTCAAAAATCAAAATGTCATAGACTGATTGAAAATACTGTTTAAAATGTTTCAAATGATGCCACATTAACCTTAACCAACTTGTAAGTACTTAATAGTGATTTATAAGCAATAAAAGTGATGGAAACACATGCACTGTGCTTTATTTGAGTGTGTTACAACTGACCCCCCATCACTGTTACAACCGCCCCTGGTATGGGGGTCAGTTGTAACAGTAGCCGACATTTCAGTTAGTTGTAACTGTCTGAAAACTATTGGCTCTAACTATCTGATTGTTATGTCTTTTTGAAGACAAATGTTTATAGATGTATTTCAAACGTTTAGTATGTTGTTAGGACCATAAATGTCACGTGTACGAACGATTAACGCAAAATTGTTACAACCGTACCCAGTCTACCCTATCACAAGTGCTATATATATATATCAAGGTAAAAGGTCTGAAAAAGATTGATTTAAGTAACTAGGCGACCAATTGACAGTCTTGCTTTAAAGTTTTAGATTTGTTTTCTTTTTTTTAACCGACTTCAAAAAAGGAGTTTTCTGAATTCGACCGTAAATCAATATCTTTTGTATGTGTGTTCGCGGATAACTTCGTCGTTTATGAACCGATTTTGATGAATCTTTTTTTGTTGTAAAAAAGATATTCCAAGGGTGATACCATGATAAGGAACTCAGGATGTAATGATGACATACTAGAGAAATCGAGGAAAACTTTTTTACTTTATAAGTTTTCTGTTGAAAGTCGGTTCTTTTTTTGTTAAAATTATGTTTCTTTAATGACTTTCTTATGATTTTAAGTAAGAGTTTATTAATATTCTATCAGCTCAATCATTAAATCGCTTCCATTCCTATATTTAACTATTTATTTGCTTTCAGTCTAATAAACATCATCTTCTATCGTGTTTTTGAATTGTGCAGGCTTTGTTTAGTTTGTGACGTGGTGTTTGTGTTTTGTGAAAAAACGTTAACATATTTCGTAACTATTGCAATCATAAAAATAATTTCAAACAACCATTTAGCAGTACTTTCTCTTTTACAACCCCAATGTGATCTACAAAAGCGAGTCTTGACTTCAAAAAGACAGTGGCGCGCGTGGGGACATTTTTATTTACATGTATTTGGTATTTTAAGCTAAATTATATTAAATGGTAATTTTATATACTTTCACATTTTTAAATTTGTTGATTAACATTTACATTTACCTATTTTATTTTCTTATATTCAATGTACAATCCGTTAATTTTTTTTTATCCTTTCAACATCATCTCAATCAAAGCGTATCTATTGACTATAATTTGTTGAAACCATCTGCAAAATATTACTGCAAAAGATACGTCTGTCTCTGTGAAATCTGTGCATCTGGTCAGTTTACCGAACTTGCGGCGGGCAAGTCGAGACGCGTGACGACACTCATCTAAATCGTAATTTACAAGTAATGAGCCACTTAAGGACTAAACAAACAGTTTTATTCGTCACGCATGTCATCAAGTAGCTTCATCAAGAGATATATTTAACTATTAAAATGACAAGTACATCGAGTGCGATTCGTATTTTTTCTCTCACTGGTTAATTTTTGCAGTGATAACTTCTTGTGGCGCACCACATACAAATTTTCTGTGGGTTGTGAATGGAGCTCAAGCATCAAGTTCGTAAATGAAAGAAATCTTCGGGTAAACTCGACGGGCATGGTTATGGCCACGCCCTCCGGTTTCAGCAGCTTAGTTTTCAAAGTGAGCTATCAAATTCTGAGTTATTATATCTCACTTCTATCGGTATTCCCCACGTATGACAGTTGTTTTTGCTGTAAACCGTGGTGGCCTCAAGACGAGAACGTTCGATTTCATAATCGTGATGCCGTAGGTTCTAATCTAACCTTAATTTCAGAGTACTTTTCCAAATGCAGGTGTACAAGCTTGTCGTTGAACATGAAGGAAAACTTAGAAAGGAAAATAACATATTCCATGAAAGTCATCTTTCATAGTTAGCATCATTCCCAAACCCGCACTATCCAACATAGTAAATTACGATCTTGACTCTGTATTGATGAGAGAAGGCCTCAATTCCTAGTATTAAAATATATGCGCTGCTTATGTTAATGCCCATTAAATATTTTTATTTGTAAATTATGAGTAGGTATGCTAACGAAATGTTTTATGATAGATAGTTTAATTATACATGATATTGTAACTCTGTTATGTATGAACTAAAACGTACTAAGTGAGGTTAAATACTTTTAATTAAACCTAACTACGACATCTGATTGTTATTGTATGTTTGTCAAAATAAAACTTGAGCCAAACAATTCGGCAAATTCACAAAGTCTCTTACTAAATCAATGTTAAACATACTGTAGAAATAGTAAGTACATGAATTTCTTCAACTAAAGAGTATTCTTATGGTGGCATTTACTAGTATTACTGATAAAGATGTAGTGGTTCCTACGTTCCTACAATTGCACAAAAAGCGTGCATATTTTGCATGTTTATATGAATTGAGGTCATCTCTGGAATCATTCGGCAACTAGACATACCGGAAAATACTTTACAAGCTAAAATGAGAGTGCCAAACGGGCAGCCGTCGCGCGCGTGCACTCTCCTTGAAAAAGGCCGCCGGACGCGGCCGAAACTCAAGTCGGATTGACCGACCGTATATAAGTGAGTGTCCCGTTATATAATTAAATAAGATAAAATGTTCTATGTAATGCTTTGTTCCGGATTTTTATACCTACTCTCAGGCCTTAAAGCTTTAGACTTGTATGACATATATTGTTTTTAAACTTTCGCGATTTGAACACAAAATGCAACAATGAATTATTCGTGATTAATCCTCGTGGGTACTATATAAATTCTATGACATATTATTTAAGCAGCATGTGTGGAAACTATTAATATTTATTTATCTATAAAACTCTATATGTCATGTTATAAAGAATTTTTGAAATCGGTTCAGGAATTCCTGAGAATATCGCGTTCAAACAAGAAATCTCTTCAGCTACCACTGAACTAGCTAGCTGCTACGCCACTTGTCGGAAATTGGTCATACCAACTCAGAACTCAGTAGAAAAAAAATGATTAGAAACTATTAGATGATGAACTATTTATAATGAATCTTTGACACATGCTGTCACGTCAACTCACGGTACGAAAGCTCTCAATTAGGAATATTTTTCCCCGTTTTTGTTACATTCTTCATTCATGCTCCACTCCTATTGATAGTAGCGTAATATTATATGGCCTTTGTCGATAAATGGACTATCCAATAGAAAAATAATCTTTCAATTCGGACGAGTAGCTCCCGAGATGTCCACCAACAATATTTTGGGATAACCCACAATAACCATTGCATAAATAACTATTAGCATATACAGAATCTGTATAGCACCCGTGCGAAGCCGGGGAGGGACGCGAGTATATGAAAATACGAAAACTAATTTTTATTCTGACATTTTTATTTTTTCAGGTTCGGTCCTTAAAAATTTAGGTGTTCTTTTTCCGTTATTTTCTTGTATCGTACCGAAATAATGTGAAAGATTTAAAGATCGGTTTCTTGAAGGTAAGCGTGCTCTATCGCAAAGAGCATTATCGCTCAACATTAAGCGAAATCGAAGTGTAGTGTTAATATATAATAGTAAAAGAAACTATACACTACATCATGATACAACATCAGAGATAAATTAGTTTAATACGAGTAGGTAAACGATATCCAGTATGTTCAACAACAATGACATCTGAGCGGTTCTTGGACAAAAATAGTATTAATTAGAAATTTCATCTGAAACACTAATTAGCTAATTACCCAAGCTAATGACCGAACAACAAACACCTACAAGTCCCAATTTTTCACTTATAATATCAAAATATTATTCCTGTTTTTGTTGAGTTGAGTTAATCTCATTTTTTTCTGTTCACACCTAATTATCAGCTTCTTATTGGCAGCAAATCAGAGATTATCCCTTTGTTGTGAAAAAAGGTTGACTGTATAAAATACGCGGAAATATTGTTATGATTCCGGATCAATTCACGTTTTGCGCATAACAAAACAAAAGAATTCCATCCCAATGTAAAACGCGGGAAGACGAGAGTTCACGGAAAAAAATAATGATCTTTGTCATTCGTAAATATCGTTTTATTAGGGCTCGAGGCATTGACGCGTGAACGATGAAAGCTCTATAAAGATATTTATATGTCGGTACTTACATCTTTGTTTGAAAAATGGCACCTTAAGATTTGAAGATAGTGGCTTTTGCAACACGGTCTTTAGAACAAAACCAGATGGCAGATAATTAGAATATTGCGACTTGGCTATGAAATGAATTATGTTTTTTGTGATTTTTTTCTCCCGTGTATTAAATTATTGTTTGTTAAATATTAACAAAAAATAACTTAAACAAATGAAAGACCTGAGACAAAAGGGCTGGACTCTCTTTTATTTGTTTTTTAGTTTTTAACAGACTTCAAAAAAGGAAGAGGATCTCAAATTAGTTGTAGGTTGTAGGCTTGTAGGTATGTTTTTGTAAGTAATTTACGCGATAGCTCCGCGAATCATTTATCGATTTTGATGGTGTTTCATAGATCGTAATTCAGAGATATCTTATACATTTTATCGAATTCGGTGTGGCAGTTTTTGAAATATCAACAAAACGCTAAAATTTGGTATTCATTATTTATTTAGACGACGCGACGTGACGTAGTGATAGCTGCTCATGAAATTTAGTCTGAATTTAATATTATGTGAATTGAATTGAAGTTTAAAAAAACAAAAACAGGTAGTAATCTGTTTTTGTTTTTTTAAAGAAATTAAATTACTTATATTATTACTATGGCCAATATTTTTAACTTTAAGTTTCTTATTTTGTGATACATAAAAATTGTAAACCTTAGTATTCATATTAGTATTTTCATAATCTTCATCCTTATCCTACTAATATTACCTTTAGATAGAAAACTTAGGATGTTGAAAAATATTGTACACGTATTTTTTCATATGTTTCACAAATAAAAAATGACGAAGTTACAGTGCTTAGAAGCTTCGAATGACGTCACGTTATGGTACGATTTTTACGATAAAGTGACGTCACAACCCCACACTATGGAAGTGTGATGATCTATTTATATCTTGGTATATTTTTAATAATTTTATAAAACAAAAAATACGTGCCCCTTATTTTTCCAATAATATATCTGACAAATTACAAAGAATTACAGGGCTTAGAGATATAACATCTTAGATCTCTGAGTGATGAGCGCAGTGCAGTGCTAGATAATGATTTGGACCCTTCGTGTTCCAATAGCTGCGTATCATTGTGCTGTTATGTGGCAGGCATGTTGCTTACCATCAGGCACACGCCCTGATCGTCTCGTCAATCTTTATTTAAAAAAAATATATAAAGGTAATATTAACCCTGTCGTCATTCCAAAAACTAGGTATTGCCCCAGACAGGCAACACATCTTTCCAATAGATTTTCAAATCCAAAAGCTAGGGTAATATGAAATAGATTGAATAAAGAACTTTATTGTTAAAACAATGTAGCACATATTGTGTTTACGAATACATCGTTCCCAACCGCCATATTGTATGTTCTCAGTCATAAACATTAAATGTTAAGCTAGATATTACAATATTCAGAATATATTTCTGTATCCACCAAATCTGAATAAGATATCTTACGCAAATGAAGCCCAATTTCTGTTTGTCGTAGTCCTAAATATAATTTATTTACTAGCTTAGTTACCAACTTCAACAATGGAACGTCCCGCGTCTCTGCCACTAAATTTATAGAGTAGGTAGTAGGTAGGTAATCTAAATCTACAGAAAGCTGAGGTTAGTACAGATTTGATATATATTTAAGAATAGGTAGGTAGCTTTTGCAGGTAGATTTTTTTGTGAGTGGTTAGGATCTTCGCCGTAATCAAAACCATTTACAGAGTTAAGAGAAATTCGTAAACATATTCTCTCTTGGAAACGAGCACAGTACAATGCTAGCTAATGATTTAGACTCTTCATATTTAAAGTGCGTAGCACTGTGGAAAAAGGTAACTTTTTACATAGAGTGGATGAGCCTAATGGTAAGTAACACTTCAAAGTGTACGGCTATTTAAATATGAACGATCTAAGTTGGTTAATATCAGGGAGTGGGCGGGAATCAAGACTGTGGAACAACTGTTCAGACTAGCGCTGGACAAAGAAAATTGTAAGAAGCTGACTGCCAACTTTCAGTAATGGAGAGGCACTATAAGAAGAAGATCTAAGTTACTCTCTAACACTGCACTGCGATCATCACCCAGAGATTTTTACCCTATGGTTTCTCTGAAAACACTGCCCTTCAAACCAGAACACAGTAATGTTTTCCCGGCTTTAATTATAGCTTAGAGGTGAAATGACTGACAAAGGTGTGGTTCTTCCCCAGGAGAACTCTTCAAAGAGTAAAAGTTTTAGTAACACTAAAAAATGTTTGTATTATGTTTATGTTATGTTAATTCTATGAAAATAACTTTTTACAAAGAAGCCCAATATAAAGAGCCCTGTGTTTTACAATTGTTTTGCTGAACTTTTCAGTGTTTTTGTATTTGGAGGAAAATTTTGGTTCACGAATTTTATTGTTACTCGAAGTATATTTTCTAAGAGCTTGTTTGTTTCTAGGTTAGGCCTGACCCATGATGAAGAATCGTGTCAAGAAGGTGCTAAAGGATCGGTTATGGCACCCACGGTGTTGTCAACACTACACAACTACGCGTGGTCATCATGTTCAAGGAAACAGTTTCACGAAAATTCCAAGTAAGGACAATACTAAATTCAATTTTCAACCTTAACCTCTATTTTGTAGGGTCTTGCAGTACAATTTCTTTGAAAACTAGACCTAGTTTACTATAAATGTTTATTATAAATGTTTTGGGTTTCTCTCCTCTGGCAATTTTCCGTGTGATGAATTTAACCTTTGGCGGTATCTTTTAGTCCCCTCGTTGTTCACTTTGATGAAAATATACTGTATTTCGTTAGCTTTATAAAAAACTCTTCGACATTTCCATGTTGTTTTTTTTTTTAACTGACATTCGGTTTCCTCGTACCTGGTGACAAACCTTCCTTCCACTCGACACCACCAAAACGACACCATCCGTGGTGTCGTATGGAATCTCTAGTCCATACGACACCAGCCTAGTGATGTGCTGTTCCGCCATTAGTTTTTATGTATTTTATATCGTCAGTATTAGTATCCATGTCCATTGTGAAAAATTAAAATATTCGGACGGAAAGACAATAATATGCAAATTGCAATGAACAATGTTAAGATGACCATTTGAGTGACAGATACATATAAACTTTATCAAATGACATACCTCATTAATGAAACTGCTTGAACTGAATTGGAGTTTTCATATCCACAACTTTGTATGTAGGTAACCTCACTATTAGTCGGTGGTGTCGTATGGACTAGTGATTTCATACGACACCACCGATGGTGTCCTTTTGGTGGTGTCGAGTGGAAGGAAGGGTGACAAATGTTAGCAAAATTCCAAATCTACACAAAAATTGAAAACGAAAATTTACGGTTTTGATTCCTCGATATTACTACCATCGATGATACAACTTTTGAAAGAATGCCACTGGCTCCGTGATTTCTGTATTTACTTACTCAATAAACAAGGACAACTTATTTAATCCAAAATTAAAGAGAGTAAGAGTACAACGTTTACTTCCATATGCCATGATTAGATAATAATTATTTACTAAAGCATTTATTCAAGAAATAATACTCTGTAGTTTTAAAACAGATTTACATAATATACTATCATATTAATTTAACAATTTTAAATTACGTTCTTTGTACGGATTCCAGCTCTGTGTCTACCTTTCAAATTTTTTGATTTTTGTACGCAAGCATTCACTTAATATAGGCACTATTGAAGGCACCTGTGAATTTTATTATTATATGTAATAAATGAGTTTAGAGTAGACTATAATAATATTCAATGATGGTTTTACTACTTTACTCCATTGGCACAGTGATTTAATGTAGAGAAATAATAAAACTACTATTGCATTTGACTCAGTACTGATGTATTACATGTCAACTACTTAGATACAATACAAAATTCACAGGTACCCAATAGAACATTTATTACAAATGAAAATAATTGTAGGCTCTACAAAATCTAACTGCGAGTTAATCGCCAATATGCATTCCTGATCGCAACAAATCGATTACCAATTCAGGGCATGTAATTGTAGACATACTCGTATTACTGGGACTAGTCTGTCCATAAGTAGAGCTTGTGACTCAACCACTTGGCGACAGGCTGAGATCGTTCCCATGGATTGCAGTGTTTGCTTGATTCATCTTGATAAACCGTAATCAATTATTAATACTAGTTTAGGCATGAGGCAGTATGGTACTACCCGATGTGTCACTAATTCCTCAAATCTGCAGTACTGTAATTCTTAGGATTCTGATCAGCAGTAATGTACTTAATTGTTTAGTAATGCATTTGTTTGTTGTTTAGTAATGGCATTCAATTAATGTTAATTTGGCATTCATTATTTTTCATGTATTTTTTTGCACAAATCATAGCATAAGTAAATATTGTCGACAGCCACTACTATAATGGTAGATTTTTTTTTTGGAAATTTGGAGGGAGCCCAAATTTCAGGCTAGTTTGGAGCCCTCGCTTAGTTAGTAGTAATGTCTATGTATGTCGTTAAATGACGACTAGTCAGAAAATTATGAATTATGTGAAATTATAATGAAAATATGATGGTTACTTCACAAAATCAACATGTTTAATCTACGAGTATCAACTGCGCGATAGCGTACATAGCGCTGAAACGCTGTTTTCTAAACGTGTTATTACAGCTCTACTGTTATTTTGCCTGATCAAAATTGAATAAAAACAGATTGAAGAAGAACAATTTTCCAGAAAACAACATTTTTTGTTTTGTATTTTGTAAAACATCATTCTTTCGTTCAGAAACATAATTTGCGCACTGTTTTCCAACTATAGTGGAGTTCTCGATAACTTTATTAAACAATGTAATTATATGTACCTCAATACAGTTAACTTCAACGTTGACTCATAACTGGTGTTATGTTTTGAAGTTACAATTGTGTAATTTTGCAATACCATAATATATAGCGGAGAGGAACTGGTTCCTCAGCGCGTAAACACTCTGATCCGTGTTAGCTTAGTAAAGCAAACCGCGTGCAAACGTGAGGTTTATCACGGTATCTCGCTAAATGAATAAAGTTTATACAGCATTTGAGATCGTCGCACATTACACCGCCAGAATCACACATAGATACTCGGAGAGCATTACCAAAATCAAACTTACAAAACAAATATACAAAGACCCATAGAAATCAAAGATATATTGTCATATTTTTAAAACAGTTTCTTGAGTTTCTTGTCATCTTTTCGTCCTAAGGCTTGTTTTTTTTTTTGCTTAATTCACTGGATACTACATGGTTATAGAACTCACTTAAAAAGAAACCCACCTATTACCTAGAAGTTGCAAATCGTATATTTTGAATATCCACACAATTTTGCCAATTTACTTGTTTGATTTTTATACTAAGTTCAATAAGGTAAGGTAAGGTAAGGCAATGATCGTTTTTGTGCATCGCACACTTCAGATTTGACTTTTTTTTTTCTTCCTGGGAATATTCTCTTTTTACAAACGTCAACTATTTATCGCTCATTACAAAGTAAACCGATTTGACCATTGGTAACAGAAGGGTTAATTAATTAAAGTAAATCGTTATTATTGAAATTAAAGTTGATGTTATGTGCAATATAATGTACAGATACCCTTATAAACACAGTAGCGGTATGCGTTTGTCAGTTGACGGACTAAATTAACGTGCTGTGATGTCACAAGTTGAATTAAATCGCGGTGTAGCTTCGAAGAAAGTGTTTAACTTTGTGACGACTCTCACGACTGTTTGTTTCACGGTACACAATGATGTCGCTACAAGGAGATTATTAAAAAATACTAGTATTTACCCGTGTCTTCGTTCACGAAAATATACAAGTAGACATAGATGAACTAAAATATTTAAGCCTTCATATTTATTTTATCAAAATAATATGAGAATACTGACGATTTGAGGAGCAATAGGGGCATCGGATTTTAAATTGCACGCTTGCTCACAATAGTCAGTACCGCATTTAAGAATAATTTGTCTGAGGTGCGACTACATAATATGTACCTATTACAAATTAATAACGAATACTTCTAAGCTAAATAAAACACCTGCAGTTCAGTGAAATAGGCTTGCTATACTCACCATCGTTGAATTCGACAAAATTAATTAAAAAGCTGATGTTTTGTTGAGATTTCAAAGTGCCTTTTTAAATAAATAAATAAATAAATAAATAAATATTGGTGGACAATTCACACACAACACCATCTGACCCCAAACTAAGCATAGCTTGTACTATGGCGGCCAGATAGCTGATATAATACTTATATAGTTTTAAATACATACTTATTATAAATAGAAACACCCAGACACAGTGCAAACATTTGAATTCATCACACAAATATTTGCACTGAGTGGGAATCGAACCCACGACCCTCGGCTTCGCAGGCAGAGTTACTACCCACTAAGCCACGAGGCCAGTCCTTAATAAAGATATCCGCGTTTTTCGGCTCAGTACAGGCATTGTACATAATTTTGTATTCCAGACCTACTGAAATGTCTATATAATCATGGGCATTTCCATCTTTGCATCTCAATGGGGTTTAGCGCAGAAAGAAAACATCGTAAGGAAATCGGCATGTTCAGTTCCAACAAGAAACATTTCGAGGACTTTTGCGTCATCTCCCATCCCTCACTTGGTCAGTGTAGTGGATTTTGACTTTGACTTTTTTCTTGTAGGGTAAGACCGCTAGTCCCAGCAGTGGAAACATAAAGTGAGCTGCTTATGTTATATGTTTGCACTGTGTCTGGGTGTTTCTATTGATAATAAGTATGTATTTAAAACTATATATGTATTATATCAGCTATCTGGCCGCCATAGTACAGTCATTCCTAGTTTTCTACTAATTCCATGTATTTAATTGATTTCGTAGGTCGTGGTGGTGTCTTCATGAGAGAAGTCGTGAAGAAGGAGTAGTGTTGGGAGGAGCAAAAGAGATCTCAAACTATGTGTTCACTATGGAAGAACAATGCCGGACTGAGTTTGGAGAAGGGTAAGTTATTGAAGGGAAAACTTCTTTTGCCGCACCTTCATTTTAGCGTCACGTTAGAGAATGATAAGACATTTTCGAGTGAACTCGGGACCATGATCATTGGCTATCTAGAAATGTGTCAGCATTTCTAGATGACCATGGTCATGGCCACGTCCTCCGGTTTTACTCGCGTAGTTTCCAAAAGAAGCTATCAAATTCTGAGTTATAAGTTTTCACATCTATCGGCAGTTCCTATGACTGTCAATTATTGTTTAAAAGAACTTCAGAAAATAATGGGGTTCCCAATTCGGCTGTATGTTTTTTGTATTTACATTTATTATGGTTGAAATTGACTCTTTGTTGCAAAGAATAGACACACCTGCGTTTTTCTCTCGTTAAACTTGGGCAGATTGGTTTCGCCCCATTCAGAGACTGCCTGAAGGGCCAAGTTCAAACGCTCGATCATACTCTCTCTCAATACCTTAGTTTTTGACCACTGGCTCTCATGCTAGATATGTAACTCTCTACAAAGTTGCTGTCATCTGCGTACCCAAAGATACCGGGGCTCAACAGATCGTTGATATGTAGCAGAAAAAGCGTTGCAGATAGTGCCGACCCTTGAGGAACTCCGGCATTGATAGCCATTTGATCCGTCGAGCACCCATCAATGACGACTCGTTTGGGTCGATCCCGCAAGAAGTCCGATATCCACGCAATGAACCCTGGAAACAAACCAAAACTAGAGAGCTTGCTTATAAGGCCATCATGTCAAACCCCGACGAAAGCCTTCGAGATATCCATGGGAAGCACTTGCATTCTTGCAAGTGCTTCCCCGTGGTTATCGATAGCTGCACTCCAGATGTGGGTGACATACGCTAGAATATCCCCAGTGGACCGGTTTCAGCGAAACCCGTATTGCCGGTCACTGAGGAGGTCGTTAGATTTTATTTGGACACCAAGTAATTGCAAAAACAAAAGAACAACAAATCTGGTTCAAACTAAGAACATCAACAAAATATATGTTGCCAGTAACAACGGTTTACAATAAAATATTCACAAAACTCGTAGTTTTACGTACGGAATATTCGTATGTAAAGCTACGAGGATATTGCAATGAAAACAAAACATCGAGCTTTTACAAACACGAAGTACGCACGATTCTTAGGAAAATTACGCTATCAATCTTTATTTTTGATTTACCTTAATTTTGGATTGGAATTTCCATATAGAAATGAAAAGATTCTGTTTAATAATACTAAAGATAAAAGTACGAGTATTATATACATAATATATTCACTTATTTCTACGTTATTGACGCAACAATGCCTAAATCTTAAATATTGTCAAGACTAGAAAGTCTTTCCTATGGAAAAGAATTTAATTAACATTGATGGACCGTTCTCATAGTATATTCTCTATCAAGTTGTCGATCTTGATTTACGAATCTTGTACTACGTAAACCAGTACCTGATGTTGTACTCCTGTAAAAAATAGTTATGACATAAAGAATTATATGCAACACTTAAATGCAGAACTGTTTGCCTCTCTGGATTTTATCATACATTTTATAGAGTAGGCTCCAGTTAAACTTAAACTTCATTCCGCGCTTTCCTTTTTACTATCCGACAGCCAGACAAATAAGACCCAAGTGCCAACGGCTCATGGTGAAAATTCCAAAAAATCGAACAAACCGCTTTAAATTGCATTCATTATTTTGACTGTGAAAATGTGAAACACTATACCTGAATCCGGGTTTCCTGATGGTTATAATTTAGATGCCTCTAAATCTACGGTACATAGATCAGTATTTAAATCTTCTAGGTAAGCGTAATCCATGTTATTAGGCAAATTATGGGTAAAGGAACCTATATAGATATCATTGTAAATTGTAAAATGATTAACACCGTCAGATTATAATCTAACGCGTGAGATTATAATCGTAATCTCTGATAGTATTTTAGATTAGTTTACAATCTGACGGTATTTAGTACGGTTTAACACATGTAAAAAACGACACACTGAACGTATACAGGATGGACCCAGAAGCAATGGCTAAGTGAGCAGACCTACTACCAACACAGCCACAAATCCAGCAGAGCTTGTGGCTAAAATGCCTTATGTGGGTTTATATAGTTGTATATCAGATACTTATGTTATTATATGGTCTATTATCGCAAAATTCCAAGCTTTACTCACTAGCTACCAAGAGTTAAGTTGTCTGATTTAGGAGCAAAGTCAAATCGGTATGGGAATTAATCACTATTGCGACGTCAACAGAAATCAAAGAAACAAAAGTGGCCTCAATGCGGTTTGGAACACGCTCAGTTGTAATTTGCTGTTAAAAGCACTGCTCGAAATAAAATCGAATATCAATTTAATATCTGACCGTAAAAACAGAATAACAATGCAAATTGCCACAATAAAAACGCAACGTTGAACCATCAAATATTTTATTTGGTCGCCATCATCTGATAGCCACGTTACTCATTCAACAGGTATTTTGTGATTTAAAACATAAATCTTGAGTACGCAGTCAGTTGTTGCGTCGAACGCTTTAGCATTGCTATGCAAAGTGTGCAGTTATTTTAGTTTGGGTATTCAATAACAACCACTTACGAACGACACATGTTATCGCACAAATACGTATTTATGAAATGATTTCGTTATTGTTTTCTTTTTCTTCTAATACATATAATGGCTTAGTTTTACAAATACGTATCAACTAGTTATTCGTATTAGGTGTTACCTTAATGTGATCGCTTTCTGTTGATAGTCGTGACTTCAAATCAATTTTGAAAATCATTTCATACTTCAATGTAGGTTCGCTAAGTAAAGTAAAGTAAAGTATACTAAATATATAAAGAGGACGTTAGTATTTGTACGTTGTAATTATGTGTACCTACTTCCTATGCCTAATCAATTCGAAAATTTTAGAAGTGGCGAGTGTTTGAGAATGTCTTTTAAATTATAATGTTTGTACTATTTGTAACCACAGCTTTTCACGAAAACGAAACAAAGCGAGAAGACAAAGAGTAAATGTATAGTATATTTCTAGCTATCTAGACAAATTAAAACTTCTGTACTAATATAACTATAAGATCGTTCACCTCGTCTGAGTCATTGCTGATTCATCATTTGTCATCATCTTTTGAATATAGTAACACATAGTGGTACTACATCTTTGCCAGTTATCCTATCGCCCAGCAGTAATGTGCATACATTACTGTATTCCGGTTTGAAAGGAAATGTTTTCAAGGAAATTATAGGGCATAGAGATAAATCATCTCAAATGTCTGGGTGACGAATGCAGTGGAGTGTTAATGTAGTGATTTCGACTCTTCATGTTCTCATAGCTGCATGACACTATGATGTTATGAGCAGACAGGTTGCTTACCATCACGCATACATCCCGCTCGTCCCGTCACTTTACACTTTAAAAGAAAAATATTTAAACTTTAAAGTGATTATGAAATCTGCTTCGAACTCATTCGCATACTTACTAATATTAATATGCATGTAAGTTTTAAATAAGCTTTTACGCATAAACTACCTCACCGATTGTCATAAAACTTTGTATAAAAATTTTTGGACGTATAAGAAGTAATATAAGTTACATTTTATCATGAGAAAATAACAGGAACGGAAATTCTGGGCTGAAACCGCGGGGCGCTGGTTATAAAACAAAAGCATACTACATTAACATAATACTTAGCATAGACAGATAGATAGATAAACTCTTTATTGCACTTAAATAATGAAACAAAATACAGAAACGCCTTAAAGCAAAGTAACAATGGGCGCCCTTATCGCTAAGAGCGATTTCTTCCTGGCAACCATAGGATGGTGAAGAAGATATGAAGAAGATATGAAAAGACGGGGTTATAATTAGGCGTACATAGAAGCTTACACTTCTGTATAGTAACATACTAATAATTAGTAACATATTTATCTAATTTTGATTCTATACAATAATATACTAAAATTACGTATTAATAATTTTACATTCTAATCCACAAATAAGTATAAAATAAATAAAAATAAACATACACACATACATAAACATAGTAAGTGAAGTGCAAATAATAACGTCCTTTTCAAATGCTTTTTTTTTACGTGTACATTCTTAAATGTATTATTTAGCACCTCTATGTCCTATATGCCTTACTCCGTGTGCCTTTATATCCCTGAAAATTTGATAAAGTTGCATATCGTGTGTCCACCACAGCTCTTGTATAGATAGATACTCTTATCATAATTAATGCTAAAGTAATTCCACCACACGTTTAGGGATCAGAGAGAGATAGAATTTAAATTCCACAGAAATACGCGTCTTTTCATTGAAAAATACGTACTTTTGCTTAAAACTGCAGTTCCTTAATCGAAAATCTTATTCTCAAGAGTCAAAACTGATTTTAAAGCGGAAACTTGACGCTGATATTTTTCGCTTAAATTGAAAATTACCGAAGAAGCCACCAGCATCTTCGCGTTATCTAGAAGGCTTTGGAGATTTTTCCAATAATCGGTTCCTTTTCCACGTAATCCAAACTAGAAAACGGAGCGTTCTCGGTACTACGCATCTACTTATCTACTGCGTGAGTTTCGTCGATTTTGTGAAAATGTTTGAATGTTAAAATGTATTTTATGTCAATGACAGAAAAACATTTGAGTCTCTGCGATTTAAAGGTTTGCGTAGAACCTATGGAACAATGAGTAGACTTTAAAGTAAATTATCGTTAAGCACCATTCACATTTTCAATTCAAATCGGGTTGAAATTGAGAACGCAGTTAGATTATAGTTTGGAATAACACACAGACTACTTGTTGTCACAGAAAAAATACGGGATCGGTAAATACGGGTAAAACCAGGGGGCACTGATAGTGACATATTGACATATATATTTTCTTATCGACGATTGATTCGTACTTGGCCACCTCTTCCTGATAGCGCATTACTCTTTTTTTAAATAAACAAAACTATAAAACAATGCTGTAAAGGATGAAACAGAGTTTTTTCTACTCAAAGTTGTCGTAATGCCACATACGCGTTCTGCGTAACTACGTAACGCTCTATAAATAAATAAATAATGACTCACTGAATTCATAGCTAAAATCAATCGTTAAACATAACTAAACACATCAGTGCCAAAATTACTTCATTAATAGATAAACAAACATGTGGTTAATTCTGTACTTGTGCGGAGCTATGGGAAGCGTCAAATTGATTTATAACTTGGTATCGCTAAAACATGAGTAATTTACTCTGAATATAATAGCGCAGATCTCGTAATTAAATGAGGGCTTGTAAAATTAATGGGCCGCTCCTTCGAGGCAAAGCCAATTAAATTAAAAATAAATAACAGATTTTTTTCTGAAGTGTTCTTGTTCCACGATATTAATAATTGTGGAGTACGAGTAGACTGGAGTAGTAAAAAGTAAATAAGACGTTGTAGAAAATAAATCAAAGAAACTACTTTTCACTAGTAACTATGAAGTCTTCTTTCATTATAACAGGTGTATCTGACAAATATAATTCCAGCATAATTTTTTTGATGGGGATATTAATTAGTTACTAGTAATATTTGGACTTGTTTGTTGGATGTTTTGTGATAGATCGCGTATTATAATAATGAATGAATCCGATAATACAAAATTGCATGTAGCTAAAATATGAAAAGGAGAATGAACACACGGCGTAATTCCAATCGAAAAGGTAACATCCTGTTATTAGTATTTTATTCGTCTGTATATGTCAAGGTTTGGATGTGTGTTGCTCAATCACATCATACCTACGCATAAACGTTTCGGGCTGAAATTTGGAACATAGATGGATTATAGTCTGGAAGAACACATAACCTAACACCTAACCATAAACTTTTTAGCTCTGAAAAATAACGGGAACGGAAACTAAAGCGAATAAAACCGCGGGGGCACTGCCAGTAATATGATATAGCTTTTTGTGTATGTTTCGTCATTTTAACTCATGTTGAAAACTTTGAAGTTTTGAGAAGCCTTTTGATACGTTTAATGCTGAGTTGGTACAAACTCTGCGATTGTTAAAGACCACTCACGACGAGACGATTCCTCTTTCTTCCGTCTTCTTGTTAGCATGGTCTTTGTAACTCAACCGAGAAGTCGGCGGCGGAAGGTAATTAAATAACAATTTAATCTCGATTAAATCCTGTGAATATTTTCTGTTTAATAAAGACAACAATGTCCTGACAAATATATATGTTATAGTGACTTTTGACACACACATCAGAGATAAAAATGCAAACACGGTTTAGTCTAGACATAGCAAACGAATTGTAGAAATTTGTATGGATTTACATGAGTAAGAACTTCATTAGTTATCATGTGCATACACGAAAATAATATGACCATTATTCGCTCATCGAAGAGCTTGCTGAGTAGAGTATCTCATAAAATCAATAAATAGCAACCCCACCTGCAAAGACGGAAGTACATTTGACAGGACTCGTTCCTCTTCGCGTAACTTTAACTTTCAGACAGTAAGAGCAAAAAATAACAATTTCCGTAAAGACAGAGACTAACTTGCAACAAACTTTTGTTTGTTTGCCGTTGGAGGCGATATATAACGACGCGACGGTACGATGCCTGCAATGTATATGGTTGTAGTTTTAAAAACGTATTCAGGATTGTTAACGTGGGCTGGCTCAGCTCTACTCATAAGTAACGTAAATTTCTAATAGCTCCTTTAAATAACTAGCGTCTAAGAATCTGACTAACAATGCTGTACTATCACAGTTACTCACTACATTAATATTATTTTGTATTAATAAGTAACGGTTTACGTTTACCCGTGAATGTGGTGCATGAGGTTGTATCGAAATATCGGGGACTTGCACATCTATTTAACCACGGTAAATATCCCGTGTTTAATAATAATAGTGTCATTTTGTAACTAACTTCATACTAACTAACTAACCCCTAGCAAAGCGTGGGGTCCTGCACACTAAAAATCCACAAGGCTCAATCAGTAACGAATGAGTCAGTAGTCGCCATTAAGACCAAGGCTAAACTGAAGATGCACGCGGTTGTGACTTTGTCTCGGCTACGTCATACTGGGACCTTTGTCTACTACACCGACGGATGACGCGATTTGTCGTCTTGTGTTACGAACGTCGACCGCGCCACCGAGTGCCATCAGAGACTATAACTTCCAGAAGGCCATTAATGATCGAAATTCAGCTGTGATGGAGGCTCTGAGCCGGGGTGAAGCTTGTATTACAAAATATGTTAATAGTTTGGGTTAAAATGCTTAAACACTTAGTTTTCGAGAAATCTGATCTGATGTTTAATTCACCTGTAGTTACCTGTATCAAAGGAAAAATAGTGAAAAACCAATGTAGATGTTAAAAAAGGGCATGCACCTAGGAGTTTGTTTAGATATTTTTAATTAAAAAAAAACTCCTAGCTAATTACATAAACTGTACAGTTTACTATATTTCAACGTGTTTTAAAGAAGTCTACTCAAAATCCGAGCTTACGATTTTTCGAAGCTTTGATGTCGTGGTTTTAATGCTACGAAATAATTTCAGACTGTTAAACTTGGGCTGGAATGAAACGGCTCGATTATTTTTTAATATAAAATTTCTACCTAACTAAACTGACTAATATTTCAGTAACTGACTAAATAACCTGTGAGTAACTGACTATTACATAAAATATAATATAATTGACCAACTAGCCTTTGCCTGATTATCTTCTACTTTAGCTAACTAATGTCTAACTTTTTAACGGTTTTCAAAGAGCCCTATACAAAAGCCAGTCACTATCCCAATTGTCTGATTGGGATAATGACAGGGTCAAAAATATATCAGACTAGTTTATTAGTCCGTCGGGTAGATCGTGGAAAAATACGGGACACATTTTTTATTTAAATCAAATTATAAAAAAAATTCGCAGATCTTCGAATTTTCTTCGATTCGAATCTTCAAACTTCCGGAGTGGGGGTTGTGTTGTGACGTCACGTCTACATAAAAATTGTGTATTGACATGACGTCACTCGAAAGCTCGAAACTTCTAAGCATTACAAATATCTGCGTCATTTTATGTTTGTGAAACAAAATTAAAAATGTAATTAAATGTTTGTTTTTTTTTTAAATTTCACGAGACGATCAGGACATGTGCCTGATGGTGAGCAACATGCCTGCCACAGAACAGCACAGGGACACGCAGCTATTGGAACATGAAAAGTCCAAATCAGCAATCAATACCTAACACTGCACTGCGCTCGTCACCCAGAGATTTAAGATGTTATGTCTCTAAGCCCTGTAATTTATCTGGAAACATTGCCCTTCAAACCGAAACACAGTAATGTTTGCACATTCCTGCTTGGCGGCAGAATAACTGGCAACTACGTACTGGTGTGGTACTTCCTCAGGCGGACTCTGCCAAGAGTCCTACCACTACAACGACATATTTATTTTAGTTTACATTAAATAGAATTGAAGTTAGTTATGGTTGTTATAAGTAAGCATGTGTTGGATGTTAGATGTATAAATGTATATTATAGTGTGACGTCAACTCTGAACTTCACACCGGAGAGTCTACCGCTTAACTAAAACTGTCTTAGCTTTGACATTGCTCTCTCTTTTCTTTTCGCTTGAAATGATAGAGACAGATATACCAAAGCCATAGCAGATTTATGTTAGGCGGAAGACCCGTAGGTTAGTCCTGTGTTGTGGAATACGGCGCCTTCCATTGTAAGTCGGCGTGTGCTTGAATGTTGTTTAGGTTTATATTCAGTGTGTATTGACATGTGTGTGTATTGATATATATTTTACTAATGTTAGTATAAATAGGAGGCCAAGAATTAGAATTAGAGTGTGATATAGTAGGTGTATGTATACACTATACAGTATAAGCATCTCCATCTGGTATCATGTTGAATTCGGTTCATGGAGACAATGAGTGTGAGTTTGTGTAGTGTGTTGGTGAGTGGGTATGTGTGATGTGATGATGAGTGTACAATATTTATTTATAATCTAACTGACGGAATAAAGTGTGGGCCTCATAACGAAGCTCAAAGTCGCACAGCGATGGAGAGGGCTATGCTCGGAGTCTCTTTGCGCGACAGAATCCGTAATAGATAGAGAGGATATTCGCAAAGGAACGAAAGTGGCCGACATAGCTCAAAGAGTAAGCAAGCTGAAGTGGCAATGGGCAGGCCACATCGCTCGCAGAACTGACAACCGATGGGGAAGAAAGGTTCTCGAGTGGCGACCACGAACCGGAAGACGCAGTGTTGGACGGCCTCCCACTAGATGGACAGATGACCTCACAAAGGTCGCTGGAAACCGCTGGTTCCAGGTTGCGTAGGACCGTTCGTTGTGGAAATCTAGGGGGAAGCCAACGTTCAGCAGTGGACGTCTTGCGGCTGTTGATGATGATGACGGATTAATAAGTTTTTTAGTCATCATGCCTATTGTCTAATTGTCTACATACTTGACTTACTGCACATTATAACGCCTTAGAGAAGCTTAATACAAAACATACGCATGTTACAAGTCAGTCTTATTAAGGTTTACCGTTCCAAGTTATTGGTTTATCTGGCGACATGAGTCACGGGAATTTAGGCCGGGCACTGGGACTAATAACAGAACAAAGGATGATAGTTTATTGTCCGGACGGGTTGAATCCGTACTCGCTTCATTGTTCTTCGACATGTACCAATGCGCCGTTCACTCGGGGTTATACACATCAGTTGCGTCAAGATCAAATTACGAGTTAATTTCGTTTTATTTTACAAGATATAGCGAGGAGGTGAGCAGGACGTTTGCGTGATTGTAAGCAACGTGCCTGCTGCGGACATTATTACGCAGCTTTTCAAACATGAATTCTTATCACTGCTTTATACTACATTGCGCTTGTTATTCGGTAAAATATAATGATTTATCTTTTTCTGAAAAAGATTCCTGAAAAGTAAATTTTCTCGTCGTATTTATTTTAACATGAGCTATGTTTGTCTTCTTTAAAGCTGTCTTGCAAACTGTGTTACCTACGTTTATAATTCGTCAGATTTAGTTAATCAACGTGTAGTAGACAAGCATTGATATAATTAAGAAAAGGAAGAATTCAATGTTTTTTTTAGAACCTGACTAACAGTAGTGGGCTTGGGTCCCTACTACTTATACTAGTATATTGAGTTAGCGCCGGAGGCGCAGTACTCAAAATGACCTAACCTGATATTCCTAACATACTTACGAATCTGACCTGTAAGAAAAATCGAACTAGAATTCAATGTAGGCAAAGTACCATTTTATAGATTAAAGTTCTGTTGAAATCATTTGTAAAAGTATTTTCAAAATAAAGTTTTATAACCCTAATCTGCTTAGCCCACTAAATTAGTACTTGAACTTTTTATAGCAGGATGTGATTTACAATAGAAGACGTCCGGAATTTAATGACTCTTTCAAAGTTTTAATTACACATTCAGACCGTGATTGATTCCATCGTAATTATTACTTTAAATTAATATCTTTGACTAATCTAAGGACGCACGAAGAAACGTAAGCTTACTGTGTCTGATAATATAATAATTTATTGTTGTAAAGAATAAGCATATATTATTTAAATACAATATTAAATGTTGTATTTATCACTCGTAGTTTGTGTACAATATTAACATTTCCATTTCGATGTTAACATTCTTAGTTTTATTATGTACTATCTGTATCCTGCCACGCTTCGCTCATTCTTCGCACATTGTGATACAAAAATTAGATAAAACCATCCTTGATGCGGATTATATTATCATTGTAAAAATTCAGCTCGATCAGTGCAGAACTCGTTGAGTTTTTGAAGCGTACACAAACCAACATAACATTTTTATATATAGGGATTATTATTTTGCAATAATTAGTTAGAGGTTGTATACTGGTTTTGCTATTATTATTAAAACTATCTGACCATTAGATAATCTTTGTAAAATGATAAATGCATATTTCTGTTATCAAATGTATAGTTTAATTTAAAAAATTAAAAAGTAAAAGATGTGTGTAAGCTTTTGCTGATGACACCATTAAACCTACATTTCATGTGCTTCGTCAAGCAATTATGTAAACAAAATTTGTGTATTACCAGTGGCGTCTCAACTGCTGTAACAGTTACGATGAAATTTTCTAGGAATAATTTACGCGTGTAATAGTGTTTTTAACCGACTTAAAAAAGGAGGTTTCTCAATTCGACCGTACCTATATGTTTTTCATTAAAAGTACAATTCTTCGTAACTATCTGAGCTGGATGGAGTATGGATACACCTTTTTAGAACTCCGGCCCCTCTACCGCCTAGTCAAGTCGGTTATGGGTTTGCTATTGCTGTCTCTGTCATTTCAAGCGAAAAGAAATTATAAAGAGAGAGAGCATTATAAAGCTAAGACAGTTTTAGCTAGCTGGTTGACCCTCCGGCCTAAAAAATATTGTTTCTCTGAATTCTGATATGATTAAGATGGCAAGGACTATAATTTCGTCGTCTTTAAAATGAAATATTTTTGTATCGTAACAATTTTCTCATAATATAGATAATATTTTATCGGGACCAGCTCTAAATACCAACCAGCGATCGTGACTGTACATTTTACATAGCGCTCCGACTACAATTGAAACAAGATTTAGTAGAAAGTTTTTATCTACGTCTTTCGTCCTTCAGGATTCGTATTATTCTTGCTCCAGGCTACTAAAAGCTCCTTTGTTATTTACTCGAAATTTGTTCTGAAATAATGTATCGGGTGGTTTAGAAATTGATAGGCTCGCTTTTAATATCTATGGAAAAATACATAAATGAATTGCTCAGGTTGGAACGTTCTATGAATATGAGAGATGAGTTCTATGAGACGTTCCGATGCCACTTTTGCCATGCCCTTATAGGGCCATATGTAACGAATACAATAACTATAATAACAACACATGATTGTACTGTACCTACATATGAAGCAATAAAGATTTGAGTATTGAGTATCACCAAGATTTGTCCAGGATTATTTTGTATCTAATTCTTTAAACCTTGTTTTAAGGGTAACGTATACCCAGCTATGAGGTATTAAGATTGCAAATTAATTACTATGAAGTAAAAGGATACCTTTTATTTTTTTAGAAATATTTGAAAAGTATAACGTATTATCATGTGATAATATTTAGTCCATTCATGAAAATAATTAATAACGTGCGTGCTCTTTCATGTATTTCATCCATACTATTTTACACTAAAAACTATTTTTACACTTTTCAATGTACTCGTGTTAATAAATTATTTGTTAAATAAATAAGTTCAGTGTATTACAACTATGAAGAAAGAATAATTTAATTTTCTCTGAAAAACCAAAATCTGACTTCAATTTAAAATTACATTTAGACACTCTAAATTTCTATTACTACTAAATTTCGTAATTTTGTAAAAAATCGCGTCGTTCAGATAAACGTAAGCAAATTGTAGTTTTTTGTTGAAATATCAAAAGCTACCTCAGCCATTTCGATTTTTTGTCTGTATTTTACGAACGATACTCGTAGTTTAACGTGACGACGTCACAACAAAACATTGCTAGATGGGGCGCAAGCTTACAATGAGCGTAACTGGGCATAACGGGACACTTTTTCGTGCATGCTGCCGGCCCCGTCGTTCATCGATTTATTAGACGTGTCACGTTAAAATGAAATACAAAACCGGATATGCAATCGAATTGAGAACCTAATTTAAAGTCATTTAAAAATAATAAAAAAAATGTTATTGTAGGTTTTCAGTGTGCAAGTCAGTGAAGGTGCGGTCGGCGTGCTCGCGGCTGTGGTGCGCGCACCGCGCGTTGCCGCACGTCTGCCGCTCCAAGCGCGCACCGCCACTCGAAGGCACGCCCTGCGGACCCGACAAGGTATGAGCCCACTAAATATGCTAGCATTGTACTTCCCCAGGTGGACTTTGCAAAGAGCCACCACTAATTATTCCTAATGAGACGAGACCCTTTTGGCTTACCTCCAATATATAAATTATAGATAATCTGAGTTATTCAGTGTAGACTTCAGAATTCAGGGAATTTTTTTAAATATAATTCAAAAACAGTAACCTGAAATTCTCACACCGATCCCATGTTACTTCTGCGGCAAAAACAAGTAGGTAGTATAACACTATCCATGGTACCCAGCGTTTTCAGCCGGGTCGTTCCCGTAGTAGAGATTAAAAGAATATCTAAGTATGTATTACTCTGGTCTATAATCTATCTCTGGACCAAATTTATCCAAATCCAATCTCGATGGTTTAGATAAGAAAGATCAACAAATACTTACAGCTACATCAGTCATATCTACAAGCTTTCGCTATTACGAACATAATAAGAGTAATTTTCTCACAAAACAACACTAGTCGTCACAGATTACACACCTCCTAGTCGTAGTTGTCGACGCAACAAGTACGAATTTGAAAAACACAAACATCTGTTCAGAATTATCTGTGCACCTCAAGTGCCCCTGTTAACGGCTGTATAAATTGACAAGTTATGGTACGAGTAATGCCCTGCAGTGCGAGCTGAACCTGCCCATGGCAGCTTTGTGTTGCTTTGTTACGCGGTTTTTTGCCATTTCCGTCTCTCCGTTCGTTCCTTTGTGATTCCAATTTGTAATATTTGTTCAAAGAGTCGTGGATCATAATCGTCTTTATAGATCGTTCTAGGGCTGTTGTTGCCTTTTGCTTCCGATTTATTATTTTATTTGTGCTCACTGTGACCATAATTCTCAGACGAAACTTTTGACTTAAACTGTCTTTCAGACCTAATCTTACTTCATTCTTCTACTACATACTATATTTCCAGTTTTCAATAGTTCGGTATCATCAGTTCACGTTAAGTAGAGTATTGTTCAATGTGATTCGTGGTCATTAAATTTCCACCATCACCGAACATTCAAATCAGTTAATCGAATCTCAACATGTCATGTGTCAAATTTGTAGTCTCCACTCTCAGAAAACAGGCTTCAAAACATAAATAAACCGATGATAACGAGAATTAGTAAATGCTAGAAAAAATATAATTGCTCGGGTATGAATAGGTATATAAAATTATCACCGCGCAATCCAAGTGAAATGAACGAAAATTTATAATTTATTTTACAAAACTCCGTTTGTTTAGAATATTTTATCCATGTGTTGTAGTTTAGGACTTTATGCATACGAGTATAGATCGACAGCGCGTTGGGTAGGTACCTCTGACTAACTGAGTTCCATACATGGAACCTACCTAGTTGTTTTGGCAAAGATAGTTGGGATATTTCTGATTCTAACAAACAATTTGCACACATCTGCGGCATAGCGGTTTGTGGTTACGGTTAACCGACACTATGATTCCTGTAGGAAGGTAGGTACAATCCCACATGTTATCTGAGCATTTTCCCTCCGCTAAACCTACTTTGTGACGTGCACGCCATGAAAATTACATTGCGCTATGCAAGCGCCTCAAATTATAAACCCTTTGCACGTCACTATACATATTGATGAGGCTGACATTTATGTTGCAAATTAAGCTGTAGTCTGCAACGCAGAGGTAATCGTTTCGTTTGACGCCCTGCACTAGCATAAAGCGAGATCGATTGTTGCACTCGGGCAGTGACGGCGTGCCTCGCCGCAGAGCCATAGGCGTGTATAAACGAAACCTTTGCCACGCGTGTATGCGCATAAATTCTATAAAATCCTTTGTGGACACGTTTTTCGACATGCAAATGACGAGCGCTGGGCTCGAATAAAATACTGTCGCGGCACACAAAAGGCGGCACCATCCCCACCCTGTCACGATATCTTTCACGACAATTTGAATCCAATCAGTACTTAAAAGCAATTTCAAGCTAAATGCATTCGAAAAAGACGTCACCGGTTAGTGGTGCGCTCATTTCGGATGATCACCGACTGTCGTCTCGACTGTGTACTTGAGAATTAATTAGTTTTATTCACATCCGACATCGCATCGTGTATTTCTTGGAATAGAGCCAATTTCACGAGTTGTTGATGAAACGTGGTAAACGTAACAATAATTGTATAGGTTTGTAGACGGGAGGGTAAATATTGAGCTAATTAAGTCTGATATTACCGAGAATGGTTCGCAAAATCAATAAAATAAATATACATAGCCAATATTTACACCGAAGATTGTCAACAGATATTGGCATTAGGTTTGTGACTTGGTTTCGGTAATGAAAAAAGTACTGTTAAACTAAATGCTTTTGACTTATCACTTGATTTCTTTTGTGGTTTTCTACCACGAAATGGCAAATTTAGGTAACTTTTGATGGTAGTGCTAGGGTTATTCGTAAAGTCTTCTTGGAGAAGTACCACCTTCGATATATGACAAAAAAGTAGCAAAAGCTGTGCCGACTGTATTAGAACTAGACCGATGACAATAGTTTTTTTAAGAGGCAAAATATACTGCTTTTATATCTCAAGAGATTTTCTCGAGACCGTTGGATCTAGAGTCAAATTGAATGATGGAGACATCTTCGACACAACGCGCATCGTCAGGCCGTCATGGCTGACCTTAACCTGCGGCCTCTGTTGTGGTTACTAGCAAAAATACGTGTACCTTACTTTAAATTTGAAACGATTGCATGGATTTGGTTAGAATTTTTGTGACGTGACAACGTCTCATAAATCAATGAACGCCGGCTGCATGCACGACAAAGTGTCCCGTTATGTCCCGTTAGGCTCATTGTGCGCTTGCGCCGCATCTATCAATGTTTTGTTAACACGTTGTCACGTTAAACTATCGTCCGTAAACAAACCGATTTTACAGACAGTCAATTTTTAATTTAATGTAGCCAACGTAGTGTATTTGTAAGGCCTATTTTTAATTTTAAAAAGTGTAGCTGAAATGAAAAATAAATTTGTAGTTAATAATTTGATTGTAGTGGTGCGTGGACCGGGTGTGTGAGCCGATGCCTGGGCACGGCGACGACGCTCGCGCCTCAGAGCGGGCCGGAGCGGACGACGCGCGGCCGGCGGGGTGGGGGGAGTGGAGCGAGTGGAGCGCCTGCGACGCTAGCTGCGGGTACGGCTTGCGCGCGCGCACGCGACGCTGCCATCACGGAGGGTGAGACTGCAACTTAACACTACTGACTACATATCTATTGCATAGGTGGGTAGGTTATATGTATAACTAGCGGTCCGACCCAGCTTCGCCAGTAGTTCATATAGCCTATACCACTCAAGAATTCTGTACATATTCAACAGTGAAAGAATTTTTTTAAATCGGTGCTGTAGCTGCAGTGAACAATTTGTTTATTGTAAGAAAAGTAATTATTCATTGTTAGTTCTTGAGAGCAGCGCCACAAAACAAATAAACTCTACAGCTTTATAATATAATTATACTTATATAGAAAAGTATGTTTGTACTTACGACTATAGTATAAGTATTATCAGCTATTTGGCTCCCATAGTACACTAATTATGTACTGTAAGATGTAATAAATGTCATAAAATCATCATTATCTTCAATGTTGACAGGGACGGTAGCGCGTGCGAAGGCGCAGGCTCGCAGGTGGCGTCGTGCTGGGCGGGGCGCGCATGCGCAGCGTCCCGCGACGCGCGCGCCGACCTCTGCCACCGGCGGCATCGAGCCCTCATCCCACACCTCTCTACGGATGGTATGTATCTCTATTTTTCCTTTCATTTGATAGTTTGTGATAATTGACGGACCATATTGACGGAGTTGAAAAATATTATGTGTCAGTACGGACGTGTGTGTCTGTGGCATCGTAGCTCCCGAACGGATGACCCGATTTGATTTTTGTTTTTATTTGAAAAGTATAATAGTTGAAAGTGAGCTTACTTATATGTTTTATCAAAATTGTTCCAAGATGGCCGCCGTCACAAAATGGCGGATAATATATTATTTTTCAACTCCGTCAATATGGTTATCAAACCATCAAATGAAAGGAACAACTATAAATATACTACACACGATAAATTTCAAATCCATTACAATCATCATCATAATCACCCCACCTTCGTCCAATACTAGACATAGGCTTTTCCAATAACACGGTGCTTAGCCTGATCTTCGGCTTGGCGTTTCCAATCGTCGGTTCTACGATTCTATGTTCAATATGGTCGGGGGTAGTACGCAACTTTTAATGTTCTTTTTGTTTCAGAATCAAAGCACTGTGAGAGTTGGTGCGTGGAATACACGGGCGGGGAACCGGCCAAGTACGGGACACTGCCGGACGGGACCGCGTGCAGCTACGATGCACCTTACGACATCTGCTTCGAGGTCTACCATCTTCCAATAACTAGCTTTAATACTCAGTAATAACCACTGTTACCTACATAATATGCACTCCTCAAACAATCTGCTGTTCTTTTAAAAGATTATTTTGTTTTGAGTAGATCAGCTCTATCTAATCAAGCTGGTCATTTGGTATTTTATGTATTCTTGTACTTCTGGCTTCCTTTTGGTAATATCACCGCAATTTCGTCAGCGTCCAGCGTTTGAAAATTGGTAGAATCTTTAATATTCTTTATGTTCTTTATCTGAGTATGATTCTTCATTGAAATGAGCGGTTTATGTGTGATCGTGATTTTTACTTGTTAGAAATTTCTTTGCCTTGTATTCATCATCATCATCATCATCAGCCGCAAGACGTCCACTGCTGAACATAGGCCTCCCCCCTAGATTTCCACAACGATCGGTCCTGCGCAACCTGCAACCGGTTGCCATGTATTACTTTCTAAAATTACAACTATCTCTACACGATAAAAAATTCAAAATCAGTCAAAAAGACACTTTTTTTTTCGAAAATAGAATGTCAGTACGAGCAAGATATTTGCCTGATAGTAAACAACACATACTTATATAATACAAGCACAGAGCCACATAAATTTTTAACATAACAATCCAAATTACTGCCTAGCAGGTACGAGTATATCCACTACGTTCGTTACTTTTACACTGTGATTTATCTCTTATCCCTGTAATTGATTAGAAAAATTGTCCTTAAAACCGGAAAAAATGTGTGCACATGCTTCATGGTTGTAGAATAACTGAGCGAATTAAAATAAAGAGTACTACCACTACAATCTCACACCTATGTACCTATTCATGAATATCACAATACATATTTTCAAGTTTTTTGCTAGAAGTATCATACGAAAAATCAAGCTTAAACGATAAAGTTATAATCGCGATTAGAATTCTAGTTTTTATATTTCATTCACAGAAAACACGAAGTTTCGTCAAAAGCGAATGCAGACTCTCAATACCATTAGAATCCTAAAATCCTCGCGCATTTCAACGAAAGAGTTCGAAAAGCTATTCATTGGTCCATTTTTTCATATAAAAGTTGCATTAACATTCCCCAGACGCGTTTCCTTTGAAATTGTCGCACTACATTTTCCCTTTATCTGGCGTATGTGATGTGATTTATGCATCGGAAGGCCCTTTGTAATAATATGCAAATAGCCAATGAAATATCGAGTATCGTGAGACATTCTATGGGAATACGAAGGAGTTACGTCTAACGGCTGCGAACACGAGATGGTGCAGAAAGAGTACTGTACATTGTTTTAAAGTTTTCATTATTTTGTAGGAGCTAACACAAAAGTTTGGAAACATGACCAGACATATATGGAATTACTCATTTTTTTCAGTCTTTTGGGACGACTAATGCTGTTAGCCGAGTTGAAAATTGTAAATCTCGACACACAACATAGTCATTGTATCACTGTTTTGTCAAGATTAAATTTCGCTTTCGACTCACATTAATCATCTATACTAATAAAGCTGAAGAGTTTGTTTGTTTGTTTGAACGCTAGGATCTCGGGAACTATTGGTCCGGATTGAAAGATTCGTTTTCTATTGGATAGTTCATTTATCGAGGAAGGCTATAGGCTATATATAGGCCATAAGGCTATAAGGTTATAGGCTATAGAAAATAACGCTACTATTAATAGAAGCGGAACATGAATCAAGAATGTAACATAATCGGGAAAAAATATTCCATTTTGAGAGTTTTCGTACGTTTCGTGCTTTGACATGACACATGACAGCATGTGTCTAAGATTACGTCATTTAATATCACAGATTACATACCTCTTGAATATAAAACCTTTGCCAATCAAATTTTTTTTTCTAAATCTGTGTTGGTACAACCTATTTCCGACAGGTGGCGTAGCAGGTAGCTGAAGAGGTGTTTTGTTTGAAAGCGATATTCACAGGAATGACTGAACCGATTTCAGTCATTCTTTCACCGTTGTATATGTACGGGATCCTGATGAGTACTATATAATGCACCACGGGCAACACCGGGGCGGGCATCTAGTAAGAGAAATAAAAAACACAGTAATGCACTAGGTATTGCTAGGCGGTAGAATAACTGGCAAATAAAATATGGTATTTTTCCGGGCAGAATCTGCAAAGGCTTCAACCACTACAATAATATAGAATATAGATAGGTTGATCTACAGCTGTATATAGAGTGCGACTGCTAAACAGCAGCTAAGTTCAATCAATGTCAAAGTTCAGAGCTTCACTTCTACTAGGTACGTAGTAGGTACATATATTTGCATGTTTAAACTCTTAAATTAGCCTAGTAGGGTAGTTGGTAACAGGTTTCGGGTTTGATTCCTGGCAATACAAATAGAAATACAAAAATCCTCATTGCTGTTTGTAGGTAATATAAGATAATACAAAACATTTTAAAAGTTGACCAAAAATAACAAATATTTGTGTGATTAATAAAAATATTTTACTCTTGTCTCTTCATTTTTCTATGTTTAATAATAAGTGTGTTTACAATTCCATAATAATTATATCAGCTATCTGGTACCGACAGTGCAAGCTTTGCTTAGCTTGGGGCTAGTTGTTGCTATGTGGGGAATGTCCACCAATATTTATTTATTTAAACCATCAGATGCAGCATTTATGCGTGACCCCGTTAGCGTTCTCTCTCTCCTCCATAACAATAACCATTTTTATTGGAAAACGTTGATAGAAGATTGATAGAAACGGCCTCATAAGGCGGAAATTGCAAAGATTTCAATCATGGAAGGTTGAGTCTGATTCGGACCACCTGCGAACATTTCAATCGACATAAATAATAGGAATTTTAATACTTTCACACCAATTTCACTCGCTAAATAGGCCGGTGCCTTTCACAATGGAACTAGCCGAATAAGCTATTTATTACTTTTAAATAAGAAAAGTAAAATATTACGTTAAAAGAAATCACCGTAGAAGCAACTCCCCCATAAATAAATTATGACTATGAGACAGCGACTGGTTTTTAGTGTTAAAATTGTGTATAAAATATATCTACCTACTCATAACTCATATTGGCATAACTCATGTAGTAGTCGTCAATCGAGGTGACTCTTAGCTGTAGGTATATTATCTCTGGAGTAAAAATAATTATTGTTTCTTAAATTTGTCCTTGTTTAATTTAATTGCATTGATCTACATCAAAAATAAATTCTTTTCGTGTTCACTGAATTTAGCTTATCTCTGCTTTGTGTAATAACTTTATCAATAAACTTAATAATGCGACAAAGTATACCTACCTCCAAATTTTAATGAGTTTTATAAACTCATTTTAATAAACGCGATAATGGAGGGACTAGCCCACGGATATTCGCTCCGTGGACTAGCCCTAATTAGATCCTTTGGAGCTTTACGTTCAAGGCTACTAATGGAAAAGTGGTAACTTGAGTAATCGTAATAGTCATCATCATAATCAGCCTACACTCGACCACTGCTGGACATAGGCCTCTCCAAAAATAAGACACTCAGCCAGATCCTTGGCTTTACGTTTCCAACTGCTACCAGCTGCCTTTCGTATATCGTCACTCCATCTAGTCTCAGGATCGTCCTACACTACGTTTGCCAATTCGCGGTCTCCACTCCAGAAACCGTCTACCACAACTGTTATCGGTTCTGCGACAGACATGATCAGCCCACTGCGACTTCACCAAGGCGCAGTCCGAAGGGGCAGGGAATGGTAGGGAGGTGAGGGGTCACAGGGGACATGAGTCGTAGTGGCCACCACGCCACCATGTATTTTTTTTAAGAAACCTGTGGCAGTTGGTCTTTAGTCGCCTCTACTGCCTACCAAAAGTTAGAGTAGCCCAGAACGTGCAAGGCCTTAAGCCTCCTTGGTTTCTATTAATAGTTTTGTTATAGGCGATTTAGTACTACAATTCAATGCCACTGATATCAACAATACCTGCTTAATATGTGTGTGTTTTATTTAAACATTTTTTTACACTTTCAGGGCACTTGTGTGAAGGGACAGTGCAATTCAACAGACCCTGCGTGCAACTGGTGTCCAGACGGGTACTGCAACAACAACACTCACGTCTACACCAAGCACCTCGGGAAAGGTAAGCAGATGGTTTACGATTACGTTATAAATGTATAATATAGGAAAGTGTTTCTCAATACTAATATCATAAAGTTAAAGAGTTTGCTTGTTTGGTTGAACGCTAGGATCTCGACAAGTACTGGTCCGAATTGAAAGATTATTTTCTATTGGATAGTCATTTATCGACGAAGGCTATAGACTATACAACATTACGCTGTTGTCAATAGAAGCGGAGCATGAATCAAGAATGTAACAAAAACGGGAAAAAATATTCCTTTTTGAGAGTTTTCATACCATTCTTTGACATGACAGCATACGTTTGCGATTGCGTCATTGAATATAAACCTTTGCTAATCAAATTCGTTTCTAAATCTGAGTTGGTACGACCAATTTCCGACAGGTGGCATAGCAGGTAGCTGAAGAGGGTTTTTCTTTGAAAGCGATATTCTCAGGAATTACTGAACCGATTTCAGTCATTCTTTCACCGTTGGATATGTACGGAATCCCGATGAGTGCTATATATGTACCACGGGCCAAACCAGGGTGGACATCTAGTAAATAATAATAATACAGGACGACGCGACGCGTAACCTAAATGCTGGAGCTTATTTGGCCAACGCATAAGCATGAAATAAATGAATAAATATTGGTGGACAATTCACACACAACACCATCTGACTCCAAACTAAGCAAAGCTTGTACTATGGCGGCCAAATAGCTGATATAATACATATATAGTTTTAAATACATACTTATCATAAATAGGAACACCCAGACACATTGCAAACATTTGAATTCATCACACAAATATTTGCACTGGGTGGGAAACGAACCCACAACCCTCGGCTTCGCAGGCAGAGTTACTACCCACTAAGTCTCGAGGGCAGTCAAAAGGAGGCCAGTCATTGCCATTCAGTAATGCCCCCAGCATTCTGGGCGCGCTTCCGACTGCTAGTGGCTTTGGATATCTTGATCATCTGTAGACCTTCATTTGTCTATGGATAATTCAGATGTGATTATATTAGTAATTAGTTAGGTATGTAGTGTAGTCGAGTTCTCATTGTCTCTTAGTTTTGTCAAAAGCTCTGACAATAATACTTATGCCTACTCTGAAGAAATCGGGAAAGGTAAGCTGCACGTCATTCATTATCTATTTAGCTACAATTTATATCATCATTATTTATTTTATTTAGCAAGTTCGATCATTGTTATCATCGGATCTAGACAGACACCTACTGTAACAACAATGCTTTACTTTTTTTATCATGTAAGGAACAGTGACAATCCAAGAGCAAGATCATTCTGGTCTACCTAAACCCTAACATAACCTACATAAAATTTAGGTAGGTAAGTCGAAGCGTATACTAACCTTTTCTAAGGAGTCATTTGGCATCACAAAACATATCAACCAAAATCACCGTATCAAAAAAGGTAGCTCTTGAACTTTGAGAAATTATTACTATGTAATATTATAGTTATATTATCTCAATGCTCTTGCACTACATGTGATCTTCTGTCTAATTATCGTGACTATACAAACATACTACCACCGACAAACGATACTGACAATAATAACGTTAACTACTACACTCAATTAGTGAGAACTCATTTGATTGCGAGAACCGAGCAGAAGCCAATACAAAACCAATAACAATCCGCCTTCAAATTAAAATGTATGTTTATTGCTGAAACTGTGTCATACGGTTCGATGAATTGTGTACAGTTTAAAATGTTTTTTCACATCTATATAAAAAACTATATAAACACGGCTGACGTCAATGAGAAAATACTATTTTATATATACAGTTCCCGTTCCTGTTATTTTCCCGGGATAAAAAGCCTATAAACCTTTGTACTCTTCTAGACTACAATTTGTATTCCTAATTTCAACCCGATCCATTCAAACGTTGCGACGTAATTAAGCAACAAACATCCAAACTTTCGCATTTATAATATTAATAGGAAGTAGAATAAGGGGTAGCCCTGTTGTTTAGAGCAATTGCTTCCGGCAAACCTTTGGATGGGAATCGATATGTTTGTGTGTAGCATAAGCGACCCGCTAAGTGTTCTTTCTTCTGCAAGGAGAGAGTCAAGGCCATAAATAAAACACCACGCCGGTCAGGCGCGGTCCCCACCTCGAATTTTGGAGGGGGTCACCAGTACGCAGCCTCAGGTTTTGGGGGGGGGTCACAAGTAGAAATACATTAAATCGAACAAAAAATTCTTTACTAGTAGCCCCCCAAGATTTTACCCGCGTAGTTCTCGTTCTAGTTGTTTTCCCGCGTTAAAAAATAGTCTTATGTACTATTAGATATTTTTAATTTTCTTAGATTTTTGTTAAACTTATACGGTTTGGGGGGGGGGAGTCATGTCCCCTGTGACCCCTCCCCCTCGGACCGCGCATGACGCCGGCCCAGTGCAGGTAAGTGGATGACATACAACCTCGAAAGATTCTACATGTCGTTTTTCTCAAGATGTTTTTCCTTTGCCATTTTATTAAATTACCGACATTTCGCACATGACTTTATCATGACAGAAGACAGTGGTACGTGTGGGATTTGAAACCGAGGCTCCGGATCGGCAGTCGCCGTTTTGTCGTGCCGTCTAGACTAGCCGTAGCATACTAGACGAACCGATACCCATTGAAATAGAAGAGAAGGGCGTGCTATTGCCCGCCATCCAGCGGTAAAAGGGCAAGCTAACGATGTTGATGATGAATCCAGTTCACAGTGAATGCTTTTAGCTTGAATAACATTAACGCTGGTTAAAGATACATATAAATTAAAAGGTTAAAGATACAAGCACTAAACGCCCTGGCCGATTTTGTATATTTTAACTTCAGTGTCACGACACAAAATGTGCGAAGTTTAAATTAAAATAGAGATTTAGCCGCGCCCATATGAAAATTAATGAGTTTCTCTTGAATTTATTGCCAACAGCGCCCAGGGAAATTACTTTTATTTGATTTCGGGAGCAAACATTATGATGTGTTTGTTACAACACGATACTTTCAATTTATCATGCTCATGATCACGAATACTTTTGTTCAGTTTCGAGTTTTTTACATTTGAAATGGGAAATTTATGTGTGTTATTCATGACATTGAGATTCAAGTAATTTTCTCAAACTTTATTCGCGTAAAGAAGGAATAACAAAAACATAAATTATACATTTTGACCTGTTTACTAATATGCGCCAATCGCTCCATTTAGAGGTAAGCACTGCCAAAACCACTTTAAATTCTTGACTCTAAAACAAATTAGCTTTTTCCCAATAAATCAGTCGTTCTAAGAGGTCAAATGTTTTAGTTATGGCGTCACATAAAAATAATCTTTCGATAAAATATACTAACAAAATATGTACGTATACCTACGTATACCAGACAATTTATGGTGAAACGAAAGTCTTTTAGAATAATAAATATTTTACACATGAAACAGAGAAAAGAATAGATACGTTTGGCAAAGCGTAACTTTGTGTTTGTTACAGAATGGACTCGAATGGTGATGGTGCCCCACGAGGCTCACCAGCTCTCCATTCATATCGAGACCCCGGTCCCGCTCCACATCGCCCTGCGCGAGCGCAAACGAGACAAACCCGTACTAGAACTCAGCAAGCACTCCAAAAGGATCGACATCCTCGACCAACAGGACAACTATCTCAAATACGACCCGAACGTACCACAGAATCTGCAGATCATAGAAGTGGACAGCCACGTCATAGATATTAAGGAGACAAGGTATCGGTGGGAAGGCGAAGTGGTCGCAGCTGGGACGCTACTACGCTGGAGTCAAACTGACACTGATGTCCTCATATCATCCTCTGCACGGCTCCAGACGGACTTAATGATAATGGTGAGCTTCTTTATTCACTTTCTTTCATTGTTCTTCGCTGGAGACATTCAAACGTCGCTCGCATTTGCACAGTAAACGCGGCAAGCTGTTTTTCTAAGCGACGTTGGTTTTAATTAAATTTAAACTACTTAGATTTATTTTGAGTCTGCTTGTTTTCGTTTAAACTTAAATGTACAAAGACCGTGAAGTGACCAATGAAATGAAAAATGCTCAATCGTTTTATAAAATGAAACTCCCGAACGAAAAACTTTGACTTTACGTTCATTATAATTGAGAAACTTGCGAACAAAGGAAAGGGTTAATTTGTATAATGTGGTGCCTAATTCGATGTTGCCGTTAGTTGGAGTCGGTAAGAAAGTTTGTAGTTAAGGTACAAATTAAAATTGTATCACACGCCACGTAAATTGCTCAATAGTAAATTTAATATTAATAATCACGGTAATTTTCACCGTGTATTGGGTAACTATTACGCTATTACATTTTTCATTGTCCCGAATGGCGACACACGACACAGTATTGATTTATCAGCCGATTTCCACATGAAAGGCGTAAAACGCGGCTCGATTCACATGTTACATGAAACATATGCTACAAAAGGTAGTATGGCTCAGAGGAATCAACTATATGGAGAGCCGTATGTCCCTTTACTGCTTCGATGAACGTTGTGGCCAGCTTTGATCGACAGCCATTTCATGCGTTAATAAAAAATAAAACTGAATTGAATTGTCACACCCAAATTATGTCATGTTATGTGATATTTTATCCAAAGTAACAAAGACACTCATTTAATCAATTATCGTAAATTAAGTAAAGATTAAGAAGAACGTGGCTTAGTGGTTAAAACGCCCGATTTCAAAATTGGGAGGTTTTAATCTTGTCTGTACCAAAGTATTTTCCCAAATAAGACTTGGTCTTACATGATGGCTTCATAAGTAAGCTTTTCACGTGTACCTTGTCACCTGGTTTCATTGTGGGGTATTGAAATTCTTGAGGGGCCGATCTATACAAGTTTGACATTGATGGCTACTCGTCGGATCAAATTAATGCTCGAGGGTCATTCATAACTCTTTGCGTCTTTCTTAAAAGTGGTCACGTGGTACGATGGTCGAACTACGCAGTCGAACCACGTGACCTGGAGGTTATTTTATGCTACATATCAACGATAGAAGTTTAATATATGTGTATTTGGGTACAAAAATGATAGCACCGTTGTATAGAGTTCGTTACCCAGACCACAAGCCTGTGGACAGTTTTTCGTTGAACCTAAGGTCTTATCAAATTAGACGATTTGCTTCCCTACTTCACGTTTGAACAATTCACACACATTTTTTTTGAGCAATTAATGATAAAGTATGGAGTTTTTCGCATACTTACGCTGGATCTTCTAAGTACCAGCATGGGGGATTTCGTTAAAATCGACAGATGTGTCAAAAGGCGACCCCCAACGAAACTGTTGAACTTCGAAAAGCTGCAAGCTCGGTTTATTAATGGATATATTTCGGAGAGTTTTGCAGCTGGTCTGCATGATCTAATATAACCTTGCCCTTTTTTCTACAGTCCTGCTGGTGACTTGAAAAAGTGGTATCATTTCATGGTTGATGTTCTAAAGACTCAAACGAAGAGGTTTGAAGAGAAGATAGCAGAGCTTTCTTGCTCTGGGTTTTTTTTTTCAGAGTAATCACGCTCCATCCTAGACCACATTGTCGCTCAACATCAGACGAGATAGCAATCAAGTGCAAAGTTATCGATAAAGAAAGGAAGCGCCTTCCAAGACATCTTTCGACGATATGTGTGAACCCCTTACCTGTTCTTGATCAGCGTAATGGACTAAGACCTTAATTCTCTCCTTGCGAGAGACTATCCTAATTCCAACAACTAATAGAAGGCACTCTGCAGTGAGAACACAAAGTGGGCCACTTATGCTAATGGAAGAATAGGTCGCGCTGAGAAACGTATACACTACGTCCAGTGGTTGTTACATTATGCTAGCAGTAAACTATGAGAAGTGTAGCAAAGCGAAACATTTGATGACAAGGGTCGCGTCGTTCCGTGGGTGGCTTAATTATTCAAGGCGTTTTCGACTCCACTGGCGGAGTTAATTGGTAACTCGCGTTACTTTACCATCGCCTTTTACCGTGTTTTATTCAGACCTCTCTCCATAAACAAGACAATTCACTCAAACCGACGCTTTAAATAAAAATACAGCAAAAAAGACGTCGATTTACGTAATTCTACTTTTAGACTGCTTTATCACATTCTTATTACATAACGTAATAAAGATTGGCTCAGAATACGAAACCTTTTTCATAGGTCCTGAATTGTTCATGTTTAGGTTATTTTGGAAGCATTAGCGTAGTGTCACACTACTAGTGTGACACTTCAGAAAATTTGAAATAAAAACAACCGCAGTTTTTAGTCAAATAAAGTTATGAAGAAAGTTGTGACATCGAAGAACCAAAGGACAACATTCTTTCAATTCTACCTTTTCACAATTATATAAGTATTGTAATATCAGCTATTCGTCTCCCATACAAGCTTTGCTTAGTTTAGAGCTAGATGGAGTTGTGTGAACAATAAATATCCAACAAAACTTATTTATTTATTTTGTTGTATTAGCAGTGTTTTTTTGTTTTATTTAGCAGACTTACTATCCGGAGTGAGTTTTATCCGACGATCGATAATGAATTGGTTTCTTACGTTAGGTAGGTTAGTTAAGCACGCTTCATTGTAGACCGCATCGTCGCTTAACTTCAGGCGAGACCGTGGTCAAGTGTAAACCTGTAACTATGAAAACAAAAGTTATAAAGTTAATCGCAAGTACCTGGGTGAGCTTTGCTCGGTTACTTAGAGAAATAACTCCAGATTTTCTAAAAAAAAAAAAGGAACTTGAAAAAAGAAGGCTGGATTCGAACCCGGATCTACCATCTAAATCTGGAGTTATCTCTAAGTAACCGAGCAAAGCTCACCCAGGTACTAAATAGCCTTCTTAAGGCGGTCATAATATGATGACCGCCTAACTTCCTGACTGAATATATTGTCACGCGACCACGCAAAATTTACAGTCGCATTCTAATGTTTATGTAACAGTTTTTCGTAGTCTAAAAACCCGCATAAACCGGCGTTTTTTTTTAAAATAAAACCTAGCTAGATCGATGTATCGTCCCCGAAACCCTCTGTATACATAATTTCATGAAAGTCGAGCCTACAAGTATATACCTACAAGAATAGCTCGTTTAAAGGTATAATAATACGATATAGGACAAATCACCTTACATCATTTCATTTTCATCGCACAGGCTATCCCGGAAAGCCAGGTGCCGGCGGACGAGTTGATCGCAGTGACCGTGGCTGTCAACTACAGCACTCCAGCGGCCGCAGGGACTGAACACGCGCGACCATTGGAATACAGGTATGAGGCCACACTGGTATAATATTTAGTTGTGATTATAATTTTTTAAACTTTAGCAATCTCAACTCATTTTGAAAACACTAGTGGTCTGCCCCATAAAATATTATAAGCCCTCAGGGATCACGGACACATCCAACGGTGATTTTGACGTGACAACGTCTTAAATTGGTTTGCCGGGTGACACTTCAAGAAACTGCGTTACGCTCCGCTCACGTTATGCGCTCACAACGAGAGCGAGTGAGAGGCACGCGTCCCTTCTACTCGGGCATGGTTAGCCCGCCTTAGAGCGAGAGAGACAGACATAAAAAGTGAAAGGCACGCGTCCCTTCCGTAAAATTATTTTACCACTCAAAGTCGTTGTCACGTAAAATTTTCGCCCGTATACCGACTTTACAGGCAACCAATTTTTTATTAATATTAATTATTAAGTACAGCTTTGTTTTGTTATGTAGCACTTAAATTCCTTTTTCATTATGTACCTATGTGAAAGGACTGACTTTTTAGTAAACTTAAATTTAATGAGCTATATATATATGTATATGAGACGATCTTCTTAGCTTTTTTTTATGCCGGTCCAGTAGTTCCTGATATTAGCGCGTGCAACAAAACCCCTCTTCAGCTTTATAGTATTAGTATGGATTAACAACCGCAGATTTCTGTGTCTAACGATTTTTACAGCGGTGATGTGTAACACTGCCGAATCGTTGAGATAATTAAACAGTGATTTAGATCATGATTAAGCCTGCGTAATCTTTTCAGTATTAACTGTGATTGTCTTAGAGGAATATACAGAGGCATTTCACTGCGTCATGCAATTTTAGCATAAGATTTCAATTGCGTTTCTGTATATTGAATTCGTTTTTACCTTATTACCATGAAAGTTAACTAGGTTGTTACGCATTTAAAATTAACTAGGTGCGTCTGCGTCTATCAACGTGATTTGTTTACTAGCAGTAGGATTATGTGAATGGTTCACAGAAGTGACAATCAAGAGTTCATTTTTAAACTCGTATTTCAATTATTATGAAATAAAAAACATAATTACCAGAGATTTTAAGTATTAGTATTAATAATTACTAGTTTGTTTAGTTAGGGTAGCTTATTAAGAAATGCACACTTGCTTCCACATGATAACAATCACTTATTACGTTTTAATAAAAATTCAGCTTTTTATTACTTTTGAATGTCATTTTTATATGAAACCACTATTTTCGGGCAGGCAACGTACTCGTAGTACAAGCTCAAGAAATTTTACATGTTTTAAAAATATTTGTTTTTTCTTTTCTTTATAGTCTTGTATATTATAAGTTGTGAACGTGTCATTACCACGGATGTCGGGGCATTACAGTGCCTTCTTTTTGACGTTACACACCTTAAAAGGTGTGTAACGTCCTACGTCCTAACCTTTTTTTTTAAAATAAAGAGTGACGAGACGATCAGGACATGTGCCTGATGGTAAGCAACATGCCTGACACATAACATGAAGAGTCCAAATCATTACCTAGCACTGCACTGCGCTCGTCACCCAGAGATCTAAGATCTTATATCTCTAAGCCCTGTAATTTCTCTGGAAACATTGCCCTTCAAACCGGAACACAGTAATATTTGCACATTACTGCTTGGCGGTAGAATAACTGGCAAAGGTGTGGTACTTCCCCAGGCGGACTCTGCCAAGAGTCCTACCACTACTAAAGACAACTGGCCTGGGTCAACAGGCACAACTTAATTATATTTTGATTATGAAAAGTCTTTTTCAATGTTTCAAAATAAGTAATGTGTTCAGGGCACAAGGTTCCCTCACAATACAACACTAATTTAATTTACGAAACAACATTTAAAATTCCTTTCACCCTTGAATAATACAAAGTTTCAGATTCTACCTACAAAAGCTACGTTTAAAAGAAAATGTTTTTCCTAGAAACCGTGACGGAGAGCGCAGCTGGACGAAAAGGTCGTATTCAAACACGACTTAAATAACAAGTCTCGTTGAAACAAAACTACTAAATTAGAGAGTCAATATCCCTTCTTAGTATAACCCTCTTCAAATATTTGCAAGCTTGGTCCTCAAATGAAATTGTTTGCAAGATGGTACCACGGTAACTTGACTGTTCCCTGATACTTACAAGCATGGCACTTAAACTTCGATATACAGCGCCTTTCGACGTCGCAAGGCTGCTTCTGAGTTTATGATCTCATTATACATCAAAACATTGCCAGATATGTTTACATGACTGAAAATTCAAAGGATCTACCAAATCACTCATTGACAAAGAATACCTGGAAGACCGAGTGATTTTGGAAACTATGTATTTGAAAATAAAAAAGGAAAAAATAGTCATTTGTACTCAAACTTAGTTATTTTTCTTCTAACTCTTCTGATTTAGGAACCTCCCGATCTCCGACCTAAACTATTGTAACTTCAGAGATGGTGGCGAAATTTACCTTCGTATTTTAATAATCTTGTAGCCGTTTTTGATTCATATAAAATACGGATAAACTACGTTTTATAAAAATGAAACTTGGTTAGATCGATTTATCACCCCCGAAACTCCCTGCATGCAAAATTAGATGAAAAGCGTTGGAGCCAATTCCGAGATTCAGATTATACAAGTAAATACAGGATAATTCAGGTGTGCTTAGTGTAAGTAGTTAGTTCGGTATGTAGCGTTGTGTAGTTCTCATTGTATTTTGGTTTTGTAAGGCTTTGCCCGTTTAAAAAAAGTAGATACATAAATCTCGTATAACGATATTAGATATGTAACGTTGGGAAAACTAACTATTGGGAAAGAAAACTTTGAATAAAAATATACTTTTATGTATTTAAATCTGTATTAATCTATCACGCATAATTATAATTAGTTATTAAAAATATTGTGTATTCGGAACATGTAGCTAACATGCTAGCAATAGTATTTCCACACTCCTGTAATTTGGAAGCGTTTAAAAGAAGATTAAAAAAAGGTAATCTATTGAACAAGCTTGCTGTACCTTAGACTCTGTTGAAACTTTTTGTTACTCTGTAAGGTGTAGTCGAACGTACCTAATATCATTTTATTTTGTTTTCGCAAAATTCTTTACTGTTAGTTTTTCTAATAAAAGCCTTAGTAACTCTTTATTACACCAGCTAACTGCCAGTGAAAGTGATGTTAAAATCGGTTTCAGAGATTAGCCAGAACAAAAAGACAGACAGAGAGGAAAGTATAAAAAATATATTTTTGTATAATAATTACCATATAAACTTACATTTGCATTTAATTAAAAGCTGTAAATTTTATAAATACTTACATATTTATATAGATACTAGTTGTATAGATACTTATTTAAAAAAACAGAATTACATATCACTTATTTGTGTTTCCTCGAATGGAAGAAGCAAAAACACAAGTAAAGTATGGCACTAATCGATACAAATTACCTATCTAAGATAGAAAATACTAGAACATTCAGGTAAATAACTGAAAGCTATTTTTGTATCGAGTACAGTCGTGCGCTCCTCACGCTAAACGGGAGTTGACATTTCCCGAATCAGTGAAATTCAGAACACGGAAAATCTGGATAGGAAGGGTACGAGTCTGAAGTGGTATCTGTTCAATTACGTGAACAAGATGATGTAGTCCCAGATTTGTCTTTACTATTTAATATTATAATGTTATGAACGAGTAATACGCACGCCTGACCTTTTAACAGCTCAGTGCCCAGTATATATTCGAACATGATTTTATCTAAGGTATCTAAGGATCCCGTTTTTAGAACACGATGGCGGTAACTATACAAATTCTATGAAATTTTAAATTACTAGTAGGAAGCTTCTATCTAAATTTGGCGGTGTCATCTTTGGCCACATTTTAGCTCAACAACAGGCGACTCGGTGGTAAAAGGCAGTTTTATCCACATTACAAAATAAAAGAGGAAAAACGTGTTTTGGATCTCTGACAAAATTATAACTTAAACTAATCTCTTAGTTAATAAGTTGAACTATTTAAAATTGAAATTGTTGAAGTTGAGAAAAATTTTGGTCATTTACTTTAATTTAATAAGAAGGTTTAAAAACAACAACAAAATTAAAAAAAAAAATTACACTCTACCACCTCGGATATGTAATCTGTACCACATTCTACTAGAGTCAAGCCCTTTCATTTGATACCCATATTGAGGTAGTAGTGAAAAAAGAAATGTATTTCGCCATTTTATGGTGGCGGCCATCGTGGATTTGAAATTAGTCATAGTGTATTGTTTCTATACCCATATTAAAGTAGGTTGTGAAGAAATATTTTATCCACCATTTTGTGGAGGCGGCCATCTTGAATCGATATTAACCAAACATAGCTAAAAACAAAAATTAACCTTCAAATAAGAAAAATCGCATCGAAATCGGTCTATTCGTTTGAGCTCTACGGTGCCACAGGCAGACAGACACACAGACAAACAGACAGACAGATATCGACGTCAAACTTATAACACCCCTTTTTTGGTTGGGGGTTAAAAAAGAATACGACACGTATAGGTACGAGAGGGTCAACCGTCTGTCCGAAATAAAGCTAGCACTGTGGGTTAGAGCGAGAAAGGAGGAGGAGCCTCCATACGGCTGCCGGGTGCAAGTCAGGCATACAGGCGCCGCCGCCGTAACGAAGCAATTTACTCTCCGATTAGAAGTCCTAACTTCAAACACAAAATAATGAGTATCCCTTTTTGCTCTAACGTAAATAGCCACATATGCAGGTACATATCTTAAATAAACAATATATCTGTTTACCACAAATTAAACTCAGTTGACTGATTTTTCGAATTAAATTATTATTTATTTAACATTGTTCTAGATGGTCGATATCCCGTGGCCCGTGCTCGGTATCCTGCGGCGGCGGGCACCGCGTGGTGCGCCCGCGCTGCCCCCGGGACGTAGTCAAGTGCCCGCCTTCCAGATACGAGCCCTGCAACACTCACAGGTACAAATTCACCACATGTGGCGTTTGATACCTGATCAGATTAAGGTTCACATCCGTCCGGGTTTCCCTGGATTTGTCTCAGTTTAAAGGACGTTCGTCGGGAGGGGGTTTCATTTGTTTTAAAATGTATTTTCTCAAAAAATAGTCTTGGGACGCCCGCGATAAACACACTGTACTCGCACGCTGCGATCGACTGACAAACCAACTCGCTAAATTGTTATTGTGATGATAACAGATAACTAAATCTTATTTTAGAGGCAGAAAATAATGACATCAATAAAAAAAAACTTTTGACGAGTCCGGGTTCTGAGTCTGGGGTTTCCACGCGTCTTGGTGCGGTTGACAAATTAGAGATAGCAACTCTAGATCGCATGTACATGTGCCGACACCGCAAATTCAGAGTATTCTGATTCAAATTCTATGTTTTATTTAGTTTCGTGGCATTTTTAATAGTTTGTCTCGAAATCCTAGTCGCAGAAATTTCCAAGTCTAAATACGAGTAGCTCAAGAGACCGTTTATTGCCCGTGTTATAGACAGTCTAAACAAAAACATTATTAATTAATTATTTACCTGCTAATAATATCGACTTTTCATCGCACAATGTCCATCTTGATGTATAATAAGCACAGAGCACAGGACTTAACAAGTTGAAGTTGAATATCACTTCAGCTGAGCTTCAACTAGAAATCACTCATCAAAAGTTAAAAACATTTCCTCTCCAATTGGGTCCGGACCCATCTTGACAGCTCTACCCAAAACTTTTCTAACTTACCTTCTAAACAGAAATTTGTTTTAAGCTCGAACATCGTCCCATTGGTCCTCAATATTAAATACATTGTTTTTGACCGAACCTAAAGTTAATGACAACCCTGAAGAAAAAGGCTTTTCTTACTTATAAATTCATCGTGTTAGGTAGGTACGAGCCTATTTTTTGAAGCAAGTCGCTGTTTGCTTTCTAAGAATGAATGGTAAGTACTATAGTAGTTTTATAATGGTAATAAGTGGCTGTCTTTGATGAAAATAAGTATGTATTTGTCGACATTCTACACACAATACCTAACCTCAAACAGAGTAATGGCTGTGTTATGGAAATCACATATCTGATAGGGTGATCCCAATAAATTTTAATGTTATAGCAACAGTTTTAAGTACTTTATTGATTACGAAAAAACTTCTAAGCTGATTTCCAACTCGTCTGTTTATTGGTGTCTTAAAGTTAGTAAAGTTGGAAAACTATTTTAATGATTCCGACCAAAAGTACCTCATAAGTAGGTCTCATAAGTTTATATACCTAATCTACTAAGGATATTGAGAGATTTTTACTCTAGGTAAGTACTGATATAATTGTGTGTGTTATTCAGTTGCGAGTTCTCATGGGGTGTCGGCGAGTGGGAGGAGTGCAGCGCTACATGTGGCGGTGCAGGAGTTCGAGAGAGACAGATCTACTGCGTCCCAGCTAATGTCACGTTAGTACCTTATGTCACTATTGTGTTATATACAGCCAAAGAAGTTGGGATTACAGCGCTCAATCTTGTTTTTTTTAATTCATGTAACATCGCAAACTACGAACATTTCTTTCAGGTTTTATTTTTCTCTATAGTTTTCAGGTTTTTGGTAGAAATCTTCATAAGTCTAACTAGACTAAATTTTAGGATTACAGTAAGCAAATATCGACATTAACTAAATAAAGAGTGAACTTTTAGATGATGTTTCCAGATATATTAATAGACATAGAGATCCATTTGTGATGTTGAAGTGCGTTCCAATAATAAAAGCCAATTTTTATCTCAGAAAAATTATTCTGTGGGATTTATTGACATTGTTAGTCTCACGAAAAATGGTTGAATCAATTTTGGTTTTGATATATGTAGTTCACAGATATTTTTTTAAAATAAAATGTGACGAGACGAGCAGGATATTAGCCTGATGGTAAGCAACATGCTTACCACATGACAACACAGTGACACGCAGCTATTGGTACATGAAGAGTCCAAATTATTACCTAGCACTGCACTGCACTGCGCTCGTCATCCAGATATCTAAGATGTTATATCTCTAAGCCCAGTTATTTCTCTGGAAACATTGCCTTTCAAACCGGAACACAGTAATGTTTGCACATTACTGATTGGCGTTAGAATAACTGGCAAAGGTGTGGTACTTTCTCAGGGGGACTCTGGCAAGAGTCCTAGCGCTAAAAGAAAAAGTAAAACAGATGGTGACAGATGGTTTAAAAGGGAAAAATGCAACGAAAAAAGTAAAAACTACTTTATTTTTTCATATTAATTTATTACAGGTACAAAGGTCATCTAGCCAGTTATTAGTTTATAGAGTTTAAAAGGAACTTTTACGAAATGGCGCTTTGACGTACGCGTCGTCCGTTTTTACAACAATTTAGATTATATATTATTATATTTATACTTAACATTGGCAAAATTGTGAGGCTAAGCCACAATAAAAGCCATAAACCAAGAGTTGAAGTTGAGTTTAAAAGTGGCATTACCATCTTAGTTTTCAATGACGAAGTAGCTCTAAGTAGTTCTTATTCTTATAGCAGCGCCCTTTTTTTGCAAATTTTCGATGATACTACCACAAACTGTGGCAAACAGTAGAATTCATTACGAATTCGAATTTGCAAATGCAAGACCACGACAGTGTTTGTAATTGGTTGCCTGTTCACTATACAGTACGAGTAGTATGCGGGAGATGATCCACCACAGCGTGTCTCCCGCGCTGTGCCCAGTAACTACCCCAGATCGGCACCAGTCCTGCAATCGGCTGCCTTGCCCCGTCTACTGGCGAGAGATGCCCTGGACGCAGGTAAATACATTTAAATACCATCAGCAGACTATATTTTTAATCAGTTTTCTAGTGGAGAATGGCATAGGTACCATACAAAGAAGTCGTTATTGACTCTATGTGTTTGCTAATTTTTCGAAATTATCGTTTTGATTAAATACTCTTATGTACGTTATTCAGTGTTCAACGACATGCGGCCGAGGTATATCTCGGCGCCCGCTGATGTGTCCAGCGTCCGACGAAGGTCTCTGCGGGCCGAAGCCGCGCGAGCGCCGGCGCAGGTGTCGCGTGCGCCGCTGTCCCCCCTCACGCCTCACCTACGTCTGTCCCCCCTCCGACACTACACAATACTGCGAGCTCTTCAACGTTGACGACCTCAGAAGACATTGCGAGGTCGCACCCTTCAGGAAGTACTGCTGTAACGCTTGCCGGGACATAGATCGATTGTATCATATGAACAGGTTCAGCTGAGTAACTGAGTCGGATAGAACAGAACTATATTATCGAAAAAAATATTTTTGATATATTTCACAGGAACAGTTTAATGCAATTATTTTAAGGAAAACTGTTAGATTAGAAAATGTGGCAAAAACAACTGAATTGATCAGTACTTTACAAGACATTTTGATCGGCTCTATTTTTCAACTAAAAACTTCAGCTTGTGTTTAACACCGTTAAATTGCAAACGCTGTTAGTTTACAATGTAACGCGTGAGATTATAAAACTACGATAAGTTAGGTTAGTTTAAGCTAAACTACGGTATTTACAATTTACGGCGACATCTCTATTTCAAGCATTTTCTTATAAAATAACATTAAATTGTACATCTAAAAGTTCATCGCCCCTGATCATAACTCTATTGAGTTTCGGCCGTTTACCGAAGGTATTGCTGTGTCTTAATCTTGATTAGATTCCTATAGGTACTTATGATCCTTTCATCTCGCATCGACGATGATATTTCTATCTTCTCTAAATTAAAAGCACCTATCCTGCAGAGCACCCTATCCCTTTTGTATCGACGTCATTTTCCTCTCGCAAAATGTTTCAGAGAATTATTACTAATACACCCATTTACTGCCAATTTACTGCCTTTTACGTAATACTTTGTATCTGGATATGACAACTTCTGTATTAGATTGTATATTGTATACTCAATGCAAAGTTTACCGTGTTGTAACGTAGGAGAATGTTTGTACGATTCCATATAGCCAGTATTGTATGTCTGTTTAGTGCTTAATGTAATAACTATTTGTAAGATTATTTAAGGTAGACTATACTCTCTAATATTTTAGTTAATTTGGAACTAAGTGCCATAATGTATTGTACACTATTTCCCCTAATAAAATGTGTTGTATAAAATGAGTTTTAATACGTGTACGATAACTTTACGGCAGGTGAATAGTAGACTCGACATACCTACATTTATTATTATTAACTCACTGGCGGTCGAGATAAAGTAAACCAACCGCGGTTTATTCCACGGCAAAATAGATTTTATTTGCGCTAGACTGCTTTATAGCTAAGTTACTAGAACGTCCAGATCCATAAATTGGAAACATAAAGTTGACTGACTTTGCTTTCTCGTCTTATGTTAAGCGACGCCGACGGTTCAGACTGCGATGGGACGCGCTTAAACTTAGACACACCTATAAATCACAGAAATAAATTGCACAATCACTATTGGCGAGGATTGGCTTTGGATCCAAACTACACTTGCTAGCAATATGTGTTTTAATATTTGCCCAAGTGAAAAAAGTACTCGTAAAAGTTAGTCAGTACTACAGGCTTAAGCGGTAAATGAAAACATCGTAAGTAAACCGAATTTTTTCAAAAAGATATATTTCGAGAACATCACGCTTTGTGTGGCTTGCAAAGGTATTTGCAAGCCACACAAAGCGTGATGGATCTTGACTATCCTTGGGAGAGGAAACCCAAAGTCCTATCAGTAGGTACATAAAATGTATATATTAAGAGAGCGGTTTATATGCAGCTGTGAGATTAAGATTGTTGGGACTGATGATGGTGAAATGTGTGCGTGCAGGTCTTTTGTGTTTCGTCGATTTAAAAAACATACTTTTTTTCTGAAATTTTGACCTCGACTAGATTCTAGTTTCCCAACACAAAGACTACTTGTTCAAGAAGTAAAATTATAGAGTTTAGGGACTTCTTAGGGATTGGCCATTATTAAAATTCCAAAGTTCAAAGTTACGTAGATAAAGTCGCGGGCAAAACATATAATGCTATTTATTATATCGTAATGGTTTCCATTGAAAATCAAAATACAAATTACAACTAATGGAAGTACTCTAAAACAAGAAAAAACAAATCAAGATAAACTGAATACGATGAGTACATTGCAATATAAAATTATTAGGTACTGTCAGCAAACCATTTTACGAGCATATCGATAGCAATTCAACAAGAAGTATGTAGGTCACGGATGTGAGATGCAGCTATTTGAAGGAGTTCAATTTCATGGATTTAACGGAAGCGTAGAAACTTACTAATATTATACATTTTAAAGTTTCGATGTGTTATGCTCTCTGATCTGATCGATCACATGAAACATCTGTACGGATCGGGAAATTCGGAACACAGATAGACTCTAAAAGTAGGAGAGTGTGTAACTAATTTGCACGATCTAATAGCACCTTGCCCTTTTTTCTATTGGAATGCTCACAGCTCAAAAAGTGATATCGTTTCGTGGTTGATGTTCCAAAGACACGAATTTGAAACGAAGAGATTTGACTATACTTTTGTATTAAAAACGGTCAAGGCTGTGGAATACATTGTCCGAGTGGGTTTTTCCCCATAGTTACAATCTTTGTGTCTTAAAATCGATAGTGAATCGGTTTCTGCTAGGTAAACACGCTCCATCGTAGACCGCGTCGTCGTTTAACAAAGGCTAGGCGTGGCGGTCAAGTGTAAGCTTATAAAAGTAAAAAAAAAGAATAACACATAAGTTTTACGAATAGTTCCTTAGGGAACAAGTATTAATTCATCATCATCTAAAGCCTGCAGATTTCCATAGCTGGACACAGACCTCCCCCAAATAATTCCACAATGACGGGCTTGTGCCGCCTTCATCCACTGACTTCCCGCGACCGAGACAAAATCATCAGTCCATCGTGTGGAATTAATAATGAATAATTAATTTTGCTAAAATATATACACCAAGACCTGATTCTATCGATATTTATTACTGGACTACGACTACGTGCGTGTATAAAGTGTACTACGGACGTGTATGTACAAATACGGTAGCCTTTCTCCACTGAATCCCAAGACTGGCTGGGAGTTCCTTTAAGCAGACTAAGCAAGCTTACAGTCGAGAACTTAGACGTAACGTCTTTAAACTATACTATCGGAACTTATTAATTTAATACTGAAACTATACTTTGAACTGTTGGAGTTTTAATAAAAATTAAACATTTTGTGTTTGTTACTAAAAGTTGTAGTTTTCTAGTGTTGCGTGAACGTGCGATTTTTCAAGTGTGAGGTTTGAATCCCATCTGCACCTCTTAGTATTTTCAATAGAATATATGTTTTCCACCAACTTTCTGCTTACGAGAGAAAGCTTCGAGTATATGTTGCCTGTTTGGATAAAATTTGAATTGATAGTATCACAAACATCCGTGATTTTAATCTAGGCTAAGTCCTTTTTTATATTTAAGAACTTGTCAACATGCCATGTAATTTCAAACTAAATGCATTTACATTATTACTATTATGTTTGTTGTGGTAATCTAGGGGGGGGGGGGGCTATGTGCGGAAGTGGACGTCTTGCCGCTGATGATGATGATAATGACTATTATGTTGATATTTGTATATCTACCCACATTTTTTTCTGCGTAGAATTTAGATATAGGTTGTTTGCTCCCTAAGGATTTGAATATTTTTAGCAAGCTTTAGTCCATCTAAGATCCAAATTTCAGGCTGATCCGTCCAGTTCTTAAACGCGATTGAGCAAGAAACATCCAAACTTTCGCATTTATAATATCAGTGGGAAGTAGAATTAATTTAATTCCTTTAATGCTTGTTATAAGCCTTGCAATGCTCTACATTTTTCTACATTACACTGAATGTACCATAATGTCGTCTTTTGTCTGATCATGTTTTTTAATCACGTACAATTCGGAGTCTTACAATCTTTCGAGAGTAGTTTCCATAATTGAATATGTTAAACCCAATCGTACCCTATGGCTACATCCCAAACCGCACAGACTCAGATTCATCTCTATACAAGCGTGTAGAGATACAGAAGCATGCCGATTTGTGGGTTCCATTTATACTCTTGAATCAATACAGAATTAATTGAATATGTTGTGTTGTCCCACTAAATTTAATTATGTAAAATTGTAAAAACTTACATGTTTTTCTTGAAACGCGAGTTATAAATTCTAGCAGTGTTTATATCTTATGTTCAATTTTTTTACCTATCTGTCTAACATCCAGGAAATTAAGGAAAAGAAAAGAATTGTCTGATAAAATCTTAGATTCTATTTTTTCCTTATAAGTTTCTCAAAAGCCTTCCCTGCAAAATGATGTCGGCATCACGTGTGATATCAAAGTAACTAAGTAACATTTCCAGTGACGTTCGTACCTACGTTAAGATTGCAAGTCAGAATTTAGTAATTGCCTGCGACCTAAATGCATCAGTTCAGCTGAGATCGATACCAGGTCGGTTTATTCGTGCACCTGTGCCTCAGTGCCACTCGTGCAATTCTCACCTAAGTTATTGCAACGGGAACCAGAGCACCTCGCTAGATATATCACCGCTTACGACAGCGAAATGGCTTTTCAACATTCGAGCTCAAGTTTTATGCCAGTTGGTACGATTTGTGTAAATTATACCACATGAAGTTAAGGCTTTCTTTTTTTTTTTTTTAACTTTAATAGGTTTACACTTGACCGCCATCTCGCATGATGTTAATTTAAAATACCATCTGTTGATGTTAAGCGACGATGCGGTCTACGATGGAGCGTGTTTACCTAGAAGAAACCGATTCACTCTCGATTTGAAGACACCAAGATTATAACTATCGGGAAAAACCCACTCAGGCAACTCATTCCACAGCCTAGACGTTCTTATCACAAACGTAGAGTCAAACCTCTTTGTCCGTGTCTTTGGAATATCCACCATGAAACGGTGCCGCTTCTTCGAGTTACGAGAAGTACGATAGTAAAAAGGGCAAGGTGGTATAAGATCATGCAGATGAATTGCACACTCTCCGAAGTGTATCCGATAAAAAACCGATAAGCTAGCAATTTTGTGGCGATGTTCAAGACTTTGAAGTCTTTTACGCACTAGAATGTCTTTGCCTATGAGCCTTTTGGCACGCCTCTCGATCGATTCCAGAGCCTCAAGCTGATACTTAGCCGATCCATCCCAAAGGTGCGAACAGTACTCCATACAAGAGCGAATCTGTGCTTTGTATAACAAAAGCAATTGTTCAGATTTGAAGTACTTTCGCACCTCTGAGAGGACACCTAGTTTTTTTGCAGCTAATTTTGCCTTGGACTCGATGTACGAGCCAAAGTTGAGCGTAGAAGTCAAGGTAACGCCCAAAAGCTCAAGATGATCAGTAACCGGTACGGATACACCTCGAAAAGTAGGAGTATGTTGAAATGAACTCCTTTTTGCGGAGAACAGACACGCCTGCGTCTTTCCCTCGTTAAACTTGGCCAGATTGGTTTCGCCCCATTCAGAGACTTCCTCAAGGGCCAAGTTCAAACGCTCAATCATACTCTCTCTCAGTACCTTAGTTTGCTGTCCACTGGCTCTCGCGCTAGATATGTAACTCTCTACAACGGTGCTATCATCTGCGTACCCAAAGATACCGGGCTTCAACAGATCGTTGATATGTAGCAGAAAAAGCGTCGCAGAGAGTACCGACCCTTGAGGGACTCCGGCATTGATAGCCATTAGATCCGACGAGCAGCCATCAATGACAACTCGTATAGATCGATCCCTCAAGAAGTCCGATATCCACGCAATAAACCCTGAAGACTAGGTAGCTTGCTAATAAGGCCATCATGCCAAACCCTGTCGAAAGCCTTCGAGATATCCAGGGAGACTGCAAGTGCTTCCCCGTGTTTCTCGATGGCCACTCCAGATGTGGGTGACATACGCTAGAATATCTCCAGTGGACCGGTTTCGGCGAAACCCGTATTGCCGGTCACTGAAGAGATCGTTAGATTCTAGGTACATCAGGAGCCTGCGGTTTAAGACACGCTCCATAGTCTTGCAGAGTATGGACGTGACCGAGATGGGCCTGTAGTTGGCAGGGTCAGCACGACTACCTTTTTTGGGCACAGGTTGCACATTAGCAAGCTTCCATGATTTCGGTACTTGCCCAGTATGGAGAGAGAGTCTAAACAGGCGCGTCAGTATAAGAGACAACTCAGGCGCACAAGCCTTCAACACCAGAGCAGGAATTCCGTCCGGGCCACTGGCTTTGTTCACATCCAGATTGCGTAGCACTTTACGAACCTCCATTTGGCGAATATGTATTTCCGGCATCAAGGTCGGACTGCCCGGTGGAGTAGGAGGTGTCGCACTACCAGCATCTAGACGCGAAGATTCCGCAAACTGAGATGCAAACAAGTTTGCCTGCTCCATTGCGGTGTGAGCCAGCGCCCCATCAGGTTTCAGCATTGGAGGCAGTGAGGAGCGGCAGAAGTTCGATTCGACCGATTTAGCTAGGGACCAAAACGCTTTGCTGCCCGCAGGGTACGAAGCTAGTTTGTTTCCTATTCGACTAATGTGGTCAAAACGAGCCCTCTGAAGAACCCTTTTGCAAGCCTTGGCAGCCCTGTTGAACGCCTTCTTCTTCCGGTGTGTGTCCCTTGCCTTACGCTGTCGAGCATCAACCCAGGCTAGGTAGGCCTCATGTTTAAATGCTTCAGCACTTTTACATTGAGAACCGAACCATGGGCGAGCTTTGCTGGATAATGGAACGTCAGAGTATGGAATGAAATATTCCTTAGCCGTACGTATTGCATCAGTCACAGCATCCGCGCAGGCTGACGGATCATCAGAAGAGAAGCACAGTGACTGCCATGGGTAAGATGCAAAGAAAGAGCGCATCTCGTCCCAGTCTGCTGACTTGTATCGCCATAGCCGCCGGTTGCCCCTTTTTTTTTTTTTTTTCCAGGGAAAATCCATTATAGATACCACTAGCCCCCGGGGAGGAGGAAGAGCCAGTGGTTATGTGGGGCTCTCCGTCTTTGGAGTGACGGCCTACCCACTAAAAACCCTGGGCTATTACACCAGCGCGCAAAGTGATCGAGGCTACGGGCACGCTTCCGCACTCCTCCGCGGCCCCGACTACGCTGGCCCTATTTGGACCCCTCTTTAGGGGCAATTCCTGCCCGAGCCCTCTCGCTGTGGGAATGTGTGTGGGACATCGCCCATCTTCTGGGTGCTCTCTTGTCGGGCGACTGATCCCCCCCGATCCTGTCGCCCAGAGCCCCATATTATTACGGCGGCAGCCGGCGCTCGTGAGCTAGCCGCCTTCTGTTTCTGCGCCTGCGCATAGGGTGACTCAGTGGATCAAGCTCCCTGTCACGCTCTGCCCTCTCTTTATGTCCGATGACTTCTTCGCAGAAGTCGCGGACCGCATGCCAGGCTGTCTCGCTGCTCGTCATCGTAGATGCAATGGCGAGCAGAGAGAGATCGGTTCCCACCACAGTGACGAGTTGCGCCTGTTGTTCTGCCCATGCTGGACATATTTCGAAGGTGTGTTGAGCTGTGTCCTCAGCACCACCACACTCGTGACACTCAGGTGTTGGCTCTCTCCTGGCTATCCTGTACAGGTATCGGCCAAAGCAGCCATGACCTGTCAGAATTTGTGTGAGCCTGAAAGAGAGCTGTCCGTGCTCCCCGTTTTAGATAGACACATGCATAGACAATTTTGTCGATGCCTGTATCTATCAGCACCCATAAAACAGAGAATCTGGTGTCCTCAAGATTACGGAGACGCCGACAGCAGATATCGTCACGGGCGTACAGGCACACTCCAGCACGAGGCTTGAAGTTGTGCTCCAAGGTGTACCCTGGATAGGTTAGGTACGCCACGTCCGACGGACATCTTATCTGCGTCTCCGTAAGAAACAAGAGTGACGGCTGCTCAGTCTCGAGGTGATGGTGGACTGGGATGACATTTGAGTGCAGGCCTCGAATGTTAGTGAGGTGCACTTTGAGTGACAAGGAGTGCAGCCGCTGTTTAACTCTGTTTCTATTTCTTGTACTTTTCATGATTTTTAAGAGAGTGAGTTTCGGTGGGAAAACGGAAGTAGACCGAGGCCGCACACTGCCAACCAACGGCCACAACACACAAGACAAATACACCAATGGGAAACTAGTCTGGAGACTGCGGGACGCCCGAGCCCCCCGGGATGTCTATCTGGCCTTGTCATCCGGTCGCCAACCGGCAGGATAGCGCATCCCGGGATTTTTCGCTAGATGGCGGGGCAGCCTTTCATGAGTGGCTAGCTCACTACTTGGGCCCCCAACTATCTGCGGTCGGTCCCGGCAACCGTGCCTCGGATCCCGCTACCCTCCATGACTAGCTTCCCGATGTAATGCTTCGGTGTGTGACAATGCGGTCTTGCAGGTATGCAGCAACTGCTCTGACCCGTTTTCCCTAATGGCGTCACCAGACTACATGCCGGAACACGGCTAGGCCGCTTGGCGGCACGACTCAGTCTGGCGGGTGGTCACCAGCCACGGCCGAAGCCTACCACCGGTATTTTGTCACCTGATTTGCACCACCCAGGGACCACGTGTGGGGGGTTCTGTATAGAGGTGCTTCCCCACGGACGGAGGTGACACGGCCCCCAAAGCTTAGGAGCTGTCGCACAAAGCAATGATTCAAAAACAGTTATAATAACTCATTGTATTTTTTTTCACAGCATAGGTTCATGGGGCGAGCGCGACATGTGTCTGATGGTAAGCAAAACGCCATGCCAGTGCCTGTGCTGTTTGACCACGCAGCTATTTCAACATGAAGAATGCAGATCTATGCCTATGACTGCACTGCAACCGTTACCGGAGGAATAGGTTAAGGTACAAGTTCGCGCGGAGACCGCGACAGGCACTTGACACTATAGAATAGTTTGGGCGCCAGTTCGCGCCGAGACCGCGACAGGAGACCGAGACACGTGTCGCGAGACATGTATCGCGGTCTCAGCGCGAACTTGTACCTTTAGACTGATTATAGACCTGTAATTTTTATGGTTACGTTACTTTTCGAACCGATACACAGTATAGTTTGTACATTAATGCTTCATGATGATGTACACGTAACTGGCAGAAGTGTGGTACTTCCCCAGATGGGCTCTGCAAGTCCTATTATAGATATTTTCTATACGTACACTCAGAGTACCTTAGAAAACTCCACAATCTAGTAAGTTTACGTAGAATGTTTACTTAAGTAAATTTAGTCTACGATAAAACACGCTATCACTGAAGAAACGAAAACACTTTTGTAGATTACATGGATTTATAAAATCTACAATCGTGTGATCGTTCCAAATCTGGGGCTGTGTACCGATAAGTATCCAATGACTGGATGGAACAAGGAGGTTTGAAAGCCGCCAAGGCTGTGAAATGCGTTATCTGAGTGGGATTTACCCAATCGTGATGGTCACAATTTTGGTGTTTTCAAGTAGTAAATAAAGAAAAAACCTCTAGATATGCACGCTTCATCGTAAACTGCATCATTGCTTAACAATGTGCAAGATGGCGGTTAAATGTAGAAGAATCTTTGTTATTTTATTGTTTAACAAAGTGATGGATACTAAAACTTAGTCAAAATGTCTCCATCAAACAGAATCATCAATGTAACAGTCCTTATCAGTTTGAGTGCAACACAAGACAGGGCTGGGTTAATAAATCACTTCGCACAAAGAGGACACAAAAAGTAACTTTTATCAAAAAAAATACAGATATTATAAATACTATCGACACGCTGAAGAATAAATTGAAAATAATAATTGTTAGCATTTTTTTACATAGCAACATCTAGCAATAAACTAAGCAAAACTTTAACATTAAGTGAACCAAATACCTGACATATAACATTTTAAAACATACTTATGATACAAAGAAACAACCAGACACAGAAGAAACATACGAATTCATCACACTACCCGTCAGTCTGCTCACTGATTCATAGATCGTTTTCGATTCCCATGTAGATCCAATGTTTGTGTGATGAGTTCGTATGATTGTTCTGGGTAGTGTTTCTATGTGTCATAAAAGTGTGTTTAAAATAGACCATAATCACCTTTAATCTAACACTTGTGAAATACTTAATGGTGTAGGAACGTTTAAATTCTATTAAGCGAGTAGAAAACTTCAGAGATACAACAAAATATTCGCTTAGTCAAAACTACGATCGAAAGCTATTTGCATGAGTCTCTGCGTCACTTCAATTTCCGATGAGAGCAATGCGAAATGGAATCGCAAATAACGCAATGAGTTTACACTTTCCCTCCCGTATGACTTACTTCGGAGGAAAATAAATATCCACCTTCAAAGAACATGCAGCATTGAGACACCAAATAAAAAGAAAATGTGAGTTGTTTCAGTTACCCCACGACAGTATTCAGTTAGGAGTATGTTGAATAATGTATGAAAATATTCAAGCTTAAAATTTTTACTCATGGAATATATTTTTGGATAATCTTTATTTTTGTACAAATCAAAAAAAAACATTTTTAATAATATTTAGGATATGAGTTCAAATTAGCAAAAGTATTTAACTAAAATAACAAAGCCCAAGTAAACATTCAATACATAGAAAATGAAAATAAGTTTTCACGAAATGTTTACGCAAATTCGTCGTACCCTAGAAGAAAAAAGAACAGGGTCAAACATCAGGGCACCGATAAGACAGCACGGGTCTCACTGCGAGCGCCTGCCACCGCCCGTGACAAGGGTACACGTCCGTAACAAAGTTACAGTCCAGCCCAATAAAATAACATTAGATTTTTTCATCGATTTCGCGACAAATTGCCGGACTGTTAGGTCATCCATGTGACCTGTTTGTGGCGCGAGTCAAATATCACATCTCAAGAGATAATAGCTCGAGAGGGAATCGATTCATTCAAATATTGCTAATTGAAAAGCTGTGTCGTCAAACCATTTCAAAATTAATAATATTGGTAAGTTATTTAACAAAACCGTGCCTCATTCATATAAATTACCTATATGCTTAAAATTACGAGTAGAAAACGTAGTTTTCATTTAACACGTCTATTTGCATTTTCAGGCTGGTCATATTGTGTTAAACACGAAGCAACTTCATACAGAGATTATAAAGTACTCATAAATCATAGTAGCTATAAAACATAATTCCACAGAATATGACAAAGAGTATTTAATTCCTTTTTCCTTAGTAACGAAATTGAATAAATGACACTCAAATCGGACAAAATTACAGAATCGAGTAAATGTAATCTAATCGAGTAACCGGGCATGCCGATCGCAAATCTTGTTAATCAATGATCCGCGAAGCAACAGTCGCCGGCCGCGCCAACGCTGACGGCAGCTGAACGAAGTTAGCGAACGTTGCTGCCGCCCAACTGGGCGGAAAGCTGATTTGTACAAATTGACGTGCAATGGAAGTGCAGTTCGTGGAAAAATTCTATTTCTGCTGGTACACAGAGATTACTGAGAATGAAGATTTTTTTTATATTCTAGCGTAGTAATAAGTGCACGAAATTTCCCACTCCTCCGTCCGTGTCTTTTATTGTAAAAAGAGTTACAAAGTTTTTACTTTCCGTATTAATATCTAGATAAGCAAAATTAATTAAAATATAGGCTACATTTTTGTTTTCAAAAAGCTAAACACCGGCTTTGAATAAAAGATAAGTACCTATGTCACAAATAGAACTACTGAATTAACACATAAATCCCTTTAGTTCCGAAAATATTTACCTAAAATGAGGCTTTCAACATTTCAGGGTGCAGTCCATCGGTTTCTGTTACTAAACGAGCTGTCTCCAGATTACAGGACCGCAACAGATTGTTAACACTACAAAGTTAAACCCAGACGTCTCCTGCTATGGAACAACTACGTGAACAATCTGTCCTACAACGAACAATAAATTGTGCGTGAACAAAGTCATCGTCTGTAAGCGTAAACTTCATGACTCTCTCTCAGGCTCTATTTCCGAAGCGCACGTTTCAGTATTTTCATGTGAAATGAAAATGTACAAGGAATTAAAATATATAAATATATGCACTTAAGGTTTTAAGCATAATCATGAAGCAAAATCAGCCCACTTTGCGTTCTCACTACTAGGACTCGGGGCCTCCTCTCGCAAGGAGAGCGCGAATCCGAGTGAATCCACCACTCTAGACAAGTATGGAATGGCGGATGACGGCTATCGAAAAAATAATAACATTTTAACACATCTATCGAATATCTGTTCATTACCAATTTTAATACAGTTCTGGATAGAAAGTATTATTCACTTCTATTTAACAAATTTTTCAATTTATAATTTATACGTATTCTGTCAATTATTCCCACACATACTACAAACAATAATAATATCTCTTCGATATCAAATACGATAAGGTATTTGTATTGGGGACTTTGCTATTTGATGATAAGTAATGTTAGCAAGTTTCTGACCATTTTCAATTATACCGAATTTGTAGTAACGGAGACCGGAGACTAAAAACAGAGATCGCTTGGGGAAGTACTACTGCTTTGCTAGTTATTCTACCGCTTAGCAGTAATGTGCAAACAGCAGGTAAGTTCAGATAACGACGAACGCAGTGCAGTACTAGGCAGGGATTTGAACGTTCACTCATGTTCACGTAGCAGCATGGCACTGTGCTGCGATGGCCGTATATATGGCTGCTACGGCTATATACGACATATCCATCTTATTAAAAGTTAATGGAAATTTGACAAAAGGGGGTTGATATGATGGTCGAAAATATATCACTCTATTATGGAAAAAATCGGGCATGTACCTACTTTATGCTTTATCAAATTATTAATAATCGACCAAGATAACAGATCATCAAATTTCCGGAGTGGGAGGTTGTGACGTCACGTCTTCGTAAAATTCGTACAATGAATGTAACGTTACTCGAAACTTCTAAGCACAGTATCTTCGTCTTGTTTTTGTTTGTGATACAGAAGAAAAAGTAAGTGCACGATATATTTTCAATCTAAAACGCTCCACACACGTGTTCTAAAATCAGAGGAAATGACGTAAAAGTAGTGGGAAGGAGCCTACATCGCACCATATGATTGGTGATTTATGGTGCGATGTTGGGTCCTCCCCACTGGTTTTACGTAATTTCCTCTGATTTTAGGGCTCGTGTGTAGAAGGGACTAGTTAGTTTTTTCAGTCGTCATGCCCATTATTTCGAAGGTGTGCGAGAATGGGACCAGTAAGTTTCACTCAGACAATGGCGTGACAGGACGCGGCGCGGCTGTGGCGGCGCCAAATGGCACTGGCTGAACGTTCCCTTTGTTACGAAAACGCGTCGAACAGTGTATCATTGTAAGAGATTAATGTTACAGAAGTAAAACACCAAAGCGTGGGAGGTCTTTGCAAATCTTTGTGGTCACAAGTTTTGCGCTATTGTCAAGGCTTAGTCCTAAGCCCAAGGACATATTAAATTAAATTTTTGCCATTCTAACTTCTTAGCTTTATACAAGATAAATTTAGCTAGATTACTTTAGGTCTTTTTATACGAGACTGTATTTTTTGTAACAAAAAAGTATGAATGGAAGATTGAAGTCCTTTTTGTAAGATCTAAGAATATCTATGTAATTTTTGGTCGATATTTCATTTGTATAGTCTATATCTTTTGTTTCAGTTTAAGATCTTTTTAAAATTATAAATAAGAAAGCTTAGAACCTTTGAGAAGAATGCTCAAAGTCGTTAAAAAGATCGGATTTTGCTGAAATTGGGAACCTGGATAGTATTATCTCGACGTGCACATGCACATACTACTGTTAGACTGAATCAAACCGATATTTATAATCTTGGTGTCTTCAAATCGAGAGTGAATCGGTTTCTTCTAGGTAAACACGCTCCATCGTAGACCGCATCGTCGCTTAATATCAGGAAAGATGTCGGTCAAGAGTAAACCTATAAAAGTTTAAAAGAAAACACCATTCCTTATACCAAACACTATTTTTGGCAATCCTACTTAGGTAAGGTTACGAGTCGATACTACCTCTATTACTTACCCAAGTAAAAATTAACGTTACAAACACATATTACAAAATCAGTACCTATTGTTTCGAAAAGTGAAAATTCCAAATCTAAAAATGATAACAGAGCGTTGCGTTGGTTGAATTTCTCATGAACAACAACGTTGAGTGCACAATAATGAAATCTTTTCTTCTTATCTGTAATTCTTTCATTACCTACTCTTTGTTTACCAACAACACAAGTTATAACAAGTTGCTAGCTACGCCCCGCAATGTTAACAAAATTAAAAACAGGTTATATCAGGTATCTGGCTCCCATAGCTTTGCTTAGTTTGGGATTAGATGGTGTTGTGTGAAATTTACACCAACGTTTATTATAAAAAGTACCTTATGTGTTAATCCAGCTCCCAATGTTCTCACTACTATGTTATATCGTTCAGCCGTTCAGAATATATACTGAGTTATGACAACACATACCGCCAATATTTTTTTTAATAAAGACTGACGAGATGATCAGGACCTATGCCTGATGGTAAGCAACATGTCTGCCACATAACAGCACAGTGACACGCAGCTATTGGCACATGAAGAGTCCAAATCATTACATAGCACTGCACGGCGCTCATCACCCGGAGATCTGAGATGTTCTCTAAGCCCTGTAATTGCTCTGGAAATATTGCCCTTCAAACCGGAACACAGTCATGTTTGCACATTACTGCTTGGCGGTAGAATAACTGGCAAAGGTGTGGTACTTCCCCAGGCGAACTCTGCCAAGAGTCCTACCACTACTAAATATAATAAAGTAGGTGTATATATCTTGTTGCCTTAAAAAATCATGGGTCCTTAAATTGTATTTGCTAAAGTAGTTTGCTTATTGTCATTTTAATTTATTCGAAGCAAAATCTTATCTTAAGCCCCAAGAGCGCGGACAGAAAGAATCACTTTTCGACAATTTTCTATAAATCACAGCCAAAGAAAATATTTATAAGACTGCCAAAGGCTTGCCTTTGTGATTTGGATAAAAGGAAAAGATTGTCTCCCGTTGCTTTTGTTAGAGGCCGACCAGCGTCTACTGTAGATGTCTAAGAAAAGGTAGATGTTATGAATTGGCGATATTTTGAAATCTCCGTGGCGATGGCCAATTTGTTTTTTAAATTAAAACTAATTGCAGAGTCACATCGAATTGTTTTTTTTTTATTTTTAACTCTGCTACGCAAGAAGATCATCTTTAAAGAGAGTTGTGTATATTTATGAGAGTTGTTATAAGATTTCTGTAATATATATTACATTGTTCGTATAGTTTTACTAATGCTATAAACGCGAAAGATTGTAAGTATGGATGGGTGGGTGGGTGGATGTTTGTTACTCTTTCACGTAAAAACTACTGAAGGCATTTGGATGAAATTCGGTACGTAGATAGTTAATGGTCTGGAATAATACATAAGCAGTTTTTTTATCCCGGTGAAATAACGGGATCGAGAACTACTTGAGCGAAACCGCGGGGCATTGCTAGAGGTAGTATTTTACATAATAATCGATGACTTTGGTCAAATTGATTCACAAAATTCGCTACTTCTACGTTGATTTATTTGTTTAACATTCAAATAAAACAATTTTTTTTTAGTTAAACACTAAACCTAGCAAAAGTTATTTCCATCTCAATTCTCAACTCAATAATACTATTCCAATGTAATCAATATCTACTTTACGCGCACAAATTTAAGTAAATAAAACCGGTTTCTTCGTTCCTTTGAGATGAATATAATTTCAGATAAAATTGATAGATCCTTGAAACCCGAGTGGATCTGAGTGCGAATAGCTAATTGAAGGTCGTCTTGCCCATCGAGACCTGCCTAATGGCAAGGGAATTTGTCCCCAAATTAACTAACGCCACAAAAATGTACTTAGGCTGGCATGCAATGGCGGTGATTTGTGTAGACCTTCGTATAAACTCGTAGAGGGTCATTGTCTACGTAATCGTTCGTGGTATTCGTAGTACCTAATCTTCTTACTAAGGATTAGAAAGATGACAAATATGTAGAGGTAACTTAGATTACGAATTTCGAGGCGATTATGTTTTAGTACCCAATTTTATTATTACCTTTAAAAATTAATTCAAAACTACAGTGAACTTGCTCAGTGAAATGAAAATGTGCCAAAAATGCTATTCGAAAATTTAAATGACGACGATCCACTATTAATCAGCTGGTACATTATTATACAGCCGTTACTGATGTGTAATTGTTAGTAGGAGTACGTACGTTTAAATAACATAAACGCAATAATCGGAGTACCAGTCGCGTATTGATCTAATGATATTTTCATTACGCAACTGGTAGACAACGCAACGTAAACCATTAAATTAGCAATTATAATGATCTAGCATTCTTAATCCATAGATCGCAGCAATAATTAACGTAATTTGATAAATTGGATTTTATGACAGTTAAATAGTACTTAGCATTATTTCCAACTATTTTTAGCCATGATCATTCTTTGTATTGTGGACAATAAAGAGTATCCATCTGTTTGTCTGTCGGTACTACATTATAATAAACTGTAAGAATTAATTTAGCTGCACTGGTAGGCACACAGTACATTGTAGGCATTCTTACTTCTTATTTTACTTTAGGCTTATAATATTTTAATTAATCGTATCCACAGAGCCTTTATGCTACCTTATTTACAGGAACCAAATCTAAAACAATGATCTCACAATTTGTTTGCGGCATTATGAAGGAAACAAACAAATGAAGTACCTGTTGAAAAGTACACCCAACAACATTCTACTAGTTATATTATAAAAGCAAAAAATACTATTATAAAAGCAAAAAAGTCTAAAATGAAATATAAAAATGTTTGGACGTTTGTTGTTGCTCATAATGGATAGAGTTTTGAATAGAGACAATTTGTAGTGTGGAATAACACACAGGCCTACCTTTTATCGCGGGAATATTACGGGAACGAGTACTACGGGGGTGAAACTATGAGGCGCTACAAGTCTAATAAATACATAACAAAACAGGAACAACCACTTCTGCGTATAATAGTACATTTTAAATAAGGATAAGATATTATTGACCTTCAACTATTAGGTACATGAATTGATCAAAAAGGCACACTTACCTAATATGATAAATAACTGCTTAGATCCTGATCGGAGATCATTTATCGATAAGTACATATTTCGTGGACACATTGGCCTTCAAAATTGATCTTATATAATGACTTATAATAACTGGCTGTATACTTATATACAGCGTATAAGAACTGGAAATAAATTATTCTTAAATCATTTATTTCCAGTTCTTAGGTGGAACACACAGTAAAACCATCTACACACGAAATCATAGGAAATGACGTATAACTAGTAGGGAGGACCCTACATCGCATCACAAATCACCAATCATATGGTGCGATGTAGGCTCCTCCCCACTACTTTTACGTCATTTTCTCTGATTTTAGGACTCGTGTGTGGAGCGTTTAAGAAATATCAGGATAAAATAATTTCTATTCTAAATGTAACGTCTTTTTGAGTTTTGCGCACGAACTATTTTGGAAAAAGTGAGTTAACTCATTTTTTTCAAAGGTCGCTTCCATAGTTACCTTTTATGCCCCATATCCACTCAGTCAGAAAATACAACGCAAACATGGCCACGATTCAGGACCCTACATTCATGGGATCGTTAAAAATACGCGTAGAAAGGTTGGGTTCCAAGGTCCTGTGGCTATTTTCTCACGAATCGATGCTCGGTTCCTGAGTACGGCCCTCTGAACTGGAATCCGCGTGTTATGTGAATGTGGGTTTCAACAACTGCTCACAAGATAAACGAATTATTAGAACGAAGTTCCTTGCGGCAGGATTGGAGGAGATAGGAATTTTACTCCGCGACCAAACTGAATAAAATGTGAAACTAAAACCGTAAGAAAAATATATAACGGAAGTAACACGTAAAACTGACCGTGACCATTGTTGCGTACTTTATTTTTCAGATGATCGTACCATAAATAACAATAAATTTAACAGTCCAAGATCCCAGAGCCGCCAGACGTCACGTATTTTCTGATGAACGAAATGTAGACGATTGTGTAGAGTTAGTACGTACTAAAAACACATGCTTACCCACTAACTTTCTTAGACGGCCAATTTTGAGATATGGGGGTTACTTCACGTATTTTCTAATAGCTGATTTTCACGTTTGTTATAAGCAATATTTAAAAAAATAAAGCCCCGATACTCCCAGACACTTTCCGTCGGCCGTTTTGCTTAACAGACGCTTTAAAACTCCCAAAATAATGACTTAACTTCACTTAAATTCTCATACTTCACTTGTATATCTATCTAACATTTTTTATCAGATAACAATTTTAAATCCTTTTCCGAAAACACAGACCGATCTAAGGGGCCAGTCATCCCCTAAACTCATACTTTTTTCTCGTACATAAATGTTTTTATGTACCTTCTGGACCCCATATCTCAAAATTGGCCGTCTATAAGCAAGTTAGCGGGTAAGCATGTGTTCTTAGTACGTACTAACTCTACTCAATGGTACACATTTAATTCATCAGAAAACACGTGACGTCTGGCTGCCCTGGGATCTTAGTCTATAATTTAAAAAACCCGACTGTAAAAGAACAACACATGAAAAAACAGCTAAGGACACTTAGGTAGCTAAGACAAATCTAACGATATCTTAATCGTCAAAATCCACCCAGCCATTTGGATGATACGTTAGATTAAAGAAATTTACAAACATACAAGAAACGCGCGAAAAACATAACCCTTCTTTCAGTCGGGTAAAAATAACAAATATTTTTTTGCAAATTGTATTCCTTCTACATATATTATCCGATAGAACTTCGTTCCTACCTATGTAGTGTCCCACTACATTATTTTTTGTCTTATTGTTTTAACCTCGGGCCTATCCTCATAATGAGCCAAATCCATAATTCACCACACTGTCCAAGTGGGGGTTGGCAAAATAACGCAGCCCCTCGAAAGATGTCTCATTCTTCGAGCAAGTCGCTCGCAATCTCCTTCATCGTTTCAGCAAACGGTGTTCACAAATTCCTAAATCTACACTTTTTTAAATAGTGGTACAGGTGAAATTCGAATTTCTGACGTAACGATTATGAAATCAAAATGAAATTTAGATGCAATAACCTAAAAGATTTTATAAGAGTACATATACGTATTTCAATAAACAGCGATAATACAAAAGCGTCTAAGGTAACTGTTGCCACATACAGATTTCTTTCAGTTTTTATTGTGCGTAAATGATAGTAGGTATTCACGTCGCGTCGAGCCCCAACGCAACAGGTCCGTGCCGATTGTCGGCTTTCTTTCGGTAAACACTCGCTTTGGGACCTCGGACAATATTAAGTCAGCTATACAATATGTATAAGATTGAACAAAAGGACTGAGAGAAAAGTTTCTCATCTCGCTTTATTCTACTTCTTACTCATATTATAAATGCGAGAGTTTAGATCGACCGAAACATCTGAACGGAACTGGTTTTAAGTTAGAACACAAATTATAATCTGGGATAACTCATAGGATAAATAAAGGGAAGGGTAAACCCGCCGGGCACTGCAAGAAATAAAGAAATAATTATTTTATAAAAAAATTATTCCGTATTATGCGGAATAGCTGTATTATAACGAAACTGAAGCGAAGTTTCCGATCAAAATTTATGACTATCCAGGAGTCTAAATCCGGAAAAACTACAAAGATCTTTTGTTCCACATGTTTTAACGAATGCAAACGAGACCTTCCTATGGAATTTAATGACTGTAATAATTTAAAAGTAATGTATCAACGTTGTATCCAAAATTACCTTCAGTAAGTATCTATCATTGTCCAAAATGATAAACAGAAGCACTTGAAGGTCCGGATATTGTATTATTAATTGTATATTTTAGACATTGTATACTTTTAAATTTCATTTTATATTTTGTATCATTATGGTTACATTAGTATATCAACCTACTAGTCTAACAACATACGATTACTTGTACATACTTACCAAATCGGTAATAACTATCACGCCAGTTTAAAAAAAAAAACATCCATCCATGTGTGAAAAATACCAACCGTAAGCCGGAGATCATTAATCGAGTACTGAGGATTGTCTGTTAAAAAAAAAAAATTGGTTGCCTGTAAAGTCGGTATACGGGCGAAAGTTTTACGTGACAACGACTTTGAGTGGTAAAATAATTTTACGGAAGGGACGCGTGCCTTTCACTTTTTATGTCTGTCTCTCTCGCTCTTAGGCGGGCTAACCATGCCCGAGTGGAAGGGACGCGTGCCTCTCACTCGCTCTCGTTGTGAGCGCATAACGTGAGCGGAGCGTAACGCAGTTTCTTGAAGTGTCACCCGGCAAACCAATTTATAAGACGTTGTCACGTCAAAATTTCGTATTTGTTTTCTGAATTGCCCAACAAAACAATCCAAGAATGTTATAATAGAGAATCAAAACAATTTTATTCATCAAAAACGCCCATGAAATTCCATGACAAATACTTATTTCTGTCTTTTGTATGCTTCTTTCCTACCATGTTTGACCTGTCCGTCAAACAGAAAAGATCTGTTATTCCTCAAAATTTAAACAAGAGGTTGGGAAACGGTTTATTTTAATTCCATCGTTTAGACAAGACCATTACGATTACAAGGTCCCTGCAAAACGGTTTCCCTTAAGGCTGAGAGCACAGAACAAAATATTCACTCTAAAGCACATCGTCTTCATCTCATGAGTAATTTTAGTAGATAAATGAATAATTTTGATGTTTTATTGAATGACTAACATTTATGTTATAACAATAACAAATAGTTACGTAAAAATAGACATCAAGCTTTTTGGAGCCCGACAATCTTTGTACACGTGTACCCTCAAAATGTCCGTTCAACAAGTGCATTGTTGTCGGTGGAGAGTGTAATATCTGCTCTACGAGAGCGAGAATCATCACTTGTGAGTTTCGGAAAGGGATAGAGGCTACCTCGGAGCCTCGAAAGAAACCGCAAGTGTTGGAGTGAGAAGACAATAAAGCCTCCAATATGATGGTAAAAATTGTAACTACTGGCATTGTCCTGCACTATGAGCACAAGACGATTCGGCATGCCCGGCTGTTAAAATTAGTAAACCTAACAACCAAATGTCAGAAACTTCCTGTGGAAGACTTCCACAGGAAGTTTCTTATGACGTCGCAAAAGACCGCAGCTATGCTCGAGAGTGAATCGGTTTTTTCTAGGTAAGCACGCTCCATCGTAGATCTCATCATCGCTTAACATCAGGCGAGATGGTGGTCAAGTGCGAACCTATTATAGTTAAAAAAATAAATTTTAAAAAATGCTCTGAGAGGGACAGGAAGCGGCAGTGAGAAAGTTAGATTTCTTGTCGAAACCATCAGGAATATACTTTTATGAACTATTATGGATTGATCCGGTATTCCCGTTGAGTGCAACATTGTTGGGCTCTTATGCCAAACAGCTTATTGTGAAGGACGTTAGTATTCTTTACGAAATTCTCGATTCCATCTCATCAAGATTCCTTCATGCATCTTTCCTAGGGACCTAAGGATACGTATACGATATATAAAACGGTAACTAGAGAGCTTAAAGGAAGAATCTTCTCATGAGCGTAGCCGCTGTAACATCTTTAACACGATTAAGTTCTGTGTATTGCTTTCAATATTGGCTAGAAGATAGAAGAAGTTCTTGCCTAGTTTGTGAAAGCCAATAACGTGTGCATACCTCCTGGTGTCGCGAAACGATAGATTTATTAATAACCGCATTAAGAATTCTAACAAGAAAACCAATAAGTAAAGGGGAAAAGTGTTTAAGCTTCGTAACTAAAGCCATCGGCATTGTATCGTTCTCTAACTTGCCTTAAGTAATCGTAGGTAAAATTCCGTTCTCGCGCACAGTAAATTAATACTTACAGTAATATTACGCAATATGGAGTCGGCACAATGGTATAAGTAATATCGTAATAAAGCCCAAAGCCTGCGACGTATGTCCATAAATTTCCGTCGGCAATTTTCTGCGTATAACGACGATACGTTTTCAGATCACGTTTCTAGGGTACGCTTCGCTGTAACTCGGTCATGTGATTCTATGAACTGCGAAAATCTATTGCAAAGGTTTAATTACCCATCTGTAACCGGGGACAGTTATATCGTTCGTGAAAGTAAGTTGGATATAGTGCGGGTCGGTACGATACGATTTAGGAAGTTAGTTTCCTTCATTAATGCAAATTACCTAGAATCAAGATCCTTCCACTATGGAAGGAGCGAAAGATGTGGGGAGGGTAATAAATGGAAAGAAGTAACTTTAGTATAACAGTAAACTCCAGTAACTACGTCCAAAGCTGGTGTGGACGTACTGGAATTTGTTATTTAGTTACGATGTTCTAGTTTGGAGGGCAATGTTTTTATAGAAAAAAGTGCAAACATTGCTGTGTTCCGGTTTAAAGGGCAATGTTTCCAGAGAAATTACAGGGCTTAGAGACATAACATCACGGTGACATTACCGAATGGAACCCAAAAGAAAAAGTTGACGTTGACATAACATCTTAGATGTTTGGGTGACGAGCGCAGTGCAGTGCTAGGTAATGATTTGGACTTTTTTATGTTCAAATAGCTGCGTATCACTGTGCTGTTATGTGGCAGGCATGTTTCTTACCACCAGGCACATGTCCTGCTCGTCTTGTCACTATTTATTTTGAAAAATGATTTAAGAGTGAAGGTAAATATCGCGAAAATAAAAAAAATACCTATTTTGGCTAACTTTAAATGTTATAAGCTTCACTAGCACCTTATGAGAGAAGAGTCCGAGCCCCAACAGTGGGAATGTTCCTCTCTGTGGATTGTTTATGCTTTTAAATAGTAACGACAATGTTTATAAATATAAACAATCATAAATAAATAAATAACTTATTTATGTAATGTTGTAATATTTTATTTTAATAGATTCGTTACATGCGCTAAAATGTTAAATATCCAAACCAGCTTATGACTGATACAACACCGAACATAATTTAATAAAACAACCTCCAGACGTCCCTAATAAAAGCAGCTGAGCCGTTGTCCCAAAACTATAAACTTTACTTAAAGCACTCACCACGTGAAGAGTACCTAGGAAAACGGTAAGTTGACACAATACTGCCTTATAGGTGGTACCTCTAATAAAGTTCTTAAAATAAATACAATATAACGTTGTGAGCCGCGCATTTGTAACCGGCGGCTAATTTGTAGAATTGTCGTGGAATAAATACTATAAAGTATTTCCCGGCAATTCTAGAGAAGAATATCTAAAGAAAGAGTATGTATAGCGTCTATTTCTATTTCTATGGTTTAACTCCTTTTCCATACCACGGTTGCCTGGAAGAGATCGCTTTTAGCGATAAGGTCGCCATTTGCTACTATATTTTTAAGATTGTTTGTTTTGTAAGTTGTTTTGTTAATTGCAATAAAGAGTTTATCTATCTATCTATCTATAGCGTTTTTAGAGAGTATTTAAACATTTTTTTTTTAAATAGAAAAAGTATTCAAAGCGCAAAAGAAATGTTTAAGAATCATTTGTAAGTTGCGCCAAAGAAATAGTTGCAAATTACAATTACAAAATCTGTGGGTTGTCCACTTTACTGTGTCTATTTATGAAACTGCGATGTTTGTGAGAAATGATTTGAATATGTTTGAAAAAGTAAAATATCAGATACTATTAAATTTAATCTCAAAAAACCTGAACGTAAAACTATAACGTTAATAGCGTGATTTGTATGGCACCAACGCAACGGTAGAGATAAGTTAAGGATGAGGGAAATGTACATTGCGAAAAGAATTGCTAAGGGTGAGGAAAATGTATATGTTTAAACGTACAGAAACATTCGCCCGCTTATTAGTGTGGTTATATTAACAAGCCCGAACATGTTACATATATGATGTTTTCGTATTCCAAAATTATTTCAATTTCAGTTGATGTAGCAAATGAAGCAGAATTCTGGAAAGAAGATTCTCAATTTCGTTTGTATTTTTCATGTTTACACTCAGCTCATTTATCCGTTGTATGTTTAATATTATTATGATCGAAGTGTTTTCTTTTTTTTTTGAGAAAATACATTTACGGATATACGTTGGTTAGACACAATATTTTTATTAAAATCAGTATGCTGGTTTAATTTTGCACTTAAAGTCGATTGTTTTAGAAAAAAAATTGCAGATGGATCTACAGTGCGAATTAGAAAATTCCGGTTCTTTATTAATGCAAATTATACAGCATTGAGAACAAATTGAAGATACAGCTGAAATTTATATGAGGGTAGGTAATACTGAAAAGAAGCGGCCACCGTGGCTCACCATCCAACAAATAATTGTAAGTTTTTTTTACATACGATATAAACTTTTAAGCTAATATTTCAAGTTTATTTTCATCTCACAAAACGCAGGGCGGGAAAGGTACAATTAAAAAAAAATATCTCTTACCTTAATTTTTTTAACATTGTTCTTAAAATAATTCCTAAAATAATTGAATTTTTTTTTTTAAATATTCGGTGTATATTACGTAAGGTGTCTATTGAAATATGCCAGAAACTTTAGAATAGGATAGATGTTATTTTAATTTAAATGCATATTGAACAATATTGTTAGATCCAGCTTCATGTCGGTCTAGGCGCATTTTTAAATTTACTTAAAAAATAAGTATCAGTGGGCAAAAAAATACATTGAAAACAGAAGACTCCAATAACAAACTCGTTTCGTGCCCACAGCCAAGGTTTGTGTGTATAATTGAAATTCCTCAAAGAGCTCACAATGAAACGGTTTTTTGCAAATAAATGTTAAAAGCGCTGAATAAATGGGATGAGGCTTGAGCAAATACAGAGTACTGCGGCCCATAGGAGAGAGAAACGAGCTTTTTTACCTTTTTTGTAAACGCATCACTTCGAATTTAGTCTCAGAGGTTCATCTGTTCAAAGCAATTTCGAATTCACCCTCTAATAGGGTATCTGTATAAAAAGCAGTCTGCATATATCGGAATTTATAACTACTAACTGCGCTCCTCGATGAAAACCACGCCTTTTTTTTTTTTTTTTTTTTTTTTTTTTATTTAAATTATCCACTCCACAGACTCCGGGGTCCGTGATCTTTGTCATTACAATAATCTTTTTTTTTACACATTTCTTGGATAAGGAGAAGAGGAAAATAGAAGGGATTTGGGTACATTTAAAATCTAATTCTAGTGCTCGTCTGTAGAGCCGATCACTACCAGTTGGGATTCCGCTAGTAATCGACTCGACATCGAGTGTTTGCCTAATTGCCTTTTGCCATTTGCCTAAGCTGCCTCCTCCCGGCCCAGAGCCTCCACAACGGCCGCATTTCTGTCCCTGATGGCCATCTGTAGGTTGAAATCGCGGATGGTCTTCGATGATGCAGCCCACGCTCGCCGCACGAACCGACCGATGGCGTCGTCGGTGTCGTCAGCGTAGTATGTGAAGGTCCCCGTGTGCCGTGAGATTGCAACTACCGCATGGGGCACGCTCTCGTGCAGCTTCATGTTTGCCTTGGTTTTGATTACGATTACCGACTCGTATGTTAGTCCCTGAGCTTCATGGATGGTAAGGATGCGTGACCCGGTGCCTGACCCATAACCCTGGTTTGTCAGGGTCTCCTTCTCCTCTTGAGTGTGAACTAAGAAGAGGGTGTTTGGTTGGGTGTTGGGTATTTGCGCTCCCTTATATCTTCTCTGCTCTAGGGACTTTATACGGGACGCTGAGGAGTACATACCGGAGTATATTTCCCTCAGTGCATATGCGACGTCCATTGGGTTTCGATGTGTGCAGAGCAACTCCTGGCTGATCTTTGTTACCAGGTTCGGGCGATGATACCTCATTTCGAAGAGATTTTCCCTGTCGATATAAGGCAACTGATTGACGTCTCCAATGAGGACAATTTCGCCAACACCAGACAGCCTTGAAGCCATCACAATGGCTCCAAAATGGTTCATGAGAGCTTCGTCCACCATGAGGCGGCTGAAACTTTCTCTACCGAAACCATTTACCAGAGCAGAAGCCATGGTTCGCACTCTGGTTTTGACCAGGTTTCCGATTCGGTGCGATAGCTTTTCTCTTAGATCTTTTGCTGCCTCAGTTGTTGTAGTAATGATGGCGTCCTTGTCCACGTCGAAGTGTCTAATCACCCATGTTGTTTTCCACATCCTGGAACTCCGTTGACCCACTGTATTCTCGGTACCTCCCAATTTTCCCAATCTGCTTTGACGTTTCCGTTCCCTTCGATGGTCTTGGCCATCTCTAGGATCTTATCGTCCAGCATAATCTTGGTGCATCGGGCAGTAACTACAATTGGGTCGTTTGGTGGTGTCGCATAAACAGGCACTCCCGCGCTCTGTCTCTCTCTCGTTCAGTGTCACGAAGCCATTTTCAGCACTGTAAGCTGCCATATACTGTCCTGTCATGGTTCCCTTGATGACCCGGGATGTGACATTATTGTAAATGGCTGCTTCGGCCTCCTCGAGTTTCGCCTTTAAAAGGCTTTCACTTCCTAGCCTATAGGACTGCATGATGTTTTCGCAGGTCTTGAGGTTGACTTGTCGTGTCGCGCTCAGTGTGGCTATGAATTCGATGAAGGCGTTACGTGCATGGCTCCGCGGCTCCGAAGCCGTGACATAGCGGGGCGGTTCAACCTGTCCCATGTCGGCTCTCGTTCGGGCTGTTTGTTGCTGTGAAGCTGCTTTGGGGTCTTTGACGTCGAGGGGGTGATGAATGGGATGTGATTCGAGTACGCTCCTTGCCGCTGCGTTGAAAGCAGTCACGAACGCCGTGTTGGTGCCTCGGCTGCCAGTTAGATTGGCTGAGGCTTTTTCCGCGGCTGCCCTCTGCTGTACTCTTTCGGAGCCGGTTTGGATGGTCGAACTAGGAACAGGATGTCCCCAGCTGTCAGTTGCATTTGTTTGGTCGTGCGAAGGGGTTCTGAGGAAGCTCAGATTTTCCCCCCTGTCTTCGTATACGACAACCTCATGATGTTTAGAGGCCTCAATGCAACCCAGCCGGTCTGCGACTCTCGCTCTTGAATATTCGATTGCCATCGCATCCACGCTTATCACCCGGGGTGTTTCACCTGCATTTCTGCTCAGATGTGCGAGCAGCGCACTTGCCTGTGTGAAAGGCGTCCGACCTTCCGAGTACTCTATTAGTGCAATCGTTTTGTTCTTCGATCGCACCAACCGAAATCGGTGGCCGTCTAACTCGCACACCGGCATGGCGTCGTGACGTCGTGTCGTGAAAACCACGCCTTTACAACCACTAGTCTTAATGGGATAAAATGAGCCTGTGTTAATTCATCCTCTGAATATTATAAATTTAAATGTTTGGATATTTGATTGTATGAATGTTTAACCGATATAACGGGAACGATAAGTATGCAGGTAAAACCGCCGTGTGCTGCTATCATCGATGTAAATCAAAAGATGTACCCTGAGCACTTGAAATTGTTAACAAACGGCGTCTCTGTGTGTAGCGTGAGTGGTTTACCTACAACTACCAATCTAAAGAACCTAGAATCGCTAGCGGTGAAGTATGTTGCGGTTCTACTTATTTTGGTTGTTGACAACGAATAGCGATAGATACGAATATAAACGTCCGGCGTTCACCGCATCCTACAATCGATTAAAACGGAAAGAGAGAGCTCACTCTTCTCAACGATAACATAATTCCATGCGCCTGAAGTTGGGAAGGGCACATCCATTGAGTTATATCGATGGCTGCTAGTATATAATACATTTTCTACCTGCCTACTTATGTGTTTAATTTGATTTAAATTCGTTCAGCCGTTATGTCTTTGTAACGGTTATTGTGTGTTTGTCTTTGTCCGTGGGAATAAACGTCTACACGTGTAACTTTTAGAAACATAAAACATATATCATATTTCCGAGGAGGTCTTTTTTCCATATAAATTCATAGAAATTTTATCGTAATCAGTAAGGCGGTTTTTAGCATATCAACGAACATCTAAAATTTGTTTACCTTGATGAAATATTTGTTTCTTTCTGAAGTTAAGTCAAGCTTCTGAGTTAAGGGCGTGTGGGCCGTAATTTTGATTTTTTAAAACAACTTTAAGACCTTTAAAATAGTGTATTAAGCTCTGAAAAAAATATATGTAATAGTTAAGGATCTAATCTAGTGTAATTCGCAGTCAGTAACACGATTTAATGAATTTTACTTGATAGAAAAAAATCCCAAAGTTACCCCTTTTCAAAAAGTTATTTCAAGTTTATGACTAAACTAATGAATTTTTTTACTAAATTTTTGTACTCAACGAAAGCCACTAAAAAGTTATAGATGCATTCGCAGAGTTTGACTTGATAAAAGTATCAGTTATTCACTATGTTTTAATATCTACCATATATATAGCGCGCCGTTCGGCAAGCCTGATCAGTCGCGTTTCGGCGCTCACGGACGACGGGCCTGTGCTTGATTTTGCAATTTTGACAACCGATAAATTTTAAATATTACGATCATAGTGCCACAGTATAACAATATCAGTAGGTATTACTAGTGAAGCACGCTATGATCTTGATTTTTGATACCGTTTTCATTGGAATTGCAAATAGACGCTGATACTAATTAGTACGCTGTTTATTTTATGTTGTAGACCAGAAGGGAGTCTCAAAAAACTGACGTCGATACCACATCAGTAAAAAATTCAATGCGGATGCAATGGAAAATAGATAAGTATCGGTAAAATATTCGTCCGTTAAATCAGAGATCGGGATAAGGAAATAATGAGAGGGAGAAATCCCTGCGTAAATCCCAAGTTAGGTATCATTTATGATACCTAACTTGCATTTATATGCCATTTAGGTAAATTCTTTGGTAGTAAGGTACTTAGTACTTAGAAGAAAAGTCCTCACATACAGATTTTACCACTTTGGAAGAGACTTTCGCGCAAACTATTCAGTTTAGAAAAAATGTTAGGAACTTCAATACAATTTTGAACACCTTTCCATAGATACACGTATGGTTTTGTTAGAATTTTTATTTTTTTATACTTTTCCAAGTTTGTGACACCACCAAAATTTATTGTTTTTTTTTTGTATGAAAATGTTAATATTGTTCATAGAAATTTAGACATTCGACCAAATTTGATAAGAAGCCTTTTAGGCAGTAAAATTACTCGTAGAATTTAACTCTGCACTAAATTTCCGATTCGTATTTTTATATAGGTAAGGTTTAGAATCATTTCCTGAGCATAAAATCACAAAATAATAACAAATCCGGGTTGAGCTTCAAGCGCCAGCTCGAAAAAACGTTTTGGCTGATATTCTGAAAAGTTATAAAGCCTATTATTATTGTAGAAAATAAAATTTCCCATCTAGTGTTGCCAATAAACTTTATTTTCGAACTTACCGATTACGATTTATTATGTCAAATTTGATGATAACAATGTAAAAATAATAAGATGTAAATTCTGTCCCCAGTAGCATAAACATGTCCCTTTTACCGGAATGGAAGAAGGGTTATGTTTTTCGCGCGTATCTTTTATGTTTGTAAATCTTTTATTTCCACATATCTTCCAAACGGCTGGATGGATTTTGGTAACAAAGATATTCTAAGACTAGTCTGACTCGCCAAAGTGTCCCTAGATAGTAGGTAATATTTTTTTACGTGTAGATTTTTTTTGTAGTCGGGTTTTTAAATTAAAGTTTTCTATCATATTGCTCGTTGCTCCAATAAACAGCACCGTTCATCATCATGACTAAAGAGTTGAACGAAGAGTTTGGTCTCCACTTTTGTAATAAGAACAACTAAGCTGTGAAACACATTGCCAGAGTGGGTTTTTGTAGAAGGTTCGAACCTTGGGGTTACACTGTGCTTGTTTCTATTAGAGAAACAAGTTCCATCGTAGACCACATCATTTACATCCACTATTATCGGCATCATCGCAATCGTATCATTAAATGGGTTATAAATCGTAAACGGTAAGTTTTACAAAAAAAGTTTACTAGCAACAAAAGATGCAAAATTGTATTTTCTACAATTATTGTCAAAATATATAGTTTCCAAAATATCGTCTAAAATAGTTTTTTTCAATTGGCGTTTGAAGCTCTACCTGGATCTGTGAGCATTTTGTAATTTTATGCTCAGTAAGTGATCTTTACCTCATAGAAAAAAATTGGTTTAGAAATTTATTGCAAAGTTGACCAAACACCTTATATTTTTACTGGCCTTTCATTACGTTTCAGCACATTTTTTTTAATTTTTGACGAACTTGTGAATTATTAGGAAACATTTTAAAAAGATGAATGAAATTAAAGCCTTTCTCAACTTATAGTGTGACCAAAAAGAAAAGGTTGAGTTTTGTATATCTACGAGTATAGATAAATTTAATATTTCTTCGTTTCACTTCACAATTTACAAAATTGTTATCACTAGTATAAACACTATAAACAAATCTTGAACAAAAAATGAGTTTAAATTACACAGTCCAATATTTTAATGTTATTTCTGCACTGTGGCACCGATTCAGCGGTCGGTGACGGTCGCGAGAACAAGACAGCGTTAACTCCCTAATTTGACAGAACTACCTAGCCTTAATTTCAAATTGAAGTTAGTGTTTGTTTATTACTGATAAGAGAGAATACAACTCAGGGAGAATACGGGTGAAACCCGCTCCGGCGTGTTCCTGGAGCAAATGTTGGCCATTGCCATTCAGCGTAGGAACGCAGCGAGCATCATGGGCACTTTTGCGCCGGGAGCAGTTAGGGGTGGGTGATGCGGAGATTCGTTTTTTAATTTTATTTTCCGTTCGTTTACAATTGATTCATATTATTTAATAAAATCACATTTTTTTTATTTTACATTTTGATGACAATAATCGCTTTTTCATACATGTAAATTTTGAGGTTATACTCATAATATAAGATCAAGGTTCGAGCATCACCCAGGCCAACCTTTGGGTATTTTTTTCAGATATTATACTTACTTTAACGAAAAACATTGTGACGCAATCGACATGTTCAAAAACAAAACCTTTTGGGGACGTATGCCAACATGACAACCTGATTTTTTTTAAATACAGAGCAATGAGACGGGCATGACATGCGCCTGATGGTAAGCAACCCGTCTACTAATAACAGTATTGTGTAGCAATTTGAACGCGAATAATCCACATGACTACTTAGCACTGCACTGCGCTCATCATCCAGAGATACATGCAAGATAATTTAAATCTTTGCTTTGTAATTTAAATTGTCCAACACATTATCCATCGATGATCAAAGAATCACTAGCAAAAGAGTGATGTTCTCTCAAGCTCCTTCAAACCAACTCTCTACAAAGAGTCCCACCACTACAAAATTTTACCAGCGTAGTGAGTAAAGGCTCAGTTATTGAGAGAAAATCCTATTCAAGGAAACATAAAACTGTGCAGTTTATAGCATACTCGTATTTTAGTACATTCGAGCGAGTATAGGTATTGTGGAACGTCCCCATTATGTAAAGAAAAGGCCGCAGTCTCGCGGGTTATTCTTTATTAAGCCGAGCAACAAGTTATGGCGGTAATTTCTTCGCGGTTGCAATAAAACGTGGTCTGCCTACATGTTCTTTATGTAGCCAGGTCTTGCTTGCGTGATTTTTTTACTGTCTGTTATTTTATTGCGGGATTTTTGTTTTCGCATCTACCACCGTCCCATTACTAAGCGAAGTTCCCATTTTTCTTTACTTTTTAAATTCAAAAAATACTATAGACAACTGTAAAGCAAGATCAGAGTGTGGAAGGCTGTTAATTTAATATTAAAAAAAAACAGCAAATTAAACTGACGTGCATATTATTATTGTAGTACAACAAATAAATTTAATTTATCTTATTAACTTTTAAATTAATTCAAGTTTTTACTATACGCCATTTTCCTGTACATGAAAAATCGATGTAGATATATTTGATAGAAAAAAATATCAGCTTGTTTTTCGTTAGCCATCGCATCGTTGGCAAAAATGGGTGTAAAATTTGAACTACGAATTTGTCAGATACAGCTAATGTTAGTTAGTGGGGTGCGTTGCGAGTTGAGAGCGCGAGTTGCACCGGAAAGTTGGCGAGGCGCGGGCGGGCGGCGGCCGCAGTCCGGGCGCCGGAGCCGGAGGCTGCCCGCCCGCCCAGTGCCAGCTCGACCGCCGAACCGAGCGCACGCCGCGCCGCGCACACTCACCACGAGCCCGCCGGTACGCGACACTAACACACGCATGCAACCCTACACCCTCCACCCCACCCACACCCTACCCCACACTTCCCCCGACACCCACCCGCCCAGACCGAGCCCGCGCCCCCGCCCTGCGCCCTACCACTTCCAGGTGGATACTTATTGCGTCCAAAACCTCGACCATCAACCGATACGTATTCACCGCTCCCGGCCTGCATGGATGTGTCACAGTTTATGTCGTAGCACTAGATTAAAGCCTTAACTCTGTGGATTTAATTACTTTTCGATGTTTTTTCAAAGATTTACTTTCGAAGTTCGCTTTCGTGGAAGGTTCCGTCGGGCCGGCCCAATATTGACTTTGGATACTTTGATCGTTAATTGCTTCTCTAAGATCCGAGCCATTAAGTCCGCCGGCGGATCGCGCTAATAAAGCCAGTAAAGGACTACAATAATTAAGACTATTAATCCGCTGTTGCCTCTTATCGAGGTCTAATGGGAAAGAAATAAAACACGCCGTCGATAAATGGAGACTTTTATAAATAGAGCTAGTAATTACTATGAGTTAAAATAGTTAAAGCAATCACTTCTGTTTATTTTATTTTGATTAAAATCAATTCTCAAACAATAAAAGAATTGATTGAATTTCATAAAAATATTCGAATTTTTCCAAAAAGAAATCTCAACAGTATTCCAACTCGCAGCGTCGGACACTTATTTTCGTCCATTATGAGTTATCAATTAAGTTTAGCAAACTGAAATTAGCTGCAATGAGTGACGTGAAGTGAGATTTTTCAGGTAGTGCAATAAGATGAGACATTAAATGACCAGATTCAACTGTTAGTTTATAAGATATAGTTTATGCTGCCTTGCACGCTGTCAGATGACTAATAAGAATTCCAACAATAAATTTAACTGCTCAATTATACGACACAATACAAAGCTACCTAATTTATTTATTTTTTCGATTATGTAAGACGAGACAACGAAGAAACTTAGCGTAGTATTTAATATACCTGTACCATCTGGATTGTTCACAATTGAAAAAAATATTTAAAATACGTCCACATTTTATTAACCTTATGTTAAAAAATATAGTCTTACCTAATGTTACCTAATGTTAAAAAGTATGTTAATGTTAAAAAAAGTTAGTAAACCTAATGTTAAAAATATATAATAGTTAAAAAGTATTTAATTACGTTTTAAAGTATTGTTTAAACGAAACTCCTAAGTTATTTTAGGTATTCGTAAGGACATAAACCAACCTAAGTTATTAAATACATCGACACAAACGGTAAATTAATTCTAAATCCGACGTACGAGGAATCAAGCCGTCGCCGTCGGCTTTACAGCGCGCGCGACGCCGACAAATTACTTAATTATAAAATAAAATTTTGTTTGTGTTAAATAATTGAACATTAGAAATTACATTCGAAGGCGTGAAATTTCATCCGTAGGAATGGTTGAAATCCGATAACAATTAATTAAGATAAATTTACATGGTTAATATTTTTGATTTATTTAGCTTCGTATACCTATTTCTCGTGTACTTATTTCACAGTGTAGTTACGCATATTTTGAAATAGCGTTTCTTTGCTGGATTTAAGTAGACGGAATTTATGTCTTATTAATATGAAATAAGAAACAGAATAACTTAATTACTGTTAAATTTGTAGCGGTAGAGCTCTTTGCCGAGTCCGCCTGGGGAAGTACCTCATCTTTGACAGTACCTAATTTGTAAATATTTATATTAGAAATATTAGGTTTCAAACTTAAACATTGTAATATTATTATTGAGGAAAGAGATAAATCAATTTACATGTTTAGACGATGAGAGCAGTGTAGTGAGGATAAGTAATGAGGGAGTAGGGGATAAGGAGTAATTTGGACTCCTCAGGTTCACATAGCTGCATGGCAATGTGCTGTTATGGATTAGCGTATCGTAATAAGTTGGGACGGTCGTATGCTACGGCCATTATGTCGTCTCTGGCCACATTCATCCATTCACAAATATTTGTTGCAATTAAGTGCTTGAGGCTAAATCTGTATATGACCACTCCACGCGTTGGGTGCAAGATCTGTAGGTAAACATTTTTGGAAAAATATTGTATTTTGGGGTTCTTTATAAGTTATTCTAGGACTGCAAAAATTATACTTTTTTTTGCGTTTGGTAAATGCTTTTAGAGTGATTTTTTTACGATGGGCGCGCAATCCGACATCCAAAAAATTACATGAAGTTGCCTGACAACTGTCACTTCAGACTAAATTTTTAAGCTGCGCGCGCACAACTGCACCCAGATTCGACATACTGAAGTTAGATTGGCGTTTTTTTATTGGGACTTATTTAAAGCAGTAGGCCTCAATTTGCCTCTTTGGCCTAGCTCAGAAAAAGCGTCAGCTGAGCGTTAGCGTGAGTACTTCTGAAAAAATAAAGAAGTATAGGTAGCTTCTTCACTGAATACACACATACGTTTGTTTATATTCTGTTCCATAACGAAAACAATTTTGTATCTATTCCTTTATTAACGGAGCTATGATAACACATAATGATTTAATAAAAACGGTTTAAATTACAAATATTTTCATTTATTACAAAACTGAAATAATTAGACGTTTTCAGAAGAGACAAAAAATGATTCTAGATAATTTTAGATCTAGAATCATTTTTGCGATTGCTGTCGCCCATCTGACATTTAATTCAATTTGAACATATTGAATCCAAATCTAAGAGTCTATCGATATCAACAAGGCTATTTAGAATAGTTTTGATTATTTATTACTTATTCAGATTAACGGCATTTTTTAATTATTTGTTTTGTACGTTTGTTAATACGCGATAGCTCCACTAATTGTGAATCGATTTTGATGATTTCTTTTTTGTTTGGTAGAAAATACGTCAGTCCATACACTTTATATCGAAATCAGTGCAACAGTTTTTGAAATCTGAACAAAAACTGGACTGGACCACGCAGTCATAGCTTCTTATGAAAGTTAGTCGAGTGTGTGAATTTAATTTTAAATTGTTTGTTTGTTTTGGAGAAGAGAAAATTATTTACTTTGACCATATTAAGTGGTTGCGGCGATTATTATCACCTAAACAACAATAAATACAATCTTAGTTCTTCAAATCCGAATGAATATTTTGTTTGGGTAAGTGGCCCACATCATACTACTACATAGTCACAATGCACCAAGCGAGACGCAACGTCTGATAATTTGACTGTTTTATTTCAATTCTAAACATCACCGAAAATTTTCAATCTTTAACTATAGCTGAAATATGAAAACAAATCTCTTTTTAAGGCCAGGTAGTTCTGTCAAATTAGGCATTTAACGCTGTCTTGTTCTCGCGACCGTCACCGACCGCGGAATCGGTGCCACAGTGCAGAAATAACATTAAAATATTGGACTATGTAATTTAAACTCATTTTTTGTTCAAGATTTGTTTATACTGTTTATACCAGTGATAACAATTTTGTGAATTGTGAAGTGAAACGAAGAAATATTAAATTTATCTATACTCGTAGATATACAAAACTCAACCTTTTCTTTTTGGTCACACTATAAGTTGAGAACGGCTTTTCCAATTTCATGCATCTTTTTAAAATGTTTCCTAATAATTCACAAGTTCGTCAAAAATTTAAAAAAATGTGCTGAAACGTAATGAAAGGCCAGTAAAAATAGAAGGTTTTTGGTCAACTTTGCACTAAATTTCTAATCCAATTTTTTTCTATGAGGTAAAGATCACTTACTGAGCATAAAATTACAAAATGCTCACAGATCCACCCGAACCTCCGTGTGTGTGCTCCGTGTGCTCGACACGCTAGTACCGCACGTTCGAGGTTTACAGTCGCCTGTCCCCCGTACCTCTGCCGGCCTGGGTCGAGTCCTCCCCCGCGGGAGTTGACTCCCCGCCACAGAGCGCGCGCGCCACAGCCGACACCTACCTGCGCATCGACCGTACCGGGAGCTCCGCCGCGCGCGTAGTAGCTTGCCCGGACGGCCGCACACGCATCGTGCACCAGCACATCCTGCGTCTCCGCTCTGCTGAACCCGATTCGTGTTGAATCGGCACCAGCGAGCGGCCCGCACGAAGCACCCCACCACCCCTCGCACCCCCCCGCGTCGTCTGGTCGCGGCTCCGCATCCCGCGTCCCGAGTGTGTTCCGTTAGTGCCGATCGGTTAGCTGGGCTTCCCTCACGGGTTCCACCTGGCTAGGCCTGCATCGCCGCGGAACATACACGCTCGGACGACGAGCCGACCGACCAACCACAGCGAAGTGCGACAGAGACAGCACGAGCGAGCTGCGATTGGTTGAGAGACCCGTTGCAGCCGCTCGCTACTTCAGCACACCCCTACTGGTTGGCGACTAACAACGCCACCTAGGATGGAGAAGAACCCGAGCGAACAGCCGGCGAACCTTCTCGCCGAGATACTGTCCGCTGACTACTCAGATGACCCGTTCTGGACATCAGACCCGAACACTCCCTACTGGCCGAGAGACCCGGAGGACCCAGCCTATCGGGACATCGTAATCGTCTCGACTAACCCAGTCGTCGAGCTGAGAACACCAAATGGGAAAATGCTCTTCTATCCCCCGTTCCACCCGGGACTTCTACTGAACGTCCACAATAGGGTGAAGATGGGACTCGCACCCTACAAGATACTACGTAACTGGGAAGTGTCACAGTCGACGCACGTAGCTATCTCCGGACACCTAGACCCCTCTCAGCAACAACCTCGAGCTCCCGAGTACGAGAGGACGGACTCGGTGATGTGCAGCGGCGACGAAGCGGAGACGGCTGAGGATGTCTCGCCGCCGCCGTCGCCAGCGCCATCGCCGACACCATCGTACTCAGAGATGGTGTCCTCCCCCGCCCCGGGGAGGGCGACACCATCCCCCGCCCCTGCCGCCGCAGCCCCCCGCGCACCCCGCCGGGACGTCGGCTCGCGGCAATCACGCGCCGATCACAGTGGACCGCCTGGACAACTGGGAGGCCCACCTCGGCGCACTACAATCCATATTAGGCTTCGCGCCTAACGTTAAGCCGTACCTACAAGGACTACGCTTCCGCCCGAAAAGCGATAACGAATTTCGGGCGGTTCAAAGATACCTGGTCGAGGAGCGAGCGAAGAATCCCAACGTCGAGTTCTTCTGCTACGCCCTCGACCGTGAGCTTCCGTCAAGGTAGCCCTGAGCGGGCTACCCGACAACACAGAGCCGGACCAGGTCGTCAGAGCCTTGAACGACCTAGGGTTCCCGGCCACGTACTGCCGCCCTCTCCCGAAGAAAAACAATGCCAGAAGGAAGATTTTCCATGTTCAACTAGAACAAATGCCGTGGGAAAAGCTGGACGCCCTGTACCGCGTCACGGTGCTCCTCTATATGCCCGGTATCATTATCGAGGCATGGAGGGGCCGTACCATCGTGCCGCAGTGCCACAGGTGCCAGCACTTCGGCCACGCGTCCGCCAACTGCCACCGCGGGCCGCGGTGTGTCAAGTGTGGCGGCCCGCACGCCGGCACGGACTGCCCCCGTCCCAAAGATGCCCCCCTGAGCTGCGCCAACTGCCGGGGGCACCATGCGGCCAACAGCCGCCAATGCCGCGTCTTCAGGGAAGAGGCGCGCCGAAGGAAGATTCCTATTCCTGGCGGGCGCCCGCCTCTCCCAGACAAGACGCAGGCACAGGCGGCGAAGAAGAAAAAGAATCCAGGGTCCCCGGCGGCCCCGGCCCCACGGCCGGGCGGGCCGCCCCGGGACCCCTCTCCGAAGCGGGGCGACAAGCCTACGCGCACCCGGGCCGTACCCGCGCCGCCCCTTGATGGGACTTGGCGCACGGTAGGCTCCACCACCCCTACCCCACCAACGTCGCCGGCGCCCCCGACCCATGTCAAGGGTCGGGGTAGATGCGGGCGAAGGAGGAAAAGAAACCACACAAGAAGAGGGGCCTCTCCGGTGGCGGCAACCACCCCGCTGCCACCGTGTGAGGAGGCCCCCCCCTCACCCGCCCCCCCGAGTGCGGGGCCCACACAACCGCCTCGGGATCCGGACAACGTCCGCCCCGGAAACACTCGCACCGCAGCGCGTGTAGCGCGCGAGCGCAACGAGCAACAAACGCAGGTCGAGGAGGGGCGCTCACCCGCCCCCGCCCTCCCTGCGACTCATCCTCACTTGCCACGGGCCCCCCGACCGCGCCCGACTCCCAAAGTTCGACTCGAGCTGGGAACCGGGACGCGGGGGGGACACCCTCCGCCTCAATGCACCGAGCCGGCGCCTAAGCGCGAACTGAGCGCGGCGCGCACGGAGCCGCGGCCGGCGACCTCGCCGCCGCTAACACTGCCACCGGGATTCGGCCCATCAACCGAAGGGCCACTCTTCTCCCCCCGCTTCCCCCGCCCACCGGCGGGTTCAACCGCAGCTGGCGTACTCGGGACCCCACATTCATCATTTGGGGTCCCTGAGATGCCTGTGAAGCCGTCGCGTCCGGGACGCACCCGGAGTTCGCGGCGGCGCGGGCGATGTCCGCCATCCTACAGAAATTGTACGGATAGCGGACTCGAACAACTCAACGAAACCTACAGCCCTGACGCGCGTGAAAGCGTGCGAAAGGGCCGAAGAAGCCTGCCCGCGAGAGGGCGGGCCCGAAAATTCCCGGGGACCAGTGTGTCCCTGAGTCCTTCCCCGGTAAGGAGGATCATCCTCGGGGCCGGATCCTGACTTCCCCCCTAGGGGGAGGAAGAAGAATACTTAGTTAGTTAGTCACAGATCCAGGTAGAGCTTCAAACGCCAATTGAAAAAAACTGTTTTAGCCGATATTTTGGAAACTATATATTTTGACAATAATTGTAGAAAATATAATTTTGCATCTTTTGTTGCTAGTACACTTTTTTTGTAAAACTTACCGTTTACGATTTATAACCAACCCATTTAATGATACGATTGCGATGATGCCAATAATAGTGGATGTAAATGATGTGGTCTACGATGGAACTTGTTTCTCTAATAGAAACCAGCACAGTGTACTTTGTAACCCCAAGGTTTGAACCTTCGACAAAAACCCACTCTGGCAATGCGTTTCACAGCTTAGTTGTTCTTATTACAAAAGTGGCGACCAAACTCTTCGTTCAACTCTTCAATCATGATGATGAACGCTGCTGTTTATTCGAGCAACGAGCAATATGATAGAATAACTTTAATTTAAAAACCCCGACTACAAAAAAATCTACACGTAAAAAAATGTTACCTACTATCTAAGGACACTTTGACGAGTCAGCCTAGTCTTAGAATATCTTTGTTACCAAAATCCATCCAGCCGTTTGGAAGATATGTGGAAATAAAAATTTACAAACACAAAGATACGCGCGAAACACATAACCCTTCTTCCATTCCGGTAAAAAGGGACATGTTTATGCTACTGGGAACAGAATTCACATCTTATTATTTTTACATTGTTATCATCAAATTTGACATAATAAATCGTAATCGGTAAGTTCGAAAAAAGTTTACTGGCAACAAAAGATGGGAAATTTTATTTTCTACAATAATAGGCTTTATAACTTTTTCAGAATATCAGCCAAAAACGTTTTTTCGAGCTGGCGCTTGAAGCTCCACCTGGATTTGTTATTATTTTGTGATTTTATGCTCAGGAAATGATTCTAAACCTTATATAAAAAATACGAATCGGAAATTTAGTGCAGAGTAAAATTCTACGAGTCATTTTACTGCCTAAAAGGCTTCTTATCAAATTTGGTCGAGTGTCTGAATTTCTTTGAACAATATTAACATTTTCATCAAAAAAAAAGAAAAAAACAATAAATTTTGGTGGTGTCACAAACTTGGAAAAGAAATAAAAAAATTAAAATTCCAACAAAACTATACGTGTATAGGAAAGGTGTTCAAAATTGTATTGAAGTTCCTAACATTTTTTTTCTAAACTGAATAGTTTCCGCGAAAGTCTCTTCCAAAGTGGTAAAATCTGTATGTGAGGACTTTTCTTCCAAGTACTAAGTACCTTACTACCAAAGTATTTACCTAAATGGCCTAACTTATCATTTTTGATACCTAACTTGCATTTATATTAGGGGATTTACGCAGGGGATTTCTCCCCTCTCATTATTTCCTTATCCCGACCTCTGATTTAACGGACAAATATTTTATCGATACTTATCTATTTTCCATTGCATCCGCATTGAATTTTTTACTGATGTGTTATTGACGTCAGTTTTTTGAGACTCCCCTTTTGGTCTACAACATAAAGTAAACAACGTCCTAATTAGTATCAGCGTCTATTTGCAATTCCAATGAAAACGGTATCAAAAATCAAGATCATAGCGTGCTTCACTAGTAATACCTACTGATATTGTTATACTGTGGCACTATGATCGTAATATTTAAAATTTATCGGTTGTCAAAATTGCAAAATCAAGCACAGGCCCGTCGTCCGTGAGCGCCGAAACGCGACTGATCAGGCTTGCCGAACGGCGCGCTATATATATGGTAGATATTAAAACATGGTGAATAACTGATACTTTTTATCAAGTGAAACTCTGCGAATGCATCTATAACTTTTTAGTGGCTTTCGTTGAGTACAAAAATTTAGTTAAAAATTCATTAGTTTAGTCATAAACTTGAATAAACTTTTGAAAAGGGGTAACTTTGGATTTTTTTCTATCAAGTAAAATTAATTAAATCGTGTTATTGACTGCGAATTGCACTAGATTAGATCCTTAACTAATACATATATTTTTTTCAGAGTTTAATACACTATTTTAAAGGCCTTAAAGTTGTTTTAAAAATTCAAAATTACGGCCCACACGCCCTTAAGTAAATACAACAGATTCACATCAAATCAAAATACGCACAATAGTTTAAATAATAATAATAAATAATGGTGGACTTCTGACGACACTAACTGGCCCCTAACATAGCAGAGTGTGTACTATGGGTGCCAAATAGTAGAAATATTACGTACAGTTGTACTGAGTATACAATTGTACTAAGGATACAATAGAGGCACAGAACAAATATTTGAGTTCATCACACAAATGTATGTTCAGGATGGGAGACTTGCCCACGACCAGCAGCTCTGCGGGGCGACTTACTACCTACTAAGCCACAAGTTTACAAAATATTTTCATTGTATTACCACACAAAAATTTAATTACAAACGTATAAAAATTCAGACACATAAAAAATACATGCAATATATGCATGCAAATACATGCAAAGTTGGCTTTGTTCTTTCTAAGACTTGTTAAAACTGTAGAATGATTCTGGTTCGTTTTCAATTTCAATTATGCTTTTGACTATATCTCCTACTATAGCTTATGAAACCGTAATTAATTGAGGCGAACAGCGTTGTAACTTAGATAATAACCAGATTATCGGAGAACTCGTTCCATTTTCCTCATTTTCTTTTTCAATCAAGCTTTCAGCCAGACGTAATCTACTTTAAAAGCTTTCATAATATTATCTGTACACATATATTATTGGATGTTATCTTAATGAAAGCGCTTTGACTTGATTTTAATTAGTACGGGTTTTTATCATGTCTGCCTTAAAACAGAAATATTTATCTGTTTCTTCCTTTATCAAAATAAATAATCTTTCTTTTCTAATCTAGTCAATCTTTGTGAGTTGTTGTCAGTTTTCATGAATAAATACCGTTTGTGTTGGTTTTTCCATTGTTCACTTCCATTAGCCCTGCTGCAAAAGCATGCTTTAGTTGAGGTAGGACTTTTGGCAGAGTCCGTCTAGGGAAGTACCACACCTTTGCCAGTTATTCTACCGCCAACAGTAATGTGCAAATATTACTGTTTCGGTTTGTAGGGCAACGTTTCCAGAGATATAATATCTTAGATCTCTGGGTGACGAGCGCAGTGCAGTGCTAGGTAATGATTTGGATTCTTCGTGCTCCAACAGCTGCGTGTAACTGTGCTATTATACTGTGCTAGGTATGTCGCTTACCATAAGGCACATGTCCTGCTCGTCTCGTCTCCAATGATCTACCATATGTATTCACTAGGAGCACTCCGCGGTTTTATCAGCGCAGGTCTCGTTTCCGTTATTTTCCTGAGATAAAAATTGAAACCTTTGTGTAATTCCAGACAATAATCTATGTGTATTCCAAATTCAACCCAATGAGTTCAAACGTTTTAACAATTTAGTAAAAAACATCTAAGCATTAAATATTCAAGCTTTTGCACTTATAATATTAAGGATAAAGAAGGATTCAATGTTCTTGTAGAATTTGGCGTCACGTCTACTTAATTCTTTACAAATCAATACTAATATTATAAAGCTGCAGAGTTTATCTGTTTGAACGCACTAATCTCAGGAACTACTGGACCGATTACAAAAACGTATATAGGCTATATTTCACAGATAACACGAGCAAAGCCGGGCCGCTAGTTTGTCTATAATTTTCCTTTAATAAAATGTTGAAATTTGAATGTTTGAATTCCATTTAGCCTGAACTTGACAACACAATACAATTTAATTGTATATCTGCAGTGTAATATAGAGTTAATTGATTCAATGTAATTTAGTTCTCATAAGAAATGCTCTGCTCACTTAAAATACAAACACGTTCAACAGAATTCGAAAAAAAGACATAACCAAAACACCGCACTTAGCCATTCGGTGTTGCTTATAATAAAGGTATAAATAAATATTGGTGGACAATTCACACACAACACCATCTGACCCCAAACTAAGCAAAGCTTGTTGTATGTGAATGAACTTCCATTCTCACACAAGTAAAACATGATAAATCCGTAGGTGGGGGCTCAAAGCTATAAATTTCAGCTTAACAAAGATTATAACTGACAATTGATGGGCAGTTGAAATCGAAAGAGATAAAATACGATACGGGAGCAATTAAATATTCGTTTAGGAACTGACAGTCCGTTCTTAAAATAATTTGATCGGGAGAAATGTTAAGCCTTTATTTTCGAGGGTCTATAACCAACACACGTATATTTTCCACAAGCAAAGTGCTGCGGCTTTACCCGCGGAGTTCCCGTTCCCGGTATATTCCCGAGGTAAAAAGTAGCCTGTGTTCTTCCAGACTGTAATCACGTCGTTTGGACCAACAATACAATACAAAAAATTATTTCCTTCAAACAGTAAACTTACGAAACAAGTATATTGGGGTCTCCTTTTAAGCATAAAATATACCTGTAATAGAAGAAGAACAAACATCCAAACATTATAATATTAGTAGGATAGGATACCATATACATGATCTCATAGCTCGCTGCGATCGTGAAGAAGCGCTTCATATATCTAAAAAGAAATTAAATCTATAATTGGTTTAGATTGTGAGTTACAGACTTATTTAATGAATACAACTTCTTGTGTGTTAAATTGAAGACTAACTTTATAAAATGAGGAGGGAAGTCTTAAACCTAGAATTACTGCTAAAAAAATACAAGTTTCCTGATAAAATCTTTGAGTAAGAAATTATTAGAGGTCTATAAGGTTTTTTCTAACAGTAAATGTGTATTAAATTTGTGTGTGTATATCCTGTAAACATACAACTCGGTATTATTGACCAGAATAGGTGTTTAATGTGATAAATACCGTTTTCTGAGTCGTGGATAGAGCTTTAATTGCTCTCTTTGATTCGACGCGTGTTTTATCTTCCCCTCATAGAGAATTTCTCCTTTGTAGTCCATTTTATTAGCAGCAAAGATATATAGTACTTTCTGAACTAGGAGCGGCTTTCTGAACTAGGAGCGGTCGACTGAGGAAAAGATTACACAGATTTTGGTAATTATTAGGAAGTTAGGTATTTATTGCCTTACATATCGTATGCTTAAAAAAATTAATAGCCATTATTACTAGATCATAATCTAGTGTAACCAAGAAATGATTTATCATTCTTTTAACTTTTTCAACTCAGATTAAAAACACGATACAAACATACTGTATCTTCTCGTAACCATGGCTGACTTTTTTGTAACGTGATCGATACATACCAGTGGTAATAAATCAAGAGGTAATTTGAAGGTAAATTAATTATTTACGAAATATACAATGAAAACATGTGACTTATTGTTGTAGAGTTTTGGTACGAGATCATCGGCTCTACCGGTTTTAAACCCGATATAGGTAGGTGTGAGTTACCTTACAAGTGTAAGTGCGAAAAATATGAGTTGGCGTTTTTACCAAAATGTCGGTTGTTATTGTATCCGTACATGGTTAATTCTAAATGGAGTAAATATATAATAATATATATAAGTGTATGTATTTCCTGTATGATTGAAATACGAGGTAAAGGCATAAAACTTTTTGAATTAAAAACAATTTATACAAATCTTATGTGTTTTTATAAAAAATTGAATTGTCGTTTATTAGCTATTATTCTCGATTTAAATTTAATTGTTTTATTTTAGCATGCTTTTTGTTTTTCATAATTGCAACAAAATTTCCATAATTATATTTTGTCAAGTCAGTCAAAACGTGGTCAAAACTATTATTTAAAATGTACGTTAATTTCAGCCAAATTAATTTCATTATTATTTTCCGAGTGCTCAATATAATTTTAGTCTGAAACTTACATGCGGATTAAACTTCCTAAAGTAACCAATCAAAAAGTTTAAAGTTTTCTTAGCGGAATCTTGTTTAATATAGAAGATGAGTTAGAAAAAATTTAATCCTATCCTGTACATAACTAGTTGGCAGTAAACATAGCTCTATAGTTTTTATTAATTTAGTCAATTATTAAAATAAAAGTTTAGTTCACTTGTAACATAAAATAGAGCAAGACGTGTAGGTAACACATTACAACACACGCCTGCCCATTACAACATTATGTCACGCAGTTATTGCTTCTAAATCAATTTCTAGCAGTTTGCTGCGCTCGTCATTCGAAGATATAAGATGATTTATCTGTTTTACCTGTAATCTTCAGAAATATAACCTTTTAAACCAGAACACCACGTCATTTCACTTCGCAACAATCTAATGCTCAGTATTATTGTACAACCATTATTTCACATTTGCCAGTTACTTTCCAGAGTAACATGTCCATATTACTGTTTACTTCCCCAGAGTGTGTCTGCATAGAGTACTTGCTATAAAAGTGTCAAAGTTAAAAACAATATGAATATCAAAACTGCAATAGTTCAAGCATTCATACCGCCCAAAGCGTCGGTTACAAAGCATTTTCCCATTTCTAATTCAAAGCTTTGACGTAAAAGTAACCTTAAAATAACCGTTCACACGCTGTGAAGCAATTACTACTTCAGCTGGCCACCTGGCTTCACAGACACGTGGGTTATATACTACACTAAACTGTATTGCGTTATGCCCACAAACTGATAAACAACGACTAGTGTAGTATCTTTTACATTTTCAATAACGTTAGGTGGTTAGAAAAATAACGTGTAAAATGTTATTTTACTTTTCATTGATGTAAATCAAAGACTAGAGCTAAACTAGAGATGTTTCAAGTTGTCGAGGTTGTTCACAATGTCAGTATAATTAATTCCGGAATATTTATGTCAGCTCCTCGCTTTCCACAGTTCACTAAAAGCTCAGTGCATGAAGCTGCATAGGAATATATCGGGGACTTGTCCCACCATAAAATCATATTACCTACATATCCTTTACCTAATGTTTATCATCAAATCAGCGGACTGACGTCCACTGCTGGACGAAGGTCTCCCTCAAAGATCTCCACAAAGACCAGTCTTACGCCATTTTGTGATAGAATCAGAAACGGGAAAATAGAATCAAACCGCAGGAGAACCAAAGTAACCGACATAGCTCAGCGAGCTGCCACATTTAATCTTACTTATACCTTATTAATATGAATACCAAATTATATGAGAATGTAGTGTTGCAAATTTTTTCGGACACCTGTATCACATAAACCTGGCAAATGAGTTCTGTCAAATCAACACACAAAATTGGGCTTAAGTCCAGCTTTCCAAAATGCCGGTTAGACCCAGACATCAAGAAAAACCTCGTGAATCTCAATTTTTTAAACGACTCCAAAATTATTATCTTCCTTTCTCAATTCTGTTAAATGTTATTGTGTTTGGTAGATAATATTTCGGAGACGGTTGCATTAATAGATTTTATCGAAATCGATTTTTGAAAATGAAAAAATATATTTCATATTATGTTTAAGTCTCTGAATTTTATTTTAAATCGAAGTCAGTTTTCGTTTTTTCGGAGAAAATAAATAAATTATGTATGTTACGAATTTACTTTATAACCTATTTATTTTAATGGGGATCTTTCTTACAACCTGTGTACCGTAGTTTCCTCGTGGAAATCGTATCATCCTATAAACATTCTTTCTAACAAGTCTTTCCAACGAACATACGCATTCTATTGATGTGTCTCAGTCCATTTACAAATGGTCGTATAGAAAATTCAGATATAAACATTTCATAACTCTCGAAACGAAATAATACAGAGCAAGGATCGGTCTATGTTGTTAGAGCGTACGAAAATTATTACACGTGGAACGAAAATAATAAATTTTGTAAATTCGAATCGAATCTACTAATATTATAAATAAATGTCAATGTTTGGATATTTGGATGTTTGTTGCTACGTCTGAACTAATCTGGTTGAAATTTAAAACACAGCTAGATAAAAGCAGCACCCTGCGGTTTTACCCGCGTATTTTCCTTCTCCTTTATTTTCAAGGGATAAAAAATTGTTTATGTTTTCTTCCAGACTATAATTTCACTGTGTTCCAAATTTCAGCCCGATCCGTTCAGACATTACGCCGTAATTAAGCAACAAACATCCAAACATTGACATTTACAATATTAATAGGATAGAACTAACAGCGCCCCGCGGTGTTAATCGCGTAGTTTCCGTTTCCATTATTTTACCGGAATAAATAAATTATCATATTTTTGTGTTTTTCCAGACTATACGTTCATACGTTACGACGTGATTGAACAATAAATATACAAACACCCAAATATACATACATCTAAATATCCAAATATCCAAACATCTAAATATCCAAAGCACAAGTATCGCCATTCAGCGTGGTAATGCCGCCAGCATGCTGGGTACGCTTCCGATTGGTAGTGGGCTTGAACATCTTGATTATCTGTAGATCTACAGAAGTCTATGGATAATACAGGTGTGCTTAATGTAAGTAGTTAGTTAGGTAGGTTTGTAGTGTAGTGTAGTTCTCATTGTATTTCAGTTTTGCTAATAAATATCCAAACATCGAAATATCCAAACATCTAAATATGCAAACATCCAAATACGTAAATTTCCAAACATCTAAATATCCATTGAATTGTATAATATTAATATTTATAATACTACTAGTAGCATTAGTAGAATAGTAGGATAAATGTTTTTTGAAGTACCTACGTAGGTTTCACTATCAGCGCGCCTGATAGTATATGGCATCAGAACACCATTACGTGCATTTCCTGCCATACCTGCCGGCGCGGCGTGAGATGTGGGCGAGCTCCAAACAAAATGTGATATTAATAGAACTGACACACAAAACTAGTAAACGGTGAACGGTTATAGTAAACACTCATGAAAAAGTATTATTTTTCAACAGAAAGCAGAATAAACATACGCACAAGGTTACCTTTCATACAACGTCCCAAAACGGCGAGCAAACGGAGCATTATGATTTAGGGATTATGTTTGTGTTTCGTCTTCCCATTTCATAACACGGAACTAGATTTGGTAATAATAATAATACGTATGTATGCAAATAATGTTTGTTCATCAGGAAATATTACACGAAACAATTAATATTTCACTTCCACATAACAATAACTCAACTAATACATCTCAAAAGATCGTAGAACCTGCACTAAACAAAGCTTGTTTTGTTTCTGTACTCTGAACATAGATAACAATAACGACTGTGGTTTATGGTAATAAACATATAAATTTACTAGCGGCGGCCCGTTCCGGTTTCACTCGGATATTATCATTTAAAGACTATTAATCGAATGAAAAACCATCCTAACTCTTAAGTTGGACTAAATCAAACATGAATGCCAACTTTCGTGTTTATTTCGTGTTTCCAGAGAAATTACAGGGCTTAGAGATATAACATCTTAGATCTCTGGGTGACGAGCGCAATGCAGTGCTAGGTAATTATTTGGACTCTTCATGTTCAAATAGCTGCTGTCTGTGATGTTATGTGGCACGCATATTTCTTACCATCAGGCGCATTACCGGCTCGTCTCGTCACTCCTTATTTAAAAAAAAAATATTGGTTGACTTGGTAAAGCGTTAACTGGGAACAAGTAACACCACGACGGTGGATTTTTATACAGAGTTACTGGTATTCAGCATGCGCCCGTTTAAGGGCATGGTATGTAGTACATTCAAACAAGCAACTTTTGTTCTACAACTTTTGCTAAACCTCAATACATATCCCAAAAACTAGTGTTTGTTGTCGTGTTTACTGTCGTGTAACACTGTTTAGCGGCTGTTTAGTATTATTCGCTTCGGCACATCATTTATCGAGCGTTAAAGAGCGCGTGCGCTCTTTTTACACAGAGTTCCATGCTTTTATACCGGACAAATAAACTTTTTTTTGTTTTGGGTGTTAAAAAAACGTATTTTTATAAACTGTAGAACAAAAGTTGACATATTTAATGTATTTAACATCCCCTTAAAAGGATACAGGCTGATTACCAATAACCCTGTATATTAAGATGAATGTCGTGGTTTGAGTGCATAATGTGCGTAGTTAGACCTATGGTCAACAGAGTTACCCTTAATTTATTAAGCATGCAATAGTTTACATAAGTGGCCCACTTTATATTCCCACTACTGGGACTCGACGCCTTCTTTCACAAGGAGAGTGTCCACGTCATCCACCACGCTGACCAAGTGCAGGTTAGATGAGTCATCAAAATATGTACTTTCTTCATTAATTATTCATGATGTTTCCTATAATAGATAAGAAGTACTCGTTAATATTTGAAACTAAGTTCCTTATGGCAGGCTTGGAGGAGATATCGGTTTTGATGCGCAACCGAATTGAAAAATTTGAGACTAAAACCGTAAGAAAATATATAACGGAAGTGACGCGTAAAACTGTTCGTGACCAACTGTCCAACCGTTGCAGTGTTGCCAACTTTATTTTTCAAATGATCGTACCGTAAATAATATAATTTAGCATTTTTTTTCGCAATTTGTGTTGCTTCTATTATCTAAAACAACTTCGTTCCTACCTGGTGTCCAGTGACACTGTATCTTCTTTTTACAATGACAGAATTTACGTAGCGATTTACATCATCCAATATTTTTGATAACACTGTAATAGCTAGTACTGTAATACCTCACAGTAGTTGGTCAGCTTCAAAATTGCTTGGTAAGACGATTGCAAAAATAAAAAAGACCGTGTGGGAAGGTCGCTTATAAAATGATATTTTATAATTTAAAATAAAAATGTCAGAAAAAAAGGTGCTTTTGTTAGTAATGTTTCGTTGTAGACGTCATCCTCAACATACTCAACATTTATATGTACTCGTACAACTCGCTAATTTTCTCAGAAATGTAAGACCATATCCGTTAGAGAAAAATTTAAGTACGTACCTCAACCGAAAAATAACAAGATTTCAAGCCAATTTTTTCGTTACGAATATTTTGCCCGATCACGATCCGAAGTTTTCTCCTTGACGGATAAGATGAGTTCTTCTTTACGCTAACGAGTAAGCAACTCGAGCTTATATCAATAATACTTACTCACATGCTACCTTGAGAGAATGCTTGTATGTGTATTTGTACTTTGTGCCTACGTTATGTTGTTACAGGGTCTTGTACGCACACTCTCTAGAACATTATTTAATTTTATATGATGTCGGCTTAGGGTTAGCTGGAGGCACGCGTTGTTTTGCTCTTGATACTCGTGTTTTAGATCGTCTATTAACGTGGTAAACTTCGTTGTGTATCTTTTTTCCGAATTCATTAATTGAACTAAAACATCAAGAGTTTGTCTTCCGAGGCGAATAAAGGAATTTCTCGAGATAAAAAAAACAAACTCGCTACCAAGAATGTATCGATATTCATTGAACCGTTACAATGTGAAAACATTGAATCTACAGTCTTCTATATCCTGCTGTCGGGTATAGGCCTCTCTTTTAACATTCCATCTTTCTCGGTTCTGTCCAAATGAGTCCATGTTTAAGCCCCAACTAAAATTATGTTGTTGATCCAGCTAGACCAGTAAAAGAACACAACGGTAAAATTTTAAATGTTAAACACGATAAATTGTTATTTTAGCCATAATCACGATCGTATCAGCTTTCGAAATTGATCTATGACACCAGAGACAGCAACAGAGCTGTAACACCCCGGGTTTTTTTATAACATACTAGCAGCCCGCCACGGGTTTACCCCACCATCGCCGTTCCCATGATTTAAATGTGACTTAAAGTATGTGTTATTTCCATCGAACTCTTAAAAACGGCAGAAGCGGCAAACGCGCTTCTACTATGGCGATGCAAAATCAGGTGACGTCTCCTGATTTAGTCTCAGTCGCAACAAGGAGTTGTGTACGTTCGCTGACAATTCAATTTTCAAATTTTTCAAACAAATTCTCGCCACGTTATGTTGTCTTTAGATTATAGCATACCTCATCTTCGTTTTTTTAATTATATCGATGGTTATTTCAGACAAACCTGTGTTTCTAATTTCAACCCGATCAGTTCGGACGTTCTGACGTGGTATACAAAAACATCTTAACATCCATCTTAACATGTAAACTTTTTCATTTATAACATAAGTAGGACAGAAGGACTAGCAGCCCGTTTCCGCTTCAATTGGATATTGTCACATTATTTATTATTATTTATTTTGTTGGGGAAAAAAGCCACTTCCACTTTTCCTTATCTGCGGCTAATACAGTCCAATGTTTCCTATATTCGTCGAGGTCGTCTTGCCATCGTTTATTTGGTCTGCCGCGTCGTCGTTTGCGATCTGGCTTCCACTGCGTGGTCATTTTGGCCCAATGATCATCCGACATGCGGTAAACATGTCCAGCCCAATCCCGCTTCAAATTGGCTGCTTTTTGAATCACATAAAAACCATTAAACGAAATAACAATGTGGATCAAATTACACATAAATACCAACTTTCATGAATATAGGTTGACTTGGTGAAGAGTTCAACGTGAACAAGCGTCATAGCACTGGATTTTATGTATCAAGACATAGTGACGAAACAAGTAAGACTGATGGTAAGTAACATATCCACCCATAACATTCACAATGTTACGTAGCCATTTGAAAATGAAGAATCCAAATCATTGCTTACTATTGCATTGCGTTCATCCCCTGGAGATATAAGATATAATTCCTCTGAAAAAAAAAACAGTTGATTGTCACCGGTGTAAAGCATAAAAAGTCAAAGTCAAAGTTCTTTATTGATAAATGTACAATTTACACGTCAATTTTATAAAAAATAAACAAAATAAGAGCATACAAAGAGTATACATTTTTAAAGTTTAAATTGAACTTTATATTGTACGATAATAGGTATCGTACAAATAAGTGTCAAAAATTAAAATATATGTACTTATTACAATTGTAATGAACAATGTCAATTTTTTACAACTTTATTGTGAGTTTGCCTTCACTATATAAAAACTAGTTGTAACTATAAAAAGTTTGATCGATAAGCCAGCTTTTTAATCGGTTTTTGAAGCTACCCGAACTCGGTGTTGATTTAACTATTTTAGGAAGAGTGTTATAAACTTCCGGTCCCATAATGTGAGTCAGTTTTTCCGATCTCGCAAGAGAGTGAGGTATACCTGGATAGTATACCTCACTTGTCAGCGTTACGTATATTGCGCGAATGTCTCTCTCTTCGCGTGTCGTATGATTCTAAGTTGTTTCTGACATACACAGCTACTTGGTAGATCAAGATTGCAGGCAACGTAAGTATGCCAAGCTCTTTGAAATTTGGTCTGACGGATGTGCATTGCGACACACCCACGATGGCGCGTATGGCACGTTTTTGGGCGCGAAAAGCACGCTCCCAGTCGGCAGCGCGTGCGTATAGTTCGGCTCCGTACTGTAACCGGGAATGCACCGTGGCGAAGTAACACGAACGAGATACATCTGCAGACACCACTCGGGACACCCGTCTTAGTGCAAAGCACGCACTGCTTACTTTAGCACACATCTTGTCGATGTGGTGTTCCCATGACATAAAGTTAGCTACTTATACCGCGCTACTTCCATACAGACAATACTGAACTCTCAGGTACGAACTTAAACCATATAAATCTATGGATGTGCCCTGAGCACCTTAAAATTGTTAACAAACTGCGTCTCTGTGTGTAGCGTCAGTGGTTTACAACTACCAATCTACTTGACCCCTAGAATCACTAGTAGCGATTCTACTTATTTTGGTTGTTGGCAACGAATAGCAATAGGTATATACCTCAGGCGTTCACTGCTTCCTTCAATCGACTAAAACGGAAAGAGTGCGCTCACTCTTCCCAAAGATAACATAATTCCGTGCGCATGAAGTTTGAGAGGGCATCTTAAACGACGAAAGGACTTAAACCCGATTTTTGGTGGATAAATTCACAGGGGTCGCATAATAGCAGGCAGTGAAGCACGGGAAATCAGCTTACCGTAAAATTTACTCTCTATGTAAATAGTAGCTGTTAAACCTATAATTCAACAAAGTGGTGGGGTACAAGCGATTTTGATCTTTGTAATATAAAGAAAGCCTAAATAAATGTACAAGACATCAAATTCAAACACGCAATATTCACACTAGTTGAAATCGTTAAATTAAATAGATAGGTAAACATAACAAAACGAATTTAAGCCAGTATGATTTTTGGACGTTAATTTTAATTCTTATATTATGTTTTGTACACTTAGGTAATGCCTTGCGGTTTTACCCGTATAGTTCCCGTTCCAGCCGTTCCCTTTATTTTACCGGGATAAAAAGTAGACTATGTGTTCTTTCAGACTAAAATCTAACTGTGTTCCAAATCTCAGGCCAATCCGATCATACGTTACGACATGATTGTAGCTACAAACATCCATACATTGACATATACCTATAATATTAGTAGGATTTACTTTGCAAACGGTGGCCGCACCAGTACAGTTGGTAGTAGCAAGTATTAGTATCGCTGAGATTCAACATAAAATGAATACAAGCCAATATCGCCACTATCAGCTGTCATTATTCATGCTTGGTAGTACCGTGTCGATAAAGAGACCGCAGTTTATTAATATTTATGTTGTAGTAGGTACAGCTGTTTTATAGTAGGTGCATTATTATTGTTTCTGGAAGAACGTATGGCTTATACAAATAACATTGGATCTGACCGCTGCAATAACACTGTAGAACAGAATGAACAGAGCAGGTGCTTCATCACTCCTACTAGTGCCCTTCCAACGTAAGATTGCACAGATGCTGAATTCGACCGCGATTTTACAATGTCTAATTCATTATTTGGTGTTAGATTTCTTATTAGCTTAGCTACATTTTAAAGTATTAAACAAAGAACATCTTTTGTCAGATGTTTTATGTTTTTTTATTTCTGTCACATTTACCTTTACGTTGTCGTACGAATGGACCAAGCATTACCCAGCCAATTTACATATTAAATGGTGTAACAAACGAAAACGGAGCTGTTCAGGAAAGACGCTAGGCTGTTACGGCTGCTTAAGTAAGCTAGGACATGAACACTAACTGACCCGGCAAATCTTGTTCTGCCATTTAAATGATCAACCGAACAAAATATTAGCTCAAAGCGTCACTTCATGTGAATGACTCCTCTTTAATTAACGACGCGACGGTTACTTATACTATGGGGATATTGTTCATTCAAAATACTAAAATCGGGATTAAAACTGAGAATGAAAAATACTTTACAACATAATCTCGTACCGTAAAATTTTATTTTTATGTTTGGTAATCATCTAAAGTCGGACCTTTAGAATATACAAATCTAATTTTAAAAGTTTGAAAAGACTGAAGATAGACTGAACATTTATTTGAAGAGTAAGAGCCTCAGAGCTTATCGGATCCTTCGCGTGAGTTAAATTATAATCCTTCGAAATGTAGCCAAAGTGAAATTATCGACTTTTACATAGCTTATTTAGTTTATTTTGATAAATGTAGGCTCTTTATTAATATAATTGTAGACATTAACAATATATTCGTTAACACAATATTTAGAGTGGTTAATTTTTGAAACGAGCTTCTATGTACTGCAGTTAACTACTTTCACCATCTTAACAGAAAAATTATATCGAAATATCGAAAGCTCATTTCAAAGATTAATCTAAGCTAATCCGTTGTTAATTATATAAATAAGTGTTTCTACTTTACTTATTAGCTTAATGTTAATCTTATTGATTTGGTAATTCCCATCTCTTTGAATTTGTGAATATTGATTGGGTAGTTAGCAATAACGAATATCATTTTGGGGTAATTCATTCTTTTGTCACAAGTTCATGTGAGTATTGGTGATATTGTGTTTAATAATATCTATGTGTTTGATGTTTGTCTACCCTGACACCTCATATCACACCTACTCTTCTCAGCGGCATTATTCAGAAGGTTGGCATTCGCTGTATTGTGGCATTTTTGGTAACCCATGCTTGCCTCAAATAAGAGCCAAGCCTATATTTCGATGGCATGTTTTAAATTGGAAAGATTAAAATGCATCACATATAAAATTGACAGCAATGTTAAAACGCATACCAGAACTGGAGGATCAGCGTAATAGATAACCATAGAAGGAACAAAATAAACAAAGTAGACCCAAAGTTATAGCGAGTGTCAAATTTCTACAATAAAGTCGCAGCGTCTGACGGCAGAAGTGAGCGATATTCAGGCAGAAGTAAGACATTCAGTGCTGGACACCAATTATAAGACTCATGTATCAGTAGGAGTTATAATGTTCGTGTGTGATCTCTTCCGGGACAATCTGTGGAACTACTGGGCGACTATCAAAAACTCGCGCTTCTGGAAACGTAGTGCACCAGGTTTGAACCTTTACGGCTTTTACCCCAAAATTTGCGTTTGGTGTTTTTTCCTTATATCAAGACGATACGTTTTTGTATTGATGGAGTACAACAATGCGCATGCATCGCTAATTCTATCGGACAGACCTACCGCCTACCGGCCTACTGGTAAAATATTAAATCTAATACATTTTTTTTTTGTAATTCATTATTATTGATGTATGTATAGTCCTTAACAGATATTATTCTTTTATCAGTGCTCAAGCCGGAGAGAAGATTATAGACATTGTATGAATTCATTTTGATATTGTATTTTTTTAATAATTAAGAGTTTGATATTCCTTTCTTGGCATGTTTGATTGATTTTTATTTGTTAATCGTATTATTAACGGGTGCAGACTAGCCTAACTGACTAGTGCAAATTAACCAGATTTTTTTTTTCTTTATACGATACTAGCAGCCCGCCCCGGCTTCGCACGGGTGTTATGGAAAATAAGTATAAAACAAAATTATTAGACTTACAAATTTTAACACACTCTTGGCAGAATTGCCATGCTTAGGACATAAGACTAAACAAACAATCCCAATCATCTGTTTATCATTTAAAACGCATGCTTTTTTTCCTATTTTACTTTATAAAAAAAATGCGGGAGCCAGAAGCTCAAGGGAGGTCCTGAGAGGAGCAGGCCAAGCGAGGTCGTCGCCGTAGCGAGAGGTTACACTCAAGGACATAGAGCTTCTGGCTCCAGGAGCTCACCCGGAGTCGTACCTCAGTGATAGACCATAATAGGACCAATTGTTATGTTTAGGTATTGTTATGCTTCTCTCAATATGTGCCTTTAAACATTATGCTAAGTTATGTTTATGCTATATACGGTAGCAAAAATTATGCGAAAACTGTTATGCGTTAGTTGTTATGGTATATTATCATTAGTCCTAAAAACTTTAGGCGTGTCTGGCGTCGTTGTTATTCCCCTTTTACTTTTACGCATCAAATCAAAAATTAAATCAGTAAATATTCAATTGTTGTAATTTAGTGTTAAAAATCTGCTAATGCCACCTACGACGTAGTTTATGGTTGTGCAATGTTTTATTTAGGTACTAAAGTCTATTAGTTCTAAATACGTACTAAATAGTTACGGCTGGTCTAGTCGGGAGAACGGCGGCGGCCGATCTGGAGCCCCGGTTTTAAATCCCACGTGCACCAGGCACCACTGTCTTTTCGGAGTAATATGCGTAATACCGCTAACTTAAAACGGTGAAGAAAAACATCGTGAAGAAATCGCCATGTACTTAGAATCTTTTGAGGTCATGTGTCATCCACCAACCCGCACTGGGCCAGCGCGGTGGATTATGGACTTGACTCTCTCCTTGCGAGAGGGCCCTGAGTCCCAGTAGTAGGAATATTTAGTGGGCTGCTTATTGAATCTATTGACACAGCTAGATTTCTGATCGTCTCATCATCGTAGTCCTTAATGCTCCGTTTTATTCTACTTTAGTAGAATAAAGGGGACCTTTGGGGATGACCTATATCGTATCCTATCCCCCAGCTCAAATTACACGCGCATCACTATTTTTTCGAAGGCATGTCCGTAATGCCTCCAATTTAAAACGGTAAAAGAAAACATCGTGAGGAAACCGAAATGGAATAAATTTAATGTAATACTGTGTAGAAAGTGCGAGAAAACTTGAACAATAACAGTAGGTAAAGGTAGAATAAACTTATACAAAAGTAGTTCTGAAAAGAACATTTTGATAGGAACATAAAAAGTGTTACGAAAAATGTTTAATATTTAATATCATTTGCGTCCACTACCTACGTAGCGAGGCGACCACGCGAATTAGTAGACGCGCGCGCGGCTACTCGTACTTACCTATTTCATAGCTGCGAACACCTCTCCCCCGTGCCTCGGTGTCCCTTCTATCGCTGTTGCGCCGCGCGGCTCGCATTTTGATAGGATTGATATTTTTAATTTCGTTAAATCTTTTGAATGGAATGTCCGACTTCAATAATTCAAAAAGTAATCAATAGGTATTAAAAGAGTCTTGAATAAGAAATAATTTATTTGGATAAGAATTAATACAAATGTGTTGATAACATGGTCTGAATTTGATAGGCATTTTTTACTTCCTTTTAAAATGTAAAAAAGTAGTTGTTGCGAGGTAATTACTGAAGTTAGACATATGGTCTCGCGAGGTTTTTTGTAGATTTTAATACGCTCTATAATATTGTAGAACATTGTTTTGGTCTATCATTAGTACTTTCCGCAGCGTATGCGATGAAAGCCATTTTATGACTGTTTTTTTTATACCTTGCGTTGGTTTTAGTAAAAATTTACGTAGATATCTCATTTTTTTTTCGTGATAAACATAGCCTATGTTATTCAGTGATAATGTAGCTTTCTATTGGCAAAAGAATTTTTGAAATCGGTCCAGTAGTTTTTGAGTTTATTCGTGCCATACAAAAATACAAAAATACAAATCTTTCCTCTTTATCATATTAGTATAGATAAGTAATTTATTTCCAAACCTTAAATTAATCGTCTTATCTTTCTTAATATCTTTTAAATATCTCTTTCTAATCAAATTCTCAAGTGTAATTTTTATTTTCTATCATCAAATCTATTTGCATCAAATTTGAAAACGAAACCTTGCATATACGACACGTTTACTTATATATGTGAGAGTTCACGTGTGCTACAGGTATTTTTAGATATGTCTTCAGGTTACAACTAAATTCTGCCAAATTATTTAGAAATAATATTTATATCTTAATAATAATATAGTCATAATAATATAATATAGTCATGTTGCATTCTATATATTAGCCGTAGTGAACAAGTGGAAGTTGTGGTGGCATAGTGCCTAAAGCGGAGATTTTTTTTCAATTGTGAGGTCCTTGGTTGGAATCCTACCGGCACATTGAGCATTTTTTGACGTAGGGAGATTGGGTAACAGTGAATCATTCTTTTTGTAAAGAAGTGTTACTCCGAAGTTTATGGTAAAATTATGCATCTCTGAAATTAAATGGTTATGTGAATGTCTTGTCTCTAAAGTAAAAGCCATTTCATGGCGTGTGTTATACAAATTTACACGATATAGGTACTTTAATAAAAAAAAAGAAATGATCCACTGTAACCCGGGTACGGGTCACTTTGGATCACTGCACGGGTGACAGTGAAACGACTGGGGCACACAGGATCAATCTCAAAAATATATTACAAAAACATCAATTTTCATATGACAATATTTTTATTTGTACTACTAGACAATCTTTTATGTCAAAATAATCTTACGAAAAATTAGCAATCACTTTTTAATGAACATATAAATGGGGTTTCTTAAACCTACAATTAACATAATATAAAAACTCGTTCTTTAATAGTAATTGTGATTAAACTTGAAAAGAAACATAAACTTAACATAAATTTAGACATTAGAAAAATAAGTGCAAACCAAACATATGAGTACTTTTTTCTTTTTGTACTACTAGAAAGTCTTTCATGTCAAAATAGTCTTTAAAAAATATTAATCACATTGTGGATGAACATTAAAATAGCCTTCTAGATTCTTACAATTAACAAACATAAAATTGTTTTTTCTTTAGCACTAACACAAACCTCTGCGAGGTTTATTAGTGCTGATTGCTTGTTCAAATTTATTGTAATTTACGAATAATAATTAAAAAAAAACTCGTGAACACATATACAATTAACGTAAATCAATTTTAGAAAAATCTAGGTCAAAGTTATACAAACACTGTTTTCTCTTTGTGTTACCAGAACATTTCGGTTTTGATAAAATCATATTAATGTCATGTAAGGCAACCGTGGCAATATCTGGCACGATTGGCATGCTAAAATTATTTGGTACTTTGTTAGATCTTCTAAGAAAAGACACTTCAGTCTCATTTTCCCGTTCTCCTATAACTTTGGCTTTATAATAAATTCCTTTCCCTTTAACTTGGAATTCAACATTATTAAAATCACCTTCTTTAGGCAAACTTTGTAGTGCAGGAAAGCAGTCAGGATCCACCACAGCATACTCATCTTCTTCATCTTCCAATATTGGTTCTTCTTCAGAATAAACACTTATATCGTCTTCATTTTCACTGAAACTATTTTGTAAAAAATTCTTTTCTTTGTTTTTTGCAATTGTCTTTCTCTGTTTTTGTTTCTTTTCTTCTCTCATTTGTATTTCATTTTTATTTGGCGTGTATCTGCGTGCTATCATTGATTTTCCTTTTCGTCTTGGAACTCTTCCACATTTACGCGGACCTGCCTTAGGTAGCCCTCGAAATTGGGATGGACTTAGGAATTATTTTTTTACATTTGTAGAGGAGCTACCAGATGTAGTTGCAGTCGGATCAAAAATTGTAGGAGGTTTGATTGAGCAAGAAGCACTAACCGTTGTTTCAGGTGATTTTTGTGGAGTTCTAGAGGGTTGTAGTTCACAAGCCAACGAAATTGTTGTTTCATCGCTGCGAGTGTCTGGAGCAGCAGGTTGAACAACTTGAGGAGAACCAGGGCTGGATAGTTCTAATATTGAGGGCGATGGGGTTCTTGATTCATTTTCTGGAACAGGTGTATTAATCTGATTTTGATTATTTTCTATATCGACTTGTTGATTAGTAACTTCACTAGGAGCAAAATCTAGATCAGTGAAAACATTTCTGTTGAATGGGAATATTCCAGTAGCTTTGAAAGCTGCGCAAATATTCCCGGGTGTCATAGCTTTCATATGGGCTTCCCTGACGCATCCAGCCACTTCATATATTGAGAAAGTTTTACCGGGGTTACGCAACATCCAACTATCTACAGCATTGTTATACACAGTTTTGAATGGGCCAAAAATTCCGACATCCAATGGCTGAAGTTTTCCTGTTGAATGAGGTGGCACTGTTAAAACTGTCACGCCATTTTCTTTTGCCAGATTCAAGGCCTCTAAGCAAATGTGCGACTCGTGGTTATCATATATGAGCAAACTAGGGTTTTCCTTGCTGCTATTTGAAAATTTAATAAAATGCTGGATGGTTTTCACGAACAATTCAGAGTTCATCCAACCGGATGGCGTAGCTAGACCTAATGTTCCAGTTGGAGCCTCCGCAACCATATGCTGCTTGAAATGAACTCTAGGAAATATAATTACTGGCGGCAAGGCATTTCCCAAAGCGCTGACAATATAACATGTTGTTGTTAACGTTCCGCGTTCGACGCTGGTGACTTTAGAAACTTGTCTTTGCCCTTTGGCTGCTAATACTTTGGCACGTTTTTCACCGTCATAGTATTTGTTTCATCTAAATTGAATACTCTGGTGCCATCTCCAAAGGAAACATGTCTAGCCATTACATTTTCTAAATTATCGAAGAACAAGCCAACGTTATGACGATTGAAAGACGTTGCTCTGCTCAAACTGCAACCCTTTGGAGTACGCAACGATAATCGATTCTCTTTTTCTGAGATTATACAGATACTCGATACCTGCAAGCTTAGTCTCATGCCATTTATCTGGTACTTTTATGCCATTCAACATCGCTACTTCGTAAATTAATCCTCGAACGTCTATGATGGTAAGTCCATAGAACATTTGACTACACTTAACAACGTAATCGACCATATTACTTTCTTGTTCATCAGTAAATATTTTATTTACTGCGTAGTTAGGTGTAAGCCTCATTGGTTTTTCAGGATCAGAATTATTTTTAAATTTCATATGATACCTATATAACGTTGAAAATGGAATACCAGTCGATTTAGCAACGGCTCTTATTTTTTGCCCATCTGAAATAAGTTTTAGAGCGTTACTCATCTGTTCTTCAGTATGAAGTCCGATACTAGTCTTTCTTACTCGATTGCGAGGCATTTTTACCTAAAACATAGAGTACAAATAAATCTCAGCTTTATGGGTTACAATGGATCAACAGTTCACTGTGACCCAACACAAAACGATTCCCTGTGACCCATTGACCGTTATAGAAAAATAATATAAACCAAACAAAAACTATCTGTCATGAGGTCAAATCAATATGTATTACAACGGATCTAATATATGACAAGTGTACGACAAAGCAAAAACATTTACATTTATTATTCAATTATTATATTATTTATTTATTATCCACTGTGACCCGCGATTCACTGTTACCCAATCTCCCCTACAGAAATACAAATTTGTGGTCAGCTTTTAAAAAAACATCTTTAGAGGACATGCGTCATCAAACAAACCGCACTTGGCCAACGTAGTGTGGATTATGGCCTGGACTCTCTCCTTGTGAGAGAAGACCCCAAGTCCCAGTGGTGGCAACATATAGTGAGCTATTTTTGCTAATGTTTTATTTTTATTTTACCAATATTCGTTGAATAATGATATGTAAGCAACATTATTTTTATTATTAATTAATCTAGTACCTAATGTTATGCTGTAAGTTTTTATAATTTTAGCTCTCCGTTTTGTAAATAACACTTATTTTCTAGATTCGAGTTCACATAAAATAATATAACTGTTGAACAAAATAAATCTGCATAGGAGCATAGAAATGTTCTTATGCAGATTCTATATCAACTAAATATACTCGTAGTACCTACCTAAGTTTTATCAAGGAAAAAAACGGAATTAATTAACGCTTTCAAGGGTTAATCCATTGCACAAGACCACTTAAGTATAACACGTTACGTACGTATACGTTGACAAATAATAATATAATTATTAACGGTGAATATTTTAAAGAACTAGCCCCAAAATAAGTAATCCTTGTTTTATGGCAGACAAATAAACTATGTTTTAAGCTAGGGATCACGGTTGTCTGCTGCACGAGTATCATAAATTGCGTGATAGGTATTTGTATGACGAATACAATATTTTTTCAGCGTCTGTTTTTTTTTTGTATTTATATTCTAATAGGTACATTTAAACGAGCATTTTTTTAATTTACAAATATAGTCTGAATCTCGGAAATTTAGTACGCAGAGGGTTTTGGGGGGAAATAAATCGATCTAGTAAAATTTATTTATTTAAAAACGTCGTTTTATCCCTGTTTAAACCGACAACTCTCAGTCATCCTGGTTCTATGTGCCTATTATATCAGCTAGCTGGCTCCCAAAGAATAAGATTTAATTACCTAGTTTGAGACTAAGTAGATGGTGTCGAGCGACTATCAATATTTAGATTAACAATAGCAATAGTGAGCTCTATAGTTGATATTTAAATTAATTTATAATTGTAAATATACATTTAACATATAGGTAAATAAACAATCATAAGAGTACACTTAAAAAATACCCGCCCGTAATCAATACGCAAACAGCATGCTGCACAAAACCTAACTTCACCTGATTGATTTTTTTTTTCCAAAAGTAAACTTTGAATCACTGCAATCGTTCGCTATGAAAAGATTACGAGTACATACAAATAATAAAATTTAATATTATGAAGCGTGAAGTCCTACCAACGAGCTTCGCGCCTGACAGGAGAGGCGACAACGAGCTTATTGTGTGGAGATTTCCCGATTGGAACACAATAGAGCCATCAGTTTCACAATTTTATTCTGCGTTTACCTACGATCAGGTTCATTTTTCGCTTTTTTCAGCCTTAGTAAAAAAAATATACCTACTTACCCATCACTACATAGTATAAAACAAAGTCATTTTCTCTGTCCCTCTATCCCTATGTATGCTTAGATCTTCAAAACTACCTTACAGATTTTGATCCGGGTTTTTAGATATCTATCTAAAAACCCCGTATCAAAATCTGTGCGAATTCAGCCTACAGTCAAAAGCGTGATTCTAGAGGAAGGTTTATATGTATAACATGTGCATACAATAGTAGGGAAACACTAATAATTTTAAAGGTTTTTAATGTGATGTAGAATCTTTCGAATTCATGTGTCATCCACCAACCCGCACTGGGCCAGCGTGGTGGATTATGGCCTTAACTCTCTCCGTGCGAGAGAAGGCACCGAGTTCTAACGTTCCAACAGTAGTTACGTACATGTAAGGCACATGTACATGCTAAAAATGTCTAGTTTTTGGCTCACGTAAATATTTAGAATAATTTTCTCAGTTTTTAACTAATTCATTAGATGTCCAACTAGTTTTTTATACACACTTTACCAAGGTCCAAGTTACGCGCTACCCCAGAAGATACCTATACAACAACAAACAACCATTATAATTAATAGCCTTTACTATGGTTCAGGTAACCCCAAAACCGCGATAAAAACTTTTCCACACAAATTTCCCGCGCACTGCCCAACTTATTGTTTTATGCCACAGAGAAATTACAGGGCTTAGAGATATAAGATCTTAGATCTCTGGGTGACGAGCGCAGTGCAGTGCTAGGTAATGATTTGGACTCTTCGTGTTCCAATAGCTGCGTGTCACTGTGCTGTTATGTGTCAGGCATGTTGCTTACCATCAGGCACATGTCCTGATCGTCTCGTCACTCCTTATTTAAAAAAAAAAAAAAAAAAAAAAAAAAAACTTATATTTTATCAACATTCGTAAGGTTAGTTTTAAAATCATTCTACCCTTTATGTTATGTTCCAAATTTCAGCCCGACCCGTTCAGACGTTACGACTTGATTGAGCAACAAACATCCAAACATAACCATTTATAATATTAATAGGATTCATAAGAAACTATTGCTATCTAACCCGTTATTTAAAACGTAACATTCGACAGACTTATAATTGGAAAGCGAAACGCAGTTTACTTTTCGCACGCGAAAACAAGCGATTTCTACAAAAACATGCTGATCCAAAGACGTTAATTAGAAATCCAATTTATACTAAAGCAAAGTTTATTCAGTAAATTAAATATCTTGCCTGTTTGAATAGAAAATGAGAATACAATGAATCTCGTAATGTTAATTATTTGACCATGAAGTAATGTTGTATCGCTTTTGGTAATATGGTTTATTTATTTGAGAATACCGATGTAACAAAAGGTATTCGTATTCGTGAAAAGAAATACTTTTTTTTTAAACATAAAGTGACGAGACGAGCAAGACTTAAAGGCTTATTACACTTAGATAAATTTAGTGACTAAATTCAGAAACCAACCTTCGAAGCAAGGTACGACTGAATTCAGAAGGAAGTCAAAAGCAAGCGATCCTCGCTTATGAATTTAGTATGCCATCTTGCTGAATGCTATTAAACTTCACTAAATTCAGTATCGACTAATTTAGTCGATTAAATTTAGCCAAGTGTAATAGCCTTATACGCCTATTACAACAGTGCGACGTCTCTAATTGAACATTAAAAATCCAAATTACCACCTAGCACTACACTGCACTCGTCACCCAGAGATATCAACATCATCACAGCCCACTAAATGTTCCCACTGCTGGTACTCGGGCCTCTCTCGCCATATATATACTTATAATACTTATTTCTCATTTGCTAAATTTTCCTGCGATAAAAGTAGGATTTCATCTAAATGCATTCGGTGGTTTTGACATGAAATAGCCATACAATATCAGTAAGATTTGTTCTATCTTATCTTATCTTATCTTATACCTTTAAACGACCAATTCTTGTAGGTATATATATATATATATATAGAATCTGAATCTCGGAAACGGCTCGAACGATGTTCATGAAATTATGTATACAGGGGGTTTCGGGGACGATAAATCGATCCAGCTAGGTTTTATTTTTTTTAAACATTATCATTATGCGCGTTTTTAGACAATGAAAAACTCCTACAATGTCATTACTCCTACATGAATACGATAACTTATTTCGCCAGTGTTCTTTAAGTCAAAATGGCTCAGACGGAATATGCTCGCCCTCGGAGTCAACAGGCCCCGGTTCGAATCCTAATGGTTACACTCGGGTCTTTTCTTTTTTTTCTGAGAAAAGCTTTTACTTAGCGCTCTTTATAAACGCATTTAAACCGAGCAAAGCTCGGTCAACCAGGTACTTAAAATTTACGTAAATAATCATGTCAATAATAAGTGAATCATATGTGAACTCTATTGCAATGAATTACGGGACATCTATTTCATGGTGCGAGATCTGTATTTCGAGGCAGTGTCACGTACATACTATGTTCACTGTGTAAACCGAAGATTATCTAGGAGTACATGTGGTAAATATCGCCTACATGTGGTAATAATGGGTTCACGTCATACATTTTATGGCATTGGTATTTACACGGATGCGTTACAGCTGGTACATGTGCAGTAGATGTGAGTTCTTTCAGTGTGTTAGGTAAATGTTTTTCCAACGTTTTGAGTCAATCTTTAACCAATCAATCAAATCTTTAAATAATAAATTAAAGATTTTTTTTATTAAACTTCATAGAAGTATCTACCTAGGATGATTAGAAGTATTTTCCAAATCTTTCAGGCATTTTTTGAGTAAACGGAAATGTTCATTATTAAAATGTGTATAATTTAGGGTTTCCTCCTTTCTTCTAGGTGGAAGCCTTAAACATGGTCTCAATTTTCAAATAAAAATGGCAGGTTCGAAATTCTGAAATTGTATGTATCTAATACCGACTTTTAAAGAAGTTTACTGTTCCAAGAACAATTTCGTATGAACATGAAAACTTAGCGCAGGTTTTCGAGATACTAAGGATATTAGATCGTAGAAATATAAAAAAATGTTAGCAGTTAAAAAATACGAAAAAAGTATATTTAATAAGTATATTTCCAGCTTAAAAGTTTACACGTCATAATACCTTTATTTTAAAACTAGCAACCCGCGGATTCACCCGCGTAGTTACCGATCCCGTTACCCTTATTTTCCCGGGATAAAAAATAGCCAATTTGTTTATTAATCTATATAAGTGTCATACCTATTCCTCTTATATCCCTTTAGTAGTTTTTGCGTAAAAGAGTAACAAACATTAATCCATACCAATTCGCGTTTATAATATTAATAGTATTATACAATTAACTAATTATATCTTTAAAATAAATCTTTGTCTAAGTTACATAAATTTAATTCAACACTTCATTCGGAGTAAAAATTCAAATTACTTATAATAGAAAGCACCGAAAATTTTGGTATCTTAAGCTACAATCACAATTAGCTTCCGTCGACATTACCTACAAAATAATTTCCAAATAGCTCGCTTAATGATATCAGCCTTTGAATAATTTACACAAGGCCTTGAAAGCCGTGTTAAGCTGAGGCTTTTTATCTCCTCGTAAAATTGCCGTGTTCAGGCTGTCACCTTATTGCGTAGAGCACTTTATTTTATGTCAGCCTTACCAGCCAGCGAAACACGTCCCGTCCTGTTTGTTCATAGCTCTTATGTTTTTAAACCTTATTAGAATAAACATTATGCTCTAAAGCCCACCAAAGCTTGAAAGCTCGCGGTATTTTGTTCCCAAAATTAAATAAGTCTGCTTTATGTGATCAGTTAATGTTGCTAAATATCGACATTAAAAAATATTTTTGATGAATCTGTGCTCTAAATGATTGAATACGTGCAGCAAAAACGTTTACCCTTTATTACGACAATTGCTTTACGGAAGTTTACATAAAGTCTTAGATTTAAATGAAATTTGATTCAGATACAGTCTATAGCCTGAAAAAGGAAATACTCTACTTTTTAAAGCAAAAAAAAGGATTGTAAAGAGTTGAAAAAGGGGATAAAAGTTGGTACAGGAAGTTTCGTTATCTTAGCTGGAGGCTTGAAACTTATGTTTAGACTTTTACCTATACCTAAATTAATATGACATCTAAAATTTTTAATAATTATACCCTTTAGGGGCTTAAATTTTTACCACTACTTTATGTAAGCCGCGGGTTACGTCGTAGGATGCAACTAGTAACAGCACCTATAAGAATGATGATATCCAAAACATTACTCAAAAATACTAACCTCTACAATAACCGGTAATACAAGAATAAACCCTGAATCAAAAAGATTCTTCAAAAAATCTTAAAGTAAAAATACTTTCAAACATTTAATTCACTTATTATTTTGAAACACCAACATCCCGTTATTTAATTAGATCTCCAAAATCTCCAAAAGAATTCAGAGTTTATCGTAAAAATGAGGTTGATATAAACTCGCCGATTCAGACTGGTACAGTTTCGAGCTATTAAAAGTTTTTTTATGGCCCGTAGTAAAAAGGCCTCAGATAAGTGAAGTTATTCGTTCGGCACATTTATTGTTGTAATTAAATACCGTGGCTTTAAGTGCGACGCACCCTAAATTATATCAAACGCCGTCTCTTTTTTTCATTACAAACCGAATTTTCCTTTTATATTTCTCCCTTCTGCCATCTTTATTATTTCAATTTTGAGTTCTAAAAAGTAGAGTAGACAGCTAATTGCCCTTGTAAGATGAATATTTTTTCTTATCGTTCTTCACAAATTGAGTTGCTGAAAAGCGACAAGTTTACCCTATTTTTCTTTATCGTAGTAAAGAATTGTCAATACGATTTTCTTGTTATTCTCAGCGCTATCCTTTGTAAACTGTTTTATTTAACAAAGTTTGTTATCATATTTTGTGAAAGACTCGCTTTCAAGGTCATGTTAGGTCTTATCTTCATTATACCTGCCAGAAAGTTGCCGTAACAAGCTCCGGCGATTTTGTATACTACTGTATCATGAACCCGAGTCATTTGCTCGTATTACTTACGTCCAAATATTTTCTTCAAAAGTTACGGTAAAAAGAAAAGGAAAAACTTCTAAATAAGCAGAAAGGCGGGCGTACCGTAGCGATATACGGCACGGTTCGTTAAAGGTTTTACCGCTCCGTACTGAGTAGAATTTCATGTAGGAATAATCCGGATCCGATACGGTTTTCACGAGCCATAACTTTATGAAGGAATGCCTGAAGTATATGGCCTATTGTAGATCCCCTGAAAGCCTCTCTGAGGTGGCTGAAAGTAAATAGGAAAGCTTACTTGCAGCTGACTCTTTATTTTTATGACGCTACGCTTCGCTGAAGTTTTTTGGGTCACTTGGTACCTAAGTGGTGGGAATTTAGACCCAAGTTATAATATTGTTATGTGAAGGGATAACAATGAAGATGTGAAATAAACTTTAACTCAATTCTGGAGTTGGCACATTGTTGACATTTATATTTTAACGGTTATTACATTGATTTTTACCGGTACTTTTATTTTTTAGATTCGACTTATCAATAACTTTCTAAAAAAGGGGAATTTAACCATGTATTTTATAAAAATATAAAAAAGTGTTTTTGTGCGCGGCTCATGTTCGCAGTGTCTACCAATAGCACGCCTCGTCGTACAGGCTTCATGTCGTAAAATAATATATTTTTGCTTTTATATAGATTTCATATTTGATACATTTGATAAAATCTACCTGTGAGTTTGTGTAGAATGGAGAATAGACTATTTAATCCCTTGGAAACTTTGGAATTTACGGGAACTGAAAATAGATTAAATATTCTAAAAGATTTAATCTTAGAAGCCTATCGGGATTCCAAATCTTGGACTGATTAGTGCAGTTCTTCAGATGTGATTGAATAAGACATTTCGAAACTTGCACATATTTAACACTTGCAGGATCATTATATTTATATTTGCATATTTAATTCCAAACGAAAATATTAAGCACATTAATTGATGTTCCTCGACAAAAACATGTGAGTTTCAGTTGATTTTCAAATTTGTTTTGAGGCATTTATCAAAATCGATCATATAGGCTGTAGTTGGTACACACATATCTACATACATACTCTTGGTTTACCAAGGAAAGTTATACGTATAACGTATTTAATTTATATTTGAAAACCTTTTGAAGACCAAGCAAGGTGCGGAGGCTAGATAAGCTAGCCACCTAAATTGGCTTTCCTACGGGCCTAAAAGCAGCTTACATACACCGATACTCAGTTAGTTAGAGCAGGGATATTGCCTAAGCCTGTATAGAGTAGCTGAAAGGTTTTGCCAATACAGCTTTATCACTCTTTCGGGGAACTATTCTCATGTCTCTTTATTTTTTATTTCTACCTTTATAAGACGCTTCAATACAGTACAATAACGATTGATTCAAACTCAAATCTTTATGATTGTTTAATCTAAAGAAACTGTTATGAATTGCGTTACGAGTTCCACCCGACATACGTGTATTATGTAAAACATAAATAATTATTTATGTTCTCAGAAAATACAAGAATCGACTTCAATTTAAAAATAAAGACACTTGACCAATTTTCATTAGAAGCTACGTCGTCGTCCAGATAAAGGTGATGAAAGCGATTTTTTTTAGTTTAGTTTCTTTAGTGTTTCAAAAACTGCTACACCCATCTCGATTAAATTTATATAGGACCACTTCTGGACTGTGATCTAGCAAGCAATTCATATTTGGCGGAGCTATCGCGTAATATTGTAGTGGTAGGTAGGACTCTTGGCAGAGTCCGTCTGGGGAAGTACCACACCTTTGCCAGTTATTCTACCGCCAAACAGTAATGTTTAAGATTACTGTGTTCCGGTTTGAAGGGCAATGTTTCCAGAGAAATTTCAGGGCTTAGAGATATAACAGCTTTGATCTCGGGGTGATGAGCGCAGTGCAGTGCTATGTAATGATTTGGACTCTTTATGTTCCAATAGCTGCGTGTCACTGAGCTGTTATGTGGCAGGCATGTTGCTTACCATCAGGCACATGTCCTGCTCGTCTCGAAACACTTATTTAAAAAAAAACATGCAACCGAATTTAGAACCTCATCCTTTTTTGAAGTCTGTTTTTTTTTAATTAGGTACCTCCTGATTTACACGCGAAAATATAATATCAATGACTTTGTACAAAAATTTGTCAGCTTTCTGTCTTACACAAGCTTTGTGTGAATACGGTTGCTTAGGTATTTGAATGTAGGTACCAAAAAGAATACAATCACTAACGTATTATATAAGGTATGTGATGTAGTACAAGCACTGCTTAGATTGCAGCTCTGTACTGTTAAGTTAAAAATACAAAGTTTTGGGTCATAATGTCGTGTTAGTTTTCAAACTAATTAATTTACAATAATATAATAATAATTTACCCTAATTGATTAGTTTTCCAACAAAAAAAAATTAAATCACATGACTATTAATTACACTATGTACTTTTGTTATTTTCTAAAATTCAGACCCCTTTTTAACGGTATTTACCAAAGCACACAAAAAGCCAGTAGGTATATAAAATAAATTGAATTCACACAATAAATGACAATTATCCTAACTTAACATTGCCATTTGTTATTACTTTATTGGCTAAAGAGACGTGAAGTGACGTTATTTAAGAATCTCTACAATTGGTGAGTAATATTGGTGGGCATAGCTTACACACCACTATCTAGCCCCAAACTAAGCAATGCTTAATGGGGCTAGATAGTGTGATGCTACAATTGTTTAATTCTTAAGGAAAACGAGTAGACCCACCCGAAAACGTCGCCTATTTATATAATCTTAACCCGTCTCTAAAATAGCATGCACCCCCATCAAACGCTGAGTCTGAGTTATTTTTGAAAATATTTTACGTGATGATATTCATATTCAGTAATTATTGCGTAATATGAGTATGATGGTTATTCAAAAATATTTTTTCTAAGAGACAGTGATGTGAGTATTAAGACGGGCACTTTAGCAATAAACGTGAAAAACAAATACCTACAGACAATAAAATGTAACAAAACTTACAGACAAAATATGAACAAAAATAAAAGAAAACCTAACATACACTTATAGACTACAGGCCCTTGAACAAAATTTATGGTTATATGAACCATGATAGAAGGATATAAAATAATAAGATTCAGCACTATGCCGACATTTGTTAGCTCTGCAACTCAGTGTAAGTTGAAGAGGAGGGGTTGCAACCCTCGATCTTTTTCCATTACGGAATAATAAATTAGAAGAAGTATTTAAACAGTAAGGAACAAATGCCGTACATAATCGAATGACCAAATTTACCCTGAAAATCGTCGGAAAATTATGATTTTTTCCGACAAAACTGAAGAAAAAAAACTTTTTTTTTTTGTAGTTTCAATACCTCTTCTAGCCCATTATTCTGTAACGCCGTACAGAAATCATGAGACAAAGCGAAATTATCGAAAGTTGTACCCCCCTCTTCAATCTGCACTCAGTTGGAGAGCTTACAAATGTGTTAATAGTGTTGAATCTTATTATTTTATACCCTTCTATCATTTTACATAGGTCTCCTGATGGTTCATACGACCCATACATTTTGTTCACGGGCCTGTAGTCTAATATATATAATATATCTCATAGTATAATATTAAATTACAAGTATTTGCCTACTAACATCGCCCCGCAGTTTTGCCGGAGTAGTTCCCGTTCCTGTTATTGTGCCGGGATAAAAAGTAGCTTATGTGTTCTTCCAGACTATAGTCTAACTGTGATCCAAATTTCAATCAGATCTGTTCAAACGTTTCGACGTGATTGAGCAACAAACATCAAAATATTCAAATATTGATATTTTTTATAATATTAGCAGGATTAGATAGAATATCGAGACCACACGAATATATCTAACAAGGCCACAAATATACAATGCATACATGAAACTCCTTCCTATACACTCTTCACCATCAATTCACGATTGTCCTTCCTTACATTCAATAGAGTTCGTTTAAAATTTTTCATCACATTTCTATTTCTGCTTTCAAAGCGACATCAAAAAGAAATCGTATTCTAATAAGCAAAATAATCTCATATCAGCTGTCAGTGCTTTGTTCGCTGTGCAGCTGCAGGCGAGGGGGTGTCGGGGGTAGAAGGGGGGTGAAGATGGGCGACGAGGTCGGGGAAGCGGGTCAGTGCCAGGCTGGTAGGCCTTGGCCCGCTCCCGGCGCTCGCAGGGTTACCTGTTGATACGCCCGCGGCTTGCTCTCCCGTCCTTGGCTAATCGAATTGACGGGCACGGATCACAGCCGAAATTCATTGGACAGAATTCAAACAAGCACATTTTAAAGGAACGCTCATGCCTCGGAAGTTTAAATTATTGGGCGATTTTTGCAAGTAATCCTACTAATATCATACAATGTAAATTAGCATTTTATAAATGTTAAAGTTTGGATATTTGTTTCTCAATCACTTTGTAACGTCTGAACGAATCGAGCTAACATTTGGGACACATTTAGATTACATAGTCTTGTCTATAGTCTGGAAAAACTCGTGACAAAATAACGGGAACGTGGGTGCGTGTAAAATCACATGCTAATAGTAAAATCTGTGTTTTATAACAAGAATATTTGTTTACTTTTGAAAAATACGACAATATATATGTACCTATGATATATATGAATGTTTATGTTTGTTAGTCCCTTCAAGCTAGAATCTAAATCTCCTCAAGATCATAGTGAATAGTGTGATACGTTCTAGTAGTCTGTGGGCTTTATATTTGATCAAATCGTTGCTTACCAACACACTAGGTGGTAGTCAAAAGCAATCTTACTCGCATTAGAAAACACGTTCTTTGAACTATGTTTGTAGTAATTTAAAAACTTACCTTTGTAACATTTTTAAAACAAATAGGAAAAATACTAGTTACCTACGTTAAGATATTCCTGGTAAAAAAGAATCTTCTCACAAAAATGTTGCTCGTACCGAAGTACGAGTAACTACGAGTAATATTAACTTGCTTTCGAATATGTTTTTTTTTGTGTCAAATAGTAAATCTTAGTTTACATATATTGAAGTGTTATCCAAACTACGAATATTATTACTTTGTGTTGGTCGCCTGGAAAAAATTGTCCTCGGCAATATAAATCTATATATCTCATTATTCTCATAGCATAGAGTACTGAATCGTGTGTGGGAAAGTGCAAATACACTCACCCTCACCCGTATGAGACCGCTTGACAAACGATTATTACTCAATAGACTACGCTAGCCAATCTTCATAGAGATAGCTTCTATGTCTTGCATTTAGAAGTATTGGAGGACCTCAGGGAACTTTACTGCAATATCTATTTACTACTCGTGGGTCAGTCGATATTAAGTTTTGTCACTGGTAGGTCATCGGCTCAAGTCCCACAGATAATAAACATTTGTGTGATGAAAACGGATATTTATTCTTTATTCTGTGTCGGACTGTTTCTTCCGAATTTTCCTAAAGGTACAAGTTCGCCCGGAGACCGCGACACGAGACCGCGACAGGCACTTGACACTATGGAATTGTATGGGCGCCAGTTTGCGCCGAGACCGCGACAGGAGACCGAGACACGTGTCGCGAGACATGTGTCGCGGTCTCGGCGCGAACTGGCGCCCATACAATTCTATAGAGTCAAGTGCCTGTCGCGGTCTCCGGTCTCGGTCTCCTGTCGCGGTCTCGCGTCGCGATCTCAGCGCGAACTTGTACCTTTACAAAACAGTTTATTATATGTTTTATTAGTACTTTGGACAAATCAATACCATCACTACCGTCTAATCTATAATCGTTATACAACCTAATAATCAACGTTATAGATTTTGTAGTCGATAAGATAACATCAGCTATAGTAAATGTGCGTCTATTATACATTAATTTGACAGGTCGTTTGTCATTAATACGTTTGATGATTGTGCCACTAATGGATGTGATGTAAGTTATATCGTTGGATATTGTATTTGAAAATAAAAGCTCTTTTAACGCCTCGTTACGCAGCAAATCGCTTGAAATGGAAAATAAAATTAAGGTAAAATACCTAATTCTTAATTTGATTATTTATTTAAACAAAAAAGCTGTTCTTATTAAGAAATATTTAAGTTACTGTCCATAGTTTACAAAGTTAATTCCAAAATAGTTGAAATCCAGAAGCAGACTGAACCCAGAAAAGTATCAACAAAAAACCCTTTGAAAAGTTATTTAATTTAATCTCTCTTTTAAATTACTTTTCCTCAGATTGGCGAATACCGTTTAGAATTAAGTGGTTGATTTAGTATTCAGTCCGGAGTCAATTCAGCAGTTCATTAACTTGTGCCGAAACTCGCGGGGGCGTAAATACAATCGTTCTCTGCAAAGACATTAATCTTAGAAAGAGAAGAGCAAAGCTCTTCAGAAGAGTGACGAAACAAAAGAAGCGTTGATTGAAAAACGTATTTGTTTGTTCCATTTTAAAGTGACTCTACGGTACGCCGACAGCTTATTTACTTTGCTTCGTGAATAAGGGCATTTTCACAAAAATGTATATCCCCTGTTTTACGCCTGTCCCTCGAATTCAATTGTAATTTCTTACGAAATAGTTTTCACTATATTTAATTTTTATTGATGAGTGCATAAACAAAATATCATATAATTGTGTCACAACAAATTTTTAAGAAAAAATACAACATTTGACCCTAAAATAGTAAAAAAACTATTCAGAAATGGTTAATTTTTTTGCTGTCCCCAACTGGTTCTTACGCACAATAATCTCTGTTTATAAGTTTTTTTTCAAGGAGCACACTATTTTTGTGGTTTATATAATAAAAGTACATGATTCCCGTAATATTATAACCCAAAGATTTACAAATTTAAAATAAACTAGTTGTTAAAACAAAATAAAGTAAAATTCAAAAACATTGATCATTCCGGAACATTCCATTTTGTGACCGGATTTTAAACTATATTTGTATTACAGTAATAACATTTTCTTTCGTTGTTGGCAGCATATTTGTATATGCTTTTGAACTAAACTAAATGTAACCGTCAGTGTTTTTAGAACTGCTTGAGAAGGAAACATGTGTCTCACAAGCCGGTGCGTGACGAATTTTTCACTCAGGAATGTGACCATAATTTGTCCTGTTCCAATCTATTTTATTGTGTTCTTTTTAATAAATTAGTTTGAAAATATTACTACTGTTTCTAAGTTATTCAAAAGTTCGTATGAATAAACATTTACATTATTTTATAAACGATTTTTATGTGTCAGAGGACATTCAAATGTGACTTCCGTTGTGTGACTATTTGAGCGGTCACATATAAGCGGAACAGAAAGTCACTACATTTCTGAACATCTAAAGCTCAGTTTACATTGCAGAATTCTTAAAATTTTTGTAACCTTTTTTGAAGAATTAGATTTTTTATAGTAAACAGTGACGAGAGAAGCAGGACACGTGCCTGATGGTAAGCAACATGACTGCCCATAACAACTTGGTAACACCCAGCTTTTGGAAACATATAGAGTCCAAATCTTTACCTAGCACTGCACTGCGCTCGTCACCCAAATATGAAAGATTATCTTTATACCCGGTAATTTAATTAAACACATTGCTCTTCAAACCGGAACACATGTTTTCAAAATACTGTTTGGCGGTAGAATGACTGGTAGACTTCCCCAGGCGAACTCTGTAAAGAGTCCTACCAATACTATTATAATATAAAGCCCAATTGAAATTAAATTTACAAAGGTAAATATTTACAAAAAGCAAAAATAAGTATTAATAATAACAAATTAATAAATACAAAAAAAAAATTGTGTGAATTTTACGGTGACAAATCAATTTTCTTGCGTTAGGTATGTGTACTGTACTATTAACGCGTCATGTAAATGCGCCCTTACCGTTTTCTGGTGTTCGGTTTTGTGACTGTCCCTTAATTTCAAATAACTAAAATATATTTTAATAAAGCCAATTTCATATTTTAAGTCTGTTAGAGTACTCTCTGGAACGAAAATGATTTATTTGTATATTATTTTGTACCTCATCCTCTAAAATATATGTTGTAATTTCAAGGGCAATGATAATTAAGGGCAAGAAAGTACCAAGAGTCACACAACTGAAGAGTTTATTGAATTATTGATGAAAGTACAATAAAAAAATGCAAATATTTACAGTTTTTTATGTTAAATGTCCAATTTATAAGTGGTAGACGCCAAAATTATCTAATAAATAAAGTGGGTTTTAACGTTTTTTAGCTCGAGAATATAGTCACACAACTGATATTAAATTGCGTGACTTTCCATTATGTTTTAGTATATCTTACACTATTTACTTCTAATCTCATAACATTCCAGTGTTTCCAAAAATATATAAATTTTCTATCATAATGAGACCAAACACAACCTCAAAACTAATACTTCTAAACATACAGTAATTTTTTTGTTGGAGTATACATTTTTGTGAAAACGCCCATAAACACTTTTAACGATTGCGGGAGCAACAGTTCTATTTATAGTTATGGAAGTGCATCTGTGTCTTACAACTAACTTGAAAACAAAATTAAACTTTAATCCACGATTAAAACTCGCTCTTCCAATTCGCAAAGGATTATTTAAACGGCGGGCATCTAATCTAACTCTCTTCATGAAATTGGGAACAAGTCATCGGATATTCGGAAACAATTTTCATTTCAGCAACAATTTAGTGAACTGTTGTAAATTGAGCGCGGTTAAAGTAAACAAGATTTTAATTAACTAATGAAGGACGTCATGATAGGCAAGTACGTGGCGAAATTCGCTAATGGTAATTTTTTTCTAAGATCTAAGCGAGAAAAGATAATCTTTTGAGGTAATTATGTATAGGTACACGATATAACTTTTTGTACTTTAACATTGCAATGATCCCCACCCAGTGCAAATATTTGTGTGATGAATTCAAATGCTTGCACTGTGTCTGAGTGTTTCTATGTATAATAAGTATGTATTTAAAACTATATAAGTATTATATCAGCTATCTGGCTGCCATCACACAAGCTTTGCTTAGTTTGGGGTCAGATGGTGTTGTATGTGAATTGTCCACCAATATTGTCCACCAATGTTAATCCTATATAATTTTAATGCAAAACGACAATTACAAAACTTTAATAAATATAAGTAACGCACCATCTCGAACAGCTTTCACTGTGGCCCCGAATCTGTTTCTGTTCTCGTGTTATTATATTATATGTTACGGGTAAGCAGTTTTTGCTGTTTTTTTATTATTTTTTTTAAACCGTTGATGCTTTTGCGATTTCAAGGCGTGCTTTTGTAAGACGCAGCGCCCTAGCCCCTAGCACAGAATACGCAGGGCTCCAAAAGCTGCAATGATACAAACAAACAATGATAAGTTCGGCTATTATATTGCTTAGGTAGTAGAAGAGTTCCGTGAAACGTGTTATCGAAGTGGTTAGAGCTGTAATGTAAATATAGAACTTCATATTTTAGTTCGTTGAGATCTAGTGTGCTGATAGTATTTATCTAAATAAATAAAAAAGATAACTTACGAGTACTAATATTATGATTGCGAATGCACCGAATGCTTATGTATATAGGTACCTACCATATATCTCTATAAATAATAAAATACCTAACCTCGAAATTGTAAGTACCGTAAGCTTTTATAAACAAACTAATCTAATGTAGACTATACTATGTGTGTCGACTCTATTCTAATATTAGTCAAAAATAAAACTACTTTTTATACACAACTCTCAATGTTATTTTCACATAATATTCAAATACTAAAATCTACATAAAGTATTTACTGCATGTCTATAGGTAAATAGTTTTCCATTTTCAACGTCCCTTCATAAATTAGTTTTAAATTTTCCCTCTTCCTGAAAAATTGTAAGTAATTTCCATTCCCATATTTTTCTCGTGCCTAGTTCGTCAATTGATTATTGTTGTCATTCTCCCAAAAATATTTTTTAAATGTTTGGCTTGTTATTATAACTACTACAAGTAGTATTATAAAATGAAATTGCCCGCGCAGTTCTCATTTCCGTTATTTACCCACGATCAAAAGTAAGCCTATTAAATGCTATTGTAAATTATATTCTGTGTTCCAAATTTCACCCAGATCCGTTCAGACGTTCCCACGTGATTGAGCAACAAACATCTAATCATCCAAGCTTTCGCATTTATTGCTATACTAGCGGCACCCCGCGGTTTTACTCGCGTTGTTCCCATTATTCCCGATATTTTTCGGTATAAAAGTTAGCCTTGTTCTCTCAGACCATTATCTATCCGTATTCCAAATTGCAGCCCGATCTGTTCAGACGTTATACGGGCAACATACATCAAACATTAAAATGTATAATCTTAGAACTAGTAGGATTATATCAGTAGAATGTATAAATATAGTGTACAATAGCAGGCATGATGCGGCGCGGTTCCATGGCCGTCGTGGGCGGCGGCGAGCCGCTTATCGTGGTCGAAGAGAGCGGCGCCGAGGACACGGACTCCTCGCCTCGGTCCGTGGCGCCCGCGCGGGGCCTATCCATAGACCAGGAGTCGCCCCCGGACCCCTACCACCTGTCGCCCTGGCGGGAAACGCGCAAGCACTCGCTGCCCACCCCTGCCTGCACCTCCGGGCCCACAGCTAGCCAGGTAAATCCCGCCTAAAAACCGTTGTTCAAACTAGAAACTTATCGCTATGTTACATTAGATCGAATTTCCAAATCACCTAAGCAAAGTTTTCTTAGTTCGGTAAAATTTAACCAGATGGCGTGACTAGAAATGCGTGTCTAAGTTAACAAGCGGTGACGAGATTTTTTGAATGTTTGTATGAATTCTTCAAGTTTTTTTAATAAATACTAATCATTTAATGTCAATATCAGTTGTGGTATTTTCAATCCGTGGTTCCTCAGTTCTCACATTTACGAGTATCTATCAATACGTGTATAATCATTATTTGATTGCACTTAGTAAGACCAGGTCAAGAGAGGGTGGTTACCACCCAATGCAAAAATAGACCCCAAAACAGTACACGAGATTGGATTTCTGTACCAAGATGTTAACCCAATATAGTTTATCCTAACTTACGTGTACATTTCTTGCTGTCAGGTGCGACGACTTTCAGAACAAGGCGCAGAAAGCGCAGCAAAAGAAGCACGCGAAGCAGCATTCTTGGCTACACTCAGTCAAGCTCCTCCACAGACTGGGGGTAGACGGTTGGTATATTTTGCTTATTTCTGATATATTTTGCCATCATGAGAAACCATAATTTGGTGAATCAGTGAAAAGTATCTTACAAGATTTCATTATTTCAGACATTCCGTAGTGACGATATCGCGAGTACCACAGGCGCTATTCGGTCGTGGACGTCGCGAATCCATCGCTGCTTTTCCGGCGCTAGGTCGGCGTCGAGACTCCGGCTCAAAGACAAAATGTAAGTTTTAGTTTAGATAATAAGAACGGGGTTTCTATAAAGGCCATAAGACTGGCCTCGTTGGCTTAGTGGGTAGTAACTCTGCCTGCGAAGCCGAGGGTCGTGGGTTCGATTCCCACCTAGTGCTAATATTTGTGTGATGAATTCAAATACATATTTGTACTGTGTCTGGGTATGTTCTATGTATAATAAGTATGTATTTAAAACTTTGTAAGTATTATATCAGCTATCTGGCTTCCATAGCTTTGCTTAGTTTTGGGTCAGCAACTCTACTACGAAGTTCGATAAACGATATATCGGCCGAAGTTATAGATGTTCTATACCACGAAACACAATCGGTCGGTTGACGACACAAAAACTGTCATATCAGCGTCGATCGGGATGAACGAAACGCCCGACCACATCAACCGACCGATTGTGTTTCGTGGTATGAAACGTCCATAACTTCGGCCGATATATCGTGTTTCGGACTTCGTAGTACCTGCTGATGATGTTGTGTGTGAATTGTCCACCAATATTCATTTATTTATTTATAATCAGTATCCATACATACATACATACATTCTATTTACATAAAATATGTAGCTTAACGTGCAGAGGGTAATATGATACTTATTTTCAGGTCCACCTGCGACGGAAACCCTGGGCAGCACGCACAATCTACAGTTGGACATAATGGACGACATCGTGCAGGCGCGCAAGGTGCGCATGCGGCTGTGGAACACGTCCAACGAGCGCGTGTGCGAGGTGCAGCCGCTGGACGAGCGTTCGCCCGCGGCCGGCTCCGTGCGGTACACCAACCGCGGTCGCCGACACTCCGACTTCGTGGGCGCGCCGCTGCCGCCCATCCCCGCGCGCCGCCGCGCCTCCGAGATGCCGCCGCCGCCGCCCATCCCGCCGCGCGCCGCGCCTCCCGGCGTCGGCGTCGTCTGCACCGACACCGACCTGCACCACATGCTCGACGCGCTCACCTCCTCCGCCACAGAGATCGACCGCTGCGGCAAACCCGAGCCTCGCCGCCGCCTCGCCGACATGCGCTCCAGCAGCTTCGATTCCTCCTCGTTCCGCGACAAGCCCACCGACGCGGGCACCGTCTGGTTCACCAAACGCCATCAGACTCTCGCCGTGAAAAAAGAAAGAGACGGAGCCGAAGAAGCCGAAAGTGACGTTCGCGGTCGACGCCAAGCCGGCGACGGGGGACGTGGCGGCCGTCGTATGGGACAAGCCGTCGGGCTCGGTGGTGGACGCGAGCGCGCTCGGCAGCGCCATCGAGGTATTCCTGAGGAAGAGCAGCGTGACGCCGGAGCCGGGCCCGTCGGCCGGCGTGACGGCGCGGGACAAGGGCAGCAAGGCGGCCGACAGCCAGGCGAAGGCGGGCCCGAGCCGCGCCCCCCGCCGGCAAGGAGCGCTGGTACTCGCGCCCGGAGGACGACGACCCGGCGGAGAGCTGCGATGCCAACCTCTGCTCGCAACTAAAGGATCTCTTCGTGTAGGCGCCACCGGCGCATTGTATTAAAACTTGTAAATGATTACCTTTAGATGTGCGCGCGCGAGTGTGTACTTAATGTACTTTATCTTTCAATGTGATAGAGTGCGAGCGGGCGCCGCGGCGCACGCGCAGCCGAGCGCGTGTCGACGCCCGACCCGCGCGAATATTTTTAGAATAAATTCTATTTTTCATTGTAAATTTTTTGATATTAGTGATCAGAGTAATTTATTGTTAGATAGTGAATTAATATTGTGAAATTGACGGGCGCGCGTTTTCCACGCATCTGCGGTCTCCCACCGCGCGCCCCTCCCCTGTGCCCGATTCGTTTGTAATGTAACCGATCATTGTATCAATATTAAGATAACTCTTTGTCATATAATATAGCAAACATTGTGAAGAGACGTCGGGAGAAACTTACGCTTAATAGAGAAGGCGGCCACTCTGTCGTCTTCAATCAATAAAAGTTTTTATCGATGTTACTTTCTTATTTGTTTTCAATCCCCTTATTATTACGTAAATACTCAGTTATATGGACCCAAATCAAGTAGTCTATTCCCCCGGCGTTAAGGTCATAACGCACTGAACAAAGGAGTCGTCCGAAGTTATAAGTGACATCGGAATCAATTTGTTCAACTTTTACGAGCCAACTTTTCCAATTACTTGAGCTGCAGGTGAGCTTCTACCCCGAACGATCCAACTTGGATAAACGCCATAAAATATTTTTATTATCATCATAATTCCATTAATGTATATCAATATACCTATAAGTTGGTAAAATTGCATTCAAATTTGATCTATATTATGCAAATAAAGCAATCAAAAACTGGTAAACTGGAATATTTTCTAAAACAACCTTACTTAAGTAATAGTATTTTAGCGAGTATGAATAAGGTCAAAATGTAATGCGTTATACAAGTTACGTCTGCTCTAGTCGGGAGAATGGCGCCTGCCGATCCGGAGACCCCGGGTTCAAACCCCACACGCACCACTGTCTTTTCGAAGTCATGTGCGTAATGCCGCTAACTTAAAATGGTGAAGGAAAACATCGTGAGGAAACCGACACGTACCTAGAATCTTTCGAAGTCATGTGTCATCCACCAACCCGTACTGGGCCAGCGTGGTGGATTATGGCCTTAACTCTCTCCGTGCGAAAGAAGGCTTCAAGTCCCAGCAGTGGGAACATTTACTGGGCTGTTGATGATGATGATTGATGATACATGTTGCATTTTTGAAGTAAAAACTAATTTTGGCGCGTAACAGACAGATTTTTTGTGGGCTGTGAATTGAATTCTAGCGTCACGCTCGGAAATAATAAGAAATCTGCGGATAACCTCGGAACAACGGCCATTGGCCAAAAAAACAATAAAATCTAGAAATGCTGATGCATTTCTAGATGGCATGGATACTGACGCATTTCTAGATGGCTATGCTCGCGTAGTTTCAAAAGTAACCTATCAAATTCTGAGTTATAAGTTTTCACTTCTATCGGTAGTTCCTATGACTGCCAATTTATATTAAGTACTTTGTTTCCTTATATTTGTAGTAGGTTTACACTTAACCGTCGTCACGACTGATGTTAAGCGACAATGCGGTCTACTACGATATTTAAAATGTGGCATCTACCTGCGTCCCACCACGTAACCTGCAGCTTAAAACCACTTCTTTCAACGAAATAAACTGTAGCCTGTCTTAATCCAGGTTACATACTTTCTACGTATTTAATTTCATCCAAATTTGTTAAGCCATAACAGAAATACGTCGGAACAAACTTACATACGTAAACAAGACACAAACTTTCGTCCTTATAACATTACTGTGGTTTTAACCAGCTATATTGTACTTTTAGACTCAGAATTTACATGCTAATTCAAATTTAGGTAAAGATGAGAAGTTGAGAAGTACGTTTCTTTATCGCGCGTAGGTCTGGGTTAAACCACAGACTCGGCTGATGGTAAGCGATGGTGTGGTCGAAGACAACGCACGCTGACCTCGAGAGTAGTACCTATTCACTCTGACCTTAAAAAGTTCTATATTTCTCAGGGAACAAGGAGGCCGTTAACTTATTCCACTCTGAAGCTGTACGTATGAGGAGAGCTGTACGTACGTTTCAAAATTATTTTTCCCAAATATTAATAACAAGAATTGCGACCACAACTCTGCTATGCAATCCATCGCTTCTTTTTCTCGCTTTATTCCTTGTTCATGCTATTTACATTCTCGCTATCGAGTGAGAACACGCGTGTAATACTCCCAACATTTTCCACCGCGTTAGCACCAAGTATTCAGTGAACACAATTAATTCAGGAAACACTGTTGACATTCAAATTACTTTCGAGCGGCGCGTTTCAGACAATTAACAAAGAAATTAGGAATGTTTCATCGTCTCTCACGCCGTATACCTTTGTTGATGGTCTTGGGTAAATATGAGTTAACAATATCTCAACATAGGTTCCACTTATTGTACCTTAATATATTAATGAAAAGTGTTGTAAGCAAATTACCAACGTTCCGTGGTTTTTTAAGCTTAGTTCCCGTTGTGGTAATTTTCCCGTGATAAAACGCCACCGAAATGCTATTCCAGACTTTATAGAAAGACACTCTTTATTGTACACACCAAAAACAAAAAAAAACACTTATAAAAGAGAAAAAAAAACAATAAAAACTAGATTATATAATCTGTGTTCCAAATTGCAATGAGATGCGTTAAGCCATTCTTACGGGATGGAACAACATCAAACATCCAAACTTTCTCGTTTATAATGTTAAGACAACATATTGGAGAAAATATTTAAAAAATTACATTCAAATCTTGAACTATGAGAAAAGAAATTTTATAGATAGATACCTACATACTTATAAAATCTTCATGATAAAAATGTCTATGTTATGTGGGAAACCGGTGCTAAGACATCTAACTACATCTAACTGAGCTACAGAATCTTGATAAAATTTAGATAATAACCGACTACAAATTAATTTTCACTTTTTCTTACTCTGTCGACGGTATACAGTTTATTGTGCTCTGGATGGACTAAGGGAGATTTATTCCGTTAAATACCTAGGTATTTTTCAGGTCTCTACATTAATTTTCTGAAGCAGATATGGTTATAGATCGTGGATATCCTATTGAATATCCACGCTACACGCTACTATATACATGCTAATAAGCTCTTTATAAAATCAGATTTTAATCTTTAAAAAAAATGTTTCTACAAAAAATTTTGTAATGGAATTGCCTATCCGTTGGTGTAAGTACAAAATCCATGTAGGTAATCATAAAATATTTATTTCAACCATTCAAGAGGTCATACATACAATTAAAAATCACTATTTACTACTTACTATTACTATCTGGGGGCACAGCAGTGCCCCCGCCAAGTCGAGCGCGAAGCAAACACTGGAACACGTACCATACTTTACTGGAACCATTTCTCTGCATTTTCAGGCCCCTATTTGAGAACCTCTGGATAAGACCAGAACGCTGAAATTTTCGTCATCTAGTAAGCTATAATCACATACTTAAAATCCAAAATTTGAAGTCTGTACGTCATTTAGTTCCGAAGTTAAGCAAAAGCAAAGTTTCGCATTTGCGACACTCACTCATGATCATCAAAATAGAACTAGTACTCCTCATATACTCAGAGAGCTAAATTTGGTACAGACTTAGGATTTAATGGCCACATAAAGGGAAAACTATAAAAACTAGGAATATCCAAAATCTGGAGTACCTGGTGTCCCTTATTTGAAAACACAAGAACCCAACCAAACTATTAAAGATCGACATACCAGTACATAATTAAATCGTCTGTCATTGCAAAAATTCAGCATAGTGGGACACATCTTCTAATTTAATCTAGCCTATTGCTTCCCACTACTGGGCGAATGCCTCCCCTTCTGCTTTTAATACGCATATAAATAAAATTAAAGGAAAACTTTTCATTTCGTGTTATGACGCTGTCAGTCGACTTTGTCAGTCGCTGTCGTCGTAGAGTTTATTTGTGTTTGATGTGCATCTAATATAATAAATCAATAAGTCCACGTTTCTACAAAAAGAAGTGAAATCCCCACCAAAAACATCCTGTAAAAAACTAGCCAAGTCTCGATGGAGCTGCATATTTATCTCTAAAAAGTGATGAAATCTAGACAAAGCCGTGCCAAGTCTAAGGTTCCTTACTGCGATTTCTTTATTATTATATTTAATGTTATGTGACTTGGCCGTTGAAGGGTATCAGCGGCTCGCCTACACATAAGTATTATTGAAATTCCTTATTGTTCACACACCATATAGGATACATACAATTTAGGGAAAATAGTAAGACAAAAACAATTATTTAATTGGATAACGGGACACTCACGTATATACGGTCGGTCGCGCGGTGGCTGCCCGTTTGGCACTGAAAATCCAAACGGGCAGCCACCGCGCGTGTGCACTCGCCTTGAAAAAAGCCGCCGGACGCGGCCGAAACTCGAGTCGTATTGACCGACCGTATATACGTGAGTGTCCCGTTATCCAATTAAATATATGTAACAACCACGTTCATTTTAATACAAAACAATTGCCAGGTTATTGAATTAACGTTTTTCAAGTGCCCATTTTCCATCGTCAATGGTAGCGGTTCTGGCGACAGATTGGTGCAATGGTGTCATGAAGCACCTGGTTTTGTACCCTTGTATACTCTTCAACGGCCAAGTCACAAAACATTAAATATAATAATAAAGAAATCGCAGTAAGGAACCTTAGACTTGACACGGCTTTGTCTAGATTTCATTACTTTTTAGAGATAAATATTGAACTCCATCGAGACTTGGCTAGTTTTTTACAGAATGTTTTTGGTGGGATTACTATTACTATCTATTACTATTTAACATTTCTATATTATCTAAAAAAAAAATTAGTAATGGCGGTTTTTCGAGTAGATGCATGATAATTACAATTATTTCTATTTTTAACCCCTGACCAAAAAAGGGGTGTTATAAGTTTGACGTCGATGTCTGTCTTACATATTTCTTCACAACCTACCTCAATGTGGGTATCAAATAAAAGGGCTTGACTAGTAAAATACTATATACTATTAAAAAATTCAAATCCAAGATGGCCGCCACCACAAACGAGTGAATTATATTATTTTTTTCACTACTTCCTCAATATGGGTATCAAACGAAAGGGCTTGACTAGTAGAATACATTGCACTATGATAAATTTCACACGGTACGGCAGATTGTACAGAAGACAAAAAAGTACCATCGGCCTCTTTGCTTAGCGTTTGTGGACTATGAAAAGGCGTTTGACTCGGTCGAAACTTGGGCTGTTCTAGAATCCTTACAGCGATGCCAAGTCGATTGGCGATACATCGAGGTGATGAGATGTTTGTACGACGCCGCTACGATGACGGTCCAAATTCAAGACCAGCAGTCGAAGCATATTCCTCTGCAGCGAGGCGTGAGACAAGGGGACGTAATTTCCCCGAAATTGTTCTCAAACGCACTAGAGGATATGTTTAAGACTCTGGATTGGGTTGGACATGGCATTAACATCAATGGCGAGTACATCTTTCATCTACGATTTGCCGACGACATTGTTATCATGGCAGAGTCGCTGGAGGACTTGCAGTGTCTGTTGGACAGCCTGGCTGCTGTGAGGCTATGAGAAGAAACCAGTTGGGCTGGGCAGCATTTGGAAAACTTCGTCGAGTTTTCTCGTCACCCATCCCACAAAGTCTCAAGACAAAAATGTATAACCAGTGCGTCTTACTCGTTATGACCTACGGTGCTGAAACGTGGACACTGACAGTGAAAATGGTCCGTAAGCTCAAAGTCGCTCAGCGAGCTATGGAAAGGGATATGCTTGGGGTTTCTCTGAGGGATTCCATCCGGAACGAAGTAATTCATCAGAGAACTAGAGTCACCGACATAGCTCAGCGTATTAGCAAACTGAAGTGGCAGTGGGTCGGTCACATCTGTCGCAGACCCGATAGCCGCTGGGGCAGACGGGTTCTGGAGTGGAGACCGCGAATCGGCAAACGTAGTGTAAGACGTCCTGAGACTAGATGGAGTGACGATATTCGAAAGGCAGCTGGTGGCGATTGGAGAAGTAAGACCGAGGACCGGGCTGAGTGGCGTATCATAGTAGGGGAGGCCTATGTCCAGCAGTGGACGAATATAGGCTGTTGATGATGATAAATTTCAAATCCAAGATGGCCGCTTCCGCAAAATGGCGAAACACATGTCTTTTTTCACAACTCCCTTAATATGGGTATCAAATGAAAGGGTTTGACTAGTAGAATGTTGTACAGATAACAAATCTGAGGTAGTCGGGGGTTAATCAAAATTTTTAATTTTGTGCTTGTTATGGATTCGTTGTGACGAGATTATTCAACCAATAAATTAATTAACATAAAAAAGAAACTACCGTTTTACAACCAAGAAATTGTAGAAATTTAATGTATTTTTTACCAGTTGATATTTGTTTTAGCTCTGAAAACTGGACAAAACACTCGTTTGCTGGGGGACGCACCTTAAATAGTTTTTAGGTACAAACCCTGACAAGTGCTAATTGTAATAATTTATATGAATTGCGCGTCTGCTTTGAGCACCCGTATCTACTGGACTGAACAACTACTTGCATCGTCGATCTGTGTGGATCGTCCTCTTTCCTAAAATACGAAGTCGAGGTGAATAATGACTAGTACATGCGTCATACTCGTGAACATAAACTGTTCTTTGCAATAAATTGTTTGTTTCTAATAATAAAAAAGCCCGGACCTAGGCATTCGTGGGGTGTAATGTTCGTCTTTAAAAAAAAGTTTTTCAACACACTTGCTCATAAGGTGGCTCTAATTTTATCGCAGTCAGGCAGACAGACACCTATTAATCAAACTGTGACTTTTTCATGACTATTACTCACTAATGAGTTATAGAGATTTTTTATCTTGGTTGAATTTATTTGTTCTTTAAAAAAAATTGATACAAAAAAGATCGCGTTCAATAGAACAAATGAACTAATGTACATATTGCTTCATGCAACTTCCTATATAAATAGATAAATTCAACTTGTATGCGTTTAAAAATAGAACTTTCACTGAAATTTATCTTCTTTGTAATAAAGAAAACTATAAATTCCACTTTTTGTACGTGGCTAAAACGCTATCCGCAGATAGACAAAAAAACCTTTTTTTTAGTCTGTGGCTGGTAGCCATTGTTAGTTGCGCGTGCCTTTTATGACAACTGATTATTTTTTCGCGCCATAACGAAACATTACTATGTTCCGGTTTGAAGGGCAATGTTTCCAGAGAAATTACAGGGCTTAGAGATATAAGATCTTAGATCTCTGGGTGACGAGCGCAGTGCAGTGCTAGGTAATGATTTGGACTCTTCATGTTACAATAGTTGCGTGTCACTGTTATGTGTCAGGCATGTTGCTTACCATCAGGCACATGTCCTGATCGTCTCGTCACTCTTTATTAAAAAAAAAAAAAAAAACTCGTTTTCATTGTTGATTTTTTTTTTATTATTATTTTATTCACAAGTGTGTTGATAAACGTCGTATGACACACGTGTGTATTGATGATCAGCGTCCTCGGGTATCTTGAGACGCCTTAAAATCTACTATAATGTGTACCACATGGTTGCTTTTTATCAAATACATTTCGGTGAGTGTGCATCTGACTTACATGATATAATCATCAATCATAATCCTTTTTTATCAGACTGCTCGTAGCCCGAAACATGTCACATCGTATCATGATTGACGTCCAAAGACTAAAACGATTTGACTCCACTTTTGTAATAAGGACCTCTGGGCAGTAGAACGCGTTGCTTGAATAGATTTTTCCCGACAGTTATACTCATAATCATGAATCATCCGATTCATAATCTCAAAAAATTCTAGGAAGTTGTCTGTTTTTTCACGATGTCTGCATTTGCCGTTAAAGCCAATGCTGATAACAAACTTGTTGGTACACCTTCATTTGTAAAAAATACTCAGAAGTGCAGGCGGAATCCGAAGCTACGACCACGCACAGGATTTTGAATAGGCCGTTTTAGGCACTTGACCATCACAGCACGTTTTAGGTATTTAAGTATTTAATGACATGAAAAGCGTGAAAAAGCTATATTGTTTCGATATTCTAGTAATGCCTCATCCTATTTATTAACTTCTACCACAAGTAACATAAAAATATTGATGTAACACCCAAATTAACAACACCAGCCTTAAATTAGGAGAGTAGCCTCACCGAATCATTAGGTTAATTTATATTTATGGTGTCAACGCGGCATTTACTGTAAATATACAAGTTCTCTGAATGAGCAACGGCTTTGAAGGAAAAACATATTCGGCCAGGCCTCCATTTGAAATTCAAATTTGCTTTAACTCGGTGAACTTTTGAATGAATTTTGTGATTCAAAGATATAAGACTCAGCTGTCCCTCTGGGGTTGAATAAAACATTTTTGGGGCATTCCGAATAAAATTACGCTCATGTGAAACATTACTGCGGCTTTTTCAGTCGGAGAAAAATGTCTAACAATTTTATGAAAATTGTGATGAATCAGCATGAAATTTAATAAATGCTTGGATCGTGAGAGTGATACCATTTGTTTAGTCTATGTGCTGACTAATGAGCCCATGTTTTGACAGGTAGATTAGGAAGCCTAGTCCTAGTATGTAGTCTTAGTTGTATGAAATTTCATCAATGTTCAGTTGCAAACTTCGTCAGTTTTAGTTTAAATAAATTATTGCACAATTTTAGTATGAAAATAGTACATTATTACCGTGTTTGCGTATGTATTTTGTTTCAATTTCTATTAATAATGTTCACCATCACGGCTGCTGACTAATTGCTGACTTAATAACATAATACAACAACAACATAATACGATTACGCCAAATTATCAAAAAATGCGTTTTACAAAATAACCATCTGCACTAAATGTTCTGAAATTAATGATAATTTGGGATCCTTATTGCCCATTTACTGCAGCTAGAGTTCGGGAATGTCGTCAAATGCTGCCCAATTAGAGAGAGCTCGCACGAAGACACCGTGGCAATCATTGCTATAATTATCTCACTTGCATTTGGAACTCCATCGTTTAGTCAATTTTACTTAACCAATTTAACTTAAATTGTTAATGTGTCTAGCATGTGGTTCTATTTGGAGTGAACAACCCTACTTACACTTGTACACTCCTGAATATAAATAGAATATTTAGCATCTAAAATTGTATAGTAGTTTATTTGTGTGTTGATTTGACGTGATAAGTTCTTGATTTTATATGCAAAACCTGGCTATAAATGGTGTAGAGGCAACCTTTCCCAAAGTGGCGATAATGCCCCCTTGTGGGCGCTGCCGCTGCAGGCGTAAAAGCCGTAAAAGGTAAGAGACCCAGAAAAAAAGGGGGCGTTGTATAGAGGCTTGAAGTCCGTACTACCTACTGGGCTCAGGTCTCAAGTTAACACTTGAGGGTTAAAGTAAAAGTCTCGTTTAGAATGAATGTTTACGCTCCGCTAATATAGTTCACGATAATTAATTAATTTAAGTTGAAATATTATAGTGGTTTTTAAGCATGTAAAAAAATAGGGGACGCAAAAAAATAATTTAATCTCAAAGTGGGAAGCAGACAAAATAAGTTTGGGAGCCCCTGGTGTAAAGTGACAAGACTTATAAGATATGCACCTGATAGTAAACAACACGCCTCCACATTAAAGCTAAGTGCCACGTTACTATTTGAACTTGAAGAGTCCGAACACCCGCTACATAACGCTCCGTTGCGCTCGTCATCCAGAGATTTATGGTGATGTATCTCTTATGATATATCCCTTGTAATTGCTTCAACTTTACTCTTCAAACTGGAACAAATTAATATTAGCACACTACTGCTTGGTGGTTGGATAACTGGCAAAGGTGTACTTTACAGACTCTGTAAAGAATCCTACCACTACAGTAAAAACGCCTACTGATGCCACGAAACTTGGCAATACAACAAACACGAGTTCAACTGGTAATTGAAAAATCAACGTTAACTTTTCGTTTCTCAGTCGGTCAGGTTTCATCACAAAAACACATTTTCCGTTTCCTCAAATATCTTTACGGCTGACTAGGCAACCATAACCTTAAAAGAGGCGCTCCAATGCCACGACGTTTTATCGCCAGGATCTTTTATCGTCAGGTAAAGTGTCGTCGGCAATAAACTCAGCATATCGGCGTTCACCTGCCGGCGCACTTACCCAAAACCAAAGACGGACTAAGTGGCACAAGTAGGAGTGACAGACGGATACACCGTATTGACACATCAAAAGAGTAGACAAAAAGAATTAAATCCTTAATTCTTTTTTCTACATTTAAACCTAGTGCAATAAGATGGCAGTCTTCCAAGCAACCTTAAGATGGAAAATAATGTGAGGATAAGTCACACAGGACAGACAGGAGGAGAAGACAGCACTGGACAACGAGTACAATAACAGTGTCTATATCTAGACACTGACGTGGTATCCCACGTCCCTAAAAAATTGGTGTGAGTGCTACAATAGATAAAACCATTAATATTTCTAATACGAAAGTTTGGGTGTTTAGATGTTTGTTACTCAATCACGTCGGAACATCAAAACGGATCGGATTGAAATTTGTAACATAATTAGATTATTGGCTGGAATAACACAAAGGCTACTTTTTATCATTATGTGCCAGCAGTTGTACCTGCGCAGTTGGCATTCCCGTTATTTCCCCAGTGTTCAAAATTCCAGCCGAATCCGTTTAAACGTTCCGACATGATTGAGCAACATACATCGAAACATTTACATTTATCTCTATAATATTAGTAGGATTAGGTTTGAATGGCAGAACAATGGTATGCTGAGGAAGCTTACCTTAGATAAACAACACTTGCATTTTTATATTGGGAGTGACAGCTGATCAAATCTCATTTAATATTTGTGTAGGTACAATCAATTTCGTGTCCCACTGCTGAACTTGGATCTGCCTTTAATTTAGATACAAAGCCATAACACCCATTAGTCAATTCTCAGAACAAGTTTCCTCGCGGAAGTTTAATTCGCCATTCAAATGTGAGGCAAATACAAATTTGAACACAATGTAGCATATATTTATTTATACATATAGGACAATTCACTTTTGATCAATTTTGATATTTATGATTTATAGAAATACTGATATAGATTTTCCTTGCTTTGGAATACCACGCAGTTCCTATAGCATGTGCAATAGGTACCAATATGCAAGACATCAGCGACGGTGACCACCACCCGGGGCTCTACCGCCGAACGAAAAATGTCTTAGCTTTGATATTTCTCTCTCTTTTCTTTCCGCTTGAAATGATAGAGACCGCAATAGCAAAGCGAAAGCCGATTTAGTTAGGCTTCTAAATGTTTTCTTCTTACCATATAATTGTGAGCAAAACTAAAATTGGGCAGGGCGAAACAATTGCGACCTTTTCAGTCTTCAAATACAAAACTAACTTTTATGTGTAGCTATCTTTTCATCAGTTATTTTGTTTTTGGCCCTGATCCTACGATCTCAGTCCGTCCCTGCCCAAACCTCGTATTTATACGATTTTGGTTTACAATTTCTGCGGTATTTTGCGTTTTATGTTCGAGGGAAGTGGAAATGAATTGTGCAGTGTTTGTGTAATGGAGAATCGATTTGTGTTCGTATTAGTTTCCGTCCATCTTGATGTTACATTAGTTTCCGTCAATCTTGATGTTAGTACCTACATGAATGTGCTACATAGTTTATATTATTACGTTTGGAAAAAAAAATTATACACGTATATCGTTTAAAAATATAGCTGTAATGTGGTGCGAATCAAATAGTTTATCGTAGTTTCCGCCTGAATCTTCTACGCGGATAAATTATTATCTAATAAAATGAATTAAAAAGTGATTATTCAATGAAAATAGGCTTTACCTACTCAATAAAATTAAAAATGCAATGTTAATATTATGAATCATTATCACCACCGAACTAATAACTCACAAGATTGATTAACTGTTGGATCATTATTTATTATTAAGGAACAATATGGGAAAACAATAAGACTTGATAGAAATTAAGGTGAAGTAACCATCCAAAATAGTACGTACTTTACCGAAAGCATTATTTCAGGCCCAATAATCCTAATAGAGGCAAAGGAACAATACTCTACCCTAACAACAAAGCCGCATTGATTGCTTACGCAGCATCGTGTTGCCAACGGAGATGGCCATTACATTGAGAGCTTATTGATTCAGTCGATCGACAACACGCCGACAATGTAATAATTGATTAAATGAGATTTCTAGTTCTTCAGTCATTCCATTAGAAGCAATTTGGAGAAACGTGAGACTACATGGAGTGGCGATATACAGTAGGTGGTAGTTTGAGAAGAAACAGTCGATTGAGTTGAGTAATGTACTCATACGGACAGTACCGACGTACAGACAAAAATATCCAAACAACCCACCAATCACGAACAGTCGATGTACCTACATTATATATACCTACGTATTTCTAAATTATTGCTGTATATCATAAGTCCTGTAATTAAGCAGTAAATGGATGTGTAGAAACTGAAAAAACTAATTTTGTCATTTAGATAAATAATATTTACCTATAAATCGGACTTTCGTTTATTATAGTATTTTATATTTCGTATTGTTATATTACTATCATACTCGTAATATAACAATTTGGCTCGTTCTTTAAAATGTATATCTAGCGGTTCCGACCGACGTTGTCCTGTACGTCTTGATTAAACATAAATCAAATTCACTTGAAGACACGCAAAAGTTTTCGTTAAAATCAAACCAGCAGTTTAGAACGTGTGTGTTCACTACACACACTCGCATAGACGATTTATACAGAGAAATAATAAACAATCTGATGTTGTGAATCACCTACGAACTCTGTGTGTTTAATATAATTGTTATGTGGTTATGCCTAATATATATACATACGTGATGTTGTGACTCGTTACACTCCGCTTGAATAGTTCGAAATTTAGTTAATAATTTCGTTATCCGACAGTTAACGAATACTGACTAAACTAATGTGAAAACTAACAATTATTCACGACTGAAATTTAAAGTGAAAACATACAACGTTCATATAATTTTTTTTAATATGTGGTATTTTTGTAATAATCCATAACTTTACTTTATTGTTTCATATTTTATTGATAATTTGATTGATAACTATAATTATTAATGTATTTAATGGTAATTACTGTAAGTAATGTAAATTATTTTATGACGTGTAATTTAATGTTTGTTACCAATAAAAAAATCTGAATCTGAATCTGAATCTGAATCAAAATTTATTCCATTTCACAAAACAGTCCTTAAATTTTCGTTATATTGAATTTGTTTGAAAACGATTTATTCTATCGAAACTAACACAAATATTTTTTTAAGTAAAACTGTCTGTGGTCTGGTTCTTAATAGGTAGGTAAACAGCTTCAATTCTAGGTCATATCTGTTTATAAGAGTATACGTCTGTAAGCGTGTATATTCGTTCCAGTAGGTCTAACTCCTAACTCTATAACCGCTGAAACGATGTGAGTGAAATTAAATATGTAAAATAATAAATACGTAAATCTCATTTTCCTTTCACAATTTCATGATATACCTGCCTGCATTTACAAAAATGTTAATTTTATCCTGTTAAAGTTAGTGATTCTCGTAGGATACTTAATGTACCTAATGATAAATTTTTGTGTTTCGTAGGTAGATATTTGGCGAAAATAAATTACCTTGAAAAACTGTTAAGCTACAAGTTACATTGCGTCTCGTCATCTTAAAAAACACATCCAAATTGGTCAATTAGGTGGAAAAATACCCAGTGACATTCAGCTTTGACGTACCAGAATTATTGAAGGGTTGCGAGACAGAATTAATAAGTGTTAAACACAAAAATTTCACCCGACTACCAACGTAACTACGTCGAAATAAGAGAGAATAATAAATCAACTTTTCCTCCGTTTTGTGAGAAATTGCCTCATAATTGCGTTTGAGGCAACCCTGGTTGTTTTGTGATAATTATATTTCCGTGGCGTCGTTAGCTGCGACAACCGATGAAGTTTATCGATAATAGATTTAGTTAGGTTCGACACGATATCTTTTATTTTATTACTTTAGTAAGTCTGGCCCACGAGGAGAGTTAAAATTTAAAAAAGTTAGTAGTCACAGAAACTGCCGATAGAACGATAGAAGTGAAAACTTATAACTCAGAATTGGATAAATTACCTACTTTGGAAACTACGCGGGTGAAACCGGAGGGCGTGGCCATGTGCATGGCATTACCCATTATAGCATTTCTAGATGGCCAGTAGTCATGTCCAGAAATTACCCGAAGATTTCTTATAATTCCCGAGCGTGACGCTAGAACTCAATTCACAGCCCACGAAAAATCTATCTCAGCGCGCCAAAAGAAGTTTTCACTTCAAAAGCTTTGTGTTTGCCCGCCAATCGCCTGATGTTATGTGGTCTACGATGGAACATATTCACTTTACATATAAACCATACTTCACTTTAATTAAAGATTAAATCCATTCCACTCAAGCATTCCACAGTTTGGGTTCCAAACTTCCTAAAGGAAGTTTACTGAACGCCATCTCTAAGGATGGCATTGACGTCAAAGTTCAGTGAGTCGAACATATTCTCTGTCTCTCTCTTCGCTTTCACTCTGTTTCTCTCTATCCAATATCCTGTCTCTCTCACTGGGGTTGGTAACCACTAACTCGTACATTAGGTATGTAGGTCTTACCATTTTAAGATTGCAAGCTTTTCAGTGCGCTGATAACAAACCCTAGTCCGCTAGACTAGGATTTATTTATTAAAGTTGGAAATGTGAAAAATAAAGTTCTGACAGTATTCCATAAATCTGAAAATTTGATTTTAATTCAGCGACTCTATTGTCATTGAGTAATTGGAACGTAACAAAAGCATCTCCCTCATTTTACCGCACTCAGGTATTAATATAGCTAAATTAAATTAGGTCATAATAACGTAGTTAATTAATGGAAAATCAAACAAATTCAGTCATTTGTAACGATTCCTCAATTAGTTCGATAATTACTCGTAGAATCGTTCAACCCATGAATTTAGTTAGAAGAGGTTTTCAATCTGAGGTTAGAAAGATAGAATACTGGGAGAAAAAAAAATTAGTTTATCTATACTAATATTATAAAGTTGAAGAGTTTGTTTGTTTGTTTGTTTGAACGCTAGGATCTCGGAAAGTACTGGTCCGAATTGAAAGATTCTTTTTCTATTGGATAGTCCATTTATCGAGGAAGGCTTTAAGCTATAGAAAAAAACTCTACTATTAATTGAAGCGGAGCATGAAACAAGAATGTAACAAAATCGGGAAAAAATATTCCCCTTTTGAGAGTTTTCGTACGTTTCGTGCTTTGACATGACACATGACAGCATGTGTCAAAGATTGCGTCATTGAATTTCAGTAATCTGTGCATTGAATATAAACCTTTGCTAATTTTTTTTTTCTAAATCTGAGTTGGTACGACCAATTTCCGACAGGTGGCGTAGCAGGTAGCTGAAGAGGTTTTTTGTTTGAAATCGATATTCTCAGGAATGAGTGAACCGATTTCAGTCATTCTTTCACCGTTAGATTTGTACGGGATCCCGATGAGTGCTATATAATATACCACGGGCGAAGCCGGGGCGGGCATCTAGTTTTAAATAAACTAAAAAAAATATCACAAATTACACGCTAGACTATACAAATTTAGTACCTATATTGGTCCATTCCGAATCTCTGTTCTAGTTTTGTAAACAAAACCGACATAAGTCTGTATTATCTGAGAAATAGAGTAGGTAAGTACCTCGATCAGGAATTAGAGATCGAATATACTAGGTACACATTCAATTTATGAGATGGATCAACAAAAACTGTTCTGTAAAACTTCGAAACTGTTCTGTACCTTTGCAATGACTGTTCTGTATTTTAATAAGTTAATTTCATCGTTCGGATTTTTGCTGTGTAAACGAATGTTTAAAAAATGTGACTCATGCTTAACAACTCCGCTATACACAACGCTATACATTTCCATAACACCAAAGATGCCTTTGCAGTTCTTCCTATAGATCCATAGTATGAACCACTATTTCTATATTTTACTGTTAACATAAGGAATGTGAGAATAGATTCAATTAAAACCTTCTTGATGGTAAAAAGCGACCACATACTTCTTGTTGCAAATTTTAATCAATTCAACTTTTCGAAAGTGACGACTTTCTACCACAGATCATCGTCATCATCATCATAGGCATGTGTTTCTCCACTGCTGGACATAGGCCTATCGTATATTAAGGCATTTAGCCTGATCCTCGGTCTTACGTCTCCAACTACCAGCAGCCGTCATTTGTATATCATCACTCCATCTAGTCTCAGGGCGTCCTACATTACATTTGCCGATTCGCGGTCTCCACAGGTAATAGTTATTTGTTATACAAGAGTGCAAAGTTGTTTTTTTACCGCGTGCTCAATTTTGATGACCGAGCAAGCTCAGGATTCTAAAATTGAATCACGAGCGCAGCGAGTGATTTAAAATTAGAATCCTGAGCGTAGCAAGGGAATCAAAAGAGCACAAGGTGAAAAATCTTTGCACTCGAGTGCAACACGTAATTTTTTATTCCACCTCAGCGAGGAAATAACTAAATGCAAATTTTTAAATGTTTTCGCGCTTAGCAAATTAAAAAAAAGTAAGTACTCCAAGGAGGTTCCGAGTCTGAGTTTTTAACATATTAAAAAAAAATGATGCATTCGGCACCAAGGAGGTAGAAATAAATAGGTTGAATTGAATTATGTTTTGAATTCAAAACCTCAGTCCACATGATGTTCTAAATTCAAATTTACTTTAACCTCTAGAACAGGGGTCGGCAAGTAGTTTTAGGCGGGGTCCGGATGAAGTGCAGTAATTTTTACGAGGTCCAGAACAAAACTAGTGGTAATAATTGCTTACACAGCCCACTTAATGTTCCTACTGCTGAACCTCGGGGTCGGGGCCTTCTCTCGCAAGGAGAGAGTCAAAACCATAATCCACCACGCTGACCCACTGTGGACTGGTGGATGACACGTAACTTCGAAAGATTCTAGGTACATGTCGGTTTCCTCACTATGTTTTTCTTCACCGTTTTAAGTTAGCGGCATTACGAACATGACTTCGAAAAGACAGTGGTGCGCGTGGTTTTCAAGCCAGGGTCTCCGGATCGGCTGTCGCCATTCTCCCGATTAGACCAGCCGTATCTTGCTTGGGTGATATTTAAGTGCTATTTATTTATTGTACGATATCAAACTCAACTTGTAATTTAAAAAAACACAAGACCTAAAATCAATGCGACAAATTACACCGATCCTCTTGAGCCAGCTCTTTATAGTTTGGTCCTCGAGAAGAATAGCAAATTGGACATGTGTCTTCTACGAGTAATTGGGTGTCGGTTAATCTCGAAAGATATATTTTTATTTAATTTGAGAAAAATGACCCACTTACGTAAGTCGAACCAAACATAGTAGCCATATTTGTAACTAGTTTTTTGCAATTTCCATTTATGTGTTTGGCCCAAAATTCTTCGGTAGATATAGTTTTATACATTTGCAAAGATACATCTTCTTGAATATCAATAATTTCCAATTTAAATATTCCACAGACTCCACAGACTCCGGGGTCCGTGATCTTTGTCATATCAATTGTCTTTTATTACACATTTCTTGAATAAGGAGAAGAAGGGGAAAATAGGGGGGGGAGTTGGGTGCATTTAAAATCTAATTTTAGTGCTCGTCTGTAGAGCGTATCACTACCGGTTGGGATTCCGCTAGTATTCGACTCAATATCGAGTGTTTGCCTAATTGTCATTTGCCTAAGCCACCACCTCCCGGCCCAAAGCCTCCACAACGGCCGCATTTCTGTCCCTGATGGCCATCTGTAGGTTGAAATCACGGATGGTCTTCGGTGATGCAGCCAACGCTCGCCGCACAAACAGGCCGGTGGCGTCGTCGGTGTCGTCAGCGTAGTATGTGAAGGTCCCCGTGTGCCGTGAGATTGCAACAACTGCATGGGAGACGCTTTCGTGCAGCTTCATGTTTGCCTTGGTTTTGTTTCCGATTTCGGTAATCGGAAACAAAACCAAGGCTATACTAACTAAACAAAACTAAGGCTCGTATGCTAGTCCTTGAGTTTTATGGATGGTAAGAATGCGTGATCCCTGATCCGGTGCTTGACCCATAACCCTGGTTTGTCAGGGTCTCCTTCTCCCCCCCCTTGAATATGTACTAAAAAGAGGGTGTTTGGGTGTTGGGTATTTGCGCTCCCTTATACCTTCTCTGCTCTAGTTCAATTATTTCTATTTGAAGTGAAGCCTTTGACAATTTCAACAATTTGACAGTGTGTTAGCCATAATGGGTCCAAAATAGTTCATGAGAGCTTCGTCCACCATAAAGCAACTGAAACTGAAGACGTTCCGAAACCATTTACCAGAGCAGAAGCCATGGTTCGCACTCTGGTTTTAATCATGTTTCCGATACGGTGCAATAATTCTTTCCACATCCTGGAACTCCGTTGACCGACTACAGTCGGTCAACGGTATCTCCCAGTTTTCCTAACCAGATATGACGTTTGTGTCTTGTCTTGATTTGTCTTGATGGTCTTGGCCATCTCTAGGATTTTATCGTCCAGCATAATGTTGGTGAATCGGGCAGTGACTACAATTGGGTCGTTTGGAGGTGTCGCATAAACAGGTTTTCCCATGCGCTCCATCTCTTTTTTTGCTCAGTGTTACAAAGCCATTTTCTGCACTCTTCCCTTTTCCCTTGATGACCCGGGAAGTGACATTATTGTAAATGACTGCTTCAGTCTCCTCGAGTTTTGCCTTTAAGAAGTTTTCACTTCCTAGCTTACTTTACAATTACTTCATAGGACTGGATAATGTTTTCGCAGATCTTGAGATGACTTGTCTTGTCGCTGCCAGCGGGGCTATAAATTCGAAGAAGACATAAAGTGCGTGACTCCGTGGCTCCGCCGTTGGGTGACGGCTCTTTCCGCGGCTGTCCTCTGCTGGGCTCTTTCAGAGCCGGTTTGGGTGGTCGAACTAGGAACAGGTGTCCCCATATGTCAGTGCATTTGTTTGATCGTGCAAAGGGGTCTGAGGAAACTCAGATTTTTCCCCTATCTTCGTATATGTATTATACTCTTTGTTGTATGTATTAGTATATTCTTATGTTCGTATTTATGTATTAGGATGTAAAGTTATTATGTAAGTAATAATGTTAATGTATTATTTGGTATTTTCGTTTTTATAACTACTTTATCTTTAATTGTAGATGTACATATTATAAGTATCAACCACTCCTTTTTTTGTACTTCCTCTCCTCCATATTCTCAAATCTCTCATTCCATTCTATGGTTGCCTAGAAGAGATCGCTTTTAGTGATAAGGTCGCCAATTGCTAATTTATTTTGTTTTGTTTTAATTGTCTTTTGTTTATTACTAAATTAAGTGCAATAAAGAGTTAATCTATCTATATATCTATATGACAACCTCATGATGTTCACCAGTACTTCTGCTCAGATGTGCAAGCAGCGCTCTTGCGTGAATGCAAGGCGTCCGACCTTTCAAGTACTCTATTAATGCAATCGTTTTGTGTTTCGATCGCAACTTCGCAGCGAAATCGGTGGCCGTCTACCTCGCACACATTACGTCGTAGGTTTCCCCTCTTCATTGTGACTTCATTGCGGTACTGCCATTGAGCAGGCAAGACAATCCAGGTGACAAACGGGCTCGTTTCCGTTCCCAGACGAAGCAAAAGCTTATTCCCAATCTTTCTTTGCTTTACATGAAGAGAGCCACTCTGCGGATACGGTTCTCTGCCTCTCTTCGGTCTGCGTTCTCAAGTAGCTATTGGACTGAGATTCTCTTCGAGGAGCCTTGGGCGATCTTGGGCGAGGACCGCATTCCACGTTCGTGTCCACGGACAGCGAGCCAGCGTGTGGTGGCGAAGAGGAGCGTGTATTTGAAAGTGTGGAGTTTCTCTTAGCCGCTTTGCGGAAAATATTTAATAGAAACATAATTTATTTACTAAGGTATATTCTATGTGGCAAAAAAATATTATTTAAATTAATAAAGGTACAGTGCACCTTAAAATGTATACTTGGCTTACAATACAATACAATATTTTTTTATTGGCGGTCCGAGGTTCGACCCTTCGCGGTCCGGATACGGACCGCGGTCCGCCTGTTGCTGACCCTTGCTCTAGAAGGTAAAAACGACTTTTGCGCCCTGATATTGAGGAGCAAAAGTACTCTTTCCGAGCTGGTGGGATGAAAAAACTTTTATTTATACTAAGAAAAGCAAACTCTCTCACAAAGCCACTATTTCCTATCATTTTCATATTAATTTGTATGGTGTACGCACTATAGGAGACGCCCGAGCTTCGTAACACATCTTATCTATTGATAATAATTATTTTATAATGAAATAAATATTTTCGTCACAACCTCAAAATTTTCTACATTAAACATTCTTTATCTTCGGAGACCTTGTTGAACGCGTTTTCTAAACCAAGCACTCAGAAAGGTTTTTGAAAACGTACAAGTAACGTTAAAGTTTCAAAACCATACGGCTCAAATATGTAACAGTTTCCGGGTTTTACGTATTTGCCTTGTTTGAGTCGCTCAGCAAAATTAAATTAGACGCTGCCGTCGACGAGACACATAGTAACGCTGGCTACTGTGTCTCTAGAAGACGTGATGTCAGGTATTTTATCATTGACACGCGCAAGTATGATCTCTGGAAACATTGTCATTCAAACCGGAACACAGCAATACTACTTGGCGGTAGAATAACTACCTAATTTGTCCTACGGCCCAGGCGCACTCTGTAAAAACTACCACTACTAATTTTAAAAAAGGCTACCAAAAGGCTGCCGATATTGACAGCTGTTACCAAAACTCCTATTCCACACACAGACACAGCAAAAAAACTAGAATGATCTACGATACTAGGACAGGTATCAAAGAAGTTATTATCTTCCGAGACAGCAGATCGGACGATGGCTATATAACCGTGATAATGTTTAAAATGACAAATATTTACGGAAATGCACCAAGTAAATTTACTACTGAAAATGAAATGAAATGAAAATTTATTTTCGTTAACAAACGTTGCTTATCAATATGATCAATGTCTTAAACAATAATTTCAGTCCAGATGGAGAAGCATTGTCACCCAAGCTAGGAGTTAACCTGTGTGATGGCGTGGCAATACCCTCCGCCGGAAGAGATTATAAGTTACTAGCGGCCCGCCCCGGCTTCGCCCGTGGTACATATATATAACCTACATCATTCAAGGATTACGTACATATGAAAGAACGGTGAATGATTTTTTTAAATCGGTCCGATAGTTCCCGAGATTACCGTGTACTAACTATATATATGCTATAGACTACTTTTGATCCCCAAATTATCGTGCTGTTTACTGGGTCAGAAGTGACACCTGTAGACAACTGGCGGGGATGACTAATTAAATGACGATTGATCAGTTTTCGACCGGAGAGGAAAAAATGATTAAATTACTAAAATGGCTATTAAAAAATAAGGGTTGATCGTAGAATGGTAAAAATTGAGCATTGTATGTATTTTTGTATGTTGTATCATAAAATAAAAGAAATTAAAAATTTTGTCTAAAAAATAAAATAAAAAATTTAGGGGTGGACTACCCCTAACATTTAGGGGGATGAAAAATAGATGTTGGCCGATTCTCATAGATACCGGATAAGTACAAAAAAATTCATCAAAATCGGTCAAGCCGTTTCGGAGGAGTATGGCAACAAAAACTGTGACACGAGAATTTTATATATTAGATTATAAGATTATTAATTATTATAAGTGCTGCGCTTGAAATATGACGAACTCCTAGACCTCCCCAACCTTATGGGTATTGAAGCTTGTAATTTTTACATCCTATCACGTCTCAACGCCGGTATTAGGTTCTTGTATTTAATTTAATAACCTGCGTACCCAAAAACACCGATCTTCAACTTCCATCGTTGATATGCAGCAAAGAAAATTATAGTTGTAGGACTCTGCATGGGAATTTAAGAATTTACCACACCTTTGCCAGTTATTTTACTGGTGAGAAGTAATATGCAAACATTATTATGGTCCAGTTTGAAACAAAATATTTTGAGTGAAATTACTGTGTAGTCAAATCAGTTCATATCTCTGGGCTCTGGGAAACTAACACAGTACAGTGTGAGCCAGTGATTTTAACTCTTCATGTTCAGATATCCTGACAGTGTGCTGTTATTGCTTACTATCAAGCACACGCTAAATTCGTCCCGTCACTATATTGTAAAAAAAACAGTGTATGAGTGTTGAATATATATTTTGTTTTTGATTATCAAAAATATGTCTTGTTCTTTTGGGGTAGGAAGTATGGTACGACGGTAATGTAACCAACAGTACCTTGATTTACGAACTACGTACCACACTAATATGGAATTAGCTTCAAAAGATCCGGCTGAAGATAAATTAGCGATGGGAATCCGGTAATTACGACCGGTCCGGCTGGGCTTAACTAACGGCCGGAGAAAAGCCACTGTCTCACCGACAACGATGAACCTGAAGCGATTAGAGCGACGGATCGATCACCACACTGAAAATGTTTTAACATTTATTTTTATAGAACGCATACTGAATATGGATTAGTCCGCAATGCATAAGCAGCCAATTTTATGTTCTCCTTGTACTCCTGACTCTTGAGTATCGAGAGTCCATCGCGCTGCAGGTTGTCAGATAACATACATTATTATGTGGGGCTCGATAACCAGTTTAAAAGTAAAACAATATTTAGAGTCAGCTAATAAACCTTTGGATAGAATGGGTTCACATCATTACTGGCAAGTACAACTATAACCTACTATTATTTTATAACGGTTTAGAGAAGCAAACTCAATACAATTATGGTATTTTACGGTACTATTTTATGGTACTTTTCTGTGTTGCGGTACATACTTTTACGGGTTTTTTTGTTGTATACAAGTAGGTACCGTCCCGCGGGATTGCCCGCGAAGTTCCTATTCATTCCCGTTCTTTAAATATCTATATGTGTAATCAGTGCCGGTTTTAGCAGTACCAGCGCCTTGGGCGAATTTCTTCTTTCACTTAACCTATCAATGAGCGAGGCTTGGTTGCCGACTAGACACAAAGGGGCGCCTGAGCTTGCGGCGCGGCGCCCTTTTACATTCGGCGCCCTGGGTGGACGCCCTACCCCGCCCTACCCTAACGCCGGTACTGCGTGTAATATTAGTAGGATAGTTACGGGACGAGCACGCTCACCCATAACAGCACAATCCCACGTAGCCATTTAAATAAGCATGAAGAGGCCAAATCAACTGCCTGCACTCCCGGCGTGTTAAATCACCAAGAGAGCATCACTCATCAAGTTATTCTCTCAGCTCTCGTTATTGCGACAAACTAGGGGAGCAAAAGTTCTAAGGGGTAGTGTCAGTCAGTAACCAACTGTTAACCAGATAAGTTTACAAAAGCAGCTTTCTATGTCTCCCTAGTACTAGTACTCGGAGCCTTCTCTCTCAAGGAGACAGTTAAGGCCATAATACACCACGCCGGGCATGGGCGCATTGGTAATGACGTATGTTCTCAAAATATATTTTCGTATCTCAAAACATGTCTATTTCCTCACCGTGTTTTCCTTTCCCGTTAAAGACAGTGTCGATTATAAACTTGTACATTATGGAAAAATACTCAGTGATGCAGGCGGGATTCGAACAAATGACCTCATGCTTGCGAAATCGTGTGGTTTCGCCACTACGTCACCACGGCTATAAAATACTAGCGGTCCGCCCCGGTTTCGCCCGTATTACATTTATGTAGCACTCAGAGATCCAACGGGGGGTAATTCTGAAATCGATCCAGCAGTTTCTGAGATTAACGCGTTCAAACAAAAAAAATCTTAATATTTTTCTTTATAATATGAGTATATATTTTTACTCTTTATTTCAGTAAGATCTTAATTTATTCACACGGAACCTACGTCTAATGAGCGACAGTTTAGTAGATATTTCGTCGCTTTTTTGTCGTTGGTAGGACGAGTACGAAAGGCTCTCGAACCGAGACCGACATATTCTGTAAAAATCTTAGCCTTTTTGCCTTCTATTTGTGGACGGAGACTTTATGAGTCATTGAAGATACGAGTGGGAAGTGTTTCTAATGACGTATAAAAATCTGATTTTATCGTAATTTATGCAGAATAAGCAGTCCACTAAACGTCCCTACTACTGGGACTAGGGGGCTTTCTCTCGCAAGGAGAGAGTTAGTGCTATAATCCACTACGCTGATGACGCTGATTCAGTGTGGGTTGGAGGATGAATGATCTTAAATTTCAAAGGAATTTCCAACAAATTTTATTTACTTCTTGACGTACGCTCGGCTTACGTGAGGAAATAACTTTTTTTTGTAGCATGCATAAAAAGTTATATCTAAATATATATATCATATAAAGAGTAACGAGACGAGCAGGACATGTGCCTGGTGGTAATCAACATGCCTGCCACATAACAGCACAGTGACACGCAGCTATTGGAACATGAAGAGTCCAAATCATTACATAGCACTGCACTGCGCTCATCACTCAGAGATCTAAGATGTTATATCTCTAAGCCCTGTAATTTCTCTGGAAACATTGCCCTTCAAACCGGAACACAGTAATGTTTTCACAAACCCTCTTGGCGTTAGAATAACTGGCAAAGGTGTGGTACTTCCCCAGGCGGACTTTGCTAAGAGTCCTACCACTACAAAAAATATATGTTCCTACTGCTAAGACTCAGGGCCATGTTTCACAAGGAGAGAGACAAGGCTCTAACGCAAAACGCTGGGCAAGTGCGAGTTAGTTTGCGGTTGAAGAGACATGACCATGGTAAAAATCTTTCTGGAAATATGTCGATTTCCTTACAATGTTTTTCTTCACTGGTAACGCCAATATCATGACTAAACTGGTCATGACAAACTTGTATCAAATGTACAGTTCAAAAATATTCAAAAGTGACAAATAGAATTTGAATCTAGGTATGACCTTATGATTGTGAAATCAGACGTTGACACCACTAGGCCATCGATGCTACTACTATTATTATTTCACGAATAATAACTTTATTATTATTACGTAGAGATTAAACTAGACAGTTAAGGCGGGTCGTCACCGTTAATAACGTCTACGGCGTAGCAACGTAGCTTCGTAGCTTTAAGGCTAACTAGATTACATAGCAACCGAAGCGCGGTAAAGCCAACCCCGTGACGTCATCGCTACCGAGCAGTACAGCTTCATCACAGTAGAGTCCGCGCCACTATTGAAATTGTTTTGGCGAAATTGTTGAACTAAAACTTCGTTTAACGACTCACATAAGTGCTTTCGTACGTACGGCAGAGGTGCCAATCATAATCGGTTATCAGTAGTGGCGTAGAGTATACTGATTTATGATCACGGGATCACCCATCTGGAGCATAGGAACTATTTATTGGCAAACAACCATTATAGCGTAAAACAGTGCTTTGAAATAATAGGAAAATCAAGTGCGTCCCCAAAGTATACTTGTCACCATATTTAAAACCTTAATTCGAGGATTATGCAACCCAACTACTTTTTTAATGTTTAAGTCCTGTCTAATCAAATCAGAAATTTTCTACGTTAGTGACGTCAAGCCATCTGGATAAGATTATTTTGAGAAATCAGGTTTTATAAAGTGATGATAAAACATTTTCATTAAAAAAATCAAATTTAAATTTGTTTTTTTCCCACAGCTATACTCGGGGCCTTCTCTCACAAAGAGAGTCAAGTCCATAATTCACCATGGCTGCCAAAGGTTGACAGAAGACACATGTCTCCAAAGGATTCCGGTGTCCCCACGATGTCTTTATTTACCGTCAAAAGCAGTGGTGATAACAAACTTGTACATCTACTTTTGGAAAAATATTGAGAGGCGCCGGCAGGCTTCCATTCTTAGAATCACGCCAGTGAAATCTTACGCTCTTGACATGAGGGCACAAAAAAATATCTTTAGTAACACGCAATTAATTACATAGTGAAATAAAAAACAGCTAACAAAATCGTATGAGAATAAAAAGGGGCATGGTTCGCTAATTAAGGTCATATGAAGCGAGGATAGAATGTTGGGTTGATTAGGCTGCCGGTTTTGATTTTGATAGTTGCTAGGGAGACACGATTCGAATTAAGTACGTTTACCGGTCACACGGAGCACTGAACTAGCCAAAACCACACAATATGTTCAAATTGTGTAAATGACTTTACTATTTAGTAATTCCTAGAATAATGAAATCCAAATTTAGCTCTGATTTTATATCGGAGTCTTTGTTAACTGCACAAAAATTTGTTTTATTAGCTGGCTTGGCCTAACACTGATGTCCCCAGATTCTAACAAAGTCATGTCGAACTGACTGTGCGATCGACTGATTTGCGATCTGAGCATCTAGCATGCCCTAGTATCATAAAATGGCAAAGCTTTTATTCAAAGATCCAGACAGAGACACAGACACAGGAAGGATACCACAGGCTTACAAGCTTTTCCATCTTTCACCACCGTCACTGTTAATCTGTTAGAGGTAACGGCATTTCATTTAGCTACTAGCCTCTGTTGAAGTGCGAAGTGTTATAAACCCCATCCATTGCGGTACTGATGTTGATCAATTCGGTCACTACGGTCTCCGGCGTAAAGTAAAGACACTGCCCATGTAAAAAAAATGCTTTGAATGTGAATGGTTTAGGCCCGTAAATTTAGAAAAGTACTATTCAAATTTTTATTTGAAAATTGTACTTTTTATACATACCTATGTACGTACCTATGCATTTTATGGAATACGAAATATCCTTCGTCTTATTCTTTGCCCCGATCCGTTTCGACGATTTTATGTAACAAACACAAAATTCCTAAATGTATTGATAATTAGTATGATACTCTCACACTACAAACATACACTCGATATTTCGCCGCAGTTTCAAATAAGCCATGTTAACGATTAACTGTGGAATTATTGACACCAAAGTTCGAATCCAAGGGCAGATAAAACAAACATAGTACACTCTACATTACTAACCCATATTTCCCATGAATAATTGAAAGCGTTGATAGTAACATTGTTTAATATTTGAATTTTATAACGATAGAAAGCTGAATATTGTTTACCAATATGATTACCCTAGGACTTTTGATTCTTTAGAGTTCTTCTTTGCCAGGTATTCCACCGTGAAACAGTAATGTACAAACATTATACCGTGTTTCTCCTTCAAGGGAATAACTTAATTGGAAATTGAAGGGACATTTCTTGAATTTCTTTTAAAAGTTATCTGTCTGGAGTTTGTAGTGATTCTCGTCATTTCCTCATATTCAAAGCAGCTATATAGTATGTTAGCTGTATCGTACTGTGCCGTTATGGCCAGGAGTGTTCGTTACCATCAGGTAGGTTCACATGTTGCTCACACTGTCCCTCTTTATTTTAACTCTTTATTATTAGGGTTAAAAAATATTATACATGTAAAAGTTTAGAAAAATATACATCTTTAGAAGGAACAACTTCATCAGATTTAGAGTCGTCTAAATAGTTGAGCAATCCCCTAGATAGACACGAGCATTAGCAGAAATGCATTGATTGAGAAATTTCACTCTTGAAGAAAAGTAGATCTGGAGATATATAAAATCTACATTAGGTATTTTGTTTGTAAATGTTATGTGACAACCTAAAACTTGAATTTTTCTCATAGTCCAAGTGTAGCAGTTTGTCATAGTGAAACCAAGAAGATACAATAAAAAATACTTCGAGCTCATGCGTCATCTAAGTGCGTTTAGCAGCGTGGTGGATTGTCGTTGAAAATATTTTTCAAATAGGTTCAGGAGTCCAAGGGCAATCGGTGGGAGCCCATAAAAAAGATTCAAATTTTTTTAAATCTAACTTTTTAGAAGCTTAATTTTTTAGGCGATTAAAAACATGATCGTTATATACATATATCGATGTATAATTAATATTCGCAACTCTAAAATATATGTGGTTGGACCTAACTGCCGGATATCGGATGACCAAAAATCACCAATCCGGGTATCGCTGGTTGATAGATACCTCCAAGCAGACCACAAAAAAGATGGTGAGACCACCTCTAAGCATATTCTTTTCGTAAAGATTGAAAATCCGTAGCTTTTGATATCTTTGAAAGAGATAGAGGACAGTAACGTCCGCATTATTCATAGCGGACGTTTCAAACTCTCAAACGAGGATGCTTCACTTCACATTCGTAAAATAAAGGACTAGATTGTAGAATACCTGAGAGAGTGTTTCGATAGTTTTTTTTATTATTATTTAAATTAGCCACTCCACAGACTTCGGGGTCCGTGATCTTTGTCATAACAATTATATGTTTTTTTACACATTTCTTGGATAAGGAGAAGAAGAGGAGATAGTTACACCCGATAGTAACAGTCTTGACGTACCTATGCAAGTCGAAAGTGAATCGGTTTCTAGGTAAGCACGCTCTATCGTAGACCGCATCGTCGCTTAACATCGGGCGAGATTGCGGTCGCGTAAACCTATGATTGATTGAAATAAAATGTTCAACCTAAATTGATACACACAATACATAAGAAACCCTATGTTGTAAGTACGTTTACCAATGTGTACATTTCCATTCAGTGAACATTGATTGATGACGAAACTTAGGATGCCTGTGTACTTTCTACTCAGCTCACATTATTGGTATGGGTCTCTACTTAAACAATGATTTCAAACAACGATCCAAGGTAACTACGACATTCAATCGATTGAATACACAATGTAGGTACAACATCAAACCTGTCGTAGATTTTACCTATACTGTTGCCATCCTAATACGAAACTTACCAAAGCTCAATTTTGTCGCTGGCAGAAAAATTTTAAAAACTCCACCGATTTCATTTTTGGCTTAATCGGATGTAACTATGCTCAAAAATTTTACTAGTTTTCAAGACAAATGCTTGTCCTTAAACCTAAAGTAGGTAAAACGTTTGTTTGTTTGGAATATAATAATAAATAATAATAGTAAATATTGGTGGACAATTCACACACAACACCATCGGACCCCAAACTAAGCAAAGCTTGTGTGATGGCAGCCAGACAGCTGATGTAATACCTATATACTTTTAAATACATACTTATTATACATAGAAACACCCAGACACAGTGCAAACATTTGAATTCATCACACAAATATTTGCACTGGGTGGAGATCGAATTCACGACCCTCGGCTTCGCAGGCAGAGCTACTACCAACCAACTAAGCCACTAGGCCAGTCTGTATATGGCTGTAATACTCGTATCGTGGTTCTCAATATCTATCAGCAAGCTCAAAACGATGTTCTACAATAACAGCAACTTGTTGAGAAAACAAAGCAGTTTCGTATTATTCACTTTATACAAATACAAAATTACTCATCAAAATTTATTTTACACTACAAAAAATTACTTTATAACGTTTTTTAATAACGTTGAAAAGCCATGATGAAATCGTTAAAACGTGTTCGCCCTGTCCGTCAATTTTGAAGCATCTGATGCTACAAAATTGACGTCTAGGGCGTTTATATTTATTTTTGTCTGAAAAAAAAAACGAAAGTACCGATTAAAAATTCAGTTATTTGTGTAGGCCAGTGAGTAGACGATGACATTTCATCGATGTTAACAATTTTTTGATGGTTTTTGATTTTTCTAAAATGAAATATTAACAAACAAAAACACACGTCGTTATTTTCTTCTATTTGAGTTTTAACCGTACCTTCCATTTTATTTATAAATAGCTGTACCCTGCCACGCTTCGCTGTGGCACATTGTGATTTGTGATGCAAAAATTAGATAAAAACAATCCTTGATGCGGATTATTTATCATTCTAAAATTTCAGTTCGATCGGTGCAGAACTTTTTGAGTTTTTGAAGCATACACAAACCAACATAACATTTTTATATATAGAGACTAGCTGGACCCTGCCACGCTTCGCTGTGGCACATTGTGATGCAAAAATTAGATAAAAACAATCCTTGATGCGGATTATATATCATTGTAAAATTTCAGCTCGATCGCACAGATTTCTAAACAGATGAAACCTTCGTGAACGACACTGTGAGGCCAGTCATTAGTTATGTATGCGTGACAGCTCTCATCGACGTTGTCAAATTACTCACGTTGGTGTGCGTGTAATGTTCCCAGTCTTAAGAAAAAAGTCCCACTATTGTTGTCTTAAGCTTTGGAAATTTTCACGTATAATAAACACATAAAACATTATTTTAAAATAATTTATTATTACACCGATAATATATAATGCAAGGATTTCTTGTTAACAAGAAATCTTATTTCCATTTTATGAAGTTAAGAATTTTGATTTTACATGCAACCAAAAATCAACTTGAATCGCAAATATTAATTGATGATTAAACGAACTTACCTGTAAGTGAAGTTCTATCATAATTATACGAAGAGCTTTGTCCGAAGAGATTAGCATAGATTACATGTAGTAACACATATCGTGTCGCCATTCCGCACTATAGTTGAGGGTAGATAACTCATTAAAAAAAATGAAGGTATTGTTGAAAATTTCCCGCTCTCTGCCTGCCCTACCGACGATCGTCATTTAGTTCAGAGCGTAGAACACATTGTTTTACATATATATGTCCTATGAAGGTATACAGAGTATACACATACCATATTTATAGCCACAACAATAAAAACATGTTATTTATTGGTCTGCAAAAAGAAGGGTAGGTACTGTAGGTATGTACTCTTCTCCTTATTTGGAAATCTTTGGTAAGGAAAGGGTGGGTGGGATGCTAATCTCTTCGGACAAAGCTCTTCGTATAATTATGATAGAACTTCACTTACAGGTAAGTTCGTTTAATCATCAATTATACTCGAGCTTTGTCCTCGAGATTAGCATAGATTACATGTAGATGTTGAGAGTTAGATAGGTTGCATGTAGGTACCTATTTTGCAGGAATATGAACTTACATGATATAACTATTAATTATTTAAGTATACGATAAATTAAATGTACTTTCGATTGAAAAGAATCATTGACTTCTTTTAAATATACTAAAAAATGAAACAGTCAAATCACATAAAACTTAAATTTATAACTAGATGCTTTCAGCTATCAGATTTGTTTCCTGTCTATTAATTATAAGATAGTAACTAGACCTAGTTACATATGTATTGAATTGAATCACTAATAATACTTGTTGCGAATGACAAAACAGAGTTAATTTTCTGATTTATTACTCTATTGTAAAATTTACCAAATGTAATTGAGCTTCCGCTCCACCCAGCTGTCTTCCGAATGAGATCTACATTAACACTTAATGTATGTGCCTTAGGCCTTAGGCGAAGCTGGCGGCGTGTCTGGTGCTGTGGGCTGTAAAAGTACTTACATTGGTTCTACAGCTGTCTAAAGTGGTCTTAATCCACCTGCTCAAAATCTGTGGGGTTACTGCTTTATGAGGTCTTCTTAACCTTAAAAATAATCATTATTGATAGGTAAAATTGTTTTTTGTTTATGTAACAACGCAATAAGCACACAGGGCACAATTCTGGACGGTCATTAAAATAGGGTAATATCAGTTCCGGTTGGGTTGCGTCACCCCGGGATGTTTTGATTTAGGATGGAATCTTAATGTTTACTAAATTATCCAAAATTATAAATATTTAAAGTTGATTTTCGACAGTCTGTTTTCTGTGTGCAGTGGTTAAGCCAAGGCGTGTGACTAACTTTTAAAATGATTTCTAGATTTAACGATTAATTTGGATACCAGGTAGCTATAACATTAGAGTACCTTTGTCGTATCCCCAGTTGAGTTGTATTTGGGCATAGGAGGTCGCAACCTAAATAGCCCTTTAAAGAATAGTTTAATTCTGTCATCAACACCTAAATGTACTTTGGCTTATAATTAAATACAGAGCTGACCTACAGCTGTTTCAGGTCCCGTATTGGCCACCAGATTCATATAGTTTTGAAAGGACGTAAGTATGCACCTAATATTCGGAATTAATGCTTCATAGATATCGATGTTATTGTCTTTACAACAGTTAAACCATGTTATAAAACAAGTGTTGTATTGGTTTATAGAATTATTTAGATTTCTGTGTGAATTGTCTGACAGTGAACATGAGGGGGACTAATGAGGGAGTCACATGTGTACTCAGGAGGGACGTTTTGATAATATCTCAGCAACCAAGATAATCTTTTGATGACTCACGGTTGCTAGAATGAGAGACAATAAGATTTTCGCTAGGTTTGAAAATAGTGGGTTCTGAAACTAACAGGCTTCTGAAAATTGGATACCACTGTTGAGTAGTCCAGTTGGGAACAACGAGGATACTGTTCGTAAGACACATTGTCGTTAATAACGTTTCTTAATGTTTTTAATATAACAAACGCTGGAAAGTCTGCATCTGCGTCCCCGTGCCAGATATTATATCGTGTCCCATTCGCTATTTAATCTACTGGCAAAACGACATGCGTGTAACCCAACTTACCCAAATGATGAAATGATGAAAATGACAATCTTTTGAAAGGCATAGACTTTTGAAAATTCCCATTTGCAATCTGGGTGAATGGGTCGTGCCTCTACGTCTGCTACACTGTTGTCAGCCGACCGTAATATATGATGCGCATACCACAATATTGCGAGTTTTGCATCATTGCTAAAGTTTTTCAGCACATTTAGTAAAATGGGAAATTGAACACCACCCGTGCGATTAGCATACGAAAATGGTTGTGGTGTTATCAATTTGCAGGAATATTTGGCATATTCGATACGATTTTACAAAAAGTTCAACCCTAAGAATGCAGCAACCAATTCTAGATAATTAACGTGATATGAGCGTTGTGAATAAGACTACATTCCAGTCGCTCGTTTCTCACCACATTGTACGCATAACCCCGTAGTTGAGAAATCCTAGAAATTTCTAAACAAAAGATTTGTTTTATTTTTAGTTTGGTGTAAAGCAACGCACGATACCACCATTGTAAGTCCGGTAAAACTGTCAATGATAATTTATGTTCATGTAATTGTCATCATGTTTGTAATGGGTTTAAATGTTTACATCTCTCTAGGTCCGTGTTAAGCCAGGCATGTGCTACTGCTGGAGAAGCAGAGGATCATGCGAAATTCCAGAGGTAAACCAACATCTAAAAAGATAGATCTTATCATAGGTAAACTAAGAATATACAAGAATTGAATTGAATGATGGAAAAGGATTAGGTACCTACTCTTTTCAGTATTCACAACAAATCCTAAAGCTTCATGAAGTGTTCTCGTGTCCTGAATATTTTGTAAACACTCATTGTAGCTGGAGGACATTAACAATCCATAGTCCTAATAACTACATATATGTAGTATAGTATAGTTACTATATATTTATATAGTAGATATATAGCCACAGAATGTGAGTAAACTGACCACAGCCTTCGTAATTTTTGTGAACACCAAAAGCGCAGTGTTGCGATGCAAATGTGTTGCAAAACATTGAATTCGAATAGTTTTCCCGATCATCATGAATGCGAATCAACTAATATTCATCTTTGGAGTCTAAAGTACCTACCTCACTAAAGTAGGTACCTACCCATTTAACAATCTTTAGATGCAAGTTTCAAAGTCGTTCTTAAATCCTCTAATTTAAAATGCTTTGTATTTATAACTTTATTTAAAGCTATTAGGATTTATAAATCTATTCTTCCAGTTTGATTTCGGAATCACTGGACATCGGAAAAATACTGGATATGAAAACATTCAGACATTCTGAGATGGCGCCAAAAGAGAGAAGGTCATTTATAGATTGTTTGAATTTGCTTCGTTCAGTTTCTGAATATAGTTGACTTTTCGGAACGTTATGCTGGACCGCTGAGCAAGAAAATGGTATGTTATAGCCTTTTATCCACGATAATAGAGTCGTATCAGCGTCTCACGAGTAATAAGTGACCCTTGTTCATAAAAGTTGTATAATCTACCAGCGGACTGACTGTACCGGTGTCGGACTGTCGGTGTTACCGGCGAGCGCGAGGCGCGCGGCGCGCGCGCGCGCGGCGCCGCGCGCGGGGCCGGCGCCGGCGGCGGCGCTGGGTGCGACGACTGCCTGTAGTACTTCTCGGGCCGCGTGCTGCGGGCAGGCTCCTTCATCCTTGATGCCCTTTCTGCCTGTGATTCGGGAGAGGAGCTCGAGGAGCTAAAAACTGTTTTAAGTAGATCTTTTTAAAGGTTAAATAGAGTAAAGTTTCGTCTTGTGACAGAGTCTTAGTATCGGATGTCACATAACAACTTATTTATTTATTTACTTGCTTGCATCCGTAAATAATTTTATAAGAGTCATATTATTTCTTGTTTCCGCAGACAAGAGCATGGTACTCCACCATGCTGTTGTCTGCGCATGCTTAAAAAGAAGTAGCTATAGTAGCAGTTTGTTTCGGTCTAGTTTTCTGTTGGTCTCTTTAATAAACCGTGTCTTAGATCGCGGTCTTTACCTCTGCGTTCAAATTTCAAATCAGGTGCATCGATTAGGGTCGCAATTCCCTGACAGTAGGTACTTAGATAAAAGTTCCTTTCTTGTTTCTTTAGATAACTAAGATGTAGCTATGTATTGTACTACGCGTACTGCAAGATCAGAATGTATGTCCTTACGTAGTAGAAGAAGTAGCCTTTGATGGATCTTCTCCCAATACCTATTCTCCAAATATCTGCGACAGTTCGTAGTCTAATTCCGCGACAAGTGCAAGTGTAAGTGCAAGTGCGTTACCAGTAACGCTACGCTGGCGGTTATGCTGTTCATCTTCGTTAGAGGGCATAATATCTGTAATCACAAATACAGTTCTGCGCATGTAAGTACCGATGGTAGGTAGGTACATTTGTGTTTAGTAACGTGATAACCGTAGAGGCGACCTGCGTTACTAAATTTATTGTGTAGCAATTTGCACACGTCATGCGCAGGTAAATAAAGGTACTAGGTACGTAGGTACCCATTGGTAAAGTGATAACCCCAAAAGCGATCCGCATTACCAATATATTGTGGCAATTTGCACACGTAGTACCGGTGGTGTGTAGGTAGGTAGGTATTAGTAAAGTGATAACCCCAAAGGCGATCCGCATTACTAATTTATTGTGAGTGACAATCCCAGAGACGGCCCGCAACACATCTACCATACCTAATCACGTAATCAGTTACGTGAAAAGTACCTACCTACATATAGTAGGTAGGTAACATGTTCATCAATTAAGTGATAACCCCAGAGGTTACTCGCAGAATTGATATATAACGAACATGTAGATACATCGGTCGATGTACATAAGTAGTAGTCAAACCTTCGTATCTTGACGGCTCCTGCGACGGTGTAGGGTTGGGCGGCGGCAAGCCGGCCGGCCTCGACCGCGTCGGTGGCGTCTCGCGCCCGCGCTGCGAGCCGCTCGAGCTCGCACGAGCACGAGGTCGACGCAGCGGAGGTGAGGCGCGCGGAGCCAGGCGGCTCGGGTTCCGGTGACGGCGATCTAGTTCGTGATGGCACCAGTGGCGTGACTTCCAATCTTGAATTACCTCGATGTTGCCGATGTCGAGTACGTTGTGCTAGTGCACGCGCAATTACATTTTCGAAAATCGTCGAAATCATAACTCTCGATTTTACACTTACTCACTTTTAAGGAAAAAATGCGCTGTACTGCACAACGAAAAAATGTGCGACGTGGCGGAGCACTAAAATGTGAATGACGATCGTCGGTAGGGCAGGCAGAGAGCAGGAAATTTTCAACAATACCTTCATTTTTTTTAATGAGTTATCTACCCTCAACTATAGTGCGGAATGGCGACACGATATGTGTTACTACATGTAATCTATACTAATCTCGAGGACAAAGCTCGAGTATAATAAGTACTACTATATAAGTACTTATTATACTCGACTACTACTCTCGAGTATAATAACTACTATGACTATGACTATGACTATGATTTGCTCCCTTAGATAGTTTAAACAAAAACCAAAACAATCATCTTTACCACCAAAACTAGTTTTGATAAAATGCATTTGGGCTACCTTTTATAGGGCCAAACAACAAACCAAAAAAAAACCAAACAACAAACCAAAAAAAAAAAGAAACAAATAATCGTTTAAACGATTCACTAATGCTTCACTTTTTTTTTACTAAACCTCACTTTTAAACCAATTAATCGTATAATATTCAAAAACTGCTACTATCAAATGATAATATTCTGAGACCTACTGCTGGCATTATATAACATTCTATTCTACTCGTATAATATTATTATAATGTAAGCATTATGTATTTTGAAAACTCCACAGAACATACAAGTATTAAAAACTCGCTTCATAACTACAATTTTCATCAACACTATTAGTAATTTTACTAACACTAGTAACGGCGTGGATCACTGCTAGGATCAATTCACATTATATATAAAAACATAGTAAAAATAGGTCTTAAAATTGAATAATACTACCCTCAAAACAAAAATTATAATCTATATTTTACCTTCACTTCAGGAAAACTATTTCAGTTTGGTATAGCCCACGTGTTCCTATTTGTTACCATAATGAAATCGCCTAAATAACTTAATAGCAGTAAAGATATTCAAACTTACCTATGAAATGATATTCCTCCTTTCTTTTTTTGTTTTGGGAACTATGTTTGCAATGTTTGAATACACAAGACGGCATTATTTAAAACAAAACATAAAATCACACAGGATGAACACGTATGGACAGGCCCGTACAAGATGAAGTTTGTGTCGTACTGACAGGAGTTTGTATTTGCTTTGGCCACATATTACTAAAATAAAACCTTTTAAACTCCATAGTACACAGAAGTATTAAAAACTTGTTTCATAACTATAGCTTTCATCAACACTATTAGTATTTTTATTAACCCTAGTAACGGCGAGGATTTGTTCTTGGCATCGATTCACATTAAATTAAAAAAATAACGCTTCTAAAAATAGGGCTTAAAATTGAATTATACAATGTTCATCAATAATTTGGTCTACGAGTATCTTCAAAACAAAATTAGAATCTCTATTTTACCTTAACTTCAGGGAAAATAATTTCAATTTATTATAGCAACACTGACCTATTTTCGTTGAGGTGTTGTGTTTCTATTCATCAATCGAAATAAAATCGTCTAAATTATATAAATATCAGTAAAAATATTCTAACTTTCCTATGAAATTTCCTTTTTTTATTTTTGGGAACAATGTTTGCAATGTTTGATGACACAAGACGGCATAATCTTAAACAAAACATAAAATCACACGGGACTCCCGTACGAGACGGAAGTCCGTTTCGTACTGACTGGAGTTTGTATTTGCTTTGGCGTTTGATATTTGCTTTCCGGACCTAAGGATCTGTGTTCCGCACGTTCCATCTGCCTTTTGTTTTAGAAATCTGTGCTCGATCGGTGCAGAACTTTTGAGTTTTTGAAGCGTACACAAACCAACATAACATTTTTATATATAGAGATTTAACTAGCTGTATCCTGCCGCGCTTCGCTGTGTTATTATGGTATTGATTAGAAATGAGGAACAAAACAAATAAAACGTTCCAAATATTTTTTTGCCACCGCAGTTACAGGCGCAAGAAATACGAGTACATAAAACAGTTTTTTAAAGCGGGATATAAGTATTTCGTATCTAAATTTAACCTAAATCGATGCAGAACTTTTCGAGTTCTTGAAGCGTCCACAAACCGATATAAACTTTATATAAATTACATCATTACAATATAAATTGTGACCCCATGACATTAACACATAATATTTATAACGTAGCTGGTAGCTGTCTATCGACAGCCTGTCAGACGTTGTCCTGTCTTTATGTCCTGTTTAGACTCAGACCAACTTATGGCTAAATCCTCAAAGTGTGTAGAAAATATAGGATACACGCTTTTAACTTTATGTTCTTGAAATCTGCAATGTATTAAAAAGCTTAAAAATATATTGCAAAATTATGGAATCGGTAAAGTCGTTCTGAAGATATGGCGTGACCAAGGGGAAAAAGGAATCATTTTGAAATAGTATTTAGAGTTTTAGTAGTTTGTTTTAAAGATAATTAAAAACATCACCACTAATTCGAGTCTCATGAACTCAGACAAATCATTAATGATCTAAGCTCATGAAGCATACTGACCAAAGAGTTTACATATACTACGTTTAGAGTTAGAACAAACGCTTTACACCGAAAGCACGGGTCTGATCGCTCTTGTCTTATCGCTCTTATGGAAGTGTCATACTTTTGTCGCGGCACATCACTCTGTTGCCATAGCTAACATACAACTCATTTCGTTACGATTGGTACAAAGGAACCGGAAAACCCTGATCTATTTACTTTGTCTTTATCTAAGACTAGCGGCCCGTTCCGGCTTTCCTCGGATAATAACCTGGATACCAATTGCAGCGCCATCTGCCGGATTGGTTTGTGAATCTAAACCATCCAGGGCCCTACCCAAACGTATACAAAAAAATCATTCAAATCGGCCGAGCCGTTTAGGAGGAGTTTACTTACAACGAAAACTGGCATTGATTTTTATATCATACTGACAATGTCGGAGAAACAATTGAATCGCTAATGAAACTATTTCACAATACTGTTAACATAACTTAACACACTAAGCGTAGAATGCGGATGCGGATTCCAATAAACTCAATTGTTCGACTATTAACAGTCGAGATCGAGTGGGCACAGAACTCATAAGCCCGCGGCAACGACCGCACTCTACTGCCTAACAAAAGTGGTTATGGCTTTGCTCTCTCATTAATTTCAAAAGCATATACTGAGAGAGCAATAGCAAAGACTATACTCGTTTTACGATAGCCGCGATAACTACAAATTTAGATTATTCCTCATGTTAACTCTCCTATATGCAAAAAAACACAACCTAAAATTTACATTTTTTTAACCCCCGACCAAAAAGGGGTTGTTATAAGATTGACGTCGATGTATGTCTGCGTCTGTGTGTGAGTCTGTCTGTGGCACCGTAGAGCGCAAACAAAGTTTTGTTTCATTTGAAGGTTAATATCTGTGCAGATGTTCTTAGCTATGTTAGGTTAATATCGATTCAAGATGGCCGCCTCCACAAAATGGCGGACAAAATATTTCTTCACAACCTACCTCAATAAGGTATCAAATGAAAAGGATTGACTAGTAGAATACTGTACACTATAAAAAACAAACCCAAGATGGCCGCCACCATAAAATGGCGAATTATATTATTTTTTTTCATTACTACCTCAATATGGGTATCAAACGAAAGGGCTTGACTATTACAATACTTTGCACTGTGACAAATTTCAAATCCAAGATGGCCGCTGCTACCACAAAATGGCGCACAACTCAAATATGAGTGTCAAATGAAAAGGCTTGACTGGTAGAATGTTGTACAGATAACAAATCCGAGGTGGTCGGAGGTTAATAAAAATTTTCAATTTTGTTCTTGTTAATATTTTTTGAAATCTAGGGGGAAGGCCTATGTTCAGCAGTGGACGTCTTGCGGCTGATGATGATGACGATGATGATGAATATTTTTGGACTATTCCCTCACCATCTGACCCCAAACTAAGCAAAGCTTGTACTATAATAAAAAAATATTTATTGGTGCACTGCAGTGGTAGACTATCATTTGAATTCTTCTTGTTCAGTAAATGGTGTAGTGCCGAGCACGAATATTTTTAACACCCAACCAAAAAAAGGGTGTTATAAGTTTGATCGATGTCTGTCTGTCTGTCTGTGGAACCGTAGAGCTCAAACGGATGGGTCGATATCAATCGTTTTTTTTTATTTGAAGGTTAATTTTTGTGCTGATGTTCTTTGCTATGTTTGGTTAATATATTGATTTAAGATGGCCGCCTCCACAAAATGGCGGGCAAAATAGTTCTTCACAACCTACCTCAATATGGGTATCAAATAAAAGGGCTTAACTAGTAGAATGTTGTACAAATTACAAATCCGAGGTAGTTAGGGGTAAATATTTTTTTATTAATTTTGTTCTTGGATAAATAAGATGCCGCATCTAATATACGACACTCTGTGTTGTGCGCTTAGTTTCGAAGGAGACTTTAAGAGCCCTACAGATCTTGTCATGAGTAGATCAGACCTAATATTCATTAGTAACTGGTTCGTAGTGCAACATTTAGACAATTTCAATATTTGCAGTGTTATGAACTCACTGCAAGAGGGTTTCTACAGCGCGTGAGTAAACCTTGTCTTTCAATTTATTAGTATTAAAGCAGCCCACTTTATGCTGGGACTCGAGACCTTCTCTCATAAGAAGAGTGTCAGGGCCGTAATCCACCACGCTAGTCAAGTGAGGGTTATAAACTAAAATATGAGCTTAAAATGTGTTTTTTTGAAACACGCCGCATTCCTCACGATATTTTTATTCTGCGCTTAAGCCTGTCATAATGCTAAATTAATAAAATGCACTTGGAAAATACTTAGATGTGCAGGTGGGATTCGAATCTAGGACTTAACGATTGTGGATCATTTGGCTACGGGTGAACATCCACATGCGCTCTTTCATTTTTTTCTTTTCTTCTTCAATTTTAACATCAATTTACCCAACTATTTAAATTCGTATGACATCATAAATGACAAAAAATTCTGTCACGATTTAACTGTACTCAAAAATTTTGTAAATTTTTGGGAAAAAGATGTTGTGTTTGAGCGTACTATAAGAATGGGAGTACAAATGCGTCAGGGTAGATCATGAATAAAAAATAATTTAATTACGAAAATAATACAACTCTTCCAAATCTGAACGAATAGCCTTAGATAGAAAACGTTATTCTAAGCTCTTGTAATATTTATTCATTCATTAATTTCTCGGTCGTTTTCCGTTTATTAGCACTACAAACTAACTCAAAATAGGAGATCATAAATGATTTGTAAAACTATTTAATTTAAGAGAATTTAAGAGATGAAAAAGTTTGGGAGAAAACCCGATTTAGATTCTAACCGAATATCTCATATGCTACATATACCATGTATATACTAATATTATAAAGCTGTAGAGGTATTTTTAGGGTTCCGTAGCCAAATGGCAAAATACGGGACCATTATAGATTCGTCATGTCTGTCTGTCTGACCGTCCGTCCGTATGTACTTCTAAAATAAGAGATTGACAAAAATAAAAAAAGTGTATGATGTACGTTACCATGTAAACTATCAACAAAAATTGGTTTGAATGATATCTAGTACATAGTTTTATTTTAATACGTCATAAATTTACTATTGTTAAAACACTGATTAAAGTAACAACGAAGTAAAAGAACTTTTGTATTATGTTACTTGCTGCTACGAAAGCCTTCACGGGCGAACCCGACTCGCACTTGACCACTTTTATTTTTGAATGCGCTAATCTCATGAACTGCTGCACTGATTTCAAAAAACATTTCACCGTTGGAAATGTGTTTGATCCCTGATTGCTATAGGCAGGTATATATTGTGTACCACGGGTGAACCCCGGGACGGATCGCTAGTCATATAATATATATCATCAACAGTAAGAACCTCCACCTCACAACCATTATATCACTGGTTCGAACCCTTACTGCACCTCTGACTATTTTTCCAAATGCAGCTTGAAGTTAACACAGGATTTGACGGTAGAGGAGGATAGATAACTTGAAGAAACCAATGCGTTTAAAGAAATAAGTATTTCCAGTACATGTAGGCTGGATATACAATATTAAGTGGATGGCATCCGCACTTGCCGGGCTTGGTGGGTTACGATCTTCATGTGTTTCTTATGAGATAGACACAACAGCGAAAAACTGTAGGGACCTGATTCTGCTTAATTCCTAGCAGAATTAAGGTTAAAATTCGTAACGATAACGGTCAACCGTAAAGTCACTGATATTTAATCTGCCGCTCTAATAAGGGTAGGTATTTGGGGGCTCTGCGGCATTCTCCCGCAGATTTGATGAGCCCGCAGCCTCTGACAATGCCCTTAATGAAATTTGCTGCGAGGTTTACTTCATTGCCCATTAAATTCCGATTAAAGATAATAACAAACTCAGTTTCAGTATAGTGTCAGTTTGATACAAAAAATAATGTTTTTTTTCATTCAGGTTATCTGAATTCCTATAAATATTGATGAACACTTCACACACAACACACCGATATCCGACTAAGTAAAACTTCTACCATAGATACCTGATAAAATACTTATATAAGTAAATTATTATCCACCGACAAGAGCGTCGCTCTTAAATTATGAATGAATGAAAGTATATTATTAAATACTATTATTACTATATAGTTATAAATAAATATTGGTGGACAATTCACACAAATGCGTATATTTATTCTATAATGTCATATGGAATCATCTTACGGGGAAACGCCACAAATTATGAGAGAGTTTTAAAGATTCAGAAACGAGCTATTAGAGTTTTAGTAAATGGCAAACATAAAGAAGAAAGAAGCACTTTAAAGAATTACAAATTTTGGCATCCGTATCATTTTACAAAAATGAAATTTTGAAATTTGTTAGGCAAAATTTGAATAAATATGCGCTCCTTAAGACAGTTTGAGACCTAGTAGGAGCAGACTATATTTTGAGTACATACGAAATATACATAGAAGCTGACTAATGACGCGGTCTTTATTAGCAAAGCTAAAATTTTATTGCTGGATAAAACTATTTATACTTAAAATAATATTTAAATCACAAATTACTGAAACAATTCAGTAATCTGTGATTTAAATAATTACTATCCCAAATTTAATTATGCTACGAGTATGACTACGACCTGATGTCTATACATATCTATAAACACATACTTATAATTTTGTTGTGAAGAAATCTTTTTGGAATGTTAAATTTACAAAAATGACTGCTGTTTTGTGTGATCTCAATTTCTCTGAGGCATGTTCAATTTATTATTTTGTATTGGATTGTGCTATTACCAATAATATTAAATTATTATTGGTTTTGTTTTGACCTGTTGTAATTTTGATTTGATTTGATTTGATTATTCGTATATAGTAGATAATCTAGAGCCCCCCTAGATTATTTGACAAGTGTTTTTTAATCAGAATATATTGCATGTGGTCTCTATGAAATAAAGAACATTCTATTCTATTCTATTCTATTCATAACACTCCAAACTAACCAAAGTTTGTACTATGGTGGCCAGATAGCTAATATAATACTTAGGTATATAGTTGTAAATACATACTTATTATACATCGCATGGTCCTTATCTCCCACAAAACGAGGACAAAAGAGCCACTCTGACTCGCCACTATACCGAAGAACTGCCGGAAATAAGTCTAGAAGAAATCGTGACGGCTCTTGGGCAACTTAAAAATGGAAAGAAAAGCCGCGGGCGAGGACGGAATTACAACAGAGCTCTTAAAGGCACGTGGGGCCCCACTGATAAAAGAGCTCCAACAACTGCTTAGTGACGTCCTCTTCACCGGGAGAACTCCACAGGCATGGCATAGAAGTGTGGTCATCCTATTCTTCAAAAAGGGATATAAGACCCTTTTGAAGAATTATCGACCAATATCGCTTCTGAACCATGTCTATAAGTTGTTTTCGAGAGTTATCACGATCGTCTCGCCCGAAGACTCGACGAGTTTCAGCCTCCGGAACAGGCCGGGTTTCGAAATGGGTACAGCACCGTAGACCACATTCACACGGTACGGCAGATTGTACAGAAAACAAAGGAGTACAATCGGCCCCTTTGCTTAGTGTTTGTGGACTATGAGAAGGCGTTCGACTCAGTCAAAACCTGGGCTGTTCTGGAGTCCTTACAGCGATGTCAAGTCGATTGGCGATACATCGAGGTGATGAGATGCTTGTACGACACCGCTACGATGGCAGTCCAAATTCAAGATCAGTAGTCAAGGCATATTCCTCTGCAGCGAGGCGTACTTGACTTAATAAATGTAAATAAATAAATGCTACCCAAATGCGGGATGATGGTTTTCTGTTTTCACATTTCCACGACAAAACATTATCTTTTTAACTCTTACCTTAGAGGGTGGTATCAGCTTAATGTGTCGGTTTGCGTGTTTCTGTATCTATGTAGAGATCACAAAAATATGGCATCGTATCGATTACCTATATTTTATGGCGCCTTACCCATATGGGTCCGGCCACATTACAACCGAAATTTGTAATAGATAGAGTCTACATATATTTCTTTAACTTTTTGTAAGTTAGTTTAAGTTAATTAACGGGTTCAATACTGATTATGGTACTTTTTTTTTAATTGAAATGATCGGGATGATCTATTAAAATACTTCATTTGTATCGTAGGTTAGTTTTAAATATATATTTAAATTTTGCCGCTGTTGGTATCGATATCTAAGTAGAGCCCGCCAGGGGAAGTACGACGTGTTTGCCGGTTAATCTATCACCAAGTATACAATACAATACAACAACTCTTTATTAAAAGCCACGAAACAGAAAACATAATATAAAAAACATACTATTAACTTATCATTTAATTGGCGGCCTTATCGCTTAGAGCGATCTCTACCAGGCAACCGTGCACTGATAGGACACAGCATACCAAAACTAGGCCTTAATTTATTGAAAAATACCAACTATATTGCAAATATTACACACAGTTTTCCGATTTGGAGGACAATATTCCCAAAGAAAGTATAAAGCAAAAGCTAGAGCCAGGCTGACTTCCTAGCACTACTCTGATATTGGATGTTTCATCTTCAACTCGACTGTATGGCAATATGTTGTGATAATTAAGCGTATTGCTTACCATCAGACTAAAACCTTGCTCATCCCGTCACTCTATACTATGTAAAAATACTTAATACAAATGCCAGAGATTTGAAATGTTGCGAAATTTTGCATCTTGTTCTTCGTTAAAAAATGAGAACATAATTACATAGTGCGAAAAAAGCATAATTTCCTTCTTTTTAACATAATTATGATGAAGCTCCCGCAACCTTTGAATTAAATCCGTCAACTTCTGTCGGAGCAACAAGTTCCACGTCTGTTGAACAAATTCCGGAGCAAACACGATGGGACACAAATTAATTCAAATTTTGGTGTTGTTTAATTTTTGGGTCGTATCACATCGAGCCGGGAAGTCAGAGCTTATGTAAATTTACATTTTCTCGACTTTTATCGAAACCTCCGTAATTTGTGAGGTAGGTGCAAATATCACATTCTATTAATTTATGTGCCTTGTGATTCGATATGCCTTCTCATGATACCTGTACAAAATCTAAATATATTAAATAGTATTTACCCGGGTCTAAAAGTAGCTACAGTGTTAATCCAAGAGATAAGTAGCCTTTTCCTAATGGATACAATGTTTGTAACTTAAAATGAGGAGTGAATGAGTTCATTCTACGATAGCTAAACGCGCTCCTTTGTAAGCTGTTTCCGTGTACCCACGATGCGAGACTAATATCAGACGATATGGCGGACATAGTCTTTCAAATATTTAAAAACGTTACCTAATTAGATCTTCATTTAGATGTTGTATCCGACGAAGACTGAAAGTTCAGGACGTCGGAACAACGGCGACAAAACCAAAATGGAGTTGGGCTTGGGCACGATATATTGTAGGTGGTGTGTCGACAAGTGGACGGAAATTGTGATTAAATGGTAGACGAGACAAGATAAACGGAGCTTCTACCAGCAAGATGGGTCGATGATATTGTAACCAAACACCCGACAGGGTTACAACATTAGGTACGGTTACGGTGACTTGGAAAAATGTATATGAATTACTGTACCCACACATTATTTTGAGAGAATATAGGTTAAATCTAATTCAAATTCTAGCCTAGGTACCAAATCGCCTTAAATAACAATCAGCATAAATTCATAAAATAACAATTAATAAAATCAGTTCTGAACTACAGCGTTCATCGGTACAAAACAAGTAAATCCTTTCTATTTACAGACGACTGTAAATTAATAAACGTATTTATTTTTAGACCGATCATTGAATAATGGTAAAGGCCAATTAATTTCGTCTTTGAATAACGCTACTTGAGTGTGAAATCACGCCCTGACTGGTTATTTGAGCAGACATAAAACAAACAAGTTCCTAACTTCGAGCGTCACGCCGAAACTTCCACGACAAGGGACTGTTTACCTAATTTATAATTAAACTAGCACAGTACAGCACTAAGCTACGACAATAATAAGTAATGACTTAGTAGTTCAGAGAACAAAGGGCTTTTAGTCTAGGGTTACGGAGTCGAAAATTTTACAATTATCTTTGGCTGGTCGATTCAGACAATGGCATAGCAGTAGCAATGCCCCTATAGCCTCATTGATTTTATAAAACAGCTCTCTATGCTGCTGGCTGGATATATTTTCGGCTGTTTCTCGCCCCGGGGGATCCAAAGTTAGGGTCCTATCGCCAAAGGAGGCAACGTTACTTGAGAACGGTCTATGAAGTTTCCCGCTCGATAGCGACATCGATAGCGTAACATTTAGCTTTGTTGTGGGGAATTTGTTGTGCATGATCTCCACGTAGGTGCACCTACCTATGCCAAAATTACACAGTGTGTTGGTAAAAATAAGGCTATTCGTCTTCTGGCACTAGACCTATGGGCCATAGAGGTAGTCAGATAACTGCAATAGGACTCTTTGTAGAAAAAAAGTTGTGTAAAACATTATTTTTCCTCTAACTCGAACTAACTTTTTCCAATAATAAAATTATTTTATTTTATTTATTTATTAATCAGTATGTATTTCGTGTAATGCGTTACTTCGAAGGTGAATTGTAGATTTTTATTTATTAATCAATAATACAATTATCTATTAATCTCTCAGATATCATTCGTCGATGATATGTAGTCGTTATAGCAGACTGGTCGGCTATTTATGTGAAACGAACTCTCTCTCTGATAAGCAATATACTTACAGAGAAGGGCGGTCAACAACGACTTTGACAAGAAAAGTTATCCGCCGCATAATAGAAGCACGCGATTGTACGCCTAAACTGCAAGTTGCTGTGCTATGCTGTGACCTCTCGAAGGCTTTCGACGTCGCAGACCACGCAGTACTTGTTGCAAAACTGGAACACTATGGTTTGAGGGGTATGCCATTTTCTTTGCTCAAAAATCTACTCGAGAACAGGGCGCAGATTGTGGTCAGTGATGCGGGAAGGGAAAAATCAGATCCTTTATTTTCTAAAATGGGTGTAGCTCAGGGATCGTCTGTTTCAAATCTGCTCTTCTCTCTGCTCCTCAACGATTTGCCCGACGCGGTAACATCAGCCGAAATCCTGATGTATTCTGACGATGTAGCGGCTATAGTTACCGCGCCGAGCGTGGAGAAACTAGAGGAAAAACTTAATGAGGCCGCGTCACAACTCTCATTCTGGTTTCATTACAATGGATTGGTTCTAAATTTAAAAAAGACCCACTTTCTCCACGAGAACCTCTCAGGTCACAAGATAAGGCCTCTGACCATAAAAATAGGGACCACAATATTGAACCAGGTGTACTCGACCACTTTCCTCGGTTTTGAGGTAGACGCCGGATTAACGTGGGAGAGTCATGTGGACAGACTGAGAGGAAAACTCGGTGGTGCGTGTTTTGCGCTGCGGCGAGTAGCACAGGTTGTGCCCGTAGACGTGGCTCGAGTTTGCTACTTCGCTACAGTGCATTCGCTCGTGCAGTACGGCGCCGAGCTGTGGGGGAGGTGTGCGGAGTGGCAAAGAATATTCCGGCTACAAAAACGTGCCATCCGGGCTATCGTCGGATTAGACGATGAGACTTCCGTAAAACCATATTTTAGGAGTCTGGGCATTCTTACACTACCTTCGGTGGTAATAATGCAAGTAGCAATGTTTGTGAGAACTAACCTGGACTCCTACGAGGTATGTGGTGCGAACCATCGCTACCCCACGAGGAGCGCGGGCAGCCTCGGCGTGGTAAAGCGTAAGCTGTCCAAAGCCACAAAATTGACCCATGTTATGGGTCCAGATGCTTACAATAACCTGCCCGAACATGTGAGAGCCGCACCAAGCTTATGTAGTTTTAAATCTCGATTGCAACGCTGGCTTGTTGAGCAGGCGTTTTATAGATACGAGGAATTTTATGCTTTGCCTTTGTAACCCAGTAAATTATAATTGTGTAATTTAAATTAATTGACATTTTATTATAAATTTATAATAATTATTATATTATTTTTATATTCGACATTGTAAGACTTAATAATTAATATTTACCACTAGATATATTGTGCATTATTATACCGAATTTTGTTTTATAATTTGTGTATGCTTACAATTATTATCCTGACCTGTAAATTGGCTTTATGAAATAAATGATTATGATTATGATTATAAAATAAGAGTGACAATATTATTTGGTATTATTATTTAATAAATGTTTTGGTAGGTATACTGGTATACATGTCTATTTATTAGTGTGTCGCAACAAAAAGGTTAGGTTACACTCTACCTAAGGTACCTACTTATCAATGCTTTGAGGTTCGTAATATACAAATAGATCTGAACAGATGGAAAGACAATCAGACACTGGTGTAATAGGGGTCCAGTTTTTTGTACGGAACCTCAGAAAATTACGATCTAGGTACTGAGACATCGCCGAATTTTGTATTTTGTGTTAAGTAGTTTTACCTGAGTTCTGTTCATAAAAAATTGGTTAGTTTCTTTTTGACGAGTATCTTAAAGTGTGTATAAATCTATCCTATATCTAACTAAGTATATACTTTATTCGTAAGTTGTACTAATAAATCCATAAAAGTTCAACATAATTAATTTCTAATCAAACCCGTAAACGGCGTAGGTCCTACGGGCATAAACTTTTAATTTTCTAAAGATTCCGGAAAGTTGAGATTGTTTTCCTCGATCAAAGTGGAGCCCTATTGGGAAGAGGGCGGAGTTCGAGCAACAGGTCGCGAGTATGGTCTGAACTGTGGCGGGGTCCAGATGCGGTCGATAGGAGGCTGGAGCATGCGCGCTGCAGTCAGATGCCGCCATGCGCTCGTTGGTGCTGCTCTCTCTATCTCTGCTGGCTCCAGGTGAGTCACAACCCTCGTTCCGACCACAATTCCCCACTCACCGCTTACATACACCAGCCTCGTCCACCACCAGCGTTTGCTACGTCATCGCATCACTTTTCCTAGATGAACATCATCCACAAACGTCAGATTTTGTTTGTCCATTCTGCGCAGACTCGAGTCATGTCCCTGCGCATTACGGATTTATGGGCCTAAATGAATACCGTTGGTCGTGGACCCTTTGACAACTATTACGAATAAAATCACTTTTTGAACCAAGAAAGGAAGTTATGAATCCGATAATCATATTTTTTATTTTAACGTATGTTCCCCAATTTGTCAAGAACGACCAAACAAATTTTGATTTAAAAAAAATATTCGAAAGTCATACCCCCTATGGAATATAGGTAAATTTTCTCGAAATCTGTGAAGCATTTTCGTATTAACAACAAAAATAAAAAATATTCATACAACGATGATATGTTATATTAATTGTACCTACTCGTATTTACATTAGTGAACTGTTTAATTGTTTTTTAAAATCAATTGTTTGTTTTAATTCGGTTGTTTTGTTTTTCAGAGAAAAATAAAAACAATATCTTAATACCTTTGTTTCAAGTTTGCATCAATCAAATAATTATTTCATTTTAGTCATTCTGAAACAGATCTATCCTCAAAGTCATATTATAAATGTATTAAAACGTTACAAAAGCACTCTGTTTAAGACAAAAGTACCTACTTAAATGTAGAATCTAACTCACTCCTCTCAGGTTCATTGGGCAACTTGTGCTGTGGTCTGCTATACTCTACTTTCTACTCAGGTGTGAAACATTCATTGCACCTACCACGTACCTACGCATATTTTCACCAATATAACAAAACGCAATTATGATAGCATTACAACCAGACCTAGATTTTCATACAGTTGCAACTAGTCTTCTTATTAGTCTATAGTTACGGCTGGTCTAGTCGGGAGAACAGCGACTGCCGATCCGAAGACCCCGGGTTCAAAAACAGGCTCATCACTATATTTTCGAAGTCATGTGCGTAATGCCGCTAACTTAAAACGGTGAAGGAAAACATTGTGAGGAGACCGACATGTACCTAAAATATTTTTCGAAGTCACGTGTCATCCAACAAACCGCTAGGCTAGCGTGGTGGCCTTGACTCTCTACTTGCGAGAGAAGGCCCCGAGTCCCAGCTGTGGGAACATTTAGTGGGCTGTTTATGCTATGTTTATGCAACCAGTCTTAGGATCGAGCTTAACTAGCCAGCAGCCGGTTTTTTTATTAACTGCCGGGAATACGACCTTAGAAGAGTTTTAGAAATCTATCCAATTTGTTTTATGCATTTTAGGATGTAGCTTCACTAGGTGATTCTCAATAATTGTAAACAATGCGCATCAATGCGCATTGGTCGGTCCAAATAAATTCAGCCCAGTTTTTTTTTAATATAGAGTGTAAAACATAAAAGACATTCGCTTGATAGTAAGTAAAGCGTTATCTACTTTTACTTATAGGTACGTAGGTATTAACTGTATCGTGGCCCCAACAAAATCCGTAGTTGTTGTTTGAAATTTAAAAATAGACTCATCTGAAAATCGGTCCGTTGCGTTTGTCTCATTTTATCCGTCAGTCACAATTACAGGGAATTCGTTTCAATTTCACGCGCCTGTAACTCCATTTGCCCTTCGACCTGATTCATTTCCAGAGAGAACTTCTTGTATCTACCTACGTAATTGTACATATTACAATATTAGACTATCACTAACCAAAATTGATATTCTTCATACAAAAATGTTAAGCCCTAAAATAAACAAAGCTTGTATAGCAACAAAAAATTGTTTTATTGTATAGATATATAAAATAAACGGACGAGCAAGACATATCTAACCTGACATAGCCTGATGGTACCTAAGCAAAATAACACCCCATTATCATGCAACGTTTTCTTTTTCTAACTTAATTTGAGTTTACTTACTTAATTTGAGTTCAACCTAGCACTCCACTGCGCTCATCACCACATCACCTAGAGAAAGAGAAATAATATTTTGTATGTCTTAGCCCTGTAATTTCTCTGTAAACACTTCTGTTTGACGGTAAAATAACTGGAAAAGATAGGTGAATCGGCGACGTGAGGAAACAATTCAAGGAGTTTATATTGCTGCGTCCTTTTCTATGGTCTCATGTAATAACCAAGTACCTATCGCAAAATAATTTTATTACTACTCACGTATTAATGTTTTTCATAGTATTTAGTTTTTCATGATATACGTACAGATGGTAGCAGTAGGTCAGGATCCAAGATTGTTTAAAGTTTCAAAGTAACGAACCTTCGGACGAAACGCGGGGGGGTTTCGAAGATAATTTTTGGATCGATAGTATTAGTTTCGTACCTATCTCTTATGCAGTACCTATCATTGAATCCGTATGATATTATGATTCCAGAAAGCGAGAGCGACCTCCTGCGTGACAGCGTGCACGTGACGTCAGCCGCGGCCCGGCCCAACAATGAGCTCTGGTGCTACAAGTGCCTCGCGGAGTTCCCTGACGACCGGTGCGCAGACCTCAGCAACAACAATTCTGCGCTCATACACAAGTGCCACAACGACCGCAGGATGTGTATGGTATGTTCAACTACAACTCTTGATTAGTGGATGCAGGCGCGATCCGAAACGATCACAGGGACATGTATTTATTTATTTATTTATAAAGAATCGTGGTCGTGGACGTGGTCCCTCTTCGGACCACGCCTTCAACTCTTGATTATTATATAATATGTGGATAGGTAGGTAATACAATTACCTACCTATCTACTGGCGTCAATCTCCTCGTTTGATGATCTGTCTTTTGACGTGCCATTGGCGGTATTATGGGGTTAATCTACATATTATATAAGTAATGGTATAGGTAGGTAATTGTATTGTATAGGTTAGCTTATACTCGTAATCTCACATCGTTAAATTTGTAATCTAGTAGACAGGTAGGTAGGTACATATCTGCCCGGCGCGAATCCAGGGGGTCATGGGCTGTGTCCAGTACCTAGGTGGACCACTGAAAAAGCATACTTAGGTACATGTACTTATCGCACAGTTTGTGACAAGATCACGACTATGTGCCCCTGTGACCCCCCCTCGAGCCAAAGCTGAATCCGCCCTTGATATCTATACATATAAATTTGATAAGCCTGCCAATATTGCAAATGCGAAAGTTAGGATATTTGTAGCTCAATCACGGCACGACAAGTGCACAGAGCGGTTTGATATTTGGAACATAGTAGGTACATAGCATTATGCTTATTTTCATCGCAGGAAAATTACGGGAACTATGCGGCAGTAAATTCTATTCGCCACTAGGCCAACTCGGATTTCCAACATTAGTTACATTTATTTTTGTATGTTATGCTCGAATTCAATTTCAATACACCACGCCAGTTAAAACAACCTACACTTCAGTAAATCATAGCCTGCCTAACCTAGCCAGTGTCGGTGGTTGGATATTGTATCTACGCCTAGGTGGTAATAGGACCTAAATGATGAATCCAGCTAATAACAAGTCATAGCTTGCTCTGATACCTACGCCCTTGACAGGTTTACAGTCAGTCTGCCGATCAATACTTCGTAATGACCCACCTAATTATCTCCTAGAAAAGAGGCAGGTCACTACAGACTAGCAATTAGGAATAGGGTACCTAGAAGCTTCCACCGAGTGGTCAATTTGATTATTTTAAATGCCTCTGTAAATGCTAACCTTGACCTACCGCGGTATGCAGTATGCGGTAATTAAACCAAGGAACATACACAGTAGAAAATCTCTATTTTATTTGATGTTGTACCTAGTTTCATTTTCCGCTGTTTTAGTGCCCCATCAATACAGCTCAGAACAAAAAATATACTACTTAGGTCAACCTTTTTCAGGAAGGGTCCTATAACCATTGACTTCAGATGGCCTCTACTGCCTAAATTCTGCTTAATCACAATCTAGCACTCTAGTGTCTTAATTTCTTATCGTACTTTAATTTTTGTTACAGGTGAAACGCTACTCGTTCACGACTTCGAACGAGAATACAACAATGCCACTGAAGATGTGGGCTTTGGAGCGGAACTGCACCAAGCACTGCGAGCCGGGCTGCATTGTGATTGGAGAGCGCACCAAGCTTTACGCGTGCACATCTTGTTGCACCACCTCTCTCTGCAACAAAGGCTCAAGCGGCGATCGCGCAGCACCAAACTACTTGCACCCTGCCATAGCCTTCCTACCTACTCTCTCAGCCATGCTCACTTTATGATAATAAGGCTTAACGAGAACACGGACAAGCGTAGCGATTTTGAACAGTCGGTTTGATCTCGACACGGAATCACGGAAACCTCTCGGTCTTTGTCTTACCCGCTTAGAATGATAGAGACAAGGATTGTCATTCCGAATTTGAGTCGGTCGGAGTACGTTCAGAATCAGTACCCTGCTGCCTTGTGGTTTTTCGAATTGTGCGGGACACCGAACGCTTTGCTCCCAATTAACGACAAAACAAAAAGCGTGAGGGCAATAAAACTACGTCCCGATTAATTTTTAAACCAAAATATGAGCCCACCACCACCTCGAAAAAAACTAGAAAAAGCGAAACACAGACTGTTATTTTCTATCATATTCATACATTTTAATGAAGCTCAAAGCATGCGCTAATCTGTGCGACTCAAATTTTCTATCCTCTCTTTTATTGACAGTTTCTTTCGAGAAACGCTTTTGAACAATCGCTTTTAATTAGCTTTGAAAAGGTTAGTGAAACTACATGATTATATACCTACATATACTGTTTTTGCACAGCACCGCGTTACCAATCGCTTTTACATAATTATTATACATTTTCTATTCTAGTTATTGAAACAGTACCCATAGCAAATTTCTTCAAGTTTACTTGCTGTAGTAAGAGAAAAAATACAGCAAGTTACATTGCATTTTACCCACATTCAATTATTCATAAATTTGTAGTGCGTAGATATGGAATTTCAATGGACCCAAAATTAGGTAGGTAGGTCTAAGAATAGGTAGATAGTATAATGTAAGTATGCATAAAAATTACTTAGGTACCTATTTACTCGACTGTCTAAAACTATAAATATTACACTTCTGCCGTACTGTTTTAAGCAAACACATATTTTTTTACTATTTTCTACAGATTATTTGACACTCAATGCAGGTTATTATCTAAAATAAATTTGACAGCCCTAGCGTTTTTTTCGAATGACCCCTTTCTCGATTCTATTCACCCCACATTGCGGGTAAATAGAAAACGGCTACATTTCGTCATTTATTGAACAAATTAAAAGTAATATCAATTTATATTTAATTACAAACCGTAAATTACAGTTTAACTCACACGATACAGTCATTAATACTTGCCAAATGTAATAAAAACATACTCGAATTTTAATTCAAAGTTGGAAATCGTTTCTATTCACCCCGTTTTACGGTACTTCAGGTTTTGGTTGAATTTCACTTTTGGCGCGTGGTGTAGAAATACCTATATAGTTGTCTAACGTCTAACATACCTAACCAGATCTAAGCAGATCCAGCTTTGGCAGCATTCTGATGACCAACCCGGTCATGGGGTCAGACCCCACCACCTTGATCCGCCCTTGAACATAACCACGCTACTATATAACAGGAAGCTCAGTGTTGAAGTATATCAAAATTGTGATTCACAATTTGTTGGTGCGTAGTCGGGAGATAAATCTGAGTAGTGTAGGTGCATATAATTAATGTTTGTTAACGTTTCCTCATATTCATGCTGAACTTATGTTAGCAAAAAAGGAATACAAGGAGTTGAGACTGCATAACACAATTTAAAAAATATGAATTGCTATAATGCCACAATAGGTACTTTGTAAACTGGTCAGCAAATTGTGCCAGATTTGTAGGTAATTAACTTTATAGTTATGGTATAGGGTATGTAATCTTCCTTTAACTTTAAAAATCAGGTCATGCACATTATTCAAGTATATTAAGTTTTGAAAACTATTTTAATTTGTAAATCTACAGCAAGCTCTTACTCATGTTTAACAGTCGCTACATACATACCTCTGTAGAAATATCTTACACCAAGTAAAGATAAAAATAATTGAAATATCTCATTCTGCTTTTATTTTACTATATACTCCCTCAAAATAATAAAACTTCACGATTTGTGCATAGAAGCTATCCTACCAACCCACACTGTGCCAATGTGATGGGTCCTCGACTCTCTCCTTGCGAGAGAACAAGGCCCCCCGGATCCCAGCTGTGGGAACAATTAGTGGGATGTTTATGCTCGTAGCTCCTCCCACTAAATTAATTTTGGCTTTAATAATTTTCTACTTGAAGGTACAAGTTCTGTCTAACAGACATTGACTTAAACCAAATAAACCGTTAATTTATAATGTAGAAATAAGTAAAAACTTATTAGGCACAAGACATTTCGATACCTTAATTTGCAAAACAAATACCTACTCCATACTAGTACCAATTTCACAAGGACCACTAATAAGTTAGGCAAAAAACCCAACAAAAAATGTGTTTCTTACACAATTTCCAAAGGGATTTTTGTTTTCTTCTGAAACTTCAATTGGTTTTTATTAAGTTTTTAGTTTGCTATGATGAAGTTATTAGTTTTGCAAATGGTAGTTTTGAAATAATAGCCGTGACATAAGTTAATTAATTTTATTATGAATAAACAATGCACAGAATAAAATGCAATCCCTAGTTTGTGTCCTAAAACATAGCAATAATTACATTACATAATTGGAATGACCCACAGTTAGTTTATTCTCAATAGAACTGGGAAGGTATTACTTAGGAGGACATCATATGTAGTGTTTAACTTAAAATATTGCGTTATACTTTAATCAATATTAAAGAATAAATTTAGGAAAGCTGTCCACAGTCGGCAATAACAATTTTCTTTGTTGTCTTGCCAGACTGGGTACCAAGGTTTTCAACTTGCTTAACAACATCCAAGCCTTCGACTACATTGCCAAAAACGACGTGCCTGCCGTCGAGCCAAGAAGTCTTCACAGTTGTGATGAAGAACTGGGATCCATTAGTGTTGGGGCCAGCATTGGCCATGGACAAGACTCCGGGGCCGGTGTGCTTCAGGACGAAGTTCTCATCAGCGAACTTTTCACCATAGATGGACTTGCCACCGGTACCGTTGTGGTTCGTGAAGTCACCGCCTTGCAACATGAAGTTGGGGATGACACGGTGGAAGGTGGAGCCTTTGTAACCGAAGCCCTTCTCGCCGGTACAAAGTGCGCGGAAGTTTTCGCATGTCTTCGGGGTAACATCTGTTCTCAACTGAAACCAAAGAAAAATTTAAATTAGGTTTATTTCAACTCGAGACCTTATCACGTTACAACCTAAATAGCTTTGGAAAGTTTTGAATGCTTGTGCAAACGTGTGGGAGTAACGCGGTAAAAAGCGCTAAAATTACCTCATAGATAAGCGATGACTAACACTTTATACACTTAGTTGTACATAAGCAACATGACGGTGAAACGCAAGGTTTCAAACGACTCGAAAAAAAAATGCAGGCACGTAATTGAGATGTAAACAATAACATCATCGATGACTGTAAATTCCACGCCCTGCCATTTAGAAATACATGACCTTCTTTGAAACGATGACCTTCACTTAGCTTACATCTCACTTGAGACCTAATTGACTGTAGGTAGATAAATATATAACGTATCTATTTATGGATATGCCCCTTTTCATTACAAATACATACACGTTGCTGAACATCATTTAGGAATATATACAAGGAGCTGCAAAGATTAGGCTATTTTATCCAAAAAAAATCATACAACATTAGTAACAACTACCACGCTACTTATCGGAAACTACACCTTGAATCTTCCAGAATAGCGTGGTCATGGAAGATCACGCCGGCCGGAACGCCGACATGTAAGCAAACAATTTATAATTCCTACCTCAACAACAATTCTTCCAAGGGCTGCGCCGTCCGAAGACACATCGAAGAAGACCCGCGGTAAAGCCATGTTGCTTTCTATCACTAATTCACTGGAATTAGCAGTTATATTTTACCACAATGACGGTGCGTCCGTTGTTCGGTAATGCCGGGCGGAAATAGAATAGTACCATAGACAACATAAATCGTAGACAAAATGACACGATATTACGTCATATCCTACGACCTTAAATTTTAAAGATAGTTTACACGCAACGAGTAACTAGAATGTAAATTAAAATTTATCATATAAGAGTACCCTGATTACACAATCGGATTGTTCTCGACACGGAATCAGACCTATTAGTCTTTCTCTTACCGCTTAGAATTTAGAACAAGAACAAAATTAAAAATTTTGATTACTACGGATAATAAACTACCTCGGATTTGTTATCTGTACAACATTCTACTAGTCAAGCTCTTTCATTTGATACCCATACTATGGGAGTTTTGAAAAAAGAAATATATTTCGCCATTTTGTGGGAGCGACCATCTTGGATTTGAAATTTGTCATAGTGCCAAGTATTCTACTAGTCAAGCTCTTTCGTTTGATACCCATATTGTGGTAGTAATGAAAAAAAAAATATAATTCGCCATTTTGTGGTGGCGGCCATTTTGGATTTGAAATTTGTTATAGTTTATAGTGTTCTACTAGTCAAGCCCTTTCATTTGATGCCCATATTGAGGTAGGTTGTGAAGAAATATTTTGTGCGCCATTTTGTGGAGACGGCCATTTTGAATCGATATTAACCAAACATAGCTAAGAACATCCGCACGGATATTAACCTTCAAATAAAAAAAACGCATCGAAATCGGCCCATCCGTTTGAGCTCTACGGTGCCACAGACAGACACACACACAAACAGACCGACAGACATCGACGTCAAACTTACAACACCCCTTTTTTTGGTCGGGGGTTAAAAACAGAGACACAGATTGCCAAAACTTTAAAATCGGCAGTCATTGGAATTGTCGATAGAAGTGAAAACTTAATCTCAGAGTTTGAGCATGATCTGAACTTACTTAAAGTTAAAACGGAGGGCGTGGCTATGAGCATTGAGCATGGTCATCTAGAAATGCGTCAGCATGGCCAATGGCCATGGTCCCGAGATGACCCGAAGATTTCTTATCATTCCCGAGCGAGACGCCAGAATGAGGAGTTTTTCAGATGCAAATTGACTTGTCAAAGATAGTTCTAAATATTTCCAAGTGTGACACACTGTTAGTTTTTGTGAAAATTCTCTAACAAAACAAAATAAAACATTGGCGTCACTTATGGTAAAATTGGGAACTATCTTAGACAAGTCTTTTTGCACCTTGAAAACGCTCCATTGATATTATCATACTTACACTGGGCTAACTTACTAACAGTTCATTTTGAACCGAAAAACGAAAATAATCCTAATTTGATAAACTAGCCTGATCGATGAGAATTCAGTCGGATTCGGCCGGACTGAAAATTACGCCGGATTGCAATAATTAATGCTATGTCACGAGTCAGTTGTCAAAGTCAAATGACTTTGTCAACTTTGGTAATTTGAACTAGGGGCTTTGTATTTGTTTTATTCATGTAATATTGTTATTTTGTTTGAGACCTGCCGTCCTCTTATTTCTTCGTCAATGCAAAGGCACGTTCAAAAATCATGAACCGTTTTAAACAGAGCGCACATAATAGGGATGTTAACACTAATCACAAATTAATGTTTAATGTTGATTTTATGATAGTTTGTATTAATAGAATTTCGAAAAACACATAATTTATAACTAAATGTTACGTAATTTTATAACAAATAATTTTAAATGCTATATTTTTAATCTGTTGTCACGTGACTGGAAACACCAATATGCCCTTATTACGTTACTAGTCGCAAAACAAGCTATCGAAAACTGACTAAACTGTTTCGTTTTCTGCATTTTATTTATTATAGTTAGCGATTTAAGCAACGACGATTTTGATTGTTTGTTTTCAAGTAATGATAAGAAAACACATAAAATGGGCATACAGTCATGAATCGATACCAATGTTTTGCGACTAGTGAGGTGTGACAGTTGTTAGTGTTTTAGCGGCAAAATTCAAAATTAGTCTAATATTGTATATTTACTCATTTTACAATTACTCATCGAAAATACAAATATTTTGAAATAAAATGTTAACGGTAAATATCACGGTAAACATGTGTCAAACCTCAAAATAAAAGCAGTTCCAAATTTTTTTTATCATCCCTATTTATTTGTAATTTGTACTTGGAGACATCGAGCGACGCGACCACAGAACACTTATACTCCAAAGAGTACGCGACGTAGGAATAGAGTGCGCGTAAGTTTATAAGCCGTTATTACACCACTCGTCATTCAGACAGTCTTAGTCTAAGTAGCGTGGTGTAATAAGCGTCAGACTGGGTCTAACCAGTAGAGACATAGATAGAGGACAAATAACTAAAGTATAGAGTGCTAACACCACACTAGACGCCCAGTGCGCGTCGTAGGCAGATGATGTATAGCTACATAGATATGTGCGTTGGGGATTGGCACGCGGGCAACGCAAAATCATTTTGTTGGCGATTGATGCAGGTTCAGCGCGGTAAAAACAAATATAATTATTTCGTGCCATAACATCTAAAATATAAGTATCTTAGTTTTGTAGAGTTAGTACCTGTGCAGGTTTAAGTTTAGTTTTGAACTTACATTTGTACAATATTAATATGTAAATATTACACATGAATGTGTATGATTGGATATGTATGTCAATAAAAAGCTGGTATTTCTCAAATTATTTTATTTTTGCTTAAAATATAAGGAGCTTAGAATATAAACTGACAAACCATTAATTGGATTCTAATGCCTATTTTTTGCAATTATTACCGAAAAATGGCGTAAATAATTATTTCGTGCAATTAGTAGTTATTAGTATTACAATTTAATCCAATTACCTATTTGTAAAAATAAACAATGAAATTCTTATTTATAAATCGAATAATAATATTATGTTAGGTTAATTAAAAATAAAAAAACGCTAAAAAGCGTAAGCTTGTTAAAAAGCTGCCTTTTAGTTTTTGTGACATTTGACTTTCGAACTAAATATTTAACGCGTATTTCAATGTATTTTTGAATCATCGCTCTAAGCAAATACAGTAAATGATTGCTGCATGGTTCTTGTTCAAAAAAGGAAAAATGGTCAGTGTTTTGAGGAGGTTTGTCCTTAAAATATTTTATACTAAATTTGTAGGACCCTGTATATCCCTTACAAAAGTGTGCCTCTCAGTTTTTTAAATTGAAGTTTACAATATTCTATACCTACTAAAATCTTCAAAATCAATTTAACTGTTAAGACGTGATATCGTAACATCACATAATATTATGTACTTCCAGTTTACTCTATAATACTTTCTTATTAAAAAAAATCTGGTTGCCTGTAAAGTCGGTTTTACGGGCGAAGATTTTACGTGACAACGTCTTTTTCTCGGTAGAATATTTATTGATATGAATATAATTAAATTGCACAATAGGAACAAGGAATTGAATGAAAATAAGAATTGCACAAATTTTAACCATAGAAATATATTTTGTTTACTAAAACATTGTACATGTAAACTTAAACTTAACTAATTCCTATTTGAGTGATTTTGTTGAGGATAGGACGATGATAGGAGAAATATGAAATGAAAGGAAGTGTTTCTGCTGTAATGTGTCTTGCGAAAGTCAAGTCGATAGTTGTTCCTTTTAACGTAGTTGACTTAGAAACGTTTGATACGCAATCAAGATTATACGTATTTTTCATGAAATTAAGAAATTAATCAATCAATCATAGTTTACGATAATGAAATATCAGTGTACAATTATTTACCTTTATTGTTGTAGTTGTTGTAAATGACGAATCTAAGCACTCCACATTTTCACTACAGACACAGCTGACGATACTTTAACCACACGTGTAAACTTGTATTATGACGCTTTCTTGTTTTTCCAACGCCAAGAACGTTCGAGAAAGACAAAGACAGAGACACAAGCATGCGCCGATTCAATGCGCCTAATTCTCTAGTGCTGCGCGCGCGGCAGACCGATCATAGTTGAGTGGGAGAGAGACGCAAGGCATTCGGCGGGCCTCTCTCTCGTTCGGTGACTCATCGTAACGTTACCGAGCGTTACACTTTTTCATAAGTGACTCCCAGCCGCAACCTAATTTAAGACGTTGTCACGTCAAAAAAAATTAAAGTATGTCGTACAAAACACACTATAAAACTATTTATTAAAATATTATAACATTTTGAGCATTAAAGTTATACAAATCTGTTATAATATGTAGTTTTTCTAGCCAACATTATATTGACTACAGAGTTGGTTACGTCCCATCTCTAATCACGCGGCGGGAGCGCGGTGCGAGGGCGGTCCTGCGCGTGCCCGCTTCCCGAACGTCTCCTTCACCCCGCGATTCCCGGATTAGTTTTCAATTGTTTTTATAAAAATAAGTAAAATAATCGACTTACCGATGAAATGTGATACTGGATTTCAATATGTGCGTTTTCTAGTCTCTTTTTTGCAAGATTGAACAGCACATTTCACCATTTTAATAACAATATTTGAAAAAAATCCCTCGTGAAACGCACTTTACTAGTGATCGAGTACGACTACAGGCGCTCGCGGCGGGAACGTCGTTTTGTTCTCACCCGTGCCTACTGTTCCCACTTCGTTGTGCTTGCTCTATAGTATATGTACTCAATGACTGGAACGAACTCGGCATCAACTTCAATGGCGAGTACATCACCATCTCTGATTTGCCGATGATATTGTAGTCGTGGCTTAAACCCTGGACAACTTAGGCAGGCTGAATGACCTCAGTAGAGCCTCCGAAAAAGTGGATTTAACAAGAACAAAATTAAAAATTTTGATTAACCCCCGACTACCTCAGATTTGTTATCTGTACAACATTCTACTAGTCAAGCACTTTCATTTGATACCCATATTTAAGGGAGTTGTGAAAAAAGAAATGTATTTCGCCATTTTGTGGAAGCGGCCATCTTGGATTTGAAATTTGTCATAGTGCAATGTATTCTACTAGTCAAGCCCTTTCGTTTGATACCCATATTGAGGTAGTAGTGAAAAAAAAAAAATTGCCATTTTGTGGTGGCGGCCATCTTGGATTTGAAATTTGTTATAGTGTATAGTATTCTACTAGTCAAGCCCTTTCATTTGATACCCATATTAAGGTAGGTTGTGAAGAAATATTATGTCCGCCATTTTGTGGCGGCGGCCATCTTGAATCGGTATTAATCAAACATAGCTAAGAACATCCGCACGGATATTAACTGTCAAATAAAAAAAACCGCATCGAAATCTGCCCATCCGTTTGAGCTCTACGGTGCCACAGACAGACACACACACACACACACACACAGACAGACAGACAGACATCGACGTCAAACTTATAACACCCCTTTTTTGGTCGGGGGTGTTAAAAATGAACATAGACAAAACGAAAATCATGTTGAACAACCATGTTCTTTAACAAATAGGAGATTACGATAGAAGTTGTTGACGAATAAGTCTACCTAGGACAAACGGTCCAGTTGGCTAGATCCAACTTTAAGAGGTTACTCGTCGAATCCAACTTGGTTTGGCACCGTTCGGGAAATTACGTAATATCTTCTCATCCAAACTACCGCAGCATGCGCGGTCCGAAGGGGGGGGGGGGGGGTCACAGGGGACATGACCCCCCAAAATCGTATACGTTCAACTAAAAATCTAAGAAAATTAAAAATATCTAATAGTACATAGACTACTTTTTAACGCGGAAAAACAACTAGAACGGGAACTACGTGGGTAAAATCGTGGGGAGCTACTAGTAAAGTATTTTAAACTATTATTTGTGCTATTTCTACTGGCGACCCCCCCAAAATCTGAAGCTGCGTACTGGTGACCCCCTCCAAAATTCGTGGCTGGGACCGCGCCTGTACCGCAGTGTCTCAAGACGAAAGTCTTTGACCAGTACCTACGTGTTGCCAGTGATAGGACAGAGACGTGATCGCGTACTATGGGTCTCAGCTCAAACTCACCCAAAAGGCAATGGAAAGAGTAATGCTCGGAGTTTCCCTGCGTGATAGAATCCGAAATGAGGAAATTCGCTGGAGAACCAAAGTAACCGACCTAGCTCAAAGGGTTGCCAAGCTGAAGTGGCAGAGGGCGAGGCACATAGCTTACAGAACTGACGGCCGTTTGGGGTGGATAGGTTCTTGAGTGTCGACTACACAGTACACACCTTAAAACGTTGGTGGGCCTCCCACAAGATGGACCCACGATCTGGTGAAGGTCGGCGGAAATCGTTGGAAGCAAGCGGCGCAAGATCGGTCTTTGTGGAGATCTTTGGGGGGGAGGCCTTCGTCCAGCAGTGTCCGTCCGACGTCCTTCGGCTTATATGATGATGATGATGATGTTAGATTTTTATCCATCGTCGTTAGATTATAATCATACGGTTTGTAACCCCCGACCAAAAAGAGTGTAGCGGTAAAGTATGTGGCATCGTAGCTTTCAAACGGGTGGACCGATTTCGAAGCAATTTAACTTTATTTGAAATCGATCCAAGATAGCGTCCTCTACAAAATGGCGAATTCATTTTTGAAGTGAAAACTTCTTTTGGCACGCCTAGACAGTATTTTTGTGGGCTGTGAACTGAAATCTAGCGTCACGCTCGGGTATGATAAAAGCTTTTCGGGTAAACTCGGGATGCTAGAGCGAGAAACAAAATACAGTCAACAAGCGCGTCAAAGCGAGAAAGATAATATAGTCCCTGTGTACCTGTGTTTATTATATTTACGTCTTTTTATCGCGACATTAACTTCTAGGTAGGTTCGTACCACATTAATTGAACTTGTCACTAAATATTAAATTTACATTTCACATCCATTGCAAAAAAGTTTTTGTTGTAATATACTCGCATTACATACTGTTTTTTATACCTATATTTATTATCATTACAATTTTCAATTTCTAAAAATTTTTTATTTTGAAATTTTAAAATTATTTAGTGGTATTTAAATATAAGTAGGTATTACTTATTTTAGATTTCACTTCTGCCGTGCGGTCTTAAGCGCACACATTTTTTTTACTACTCCATCGATACGGGTACCAAATGAAAGGGCTTGACTAAGAGAACACTGTACAAATTTCAAACCCAAGGGTCGGGAGTAAACCAATTTTTTTTATTTTGTTCTTGTTACAATTTAACTAAGGAATTAAAATTAAATTTTTTAATGTGCTGACAAAATCTCTTGGCGAAATTGAGAACTGTCTTCTATACACAAGACACTGGCCACTGGCGAAGTTGCGGTCACGGTGGATACAAACGCCAAGGATAAAAGTTGAAAAACTATATTCGACAGGTCTGTTTGGATTTGGATCTTTATTAAAACGAAAAGGCATAATTCTGATTGGGATGATTACCTATGTTCGCAAAATAAATGAAATCCAATGAGTTATATTCGTTACCCTCGTAGGTACCACACTCGCGATAGAAACCGCAAATGTGTATTTCATGGGTTTTTATGCGCGTTTCGGAGAACAGACAAAATTATAGATCACTCATCTCTGTTTTGATGATTATTTTATTTGATACACTTAGAACTAATGTTTAATATTAATACAAATGGAAGTTTGTAAACTATAAAGGGCTAAAGCAAAACTTACTTACATAAGGCACTTTGAGCAAATCTCTTGTTTTGAGCATATTTAGTAATAATTTTGTCAAATATTTACAAAATACTTCGAGGGAAATACAGCGCTCGCAAAACCAAAGGTGCCTGCGGACATTGGGCATCTCAATAAACCCGCTCATCTAGAGGTATAATTAGTGGCAGTAGGTATTTCTTGAGCGCATATGAACCGAATGAGAAGTCTTCAGAACAAAAATGTGAGTACCCAACTATTAGTTAGAGCTCATAATATTATAAGCAGATCTAAATTCATCAGATTAAACTGAATAATTTGCATAGAAATGTTTGATTTATGGTACATAGGTAGTTTTAATTTTCAGTTAAAATTAGTTGGGCACACGTCACCAATTATTATATTTTTGTACATATTGAATAAATGAAATTTCCAATTAATCACAGTCCTTCTAATTTAGAGGTATATTGTAAACTGCAAGTCCTTCCTAATATAGTTTCTGTGATAAGCATTTATGGCAGCTTTAGAGATATGCGTAAAATTCAAGTAAAAGTACCTACTGCACTTACAATCTTTACAAAATTCCTTCCTGTTTGACTCTTCTAAGACACTAATTTCTTCCCATAGATTCGACTGATAGATAATTATCATGACCTATTTTAAAATTATATTAAAAACTAGAATTTCATTTTACAAATTGTTTTTTCAAGCAGAACTATGAAGCCACTAACTAGGTTTCATAGTTCTGCTATTGGCCAGCACGATTCTGCAAACATCCATTTGTCTGCTTAAAGCAAACAATGCCTCTGAGAGTTGTCGAGTCAATCACTCATAGCAAAAATTCTAAGGCCTTAGATTAATAGGTGTTCAAGTAAAAATTTATTTTTAATTTGAAACTGTAATTTATAGGGAACTAGCTGTACCCTGCCACGCTTCGCTGTGGCACACTGTGATGCAAAAATTAGATAAAAACAATCCTTGATGCGGATTATATATCATTGTAAAATTTCAGCTCGATCGGTGCAGAACTTTTTTAGTTTTTGAAGCGTACACAAACCAACATAACATTTTTATATATAGAGATTAATAGGTGAAGTGCAGTTCCACAATTAAAGTCTAGTAAGTAGTAAGCAAGACTGCCTTTTCAGTGTATTTTAGGTTCAGTAACCACTAAGAACCGTACGCATAGCTCCAGTTAGCTAGCCCTAAATGCCTTAAACAGCTGCTTTTAAATTGTCCGGCGCGAAAACCCCCTTCTCGGTAATAATTCCAGTGATCAATGAGGCTGGGGTGACGTCAAAGGCGGGATTCCAGCAATTTACCCCTGTAAGAAAAGAAATAAGTAAATTACAGTACAATAAAGTCACTTTTTTGTGTTTATTTAACATATTAAACTTTACGTGTCAAACTAGTTCTGACTTTTAAATTGTACTTTGATATGTGTTCGGGGCCCTGGTTCGAATCCCACGCTCACAACTGCCTATTTTGAAGTTAAGTGCGTAATTTCGCTAAGTTTAAAGCGGTGAAGGTAAACATCGTGAAGAAGCCGACATGCTCCTGGTATTTTTCGACGTCATCCATCATTCACCAGCACGCACTGGGCCAGCGTTGTACATTATGGTCTGACTCTGTCCTTGTGAGAAAAGGTCCCAAGTCCCAGAAGTGGCATTTAGTGGGCTGCTTATGCTAACTACTATTCAAATTAACATTATTTGATATAATGACAGTATTTAAATACATATGTAGGTACCAACATTAATTTTGATATCTTTTTGTTTAACTTACTTTATGATCATTATAAGCTGGATGGGCAAGTCTATTTTAAAAGTACGAAATTATTAGAAAATGTATTTACCATCAGATAACCCATTCAACTTAAAGAGACTTTTGTTATGAAACCAGTTTCCTAAACGCAATGTTTAATATCTTTTTTTTTTTATTTAAATTATCCACTCCACAGACTCCGGGGTCCGTGATCTTTGTCATTACAATTATCTTTTTTTTTACACATTTCTTGGTTAAGAAGAGGAAAATAGAAGGGATTTGGGTACATTTAAAATCTAATTCTAGTACTCGTCTGTAGAGCCGATCACTACCGGTTGGGATTCCGCTAGTAATCGACTCAACATCGAGTGTTTGCCTAATTGCCTTTTGCCATTTGCCTAAGCTGCCTCCTCCTGGCCCAGAGCCTCCATTTAATATCTTATTTAACATACTCGTACAAACTTTACGCGCAACGCATAGAAAATACCAGACCAGTGAAGTTACGCTTTAGTAGTGTTTTTGTATGAAACCTTTTTAGGAAAGTCCAAAATTGTGATATCACGGGAAGTTTTTATGATAACAAAGTACCTAATTATTTCACCTATGTTTCAGCTATTGAGTATCCTATTGATAGCACATTAAATCAAAAATGAGTCGTCAAGCCTATTGAACATTTAGTGGGCTGCTCATGTTATGTGTTTTAGTATTAAAATTAACCTCGTGGTTGTTAAGAGTCCCAAACGGGCCGCCATCGCGCGCGTGCACTCTCCTTGAAAAAGGCCCCGGACGCGGCCGAAACTCGAGTCGGATTGACCGACCGTATATACGTGAATGTCCCGTTATCCAATTAAATATGTTATGTGTATTGGTTCTTTAACATTGGTTTTCGTAGTTTGGAGCATCGGCCTGAGACTCGAACTAGCACTTGCCTAGTCTATTTTTAAATAATACGCCTGAAATCTGACAGCCTCACCAGGAGCTGCAATCCTATGTTCCCCAATATGCGTCATTTCCCTGTCTGGGCGCTCTTCTATCTTGATGCGGTCTCCCGAAGTCAGCGCCATGTCGATGGATGTCAGTGGAGCGGCCACGTAAAAAGGAACCCCATGGTATTTGGCTACGATCGCAATTTGGTACGTGCCTATCTTGTTCGCCGTGTCTCCATTTCCAGCTACCTGGAATTTTAAGGTAAGTCGTGAACAGTTTGGTAGTTTATCGGTGACTAATTTGGTAGTTTTTAACCCCCGACCAAAAAAAGGGGTGTTATAAGTTTGACGTCGATGTCTGTCTGTCTGTCTGTGTGTGTGTCTGTCTGTGGCACTTTAGAGCTCAAACGGATGGACCGATTTCGATGCGGTTTTTTTGTTTAAAAGTTAATATCCGTGCGGGTGTTCTTAGCTATGTTTGGTTAATATTGATTCAAGATGGCCGCCTCCACAAAATGGCAGGCAAAATATTTCTTCACAACCTACCTCAATATGGGTATCAAATGAAAGGGCATGACTAGTAGAGTACTATACACTATAACAAATTTCAATTCCAAGATGGCCGCCACCACAAAATGGCAAATTATATATTTTTTTTCACTACTACCTCAATATGGGTATCAAACGAAAGAGGTTGACTAGTAGAATACTTTGCACTTTGACAAATTTCAAATCCATGATGGTCGCTACCACAAAATGGCGAATTACATTTCTTTTTTCACAACTCCCTTAATATGAGTATCAAATGAAAGGGCTTGACTAGTAGAATGTTGTCTCTTATCGTGACAACAGCGAATCCCACATCCCCCACGACCGCCGAAAATTTAATAGACAGGATAGCGTTAGCTCTGGACACGAAGAAGACTGGAGCAAGAGTTGACCGAGTGCGAAAAGCTCGAAACAGGAAAGTCATCCTGAGTTGCAGCACAGAGGAAGACCTTGGTCTGGTCAGAAATCGTGTGCAGCAGAACAAGTCTTTAAAGGTGGAAACTGCGAAAGCGGGTAATCCACTGATTATCATACGAGACGTCCTGTCTTATCACAAAGACAACGAAATAGTAGAAAACCTTTTGGCGCAGAATAAACATTTGCTACAGGGGGTCAATTTGCAAGAAAGCGCGATCAGAGTGCGGTACAGGAAAAAGCACGTAACCCTCATGAGTGCCATCCGGTGATCGAGGTCTCACCTCGCATTCACAGAGCGTTTTGGATGCCGAAAAAGTCTACATAGGACTTCAGAGGAGACCAGTGGCAGACCACTCGCCCTTGGTGCAATGCTCGAAGTGTCTAGGTTTTGGTCACACAAAGGCGATCTGCCGGGAGAGGGATGAGTACTGCAGTCACTGCGGGAAAATCCACTCTTGGACTCAATGCAAGGCAAGGAAAGAAGACCTGCCCCCCAAATGCAAGAACTGCGCGACTGCTCATCCCAACAGACCCCAAAAAGAACTCGAACACAATGCGTTTAGTAGCGAGTGCCCTGAAAGGTTAAAATGGGATGGGATAGCGCGGTCTCGAATATCTTATTGCTAAAGGCACTCATGAGGAACGTGGCTCAATCTCCCAAAGAGTAGGCGAACCAGGTATGTGTTTCATTCAAGCAAACCTGCAGCGCTCCCAGAATGCAACAGCAGAACTCCTGAAGGTCGCGAGAGAAAGGGGGGTTTCAGTTGCCCTTGTTAAGTAAGGCCTTGTTAAGGCCTAGTTTAGTAAAAGTTGCCCTTGGTAAGGCGTAATGAAACAATATCCTGGAACTCGTGTTATTCAGTGCAGTTTAAATAGGCAAAAACCAGTTAAGGCAGCCATAATAGTCTTCGGTGACAAACTGGAGGTAATCCATGACCCCCAACTTGTTACCGAAACGGAAGCGGCTGTCCTGTTGGTCGGCACAGGCCTAAGACTGGGAGTTATTTCTGTCTACTTAGAAGGAGACCAAATAGTCGACCCCTACCTCAGCAGGATTAAAGCATTCAGTGAAAAACTAGCGACAAAAGACCTGATTGTTGCCGGTGACGTGAATGCGTGGTCCCACTGGTGGGGAAGTACATCCCAAAATGAGAGAGGAGAAGCCGTAAACTCTTTCTTCAACGAAATGGATTTATTTATTCTCAACTCTGGCGATACACCAACCTTCGAGATCGTTAGGGAAGGTAGACTTTGCACAAGCATAGTAGATGTAACAACGTGCAGCGAGTCTCTCCTGGGAAAAATCGAGGAATGGAATGTTGACAAAAGTATTACAACATCAGACCACAACGCAATTACCTTCACTTTGCGCCTAGTTAAAGCTCTCGAACAACAGAGACCAATAACAACACGCAAATACAACACCAAGAAGGCACAATGGTCAAACTTTATGTCACAGTTAAAATCCTCCTTGTAGAAGGAAACATCTCGCCGGAGTCAGTGGAGAAATGTGAAAGTCCATTGGAACTCGAGTCGATGATTACGAGCTACACAGCTAATATACATGAAGCCTGCGAACAGACCATCCCACTGGTAAGCTCGCCGAAGGAAATCCAACCCCCATGGTATACGAAAACGCTCGATAATCTGAAAAGGAAGTTCTCAGAAGAAAGAGACGGATCAGGAATGCCGCCCCCGACAGAGTTGAACTTGTAGTCGGACAGTATCAAATTGCTCGGCAAGACTACAAGTCAAAAGTCAAACAAGCTCAGACGGTAAGTTGGAAGGAGTTCTGCACGAATCAGGAGAAAGAAAGCATGTGGGACAAGATCTACAGAGTGATGAAACAAACTTCGACAAGACAGGAAGAAATACTCCTAAGAGACACCGAAGGTAACACTCTATCCCGCAGCTATCTGCAGAACTACTTGCCAAAACTTTCTATCCCGACGACTCTGAGAGCACAGACCAACCTTGTCATACAGAGCTACGGGAGCGAACGACAGAAACGCCTATGGGCTTACCGGAAAATGACCCACCATTCACATCAGCGGAACTGGAATCAGTACTGAGAACTCTGAATCCGAAAAAAGCTCCCGGTACAGACGGGCTAACCGCTGATATCTGTGCAGCAGCCATACGTTGCGAATGGAAGGTTTTCTTGGCCATAGCAAACAAATGCTTGTCGCTGAAATACTTCCCCAAGCAATGGAAAGAAGCGCACGTGGTCATACTACGCAAACCCGGTAAGACAGATTACACACATCCAAAATCATACCGCCCCATAGGTCTTCTGTCCGTTCTAGGAAAAATTGTCGAAAAGCTTCTGGTAAACCGTCTCCAATGGCATCTCCTCCCAACTATTAGTAGGAAACAGTACGGTTTCATGCCCCAGCGAGGCACTGAAGACGCCCTCTATGACCTGGTAGAGCACATCAAAAAAGGAGTAGACAGTAAAGATACCGTACTCTTAATCTCCCTGGATATAGAAGGCGCCTTCGACAATGCATGGTGGCCCACCCTCAAAAATCAATTAGCGAAGAAGAGGTGCCCAACAAACCTCTACGACATGGTAAACTCTTACCTCAGCGACCGTAAAATCAAGGTCAACTATGCAAGAGCAGTCTACGAGAAGGAAACAACCAAGGGATGCGTCCAAGGGTCCATCTGCGGACCGACCTTTTGGAATGTGATCCTAGACTCGTTACTGCGAATGCTAGAAGCAGAGGGAGTGTACTGTCAAGCGTTCGCAGACGACGTCGTTCTCGTGTTTACAGGCAACTCGAATATCATCGAACAGCAGGCGAGCAGGGCGCTGAGCATGACAGTGCAATGGGGTAACACTAACAAACTCAACTTTGCAGCGCATAAAACCAACGCGATGCTTTTCACAAAAAAAGTTGAAATACGAAACTCCAAACATAGTCATGTCCGGCGTCCGGCTAAATTTGGTCGAGGAAGTTAAACCTATCATCATGTATGCCTCAAGTGTATGGGCGCAAGCGGCAGACTTCGAGGAAAACAAGTCTCAGTTGAACGCTATCCAAAGAGGTTTTGCCCAGAAAATCTGTAAGTCGTACCGTACTGTTTCTCTGAAAGCATCACTTGCCCTTTCCGGCCTGCTCCCCCTGGATCTGAGAATACAGGAAGCGGCAAATTTGTACAGAGTAAAAAAGAACCTCTCCCAAGACTACCTCCCACCAGAAGTGGAGCTCGAACAGAATGTTAACTGCCTAGACCAACCCCATCCGTCCACGCAGTTATCCGTAGAGTACGAGCTCCTAGAAGACACCTCCAATCTTCCACAAGGGCCTCAAATTTATACTGATGGCAGTAAAATTGAAGGTAAAGTTGGAGCTGCTCTAACATGGTGGGAGAATGGCAGAGAGGTCAAGAACTCGACCTTCAAGCTCCACTCCGAATGCACAGTCTTTCAATCGGAACTTTATGCTCTTTACCGGGCAACTCAAATGGCGTTAAAGAGCAAGGACCCAGAAGTCAATGTCCTGAGTGACTCCCGATCTTCACTCGAACTGCTAAGTAACCCAAAAACGAGCCACCCCTTGGTTAAGTGCGTAAAGGAAAACATTGAACAGATAAATGCTGAAGGGAGATCTCTTCGTCTTTTCTGGGTGAGAGCGCATGTTGGCACCGTCGGAAATGAAAGAGCCGACGAATTGGCCAAATCGGCGGCACTCACGGAGTCACCCAGGGACTACGAGGGGATCCCCTTGTCCTACGTCAAAAGGAAAATCCGCGAAGAATCGGTCAAGAAATGGCAGGATCGATATGAGACCTCGGACACCGGAAAAGTCACCCAGACGTTCCTCCCTGATATAGAAAACGCATATCGGGTGATGAGAACCACGAAACTGACTCCCTTCCAGGTACAAGCGTTGACGGGACACGGAGGAATAGCAGATTACCTGTACAGATTTAAGCTCAAGAGCAGTCCGGCATGCGAGTGTGACCCCGACCAACCCGAAACGATCTGGCACGTGCTAGTCGATTGTCCCCGATTCATGGTCGCAAGACATGAGCTTGAATCTATGATCGACAGAAGACTGGTTGTCTCGGATCTCCACAACATCTTAGTAGATCCAGATAACAGAACACGGCTCCTGTCCTTCATGGAGAGCTCATTCCGCATAGCGGCCATGAGAAACTCCACTAAATCAAATACGCGCCCCCCATCACCACCACACTCTACCCCGCTGTCTGTCTGTGGACGCCGCGCGGCATGCGGTTCCCCGCCCAACATAACTCCTCGAAGAGCATCTCCATCAAACAACTACTGGAGAACGCAGACCGAGGAGAAGCAGGGATCCGTATCCGCGGAGTGGCTCTCTTCATGGACAGCAACAAAGAAAGATTCGGAATAAGCTTTTGCTTCGCTTGGGAACGGAAACGAGCCCGTTTGTCGCCTGGATTGTCTCGCCTGCTCAATGGGAGTACCGCAAAAGTCACGATGAAGCGGAAAACCTACGACGCCATGCCGGTGTGCGAGTTAGACGGCCACCGATTTCGGTTGGTGCGATCGAAGAACAAAACGATTGCACTAATAGAGTACTCGGAAGGTCGGACGCCTTCACACACAGGCAAGTGCGCTGCTCGCACATCTGAGCAGAAATGCAGGTGAAACACCCCGGGTGATAAGCGTGGATGCGATGGCAATCGAATATTCAAGAGCGAGAGTCGCAGACCGGCTGGGTTGCATTGAGGCCTCTAAACATCATGAGGTTGTCGTATACGAAGACAGGGGGAAAATCTGAGCTTCCTCAGAACCCCTTCGCACGACCAAACAAATGCAACTGACAGCTGGGGACATCCTGTTCCTAGTTCGACCATCCAAACCGGCTCCGAAAGAGTACAGCAGAGGGCAGCCGCGGAAAAAGCCTCAGCCAATCTAACTGGCAGCCGAGGCACCAACACGGCGTTCGTGACTGCTTTCAACGCAGCGGCAAGGAGCGTACTCCGAATCACATCCCATTCATCACCCCCTCGACGTCAAAGACCCCAAAGCAGCTTCACAGCAACAAACAGCCCGAACGAGAGCCGACATGGGACAGGTTGAACCGCCCCGCTATGTCACGGCTTCGGAGCCGCGGAGCCATGCACGTAACGCCTTCATCGAATTCATAGCCACACTGAGCGCGACACGACAAGTCAACCTCAAGACCTGCGAAAACATCATGCAGTCCTATAGGCTAGGAAGTGAAAGCCTTTTAAAGGCGAAACTCGAGGAGGCCGAAGCAGCCATTTACAATAATGTCACTTCCCGGGTCATCAAGGGAACCATGACAGGACAGTATATGGCAGCTTACAGTGCTGAAAATGGCTTCGTGACACTGAACGAGAGAGAGACAGAGCGCGGGAGTGCCTGTTTATGCGACACTACCAAACGACCCAATTGTAGTTACTGCCCGATGCACCAAGATTATGCTGGACGATAAGATCCTAGAGATGGCCAAGACCATCGAAGGGAACGGAAACGTCAAAGCAGATTGGGAAAATTGGGAGGTACCGAGAATACAGTGGGTCAACGGAGTTCCAGGATGTGGAAAACAACATGGGTGATTAGACACTTCGACGTGGACAAGGACGCCATCATTACTACAACAACTGAGGCAGCAAAAGATCTAAGAGAAAAGCTATCGCACCGAATCGGAAACCTGGTCAAAACCAGAGTGCGAACCATGGCTTCTGCTCTGGTAAATGGTTTCGGTAGAGAAAGTTTCAGCCGCCTCATGGTGGACGAAGCTCTCATGAACCATTTTGGAGCCATTGTGATGGCTTCAAGGCTGTCTGGTGTTGGCGAAATTGTCCTCATTGGAGACGTCAATCAGTTGCCTTATATCGACAGGGAAAATCTCTTCGAAATGAGGTATCATCGCCCGAACCTGGTAACAAAGATCAGCCAGGAGTTGCTCTGCACACATCGAAACCCAATGGCCGTCGCATATGCACTGAGGGAAATATACTCCGGTATGTACTCCTCAGCGTCCCGTATAAAGTCCCTAGAGCAGAGAAGATATAAGGAGCGCAAACACCAACACCCAACCAAACACCTCTTCTTAGTTCACACTCAAGAGGAGAAGGAGACCCTGACAAACCAGGGTTATGGGTCAGGCACCGGGTCACGCATCCTTACCATCCATGAAGCTCAGGGACTAACATACGAGTCGGTAATCGTAATCAAAACCAAGGCAAACATGAAGCTGCACGAGAGCGTGCCCCATGCGGTAGTTGCAATCTCACGGCACACGGGGACCTTCACATACTACGCTGACGACACCGACGACGCCATCGGTCGGTTCGTGCGGCGAGCGTGGGCTGCATCATCGAAGACCATCCGCGATTTCAACCTACAGATGGCCATCAGGGACAGAAATGCGGCCGTTGTGGAGGCTCTGGGCCGGGAGGAGGCAGCTTAGGCAAATGGCAAAAGGCAATTAGGCAAACACTCGATGTCGAGTCGATTACTAGCGGAATCCCAACTGGTAGTGATCGGCTCTACAGACGAGCACTAGAATTAGATTTTAAATGTACCCAAATCCCTTCTATTTTCCTCTTCTCCTTATCCAAGAAATGTGTAAAAAAAAGATTATTGTAATGACAAAGATCACGGACCCCGGAGTCTGTGGAGTGGATAATTTAAATAAAAAAAAAAAAAAAAGTAGAATGTTGTACAGATAACAAATCTAAGGTAATCGGGGTTAATCAAAATTTTTAATTTTGTTCTTGTTATCTTGTACAGTGGAAAGTTGTAACATGGTTAGGTAACTTATATAACAACCGTGCCGTTCCGGCTTCGCTCGAATAATGTCACATAAAGACTACTAATACAAATAAAAACTATCCTATCTTTCAAGTTGGACCAACGTGATAAACACACGGTGTGCAAATTTGATTAAAATCGGTTAAGTATTTTAGGAGTCTATCGCGGACAAAAAACGTGTCGCGTAATTTATATAATACTAGATGCCCGCCCCGGCTTCGCCCGTGGTATATTATATAGCACTCATCGGGATCCCGTACATATCCAACGGTGAAAGAATGACTGAAATCGGTTCACTCGTTCCTGAGAATATCGATTTCAAACAAAAAACCTCTTCAGCTACCTGCTACGCCACCTGTCGGAAATTGGTCGTACCAACTCAGATTTAGAAAAAAAAATTTGCAAAGGTTTATATTCAATGCATAGATTACTGAAATTCAATGACGCAATCTTTGACACATGCTGTCATGTGTCATGTCAAAGCACGAAACGTACGAAAACTCTCAAAAGGGGAATATTTTTCCCGATTTTGTTACATTCTTGTTTCATGCTCCGCTTCAATTAATAGTAGAGTTATTTTCTATAGCCTAAAGCCTTCCTCGATAAATGGACTATCCAATAGAAATAATCTTTCAATTCGGATCAGTACTTCCCGAGATCCTAGCGTTCAAACAAACAAACAAACTCTTCAGCTTTATAATATTAGTATAGATTATACATATGTATTAAGATATTATAAGCATTTAGAGTTTTTCGCACATTATTTCACTCTTAAAGTAGACACACTACGACATTATATTATATCAGTTTGTCAAGTGTAAATATAATCTTTATAATCAAGTAGTACATTATCTTAGAAGTCTATACATTAAGAAAGTGATTAAGGATCGTGTACCTTAGGTGTTGTAGCTAAATAGACTATTGTTAAAACTTGAGTTCTCAGTAAATAAGTAAGGCAATGAACGTTAAAGTAAGGCAACAAGGACATTACAAATATATATAATTGCGAAAGTTTGGCTGTTTATTCTTATGTATTTCTTTAATATTTCTTAGATGTAAATATATACCTACCACATAGAGACCCATCGTAAGGCTCAACTAGTACAGCTTTTTCTCTGCGACCGCTCCTGAACTAGCGCCCCTAGGGCACGGCACTAGGGTTTGGTTTACAATTAATTGATACTTATTTATATCGATGCTTATACCCATCTCTATATATGGCCTCAATATCCATCTGTTCGAGAATTATGAAATTTACGATATCCATTTGTTCGAGAATTATGAAATTTAGGATATCCATCTGTTCGAGAATTATGAAATTTACGATTACGATCAATAACAACAATCAACATTTTTAGTAGTTTGTGTAGTTTGTAGTAGCAGCGCCTTACGGTCTTAGCCGCGTAGTTCACTTCCCGTTATTTTTTTCTAGCTAAAAAGTAGTCTAGCTGTTCTTCCTGACAATAATATTATTACCTATTCTATGCTCTAATCTGTGTTTCAAATTTCAACAAGATCCATTCAGACTTTACTAAAAGATTGAGCAACAAACATCCAAATCTCCAGACATTAACATTTGCTCGTGTTTCGGTGGCTCAAAGTTTATCGTTTGTTATCAAAACTGTTCTGTCACAAAATTCGAAAGATGCTTGGGAACATTTACTCACTTTCCCATACAGTGTACTTTATGTACCTTTAGAACCGTCGAACAAAAAGTCCCTTACCACTAGGGTCAAGGAAAATTGCATTAAGTACACTGCATCAGTGGAAACCCCTTTAGATTTGAGTAGTTTTATTCCGCCTAAGCAGCGGAATAACATAAATTCTAAAAAAAGTGATGATTCGGCTATAATTAAGATAGTAGAGAACAAAATTAGCGATGGCGACATCAAAGGCGCTGCACGTATTCTGTTTTCCAGTGACACTATTGCGCCAAATACAACACACACCATTCAGTCACTTCGTGACAAACATCCACCTGCGACAGCTAATCTCCACCTCCCTGATCCCCCACAATCAGATGACGTCACTATTGAGGCCACATCGCAGGAGGTTACGGCTGCGATTACATCTTTTTTGAGTGGCTCAGCCGGAGGCCTAGATGGCCTGACACCTCAACATCTAAAAGATCTTCTATCTTTTAGCTCTGGTGAGGTCGGAGAGTCCCTCTTGAGAGATCTAACCTCTTTAGTTAATCTCATGTTATCTGGTCGAGTCAGTAGTGACATTGTCGAAGTTTTGTACGGCGCTAATCTGTGCGCACTTTCCAAAAAAGATGGTGGGATCAGGCCAATCGCTGTCGGCACCACATATCGTCGCCTTGCTGCCAAGGTGGGTTGTAGGAAAAAGGTTGCTCTTTTGAGCTCCCTTTTCCAACCAATACAACTCGGCTTTGGTTCTGCGGGTGGATGTGAGGCTGCCGTTCATTCTGTCCGGACCTTCCTTCACCAAAATTGCGGAGAGGTGCTGTTAAAGGTGGACGTCAAAAACGCTTTTAATTCGGTCGATCGAGGAGCCCTATTGGCCCAAGTGAAGGATAAAATTCCTGATCTGTACAATTTTCTTTGGTAATGTTATGGCGAGCCCACAAAATTGACTTATCAAAACAATCATATGCTATCCTCCGTTGGCTGTCAACAGGGTGATCCCTTCGGCCCTGCGACCTTCGCCCTGGCCATTCACCCTATCATTCAACGTCTCCTGTCCAAACTAAACGTTTGGTACTTGGACGACGGAACGTTGGGGGGCGATGTGAATACTGTTTTAACTGATTTACAAAAACTTATAGACGGTTTTCGTCTCATTGGTTTGGAACTAAATTTCTCAAAATGCGAACTTTTCGTTTGCGACACATGTCCAGATAAAGATTCGATAATACAGAAACTTAATGATCTGGCCCCCAACATCAAATCAGTTGACAAATATTCCTTGCGCCTCCTGGATTCACCGATATTAGATGAGTCGTTTACACCTTTTGTCGAGGAAAAAATTCAAAATTTTACGAGAGCCTCCGATAGGCTACTCAAAGTAAACGCCCATACGACGTTTACAATTATTCGGCATTGTCTCTTTGTTCCGAAATTTATGTACGCTTTACGATGTAGTCCACTGTGGAAACATGGTGAGCTCCTTTGAAGCTTAGACAATGTCGTAAAGGAATCTTTAATATCGGTGTTGAATGTGGACCTGAGTGGGAGGGCATGGTCACAAGCCTCACTACCCATAAGGTTGGGAGGCCTAGGGGTCCGCCAAATTTCAAGTGTAGCTTTACCGGCATTCTTGTCCTCAGTTCATAGTACTCAAAATCTAATCGAAAAAATTCTCGCACCCTCATTAGGCCATTCGGATGTAGTAGTAGCTGATTTGTGCGAGGCTAAGAATGCTTGGAGGCTGGCTTGTCCAAACAACGATTTCCCCAGATGTCTGTCATCTCAGAGACAGTGAGATCGACCGATCTGCGATCTAGCACGGAACTCTCTTCTCGATACGTGTCCTTGTATCGCGGATCGTGCTCGTATCCTTGCTGTATCTGTGTGGGAATCGGGCCTTTGGTTGCAAGCTTTGCCATCTTTCAATACCGGTAGCCTATTAGATCCAACTGCATTTCGTCTAGCTTGCGCTTGGGTGCGAGGTGCTATGAAGCCCATCGCTGCCATTGTGGTACTGCCGTCGACCAACTCGGTCACCATGGTCTCTCTTGCTCGAAAAGCGCGGGTCGTATTGGCCGCCACGCCTGCCTGAACGACATCATACGCCGGGCTTTTTCCACCGCCAATGTCCCAGCCATACTCGAACCGAGTGGTCTTGCGCGTGACGATGGCAAAAGACCTGACGGCATGACTGTTGTGCCTTGGAAGTTGGGTCTTGGAAGTTAGTATGGGACGCAACTTGCGTCGATACTCTGGCACCATCACATCTTCCAGAAACACATAGTAGGGCCGGTGCAGCGGCTAATTCAGCTGAGCGACTCAAACGGCGCAAATATGCAACCCTCGGAAGTGGTTACATATTTGAGCCCTTTGGGGTTGAGACATTGGGACCATGGGGGCCGGGAGTTCACCTCATCTTCAAAAGCCTATCCGAGCGCTTGGTCGACGCGACGCGTGACCAAAATGCTGGCGTTTATTTGGCCCAACGCATAAGCATTGCCATTCAGCGTGGTAATGCCGCCAGCATGCTGGGTACGCTTCCGATTGGTAGTGGGCTTGAACATCTTGATTATCTATAGACCTAGTGGTCTATAGATAATTCAGGTGTGCTTAGTGTAAGTAGTTAGGTTTGTAGTGTAGTGTATGTAGTTCTCATTGTATTTTAGTTTTGTTAACATTTATAATTTTAGTAGGTTTGCAAGGGTTAGTAGTTTTTTAGTAGGTTTGCAAGGTAGAGGTGTAAGGGGAGAACGGAACTAAGATCTTATCCGACCCTACTGTCACCTCACCTGCACGCGCCAGATAGCGGCGGGGCGGCGTATTATTGTCCCGTGGTGCTCCCTGCTAGACAACAAACGAGGCTCTGGCGACCGAGCAAATGGCGGGATAACCATTCACCTGACTGGGCAACTGGTTGGAAGAGGGTAAAACGGCCTTGGGATTTAAATCACCCCTCAAAGGCTTAAATGCAGAAGGCAAGGGGAAGCCACTGCATAACAAATTCCCAAGAAAGTCATCATGAAGGTACAATCAAATATACAGAAGAGGCCATGCGACCCGCTTAGCAACCGCCGTATTGCTTCCGGGGCAGACGGTGGGAAATTGGCTACCGGCCGTACGGCTGTAGGAGACCAGGCAACGTATGGAAAACATGCTACTGGAAACCCCATGAAGATGCGACATATCCAAAGGATAGGGACATGGAATGTTCGTGTCTACTTCAACCCGGCAAGCTAAAGAATCTAGAGAAGGAGTTAACGAGGTGTGGCATTAATATCTGCGGCATTAGTGAAACTCACTGGAAGGGCAACGGCCATTTTCTCACAGAAACTCATGCCATATACTTCTGGAAACGACGATAACAGCAGAAATGGAGTTGCCTTCCTTATTCCAAAAAAATCTAAGGAAGTGTAATGGAGTATGAACCGGTCAACGACAGGATAATAAGGATAAAGCTTAAAGCAACACCTGTGAATTTTAATCTGATCCAGGTTTATGCACCGACTAGTGCTGCACGTGATGATGAGGTCGAGAGCTTTTACACGGTACTGGAAAATACCATCGAAAGGATCGCCAATAGAGAACTCTTGATCATCTTGGGTGATCTCAACGCGAAAGTGGGGGCAGATGCCTATCAGCTGAGTCACTGTGCAGGTAAATTTGGCTTGGGTCAACACAACGTGCGTGCGGCTCATTCAGTTCGCATCTGATAACGGCTTAGTGATATCTAACACATTCTTTGAACATCTCCGACGCAGACTATATACGTGGATAACGCCAGACGGCAAACACCGCAATCAAATTGATTATGTCCTGATTCGATCGCGGTGAAAGACATCTATCAAGAATGCTCATACTTTACCGGGAGCAGACTGCGGGTCAGATCATCAATTGGTGATATCAAAATTGCAATTAAAGTTAAGAGCAGTTAGGAAACTCGAGAAACGACGAAAGATTGAAGTAACTGACAATGCGAAGTTTTTAAGTGCACTAGACCAAGCAATACCATGGACTAACGTTGACTCCAACTCAGAGACTCCAGATCAATTGTGGGATTGGGCTAAAAATGTTATGATACGAGGGTCAAACTGAAAGTTCTTAGAACTGGCCACTATAAACAATATAGTAAAAAAATAATTCTATAATTTGAAAATAGAACTCTTTGCCAATATTACTGAGTGTATACTTCATTTATTTGTAATTTGTTTTACGATTTGGCGGCAAATTGAAAATTGTCTGTGTCACGTCAACATGAATTTAACACGAGAAAATTTTCGTGCAATGATTTTTTATGACTTTCGATGTCATTTAAGTCAACAAGAAAGTTATGATAGACTACGATTGGCCTTTCACGATGAAGCCCCATCTCGTGCGACTGTTTACAACTGGTTTAATGAGTTTAAACGTGGTCGCACTAATCTCACTGATGATTTACGTGAGGGACGGCCTTCTACGGCGACGACTGAAGATAACATCTGTGTTGTGCGGCGTATGATAGAGACTGACAAAAGAGTGACCTATCAGCAGATTCGGACAAGCTTAGGCATCGGTATGAGTCAAGTGCACAAAATCCTACACGAACATTTAGCGGTCAGGAAGCTTTGCGCCCGGTGGATACCTCATAATTTGACTGAGGCTCAAAAACTCCATCGTGTGGATTGGTGCCGTAAAATGATTGAAAGATGTGACTTGATTGATGTGTTGATTTTTTAAGAAACGGAGGTGACTCAAATGCTGTGTTCGACATACTAACAGGTGACAAAAGCTGGATTTACTGTTATGATCCTGAAACCAAAAGACAATCTGCTCAGTGGGTGTTTCCTTTCGAGGAGTTGCCAACTAAAGTGAAGAGATATCGAAGTGCGGGGGAAAAATGGTGGCCTCGTTCTTTGGAAGGATAGGTCATTTCGCAACAATTGTGTTAGAGGATCAAAAAACAGTTTCTGCAGAATGGTACACTACCAATTGTTTGCCACTTGTCTTGGAAAAAGTTCGAGAGAAACGACCTCGCAGTAGGATCCTCCTTCACCACGACAACGCCTCATCGCACACCGCCAAGCGAACGATCGACTATTTGGCGACATCAAACGTTGAATTACTGGGTCACCCGCCGTATAGCCCCGACCTCGCGCCTTGTGATTTTTATTTATTTTCAAAATTAAAGAAAAACTTAAAGGAAAGCGGTTTATGAATGCTGAAGAAGCGGTGGCTGCGTATCGCGATGCCATTGAAGAGACCCCTAAGGACGAGTGGGCAAAGTGCTTTTCCCAGTGGTTCCATCGCATGCAGCGGTATATTGACGTGAATGGACAATATTTTGAAAAGATATAATAAAACTAATAACTGGCTAATGTAATCAGTTTTTGATTTTTTAAGAACTTTCAGTTTGACCCTCGTAAGTGCAGTCAAAGAGTCTACTGTAAACACGCGGAGCCGGAAACGGCAGCATTGGATGAGCTATGCAACGTTGAGTCTGAGTCTGTCTGAGTTGGTGGAGGAAAAACGAGACATGAAGGCATCTGGAGCTGATATAAGATCCCTCAACGAAAAGTCCGCTAGAATTCAAGAAGCTTATAGGCGGGACCAGAACAACCAACTTCGGGACATTTGTGCAGAAGTGGAAGTCCACGCTAATAAGCATGAATTTAGGGATCAAAAAATTCGCGCCATCGTAAAAACCCTAAGTTGCAAGACCTGGGTCATCGATAACTCTAGTAGAGAGATAGTGACGAACATAGAGGCAATAGCTGAAACCTGGAGACTATACTGGCAGTCCCTCTTTCAAAACCCACAATCAGAGTGGCGCTACAAAACCCGAAAACGGAGACCTTGAACCCGATATTCTGAAAGATGAAATACGAGCCGCCATCAAACACCTAAAGAACGGCAAAGCCACAGGGGCAGATGCCATACCGATCGAGACGATCAAAGAAAGCATCGGGCGAACATGGTGTCCAAATCTTCCACACCATATGCAATAAGATATGGCTCACGGGGCAATGGCCGAAAGAATGGGCTCACACTGTTTTTGTCCCCTTGCACAAGAAGGGATCCACCAAGACGTTTAGCAATTACCGACTTATTGCTCTTATCTCTCACGCAAGCAAGATTTTATTGCACATAATCAACGAGCGTCTAAAGTCCTACTTAAACAAAGAAATTGCTCCTGAGCAGGCTGGTTTTGTTAAGGGAAAGGGAGCCCGACAGCAAATTTTGACAATTCGACAAATTGTAGAGAAAGCCAGAGAATTCAACAAGCCCGCCTACATATATACTCGTATGCTTTGTGGACTTCTCTAAGGTGTTCGACTCTGCCAAGCTCTGGGAAACGCTGACGGCAATGGGTGTTCCAAAACACCTGGTACACCTCCTGCGAAGTCTGTATGAGAATGACACACATCAGTTCGCACAGATGACGTTCAATCCGATCACTTCCATCCCAGCGAGCGCTGGAGTCCGTCAGGGATGTATAATTTCTCCATTTCACTTCTACTGAGCAGGATGAAACGCGTTAATATAAACTATACTATGTCTCAAGGATCATCATCATCATCAGCCGCAAGACGTCCACTGCTGAACATAGGCCTCCCCCCTAGATTTCCACAACGAACGGTCTTGCGCAACCTGCAACCAGCGGTTTCCAGTGACCTTTGTGAGGTCATCTGTCCACCTAGTGGGAGGCCGTCCAACACTGCGTCCAACACTCAAGGACCAAATTATAATAATAATTATTCTTGAATTTCGGTTGACTTGGTGAAGAGTTCACTGGGAACAACCATCATGGAACTGTTTATTGTTATTTGTTTATTTATGTATTAAGAGAGCGAGTCTGCTCGGTATAGGTTCCTGAGATTCATTCTACTTACTCTATCAGCACCCACGACAACTGCGTCAATTTTTCTGATGTTCATGAGAGCGGATACCATGCTGTCCACCACCAGGGTCGCGGGGGATCTTCTCATGCGCGAGCTCGTAGGCAGTAAGGCGCGCGCCTTGGTTATACGGCCGCGTTTCCGTGCAGTATACATGTTCTGCAAATTTCAAAATAATAGTTTGGAGATTGTAAAAGAGATCATCATCATCTGCAGTCTGCAGACGTCCACTGCTAGAGATAGGCCTCCCACAAAGATTTCCACAATGACCGGTCTTGAGCCGCTTCCATCCACCGACTTCCGGCGACCGAGACAATATCATCGGATACTTCTTACAAACTTTGATGTTTCTAATTTGAACTGAAACACAGGTAATCGTTATCAGTAGAATCTACTGTAGGAATGTACTCTTTCTGCTTAATTTATACTATAGTGGAATAGAATATCACGGCTAAATGTTTCCCAAGCAAATCATACCTAGTAAGCAGTAACATACAACTTCTAATTTATCTTCGATAATTGTTTTCTGATTGATACTTTAATAAAATAAATATTAGTTATGGTAACACAAAAAAATTCAAAGAACAGGAGTGAATTGCAAGATTTATTATTAACAAAACTTTCAATTGAATTTTATCTAGCTAGTAAAACATAGTTAGAACACAAACAAGTCATATGCAAGCAAATAAATTAAAGTTCATGTTAGTAAAAATTGGTTATGTTATGTTATATCTCACCTAGTCTTTTAGTATTGTATAAAGATCTGATCACTCCCAAAGCAGTACCATAACCTGCGGTAGCCAAAGATCCTGTGTTACAATGTGTCAACACGCGAACAAAGCCATCACCACTTATATTCTTGAGTATGGCATCAGAACCAAACTTCCCTATAGCCTTATTGTCTTCTATATCTTTTGTTAACATGCTCTCAATTCTGCTGATGAATCTGTTAATAAATTAGTGCCATCAATCTTTAATTCTGTTTTTTATTTTACCAGTCCTGTAGGTAAAATAATAGTTATAATAAATAAATACATTATTAATAGTTTTGAACCATTTTACCATGCAAACAAATTAGACTTTTTCCATTTGTAATTATTTCATTTGAACAAGTACTTATCTAAGAAATAAAATACAACAAATTCACATTTGTTAATAATAATAGATGTATGTCATGATGAAAACCTCGTGAAAGCCGAGACAGACAAGTTGAGCATGTACCTTGACTTAGCTAATGAGGTTACCGCCATGTGGGATGTTGATTTGAAGATCATAGTTCTAATAGTCGTGTCGGCAAATGGGAGGTTCCTCACTCTGCAGCCCTAACCACTGGTAGCTTGGGCCCTGTCCCACTGCTAGCATAACCCTAGTTTTTAAGTTTTTTATAGTGTTTACATTTTTATATCTATTGCAAAAAAACTTAGAGACTAAGAAAATGAATAAATAAGTGAATAATAATACATGTATGTTACAGCTATTTTTTCTATTATATTTCAAAGTAGATTACATGTTTGGAGTATAACTGATGTAGTAGGTAACAACAATATTGGTTACTCTTTTTTTGCTCTTCACAATGCAAGCATTCTAGCAAAATCACTTATATTTGATAGATAAATAGAAAAGCTTTATTGTGAGACAAACAAATTAAAACATTATAGAGAAACACTTGTGAACTAGCACCACAAGTGCCAGCCTTATTGCTGAGAGCAATGTCTTCCAGGCAACCAGAAACTGGCAATTTAAAATAGAAATCACTGAAGGTTTATCAGTGATTTTTTTGTTTTGATAATAAGTTTGTACATTACCTCACGCTTGATGTTAAGAAATAATACGAACTATGATGGAATGTGCTTCTCAAAATGAAACTAATTCAGACCCACATTCACATTTAAGATAAATATTAAAGTTTATATTTATGATGATAAAAACATAATACCACTATTTTTTGGACATTCCTCTAGAAGCATTCTTTTCATTAACTTACTGATAAAGGTTACAAATGATGTTGGAGAGTATTAGTAAAGTATAGTATGAGTAAAGAAAGTTATTTATAAAATCGAGTCTAGTAAATGAAAAGAATTTGATTTAGAAAATAGGGTCTTACATTTCCTTAAAGTCATCAGGTGATACATTTTCATCAGTACTTAATGAATTAGCAAATTGTATCAGCTCATCAGCTGCTAGTTTAATGTTTACCGCAGTTGGTCTGGCTGAAACTAAGTAATTTAACTTTCCTTCAATCTGTAATGAAAAATATAATTAAAATAAATAAATAAATATTTTGAATTTTGTTCGTAAAAGTTTGAGTAAGTTTTTAAAAGTAGACTTTTGTAGATGCTTCAACAACATTGTTTCAAATAATAATCCCCATAAAGTAGGATGATCTTCTTGCTGAAACTAAACTGATTATTAATGTATATAATTAGAAATACACAATTTCTAATTTTTTTTTTGTTTGATTATGTAATTAATTAGTGCACAAGCTTGGTACAATAATTGTGTTAGTTACATTTTGTTATCAAAAGGTGGTGTCACTTATCTGACCTCTTGCCTCATAATCTTTTTGTCAGATGAGCTGTCCTTGAGAAGTTCCACAGCTAGTGATAGACAACCCACAATGGCTATTGCTGGGGCACCTCTCACCTGAAATATTTTTTGGAGTTTATTTTACAAGACAAATACACAACAGTCAAAGATCGGATACGATAATGCGAGTTTGACTTTACCTGCATTTTATTTATAACCTTCCAACCATCTTCAACTCCCTGTACTTTCACATATCTAGTTTGTAGTGGGAGTAGTAGTTGATCCAGAATTTCAAGACTTCCCCTTTTATATTTAATTGATTCTAAAGTCATATTTATATTTTATTTCCTGAAAATTAAACCGGCAATTTGATAATAAATTTAATTTTTAATACTATTTGTATGCCTATAAATCAGAAAAGATTTTGTCAATTCTTTCCCGAAACAAATTTTACTTCGAATTCCGCTTCACTTTAGCATTTAATTTCGCTTTACGTACGTGCCAAATACGAAAAATAGAATTTACCAATATATATTCCAATATTCCAAACTGTATCGAGTTTCGAAATTGATTGAATTATAAAAAAAATTACACTGGCAGATGACAGCCTGGCCCCAATCAAACTGACAGCTGACACTAACAACTACAAATGGTTTGTGCCGTGTTAACCCTTTAACGCATCTCGTCCCATATTTGGAACATTTCCTAAACTATTTGTTGGAATATCCAACTAGAAACATCTATTCTATGTGCCATAATTGGAAGTATAATTGTAGACTAGTTTGTAACGGCACGTAAAACAGTTACAGCGACTCTATATGTTGTCTATGTTTCGATATTTCAGTGTCAGATCGCGTCCGGCACCCATTTCATGCGAAGTGTCTGGCTACATTCTTGTTGACTGTAATTTTCATGTTTGTTTACTTATTTCAACAATTGTTAACTATGCTAACAGCTTAAGCCAACACGCACAACAACCAGTATTTAATGAAGTATATATTTAGCATTATAAAAATTCACAAACACAAATCAAAATATTTCAACACACTATTGGCTACAAGCCAACTCAACACATAGCATATAGCCCTACAGCTACACACTTAGAAATCCAATTACTAGAGCGATAAATTCTCGACGCTTACTAAAAAATATATCAATGCCCGGCGAATAGGCGAGTAAGTCGCTGAGTAGGGCGAGGGCCTGTGCGGTGGGCGCGAACTTAGCCGTGTCGGTGCGCGCGAACTTCGCCGTGTCGGTGCGCGCGCGCGCAGCTTCTGGAAGAGTATCCGCACGGCACACGCGCGCGAGCTGCGCAGCCGGTCGGGGACAGCGAAAGAGCAACGAGCCCAGGCCTCAGGGTTATATTGTTTTGTGCGAATAAAAATACGATATACGTTTAGGACAAAAGTAGAACGGAGCCCAAAAGATTATATGGAATAACACGTAAGTATCACTCACTATCCGTATCTTAGTAAAAAAACAAGACACAAACTTGTTCCTAGTGTGGAACACCATGCACTACTGGTTATTTGGACGCGACAAATATGGAACATTATGAACTAATGGTTATATTTGAACGTAACACCTGGTATAGTGTTTGATGGGGTCCCTATTCCATTTAGTAATTCTGTGAAAAATCTCGGAGTCGTTTTTGATCGTACTCTATCATGGGACTGCCATATCAAGTCAATCAGTGAAAAAATTATTTGCGTCCGGCGGCTCTTTAAGGCACCTTCGTAATTTTTTACCACTGCCACTAAAATTGCTCTTGCTCAATCCCTCCTTCTCTCTATCCTGGGTTACGCTGACGCCTGTTACCTTGATCTTAGAGAGGACCAGCTAGACAAACTTGAGCGGCTCCAAAATTATTGTATTAGATTCATATTTGGTTTACACAAATATGATCACGTTTCTCAGTATAGCTCCCAGCTCAAGTGGTTACCCATTCGTCTTCGTCGGAATGCTCACATTCTCGCTTTTCTGTACAATATTTCGTTTAATCCCTCCACTCCCCCGGTACCTTAAAGAACGCTTTACCTTTTTACATGATCACCATCAGCTTCCTTTAAGGTCAAAACACAATCTTTCTCTTAGGACTCCCTCTGCTCGAACTGAAACTTTCTATGTTAGGTCGTTTACTTGCAGGGCGACTCAGTTGTGAAACCTGTTTATATTAGACTTTCACCTTCACTAAACACTTTAAAAAAGATGTGAAACAATTAAATTTGTCGAAATAGTAGACTTGTTGTTGAGTATTGTAATTACAGCTATTATTATATATTTATATTTTATTTGTGTATATTTATTTTAATAGTATTTATTAGTATATGATACTTTAATATTTAAGTATTAGTATTATTGTATAAGGTTGTTCTATCCATACTAATATTATAAATGCGAAAGTAACTCTGTCTGTCTGTCTGTCTGTCTGTCTGTCTGTCTGTCCGTCTTTACCGCCTAAACCAACCAACAGATTTTGATGAAATTTGATACATAGATAGAATAGATCCCGAGGAAGGACATAGGCTACTTTTTGTTCTGAAAAAAGGGTTAAAAGGGTTAAAATAAGGGATGAAAGTTTATATGGAAAACTTCGTCATTGTTGAAGAACTATGAAACTTTACGTCTAGATATTTAACACGAAACCATAAAGTGTATGTTTTAGCAGTTTTGTAGTTTCGAACTGTACCTACGGGGGTGGAATTGGGGGTGAAAGTCTGGAAGTTCAATATTGTTGAAGATAAAACCATGAAACTTTGTATCTAGACACTTGAAATGGAGTCGATAAACGTTTGTTCCAGCAATTTTATAATTTCTAACTATACGGGGATACTTATATAACCGCTTGATACACTGGCCGCTTTTCGCGTTTTACAAATTTGGCGGGAAAACGGGTGTCAGGTTACATAAGTGCGGTGTTTATGTTTCGGCATATGAAGTGGCGCCTTACTTTTACCCGTTTGAGCCATTTACTCTCAAGAGCGTTTCAAGACGCTTCTAGCGGTATCATTTATTTATAATTAATGTACTTAAATAAATTCAAGATGGCCGCCGCTACAAAATGGCGGATAATTTATGTTTTATTAATCCCATCAATATGGGTATCAAATGAAAGGGCTCAACAAGCAGAATACAATATACTATAAAAAATTGAAATCCAAGATGGCGGCCGCTACAAAATGGCGGATAACGTAGGTTTTATCAATCCCATCAACATGGGTATCAAATGAAAGGGCTCAACAAGTAGAATACAATATACTATAAAAAATTGAAATCCAAGATGGCGGCCGCTACAAAATGGCGGATAACGTAGGTTTTATCAATCCCATCAATATGGGTATCAAATGAAAGTGCTCAACCAGTAGAATACAACGTACTAAATAAAATTAAAATCCAAGATGGCGGCCTCTACACAATGGCGGATAACTTAGGTTTTATCAATCCCATCAACATGGGTATCAAATAAAAGGGCTTGACAAGAAGAATACAGTGCACTATACAACCTCAATATTTAAGATGGGCGCAGCCACTAAATGGCGTATCAGACAGAATTTTTGATAATCGACGAGATTTCCATGGTGTCTTATCAAATGTTATGCATGATGGACGCTCGGCTCGATTAAGGCAAATTAAGAACTGCGAAAATGAGTTTTTTGGAGGAGTAAACGTATTACTTTTCGGTAATCTTTTACAACTGCCTCCTATAAAATGATCAGGAACACCTGTTTTCAATTCTAATACGAAATTATATATATGAAAGTAGCTCTCTCTGTCCGTTGCCGTCTAACGCCTAAGCCACTTAAAGAGTTTGTTACAATTTGGTGCACAGATAGACTAGACTTAGGAAAGGACAACGGCGACTTTTATCACAGAAAAGAGTTGAAAAGAGTGGAAATGAGGAGTAAAAGTGTGCATGGAAGGATCTTTGCACTCTTTGTATGCTATTTTTAACCGACTTCAAAAAAGGAGGAGGTTATCAATCCAGTTGTATTTCCAATTGTGAATCAATTTAGATGGTTATTTTTTTGGTTGGTAGATTATAGTTCAGAGGTGGTCATATAAATTTTATCGAAATCAGTGGGGCGGTTTTTGAAATATGAACAACAAACTAAAATTTGCGTTCATGTAATCAGACGATAGGTATATATACTAATATCTACCAATAGACTCTAATAAAATTTGGTGGACCGTCCCAATATGATTTTAAATTAAAGTCTGTTTTTGATTAATTTTTTGAGAACATAGTTTTTTTTTGTAATTTGTCGTGTAAATTGTACATTTATTGATAAATATAAAACTTTGACTTAGACCGATTTTGATTAGGAAACGTGAATTTGTATGGTAGTAGACATACGAGTAGGTACTGCCTCAATTACTTTAATAAATATGTGGCGCGGACGAAGTCGCGGGTAAAAGCTAGTTTTATTATAAATATGTTTTTCTTTCCATTATTTATTTTTATTACTATAAGTAAGTATGTTTTTTTTTGTATTTCTTATTTGCGCACCCCAATTTCTGACTTGTCCAAATTTTGTTTTCCATCCTAAGGTTGCCTGGAAGAGATCGCTTTTAGTGATAAGGCCGCCCACTGTCGCACTAATTTACTATTTTTTTGTTTATTTTTTTGCTTTGTATCTTTTTTTTTGGTGTGTCAATAAAGAGTATCTGTCTATCTATCTATATTTAACGTTGGGGAGATTTGTAACAGTATGCATATGGTACATCATACTATTACTTTTTTTCTGTAATTTTTTAAACATATTTGTATCGGGCCTTTTTCTTTATTTTTATCTCTGTTGGACTAGCAATTAGTCACCATGTCACCTATTGGTAGTTTAAATTATGGTCAAGAATTTTTTAAGTTTTGAATTATTAAAATATCTAATGTTTACTTTGTAACTTTATTTATAGGTGATTCAAGACATCAAGTTTTACCCTTTTCTGAGGAGTCAGACGACGAAAATTTGTCAGAGGAAGAGCATGATGATCATCAGTTGTCGAAGATAATTATTACTGAAACTGTCTCTGAAACAGAGTATGAAGTATGACAACCGGTGTTTTCACACCAACCACGCGTGGTAGAGGGACACCCGTCCATGAGCAATTAGAAAATGTTAAAAACTAAAATGATACTTTTGCTTTAAGAGCCCTCTCACATAACGACAGAGCTCGACTTTAGGTAAAATCCTTCAACATTGTCAGCGTGCGTCCGTTCGATTCAGCTCGAGCGTTTAGGCGGACATAGGGATGTCCGTTACGATACGACATATCGATACAATACTATACGATATAGCGATATTTGATGCGATATTTTGACCATACGATACGCTTCGATATATCGCATTACCGTATCGTACACTCCGCGAGGCATAAGCTGAGCTTTGCATTTGTGTGAGTGTACATGGATAGTGTAGGTGTGACAACCGGCCTTAGGCGCGGCGCCATTCTGTCTCGCCGCGCTCCTGCCTGATTGGTGATCACTCACACTAATGCAAAGCTCAGCTTATACCTCGCGGAGTGTATCAAACTATGTCGGTGATTAATTTGTATAATTTTAAAGTTCCTATTACATCATCACTAAACGATAATATACCATTATTATTAGTGCCATTGAATATATTGTTATTAGTAATAAGAGAATGATAACGTCGACAAAATTGTTTATGGAACAAGAACAGCCGGCTTTTGTTTAGACTTAGAGGTAGATTTAAATAAATCTTTGAACTTTAGTACCGTCGAATATGATTAATTAATGTTTAGTTTATGTTCTCCTTTTTTATTTCGTTCGTAGCTGGACACACACTTTCCGAAAGCCGTAATAGGTTAAATGCACAGCGCTTATCAAAATTATTATTTTAGCGTTGTTTAGGTGCTGATCAATGGCAATTGTGATTTTTTTGAAGTTATACTTCTTTAGGCGCGTTATGAAAAAATGATGAGAGTGAAATTTTAAGATGCGCGCGCCTGTGACACAAAATTAACAGTATGAAGCCGTCTGCTTAACCGCTCATTAAGTCTCGAAAAAAAAGCTACCAACAAAATAGGAATTGAACCTCGATATTAGTCGCGCATGATGGTACGCTCGTCACCTCTGATCACTGTTTTCATATTTATAATATTTATCAACATGTCTCTAGTTTATACATTCACAACACGTGTTTGAGTTTCATACAAGTGCGAATTATTTATGTGCTAATAATTTATATTCAGTAGTGATTTAAATTGAATATTTTGATTGATATTACTTACTATTTGTGAATATTAGTAAAAAAAATTGTGCATTGTACTTTTAGTAATTTGACGTAGTTTGAAATAGACATATCAGCTTATACTGGTCAAATCATACTATCATTAAAAAATAACTTTATTTGATCGTTTCGACATGATCTTATACCTATGATAAATAAAATTCTACCAACATTATAAATATCAATGTGTGGATATTTCGATGTTTGTTGCTCAATCACGTCGTAACGTCTGAACGGCTCGGGTTGAAATTAGGAACATACATAAGTACACAATCTGGAAGAACACATAGGAATTAGGAATACAGTGATTTTGATTATAAAATTACAGATAATACACAAATAATTTTATTGATTTACAATAGAAGTATGATTAGTGGAGTGAAAGTTTTTATAATGCTAATATCGCTTCAGTTATTCTACAGTAGTGGTAGGACTCCTAGCAGAGTCCGCCTGGGGAAGTACCACACCTTTGCCAGTTATTCTACCGCCAAGCAGTAATGTGTACACATTACTGTGTTCCAGTTTGAAGGGCAATGTTTCCAGAGATATAACAGGGCAGTGCTAGGTAATGATTTGGACTCTTCATGTTCCAATAGCTGCGTGCCACTGTGCTGTTATGAGGCAGGCATGTTGCTTACTATCAGGCACATGTCCTGGTCGTCTCGTCACTTCTTATTTAAAAAAAAAAGTCACACATGAAGTATAACTTCTCACGCGCGTACATAAGTACACGCACCCATTTTTTTTTTTTTTTTGTTGAATAAAACTATTTTAAATACATATAATTATTTGTTTATTTTTAAAAAAATATTGTAAAACTACTAAAAAGATAACCCTTTGCACGATATATATATATACTCATTATTTCGCATATTAATTGAAAGGCATGCGATACGGTTACGAAACGATATATCGATACAAAGGAAATCGATAATATCGCGTATCGATACAACCAAGTTCGATACAGTTAACTACGATGCGATATATCGATACAATACACTTTTTTGGGCATCCCTAGGCGGACAGCGGGCCTAAAACGGCCGCTTTAGACGAATCGTCGAAAGAACGATCTTGAGCCGTAACGGCAGAGTACTAAAAATTTTGATGAGATTTTCTGACGTGACAACGTCTACTAAATCGATGACCGCTGGCTGCGTGCACGAAAATTGATAACTTATTGTCCCGTTACGTTCGTTGTCCCGTTACGTTAAGATAAATTATTCTTGCATTTCAATAATCTGATTACTTGTATAATTTCATTTTTAATTTTTGATTTTTCACTACTCCCTCAATATGGGTATCAAATGAAAGGACTTGACGAGTAAAATACTATGTACAATGACAAATTTCAAATCCAAGATGGCCGCCACCACAAAATGGCAAAATACATTTCTTTTTTCACTACTTTCTCAATATGGGTATCAAATAAAAGGACTTGACGAGTAAAATACTATGCACAATGACAAATTTCAAATCCAAGATGGCCGCCACCACAAAATGGTGAGATACATTTCTTTTTTCACTACTTCCTCAATATGGGTATCAAATAAAAGGGCTTGACTAGTAGAATACTACGCACTATGACAAATTTCAAATCCAAGATGGACGCCACCACAAAATGGCGATTGTCATTATTTTTGACTACTACCTTAATATGGGTAACAAATAAAAGGGCTTGACTAGTAGAATACTATGCACTATGACAAATTTCAAATCCAAGATGGCCGCCACCACAAAATGGGGAATGTCATTATTTTTTACTACTACCTCAATATGGGTAATACTACCTCAATAGTTTGACGGAATTCTTTAACTGCAAAGTTAAGGACTGTACTGTGGTACAATAACTTTTTATAATTTATTAAATTTGACTGATTAGTTTGATTGTGCATTTAGGTTGATTATTTAGTTTTATTAGTTTAATTTATTTATTTAATTTGATTATTTAATTTGCCTATGTATATTGTATAAATTGCAATTCTATAAATTGACATGTAAATAACATTTATGAATAAATGAATATGAATATGGGTAACAAATGAAAGGACTTGACTAGTAGAATACTATGCACTATGACAAATTTCAAATCTAAGATGGCCGCCACCACAAAATGGCAAATGTCATTATTTTTGGGATGGTTCGGCTAAGTATCAGCTAGAGACTATGGAAACGATCGAGAGACGTGTCAAAAGGCTCATAGGCAACGACACTCTTGTGCGAAAAAGACTTCAAGTCTTGAACATCGCCGAAAAATTGCTAGCCTATCGGTTTTTTTATCGGGTACACTTCGGAGAGTGTGCGACTGATTTACATGATCTAATACCACCTTGCCCTTTTTTCTATCGGAATGCTCGTAGCTCAAAAAAGCGACATCGTTTCATGGTTGATGTTCCAAAGACACGAACGAAAAGATTTGACTCTACTTTTGTGATAAGAACGTCTAGGCTGTGGAATACGTTACCTGAGTGGGTTTTCCCTATTGGTTACAATCTTTGTGTCTTCAAATCGAGAGTGAATCGGTTTTTTTCTAGGTAAAGGTTCTAGGTAAACACGCTCCATCGTAGACCGCATCGTCGCTTAACATCAGGCGAGATGGCGGGCAAGTGTAAACCTATAAAAGTTAAAAAAAAAAAAAAAAAAAATTTACTACTACCTCAATATAGGTAACAAATGAAAGGACTTGACTAGTAGAATACTATGCACTGTCACAAATTTCAAATCCAAGATGGCCGCCACCACAAAATTGCGAATGTCATTATTTTTCACTACTACCTCAATACCATGACCAATGACCATGACCATGACCATGAGGAACGGCCATGACCAATGACCACGACCAATGACCATGAGCAATGGCCATGACCAATGACCGTTCCGACGTGTTTGAGCAACGAACTTCCAATATTAATTAATCTTAATTAATTTTTTACTACTACCTCAATATAGGTATCAATTTAAAAGGGTTGACTAGTAGAATACTACGCACTATGATAAATTTGAAATCCAAGATAGCCGCCACCACAAAATAACGATTGTCATAATTTTTCACTACTTCTCAATATAGGTATCAAATGCAAGGGCTTGACTAGTAAAATACTACGCACTATGACAAATTTGAAATCCAAGATAGCCGCCACCACAAAATGGCGAATGTCATTATTCTTTACTACTACCTCAATATGGGTAACAAATGAAAGGGCTTGACTAACAAAATACTATGCAAATCCAAGATAAATCCAAGATAGCCGCCACCACACAATTGCGAATGTCATTATTTTTACAACTACCTCAATATGGGAACAAACTAACAAACGAAAGGTGAAAATATAGTAAAAAAAATGATATAGTAAAAAATAATGACATCCGCAATTGTGTGGTGGCGGCCATCTTGGATTTGAAATTTGTGACAGTGCATAGTATTCTACTAGTCAAGCTCTTTCATTTGAAACCCATATTGAGGTAGTAGTAAAAAAATAATGACATTCGCAATTATGTGGTGGCGGCCATCTTGGATTTGAAATTTGTGACAATGCATAGTATTCTACTAATCAAGCCCTTTCATTTGTTACCCATATTGAGGTGGTAGTAAACAATAATGTCAGTGTCCATTTTGTGGTGGCGGCCATCTTGGATTTGAAATTTGTCATAGTGCGTAGTATTTAACTAGTCAAGCCTTTGCAATTGACACCTATATTGAGAAGTAGTGAAAAATTATGACATTCGTTATTTTGTGGTGGCGGCTATCTTGGATTTCAAATTTATCAAAGTGTGTAGTATTCTACTAGTCAAGCCCTTTAAATTGATACCTATAGAGGTAGTAGTAAAAATTAATGATGATTAATTAATATTGGAAGTTCGTTGCTCAAACACGTTGGAACGGTCATTGGTCATGGCCATTGCTCATGGTCATTGGTCATGGCTGTTCCTCATGGTCATTGTAATTGGTCATGGTCATTGATCATGGTATTGAGGTAGTAGTGAAAAATAATAAAATTCGCAATTTTGTGGTGGCAGCCATCTTGGATTTGAAATTTGTGATAGTGCATAGTATTCTACTAGTCAAGTCCTTTCATTTGTTACCCATATTGCTGCCATGGTAACGGCGGAGCAGGGGGGTGCTAAGAATCTCCGGCAGAGATTGGGCTACCAACCCCGACGATCTCTGGACTTGGCAACATACAACGCACACACATTGAGGACTGATGAGAAGTTGATCGAGCTGGAAGAGGTAGTCAGCAAGTTGCGATGGGATATTATAGGATTATCGGAAGTCCGAAGAGGGTGAGGACACGATAATTCTCAATTCTGGCAACTTGTTTTACTACCGGGAGGGCGACCAGCAGTCCCAACATGGTGTCGGGTTTCTCGTCCATAAGCCTCTCGTCAATAACGTCGCGAAGATCGAAAGCGTTTCGAACCGGGTGGTATACCTTGTGCTTAGAATCACGAAAAGGTATTCATTGAAGGTGATACAGGTTTACGCCCCACACTCGAACCGTTCGGACGACGAAGTGGAGGTCATGTATGATGATATTTCAAATGCCATGCGTGCCTCGAAAACACACTTTACGGTTGTGATGGGAGACTTCAACGCGCGGCTAGGCTTAAGGAACGGCGAAGAACTGAGAGTGGGGCCATTTGGATTTGGACACCGGAACCGTAGGGGTCAGGAATTGGCCGACTTCAAGGAGAAGGAGGGACTCTTTGCGATGAACTCCTTCTTTAAGAAGCGAGCGACCAGGAAATGGAAATGGCTGCATCCCGGCGGATGCAAGTTCGAAATGGACTTCATTATGGCGACCAGGAAGCAAATATTCAATGATTTCGCAGTGATCAATAGTGTCAAAACTGGCAGCGATCACCGATTGGGGAGAAGCTCATTGAATATCGACGTTAAACTTGAGAGGTCTCGTCTGATGAAGTCTACTCTTCGTCCAAACCCGGACTAAATTCAAAACCCCGAGAGCTTTCAGTTAGAACTATGAAATCGCTTTGAAAGCCTGGCTGAATGCGAAACAGAGGATGAGCTGAATAACGGGCTGGTGGAAAATATTCATGCGGTTGGGTCAAAATTTCTGAAGACACGCCGCAAAGATAGAACTCAGAAATTATCTGAGCATACTCTCAAACTCATGGCAGAACAGAATGACATGAGACTGAAATCTTCAGTGGACATGTCAAAATACGGCTCGCTTAATAGACAGATCTCCAAATCAATTCGATACGATTTGCGTAGTTTTAATACAAACTGTATTAAAAATGCGATACAAAAAAATAAGGGCTCCAAAGTATTCGCAAGAGATCTGTCAATTGGACAAAGCCAGTTGACAAAGCTGAAAACTGATAGTGCCAGAATTGTCTCATCTAAGCCAGAGATTTTGAGAGAGCTCGAGAAGTTCTATGGAGAGCTGTACACCTCGTCGCAGAGCCCTACTCCTAGCATTAGTGATGCTAGGGCCTGTCTAACCCGACGCTACACAGAACACATTCCGGACGTAAGCCTGTTCGAGATGCGAGCGGCTCTCAAACAGCTTAAGAACAACAAGGCACCGGGGGAAGATGGAATCACGGCAGAACTTCTGAAAGCGGGTGGAACACCAGCGTAGCGATTCACAATCCATTCGGTTCGGGCTGAGCCACGGAAACTGGCCGCTACCGACTGGGACGAGCAATTTGCGATTCACAACGGAGATTCCGATTAGTTTTGACGTTTCCAACCGACTACCAGCTGTTTCTATTCGGTTGAGATTCGGACAGCTTTTTTATCGTGGATAGCTAAATCCGATTTTCAGATTATTGTATTTACTGAATTTTTCTCTGTTTTTCTCAATATGTTTGTAAGATTATAGACACTAAACGAGTTTTTGTTTACTTAAGTGTATAATATGTGTATAGTTTTTGAAATTTTGGGTTTTGAAGTTAAGCTTGTGCTCTAAAAAATTGCTAGAAATGGATTATTGCCATACTTGATTTGTTATTGTTTATTTTTTGAGATGAAATGATGAAACATGTGATGATTGAGCAAAGGCAAGAAACTTTGGAGATACGAGACATCACGTCATACACGATATAACAGCAAGAGCGGATCCAGCATTGGCCCCAGGTGGTGGTCACATACTCACATAGTCGGCGCTAAGTAAGAAGTGTGAACGTGTGATAAGTGCGTGCGTTTTACTTCTGGAACCAGCCCAAGAGGGGTCATGACCCACGACCCGACACGAGAGGGAGGTCCCTCTGGTCCTTGTATAACAGACAGTATTTTTGTATCTGTTCGCCTTTTGCTCTATCTATAGATGAAGCAAAGGTTACTTAAAGGTACTTCTGCCAGAAGTTATAGGTCCTTATAATGACAATACAGTGTACGTGTATTTAAACGTAGAATCTTGCCGGTGTAAGGCATATGTGATTCAACGTGGAAGATATGGATGATTGCCATACTCAGTTTTTTGAGATGAAAGGATGAAACATGTCATGATTGAGCAAAAAGGCTAGAATTCACCAAGAAACTTTGGAGATACGAGAAATGACGTCATATACGATATACCCAACAGCAAGATCGGATCCAGCTTTGACCTCAGGTGGTGGTCATATAGTCGGGTCAAGTAAGAAGACCGTACGATAAGTGTTTTAATAAATGGTCTACCTAGGTTCTGGAACCAGCCTAAGAGTGGTCATGACCCCTTGACCCTCTCTGGATCAGTCCTTGTATAACAGACAGTGTTTTAGTATCCTGTTCGACTTTAGCTCTGTATTATACTTGATGAAGCCAAGGATTTCTACCAGAAGGTATAGGTACAATAATGGTAATGCAGAACTAAATATAAGTAGAATTTTGCCGTTGTACCACATGTTCGATTCAACAAACATTTACTTACCTATGTCCACCATTACCATTATAGACTTAGATAGAGATACTTAGATATGTTTTGTAAATAAAAGTAACATGTATCACAAACTATGTATATTATTTAATCCTACTGAATATGTGACATTCCTGTTTGCTGATAGTGTTATACCTACCTCTTACCTTACCTCTACATTCATGAAGCTGTCACTTAGATAAAGTATAAGTAAACTCTTTGGGCCGTGGCCTCATTAAAGTTTCCTAGTATAATAAATGGGGTATCTAATTTATTCGGTTGTAATGCACAAGGTCATTATTATAACAAGAAGATCAAATTAAACATCATTTATTATAGTAAATATTTTAATAATTAATCTGAAGAATTTTTTTATGCTTTATATTCGTTCATATTTAGCAATAAAGTTTAAAAACAGAGATGGTGTATTAGCCTTGCTATTTTATCATTGAGAACAACTATTAATAAAAGACTAAACAGAAAATTATAAAAATGAATTAGTCATAAAATGCTCTCCATACAAAAGTATAAACCGGAGTCAATAAAACCTTTAGATTTTTTGTACATACTACATGTTTTATTTTCCTAATTGTAGACATAATACAACCCTAGTTAATTCAGTTAACTTTTCAATACTGAACTGCATAATACCTAACTGGGACAATGTAATTTCTAAACCTATTAAAATTATAATGATCCCAACTCTTTAGTAAGTACAATACAAGCATTTTTAATTACAAAGAGATGTTATGATTCAAGATGAATTAATCATTTATGTAATACGCATTACAATTGATATTCCAAATGACCCTCCTGACCAGAGTAACTTGGTAAGGTGGGGAAAAGCCTCTGAAAAATGTTGCTATACTTGTGGAGAGGCGATATGTACAGCAAGGCACATATTGGTGGGATGCAAGGTGCTCCTTAATGGGGGTCATTACTTGCGGCGCCATGACAGAGTACCTGAAATCATATGTGAAGCCATGAGCCTTTCAGTAGCTAGAGCCCAAAAGGGATTGACGACAAACAAAATAAATATTACAACCTCCTAAACGAATTAACAAAAAACGGCTATGTAGTTAATTTATGCGCTGTAGAAGTGAGAGCGAGAGGTATACCAGCAAAATCTCTCTATAACCTGCTGAAAGACCTTGGCTTGTCCAGAAGTGCAGTAAGTTCTATACTAGAACGAGTATTTAAAGCTGCACTAGTAGACTCAAATCAGATTTGGCTGGGCAGGGAGAGAAACACGAGTAGTGAAGGTGAGTGTTGATGTACGTCAGAAAGGGGCCCCTTAACCCTACACCCGTGTCACAAGTCTCGGGATTTCTCTCTGCCACATGATGGACTCAGCACCCGCACGGTGAATCCATGGAATGCTAAGAAGATTGTCTCATTATACTTGATGAAGCTAAGGACTGCTACCAGAAGGTATAGGTACCAATGAGACGATCTTCTGAATGATAATGTGCCAATCCGAACCATGAATTCAAACATCTTTATGACATTGGCAATTATGACAATGCATGACTGGTACACATAATATATGTAAGTAGAATCTTGCCGTTGTACTGCATGTTTGATTCAACAAACATTTACTTACCTACGTCCTCCATTACCATTATAGACTTAGATAGAGCTAGATATGTTTTGTAAATAAAAGTAACATGTATCACAAACTATGTATTATTTAATCGTACTGAATATGTCATGTTCCTGTTAGCTAATATTATATACCTCTTACATCTACATTCATGAAGCAGAAGAGTTTACTTATACTTTACCTAAGCGACGGCTTAGGTAAAGTATAAGTAAACTCTTTGGGCCATGGTCTCACAAGGGTATCTAATTTATTTGGTACTAATGTACAAGGTGATTATTATAACTAAAAGTTCAAATTAAACACCAGTAAATACAGTAAATATTTTAATAATTAATCTAAAGAATTTTTTGATGCTTTATATTCAACATAATTTAGCAATAAAGTTTAAAAACAGAGATGGTGTATTAGCCGTGCTGTTATTATCATTGAGAACAACCAATAATAAGAGACCAAACAGAAAATTGGAAAAATGAATAAATCATAAAATGCTCTCCGCACAAAAGTATAATCCAGAGTCAATAAAACATTTAGATTTTTGTACTTACCACATGTTTCAATTTCCTAATTTATTTTTATTAAAGTATTTGTTATAATTATAAACATAATACAATCTAGCTAATTCAGTTAACTTTTCAATACTAAACTCCATAATACCTAACTGGGATATTGTGATTTCTAAACTTATTCAAATTATAATGATCTCAACTCTTTAGTGCAATACAAGGATTTTTAACTAAGATTCAAGATAAATTAATTATTTATGTAATATGCATTAATACACTCTTATAAAAAAATACAATTTATATAAAGTTACCATGTTACCATTAACATTTATTAAAATACCTAGGTACCTAAATAGAGAGAAAACTAATTTAACTTAAATCACAATTGGTGTTATGGACTATATCTATTACATAATATCATATTCTTACAAAATAAAATTGGATAATAGGTTTGAAATCAGTAAGTGAATATTTTTACTGAAAATTTGCCTTCATCTTCAATGTGAGTTCAACAACAAAACGAAAACTCTCTGGCTTATGGAGTATTATTATAACTTCTCTTCTAGACAATTTTATGAGTTTTCCCATATGCTTTGCATCCAATTTGCTTGAAAATGCGAGTTGAGGTTAGCGCGACATCACCAAGTCGTTTTACTCATATATATAATCACATTTGCTGGCTTCTTGTATGGAGCATTATATTATAAGTTCTCTTCTTCTTCTCTTGACAATTTTATGAGTCTTCCATATGATTTGCATCCAAGTTGCTTGACATTCGCATTTTAAGTAACATCACGGTTACCACGAATCACGGTCGTTTTGGACATCACAGTCCTTTTAGACAATGAATAGGTAATGGATCACATTTGTAGGAACAGTAATATTGATCAGCTTGATACGGTTATTGGGTGGTTTATGAGTTAAGACTATAAACTTTTTGTTGTTAAGCAACATGCGGTTACTACGACATCACGGTCGTTTTGGACATAAAAGTCCTTTTAGACAATGAATAGGTAATTGATCACATTTGTAGGAACAGTAATATTGATCTGCCTGCTACGGTTATTGAGTGTTTTATGAGTTAAAACTATAAACTTTTTTGTTGTTAAGGTTCAACTTCAACTTCAACTTTTATCTTTGGCTTCTGTAAGCAGCTTTGCCGCAACTTCGCCAACGTCTTGTGTGCAGTTAGTGGCACATTCTTCTGTAGTTGTTTCGGTGTTAATGCAGCGTAGCGTTGAAGGTGGCGGATTTTCGGAGTAGACTGATACTTTTTGTTAGTAATTAGTTTCTAACTACTGAAATGGACAAACACATGACGTCACAACATAGACAAATAGTAAATATCATAATAATATATATAAAAACATAGTGCATTTAAGTTACTTATATAATTACAATTTGATATTATTAATTTCAATAAACTTATTGAGTGCATACACAAAGGGGGAGTATACTAGTGGAAGTAGGTTGAGAAGGAAACGGGACGGGGAAGGTCATTGGGAATCAGATCATATAAGGAAAAACGGTTTTTGGAGCAGTCAAAGAATATATGATCGGTTGAACCTTCAGCCAACCCGCACTCGCACAGAGAATGATCGCGTACTCTTATTTTGGCAAGGAACACTGGAGTACAAACAAAACCCAACCTTAGGCGACAGATGGTAGACGTAGTTTGCTTATTGAATCTTTTGAACTTAAAAAACCAGGGCTTAGGGGGATGGAAGGTTGAATTTGGCCATAGAATCTCCCTTTAAATTCTTTTTGATTTCTGCCACTCAATATTCCAGGCATCCAGGAGCTGTGGTTGGCATGTAGAGGAGAGATCATGGGAGTATACATGGTAATGGTCTTTGTTACCAAGAGTAGTGGCTTGCTTAGCGTAAGTATCGGCGTTTTCATTACCAGGTATACCCGCATGTCCAGGTATCCATGCCAGAACTATATGTAGGCCTAAATTATGAGACTTAAGAAGTTCTTCTTTAATTTTCAATATTATTGGGAATTTAGTTCTAGCCTTAAATTGGTTGGCCATAATAGCTTGAAGACAGCTTCGCGAGTCGGTAAGGATTATTGTTTTTGGTATCAAGTGGGATGAGACATAACGTATCGCTTCAAATACAGCTATTGCTTCTCCTGTGAAAACTGAAGTCAATGGGGGACATTTGTAACTTAAAACAATGCTGTATTTAGGTATCCAGACAGAAGCACCCACATCTCCTTCCTGACACAATTTGGAGGCGTCAGTAAATACAGGAAGCCAGTTATTCCATTTAGTGTCCATTATTTCTGAGAATGTTTTGCTGGGGTCTGCTGTGTCTTTATCAATGCCTAGATTTAGGACAATAGAAGGCCGATACGTTATAGCTTGGTAATTGGTTGTGAATAGGGGGTTGACAGGGAAGTTTGGTACAGGGAATGGGAGAAGGGAGAGTTTAACATAGCTGCGAAGTATACATGGCAGGTTTATTTGCAACCTTAGTTCGTGAGGTGAGGTCAATCTGTGTAGTTCCTGGATTTTAGGCAGTAGAGGATGGTCAGCATTTTGGATCAATTTGTTGTAAAATCTATCTGCCAAGAACTGTCTTCGCAGGTGCAAAGGAGGATCACCGCATTCCACCTGGACAGCATTATTAGGTGACGTTTTCATAGCTCCTAAGACTATGCGGAGGCATTTCGCTTGAATTGAACTTAGTTTACTTAAGGCAGATTTGTTGCCAGGCTCTAGCAGGAAAGCTCCATAGTCAAAATGACTGCGAATGATTGAGTTATACAGTAATTTCTGAGAGAATGGATGGGAGCCCCACCATACACCCGAAAGAGAACGAAGGATGTTAATGTTTTTTTCACATTTAGAAGCTATGTAATCGGAGTGAGGGACACCAGTGAGTTTAGTGTCTAGCAATAGGCCTAAAAATTTTATGCAGTTTTTTTGAGGTATTGGTTCATTGTTACATTTTAAGTTAAGATTAGGATATTTCTTTTGGTGGTGAAGACAATGGCATTACTTTTAGTAGGAGAGATAGATAAGCCTATATCATTTAGGTGGTCTTCCAGATATAATAGGGCAAGGTTGAGGGAGTTTTTAGATTCCTCAATAGATCCGCCTGAGGTGTAGAGTGCAAGGTCATCGGCATACTGAAGGATGCTACAAAACGGATTAACAGCAAGGTTCAGGTCAGCAGTGTATAGGCCATATAAAGGAGGACTCAAAACTGAACCCTGGGTAAACCTTCCAAACTTTCCTCGATACCAGCATAGCGTTTTGATTTTTAATCAGAATGGTTCTTTCCATTAAAAACAATTTATGAAGCGTACCATCTTCTCTGAAATACTCAGCTGTGACATTTTGTCCCTGAGTTTCGGAAGCTGGACATTATCGTAGGCCGATGCTATATCCAAGAATACTGCCGCTACATGCTGTTTTTCCTTTATGGCAATTCGGATATCAGTTGTCAGTATACTAAGATTATCTAAGGTACTCATTCCCTTTCTGAAACCAAATTGGGATTCCGGTAGTAATCTGTTGTTTTCAATATACCATTCCAGCCGGTTTTAATGAGAACCTCTGTAATCTTCGCAGCTACGCAGGAGAGGGCGATTGGGCGGCGGGAATTAGGATCTGAAGGGTCCTTACCGGGTTTAAGGATTGGGACTATGATTTGAGTCTTCCAAGACTCAGGGATATATCCCTGATCGAAAACATATTAATTAAAGCCAAAAGTATAATTTGGTGTTGTTGTTGGCTTTTGTGATGAACGAGTAAGGAATTCCGTCTAAACCCGGGAAGAGTCGGTTAACCCATCTAGAGCCAAGTGCAGTTCCTCAATTGAAAAAGGAGAGTCGAAGTGAGAAGATGAGTGGGAGTGTAAAGGATAGGTATGTTAGGATTCTGATGCACAAAAGGAGGAGCCAGCTTGTCCGCAAATGCTTCTAACCAAGAACCGGGATCGTTGGAAGTGGGGTTATTGTCGCTATAAAATCCTCTGTACCTGCGGATTTGTTTCCACACTATAGTTGAAGGAGTTGTTGGAGACAGGCTTTGGCAGAAGTTTATCCAACCCTGTTTTTTTTTTTCTTGAGAGTAGTCTTCTGCATTTCGCAGCTATTCTTTTGTAAGAGAGGTAGTTTTCAGAGGTCATATGTTTGTTGTACTTGGTTTCTGAAGATTTGCGTTCAAGGATCGCCTTTGTGCAATCAGGATCCCACCAAGGAGGGAAAGAAGGTTGTTTTAGGTTTCTTGAGTGGAATAGACTCATCAGCAGATGCTATAATCATGTCTACTAGTTTTTCATAACACACCAAGGGGCTTTCTTCACTAGGGTTAGGAAGAGATGTTATGTTTTGTTCAAGGTATGTGGAATACTTGTCCCATTTAGCTCCAGTTAGTCTATATTTAAGGAGAGGTGTAGGAGGGGAGGACGGGATACCCTGAGACCTAGATTCAATAGTATTGGGAAATGATCACTGCCTCTACTAAGGGGAGGACTTGCCAGGATAAGGAGGAAGGAGACTAGGGGAACAGAGAGTGAGATCAACTGCAGATTTAGGGTTTTGAGTGGGGAAACTCTTCGAGTGGGAGTGCCATCATTTCCAATGCAAAGGTTGACATCTTCCAGTGCTTCCAGTAGTAAACGTCCAAAAGTGTCACTGTGATAGCAACCCCAAGCAGTGTGGTGGGCATTGAAATCTCCCATCACTACGAGTGGAGAAGGACCGAGGATATGATTAAAAGGATGTCTGAAATGAGATATGGGGAAGGATGTGGGATATATAAGGATATGAAGGAGGTGTTGAATGCACGTACAGCTACGGCGTTTATTTCTGAGCTATGTGTGGGAGGGAATTTGGGAGAATGTCTGAGACTGTTTGATAAAAATAGCACAGCCAGCTGTTCCATCTTGACGGTCGTCCCGAAGACACGAAAATCCCGAGACCCGGTAACGGGCTCCTGGGGCGAACCATGTCTCCGAGATGGCCACCAAGACAGGGCTGTACTTGTTGATGAGATGGGTGAGATCAGGAAGCTTCCGGCGGAGGCTCCTGCTGTTCCATTGGATTATTGAACATAGATCCATGGTGAGTTATAAAGGATGAGAGTTGGGAGATCATTTGGGCGACGTTGGGCGGTAGGGAGTTGGTACTTTGTGAAATCATGCTTATGGTGATTGTGAGGAGTTGGGAAAGCAATTGATGGATGTCAGGGTTAGGGTGCTGGGATTGGGGTTGCGCTCTCTCAAGAGCATATCCGTTAGGGAATGAAGGAGGGGCGGGAGCAATAATATTCTGGTGAGCTGCCTGGTCATAACTTTTTCCAAGAGGTGGCTTTGGACGAGGTTTCAGGAAGACAGTTTTTCTGAGTGATTGGGAAGTTTGGGTAAGGAGAGAAGGTTGTGAGTCAGTGAGAGGAGAGAGTATGGCCTGTGTTTGGGGAATAGTTAAATTACCAGCGACTTGGCTAAACGTTCTGCTTACTTTAGGCGTTTGGCTACTAGCTTCTTGGTATGAAATACCTTCGCTGGACATCTTCATTTTTATTCTACGTTGTCTGTCTTGCTCTGGGCAAGCCCTATTGGTGGAAAAGTGGCGTTCAGAGCAATACAAGCAAGTTGAGTTTGATTCCTGTACAGCACAGTTGTCTCCGTTGTGGGGTTGTGTGCAGCGGAAGCACCGTGGTTGGGAACGACATTGATTTTGATGTGACCAAACCTAAGGCAGTTCATACACTGGATGGTAGGGTATTGGTATGTTTCGACAGCCAGTGATGAATAAAATGAAAATATTTTGGTTGGTAATTGTTGTGTCCTAAACGTGAGAACCACGGTTTGTGTAGGTACCCAATTTATAACATTATCAACCTTATTTTTCTATTTAATCGTCTAGCCTTTAGTACATAACTGTTGCCTGGAACATGGAGGAGTTTACAAATTCGTCCATTGACCATTCGACGGGGACTCCTCTGACCAAGCCCATACGGGTAACATTATATGTTGGAATCACGGCCTCATATTTACCAGCATTCAAGATGGGACTTATAATGAACTTGTTCGCGGCTGCTGCATTAGTAAATTCGATCGAGATCTTATTCCTACCTACCTTCTTAATCCCTTCTTGGCAGACATTTTCTATTTTGTTAGTATGGAGGAATTTCCCAAATTTCATAGGCCTAATGACTGTACCCAAGGTTGGGTCAGGTTCAGATCTGGATACATGCACTAAATATGGACCGGAGTCTGTATTCTCATACTGTTGTATTCCGACAATTGACATTGCCGGATGAATGTAAATGGATTGTACTGACGCAGATGCTGTTTCCTGGTTTGCCACGGTTCTTTTTGTGAGTGCGGGTAGTTCTAATTCAGACGGTAAATGCCTCTTTTTACCCTGGGGATTTGCACTGTCAGAGTAATCCATAAGACTAACAGGATCAGGAGGGTCTGGTGGCTCGGGAGACGGAGAAATATTCTCCATTTCCTTGGCTTACCAGTATCTATTAAAATATAAGGGACTCACCCAATAAATAAGGATATATAATGCACAAACACAATAAAATAAACAAATACGTGTAGAGGTTATACCCACCACCGAGTTAGTCGTTGTTAAGGTTTATGATTTCAAAACAAAACAAAGAATGATTCCGTCGACTTTGACAACATCAACAGATTGACAAGTAAAAAGTATGTAGGTACGAAAAATGTATGATTTATTGTTTTTGAAATGCAAATTTCCTAAGGTTATTGTTTGATTTACTTGTTTATTATGCATTTTTAAATATAAGGTAGCAATTGAGCACCTCAAAATAAACTGAAATACAGTTATTTGACGATTTGTATATTTCTACCATGAGTTAACATTTCTACCATATTTGAAAACTAGATAGAGTAGCTTGTCTTTGGTTTGGCCAAAAAGACATTCCTACGCCAACCCGATTGGCGTCGAGAATCGCAAATTCCGATCCATTCGGGTGCGGGACCGCTACCGACTGAGGCCATTCGGGTGCAACCGAATGGATTGTGAATCGCTACCCAGTACTTAAAGTCCTGCAGAAGTTATGTAATTCCGTCATCCTTGAGAGTACAACGCCAGAGGCGTGGAGCAAAAGTGTGGTGGTGCTGTTCTTTAATAAGGGTGACAATACCCTCTTGAAGAACTATATGCCTATTTCGCTGCTGAGCCACGTCTATAAGCTGTTTTCGAGAGTAGTAACAAATCGTCTCGCTCGTAGGCTTGACGACTTCCAACCTCCCGAACGAGCCGGGTTCCGGAAAGGGTTTAGTACCGTAGACCACATCCACACGCTTCGGCAGATTATACAGAAGACGGAGGAGTATAATCGGCCGCTCTGTCTAGTGTTTGTGGACTACGAGAAAGCCTTCGATTCAGTCGAGACCTGGGCAGTGTTACGATCGTTACAGCGGTGCCAAACCGATTATAGGTATATCGAAGTGTTGAAGTGTTTATACAACATCCAAGCCATCATGTCTATCCGTCTTCAGGAACAAAGCACAAATCCGTTCCAAATGCACAAAGGTGTGAGACAGGGAGACGTTATCTCTCCGAAACTGTTCACCTCTGCATTGGAGGATATCTTTAAGCCTTAGCTGCCTCCTCCCGGCCCAGAGCCTCCACAACGGCCGCATTTCTGTCCCTGATGGCCATCTGTAGGTTGAATGGTCTTCGGTGATGCAGCCCACGCTCGCCGCACGAACCGACCGATGCCATCGTCGGTGTCGTCAGCGTAGTATGTGAAGGTGCCGTGAGATTGCAACAACCGCATGGGGTACGCTCTCGTGCAGCTTCATGTTTGCCTTGGTTTTAATTGCGATTACCGACTCGTATGTCAGTCCCTGAGCTTCATGGATGGTAAGAATGCGTGACCCGGTGCCTGACCCATAACCCTGGTTTGTCTGGGTCTCCTTCTCCTCTTGAGTGTGAACTAAAAAGAGGGTGTTTGGTTGGGTGTTGGGTATTTGCGCTCCTTCTCTGTATCTTATCGCGCGTATCTTCTCTGCTCTAGGGACTTTATACGGGACGCTGAGGAGTACATACCGGAGTATTTTTCCCTCAGTGCATATGCGACGTCAATTGGGTTTCGATGTGTGCAAAGCAACTCCTGGCTGATCTTTGTTACCAGGTTCGGGCGATGATACCTCATTTCGAAGAGATTTTCCCTGTCGATATAAGGCAACTGATTGACGTCTCCAATGAGGACAATTTCACCAACACCAAACAGCCTTGAAGGCATCACAATGGCTGCAAAATGGTTCATGAGAGCTTCGTCCACCATGAAGCGACTGAAACTTTCTCTACCGAAACCATTTACCAGAGCAGAAGCCATGGTTCGCACTCTGGTTTTGGCCAGGTTTCCGATTCGGTGTGATAGCTTTTCTCTTAGATCTTTTGCTGCCTCAGTTGTTGTAGTGATGATGGCGTCCTTGTCAACGTCGAAGTGTCTAATCACCAATGTTGTTTTTCCACATCCTGGAACTCCGTTGACCCACTGTATTCTCGGTACCTCCCAATTTTTCCAACCTACTTTGACTTTTCCTTCGATGGTCTTGGCCATCTCTAAGATCTTATCGTCCAGCATAATCTTGGTGCATCGGGCAGTAACTACAATTGGGTCGTTTGGTGGTGTGGCATAAACAGGCACTCCCGCGCGCTCTGTCTCTCTCTCGTTCAGTGTCACGAAACCATTTTCTGCACTGTAAGCTACCATATACTGTCCTGTCATGGTTCCCTTGGTGACCCGGGAAGTGACATTATTGTAAATGGCTGCTTCTGCCTCCTCGAGTTTCGCCGCTAAGATACTCGACTTAATCACTTTCTTAACTACTCGACTAAATTTGGACTGTTCATTTACGTTTAGTTGCTAAATTACTTGCCACTAGGCTAAATTACTAGCCTAATGCGAACAAGCCTTAACAAACACAACACAAAGGTACAACAAAATTTGACAAAGGCACAACAAAATTTTGGAAGATTGGAAGATTGGAACGCACCATTATTTAAACTACCTTGAACGCGCCTAAACAAAATGACTGTAGGATCGTATTTCTAGCGTAACTTCTTCCGTCTCTATTTTTCTTGAACTGAATTTCATTTTAGCTTTATGCGAAAAATAATGTCTTAAGTTGATGAACAGGGAACGCAATCACTTCAAGATTCCAATATGTCAGACACAGGAGTTGATTTTTTAGTCTAAGTTTGATTATTTTAATAAGGATAGTGTGTTGTGAATAAATCATTAAGTTTAAAGGTATTTTGGTTGATCGTGAACATAGTCTTTTGTATACCTCGTGTTAGTAAATCGTTATTACAATTAATTGATCGTGTAGATTGACTCGTAAACCTTTTTGTGTTATTATTTATTGTTTCGTTCAATTTGTGAGTCATTTACTTCTGAGAATCTTTTGATTTGTGCTCTAATAAACAGTGGTGTGAAGTGTCCGCAAATATTTATTGTAATGTAAATAAAAAAAATATTGTTTGCACGCGCATGCGTTCGCGTTAAAAACAGACAAAGGTTTTGTGTGGTTTGAAAATCAGCTGTATTTTATGTGAAATGACTAAGTGATTCCAAGGGTTGTGTGTTTCCTAGGCGACAATGTTCAGTGAAATTGGATACATAGTTTTTCTACTTCTCGCCCTGCCATATATTGAAAGTGGTAAGTGTTTGTTGATCCTGTATTATATTATTAGAATGTTGCCAACCCAGTTGTCTTGTTGGCTTGAATGGAGCCCATTTATAACATTGAAGTATCTAAATAACGAGATCAATGAATGGTCAGTGAAGGTAAACATTGATAATAACACAAATCTCTAAAAACTTCCCATTTACCAATTTATAACAAATTGAAATGGAAAGTTAAATGTACTTCCATTTTAAATGGATAATAACAATGCATGCAAAGATATAGTCACTACTTCATTGGAACAACAAATTTAAAACAATTTATTTTACTCTTAAACTTATAATTTAAGTAGGAGTCACAATAGTAGTAAAATTATAAGTATCATGTATATGATACCTTATACATCTTTCTTATATTATTGTTTGTTTAGAAACATTTGTTTTGATTTCCAGTATTTGTATATCTGTATTCTACTCTGTAAAAAAATGTTGTCTTATATTCTGGCCCGTTTCCTGTCCTTACTAGAAATTAAATGATCACAACTTAAACAACCAGAATACATGATCATATACAATCAGAACTTTACATTATTGAAATCCATCACTATTCTACATATTGACAGTGATTTGATGATAAAAAAGCATTGTTTACTATTAAAGGTTAAAAAAATATAGAGTACAAAATTACTTATTCTATCTACACTTTCAGATATAGTCACATCAGCTTACAATCAACTATCACCTTTATGTGTACAAATTACTTATGTGTGATACATAATTTATATACATAAACATGAATTAATTTTATTCCAGCTATAAATGAGATTCTCACTTGTGCTCTAACTCCCATGTTTATCTTCACACTATGAACTTGTGGAACATTCTATCTGAGTATGTATCCGAATAGGTAGAATGTCTCTCTCTTCAATTCTAGAGTAAATAGTTAGAACTGGACCCACTACATTCTAGGCCACATCTGCAGCCAACTACTGCAATTGGATGTTTGTTGCTCAATCACTTCAGAACAGCTAAATGGCTCTGATTGGAATTTGAAACATATGTGTTTCCCAATAAGTCGAACCTAGTTGCTTAGTCTTCGATTCTAGAGTAAATTGATTTTTATTTATTTACATTTCTATGTAATAGTATGAATGAATATGGACAAGACGAAGGTCATGTCAAATGTTCATGTCTCACCTGTACCGGTTATTGTTGGGAATACCACACTCGAAGTTGTTGACGAATACGTCTACCTGGGTCAAAAGATCCAATTAGGTAGATCCAACTTCGACAAAGAGGTCCAGCGAAGGATCCAACTCGGATGGGCAGCGTTCGGGAAACTTCGGCACATCTTTGAGTCCAAAATACCCCAATGCCTAAAGACGAAAGTCTTTAACCAGTGCGTGTTGCCAGTGATGACTTATGGAACTGAGACGTGGTCCTTCACTGTTGGTCTCATAACGAAGCTCAAAGTCACACAGCGAGCTATGGAGAGAGCTATGCTCGGAGTCTCTTTGCGCGACAGAATCCGTAATGAGGATATTCGCAAAAGAACGAAAGTGGCCGACATAGCTCAAAGAGTAAGCAAGCTGAAGTGGCAATGGGCAGGCCACATCGCTCGCAGAACTGACAACCGATGGGGAAAAAAGGTTCTTGAGTGGCGACCACGAACCGGGAGACGCAGTGTTGGACGGCCTCCCACTAGATGGACAGATGACCTCACAAAGGTCGCTGGAAACCGCTGGTTGCAGGTTGCGCAGGACCGTTCGTTATGGAAATCTAGGGGGGAGGCCTATGTTCAGCAGTGGACGTCTTGTGGCTGATGATGATGATGATGATGATGATGATGAGTAGAGAGCTTATAGTCTTAATTAACATCTATAATATAAAAATGAATCGCAAAATGTGTTGGTAAGCGCATAACTCAACAACGCCTCGGCCAATTTGGCCAATTCTTTTTTTTAAATGTTCGTTGAAGTCCAAAGATAGTTTTACGGCGAGAAAATTTAAATAATTGCTGGAAAACCTTAAAAAGCCTTTTCCTTTTTCCATACAAACGATTCGTAATAATAAGTCAATTTGAACTTTATTACTATACCATAAAGTTCAAGTGTCAGTGGTGTTAGTGGAGAGGTTCCAGGAAGGCAAAACTATTGAGTGACGTTCTGACGTAAGCATCGTATAATGATGTCGATATTTATACGATGGTAAAATGTCGCATGACATTTAAACGTATCTTTGATGTGCATCTATACCAATAGTTAGTTAGTTAGTTAGTTAGTTAGTTTAGCGGGGCCTTTTCCGCACCTAGCCTCTTTATTGGGCCAATCTATACCAATATTATAAACTAAAGAAGTTATTTGTTTGAACACGCTAATCTTGGGAACTACTTACTGGACCGATTTAAATAATCTTTCACCGTTCTTTCATACGTTCGTAATCATATGGCATATGTTATATACTAAATGTACAACGGGCGAAGCCGGGGCAGGCCGCTAGTATTATATAAACTAAAACTACGGGAATGGGAATTATGCGGATAAAACCTTGGGGCTCTTATAGTAATTATGTATGTTTATGTTTGGATGAGAGTTATACCTTAATTCAAAATAGATTTGAATGAACATATAATCTGATTTTCCCTATTTGTTCATGATCATTTTGATTTTCCCTAATCAGAACAATAAGTTCAAGCAATATAATGTAATCTATTAAAATATTACATTTTCCCTCTTCTGAGTTCATTGATTTGCTATTGTTCATGCAATTAACTCATTAGGCAGTTAAAACCAATCAACCCAAAGTGGAAAATTATAATAAGTGTATTTTTGTAGGAAATAAAAAAAAAAGTGTTTTTGTTTTGCAAGGACCTCTCTGTCCCTTCCACCTTCTGTAATGTTGATACAATCCAGAAAATATAATATAATTTTATTAACTAAGTATATCATAAACATTTGCAGTTTCTATGAAATCACCTAAAGATTCAGAAAGTAACCTGGTGCATTTGTAATTTGTAATGTTTCTCTATAACACATAACTATACATATTAACTAATAGGTTTATTTTACTTCCAGAATAATGAATTCTAACCTTTAAAAAAAATGTATAGTCCAAGATCCCAGAGCTGCGAGACATCACATATTTTCTGATGAACAAAATGTTGACGATGGCGTAGAGTTAGTACATACTAAGAACACATGCTTACCTGCTGAGACAGCCAATTTTGAGATATGGATCTTACTCTAGTACCTACTAGTTTCAGGATGTCAGCTATGAGCAACAAATATGCCAAAATATGTGACTAGGTTTGCATTTAACAAATTTCTCTAACAAAGTTAAACATTAACACCGCCTGAGACGTAATTGAGAACTATGTTTGACATGGTTTTGCATTCATCAGATGCATACCTATACTGCAAATACCTTACTGTTAAAGCTTAATCCTACTATCCTACAAATATTGTAATGTCAATGTTTGTATATTTGGATGTTTTTACTCAATCACGTAGTAACATATAAATGGATCAGGCTGAAATTTTAAACACAGTTAAGTATATTATAATATGGAAAAACACATAGGCTACGCCTTTTATCCCGGGAAAATGACTGGATGGGGACTATGTGGGTAAAACTTCGCGTCACTGCTTGTATAATATACGTATGCATGTATTGTGTTTTGTCCAAGCAGCTTGTTCCACTTTCATTTAGACTCCATGCTGTTCAGTGATCGACATCGCGCGAAAAACCAGTTCCGAAATTCTGACTCACCGTAAATCAAACGCCTACTTGTCTACCTACTTTTCAAGACTAATACCCAGCCAACCTCAGTGTCTTAACCGATTTTATTTTTAACAGGCTCCAAAGAAAACTCAAATCATAGCAGTAAAAGGCTTACTGCTATGACATTTGTTAGTGTATCTAAAAATCTAAATTCATATTGTTCGATGTTGCCTACTGGTTATGAATAAATTTTCAGGATTTCTTGTTATTATTTGACTAGCGTTCAACCCTGGCTATTCCCGCGGTACATGTATAGCCTATAGCACTCAGAGATCACGTATTATATCCAACGGTGAAAGAATCTTTGAAATCGGTCCAGTAGTTCCTGAGATTAGCGCGTTCAAAAAAAACCTTCAGCTTTATAATACTAGTATGTAGATTTCTTGATATTTTGTCTAAAAGTGTTTCACCGAAGATCCTGTAAAATCGATTTGAATAATTACTTACCTATTCCACAATTGGAAACATTTAGATTCTTTGCTGAAAATTGCGAGGCGCTGCGAGTAGGTATCATACTCGTATTACCTATATTCGGAACTGGCATAGGTGCATAGGTTAAAAGTTTTCGTAAACGAATCTGTGTAGAGTAAGCTTGTTATAAATAAACACTAACTACAAGAAGCGATAATACCTTCCTATTGCATGGAAATTGAACTATTCAGTGGACGTGGTTCCGCTTTGTCTGCTATTATTTTGTCCAATAAATATTTATTGGTGTTCCTTCTCGAGTGAAATAACAATCTTTTTAGGCAATCGACGAGTCGACGCCTTATAAGATTGGCTTCCTGTTTACTTCATAAGTTACGGTTTTTCTCGAGTTCGCTTACCAACTTAACATTGTATGACCATGGGTCCATTTCAATACTATATTTCTAACATTTCGTTTCTTTGTAAAATGTTCAGGATGCAGTCCACGATAGGTATTATGTATAATGTAAAATATGTACGCAGCAAAAAGGAATAATGTTTATGTAAGCGCTTGCAGGTGTTTGGGTCGCCTATTTGAAACTGCTGAAATTAATCTTAAGTTTTTTTTTTTTTTGAAAAAAGACCTGCTATATTACTTTTATTGTCACACGACTGAAAGAAGAGTTATGTTTTTCGCGCGTGTCTTGTATGTTTGTAATTATTATAACTATCGGTCCGTTTCGACTTCGCACTGGTAAACATTGAATTATTAAAATCAATACATACCTACCTACCTATATTACTCAGGGATAAATCGGCACTCATTCTACTGGTGAAAATATTTTTTAAATCGGTCGGTATTTGAGTTTATTTGAGCTTATTACAGTCACAATAGGTACAAATGTTGCCTCTTTATAATAATTATTAGAAATAGTTTGTATCTACTTAAGTATATAAATTCTAAACTATAAACTTTACTTGCCCCGCGCTTTATCATGTAAGTAGTTCCTTTAATTTTCACGCGACAAAAATTGCCTATTTATTATTCCAGACTATCACATTATTACTAAATTTGTGTGGTCAAGAAGTTGAACGGCTACAACATCGTATTCTCAATGAGCTCAATTTATCATTAGAACTTCACTTCTGAGTCACGTTGGCGTTTTTTATAAAGGCCATTCAAGGGCACCAATTTTAAACAGTCTGGTACGTAATTTATTTTTTACTTGATCCTACTGAGTGCTGCTTACTCTAATAATAATAGTGTCTAGTATCTTTGTAGAGTGGTATTAATCCAAAGCTATTATGCCAAATCTCTTCGACATGGATAGGCTGTGTACCGATCAAAACGCACACTCAACAAACATCCGATGATGCTCGACTCATCTTCCAGACAGATATTAGGACACCGATCACTCTCAAAATTATAGTTAAAAATTAAATTTAAATATTTCCTAGATAAATGTTATTTTCTTTAAATAACAACGTAATAAGCGCTTGCATTGACGATCGTCCAAACGAAAAAATTTCACGATTTCCTCAATGTAATAGTAGTAAACCATTCAGCTTCTAATATCTGACTTGCGTGGCGCTATCACTCCGTACATTGATGTGCAAATAAATCTGGGAGGAAACATCCACTTTGTTGGCCTATTTGCATCCTCTAGGTCGGGGACCGTGCGGTTCCGTCCGATCTATCACGATCGGGACAAGGGCCATTGGTCCCCGATGAACATTATAAAACTGAGTTTCTTTTCAAAAAGAAAACTAGAATACTTAAAGACCTTGAATACACGTAATGTATCCGAAGAAAAAAATACTTATCCAAAAATTATTTTTACAAATTTTTATCACCGTTACATGTTTTATATTTCTAGAATATGACATTCTGTTTTCCTCGAGTCAATATCATTTATGCAGGTGAGTGATTATGAACTTTATTTTCATATTTCAAAGAGAATTGGAAGGAAGTGAGGCCATGTCTATTATATCATATTTCCAACAGAAGATCATTAGCCGACAACGTTAAACTTTTATATGCTGTTGCATCCGCTGAACAGTAATTTGATAACACTAATTATTAAAGTGAAAGTTTTATTAACATAATGATAACTATCAGACTTAATTGTATGTGGTTTCCTCTGTTGCTTGTATTGTAGGTGATACACAAGGTTCTATTCTGTCTCTTACAAACTTGTCGATTGTATGAGTAGTTATAAATATACCTATTGCTGATCACTGGTCTCCCCGTCTTATTTTAGTCCAACACGCTGACCAAACGCAGGCTGAGGACAGTCACCATCCGTTGATATATCAAAAGCCCTTAAGACAGTTATTCGCCATTGTAGACAAAGAACGTGGGATCTAGTCTGTAATAGGTTTATAAAGCCGACACTGAGAGAATCAAAGTCGTACCTTCGTCGAAGACGGATGTCTCGCTTAGTTGCGTACATAGAAATAACATATGAGCACACATCTTCAATTCTTCGTCAATTAAACACAATTGACTCGAGCTTATTCAAAGGAATGTCCTTGAAAGACGGAAACGTATAAATTTAGGTACTTCGCAAATGACATCTCACGAGCTTCGTAAGCTCGAAAGTGTCCAATGAGCAGTCGGATGTAGATTTATTCCCGTCCCAGTTACCTCGGGCAAGGGTGTCGTACGAAAAAGCAAATGGCCCTTTACGGTAGTACCCGGAGGAAATAACCCCCATTCGTGTTCGCTTATCTGTGTGTCCTCAAGAACAATAATCGCTGTCTGTTGATACCAAGCGAGATTGTTTTATAGGTAGATTAATATATTATAATTCGCACAGGAAGTTGTGGCGAGGCGATCCTTATTATACTCGACTGTGGTTGTTCCAATATGGGAGCAATTTTGAAAACCCTCAAATTAAATGTTTCTGGACCTCTCATTTTTGGAGTTAGTTTCTTCACTGGTGGTTCGTAATAAGTGGATCTAGTTTGCCAATATAATGTTTACATCGTAGAAAATGTGCTCTGAATGCACAGGATTTCACGTGACTTTCTACTGAACCTACCATCGCTGCCTCTGGGTTGAATGTTACCGAAATTCTGATAAGGCTTTACACACAGCTTATCAATTGCTATAATAAAGGTAAAACCGTAGCCCAAGGCATTACACACAGCTTACCAGTTGCTATAATAAAGTTAAAGCCGTAGCCCACCCTTGATATCTGTCCAACATGTGAATGTAAATAAGAAGTTTCAGTTTTAAAATTTTCACGTCACGTTAAAGCTAAGTTTTGCTTCATCGCAAGGAGGCTAAGAATGGCGCTATACATGTAATAATCGCGGAATGTGTGCATTGTTTCGACGGTTGCGTATTCTTTTGTTCGCCGCAATATTACGGTCTGTGCACGGGTTCCACTGGCATAATGATGTGTCTGTCACACTTTGTGATTTGTTAACCTTACGCCAAAGCCAAGGTTTGCTGTACATATATATGTTGTACAACAATAATCCTACTAATATTATAAATGCGAAAGTTTGGATGTTTATGTAGGTGTTTGTTGCTCAATCACGTGGGAACGTCTGAACACATAGGCTACTTTTTATCACGGGAAAGCAACAGGAACAGAATCTGCACGAGTAAAACCGCGGAACGCTGCGACTGCTGGACGGATCACAAAAACTCAGTGTATTCATTTTGAGGGTAAGAGCTGAGATTTCTCCATTCCAAATATCAAACAAACAAATCCATATTGCGCAGCAATGTTGAGCCGTTCAGGGTCGGAGTGACCCGAAAGGGTCCGGGTGGTTCCATGGTGAACAAGCAGGGGCCCGAGTTCTTATCCCATGCCGTATGCCTCGCAAGCTAGGCTAGGCCCGCGCAGGCTGGGGCCCGGCTGGCAAATTCCACCTCGACTATGTGACCAGTCCAACGCTGGAGCCGTTAGAACCCAAAGAAGTAATAACCAAATGCACAATTTTTTTTTTCTTTGTGTCATTTTTGGATTTTGTGATTGTAACACACTTTTGAATATTTATATTAGGAATGTCATTCTCATCTATCTTGGATAGCAATACCTATCTAAGAAAATAATTTGAAATTATGCTCTCTAATGTCGTAGGGGTTTAAAAATACCACTTCTTTGAATTATCAGGCAAAAAATATCTAGCTTCACATTGAGATGCAAATAGGTCTTAATTTGTCAATAACATTGACAAAAGATTTAAATAGACGACCAACTTTTTAGACGCCTGGGTGCTTTTATTTGGAAAACCACTACAAAAAAGTATCTCAGACACTTCGCAACGTCTGGATACGAAATACTCACCAGCAATGTTAATAATTAGGTGAATAAATCAACCTACTTAACCACGCTTTCCCAATTGCTAGTTAAATAGTTACATTGCTAGCTGATTGAAGTTACTAGCCCGTTGTGAGGCAAGTCGAGTCCATTATTAAACCACAACCACAGGCCACAGCACAACCTATATATCCCTGCGCCTGATGCATTTTAATCCACGGCATTAGTTTTTCAACAGATATTTTTCTTTACCGCTTGTGACTGTGGAGTTTGAGTGAGTTTTTCCGATAATATATAAATAGGTTTAGTTACGTAACTACCGTAAACAGTTCAAGTTTTTAATTTTGAAAATTACATTCTAATGAAATTATGCATATTGGAAGTAATCGTGAAGAAACGATTCATTCTGCTGACCACTGATGTTTCGTAGGTTCACACTACTTAATGGGGATTTTATCACAGAATATATATTACTATTTTATAAAAATAAAAGAAAATAAAATGATATGTTTTGTTAGGGAATTAATTTTAACGCGCACATTTAATCGTTTTCTCGTACAATACTTAATTGTTTCCAAAAAATAGTTATAATTAAGACTAAAATTAATTTATTAAATTAGTAAATTTATAGTACATAATTGGTATGTATATATATATAGGTACATTTTCTATCGTTGTCTAAATCCTTTTTTTCCGATAATTCATATGTTTGCACTTACCATCTCGTCTGATGTTAGGCGAAGATACGTACCATGATGCATGCTGCATACCTACTCTAACACGGGATCATTAAAATTTAAAACTAAGTTATGTTGTACAATTATCTTCCAAATGTAGTTCAATTGAAAGTAATTTGTACTGGTAATGTGCGCAAATGTCTTTGTAGCAAATAAAAAAATATGAAACTCAATGTTACCATGACACAAATAAGCAAGACGTGCCTAATAACTGTAATCTGTCTGCCACCGTCCGTTAATTTACCTTAAAAGTGTTTACTTTGCAGGCGTGATTATTACAAGGTTTTTAAATATGAGCAACTTACATTATTGTGAAAAGAAACAACTCTATTAATAATTACATTGCCAGTGAGATTTATGAGCGCGACTTTCTGATGATCGTTAGGACATTGACTCAGTCGTGACCGTTTAATTTTCACCGTATCTAAGAATATTATTACGGTTGTGTAAATGAGGTTGTTCTGTACGGCGTACGGCTGTAGTCATACGAAATACGGCAGGGTGCGATTAGCAGACGAGTTGACGCATCGGCCGCGGGCTGTGACGGCGCCGTTCATTGAACCTACGAGGTCACGACCACTGGTGACGTGTGCGGACTGCAACGGGGAGCCAAGCAGACGGGCTACCACCTGCCGGCCTACGCCCTCCAAATAGGGATATTAACCCATAACTTATTATTGATGGTGATCGTCAAAGACGCGACTTAATTTCAAACAATTGAGACTTCAGCATCGTCTCGCAATTCACTCGCATTCATTGCACATATACTTGTCCTGGAATGGAATCGAACCCACGACGAATAGCTCAGTGAGTAGACTCTTGTTACTCGACTCCTATTTATTTAACACAAGCTGGGTGTTGACCTGAAATATAATCTGATTCACTGATTTCGTACAGGCTTTTGTTTCAAAGAGGAAGCTCTCTGCTGGTCCAATGTCAAAAAATGTTTTCCACTTTGTGGGCATCGTGGACATTGGCCGTGCCGTATGTGACGGTCAAGTTCGAATACGTAATAAACCACCATCGTGTTAAGGCAGTGCTTAAATAAATATCCATACGAATATGTTTGAAGCGCCATTGTCAACCTTTCTTCGGAAGGGACGGTTTAAAACAGAATTAACAATTTCTTACTTCCTGGTTTGGCGTAACGAACAAACCGTAACCGATTTTGATTTTGTTTGCTTTTCTTTGAAATGTGAATTAGTCGGAAGCGTTCTTAGCTACAGATAGCGCGCGAGTTGAATGCATAGCTCAGGAATGCGATACACTTACCTATGATAGTTGTCAAAGACAGCACACGACTACACTGCAGGCGCGCGAGAGGCGGCGTGCGGGTGGCGGGGGGAGATGCTCCCGCTCTTTACCTCAGACCCCGACTTCATTCAACTCGCGCGCTATCTGTATGAGTAAGGAAAATTGGCTCAAGATGACCAAAGCTACAAAATGGCGTAGGTATATAAGTTCCTGGAAAAAAAGTAAAAGCAAAAGTTGTATAAAGTTTGACGTGTATCTGTTTGTTTGTATCTTCTTAACCTGGGTGTCAAATCAAGTCAAATCGTTTATTTGTTAGAACATGGTCGTAGCACATACATACATTAAGTAATTGCCGTGTACAGATGTCATTCAAGTTGTGTATCACATGTTCTTGCCTGTTTCTGCGTACAAATTTTAATTTTATTACATAGGTTGTCTATGTCTCTTACATCGAAACTCGTAAACGAAGACACTGATCTTGTTACGCTTCTTTGTTTGTTATGATGGAGACAGTTTTTAGCAATAATTTGCAACAGGAGATGTACTTTTATATCCAGCAATATGAGAAGTATTTAGCATAAGGAGCCCACTAATAGTAGGAGATCCCGCTATACAACGACCTTCACCGAGCTGATTATTAGATGAAAAGTGTTTTATATATAATTTAATATGTCAACAAATATAATATAGCAAATGGGTTGCCTAAAAAATTTCAGTCCAGAATGTGATTAATTAATATTTCTTAAATATTTTTTTTAATATTTCAGTAGAATTGATTAAACTTTAGAAAAAACTGTATTACATAACTCATTATTTTGGCTTTATTACTCAATGCTTACGAAATATTACGAAATTCAACCCCTAAAGGTGTAAAAACGGGATGGAAGTTTGTATGAAACATTTTATTCCTTAAACGTATTCGCATAAAATTTCGCATGAATTGATCATGATCAAAATAATGATCAATTCAATGAATTGTGTATTACAGTATTTTTCAAAACTTAACCTCTAAAGGGGTGAAATAAGGGATGAAAGTTTGTTTGAAACTTTTTATTGTTTGAAAATATTTGCATGAGATTTTGTAAGCACTGAATAAAGCCAAAATAATAAGTTACGCTATATAGTTTTTTTCTAAAATTCAATCAATTTAAGTGAAAAATAAAAAAAAAATTGTTAATTAATCATATTCTGGACTGACATTTTTTAGGCAACCCATTTGCAATATATTTATTGACATAATTACATACAAAACACTTTTCATCCAATAATCAGCTCGGTGAAGGACGTTGTATAGCGGGATCTTAGACTATAATGTTCTCACTGCTGGGACTCGAGGCCTTTTCTCGCAAGGAGATAGTCAAGGTCCAAATCTACCAAGCTGGTCCAGTGCGAGTTAGATTACACATATATTTATACAGTTGATTATACAGTTAGTAGATGACACACGACCCCAAAAGATCCTAGGAAGTCGATTTCCTCACAATGTTTTCCTTCACCACTTTTAAGTTAGCGATATTACGCACGTGACGTTGAAAATATAGTGTGAGCCTGTAGTTCGAAGCAGAGGCGACGAATCGGCAGTTGTCGGTCTCTCGACTAGACCAGCCGTAACTTAGTATTATTGAATAGCATTTAATATGATTGAATAGTTTATGCGCGCAAGTTAATTTACCTTATCTAATTATAAACACTGCGTAAAATTTCTATACATGTTATAAATATAATAAAATAACGTAGGGGCTTATTCACAGTTTATGTTTATATTGTGGTTGTATTGGTTATTCTGATGTTCAATGGTCGTCGGTACATGGACTACAGAGTAAGTATAGGTATCTCATCCCATGTTAGTTTTTTCCTGCTCGTTGACGAGTTCATTAAATACTTCGTACATGTCGTAATTTGAGAATATCAATAATTTATTATTTATATTTATATATTTTGAATAACATAATTATCCTAATGACATGAGCTTACTGCGTGGATAGCGCATTGTCATACTGTGCAACAGTACTCGTTGATACCTCCAGGCTATAGGTATAATACATTTAGTAACAGCCGCCCTGTTCGCTCAGTTAACGAACTTGTTATCGACGGATTCCGGTAAATATTTCGACGATTCAAAAAGTTTGTACTGTTTACGAGGCAGCCAATGGAAAAAGTTGAAGTGTTTGTACAGAGTCAAACGGTAATTCTGTGCAAGGAAGCCTCGTAAAATGTTTATGGGAGAAGTAGCCCGCCATAATCCTTCAACGCTCTATTGAAGAAGGGATTTAGGAGTACTTTCAGTTTGAGGATTACCTACGGTATAAACTTTTCTCTAAATAAGTTAGTCGAATAGATAAATCCAGTTAACTCTCCAAAAAGCTGTATACTCTATATCTGATAAAATAAGATTACGAGCTCTTAGTGAATGAAATATAGAGAAATGTAGACGCTATCCGATAAGCCCATAATCATAATGTGGCCTGACATAACAGATAACGATGGCTTGACAAAAATATTATTCCGAACAGGTAACTCATAAGCTCCTTTATGACTCATCTCGGTTCAGTTAAGGTAAATCTGCGGCCATAGGTATCTCGGTAGAAAAATTTGTTACGCAGGGGTATTTAGCTTGTGGCAAGGCTTTGAATCGTGTATAGCCTTGGAGGCCGCTACGCTTCGCTGAGCGTGACGTGGCAGCCTCGAAGCCCACTGTCAATATTTTAAATCTATTGTGTAGTACGATCTCCACCGTCTTGTAATGACTAGTGTGAGTACATTTACTGGACGGTTTCATTTAAAGGCCAATTGTTTGTTCTGGAGTGTAAAAATTTCAATTTTGTGACTTAGTTAATAGAATTGTGTTGTTATCATACCATTTTCGATGAAGGCAATAACCTGAATCAGTATCCTGTTAAATATTAGTCATGCCACGTACTGATAGCAAATCAGCAAGTCAAAATTGAACACCAAATTTGAGGTTTAAGGAAATTTAACTTCTTTGCGCATTTACTAAATCTAGGTGTAGGCATATTATATCTTAATTATTGTCTTAACAATTTTATGAGACCTATCAATAAGGAGGAGTTTGAGTGGATTCATAAATGCTTACGGTATTGCAAAGCTAGGTAAGTTTGTGCGAAATTATAGGAAATGATTTTAGCTAATCATTCGTCATGTTAATGTTTTTCTTAAATTAGGCGACAAATATAAAAATATATAGGAAGTCATACTAAATACTAACTTACATAGTATGACTTCCTATATTGTATTTTATAGGTATAAAGAATAGGACGCATTATTGTTATGTTTTAATGATCCGGATCTAATTAACTACCTACAATCAAATTACTACACGCTAACTGTATCACGCATAAATTATAATTCGAAATACAGCTCAAAACATGAAATCTAGCCGTCATTGTGTGGGATAACTTAATTGTACATTTTCCCGCTAATGTGACGCGGTGACTCAGAATTTATCACTTTGATGCGAACCGAATTAGCACGTTACTAACACAAACAGAGTTGCAGCTAGCGCGTTGAACCACCAAATACCAAAGAATCATTCACCACTGTGAGTTCCACGAACGTTTGATCATACGAATCCATAGAAACATGTAGTAATTCATCACAGAAATGTTTGTCGTTGGTGAGTATTCGAACCTAAAATCTACGAATCTGTGGACAGGTCCACTACTAACTGAGCCACAATGTCGGGCACTTAGGGTTACCATTAACTACTATCTCATATCTCGATTTTTTAAATTAAGTTCGTTAAAATTACTGCTCGCCTCTCGCGTATACTTTTTGAATTGATCAAGTTAACCCTCGGAGCACGTTGTGTCCTATCAGAAACTTAAAAAACACAAAAACGATAGTCGAAGTTTGGAATAAGTACAATCTTCCGAAGGGCACGATGCCGTGTTGACAGATAACGTCACTCTCAGCCTGAATGGATGGGCCGTCAGTCTCGCGAGCGGCTGATAAAGCGCCGCCAATATCTCTTGTTTATTTTGAGAGGGCTGAGCGACCCCTAAACAACTCAAACATTTGCAAACCATCTATTAGAGCATGGGATATTTTCATTGGAATAGACATGGCCACACTAAAATTAATTTACACCGCACCTAGGGAATTATGTACATTGTACATACATACCTGTCTTACCGGTCGATCTTTATTTGCAAAACAAATGCATAAGCAGTCCACTATATGTCTCAACTGCTGCGGCCAAGTGTGGGTTGACAATGAACACATGTCATCGAAAGATTGACGATCCCTTAGAACGTTGGTGTTCGTCGCGATATTTTTCTTCACCATTAAAGCCAGTGATGATGACAAACTTCTACATCTGTACTTGGAAACATGCATAGAGGTTCAGCCTGAATTCGAACCGACGCGACGACCTCACAATTATACAAACAAATATTCCGAAAACACACTGGTTCAGGCTGGACTACTCTATATGGTTCTGAAAGGCTACTTGATAAGCTACAGCCAAAAACGACCGAGAAGAGGGCAAAGCTTTCTCAGTTTCTTAGGGGCTCGTAATAACTAATCCTACTGCTGTGCGAGGCTTATTTCGAACACAACCAATCTCAGAACTCTCTCAAAAATAGAATCTGGAATCCGTGGCGCACTTATAAAAAAAATCAACCATATTCGCCACAGGGCACCACGACTTTTCAATAAATAAAAGTTGTTGGGATCCGCACTAGCCCGCAGCGTAAAAGTGTAAACGCTCGCTTGTACATTGGTGAGTCTAACACAAAAGTAACTTTCTGTTAGCATAAACCTGTCTTAAGTATACTCGTATATACTGAACAGACAGTTGCTTCTACCAGACCAGGCGTTTACTGGTGGTAAAAAGCGGGATATTATTCACAATTCTAAATTAGTTTTATGAGACTGATATCGGGGATTAAGAACGAATAAAAAGCACCATAATTTTGACGAAAGCGACGAGGAAAACAGACTCTTTTTGACTTTACGTTTTACTTCACTTCGTAGTATTTAACACATACATTCTAATATTCAGATTAAAAACCCAGGGATTTTATACTGCACTGGGCTCGTCATGCTGAGATATATATTTTATGATGTTGTTTGTACCTATTGTTCATGTATTTTTTTTCTGGAAATCTTGCCTTTCACACCGGAACACATTAATGTGTGCGCATTATTGATCTGCAGTAGTAATTAGGATTACTCAAGTAATTTAACACTATGCAGTAAATGTTGGCTCTACTATGATGTCTTTAATAGACGTAGAATAAACCTTCCAGAAAATAAAACTATTACAGTGCGTACTGGCACAACCTTTTTTGGAAATAAACTTCGCACCCACAAATACTAGTATAATAACATCATATAGTTTTTGAGATTATCTCATATAAATAAACTGCGTGCAAAATATTTATTCAAACAACGATACATTTATGTATCGCATTATGATATTAGTTTCCGTTAATTTAGAGATGCGTCAAAGTTTGACTCACGTTCTCTTGTAATGTTTGTTTTCTAACATAAAACAGCGGTGTTGGCAACAAGTCACGTCGCGGTAGGGAATATGTTCTTCGTCCAGTCAGACGCCAGACAAATAAACTACATGCGACAATGTTTTCAGGGTTATTGCTATTGAATGCGTCTGGAAATACAGTCTAAATCGCTTCAATTAATAGCGGTCTTCTGCGAGCTTTATTTTTATGTCTTAACAGCTAGGTACTTTTTTTCTAGCACTAAAGGGATAAATGGTTAAAATAATGCTTTCGTAATGGTAAATGTCAGTACTGTTTTACGCTGCTCCCTCTAAGGCGCTATGTTTCTGGCGCTACTGAAAACATTATTATACCGAAATCACCAAGTAACTAGAGAAAACATAGCGCATTCGAGTGAGGAACGTAAAAGAGTAATGAGATTTAGTTACGAGTACATAGGTAAGAAATAGTAAGAAGTAAGAACTGAGAAAGGTGTGATACAGTCCCAAAAGGAAAAAGCGAACTTAATCCAAACTGATGTTCCAAAGACACGAACGAAGATATTTGACTCTACTTTTGTGATAAGAACGTCTAGGCTGTGGAATACGTTACCTGAGTGGGGTTTCCCTGTTGGTTACAATATTTGTGTCTTAAATCGAGAATGAATCGGTTTCTTCTAGGTAAACAAGCTCCATCGTAGACCGCATCGTCGCGATGGCGTTCAAGTGTAAACCTATAAAAATAAAAAATCAACCACTAAAATTTGCTTGCTTGCGGGGCTTCATGTATTTACTTGTAATCGCAAAGCACCATAAGAATATATTGCAAACAGAGCTTATGCACTTATGCAGCTCCACTCCCGATGTAGTGTTATCTCTAGCTCGTCTCTGGAATCAAGTTTGTCTAATTGAAACACGTCGAACAAGGAGCCTTAGTTATGTATCGTGTATCGGCGAGTCGTTGGTCGGATGCGCGGTCGTTGACCCCGCCCACAGCGCTGTAGCGGGCCGCGCCAAGGCGGGCGGAACGCAGTTGGGCGCCCTGCAAATATAAACAAACGTCTGCGAAGATGATAAGTCTCCCGCGCCAGACAACGCTATCTGTAAACCTGTTTTTATCGATACCACCATACGCGTTATTACCATCGATCTGTTTACTTTTCAGCCGAGTGCGTACTATCTACGTATATCGTATCACGCATGTTAAAGCTACGCAATTATGTTCGCAATACGCTCCCTCGAGGTTGTTGAAGCCAGTAGGAACATGAGCTTTTAGTATTCGTATCACAGCCGCCAATTACGGGACATGGTTCCGGAGACGTCTCAAAAAGTTTTCGCCGCCCTACCTAAAATTACTTCCTTACTTGCCTATACATATTATGTATGTATGGTTATCTTAGGAAGTCAACGCCGTGCCAGCTAGTTATATAAAGTTGTTCAATGAAGTTAGTAAGATATTTTTGTCTTGGAGCGCGGCAAGCATAAGAATAATTGGGTCACTGGACCTCTTGGGAGGCTGATCCTATTTCCATGCCACGTGTAATATTAAGTTTTTTTTTCTTTTTTTGTTCAATTTGTAACTCAGTTAGCCCAAAAGTGCCTCTCAGTGGCAGTTTGAAGTAAGGTAAAGAAATAACACCAATATGCTAGAAGTAAAAGAGGTCACAATTAATTTGGGTAAAAAAATACAAAGAGTGAAAACGTGGGTAGTTACGTAGCCAACCCGCACTGGGCCAGCGTGGTGGATTATGGCCTTAACTATCTCCTTGCGAGAGAATGCCCGAGTCCCAGCAGTGGGAACATTTAGGGGGCTGTTGATGATGAATCATTGCTATTGTTATTCTAAAAACGGTTGTAATCTTATTTTTATTTAATATCATACTATAGCTATTTTGTAATAAGAGTTTCCGTATAATGTAACCGTGACCACACATGAGCGGACGAGAGACATAACACAATAAGCGATCGTTTAGTGAACAATTCGCTACAGACACAAAGTGGCGGACGCAGTAAGCTCCTGAGTTAGTCTCGCTGTCCAGCTGAGGCAATTAGCGGCACATGACGTCGCCGGCCTCCGAGAGCTCTCCAAATATTCGAGCGGACACTCCGAACATTTTAGAAGGAAAATGTCCACAGCGACCGTTTACTATGCCTTTCAACACTGAAAAACAAAGTGTGGAACGTTGTCGCAGCGGCTCGCTACACTCCCCAGCGGAGGCAATTAGAGACATAGTTGCGAAGACGATACTTGTTAGAAAACTGTAAGCGTGACGCCTCGCAGCTAGTAACGTTAGCTTTAGACTTTTACAGTTTTCAAGAAAATTGTTCTTGCTAAAATAGAGTAAGCGCTTCGACGAGAAACAAAGTCTAAGACGGCACTCGCTGCCCAACGAAGGCAATTACTATAAGCTACATATGACGACGGTTGCCAACTCCACTTTTGACTACGTGTCGAGTTTTTATAGTTACTTTTTACATTTATTTTAGTATTTTCTCTTTTATGATCAAAAAGCTTTTACTAAAATGAATTGAAATGTGGGTTGAAGCCATTTGAAAAAAAATGATTTTACTTCGTAATCTATGTGAACGATGGCTTTAGTTGACGTGTTTCATGTTACATGGCATGTATTTTTCTACCTCAGAGCTTTATTCTGACTTCTAACAACTTAACTAAACCCATGTTGTGAGAATCAACTGACTGCACGTGAATGGCTTACTTAGTAGTAAACATGATGGCTCACAAACAATAAAACGTCGTCAACGGACCCCACCTAATGAATATAATCAGAATACGAACAGATGGTCCCAGTTTTAAATGATGGATACTCATACAAGTTGTCCAAAAGAGCACATTGTAAAAGCTACTGTAATCTATTCGGTGAACCACGCAAATTGAATTGACGCCCAGTATCCAGAAACTTTAATAATTTATTAGAAAAACTCGTCTCGGGAGCCAGACTCCTATAAAATTATGTCGAAGACTGTTGAAAGTCAGAATAGGGCTTAAAATATCGCTCATTTAACTTCCATCGAAGATAATAGGATAAAATTGCTCATCAATTCATAGCTGGATTGTCTCGATTTACAAACAAAGAAAAAGGCAGTCTCAGATCGTGTCAAATTAAATGGGCGAAGCTGTACAATTGGTTGCCTTAACTGCCGTAGATTGGTGTATGTATAGTAACGTACGTATGTACAAGTACGGTACCAGTCCTTCCTACAGTATATCAATTAGGTCGTATTGCACGGTAGTTAGTTCCCATCAGAATTTATGTTGACCATTGATTGAGCAATCCATACGTTTACGGTTGATGTTGTGTTGTTGGCACTGCACTTGTATTAGCTAACTTGCAAGCAGAATACGACTTAATCATAATACTATTAAACTGTATTCTAGTTATTAGGTAGCGCTGGTAGTTAGGTTCACAAAAAGTTACAGTCATCGACAGTGAAAGCGCGGAACAAATTGTTGATTAGTAGGTAGATGGTTTTACTCCCCGCTTCTGGTATTCGCTCAGTTTGAAATACAATATTTAGTCGATACTGCACTATAACACCATGGTTATGAAATAATTATTCTTAATGTTTTGTAGCATTAAAAATTTACAAATTGAGACCATAATTTAATTAATCTAAATCTACATAGTAATCATACCATTGTCCCGTTTCTTCAGCTCCATCCGTCTTTATCATTCGTCATATCTGGGTTAACGGCTTTCCTATTCATGTTCTTCATACAATCCAACTACACTGCTTTTGGTCGGTTTGGCTATTGCTACACAAATTGTTCTAATATCTCTAACTTGACTAATTATTTATTTTATCATTCCAAAGGTCGAATTGCAAAAATCCTTGGTTGATACTACTAATACAACACCCCTGACTATTTTGTACACATTGTTACGTCAGTCGGTGTTCAGTGATCTAATGCATCAATTGAATAATTTATAGGCCACGTAATCTAACAACCAGTATTTTTCTTTTAATTCACACTCCGCTTCTATTTTGATATGTACATTCAATTATTATTAATCGAAACTGAGTGACTTGGGTAGAGTATTAATAGACACCAGCAAAGTAATTGGTCCCTTCCTTGGGGTCCCCACTTCCCTCACAGTTTGTTTTGTATTAAACGAAAGCGCTCTCTGTCCGGTCACTAATTAGTTTTCTCTAAGCAATCGTCGTTTCGATGATGTATCCCTCTGGTCTTTTCAATTTGGCTTTGTTTAATCAAAATTGCTGCCCTAAGGTCAAAGCGATTAACAAGATCCGCTCGGAAATCTCGTAGTGATTTACGTTGTTCAACTATGAATATGTACCGACTGCGTGCTAACAAGCCTGCTTTGTTATATAAAACGAATATTCAGAAATACCTGAATACTAGACTAGATACACGTAACTTTAAATAACGATGTTATTTTAAGTTTATTTCAATTTTATTTCTTTCTTATAGTTATATCGTTCTTACCCCACTCATGTGGAGTCGGTACAATAAATGTATGGGTACGTTTCATCTCGTCATCACTTATCATCTTCATATCCTCATTACTGTATATTTTTTTACAATTAGAAAAATTTGCAATAAGACAGCAAATACTAGTTGCAGTTATTATTTTTAAGTTGATATAAAAACTTCTATGTGATGCGAAGGATTAGACCGGCCAATGCATGTAAAGTAGCCACAATTACTGAACAAGGACAGCCGCAACACCAGATACCCGTTACCGGTGTGCTGCCTTTTTAAATATAGGTCTGGTGTCTGGTAGGAGGTTAAAACGATTCGTTGTTGGGTACTATAGAGTTCAAGTTCTAGTATACCACAGCTTGATGCAATCGCAACCAAGTATAAAGAATGAAAAGCGAGGGGAAACCAACAAAATATTATTGATATATATTTATGGGACACAACTGTACAAAATAAATGTCGCTCTTATATATGTATACATGATTGTGCTGGAATATTTTTAATGACTTTAATCATATCAGTTCAACACAATCAAAGATGGAACAAATTGTTCAAAGTAATTGATAGTTTCATGAATTGTGATCATAAATATGTAATATCCAAAATCAATCTTGTATCAAGGGCAACATAACCGTTGACCGGTGTAATTATTTATTATTAGAGTAAAACAGCCTGAACGTTTTATTTACTTCTTAATCTACGTTTTTATGGGTCTTATCTATATAAGATTTGCCATATGTACACAAATTATTATGAATTAGGAAGTCCTCTCGTAAGTACTCAAACTCAATACTTAAATACGGTTATTTATATCATTGTCAGAATAAATAGTTATAGTACAATGAATGAATGACGTTATCTGGTTATACTAAAAATAGGGAAATAATAGCGTACATTGCTATGAATCTATTACACAAAGTGGGCAGAGTCGCAAAACAATCAGTGTACAGACGTCTAGCTAATGCATTGTAACTCACTTGTCATACCTACGCTTTGCATTTGCTCTAGGGTTTGCTTAGAATTTAGATAGAGTGCAAAGAATTAATTAATTAAAGATTTCATTGACTAGATTTATTGGGGTGTATTAAAAAAATTTTCAAGCCCTTTCATTTGATACCCATTTTGACGAAGGTTGTGAAGAAATATTTTGTCTGCCATTTTGTGGCGACGGCCATCTTGAATCGATATTAACCAAACATAGCTAAGAAAATCCGCACGGATATTAACTTTCAAATAAAAAAACCGCATCGAAATCGGCCCATCCGTTTGAGCTCTATGGTGCCACAGACAGACACACACACACATACAGACAGACATCGACGTCAAACTTATAACACCCCTTTTTTTGGTCGGGGGTTAAAAAAGTTTATGGATGTAGCCAGCCCACAATTGAATCGCTGACACGACAAGAAAAAGAAAAAGTACCTCAAGATAGCCTTATAGAAGCCATCCTCTTCTCTCAATGAGTTTCTTTTACAATGCAGGTATTTTTTTACATGTTTAATTCACGGCAACACTGGTTGATTGAGATTTTTATGGTAAAACGAAATATCCGCGTTGATTATATTGAAAGTTCCGCGGATTTTCTGGATATATGGATTTTCTGGAATTATGCCCAATATTACATTAAATAATAAAAAAACATTGGGCACACGCCCTGGCATGTATTTGACACAACACGCATTAGTATTTATTTATTTATTTTTGTTTATTGTTTGAGTCTGTGGTTAAATTCAAAATTGGTGACCACTTGTTTTAAAATTAATGGAATGACGTTCTATGGCTTTTGCCACTGTTTAAAAACAATGTTTTTATCGATTCGAAATACTTTGATACGCTTTAGATGTTGTTTGCGACGCACAGGAAAGTTCTAAATCCTTAGGGAGTGTCCGGTAATCCCTAAATCTCTCAGGCTGGTGTTCGTAGCCACTTTCACTTAGGGTAGCCATCGTGCTGGAAGAGAAACTAGGATGGATTTTTTTACTATTTATTAACCTTGACCCAACAAAATCCTGTCGTGATAGTGACTTGGAGCTGAACAATATAGTATTTAAGTGTAATTCTAAAAATATTTAGCTGTCTTGGAACCATTTTTTTTGTAAATATAGAAATGGGACGAGCAAGACATGCACTTCTTGGAATACACGCTGCTATTTCAAATATGTATTTATTGAAATGAATTAAAATATTTGTACTGGGTGTCTCTATGTAGAATCAGTACATATGTATATAAAACTATATATGTATTATATCAGCTATCTGGCCACCATAGTACAAGCTTTGCTTAGTTTGAGGTCAGATGGTGTCGCATGTGAATTGTCCACCAATATTTATTTATTCATTTTAATACGAGGATTCTAAATCACTGCTTAGCTTTGTATTGCGTTTGTCATCAAGAGGTATGAGATGTTTTATCACTTAGCCCTATGGTTTCTCTGGATTTTAGATTGTCGAAGTGAGAGAGAGAGTTTGTATGTAAAAGTAGCTGCACCCCGTGATGAAACCCGCAGCTTAAAGGATTTTCACGATACAATAAGTTAATCCAGGTAATGTACACTTGCGAAGTATTTAATTTCATTCAAAATCGTTAAACTATATCAAAGATGCGAATAACTTTATAGAACAAACTTTTTTAAATGCCCCCGGGAGCTACTAACGAAAACGGGGTGAAAATAGCCTAATGCGTTAATCACGTATTTCGTATTTAATTTCATTTAATCCATTCAGTCGTTACGAGATACGTGGAACAAGCACACACGCTTACAAACCCACAAACTTTCGGTTCTATTTTTTAACTATAATAGATATAATACGTCTATACTTGACCACCGTCTTGCCAAGTCCATTTTACGAGATTAGTGTGATACCACCTAGGCGACGCAGAGTATGAACAGCTTAATATATGTTTTATCAATCATTATTCACTGTATTAATAACAAAAAATAAATAAAAGAAAATCGAATTGAGAACCTCCTCCTATTTTGAAGTCAGTTAAAATTAACAATTATTATAAAATGAAAAAATCATTCTTTTTTTTCTAACATATAAATTGATCCATGTACATAACAAATCTTTTCGGGACTTAAGTAAAAATAAAACAGTTTATTTATTTATTTATTTAAACAATTGTTAACTAGTTGCTATTTGAAGTAGTTTATCGTTAAAACGTTTTTTAGTGTTTCCTTTGTGAGATAATGTTACAAAAGTTTTCTCAGTTATAGTAATGTGAGAAATTACTTACTGCTACAAACTACGAAACGAATGTTGTCATTAGAGTTACATTATACATGTTTTGTAAAGATGTAAAAGACAACGGTTGTTCACTTTAACCATATTTTAATGGAAACGTGCCTGAGCCTCATGAGAAGTGGATTTACCCGTTCTACAACTCAAATGAATACTAATTACATAAACATTATCTGTGTGAAATACGGGTTGGAATGCATTCTTTCCTCAGTATAACAGTCGATGTTATTATATTACGAGATTGAATCACAACTTATGCTGACTCTAAGCATTCGCCAAACAAAGACGAATTGGTACAATTTGTAACGGCGGTAGCGGAAATATATACCTAACTATCTTTGTTGATTTCTTTTTTATCCAAATTCTAAACTTTATACTATCATAGCATATATTAATTAACACGTATTCTAATTTGACAGCTGTGCTGTCGCTATATTTGATTTCTATTTTATTAAATGTATGTCGTTGTCTAGTTAAAAGCTGCACAATCAATGGTCGTAGGAGGCTTAAAGGCAGTTCCGTTTACATAGTAATCGACTCTTTGCAGACTCTGCCTGGTGAAGTACCACACCTTTGCACAGATATTTTATCGTCAAGTTAAGCCAATTGTTAATTATACTATGTTCCGGTTTGATGAGCAATGTTTCCAGAGAAATTACAGGAGAAATTATCTTATACCTCTGAGTGACGAGCGCAGTGCAGCTAGGCAGTGATTTAAATTGCTGTACTGTTGTTATTGAAATAGCTGTGGTGTGCTGTGCTGTTACGGGCAAGTGTGTTTTAACCGCTTGATGGTAAGGCATTTAAAAATCTCACCGTAATGGATATAAAATTCTGTATTGTTAAGTTTTCCCAAAGATCTCAATCAAAACCTTAAAATTATTGTTCTTCTTGCATAAAAACGGCATCAAATGTCTGCCGCCAAATGTTGATTTGCGCGGTGTTGTTTGCTAGCTGACAGTAATGTTTTATTGTGAAATTTGTCAACCAGTTGGTGGCCGGTCATCATCTGAGCGAAATTTCTTCCTTGCATCATTTGCTTTCCTTGTGATGAATCAGAATAAATTCTGTTCTGATTAATCACGACAAAACAAAACCCACATCAGCGACCTGTTTACCTGTTAGGTTAGTTAGTTGTGGAAGTCTATTTTTAACCGTTTTTTAAATGATTTTTTTTATATGTACATTTTATTATATTTTCAAATGAAAGTTCGGTTTGCTTTCAATCGTGAATTGCCGAATATCAAACAGCAGCGGGATCTAGAATATAGCAGCAGAGGTATCCCGTTTTTTAATGAGTATAGATTTACATTTGACCACCATCTCGCCTGATGCTGAATTTTGGCAAAATAACATCTCGGTCATAATAACAAGTAAAATAATGCAGCAAAAGAAAAAGTAAAAAATTTAAATGCGCCGACATGAATAGGCAACAGCCACTAGAGTTGAATGGAAGAAATCAGCCGTCTCGTGGCATTAGCCTGCCTTTGTGATTACGAGTAAGCCGTAGAACGTTGGGGGAACTCCTGCCCCACTAACCTGGTAACCCGCATGGCCCAAGCAAATCCCCGCGCTATACATATACTGTATTGTCGGACAAATAAACGCGAGTGTGTAAATATTCCAGGCGAATGTCCACAGGCCAACGCTATAGTTAACTACGACTGCCGATGAATGATTTATGACCTGCTTTATGATACGACCTGCGGCAAATTTTAAAACATTGTTAACTTCGCTTCTGGGGCTTTAGTTATGAATTGTTTTCCTTTTATGCGGTCCATTTGAATTTTTATTTGCCGACCATAATTTCCAGGGTTTTATACACGCTCTTTTTAGAATATTCATACATTGTAAAACAACTGTAATATTGGTTGCAAATGTTCGTACTACCCACTAGCTTCAAATTTTTGATGCTGGATTATTTGGTTTACATTTGTTTTTTTACTATAATTGGGTTTTGGGATAGCTTCTACTACCGACTGAACGTTGAGCTATCACATATAAGGCACAAGACCCTTAGTAAGCTAAATTTATAATATACGTACCTACTTACTATGTAAGTCCGCAATGACGTCATGCACAGGCACTTTATTTATTTAGTGTTTGTACTTTTGTCCGCGTGAAATAGAGCGGGAAAGTCGCATTTCCCGGTTGAAATACATATTGAATTCAGTTGTTGTATCTGCATCGAGACGAACCAATTTCAGTTTTGTTTTGTAATAGAAACCTGGCACGTTGCGTCCAGTATATGTAGGTATGTATATATATCAAAACTATTAAATTTGGTCTCTATAATACGTCTTATATATATATCGATCAATTTCGTTATCATTTGTCCATTATCTGCAAGAGATCATTTCATGAAGCGTTGGCATAGTATCGAGTTTCATCTGCATTTGGTTAAATGTTACATGTGCCAATAGGGGTCACATCTGCGGGTTGGGTGGCAGCTGGTTAGGGCCTTGCGGTTTCTCGACTAGCCCAAACTTCGGTAGGCAGTAAAGGCCATGTGATGAGGCCAACTGACATAGGTACTTTTACGTAAAAAAGGTGACAGGTGGATTTTAATGCGTTGGTATTTGACATCGCGTTTTTTATTAGAACTTTGAGGTATGAATTTATTGTTTGAGACTCGAAAGACAAAAATAGTACTTTTGCGGCAGGTTTGCCGGAGAAAGATATCGAATGCGTTTCATCGCGCAATGTTTATTATAGGTCGACATTATTTTCACAAAACACCATCTAGATCCAAATTATGCTAAGCTTGTACTGTGGAAGCCAGATAGATACCTTATAGTAAATATACAAATATATTTTTTAAAAGATACTTGTAGTTTGTAGTGCCTAATTCAAAGAAAAGTAGATAGTACTTAATCACAAAACAAGCATCAGCATTCAACGCATACATATTTGTCTTGGGTGAGAATCGAACCGAATGAGCCACGAGGCCAAATGTTATTATTCTCTTACGGTTAAATACTTGTTTATAAATAACAATAACGGTATAGATTAATACTCAACTCTGTTTGTAATTTTTTGTGTTTAATGAATTATGAAAATGTAGCGAATCGCCTACCTAAGGTCAACGAACGCTGAACTAAACTCCCGTCGTTCTCAAAATAAACAACTTATCATGACTATTTCAATTTATAGTAATTATCCTATAAATGAAAATATACGACTTCTCTGCTAGGGAAGAAACGTGGGATGTTTCTTCCCTAGCTAAGAAATTACTTTAACAACGTACCATGTATTACATTTTATAATTTTATTTGTAACAGAGATCTCATTAATAAGTGTACATGTTGAACATCTTAAACTCTACCTCTATATTACATTTACAACTCTAACTCTATATTACATTTTATAATGTATAGCAGATATCTCGTTAATAATGTTGTATAAGAGAAGCCCTAACGAGAATGTATGGGCTATTTATTTGGGCGGGCTTCCTACGTGCCCTGAACTCTGGCCACGTAACAACTCCCATATCTGACGCCGGACACCTTGTACATAATAAATTCTGCTCAATAATACACGACACTACCGGAATATAAAGCAATCACAGAGTTTGTAGAGTCAGAGGATGTATGCTCGTTTGTTCGTAGACTCCGTCGAAACAAGTTGCAGTCGTAAAATCTATTGACACGTGGTGCACACACTTGCATGCGACGACGAACATATGGCTTTCTAAAACCGTTGGAGTTTGTATTTTTTCAGTGTTAGTTATGGGTTCCGCCATTCCTCTCGGTCTTAAACCATAATGTGACCTATGATGAATTCATTCATTCATAATTTAAGAGCGACGCTCTTGTCGGTGGAGTACCTTCCATGTACTTCTACACTCCGCCTTCTTTTTGACTTCCTGATACGACACTACATTTATCTTCTCCTTCACTTGGTTCATGTAACTTCTCCTAGGTCTACCTCTCTTCCTCCTCCCTTCTAATTTACCTTCCATTATTGTTCTAATGAAGTTGTCGTGTCGTATCAAATGTCCCAACATCTTCCCTCTTCTGTTTTCTTTTCTCCTCTACCATCTTCAAAACTTCTTCATTGCTCTTCATTTCCTTCCAGCTGATACCTGTCTAATACTTAATAGATCGTTCGTATCGGTGGAAACACAATATTTTCATTAGTGCCACTATGTTTTAATGCTTTGTTCGATTAACCACTAAATCACTATTCTAAAACTGAGACTTTTATAAAACTGAGAAATGACTTATTATAAATTTTATTTTTTGCATATTGAGTTTAAGTTTAGTTTGTTGGATATTGACAGAAACTTCCTTTTTGCTTAGTAGATCTTTTCTGTGCGACCTAATATACCCTGCACCTACTTATTTTTCGTCCCCTATACAAAATTGATGACGCGTAACTTTTGTAAGGGATGGTGTAATGTGGGTCACGGCCGTTTACTATTGCGCATGGAAGGAAGCCCTTAGCCTAACTTGGCCCATTATTCTTGACTTAAATGTCAATGAGCTCTCTCGAAAAGTTTATAATTAACATTGAGGAAAATTTTTAGATGAAAATATCGAACGGTTTCCGGAAAACAACAATATCTGCTACGTAGACTTTTGCCGTTCTATTTATAAAATCTTGTGGGTTTAATTAATAACAAAATTTTATAGAAATACTAGATGTCCGCCCCGGCTTCGCCCGTGGTACATTATATAGCACTCATCGGGATCCCGTACATATCCAACGGTGAAAGAATGACTGAAATCTGTTCAGACATTACACATTAACAAAGATTAGCAAAGGTTCTTTAACTTCACCGTTACCGTTGACATGACGACGATGAAGTGACGTTTAGCTGTCGTTTACGTTTCATGTCACGTCACACGGGAACGCGGTCGAACGGGATATTCGTCGTGTTTGTCGTTTTTTGACGTCCCACGGGAACATGATAAAAATTATCCTATGTCCTTTTCCTGGTCCTGAGCTACCTCTTCACAAATTTTCAGCCAAATCGGTTCAGCCGTTCTTGAGTTATAAATGGTGTAACTAACACGACTTTCTTTTATATATATAGATTATTTTTTTCTCTACAATTGTGTTTTGGATTTAATTATTGTTCCATTGTTTATCATAATCGATTAGGATTGCGATATCGCCGTTCTATGACCGGTACTGTATGAAGAGAAAACTGCTCGAATCTTGATCTTAAAAGAAGATTGAATATAATTTCAGGTTTAGTGTTAAGTCTTGGTAGCAATAAACGTCCGTAATTGTCATAATATATCTAAAACGTTGGTATGTATGTTGCTAATCCGTCGAATGAATTTTGAATAGTACTTAATTAGCATTTTCCCATTGTAATATTTCGTAGCCAGAGGTAATTTTATGTTTTTTTCCGTTCCAGTCTTCTGTTTACGAGAACCGCGTTCTCGTTTTCCTTACTTACTGGTTAATTTTCTCAGGATTATGGTAACATTTTTGTTCACGCAAGAAATTTTGTAAAACAATGCTACGGTTGCTTGCTCCGTCTACCATTTGAAGAAAACGTGACTGAAAATATTGACAAATAAACTAAATTGAAAGAAAGACAATAATAGAAATAGTATTTAATTTGGCTGAGAACATTTTGTTCACTTTGTGGTATTGTGAAATGTACCCAATGTTTGACCTAAATCTAACTGTTTATAAACTATCTATTCTTCAACCTCGGAATCTAGAGATAACTAAGTTGTGCTTTATATAATCAATTCGATTTTTGGTTTTTCGAAGAAAATAAATTATGAAAGTTGTAGATAGTTAATAGTTAATAATTTCTGAGATAGAGGGCCTATGCCCTCTATCTCAGAAATCCTCCCACAGAATCGTCTGTACGTCTATACGCACAGAGCATGAAACGCTCAGCTTAAGTGAACATGTTTAGAGTAGGTAGTGAACTTTGCCTTGCATGTTGAAGGGCAAATTGGGGTGATACCATATGTCTGCACTGCCATCTGCATATATTTTTATCAATAAACAGTTTATTTTGAAAAATAATCCAATTCCATTAGTTTGATCACGGCTTTAAACGTCACATATTCTATAAATAAATATTGGTGGACAATTCATACATAACACCATCTGACCCAAACTAAGCAAAGCTTGTAAGATGGCAGCCAGATAGCTGATATAATACTTATATAGTTCTAAATACATACTTATTATACATAGAAATACCCAGACACAGTACAAATATTTGAATTCATCACACAAATATTTGTACTGGGTGGGAATCGAACCCACGACCCTCGGCTTCGTAGGCAGAATTACTACCCACTAAGCCACGAGGCCAGTCTATAGGAAGGACGTTGCTAATTTTACTTTGAAAGCGATCGTGGTTGTTAAACATTTGTATTGACTACACTTATTACTGAGGTGTGTTAAGGTCGGTAACAACCGACTACATTTATCGAGGGGAGTGTGCGCGCTATCCGGGCGGTAGCCGCCACAAAGGAAAGAACTGCGGACAACGCCGAAAAAAAACTAAAACTAAAAATTATAAAACTAAAACTAGATAACATTGAATTGGATTTCATCGGCCATATTAACGGCAATATTTACTTTAAAAAGGCTGTTGGTGGATAGCTCAAATCTTCCCACTGAGTTAATGATATGACCTCATTCTTACCACAAGCGTATATTTAGTTGAGTTGAATAAGTTGACACGGTCTGGCAACTGGGTATAAGGGTGGGTATAACTCTATGAATGTACACTCGGGTAGTAAATAAAAAATAAGAAAATCGCTTAAAGTGGGTACTTCGCTGAAGTGACAAAATTACGGACATGGTAACGTTTTCATAAATGTTCATTTGATTTTCTTTTGTTGCAGCATCCCGTCGAAAACTAAGTGAATACATCGATCACTACGAAGGTCTGGACTACGACGCGGATTCAGTTCACTCACAACACACACGATCGCGGAGGTCCACAGACGGCCCTCGTGAACTTAGACTTTCATTTCGTGCACACAGCAAAAGGTTTAACTTAAGGCTGAGAAGGGATCTTTCAGCGTTTACTGATGATTTCAAGGTGAGAACTAATTTAGTTTTTTACTAATTTGAAAAATTATGCGATTTCACGTTTTTTAAATTTCAATAAGGTCAGGCAGTCAGATTCAGATCAGATTTTCTGCGATTTATCTGGATATTAAGCAATATTACATTCTAGGATGTAACACATGCTATACTACAAGTCCTGTATCTATATAAAATTTTTGTTGCATTTTCAACAACTTTTTTTACTGTGAACTGAATTCCGATTTTAGTGTTTTTTTTTTAACTTTTATAGATTTACACTTGACCGCCATCTCGCCTGATGTTAAACGATGATGCGGTCGATGGAGCGTATTTACCTAGAAGAAACCGATTCACTCTCGATTTGAAGACACAAAGATTGTAACTATCGGGAAAAACCCTCTCAGGCAACGTATTCTACAGCCTTGACGTTCTTATCACAAAAGTAGAGTCAAATCTCTTCGTGTCTTTGGAACATCAACTATATCCGTTTTGACTTCTATATTAGACCATAATTTAAAAATTCGTTTGTTGATCAGTAAAAAAATATTGTGTAATATACGACAAACTTCTAATTACATTTAAGTAATTATTTAATATTATCTCACAGGTGGAAGGTTCACAGGGTCAGCTCCATGACGTCGATACATCACAAATCTATCATGGCGAGTTGACAGGTAAGCCTATTATATCGTATCTCATCTATTAGGCAGTTCAGAAATATAAAAGACTTATACACTTTACAACATAATTTTGTAATGTATCTGCTCAAAGTGTTTTGTTTAAGAATAAACAAAGTGAGGAAAGGTATAGAAGTTGAGAGGTAGTGCAGAAAACTCGCACACTGACAAGACGGGCGAACGAACTTAGTTGATGGGGCGTGCTACGGACTGACACCGCTGCCGCGCCCGTCGTCCATTGTACACTCAGAGCGGAGAACACCGACGTTATCTACACCCAAGATAGTCTCCATTGTTCACCCTCACCCCGAGGGAAAATTTAATAAGTCCCTCGCTCGGAGTATGTCGACCACGATTGTGTTTCTCTTTAATCAAACAAAAGCCGAACGCTAACTCTCGCTCCGCATCTGCCCACAACCCGGGATCTTCCACTTTCTAACATAAATAATTCCTCAAAAGCACTGAAACATATTTCTTTTTGCAATTATGGGCGGGACCGCATCAAAGTCCCGGCTAATTGGGAGCTTTCGGTGGCTACTCGACTTTTAATGCTAGCTCCGGAACTCCTCACTAACCTACGTGCAATGTAAATAATTATTCCGACCGAAATTTCTCTCGGTGGCATCCCCTCTCCGGTAAATATGCAAAACGGGCGCCTCGGAATTCGTTTCCTGTCAGTCAGAGCAATGGATTCAGTCAACGAATTCCTGTTGATGAAATTGCGACATTTTATTGTCGTTATGGAGTTGCGGGAACTGACGTCTTGGAATTTTCGTCGCACTCCGAGAGTTTTTTTATTCTATTTTCTGTATATTGCGGAAAAACTTTTCGATCTCAAACTGAGATCGACGCTTGACGCACACATGCTGTGCGTATGGTTTGAATGTAAAGTATGCGTGTGTGGGAGGCAATTGGTCGTGCGGTGTGGTGGACCGATGCGGTTGCTATGATCGTGAAAGTTAGGAACAGTGCAAATGGATAAAGTTGTACGGAGGGCCGGCCGCATCGATCGCAGTTCGTCGCCCTACTTACGGCGGTCTCCGATGCACTTATCCGCCGAGTTGCAACCGCGTTTTGCATACAAAACCCCAACGAGAACCCTTACACACTCCACCGCTTCCGCTCTTGAAGATTTGTTTTCCCTGACACCTAAAACAACGACTGTTTGCAGCAACTTAACTTTGCAGTTAACATGCATTTTTGTATAATATGAGATCCGTATTTCCATTACATCATATTTTCTGGTTTATCATATTAAAATACCTTCATTGTGGTCAATTATATCTGTCCAAAAATATATTAGCATCTGACTTTTTACCGTCGCACAGATTGAGTCCCCGAAATGAAGATTGACAGAAGGGACTTCTATATTGGTAGAGATGTAGGTCAAGTGCAAGCCTAATTTAACGCACAGTTTGAATCAGTTGCAGTGTATTTACTCATGAACGATAGGCCCTGTGTACGAGGCGTATGCTTAATCTTTAATACAGAGTTATAATTATTACATTGTGTTATAAAATAAAACAAGTTTTAACCTTATAAAAAGTAATCGTTTTATTATTTTTTTAACTTTTATAGGTTTACACTTGACCGCCATCTCGCCTGATGTTAAGCGACGATGCGGTCTACGATGGAGCGTGCTTACCTAGAAGAAGCCGATTCACTCTCGTTTTGTAGAAACCAAGACTATAACTATCGGAAAACCCCCACTCAGGCAACTCATTCCACAGCCTAGACGTTCTTATCACAAACGTAGAGTCAAACCGCTTTGTCCGTGTCTTTGGAATATCCACCATGAAACGGTGCCGCTTCTTCGAGTTACGAGAAGTACGATAGAAAAAAGGGTAAGGTGGTATAAGATCATGTAGATCAGTTGCACACTCTCCGAAGTGAATCCGGTCCGATAATTTTACTGTGAAAACTTTTATTTAAAATTGTTTTATAACACAATGTAATTAATTAATCACTAGCTGCGCCCCGCGGTATAACCCGCGGCTTATCAGTTTTTCGTGGTATTTTATTATCGCCAAATACTATACTCAGGAATCCAAAAAAAATATACATACTCGTAAATTTTGACGAATTTTGAATGTGATATTTATCGATATGTTAGGAAAATAGCTTCTAGCTTTAAGAATAAGAATCTTTCATATTAACTTTCATCTTCTTTTTCAACCTTTCAAACTTCTTTTTTCGCATTAAAAAGCAGCCTATGTCCTTTCTCCTGACTATTTCTGTATCAAATTTATCTTAATCGGTTCAGTTGGTAATCAGTTTGTCCTGGAAAATCATTAAATGTGTTAGAAACCAGGAGGCACATTAAAACTATAACAGGTGGGTGGGTCTCAATCAAATTTGATTCTATACATGAAAATGAATGAAAAAAATCAGATATTGAAGCTGCAGATTTTAGGAAAATTTTAGAGGACAGTCTGCTTAGTCCAAATGCTTAGAAATTCAGAGAACTACTGTAATACGGAACAAAATCTATTTGAATAACTGCATAAATATACTAACAGCTTTTTCCTTTGGAAAGATTTGCAAAAGACGAGCGAACAACGAACTAAAAGTCTCCTCCCTCTACTCTTATGAAATTAGCTCTGTATTTATATAACCTGGACCGAAATATAGTCCTCAAAGTATAAAATGCCGGTTTTTGACATTTGAGAATGACCCTAGAATGTAACTTGAAACGAAATCATAAAAAAATATTGTGGAGTTACCCGTGTAGGTAACCAGAGTGGGTATATGGTCGCCCAGGAGGATATATAATATCTCTGGCTATGGGCGGGATACCCAACATAAAAATATTAATTAGTTAATTATTACATAAAGCATTTTTTAAATATACATTTTTTTGGTGTGTTAAATACGTAGTACCTACCGGGGTGACAGTGTACAGATAAAGGAGCCGTCTGGATTCGAACCTGGATCTACTATTTTTTAACCACCCAAATTCCCGCCTGAGCCATTATACTGTCGCGCAATGACGCGAAATTTAGAGCCGCATTCTAATGCAAATGTATCAGTTTTTCATTGTCTACAAACGCGCATAAAATGCACTTTTTTAAAGGAACCCTAGTTAAATCAATTTCTCGTCCCCGAAACCCCATGGATACATAATATCATGAAAATCGTTCGAGCCGTTTCCGAGATTCAGATTATATAATTACATTGATATATTTTTTAAAGACTGGTAATGACGTACAGCGTAAAATCTAATTTTAAAAAGTATGTTACGCTAAATCCCCGAGCATAACTTTGAAATTAATGTAGGGAGTAGTTAGTTGTCTGCAGTTTCTTGTCCATTATAAAACCAGCAAAGTCAGCCTCTTGACAACACAAAATGTCGAGTTTTTCTGCTGCCGTAGCTGCTCTTAAATACTAAAACATTTTCGGAGTCCTGCGGTTTTTGCGGAAAACATTTCTCGTCTCTTGTCGATTCTCTCACCGTAACTTTGTAATTTCGTCGCGTTGGAAATACTCAGCTTGGCTGTAATTATGCTGATATGCTTAGCAGTAATAACATCAAAATATTTGCTTTTGCTGTATATTTTGATGGATGTTTCATGATCACTTACTATTCGCATAATTACTAATAATAGTATTGTCTTTATAGAATACTAGCTGTCCAGGCGGCTTCGCTCGTGGTACGTACGTACGTTATACGTGGTACGTACGTAGGTGCGTTGTTGTTTAAAATCCTATCCATGCACGGTTGCCTGGAAGAGATTGCTCTGAGCAATAAGCCCGCCAATTAAAATGTCATGCTTGTGTAATAGTTCTAAGTCTATTTTGCAATTTTTTCGTTTCTGTAGTTTCTTTTAATAAAGAGTTATCTTATCTTACGTATACATATAACCTAAAGCACGCAGGGATCACGTATTGTGTCTATAACGGTGAGGGAATTTTTGAAATCGGTCAAGGAGTTCTTTAAGATTAGCGCGTTCAAACAAATACACTATTTAGCTTTATAATATTAGTATAATATCCAACTATCGTCATTCAGTGCCCTTATCCTACTTTATGTGGGGTCGGTCCGCTTCATATCTATCATTCGTCATATCTGGGTTAACAGTTTTTATAATCATGTCCTCTTTCACACTATCTATCCACCCTTTTTTGGTCACCTCACCACAATATGCATCCACTTCTACAACTCGATTCTGATAAAGCTGATATTAATAACTTAACCGATGATTTTCCACGTCATGTCTAATTACTAAGGATTAAGATTAAGAAGCACCGTTACTAAACTTATAATCTCCACAAACATTATAACTTATATTTTCTATTAATACTCGTACTTTTGTGTAATACTTAAATCAAAATGGTTATGGTGATGTAAATTTATAGTAGGAAGGGTGATCCTGTGGGATTTGACATAGGGACATCTGGATAGTTTTCAATTATTAATATCAACTTTATCCAGTTGCAAAATCAAGCAATCAAGATACTGTGTGATGTTGTTACTATTTAACCCCCGAGCAAAAAAGGGGTGTTATAAGTTTGACGTCGATGTCTGTCTGTCTGTTTGTTTGTGTGTGTGTGTGTCTGTCTGTGGCACCGTAGAGCTCTGAAGGGATGGGGCGATTTCGATGCGGTTTTTTTTATTTGAAGGTTAATATCCGTACGGATGTTCTTAGCTATGTTTGGTTAATATCGATTCAAAACGGCCGCCTCCACAAAATGGCGGATAAATATTTTTTCACTACCACCTCAATATGGGTATCAAATGAAAGGGCTTGACTAGTAGAATACTTTGCACTATGACAAATTTAAATCCAAGATGGCCGCTGCCACAAAATGGCGAAATACATTTCTTTTTTTTCACAACTCTTTCAACTCCCTTAATATGGGTATCAAATGAAAGTGCTTGACTAGTAGAACGTTATACAGATAATCCGAGATCCGAGGTAGTCGGGGGTTAATCAATATTTTTAATTTTGAACTTGAATACGTGTCTACAAAGGATTTAAGTATTGTTTATCACTGTTCGCCTTTCTAGTTACGAGCACTCTCCGCTTGGTACGCAGAACGTAGACTATCAATTTTATTGAGCACATTTCCTCGCTGTTGCCATTCTTGGGCCCGGTGACCCTGTCCATTCAATACATCATTGTCTCGACAAAATTGGTGTGAACCAACCGGGCTTCTATTGTCTCCCAAATAATCGATGTTGATTCGTTATAGTGTCTTCAATTAATTTGATTTTATCTATTGTTTATTTATGTGTGCTTTGGTAAGTTTCACCATTTTCTTATTGGTTTTTGTAAAGATTTCTAATTAACTTTGTCTTACATGAGACGTTCATTGAATCCTCCACTAGACGATATTCACGGGTTTGCTCACATGATATACGAGTATATTCTTCAAGTCCAACGCCGCTCATTAAAATCTTTGATGATTGCCAAGTCTTCATAACTTGTTTGCCATACACTATAAATTGGTTTCAGGTCAAATTGGAAAACTCCACGAATTTAACTACTACATACCGATTAGACATATTTTAATTCTATTTAAAGAATTATACAGAATGTTTGTTTATTTTTGATTAAAAGTAAGCTGACCCCTGAAATTCGTATTTGTTATTTCATCTTAGTAATCTAAATTACACTGTAATTTTTTTTATAATGTAGAGTGACAAGACGGGTTGGACATGAGTCTGATGGTAAGCAACATGCCTGCCCATAACATCACAGTGACACGCACAGCTATTGGAATACGAAGAGTCCAAATCTTTACCTAGGACCGCACTGTGTGCGTCTCCCGGAGATATACTAAGTGTTTTATCTCTTAGTCCAGTAATTTAACTAGAAATGTTGCCCTTCAAACTGGAATAGTTTAGACATTTTTTGGTTTTAGTTGTGATTTTAATAGTTCAATATTTGGTTTCCTTGGGATGCAATTTTTGTAACTTCTTTCTTAGTCTGTTTTTCTTAATTATGTATATTTTTCAACCCTCTACCCACACTAGTATGTCTTGTAGGCTGTTTATCTAACAGTGGTCTAATCAGGACGAAACCTTTGTAGAAATATTTAGAATAGCCAAGGTAATTCACTGAGGCACTTTTTCCTTACAATGAATTGTTTATTTATCGGACTTCAAAGGAAGCATTAGTACTTACCATTTATTCCAACCTACATATTATATGTAAGTGGAGCATGCAATCATTGATCGAACCGAGGCACACACCCGCAGGCAACGTGTAGATAGCAACATACGTGATATGAACCATATCTTTCGCGAGGGGTGTCGCTGTCATGCTTCCTGACGTTTGACGACTTCGCAAAGTTCAGAAACTCGCAACGTACACATAAGCATCAACTTATTTAACTTGGCTGTTAAATCACGTGAAGAAGTTTTAACTTTCAAGTTACTGCTACCACAGACAGTAGTTAGCTAAGAAATATTTGATTTATACCTCTATTTAATATTATTAGTTCCATATCATTATTTACATTACTGCAAAAATATTCGAAGATGTGCTTTATTGCGATATGTGCACTACTCGACTCCAGTGGGTCGAGGTAACCCTGGTTCGTGTGCCTAATTGCAACGTTCGTTGCACGGTGTTCCACACTATTCTATTAACCATGTCCCCAGTGGCATGGAATGAGTCATCCACTCCACTAAATACTGCTATTCATCTACCCGAGTTATTAATTCACCTGTAATTCGAGCCCATAACGCGTTTGTGACACGACTCCCTTCTATAGTTTGTTCAAGTTTTACTACTTCCATTCTTCACTATCAAGCTGTTAAAAGTTAAGTTCAGTTTTATTTGAATATTTCTGTATAGTGTTTGCGTTGTGATAGTTTAAATAAAACTATATATTTCGTGTACGCTCTTCGTTATACTATGTTTTTACAATATTTTGTTTTGAGGGTTGACATCAGAAATTGTCTTAATAATTCAGTAAAAGTGACGTTTTATAGACGACATAACATCACGCACAATCAATTTTTATTTCCTAATGGATTCTTTGAATAAAATATCAGCAAATCTAGCTGTGAGACCGCGTTGTACTGGCTACTTCACAATTCAGGTGATTGTTTACTCAGTAGCTCAGTACATTTTAGTGGGCGTGGGACCTATCATACGTTTTCCAATCACGCATTTCATTGTGTAAAGAACCTTTCATTGATGATACGGCACAGTCGTTCAGTAAGCCTCTATTTAGCTTCTCTATCCAGCGTTCGAGTTTGTATTGACGCATGGATTCTATAAATAAATTTTATTTTCTGTATATGGTCAGAGAATCTGTTATGCAGTCAGATCAGATGGCACAAAGACACTTGTTTGTTTTACCTGGAAATTAGATAAAATCGTCGATTCATGTTACGCATTTATAATCCTATGTTAAACGTGATTGTATTACATAGGCTACATGGCTATTTTAGTTAATACTAAATATACCAACCAGCAGAAAAGCTTGGTATTACTATTCGTAGCTGCACCCCAGTCCCCAGGACTCCACGAGGTAAACTTGTTTTTTACGAAAAAATATTTTTACCAAATACTTATTCAAGAAAATGAATAACTTCGTTTAGTATCCCACGGGATCCACTAACTTTGATGCAATAAAAACTATCCTGTGTTAATCCAGGTAATTGATATCTATTTCATTCAAATCCGTTCCTCCGTTAAAGATAAACTGATAGCTAGGAACAAACATTCACATTTAGAAATGCACAAACTTTCGCCTTTATCATCATACTAGTTACTAGTGTAATTGTTTTAATGTCGCCAATACCGGCAATGTGTAAAAGATGACATAAATCGAGCGACTTCACAATATACAAATAGGCGAGATAGTAAGAACGCCAGTGAGTTTATCATCAAACGATCCGGAACAATCACCGCGCGATCCATCCATCCGTAGATCATTGGTAAAGGGAAGTAGGATTTTATTTTCATACTCTTCCTGAACATGCATTTTAGCTTAAAGTGGTATATTCGTACATATAAGTGATATTAATGTATGTGCGTAAGTGCAGTTAGTAAGAAAGTAATAAGATTAGGTTAATAACTACAGGCAAACTGCAAAAAATTCTTTAAAAATAGAAAATTAAGTGATTTACCAAATATACGTCTTAATACAAGAATCTTCCAAGATTAAAAAAGCAAAGTAATAGTGTGCTACCGTTTTTAACAGATTGCGAATCATCTGGATTTTTCGTAGGATTGAAGATTTTAGTACACTGATAACTGACTCAGAAGTATCAGAGAGGACACAATCTATTCAACCATTTCTACTTTAACCTATATTAGACAGAATGGTGGTGAACCATTACTAAATATATGTATGTTTCCATTCCTTTTAATTATTATAGCAACGTATATTATAGTACCTATATTACCACGACGTCTTATATTTAAACGAAAAAATGGTTACTGTAATTCGACTTATATGTAATAAAAAAATGCCCATAAACTTAGGAAATTTGGCCTACATATTCAGTAAAAGCTCAAACAGACAAAAATAGTAGGTATATAATTATTATATGACTTACAATTTACGGGTTGAATTGATAGCCTCCTTTTAGTTTCCTTTAGTTTGATAGATTTAAAAAACTAGTTTTGGAGATAGCTATCTTCAAACTTTTAGAGACACTTGTGTCCTAGAATGTTTTTTGCTCTATAATTTAATGTTCTTAGTAGGATGTGGCTATAATAAATGATGGTCGAATATAATTTATGTTCTGCCTATCTAACGGCACCGATAATTGTCAGACTACTTATAATGAATCATTAGTTCCTTCCTCGATCGTATCTTAGCTTTATTATTGGTCAGATAAAGATTTATTGTAAACCGACTCATTTTATAGGTACTATATCTTGAAGTGATAAAATATCTCTCTTTAGAAATTCTAAATAAATGTATATTAATATAAAATCGATGCTGACAGCAAAGTAAGAGGTTTATTTATTTATCGATATTGACACAGTCTAGTTTAATTTCAGAAAACCGTAGTGTTGTGACATGACCAGATTAGACTCGAGTTAAAGGAGCATTTTTAAAATTATTTATTTATTTATTTTAATGTTAAAAAACAGACAGGTCGTCTGACGACGTCATATCAAATATAATAAAGCGCGTACTAGATAATTAATAATCATAAAAGAAAATAAATGTGTAGATATATTTTAATATGATACTATATTGAAACTCACACTTGCGTATTTAGCGTCTTTTAAAAACTATACATAAAGTTTTAAATTTACTTTTCTTGTTGGGCTATTTACGTGTTACTCTAGTCGCCAAAGCTTAGTAATATGCGAGTACGTGATAAATATACCAAGCGTGAAAGTCCACACGAGACCGTCCCGCGGTGCATAATATCCTGGGACGTGGCTGGTAGCCGCCGTGATTTCCTGCGCGACTGCCCGAGCACCTCTACATTATCCATCGCATTACGGACCGAGCGGCTGATAGTTGCAATATAGACTGGCTAATTACACGAGCTCGACGATGAACTTGCCTCTACTGTGACCTGACCCCGAGACTCGTTACAACTTTACGCATTCGCAGGTCTACCAAGATTTGTCAACATCATTCGTGTCCAAAATATGTTGATCTCGAGTTTCATGAATCATGATAATTTGTTTTACGTTTTGGATTCTAAGTAAAATAGAATTTGATGGGATTATACGACCGCATCATCGAACTCGAGTATGTAGTGAGTTCGTATAAGGGCGTGGTTAAGTCTTATTTCCAGAGTTTTTAACGACAGCGTAAACGTCAGGGCTATGAAACTGCTGTTAGTAACAAACAATTCACACCGATAATTTCACGTGCTATCGAACCCATGATACTACAGTTGGAAAATACGAGTACGGTCATTCATCTGCAGATTAACTGTTTTTCATTCAATTATAAACTGTATGGACGTATAATTCCATTCAATTCACTTATTCGAACCATAAATTCAGAAGTTCACTTGGTAACGTCATTTACAACAAGAACAAAATTAAAAATTTTGATTAACCCCCGACTACCTTAGATTTGTTATCTGTACAACATCAGTGCCGGATTAAGCCAGCGCGGGACCTGTAGCAATTTCTGTCAAGGGGCCCTTGGTTTGCTTAGGTTTAGGAACGGAAGGGTCAAGTTATGCCAGATATTTTCGCTACATATTTACAGTCAGACAGACGTCGGAGCGCGGGGCCCCTAGCTTGAGCGGGGCCCGTAGCATTTGCTACTCTTGCTATATGGCTAATCCGCCACTGTACAACATTCTACTAGTCAAGCCCTTTCATTTGATACCCATATTAAGGGAGTTGTGAAAAAGAAAATGTGTTTCGCCATTTTGTGGAAGCGGCCATCTTGGATTTGATTTTTTTATAGTGCAATGTATTCTACTAGTCAAGCCCTTTCGTTTGATACTCATATTGAAGTAGTAGTAAAAAAAACATAATTCGCCATTTTGTGGTGGCGGCCATCTTGGATTTGTTTTTTTATAGTGTACAGTATTCTACTAGTCAAGCCCTTTCATTTGATACCCATATTGAGGTAGGTTGTGAAGAAATATTTTGTCCGCCATTTTGTGGAGGCGGCCATCTTGAATCCATATTAACTAAACATAGCTAAGAACATCCGCACGGATACTAACTTTCAAATAAAAAATACCGCATTGAAATCGGTCCCTCCGTTTGAGCTCTACGGTGCCACAGACAGACACACACACAGACAGACAGACAGACAGACAGACAGACAGACATCGACGTCAAACTTATAACACCCCTTTTTTTGGTCGGGGGTTAAAAAGGCAACCTCGTGTACATAATAAGATAAAATAACAACCAATGTAAAACATAAATGTCTTTATTCATAGCTATAATAGAATACCTGTAAAGGGGTCTCGTCAATTAAATGCCAGTGTAAAAAGTCTTTGTCATAGTCAAAATAACAAATAATCAAAATGTGTATACTAATATTTTAAAGCTGAATAGGTTTTTTTGTTTGTACGCGTTAATCTCAGAAAATACAGGACCGATTTCAAAAATTATTTCACCGTTGGATATGATCGTGATTACTGAGTGCTATAAGCTATCATGTACCACGGGCGAAGCCGGGACGGACCGCTAGCAATTAATACATTCAGTATAAAAATACTAAATGAGTTCTGTACAAAAGATTGCATCAGTAGATTTACATACTTAATTATTATGTTTATTTAGAGATAGTAAAAAGTTAATACAAATCTTTTTTCTTGTTTCAGATGATCCGCAGTCGAAAGTGTTCGGTTCGGTGACGGACGGCGTGTTCGAAGGGAAGATCATCTCACAAGACGGATCGTTCTACGTGGAGCACGCGCGTCGTTACTTTCTGCCGAACACCACTCGCACGCGGGTCCACTCCGTCATCTACAAGGATGGCGATGTCAACGATCCGTACGCGAACCGCCGCCATGGTAAGTATAGGTATAGAGTGACGAAACGACCAGGTGGCAAGGTAATATGCCTGCCACAGCACAGTGACACGTAGCTATTGGAACATGAAGAGTCCAAATCATTACCTAGCGCTGCACTGCGCTCGTTAAATAGTGATCTAAGATATTATATCTCTAAGCCCTCAACTCAGATGGATAGATGACAACACAAAGGTCGCTGGAAACCGCTGGTTGCAGGTTGCGCATAACCGTTCGTTGTTGAAATCTATGGGGAGGCCTATGTTCATCAGTGGACTTTTTGCGGCTGATGTTGATGAGAAGATTTGTGTACTACGTGTAGCTAAATAAGCTGCTTATGATGACGAATAATTTTGCTATTACTAAGAATAACATTTATCCATCCATGCCACAGGTTGTGCCGGTGTATTTATTCGCCCGACCGACAAGTACAGATTTGAAATTCGCATACAATCGTCGGTTCCGTATGATTTGTATGATATGAATGAAAAAAAATATTTAAAAGTTTGCCCAGAATGAGAACAGAACTCAAATAACTTTTCTTATTAGCAAAGTGTTGTCCAGGGCTTTATATTCCTTGTATTTAGGGTTTAGGGGTTGACTTTTGTAATAATCAGATGTGCTGTGGACAGTTTTAAGGAACCCTTCTTCAGCAAATCGTTGACCCATACTGTTTGATCAGGATTGAAATTGTTTTAAGATAGCCTAAACACATCCACTGCGTTGGCACACACGTAAAACGTACACCATTATTATGGAGTCCTAGTTAAAATACAAATTGTTTATTAGCCTGCTGGGCACTATAAACGATTGGGAAAGAGTTGGAAAAAGAAACTGACAATATTACCAAAAGACAGTGTTAATAGTTTTCTATGCTATACTATATGCATATTGTGTACTATTATATTAATTACAATTCTAGTACCATATCAAAATTTCTAACTAATTAAACTAGTTCACGTGAACAATTAAAACCATCTGGTGCTAATTTTATTGTTTCTTATCGCAACCACGTGGAATAATTTGCCCAAGATTGTCACGGTAGCATAACTAGCTAACCGCACCGAGAAAAGTTTACCGAGTACCTAACTCGTAGTGTGCAATGTGCATGTGCAGAGTAATGTGATTATGTGTATTCCAATCCTATTTCACGGTACGTAGATGTACTATCAAGTTTGTTCCAAACGTGCAATAACGTAATTAACTGTGCAGAAACTCGTAACTTACAACGAGCAGTTTGGGACCCAAAATATGGGTGAAACGGGAGTGCGGTGCGGTGTTATAATTTCACTGCTAAAAGATGATTACAGTCATAAACTCGCTCGTCTCAACCATGTTAAGTTTTTTCGATTCTACTAAACGGATAGCGTTCGGTTTTAGTTCAAAACTTTATAAACGTTGTAAAGTTTAATTAAACTTCAGATGGCAGTTTCCCTACAGGTCCGACACCTAGCTAGAAAATTTGCCACAGCATCGCGTAGCAAATGGATTGCAGGCTACGCAAGGTCGTTTAACAAACTTTAATCCCATTTGCCCGGGGCGCTGTCACCGGCCGATTGCAACTCTGTTTTCATCGGACGCGCACTAATTTATTGCCGAATGTTTGGACCGCTTCGGGAGCTGTAACTTCAATTCTAGACGATTCAATCCTATAGGATTACTTAAGAGTATAAATTTGTCAGCTTATGTTGCATGTGTGTTTGGATACAAGCTATTATTTGGCTGGCCTGGTGGCTTAGTTGGTAGTAGGTCTGCCTGCGAAGCCGTTGGTCGTGGGTTCAATCCCCACCCAGTGCAAATATTTGTGTGATGAATTAAAATATTTGTACTGTGCCTGGGGGTTCTCTATGTATAGTAAGTATGTATTTAAAAAAATATGAGTATTATATCAGCTATCTGGCTTCCATAGTTTGCTTTGCTTAGCTTGGGGTCAGATGGTGTTGTATGTGAAATGTCCACCAATATTTATTTATTTATTATTGTTTATTAATAATAATAAGTAAACAAATAAAGCTTCTGAGAATTTGGAAACCTATTACCTTTCACAGAGATGTCGTTACAGGTCCTTGCAAACTTAGAATAGAAACACAGGTCCTGTAGTAATCGCTGTTCAAAAAGCCTTAGTGATGTAGGAAAGCTCTTACATTTGTGATATCGCTTTGTCAAAGCATCTAATCAAACATGAAACAAATTCCCTGCTATATTGTACTGCGAGCAACGCTCACGTGTGCACGTGCACAAATGTCATCAAAGCAGCCCAAATACCGCTTTACATATTCATTCGTCCGCGACGGGGCTGTAGGCTGCGTCGGAATGGTAATTCCGCGTCAACAACCCCACCCGCCTCCGCCTGTCGAGTTTGCATTTTTGTCGTTTCAGCTGTTGTAGATGCAATTTCGCTACAGTTCTTTATCTGGACAGTACTATGGCGTGATATTTTTCAGACCGCTGGCTACATCGGTAACAGATATAACGCAATTTATATGATAATAGCAGTGCTGTTTCACTGTTTTGTGTTTCATATTATTTATTTCTCTAACAGCTATATTAAAATTAGGATATATAAACTGTAAGTTACGTAAGCTACCGGACATTGGGTTTTTGTGATAGCGCAGCAGGCGCCCGAAAAATAAATAATGCACTACTGTGCCAAGTTGAAACCCAGTTGACATGGTGTTCGACAATCTAATATATACTACTTAATAAGGTATATCTACCTTAACTTAAATAATACAATATATTAGCTTTTTCCTGGTAATGATTACCTTTGATTACAAGTAACAACACTAGTATTGTTAATTAGATCGATATTTGCCGTTATTATATAGTGGAGCGAAGCGGCCGATATTTAATTAACAATGCTAGTATTGTGAACAACTGTGAGATCTTAAAACAAAGTAATTAGAGGTAGTTATAGTTAAAATGTCACGTTCAGAACATTCCTTGTAGGATACAGTAGATTTACAGAGTTGTTACAACGTCACACCCCGGACACTCCACTAAAACTCCATACAACCGCCGCTGTGGAGTTGCCTACTCTTCACACAACTACGCAGATGTCGTTCGTACACACGCGTGAATGTGTGCGTTAGCGCTAGGGCTACTGAATTGTTTTATTGAATAGTTGTGCCCCTTGAGTTCACCTGGTGACGTAGTCTATAAACTTGCTATAATGTTGAGTTACATAAATAGAATGGAGCCAAATTATACTTCTAATTAAAAGGGTGTTTGCACAGATTTCTAAATTGTTTCAGAAATCTGTGGGTGTTTGTATTGTCGCGTAAAATGATACGAAACCGATGATAGATTAGATCAGGTACCTATATATCTATTTCTGTTAGTAGGTAGTCATTCGCATTTTATTTTACACTTACCCATGAAGGAAACTTTATTATGTCACTACAATTATTCCTCCAGGCATTATTATATACGGATTGCCGTGCTTGGGCACATAAGTTACTGGCTGTGTGAGTTACGAACTTTGAGGTAAAAACGACTTCGTTATTATAAATAAATAAATATTGGTATACAACTCGCACACAACACCATCTGACCCCAAACTAAGCAAAGCTTGTAATATTATAAAGCAACGTTATTGAAAAGTTTCTAATCTAACTAATCTTACGTTATTTTATCATTAGGAAATTAAATAAAGCTTTTAATCTTGCCCCGTTTAGTTGACGGACAGCCGTAAACAGCACAATAACCCACCATGATGATATTTCGTTAGGAATTAGATGTTCGATACCAGCCCTTCGTTGAGTGCTCCTAGCGTATCCGAAACGGCCTGAGGGGTGAGGAAGCTTGAAATTGGCGGGGGGTTGGGAGTGTCCGTTCTATCTATATTATCTATTCTATGACAACGTAGTATGTAGGTATTGTAGGTATACTGTGTTTTTTTTGTGTGATTATGGGTAAGGTTTGAGTTGTATTTTCAAAGCCATGTTGTTCTTGGCTATAATTTGTATTTCCATTGCTTAAATTTTTAACAATATCTATGTTATTGACGTGACAACGTCTTATAAATTGGTTTGCCGGGTGACACTTCAAGAAACTGCGTTACGCTCCGCTCACGTTATGCGCTCACAACGAGAGCGAGTGAGAGGCACGCGTCCCTTCCACTCGGGCATGGTTAGCCCGCCTAAGAGCGAGAGAGACAGACATAAAAAGTGAAAGGCACGCGTCCCTTCCGTAAAATTATTTTACCACTCAAAGTCGTTGTCACGTAAAACTTTCGCCCGTATACCGACTTTGCAGGCAACCAATTTTTTTTTAAATCGTTACCTATATCGTAGAAAGTCAGGGACATTTGTGACCTTGTGGCGATATAATTTATTATATGAATGCTTTAAACCCCAGAACCGGATTGTGAACTTAGGTATAATTATACAGCAAGTTCACTACTACGCGAGTACATTAATAATCGTGATAATATCGTGTGCTTCGTCATCACGACATATTGATTATCAAGGCTTGCAGTGCAGTGAGTACTATCACAGTATAAAGAAAACTACCAGTAATTCATCGCCTTGGTACCGTAGTGCATCTTGGGAGAAACGCCGATAATGTCTAGACACGGGTAGGGTTGTCGCAAACAAAAATGCTTATGACCAAAATTAATAAAACATATGGAAGACGTCAGCCCTGAGCCGGGCTCCTGCAATACTAACATTGTAATTTTGTAATGTACTCGTAGGCAATGCAGGAGCGCGCTTCCCGCGTCTTACCTCGCACGCCCCGCACGATTGTCCCGTCTAGACTGCTTCGTTGACGACTGTATGATTTAATAGACTGTGGTACTATGTTTCGCAATATCTATTTGTCTGTGACCTGTGACAAATAAGCTCGTTAGGATATTTCTACCGGCACAAAACAATATTTATTTAAACTTAAATATTGTTTTGTGCCGGTAGATTAGTGGCCTAGGCAGACATTATCAACATTGGCAGTCTTTCCAATCCCATAGCTGGATATATCTCATTGATTCTCTCCTCTCTGTCTGTGGCATTTGTTTGTGCTCAGACCTGAACTGACAAATATTATCCATACTAATATTATAAATGCGAAAGTAACTCTGTCTGTCTGTCTGTCTGTCTGTCTGTCTGTCTGTCTGTCTGTCTGTCTGTCTGTCCGTCTTTACCGCCTAAACCAACCAACAGATTTTGATGAAATTTGATACATAGATAGAATAGATCCCGAGAAAGGACATAGGCTACTTTTTGTTCCGAAAAAAGGGTTGAAAGGGTTAAAATAAGGGATGAAAGTTTATATGGAAAACTTCGTCATTGTTGAAGAACTATGAAACTTTACGTCTAGATATTTAACACGAAACCATAAAATGTATGTTTTAGCAGTTTTGTAGTTTCGAATTGTACCTACGGGGGTGGAATTGGGGTTTTCTTTTTTATTATTTATGATTATTTATTCTTGGGTCAAATTTAGTAATTCAAATTTCACCCTCTTCCTGTCAACCGATTAATCTGAAATTTTGTATACACTTTGGATTTTGGTGACAATACAATTATGTTTATTCATTATCATTATAATCCATACTAATATTATAAATGCGAAAGTAACTCTGTCTGTCTGTCTGTCTGTCTGTCCGTCTTTACCGCCTAAACCAACCAACAGATTTTGATGAAATTTGATACATAGATAGAATAGATCCCGAGAAAGGACATAGGCTACTTTTTGTTCCGAAAAAAGGGTTGAAAGGGTTAAAATAAGGGATGAAAGTTTATATGGAAAACTTCGTCATTGTTGAAGAACTATGAAACTTTACGTCTAGATATTTAACACGAAACCATAAAATGTATGTTTTAGCAGTTTTGTAGTTTCGAATTGTACCTACGGGGGTGGAATTGGGGTTTTCTTTTTTATTATTTATGATTATTTATTCTTGGGTCAAATTTAGTAATTCAAATTTCACCCTCTTCCTGTCAACCGATTAATCTGAAATTTTGTATACACTTTGGATTTTGGTGACAATACAATTATGTTTATTCATTATCATTATAAATTCAAGATGGCTGCCGCTACAAAATGGCGGATAATTTATGTTTTATTAATCCCATCAATATGGGTATCAAATGAAAGGGCTCAACAAGCAGAATACAATATACTATAAAAATATAAATCCAAGATGGCGGCCGCTACAAAATGGCGGATAACGTAGGTTTTATCAATCCCATCAACATGGGTATCAAATGAAAGGGCTCAACAAGCAGAATACAATATACTATAAAAAGTTGAAATCCAAGATGGCGGCCGCTACACAATGGCGGATAACGTAGGTTTTATCAATCCCATCAATATGGGTATCAAATGAAAGTGCTCAACCAGTAGAATGCAATGTATTATATAAAATTAAAATCCAAGATGGCGGCCTCTACACAATGGCGGATAACTTAGGTTTTATGAACCCCATCAACATGGGTATCAAATAAAAGGGCTTGACAAGAAGAATACAGTGCACTATACAACCTCAATACTTAAGTTGGGCGCAGCCACTAAATGGCGTATCAGACTATCAGACAGAATTTTTGATAGTCGACGAGATTTTCATGGTGTCTTATCAAATGTTATGCATGATGGACGCTCGATTAAGGCAAATTAAGAACTGCGAAAATGAGTTTTTTGGAGGAGTAAACGTATTACTTTTCGGTAATCTTTTACAACTGCCTCCTATAAAATGATCAGGAACACCTGTTTTCAATTCTAATATGAAATTATATATATGAAAGTAACTCTCTCTGTCCGTTACCGTCTAACGCTTAAGCCACTTAAAGAGTTTGTTACAATTTGGTGCACAGATAGACTAGACTTAGGAAAAGACAACGGCGACTTTTTATCACAGAAAAAGAGTTGAAAAGAGTGGGAATGAGGAGTAAAAGTGTGCATGGAAGGATCTTTGCACTCTTTGTATGCTATTTTTAACCGACTTCTAAAAAGGAGGAGGTTATCAATCCAGTTGTATTTCCAATTGTGAATCAATTTAGATGGTTATTTTTTTGGTTGGTAGATTATAGTTCAGAGGTGGTCATATAAATTTTATCGAAATCAGTGCGGCGGTTTTTGAAATATGAACAACAAACTAAAATTTGCGTTCATGTAATCAGACGATATATCTACTAATATCTACTAATAGACTAATAAAATTTGGTGGACCGTCCCAATATGATTTTAAATTAAAGTCTGTTTTTGATAAATTTTTTGAGAACACAGTTTTTTTGTAATTTGTCGTGTAAATTGTACATTTATTAATAAATATAAAACTTTGACTTAGACCGATTTTGATTAGGAAACGTGAATTTGTATGGTAGTAGACATACGAGTAGGTACTGTCTCAATTACTTTAATAAATATGTGGCGCGGACGAAGTCGCGGGTAAAAGCTAGTTATTAAATAAATGTAACATTTTTGTTACTTTGCAACAATTATTGAAGTTAACTTTTGTTCCAAAGTTTTCGCGATCTATCCTGGCAAATTATGATCTACCTACTAATCTTCTCTATATATAAAAATGTTATGTTGGTTTGTGTAGGTACCCTACAAAAACTCAAAAAGTTCCACACCAATCGAGTTGAAATGTTATAATGACATATAATCTGCATCAAGGAATGTATTTATAATATAATTTTTGCATCACAATGTGCCACAGCAAAGCGTGGGAGGGTACAGCTAGTAAGTCATAATTCAATCAAGATTTCAATGAATCTGCCTTTGGGGAGAAAAATTGTGAAAAAATGTGAAAATGTGAGATTGCGGGATGGAAGAAGGGGCTGTGGACCCTTCTATTACACTACACTATTTACACTATTTACACTATTTCATCTGAGAGAAAGCAAAACGCTTATAGGTACGTAATTATGGGAATTTATGTTTTTATCAATCACATGATGCGTCTTTACATTATTTATTAGAATCAGTTGGTATATGCAATGGTAAAAAAATTACGTTTATTGTGACCAATTTTCTTATTAAGTTACTTATCTTAGATCTTAGCCGAGGCTTACTCGTATCTGTTGAGTTGATACACTGCTGTACACAGTACGCGGTAACTACCATGCACAGTTGCAGCGCAACGACCCACCTGAATATGCGAACCTCCACCGAATCGCATAAACGCACTCCCTTCCCCGCTCCACGTTTTGCAAGTATGTGAGGGCGTGCCGTGGGATTGGAACTGGTTGTAGACCACTTTCTGTTACATTATTATGATTCGGAACAATATACATTATACATTGATCTGGTTATCGTTTCTTAGAAGAATTAACTATTTTGAGAGAGCAATGCTTCGTTATCCCGAGGCTATTTTTACGTTGGTGTAATTAATGCTTAATATTCTGCATTCTGCGGTATTTATACAAAGCTGATGAATTTCGTTGTGTACAAAAGTCTTAACCTCCGACCAAAAAAAGTGTAATAAGTTTGACGTCGATGTCTTTGTCTGTGGCACCGTAGAGCTCAAACGGATGGACGAATCGATGCGGTTTTTTTATTTGATTAGTAGTGGCCGTGCTTTGGTTCTTAGCTATGTTTGCTTAATCATCTTGAATCGATTCAAGATGGCCGCCTCCACAAAATGGTATTGATGGTATTAATAATGACAAAATATTTCTTCAGAACGCCCCTCAATATAGGTATCAAATAAAAGGGCTTGGCTAGTAGAATAGGAAACATTATGGCGAATTTCATCCAGGATGGCTGTCACCACAAAATTGTGAATTACATTTTATTATTCATTACTCTCTCAATATGGGTATCAAATGAAAGGGCTTGACTAGTAGAGTGTTTTACAAATTATAAATCTGAGGTAGACGGGGGTAAATCAAAAATTTTAATTTTGCGCTTGTTAGAAGCTGCATAGATGAAATGTTCATTTTGCTGATACATTGCTGACCTTTTTTGCAGCCATGATTGATTGAAAATACTGTCGTACTAGCGGCCCGTTCTGGCTTCGCCCGAATATTGTCAGATAAAGAAATATTTAATTTTTAATATTTATGTATTAGTTGGAAAATATCAACAATCAATAAATTAAAACAAACTCTCTATAAATCAAACACGCCGTCGAGATCGCTGCCGCGCGGCAGGGTTCCCAGAACGCTGGCAGCGTTGCCCCGTTGGATGGCTAAACTTAGTTTTTGGGCGAAGTAAGTGCCAGCTCTGGGATCCCCTGAGGCGAGAACCAACCGCTTCGATAGTTGTTTGGAGAACTTTTTCATGTCGGACGACCACGGGCCCATAGTCTCCACAGCCAACGCAAAAAAATCATAATGTGCGCTGAGCTGGGAGTATTTCCGTTGTTTAAGGAGCTGTGCCTGTTCGGCCGCAGCTCCAACGGTTTGAGCTGAACTACCGACATGAGACGGAGCCAGGGTGTCCACACACGTGGCGTCCCAGACTAATGCTCTACCGAGACACCACGGTACTAACGTGGCACCATCTGGCCGCTTTCCATCTGTCGACATTCCGGTTGGTTCTAGCGTTGCTGGTATTGACGCTGTGCAGAGTGCTCGTTTGACTAAATCGTTGATTGCCCAGTGCCTGAAAGGTCGACCGGCACTCTTCACACAGGAGAGCCCGTGACGTCCCAAATGGTCAACAGCTTTACCGCACTGGCAGCAATGAGGCTCGCATAACTTAACACCCAGACGAAGACCTGACGCTATACGTAGACAACTCGGGTCGAGGACAGTACCCAAATTTTTTGAAGGTAAGGCGTGAAGCCAGTATCCTGATTCAGGTTCTGCAACAGCAAGGAGACGAGCTCGTTCCGAAATATCTGGCGCGTGCTCTAATAATGCCTCATAGGTAATTTTCGTGAGCGGAAGGTCCCAGTTACACTGCACATTGGTTTCTGTGGGTGAACTAACACCAGGGCACAACGCACACCAGGCCGCCAAAGCCTCAGTCTGGCAAGCAACTCGAACATCAGCCATTGAATTGTGTAGTATCATGCCGATGAGAGATTGCGAGCCGTGACTGGAGGCCAAGAAAGCTGGAAGTGCGATGCTCGAACTGCGGCGGATGCCCAGCCCACCGAAAGCAATGGGAAGTGTAGCTTGTGCCCACGAATCATCATCAAACTGTAAATTTAAAATCTTTGTCATTGTGTCTTTCATAATCGAATCTATTAGGTCTGTTATTGATAAAAAATACCACAACGGAGAGCAACGCATCAAAACATGAATTTTGGCGCAAAAGGCAGAGCCGAAGTATGTAAATTGCCATGTGTGGTTTAATTTGGAAAAGACGATGTGAGAATTTTGAAAACTCCTCAATTTTTTGATTCATTAAGGGTGGCAGTGCTTCCATAAAAATAGGAGCCCCTAAAAGTGTTAAAGAATCTTTTGACTTGTTACAAATATTAGGGCACAATGAATTAAAATTCTGATAAATTAAAGATTGAATGTTTTTTAGTATATGTTCCGGAATAAAAATTTCACATTTATTAAAATTTAGGGATAGACCGATAGAATCGAAGCGCTCAATGATGTTTTAAGGTCATCGAACACTTCTGAGGCATTACCACCCAAAGAACCATCATCAAGGTACCACACGTTAAATTTTGAATTTATTTCGGAAATTATAGGGTGGATACCTAAACCGAATATAGCCGGACCGAGCGGGTCACCTTGCTGGCATCCGATAGTAGAATTTATTTCTTTGTCTCCAAACATTAATTTTGTAGGGGATCCATAGCTTTGCCACAAATATTAATATATTTCTGGTGTATTACGTTTAACTTCTGCTAAAAGGATTCCTCTATCTAGACTGTTGAAAGCATTTTTCACGTCAATTTTAATGAACACTTCATAGTTGGTTGAGCTTAAAAAAGTACGCGCAGCATGAACTGCCGCCTCACATCCAGACCTTACTCCAAAACCGAGCTGATGGGGTAGAAATTTTGAAGTGAGTTGTTCCTGAATAGCTCGGCAGCATAATTTTGAAGTAAGGCGTCTTAAAGTACAGCCGACAGCAATAGGTCGTATGCCGCCATCCTTCTTGTTCAAGGCTATTAAATTAGCCCCATACAAAATTGGCACTATTTCTACAGGGACTTGTCCATCTAGCATCAAATTAACTAATTTAGATAGTGCATTCAAAAGACTTTTGCCAGACTCACCTACAAGAGGATCAATTAAGTCTTTTAAATGTTGAGCTGTCAAGCCATCTAATCCGCCAGCAGAGCCGTTTGGGAACGAACTTATCGCTTTTTGGATGGCTTGCTCGTCGACGAGTAGCGCCGGTTCTGTAGAGGGAATAAAAATATATAAAAAATAATTTAATATAGGTAATTATTATAACCGCTACTCACTCATCTATATGAAGTCGGTGCCAGCCAAATCTAACAGGTAGTAGATAGATACTACTTACCTATGCCTACTTACTTACTACCTCGTACATAGTATATCTACTAACTTTTTAACTAGTTTATTGTAATTTTCTATGAATTTATTTAAAAATAATATGTATAGATACATATTTTAAAATAATGTTGAGTACTGCTTGAAATGCCTCAGCCAAATACAGCAGAGGGGAGTAGCGACGTCGTTTAGCTCTCTCTCTGTGGTTCATTACCTCTAAGGTTGGATATAAAAAATTATTACCTGTTGCTTCAAGTACCTTTGAGATATTTGATGTCATTTGACAGTTTTCTATCGCGTTCAATCAAGTTTCGTCCCTAGACGCGAGTTCTGCCTTACACATCTGAAAATTACGTTTGATCGGAAAATAAATGTATTGAGTAAACAGGAAGGGTCGCGTTTGTAGCTACATTTGTTTTCATTGCGAGTTATTGAACAGACCCACCCGGTCCCTTCGCTAAGCGTTCTCTATGGAGCTTTTATTTGAATATGAAAGACTCAATCGACCCCTTCAGGGGACTTTGAACCACCGTTTCAAGTCCATAACATTTGAAAACTTTCATATTCTTGAGAGTTCAGTAAAAGGTTTCGCATTCACGAGTGACGATGAAAACTACAACTGTATTTTATAAACTTGCCGATGCGTAAATTACTCCACTTCGATTCGTTAAAGTCGCATTGGTTCAGAGACCGCTGTCTCGTAGGCACATTTCAACGTTTCTTGAACGGAAAATTTTATTCGGTAAAATTATGAAGACGCAGACAATGATTTGAACTCACGTCCTAAGCAAATTGACTCTGACACAACGAACATTTCCTGATTTATGTTATCCCCGTGCGCTATATTGTTCTTGTTCAGTATATTTTTTATGATCTGGGATGGCTTCTATTTCCTACCGAACTTTAAGATAGCGCAAGAGGCGCAGGGCCCTACTAACTTAGACTAACTCTCAATCCTAAATCCAAGATTGTCGGGGGTTACTCAAAAAATTTTATTGTGTTCGTGTTAGTGTCCGACCGAAACTGATTTTCCGGCCGAAACCGAAACCGAAACCGAATGTTCGGCCGTGGCTTCAGTTTCGGCCGAAACCGAAACCGAAACTGAAACTCACATGGTCAAGTATATAATTTATTAAAATACTGAAATTTGGTGCATTTTACCTATTATTTTGCCTTAATTAGGGCATGAAATGGAAACACAATATATATCATAATAGGATAAATAAGAAATCAGTAAGAAGTCTTGTAAGTCCTTACAAGTTCTGATAGATGGCTCTAGTTTTCACTATTTTATAATAGCAATATTATAATCTCGTACTTATTTGTGTGAGGTTAATTAATAGTGTCCTCGTACCTCGTACGAAAGACTACAAATCTCGTATTTGTACGAGAAACCTCGTACGGTTGGCATCGCTGGTTGCTACAGAACTATCCGAACGGCGCACGATAATTCCCGAAAAGGTCCGTCAAAGCGTTGCCGCGGAAATCAAAGTTAGGCGATCGTGAACGTGCTTGAACTTGTTAAGTTTCGGTTTCGGCAAAAGTTTCGGCCGATTTTGGCCGAAACCGAAACTGTGGCCGAAACTTGATTTTTGGCCGAAACTCGGCCGAAACCGAAACCGAACTTTCGGTCGGACACTAGTTCGTGTGTAGTATCAAAATTATGTATTAACTTTAGGATTAAAAAAAAGTGTGAGCGCGGCAACGCTATAGACTGCATTAGCCTGGAACTCCACGTGAAATGCTGTACTTGTACTTTGCGAACATTAACACGTCGAGTTGGAATGACGTCGTAACACCCTTCTCACGAAATCTACGCTCAGCATCGCTAATTTAATTTGGCAATATTCAAGCTTCTCATTTCTCTGCATAAACAGCATAGATACGACTTTGTAAGCTCTCCCCCGTATTAATGTTGACGGTTTCATAATATTGATTTCTTTCCTACCTACGCATTGGATAAGATTAATTCTTGGTAGAAGGGAAGTAGTTGAAGTTTATTTGCTTAGCGAGACGCTAAGGCTTTTTTCTTTGAAATTGTAGGCGCTTCCATAAAGATTGTGTGTTCGGAGACGGTTATTTAGCTATGGTAAACAGACTGACGAAAACAAGCTTTTCGCGATTGAAACCCTACCTTAATCTTATTAGTAAGGTGCTAAAGTTCCATAATTTTCGTTTGCATACTAGTAGTTTGTAGTGGTAGGACTCTTGGCAGAGTCCGCCTGGGGAAGTACCACACCTTTGCCAGTTATTCTACCGCCAAGCAGTAATGTGCAAACATTACTGTTTTCCGGTTTGAAGGGCAATGTTTCCAGAGAAATTACAAGGCTTAGAGATAAGATCTTAGATCTCTGGGTGACGAGCGCAGTGCAGTGCTAGGTAATGATTTGGACTCTTCATGTTCCAATAGCTGCGTGTCACTGTGCTGTTATGTGTCAGGCATGTTGCTTACCATCAGGCACATGTCCTGATCGTCTCGTCACTCTTTATTTAAAAAAAAAGTATTATGTTCACAACGCTGAGCTGTTTGTAGCGTACAAGTAGAATTAAACAAAGACGATATGTAACACGATATTTAATTGTGAAAGATTTTAAAATTATATCAAAACCAGGTAATGTTAATGGCTACCCATTATTATTAAAATGCAGCCTACATTTTTGGGAGCGTGATTGGATGAGTTAGACTTGCTTCTAATGGTAATAGCGACACACCAGCCCTTAATATAGTGCCACGCAGCTACTTAAACATGAAGGGCTAGCACTATACTAGCCCAGGCTCGTCACCTAGAGTTAAACAATAATTTATCTCTTGGCCCTACAATTCCTAAAGAAACATTGCCCTTTGAAATGGAACATTGCTATGTTTGAAAATTACTGCTTGGCGATGGCGGTGCGTTAACTGGCAAAGGCGGACTTCCCTAGAAAAGCTTCTACCTCTGCAAAATGCAGTTATGATATATGTATAATGAATATCTCAATGTCAATATGTTTTTATGATGTGGGTAAAACCAAGATAAAAAGGTCATATGTTGTTCCCACATTTTTAAATTTGATAAGGCATTTTCTGTCGTGGTAGGTACGAGTATAATCAATGCACACCCACACCAAGCCAATGAAAAATGTAGTTACACATTTATTTCGTATAGAAATACATTAGGAATTTTGGTTTCCTATTTCCTCATTTAGTTACGGCTGGTCTAGTTGGGAGAACGGCGCCTGCCGATCCGGAGATCCCGGGTTCTAACCCCACACGCACCACTGTCTTTTCGAAGTCATGTGCGTAATGCCGCTAACTTACAACGGTGAACATCGTGAGGAAACCGAACCTAGAATCTTTCGAAGTCCACCACCAACCCGCATTGGGCCAGCGTGGTGGATTATGGCCTTAACGCTCTTCTTGCGAGAGAAGGCTCCGATTCCCAGCAGTGGGAACATTTAGTGGGCTGTTGATGATTTACTCATTTATTTCTATAATCTAACTGTAAAACACCATAAAATGTTTGGCTTCCTATTTTATTATTTAGAAGCATTAAAATAACGGTTAAGGGCGTGTGGGCCGTAATTTTGAATTTTTAAAACAACTTTAAGACCTTTAAAATAGTGTATTAAACTCTGAAAAAAATATATGTATTAGTTAAGGATCTAATCTAGTGCAATTCGCAGTCAATAACACGATTTAATGAATTTTACTTGATAGAAAAAATCCCAAAGTTACCCCTTTTCAAAAGATTTTCAAGTTTATGACTAAACTAATGAGTTTTTTACTAAATTTTTGTACTCAACGAAAGCCACTAAAAGTTATAGATGCATTCGCAGAGTTTGACTTGATAAAAAGTATCAGTTATTCACTATGTTTTAATATCTACCATATATATAGCGCGCCGTTCGGCAGGCCTGATCAGTCGCGTTTCGGCGCTCACGGACGACGGGCCTGTGCTTGATTTTGCAATTTTGACAACCAATAAATTTTAAATATTACGATCATAGTGCCACAGTATAACAATCTCAGTAGGTATTACTAGTGAAGCACGCTATGATCTTGATTTGTGATACCGTTTTCATTGAATTGCAAATAGACGCTGATACTAATTAGTACGCTGTTTACTTTATGTTGTAGACCAATAGGGGGGAGTCTCAAAAAACTGACGTCGATACCACATCAGTAAAAATTCAATCCGGATGCAATGGAAAATAGATAAGTATCGGTAAAATATTCGTCCGTCAAATCAGAGGATTTGATTTTGATTTGGATAAGGAAATAATGAAAGGGAATGAAAGAAATCCCTGCGTAAATCCCTAATTGGAATGATGAAACTTGCATTTATATGCCCGTTAGGTAAATTCTTTGGTAGTAAGGTACTTAGTACTTGGAAGAAAAGTCCTCATATATACATTTTATCACTTTGAAGAGAGTCTCGCACAAACTATTCAGTTTAGAAAAAAAATGTTAGAAACTTCAATACAATTTTGAACACCTATCCATAGATAGATACACGTATGGTTTTGATAGTTTTTTTTTTTTGAGTTGCAGTTCCAAGTTTGTGACACCACCAAAATTATTTGTTTTTTTTTTTTTGTATAGAAATGTTAATATGGTTCATAAAATACATGTACTTACCAAGTTTTAATAGTATAAGCTCTTATAGTTTCGGAGAAAAGTGGGTGTGACATACGGATGGACAGAGATAACGTATATAGGGTCCCATATTTTGAAATTTGGCTACGAAGCCAAAAATAAGATGTTAATTCTGTTCTCAGTAGCATAAACATTTCCTTTTTACCCAAATAGGAAGAAGGGTCATGTTTTTCGCGCGTATCTTTTATGTTTGTAAAACTTTTATTTCCACGTATCTTCCAAACGGCTGGATGGATTTTGGTAACTAAGATATTGTAAGACTAGTCTCATTCGCCAAAGTGTCCTTAGATAGTAGGTAATATTTTTTAAGTGTAGTTTTTTTGTAGTCCGGGTTTTTAAATTAAAGTTATTCTATCATATTGTTCGTTGCTCGAAAAAACAGCACCATTCATTATCATGATTGAAGAGTTGAACGAAGAGTTTTGTCTCTATTTTTGTAATAAGAACAACTAAGCTGTGAAATGCATTGCCAGAGTGGGTTTTTGTCGATGGTTCGAACCTTGGGGTTAAGAGGTACACCATGTTTCTATTAGAGAAGCAAGTTCCATCGTAGACCGCATCATTTTCATCCACTATCATCGATATCATCGCAACCGTATCATTAAATGAGCTATACATAGTAAACGGTAAGTTTTACAAAAAGTATACTAACAACAAAAGATGCAAAAAATAATATTTTCTACAATTGTTGTCATAATATATTATAGTTTCCAAAATATCGGCTAAAACAGTTTTTTTTCCATTGGCGTTTGAAGCTCTACCTGGATCTGTGAGCATTTTGTAATTTTATGCTCAGTAAGTGATCTTTACCTCATACAAAAAAATTGGATTAGAAATTTAGTGCAAAGTTGAACAAAAAACCGTCTATTTTACTGACCTTTCACTACGTTTCAGCACATTTTATTAAATTTTTGACGAACTTGAGATTTTAGGAAACATTTTAAAAAGATGCATGAAATTGGAAAAACCGGTCTCAACTTATAGTGTGACCAAAAAAGAAAAGGTTCAGTTATGTATACTCGTACCTACGAGTATAGATAAATTTTATATTTCTTCATTTATATTATATAGCAACAAAACTTTACCACTAGTATAAACATATCTTGAAAAAAATTGAGTTTAAATTACATAGTCCAATATTTTAATGTTATTTCTGCACTGTGGCATCGATTCGGCGCATCAGAACGGTCGCGAGTACAAGACAGCATTAAATGCCTACTTTGACAGAATTACCTGGCCTTAATAGTTCAAATTCAATTTGAACATTCATTTGTCTTTTGTACAAATTTGGAAAACGCGAAAATCAGCAAATCAAAATAAATACCTTGGTCGTACATTTAGTACGATTGCTGCAGATTTTTTTATTAATTTATAAGGTCCCGCAGTAAAAGTGTTTCATAATTTATTATGAATCGAATACCTATTTCGCTTACCTACTACCCTGTATTATACATATAGAGTAGATTCGAAAATCTATATTTCAACACACAACTAAAAGTGAAAACAATCTCGATGTAAGTAGAACTTCTAACATTTTAAGGAGTAATGAGAGCGTTTTAAGGCCGATCAAAACTAAGTACAAAAAACCTTGCCAAGTCATGTTCACTGTTCGGTTTGCCTTGAGCCGAAATTATATTACGCATTAATGGTTATATCCACGTTACGATTATGTGCACATTAGAGTTTGCCGCGTGGATTAAACGATGTTAATACAGGGTCTGTATTCCACAAATGCCAAACTCACATTACTGAACATTCTTTAGTATAATCTTGACCCCAGAACTCGTTAAACCTCCCTACCTTAGAAGTCTATGACACACGATTCAAGCAGTATCTGTGGGAAGGTTAGGGACACGTGCTTTGGTGATTATCTGATTATTATATTCCAAATACTTAGTTATGCCCCAAAGCTTAGCAGGTTTCGATATTACTTACTTTCGCCCAGTACAATTCACGCAAATAAATAATTTCTTACGTATCCTACGGATGTTACTAACGGGATAAATAGTTTTTGTCAATCCATGTAAGTTACTACTATGTCAACTTTTATTTGGCTGAAAACTAAAATTTCAGCCAAATCCGTTATACCGGTACGTAGATACTCTGGAACAAACATACTCACTTACAAACATAATCTTTCGCCTAAATAAACTTACATCTCTCCTACGGTGTTACCCGCTGCATAACTATTGATAATTTATTTTCTCCGAATAAGATACACGTAAATCACCTTACTAAGTATCCTAAGGGAACCATTAATTTTAATGGGATGAATGGTATGTCATAGCAAATACAAATAATACACCACAAACTCTACAAAATCACAAACCTATTAATGTTACTAACGTGTAAATGTTAGGATGTTATTTGCGTTAAAAATAATTTTACCTCCTGGTGAGTCGTAACATGTTCTGGGGTCCAGTGAAGTTTAAGTGATTTAGCGTTTGAAGTTTGACTATTGCGGAATACGGGCCCAGTATATATGTATTTGTGCACTTGTAGCTCGCAGGCATTAGTGGGATGTGGTGGTGATTTCCGTTATCTGACGACCGCCTACCGGCTGGTCTGGGAGCTTTCCCGTATCAACTGACAATGGGAGACAGCAATATTTTTTTTAAAACGATGGGTGACAATAATCATACCTTCCTTCTGATGGTAGACGGTAGCTGTCTCTTATCTGCAACATTAGGAATGCTGACGGCGTTTTGATAGCCCGGAAATATGCTTAAAGTTAACCTTTTTAAACTTTTCCTTGTTGAAGTATGTTGGAAAAACCTTCGGAGGAAGGGAATTCCACAACTTGCGAGTCCAGGAGTCTAAATAAATAATCTAGAGGAATGGACAGTTGCATATTTTGAGTTTGGCAGGTTTTAGAGATGAGCTTATGGTCAAGTAAATCAAGTTAAATGATAATACTGCAAGTCTTCAAAACACAATATAATCAGCGAAGCAATTTGCTTGTGCTTAACTCGAAAAAGCGACTCCAGTGAGTGGTTGATGCTCCGGAACGAAACTGGTAGACTCCACTTTCTTTATTCGCACAGCCAAACAATGAAATATACCACTTGAGCGGGCCTTTGTCAGTGGATATCTGGGTGTCTCCCGATTGAAAGTGAATCAGTTTCTTCTAAGTATGCACGCTCCATCTTAGACTGTATTGCCGTCTTGCATTACAGGCGAGAAGGCAATACAGTCAAGGGTATAAAATTAAAACAAGACTTTTTTTTTGTCCCACAGTGCTATGGCTAAATCTCTTTGTTCATGTTGTTTGATACTTGTGGCCACGGATCGTGCTTGTGACAATGTTAGAATTCTTTCAATAACGCTTTCGTCAAAACGACGAAGGCAATCACGATTTATGAAAGAATGATTACCTACTACTAAATATTTTAATGGCGTTACATGTTTTAGTTAGCGTGTAATTAATATTCGCAAATTTGTTACAACCAAATTATTGAACAATCTTGTCTTATAACAGTATTCTATTTCACTAAATTAATTTTAGCTAAGGACGTAAAACTAATGTAAATTATACACTGTTTAACATAGTTACCAAATGGCTAACGTCACTGGATCTAATTCCGTTTTTTAAATATGCATATTCTCACGAAATGTCCACATCAGTTCTATTTGCATGCCAACAAAGAATTTATAGAAAAATTGGTCGTCAGCTCTCCGCACGTAATCCGGTGGAGGCCGCTGCAGTCAGGAGCTTCGTTAAAATGCAGCGTACCGGATGCGAAACGCCAATGTGCACTAACACGACACACGGACTGAAAAAAATAATCCGCCATTCAGCACTTTTTAATTTAAAAACCCGAGCTTTTCGTTTGCATTGTACTTTTCCATGCGTCATTATGAATTCCCTGGCTGCCGGTTTCGACGTTCGTGCATAGCCTTACCGCGCCGCGACATGTTTTGATGTATCGTCATCGCAATCTTAATGGAGCCTTCGGGCCATTCTAAAAACAAAACCTAATGGCTTCCTGACCACATTTACTACAGACGCCGTTTAATTACTTTAGAAAATTAAGTTCGCGGAGATAAGAATTTCAGAGAGAATATTAAGTTAGTCCATAGGTCATGTCGTCCGCAGATGGTGAAACTCAGCCTTCATCGCTGGCTAACGCTCGTAATTACTTATACTCGTCGGCGGAAAAGAACGAAAAACAAAGACTCGGAATAATGTATATTGGAGATATAAATCCTGCACGAACTCCGTTGATAAATCTCGGAGTAACAGTGACCGTATAGAAGAATTTCACGTCAGCGTCGCACTATTTATTTCGCCAGGCGACGGCAGTGTTCGCTTCCTATTTTTCTTCATCCCCGTCTCTCGGAAACTTTGGATTGATCATGAATAATTTAAATCCGATATTAAAATGCGGAATATTACAACGTTGGCCGTATCGGATGATACAGTATTGATTTTGGTATTCTTTTGAAAGCAGGAACGCGATACGTAGAATTAATATTCGTTCACTAATCCTGATTATAAATCTTGGTAAATCGTCTAGTTGTATGCGAGGCACGCACGGATTGCGTCTATTTACAAGTGTTATGTGCTGTCGCCGTAAAAATAAAAACATTGATCAACTATACAACCCGAATAGCTGCGATTAAGAGTGTAGCCCGTGATTTTTTGTTTTACCATTTTAGTTAGTTTTCTTTTCTGTTAGATGTAAACTCGGATCATGATAGTGACACATTAGATATGTATCAGTATAGTCTAAGATCTCGCTAAGGTTATTGGATGAAAAGTATTTTATATGTAATTTAATATGTCAACAAATATATTGCAAATGGGTTGCCTAAAAAAATTCAGTCCAGAATATGATTGATTAACATTAAAAATTTTTTTTTTAAATGTTTTAGTAGAATTGATTAAATTTTAGTAAAAACTGTATTACATAACTTATTATTTTGGCTTTATTACTCAATGCTTACAAAATCTAAAAACATATATATCCTACTAGTATTTTCATGCTCAACTGGAAATAATGTGTAACGCTTTTCCCCCGGCCCTACAGTAAATGTAAGCAATGGAATGCACAATTTTAAGTGAATGCTAAACGATAAGTTGATAACCTGTCACTTACAAGCCCACAGTCTGTAGATTTGATAATATTCTAAACATTGTTTAATGGGGAACTATTTTTTATGTCGTCTTCGTTTATTCTGCTTCTTGATCTATAAATGAAATACGTACGTTATAAAAAGTAGCATATACCGATCACAGCTTAAGATGCACTATAATCTATCCAATAGATACCTTTTACGGAAGCGTGCTACAACTAGCATTCTTGTTTTCTCGGTCATAATATATTATATTAACAACCAACAAGCAAGCCTATATTATATTAAAAACGAACCGTTTTGACGTGAAAAGTGAATACACTTACAAGAACGACAGAATTACTTTCCCTCTTGTAATATTAGCTAAGATTATGGTAATACTCAACTGAGTTGTGGTCACCGAACGAAAATGGGAACAAACGACCGTCTCTTTAGTAATGGTGCGGAACAATCGAGCTTCACTCAATAAATCTTAAGATTTATGGGAACAATTTTGTTTATCTAGGCAACAGTCGAGTTTGTAACATGCTGCAGATCGGCAGTTATAAAAATTGTGTTAGAAGGGCACCACCCTTAGTTCTTTTCAGCTTTCTTTGCTTTACGGCAGCTTACCGAACGAGTCGCTAGATCTATACTGTAGATACTATGATTATTTTACATATTATTATCTCTTGTCGCCAGAGATTTCAAACTAACTCGACAGCGACACCGGTTGCAAAACACACTGGTTCTTTTGTTACGACATTATAGTTTCGAGAAGACGCCATTGTCTCGTACTCAGTATGGCATCGCATACGGCTTTATCTTCTCTTGATTGATATACAACAAATTACACTAATATCAATTATAGCAAGATATAATAAATACGTAAAATGTAAAAAAAAACAATGAAAAATGTAGTAATTGAACAAACGCAATGTAACATCGCAATGCAATGCCAGACAATGATTTGATCTTTACACGATAATGCCGGTAAACTTGGTGTGATGCTTATTGGAGTTAAACTTTTGTCTGTAAAAAAATCGAAAACGAAGTTGGGTAACTTTCTTAGGAAAGCGTATCAGGATTAATATTGTTTTATATTTTTTTGTAATACCTATGCATGAATTATACATACTATACAATACATACGTTCGCGATGTTACGTTACATAAATAAATATTATTTGCGCTTGGAATTACAACGATTGTGGCGGACGACATTGAATTTGTCTCGTCGTAATAACTACAACTACTAAGACCATAGATCTCTGTATACTTGCTCATGTAGCTGTAAATGAGATAATGAAATCTTTGCTACACTTATCTTGTTTAACAAATACGGACGTTTTACTGTATAAATATTACGAACACTACGGCCTATGGGACAGCAAGATAGCTAAAATATTCGACAGCGTTACAACTTACTGACTTTGTAGAATCGAGAAACTTTTTTGGAAAAATGATATCAATCATCGTACATAATTTCAGTGCGTACGTGTTTGAATTGAATTTGAAGTGCGTACCATTTAGCGAAGATCAGTTTGAATAGATTACCTATATACCATACAAATAAACAAGCTGTCTTTTTCGCGTTATCGGTTTTGGTGCCATAGCTTTAGCATTAATAACAGCGTATACAGCACGCCCATCATTTAGTATCTCCTTCTTTCTTTTGTCCTTAAATTACCTACTATGAAAAACAAATCAGTTTGGCGTAAAATGTGAGTGGTTCTTATAACCAACTTTTCCGACCTTTATCTTATTTCCTATCCAGCTGGATCGAAGTTGCGACAAATGATTTTGATCGCCGCCAAACCAAGCTTGAATATCCTTCTTGCTTTATACACAAATTTTGTATTGTCACAGGTCACGTGGGCGGGTGTGGCATCACCGACGAGGTGGTGCAGTGGATGGAGAGGATCCAGAACTCGGGAGTGGACGAAGAGCCGGCGAGCTCCGCTGCGCCCGCGCAGCCCACTCCAGCGCACAGTTACCATGCGCCGCCGTCGCCGCCGCCGCATCCTAATAGCTTGAGGGACGACCCACCCAGGTAACATCATCATTATCAACGTCGTAAAATATCATCAACTATTATTCTGTAGTGGTAGAACTCTTTGTAGAGTCCGCATGAGGAAGTACCTTTTTGCCAGTTTCTCTACGTCCAAGGAGTAATGTGCTAATATTACAGTGTCCTGGTTCAATGTTTCACAAGAAAGTTTTTTTATAGGGCGCAAGGTGACGAGCACAGTGCAGTGTTAGGTTGCGTTTTGGACTCTTTAAAGTTCAAATCAAGCTGCGTCGCCCTGTGCTATTATGGGTCCAGTCGCGTTTGTTGCTACCATCAGGCGCATGTCTTTTTTTCCTTGCTATACAAAAAGGTCCCAAAAACCTCGGGTATCCCTAGTCTAGCATTAATTTGTTGCAGAGGATCAAACTATTATAAAAATGCTGGCCAATTGCAGGTTGAGGGATTACCACTTTAAATACTTTTTAAGACTTTAAGCTCGTCTTCTTCGCGATTTTTCGTCACTGTACGAACTGTGCGTAGAACTGTACGCACATCAACCTGAAATTTAGAACTCAAATAGATCATAATTTCGATTGGCTCTTAGCTACACTTTTATACCGCTAAAATGCGGAGTTGGAGAGTACAACGCACAAAACTTATCTTTATATCAATATTTGAAAAAATAATCAAACATTACACCCGAGATCAAGTCTTACGTTATCGAATAAATGTAAAGAGAGACGATCTTCTTAGCATTCCATGGATTCACCGTGCGGGTGCCGGGTCCATCGTGTGGCAGAGAGAGAAAAACTCGAGTAGTTCCCGAGACTTGTGACTCGGGCGTAGGTTTAAGGGGCCCCTTTCTGACGTACATCAACACTCACCTTCACCACTCGTTTTTTCTCCCCTGCCCAGCCAAATCTGATATGAGCCTAATAGTGCAGCTTTAGATACTCGTTCTAGTATAGAACTTACTGCACTTCTGGACAAGCCAAGGTCTTTCAGTAGGTTATAGAGAGATTTTGCTGGTATACCTCTCGCTCCCACTTCTACAGCGTATAAACTAACTACATAGCCGTTTTTGTTAATTCGTTTAGGAGGTCGTAATACTTATTTTGTTTCATCGCGTGGTCTTTAGGTATATTAGTTTCCCACGGTACGGTAAGTTCTACAAGGACTATGCGTTTCGTAGCTCTAGAAAAAGGAAAATGTCCGGTCTGGATGACGAAACACCCACATCCTCTGGGATTTTGTAGTGCTTTTCATACGTGTCCATTAAAATAGTCCAATCAGGTGCTGTACCCAGGATTGAGTAAGGCTTGTTCCTGGAGTTTGAAGTTGAGCCTGCTTTTACAAAGTTAATTTGTCTTTTGTTTGTCGTCAATCCCTTTTGGGCTCTAGCTACTGAAAGGCTCATGGCTTCACGTATGATTTCAAGTACTCTGTCATGACGCCGTGAGTAATGACCCCCAGCAAGGAGCACCTTGCATCCCACCAATATGTGCCTTGCTGTACATATCGCCTCTCCACAAGTATAGCAACATTTTTCAGAGGCTTTTCCCCACCTTACCAAGTTACTCTGGTCAGGGAGGGTCATTTGGAATGCATTTAGATAAAATTTTAATAAGGCAGGAGACCAGTCATAGATCAAGGTGCGCCACTTTAGAGCTAATGGGATACAGAACTCACCTATGGTTAACCATACCCATAAAAAAACAAGTAATTGTTGTTCGACTTTCAATGTCCTAGTATTCAAAGTTACGGCTGGTCTAATTGGGCGAACGGCGACTGCCGATCCGTAGACCCCGGGTTCAAACCCCACGCGCACCACTGTCTTTTCGAAGTCATGAGCATAATGCCACTAACTTAAAACGGCGAAGGAAAACATCGTGAGGAAACCGACATGTGCCTAGAATCTTTCGAAGTCATGTCAGCCACTAACCCGCACTGGGCCAGCATGGTGGATTATGTCCTGACTCATCCTTGCGAGATAAGGCCCCGAGTCCCAGAGCAGTGCAGTGGGAACATTTAGTGGTCTCCTTATGTTGCTACTGATTCAATGTTCTAAAACTGAAACTGTAAAAATGTGATTGCGATGTTTGATTAAGAATTTTAGAATAGGCCAACTCTCCAAATATTATTTTTTCACACAGTTCAAAGCCGGTTAGTTTAATCCGGCTTCTGTGAAATATTTTGTACATAATAAATACCGCTCACTGGATTTACTGGCCTCTAGACTGGAATATTATTGTTGATCCCACGGGGATTGGGAAATATTTTATGATTTATCTCTATTTTATAAAAATGTTATGTTATGTTATGTTGTTTATCAAAAAGTTCTGCACCGATCGAGCTTATCTCAACATTTTATCTCAACATTTTATTAAAGCACATAACGGCACGCACAGAATAAATACACTTCACAGAGCTAGCCTGCTACCGCACGGCCATCGCGGGTGTCATGATTATTTTACAATGATATATAATCCGCATCAAGGATTGTTGTTATCTAATTTTTGCATTACAATGTGCCACAGCGAAGCGAGGCAGGGTCGCGCTAGTATTGTGATAAAAATATGGTGTGACTGGCGCCTCGAAGTGTGAGCCGTGGCTTAACAGTTTTTCACGAGAATTTATTTTCGGCAAATACGATTCACGCAATCGAATCATTTAATTAAATATCACATGAGCTTCACCCACAAAATTTGACGGAAAAAGTAGCTTATGCGTTAATCCCGGTAATGTAAACAAAACCACAATTAATTTGAATCAATTATGTGTGGGGAACATACATTCACAAACCCACAAACTTTTGTTTGTAATTTTATTTTTTTACTTTTATAGGTTTACACTTAACCGCACTCTCGCTTGATGCGACAATACTATGTTATTTAAAAAAAAAAAACTAAGTTTGGATGTATGTTGCTCTACCACGTCGGAACGACTCTGCGGATCGGGTTGAAATTTAGAACACAGTTATATTAAAGTTTAGAATAGCACATCGGCTACTTTTCATCCTGAGAACATAACGAGAACGAAAACTGAAAGACCGCGGGCGCATAAGTTTACTAGTGTCCGGTATTGATTTGCCAGAGTACAATAGTTAGCTAGACGCGTTATAAAACAAATCTGAATTCGTAATTTTTTTTTGATATAAAAAGTCTTATGTTTGACGTTTGACCCTCAATTCTCTATTCTAATAGTATCGTATGTGTACCAGTTAAGAAGTGTAGCATGCATACCGAAAAAATAGTTTTTGTTATTCAGTCTTCGTTTGAAGACACCCCGATTTAAGCTAGTGCAAACGGCTACTCACACTCAATGTTTATATAGAGTTTTGAAATAATAGAGTTCCGTGAATGAATAAATGAATGAATTGGCGTGACAACGTTTCATAAATTGATGACCGCTGGCTGCATGCACGAAAAAGTGAGTGAAATGTTGTACTTAAATACAAATGCTTTGTCTACCTACATCCTACATAAAACACTATTGTATAAATGAACGAAGTAGAGTTGTGGCGATAGATTCAACATTTCTTACTTTGTCAGTTAGAATTAACAACCCGAGTGAAACCAATTACATATGTCGTTTTCAGGCACTGGGATTTACACTACAAATACTCCCGGTCCGCTAATATCGGCGAACACTCGCGGTCGCGACGAGCGGCGCCGTCGGACGGGCCCAAGAATACGTGCTCGCTGTACATACAGACAGATCCGTTGATTTGGCGGCACGTTAGAGAAGGATTCCCCGATGTAAGTAATATCTGTATTTTTTTAGTAACCACTCACATTATAACTACACACACTACACAGTAAGGTTCTGTAATAGTGCTTATTGTAGTTTCATGGTCTAGGCGGCAGAATGGCGACTGTCGATCCGGAGCCTGGGTGGGTTTAAACCGCACCACTGTCTTTTCGCAGTCATGCGCGTAATGCCGCTAACTTAAAACGGTTAAGGAAAACGTCGTGAGGAAACCGATATGTACCTAGAAACTTTCGAGGTCATGATACGTCATCGACCAACCCGCACTGGGTCAGCGTGGTGCATTTTGGCCTTGTCTCTCTTCTTACGAGAGAAGGACCCGAGTCCCAGCTGTGGGAATATTTAGTGGGTTGTCGTTGTCGTTGGTCGTTAAAAATGTCGTTTAAGTAGACAAAATTAAATACATACTCGTACTTAGATTTCATGGTAAGTACTGATTTGAAATGTTGTAATAGAGGCACCTAAACATGTATATTAATTACTCGTATATTATTTATTGTTGATATATAAATGCGAAAAGCTACTCATCACGAAATCTTAGACACTACTAATGCTAAGAGTAAAAAATTTTGCAAAGAGCCTTTTGACACGTAGGCTCTCGCTAAGACGGGGTTTTGTGAAATTCATCCCCTAAGTGGGTAAAATAAGGGATGAAAGTTAAATAAATGCACAGGACAACCCCTTAGGGCTAGAAACTTCAAATTTCGCTCATTTTTACCTCCTATAGTGTAGGCATCTACTATTGAAAGATTTATCAAAATTCTCCCCCAAGGGGGTGAAATAGGGGATCAATCTCTGTGTGAAACTTTTTATTCGTTGTACACATAGGGTATAAAAATTTCGTTTAAACGGTTATGCCTCTTACGCCAATGACTTGCTAAACGCGATCAAAGCCGCTGGCAAAAGTTAGTTATTGATAAATGTGTGGAAACTGATAGAGGGCAATCGAAAATGTGGGGATAGGTTGTGTGTTTATTTAGATACGACTAATGATAGAGACGAATGGAAGAAGACTTATCCCATATAAAGTGGGATAAGGTGGGGTAAATGACCATTTACTATATTTTACTATTTTTCAAGTTAGTTGGTGGTCTCGAGTCTGGTACGAGCGATAAGATTTCCATCTCGTATTTCCTCTTAGGGAATAGGCATTACTCGTACCATACCGCATACCGCTTTTAGAAATAGCTGTTACCCCGCGAAAATATTTGTATTATATGATTTTAAATTTACTAGTTTAGATTGTTAACTGAACCTCAACTAAATGCATGAGAAAAAGAAAACCTGAAGAAGTTAATCTCGCAAATTATTAGGGAACTCAAAATTATCTCACTAAATAACAATGCGTTATATAAAAAATATAAAACTCAAAGGTGACTGACTGACTGACTGACTGACTGACATAGTGATCTATCAACACACAGCCCAAACCACTGGAGGGATCAGGCTGAAATTTGGCACACAAGTAGATGTTATGACGTAGGCATCCGCTAAGAAAGGATTTTGATAAATTCTACCCCCAAGGGGGTGAAATAGGGGATGAAAGATTGTATGAAACTTTTTATTCCTTTGGCATATTTGCATGAACTTTCATATAAATTGAGTTCGGCTAAAATCATGGGGTACGTATTACAGCGTTTATCGAAATTCAACCCTCAAAGGGGTGAAATAAGGGATGAAAGTTTGTATAGAAACTTTTTATTCCTTGGGGATATTTTCATGAAATTTCATATAAGGTGAGTTCAGTTAAAATCATGAGGTACGTATTACAGCGTTTATCGAAATTCAACCCTCAAAGGGGAGAAATAAGGGATGAAATTTTGTATCGAAACGTTTTATTCCTTGGGCATATTTGCATGAAATTTCATCTTAATTGAGTTTGGCTAAAATCATGAGGTACGTATTTCAGCGTTTATAGAAATTCAACCCTCCAAGGGGTGAAATAAGGGATGAAAGTTTGTATAGAAACTTTTTATTCCTTGGTGATATTTTCATGAAATTTCATATAAGGTGAGTTCAGTTAAAATCATGAGGTACGTATTACAGCGTTTATCGAAATTCAACCCTCCAAGGGGTGAAATAAGGGATGAAAGTTTGTATAGAAACGTTTTATTCCTTGGACACTTGGACATATTTAGTGTGGCCAAAATAAAGAGTTATGTATCACATTTTTTTCAAAATTTAACCTCTAAAACGAGTTAAATAGGGGATGAACGTTTTATAAATATTAACGCACCGGACAAACCCTTAGGACATTCTTAAAATATTTCACACACGTATTATTTTTATAACGTAGGCAGCCAAGGGAGGATTTCTCAAAATTCAACCCCTAAAGAGATGAAATAGGGGATGAAAATTTGTATGAAACTATTTATTCCTAAGACATAATTGCATAAAATTTCATATAAATTATGTTTGGGTAATATCATGAGGTATGTATTACAGTGTTTATCAAAATTCAACCGTGAAAGGAGTGGAATAAGGGTTGACAATTTGTACGAAACTTTTTATTCCTTGGACATATTAGCATCAAATTTTGTAAGAGTCGAGTACGGCCATAATAATGACTTACGTAGTACATTTTTTATCAATTCATCCTCTAGGTTTTAAAATAGGGGATGAAAGTTTTATGATAACGCACAGCACGTACCCTTAATACATACTTAAAATTTCACACACGTATTCTTTTTATGACGTAGGCATCGACCAAGGGAAGGTTTTTCAAAATTCGTATGAATTGATTTCAGCTAGCATCACGAGGTACATATTACAACATTTATCAAAATTCAACCCTCAAAGGGGTGACAAAACTATCATAGCTTATGTGAAACTTTATTTCTTGTACATATTTGCATCAAATTTTGTAGAAATTGAGTACGGCCTAAATAATGAGTTATGAGTACATTTACTTCCAAAATGTAACCCCTAAGAGGGTAATATGACATTCTTAAATTGTCACACACGTATTTTTTTTATGACGTAGACATATTCAATAAGGACGGATTTCTGAAAATTCAACGCCTAAAGAAAATATGTACGAAAGTGTGTATTATGAAACTTTTCATTCCTTGGACATATTTGAATGACATTTCGTATAAATTGAGTACGAAACGTTTGACGTACGCGACATTGCGGTCAAACCTATAGCAGTTAAAACATTTATTTGCATGAACATTAAAAATAATGAGAGTATTAGTTTTCCAAAATTCAACCCCTGAGATGGTAAAATAGGGAATTAAAATACATAATAACGCATAAACTACCCTTAGGCCTATTATAGACGAGCATTAGTTATGTTATTATTTGACGCTCATGCTATCCAAGTAGGAATCTACAATAAAAAACTTACTGAACGCGAGCGAAGCCGCGGGTTAAAGCTAGTAAAAAATATAATAGTAATGCGTATCTAAATAACAGTGAGTTTTTTCAGAAGAACAAATTTTTTTGTAATTTTTTCTTATTCGTCTCATATCAGTGGTGTAATTTATAAATCTCTGCAAGCTAAGATAAGTGAAAAATCATTACAATATCTGTTGCTTCGGCTCTCACTTATCTAGCTTCGACTGTATTTACTAGAGATTAGGCGGCATTAACGGTGACATTATTTTAGGCCTTTAAGCTATCACGGTTGTTCACTATACTAATATCATTTTATGACCTTGGTAAATATCCCGTAATTAATGATATCAGTGTTGTTAACGGAAACGTTAGTAATCCTACGCCCTTGCTGTGGCGATCGCCCACAAAACAATCAGTGTACCCACAGAAGTCAAGCTACGCGATTGGGCAACGCACACATACTAGACATCGCCCCGGCTTCGCCCGTGGCACTCATCGGGATTCCGTACATATCCAACGGTGAAATAATGACTGAAATCGGTTCAGTCGGTTCAGTAATTCCTGACATCCTGAGAATATCGCTTTCAAACAAAAACCTCTTCAGCTACCTGCTACGCCACCTGTCGGAAATTGGTTGTACCAACTCAGAGTACCTGGTTGACCGAGCTTTGCTGGGTTTTTTAAATGATATTTAGGGAGGTACGAATTACGCAGTGATGAAATATAATATAATAATAATAAAACAAAGTCGCTTTCCGCTGTCTTTCTGTCCCTATGTAAGTATGTAATGTACTTAGCACATTATTTTCATATATCACGTAGGGCACCTATTAAAAAATTGATTAAAATCCGTTGCGTAGTTTTAAAGATCTAAGCATACATAAGTACATAAAAAGGTCTACAAAAAGTCCGTTGTAGTAAATTTCTATCTTTACGGCTTAGTATTGCATAAAATCGCTTCGTAAATAAGCCATTATTGACGAAGCGATTTAACTAAGTACATTGAATAGGCATGTTGTGCGTTTCATATAGACCAATATAGTTCTTAGGTACCTACAGCATGTTATTTAAATGAATGCCTTCGAAGATATTGCAGATTTAATATGCAATGCAATATAACATTTTTACCAGCATTTCACCCGTGCGAAGCCGGGGCAGGTCGATAGTCTTCAATCTTACCAGCACAATATAAAAAAAATTGAACGCAATAATTCAATAAAACATCACGATCACGAGTCCAATTAGTTATAGCTTACTTTAGTCTTGCTTAACAGCGCCATCTATTGTTAAGTAGCTTTAGTGTTGCTGTGTCATACATCAGTTTGTATAGAAAAATCGCCAATAGATTTTTTTTCATATATTTTTAGATTTTATAAAATTAAACGCGATGATAAAGGGCTCCCAGTAAAAGGGTTTCTAAGTAAATGAGGAATTTGAAAATAAAAGTAAATGACCAGGGTTCGAACCGGCACTTTCAAATTTTGAAACTGTCCAATTTCTCGACTGTGCTATAATACGAAATTTGCTTTCGTATTCTAATCATACTGTAGCAACTTTTCATTGCCAGGAAATGCGCTTAAAATGCCGTATTTTAAAATGAAAGCTAGCTAGATCGATTTTTCGCCCCCGAAACCCCCTGCATACTGAATTTCATCAAAATCTTTGAAGCCGTTTCCGAGATTCAGATTCTATTTACGGCCTCTATATATTTATAATTCTTGTATGTATCCAAGACAAACCAAACACTCATTCACAGACTAATTAGAGAGTGCACTCAATGGCTTATGGTAGCTATATACGTTACGGTTCACCGGAAAGATCTACCTGCGCAGTTACACCAACGCAGGTAAACCGAACCGTCTGTGAGAATGAACGTGTGTAGTTTTCTGTGCCTATGCATGCGACCGTCGCAAGATCAAAAATCAATTTTCCTGAGTGACACCGTAAAAGTAATATACGAAAAATCTTTGAGGTCTGGAGCATCTGGCTGATGATGTATACTGAAATAAATTGTGATACTACAATTGAATCTTCAACAATCTGCATCAATAGATAGTGATGACGAAAATAGTTTTATCATATATCGGCCGCATCGTCCATTTACGCGACGTTTAGTTCACCTGCGCAGGCAAACTTATACAGGTAACCGCTCCGGTACACCGCAGCGTGTATAGCTTACTTTAGTCTTGCTTACCAGCGCCATCTATTGTTAAGTAGCTTTAATGTTGCTGTTTTTACATTCTCTTTGGTTGCTGTGTCGGTACATCAGTTGTTTCTATACAAACTATTTGTATATTATCTATACTAATATTATAAAGCTGAAGAGTTTGTTTGTTTGTTTGTTTGTTTGCTTGAACGCTAGGATCTCGGGAACTACTGGTCCGAATTGAAAGATTCTTTTTCTATTGGATAGTCCATTTATCGAGGAAGGCTTTAGGCTATAGAAAATAACTCTACTATTAATTGAAACGGAGCATGAAACAAGAATGTAACAAAATCGGGAAAAAATATTCCCCTTTTGAGAGTTTTCGAACGTTTCGTGCTTTGACATGACACATGACAGCATGTGTCAAAGATAGCGTCATTGAATTTCAGTAACCTGTGCCTTGAATATAAACCTTTGCTATTTTTTTTTCTAAATCTGAGTTGGTACGACCAATTTCCGACAGGTGGCGTAGCAGGTTGCTGAATAGGTTTTTTGTTTGAAATCGATATTCTCAGGAATGAGTGAACCGATTTCAGTCATTCTTTCACCGTTGGATATGTACGGGATCCCGATGAGTGCTATATAATATACCACGGGCGAAGCCGGGGCGGGCATCTAGTGATAGATATATAGATACATCGCTAATAGATTACATTTTTCCCCTTTTTTTAGATTTTGTGCGTTGATAAAGAAATTATCATTATCGTTGCTTTTATCAGAAAAGAAAGAACAAAAAAAAATGATGAACGACAAAAAGACGAGATCAGGGTTCAAACCGAGGTGTCTGAATCCCTTTTTAAATGGGTTAAAAAATAAATAAACTATTTTTTACAAAAAATTAAACCGACTTCAACACCACAAATAGGCACTCAAAAGCGAAAAATAATTTAATATAGGTAATTATTATAACCGCTACTCACTCATCCATATGAAGTCGGTGCCAGGCTAGTTAAAAAGTTAGTAGATATACTATGTACGAGGTAGTAAGTAAGTAGGCATAGGTAAGTAGTATCTATCTACTACCTGTTAGATTTGGCTGGCACCGACTTCATATAAATGAGTGAGTAGCGGTTATAATAATTACCTATATTAAATTATTTTTCGCTTTGAGTGCCTATTTGTGGTGTTGAAGTCGGTTTAATTTTTTGTAAAAAATAGTTTATTTTACCCTTTTTAGTGCTAAACAAGTTTTCACTAATGCATTTACACGATTTCGTGTTGAGATCTCAATACATGAATTAAACCCAAACACTGGGTAGTTCCTGTAAGCCGTTAAGAAATTCCCTTGACTGTCCTTTATCATCATCATCAGACCACTAATGACATTCATAACCCATCTATGTAAAAAGTTCTCATCAATACAAATTCATCGAGCCCAAACACAAGGTAATTACTATGTACCGTCGAGGAGTTCCCTCGACCGTCTTCCCGTTCCCTCATCAGATCGACTCCAGACCATCTTTAAACTATACTGCTTTAAAATGCTCAAGCAAAAACTTAACTAACGCACTAGTCATCTTTACAATTTTCGAAAGTTATCCTCGATTTCTCTAGGATACCATCATCAGATCCTGGTTTCCTTATCATGGTACCACCCTTGGAATATCTCCTTTACAACAAAAAAGAATCATCAAAATCGGTTCATAAACGACGAAGTTATCCGCGAACACACATAAAAAAAAAAAAAAAAAAAAAAAGGGGGCCTGTTGACTCCGAGGGCGAGCATATTCCGTCTGAACCATTTAGACTTAAAGAATAGTGGCGAAATAAGTTATCGTATTCTAATGACATTGTAGGAGTTTTTCATTGTCTAAAAACGCGCATAAAATGATGTTTAAAAAAAATAAAACCTAGCTAGATCGATTTATCGTCCCCGAACCCCCCTGTATACATAATTTCATGAAAATCATTCGAGCCGTTTCCGAGATTCTGATTATATATATATATAATATATATATATACAAGAATTGCTCGTTTAAAGGTATAAGATTTAGAAACAAATTTGATTAGCAAAGGTTAATATTCAATGACGCAATCTTAGACACATGCTGTCATGTCAAAGCACGGTTCGGAAACTCTCAAAAAGGATTTTTCCCCCGTTTTGTTGCATTCTTCATTCATGCTCCGCTTCTATAGATAGTAGGGTTATGTTCTATAGCCTATAGCCTTCCTCGATAAATCGACTATCCAATAGAAAAATAATCTTTCAATTTGGACCAGTACTTCCCGAGATCCTAGCGTTCAAACAAACAAACAAACGAACTCTTCAGCTTTATAATATTAGTATAGTTTAAAGAATATACAATACAATAAATTTATTTTCATAAAATAAATCTTAACTTTAGCTACAATGTTTTCTTACACAGATATATTATTTTATAAACAGATATATTGTTTTATTAGCCTGAATTAGCCTGAACAAACAAACGAACTCTTCAGCTTTATAATATTAGTATAGTTTAAAGAATATACAATACAATAAATTTATTTTCATAAAATAAATCTTAACTTTAGCTACAATGTTTTCTTACACAGATATATTATTTTATAAACAGATATATTGTTTTATTAGCCTGAATTAGGTTGAACCTGTGTTTCAGGCGAGAAAAAAAATGCCTAGTTTACTTAGAGTTACGTTTAAGATGGAAATAAAAGTAAAGAATATTGTTCACTAATATTTTTTCTTTTCTTTTCCAAACAAAAAATGACGACTATACATACTATACAATGCTTAGAAATTTCGAGTGACGTCACTTCATTATACGATTTTAGGAAGACGTGACGTGACAACCCCCACTCCGGAAGTTTGATGATCTACAAATATATTTGTCGATTATTAATTTGATAAAACAAAAAATACCATATTCTTTCATAATTGCCTTGACGGACTTAATTAGAATGGTATGATTTTGACGCAGTCATCATACCAAATATGGAAGAAATTATGTAGTTAGTAGACTTCGTATATGCCTGAATTGATAACCCTAAAGCGACCGGCGAGTTAAAAGTTGAAAAGTTAGGTGCACATACGGGCTTGGCATCTGTACTCTGTATTTCGGTGGTAGGTAATGTATCTCTCGTATTTCAGCACCGAGACCCGAGCAAGAAAGCCGAGGTGGATATGAAGACGCGGGAAGAGATCCTCTCCCTGATCTCGCACCACGTCACAGCGGTCAACTATATATACAGAGACACGAAGTTCGACGGCCGACTCGAACATAGGAACATCAAGTTTGAAGTTCAACGAATAAAGGTACCGTACCAAACATACTAGCAATTTTAGAAAACACTTTCTGATGTTGTAGGTGATGTAGCACTGTCGCCAAATCCGTGTACTCAACGTGGCGATTATAGACAGAACCCTTGATAATAATAGGTCCCGAAATTCAAAGGCACCTATTTCCGGCCAACTTACTAGTCTTGGCCAACGCGGTGGTCAAGGCAATGGCAGGGGTGCGAAGAATTCCCAGGCTAAGATAAGTTTCCAAACAAAGTCTGGTTTGAAACTTAAAGCCGAGGATTTGGCTAAGTGGCGTATCATGGCTGAGGCATATGTCCAGCTGTGGACGAGTATGGGCTGATCAGTGATCATGCAGAGCGATGTTATGGGCACATAGGTAGATATCTCTATCGGGATTGGCTGTAGGTACTAAACACGATGTCACTGGTAGTAGGCGGATGGAGCCAAGGCTATTAGCGCATAAAAAATTTTGAACAATTTAATACAATATGGTTAGAAGTACTACAATATAGTTATAATAAAACCACTTTCCTAATTGATCAATTCTTTGTCTTCAGATCGACGACGACTCCGTGTGCCACCACCAGAGCGACTCGAGTCAGTTTTGCCTCGAGAACATCGACGTTTCGAACTTCCTCAATCTCCATTCGTTAGGGAATCACGAAGATTTCTGTCTCGCATACGTGTTTACGTATAGGGACTTCACCGGCGGTACTTTAGGTAATAAAACCCCATATTACGTAAAATCACTGTTAAAATGTTGTATTGTAATGTAGTTGTCTAATACAAATTAAGTATCTTAATAACTCTTACTAACATTATAAATGTCAAAGTTCGGATTTTTGTTGCTTAATCAAGTCGGAACTCCTAAACGGATTTAGTTTAAATTTGGAACACAGATAGTTTGGAAAAGCACATAGGTTTTATATCGCGTGAAAATGAATCGACGTCATCGTAGATTTCACAATAATTTTATTGTGAATGTTTAATTTTAAATAGATGTCGGTGTTGTTTTTTTTCTGAGAAAATTAAATTACCTCGTCTTTTTTTATTTAAAATTAAATTAGGAGTAAAAATTAAATTACCGCGTCTTTTGTTTTTCTGGAAATCAATTATTTTGTATTTGTTTTTTTTTATAAACCCATTTACGCAATGTATGTTTAATTTCATTCAAATTTCAGGGTTAGCGTGGGTGGCGAGCGCAAGTGGCGCCTCCGGCGGCATCTGCGAGAAGTACAAGACGTACACGGAGACCATCGGCGGCATGTACCAGAGCACGAAGCGGTCGCTCAACACAGGCATCATTACGTTCGTCAACTACAACAGCCGAGTGCCGCCCAAAGTCAGCCAGCTCACGCTAGCGCACGAGATCGGACACAACTTCGGCTCGCCGGTAAGTCCTCACTTTAGTTTGGGGCTGTTCAAGTATTACGTGAGCAGATTTATTGCAATAATTGACCGCTCCTCCCCCCTTGTCATCAAAATTAAGCAAAACTATTTTCCCTCCTCCCATGCCTACGTAAACATTGGTACCCATTCCCCCGAAAATGCGTTCGGTTTTCAAGTCTAGATAATGTGTGAGTTGCCATCTGTGTAAAAAAATAAAAAACTATTGTTGACGTAGATATCATACATAAACACCATATAGACGCCCCCAAAAATAACAAAACACATATCCCCGCCCCTATAGTACTTAAGTAATACTTGAACGACCCCTTTGCTCCATCTTATATCTTTGGATACCACGAACCGGCAGACGCAGTGTAGGTATTGTCTCGGTCGCGGGAAGTCGTTGGATGAAGACGGCACAAGAATGGTCATTATGGAATTCTTTGGGGCACGCCTATGTCCAGCTGTGGACGTCTCCAAGCTGCAGATGATCGTGATTATGATATGCCTCCAATGCTGAAACCTGGCTCACACCGCAATGGAGAAGGCAAACTTGTTTGCATCTCAGTTTGCGGAATCTTCTCGTCTAGATGCTGGTAGTGCGACACCTCCTACTCCACCTGGCAGTCCGACTTTGATGCCGGAAATACATATTCGCCAAATGGAGGTTCGTAAAGTGCTACGCAATCTGGATGTGAACAAAGCCAGTGGTCCGGACGGAATTCCTGCCCTAGTATTGAAGGCTTGTGCACCTGAGTTGTCTCCTGTACTGACGCGCCTGTTTAGGCTCTCTCTCCATTCTGGGCAAGTACCGAAATCATGGAAGCTTGCTAACGTGCAACCTGTGCCCAAGAAAGGTAGTCGTGCTGACCCTGCCAACTACAGGCCCATCTCGGTCACGTCCATACTCTGCAAGACTATGGAACGTGTCCTAAACCACAGGCTCCTGATGTACCTAGAATCTAATGACCTCCTCAGTGACCGGCAATACGGGTTTCGCCGAAACCGGTCCACTGGGGATATTCTAGCGTATGTCTCGTATATATGTATACCCACATCTGGAGTGAAGCTATCGAGAAACATGGGGAAGCACTTGCAGTCTCCCTGGATATCTCGAAGGCTTTCGACAGGGTTTGGCATGATGGCCTTATTAGCAAGCTGTCCAGTTATGGTTTGTCTTTAGGGTTTATTGCGTGGATATCGGACTTCTTGAGGGATCGATCCATAAGAGTTGTCATTGATGGCTGCTCGTCGGATCGAATGGCTATCAATGCCGGAGTCCCTCAAGGGTCAGTACTCTCTGCTACATATCAACGATCTGTTGAAGCCCGGTATCTTTGGGTACGCAGATGATAGCACCGTTGTAGAGAGTTACATATCTAGCGCGAGAGCCAGTGGACAGCATACTAAGGTACTGAGAGAGAGTATGATCGATCGTTTGAACATGGCCCTTGAGGAAGTCTCTGAATGGGGCGAAACCAATCTGGCCAAGTTTAACGAGGGAAAGACGCAGGCGTGTCTGTTCTCCGCAAAAAGGAGTCAATTTGAACTGACTCCTACTTTTCGAGGTGTATCCGTGCCGGTTACTGATCATCTTGAGCTTTTGGGCGTTACCTTAACTTCTACGCTCAACTTTGGCTCGTATATCGAGTCCAAGGCTAAATTAGCTGCCAAAAAACTAGGTGTCCTCTCAAAGGTGCGAAAGTACTTCAAATCTGAACAATTACTTTTGTTATACAAACCACAGATTCGCTCTTGTATGGAGTACTGTTCGCACCTTTGGGATGGATCGGCTAAGTATCAGCTTGAGGCTCTGGAATCGATCGAGAGGCGTGCCAAAAGGCTCATAGGCAAAGACATTCTAGCGCGAAAAGACTTCAAAGTCTTGAACATCGCCGCAAGATTGCTAGCTTATCGGTTTTTATCGGATACACTTCGGAGAGTGTGCAACTGATCTCCATGATCTAATACCTCCTTGCCCTTTTTTCTATCGTACTTCTCGGAACTCAAAGAAGCGGCACCGTTTCATGGTGGATATTCCAAAGACACGGACGAAGAGGTTTGACTCTACGTTTGTGATAAGAACATCTAAGCTGTGGAATGAGTTGCCTGAGTGGGTTTTCCCCGATAGTTATAATCTTGGTGTCTTCAAATCGAGAGTGAATCGGTTTCTTCTAGGTAAACACGCTCCATCGTAGACCGCATCGTCGCTTAACATCAGGCGAGATGGCGGTCAAGTGTAAACCTATAAAAGTTAAAAAAAAAAAATCTCTGGGTGTCTAGCGCAAGTGGCGGAGAAGCTCTTAAAATATGTATTTCAAATAAAATAATTTAAATTTTTCTAAAATAATGTTTAATATACTTGACTATCTAGATTTAATTCTTTTTTTCGACCAAATTGACTAATTTATTTAATTCTAATCTTTTAATAAGTAATCAATCTGATGACATTGTAATTTAAATACATTTTTGCATACCTCTCACGAGGAAAACATAATGGACCTAATTGTAAAAATGACACCAAATTTATCTACATATGTTTACGCAAATAAACCTCATTTCATTTCATTTATTTCTTATGATAATAATCTATACTTATAATAAAACTGTAACGGATCGAATTCTGTACATTGAAGATATTTTGAAAAAAATTTTTTTGGGGCACTCCATAGTCGATACTGATGGCGAAACTGCATTTTTTTTTTCATGTCATGTCTGTCTGTCTGTCTGTCTGTCTGTCTGTCTTTCTGTATAGGGATCACGCATCACGCCGAAACTACTGATTCAATTCAGCTGAAACTTGGCATGATTTTAGTTTATACTAAGGACATTGCTGTAGGCTACTTTTGATCCCCAAATTCTGATCGGTTTTCGTGCGGGAGGGGGGTGAAAGTCAGAATGTGTATTTGGTTGTAACTCATGTTTGCGTTGCTTAATTTCATTAATTCTTTTTTTGTTAGAAAGAACACATTTTTTATATTGTTTCGTCAAAATTTGAACAATATCGGTCTGTTGGTTCGGAAATTACACAAACATTAAATAATAACGACACGCGCGGCGCGTTCGGTACATACTAACTTCTAAGTATTCTGTGTATCACAGACGATCCACAGAATATATAGATTCTAGATACTAGAAAGTGTGCCCACGTGATCGCGTCGCGTCGTCTTGGATGACAAAATAATTGGCAAAAATATATTTTTGTGTGGAAAAACAAACATCATTCGGTTATAATCGACTTCAAACAAGGAGGATGTTCTCAATCGGGTTGCATGTTTTTTTATTTGGTTTTGTTTTACGCGATAACTCCGCTAATTGTTAGTTGACTTTGATAATTCCTTTTTTGTTTGGTAGAAAATACTTCAGAGGTGATCTTAGATATCGAAAACAGATGATATCAAATATCAACAAAAAACAAAAATCAGCTTAGATATATCTGTACGCCAGTTATACTTTCTTATAAAATTTAGTCGAATGACAGAATTAAATTACCTGTCATTGAAGTAGATTTTTGTATTTTGGAGAAAACATATCAGCATAATAAGTAGCAGCATAAACAACCCATTAAATGTTCCCACTGCTGGGCGTCGGGCCTTCTCTCGCAAGGGAGAGAGACAAGGCTATAATCCACCACGCTGGCCCAGTGTCGGTTGGTGGATGACATATGACTTAGAACTTAGATTATAGGTAGATTTCGGTTTCTTCACGGTGTTTTCCTTCACCGTTTTAATTACCGGCATTACGAACATGACTCTGAAAAGATAGTGCTGCGCGTGGTTTTGAACCCTGGGTCTCCGGATCGACAGTCGCCGTTCTCCCGACTAGGTCAGCTGTAACTTACTAGACCAGCCGTAACTTATTAGAAAACGTATTATTTCAATCCAAATACTGTTTAAAATTTAAAGGTAGTGTTCAACAAGCTTCGGTGACCGAAGCAGACCGTTGTTAGGGTTCCGTACACAAAGGGTAAAAACGGGACCCTATTACTGAGACTTCGCTATCCGTCCGTCCGTCCGTCCGTCTGTCACCAGGCTGGTCTCAAGAACGGTGATAGCTAGACAGTTGAAATTTTCGCAGATGATGTATTTCTATTGCCGCTTTAATCATAGCGGAACGTATCAAGTGATCGGGTTGAAATTTGAAATAGAATTAGATTACAGTCTGGAAGAACACATAGGCTAAACATTGCCTATGTATAAGTAAGTACTCTATGTATTACGTAACAAACATCCAAACAGTGACATTCATAATATTTACAGGACAACGTTGGAACAGCTGAACATATTTGGATGGAATTCGAAACACACGTAGTTTGAACTCAGAAATAGCAAATCAGTTACTGATAGGTTACTGTGACGTAGGAAAGACTAAGCAAATTTGGTAGAAAATTGAAACAGAAATAACTCATAGTCAGAAATACCACATTTATGTATATATTACCTATCAACCTGAAAAGAAGCATGGACTCTAAGGAAACAAATATTAACTATCACGTCAAAACGGCACAAAGAATTGGGTTGACATACGAAACACATATAGTTTAGAGTCTAAAATTTCACATGGACTAATAAGTCTACATTTTCATTTAACTCCATATTAATATAAGCATATATTTTCGTCAGGAACTTGATGTGATGGTAAGGTAAAAGCCAAAAATGAAAAAATATGCACCCGTTTTTGGCGTAGATAATATAGGTGATTTGCGTTCACAATCAAAATAACAAGCAACATAATATTCTGATTAGACGGCGCTAATGCCAGTTTAAATCTAAAAGCACTAAAGGCCATTTAAATCGATGTTTTGCTATTGTGGTATGTATTTTTTCTTTCATCACTAGGTGGCGTTACTGGTATTCTAAATTGTACTAATAAGTTTTTTGCTGCTAAAAGGATTATGATGCCAAATTTGGATTCTTTCGTTCTTGATTTTTTTGTGTGTTACCTGCAATTAAATTCATACATTAACATTGCACTAGGACTTGGCTTAGATTTACGGGTTCAACTTGCTTGAATATAATTAAAACACAAAATTTTAATTATTTTGATTCCACACAGGCTTCGTTCAAAATTTTACGCCGGCGAAGTCGCGGGTAACAGCTAGAAAACAGCTTGCGGATAAAAAGAAATAGGTAAAAAAATAGGTATCAGATCATGCACATTAGCTTCAGACTTTTCATAATGTATCCTATAAAAATCCTACAAACTTAACACTTGCGGCTATGTTCGATACTACGAAACCTTACTAAGTATGTTTGATTTTGTTTAAAAAACAGAAAAATAAAGATGATAAAATTAAATAAATTTTTGTGTGGAAAAACAAATTTACTCAAACTCAAAGGTTTTTCAATGACTACTTATCCAAATATTTGACGTACGATACTTCCAATTAATGTATAAGTCAGTAACATCTGCTTACGCGAACGAAGTAGCGGGTTCAGCTAGTACTAAATATTAGTGGACAATTCGCACACAACACCATCTGACCCCAAACTAAGCAAAGCTTGTAATATGGCGGCCAGATAGCTGATATAAAACTAATATAGTTGTAAATACATACTTATTATACATAGAAACACCCAGACAGAGTACAAAAATTTGAACTTATCACACAAATATTTGCACTTGGTGGGAATCGAACCCACGACCTTCGGCTTCGCAGGCAGAGTTACTACCCACTAAGCCACGAGGCCAGTCAATAAGTCTTGTACAAAAAAAGTTGGCAACCCTTGTTCCAGTGTGTTCATTGTTCACAGACTATTTATTTTATTTCCTGTCTTGTACCCATATATAATTACGGTAATTAAGTTGGTAAACATTTTTCTTTTCGTTGTCCACAGCACGACTACCCATCTCAGTGCCGGCCGGGCGGCCAAGAGGGGAACTTCATAATGTTCGCGTCGGCCACGTCCGGCGACCGGCCGAACAACAGCCGCTTCTCGACGTGCTCCGTGGGGAACATCAGCGCGGTGCTGGATGCTGTGCGGGACGGACGCAAGCGCAACTGCCTGGAGGCCAGCGCCGGCGCCTTCTGCGGCAACAAGATCGTGGAGGCGGGCGAGGAGTGCGACTGCGGTAAGGGACTTTAGATAGATAGATGTTGTAGTGGTAGGACTCTTCGCAGAGTCCGCTTGGGGAAGTACCACACCTTTGCCAGTTATTCTACCGCCATGCAGTAATGTGCAAACATTACTGTGGTCCGGTTTGAAGGGCAATGTTTCCAGGGAAATTACTGGGTTTAGAAATATAATATCTTATCCTGCTCGTCTCGTCACAGTATGCTATAAAAAATATAAAAAAAACTTTATCTAAACACAATCAAATCGATAACAAGGAAACACTTGTGAACTAAATACATAAATTTATTTTGCGAAAATTGATAATTACCTACAGTAAGATCTTAAATGTTTACATTGGGAAATCCATAACCAACCTTACGGCATGCAAATATTACGCTGTCTATGACAATTTGATAACAAACCTTATAATTCACTACTTTAAAACTCCCTATTCAAGGTCTACCAATTTCACATTATTAATTTTTACATTACATAATTTTATAAATTGATTAGGCATTTATAACAATCCAATGTTAATCGAAGCAAAGTCATCATCATCATCATCATCAGCCACAAGACGTCCACTGCTGAACATAGGCCTCCCCCCTAGACTTCCACAACGAACGGTCCTGCGCAACGTGCAACCAGCGGTTTCCAGCGACCTTTGTGAGGTCATCTGTCCATCTAGTGGGAGGCCGTCCAACACTGCGTCTCCCGGTTCGTGGTCGCCACTCGAGAACCTTTCTTCCCCATCGGTTGTCAGTTCTGCGAGCGATGTGGCCTGCCCATTGCCACTTCAGCTTGCTTACTCTTTGAGCTATGTCGGCCACTTTCGTTCTTTTGCGAATATCCTCATTACGGATTCTGTCGCGCAAAGAGACTCCGAGCATAGCTCTCTCCATAGCTCGCTGTGTGACTTTGAGCTTCGTTATGAGACCAACAGTGAAGGACCACGTCTCAGTTCCATAAGTCATCACTGGCAACACGCACTGGTTAAAGACTTTCGTCTTTAGGCATTGGGGTATTTTGGACTCAAAGATGTGCCGAAGTTTCCCGAACGCTGCCCATCCGAGTTGGATCCTTCGCTGGACCTCTTTGTCGAAGTTGGATCTACCTAATTGGATCTTTTGACCCAGGTAGACGTATTCGTCAACAACTTCGAGTGTGGTATTCCCAACAATAACCGGTACAGGTGAGACATGAACATTTGACATGACCTTCGTCTTGTCCATATTCATCCTCAAACCTACCTGTTGGGATACTCTACTGAGGTCCCTGAGCATAGCACCGAGGTCCTCCATCGACTCCGCCACAATGACTATGTCATCGGCAAACCGAAGGTGAGTGATGCATTCGCCGTTGATATTGATGCCATATCCGTTCCAGTCCAGTAGCTTGAAAACATCTTCCAGCGCGGCAGTGAACAGTTTCGGAGATATAACATCTCCCTGTCTCACGCCTTTCTGTAGCTGGATATGTTTTGTGCACTGGTCCTGTAATCGGACAGACATTGTGGCTTTGCTGTAAATACACTTCAATATAGCGATAGTCAATGCGGCATCGCTGGAGAGACTGAAGCACTGCCCAGGTCTCGATGGAATCGAAGGCTTTCTCATAGTCCACGTACGCTATACATAGTGGCCGATTATACTCCTCGGTTTTCTGTATAATCTGCCGAAGCGCATGGATGTGGTCTATGGTACTATAGCCTTTTCGGAAACCGGCTTGTTCGGGTGGCTGGAAGTCGTCAAACCTGCGTGCGAGACGATTCGTGATGACTCTCGAAAACAACTTATAAAACGAAAAAAAAACGAAGCAAAGTACTCGTAATAAAGTAGATGAGCAATGAAAAATAACTATACCAACGTCTATGAATAAGTAAAAGCTGAAAAATCTGTGACTGTTACTAGATACTGTACAGTTGCTCATTCAAGGGTGGCCAATTTCAGATTATTATTTTACACTCACACAATTATAAATTGCTCATTGCTACCGCCATAAGTGGTAGCCGTTTTTCTGAGAGCTGTCTCTTCCAGGCAACCAGCATAAATGAAAATAGTATACACACAATCATATGCCATGTCATATGCTTTACCATAGCATGAATGCATCTCACAAGCTATAAGAATGCAATGGTATGCTATGGATGTTTGTTCCCCGCGTATCTCGGTAATGGGTGAACGGAAAGACCAATTTCATTGCGATTGTCTTGTTTCATCTCTCACATAATCGTTCAGTTCTTGCCGAAAATTTTGTTAAAATTTTAATTTTGGTCTTGCTTTCGGAAGACAGAAAATTTATTGTTATTTTTGTATGAAAATCTTCTTAAATAATGACATTTGTATTGTTTACTAATTTGGTATGTAAAACCAGTGTACATGAATGGCGTGTATGATGTAACTTGCAGGTTATGACGAGATCGAATGCAAGGACCAATGCTGCTACCCGCGGCAACTGAGCGCGTTGGACAGGGAACGGAACAGCACAGCCAAGAGCTGCACGAGGAAAGCGAACACACAATGCAGGCGAGTATTTAATAATACTACTTTATTTATATTAATAATTTCGTCAAGGGGTAGACATCATCGAAAACTTATATAACAAAGCATAAAAAAATATTGATTTTGAGTCGACAACATATGTCCACAAAATTCGGATTATGGAGAATTTCGCTAAATTCTGATGGCACTGACAAACAAACTGCTGTCGCCATCTTTGGTGGGAAACACGTTTCGTTCCATCAATCAACACATTGCATGCGTCCGTCGCGCCAAAAAAGTATCCATCACAAAAAACTGTGACTACGTAAAACGAAACGTCTTGCCGCCGGACCGGAATTTTATTAGTAGGTACTTATATTTAGTATCAGCAATACACCCGTGCGAAGTCGGGGCGGGTCGCTAGTATATTTTATACTGCGTAATCACAACCTTATCTTAACCTTACTTTATCTACCAACCCGCACTGGGCAAGTGTTGTGTATTATGGCATTGAGTCTCTCCTTGCAAGAGGAGGTCCCGAGTCCCAGCTGTGGGAACATTTAGTGGGCTGCTTATGATTGCATCATATCAAGTTACGGCTGTTCAAGTCGGGAGAACGGCGACTTCCGATCCGGATCCCCGGGTTCAAATCCCACGCCCACCACTGTATTTTCGAAGTCATGTGTGCAGTGCTGCTAACTTTTTTAAGTGAATTGTGAAGGAAATTATCATGAGGAAACCGAAATATTCCTAGGATCTTTCGAGGTCATCTACCAACCCGCACTGAGCCACCATGGTGGATTATCGTTTTGACTGTCTCTTTGCCAGAGAAGGCCCCGAGTCCCAACAGTGGGAACATTTGGTGGGCTACTTATACCTATACATGCTTCTTAACCATTCCATCACAGAACAAGCCATAAGACCACGCGCTGCCACCCATGCATTGTGGATCTTCCCAAAATTCCTACCAAACAGCTTGTTTCCATTTTCCTCGTACTTACAGCCTTAGGTCTGAAATAAGTTGATATAAATGAATTACTTAAATCCGAAACGTAACTTGTTATGAGAGAAAGAAAATATGTGCTCGTGCCTCTCTCTTTGCCGTAGAGTACATAGTAACATATTTATACGAAATGTAACTATCTCTCTCTTTCTATCTTCACTAAATTATTTCGCACTTACGAGGGGTGATCCAAAAGTAATGATAATCAATAATAAACACAATGAATAAAATCAAAAACTAAATTTATTTCTCAACATAGTCTCCTAGCAAGTCTATACATTTAGTCCATCTCTTTTCTAAACCTAAAATTCCCTTAGAAAAAAATCTTTATCTTGACTCTCAAAAGTCCTCAACCGCGGCCATCACGTCGCTATCATCGTCAAATTTCTTGCCCCGGAGGTGTTCCTTGAGTCGTGGAAAGAGATAGAAGTCACTGGGGGCTAGATCTGGTGAATAGAGGGGGTGTTCCACCAGCTCAAAGCCCGCTTCCTGAATGGCAGCCATGGCAATTGCAGCTTTGTGAACCGGTGCGTTGTCTTGATGGAACAGCACTCCAGCCCGCAGTTTGCCTCGCCTTTTCTCCTTAATAGCCTCCCGCAATCTTCTTATTTGTTCTGCATAGTAGGAGCCTGTAATAGTGGCCCCTTTTCCAAGTAGTCCACCATGATTATTCCTTCAGCGTCCCAAAAACAGACGCCATAACCTTCCCTGCTGAGTTTGACACTTTGAATTTCTTCGGCGTCGGTTCATCGGATCGTTTCCATGTCATCGATTGTTGTTTTGTTTCAGGATCAAAATGGTGGATCCAGGTTTCGTCCATGGTCACAAAACGTGACAAAAATTATCCTTGTCTGCCTGGAACTTTTCGAGATTTGCTCTTGACATGTCGACTCGTTTCTTCTTTTGCTCGTCGTTTAACATTTTCGGTACCCAACGCGCGGAGACCTTTCTCATATGCAATTCGTTCACAAGGATTCTTTGAATGCTGCCATATGAGATCCCTGTGACCTCAGCTACATGCCTGATAGTCACTCTTCGATCTTCCAATACAACTTCTTCAACTTTTTCACATTTTCTCCAGTGAGGGACGTCGATGGGCGCCCTTCGCGGTGTTCGTCTTCCGTCGATGTTCTTCCCAGCTTAAACTCCTTAGCCCAGCGTGCAACTGTGGAATATGGAGGAGAACAGTCTCCTAATGTTTCCACCAAGTCGCTGTGTATGTCTTTGGTAGAAATTTTTTTCAAGCAGAGGTATTTAATGACAGCTCTGATTTCGTGTTTTTTCCATTTTGATGTTCACTCCTTGACAGTCCGTATTCAAATGAATGTAGCTCCCGGGAATCGTGGCCTATTTATATGATTTTTTTTTCCTGAACTAGTGGGTAATTGAGCAAGTGACTGTAATTTTTTTGTATTTTTGTGTGCACTAGAAATAACTGATTATCATTACTTTTGGATCACCCCTCGTATCTTATATGTTTCTAAATTTCTTTAATTCCACGGATCTTCCAAACGGCTACGGCTGTTAGATTTCAACAATTTAGATATCGTTAGATTGTCTCAATCACAACACAAGTATATTATAAGCAATAAGATCGCCATTTGTGGTGCTAGTTCATAACTGTAATATTTCTGTTTTTGTGTCACAATAAAGAGTTATCTATCTATCTATTATGTTTTTTGAAGTGAAAACTTCTTTTGGCGCGCAACAGACAGATTTTTCGTGGGCTGTGAATCGAATTCTAGCGTCATGCTCGGGAATTATACGAAATCTTCCTGTAAACTCAGGAGCATGACCATTGGCCATCTAGAAAAGTGCGACAGCATTTCCCATAGGCCATCTAGAATTGCGTGAGCATTTCTAGATGGGCATGCTCATGGCTACACCCTCCGGTTTCAACCGCGTAGTTTCCAAAGTAAGCTATCAAATTCTAAGTTATAAGTTTTCACTACTATCGGCAGTTTCTATGACTGCCAATTTTTTTATGTGTTGACTTTTTACAGTCGGATTTTTTAAATGATTTTTTTTAATAATAATTTGTGAATGTGTATTGCAGTCCGTCGCAAGGTCCGTGCTGCAACGCGCAGACGTGCAAGTTCACGGCGGCGCGCTCGAACATGACGTGCAAGGAGGCGACGGAGTGCAGCCTCGCGTCCTTCTGCTCCGGCCGCTCGGCCGAGTGCCCCGAGCCGCGTGCCATGCCCAACCACACCATGTGCAACAACGGTACCCACCTGCTCAATATACTAACATGCTCGTATTATAACGTCTCCTGTCTCAGATAGTTCCCATAACTCCACTCAGTTCTGTCACGCGCAGACGCAATTTTTAGCTGTATACCCCACGCCATGTTATTAATTATCGGAGCAATTCATTCTACATTCGCTCTATCCAAAGCTTTATCGTTAATTATTTTTTTCGAAAGGTGTTGATTTGTTCGCAGTGAAGCATAAAACTGTTAAAAACACAATTAGTATGCGGTTCTTTGAGAAAACCAAGAATAAATACGAAAAGAGTAAGAATTTGCTATCAAAAAAACCCATATGTCTAATTGATGTAAACCAGTAATTTGATAAACTGTTGTTTAATTTAAAACAACTAATCACATATTTATTTGTTTGTTCGCTGCCCGTGTTGCCTTTCTTTCTTCTAGGAACTTTCATTTTCTTTGTGTTTACATTTTGTTTAGTTTTGTTCTTTTCTTTTATTTTATCAGCGAAAACTGTTTTTGTTGGTTTTTGTGTTTCTACATTCTACTTTTTTTTTTACTATGGAACGTTGTTTGTTTTCTATCACTACATAGTATAAAACAAAGTCGCTTTCTCTGTTCCTATATCCCTATGTATGCTTAAATCTTTAAAACTACCACACAATAAGATACGGGTTATTTGAATAGATAGCGTGATTCAAGAGGAAGGTTTATATGTATAATATGTGCATGCAATACTAGAGAAACACCAATAATTTTAAAGGTTTCTAATGTGATGTCATAAATAAACACATTTTTTGCGCTTACTTTACAAACGCTGGTTGGATCCTACGAGATGGATCAAAATAATGAACTGCAGTATTGTACCTCTTAAAAATTTCTACAAAAAATTTAACAACGGTATGTCTCTATCTCTTACGGATAACCCACAATAACCATTTTTATTCGTATTTTTAGTATCAGTATTGCACCCGTGCCAAGCCGGGGCGGGTCGCTAGTTTAGAATAAAATACAATATACTACAATTTAGTCATACTGTATATCAACGGGAAATGCCCCGACACGATATACCTCAGTTTACTGAGTACTACTATAATAGTTAAAAAAAATAGGAAGATAGGGTGGGTGGTTAATGGTCCTGCGAGATAACCTAAAATGTACAAAACTTCTCTCGTCAGACACCCAACTGTGCATCAGCGGTGAATGCCGCGGCTCGATGTGCCTCAAGTGGGGCATGTCGGAGTGTTTCCTCACCACCGACCCGACGGTCGTCTCGGACGGCGTCACGGCGGTCGTGGACCGGCGCGCGCTCTGCCAGCTCGCCTGCCAGACCGGGCCCAGCCCCGACACCTGTCGCAGCACGAAGGACCTGGCCGAAGCTTACAACTACGCCGGCCTGCCCAAGGGAGGGATCAGTTTGCGACCCGGCTCGCCGTGTGATAACTTCCAGGTAAGATTTAAACTAATTCATGTGATAGTCATGTCTTACATGTGCTTACACTTTCGTGGTTTGAATACGTAATGTAGACATTCCACAGGACTCAATCACAATCTAAATTGTTGTTTGATTACATCGAATGTTTCTCAGGTCTCTGACACAACAACACAATTTTTTTTTATTTAATAACCTAGTTTCACTAGTATCATTGACATTTCGGCAGCATTACAACCGCCGTGGTCACGAGAAGACTAAATAATAATTTAGGTAGTGATCGTAATGTTTACAATATAATGCCTTCTCGTCGCCCATCCCACAAAGTGTCTACCCGTTATACTGTGAACGTGAGCACTGACAGTGAAAATGGTCCGTAAACTCAAAGTCGTTAGCGAGCTGTGAAAAGTATTGTATTAGCTTGGGGTTTCTCTTAGGGATTGCATCGTACGGATATCTACTCATACGTGTTTTTAGTGACATTTTCCTGCTTTAACCCAGGGTTACTGCGACGTATTCCTGAAATGCCGCGCAGTAGACGCGGAAGGGCCGCTGGTGCGCCTCAAGAACCTGCTGCTGAACCGCGACACGCTGCAGTCGGTGCAGGCGTGGGTGACGCGCCAGTGGTGGGCCGTGCTGCTGGCCGGCGTCGCGCTCATCGTCTGCATGGGAGCCTTCATCAAGTGCTGCGCCGTGCACACGCCCTCGTCCAACCCCAAACGACCGCCCGCGAGGTAAAAAAACCCACTGCATCACCAGTTTGGGCGCCTTCATCAAGTGCTCCATACACACGCCGTCATTCAACCCTAAACGGCTACCCGCCAGATAAACGACCCACAGCAATTACAGCATTAAACCTTCAAATGCTGAGACTCAGAGCCTTCTCTGGCAAGGAGAGAGCCAAGGCCATAATCCACGACGCTGGCTTAGTGCTGGTTGGCGGAAAATGATGATGATGTTCATATTACTGTTATTTACTTTATGGCAGCCAGGGCAACAGCTTTATATAGGTACATTTGCTTGTTTATGTAATGTCAAATGCAAAATGATGTAAAATGCTTTGGATTCAGACACAGAACTGGCAAATAGTTTATTTCAGAAAAAAATAATAGGTGTGGTTAAAACCACACCAGTGAAAACTAAGATAAGAAATAATGATTAAAAACGATTCATAATTGAAAATTAAATTTATTACATACTTATGTATAAATTGAATATAGGAAACACTGCGACAAGACAGTGAAGAGCAGCAGCTGACTGTATCGAACTTGCTCTGGTACGCGAGTTTTTCGGTCTCGGCGGTCCCGAGTTCACCCGATCGAGCCTTTAACTTCCGAGCGTGACGATCAGCCTGATTCATGGCCTACGAAAAATCTGTGTTGCGTATGGCAAAAGTGGTTTTCACATCAAAAAGTGTAAAAGTGCCAGTTTCTTACGAAAAAAGCCAATAAATAAATATTGAAGTGGTGCTAAGTTGACCGGATTGTCTAGTTATTACATAATAGTTGTAACGTGATTGGCAGACGCATATCGGAGACGCTGCGCCGGCCGATGAACACGCTGCGTCGCATGCGGCACCCGAACCCGCGCTCGCCGCCGCGCGCCGCGCCGCGCGCCGGCCACCGCCGCGCGCGGCAGCACAAGGGCTACGCCGCGCCCGCGCTCGCTGCGAGACTAGTCCCCGGTAAGTACCCTTACTACCAAGTTTAGTGACAAAAGAAGCCTCTTATTGACCATCCATAAATTACGTCACGCGAATTTCATGTTTTTTTTACCTATACCTTATCCTTGTCACAGCTGTCACATTTCACATCACATTTGTGAGACCTCTCGCCCCTTACCTAGTTTGACGTCACATATTATGCTATTTTTGTTTAAATTTTGTGTTGTAATACATACTTAGATACAATAAATTACATTTAAAAAATGTGACGTCACAATATTTGAGACCCCTTCCCGCCCCTTGTCACACAATGTGACTGACGTGGCTTAAGTAACTGCCTGCGAAACCGAGGGTCGTGGGTTCGATTCCCACCCAGTGAAAATATTTGTGTGATAAATTGAAATGTTTTCACTGTGTCTGGGTATTTCTATTTATAATAAGTATGTATTTAAAACTATAAATGTATTATATCAGCTATCTGGCCGCCATATTACAAGCTTTGCTTAGTTTGGGGTCAGATGGTGTTTAGTGTGAATTGTAAAAAAAAAATGTCACACTTCATCGACCCCCTCCCTTCCCCTTAACGTGTGACGTAATTTATACCTTACCCTTATGCATCCTCGTCCTAGCTGGCTCCAAGTTATAGTTGTGGACCTAGTGCACGGTAAGAACCCTTACTACCAAGTTCAGTGACAATAGAAGCCCCCATATACATCCAGGTCCCGCCTGGATCCAAGTTATAGATGTGAATCTAGTGAGCATGAGCAACCCATTGAGTGTTCCCACTGCTGGGTCTCGGGGGCCTTCACTCGCATAGAAGGAGTGAACAAGGGTGTGTAATGCTTAAAATATCATCATCAGCCTGTATTCGTCAACTGCTGGGCATAGGCCTCCCCTATGATACGCCACTCAGTCCGGTCCTCGGTCTTACTTCTCCAACCGCCACCAGTTACCTTTCGAATATCGTCACTCCATCTAGTCTCAGTACTTACAATATAAAGTCTTCAAATTCATTTTATAGAACAAGAAGACATTTTTATCGACTACCATTACAAAAAATCTTATTTAAACAGAAATAACTGATCGAATGCAGTTGAAGTTGAAAGAATGAAGTTCTGGTCACAATTAATCTTCGTTTGCCCGTGCGCCAGAATTGAGAAGTAAAACGTTACAACTCTTGATATTAAATATTAACATGACTTGTTGCTTGCAGCGTCTGCGCCCGCCGGTAGCAGCCGTCGCAGCGAGCCCTACGCGGGCGCCTACCCCGCGGCGTACGAGATGCACCCCCCACAAAAGGTATTTATTATTACTTACTCACCTATTTTTGATTATTTACCTGGTTAACATCTGTATTTACTTATTTCTTTCTAATTTATATCTCCATGTTATCCGCTAAATCATTTGTATGAAATGATTTAGCGGTGAGCGATTATTTCCCTATTTTATGGCGAATTAGGAAAGGAGATGGAAAATATATTCCAGTAAATAAAATTTACTTCAAGTTAAAATAAATCTATAAAAAAGTTATCCACCACATACAGATTTTCCTTGGGCTGTGAATTGAGCTCAGCGTTCAACGTTCGTAAATTAAAGAAATCTTCGGATGATCTAGATGGCCATAGCCATGGATACGCCCTCCGGTTTAACCCGCATAATTTCCAAAGTGTGCTATCAAATTCTGAGTTATTAATTTTCACTTGGCAATTTTTTTTATCCATTGTGAAAAAATCTAAGATGGAGCGTGCTTATCTAGAAGAAACCGATTCACTCCATTTGAAGACTACCAAGATAGACTATACATCAATCTACACTTAGATTTTTCCATCCATCAATAACACTTGTGTTATTTGGTGACTCAGGTCTGACAGTACGAGTACTGCGGCTCGGGTCAGCTGGAGTTGGTGGCGCTGCCGGCGGTGCCGCTGCTCTTCGGCGTCGTGTACCGCGCGCCGTCGCCCGTCACCGTCGCCTCGCAGACCAACATCACCCTGCACTCGCCCGATACGCTCGCCGTCGCGCGCCCCGCCGACCGAGCGCGAGACTAGACCACACAACACGTACTATTTTAAAGCTAGACACGACAATGCGCAATTCAAACAACACGTCGTCGCAACGCAAAAATCGACGACCCCGCATAACGCATCGTAGAAACTTCCGATGCGCTGCCGCAACGCACCCATCTGCGTAGTCACGACGTTTTCTCTTCCATGCTTTGAATGGTTTGCGCGCGTTTAATTAAGTTAGCGGATTGCTTTTCGGCGTCGTACATCGTGCGCCTTCGCCTCGGAGACCAACCTGACACCCTCCCTCGCTGTGTCGTAGTCTAGTCGCGCGCCCAATTGACAACGCGCGCGCAAAACTACACAACACGTAGTATTTTATTTACAGCTACATCTCTAGCTCAATTAAACGCGCACATCTCGTTCAATGGACACCAGAAAAGAGCGCGCGTCGTCGCATCGCAGATTTGTACGTCGCTGCGCATCGGAAATTTCCAGAGTTTTGAGACTTTGCTGTGTCGTCGATTTTAGCGTTGTGACGCCGCAACGCAGTGTTGTAGCCCCACGCTTACTTAAATCCGGGTACGCACATACGAACTAATTTGTTGCGGTGCATTATACTTAACAACGGTGTTCGCGCGTGCGTGCCACTAATGAATATCGAACAAATTGTGCGACGAACATGTTCGCGACGATCGTACTTGTATGTTCGGTGTGGACGGAGTCCAGTACTAGTTCCAACGGCGCCATTATGGCCATTAAAAGAAGTTAAAGATTGTGCGCCCACTCGATTTGAACTATGTTCGTGCTTACACGGCTTTATGGAAACGAGTTTTGAAACGAAGACTGTATCGTCTAGAGCACCGTAGGCGAAGTGTAAATGCGAAGCGCGTCTCCGTTAGCGTCGCTAAATTCTATGCAATAACTATAACAGAGATAAACTGAGCTTTATTTTCAACACACCTCATAGCTAAACCACAACGCCAGTGTTGGACGTAAGCCAATCCCATTACTCACCCGTTTTTTTGGTGCTTCGATCTACTCTCATATTAATGACATTGACCTTAAACATGCAGACATGTATGATAGATTGAAGCGGCATCTATGGTGATCACGATTGTTCACTACACTAGTATTATATTCCAAATAATAAATACAGCGTCGAGATCCACACTTATTCGACTAAAAGTCAGTAGTAGTCCCAAAAGACCTAGAAAGAGGGTAGTTTGATATATCTGCCCGTGATTAGAAGAAACTTTTGTGCCAATTCTATCCATTTCTCAGTTTACTCGTAATCATGGAACTACATACAAATATCAGATGGATCCACCATGTAACCATGGAATATATCCCATAACTAGTAATACTAGTGTAGCTTAAATTGGAATTCTAAATACAATTCTTTTAGAGTGTATTTAGAACAACACGGGAACGGCTTGTCCATATCTTGTGCATTTATAGTGTACCGCGACAGAGAAGACACATAGAATAGCGGCTCTGTGGTGCCGTAGCCTCTCTACTCATGTTGACAGGGATGGTAGTGTTCACACTTCGATTTCTGGGTTTGGACAGAACTGTCCCATAGGAAAGCAAGTACCAACCAAGCCCAGCGCAGGTGAATTTCATTACGTTTGATTCGTCACCACGGGCAAGAGATGTTACGTCAGCGTTGTTTGGACATTAGATGCGTCACTGACGTATTGTGTTGGGCACAATTCGAGTTTTAAAGTGAAGTTTTCTGTGTTCATACGATTGTTCAAATCGGTCATTCTTAGTCGCTATTCTCTTACATAAAGCGGCTACTTCAGTCTAGCCAAGTAAGATCGTTGTAACCGCGAGCGTAGTAGTAGGATGCAGAAACTTTATCGCTCAAGATATAGCAATTGGTATGACGGTTTGAAATCGTATTGATTCAGTACGATTCAAAACCTCCCGATTGGGTGCTGGTGTAATTTTATCACGAAACAAATTCAAGTTTCATTTGAGTCATGTATTTTCAAGAGTCCTCAATTCTAATAGATTTTTCGCTAGAAATTAGGCCAAAATCCAGTTGGAATTAGAATTGCTGAGTAAAATCCCTGGGAATGGTAAAGCACCATTCTCAGTACCCTATGGCTAAGACTTGCGAGTAAGGATTTTCGGGGTGGAAATTAATTGAAATCCTAACTGTAGACGAATATAATAAGCATCGGATAGTTGGTATATGGAGACAAAAGTATGGCGAATTGGAAGTACATAGTGAAGAAACACGTGACATATTTCGTTGTGAAATAAAATAGAATTTCGTTTGACGAATATAAGTTATGCTTGAGCGATGTAATGTTAAACAAATAGCAATAATATATTAAAATAGAGAAAAATTAAGACATTTGCTGATACTGTTTTTGTTAGCAATTTATAATTGGAATTTTCACAGAACAACAGACCTTTTATTTTCGTGCGAAGTTGCGAATCAGTACTTTGAAATACTCATTTTCTATCATTCAAAATAATAAGACTGTGAATCTCAAATATTGAAAAATACATTTCCATGTCATTCCATGAAAATACTGCAGAAACTAGAAGTTTGTATAAATATATCTCAGTACTGTTAGAGTTTGCGTTCCAGGTATGGTTACTACGCAAACTGTGTATGTATTTAGTAAGAGTACCAAATGAAAACGCGATAACCTAAAATCAAATTTTACAATGGGTGACTATAAATAGTGTGCTTCAGAAACGACGAAAAGTATTGAACAGTAACTTGTTCTAATTTATTTGGATTAGCCCCTTCCCATAGTAAAAGATATTCATTATAGTGAAGATAGTATTACTCTACGGGTCAGTATCTGAGCAAATGTGCTTTTGAGTGATGCTCTTCTAATCTGCTTATATCCTGAAACGACTCGGATTATATTTGCAAATAATTAATCTTATTGTATCTGTTAAACCTACAACAATTGTTAATTCAAGTTTATCACGCAGATTTTCCTCTGTTTCTTGTTATAGTGAATGTTACACACAGTGTCACAATGAAACAGAGATAGACAAATGTTCCGTCGAAGCGGCTACTGCCTAATTGAACCATTTTTTTTAATATAGAGTCATTATTCTAAGGTTAATCTTAATTATATTCCAAAATATTAGTTGAGCTATATTTTGTCTCCTTCGACTACATTTAACATCACACCTATTGAAAAAGTATATGATAATTACTTACCAATTTTACTTTACTCGACATTTTTGTCTTTGTGGCTCGCGTATAATATTATTGAGTAAACATATACCTGTAATGCTCAATTTAATTGATTTAAACGCAACTTTGTGATGACGAGAGAAAAATAATCAAAGCAAAACGACCAACGAGAGAAAAGGAATGAAATTTGTAATTACTGACTGACCACCAATAAGGGTCAATCAGACATGGGAATGTATAACTTATGAACTGTGTATGAATTACTCAACCAACATGATAAGACAAAATATAGCGTGCTGACAATATGGTGACTAAATTCAATCTTCTGGAGGCTTGTTTAAGAAATATAAAACTATTTAAAATATCTCGACCCTTTTCATGTAAACTCTAATGAAACATATTTAACTTGGTTTTATTTTAAAGTTCGCTCTAAGAATAGAATGATATTACGTTTATTCCAAGTTGATATTCGTTTGCTCAATGATCACAGAGGCGCAGCAGCTGGCTCAAATGTGGCAAGATGCTGAAACGGTGTTATTGTGTAGGTAATACATTATTTTTTAACCGAACATGGAACTCTAGAGAATAACAGTGCGGCAAAATCTTTACATAGCGGAGTACTCATTGAACATTCGCTTATAATGTACCTAACAAAATCGAGTATGTCGCATCATGAAAAAAAACATGAATGGGACGTGTAATTAATGTATTCCCGTTCGCACAGTTCTGAGGCCGTTCTAATGTGATCGTCTGTAAAAACGGGCCAAAGAAACTTCACATTTATTGCTGTAGGCAAAAAGGCTGAACTAATTGGTTCACATTAAAGCGACCTTTTCATGCCTATGAGATCGCGTTAATCGGCCTCCTTGGGATCCATTCACACGTTGGCACACTCGAGCGAGTGCACAAAGAATTTGATTTTCGTAGTGGGTATTTCAGACCCATCTTTAGACTAACATTATTAAACATTCCTGCATTATTGGATTGTTGAGCCGATTTACCGGTTCAATCTTAAATAACATTTGTTTTACCTATTCTTATCTATTAGTTTTATCTTATGTTGTTTGGCGAAATACGTTGCACTTTTCTATCCTCACCACCGCAACTCTACTTGCTTTTGGTACATGAAAAATAAGATGCTACGATAGCAAAACGGCAAATCTTCATATAAAATCACTTGATAGGATTAGTTCGCTTGGAATTTGCCTTCAGTATAGGTCTTAGTTTTTAAATTTCTATGTAAACATTTTTCCTATTAGTAACGAGTAGTGTGCTCAGTAATTAGGACAATTGAAAATACATAATTAAGTTATCGCTCGCAGATCTTGTGATGCATTACTCGCGAATGTTCATAGTGAGAAGACAATATAATTATAAAATTGATGCCACAGTGCCCATACAAGCTTAAGGTGCAAGGAGCTCATTTGTTCATTGTCTCGGTCATACATTGCGAGAAACTCAAAAGCTAATATTTAGAGATGTTGAAGTTACTGAATTCAAAAATGTAGTAAACTGGCAACCTTCAACAACGCCACTGTCTTAATTTAATTTCGGTACAAATAAATTTTCATTAAATATTATCGATTCTATAAATTTTATTTTTTGAGACAATTTGTCTGTATGGAAATTTATTTAGATCGAAATGACATATTCGTGAAATGTTTACAGTATTCCTGTTGAGGGTTGCTTAGATTTTAATCTTTGTATTTTAACTCTGAACTTCTGTCTCAAATAAAAAAAGGTTGAAGAGATAGATGAACACGGCACCATAATTAAAAAATATTCATACTTAGGTACAGGTACAATTCACTCTGAGCGGAATTATACTGGGTTTAGTTCCGTAGGAGGGTACAGCGCTCGCCATTTGCGCTGACAGTCCAATGTCGCTGCGTACCCCGACAATTATGTATATTTTTGTATATAAATGGAGACTATACATACTCTACAATGTAAAATATCAAAGCATACACACTAGATATAAACTAGGGGTGATATAATATGCCTGGTTTTACTCGAATCTCTATAATTGTAATTTTTATATAAAAAGTTATTTTAACGTATTTAATGTTAAAGTAAGTGGAATGTCGAGGTGCCATTATACCAATTTGTATTCCTGTTCCTTTAATGTTATCGTAGATCTTCGTTTCTCATTACTTGGGAATGTATTCATATTTTAGTAAAACTCAATTTATTAGTCATGGGCTCAAAATATCGATAAAATCTCAAAATTCGCATTTAGTCTTCCTATTATGGCAAGTAATGTACTTTTCGATTCGATTAATTATAATTTGTCATATTTTAGGTAGAATATAATTACGTATTATAAAATTTAAACAGTATTGCCAAATGATCAAAATGATATTAGACTGATATCTTTCAACATTGCTATGATGTAAAATTGTAATTTATACGCGTTTTTTATTTATAACCGTATGAGTTACGTGTAAAGTAATGGCTCAAAAAGACATGATAATTTATGATAACTGGTAAACAAAGTTGCATATCACACGTATCCCTAAACCCTCGAGTTATCTGCTCTTTGTTTAAGCATACAGTTGTATTGTGTTGATCTCTCGATAGGTAATGAGATTTGTTATTGTTTCTTATCGGTCCTTATAATAGTAGTAGGTATGTTTCCGTCGTGCAAACCAAAGAGCATGATGTCTTTTATTTCTATATATTGTAATTGTAAGTGTACCATGTTAATGCCATTTTATTAGTGAATGTCGCAATACGCAAGTTCTGTAATGTACTATAATAATATTGTATATTTGTATGTAAATCCGCGAGGGTAATGTTTACGTTGTAGAATGGTCGACCAATCGTATCCGATGGAAGAGTTCCATCATTAGTAGTACTCGATGGCATTATTTCTCCTAAATATAAGCTAGATTACCGTAATAGATTATTTAAATGACAATGTGAATATTTTTAATTAACAAGATGAATGTTACGACATGTGATTTCAAAATAATAAAAAATAAATAAATTTTACAGGATTTGTGTCTTTTTATTTGGTCAGAGTATTTATCCCCACTCGTATTCAATCTTCGAATCGCTCGTAACAAATAGAGCCTTATTTACCGGACCAATTTTCCATATCTATAATTGTTTTAGAAATCTGTGACCTATGTATTGTCAACCGACTATAGTCCGTTCCACGGAGAGGTGTAGAAAATGTAAACAAATCAATGTCACTCTCAATATGACAGACCAGCATTTCTCAACCTTTGTTTTAGAAGATAGTTCGTTGTAAGCATCTCTGTTTGCCCTTTTAGATTTTCGTCACATAACAATAAATATAATAATTATAATATATAATAAGTTGTAAATTCAGAGAATGACATAGAATGAGATAACTTTCTGAGACTATAACTCTCAGATCTCTCTCCGAAGACGAGACCTACAAATATCTCGGTATGTCACAGTCATTGGGTATATCAGCAGATGACGTTAAGAAATCGGTGAAGGAGCGCTTCTTTTGCCGGCTGACAAAAGTACTTAAAAGTCTTCTGTCAGGCGGTAACAAAGCGCGAGCCTTCAACGGTTGGGTAATGCCTCTGCTGATATACTCTTTGGCATACTGAGGTGGACTCAGACTGAGCTCGACGCCCTGGACAGGAAGGTCCGTCAACTGCTCACAACTCATCGCATGCTACACCCGCGCTCGTCTGTTATGAGACTGTATATTCCGCGGAAGTGGGGAGGTCGAGGCTTTTTAAATGCCAAGAACCTACACAACCGCGAAGTATGCAGTCTCAGGGATTATTTCCGCAACAGCGAGTCCGGGATGCATCGCGATGTTGTGGCAGTTGACAGAAGCTTCACGCCTCTTTCACTGGCAAACGAGAACTGGCGTAAACCATCGGTGCTCAGCACTGATGATCGCAAGGAAGTGTGGAAGAGCAAGGAGCTGCACGGGCGATTCTATCGGCCCTAACGGGACCCGATGTGAATCTGCTCGCGTCGGTGAACTGGCTACGCTTCGGGGACCTCTTCGGAGAAACCGAGGGTTTTGTCTGTGCAATTGCAGACGAGGTTATCAAGACGAACAATTACCGGAAATACATAATGAAGGACGGTACGGTCGACATTTGTCGGGCATGCCGCCGTCCAGGCGAATCTCTTCGTCATGTTATTTCCGGTTGTTCGCATCTTGCTAACGGCGAGTACTTGCACAGACATAACCTAGTAGCCAGGATCATCCACCAGCAACTTGCTCTTCGACACGGCCTTGTCGAGTCCGAGGTGCCGTACTATAAGTACGCACCTCTGCCAGTTCTCGAGAATGGTCGTGCGTTGCTCTACTGGGACCGCTCTATCATCACGGACAGGACTATTGTCGCCAATAAGCCTGATATCGTGATGGTAGACCGGTCTCAACGTCGGGCTGTGATCGTCGATATCACCATACCACATGACGAGAACCTCGTGAAAGCTGAGAAGGACAAGCTTAGCAAGTACCTTGACTTGGCTCACGAGGTTACCGCCATGTGGAATGTTGATTCCACGATCATAGTCCCCATAGTCGTGTCGGCAAACGGCCTTATAGCGAAAAGTCTCGACCAACATCTCAAGAGACTTTCGCTAGATGGTTGGATCAAGGGTCAGATGCAGAAGGCGGTCATCCTTGACACAGCGCGCATCGTCAGGAGGTTCCTCACTCTGCAGCCCTAACCACCGGTAGCTTGGGCCCTGCCCCGCTGCTGGCGGCAAACTAGGTTTAAGTTTTTATAATATTTTTATGTTGTTTTATGTATCAATATTGTAAAAACTTAGTCTTAAGAAAAGAAATAAATTCGTGAATATAATAAAAAAATTAAAAAACTTAAATGTATTCCAATAAGTCCGTTTCCAACCTTTTGTCTTATTTCTATTGATTTATAATTATTATTATATAGTTTATTAAATATGTGGTGCGCATAAGTTTAAAACATTAATACAAAAATAACTTGGGTGGTTGGTTCATGGAACACAATCTATATATATAAAACTCAAAGGTGACTGACTGACTGACTGACATAGTGATCTATCAACGCACAGCCCAAACCACTGGAGGGATCAGGCTGAAATTTGGCACACAAGTAGATGTTATGACGTAGGCATCCGCTAAGAAAGGATTTTGATAAATTCTACCTCCAAGGGGATGAAATAGGGGATGAATGATTGTATGAAACTTTTTATTCCTTAGATATATTGGCATGAAATTTCATAAAAATTGAGTTTAGCTAAAATCATGAGACACGCATTACAGCGTTTAACAAAATTCAACCCTCCAAGGGATGAAATAAGAGATGAAAGTTTATATAGAAACTTTTTATTCCTTGGACATATTTACATCAAATTTCTTAGGTACTTAGTACTGCCAAAATAATGAGAGTTTGACAGAATTCAACCCTCCAAGGGATGAAATAAGGGATGAAAGTTTGTATAGAAACTTTTATTCCTTGGACATATTTACATTAAATTTCTTAGGTACTTAGTACGGCCAAAATAATGAGCTATGTAGTACTTTTTTTCAAAAGTCGTCCCTAAGAGTGTTAGACAAGGGATGAAAGTTTTATATTAACGCACAGGACGAAACCTTAGGACACACTTTAAATTTCACACATATATTATTTTTATAGCGTACGTAGCCACTAAGGGAAGATTTATCTAAATTAAACCCCTAAAGCGATGAACGATTGCATGAAACTTTTTATTCCTTGGACATATTTGCATGAAATCCTACTTCCCTACTCATATTATAAATCTCAATGTATGAATGTTTGGATGTTTGGATGTTTGTTGCTCAATCACGCCCAAACGGCTCAACAGATCGAGCTGAAACTTAGTACACAGATAGCTTATAGTCTGGAATAACACATAGGCTACATTTTATCCCGAAATCATGCACGGTTCCTTAGGGATCAAGTATAAATAAATGTAAGATCGGAACGCCTAACTAGATTTTGTTGCAATTCCGAAACACAGATTCAAACATCAAAATAAAACAGGCTATTTACTATCCCGAAAACATACACAGTTCCTAAAGGATCAAGTATACATTTAATATCGGAACGCCTTATTAGATTTTGTTGCAATTTGAAACACAAATAGTTCTTAGTCTGAAATCCTATCCTACTAATAATATTATAATAATAATGTTACGTTACGTTTGCGTTGCGTTTGCGTTGCGCTTGCGTTGCGTTTGCGTTGCGTTTGCGTTACGTTTACGTTACGTTTACGTTACGGAACGGAACGAAACAGATCAGAACATAACTCAACACAACACAATACAACATAGCATAACATAACGACGATAAACACGAAAGATTTTAAGGTATTTTGTATGTCAGCCGTTTTGGCGAAATAAGGTATATACGCTGAATCGGCATACAGCTGACTAAAACTCTGCCGACGCGACGCAACGTTACTAATTTGCCAAAATTATTGCTTTGTAAGAATTCACATAAACTATGTTTGTATTCCCTGGTAAAGAGTGAAACATACAAAAATAACTACGGAGTTATTATAAAAACTATAATAAACAAAGTAAGACAACAACTCTACATTTTTACCATTTTTTGAAAGCAGTGAATTTACACACAAAACAAATCAAAATTCTACGCGGACGAAGTCGCGGGTAACAGCTAGTAGTAACATATAAACAGTTTTTATTAATATTAATTATTAAGTACAGCTTTGTTTTGTTATGTAGCACTTAAATTCATTTTTATGTGAAATGACTGACTTTTTAGTAATCTTAAATTTAATGAGCTATATATATATGAGACGATCTTCTTAGCCTTACATGGATTCACCGTGCGGGTGCCGGGTCCATCGTGTGGCAGAGAGAGAAATCCCGAGTAGATCCCGAGACTTGTGACTCGGGCGTAGGTTTAAGGGACGTACGTACCCCTATCTGACCTACATCAACACTCACCTTCACTACTCGTTTTTCTCTCCCTGCCCAAATCTGATATGAGCCTACTAGCGCAGCTTTAGATACTCGTATATATTATATTCACATTCACATCCGTATCCGTGGATGTACTTTTTTCACAATCCAGCACATCACTAATGTAGTTCTTACTACCTGTGTAGCTACCATTGCTATTATTTTGTCTTAATAAAAAGTGGTGTACCTACCCATCGAACTCTTAAAAACGCAGAAGCGTTAGAGGTAGGGGAGAGGGACTGGAAGACTTGGGAAGGTTAGTCGGCTGATATATGGACCAAGTAAAAGTTCCTAAGTCTTCAAGATGAGGGTCCTCCACAAGTACTCTGATTAGTAGAGTGCGCAGCGGTAGGACAAGGGCCACGATGCGGCCATAGAGGCGGAATCACGGCTATCCCTAGCCGCGGTGGTGAAGACGGACAATTCGCTGCCGACCATTTTAGCCAAGATGCTCGATAGTGAGAGGTCGTGTGAGTAATAGCGCTCCTCTAACTCACACCACTGAGGCGGACAGGGAGCGAGCCTAGAGTCTCAACTCTGGGCTCGCATCCCGTCTACACACCCTATGGCCTTGGGGCTTCGGACGTTTAGGGCAAATCCGGGGGAGGGGGGGGGGGGATAGGATGCTACGTATTTTTTAAACTTCGCTTACATCTGTAAAATTTATTGAGATCTGTCATTTCTAGATTATTTTAATCTGCGCTCGTGATGTAGCAATAATGAACCCAGTGGTGCCATAAGTGCCATTGCCTCAAAGGGATAAAAACAACTTTTCTGTAATTATAGAATTTTAATTAATGAATTTTATATACAAGGTATAAAACTATCGTGTAACAATATAAAATCAGGATTACAAATAAAAATCATTCTTATTTAGCAAGTGATACAACATAAGCACAAAATCAAACATGTGTCATCATATTAGCCTATGATGGGGTGTAGGGTCTAGATATAATAAGCGTTTAAGTTTTTGATTCTAGTGAGGGGGGATAGATAAAGGAAATAGCTGTGATTACAACAGTAGCAGTCTGCATAGGTGACTAGGTTATATGCCCCGTAAAGTATTTTACGGATGACTGTTTTTCGAGTTGGAACCTATGAAGAAAGCCGTTCATAAGCTTGCACGCTTACCGTTATCAGAAGTGTCAAAATAGAATAGTTTTTTTACTCTATGCATGACCCTTAACTCGGGTGAAACCGTAGGCACAGCTAAAATTAAAACGTAATTTATGTACACGGTACGGTGAAGGTAGTCTCTTAGGTCATGTTTCTCTTAAAAATATTTTCGTCGTGACGCGATGCAATGTTGGAAAACTACCTTTGCTTTCGCCCTCAAATATTTTTTTTCTACTATAGGTTTGCATACGAACTTGTTAGACTACAGGAGGCGAAGAAGGAATAGTAGTAACTCCGTTGACGTCGCATAAACTCTAGCAAATGTATCTAAAATTAGAACAGGGAATCGTATCTTACGTTCTCTTTGAGGGAATCTAGGCTAGACTACTTCGACTACAGTACAGAATAAAACATCTTAACTTTTTTATAACAATACAATCAGTTTACTTCAGCAAGTTTCTAAAATCCATTACAAAAGGTGGGTAGGTACAAAACTTCATTGTATTCTTACATAAAATGTCCCATTAAACAATCAGTCGTCACATTCACAGGACCCCCTTCCGAATAGACGCTCTCAATCCAAATTTATATGCGATATTTATGAGGGCTTTATAATCTATCTAACCAGAACTTCTTCATTTGATAAAAGCGGAAACTGTTAGCGCTTTCAGCGACAGGTAGGGTAGAATGAGAAAGGCAATCGTAAATTTGGGAGTCATAATGGTTTTAGCATGTACAGAATCAAATGACTCATTGCAAAACCATTGAAACCATGTACTTTAGGGGCCCTAAATTAGGGCATACCCTAAAGTGCATAGTTTCCGAGATATCGGCTTAGTAAGTAATTAAATTCCGATCCAATTTTTTTATGATGCCTAAACATCATAATAAGAGCAAAGTTGACCAAAAGGCGTTTATTTTTACTGGCTTATGTAGCGAATTGAATATTTTGTATCTTACATCCAGTTTTACGATTAACCATCGAACATTCTATATACAAGAAATGCACTAAAATAACAATGTTTTCACATACAAAAAGCAAGTGTAGTACAAGCTGATAGCCAAATAGACAAGGCACCTAAACTTATAATAAGACATCTAATAACTATTGCTTTGGAATATACCTATAAGACAAATACTGCCAACTATCATCTGAGGCAGCATTTTACATCATATGTATTGTAACTTGTAATTCATTATTTCTAGACTTTATGTAGAAAGCAAGTATGTACGTACTTATTGTACGCCATCTAATATTGTATGTTATAAATGTGTTACATGATAAATAAAAGAGGATCCTTTGAACAGATTTCTATTCTAAAATAATTTTTAACGAAATAAAAATAACTATAATAATTCATAAGTTATTACATAAACAAATTATAAAAAAGTAACCATAAGTAATCATTATGACGTTAACAAAAGTAATCCGAAATTATTAGCTTTGTTTTATTTAAAAAAATGAGTTTAATACCACAATTAGGACATCCACCTTATGCTAAGAAAAATAGCCAGTTATATATACATTCTTTGTTTGTATCCTTTGTGAGCCTTCACAAAACGCAAGAAATACACGCCTTTGATGGTAGATAAGGTCATGCCACAACATGTCATTGAGGAATGCAGGAGTGTGGCAGATCAATGGGGAGAATTCCTCCATTTTCCAGCAGCTGTCCCAGAGGCCTTCACCAACCAGAATGGGTTGCTTGTCTTCTGGGATAGCTTGGGATGGTTGGAGTAGAAGGGAAGTATGAGCCACACACAATGGTCAAACACAAGCAAACATTTCTTTAGCATATTTGAGCACTTTTTGGTAGGGGAAATGGTTTATGGGTTGCGTCAGCCTACAAGATTCTCGGCACCTCGACGCACCTTCGCGATTTTCCAAAGAGCAACGAAGCGCAGTACCTAGGCGTGAAACTGATAGTTTGTAATAGGGACAGAAAGGTGTCCCAGACCCAAATAATAGATGTGACTGTTAATGTGAGATTGGGCCGAACACATTGGTCATATGCCAGGACAATTATGGGTAAATACCACCAATGACTGGGTCTCAAAAGGTAAATAAATGGCCACCAGTCAGAAAGCAATGGGTAGACGAGTATTTCCTCATCTCATTCACTGCTTTCTTCAATGGGGATTTGCCCACAAGGATCAACTCACAATAGCTCTTGATAAACCAATAGACAATTGGAGACCTGGTAATGATGCCTTGGCTCAATATTGGGACTGGATAGACTAATATAATAATAATGCCAAACACCTGTGCTGTCTTTAGATTCGAGAGTGAAACAAAAATGCCATTTACGAAAACATACATACCAGAACAATATTTGTGCTAGTAATTTACTACTTTTACTACTATACTATTTTTCATATCAGGCAAACATGATGGTGGATGTTGAACAACCAAACTATCAATATAAATCATAGAACTTCGTCATATCATAAGCAGGCTAGCATTGATCCTGTTACACAATGAAAAAGGAATATTTGAACAGTCTCATTAAAATCCAGAGAGATTATATGGAATTATAAGTTATGAAGAGTTCATAATATAGCCAAATTAATCACATATTTTATATCTATGTGCATACAATCATTACTTAGTCTTATTAAATAACTTATTGGAATTTGTCCATTAGTCAATACAAAATTAGTTATTAAAATGGCTTAAAATATACTTATTTATGATAAAGTTATCAAGTGTCACCTAATATAAAGTTAATCTGTCTTTCAACAATGGAATTATAGATGCAATAGCATTTGCTCCTGTTTGTAAACTTCATGATAAGCATTTCGAATCAGAACATAAGGGAAACATGATTCTAATAGATCCATAGTGAGGAAGGGAGACTCCTGGACAATCAAATCAAGGAGTAAGTAAACTGACTCTCTGTTCTTGATAGCTTCCTTTTCCGTCTCCTGTCCGAGTCGCAACAGAGAGGACGACGCCAAAGCCAAGAATTCCTTCATGCGGTCTTCGATATCTCCTAGACCGCAAATAGTAAAGAGCGCACCAAAGATATGGTTGATTGCGGGTGCTATGCAGTGAATGTTGTTGGAGTGACCTTCAAGTGACGGCCGGTAGAAAGAACCTTCGCTACGCGCGAGTCGCGGAAGCGAGACTGCTACGAACACCATCAACAGGCAAACAACTAGGTGCTCTTCTTCTTCAGACTCGAGTTTCTGTTGGCGCAATGCTGAAGCCAGCGTAGGGTCTACTTTACAGGATAATCCTGCAGCTGAACACATCTCTGAAATAACGCGCATCGGGTCGACGTTCGGAAGCTGCTGCTGGAAATCTTTGATTGAGCTTATCAAGAATGGAATTCTCCTTTCCAGGACATCCAACAATGATTCCTGAGCAATCTGTCTGAAGCTCAGAATCACTCCAATAATCGTCATTCTCAAAAGGACATTATCAACCTGCTGCAATCTTTTGAATTGTTCTCTCATTATGTCTGGTTTATCAAAGTTAGTTCGTAGCATTTGTAATACTTCTTTGTTTTGTATCACTAACTTTTTCAACTCTTGCACTTGACTAGCAATGTGCCACATCAACGTTTCACTCAACAGCTTCATCCCGTAAGGGCCAATTAATTCAGCTAATGCTCTCAATTCATTGATATCAGAATATTCTTCTGCATTGAATGGAATAGCACCTTCAGCAGTGAGACTAACAAAAGCTTTTTGATTCATGGAAAAACATATACTGCCAGCGCTAACTCTTCTGAGTAAGATTTCCGAGTACCACTGTGTGTACAGAGATGCTATAGTTTTTTCACCATGACTGTCCATGTTTTGTGTTTGCTGCAAGAGAGAGTTGTTAAAGACTCTTGTGATGTCAATATGAACATAGTTTTCTACAGTTTGTAGCACATTCATGTAAGCTCTGACACTGACTAAGAGCTCTGAGGGTTTGGCAATTTCACTTGTGTCTTGGTTGAACATTACCATTCCGACCAATGCTTTAGAAAATCTTGTTTCCAGGTGTTGGTGCAGGTATTCACGTGGAGCAAATGTGTACTCCCACACATTTACAGTTGCACAATAGTTAATAGCAAAGCAAAGTTCAGTCAAGGCCATGTGAAGTTTATCCATTGTGGTTAGTTCCTCTCTTGTTTTCCTGTAGCTTTCTGCTCCAGGCTTAACAATTTCAATTGTATTCTTTTTGTTTTTATCTTTTTTCTTTCTATTGGCCAGCTGAGCAATTGTTTGTGCGCAATGCTTAGGAAGCAGCTTGTCACTCATCGTGCATTGTTCATCACAAATTGTAGTTATAATATTCTTAGCTTCCTTGGCCATTTCGTCCAAAAATATGTTAACCACAGACAAACTTCTTTCTCTAATGTGGTGTCTTTCTTCAGGGCATAAATCATGGGTGCAGTTTTGGAAGTGGCTGCAGATGAGGGGAAAAGCAATAATGTAGCGATTTTGAGCTGGAAACTCAAGGCACATGTGAAATTGGTTTTCAAATATCTTGCTATAAAAACAAAATATTGATAGATCAGATGTCTCTACAAGGATCTCATCTAGATTATCAACCATCTTGGTGTGGAAAACCATCTTGTCAATGAACTGTGCCAGCTCTCTCTGATCTATGAGATTAAAAGGTGCTTTGGCAACTGAAGTGTAAGCTTGCAATCTAAACCAATCCAATCGGAATGCTCGAAAATCGAAAGTTTGGTTATCTTCAACTTGTTTGACACTTAATCCAGCAGCTGTGTTGCATAATGATGAAAGAATGATACTCTCATCATCTGGACAAACTTGTAAATTTTGTATCATCAGGTTCAGAGCCACTGCATCAAAACCTGATAAATATTGCACATAATATCTTTGCATTACTTGACTGTATTTTCGAACTAGAGCCCGCAGTTCTTCCATGTGAAATAGTAACTCAGGAAGCTGTCGGTCAACTAAATCTTCTGCGGCTTTTCCCTTGACTTTTTGTGGAGGATTATCATTGTGCCGAAGCAGCCAGTAAACCTCATCTCTGGCATAGCTCAAACCAATAAATATAAGAAGGGCTTTGGGACCTAAGAGTCCAGGTTGATCTGTCAGCATAAGACCAAGCTCTTTCAGAGCAGTTCGTAAGAACTTTCGCCTTTCTCTATGTTTGTAGCCAGCTTTCTGAACAGCATGGTGATAACAATCCTTCACTTCAGATATCCTCTTGCCATAACCTTTAATTCCATCAAAAAAGCTTTGTATATAGGTGTGGATGTAGATGACTTCATCTCGGAACAGTGCAACAACCCATCCTGATTCCAAAGCACTGACCCACATTTTGTTGGCATGGTCCTGTGACAACATTGTATGGCACATTGCAAAACCAAATATGACCCACCTTTCAAGGGACTCCAAAGAGATGTACTCACATGACATGGTGTTAGTTTCAGATGGTTTCAATAGCTGAGCAGGATTACTAACAAGGCTCAGTTTTTGTTCAGACCTCCAGTGTTCAGCTGTCAAATTTCTGGCTGGATAAACATGCCACAAAGAGTTCAAAGCTCCAGCTAAAAGTTTTTGATGTGGCAAGAATTCTTCTGACAGTTTCTTCAAAGGTGCATCATAGTCAACAATGAGTTGACCCAGTCGAGGAAAACTTGGATCTATCTGATTATGAACCATTTCATGAGCTGCATTAAACAATCCCAACACTGCTTTGCGGTCTTCTACCCGGGAGAGTAGAATCATCAAGGACACATAAGTTGTTATAAGATCAAGGTAGTTTTTAGTCAATTCAAAATTTAGAGTCAAATCTAAAGTGACCTGACAGGCATTCATTATATTGAGAAGTTCACAAACATTATCTTTGAAGTCCAGAAGGTCTACAAATGTATAGTAATATAAGGAGAGAGATTTGATTATTTCATTCCTGATATTTGTGATGGCCTGTAAACCTTTGACATCAATGCTGGGAAATCTTCTTACAATATGTTTAATGGAAGACTCTAATGCCTTGTCTGAAAGAAAAGCTGGCTTAGATTTCGCATCTCCGCATGCTTTCTTGATGTTGTATATTCGGGTTAGCATTCCAACCCCTCGTTCATTCAGTATGACTAATTTTTCAGCCAGCTTTTGCTGGCTGATGTGAACTGACCTCGACATAGTAGACATGGTTCTGAAACAAAATAGTTGCGTTAGCCGGATGAAGTCAGTCCTTATTCCCCTGTGAGTAATAACGAGCTAGTTGATAGACAGGCAGTGGGCAAGTAGGTACGTAATTACACGATAACATTTCCGTTTGTTACAACTTTGTGACAATAAAATATTAGATATGCCTGCGTTTATAATGGATACAGATAACTCTACATTTAAGTTTTACAATTAAAAAGGGGAAAGTTTTAAATGAAATGATATAAATAGAGGCAAGTGAGCCGTATTGAGAACCGACGTCCCTTACCTGGTAAGATTGCTAAGATAAGAATCTTGCAAACCACTTAGCTGCTCATTTCAAATACACATATCAATTATGATTTGTGAAACACATATTTTATCACTTTAAATCGAAATAAATGGTCTATTTATCAATTTCAAGAAAAGGGAGTGCCAATCCAGTAACGCTATCGTCCATTGCATTTGTTATTATGACATTGACAGATTGACACATTGACAGACAAAAAATAATAACAAAAAACTTGCTCTTTTTTTTCCTTGTCATTACAACACAGTATTGCATATTGCCAGTATCGAATCAGTAAGTAAGTGCTCACGTTATCAGAACACCTCATCATACTGATCATACTTCTCTGAACATCTGGGCTGTTCCCATCGCCAACGCCATTACCACCACTCAGCCCGGCCATACTCTAAACTGAATGCGTGGTACATACGCGGTTCGCATTTCGCACAATGGTGACATAGATGACGACTAACTACTGACGCCACTACTCTTGGGCCCTCAAAGCTGAGTCGCTCTATTAGGAGGTCGTCTATTAGGAGGGACACTTGCAACAAAACGACTCGATTAGATCTTCTAGAGTCTGTGCAGTGGCAAAACCCTTTTTTGAATGCAAAAACCTATTCTGTCAAAGTTAGATCTTGCCATCTTGCTAAAGTGAAAAAAAAAATGAAACATTGGCTCACACTGTAAAAAAAAAATTTTTCCCACTCAGCTTTGCCAATGTCAAATAAACAGTAAATTCAATGTCATAGTGTCAATTGATGTTTGCAAATGGCGTCAACACAGTCAACACTTCGCAATTCGCATACGAATATTGCATTTCTTGATATCTTGCAACTCCTCATTTTCGTTCGGTTTTGAATAGATAAAGTATTTTTTCGCATGCTTTAGGATCACTAATAAACAAAACTAACAGTAAATCTATTCAAGAGTTTTCTATATTATACGCCTAAGGACTAATTCATCAGCAACCATGCCGAGAATTATGATAAAAGGCGGCGTTTGGCGCAACACCGAGGTTTGTGTATAAACTGAACCTGTAATTGTATTTGTATTGTAAAAAGTCGCATTATCAACTAAATTTAATTTTCAGGATGAAATCCTCAAGGCGGCGGTGATGAAATATGGCAAAAACCAGTGGTCTCGGATAGCCTCACTTCTCCATCGTAAATCTGCTAAGCAATGCAAGGCTCGTTGGTACGAATGGTTGGATCCCAGCATAAAGAAGACGGAATGGTCCAGGGAAGAAGACGAAAAGTTACTGCATTTGGCGAAATTGATGCCAACGCAATGGCGCACGATTGCTCCTATTATTGGACGCACAGCAGCGCAATGTTTGGAGAGATACGAATATCTATTGTAAGCTAATTCAACACAATTACGAATCATTTTGATTGCTATACTTGTGACTTTATGCTAATACTTGAAAGTCTTGAAGCTAAAAAACTCTTGTGCAGTTTTTCTTCTTATGACGAAACCTTTTGACTTTGTTATCAAACAATTTTACTAAAAATTGGTATATAAAAGAAAGAAAACAATACACAGAAATATATAGGCTTGCACATTTCAGGAATCCATGGTGTTAAGATTGGAATACCTATTTAGCTAACTTTAATGGTAGTATAAGGTGGGCCACTTGTCTTTATAGCATTCCTAAACAATTTATCTAAAACCATATTCCAAAATTGCATAAACTAGCTGTTGAGACAACAATTCTAACTAAATGCCAAAAATAAAATCTTGAAATCCAAACTAATGAAGAGTTATCTATCTATATAATATCTATCTAATGAAGCAATAAGGAGTGTAATTTGATATAGTAGTACCTCAACATACACGCACAATATCCCGTTTTACCCCAAGTCAAAAATACGCAGTTTTTCAGTTGCCCTCCGCTCTGCCATTATTTTGTTACATTTTTAATCATGTTATCCATAAGACCGTGTACCCTGTCTTTTGCACCCAACAAGAAAACACTGTCTTTGAAGTGTAAACTAAATGTTATCAAAGACTGATTAGATTTTTTTTTTAAATTGGCAATAGAGTGTGACCTCTTAGTATCAACAGTCTGAACAGATTTAAAAACTATAGAAATAATTACAAAAGCTGTCTGTTATTTAAAATTTAAATAAACTTTATTCTAAGTCATTGTTTTCTTTAGTCTCTGCTCCCGATTACACAAACATCATATATGATGTATTTATATGCAAAATTTAACCCCTACTTACGCAAATTCGACTTACATGACTATCAGTGCTCTTACTTAACATATTTATATGTATTGTACATAAGTCCACGGTTTTACTGTACTTATTAAATTCAAAACAGATTAAGTAATAATATATTTCATATTAATAATCTAAAGGTTCTAATAATTCACTATCACACACTCACCACTACACTCACTCTCTATACATATACACATTCACACCCATATATTTGTACAAGCTGATAGATACTCTCTTCTCTCTTCACCTTTACATATACAATGCATTTCAACACCTGTGTGTTTTTTCTTCATTTATGTGGCATTTGCCTTTTAACTTCCATACTTTCTAATTTACATATCTTTTTTGTTATTTTTAAATTTGTAATAAATCATACTAATTATCCTACCACCATTTTGTAAACACCTTAAAATACTCCCACTAGCTTGAAATTATAAAAAAGGATAGTAATAAGGAAGGAATCTATGTAGTGAAACATAGACAATATTTTCTTATCTTGTTTTAACACTTTTTTTTGTTCAAATCTTTCTATGAATATTAACTTAACAAATTTATTAGCAACAGCTTTATGTTGATGTGGATCTACATATTGCCTAATTTTAATTTTATGTAATGTATAGATATGTACTCATTATATCTTTATATTTTGCATGTCAGACATGACAGGATACAGTGGAACACAATTATAATAGAACTTCCAGTAATGTAACTAAGTTATTAATTTTATAAAAAATCATTCTTTTTTAAAGATTTAACAATGGGCATTATTGTTTTAGAGATCAAGCACAAAAGAAAGAAGAAGGGGAGGATATAGGTGATGACCCTCGCAAGCTGAAACCTGGAGAGATTGACCCTAACCCAGAGACTAAGCCTGCCCGCCCAGACCCAAAAGATATGGATGAAGATGGTAAGATAAAATAAAATACAGTGGATTTCTGTTCTAATGGGAAGCTGAGAGGTTACTTTAGATCGTAGCTGTATTTGGAAGACCTTATATCCAAAAATTTTGCTGTAAGCATATTCAATTTCCGTAATTCCTTCCAGGTTTTGAATTATCTTTGCTTTAGTCAAATAAACAATACTTTTTGAGCAATTATAGAAATCTCATTTAGCTTGCAATATTCTTCCTCCTCCAATTTAGTACACATAAGTAGTAGGCCTACATACAAGTTACAAACATAAGATTTGACCATCTATGAATGTAAACAAAGAATAAGAATGCTTAATAGTTTTATAAATGAGTCTTTGTACATTTCCCCTGTGGACTGAGTCACAAGATTGGGATTTCTAGAAATCTATTATCTGCTTGAATGTATGATTTAAATTCAAGGTATGTAATGTTGAAGTATGTATAACCAAATAGTTGTTACAACTGCGTTTGTTATTAATGACATCCCCTGTAGTAGTATTTAGTATTGCAATTTATTTTGCAACCAAGCAACAGTAAAATATGCATAAAATAATATGTGTTTAGTTTGATTCATAACTCTGTTTTATACAAAACATGTTATGACACGTAAGCTTTGAGATAGAAATCAAGAATGCTATTACTAAAAAATATATTAGAGGTCTTCTGCACAACTAATTGCTTTTACTAATGATGCTATCTCTCTCTCTCTCTCTGTACTTTAGAGACAAACAGATGGAAACATTATTATGCTCACCAGAAAAATTTAAATTAAATCAGTACAGATATGGCATTACTGCTTACATCTTTCTTCTAGTGATCTCAAAATCTATATATCCCCAATATCCTGATCTGATCTCTAAGAATATAAAAACTCACAATAAAGATTATTTATGACTTTGAAATTTAAATTGAGTATTCACTAGTCAGTATAAGACAGTTACTGAGCATGTTATTGTAGTAGAACAAAACCCAAGAAATAAAAAACATTGTAGTTAAATGTATTTATTCAAAAATAGCAGAAAATCAACAAAATATTGTTACATGCCAAACAAAAATAATATTAATGAACACAAATTACGGAAAAAAAATCTGTGATATGTAATAATTAACAATAATATTTTGAAAAACATAGCCCTGAATAGTAAAACATAAACATAGATGAAACAGAAAAAAATGATTCTAATAACCTACTATTATAAAACCTTCATGTTAACTAGAAAGCTACAAATAAATGGCTTGCGATTGATTAACATTATTAATAAAATTAACTAAAGAAAAACAGTTACTAGAAACATTTGACTGCCCTAGTGGCTTAGTTGGTAGCTCTGCCTGCGAAGCCGAGGGTCGTGGGTTCGATCCCCACCCAGTGCAAATATTTGTGTGATGAATTCAAATGTTTGCACTGTGTCTGGGTGTTTCTATGTATAATAAGTATGTATTTAAAACTAAATAAGTATTATATCAGCTATCTGGCTGCCATCACACAAGCTTTGCTTAGTTTGGGGTCAGATAGTGTTGTGTGTGAATTGTCCACCGATATTTATTGATTAAAACACTACCAGTTGTGTATATAGACTTATCTAGTAATGTAAAAACATAAAAAAAATTATAAACAACAATTAGTTAGCATGGAAGTATAAAAAAGTCAGACATAGTCTCGCTAAAACAAAAACTGAGTCACTAGAGTCGGCCGCATAATACGCATGTGTGTATATTATGTGGCCAACTCGATGGACAGAGATTTTGTTTTAGTGAGACTATGCCTGACTTTTTTTATACATCCAAGTTAGTTATTTACTTAGTTATTAATCCTGCAAGAATATAATAGTAAATAATGATTTTACACACATGGTTATTTTTTTATGACATGTTCATAAACAGTTTTAATGATCTCAGCCGAGTCTATTGATTTCCAGCGTTTTGTTTCTATTATATCTTCAGCCAATCCATCCTTGATAAATTCTAACGTTTGTCTTTTTAAACATGGTGCTTTATATGATTGAGCTAACTCCAAAGTTTCGATTGCATTGCCAACTGTTAACTTATTTTTCATTGCAGCCTCAGAAATTGTTTTCAAACCCTCTAGTTGATAATAGTCTGCTGCCTGTAACAGTTCTTCTGCCAACTCATCGCAATTTGGTGCATTGTCAGAATAAATGTAGCATAGAATATTTTTCAAGACATCAGTCCTGAATGGAGTATCAATATTATTTGTTACAGCTTCTACTGTATTGTGTTCAAAGTGTGCCTTCAAAACAGCACTGCGGGCCATAAGAAATATTTTATGAGCATGGAATGTCGCTCCTTCGGCTGATTTGACTGTTACATCAGAAGCAGTCTTTTTCATCAGAAGACTTGATAGATCATCCTTCAGATTTATATTGCTTGTACCAAATTCTATATTTTCACTCAGTGGGTGTGGTAAATCTTTTGTGAGGTTGGAATTATGAGTAAATGTCTTGAATTCAAATTGAAACTTCATGCTCCTAATTAATGATTTAGTGTTCTTCTCTATTAATTTTGTTTTGTATAGTCTTGCCAAAAAATGCCATTCATCATTATTTACAAGCTGGTATGGTTCTGTCTGTGTATACAATAAATCTACAGATGCTTGAGTATGTCCAAAACAAATACTACTCGTATTACTACTATTCGGAATTGTTTCCATATGCAACTGAAGATTTTCAAATAATGTTTTATCTGTTTTATAGTATATCTCTATTAATTCATTTCCATGTCCAACAAACTTAATCTTTAGTTGAATTTTGCAAATTTCATGTGCATCCTTTTTAATTTCTAATTTATTTGTACATATTTCTCGGTTCGTTTGGTTGTTTAGAAGCCACATGAAGTCAGGAATAGTCCATGTAAAAGTGTGCTTTATTGAATCATCAATCTTCTCTATCTCCTGAGTAAGGTAAAATAGCTTGCTATCCATTATCAGCTTGAAATGATTGTTGCTCTTCCAAGCAGGTTATAAATTGTAAAATATTTCTGGCAGAAATATGTCGCAATATAACAATAGTATAACATAGGATTCAACACAGCACTTCACACCAGAATTTGTATAAATATTCGTATATTTATAGCAGGAAGTAAGCTCTGTTTATCACTTTTTGCGTTGATTAGAAGTATTTATTTAGCCGGCATTTAAATCGGTCATTCACAACTCACATGTACGAGTACCAACTGTCACACATTGTAATATGAAATTGAAATTAAAATTATGCTTTAAGCATTGTGACTCATTGTGTTGTGACTCTACATGACACTATTCAGTATTCACTGTGGCACTGTACCTGTAGGGATGTGCCGATCTGTCGATCGAGCTTTTTAGTTCCAGTCGCTCACAAATATGATTTCGCTCGATTTTACAACTCGTTCATTTTAACATTATGGGTGATTAAGATTAATATGCGTAATGGAGAAGCCGAAATACATACATAAAGGCCACCAAGCTCGCAATAGTAATAAAGGTTAAGGAACTTAGAAAAATTACATTAATATGTTTTGAACCTAAACTCGGTACGACTGATAGGCCTACATTATTCTACAAAATTGCGTAAATATTACTTATTTTTCAATTCTAATAGATTATATAGTACAGATAATAATCTGCCTTTTCATTAGAAAAAATAGTTTCATAGGCACTATTTATTAGAGTGCGGTAAGCGGTAACGATTTATTTAGTACTAAGTCGGTACATCCACTATTGGCTTATTTGATTTGATGTAAAATACCTGAATTAAAGTTTCCATGACTTGGGGTTAACACTTGATGGTGGAGAATCAAAAACTTGCCAGCCATACTAAAGCAAAATATCGTTTTAAGAAAGTAAGTTATCAAAATATGCGCCAACTAGACCCATGAGATATGTTGACAAAATTTAGTTCTTTTTATTTTGAATCATTATTTTGTCTCGTCTGATTAAATCGAGCCTAGGCGATCTGTCTGTCTGTGAGCGAAACATCTAAGGGGAAGGCCTATGTTCAGCAGTGGACGTCTTGCGGTTGATGATGATAATGAAACGATCTGTGTACCGATGGTGAACCCAGTCTGATTGATCTCGATACGGAATCCAACCTTATTCGTTTTAAAAGAGAGATACAAGGATTACCATTCCGTGTCCGAGTCGATCGGATTGCGTTGCGAATCGAAAAGTTACGCTCCTACAAAATGGCTCAATTTTAAATATCGCACATCCTTATCACACTGCCGGGCTGACGCATGTTATCAACTGAACTGTCAGAGTACCTGCCTAGTTTAATGTCGGGGAATCCCCTTACCATAGTACCTATATTGTTTTGGTGGCCTCGAATGGTCGAATGAGGCGTTTTCCAGACGCAAAAAGACTTTTCAAAAATAGTTCTAAATATTGCCAAGACCAAGAGTGACACCACTGTTGGTTTTTTGTGAAATTTCTCTAACAAAATAAAATAGTGACGCTACCTACGGTGAAATTGGGAACTGTATTTGACAGGTCTTTTTACGTCTTCAAAACGCCCCATTTATTTTCAACATTTTCAGTGAAAATGTTGAAAATTTTTCACACAACTTTTCATTCGAGGCTCGAATTTAACGTTTTTTGTGGGGAATTCTTCGAAGAAGGCGTTTTCAGAACGCAACAAACTTATAAAAATAGTTCATTCAATATTATGCCCCCAAAGATAGCGCCAATCAATGACCTATTATTAATAGACGAGTTCCTCGAGCAAAACTTTGGCAAGACGAAACCGAGGTAATTACCTTAGCCGGGCTCAGTCATGCACTCTCCAGTGTCGAGAGCAGTCCGTATCGCTTGCAGGTATTTTCGGGTAACATTGTGATGTGAACAGAAGGAAAAATGCCATCCTGTGTTTTTAGACATTGTAAAAATTATACTGCAACTGTTTAAGAGAAAAATGTTTCATTTCATGCGTAAGTAACATTATAATTATTTTTCAAATTATTTGTTGTTTAATTTGGCTGTTTATTCCTACGAATGGATAGAGCGAGATGGATATAGTCAGATTAGAACGAGAGTGTAAGAGAGAATCGGCCTTCTAACTAAATCGACTTTCGCTTTGCCATTGTATTGCGATCTCTATCATTTCAACCGGAAAGAAAAGAGAGAGAAATATCAAAGCTAAGACATGTTTCGTTCGGCGGTAAACCTCCCGATTAGTAGCATGGCAGCAGATTGTGTTGTGGTATGATGCTGTTTGCTAAACCTATATCTTTTCCTTTCCAACTACCGATATTCTGGATATGTTGTCTCTTTCTTCCGCGTCTTATTTATTAATACAAATGGAAGTGTAGGTATATGTGTATGTGTGCAAGTTCCGCTGTGATTTATTGCATGATTGTTAGACTATAACGCTTCTATTTGTAATACTTCGTTGGCGCCAATGTTTCATTTTGTTGGAGACCTTTGTCGAAATTGAGAAATATCTTTGAGGATTGGTTCAATGTACTTTGGTTTTTTTGAATCAATCAATATTTATCTCAATGCTCAATCACGTCGAAACGCGACGTGATTGAACAACAAATATGCAAACTTTCGAATTTAATCAAAAATATTTTGTTGATCACACGGGACATTATAAAAAAATATTAAGGAATAAACAGACGTATAAGTATACGTCCTTTTTTATACGTCCATGTATAATAAATTGAAAATTGTTTTTTTAATTATCATTGTTAACCCTAAAAGCTTAGATTATAATCAAATCTAAAAATCTAAACTTTTAGAATAGCTTCGGAATTTAAAAGAGACATTAATTTATCATTTTATTAAATTTACATAAGCAGCCCACTGAATGTCCCACTGCTGGAACTCGGAACACTCTCACAAACAGAGCGTTAAGACCATAATTCATCAGGCTGGCCCAGTCTGGCCCAGTGCGGGTTGGTGAATGATGCACAGAGATGTATAAGATACCCTATACAAAGTATCTGAAGTACAAGATGCAAGATACTTAAGAAAAAAGGATTTCGGATACAAGATACAAATACTTTTGTAAAAAGGTATCTGAAATACTAGATACAAAATACGTATCTTACAAATACTTTTTAAAGATAAAATACTTTTGTAAGAAAACAACATATAATTGAACTTAAGTTTATTCATCCGAGAAAACAATTTTCGAATAAATATATCGCGTTGATAACAAGGATCAGGTAAATGAGAATATAGTTCTGTTAGTGTTTAGTGTATAAATCAAGAGAAAACTAAACTTCTTAACTAATTTTTCAATAATTATTCGGTCCAGTTTTCCAGATGCATTAAAGTAGGGACTGACCAAATTAATAATAATTGACTTGGTATTACATGGATCTCAGAACTTTTTACGTTAGAACAACTGGCGAGACTTGTTTTGTTTTTTACGAGGATTGTTGTTTTTAACCCCCGACCAAAAAAAGGGGTGTTATAAGTTTGACGTCGTCGTCTGTCTATCTGCCTGTCTGTCTGACTATCTGTCAGTTTGTGTGTCTGTCTGTGGCACCGTAGAGCTCAAACGGATGGGCCGATTTCGATGCGGTTTTTTTTATTTGAAGGTTAATATCCGTGCGGATGTTCTTAGCTATGTTTGGTTAATATCGATTCAAGATGGCGCCACCACAAAATTAGCGGACAAAATATTTCTTCACAACCTACATCAACATGGGTATCAAATGAAAGGGCTTGACTAGTAGAATACTATACACTATAACAAATTTCAAATCCAAGATGGCCGCCACCACAAAATGGCGAATTACATTATTTTTTCACTACTACCTCAATATGGGTATTAAACGAAAGGGCTTAACTAGTAGAATACTTTGCACTATGTTAAATTTCAAATCCAAGATGGTTGCTACTACAAAATAGCGAAATACACATTTCTTTTTTCACAACTACCTCAATTTGGTATCAAATGAAAGGGCTTGACTAGTAGAATGTTATAAATATAACAAATCTGGGGTAGTCGGGGGTTAATCAATTTTTTAATTTTGTTTTTGTTTACGAAATTATTTTATGTTTTAACATTAGATATATTGGATGTTTGTTGCTCAATTACGTCGTAGTAATCGACATGGAAATGATACATCGATGTTTTTTCCGATGTAACATCTGATTGTCACATCGATATATCCTGCTAGTCCTACTAATATTATAAATGTCGTTGTATGGATGTTTGTCACTCAATCACGTCACGTCGTAACTTTGGAACACTTTCAACCCCAGTCTGGAAGACATTTTTATCCCAAAAAATAACGGGAACAACACGGGTAACACCGCGGGGTACTGCTAGTTAATATCATAAAAAGAAAAGATTTTATACTTTAGTGCGAGAGATTAAATATATTTTTTCTTATTTTGCACACAACATAACTTGGATTAATATATTTATCTGAGTATATCACTTTTACTGACTCACATTATTATATTTATTATTTAAAATGCCTCCAGTAGAGCCGTATGGAGACGCATAGCAAGAGCCGTCATTTAACAGGACCCATAACCACGACCACTCTGCCAAGAGTGCCCGACTGAGAAGAAGATTATTTAAAATATCGATGTCTAATCGATATTTTAAAATTAACGTTATATCGGTTTGATTCGATGCACCGTAAGAAACATCGATATATGTATATATGGTCCATTCCTACTCCTGTGCCAGTTTAAATTAAAATAACAGTAAACAAATTTCGTAATTTTTTTGTACAGAAAATATCCATCTTTTTAGATATCGATGTTTTTTGCACATCGATGTTTCACGTTCGATGTTAACATTGATGTTTTTCTAAAATCGTTCATCTCTATTCGAAACACCATACAACACGCGCATACGAAAAAAATACGAAATGAGTGACAGTGACAGGAATAGACAGGACATCTTAGTCGATGACATTTGTAGAACGATAGTGTCGCCATCTGTCATTTGGTTCCCGACCATATCTGCGATTTTTTTTTAAACGACGCGCATCGTTCAATCGCTTTCGGAGAGAAAAACTGCTTTTTTTAAAAGTTTATTTTAGTATAAGTAAAATACAAAGATAACCGGAAAATGTATCTAAATAAAAGATACAAAATAGAAAAAATTAAAAGTATTTGAAATACAAGATGTAAATACGTATTTTGTATCTTGTATCTGTATTTTAGATACTTTTATCTAAGATACGTCACATCTCTGAATGCATGACCTCGAAATATTCTAGGAACATTTGGGTTTCCACACGATGTTTTCCTTCCCGTTTATATGGATGCGACGTTACGGACATTACTAAGACTTAACGAACTTAAAAGACAGTGGTGCGCGTGGGATTCGAACCAGGGGCTCCTGACCGGTAGTTGCCGTTCTAGTCTTAGTCGGGAGACTAGATCAGCCGTATCTTCATTGTATCATTGTCATCATGGTCTTAAGATCTGGCTGCAGAATTGGTGCACTCGTTGCGTATTTGCTTGAAACCATGGACGTATATTAAATCTAAATATTCGATTTAATTCAAGTGTTGAGTTATTTGTGACATATTAATTCGCGGCGTAATAGCTAGAAGAGAGTATCTACATTTTGTTAATTTTAAGAAAGCAAAATACTCTATTTAGTTATGGGAAAATATGTGTAAATACATATTGTTATTAATTATTTCGTAGGCACCGGAATGCTATTCTAACAAACGCAGTCGTAAACAACGTTTGAACTTGGCCCTTGAGGCAGTCTCTGAAAGTAGCGAAACCAATCTGGCCAAATTTAACGGGGGAAAGACGCAGGCTTGTCTGTTCTCCGCAAAAAGGAATCCATTTCAACATACTCCTAGTATTCGAGGTGCATCCGTGCCGGTTATTGATCATCTTGAGGTTTTGGCGTTACCTTGACATCTACGCTTTACTTTGGCTCGTATATCGAGTCCAAGGCTAAATTAGCTGCCAAATAATCCCACCCCGGAAGTTTGCTGATCTACATATAGCATTGTGAAATTATAATAATTTAACTCGAAACTTAACTAATTAGAAACTTTCACACACATCTTTGAGTCCAAAATATCCCAAGGAATAAAGACGAAAGTCTTTAACCAGTGCGTGTTGCCAGTGAAGATAACGACTAAGAAGAAGTTGCCAGTGATGGCTTATGGAACTGAGACGTGGTCCTTAACTGTGGGCCTCATAACGAAGCTCAAAGTCGAACAGGAAGCTATGGAGAGAGCTATGCTCGGAGTCTCTTTGCGTGACAGAATCCGTAATGAGGATATTCGCAAAGGAACGAAAGTGGCCGACATAGCTCAAAGAGTAAGCAAGCTGAAATGGTAATAGGCAGGCCACATCGCTCGCAGAACTGACAACTGATGGGGAAAAAAGGTTCTCGAGTGGCGACCACGAACCGGAAGACGCAGTGTTGGACGGCCTCCCACTAAATGGACAGATAACCTCACAGGTCGCTGGAAACCGCTGGTTGCAGGTTGCGCAGGACCGTTCGTTGTGGCAATCTAGGGGGGAGGCCTATGTTCAGCAGTGGACGTCTTGCGGCTGATGATGATGATGAATAATTTAATTAAAAAAAACGTGTTCCGTATCTTTCCATAACCTATTTACTCGTAGAATGGTATATTGTTCGCTTGCCATCGTCCCAAACAATACCGTCGATTATTAAAGCTCTTGCTTTCCCGTAACGTAAGAAGAGAGTAAGAGAGATTCCCAAAGAGTAAGCAAGCTGAAGTGGCACTGGGCAGGACACATCGCTCGCAGAACTGAGAACTGATGGGGAAAAAAGGTTTTCGAGTGGCGACCACGAACCGGAAGGCCAGTGTTGGACGGCCTCCCACTAGATGACCTTAGAAAGGTCGCTGGAAACCGCTGGGTTGCAGTTTGCGCGGACCGTTCGTTGTGGAAATCTACGTGAGGCCTAATTTCAGCAGTGCCTCCACTGGACGACGTGGATGATGATTCCGTTAAACGATATTCTTAGCAACGCCAAAGTAAATTAATCTTCAATTACTTGTACATATTTCATTAATTTGCTCCAGAGCTGGAGATGCTGTCCGAAGCGCGTGCCCGCCTCGCGAACACACAGGGCAAGAAGGCCAAACGTAAGGCCCGCGAAAAGCAGCTGGAAGAGGCCCGCCGTCTCGCGGCGCTTCAGAAGCGGAGGGAACTAAGCGCCGCAGGAATTGCTGTTCCATACAAGTTAGTGAGACGAGTTTTAACCTATTTTAAAAAAGAGGAGGTTATCAATACGACGAAAATTTTTGAAGTGAAAACTTCTTTTGGCGCACCGCACACAGATTTTTCGTGGGCTGTGAATGGAGCTTAAGCGTCACGCTCGTGAATGAAAGAAATCTTCGAGTAAACTCGGGACATTGCCATCACATAATAATGACATAGGATCTTTCTGGGTCTGATTTTCTAACCCTTTCGAACAAAACAAAAGAATTATCAAAATCGAAGTTTTCACTTCGAAAATCATTTAAAATTTTGAGTTGTTCGAAGTTTAAAATTCCACGTCAAACCAACGTTTATCCCACCAGGCGTAAGAAGAAACGCGGCGTGGACTACAATGCCGAGATTCCGTTCGAAAAGCGGCCAGCGTCTGGGTTCTACGACACGTCCACTGAGGTCGTGGACCCCATGGCTCCGGATTTCACGCGCCTGCGGCAACAGCATCTTGACGGGGAGTTGCATTCCGAGAAGGAAGAGGTAAATATTTTTTAACCATTATAGGTTTACACTTGACCGCCATCTCGCCTGATGTTAAGCGACGATGCGGTCTACGATGGAGCGTGTTTACCTAGAAGAAACCGATTCACTCTCGAGTTGAAGACATAAAGATTATAACCATCGGGGAAAACCCACTTAGGCAACGTATTCCACAGCCTAGACGTTCTTATCACAGAACTAGAGTCAAATCTCTTCGTTCGTGTCTTTGGAACATCAACCATGAAACGATGTCGCTTTTTCGAGCTACGAGCATTCCGATAGAAAAAAGGGCAAGGTGGTATCAGATCATGCAAATCAGTCGTACACTCTCCAAAGTGTATCCGATAGAAAACCGATAGGCTGAAATATATAATATTATAAAAGCGAAAGTTTTTAAGAATGTATGTATGTTATTCTTTCTCGCAAAAACTACTGAAGGGGCTTGGAAGAAATTAGCTACGTAGATAGATAATGGTCTGCAATAACACATAACCTATTATGTATCCCGGAAAATAACGGGATGAAGTACTACGCGAGTGAAACCGCGGGGCGCTGCTAGTTTAAATGTAATATCAGGCAAGTCTATTGCCTGATATGGAAGTGTCTTCTGATCGAGAGAGAATCGGTTTTCAAATAGTGTCCATGTTCAACGGATCAATGGTAAGCACGGTGATCTTCTGTTTGAATATGTTACCACCCAACGTTACCTTATGGAGTTTCTCGAGTGAAACAAACAAAACAATAAAAGTGATAAATCAAACCGGAAAATAGAGACCAAAGAGTCCCTATTCTCAGTGTCCATGGAGTGTAATTTTTGTTAACTAAAGTTAAGTAGGTCCTTACATATGGAATGGGGGTTTTGTCGTACTGATCACTTTGATCTCAAATATCTCCTCTTAATATAAACAGCGTCGAAACGCTGCATGCTTGAGAGGCACTTTTGGACATGAGCTGTGACGATTGAAGAGGCAATACGATCTGACAACACTATTATTTTGTCCATTTTTCGACGTTTTACGTGACAATTTCAGAGTGACAGATAAAGTCAATTAACGTTTCTGAATTGCTCGCTAACACTGGTTGTATTATTTCCAGAGGGACAGACGCAAGGATAAGAATAAATTGAAACAGCGCAAAGAGAACGATGTGCCGCAGGCGATGCTGCAGGGAGACCAGCCCGCCAGGAAGCGGAGCAAACTGGTGCTGCCAGAGCCGCAAGTCTCCGACCAGGTAACTATTACCTAAATACTTATATTATCGTCAGCCGCAAGACGTCCACTGCTGAACATCCTCCTTCAGGCCTCCCCCCTAGATTACCACAACGAACGGTCCTGCGCAACCTGCAACTAGCGGCTTCCAGCGACCTTTGTAAGGTCGTCTGTCCATCTAGTGCGAGACTCTCCAACACTGCGTCTTCCGGTTCGTGGTCGCCACTCGAGAACCTTTCTTCCCCATCGATTGTCAGTTTCGCGAGCGATGTAGCATGCCCATTGCCACTTCAGCTTGCTTACTGTTTGAGCTATTTCAATACTTACATACATCGATGTAAACAATAGATGTTCCCTGAGGACCTTGAAATAGGTAATAAACTGCGTCTGCATCTAGCGTAAGTGTTTTACAAGTACCAATCTACTTGACCCCCTAGAATCGCTAGCGGCGAGGTATGCTGTGGTTCTACTTATTTTGGGTGTTGGCAACCAATAGCTAAAACATCCAACTTTCACCGCTTCCTGCAACCGACTAGAACGGACTACTATCTCTGCGCGAGAGAAGGGTACCCACTTAACTAAATACATACCTTCATTTATTCTACTGTCTCTCCGCGAGAGAAGGGTACTCTAACTCACAATTAGCGGAGCTATCGCGTAACATTCATAAAAATACAACCGAATTAAGAATCTTCTTCTTTTTTGAACCCCCAACCAAACCTGTCTGTTGCACCGTAGCTTTCAAACTGATGGACCGATTTCGATATAGTTTCTTTATTTTAAAGCCAGTTTCCTTGCGGTGGTTATAAGCTATGTTTGGTTAATATTGATTCAAAATGACCGCTGCGACAAAATGGCGGCAAATTTTTTTTTTTACTACCTTCCTCAATATAGGTATCAAATGAAAGGACTTGGCTAGTCGAGTACTGTATATTGTATTTTAAATCCAAGGTAGTCCGCGGTAATTTTTATTTTTGATTTAGTTGTTGTAAAGTGTGTTAAAAATGTGCATGTATCGTTTGTCAGGAGCTGCAGCAGGTGGTGAAGCTGGGGCGCGCGTCGGAGGCGGCGCGCGAGTCGGCCGGCGGCGCGGGCGCGGCCACGGACGCGCTGCTGGCCGAGTACGCGCTCGCGGCCACGCCCGCCGCCGCGCTGCGCACGCCCGCCACGCTACAAGACAGGTCGCTTTATTATAAAAGACTAGACGAACCTGCGCGCGTTGCAATGCCACCTGTCGAAAATTGCTCGTACCAACTCAGACTTAGAACAAATTTGATTAGCTTAGGTTATAATGACGCAACCATAAAAGATAGACACATGCTGTCACGGACTTTAGCGCACGGAAGCGCGCGCAACGAAATCTCTCAAAAAGCAATATTTTTTTAAGCTATTGCATAGCTTTTATCGCGGGCCTGGGGACCGAATTTTAGTGATCGTGCACCTCTTTCTTATGTTCACAAGAAAGAGGGGTGGAAGACCGTAACGCCGTCCACTCGGTCATTCGACTTTGAATCTTATTTGTATTAGCTTTACAGACTAAATGCTCTTAGCAGTGTTGCCAACTTAACGGATTTCCCGTGATATTTTTTAAGGTAAATAAATGGCACTCTTCAAAATAAAACCAATTCCGAAAAATTGTTAACATCCCTATTTCTCATGTTGATAAAAATGCATGCAACATGCAATAGCTTTACCGCGGCAGTCCCCGAGTGCCACACTTCTTTTTTCGTTTTTGTTATTGTTACGTTCTTCATTCATGCTCCGCTCCTATTGATAGTAGCGTAATGTTATGTATTATATAGCCTTCCTCGATAAATGGACTATCCAGCAGAAAAATAATCTTTCAATTCGGATTCGTAGGATCCGAATTAAAAGATTATCCGAAAAATTGGTCCGGAATCCGAATAAATCCGCATTCCCAAGCATCCTAGCGTTCAAACAAACTCTTCAGCTTTATAATATTAGTATAAATAAATGTGGTGTCATAAAACATCAAGTAGGAACGAAGTGCATTTGGAAAATATAGACGCAACACAATTAAAAAAATGCCTTATTTTATTACTAATGGAACAATCTTTTGAAAAATTCAGTTGGCAACACTGGTAACGAGCAGGTTTTACGCGTCACTTCTGGTATATATTTTGCTGATGGATTGAAGCTTAAAATGTTTGCAGTTCGGTTGTGCAGCAAAATGCCTGTCACTTCCAAGCCTACCGTTAGAAACTTCCGTTCCAATAACCCCTTATTGGAACGGAAGTTTATGTGTTTGATGCACCATTTCACGCACAAAACCGTTTACCCCCAAACAAAGAAAACAGTCGGCCATCATCAGATAATTATGAAAAATTGTTAATTAGTTATCAATACCGGCTTCTTTTGATAGCGAATAAAACTGTACAGTAACACCATTTCATTTCACACATTTTTTTTTTTATTGGTATCAAAACATTGCTAACTTTGCTGAAATAAGATTTGCGATGTGTCGAATATTACTATTGTACTTTCTATATTGTTCAAATAAAGTTTATATTAAAATATGTGTTCCTCACAGGATCCTTCAAGAAGCTCAGAACGTGATGGCCTTGACACACGTGGACACGCCTTTAAAAGGAGGCCTGAATACTCCGCTCGTGCAGTCGGACTTCTCGGGGGCGCTGCCGCAGTCGCAAGCCCTAGCCACGCCTAACACCGTGCTCGCTACGCCCTTCCGGTAACTATCCATACAACTGCATGTTCCCACTGCTGGGACTCGCACTATCTCCCACAATATCACGGATCTTCCCTAACAATGTCATGGTCATCATTCTGCTGACCAAGTATCCTAGAAACTAGTCTTTCTTGGAACACGACGGCTTCCTCGCGATGTGACCTGACGTAACAATATGTAAAATAGCGACATAGATCTTGTTATTATTTAAATACGTGTATAATGTGAGCGTCGTATAAACAACGCATTTCATAAATCAACTACTCACAACTCTCACAAGGATGGGAGTCAAGGCCATCTGCCACGCCCCCTAGGTCCGAATTGTTGGCATAGGGTCATGTCGTCGATAGATGTCGTTCTTGGAAGACGTGAGTTTCCTCACATTTTTTTCTTTCATCTTTAAGCCAGTGAGAATGACAAATTCGTAGATTGCAGACATCTCAATACTGAGTCGGAATGGCTTATGTAGTGTGTGTGAAATGTCTTCTCTAAATACATAGTTTGATTTTTTGTTTTATTCATGTTAACAGGTCTTCAAGAACAGAAGTTTCTACACCCGGCAGTTTCAACACACCAAGCAATGCAGGACAACTAGGATTGGTTGTATGTTATACCTACTAATCATCTACAGTCTTATTCATAAAAAGTTATAGCATGTCTAAAGACTTGCTATAGTACGTCTTAGGAAAAATGGTATTCATAACAGCATTTTAGCGCTAAAACGTGCTATAAGCCTTCTATAAAGTTAAAGAGCCGAAAACCCTACTTTAGCGGTGTTTTAAGGCAAATATCGCTGACTCTTAACAGCTGATTAGTGTCTAAATGGCGTTGTGACATATTCAACTTCAACTTTTTCGTTTGGTTTCCATTCGGTAATGTCACCGTAATTTCGCCAATGTCGAGTGTTTGAGCGTTGGGAGTATCTTTGTAATATTATTTTCTTAATTCAGGTGCTCAGTCTTCCATCTTCTTCATAGCTTCTGAGAATTATGAGCTTTGATTGTTGGAAAACATGTGAAATCGAGGTACCAGGATTCTTGCTTCAAATATTCCAAACATTTGAATGTATGTGAATTTAGTGAGTATATATTATGTAGTGTATAAAAACCAATGTAATGTTTGGTGTTGATAGTGAAAGAATAAAACATGTTGACATAAAAGTAATCCACATCGACGAAAGGAGTATATAAGTAGGAGTGATCCTTTTACTTTTGGAATTTATTTCAAATTTATTGCTTTAGCAATTTCTCTAAACGTTTTATAAGGTTATCAAGCGTTTTAACTAATAAGTGTTTTAAGTCTTCTATAAGCATTTATTATGTATAAGACTATATTACAATCTTGATAACACCACTTTATTCTCACCCATCCTTAAGTTAAGTAGACAACTTATAAATGTGTTTTAGATGCTCTCAAATGTAAGCATATTTGAGATCAATTATTATTAACATTTAAAATTAAAATAACTGATGAAAATTTTGAACGCCTCTGGCTCTCGCTTTGTAGTGATAGGACTCTTAGCAGAGTCCGCCTGGGGGAAGTACCACACCTTTGCCAGTTATTCTGCTGCCCAGCAGTAATGTGCAAACATTACTGTTGATTACGGTTTGAAGGGCAATGTTACCAGAGAAATTACAGGGCTTAGAGATATAATACCTTAGATCTCTGGGTGACGAGCGCAGTGCAGTGCTAGGTAATGATTTAGACTCTTCATGTTCCAATAGCTGCGTGTCACTGTGCTGTTATGTGGCTGGCATTTTGCTTACCATCAGGCACATGTCCAGCTCATCTCGTCACGCTAAATTATAAAAAAAAAAAACTCATATAAAATATTATAACTATCAATTGCATGCAAAGCTTTGTTATAAAAATCAACACATCAAATATACTTAAAATAAGAGTAACATTTAATCTTCATGTAATGAATGAATTCATTTTTTATTATTCCAGACACCGGGGCTTAGAGATAAGCTGAGTATAAATGCAGAAGACAGACTTAGCACCGGTGACACTCCACAAATGGCCAATCAAATGCAAAAACAGGTATGTGATCCTACGATTATTTTGTTTTGGTATGTGTAATGTAATATGGAAATCCGACGAAAGACGGAAGTTATTGGCGTCGGTAAACATATTATGCGACTCAAATGGCTCTAGGCAGAACACAAGGCAAGACGTTGTGACAGCAGGTGATAGGTAAATCTCTCGTATAGTGGCTATCAATTGCCGATAAACGTTCTATTGGCAAACAATCATCCAGATGGGTCGATGCCAACGGATCCGTCGCGGGAATTACGGATAAGGTCGGCACAGGAGAGAGCTCAATACCCTCAGTAAATAATGATGATAACTCCTGTCTACCTATCACACATACGTATATCGTATATAGATACGTATGTAGAGAATCACACATACGTATATATATGTGTTCAAATTGCGAATGCTTAAAAACAAATTTGTGTTTGTGTGTTGTAGTTGAAGGCGTCAGTGCGGTCGGCGCTGCAATCGCTGCCGGCGCCGCGGAACGACTACGAGATAGTGGTGCCCGAGCAGGACGACGAGGAGGCCGAGGGGCGGAGCCGCGCCGCGCCCGTCGAGGACCAGGCGGACGCGGACGCGCGCCTGCAGCGGGAGAGGGACGCCGAACGTGAGGATATTATAGACAATATGTAGATAGTACAATGCTGAAATTAAATATAAGTACCTACTAATAAAATTCCGGTCCGGCGGCAAGACGTTTCGTTTTACGTAGTCACATAAGTCACAGTTTTTTGTGATGGATACTTTTTTGGCGCGGCGGACGCACGCAATGTGTTGATTGATGGAACGAAACGTGCTTCACACCCGAAGATGGCGACAGCGGTTTGTTTGTCAGTGCCATCAGAATTTAACGAAATTCTCCATAATCCGAATTTTGTGGACATATGTTGTCGACTCAAAATCAATATTTTTTTATGTTTTGTTTTTCATATAAGGTTTCGATCAAGTCTACCGTACCCCTTGATGAGATTATTATTATAGATTTAGAAGTTTCGAGTGGCGTCACATCTATAAACGATTTTTATGTAGACGTGACGTGACAACCGCCACTTTGTTTTTAAGTTTGATGTGTCCTTGTCAATTTTTAATCATTTGGTAAAACAAGTAATACCTGTGTTGTATTTTTCCATAATCTGCCCGACCGACGGACTGATTAGAATTGTGTATTTATGACCCAGTCTTCGTTGTGAAATCCTAAAAAATTGCCGTGGCCGTCAAATGAGCCGTCACTGGACGGACATCAAAATTATTTTGTGCAAGTTATATGCATAAAAGATTTAATCACAAGTTGCGCTGTCATAGATGCCCCATTTTTTCAAAATGGCCGCCACAGCTTATCAGCTGTGTATTATCCTATAGGATATACTCGTATGTATATACTATACTATCATAAAGTAAAATATATATATAAATAAATAAATGTACTATACTATCATAAAAGACGTGTGGTGACAGGTCGCCATGGCAAGCGTCGCATCGTCGGTATTACGCTTCGGCTATAGATGTCATCAAATAAGTATTAGAGACGCTGATCGCGATCTCCGTGTGGTGTGGCGCAGGCGAAGCGGCGCTGGCGCTGCGGTCGCAGGCGGTGCAGCGCGGCGCGGCGCGGCCGGGCGAGGTGAACGCGGGCGTGCTGCGCGGCGCAACCGGCGGCGCGCCCGTCAGCGCGCTGCAGCAGGCCGAGGAGCTGCTCAAGGCGGAGATGGTCGCCATGCTGCACTACGACGCCCTGCGAGACCCGCCACCCAGTACGAACACGAACCCACTTATCTAATACTTTTAACTCATGACCTTAGACTCATTTTAAGACGAATTCTATTCTATTACATAGTGATGTAACTAGTGAGTTTATAGTTTTTTTTAAGTGAAAACTTCTTGGGGCGCGCCTTGACAGATATTTCGTGGGCTGTGAATTTAATTCTAGCGTCACGCTCAGGAATGATATGATATATTGGGGTAAACTCGGGACCATAGCCATTGGCCATCTAGAAATGTGTCAGCATTTCACATTGGTTATCTAGAAATGCGTCAGCATAAATATCTAAATAGCCATGTTCAAGGCTATGCCCTCCGGTTTCACGATCCGGCCTTCTACCGCCTAACTAAATCGGCTATGGTTTTGCTATTGCTCTGTCTCTATCATTTCAAGCGAAAAGAAAAGAGAGAGCGATATCAAAGCTAAGACAGTTTTAGTTAGGCGGTAGACCCTCTGGTTTCAGTAGTTTCCAAAGTAAGCTATCAAATTCTGAGTTTATAAGTTTTCACCTCTATCGGCAGTTCCTATGACTGCCATTTTTTTTTACTTCATCACGTATGATTTGTTTTGTCAAAACTAACCTCAACACTTTTAAGGGTAGATTCATTTTTTTCCTTTTTAACCCCAGACCAAAAAAAGGGGTTTTATAAGTTTGACGTCGATGTCTGTCTGTCTGACTGTCTGTCTGTGTGTGTGTCTGTCTGTGGCACCGTAGAGCTCAAACGGATGAGCCGATTTCGATGCGGTTTTTTTTATTTGAAGGTTAATATCCGTGCGGATGTTCTTAGCTATGTTTGGTTAATATCGATTCAAAATGGCCGCCTCCACAAAATGGCGTACAAAATATTTCTTCACAACCTACCTCAATATGGGTATCAAATGAAGGGGCTTGACTAGTAAAATACTATACACTATAACAAATTTCAAATCCAAGATGGCTGATTACATTATTTTTTTCACTACTATCTTAATATGGGTATCAAACGAAAGGTCTTAGGTCTTAGGTCTAAGGTCTACCTTATTGAGGTCGTTCATGAAATTTTCAACAACCACCTCTAATGATGGTGTACGTCCTTTGTGATCTATCTTTCTACCAAGAAATTTGAAAGGCACTAAAACCGTAAAAATAAATGTGATGTGTAAAAACTGCCCTAGACCATTGTTGACAACTTTATTTTCAGATGATTGTACCATAAATAATACATTTAAGCAATATTCTTTTTTGCTAATTGTCTTGCTTATACATATATTATCACAAGGAACTTTTTTCCTACCTGGTGTCTCATAGCAACACATCTTTTTTAAATAATACACGTGTGCTATACCTTGTCATCTTAGGCTTCTATATCGGCGAGGGCCCGCCGGTGGGCCGGCTCTTCAAGACGATTCTAAATGAAATTATAAGAAGTCTAAATTTGTTGAAACAAATTGAACCAACGACAAGATCACACATTTTATTAATTGCAATACCAAAATGACAAGTTCAAAAATAAAAAAGAAAACGGAATTGTGCGTGAACACGCGCATAAATTGCTAGTTATGCGCTTTAAAAAAAAACAAATATTTATTACTTCAAAAAAAACTACTCATATGAAACAATTGACAAATGACTGGCTTCGTGGCTTAGTAGGTAGTAACTCTGCCTCCGAAGCCAAGGGTCGTGGGTTCGATGCCCACCCAGTGCAAATATTTGTGTGATGAATTCAAATGTTTGCACTGTGCCTGGGTGTTTCTATTTATAATGAGTATGTATTTAAAACTATATAATATGTATTATATCAGCTATCTGGCCGCCATAGTACAAGTTTTGCCTAGTTTGGGGTCAGATGGTGTTGTGTGTGAATTGTCCACCAATATTTATTTATTTAATTAAAATGGAGTCTCCTTTTCAGCACATGTGTATGCCTGTAGTAGGAGACTCCGTTAATCTCTAAAAACTATAGAAATAAAAGCGCTTACTAGTGGACACTCCTTTTCAAATTTATGGAAGGCCGTACTAAACCAATACGCCAAAAACTATCAGCCGCTAACGGTACCTACTGGAAACGCAGCCTAAGTAATGTAATATTACTCCTCAGCGGTAGACAAGAAGCGTGCAGTCCAGCTGCAAGCGTCGCACCTGGCGTACCTCGAGCAACACCCGTACGAGGAGTTCACCAAACAGGAGCTGGACGCGGCCAAGCTGGAGATGAAGAAGGAAATGGAAGTAGTGAAGGCGGGCATGGGCCACGGGGAACTCAGCATGGATGCGTACACGCAAGTCTGGGAGGAGTGCTTGGCTCAGGTATGTCGGAATTTTTAGTGATGATAATTTTGTCCGGAAAAACAAACACCAACTTCAATTTTAACTCGACAAAAATTCATCAATTTTGTGAAACTAAGTATGCTAATTTTAGATATTTGGTGATTTTGTTAAAACTGATTTCTATAAATTTCACCTCTGAAATATGATCTACCGAAGAAAAAACTAATCACCGAAATTGATTCATAATTGACAGAGCTATCGCGTAACAAAAAAAATGGGAACCTCATTTTTTAAGTTGGTTTTTTAACAATAAAAAAATACGTGTCTCATTCAAATAAAATTAAAGTCCAACCGCGATATTAAAAAAAACACTCTACGTTTAATCGACCCAATAGCATGTCGTCATTTTTTTGGGTAAAATACAATTTCGAAGGGACAGAAATGAAATCCGACTTTTGGAAAATGAATATCACAATCGCTCCCTCCATTTGCGTTCATATCTACATTCATCTAACTATTCATCCATACTTTCTTCTGTTTTGTTTCTACCACTACTTATTACATTACTACTGTTATACTCATTTACTCTCATATTAATCTTTTTTTTTTTCATAAGTATTCGTCATGTCTTCTGATGATTTGCCTGAATCACTGTAATCTATTGTATTTATTTTCTTTTTACCTGTGCTTCAAATCGCTTTGTCTTAACATTCTCCAGCGGTCTAACATCTCAGCTGCTTGCAATATTCTTTCATTTGATACCTTTGTTGCCCAACATTATACTCCAGTTGTGACAAGGTCTTCTAATGGTTTTGTATGTTTCCCCTTCAACATATTCAGATCCATAACTTAAGATGCAACATGTAAATTTTAAAAAGTTATCAGTTTCATGAAAATTATAATTTCTCATCTTTTTAGGTGCTCTTCTTGCCCGGACAAAACAGATATACTCGAGCTAACCTGGCCAGCAAGAAGGACAGATTAGAGTCAGCCGAGAAGAGGTTAGAACTGAACAGAAACCACATGGCCAAAGAAGCAAAGAAGTGCTCAAAAATGGAGAAAAAATTGAGGGTACTCACAGGTAACTAGTTATTTCTATCTAAGTTTCATTCAATGTTTTTACTCGTAACATCCTGCGGTTTTACCCGCTTATTTCAGTTTCCCGTAATTTTCCTCTGATAAAAGTATGCTATATGCTAATCCAGATTATCTATAGGTGTATGTGCAAAATTTCATCCAGATCGATCCAGATTTTTAAGTTTTAGCATGAAAGAGTAATAAATATAGAGGTACATATAACTATATTGTATATCTTAGAATCATAATTTTAGTAGACTGGTAGTAGTATAGAAACTTGTAATAATTTGTTTTGTTATCAGGTGGTTATCAAAGCAGAGCCGCATCACTAATAAAACAATTCCAAGAGTTACAAGATCAGATTGAACAGTCGAATCTCGAACTGTCGACGTTCAAGTTCTTAGCTGAACAGGAGAAGGCTGCCATTCCTAGGAGGATAGAGGTTAGATTGTATGATAATACAGAAAACAATAATTATATTGTTACTATGAAAACAATCCTGAAATACCGGAAAAATATTATTTGAAACGATTTCGAATGAATGTTTTTGTCACATATATTATAGGAATTTTGGACCCATTACAAGAATTGATCGTAATTGTGAATATAGATATATCCACTTTTGCATACGAGGGTCAAACTGAAAGTTCTTCGAACTGGCCACTTATAAACAATATAATAAAAAAAAATTTCTATAATTTGAAAATAGAACTCTTTGCCAATATTACTGAGTATATCCGCTTGCTTGCCCGTGTCAACTAGTAGTTAACAAATCTCAAATGCTAAAATGCCCGTGTCAACTAGTAGTTAACATCGCGATTCAGTCTAAAATGCCCGTGTTAACTAGTAGTTGACATGGAGCCGCACTCCCAAAATGCCCGTGTCAACCTGTGGTTAACATGGCTCCCGCGGTCGAAAAAGTTAAATATACTCGTCTTTATTGCTCAAGGGCTTAGTTTGTATTATTTATCTCGTTCTATGTTAAAGTTCCCGTCATATTAATTCCAGTAGAGTATGTAAGCCATAGAAAAAAGAAAAGAAATTAAAAAAATTACGTTCCTTGTCAATCTTGTCATTGAGTGTTGATTCAGTGCGGGCTGTGTATGTTAGTTTTTTCTGATTTTACTATTAAATTTAGTTTCAACAAACAAATAACAGATAACACACGTAATCAAAGATTAAAACCCATATGTCATCGCTTTAATTTTAGAGGTACTTATGAGCTTTTAAAAAGACGAGCTTTTTAAACGCGCTATCTCAATTTCAACATACCATAACTCTTCACCAGAGTCGTAAACGGAGAAACAAAAGATAACATTGTATAGCTAGTTTCATATTAAACATAAAAATATAACACTTTATAATCTTTCAAAACAAATTGATCCACAAGGAACGATTGCGTGAATCCCGACTCGCGCGCCGCAGGCGTAAAATCCGTGCGGCATAGCGAGGTGTGCAAGTATTTTTCCCCGGGCATTTTGGTTAGCAGCGCTACAGGGGGCGGGGCATAGTGCGTCGCGCGGTTTGCAGCGACGGGCAAGCGAGCGGATATACTTCATTCATTTGTCATTTGTTTTACGATTTGGCGGCAAATTGAAAATTGTCTGTGTCACGTCAACATGAATTTAACACGAGAAAATTTTCGTGCAATGATTTTTTATGACTTTCGATGTCATTTAAGTCAACAAGAAAGTTATGATAGACTACGATTGGCCTTTCACGATGAAGCCCCATCTCGTGCGACTGTTTACAACTGGTTTAATGAATTTAAACGTGGTCGCACTAATCTCACTGATGATTTACGTGAAGGACGGCCTTCTACGGCGACGACTGAAGATAACATCTGTGTTGTGCGGCGTATGATAGATACTGACAAAAGAGTGACCTATCAGCAGATTCGGACAAGCTTAGGCACCGGTATGAGTCAAGTGCACAAAATCCTACACGAACATTTAGCGGTCAGGAAGCTTTGCGCCCGGTGGATACCTCATAATTTGACTGAGGCTCAAAAACTCCATCGTGTGGATTGGTGCCGTAAAATGATTGAAAGATTTAACGGAAGTGACTCAAATGCTGTGTTCGACATACTAACAGGTGACGAAAGCTGGATTTACTGTTATGATCCTGAAACCAAAAGACAATCTGCTCAGTGGGTGTTTCCTTTCGAGGAGTTGCCAACTGAAGTGAAGAGAGATCGAAGTGCGGGGAAAAAAATGGTGGCCTCGTTCTTTGGAAGGATAGGTCATTTCGCAACGATTGTGTTAGAGGATCAAAACACAGTTTCTGCAGAATGGTACACTACCAATTGTTTGCCACTTGTCTTGGAAAAAGTTCGAGAGAAACGACCTCGCAGTAGGATCCTCCTTCACCACGACAACGCCTCATCGCACACCGCCAAGCGAACGATCGACTATTTGGCGACATCAAACGTTAAATTACTGGGTCACCCGCCGCATAGCCCCGACCTCGCGCCTTGTGATTTTTATTTATTTTCAAAAATTAAAGAAAAACTTAAAGGAAAGCGGTTTATGAATGCTGAAGAAGCGGTGGCTGCGTATCGTGATGCCATTGAAGACACCCCTAAGGACGAGTGGGCAAAGTGCTTTTCCCAGTGGTTCCATCGCATGCAGCGGTGTATTGACGTGAATGGACAATATTTTGAAAAGATATAATAAAACTAATAACTGGCTAATGTAATCAGTTTTTGATTTTCTAAGAACTTTCAGTTTGACCCTCGTATAAATAATAAATATTGGTCTTCATGCGTTATCCTTTTATAAATACATGAAATATTCATAAATTCAATTCTGTTAAGTATATTACTTGAATCTGATTTTATTATTTTTCATTTCAGTCACTAACAGAAGATGTCACCCGGCAAACTGATCGAGAGAAAGTACTACAAAAGCGGTATTCCGATCTTCAAGGTGAATTCGAAGAATTAACAAAATTAAGACACCCCAAGGAGGCAGACTCAAAGATTAGTGAAGAATAGAGTAATACATATTTATGTAAAATATCATCAAGAATCTTTGAATAGATAAAAATGGCGTTGCTGTTTTATAGTCGTAAAAATGTTCGAAAACGACTCGTTAATATAACTGATAAAGTGTTATTTTTGTTGCATTTATGAATTCCTCCATAGGAATATAAGTGTTCACATACAAAGAGTGCAATTAGTTTCTAAATAATTTGTTATGTAAATAGTTAAGACAAGTACATCATAAGGTCCTTTGGTTTAGATTTTTTTTTGTGTGTGTGTATTTTTTTTTTAGTGACAAGACGAGCAGGATGTATGCCTGATGGTAAGCAACATGCCTGCCAGATAACAGCACAGTGACATACAACTATTGGAACATGAAGAGTCAAAATCATTACCTAGCACTGCACTGCGTTCGTCACCCAGAGATCTAAGATGTGAAATCGCTAAGCACTGTAATTTCTCTGGAAACATTGCCCTTCAAACCGGAACACAGTAATGTTTGCACATTACTGCTTGTCGATATAATAACTGGCAAAGATGTGGTACTTCCCCGGACAAAATTACATTGACATTATTATGTATAAGGCAGGCATGTTTATTTATTTCGATAACTACCAGTCGAAATTGAAACTACTATATGCATGGGCAAGGCTATAAGCTATAGTGACGACGATTGAAGCCGATAAGTACAGTTAGTCATCTAATATGCAGTTAACCATGATTTGTATGATTTGGAATTAGTAAAAATAATCTAAGCTCACGGCATTTCACTACACTTGTATTATCTTATTACGAGATATTTAGCGCTGTGTACCCGTCGTATAATATCGTATCCTATCATTCGAACCGTCACTGGAAAACCTATGAAAAATATAGGACTTTTTAACTATATACCACTTTCAAGGGGCGACTAGACCTGTATATCTCCTATACAGGGCTAAACGGAATACCTATATCAAGCCGTTTACACTTAACCGCCCTGATGTGAAGCGACAATGCAGCCTACGATGCAGCGTGCTTACCTGGAAGAAACCGATTCACTATCGACTTGAATACCAAGATTAAAACCAAACCCACTACTTTTGCGTGTCATCCATGCGCAGGGGCCAGGGCCGAATCGTGAGTTAAGGGGCCCTGGGCTAATACTACTTAGGAGCTCATCTATTTCGTATTATCGTCTATTGTCGACTTTGACTTGACTTAGCTGGGGACCCCTTGAATTCACGGGGTCCTGGGCTGAAGCCCAAAAAGCCATATGGTAGATCCAGCACTGGCAGGGGCCATGCTAATCTTCTTCCAAACTCACTACTGATCACTATGAACAACTTTTGCTATAGAACCACCGCTAATCGTAAAAAGTCAGCTATATCATAAAAAAACAACTTTGATCTTAACTATAACTTGAATCTAATAATTGTTCAAAATAATATAGTATGCAAACCTTTTTTTCAAAAAGTTTACAACCACAGATTGCTGAAACAAAAGCCAGATGGAACGCGCGGAACACAGATCCTGAGGTCCACAAAGCAAATACAAAACGCCAAAGCAAATACAAACTCCAGTCAGTACGAAACGGACTTGCGTCTCGTACGGGAGTCCCGTGTGATTTTAAGTTTTGTTTTAAATTATGCCGTCATGTGTCTTCAAACATTGCAAACATTGTTCCTAAAAATAAGAAAAGGAAAGAGGAATATCATTTCATAGGAAAGTTTGAACATTTTTACTATTTATATAATTTAGGCGATTTCATTTCGATTGATGAATAGGAACATAACACCTCAACGAAAATAGGTTAGTGTGGCTATACTAAATGAAATTATTTTCCCTAAAGTTAGGGTAAAATATAGATTATAATATTTTTTTTAAGATACTCTACTCGTAGACCAAATTATTGATGGACTATTAATTTTTAAACCCTATTTTTATAATCGTATTTTTTTAATTTACTGTGAATCGATGCCTAGCCCAATTCCACGCTGTTACTAGTGCTTATAAAAATACTAATAGTGTTTATGAAAACAATAGTTGTGAAGTTAGTTTTTAATACTTGTAAGTACAGTGGAGTTTAAAAAAGTAGGCGAGTTCTTTTGAGAGATCTAATCGTTTTAGTTAACCTTATGTTATCTGGTCGAGTCAGTAGTGACATTGTCGAAATTTTATACGGCGCAAATTAGTGCGTACATACTTATCCAACAAAGATGTTGGATTAGGCCAATCGCAGACAAATTAGTTGACAAACATTCCCTGCACCTTCTGTGTTCACCGATATTAAATGAGTAGTTACAACCTTTTGTCGAGCATAATATTCAAAATTTCACGAGAACCTCCGATAGATTACTCAAAGTAAACAACAACAATTTTACAATTATTCGGTGTTGTCTCTTTATTCCAAATTTTCTGTACGAATATTCGAATTTTTAGTTGCATGCAAAATCAAAATTCGTAACTTCATAGGATGGAAATAGTAATAACAAGAAATCCTTGCATAATATATAATCAGTGTAATAATAATTTATTTCAACATAATATGTTTATCATACGCGAAGATTTCCGAAGCTAAGACAATAATAGTGGGATTTTTTCTTAAGACTAGCAACATTACACGCACACGTGAGCAATTTGACAACGTTGATGAGCGCTGTCATGCACACAACTAATTACTGGCCTCATGGCCTTACAGCTTCGTCCACGAAGGTTCCAACTGCGTGTTGTTTCAGTAATCTGTGTATACTACGTATAGAGTTGGCACAACCGCTTTATACCGAAACCACGCGTAGCAGTCAGCAGCAGTATTCTAGCCTTGTCGCTCTTGTGGAACTGTCATACTTCTGTCGCGGCACATCAAGTATGCACGTCATCTGCTTACGATTGACACAGAAACCGTGCGGAAAACCTAACTCTAGGCGCGGTCCCAGCTTCAAATTTTGGAGGGGGTCACCAGTACGCAGTCTAAAAATTGGGGGGGGGGGGGGAGTCACCAGTATGAATACTATAAATCGTGAATGATTTTTTAGATTCGTAGTTTAACGTTTACGATTTTTGTCCCCTGTGACCCCAACCCCCCTCCTCCGACCGCGCATGATACGTAGTATATGTAAACTCTTTGCTTTTTTTGGCTAATTATACTCATAGATGTTCTGAGTGTAACTCTGGTTTTATCTACGAGGTGGAGTTTATTTATTTTATAAGGTATAAATAACTATGGAAATTAAAGGAACACTTGACTATTTATTTAGTTTTTTATTTTCCTTTTTTATCATGATTAGAAGATGAACATAATATGTCGATTGCTGACAGAATAAGTAAAAAAAATAATGTTTATTTGGTCCATTCCAAGTGTTATAAACTGTAAACATATTTTGTGTTTAATATTTATATTAGGTGTTTGGTATTTACAAGATACTTCAAATTTAAAGTACATTTGAAGTTTAAAAAGATTATTTTTTTATTGCTAGAAATACGTATGTTTTTATATAGTATAGAATGACGGGACGAGCATGTTTCTGACGGTGAGCAACATGCCACAGCACAACAGCACAGTATTACACATCAATTGGAACATGAAGAGTACCAATCATTGTCTAGCACTCCACTGCGCTCGTCACTCAAGAAATATAAGATGATTTATTTTTATCAACTTCAAATGCTAATACTAATGTGCTGTTAAATATTTACTTATCATGTAAATACCAAATATGTGCTGTACTATAGATATTCTGTCACCTATCATCAAAATTACCTATACAAACAAGGTCAAAAATAAACAGATCATCAACAACATTTGAGTAGAAAAAAAGTAAGCTTAATGCCAAACTTCAATCCCACTATAATTTATATCACATTATAAACAACACCCCAGACCAGCTGAGAATGATGTTCTCAAAAGCAACTTTGAAAGTTTCTTAGATTTTGTCCATCTTTTCTTATACAATACATTACAATTATAACAATTTACATAGTCAGCAAAAAAAGGATTGAGCAGTCTACATACGAATTTCCATTTTCTTTATAAACTAAATTGGCTATCTTTGCTATTCAACATTTTTAGGAATGAGTTCCTACATAAGTTATCAGCACTGTTACCTGATATAGTCTGTTTTTTTTAACAAACGAGTACTGAGTATGTCTCTCGCACATTTCCGATATCGAAAGAGAGAGAGATGAGTCATTTGGTTGGTGTGGGTCCAACAACAACTAGAATGGTAGTGTAATTGGAAGTTTTCAGAAAAAAAAATACCCCTCTTCTAACTTCACGAAATATTGATCATTTCGGAACATTGTATTTTATGGCCGTATTTTATACCCAAAAATGTCCCGGAATGTAAATATTTGGTGGAGAAGAGGTGTATACATTTTTGTGAAAACGCCCTATTAGTAATGGGACATTTACTGTGGTTATATGCAGATTCAGTCCACCAATAAACATGGTGAATAAAATTATACCAAAATATCGGGAACTCTGCTCCACCATACAACCACAGTAAATATTCCAGAATTTAATATAACATTTCAGTTCAGAATACAAGGATATTCAATGAACAAACTAACACATACATAAAGCTAGTTGTTAGCTAAGCAAACATCTTTAATATAATACATATGTATTTACATTATTATTTAACTTAGTCCATATATTTATGTAGATGTTTAACTGCTGTCTTCAGAATCACTATGTATTCTTCTCTTGCAATTTTTATTAAATCGTCTTATGACAGGACTGTCTCCATTTTGTGTGGGAGGTGGTGGTAGATTGGGTGGTTTATTTTCTCTCTTCTTGGCTTTTCTCTTCTCTTCAAGAACAATTTCTGCCAGTTCTAGCTCGGAGTCATCGTTGACTTGCGTCAGTCCAACGTGCGAATCGACGCAAAAGCTATCCTAGGAAAGAGATAAACAAACTCTATGAGATGTCATGAACTATATACATATACTAGCTGTTACCCGCGACTTTGTATGCGTGAAACGTTATATGTTATTACAGCAATCGCAGCAATCGTAATTTGAATCATCGGATAATACATTCAGTATCTACATCAGGAGGATGAATTGGTTTCTTTAAGGTAAACACGCTCCATCGTAGACCGCATCGTTTCTTAACATGGGCGAGTGCATTGACTCGAAGTCTTCTGACTCGCTATTGCACCAATATTCGGTACATTTAAATTAGTCGACTTAACTGGAACCAACACGTCAAAATGCCCTTCGTTAATATGTCCTTGTATCGGCTCCCCCGAATTTGGCAATAAGTCTGCCATCTTGAAACAGTTGGAATTCAAATGGAAATATTTCTCCAGCTGCTGCTGCTTTAAGTTCGCATGTAGTGCCATAAGTATGCAGCATGCTTATATCAGCTAGATAAAAGCGTTCCGTACCGTAAGTACTCCCAGTTCGGTCCATAGCTTGGCGTGGCTTACTATATTGGCTCGAACTTGACCAGCCATTGAAATATTATTATAAAGCAAATAAGACAAAGATGAAAATAAACATGCCCCATCGCCAGGTATTTCTACCACTCTGCATTCGATTTGTAATCGTTCGACGACGTCAGTTATAATTTCACCGTCCATTATTCAAACAAAAGAAAGTTCAATTAAAAAAAAACTATAAGTATTTGTGTGAAATGAAACTTTGAAACTAATTTTTTAAATCACCTAATAGAATTGTAATATTTAAATACTAAAAGAATTGTAATATTTACTCAGTGTAAAAAAAATTAACAGAAAGTTCAAATGAGTTGGTATATTAATGCAAAGAACTAAAATAATCTGAAAAAGCGAATATCAATCAATAAAGTAGCATTGAGCAGAGAATTGCAAATGGTACAATCGACACGTGCGACAACGACGCCTGCCCTCACGTGACTGCCCGTTCGGGTATCTATACCTAACCATGTGCCGTCCCTCTCACCCCGCGCTTCGAGTGCAGCTGACTTCAGATATTATTGCGGCATAGCGCCATAGCGGCCGTCGTGCTATTGAAACAATAAGTCTGTGAATAAAATGGTTTCTTCGCATTTTGTTTGTATTAAGATAGCAATACATTTGGATCAACCGTTTCAAAAACGTACCTACTACCTACGTACGTGAATTAATTCTAATAACATTTTTGCTGTGAAAGTCACATTCAAATCAGTTCAGCCATTTCGGAGACGTAGGTGCTCCTCAGTAGACTAACTTGAACAGAAAACCATGATATTTTTTATCTGTTGACTAAGATCATGAATTGAACTTTTCAAGCTTCTACGAACGGACGGACGGGCTTCACATAAAACTTCAACCCCTATTTTACCCTCAGGGAGGGTGGATTTCCACATATGATACCCAATTTTATTTCTCATTAACCAAAAAAGTGAAGACAAAATTTCATGCTTCAAATAGGACCAATTTTCATACAACCGTTCACCCCCCCAAGGGATGAATTTCGCAAAACCCCGTCTTAGCGAGTGCCTACGTGCTAAAAGGGACCTCCATGCAAAATTTCAGATTCCTAGCATTTGTAGTTTCTGAGATACCTTTCGCTTTTATATATATAGATAATAATATTTTTACATATGAGTAAAATAATGTTTCATGAAAATGTATTTATTATGATTGTAATGAGTACAGGACGGATAACCAATTTCAAATTATTCAGCGAAATGCTAGAAAAAAACTATTAATGCATTACAAATAAACATCACCCAAAGAATATAAATGCGACAGTTTGCGGGTTTCCCACATAGGTATCTCTGTAACGTAACGGTCATGTCCCCTGTGCCCCCCTCGGACCGCGCATGGGCGCACCATTGACTAATACAAGAACAAAATTAAAAATTTTGATTAACCCCCGACTACCTTAGATTTGTTATCTGTACAACATTCTACTAGTCAAGCCCTTTCATTTGATACCCATATTAAGGAAGTTGTGAAAGAAGAAATGTAATTTGCCATTTTGTGGTACCGGCCATCTTGGATTTGAAATTTGTCATAGTGCAAGGTATTCTACTAGTCAAGCCCTTTCGTTTGATACCCATATTGCGGTAGTAGTGAAAAAAAATATATAATTCGCCATTTCGTGGTGGCGGCCATATTGGATTTCAAATTTGTTATAGCGTATAGTACTCTGCTAGTCAAGCCCTTTCTTTTGATACCCATATTGAGGTAGGTTGTGAAGAGGGTTAAAAAGGGAGATGTAATTTCTCAAAGAAAACTTGTCCGACGATACGACTATCTTCTTACTGGTTTTAATTTAAAAGTCAATTGTGGAAGAACAAAAATATTATATCCCCAATGGTGCTATGATGTCCGTATGCCGCTATATTTACACACCAATATTCAGTACATTTATGTTCAGATTGTATTATTTATTGTTTCAAAATATGTTACCATTTCATAGACATCTTCTTCAACAAACTGTGAAAATATATCTTCTCTGCGATACTTTTGAGGTAGTTCAGGTATTTTGAACCCATTCTTCTTTATAGGACTCCTGTAATTAAAAATAAACAAAAATAGTTATTTGTTCGGAAACAAACATAAGCAAAATCTACTTAATGAATAGGAAATTAGAGCCACAATACCTACAATATTGATGCTAGTCATTTTATTTCCTATTCTACAAGTGAAATAGACAATTAGAAATTAGTGAATTATTCTCTAAGACTGAAAGAAATATTTTGAAAATACCTATTTTTAACCCCCGACCAAAAAAAGGGGTGTTATAAGTTTGACGTCGATGTCTGTCTGTCTGTCTGTCTATCTCTGTCTGTCTGTCTGTCTGTCTGTGTGTGTGTGTCTGTCTGTGGCACCGTAGAGCTCAAACGGATGAGCCGATTTCGATGCGGTTTTTTTATTCGAAGGTTAATATCCGTGCGGATGTTCTTAGCTATATTTGGTTAATATCGATTCAAAATGGCCGCCTCCACAAAATGGCGGACAAAATATTTCTTCACAACCTACCTCAATATGGGTATCAAATGAAAGGGCTTGAGTAGTTGAATACTATACACTACAACAAATTTCAAATCCAAGATGGCCGCCACCACAAAATGGCTGATTACATTATAATTTTTCACTACTACCTCAATATGGGTATCAAACGAAAGGTCTTAACTAGTAGAATACTTTGCAGTATCACAAATTTCAAATCCAAGATGGCCGCTACTACAAAATGGCGAAATACATTTCTTTTTCACAACTACCTCGATATGGGTATCAAATGAAAGGGCTTGACTACCTAGTAGAATGTTGTAAAGATAACAAATCTGAGGTAGTCGGGGGTTAGTCAAAATTTTAAATTTTGTTCTTGTGTACTAAGTATTTCAATACAAAAAGCAAAAGTATTTTGCATTTGATTAGTTAGGCAGTATACCTCCGTTCACAGATTCCTCCTCAACCTTACCTGATGGACTTTAAGTAGACGGCCTGTATGTCCCGCCTGGAGACATCCTCGTCGTCACAGATGAAGTCGACGATGCTGCCAGCGCTGTCGTCCGTCAACTCATCCCCACTGTCCGCACCGTCGTCCGACAGCGACGCTTCTAGCTCGACGAATGAGTTGTGCTTACGCTTCTTCTAGAATAAACATAACAATTGATATGTTTCCATGTTAACAAATCATTGTGTCTGACACCGTCAAATTGCAAACATCGGCAGTTCATCATAATCTAACGACGTTCGATTATAAATTAACCTAAATTTCCGTAGCTTTATAATCTCATGATGTTACGGTGACATGGCGATTCTGGATAATTTGTACTACCTAATTTAATTTGTATAAATCTTGTTGCACTTATAATGAGACATTATCAGTCGAGAGATAAAACTGATAGAAATAAATTATAATAGATGACACCCTTCTGGTAAAATTGACATCTTTTATCTGGTAGAGATTTTTGCGTCTCCGCCTGCCTGTGTTAGTTTGCTATGATTCATATCATAGTACGGTATATTAATACATATTATAGTTACGTGCGTGGCGGGCTTTACGCTTCATCACAATTTAAGCAAGCCAAAGTCATGGAACATTTGTTATTCATCTACGTGATTTTCTTTTTATATCTGTATAATTCAGGTATTGTATACAATGACTAGGCAATGCATAGAATTCGTGGGCGTTCGGGAAATGTATGAAATATTATGAATATTATTGTCCATTACATACTTTACCTAGTTAATGTATACAATTCCTAGGGATTTTATAGATTATCTGGTGTTCTACTGGCATTGTGTTAAAATAAATAGATCTTGGTTTATATTTATCATTGTCTTGTCACTACTACCCTAGGAGTGTATTAAAAAACTCCGGAAGCCAGAAGCTCAAGGGAAGTCCTGAGTGGAGCGAGCCTTGCGATGCGACCTCCGTAGTGGAGGGCAGGCCGAGTATGGACAAGCAACACTCAGGGCTGACCGCAGAGCTTCTGGCGGGAGGCCACACGGAGTCAAATCTCTGTGATACGTCTTACGTCTTTTACATACATTCCCGGCTAGCCAATCGTAATACATTACCTACATGCTTTAGGTATTCCTTACATTTCCTAGGTATTGTATAGAATACCGGATTATATTGATTGCCGGTTATAGTATATACACTCGAATATGTAAATTAACATTTTGATTTTACTTACTTTTCTAACTTTGTGGTTTGTTGTTGATTTGATTTCTTTACGTTTGTCTTCAACATTTGGACTGTGGGAGCTGTTTTTATCATTGTTTACAAAGTCGTCGTCACTGTCCTCGAAACAAATTTTCCTTTTAAATGCCGATGGATCTTTGTTGTCGTTCCTCCCTATTATAAGCTTTGGGCTATGTAACCTATCTTCAATCGTTGTATCTTTGCTTTCATCGAAATGTGTCTTAGTAAATTCAATTGTTTTTTTGGGACTCTTTTTAAATATGCTATCAAATTTACTTCTCAACGTTTGTAATTTGTTTTCTTTTCTAAATGTTTGCAACATTTCTACAGGGGTTATTTTTTCTTTTTTTTCATCATCAGTAACTGTTATAAATGCATCCAACGGATTTCGGTTCTCTTTTTGTGAAATAATACTAGGCTGTGAAACGCTGATGTGAAAATAAGCTTGATTGTTAACATTTTTCCTATTATTTTCTACAGCTTCTTTCTCTTTATTTGATGTAATTGCTGCTAAAACTTTTTCCTGTAACGTTAAGGGTTTTTCTTGGATATCGTTTATTTTTTGTTTCTTACTAAAATATGGCGATGCTGTAAGTAAGCTTTCGTCGCAATCTAATTTTCTTTTACTACCACCTATTTGACTCGAATTTTGCAATATATTTACATCGGTTACATTGGTATCAATCTTACTTATTTCATTGTCCAAATCATATGACTCGGTGTTGTCGGAATCACTATCACTATCCAGTATAATTAGACTTTCCCTTGTGTTATTGTTAGCTTCCTTGGTTTTGATTTTGGAGTTGGTTGGTTTTGTGAATGATTTTTTGTCAGCTTGTGTTAAGAGAATCGGAGACACACTGCGTTCCTTTTCTTTTACTAGTGTTTTTACTGTTTGATTCAATGATATGTTTTTACTCTTGTTTATCATATCCATTATCTGCGTAATAGTAAACATACTTTTATTAGTAGTGTCTGTTACACTTGTGGGTTTCGTTTTCTCATCAAAATTATCGTTGACTATCACTTCGTCGTCATCAGGTTTTGGTAACAATAGTTTCTTTTTGGCACTGCTGCTGTTAGGAGTAGAACTTTGAAGTCTTTTCTTTTTAGTGCTAAGTTGAAATCTACGTGTTTGACTGCAAAGAATAGGTGATGTTGGTATCTCATTGAGTACTTGCTTTCCAGTTAATATCGAAGGACTAAGAGGGTAGGCTGAATTAGGCACATTGTCTGATTTTAAAGGTTCAAGTTTAGGTATGTTTTTCGTTTCTTTTGACTTTTCTTTGAAATTTGTTGAGTCTTTGATTTCAGATTTATCAATTGGTTTATCTTTAACAGTACAATCAAAATCGTCACGATTACTTGCAGGATTAGGAGATATTGGAATGACATCATCGTCGGATTCAGCGAATATATCATCAATACTGTCGAGGCCGAAAAATCCCAATGCTTCATGTGTTTCTGTTGGTTTGGATTTGTCTTCGTTTACTTTTTCTGTCAATACTTCTTGTAGATTTTTATTTATAGCTTCTTCTGGACTACTGTCAGCAAAAATATCGTCAATGTCACCCAAATCAAAGTTTTTTTCACTGGTTACACTGATTTCAGTATTTTCTATTGCAGGTTTAGGGGATTCTATTTCTTCAAAAGCTTCTAAATCTAATTCTAAATCAAAATTGCTGCAGTTAGCTTTATCGTTGTTACCGATCGTAACGTTTTCAGCATAGCTATGCAAGGTACTGCGATTCACTTCGCTATCTTTCCTGCAACTTATTATAACTTCTGCACTTATTTCGTCTATTAAATGTACGTCTGGTAGCACTACGTCAGTCGGAAATTTCGGTAATGTAGCTGGTTTGTTGGTTTTCCTTAGTACATTCATTGTTTTACAATCACAAATGTACTTGCAAATGTAACATTGTTTTGAATCACTCGATTTATCCACATTTAGATTTAAGTCAACTAAAAGGTTTAGTAGCTTCGTAGAAATACCGCCATCATTTTGAATACCTAAATCGTTTATTAATTTTGTGTAGCTCTTTGTAGATTTAGTGGCTGTGTTAAATAATGCTCTGATGTCGCCATTGTTTTTCGCCGGTGACTTTGCTTGAGTTTTTTGTTTCTTTCTTGCTTGCTTGGTTGTTTTTAGTGGAGACTGTGGAGCTTTTAATGGGAACTGTAGAGCTTTTAGTGGAGATTGTTGTGTTTTTAGGGGTGACTGTGTTTTGACTACAATGTTTTGAGTTTCGATATTTTGAGTGTTCATTGCTGAAAATTAAGTATTGGTTAATGCATCTAATATCTTTACAATCTATTTATTGAAATAAATTGTTTACAGACCTAATTGAGAATCGCTAACACGAAAAGAACAAACAATATCGTTACAAATACACTACAATAAACGGGTAAATATTTCATACTTAAGATAATTATTTTAACAATAGTTTTACCTCTTTTAACATTCGTTTTTTACCTACCTTGATTCTGCGATGATCCAAGCCGCTTAGCGTCGCATTTCTGCAATATACTGGACAAAAATTCACTGTCTTTCGTATGCCCTATATTTACAGTTTTTTGTAGAGTCCTCTGCCATTCCAACCACTTGTTTAGGTTTAAACATTCTTCATGTTCTATGCTTAATAACGCTCGCGTTTTTAATGTTTCTGTAAGACAATATTCAAAAAGTTTTCTTTATTTAACCATTATAGAGCACCATTTTTTTTATCAAAATGGTTATGTTATAGTTTGAATTTGACCGCCATCTCAATTGATGTTTAGCGACGATGCAGTTTATTTAGGAACGCGCTTACCAAGAAGAAACTAGTTCAGTTTCACTACTCGTTGAGTGTCACGAGTACGGTGAGTATATGGTATGCTTTAAGTTATCAGACAGGTTCTACGTGTGTAGCATAAGCAGCCCACTTTATTTTCCCGAGTCTGATAATCTCTATTTTTGAGACGAGCCGCTAGTAATATTACAAAGCGCGTCAACTCTACATGTTTGTGAAAATGTATGGTATTTTCCTATATTATTCTTAATTTTGTCATAACACTCCTCATACCCATACACATATAGTGCGCTATACGTTATTTTAGATTGTTAATGTTATAGGCTATGTACAGAGCACAGGCCCGTGAACAAAATGTATGGGGAACAAAATCTTAGTATATTAGTTTCTCAACCCCAAACGAAGGCAGTGCATACACTAAATACGACATACACTAAAACATTACGGGAACAATGGTGGCACGGGTATACCTTTACTCATCGCCCAGTGGTTGATGGGAGCCTTAAACTGTGTCTTCTCTTGGTAACCTTTTGGGAACTGCTTTCGGAAGTCGTCTTCCGTGATATAGCTGGTGGCATCTTCCTTGCTAGACGAACTGGCGCTACTAGACGACGCACGGTTCGTCAGTAGCATGCAGCGGAGGTCTTTCTGACCCTAAATAATAAAAAAATCATAATGGATGTTGCAGCCAACTAGTCTTTATTAAACAGAGCCTTTTAACCGGCTTCCTGAACTATATTCAGCCTTTTGATCATAAAGCTCGGCAAATGACTTGGATTGATGACATTTTATTACTTGCTTAAAATTTAGTACCACTTTCTGCCACCTAGCGCCGAAACTCTAAACTGTCAAAATGGCGTCGCCAAACAACATTTTTTTTTTAATCTTACCTAACTTGGTAACAATTTACAGTATTAAATGAAGATTTTTTTTGTCAGATGCTCCATCTTTTTTATTTTTGTCACATGTTTACCCTACCGTACAAATTGTCTAAGTATTAGCCAGCAAGTTTAAATGTTGTAACAAACGCTACGACTGAATACCATTTAGGCCTAGTTGAACGGCACTGTTTAGTAAATAGGTTGATTAAGACAGTTGGCTGCAACTTGGATAATATTGAAGAATTTATGTGACATGAAGTGGACCTTGTATATTAGCGAATAGTAGGATGCTAAGGTAATTTGTAATGGTCAAAGCTCAAAACTGTGAGTATTGGTGTTTTGTAGTAAGGTATGTTATGGTGGAGTGTATTGGCTCTTGGGGTAAGCTGATGCAGAAAATAAACTCTTTTCTGTATTTTTTCACGTTATCAAAAACAGTAGTTTACTCCGACTTCGTCGGCGTAAAAATAGGAAAGGTTTACACACTTGTGAATTTTGTTATGTGTTATTTTACTTGGGTGTTTATTTATAATAAGTATGTATTTAAAACTATATATGTATTATATCAGCTATCTGGCCGCCATAGTACAAGCTTTGTTTAGTTTGGGGTCAGATGGTGTTGTGTGTGAATTGTCCACCAATATTTATTTATTATTTATTTACTTTGAACCCTGCATTTTTTTCTGAAGAATAAGTAGCCTAAATGGAAAAAAACATATATAAGGTGCCTACACCACATAATTAAGGATAAACGTTTTATAGCATTTAGAGTATTGTACACTATAAAATAAATTAAATAAAAAATACCTTTTTTAGTGGATTTCTCAGCGACATCCTTTGCAGTCTTGTCGACAGTGATAAACATCTTCTGGCAGTTGGGAGTGAACCCATGCGGCATCATGCGAGGATTGGCCTTGTACAGGTTATTCTCGACGTCTCGTGACTGCAAGATCTTCTTGTTCAGCCCGTCTCTTTGCCTCATGCAGTCTATCAGTGTCTAGAAGTGTAAAATTGACTTACAGTATTTTACCAAAGCGCCTTAGCAAAGGTATTAAAAAAGTTTTTTTTAATATTCAAAGCAAAATGCAAGCCACGCTACTTGGCATGAAGAGGTCAATAAATTACACTGAATGCAGAGATCACTGCATAAAGAGATCAATCACTCCAGGAAGAGATCACTCAAATAAAATAAATCACTCATCACCCGGATTTATATGTGTATTTCTTTTATTTTCTCTGAATTAGGGAGGCAGTGAGAGAAGAGAGAAAGATAGAACTTGATTAGAACTAGAACATTATTTTGGTTACTTGGGTTCGAGTATGATTTTTTAACGCGAATTTGATAGCGTTTGACTATTACGTTGGCGTTTGCACGCAACGTACATTTGATACGCATCAAAGTAGTCAAAAATGAAGCACTTAGATTTATATCTTAGGAGCACCCAGCTTGTTTCGTTATCGTTTGGGACTTGTTAGTCAAAATGCCTTGATACAAGAATGTAGAAGGGTAATTTAAAATTAGATGATGTACTTACTTGATGTTCTCTGCCTTCAGTCACTAGGATGTATACTTGTCCTCCGCGCTCGCGGCCAGTCCGCCCGCATCTACAAAAAATATTGGTATTTTAAAAATGACTCAACATCATTAGCTTATTTAATAGTTTGTATTGTAAGGTCGTCATTACTTCGCACTCATATACATTCTGGTTTCCCTTCTATTTAGCTTGTTGTGAAAGTCCGCTGTTGGGTCATTATTATTTTTAACCCCCGACCAAAAATGGGGCTATCTGTGTGTTTGTCAGTCTGTGGCACCGTGGAGCTCAAACGGATGGACCGATTTCGATGCGGTTTTTTTAATTGAAGGTTAATTTTGCCGTGCGGTGGTTCTTAGCTATGTTTGGTTAGTATCGATTTAAGATGGCCGCCTCCATAACATGGTGGACAAAACAATTCCTCAAAACTTACCTCAATATGGTTATGGTGGTGAACCTCTCAGGACACAAGATAAGGCCTCTGACCATAAAAATAGGGTCCACAATATTGAACTAGGTGTACTCGACCACTTTCCTCGGTTTTGAGGTAGACGCCGGCTTAACGTGGGAGAGTCATGTGGACAGACTGAGAGGAAAACTCGGTGGTGCGTGTTTTGCGCTGCGGCGAGTAGCACAGGTTGTGCCCGTAGACGTGGCTCGAGTTTGCTACTTCGCTACAGTGCATTCGCTCGTGCAGTACGGCGCCGAGCTGTGGGGGAGGTGTGCGGAGTGGCAAAGAATATTCCGGCTACAAAAACGTGCCATCCGGGCTATCGTCGGAGTAGACGATGAGACTTCAGTAAAACCATATTTTAGGAGTCTGGGCATTCTTACACTACCCTCGGTGGTAATAATGCAAGTAGCATTGTTTATGAGAACTAACCTGGACTCCTACGAGGTATGTGGTACGAACCATCGCGAGGAGCGCGGGCAGCCTCGGCGCAGTAAAGCGTAAGCTGTCCAAAGCCACAAAATTGACCCATGTTATGGGTCCAGATGTTTACAATAACCTGCCCGTATATGTGAGAGCCGCAGCAAGCTTATGTGGTTTTAAATCTCGATTGCAACGCTGGCTTGTTGAGCAGGCGTTTTATAGATACGAGGAATTTTATGCTTTGCCTTTGTAACCCAGTAAATTATTATTGTGTAATTTAAATTATTTGACATTTTATTATAAATTTATAATAATCATTATATTATTTTTATATTCGACATTGTATGACTCAATAATTAATATTTACATTATATATCGTGCATTATTATACCGAATTTTGTTTTATAATTTGTGTATGCTCAAAATTATTATCCTGACATGTGAATTGGCTTTATGAAATAAATGATTATGATTATGGGTATCAAATAAAAGGGCGTGACTAATAGAATAAATACATTATGACATTATCTTGAATTTGAAATTCAAGACCGCCACCACAAAACGGTGAAATACATTTCTTTTTTCACTACTCTCTCAATATGGGCTTGACTAGTAGAATGTTGTACAGATTACAAATCCGAGGTAGTCAGAGGTAAATATTGTATTTTTATTTTGTTCTCTCATTTCATCTCGTCTGATGCTAAGTGACGATGCGGCCGACGATGAAGCGTGCTTACCTATAGCTTACAACAAACCGATTTATTCTCGACTTGTTTTTAGTGGGCATAGTAAAGTATTTCAGAAGGTGAATCAGTTCGCTCTAGAATGAACAAACTGTTTAACACACGTGGGTTAACCCACGACCAAAAAAAGGGGTGTTATAAGTTTGACATCGACGTCTGTCTGTGGCACCGTAGCTCTCAAATGGAGGGAAAATTATTTTTTTATTTGAAAGCCAGGTTCCAGGTTTGTTGTGGTCGATTCAAGATGGTTGGTCATTTTTCACAACCTCGTTCAATATAGGTTTCAAATGAAAGAGCTTAAATATTAGAATACACTATAACTAATTTTAAATTCGGAATGTAATTAGTCCTCTTGTGGTGGAGACCACAAAAGGACTAATCACATTTTTATTATCATAATTCTCTCAATATCGGTAAGTATTAAATGAAATGGCTTGAAAATGTTTCATTATGTTACTATATCCGTTTACGTACCTCTGCACGAGTCGTATCGGCGAGCGCGTGGACACGTCGAAGCACACGATGAGGTCAACGGAGCCGACGTCCAGCCCCTCCTCGGCGACGCACGTGGCCACCAGCGTGTTGCACTGCCCCTCGCGGAAGCTGCGCATCACTCGCAGCTGCTGCTTCTGAGATACTACAGTTTTGCCGTCCTTACCTGAATTTTTTTATTGTTTACGTCATATTATTTTCTTACATATATCATTAGGGTTCCGTAGCCAAAAGACAAAAAACGGAACCATTATGTATTCGTAATCTCTGACTGTCGTCACAAGCCTCTTTTTTGTGAAACTATAAGAACTATACTGTTGAAACTTGGTAAGATGTATTTGGTGAACCTCTAAAGATTTTCACACAAAAATAGAAAAAACAATAAATTATTATGGGATTCCTCATACTTAGAAAAGAAACTAATTATTTTTTTAATCTCTTAAATATGTGTCTATTGAGTAAGTCTTCAAAAATGCTACTGCTACTGCGGCTGGTCCGGCTGTACTTTCACTGGCAGATAGCTAATATAGAAAGGAGTAACTTGGCTACTTTTATTTAAAACAAATACATTCAATAGTGATGAGTATGATGGCCCTATAAGACAGGCTGCCTAATATGGCTGAAACTGAAACTGTCGGTTGTTACAAAGCATTTTAAGTTTGAGCAACCAATTTTGAACGGTAAATCATTGATGGAACTCACCAGAAGCTCCCTGGCCGACGAACATTTGTGGCGATATGAGAGGCCGACACTGGAGCAGAAGGCAATGCACCAAGTTCACGCTCTCTCGGTACTCGCAGAATACTACCAGAACAAAAAATAACTACATTGAAAACAACATTCTGTTCAGTTATCTGCTTCCTTTTCACCTCAGACTGCAGGATGTTAAATGACTTTCCTACTTAAGGCTCAACTCACAACAAGAGCGACCGGTACGCTGTTTGCGCATTACTGCTTGGCGGTAGAATAACTGGCAGAGGAATGGAACTTCCTCAAGCGGATTCAGCAACGAGTCCTATCGCTACAAAGAAGTGTGGTTTCGTGGAAATACTAAGGCTCAAAACACACAAAAGGAGCAGCGGCGCGTATTATGGCGACGAGCAGTTTCATTGTGATGCGATTAAACATCTTATATTAAATGTTATAATACATAGTATCACTTCGATGTCGCGTGGAGTAGTCTGAGAGCTGGAAAGACGCGGGCGGACGCGCAATTTCTCAAGTGATTTTATGTATTATAACAATGACTATAAAGTCTTAAATCGCATTAGAATGAAACTGTTTGTCGCTGTGCTGCGCGCCGCTGCCCTTTTTAGTTCGATTTGAGCCTAAGTCTTTCCACTAAAACACACTTTGTAGTGATAGGGGTAACTGCAGAGTCCGCCTGAGCGAGTCCCACATTGTTTTATTTCATGTTCCAAATGTTATGCATCACAATGGTGTTATGGGCAAGCATGTTGCAAGTTTCTTACCATTAGGCACATGTCCTCATCGTCTCATCACTTTATATTACTATAAAAACACAAATATCTTGAGTGAGAATTGAAGCCACAGCCTCCCACGACTCCGCGGCCAGACTTCTGTATACTAAGTCACGGGGCCCGCCAAAATTTACGTATTTACTTCAGTTTGTAAAGTTAGAGTGTGCTTACTGATAGCTCGAGTGTCTTGATTTTTCCGTTTTGCGGTTATGAAGTGATCCATGATGATACTCTTCAGCTTATCGAACTTGGGATGGCCGAAGCACAAGTCTTTGGGCATCTGGAAGTGTAATAAGTACCTAAATGTTATGGAAATTTAAATTGTGACCTTGACTCTCTCTTTGCCAGAGAAGACTCGAGTCCCAAAAGTGGGAATATAAAGTGAGCTACTAATGTTATGCTAATCTAAAAGATTACAAACCTCTGGTATAGTTCCATCAGGCAATATACTGCGATCTAAGGAGAGTGGATTGATGCCTAAATCGTCCCTCAGTCTCTCAAGCAACGCCGTCAGTCTATCATCAGCCTGGATCCAGCCTTTCTCTGGGTGCTCATCAAAGAAGTTCAAGAACACTCGAGAACCATGCTTCATGAGCAGTTCTAACCCGTGGTAGAGAGCTATCAGGATTGTGAAGTCTTTCATTATGTAGTTGTGCTGTGCATGCCTGGAAGGAGGAAGGAATACATTGCTAGCATGGTATATTGCATGTTAGCATTTAATCATACAATGAATGTTATGTGGTTTTGACATTTTTATAATTAGTAAATGTATTACTCACTCGTAATAGAGTTGTCTATATCTGATTAAGTTTCAACCGCAAGCGGCGGTCTTTTTCAAGAGGAAACGCGTGCTATTGTGATAACGATAAATAATAATAACCGATTCTAAAGCGAGTTAGCCGATTACTAGTTTTAAATCTATTAAATATGATAAATTGTATAATGGAAAAACCAAACAACAATGATTTAATGTTATTTCATAATGATTATTGCTATCTCCAATTGGAATAGTATAATAAATAAGTGTCTCTAATGATAATGATGTAATTATAAGCTAAATGAGTCACAACTCTCAGATGGGAATGTGTCTGCACAATCTATCATAATAGGATGAATTGTGTGATATGATATTTATAAACCACCAAATAGAAAATTTATTCTTAAATATTTTGTTGAATACATCCAGAAAATAAATAATTATGGTTCCTGCACAGTATTCTAGTATTTTATCTCATTGTACATGACATGTTAACATCAGAACAACTGGTCTTTTAGGGCTCCCTCAAACTGCAAGTGAGGGGAGATCGGGCGCGGCGCAGCAGCGACTGAGAGGCAGGCGCGTATGCTACCACCAGCAATGACCGTAGAGGATTACGAGAGGAGAGGGGAGACTTTTGGCCAACATTGGAAAATTCTGAATTCTATAATAATCCTACTAATATTATAAATGTCAATGTATGGATGTTTGTTGCTCAATCACGTTGCAAAGCATGAGCGGGTTGAGCTGCGATTTGGAATACAGGTAGATTATAGTCAGTAGTAGGCTATGTGTTCTATGTGTACTTTTTACGCCGAAAAAGTAACGGGAACGAGAACTACGCGGGTAGAACCGCGGGGCACGCTAGTATAATAATAAATGACACAAAGATTGTCGTTGTCCATCGCTATTCACAGGGGAATGCTGCCAGTATAATGGTTACCTTTGTGCCGGGTACCATAAGGGGTGGGTTATGTTGTGTAATGTTGATTTATCGTTGACGTTATTTTTAATTATGTAATTGACTTTTAAATATATTTAAGCTAAGTAGGTAATCATCATAATTATTTGTAATCATTGTAAATAATTTGTTCAATAATAAATACCTTTGGCCTCTATCTTTGGTTTGGTACTCCTTGTATAGCATTACTATTCTTCCTTTGGACAAGTTGCCCAGATTTTGAGGAAGAATGTTGAATTGTTTTAGTCTCCTGGCATAACCATCTAAGATCTAAAAATTAAAACGAAAAAATTGTCAATAAAAAAAGATTCAAAAGTAATAAGTTATCAATATTAACTAATTTAAAAATATGAGTACTTTCATAATAAAAGTTTAGAACATAAAATTATGCATTCAAGTTTAGCCAAGAGAGTAAGGCATATTCCAGTTGCTATGATGGTGGTGAACTTTTTCCTACTCTCATAACTCACAACTTCCGTACAAATATTTTACATTTTTCAATTAAATTACATTTTTAACCCCCAACCAAAAAAAGGGGTGTTATAAGTTTGACGTCGATGTCCATCTGTCTGTTTGTTTGTGTGTGTGTCTGTCTGTGGCACCGTAGAGCTCAAACGGATGGGTCGATTTCGATGCGTTTTTTTTTTATTTGAAGGTTACTATCCGTGCGGATGTTCTCAGCTATGTTTGGTTAATATCGATTCAAGATGGCCGCCTCCACGAAATGGCGGACAAAATATTACTTCACAACCTACCTCAATATGGGTATAAAATGAAAGGGCTTGACTAGTAAAATTTTATACACTATAAAAAATTCAAATCCAAGATGGCCGCCGCTACAAAATGGCGAATTATATATTTTTTCACTACTACCTCAATATTATCAAACGAATATTGAGGTAGCAGTGTATCAAACGAATGGGCTTGATTAGTAGAATACTTTGCACTATGACAAATTTCAAATCCAAGATGGCCGCGTCCACAAAATGGTGAAATACATTTCTTTTTAACAACTCCCTTAATATGGGTGTCAAATGAAAGGGCTTGACTAGTAGAATGTTGTACAGATAACAAATCCGAGGCAGTCGAGGATTAATCAAAATTTTTGATTTTGTTCTTGTTTATTTGCATAAACAAGAACAAAATTAAAAATTTTGATTACTCCCTTAATATGGGTGTCAAATGAAAGGGCTTGACTAGTAGAATGTTGTACAGATAACAAATCCGAGGCAGTCGAGGATTAATCAAAATTTTTGATTTTGTTCTTGTTTATTTGCATAAACAAGAACAAAATTAAAAATTTTGCCATTTACCAACTTAATTTTGACCTGGACAGTCTAGTTTAACTTGAAATAAAACTTGACCTCAACATAATGCTGCCTCAATTGAGACAGTTCTGGTCCTAGTTGTACAACCACTGTGCTGATCTTGCGGGAATGGCTGTACGGAGCCACATCGATGCAATTCTCTGTTCGAAGCTCCAGGTGAGCTATGTGGAGGCTCTTAACCACCTGCAAACATAATACAGTTGAGTGTCCCTTCACTTACATTATTATAACTTTGAATGTTATTAAGTACCTAACTACTGTTTTTATTGAATAAATCATATTTATTTATTATGAGTGAAACTTGGAATGTGTGCTTATGTGAAGGTGTACAAGTATGCATACATACATGTGTGCTTGTTTGACTTTTTTAACCATGGACCAAAAAATGGTTTCTTTAAAATAATATTGTTAATATATTTACAGCAATAGTAATTGATAAAAATAACAAAAAACTATTTGATATTAAAATTAATTGCTTAATAAACAACAACTATGCAGGTAAGGTGTGCCATGTTCACTCCTACAGTTAGCAGAACTGTGCTTAGTGCAAGCTCACCTGTACCTAGGTTCGGCAGATTTAGAAATATTTGGGTTAAGAAATATTTGAATGTATTTTTGAAGCAGATAATGTCAAACATCTAAATTAATTTTCACAAGGTAGTTTATGCCTCTGAATGGAATTTTTGACATAATTTATACCTACACACAATATTGTGCTTTCTTACAATGATAAATACTTTTGCCAAAAGTAGAATTTAAGAATAATTTAAGTATTAACGGATTATTGTAATTTAGCATAGGGAAAATGTACACTAGAACTATTAATTTAATTGCACAAATTTTAGTAACTGGATCTGCAACCAATACTACTGCTTCAATTTTAAATTTTAACTGAGTGACTAGTAACAATAAAAAACTCACATTAATAACATCATCAACTTTGCTACCTGGAGTAGCTGACAAAGCTAGCATCCTATATGTCTTATGTCCCAGCTCATCCAGAGTGCTAACAATCTGGCAATATGCATAGTTTCCTCGTGCTCTGTGAGCTTCATCTATCACCAGGCATCTGATCTTCTCAGCAGGACAAATGCCCGATTTGATGTCATTGTAGATGACTTGAGGTGTGGCAAAGAAAACTCGCTTGTTTTGCCAATGGGCTTTTCGCGTGTTTACTTGCATATGTCCTAGGACAAATAAACAGGGTGAGACAACTGTGAGAATGTACAAAAAAAGGACTTAGATCCAAATATTATTATTTTAGTATAAAAGGTGGTTGTTGTAAAGTATTACGAGATTAGATAATTTGTTATTATTCTATAGATATAATAAAAATTAACTTTGAGATATTTTGTAAATTTCTGAAGTACTTAAAAATAGGTAGCATTACCTGTCATTTCAATGGTATCATTTGGTGGTATAGCAATGATGTTGTAGCAAGCATCAATTTGCTGAGCAACCAAAGGTCGAGTAGGGGCAGTGAACAAAATCTTGCCAAGGGGATACCAACGGTAAAAGTTGTACATTATCACTGCCGCTATAAATGTCTTGCCTAAACCAGTGGGGAGGCTGACCTGAAATAACTTGGTATAAATATTTTTCAACACTAAGCAGCAAATATGTTCTACAGTATACAAATATGGAAATAATTAAACAATTTTAATTTAGTGCTATTGTAAATTCAATGTAAGTGTGTAAAATACATACCAGAGTATTTTTCAATATTGCAGCTTTTATGATGTTGAACTGATAGTCTCTGACGGGATAGTTTGTGGGGTATATCCATGTTTGTCCTGTAAGTTTGTCATATCCACTAATTTCCTCATCACAGCACAGTGCACTGAAAGTTAAAGTTTACAAGTGAATGTTTTGAAATACCTCGTAACCATCTACAGACAATACTACTAATTATAAGGAATATGTCTCATCTCTCCCAATTCGATTTTAGCTTATTTTTAAATTAATATTTACTTAATGTTTCTGTAAATTCACACAAAAAACATGCGGATGCATGAAATGGAATGCAATATCAGGAAATATTGCATAATTTTGAACATCTCCGATGTCTCAGTTCGTGAAACCGTGAAATTGAACGTCTTCATGATGATATAGTAGAGTATTTGTGGAGGCAAGATAAGCCAAAAAAGGTCCTTTTTTAGAAATGATTACTTAATATGATAAATTAAAATAAATAATTTTGTGAATGAAATATACCCCGACTCCACCTCCATACACATGTGGAAGCTCAAGTGAGGTCCTCAACGTTACTTTGCCGCATGAAGCCGAGTTGAGCGAAGGGAAAGGTGGCGAGCGAAGCGAGTCGGCGACCTCCGTAGTGAAACGAAGGCTGAGTGTGGTGGAGCAACGTTCAGGGGCGACCACTAGAGCTTCTGGCGGGAGCCCACCCGGAGGCCAACTCAGACCGGTGAGGCCGAAATTAGTGACAGATACAACTAGTCCCACACTTCCCCACTCTCCCTACAAGAGAGTAATGTTGAGAAAAATGTTCACCACCTACCTAACATTTAGAGCAGTTTTGTTGCACAGATCTACGTTACCCGAAGGAACCTTCGCCTGCTTAAAAGAAACATTGTCGAAATTGGCCAGAAACGTGGAATCGTCAAATATTTCGTCATGTTCGAAGGAATCTTGGTCAGGTTGGCCTAGCTTATTCATGTTATTTGTACATGATCTTCTCATCAAATCCTAATTGTACAGTTCGTAAATTAGGCCCATTTTTAACCTGCAGATTGTAACCACTAGGTACGTCTGATACAAAATTGTCCAAAACTTTGGTCCAAAATAGAAATGTTTATTTTGAAAACAACACAGAAGTCACACGTCACAGATCACATAAGCACAGCAAAGAGAATGGATTTATACACGTAATTTACATAGTCGATTCACTAAAAATCGATATTGTTACCAAAAAAAAAAAAACGATTATTTCAAAATAAAATCGATTTAAATAAAAATCGATTGTTTGACATCCCTACGGAAAATGCCTCTCATTGTTTTGTTTTCAAAATAAACTCATACGTCTCATACTCATTGAGTCCACGTTATATAGTATTTTATTAAAATATTTATATTATTCTGATGCTTCAAAATGGAATTTGAAGATGAATTCGACGATTTGTTGGCTGAGATTAGTGAACCTACTTCCCCTAAACAAATTAAGTTAGAATCTGGAAATATACAGCCTCAACAGGCTGGTAAGTTTATTCTGGAATGCTTTCTTCATGGTCCTGAGTTCTGAATTTCCTATTTTATATAATGTGTGATTTCTCTGTCATCTCATATTTCTATACCTAGGTATATTCATTTATCTACCGGTTAGACTATTTTTTGTAGGTTAGGTGAGTTCGGTCGTACGATAACCTACCTGCCCTTTAGGCACAAAATTTTAAAGCTTGAAGCGTCCTAACTCATTTGCTTTAATTAATAATTATGTTGTAAACGTAAGAATTAAAAAATATAGATAAATCAGATTATACCTAATCTGTACCTAAGAACATTATATATTTTTTTTTAATTAAATAAAAATGGAGTTATCTTTGCTGCAGTGTAAATTTTCACATAAATTCTGATGTTTCAGGACCATCTAAAGAAAATGTCTCTAAGCCAGCATCATCAAAAACTCACTGTGTTTTAGTAAACAATAAACAGGTAAGATTGCACACCTCTACCAATAAGAGGGGTTGACAACTATGTCACTGTTGTAGGTGGAACCTGGATGCAATTGTCACTGTACTAAGAAAAATGCCATGCTAAGAGAGATGTCTGTTTCCAGCAGAGAGCAGGGAGTTGATGGTGGAGAACAATGAAAAATAAAGATTTTGCACTGCAACCTTTTTTTACTTTTACTGATACTATTTTTATATTAAAAAACAACAAGTATCAAACTAAACCAATAATTATCTAAGGTCACCACAGAAAGTTAAGCGGAGTGCTGTATGTCCACTTGTCTGCTGAGAATATAGGCAACTGACATAGTAAATAAATAAATATTGGTGGGACAATTCACACGCACCATCTGACCCCAAACTAAGCAAAGCTTGTACTATGGCGGCCAGATAGCTGATATAATACTTATTTTAGTTTTAAATACCTACTTATTAATATAGAAACACTTGTAGTTTGAACTTCTGCTCAACTGACAGAAGAATGAAATATATGGCTTGATATGATAGAGGCCTATACCAAACCATGCTGTCCTTGATAGTTAAAAAGACAGTTTTAGCAAAAGTAAAAAAAATGGGAAAAATATGATTTACAATGAAACGGATGTCAAGAGGAATGAAATGAGCACATACATGGTGGTGTTTTGTCGTTTCATTAATGGAACGAAATGTCACCAAGCCTGTTTCATTATTTTCATGTAGTACAAAAGCTATGCGGGTAAAACCATGGGATGCTGCTAGTAGGGCTTTTTTTTGTCTGTCACCATACGATGGAATGCTAAGAAGATCATCTCTCTGTCCAATTGTGGGTTGTATGTTTCTAACAACTGTGACAAATAGATAAAGATAGGACTACAAGTTGTGGCTGTCCGGGGATGTGGACAGGTGGACACCCCGTGCTAGGTGGGCCCGCAAGGGTGTTGTCAGGTGGGTCAGGGTCGTTGATGGAAGTACGAAAAGTGAACCTGCGACCATGACCCCTGGCCATGCGGGAGAAACCTGTGGGAGTTTTAGTCGGTAGCACCATTTCGACTTCCATAGTTTCGAGCCCGACATACTCCACCATGTGGGCATAAATGTAAATGTATTTCCAACACATAAAAAAAGTACTACAACTTGTACTTGACCAGTTTATTTTCTTCCATGTTACAGAAAGGCAACCCAGTCTTAAAGTTTATCAGATGTGTCCCGTGGGAGTTTGATGATATAGTACCAGATTACGAAGTGGGCAAAACAATTTGCTTGCTCTTTCTTTCATTGAGGTATCACAATATGAACCCTGACTATATAACAAACAGATTAAAAGAGCTGGGCAAGAGATACGATTTGAGAGTGTTATTGGTGCAGGTAATTTTAGTTATTGTATTTTAAATCAGTGAGCAGCTGAGCAGCATATGTGCAATGTGTCAATGGTTGGTTGGTGAGCCTTCAGCTATCAAATGCGGGCTGAAAGTAATGATGAGACCTTTTATGAAATTGTGAAAAAATACAATTGTTATGATCAAGTTAGTGGGTCTAAAATTAAATATGAAATGCTTTCAGGTATGTTCTGTGTATGTGCGTAAGTACCTATAGTAAATTCAGCCGACAGTAGAGGCCACCTGAGGCCAATGGCCATAGGTCCCTTTATAAAAAAAGTAAGTAAGCATAAACAGCCCACTAAATGTTCCCACTGCTGGAACTCTGGGCCTTCTCTCGCCTTCTCTCTTTTAGCGGCATTACGCACATGACTTTGAAAGTGCGCGTGGTTTTGAACCCGGATCAGATGTCGCCGTTCTCCCGTCTAGACCAGCCGCAACTTGTTAAAAAAATTAGTGAAAAGCTGTAATTGGTAGCTGTAAAGTCTTGAGTTGTCTGGCTGATAGGTGCGTAATTATTTTGGTATCTCAAATCAATCAATGGTATCTCAAACTTTTGCATAGATTACCTGTTTAGCATTATAACGGAAGGCTCTGATTTTGACTTGTTACCTAAGACCCTGCCCTCTAAATGATAAATATAAATGTTTGCCCTGTGTCTGGATGAAAACTAAGATCCAGTTCATTAATCTAGCATTTACTTGTACATAGGTCAAAGTGGGCTTACCACTGTTTCGTACTAGTAAGGTTTGCCTCCACTTCTTAAATACGAACAATTGGAATACTTTGTCGTTTTCTTTGCTTCCTGAAATCTAACATCACGGTATCTTCCAGTAGGGGAGAAAAATAAGTACGTAGATACCTATTCAGACTACGTGCTCCACTTTCACCCACACCGTCACTTTACATCTTACGAGTTGGTGCTACTTAGATCTTAGACTATTGTAAAATAACAAAAGTACATAGCAATTATATATATACTAAACAAAGATTAGCAATTATATATATACTAAACTTTTTAGGTAGATTTGAAAGACCCTCACATACCACTGAAGAACTTAACACGAATATGCCTCTTAACAGATATGACTCTGATGCTTGCATGGAGCCCTGAAGAGGCTGGAAAAATTATAGAAAACTACAAAGTGTATGAGAATAAACCGCCAGACAAAATCATGGAGAAAATAGAGAATGATCCCCATCAAAAGGTAAGAAAAGCTGTTCATAAAAGTACTAGTTAATCTTTTGTTGAGAAAGGTAAAAAAAGAACATATTTGAAACTTAGGTAAGTGCGTTTGTAAAAAGCTCGTTGAAGTACGTTCGTAAAAAGCTCGTTGTTTAGGTAATTAGCGATCGAGAAGTGATATGGTGCGCGAAGAGATATCGTAGTGGGTCTATTTTAAACTAGCTGGCCTGACAGGCGTTGCCCTGTGTTATCTTCCTATAGGTATATTCTGCGCAACTTTATCAATAAGAACTTTGCACTTAATCGCCATCTCGCCTTATGTGTTGCGATGATGCAGTCCATGAAAGAGCGTGGTAACCTAGAAGAAACCGATCCATTCTAGCCTTGAAGATACTCAAATTATATCCACCAGAAAACAAGTACACAGACAACGCAATCCAAAGTTTAGATTTTCTTATTAGGAAAGTAGAGTAAACCCCATTCGTTCGGTCTTCGGAACGTCAACTATGAAACGCACACACAGCATGAAGATTTGCAGATTATGTGATCATCATTACGTCTCAGAAATGATAAAAACTCGATAAACATGCAACTTGCGACGATGTTCAAGACTATAGAACAAACGCTTTACACTGAAAGCACGGGTCTGATCGCTTTTGTGGAAGTGTCATACTTATGTCGCGGCACATCACTCTGTTGCCATAGCAAGTATGCACGTCATCTGCTTACGATTGGCAGAAAGGGACCGTGCGCAAAAACCTGATCTATTTACTTATTCTCTATCTAAGGTACGGTATCTCTAAGGTATCTCTAATATCTAGTATCTAAGGTAAGGTATGAACCTTTTGGTACTTCTCTCGATTAATTTCAAAATCCAACGGGTACTTAGCCGACCCATCCTAAAGACGCTAACAGTACCTTCTGATCGAATATGACCTCTTCACATTAACAAAACAACTTATTGTCAAAAACAGTGATCGGTTTACCTACGTGTGGTGCCGTGATCAAGGGGAATAGGATTCGTTTTCATGTATAGATAAGTATACGAGCAGGGCCTTATTAACCCTTAGGCTAATTAGGCTGCAGCCTAGGGCGCGAGGATCGGGAGGGGCGCGCTGAAATCGTGAAGACTTGCCGAAGCGAAAATTTGGGAAGAAACCTGGGGTATACTTTCGAAATTTTCTTTGGGGGCCACTGCATGCTCTGGCGTGCTTCTTCAATAAAACCCTGGTATGAATCATGTTAAAATTTTCACACAAAGAAACAAAGGCAGAACTAATATACTGGGTACTTTTTAGGCCCACCGTAACACACCTGCCCTTTTACTGCCTAACTAATTTGGTTTAGGCTATTGCTATCTCTACTATAATTTCATACGAAAAGAAAATATCAATATCAAAGCTGAGACAGTTTTCGTTGGAAGTAGATCCTCTGGTAGGGGCGCGTCCTCATAATTAGCCTAGGGCGGTCAGAACTCTTAATCAGTCGCTGTATACGAGTCGTTAAATTTCAAACGTGAGCATCTTCATACACTTTACATTTTCGGATTTGCTATGATATTAAAGGTAGGCGTTTATAAATGATTGAGCTGTTTTAATCTTAGACGTATTATAAATGCGAAAGTTCGTATCTTTGATGCCCAATCACTTCAGGACGGCTGAACGGATACAGTTGAAAGTTGGAACATTTCTAGATTGTAGTCTGGCGTATAGGCGCCTTTTAACTCGGGAGAATGAAACAAGAACAAAATTAAAAAATTTTGATTAACCCCCGACTACCTTAGATTTGTTATCTGTACAACATTCTACTAGTCAAGCCCTTTCATTTGATACCCATATTAAGGGAGTTGTGAAAAAATAAATGTAATTCGCCATTTTGTGGTAGCGGCCATCTTGAAATTTGTCATAGTGCAAAGTATTCTACTAGTCAATCCCTTTCGTTTGATACCCATATTGCGGTAGTAGTGAAAAAAAAAAATTCGCCATTTTGTGGTGGCGGCCATCTTGGATTTGAAATTTGTTATAACGTATAGTACTCTGCTAGTCAAGCCCTTTCATTTGATACCCATATTGAGGTAGGTTGTGAAGAAATATTTTGTCCGCCATTTTGTGAAGGCGGCCATTTTGAATCGATATTAACCAAACTTAGCTAAGAACACCCGCACGGATATTAACTTTCAAATAAAAAAAACCGCATACAGACAGACATCGACGTCAAACTTATAACACCCCTTTTTTTGGTCGGGGGTTAAAAAAACAGAAACTACGCGGGTAAAACCGCGAGGTGCTCCTAGTAAAAAATAAACATAAAAATTAATTAGGTACTCCAATACTACATAATATGTAATGTTTATGCATCATTGATAATTATTGCTATACGATTCTACGTTTAAGTTGTCATTTGGAGATTGATCGATCTTCATCACGACAACATTTGCGCCGTTGCATCTCTAGTTCTAGGAGTTCTAGCCTCTCGCCTTTCTAAATTGTGAATTTACAACAGTGCTCAGTGGGATAAATTTCCTTTGGTCCATTTTGGAAGTTACTAGGTTTTAGAGCGGTCTTTTGGTATGCTGTTTCCAGTCCGTGCACGGTTGCCTGGTAGAGATATCTTTAAGCGATAAGGCCGCCAATTAAAACATTTTTATGTTTGTTTTCTTTTGTAATTTGTATGCTGTTCTTGTGGTTTTTTTATTTCATCATACTTTAAGCTACAGATTCAATAGGGATGATAACAATTTTTCTGAATTGTTTTTATTTTCGTGATTGTCGGTTGTTTACCATAAAAAATATTTGTGTTTTCGAAAGTAAATATACAATAATAAAGTAATTTTGTTTTTTTCCGCTAAAACAGTAACGACTGACATGACGTTACTAGCCGCAAAACATTGGTCGCGATTCATGACTGTATGTCCAGTTTATGTGTTATCTTATTTTTACTTGAATACAGACAAATCAAAATCGTCGTCGCTAAGATAGCAAACTATAATAAAAATGCATACATGTAAACAGTTTAGTCAGTCTTCGACAGCTGGCTTTGCTGGTAGTGACGTAATACGCCATATTGGAGTTTGCAATTCACGTGACAACAAATTAAAAATATAGCATTAAATTATAAAAAAGGTGATTGTGAAAAATACGGGTTTTCAAAACCTCCGACAACATACACAAAAATAATTAATCATTATTGTTTAAGCGACGCTAAAATAGGGGTTTAAAACTACAAAACGGACACGATTGCGCGTGGGTTTATACGAAAATACATCAAAATCACGTGTTAATTTTCCCCATGTAGCCCGCGTATGTTTTTTGGGGTCCATGTTGAGGTCATCAAGAAATATTCTGTATATAATATCTACTGCGTACTCTAGTCTAAACTTGTACTTGTAACTTTGTGCTTTTGTTCTATTACTACTCCTTTAGTAGAGAGTTTGGTATGTTGATATCCCTCTTCATGGCTTGTTTATTTGTCGGTATCTCAAAACTGAAGTTTAATTTAAACCTGAATAAGTTAATTCTACTAATATTAAAAATGTCAATGTATGGATGTTTGTTGCTCAATCACGTCGTTTCAAATTTCAGGTAGATTAAAGTTTGAATACAGGTAGATTATGGTCTGGAAGAACACATTATCCCGGATTTTATTCTGGAAAAATAAAGGGGACGACGGGAACGGAAATTTCGCGGGTAACACCGCGGGATGCTACTAGTAAAAAATATGGGCAATGTAAATGTGCTAGCCATGGCATAGCTATTGAAGATTTTGCAGCATGTGTGCTGTCTAGGTGTGTTTCTCCCCAGAAAGTGTTAATTAATGCAATGCGTTTTACTTTACAAAAACGATTTATCATTTTGTCAAATAAACAAAAAAAAAATGTAAATTTCCTCCATTCAGTATGTTTTTGTGAATAGAACTTGGAGAAGACAAAAATACTCAAAAGCCTTTCATTTTTTAGATTGTAAACGCGCTAACTTCAATAAAGCCTGTGAACAAAACGGATGCTATGACTCTTCTGACCACGTTCGGTACATTGGAGAATATTATAAAAGCAACAGAGACAAGACTCGCCGAGTGTCCAGGGTTTGGTGTTACGAAAGCAAAAAAACTATACAAGGCCCTACACGAACCATTCCTGAAAAGAGGCCAAGTTAAAATGAAAAACGAAGATTTTGCGGGTGACATTAGCTTGGAAGATGTCGAAAATATTGAAAGTGAATATCAGAATCAAGGCAATGAAAACAGAGATCAAGGGACAGACATTGAAGGCCAGGTATCGGATAAACCGACTAAGGAGGCCGACACTGTATGAAGAAAGCTAAGTTCAAAATAAGACAATAATAGAAAAAGTTAAGTTGTGAACTAGTAATTTATTTGAAGTGACTTTAGTAAAACTTTAACTAACCTATACGAAACTAAACTGTGAAGTAGGTTAGTTAATATAAGTACAAATGATGTAATTATTAATAACAACCATTTCCAAGTTTAAAGAAATATTTACTGTAGTTAGTAAGTATAAACATCTGGACTAAGTAAAAAATCGCTCATTATTATTTTCATAATTCTAAACAACTTTACTTAGGGGATAGCCTTGAAAACACGAAAAGACACAGCTGCTTATTTTATAAAACTTGCTGACCCTAAAGTTCATTTTTGTACCGCATAGGTAACTCAAAATTTTTTTGCCGATGAGAGTTGGCCCCAAATAATTATAAATAATTTTATATTAAAATATAGATTATCGAATATATCCAATCGAATGAAATGTCATAGTGACGCGACACTGTTAAAAGTAGTGGTAGGACTCTTGGCAGAGTCCGCCTGGGGAAGTACCACACCTTTGCCAGTTATTCTACCGCCAAGCAGTAATGTGCAAACATTACTGTGTTCCGGTTTGAAGGGCAATGTTTCCAGAGAAATTACTGGGCTTAGAGATATAAGATCTTAGATCTCTGGGTGACGAGCGCAGTGCAGTGCTAGGTAATGATTTGGATTCTACATGTTCCAATAGCTGCGTGTCACTGTGCTGTTATGTGTCAGGCATGTTGCTTACCATCAGGCACATGTCCTGATCGTCTCGTCACTATTTATTTAAAAAAAAAAAAAAAAAAAAAAACACTTCATGTAAATGGCTTCACGTCAATCAACGACGCGACGCGGCGATTAAATTGAGTGTCCACACAAAATAAAAAAATCAAGATTTGGGGCATAAGGGGGAAAAATGTTTATAACTTAAACTACTTCCCAAATCTATACTCTATACTAATATTATAAAGCTGATGAGTTAGTTTGTTTGTTTGAACGCTAGGATCTCGGGAAGTACTGGTCTGAATTGAAAGATTATTTTTCTACTGGATAGTTCATTTATCGAGGAAGGCTATAGGCTATAGAACATAACGCTACTATTAATTGAAGCGGAGCATGGACCAAGAATGTAACAAAAACGGGAAAAATATTCCTTTTTGAGAGTTTTCGTACCGTGTTTTGTACATGACAGCATGTGTCTAAGATTACGTCATTGAATATAAACCTTTGCCACCTTTGCTAATCAAATTTGTTTCTAAATCTGAGTTGGTACGACCAATTTCCGACAGGTGGCTGAAGAGGTGTTTTCTTTGAAAGCGATATTCTCAGGAATTACTGAACCGATTTCAGTCATTCTTTCACCGTTGTAAATGTACGGAATCCTGATCAGTCTTATATAATGTAACACGGGCGAAGCCGGGGCGGACATCTAATAAATAAATATACCTATCACTACTATTATGACATCAGTCGATCCGTTTTTAACACACATTTAATAGGCAAGACGGCTCATTTTTTATTTAGTGTGCAATCAAAAAGCTACTCAATACCTGATACATAGGTGAAAGAATTACTTTGTTATCTTAAAAACTTCCCGTGATATCACGATTTTAAAATCACAATATTGGACTTCCAATAAACGCTTCATATAAAACACTAGGTACAGAAGCGTGACGTCAGTGTCGGGTATTTTCTATGCGTCGCGCGTAAAGTTTGTATGGTAACTATATTAAATATTGCTTTTAGGAAACTGATTTCATAACTAAAGTCACTTGAAATTGAATGGGTTATCCAATGGTAAATACATTTTCTAAAAATTTCGTACTTTTATAATGGACTTGCCCATCCAGCTTTGAATGATCGTAAAGTAAGTTAAACTAAAAAATATCACATAAAATTGGTACAGCTACATATTTTATTCTATCTAAATACGGTCATTTTATCAAATAATTTAAATTGTAGGACCTGTCATCATGCCTATTTATAGTCCAGGATCCTAGAGCCGCCAGACGTGACGTATTTTCTGATGAACGAAATATGGACGATTGAGTAGTGTTAGTACCTACCTAATATGTAACTAAGAACATATGCATACTCGCTACCTTGCTTAGAAGGCCAATTTTGCGCTATCTGGTAATGAAGGTACCTACATAATGAAAAATTACTTCACGTAAACTCTCCTAACTGATTCTCATGTATATTATAGGCACATATGTATATATGTATATTACCCTTAAAAATATGTCGCTAAATTGTTTTTGGCCGTTTTGCTTTGCAGACGCTTCAGAAATTACGTGACCTCTAGCGGCTCTGGGATCTTACTCTATTATATGATATTTATGAATAAGATAGGAAGTGTTTTGATTGATTGATTAGTTTGTAATGATAAGTAGAATGCGTCTATTTTGGCTTATTACAGGCATTCTGCGTAACGATGTAATCGAATGTCTTACAATTATGGTACTTTTGGTAGATATGTAAATCGCAGGCCAATTAATCATCAAACTCATAGAAGATGCGTAATGTTTTTTTTTCAACAATAATAATAAACCGGTTTCGTCCAGAATTTGTAGTTTCACTGCTCCCGGTATAAAACACGTACAGTATCCCATTACTGGTCTATGGGGATTGTTTTGAAGACTGGCACGTAATATATTTTTTGTAACGTCCGACCAAAGCGTCTCGGGCGCGGCGAAGGCAAGTTCGAAAAATAAACGAACTCTTGCTTGAAGCAAGCGTTGAGTTTAGCCAGCGCTCGACCGGCTTCGATCGCGATAGGACGCACACCTCTTTGCGTCGCCTCTTGCCAGTTTGTTTACTTACCGGCAAATACAAACTTTGGCGGGAAACCGAACTTTTTAAAACTATTAGTGCCCACAAGTGTTTAAACTATTGACTTTTAATGTGCATTGTTCGTGTTGTGATTTTTGCTTGACTGGAATTCGGACCTATTCAGTGTTTTCAAAGAACTTCGTGATTTTATATTTGTGCAAAGGATTAAGGTGTTAAAAAGGAGGTGTGAATGCTGGTTTATGGAACGGCGCAGGTTGGACTTATTTCACTGAGGTAGGTATGTGTAAATAAACAATGATTAGTTAGCTTATAAGGGAAGCTTGAAATTATCTTAGGGGCGTAATATTTGTTGTTGATATGGTTCTAGTTCTCTTGACTCTCTTGTTGTCGTTCAATTAGAGGAACCTAAAACCTTAGGGCTGATTCTTAACTTAAACTAGGTAATGCCTAATATTTGAGTCATATAGGTAGTATTCAAATTAATTTAATTGTCATTTTATTACTAAATATTAAATTACCAGGCAGGTAGTTATTTCTTTTCAATATTTATGACATTTTAATGGAGACCAACCTTATCTACAAACATTACTGTAAAATTTTGTCGCGGCGTAAAACGGAGCTCCATCTTTATGGATCTCGATCTAAGGTCTAAGTTACCCTAAGATAAGGTGCGTCTCCGGGCATAAAAAGTAATAAATTGCCGACTGGCTTAGCTTGTAGCTGTGTAGGTAATTATTGTTTACCTTATTGCATACGTAGCAGCTTGTAATAAAACGTAGCAGCTTATCATAAAACTGGACAGGTACGAGTCCAGCGGGTTTACAGCAGGTTCTTAAATCATTTTGTTATGAGCACCTACTTACGTGTAGATAATTCTAAATCTAAATCTTATCGTCACTTACTTCTTCTTTTTCAGTACAAGTATCTAAGTAAATTATATATATTTATTTATTCTTATAATTTTATTAACCGACTTCCAAAAAAAGGAGGAGGTTATCAATTCGACCCCTATGTTTTTTTTTATGTATGTTACCTGATTTCTCGAGAACCTCTGCACCGATTTAAAAATTTATTTTTGTGTTCGGATGGGTATGCTTCCCGAATGGTCCCATATAAATCTTTTCGAAATCGGTCAAGTGGTTTTTGAAATATGAACCAAAAACTAAAATTTGCGTACAATTTTCTGGATGACATAGTTGTAGATTTCACAAAAGTTATGAAGCTCGACCCTGTCAATACAAAGTTGTGTAAAGGCTTTAATAAAAACTTGTTTTTAACCCCCGACCAAAAACGGGTTGTTATAAGTGACGTCAATGTCTGTTTGTCTGTTTGCTGTGGCACCGTAGTAGAGCTCAAACGGATGGGCCGATTTCGATGCGTTTTTTTTTATTTCAAGGTTTAATACCCTAGCGGATGTTCTTAGGTATGTCTGGTTAATGTAGATTCAAGATGGCCGCCTTCACAAAATGGCGGACAAAATATTTCTTCACAACCTACCTCAATATGGGTATCAAATGAAAGGGCTTGACTAGTAGAATACTATACACTATAACAAATTTCAAATCCAAGATGGCCGCTACCACAAAATCCCGAAATACATTTCTTTTTTCACAACTCCCTTAATATGGGTATCAAATGAAAGGGCTTGACTAGTAGAATGTTGTACAGATAACAAATCCAAGGTAGTCGGGGGTTAATTATTTTTTTTCATTTTGTGGTTTTGAAGTCGGTTTAATTTTTTGTACGAAAATAGTTTATTATTTTTGTAGTGGTAGGACTCTTGGCAGAGTCCGCCTGGGGAAGTACCACACCTTTGCCAGTTATTCTACCGACAATCAGCAATGTGCAAACATTAATGTGTTCCGGTTTGAAGGACAATGTTTCCAGAGAAATTACAGGGCTTAGAGATATTACATCTTAGATCTCTGGGTGGCGAGCGCAGTGTAGTGCTAGGTAATGATATGGACTATTCATGTTCCAATAGCTGCGTGTCACTGTTATGTGGCAGGCAAGTTTCTTACCATCAGGCACATGTCCTGCTCGTCTCGTCACTCTTTATAAAAAAAAAATACAATTATATGTATTCTCATCGTAAGCGTAGCGTTGGCATTAGAGCATTAGACACTGTATTCTTATTTTCTTACGACTGCTATTTTTTGTTATTTTAAGGATTGTCCATGTAATTTTTAAGTAGATAAATATGTAAATAGGACTACCCTGCGGTTTTATCTCTTTCGTTGCAGCGGCAGCGTCCGTTGTTTTCCGCAATAAAAAGTAGCGTTTGTTCTTTCATACCACAATAATATGTCTCTGTACCAAGTGTCGTCTAGATCCATACAACAGAAAGAGTAACAGATATCCAAACACCCTTTCGTTCTTCCAACCAATTAAAGATGTATTTTCGCAATACAGATCTGTGTACTAAAATAAAAAAAAACATTAAAATCACACTACTTGTAATGTCAACATTAGGAACAGAAAAGGCAGGCCGTGTTCTTTTGTTTTGTGAAAGTTAGAAAATATTTTTCTAATACCGAACCCGAGGGATCCGAGCAAGCTATAGCTATAGAATTATGTAGAATCTGCGAATGTAGCCAGCTCGTAAATCTAAATTACTTAAATTTTCTTAGTTTTGTTGCCCAATTCATTTGAATACACCCTGTTTCTTACTCGTCTAAGGCTACGTTATTTACCAAATGCTCACAACTACAAACAGATAATTAATTAGTTTTAAATAAAACTAGCTGCAGGCCATTACAATGTTTAGAACAGGTGAACCGGGCACGTGCCACTGCCAGCTGGGCTAGCAATTTTTTTATACCTACCTTGTTATTATCCTGCGTATATGCTGATAAATGATCCGTCCATACTAGTATATTTATCATGTAGTTTATTTGGTTTTTGTTTCACGAATTGATGTTTCCAATTATTCCTCCTTACTAAGTAGTGGGCTACTCACATACTAACGGCGATAAAACATTCTAGTATTATAAACTAGCTGCGAGCCATGGTTTGATTCACGGAAATTCACGGAAATTCACTCGCTTTTTCGGGATAAAAAGTAGTAACTATGTGTTAATTCTAGTAATGTGAGACTGAGTTCCCATTTTATTTCAGTCATATCCGTTGAGCCGTTACAGGTAGATACGTATAAACATTACACACTTACAAACCCATAACTTTCGCTCGTATGTGATTAGTGTGACATGAAGTTTTAGAACGCTAGATGTTTAGATCTAGATGTTTGATTCACATTCATGTCTTACCGGGTTTGATACCAGTTAAAATTTGAAATGGGTTTTGGAAATTTGGAATCGTCATAAATTAAATTATTTTAAGAGTAGCACATAAAATACTTAACATATAGCATGATAAAACAGTCTACAATATTCTTTTTCCACATTGCTAATATGTAATCCTAAAGTTTTTTCCACATCTGAAGTATTTTTGTAGTAGGTAATAGGAAATATGTAGTACCTACATATATAGTATTATACCCTTCGAAGAGTTGTCGAAAATTTAACTTGTAATTTCAATTCGATTTCATATCATTTCAAAACACTAAACTCAAAAGTGGTCAAAGTTACTTGTGGTTGAATTAATAAGCTTTATCTCGCTTGGGCCAGCATCGTGGCAAACATTTCAATGACCGCGTTCTCGAATGCCTTGTCTACTGGAAGAACAGGTTTAGATTTTTACTCTATTATTATTCATAACTATTGATTTGTTTTGCATATAAATATTTCAACGTTTTTGGTGGTCTGGACCTGGACTTTGGAGAAAATATTTACAATCACTTAGCTAGGTATTGGAGTATTCACCTTTGCCAATTATTTTACCGCCAAATAGTAATGTTTAACGACATTGTTTTCCGATATAAAACTCAATGTTTCCACAGAAATTACAGGGGAAAGAGATTTATCTCACCTAACAGCTTTAGATTACGAGCCCAGTGCAGTGATTTGAACCCTTCGTGTTCTTATTCAGCAACTTCTGGTAACCCTATTCCTCTAAACTTTTCCTGGAAAAGGTGCTATTTCTAATTTATACCGCCTGTCAAAATTGGTTATTAAATGCTTTTCCTTTTTTAAACTTTGCTATCTCTGATATAGCAGGTCAACAAGTGATTAGAACTGTTGAGTGCTTACTATTACTATCAAGCGACCCGTCTTCAGTTCAGTTAGGTAATCAGGTTAATAATAATAATATACAGGAGAGGCCAAATTAGAATAAAATACTACTAAAATCAACCATATTGAAATTACGCATTATAACGGGGCTCCATTTGTTGCTTAACGGTGATTTCAAATAGTATTCCCCAAGCCTACTAAAAATCACCAAGCGAACTCTCCTAAAACTGATTAATCTATAGACTTTCTAGGTTGAGCAACACAGACACAAACATACTTTCACATTCATAATGTGAAATGACAGTTTCAAATATTTGTTGTTTACGTAATGAGCTGGCAGAGACGTGATAAAAATTTAGGCCGCCAGACTTTTGATAAGATTTTTATGATCGATGCTAGTACTGCCTATGGCAGTATCCGTAATTATACTACCTTTTAGACTTAACGGGTACATTTCAAAGTGTGGATAGGATTTGTAAGGGCTTGGACCCTTGTTTTTTTAGTATTTAGAAGTTTATCGGTTAATAGTATAAGGTTACGAAATCTCAAATGAAGCGGCTTCAGTTCACCATCACCGAATATAATGTATTACTTTAAAGTAGAGTTACTTGTATGTTAAAATTTGGAGTAGATAATATTTATCTAGAAGTATAGAGAGAAACGGGCGTGTTTAACACACGGCACGCAGGGATCATAACCGTCGCCCTCCAACAAGCCGAGCCAATCTAATGCAAAAAGAAACCACATGGTCAGAATGCAAAATATAATGGGCCCACTTTGAAAACCACAAGTACACTTACATTAACCTTGCACAGATCAATTGCGGACGCACCACCGTTAGCTAAATATGTTGGTAATTCAACCTGTCGTCGTATTGATACTGCAATTTGCAGACAGGCATAGCGACCAATTAAGTATTTATGCCGCTATACTCTATTGCACTTTTCATGTCTAATTTAACACTGAACTGTGTTATGGGAACGTGATGCATCTATGCTGTGGCGTTTTTGCCTTTTTTTATCCAGGTTTTATCTTTGACTGAAGTTTATCTTCGTGCGGCGTTCTTGATGTTCTAAAATTGTATGTTGCCTGTTTTTTTGGCATTTGTAACCCCGATCTTTGGCTTCTTGAGATAAGTTCATAGAGACCATAACGCACCCTTCGTTATATTATAAACTAACGGCCCGTTTCGGCATTGCTTGGGTAGTGTCATATAACAATCAAGTCATTTGCGATAAAAACATATTGCGACTATATTTTAAATCCCTTAAGTTGGATCAAACTATTTAACTAATACTTAGTAAAATTTTGCACACAGTGTGCAAAATTTGATTAAAATTGGCCCAGTATTTAATTGCGGAAAATAACGTGACACGATATTTTTGAAAGATAACGGATTGAAGTACCAGTGTGTAAGAGAACTCTACAATACTCTACATACTTATCATACCTATTATTCCATGAAATGGCTAACATATCAGTGAGTAAAATATACTAGGTACCTATAAGCTTTAGGTTTTCTAATTGTCCTGTGATAATGAAATTAAATCGGAACATATTTATTTTTCACAGGACTTTAAAGATTTAGATGCCGTCAAAACTGACTACTAGGTACCTATAATTTTAATCATACATGTGGTTATAGTAAAAAAAGAAAGTCAACAATTTTGAAATAATTGAAAAGATTTCCAGGTTGTTCGAAAATATTCTAGAATTTATGAAATCACTAGCAGCGCCCCGCGGTTAAGCCCGTGTAGTTCTCGTTTCCATTGGTTTCTCGCGATGAGCTTCTTCCTGTGTGCTATTCCAGACCATAAACTATCGTTGCGACGTGATTGAGTAACAAACATCTTGACATCCAAACTTTCGCATCTATAATATTAGTAGAATTGTGTTTCATCTAATTTGTTATTACTGGGTCATCAAAGTTACCAGCTTTAAAGATAACATGATAAAAGAACCTTGTTTCTGATTAACTAATTCGACAATGTTTTTGCATGTAGTCGGTAATCACTGGTTGTGCTGTGTAGTGTGTGTCCCCTCGGCTGTGTACGTCGAGTTAACTAGCGCTGTGAATATCTGAAGGAATCGTGTGACAACTGCGTCTGATCGTGATTGCTTTCATCGCGATATGGCCCACATCACGAGCGACTAATCTGAACTAATCTACCATTGAATACAGCTGCGTCCAGACAATGGGCCGCGGGAACCTTCTCTTGGCGAAACTACTCAACACGCAAATGAAACTGCGATTTAAATTGTAATGCGATGGAGTAGTGCTCGTATTTCTTGAGCAAATCCGACTGCATTTAGTGTAATGTTTTAATACATTCATTTCGCCATCCCTATAGATAGTTTTGTTTTTATGTATTGTGTCTTTACTGTATTGTATTCTCTGTTTTATCCATTGTTACATGCTTTCTTCGGTTTACTTAAATATAGCTAATAGTTCTAGAGCGTACCTAGTGTATATTTTTATTGTATGGCTGTATTCTATAATCGGAAATAAATTATAATTATTTGTATGTAGCAAATATAGTTTCTCTCCTGCCAAAACTAAAGCATGGACCGAAGCCAAGTGGAAAGGGACTTATAATACAAAAAAATAAAAGTGTTTTAAGAGTCAGTTTTTTTTTAATGTGCGGATAATACTGCAGACTGCCGGCGTTCAGATTCTGTAATTCAAAATTTCAGATTCTTGCAGATATGTATAATTTGTCAATCGAATTCCTAGAAAATGTAAACTTATGTGTCGTGTTTTAGGTGTTACCTACTCTTGTAGTTGATATTGCGATTGGTACGGACTTGTGGTGTTAAATATTTTATTAAAGAGTAGATAATTAAGTAAATTTCAAGCATGATCATAAATATAAGACTACTTTTACTAATCCGTTGTAGTGCAATGTTGTAGAAATCAATGCCGTGTCAGTGCAGGCTTACAAAACACTGTGTGGGCACAATTACATTGGCTTGCATTTATTAAATAAAGCGTTATTTTTTAAATTTCTATTACAAAACGGTCATTCGTACAGGTATATAGTTTCTAAATAGATTTCTACATGAGAGCGAGGCATTCGATTTTGATTGTGAAGTCTACTTCAAATGGAGGGGTCAAGCACTGTGCAAACGAAGCAGTCACTAAATAATAGAACTGTTTTCCATGAACTTTTGAATTGTAGTCTTTTACTTCTCAAATAATTCAATCTATGTATCGTATTTTTCGTGGTAGTTGGATTTTTTGCAGATTTGAGTATCCACAACCTTTGCAGTTAGACTGCGGTGTGGAAACATTTCTGTGTTTCGATTTGAAAGGCAATATTTCCAGAGAAATTACACGGAAAAGAGATAAGTCATCTTATATCTCTAAGTGATGAGTGCAGTGTAATGCTAGACAATTATTTGAACTTGTCATGTTCAAATAGCTGCGTGGTACTGTGCTGTTATGGGCAGTCTTACCGTCAGGAATGTGTCTTGTTCGATCGGTTTACCTACGCATAAAACATACCTACTGTGTAAGTTCTAAATAACACAGTTTTCAGGAATTCAGGAAAGCTTAAAGTCGGTTTTTGTTGCGAGATGTCATATATAGCCAATACAGATCAAAACAAATCTTAGCTAATAACATAGAAATTAAATATTTACAATCAACGAAGTGTTCAATGTATGACGTAGTTCAGAGAATTACTTGCAGAAGATCCGCACATCTTTTTTGTTGTTTTACTATAATATTATCCTTTTTTTACAGTCGGCCTTAGGATAGCGTAGAAAGCGTAGGACCTTTTCCAACTTCTTTGGTAGGACCCTACTTACCCTACCCATAGCCACGTGGTTATTCAGTATGAGTGACCAACTCATGGACGTTCTTTGTCGCATCGGACATTGACAAATGATAATCATTAAATACTGATGTCGTCTTTAAAACTGCTTTGATTTCCCGATAGAAACCTTGTATAGTACCACATTTTTTCACGGCAATTAAGCTACCTCGGCGTAGTGAATGTATTCAATTCTCTCTTGATAACCTTCATTCGTGATGTATGATAGGCGGTCGTTGGTGGTCCTCTCACATGAACGTTGTAGATCCATGTATATTATTCACTAGCTCTATCTTATATACATTCAGATAATAAACATTCCTCATGCATTTTTTGATTAGGTACTGAAAGATTTTTTATTCCTTACATTACAGTTTCGCCTATCTACTCTCTGAAGGTGATTTTCAGAATTGTGGCTATTCGGTATTTTGTTCTTAAATTTATTTATTACACAGTCGCTAGCGTACAGCTCGGAAAGTTCATCTTTACTGTGCTTGTATTATATTGATTACTAACGTCAACATACTAAGCCGTTATCCTAAGTCAAATAACTATGTTTTATTTAAAATGCTCTTGTCTCCTCTTAGTTACGGGGTTCAGTTAGCGTGACAATGGAACATTTTTGACTAACATGTGAATTACTTGGTAGAGCGAATTTTCCTGCCGCGAGCAAGATGGGGCACATTTTTGATGGGCTTGATTATCCTTAGTCCTTCATCTGTCTAGGTATAATTTGGATGCGATTAGTGTAAGTCGTTAGTTGTATCTTGTGTAGTATAGTTGTTGTACCTGAATTAGTTTTGTTAGCAAAAAAATCCCTGTTGTCTATGTGATTTTTTATAAATAAGACTGTACCTAGCCGTTATTTTTTTCGAGGTATCCGATTACGAATACGACCAGATACACGTACGTACCTACCTACTACCTATCTATGTATATCTCTTTCATAAAAAGAACAGCTATCTTTTAATAACCATCAGTTATGTTTTTGTGAGTGTTGCAATTATATGTTGCCTAAATACGGCTAGACGCGTGGTGTAAAATAATAATAGTAACATAAATATAACATAATGCGAGGCGGGTTGACTCGTGCCGTCTCGCGGGTCGGCGACTCCACCGGCGCACGCGCAGCCTCCGCTTTTGCTCCTTTTGTGTTAGGTGATTTTAGGGCTATCACTAAAATTTGAGATAAATGTTCTAAATTAAGTTTCTAATGTTTTCACCCATAAAAGCCGCGATCTAAAAAGATATTCATAACCATCAAAATTTATTCCAAGCAATGTTGAAATAGTCATACAATAGTTAAGTATTTTGAGAGGTTCCTAAGGGCTCCTAAGGATAAAATTGCAACAATTATTTTCGTCTTCTTTAACTATCCTGCCTAGGAATGTAACGATTTTCGATAGTTTATTTTTCTTTCTAACTTAAGTCTCACACATGCTGTGTTAATAAAGGTACTTTACAAAGCATACTTAAAGGATGACAAAAGAAATTAGCAATTATACATATACTTTAGCATCCATAAATATTTCCTTTAATTCCTGTCAGAGTGGTACCTAAAAATCGAAATACCAGATCCAAGAATTCAGTGTGTAAATGTATGTGAATTCGGTGACCCATGTGTTGATGGGTACACTGCATTTTACTATAACAATACATATCCCATGAGGAATAAAATATTGACGTGGTTGGTGTTAGATGAAAACCCTATCTGTAACATAAACAGCCTCGTGATTTCTTCATGTGTGCGAGTGTGCGTGCCTTTCAACAGGAACTGGCTTTGACGCACACGTGCTTCGGATGAAGTCTCTGCGTCACAGAATACACGGCAGTTACTTCTGTCATAATTATTATTCACAGTTAATTTCAGACGCACTCATAAGGGCTCTTCGCTTTTTTCTCCAATCTTCGTTCTAGGCCATTCCGAGCCAGGTAGTCGATAAGTACCTACCATAAAAAAACCTAATATCATACGGACCCTGCGCTAGAACCAAGGGTGCAGAAGCCATTGGATACCATTCATTGTCTTTAAAAAAATCCTAGTATCATTGTTATACTGGTCTACCAATCTGCGCTAACCAACACAAAGGTCGTTTAGAGACTTATTGGTACCTTTGACATACTGACTACCTATATGACACTATTTATGTGCAGTAATTCGGAACTGTTATTATCAAACTAGTAGGATTACAGAACGGAAACGAGTGTGAGTGCTTCTTTTAAGTTCATACTTCATGACATGAAAATAGCGATTACCTTGGGAATCTTGGGATTTATAATACGGATTAAGTAATGTTTATACACTAAGTTTGTCAAATAATGTAATTACGTTAGAAGTATACGAACCGACAAATTTTCTCACATACCAAACGATACAAAGCCTTTTTTAGTGGCACCGTAAAACACAGTAAAAGAAAAAAATGCGCTTTATTATGTCTTTAGGCTTAACATTTTAGTTTGGTACCTACCTATAGGTTATGAAACAATTTGAACTCAAAACCAATAACCAAAAACTTACGTTAATTTAAAAATAAACTCAAACGTAGGTATACTGAACTTAAGGCACTGCTTTCGGGCGAGTTTTCGAATTAAACGAAAATATCATCGATGTGTACAAGTTTTAGATACAAAATTGTTTTTAAAAATCACTATGTACATACGTCCTTTGAAACAAAAACCAAATCTATTACGTGCGTCGTTGGGTAGGTAATCCGTGAACATACATAAAATAAAAGATTCTAAGGAATAGAGAATCTCCTCATTTTTGAAGCCGGTTAAAAGTTTAGATAATAATGGTATTCAGGCTATCTAACCTACCTATTTAAGTGCCAAGATTTAAATCAATTTATGTCAAGAGCTGAGCTTCTGTAGTGAAACTGGGCATTTGGCTCTCACATGCTGCTAGGTTAAACGCGGTCGATCGTAATCAACACGAGGAATGCTCATTGCTCATATTTTACGTTAGCAACACAATTATTGATGTCAGCAGATGTGTATGTTTCTCGCTCAATCTAGTCGGAAAGGCGAACGCATCAGGTTGAAATTTGGAACAGATTGTAGTCTGGAATAGCGCAGAGGCTACTTTTATTGCGGGAAAGTTATAGAAACGGAAATCACACGGTTAAAACCGAGCGCTGGTAGTTACTCCTTACATACCGCCGGGTATAGTAATTTTTAAATATAACTCTACAATTTAGGGTTTTAGCAATTATGAAATGTATGAGAATGTACATATGTAGGTACACATTTTTAATTTTTTTATCGATGTGTTTACTGTATAGAAAGAAAATGTTCTCAAATTATGTACATTTTTAATGTAAGTTTTCGACAATATTTTTATATCAAAACACTCAAATAACTCAAACGCGTTCAGTGATTAATGTTTATGACAACTACAAGTAAGCCCGTATCGTAGTAACTTTACAAGGCACTCGACTGAAAGTAATGCTTTTAGGGTTATCGCTCAAGATTGTTTATTACCCTATAGCTCTTGAAAGGAGCCCTTTTCTCTTTTTTATTTGATTTACATGTTCGTTCCCAGGCGGGATTGTAGCCACTTGAGATGTTGTTGTGTGTTTTTTGCAGCGGCTTTGCACATGTAAGCTGATTCCACGTTTCTAACACTTGATAGTGAGATATCCTAAGTGATAACGTCTGTAGTTCCATGAAAACGTCGCTAGCGTCCTGAATACTTTATTTTATTGTTAGATACTGTGATAAGCCTGATAGTAAGCAACACAATATAACAGCATAGTGTCACATATGTCATTATTTGAGCATGAAGCTTTCAAAGCTCTGCCTAGCTCTGCATTGCGCCCACCCAGAGATATAAGATACTAAATTATCTCTTTGCTCTGTAATTTATCTGGAAACATTGCCTTTCGAACCTAAACATAGTAATGCTTATACAATACTTTACTGCTTGCCAGTAGTATATGCATGATACTTCCCATGCAATGGTCCTACCTTCCAACTTCTTTGGTCCTAACACTAAGTACAGAAAAACATTTGTCATGAAATTTCCAAAAAAAAAAAAATTGTTGGGTAGGTCAATCTATCTAGATCTAATGGTTTTAATAAGCAAAAAGGTATGCTTTTGTTGTTTCGTTAATTGTATTCTTTTTACGTGCCTAATATATAGTTAAAGGTATAAAGTTAAAAGAATCAGCACTATGTCGTCACTTAAAAGCTGTCCAATTTAGTGCAGCGGAAGATAGAGGGTTACAACTCTCGATCATTTCTCCTTGTTACATGATTTTTGTACGGCATTATGGAATAATGGATTAGAAGAGGTATTGAAACTGTATGGAACCAATGCCGTACATAATCAAATGACCAGATTTATCCTGAAATCGTCGGATAATCATGATTTTTACATTTTTCACAATTTCACAGATTCACAATATTTTATAAGTAGTTCCTTTCTATCATCCTACATAGGTCTCCTGGTGGTTCATTTGACCCATAAATTGTTCACGGGCCTGCAGTCTATTATGTGTGGAAGTATTGCTTAGCTAAGTTAGAGCCAACGTCAATGGACAGTACAGTTTTAACAACATTACTTAGATACTTACCCACAAACACACCCTCACACACCTTAACACACCCTCACCTACTTTCAGACACATCCACATATGTACATACCATTTCGATACACGCAGGCTAAATTAATTGTCACTTAATTCTTTCTGCTATAAGTTTTCAGCTTGGTAGGATTTGATTAGTATTGTTGTTTAATTGGAATAATATTTTATTTGATTTAGTATTGTTGTTTAATTGGAATAATATTTTATTTTATCCATGTAATAATAATGTAATTGTTACTTATTATTTAGAACACATATCGACTGTAGTGGTACCATTTTTTACGGCTCTCGGCCTAACTGTAAACGAAGCCGACTGTTAAATTGTATGCGTTGATACTGACATGAAATTACATTCCGATTGAATTGTGGATTGTTGGACTGTTAGTTTATCGCGGATTTATAACTATGTTCTTACAACGCTGCTTTACTAACTTGCTAACTTTGTGTACAAAGCGCGAAAAATAATAATTGTAAACCGTCGTAGGGCGCCCAAGATACAGGCTGTGCCTAGTTTGGGGCCCGTTGTACTTCATAATTATTATCTGTTAACTTGTAATGCTATGCAATTTGTTAATACTACTGTACTTTTTGGAAACAATAAATATATTTATTATTATTATTAATCATACATTTTTATATGCATTTTCTTTTATTATACTTCTTGGCAGTGAGCTATAATAAAATGGTTCACAAAAAACGTACGGAGGTACTTACCACAAACTAGCAACCAATACCAATCTTTCCCGATCAAGAGTAAACAAACAGAGCCACCGTAACCAGCTATTTTATCGACGAGATGAAATCTCGCCCGAAATCATCGGCGATTTGATAAAAGGACCGTGACTCGGCACTAATAAGCCATCAATAGGCTGTTTGTGTCCAAATTAGAGACATGTTATCAAGCTTTTAAGAACGTTTAGTGACACAACCTTTCATGTCGTCTGGCTTTTGTGAGATTCTATTGAATAGATTCTGTTTATTACTGTTTTGAAATTAAAGCACTAGCTTTTTGGAAATATGTAGATTTTAATCTTTTTTAAAAGATTCTAGGTTTAAAACTACACCTTAGATTTTTTGTTGATCAATACTTTACTCATCGTCTTTTTGTAGATTCATTGAATTTGAATAGTTCAGTGTGATTTAAAACTTTATATTTCTAACAGCACTTCAGCACACAACAATCTTCAATAATATCTTCATAAATTCTTGTAATAATCTGCATTTTTTTTGTATTGGTCGCAAAAATCCGAAAACAGTTTTATGTCTAGGTATATATAGTAAAATTAGGTTCAACAATAACGCTTATGTTTTCGAGGTTCTAGGTCAGCTCATTTCGAAGAGAAAAGAAAAGTGAAATGATGAACAACAAAAGAAACAAAATGTAAGGCCGTGTCTAAGTTTGGAATGCGGAGTGTGGTCGTCTCGCTGGGTAATGTGGGTGATTATCTTCCTCTGTCATTATATCGTATACCTATTAGTGCTCCTGCGCATCAACTCACGTCGGTATAGAAAGATGTCAACTGCAATAGTTAGGGAGAAGCGATGATAGTTTCATGCACAATCTGAATTATAACTTGTTAACGAATATTAATAGTATTCGTTAACATGTTATTACGGTTAATATACGGTTATCTACCTTAGATCCCATAACAACCATGCGCAAGTTTTGTTTTATAGACAGCAAAACAGATAAAATTGTTAAGGAGACCCCTTGATAGAGTCACGATTGTCACTACGAGACATATTTATTTATTTATTTAATATTTAATACGTACAACAGAATACAGCTGATACAGTGTATAGTTAGATTAAAACTTAAGTTTAGTTCTAGACAGTATTCCTAATTGATACGTATACAACATGATTATATGTACTAGTATTTGTTACGAGTTTTAACAATAAAAAAGTTGATTAAAAAGGATGAGATAGATAATTAGATACAAGCAAATTATAAGAATAATAATAAGTTATAGCCAAAGAGATTTTCGTTTATACTTAGATTTAGATAGTCAAATCGCCTTAAATTTAGATAGTTTGCGATCAAAAATATCAATGGAAAATCTGAATTCCTATTAGCAATTTCATTATAGTGGCGACACATTCTAACAATGGGATTGTAGTATGAAGTATTGTTCTTATGAACATGGGACATAAAGGTCTTAGCGTGAAGATCACGACTTCTGTATTATTTAATGTTTAAGTTAATACTTGAGAGAAACGACATTATTCAACACAGTATAATGATCCTGAGAGAGCTCTACGCGTAGCTAAGATACTTCTTCTTGAACCAAGTCAAAGTTTATTGAGAAGATGAGATTAATTTAAAAATTTAAATTAATAATATTGAAAGTAGATTAATATAATTATTAATCTACTCTCAATGTAAACAGAAACTACTGGTTTGGGCTAAACCTGTCTGTTGTGATGAAATATAAGAACGAGAAAACAAAAAACAAAACCCCAAGGGAGATTTTACTATTAACACCCAATAAAAATTACTATCTCGTCATCGAAAATCCCGGGCGCCCGCTTACTTTTTTCTTTTTTTTTCAACCGTACCGACGTGCTACAGGGCAGGGCAAAGAAACTGGTTATAAGGCTTCGAAATTAATTTTATGCGTGGTAGAGATTGGTCTTTCACCCTTCAATTTATGGTGTACTCATGGCTTAAGACTTTTAAAGCTTAGCCCAAGTTTTAAAATGGTCGTGAACGCGTATACCTACTACAAGTGCTGTGTAGAATGAAAATATCATACGTATCGATAGACAGATAGAAAACTATTGCTACTACTCGTACCTAGTATTATAAATGCGAAAGTTTTTTAGAGTGGATGGATGGATAATTGTTACTCTTTCACGTTAGAACTATCTATTGAAGGGACAAGGGCGGATCCAGCTTTGGCTCCAGGGGGGGGTCACATGCCTCCAGAGAGGGAGGGGGCGGGAGTAACACCGTAGTCAAGTCATAAAACTGTGCGATAATTAGGGTATCATCGTCATCATCAGCAACCTTTGTGAGGTCATCTGTCCAGCAGTGGGAGGCCGTCTAACACGACGTCTCTCGGTTCGTGGTCGCCACTCGAGAACCTTTCTTCCCCATCGGTTGTCAGTTCTGCAAGCGATGTGGCCTGCCCATTGCCACTTCAGCTTGCTTACTCTTTGAGCTATGTTGGCTACTTTCGTTCTTCTGCGAATATCCTCATTACGGATTCTGTCGCGAAAAGAGACTCCGAGCATATCGCTCTCCATAGCTCGCTGTGCGACTTTGAGCTTTATTATCAGGCCCACAGTTAAGGACCACGTCTCATATCCATAAGCCTTCACTGGTAGCACGCAGTGATTGAAGAGTCTTTAAGCATTGGGGTATTTTGGACTCAAAGATGTGGCGAAGTTTCCCAAACGCTGCCCATTCGAATTGGGTCCTTCGCTGGACCTCTTTGTCAAATATTGTTGAATATTTGTTTGGATTCTACCTATATGGCCGGATATGTTTTGTGAACCGGTCATATAATTGGACAGTTATTGTGGATTTGCTGTAAATACATTTCAATACTTCGATATAGTGATAGTCGATGCGGCATCACTGGAAAGACCAAAAGCATTACCCAGGTCTTGATGGAATCGAAGGCTTTCTCATAGTCTACATACGCTATACATGGTGGCCGATTATTATACTCCTCGGTTTTCTGTAAAATCTACCGAAGCCATCCATACGAATATGGTCTATAGTGCTGTCGCAATTTTGGAAACTGGTTTGTTCTGGTGGCTGGGAGTCGTCAAACCTGCATGTAAGACGATTTGTGATTATCCTCGAAAACAACTTATAAACATGGCTGAGAAGTATGTAATGGGTATGTAATTCTTCAACAAAGTGATGTCACCTTCTGTGAGGAAGAGCACCACCACACTTCTACTCCAGGCTTCAGGCGTATTACCATCAAGTATGACGGAGTCGAATAGCTTCTGGAGGACTTTAAGTACCGTTTATCCACCTGCTCTCAGAAGCTCAGTCGTAATCGTCGTCGCCAGGTGCCTTGTTGTTTTTAACTTGTTTTGAGAGCCATCCTAGTCTCGTACAGGCTGACTTTCGGGATATCTTCGGCAAAGTGACGAGTCAGGTCAGGACAGGTTGTTCTTGAGTAGAGGTGTATAACTGTTACTATTCATAGAACCTCTCAATCTCGTCCAAAATCTCGGGCTTCAACGTTACCACTATTTTTCTTCAGTTTGGTCAGTTTTGCCCATGTTTGCGAACACTTTCGAGTCTTTGTTCCGCTTGATCGCTTTTTATATATTTATTTAATTTTGCCACTCCACAGACTCGGGTCCGTGACCTTTGTCATTACATATTTCTTGGTTTAGGAGAAGAAAAGGAAAATAGGGTGTTGTGAACATTTAATTCTAATACTAGTCAGTCCGATTTCGTCTGTTGAGCCGATCACTACCGGTTGGGATTCCGATAGTAATCGACTCGACATCGACTTTTGCTTAAGCCGCCACCTCTCGACGCAGAGCCTCCACTACGGCCGCGTTTCTGTCCTCCTTGATCGCTTCTTCAATACTCGTAGTATTGAAGCAGTGTATGTCGCGTTGCACACGAGTAGATATCTGTCTATTGAGCCGTCAGTAGACCGTCATGTCGACTGAAGACTGCAACCACATATTTACTTCGCCTAGCCGCCATGAGAATTAGAGTATGATCGGAAAGCTTTTGGGTTCTATTTTAGCGTCGGCTCTTATAGTATATATTTTCTACCAACTCCATGAACAGTTTCCACTAGCCTGTCGTTTATATCGTTCGCTGTTACTCATTTATCTAGGGATTCGAAGCGATTTTGAAGTTCGAGGTGAAAGTTATCGAGCTTTGAGCATAATTTGGTCAGAGCGTGGACCTCAATAGACATGACCTTTCAAGATTCAGCGTGCCTCTTGCCATACGGTGATCGCTGCCGGTCTACGATAAGTATTGGTACACGATACGTGTACACTTGGTACGTGTTGGTACACGATAAGTAGGTACTGGGCCTAGCCCAGGGGGGGGGGGTCATGACCCCCATGACCCCCCCCTGGATCCGCGCCTGTGAAGGGACCTGTATGACAATATCCTGATTGTGTATGTAACACTGTAAAGTCGCAAATTAGTAAGGAACACAGAAATGAAGGTAAGTATTTACTACTTTTAGAATTATATATATAGAATACTAGCTGTACCTACCCTGCCACACTTCGCCGTGACACATTGTGATTAAAAAAATTCTAAAATTTCAGCTCGATCGGTGCGGAACTTTTTTGAATTTTTGAAGCGTACACAAACCAACATAACATTTTTATATATAGAGATTGTTTCAAATCATAGGGTAATAAATATAAATATAACAATTAAGTTTGCTTAACTATTTTGATAAATAGAGTACCTACCAGCCCTTCGAAATTTATTTCAAAATTTCGTAAGTTCAATTTAAATCTTACCGATAAAATTGTGTACACAGCGGCCATGTGTTCTCTATAATTTCCTACAAACATTTTTATGTAGGTAACGTTATTCTTGCAACTGCATCCGTGAACGCCGTAAACAGTACGGCATGCGGCATGCGATTGCGCAAGTGACGATGATATTCAGGAATTAACCTCGATTTTTCTGAGATTATCGATAAATCGGAAGTGTTGGTTACATTAGACTGAAATAGCTCCCGTGCTTTAAATAGTAACACCCTCCAACTTATAGGTTTGCATTTGATGTATGAGTAAGAAAATTACCGTTATATAACGAACATTTGGATATATGTAAGCTAAAAAGCTGTCAGATTGTTAATAAAATAAAATTTAACAAATTTCTGAGGGAAGTCAAATCAGTTGCTTTAGAAATTTTCGACGTTTGCGACGATAAAAGTAGTCAGAGACAAAATTGTGCTTCAGGAACTCAGAACAACTATTCAGGAATGGATTTTGTGATACCGAGGTTATGATTTTCAATAGGGATGTGTAAAATTATACCCTACTTTCATTGTAATTTGGAACTTAATTACTTGGATTATAGTCTGGAAATTTGGGATAGCTCGTAGGGTTCCTTAAGGAATAGCCTTTTTTTAAATTCTACGCTTACAAAGTCACGAGAAGAAGCTCGTAGCTAATGATACTCGTACATGCATAAATATTAAGACTTGTAATTTTTTTGAAACGTGTAAAGTAGGGGTACTTAGCTTTGTGGTTAAAATCAATTTCAGTGAACAATGCTGGATATTGGTCTCCCATAGGCGGAAATGTCTCTCGATTATTGGGCTAATTCAAGCATCAGTCAAAATTAAAATTAGGGCAATGATGATAATGAAAGGTTTAATACTGTCAGTTTTGTAGGTGGAAATGTAAATAGGTACGCTTACGAAAAACAAATCCTCTCTTCCTATGATAACTATGTCGCACATGTGTTTCATAATAAGTAGTAGGCTTAATGATCTGTCTTCGATAGGCATAGAAATAATTCTACGAGGTGTTATTAGAATATATTCCTAAATACAATTAGTAAATGTACCTACCATAACTGTTTTTGCATAAGAAATTGATGCAAAACTACACAAAATTCATTTTAAACAGTAAACATTTGTAAGATATTTTTACTGAAAGGATGTTTTTTGCGAATCTCCATTTGCGTTTCACACTTATTTATGTCTGCAAAAAAAAAAGATTTGAAATGAACCATAACGCGGTCACCGTTTTGCGCATACGCACCCGGTTCGCGGAAGCAGCCATATGCGATGCTCCGGTAATTTGAACAAGTGGACCGAGAAAAAAAGTGCCATTTGCTTTATGCCTTTTGAAATTATTATGATAACATATTATATAAACTCTTTTATACAAAAAATTAAACCGACTTCAAAACCATAAATAGGCACTCAAAGGCGAAAAATAAGTTAAAATAATTATTATAAGCGCTACTCACTCGTCTATTTGAAGTCGGTTCCAGCCAAGTCACTCACGCTCACTCTTTCCAACGAAAATATAATTCCGTGCGCCTGAAGTTTGGGAGGGCACATCCTTTATTTATATCGATGTAATATGTATAGGTACATATATGCAGGTTGTTGGAATGACACGATACCTCGGATCTACGTAATTATTATTTTAGCTTTGGTAAATGTCCAAGTATTCTATTCTTTTAAGCAAGTAGGTACACTCCGCGAGGTATAAGCTGAGCTTTGCATTAGTGTGAGTGATCACCAATCAGGCAGGAGCTTGAAATTTTGTCCGCGAGGTATAGGCTGAGCTTTGCATTAGTGTGAGTGATCACCAATCAGGCAGGAGCGCGGCGAGACAGAATGGCGCCGCGCCTAAGGCCGGTTGTCACACCTACACTATCCATGTACACTCACACAAATGCAAAGCTCAGCTTATGCCTCGCGGAGTGTACCTACCTATGTTTGAGTAGATCATACGCAACATCAGGATAATAATCTGCAAGACTCATCTTTCTCGATAGGTAGTTTCATGATGTGCCTTCCAATCCATAGTAAATAGATGAAGCTCTGATCGACTAGACTTGGACGATTTAGTTTGTAAAAGCAACTACGTAAGAAGATCCAGAAAAAATGCCTGGCGTAAATTTATAACGATTTTATCGCGCGTATTTGCTTTATATCAGCAAAATCACAATTAAACTTTTGAATCACACTATAAGGATAAACAATGTTTGTTTGCAAGTAAGTATGTTTATTACCACGCATCTCTGCAACATATGAACGGGTTTGAATGAAATTAAATATGTCCTGGTACATTACCTGGATTAACAGCGTATTTTATCTTTTTAAAGTTAGTGGTTCTTTAACGAAATTATTTTTTATGTAAATCATAATAAATTATCATGAAAAACTGTTAAGTTATGGGTTATACCACGGGGCACAGCTAGTACTTAATATTTTTAAATGAACTTCTCGATTACATAGGACTTCAACAAAAATGTGAGACACGCATCACGCAAGTTGTCACCTCTCCGTGAGCCAATCTTGTCAAGAATGTGGACAACTCCTTGATTGCCCTGAGGCTGAGGGCCCGTCATTAGCGATGACGACGTCTCCAGAGCTTAGATAGTTACAGAGACCGTTTCTCTGTGGGTATTTTTTTTTTGTCGCTTGATTCTTCCTTGTGCATTCTTTCGTAAATTATGGTTTTGACAATGCGGACAGATCTTGGAAAATTGTAATGACGGTTTTGATCCTCGGTTATATTATTTTAGTGATAAATCCTATGATACATCTATATCAAATAAATTTAAATAATATATTTTTTGACAAAACATTTATATTGTCTCTGTTTTTAAAAGATAATTTAATAATATTCAAATACTTGTACCCACATTCAAATACTTTCACCCACAGTGTAACTAAACCTAAAAGCAGCTTAGGTTTTCATGATAATTTATTTTTACCAAATACAATTTACGTAAAGGAAAAAAAGTAGCATATGTGTAAATTCAGGTAATGTAGGTATTTGGAATGTAGGTACGTACTGCGTAGGTACATACATTTCATATTACACGGTTACATACGAGTTAGCCTTTATAATATTGGTGCAATTAAATTTTGTTTTTTACTTCAGATCATTTGACTTAAAAGAAACTGTCGATAAATAGCAGACAATGCAAATTACAACTGCAGTAAATCCATAAAGGTCCTTTGTGACCCAAGTACAACGCAGCTATTGTTACTGTCTGTACCAAGTCATAACAATGGGCCAAGCACCCAGAACCCAGTGAAAGGTATCCACTTAAACCACTAATGTGTAATTGTGCAATTAAATATGAAAACCGCCTTATTAACCCCGATGTTTCAATTACAATAATGTGAAATCAGAACTAGATCCCGCCTCCGATTGTCTGCCGCCTGTGTGAAACTGTGAACGTCTTCAATTATGGCGGCGATATCTTAGATGTTATCCAACTAGTTGTTAAAGTTTCTAGTTATAAGATAGAAATTCTCTAAATATGTTAATGTAAGTACATTTGAAATAATTCTTGCTGATATTTATCCTACGAATATTATAATTTGTTGCTCTATCACGTGGCAACGTCTGATCGGATCGATCGGGTTGAACTTTGGAACACAGTTAGATTGTAGTCTGAAAGAACACATAGGCTACTTTTTATGTGGGGGAAATAACGGGAACGGGAACTACGCGGGTAAAACCGCGAGGCACTGATAGTAATACATATATTAAACACCAAAAATATACAGTAGGTAACATCGCAAATATTACGAAATATTTATATTTTTCGTGTATATCGTAGGTTCTAATCTCGTCTTTACTTATGAGTATTTTTCAAAGTGGAGATGCTTAGCATCACCACAGGCTTCGGCGGCTAAGGAAAATATCGTGAAGAAACTGGTATGTTATTAGAAAGACAACTTTTGAGGATATGTTTGTGTCCTCCGCCAGCTATTGCTTGGCCAGAATAGTGATTATTATGGCCTTCTTTATCTTTTTATGAGAGAAGGCACAGAGTTCAAACTGTGGGAGTAGAAAGTGGTCTGTTTACGCTATGCTAATACTCGTATATAAGTGGTCAGATCCTCCCAGCGTTCTGAAATTTAAAATTAACATTTATATGTACAATACGAAACAACGTCTTTATTAAATGGCCACACAAAAAGAAATAATTAGGTATAAATCTCTTTACGATAAACTAAGTACTATTATTGAATCATTTTAATTAGCGACCTTATCGCTTACATCTGCCTACCTCTACCAAGCAACCACGCGTTAATAAATAGATAAACTTGAAAGCAACAGCTTAAGTTACGAGTTTTGGTTTTGTAATTAAGGTTCCTATCTAAAAATATTGATTATACGTACTATGTGAAAAAAAAAACTTATATTTTTTAATTTATTTTGCTAGCTCAAACCTTTGCATATACTTATTTTACGACCCACGCCATAAAAAAATCAATTTCCCTTATCTTTCCAGATAACCCGATGTGTGAAACCGGTATAACTCGCGCGCGTTTTCAAAATGGCGACGCGTGATTTGTGATGGCGGCTACGATGGCGCCCGCTGGTGGCTTCCATCATGAGGGAGAACTACAGCCTCAGCACTCCAGAGACGGATCAAGAGACTCGGGGATATTCCACACTACTAAGGGACTTTGGAATGCTCCTGGGCAGAACAATTGCTTTCTAAACAGCGCAGTACAGGTAAGCCAATTAAACAGTTTGAATTTTGTGGAATCCCGTTTTATCTTTTTTGGCATTTTTTTATCATATATTACTGAGTTTTAACCAAGGGTCTTCAGTAAAGAAAGCCTGCACTGCCACATCATTGTACCAGGAAGATCATAACCTCAATCTCATGAGATATTTTTTTAAATACATGAGCGTAACTGTATTTCTTAGCATTCAAGCAACAGGATAAAAGTTTGAAGCACTCTCAAGATTTTTCTGTTTGCTTGTAGCCTTGCGAAATTCCTCGAAGTCAAACAATACCCTATATAGATATAAGAATAAGTAAACACCATGTGTTTGTAAATACGTGGGCGAAGAGTATTGACACACCGGCTCGCAAAACACGACTAGAGAGATGAGATAATCGCTGGATTATAATGAATATACGTCATCCATGTTTTTATAATTGCCAATTTAGAATAGATGCTCAGATAAATTCTGAATAACTTTGCTTATCTAAAAAGAGAAGACTTTTTACCGTTTCTTTAGTATTGATCCCTTCACCTTTACGTTATCTTGACCTCTCGACTCGTTGGCTTTTGAGAAGTTTAGTGCCTAATCCATTTTTAAGATGACGTAAATAATATTGAGAGATAAATTCGGTGATAAACGTCGGGCATTAGTTGGCCGTCAGCAGCGTGCTTAGAGTATTATTTAAATTTCAACGAGTAAGCGGGAAGCTTAATCCTCTATCTTGAATATTTAACTAAGTGCTGTGGCTTTTACTGATTGCTTACTTTTTGTATTTGTCTCGGATTGTAAATAAATTAATCGTATCAAGGGGGGAAAATGTTAAATGTTATTGATGCGTTTGTTTGGCTCTTACTTTTTCATTTCTAACAGTTAATGTAGCTTGCCACTATTTTCCGACCATTTGCTCAAGACTCACGCGATAGTCACATTCAAAATTTTTAAAATCAAAATAAAATATGTATGGAATTCTACACAGTTGTGACGTCAATCAAACAGAAACATACAAAATTGAGTTTGAGTCAGAGTTTTAAAAGAAACCATATTTACTACTAATAAGATTTCAAGATTAACACACAATTGTTTGTCCTGAGTTGGAATCTAAACCTTGATTCATAAATAATAAATAATTTAGTAGAAGTACTAGGTTTACTACCAACTAAGGCCACGAAGATATTCCGGTCGAAAAAACTACTTATTATTTTCTGAGGTTATAAAACTTTTATAAATAAAATATAACAGTTTGAAGTAAAAAAACAATTTCTATCGTCGTCGTAGGTCTCTCCACACCTTAACTTTAAAAAAAACACGTAAGTATGATAAACGTGATGGTCAAAACCACATCAAGACAATATGGTTTGGTGACATACGTGTAACGGCGCGTACTCATTTACGCCTTCACCTCATCTTCTTGTATATTCCAATATAGCTTTTATTGTTACATGGCTAAAGTAGAAAATGTGTTTTTATGGTATTGATGACACCGTGGGCTATTAGCATTAGGGGTCGTTTGTTGACGTGACTTCTGTGCCGATGGAACCTGTTCCAATACTCCTATAAACACCTTTTCGTATGCATCCCAATGCTACTTGATGCTACTCAAAATGTTATAGATATTATCAGTCTCGTTTCTGAAGTGTTTTACATAAATATACATGATACTTATCTTTTAAATCTATCGTAGTAGAGTAGAGGACTCTTTGCAGTATTTGCCTGGGGGGAGTACTATACCTTTGCCATTTATTCTACCGCCAAACAGTAATGTGTAAACCTATAAACATTACTGTATTATGGTTTAAAAAAGCAATGTTTCCAGAAAAACTACAAAGCAAGGACATGGTTCATGTTCTGTTTGCCTTGAAATGTGGTTACTACTTTGTAGTGTCTATATTCGTAGATTTCAATCCATTTTATTGCTGTTTTACTTTGACTGCATCTAGTTTTATAGTTCAGTCTTCGTTGTCAACAATCCAGTTTGGAGGGTCTAAGGACTTACGTAGGTGTTGTCACCCACCACAATTTCTAGAGCAATTTCTCCAGCGTAATCTCATATTTTTACTGCACTGTCTCATAAATTGTGTTAAGCGCTACTTTGTTATCTTAAATGTTCCTTGGGTCTACTATTTCTGACTGGTTTTGTATTGTACGTATGTAATACTCAAGTAGTATACGCGGATAGAATGGTATAATGTAGTGATTCTATTATTTTAGGTGTCTAGTCATACACAAGTTAATATATGTATTTTAGTATACGAGCGAACGTACAATTTCAAGTGTGATAGAATAGTGAACCTACCATAAGTTTGAACTCCGCCATCACCTCAACATTGGTTAACAAGTTTGTCATCAGCGCTGGCTTTGACGCTGAAGGAAAATGTCGTGATTGTTCAAAAAAGTAAATTTTTCGAGGATGTGTTTCGGTTTTTCGGAATTTCGGTGGGAACTGTTGGAGCCTATGCTAAAATATTTAGCTATACACAAATGGATATTATGCTCGTGATATGATTATTTTTGATACTCTTAAACTATTCTCGATTGTTTCATCATGGTAACAAACATACTAAACAGATCACGCAACAGTAAATGCATCGTTTACATTCCTTTCTTCTGATAAATACGATCCAATCTACATGAGAATAATTACGGAAGAAAAATATAGGTATCTGTAAAAAAAAACTTTTGTACGCTCAACGTAATGACGCGGACCATGGGTGCCGCATCATACTTCCATTAAAATACCGGCGTATGCCCAGGTACTGACAATGAGGTGGCAAGGAGTCACATTTTATGTTCTATGGCAATATCATCATGGTTCAAAACTCTTTGAATAAATTAGACTCGTTCACTTGGTACATGTTTAAGTGATATGTATTACACGTAGCTGTATGATGAAGTCATAATAAGTTAAAAGTTTTTTTTGAGATTTAGATTGTAGTAAAGCAGAATGAATATTATTATGTTCACCTTCCTTAATGAAACTTTCTGTTGGAATTTATCAACACGGTCATAAATTACATATCAGAATGGGTAGCTATGAATATTTATTTAGTTTCAGAATTATGTACCAATTAGCGCGTGTGTGTAAATGTTAAAATTTCGCACCTCTCCACCCACACCTGGTCCGAATATAATGAACCGCAAATCATACTTGGAATTTCGAAGAATAATTTGCTTCAAATCTTTTGAAAAACTAAACAAATATATTTAATACCATATTATATCGTAAACTTTGCTTTCCGCAACCATACTATATCCAAGGTAAGCATTAGAAACAATGCTTAGTTCCACTAACACCTTGAAACGCATACGACAACCGTGCATTTAAAATTCCTAAAGCATATCTAAAGAAACATACCATGAACTGGCACTAGTATCGTCTCGGCACGAGCTATGAATGTGGCGAATTGGAAAAACTTGGCGACGAAGGAATTGTCGCCTCGTGACATGATGCGAAGATTACGCAATCTGCTCTTGATGGATTACACTGGAATGGAGAAATGTTAATCATGAATACGCTGATTTGTTGTACTTAATGTGATGAGCACAAGCTTTATTATAAGCGTTTTGTGAGCTCATTATATTTATGTAGATCGAAATATCAAACCAGTAGCTCTGATTTGCTCCAATGTCTAGTTCGATTTTAACTTCAACGAGGAAATTTTAAATTCTTCAGAATCTTGTTTTCGTGTTCCGATTCGGAGAATTTGTTTTTGTTTGTCAGGATGGTCCCAAGTGGATAAATTTTATAGCAACGGATCGAGCGGTAATTTTGAAAAATTAACAGATATATCTGAATATTACATATCTGGATGTTACTGCTTGGCGGTAGAATAACTGGCAAAGGTGTGGTGTACTTACCCAGGCGGGCTCTGCATAGAATCCTACCACTTCACAAACAAAGATTAAAATACACATAAAGGTTTTTAATTAAATAGAAATATGACATAATGAGGTTTGATTTTTTATGTCCGAAAGTTTCGCGACTTTTAGTTGAAGTTACTTACGATAATACATTTTTAAATATCTGTCTAGTGTTTATTAAACTAAGCAAACGACGAATTCCATGTTTATGTAAAAACTAACGAAATTCAGTAAATTCTCATGTAACAGCTTATGACTAAAACTATTATACATATATGCAAATACTTTATTTTGTTGTGCTTTGAATTCTCTCTCGTTTCATCATCCAAAACTTGTGAATAATTTATTTAAAAGCGTTATTCAAAATCTAATACTCATAACATGTAGTCAGACTATTATACCATTGTTTAACGTCACGTTTTGCCCATTCCAGCTCGTTTAAAATTCATAGAAGTACAACAAATCGCCTCAGTACGTACAAACGTAATTGGATCGGTACTAATACATGGAATATTAATAAAACTGACGAACAGTCGTGTGAAATCTTCGGACGGTTTGTCTTAATAGCTCTCGTGTTCCCATAAGAGGTATAACATGTATAATTGGAGCACGCGATGGTCCTATTAATCTTTTTGTAATGAAACCTAAAAATTGCCGCATTGTTTTGGTATGGGAGTTCCTAATTGAATCAAACTTAAGCGGCCGTTGACCTTCCGCTTCGTAATTAAGAGTATCTGGCATACATGCACTTTTCGGAGATAAGCCCTTCAACTCGAGGCGTCTTTAGGCAAGGCGCATTAGGTTAAGAGATAAAAACGAGTTGTGTTGCACCTGTGCTCACAATTAAGGATGTCTATACATAATAACCAATTTCCAATACTCCATTTTAAAAGTACGAAATTATTAGTAAATGTATTTACTATTATTTATTTAAGCAATTGTTAACTATGCTAACAGCTTAAGCCAACACGCACAGCAACCAGTATTTAATTAAGTTTTACTATTGGATAGCCCATTCAATTTAAAGTGACATTTGTTTCTAAAACGCAATACATATTTTATATAGCTAACATACAATCTTTACGCGCGACGCATAGAAAATACCCTACAGTGACGTCACGCTTTAGTAGTGTTTTTGTTTGAAGCGTTTTTGGGAAAGTCAAATTTGTGATTTTAAAATATGTGATAGGTATCATGGGAGGTTTTTTAAGATAACAAAGTTATTCTTTCACCTATGGTTCAGTTATTGAGTTGCCTTTTGATGGCAAATTAAATCAAAACTGAGTCTTCGTGCCTATTACGGGATATTTTAGAGTTACCCGTGAACTTCGTGCATGTAACTACACCGAAATATCAAAGTTACGATCCACCATATAAACGCGGTTATGTCCCGTATTTAATGATAATAGTGCCAATTTCTTCAGATCTTGTAATTGCCCAACAGTTCTATTGTGTAAATCGTATTTGATCATTCGCTTGTGTACGTAATTTCCTTCGCTTTATTTACCCCATTGTTTCGAAGGTGTCCCTAAACACTTAGAACTTGTGGCAGAAGTTAGATAAGGATGTTGGGTTAAGAGCCTTATCTCATTGTTTACCGCTGTTATCGCTTCCTTAACGAGTTCGCAGGCTGCCAGTGAAACAAGAGCTTATACTTGTTTTATTCGGATATAGCCTAGCGGATATGGCTTGTATGGATATTGGTGTTGTTTTTATTTATGCAAACGTGTTCTCAGAGATCAGATATTTATGTCACTTATCACTCTCATTGACGTGATTCTGACATGAGAGCGAGGAAATGAAACAATGTCTACTGCTCTAGAATCACTAACGGGCCACTTTTTGTTACAATAACTTAACTTTCTTCATTTAGCACAACCAATTATTGTCTTCATTTTACTAAAAAGTTGTGGTGCCATGGGACACCAGGTAGGAACGAAATTCCTTCGGATAATATAGAAATAACACAATTTGTGAAAAAAATATTGCTTAAAGTTATTATTCATGGTACGATCATCTGAAAAATAAAGTTGGCAACATTGGTCACAGGCAGTTTTTACGCTTCACTTTCGTTATAAATTTAGTCTCAATTTTTGTTTCATTTCGGTCACGCAACAAATATCTCCTTTAAGTATAAGAAACTTCATCCCAAAATTCTACTTCTGTCAACATTAAAGTTATCGTATGATTTTGTTTGCCAATATTAACGGTTATCACCGAGTCTGCTTTCTAGAAATTACTGTGCAAATTGTACCGTTCTTCTTGACTTCTGATTTGTTTGCAAAAGTCATTAGTTTTAGAAAGCTCTAGCGATTGTGCGTCTATATGTATGTTCTATTGTGTATGGCCATTCTTCTTACCTCGTAGATTTGAATCGTTTCCTTTAAAATTAAGTCGTAAAATTTAATTCGTTTATGCTTTTTATAAAACCAGCTTTTAAATTAACCTATATCTCGTCTATAAACCTCATTCACAGTTTACCTTAGCCGCCTTTTGTAGTTCCAATCGTAGGTCTATAAAAGTTTTTGTTATGACTATACGCCCTCGTTATGTCGTGCAACTGCTAACATATCCCTGTCGTGTGCCAGTAGTAACTGAGTGGTAATCTTTGGTGTTCTCTGATTTCGTCAGACGTCTGTTTAAAGCTACGTGTCTAAGAAGAAAGTCGATCAAAGAAACCAGAGTTTGATGCACACCTTTGAGAGAACCGTAAAGGAAGATGCTTTGATTGTGATTTTACATCAGTTTTATTTACTCAGGAATTATGAAACAGTATTGTTGAGTTTCGTTTTGGGATGATTTTACCTTTAGTTTGAACATTTTTAGATGTCTTCATGTCGGGAGTGATCCGGTTGCTTCTAGGTAAGCATGCTCTATCGTAGACCGCATACCTAGTTGTTTAACGACATGGTGACCAAGTGCAGGCCTAATATCGTAAAACCAAGTTTAGGTCATCATTTCAGTAATGTTTTTATAAAGCACACAACAACAAGGTATAGGTACAATTTAACCACCAAGCTACCTGATATTTAACAGAAGCATAAAATATAAACCATCCACAATAAATTCCAATTTCCCATTGCTGGGACTCCGTGCTTTCTATCATAAGAAGAGAGTCAATGCCATAATCCATCTCGCTGACCAAGTGAGAGTTGGTGAATGGCACATGACATTCTTAAAAGATCCTTGGCCATCCTCGCACAGAAATTTATCTCAGTGGTATAGGCGGTATAAAAGGGGCTCAGGTAATGTGTTTTTTTTTCTTTAATAACTAAAAATACTGTGATTTTGCATCTATTGTTTTGTCAGTACCATCCTACTTGAATACTGCCATGCTAATGGTCTTTTTGCTTCAACGGTAGCTAGCTAAAGTAGCGAACCACGTCTTGTCAAGTTGGCGTCGCGTCGTCGCGTCGATGGTTCACTTAACTGCAAACGTGTGATGAATAAAACTTTTAACCCTTCGGCATAAAGCTGAAAATTGTAAATCAAAGTGAGACCAATGAACTCCATACATTAGAGACGAACTACTTAAGTATTAAGGTATATTCTGTGTCCCACGTACGAACTGTACAAAGCGACCGAACTATCAGTAAATGTGAAACTAAAAGATTTAACATCAGAAGCATGTGTAGTTCTGGTAATACGATTTTCGCTCCCTAAAAATACTGTGATTTTGCATCTATTGTTTTGTCAGTACCATCCTACTTGAATACTGCCATGCTAATGGTCTTTTTGCTTCAACGGTAGCTAGCTAAAGTAGCGAACCTCGTCTCGTCAAGTTGGCGTCGCGTCGTCGCGTCGATGGTTCACTTAACTGCAAACGTGTGATGAATAAAACTTTTAACCCTTCGGCATAAAGCTGAAAATTGTAAATCAAAGTGAGACCAATGAACTCCATACATTAGAGACGAACTACTTAAGTATTAAGGTATATTCTGTGTCCCACGTACGAACTGTACAAAGCGACCGAACTATCAGTAAATGTGAAACTAAAAGATTTAACATCAGAAGCATGTGTAGTTCTGGTAATACGATTTTCGCTCCCTCACACAACATCATGTTATAGTTGGTAGAACTGTGAATGTGAAGTAGTTACTATTTAATCTGTGACCACACAGATCGTGCCTTTTCTTGACGTTCTTTGTACAGGTGCATTTGCTTACATAAGTTATTTTACTAATACGATTCTAGTTACGTTACGATATTCGAGTTACGTTTGTAAGTTAGTGTGCTTGTAGCGATATCGCCTTTTCATTTTAACGACATCTCTATTGTTTATTGTATTTGAGTCGTGTTAGTGGGGTCAATTAAAGGAAACTAGTAGCACGATCGTTGATTACTACATCGGACATTTGGTTACGTAATTGAGTAAGGTGGTAATTGGTATATTTTAAAAGATACCTACAATTATCATTTTGATTAACAGCTATAATATTTTTCCCAAAATCCAAACAACCAACTTTACTTTAGAAGAAATGAGCATGTAGGTACAACAAATTTACTAATTTTGCAGATTGACAGAAGTCGTTTCTGACGAAAGATACCTCCTTCTTTTTCATGAAAGAAATCGCTGTATATATTTTTGTAACTATTATAGGTTCGCACTCATGCACGAATGGTTCCGTAAGATTCTCTATACATAAAACGGCAATACCCAAGGTCCAAGGCATTTGCAGTGAGTTGTAAAGTGGAATCTAAACTATACTAAATTTATTATATTAATATAATATATATTCTAAACTTAACTAAACGAATTGAAACTAAAATTATACATTTAAATGTTATGTGACAGCAAGTAAGTACTTCGTGACGAGAAGTGATCAGGGGGAATGTGAAAATGCTACCGTGAATGCGAATGTCCGAACTTAGACAGCATGACATAATAAATACAAACGTGATTTGTTTATGCAGATTTATTTGTGGGAATAGAGAATAAGTATTCTTAGAAGTATTTTATTTCAAAGTCTAAATGTGGTTCTAATTATAAGGAAATTTTGATAAAATAGGTTTCACAAAATGTATTATTTTGTTTTAAGTTCCTTTGTTAGGAATTCACTATTGATGTATGTTTAGAATAGATGTATAGAAGCTTCATTATGAAAATAGCAGAGAATAAAATTATGCCATTCTAGTATTTTTAACAGCTTTTTCACAAACGAATATAATCAGTCAGCCGCACTGGACATGTACACTATGTCATAATAATAAGTTAGCCGACACCAGTTAAACACTAAAAATCAGCCAGCCGTTACTTTCATGGCAAATTATCAATTAGTCAGCCGATATAGATAAATCTTTTGCAACGCATTTCTCGAATAGTAAACTTTTAATTTGTATTGGTGTCGCCTAATTAGCCGAATAACAAAAAATTGGTTGCCTGTAAAGTCGGTATACGGGCGAAAGTTTTACGTGACAACGACTTTGAGTGGTAAAATAATTTTACGGAAGGGACGCGTGCCTTTCACTTTTTATATCTGTCTCTCTCGCTCTTAGGCGGGCTAACCATGCCCGAGTGGAAGGGACGCGTGCCTCTCACTCGCTCTCGTTGTGAGCGCATAACGTGAGCGGAGCGTAACGCAGTTTCTTGAAGTGTCACCCGGCAAACCAATTTATAAGACGTTGTCACGTCAAAAAAAATTGCTTTATATACCGGGTATAAATTGTGGCAGTAGAGAATTCCTTTTGGTATGCCAGGTCGTTTCTTGATTTTCTATACCGGGGCCAGCCCAAACCGAGGACACACTATCTCGTCCTATAATATAACCTACGTCGTTTTTTTCTAGTCGCCGTGTAAGATGTCGTACTTGTTAAATATAGTAAGTAAACGGAATACTATTGTACTATGTACTTGGAGTACATATACTTCGAATATGTTTTCAGGGAAGCTTGAAAGCATGTATGTACGTAAGTATGCTTAGTTAGTAAGTTTAGGTTAGGAAGGCCTGAGCCTAGCGCTAGCCCAAATTGCGATAGGCAGTAAAAGCCATCTGAGGAATAACTGAAATAAAAACTGTTTTTGTTACAATTAATCAAGTGTGAAAACAGTTATTCCTTTTATTTACTTTGTCTTTCAATAACGGTGCCATAGATTACGTGGTTGTCTTTAAACACCACGTGGTAATCCCCAGTTTAAACTAAACACATCAAGGCATTACGTCCATCACCATAATTACTTAACACCTGACAGCTTGAGATGGCACCTGTCGATGTTCATACAGTATTTCACAATAAACAGGGGCGCGTGCATATCTATTTTTAGCCCAGCAAATGAAATGTCAGTGGATTCGTTCATAAAAACGTGGGCCTGGGCATATAAGAGACGTTAACAACAACATAAGAAAAAGTATATATTTATTCGACATGTCTAGCTAAGTGATTTATTTATTTCGCCGATCTCGCCTTACCATCGTCACTCGAGTCAGCTTTACGCCTTTTAATACCGGTGTGAGACTCGAAGCCACTGGCGTAAACACTCTACTTATGATTTTTATCATCCAAATAGTAGATCGAACAGGTTACCTACTTCTGACCAGATAACCGTTTAAAACAGTAGGTACATATTTATTCCGTTTATTGGTGTGGTGTATTTATGTGCAAAGAATTGATTTTTTGCTAAAGTATTAACGGTGAATTGTGGCACTTGCGGAATTGGAATTGCTTTTTAGCACAACTTGTGCTTGTTGAGTTTCCTCGTTACGTCTTCACATAATAGCTGATTATAACATAATTCTCATGTTATATTGTTATTGACAATACCTAATGTTGTGAAAGGAGTCATGTTACGTCTTCACATAATAGCTGATTATAACATAATTTTCATGTTATATTGTTATTGACAATACCTAATGTTGTGGAAAAAAATGTAGGAGAACCTACTACGTTTTTAAAATAGATAAATATTCCTCTTCCCAAGCGAAACTCCCCGTTACATTAATTGTCCCGGCAAGGTATCATGCCAACAATAGGGTCGTTACGAATCGTTTAATTTTTTAGCCGCCGCACCTGCATCTGCAGTGCTGAGGGATCGTCATTGTGACATGTTGGCATTCCGTCGAGTGTCTACTCTCTGCCGCCATTTCCGTCGTAGCTTGTGCTTTTTCACCACCATTGGGTTCGTACTGCGAGCTTTCAATGAAATGATTTAGCAAAATAACAACTGTGAACCTTATTACCTACGAGAAAGGTTTATGGTCAGCTTGAATTAAATGTTGAACGACAATTGCTTCGCAAGAGCGTCATGCAAGAGTTCATGGTACAGAGCCCGATTATAAATATTGATCACGTGTAGCGCACACGGATAAACTTGTAAATTGTATTGTATTTAATGCAACAATTTTAATTACTAATCAGTGGTAATACCGTTAGTAATACCGTAATTATCAGTAACTTGCAGTAAAAATTTGCACAATAATATAACGACAATGGTCACTCTTCTAGAGTACAGAATAGAGGCCAACATTTGTTTGAATATTGGGTTCACTTTTTTGTCATATATGTATATTATGATTAGATATTAGTTTTTGTTTCATCCTTTCTAACATACCTTATTTCTACAATACAGGAAATAAGTTTAGGAAGTGAATTAAAAAATGCACAGGACAAGACTCCTTTACAAAACGATTAAACTAATACAATGTTGACACTTCTTGGAACAATAAAGTTCGGTAGGCAGTAGGGGCTGCCAGCAGGGTCTCTTTAAAACATGAAGTGCCAGTTTCTTGAACACAAACGAAACCTGTTCGTTATAGCTCTATTTTATACTACAAACAAATAACTAGCTTCATACTGCGATACAATCTGCCAACATTGCATATACAGCTAGAACAATACGAGTAGTTCTGTGGACGCCGACTGAAACCTAGACAGTAGTGTCACGGGTCGCCGCCTCCGGAAGGAACCGCCGTGGGAACTGCACTGGGATCCCACCCATATCTCGTATTCACCAATTACTCCATCACTTTCTTGATGATAAACCGCTTCGTACTTAATTAGGTGAAAGCCGAATTAAAAACTTAGGTGTTGCGATGTGAACTAAATGAATACAACTTAAGTACCTATTTTAGTCGATCTTTACAGGCCTAATGTCACAGTAACAGAGGACAGTATAAATGTGAGCACTAAGTTAAATAACGCTGGGTGTAATGAAGGTGAACTAGTCTTTAAGAAAAAATATTCTTCCGATATACAATACGTATGTTACAAAGTTATAAATAGTAAATATTGCAATATCAAGGACATCAGTATAGAAATGATACTAGATATTACATCATTAAAATATTTAATTCTATTAATTTATTTATCTTATCTACCTAACGTGACTAGTGATTATTTATCTTTAGCTGCTAAACTTTTCAATCGTAATGTATAACTGAAATAGGTTCCTATGCCGGTAAACGAAGCAGCCAATAAAAATACATACACTGGACCAAAATACTCATTAACAATACCAGCTATTAAAGGAGTAAACACTCCCGAAAAAGATTTAACACTATTCGATGCTCCTATTATAGTACCTCTATTATCACTTTTACTCCTTCCCGTTATCATCTCTAAGGTAACTATTCTAGCTATAGAACTAGCTATTGCTAAAGGAATTAGTAAAATAATGAACATGGTTAAATTTGACACTAATGCAAGGCCAATAAGTGTCAAAGTAATTGTTAAGAAGATATGGAAGTTTCGTTGTGTGAAATCAGTATCATTTTTGTATATCTTGTTGATGTATCCAATGAAATAAGTGCATAATGATCCAGTGACTCCTTGCAAGGATATTATATAACCTAGGTTTTTAGGAGGCACGTTATGGACGGATTTTAAGAACAATCCGAAGTTTACGAAATACAAAGTCATGCACAAAGTTATCAACAGTTTGAATAGGAACACGTCTCCGAAAACTTTCCAGTCGATTTTGTAAAATTCTTCTATAGAGTCTTTGAAGGGAGTCGTAACAGAACCCACTAGTTTTTCTACCACAGACGAATTATTTGCTTTGACGTCTTCTTTCTTTTTTTCTATTGTGTTAGGCAGCCTCTGGATTAAATCTGAAATTAGTAAAATATCTGATTAGAATTTTGTAAATATCCTAGCTAACTAACTAGGATAGTACTAATGTAGTTGGTTGGTACTGCTAATGTAGTTGGTTGGTAGGTAAGATAGTAGGAAACCCAAAATAGTTTCATCATACTTTCAATACTTTTAACATACATTAGCTCTCAATTTCATTGTGATTAACGCTTTTACAATCTTGTAACCACAGAGAATCACAGTCTAATGCTGAACAAAATTTTAATGATTTAGAAGAATCTTTAAGTGCGAAGAATCCAACATCAAGTAATTTTGGAAATACCGGGCACGAATTTCCAAAATCGCGGCTATTTATGTAAAATCTAAATATTCTCTCCGAACGCAAAAAAATATATGACGTGCTTTTTTGTATCTGGACAAGAACAGGACAAATCTGAGGAGATCCGTCAGATGGCAGCCTTATTTTAACAGACTTCAAAAAAAGAGTTCTCAAATCTGTTGTATGTTTTTTATTGTATGTATGTCACGCGATAGCACCGCACATTGTGAATTTTTGCGATTGCGATTTTAGTGTTTCTTGTTTTTACCGTGCTTCAGATCCATTTAAATTTTATCGAATTCAGTTTTTGAAATATCAATAAACATCTAAAATTTGCTTACCTCGACGACGTATTTGCTCTATCACGCTGTTTTATCGGAACATTATGTTTAGTTGATTTCACAAAATTATGAAATTTAATCGAGTTTCTGAGTTGAATTATAAATCGAAGTCGGTTTTTGTTTTTCCGGGGAAATTTAATAATGTAGGAACACTTTGCATTCAATTTCAAAAAGCATTAGATATTACGTAGCAACTTACTTAAATTAATTGCATAAATTCCAGCCACGATGATAGTTATTATTGTGAACCCGCTCTCAGGGAACGCTTCCATTATATGTCCTCCTAAAATAGGTCCTATAGATATTCCAATCCCTGCTATTGAAGCCATTCGTCCGTATAGCACTGACTGCTCTCCTTTATCTTTCACGTAATCTGGACCCAAGGCTTTTGATAGCAACTGAGTCTGTTTTGTTAATCCTGTGAAAAATATCACATTTAATTTATATACATTTGCTATTTAAAAAACGATACAGATAAAAAACATTAAAAGAGTTGTTTTAAAATATACCTAATATAAAAACCGTAAAAGGTCCTTCTTATTCTTATGTCTATCGTTATGGTTGATATGGCAGTTATTGTATAAATGACTGCCTAAAGCTTACCTAAAATTACCCTTAAAGTTAAAAATGTGAACACTGACGAAACGAATCCTAGGGAAAGATATGAAAGACCGCATATGCTAAGACATAATAATAGCATTGGTTTTCTTCCTCTCAAATCACTTAGGCTCCCCTGAAACAAAAAAAGAAAAGTTTTTTGTCGTCCTCAAAATTGGTATATTCTAGTTCAATAATGGGTATAGAAACGTCTTTTCTCTATGAGACGATCTTCTTAGCATTCCATGGATTCACCGTGCGGGTGCCGGGTCCATCGTGTGGCAGAGAGAGAGAAACTCGAGTAGTTCCCGAGACTTGTGACTCGGGCGTAGGTTTAACCCTTTCTGACGTACATCAACACTCACCTTCACCACTCGTTTTTCTCTCCCTGCCCAGCCAAATCTGATATGAGCCTACTAGTGCAGCTTTAGATACACGTTCTAGTATAGAACTTACAGCACTTCTGGATAAGCCAAGGTCTTTCAGTAGGTTATAGAGAGATTTTGCTGGTATACCTCTCGCTCCCACTTCTACAGCGTATAAACTAACTACATAGCCGTTTTTGTTAATTCGTTTAGGAGGTCGTAATACTTATTTTGTTTCATCGCGTGGTCTTTAGGTATATTAGTTTCCCACGGTACGGTAAGTTCTACAAGGACTATGCGTTTCGTAGCTCTAGAAAAAGGAAAATGTCCGGTCTGGATGACGAAACACCCACATCCTCTGGGATTTTGTAGTGCTTTTCATACGTGTCCATTAAAATAGTCCAATCAGGTGCTGTACCCAGGATTGAGTAAGGCTTGTTCCTGGAGTTTGAAGTTGAGCCTTCTTTACAAAGTTAATTTGTCTGTTGTTTGTCGTCAATCCCTTTTGGGCTCTAGCTACCGAAAGGCTCATGGCTTCACGTATGATTTCAAGTACTCTGTCATGACGCCGTGAGTAATGACCCCCATTAAGGAGCACCTTGCATCCCACCAATATGTGCCTTGCTGTACATATCGCCTCTCCACAAGTATAGCAACATTTTTCAGAGGCTTTTCCCCACCTTACCAAGTTACTCTGGTCAGGAGGGTCATTTGGAATGCATTTAGATAAAATTTTAATAAGGCAGGGGACCAGTCATAGATCAAGGTGCGCCATTTTAGAGCTAATGGGATACAGAACTCACCTATGGTTAACCACTCACTTTGCATTTCTAAATTCATAGCGTGCACTTTGTAACTGTCATTTTCGTCTTGTTGTAGAAAGGTTTTACCATGTCTCGGTCTTCCTTTTTTTCTCGCACCCAACCCAGCAGTATTTACTTGTGCACCTGCCATAAATTGTTTATGGAATTGAAGTCTAGATTCCAGGTCTGAAGCAGTTTTGTCTTTTGGGAGAGATGTAATTAATTCGTCTTGCGACTTTCCCAAAACATGCGTTTTTGTAACTCTTAGGTGTTTGTAAAGTTCAGACGGTTTCTTTAGTTTCAGCCCAAAACTATTGTGATCCCTAAAAGAGTAGAGGGATCAGCCGGATGTGCCAATCCGAACCATGACTTCAATATCTTTATGACATTGGCATCTAGCTTTGCCAGGAGAGTTTTACCGATGTCATATACTAGGAAAGGCCAAGTGAGACGTGATGTGAGGTAGTTGTCATATATCCATGCTTTTTGATATTGCTGATAGGCTGCTGGTCTACCTTATTGAGGTTGTTCATGAAATTTTCAACAACCACCTCTAATGATGGTGTACGTCCTTTGTGATCTATCTTTCTACCAAGAAATTTGAAAGGCACTGCCTCTGCAATTGTGGCAACTCCTTGGCCACTTATGGAGAGTCCCGGATCGTAAGACGTATATTTGGTATTTCTTCTACCCAGACAAAGACAATGACATTTAGATGGTTTTGTCCTCATTCCCTCCGTCCATGTACAGAACTCATCGACTTCGTTCAACAATTCTTGACACTGTTTGGGATTACGTGAAGTATTGCAAGGTCGTCCGCAAAGGCCAAGATTGACTCAGTGTACTTATTGTTGATTTTAAACCGGTAGCCCCATTTCTTTTCACGGGATATTAATTTGTCTACTAAAATATTTATAACTATATTAAATGCTATTGGTGATAAGCAGCACCCTTGGAATAGTCCTACATTGTATTCAAGTGGTTTTGTGTATTCCTTGTTTACTGCTATGACGAATTTTAAGTGGCAATAATAAGAATTAATTATGTCAATAATTTCAGCAGGAAAGTTATACCATTTTAGGGCAAATATCATAAGTTCATGCTGGACAGAACCAAACGCGTTCTCTAGGTCTATCCAGCAGACTGTAATTTGCCTCTCATGTGTTCTGGCATCTTTCAAACTTTCTGCTAGTAATGTATTGTGTTCCAGGCATCCAGAAATACCAGGCAAGAACCCTTTCTGGTGATTGGGCCTGAAATACCTATTGCTAGTCATAAATGTGGTCATTTTTGTTTGCAAAATACTGAAAAAGATTTTAGAAATTGTATTGGTTAGGGCTATCGGTCTGGTGTCTTTGGGATGAGTTACTTCCTGCTTTTTAAGGGGTTACTTCCTGCTTTGTAGTCTTATCTCATCTTCGCAATCATATTATATCCGCACCTAAGTCTTACTATGATTTTTATTTTAAAATTTGTTATAGAAATCTACGTTATGTTTAATGACAAGAATAAAACAGGAGTGGAACAAACGAAAGAAGTGTGTGTAGCTTGTGCATGGAAGTGCAGGGAAGTTAATTTTCCCAAACATTTTTTGAACTCGTATATACATAAATAAATACAAAAATGTTTAAAAGTCAGTTTATTTTCTAACACGCAATGCCATCATGGTTTTCACTGTCAACTATTATTGTTATTTCAACGCTATTTACGAAAAATTGCAGTGTCATAACTTTACAAGTCGTAAGCTATGATGATCTGAGTAAAATACATTATTTTCTTTGCCGTGAAAATAATTCTGTTTCACAAATCATTCTCATGACGTACCACGTCATCGATAATAATTATCGTCAACTACAAAGACTGGAGAATAGTAGTCCTGTTTAGTATCTATCCCGACTCGTACTGGTACACAGGTTACGAACCGGGATGTTCTTTTCTCCTATTCTTTTACTTCCATTTCGCATGGTTGCTAGCGAAAAATGGCAATGACGAAGGTTAGGCAAGTGTTGCATTATGTTCCTTTTATCTTTTCGAAGATAATTTGGAAATCAATTTATTGCTTCTATGGATCAGTGAATAAATACGTTAAATATACGAATACAACGGCTTGACTTCATCTCGAATCATAGCAACCACATTTCCTGTTGCATTCAGGTACTTGTTTGCAATAGATGTTATTTTTAGACAGCATACTCACAATAAGCGGACCTGAGACCAATTGAGAAGCGGAGTACAGCGCTCCCATCACACCGATCACGATGTGGCTGGCCCCGAGGGATTTCACATGGTTGGCTAGTTGGGGCATCAGCAGTCCAGCTGAGAACGTATCCTGAAAATATCGCACGAAGCATTAATGAGATAATATGGACCATTCCAATGACAATACATAAAATTTCGCCCTTACAGGCTTACATCTCTGAGTCGTTAGCTCTACCATAGCTGTAAGAGTTCGGTTTTTGATTAAGAATATCATAAGAGACATGCTTGGTGAAAGCCCTGTTTCGAGGCAGATTTTTATTTTATTACCTGCTTAATCGAAAAAAAAAACCGAAATGAATGCTTCTGTTTTCTAAATTGCCAATTTCATACAATATAACGATTTGAAATTTCCTATCGTTAACTCTCAAAATTTGTACTTAGGGAAAATTTGTACTCGTGAGACCTATATACATATTTTATCACATATATGACAACATTAATGTTGGTTATTTATCATTCTGATATATACAGCAACGGGAAAAATATAAGTACGTTCGATAAGTGAATCACCACATCAAGCAAATTACTGATTCAACTTTCAATATTTTTGTGTCATGCGTGTAACATTGTACTAATTTATGTAACAAACAGCCTCGTACTAAACTAAGAGTTTAAAACTTACTGCAGCGTTACAAAACCTGTCTTAAACTCTATTTTGTCTGTTTCAGTTTTACATCGCAAAGGATAAAAATTATACCGACTTCACTGTGCTCACAAATTTAATAGGTTTTTCTTTTGTTTAAGCGTTCAGTTGTTTGTAATACAGCGGTTTTAGGCGTATGTACCTATTTTGGAATGTGACGTAATGAAAATAAAGTGAAAAAAAAGAAATTGTTTATATTTATTTACATATATATAAACAAGAAATGGTTTTCCAGTAAGTCAAGTTTTATATATTTATAGCCTATGTTTATGGGTGGCACATCATAGAATACACTGCAGCTCCCGCACTAGGCAACGCCTGTGACGCGGGAACCAAGATACGAATTTCCAAAATGTTGAAACACTGTACCTCTAATTGTACAAAACACAAAATAAATTAATACTTTGTTGATTTTTTAACAAATGAGACTTACCAACAGGCCTACAGCCATGAGTATGTATTTTGGCGTATCCATTTTATAATTATTTTTCTGCTAAAATTTACACACAGACCACTGGATCACACATGAATTTACCATCACCACTGGCCTATTTCATGCTAATGTACAAAGCGTAAGTAGTCTAGTTATTGAACAGGCTACAGCTCTCAAAGTCAGCTCGTAACCTTCTAACATAGACAAAATCATGTGCATGTATTAAATTCGATACGATAATCTAATCACAATACTCTGCGAGTTCCGTACTTCTCTTTACGCGATCATTCCGCTACTGATTGTAACGTTGGTAAATATTTCTTAATCATCTGACGTGTTCCAACAGTCTGCAAATTGTCTGATTCCGGCATAAGATAATTAGGAGTACATACATGAGCCTTCATGAGGGCCACGTACTCGATATGTTCATTCTAACCAGTGATATAAGCGTAATTTATACGACAATACATTACGCACATGATGATATATTGCGAAATGCTGGACGCATAGTTGTGATAAGATAATCCTTCAATAGGTGTTGATAAGAGTATTGCGGTTTATATAGGGTTGTCAAATCTATTCTATACAATTCTGAAGGCGAAAGTTTGTGTGTGCGTGTGTGAGTTAGTTCGTATTTTGTTATTTCGTATCGCAGTAACAGCTGAACGGATTTGAATGAAATTAAATACGTAGTAAGTAATAACTTAACCTGGATTAACTTTTTACGGTAAGGTTACTTTTTATAACGTTAAAGTTAGTGGTTCCGTGGGACGTATTGGTACGGAAATAATTCGTTTGCGTGATTCACGTCAAATACATTGTCGGCCGCGGTAAAGTTTTGTGAAGTTTAGACAAATTCCCCCAGTATCCAGTAATTTTCAAAAAAAAAAATTTATCGCGTATAGGTCCGCGTTTGACCACTAACTCGCCTGATGGTAAGCGACGGTGTGGTCGAAGATGACGCACGTTGACCTAGAAGGTACCTATTCACTCTGACTTTGAAAAGTTCTAGATTGTATCTCTCAGGGAACAAGGATAAATCAATAATAAGTCCATGTTCCTACAAAAAAGAAGGATAAATAAAAGAAATTGGCAGCAACCAATAGAAGTGAAAACTTATAACTAAGAATTTGATAGCCAACTTTGGAAACTACGCGGGTGATACCGGAGGCCGTGGACATGAGCATGACCATCTAGAAATGCTGACGGATTTCTAGATAGCCAATGGAAAATGTTTACGCGTTTCTAGATGGCCGATGAGAAATCTTGACACATTTCTAGATGGCCAATGACCATGGCCCCGAGCTTACCCGAAGATCTCTTGTTATACCCGAGCATGACGTTAGAATTCAATTCACAGTACACGAAAAATCTGTGTGTTATTTGTTATTTTGGCAAAACTGTTATTTTTTGTTTTAAAGCGGTAAACACAACATAAAAATAACTTATTAATAGTGAATTTACTACATATAAAAAAATAAATCACAATTTTGGTATATCTGTATTTTGGCATCCTAATTAGATTTTATTCCTTGGTTCATTTTGATTTTGGCAACCCTAGATTTATTATGTCAATCATAGTTTCTGAATTATGGGAAACCCTATTAGTAAGGATCTCAAGTAAAATCGACCTTCACACAGCTGTTTGCCGAAATAATATAAAAATTCAATGTCCTGATTTTTGTTCCCAGTGAATTAATCACCAAGTCAACCGATATTCACGAAAGTTATCATTTATGTGTAATTTGATCCAACTTGAAGAGATAGGACAGAAGATTTTATAGATTCGTGGTCTACATAAGACAATATCTGAGCTAAACCGGAACGGAGCAAATTATCTATGCTAATATTTAAAGCTGAAGAGTTTGTTTGTTTGAACGGGCTAGTCACAGAAATTACCGAACTGATTATAAAAAATCACTGTTGGATTTATGTACGTGATCCTTGAGTACTATTAGTTGAAATATGTACCCACGGGTGAAGCCGGAGAGGACCGCTAGTTAACATATATGTATGTAACATTTTGCAACATCTCGATCGGAATCCCGTAGAGTCTGTTATTTTCATCGTTATCTTTATAAGTTAGAAACAGTTTTACTGTCTATAGGGAAACACTAATTTAATGGTATTAAGTACATAAATGTTTATATGATTCTATTCTATTACTGGGAGTTAGTTGCTTACCACCAGAAGCTAGCATTGCTCGTAACGTTACTTTATGTAGTAAAAAATAGCCGTATTAAATCCCACGGTATTCGGAGTCACTGTACTTATAGTATTGTGGTTTGTTTTATGGCACTTATAATGATGTACTAGATTGAGGGTGGACGCTATTGCTTTATTATAACAGCGATAAAACACGCTTTGTGATCACACTCCTTTAAAGTTCTCGTGCGTCATGCTATGAGTGAGTGAAGACCAAACAATATTACGCTTTATTGTATATTCTGAAAATTAGGAAAATATAATGATGATATTTACTTTCATCAACAACCGCTCTAGAGAGACTTCGGAAACACGCACGGATAACCACACAGACACAAAAGCATTTGCCTACCGTTAGTACTGTTACTCTACTGCCCCGTGATAACTCTATGCAAAAAGTGTTAATACTACTACATATTACATATTGTTCTAATGTAACGTCGTATTGGTAATTCTATTAAAAATAAAATCCTACAAAATAACCAAAAGTAGGCTTTGCTTTCCTCTCGAGTCCTCCAATCTTGAAATTACTTGATGAAGTCACAATTCATTTGAAAGTGTACTTTTGTCATCTAATTCTCGCAACGCTGCTTGAAAGTTAAATAATTTTAAACCCACACCAAAACAAAGCTGATGTCCTAGACTAGAAAAATACAAAGGAGACCATATAGTAATTCGATATACATTTGAACAATCTTCGTCGTGTGTGTCCCTTCATCCGGAAATGCGTTATCAGGTTTTTTTGACGTAATGTTTAACTTCCTATCATTTTGATGAATTAGCAGCGGTGGCGGAAACTCGTCTAATCTCAATATAATTAAGAATACAGTTGTCATTTCATCCGACTCGTTTTGTTTGTAATGAATTGTGAGAAAGTTCTTGGATCACGCGCGAAAAGTATTTTATTCCTCCATGATCATGACGATTGTGTGAAGAATTTAACGCAAAATTTAGATTTCGACAATCTAGTCTTGCGAGTGCTGCTTATCGCGTTAAATGTCAACATATCCGAGTAGTTGTAGATAAAATATATTTAGTAAAAACTATTTCCTCTTTAAGTGTTTTTTCAGTTTTTTCCAGAGAAATTACAGGGTTTAGAGATATAACATCTTGATCTCTGGGTGATGAGCGCAGTGCAGTGCTAGCTAATGATTTGGACTCTTCATGTTCCAATAGCTGCGTGTCACTGTGCTGTTATGTGGCAGGAATGTTGCTTACCATCAGGCACATGTCCTGCTCGTCTCGTTACTCTTTATTGAAAAAAAAGTGGTAGAACTTGTTGCAGTTCGCCCGGGGAAGTACCACACCTTTGTCAGTTATTCTACCGCCAAGCAAAGCAGTAATGTGAAAACAGCACTGTGTTTGCAAACCGGAGTTTGAAGGGCAATGTTTCCAGTGAAATTACACGTCATAGAGGTAAAACATTTTATATCTCTGGGGTGACAAGTGAAGTACAGTTTTTCGCTAGGGTCCAATATGTGTAGGCACATTTATCCTCATCAAAAAATAACAACATCTGTTGTAAAAGTGCAACAAATGTATCTTCGTAATTAGAAAAAATATGGATAAACTCTTAGTAGGTACTCTTAATTTTCCCATAAATGGTTAGTAAAAGTGTGAAGAGTGACACTTAGTGGTAGAATACAGGTGTCGACCCCACGTCTGCCCCCAGTTTAACGCATTACGCGGTTGGCTGATCGCTTGGACACACCGCCGTCTGAATACGACGCGGCATACGACGGCATGCTTCATTGGAAAACAGCCTAATCCATAATAATTAAAATGAGGAAATTAGAACGGGAAGTCTTGAAGGGTAAGGATCGATTGTCTTGTTTCTATAAAAAGAAATTATTTTTTGCCCTTCGCTTATTGCTATTGAAAATGAACAGTTTTTTGGCAGTGGGGCTTTTATTGAATTTCGATCCACGATGTAAAATGGACCATATTTATGTGTACCAAATTGGATGTATATACTCGTAGCATCTTCATCATCCCATCAGGCTTTCATTATTTTTTTCTCCTTTTGTATGAAGTCACATTTTGTACATTAACATGTTGAACTAGCTAGCCTAACTTCGTCAACGCCCAATGAGTTTATTATATATTAGTTTGAAGTCATATTACATTTGGAATTAAATTTTGAGTGTTTTTTTATTTAATCCTTATCGAGCACATACTTGTATGTGGGTCCTGTGTTTATGTTTTTTCCATGACTAATTACCACACAGTGTCTATTCTATTATAATATAGCCGACTAATTAATTCTCGAATATGAAAATGACAAGTGTGGGCGTAGAATAACCCCACAAAAGAGCTCTGTGACCGTTGCCGGCACGTTGGCGGACTTGAGTTACAAAGCGCGCTGAACCGTGACTTTCGACCCGGCCGGTGACTCACCTCCCTTGTCTTCAAGGATTCAGGGTTAAGTGTGACTAAACCGCTGAGGTAAAACGACCATTGTTTGAGGATTTGAGGACCATTGTGGGGTACCTACAGCTATAAAACATCTTCGCCCGGTCTTTCATGACCGAAATTTAGCGGCTGGAATTATAGAAGCTTAAAATTTTATCTCTTCCGAAGAACTGTAAATTTACAATTCGTGTAACTAATAAAACTACAATAAATCATTTAACAATTGTTATGTTTCTAAGCGCTTGAAGCGTTTATTATGACCAATGAATCTTTCGCCACAATCCTATACTTACTAGGTAATCCCACAGTCATTTCCTAAATGTCGTTTGACAATTTCCAAGCAATTCCGCTGAATACATTAAATCATTTTCGTAACACAAACAACTGTTCTATTTATTGTTTTAGCTTTATCTTAATCTCAAGAAAACGAGGGTTCGAATACGCGCAAGACGTGTGGGAATATTCGGCCGACCGTGACGGTCGGTCGATCTAATTACTCGTCAGCGGTCAAAGGTTGGTCACATGTGGCCAGGACAATTAGAAGGTCTGGCGTACCCTGTAGTAGTCGGCGTATTCACTCAGTAATGAGGAAGGGAACTGGCGCTAGCGGGAAGCCCTAATAAGGACTCCCAAGGATTGTAATGTGCAATTTTATTGTCGTGCTATTCTCAGCGCGTAATTATGGCCAAGACCTTATTTAGTCTTTGAATTTCCCTGTATAACTATAATTTTTATTTGATAGCAAGTTTGACCTTTGGCCAATTGAATTAAAAAGCTAACAAACAAAGAAGTGTTAAATATAGCTTAGGTTGAAAATAATAGAGTTAAGTAACGTATTGACTGAATAAAGTTACTTCAGATGATTCCATCAGTCCTTAGATACAACTCCAAATTGCAACGCAGTTACAGTATTTTCCCAATACACCGTAGAAATTGAAAGTAACAGGCTATTGTTACAATTCATCGCCGCGGAATAAGTGTGGGACCGCGGTTATGAAGCGCTTCCCGTTTTAAACCTATTTCTATTTGTGGTCTAAGCAATAAGTACTATTGTTGTACACGATTCAAAATTAAATAGTACGTGTAGCTTGTATGCCACCGCAAATTTGTGTTTGTATTCTCACTGTAGTTGGGCCGTAAAATAAATCTAAAATTAATCCTAACACGGGACTTTGTACATACATATTTATCTATTTATGTGCCCCATTTACATTAACTTTTTCTATGGAAAGAAAGTGATATTGTTTAATCACTTAAAAGAAAGGGCTTAGTTTACTTCACAGAAGGTTCTTGACTAAATCGAAACTTTTTTGTTATGTTGTTTTGTTTTGTATTTCATCTCTATGTTCACAAATAATAACTCCATTCTAAACATAGCTCAATAGTCAATAATAGCATCATTCACTTCCTACTTTTTATCTGATACCCTATTCGGACCGTTTTACCATAAATAAACCATAACAGTTCCATATTTAGTGGCAGATTTTTTTGCAACCTCAGTGGATCTCACGTCATCGTATAAGCATAGAGCAGAAGGAAAACTTATTATACAAGTTTTTAGCTGGGTAAAAATAAAATTACGAACTTAGCAAAAAGTAACAGTAACAAATCGAAATTGGGGACTAATATGGGCAAATAAAATGGGTGATGGGCCAATTTTGTAAGTACGGTGAATACGGATTGAGATTAGGTTTGAGATTTCGCTTTCTTGTCAGATCTGTAATCTTAAAAGAAAGCAACTGGTTTAGTCCTGGTTATGAACCGTGCCTTCAGAATATGATCCAACATTAATTTTGTAATTTAGTTTTTGTCACAATAAACGTTTTTGTAATTGAAATTTTTTGTCAAATCGGCAGACTAGGTTCACAATATAATTCAAAAAGAAAACATTGGAACAAGAAAACCTGCCCCGAACACGAGTATTCAGAACTTATACTTTTAATCTGACAATACTAGGTACTTATAGTATAGCCGGATTAACAGCATGGGCAATTGTTGGGAAAAACCTCGCATTTCTTTGTTGGTTTAGATTGGATGGCAGGATGGTTTGTGTTCAAATGTTCAAAAAGAACATTCTCTTTCCTTCAAATCCTTTCGCGTACTTTGTGTGTTTCCTTACTGTAATGTATAACTCCTTGTCTCAAGGGTCCCACGGGCCATGGTGGGCGCAGCCACGCGCTAAACCGAAGCAAGATCGCCGTGAGAAGTTGCCGCGTCGCGCTTCGTAGATTCCTTATTACCGATACGTGTTATTATTACATGTGGCCGAGTGTTCAAACACTTTGTGGGAAATATTATTCAATGTGTATATTATTCAGATCTCAGCTGACGTGATAGGAATATTTTTAATCTCGTGTTCTAGCTACGCTAACGATTTCATCGAATTAAACTGGTCGTACGTTTATTTGTAACAAAACTGACGCAAGGCGAATAGACTACAGGCCCGTGAACAAAATATATGGGTCAAATGAGCCACCACGAGTCCTATGTAGGATGATAGAAGGGTATTATTCCGCAACGCCGCGCCGGCGCCGTACAAAAATCATGTAACAAGGACAAATAATCGAGATTTGTAACCCTCTATCTTCACCTGCACTTAGTTGGACAGCTTTCAAGTGACGGCACAGTGCTTAATCTTATTATTTTATTCTCTTCTGTCATCCTACATAGGTCTCCTGGTGGTTCATTTGACCCATACATTTTGTTCACGGGCCTGCAGTCTAGAATGCATTTGATATATTTTTTGTGTAAGGTCTAGTGAAGATTGTTAAACTACCGTATTAATAGGACATTTTTTTCATAAAGTATCATACGTTTGCCATTTATTTTACTGTCAAGCAAACATGCGGAAACATTTTTGCGTTCTGGTTTGAGGGGGCAATGTTTACAGAGAATATACTGGGAAAGAACATCTATTGTCGCTGTTTTACTTGTCCGGTCGCAGTGCTAGGCAGTAGGCAATATGGACTCTTTCATATAATCACATTAAAAAAACTTCTGTTATACGTAATTTTGCTTACTTATCTATAATTGTTTTTTAAAACTGAACTGTAAAATTTTACTTTTTTTTTGTCTTCTGTGGTTCACATTTTTAACTCTTGAGTTGAGGTTAAAGACCTATTTATTCATCACGGATACCAAGTAGTTTGGCCGTCCATCTTCATTGATAGAAAGTTACCTAAAAGGTTTTATTCGTCGTTAAAGGCGAATTGGAGAAAAAAGGCCTATTTTCGTTTTTACGACCATTTGAGTGTTTTCTGTTAATGCGATAAACATCGATGATTCTGATAGGCATTCTTTCACGCCCACCTCTTCAATTACCGTGACAGTGCGCTGTAAAGGTTTTGCGTAGATTTACTCTTTAAAAAAACGCTAATACAATGTTGTAACCCAATGTATTTTGATGGTATAAAATTCATAACTTGCTAATTTTAAAAGTTATACTTTTATGAATCATTTCAAACAATCAAGGCATAATGCAGCTAAAGTGGAGTTGGGCTAGCCCACAGAACAGATATGTTCTGTGGGCTAGACCTGGTCACAGCGATGACAGGTAGATCAGAGTTGTGAAGAGTGGTGGCCAAGGCAAGGTAAACAAAGTTTGGCAACTCCAACTGCTAGATGGGTCCAAGATGTCGTTTGTATCGTTCGAACCTGGACTCTATTAGCACAGGACTGAGGGAAATCGCAATAAAAATGAAGCCTATAGGTAAATACCCAGGAGTGGATAAGGGAATAAAGAAGGCTGTGGTTAATCATGATGACTTTGCGAAATCGAAGTTAACTGTGTGCAATTTCAAAGTTTATGCTTTTAGCATTAAAACATGTTTCTTTTACCATTAGTTACTCGAACTCTGTTACAAAAATATATTATTTAATTTACATGCAAATGCCATAATCCTTTAATATCGACGCAGGTCTAAAATAAATGTTCTAATATTAATTTATTTTACGATGAGTATAAATTTCGTTCGGTGGATATTAAATCCGCTCTATATTTTTATTGTCAACGGCCACGGAGATAATAGTTCATTTAGATTTTATATGGGGTAATTAAAAAGTTAGATTCGCTTGCTGGATCGTGTTCTAAATGTAGAAGTTTACCGTCCGTGCTATGTCGAAAACGTAGGTACATAGACGTATTGCTTAGCGAATAATTGTACAAATAGGTAAACCGTGTACTGGGTAAGAATCGACAAGTTATTCAATTAAAGCATGGGCTGTTAATGAAAAGCACGGACCCCGATGTTCGTGGGTGCTATCTTCCAAAATAAAACAGCGAATTTCAGGATTTAAACCTGAACCTGCCTTTAGTAACAGGCTAACAGATGCTAATTATGATTTGAACACGAGCCCTTTCTGATTTACTCTTTCTACGAAACTGTCTGATGTTAATGTGCAGTTACATGTTAATTCGAACAAAGTGAAACAAAAGGATCGCCTAACAGTTTTCTGATGAAGCGATCGTTTAGGCGAACGTTGATAATAAAATGATAATCAGTTATTCAAATAGCCACCGCTTGCACTGTTTGCATTATTTATTTGCTAAGTTAGACTAGAAACGTTATTCTTACACATCTCCGTCGCACATAGGGTTGTACTTGTTTTTTAGCTTTAGCTCAAAAACAGGCTAACTTGCTAACTTTGTTATTGTAACACGAAACAATAATATTGTGCCCAGGAGATGTTATTATCGCTCGCTTATCAGAGAAAGAAGTCGTCGCGTCGTGGGTAAAAATGCTTGAAGTTTTAAACCTTCGGATAGCAAGCAGAAGCCCCCTAACCCGAATTAAGCTATAGTAATCAAAAACATTACTATAGCTTATTCGGTTACCGAGAATTTAATTAATTTATCGATTTTTGTATTGATCTAAATCATTTTTACGCTCTCTTTATGTGTTTAGATCTACTTATTTTGAAGACACTCAAACGTAATTGCTATTTTTGATTTGTAAAGATCACATCGATATTCTAAAATCTAATTTTTATAATATAGATCGATAATACGAGCAAGACATGCGCCTGATAGTTAGCAACATTCCTGGCCCGCCGCAGTGCCACGCATTTATTTCGTCTGCACTCAAAACATCCATAAGCCACAGCACAGGTTAGACCGGTCTAAATTTAGGAGAAAACTTGTGCCATAGTGTGTCGTGCGATATTAAGCTAGACCAGTTCCACGGGTACCTTATATGTAAATTGATAGAAGATTCACGCCGTGATATATGGCAATCTCATTTGAAGGCAGCGCGAAGCATGCGAAGAGTTCGTGTTAATTTACTAACACAAGCTGATTCGGTGTATCAGATCTGTGGGATGAGTATCAATGTCAATAAACAAACCGTTATAGAAGTAATTTAAACAGCTTAGATGCAACGATAGAGTTCGTAATGAAGTTATTAAAAGTGATGATTAGTTGCTATGGTTTTAGGTATGGTGATGAAATGGCTTGATTGGTCAATGATGCAAATGTAATCGAGTCAATATATTTTTGTTTCATATCTTCCGATATGATCAGACAATCATAACGTTACTGTCTTACTGTACATGTCGACAAATGAACCATCCATATAGTCTGACCAAAAAAATAAAATAAGTAAGCGGCATCTTCCTTTTCATGTCTTTTCTGGGCACTGGGTATTAGTTTTTTAACTATAATAGGTTTGTACTTAACCGTCATCTCGCCTAATGTTAAGCGACGATGCGATCTACGATGGAACGTGCTTATCTAGAAGAAATCGATTCACTCTCGAATCGAAGATTGTATCCATCTGGAAAATCTCACTCTGGCAACAACCTAGACGTCCTTGCCAGTCAACCATTAAACGATGTAGCTTTGTGTCGAAACTGCCAAGACATCTAGAAAAGGTTAAATAGGATCCTTTAGTCTGTTTTTACATATTTACATACGTTTCTAAAACGAATCCGTACACAGTCATGGACAAAAGATGTAAACCAACAAATTATAAACACCTTTTTTGAACTAGGTAACAAGCCACCCACAAGCGCTTTCTTTTAGATTTCAAAATGCAAGCTCGGACCAATGAGTGTTGCAATTACAAAAAACAATTAGTAGCTGTGAAGAAACACGATTTCGCATGATTTAATTATGACATTTGTTCTCATATTCACAGTTCGTCACGCTCATTGTGTCAAGCACCTAGTTCGCGTTTTCTGAATGGCGTCTCGCCACCGCGCCGGCAGCGTCGTGGGAATCGCACAGCGCACAGCCTACATTAACAACATCTCCTAGCCCCGCATGTCATGAAAATATCGGATTGGTCGTTGCTCGAGAAAACGACATCGTTTCATGTTGGACGTTTCAAAGACTCGAACGAAGAGGTTTGACTCTACTTTTGTGATTTAAGACGTCTGGGCTGTGGATGCAAATGCCTGAGTATTTTATTCACGATGGTTACAATATCTTCAAATTCAATTTTCAAAAAAGTCTTCAAATCGAGTCGAGAGTGAATCGAATCGAGTCGATCTTTTAGGTAAATACGCTCCGTCGTGGACCGCATTGTCATTTAAACTCAAGCGAGACAGCGATTAAGTGTAAACATAAAACTGTTCAGAAAATACGTTGCCTTAAATAACACACATTTCGACTTATAAATAACTAAATAAAGCAAACACGAAATCTTTGGGTGATACTTTTTATGAGGCAGAAGGTGTTACACTCAGTATAGAGTTTATATCCTCCATCTCATCGTTACCGAAAGCTACATATAAACTGAAAAATAAAACATATAAGTATTCTACTAAAGAATGAAATAAAACTGCAATGTGCAAAATAATTTCTCAGGTTATTATACATGTTAATTGAGTCATTATTTTAATAGAACCTACACGTTATTTGAATGAATATCAAAGCTGATTTTGTATATTTTCGCGTGTTACGAGTACGAGGAATACTCTTGGGTGGAAAGTTTACTAAGGTAGGAAGTGCTCAGAACAATAGTGTTTGTTTAATGAAGCCGGTTCATTGGAAAATCTTTGTCAACACCTCTACCGTGTGAATCAGCCGATAAGTACCTTTTATAGGAGTCACGGGTTGAGCTAGACGAGAGCCTGATCGAAAGCGACACGCCTGCCCGTAACAAGACAGTCACGTATCTATTTTCATCGTAAACACTTACACCATCAAGAATTCTAAACCTTGCCTAGCAATGCACTGCGTTTGCCACCCGAAGGTATACAGTTAATTTATTCTAGATAATTAATTTAGGGCTAGATAGTGTTGACATGTGAAAAGTGTCCAACAATATTTATCTAGTATCTTTCCCCCCCGAAATATTCCCTTTCAAACCGGAAAACAGTAATATTTGCGTTACTTTGGACATTACTGATTTTATCGGTAAAATTACTGGCAAAGATGTGCCAAGGCAGATTCTGCAAATATCCCTACCATACAATAACGGCTTGGTAGTGGTAGGACTCTTAGCAGAGTCCGCTTGGGGAAGTACCACACCTTTGCCAGTTGTTCTACTACTCTATGCAGTAATGTGTGTGTCAAATCCATTCCGTAATCTGCAACCATACCTTTGCTCCGGTTTGAAGGGTAATGTTTCCAGAAATCATCTTATATCTCTGAACAAAATTTATGGGTCAAATGAACCACCAGGAGACCTATGTAGGATGATAGAAGGGTATAAAATAATAAGGTTGAGCGCTATGCCAATCTACATAATACTTTCAAATAAATCACTTGAAAGCTGGACATCTTAATATTTTTTTACCCTTCTATCATCCTACATAAGTCTCCTTGTGGTTCATTTGACCCATACATTTTGTTCACGGCCCTGTAGTCTATAAGGGATAGTTAACATTAAAATGAGAAATCGAATTACCTGGCATAATATATATACATGTTTTATCCTGACGTAAAAGTAATGGCAACGACGTACGGAACGCAAAACTTTGCTATGAATTTATTGTAGGCGCACCTTTATTTGTAAAATTAGGAATTAAATTGCATAAAACCTCAGTTCAGTTAACAATCTCATTCGTTTATTTGCGTTTTAAATATTTATCGAAAATAACCACTAAATTGTTCAAACTATTTTACTCAGTAAAAATATGATTTTTTTCCAATTTGAATCAGCAATCTACGGATTTCTCAGGTAAACACCTATGAAGAAACTGCCATTTTAATTCGTTTTAAGAAAATATAAACCCTCACGTTAATATATTTAGTATTATATGTGTGCACTCCCATATTTAGACGTAACTTTAACGGTAAAAAGCTTTTGAGTGAACATTTCCTCTTAGCACAAAACTGGTTTTGGGTTTACTACGTCTACTACTAAACCAACAGCAGCCTCAAGCAATATATTACGTTGTAAACGATTACAGATTTTGAACGTAAGTGTTAGAGTTCATTTTACTCATTTAGTTTTTTGTTTTGGTGCCGACTACGTGAGGAGAGAACGAGAGGGTTGGGTTTGAGACGAACCGGTTGGAGGTGTTAAGTGTAGTCGATAGAAATATTGTCTTATTTCTTTTAACACGACTGCTTTAGAGTTTCGACCAAACCCTAGCCAAACAATGTAATGCGGACTAAGGACGAGACGAACGAAAGACTAAACATAAGACGAAAAACGAAAACAGCAAAACAATAAGAAAATAAAAGTTCTGTTTTCGGAAAAGTTATTTAGGTACTATGTACTTTGAAAACAGGATTGTTAATTAATTATATGTTATGAAAGTACAATACACACGTTTTTTATTTATTGTTATATAGTTAGTCCGTGTCTGATTATTTAACTCATTCTATAAACAAGACTAAATTTCTTCTTACGAAAACACAAAAATGTTCATAATTTACTAATGTTTCTATTCTAAAAATAACTTGAAAACATTTACCAATATTATTTAGCAAGTTATTAAAGGAGCTCCACAATCAAGGGTCAATTAACCCTAATTTCCAAGACCCAATCTCGAAAGATAACAATCTCCAAAATTAACTTTCGTGCTACCAAATTTCGTCGGATTACTCCGCCTTTTAGATTAAAATGGTTTTTGTGGCTTCCAAAGGATGCGTAGGGCGTGAAATCTTTCTATGTTATGTATTTGTAGAACTATATTAGAGCGAATGTATTGTATAGATAGAGGTTTAAGTATAATAGTTTTAAATTGATTGTATAGTCGTCGGTATCGGCTGTAGAGTCACGACCTGATAGATTGATAGTTTATTGAACTGTTTTAGTCATTACATCATGACGGGCGATATTTTCTTCTATAAAATAAATATTAGTTAACATGAATATTGTATGATGTTATGACGATTATAATATTTTATCGACTAAGTAATTTTAAAACGAAAAATTATAATTATTGAAAACACTGTTCCTTAAGTTTATTCGAACGCAAATTGTAATGACAGCTAATTATTGTTGCGTTAAACAATAGTTTTTCTCATATTTTTTAACGGGTTATTGTATTGTACATCTTTACTAGTTTGTAGGATTGCGCGTCATGTATATTTCGGGGTAGTACAAAGACACCTTTTCTGTATAACTCTGTATTTGCATGTATTTTTAATTATTGAGTTTTGAAAATTTTTGTGTCCTCTGCTGTTACCGGCAGATGTTTTGCTTGCCTTTTGGGTCCCACCGAATAGTCGTTTCACTTCGATCCTATAAAATAAATGATATCCGAATGAAAATGTGAGTATTGGGTACCGAAGTAATTTCAATGAATGAATATAATGAAATACATTCGATTGTTGGAACGAGAGCTGTTCAAATTCATGAAAATAATTTTAATAAAATTCACACACAGGCTCCTATACTGTTAGTCTTACGGTTATATCTGCAATCAACATTCTATTCCATAAAAATAATAAAATTTTATTACATTTCGAATAAAATACGAGATCTACACAACACCTTACTTTTTCATAAAAAAACCTTTCTAATGCCATCATCTGGATATAACTTCTATTAAATCTTATACGCCTATTTCAAAGTACATTTTAAAGATTAATAAATAAAACCTGTCCAAAAGCCGGGGCGGCCATTAACACATGCTGTTACAATCGTTAATTACACACTAGTTGAAGGCTAGTTAGTAGGACAAGTTTCTTATTTTAATGAAACTGTTCCAACCTTTTCTTTGGTAAATTAAGTATCAATAGAAATAAGTGCTTTGCGTTTCGTGTATAGCATCTACAAACCTAATTTTATAACTACACTTAAAACATTCCGTAGTATACTTAGCATACCTACTCACTTACCATACTCAATGAGTAGGTAGATAAGTAGATGCAAAAACTTCGGCCATTTTGTGCAGTTATATTGTCTAAAACTGCACATTTTGTGCGTGCAGGGTGTGCCTGCAGTGCGTGTTGGTGGCTTACCTTGGAAGTAATCAAAAGATGTCTTCCGTAGGACATGCCGATCCACAAGATGTCCCCTTTATCTATATCTAACAAACCTGATTATCCCATCCAAAGATATTTAGTGAGTCTAACAATTGGGCTCGTAGTTAAGCTTTATGTATTGTATCAACATTTTCTTGTTTTTAAAATTTTTATGTGTAATATTTATTTTGATGTAAATTTGCACTATGGACTGATGTATTAAATACATCTATTATTATTTACAGTTAAAGCTGTATTGGTGATTACAAATTAGTAGATACATTTATATTCAGAGGTGCAGGCGAGATTCAAACCTACGGACCTCAAGATTCTGAAAAAGATTGTGTCCAATGTTCTCGCTACTACGCCACCACGGCTTCTTCGGCACGGTTTTGAAGAATGCATAATCAACACAAAGATATATTATTCAATGATAAGTTCATCCAAACGTACTCGTAACACGTGTGTATTATAATCAGAGTATACTTGACAATATGCGGCCATGGGTTGATTAACGCAATCCCTTCTACATTCTCGAGTACAAGGAATGTGACCACATTGCTATGGCTTAATAATACGGGGCTTCGCGGGCTTCTGATTGCTCTCGATAAGTTAGTCAGGCGCCTTGTAGTTATTAAAACGGGACATATACTTGCATATATGTTAGGTCCTGAGATTTCCTTTTGAGTTATGTAGCGTTAGCATAATACAAATACTATTTTCATCTAATTACAGTTTTTTCGTGGAACACTGTCAATCAGAAAAATCTAATACATACTTTGACACTGAGTTATTTTTTGAGTTTCTTTGTGTCTTTCACAGTGTGGACTCGCGTATTTTGTGTTTTTTTTGTAAAACTTGTAATACTCAAAATAAAACCAATTTTTCATAATTAACCTGTCAAATACATGTCAAAAAGTTACTTTAAGCTGTATTCCGTGTGGAAATAAATTGTTTTAAATTGTTTTTATCTAGGTAAGCGCTGCCAAATATCAGATGATGCGGCGGTTAAGTGCAAAACTATTATTGAAAATACTTTTAGCTATTATTGGAATTACTTAACTACTGCTTATACATATTTAAGTTGAAAGTGAATCGGTTTCTTTTAGATAAGCACACTGCATCGTAGACCGCGTCGTCGCTTCACATCAGGTGGGACAGGCAAACAGAAACACTTAGGTAATTATGTACACCAGAAAAAAGCATACGTTCAAACAATACAAGCAATAACTTATTTATGTCTAGTCAAGTGGCGGCCTTATCACTTATAAATTCTTCAAATATTTTAATAGTAGATATAATAAATTCTTAATAGTAGAAAAATCGTGTAAACAAATTTAAGAGAGGATAGAGTGTGAAATAGAAGTCAAGTGGAAACCTATTTTTATTCAAATAAATATAAATAGAGCTACTGTTGCGACACGTTAACGGTAATGGTAATAAAAAAACAATTGAACTCCCGACAGTTCAATTGTTTTTTCTGCCTAAAAAAAAAATTGGTTGCCTGTAAAGTCGGTATACGGGCGAAAGTTTTACGTGACAACGACTTTGAGTGGTAAAATAATTTTACGGAAGGGACGCGTGCCTTTCACTTTTTATGTCTGTCTCTCTCGCTCTTAGGCGGGCTAACCATGCCCGAGTGGAAGGGACGCGTGCCTCTCACTCGCTCTCGTTGTGAGCGCATAACGTGAGCGGAGCGTAACGCAGTTTCTTGAAGTGTCACCCGACAAACCAATTTATAAGACGTTGTCACGTCAAAAAACCCAACACGCGTGGGTTGGATTTTCATAAAAAAGTTTCCATTTTAATAAAAGGATACAACGACACAACTTGCGATCTTGGATTGTAGTCGTACAGCGCGTCGTGTAGAATTTCTATAGGATTACACACAGGGACTACGTAGTCTATAGGGCATGCAAGTATCTTGCAGCTTCGCAACTATTTTTAACTTAATAACTTTTCTATTTATGGCGAAGGAATTTCTGGACGCGCTATTCGTTCGTTCTCTTGTTCTTGTTTTAAGTTAAGTTTATTAATACTTTGTATTGTGATTAATTGTTATTAAGTTTTTAGTACCATATTTTTATGTAGTAAAAAGGAAAGATGATCTTATCTCCCATAGCAAGGATTGACTCATAATGACTCTCGATTGAGACCGTTGGAGGGAAGGAAGAGAGGCTTTTGCTCAACATTGGGACAAGATAGACTTATGACTAATGATATAACAATATTTATATGTATTTTTTTTTCTTTTATTATTCATTGTGGATATAGGTTTCTTCCAATTTACGAGAGAAAGAGAGAGAGAGAGAGATTCATTAGTAGGTCTTGTCATCCACTGTTTTCACACCACGTTGAGCAAACCATCACCACATCTATAATAATGTATGATAATGTATAATAATGTTCCTAGTTTTGTGTTTTGTTTGTTTACTCGGCTAGTTTCTAAAATCATCCCTAAAATTTCAACAAATTTTCACATCTTATAGCCCAACGTTCCAAAGTGATTATGCGGCACATTTAGGAGTATAACAAAAGCTTTTGGACATTAAGCGATTACAACTTTTAGTAATTATACCTAAGCAAGTCATCAATCTGTTTATAAATTATTTCGCTTCCAAATTTGTAACATATGCTATAAATTACACAGCTACAATAGAGAGTAGTGAAAGAACATCGTAGGTAGAGCATAACTCTACGCACGTGCTAAATGACAAAGGGAATATGATACACTCACTCGGTTCGAAAACAGATAGCCACAAAACTATGAAGTGCCTTCACAGTGGAACAAAGATTAATGTTACGTAAATATGGTGATGAGCGCAGTGCAGTGCTAGGTAATGATTTGGACTCTTCATGTTCCAATGGCTGCGTGTCACTGTGCTGTTATGTGGCAGGCATGTTGCTTACCATCAGGCACATGTCCTGCTCGTCTCGTCACTTCTTATTAAAAAAATAAAAATAAAATAATTTTTATTGTTTGATTACCATGTTAGTAAATATGCATGGAATAAATTAATAGACTAACCAAACTGTAAACAAATAAACTAGTCTTCTAGAAAACTATTTTGCATAGAAGTTTCGTAAACTATGCTGAGCACTAAAGAACTGCTAAAAACAACATACTAGAGACTAGAGTGTCAAACAAGCGATAGATTTTTCTATTTAGGAACATAATATGGACAATCTAAAAGCGTCCACACACGAGTCCTAAAATCAGAGGAAATGACGTAAAAGTAGTGGGGCGGAGCCTACTATAAAAAGCCTTCAAATATTGGATGGACAATAAGTATATCATTACATGTCTGTTGCTCAATCAGGTCGGAACGGTTGAATGGATTGGGTTGATTCTTGGATCAGAGCCTGAAACTACTACTTTATACCGTGGGAAAATTACGGTAACGGAAACTACTCTAGTAAAACGGCGGGGTGCTGCTAGTAATGGAATAAATAGATGTTAAAATTATAATGTTTTTTTCTTAATCACAAAGAACGGAACACATAAAAATTTGTAAAATTACAATTCAAATAGATCTCCTCAGTCTCTTAAAGCAAACAGACTATTTATTTACCTTCAAAAAAATGAAGCGTTGCTTAGGGAGCTGTCCTAAAATAACGATTGATAATAAAGATCTCAAATCTAGAAATCCTTAATAAATTGCCCCAAAATATCTCTTGGTAACCCTATTTACAACTGTTTCATTGTAATTTCAAAATATTTTAACGTTCAGATTGATCGTAAAAAATCGCAAGGTGTTTCTAAAGCAGCCGTAAAAGCTTTCATATCTTTTTAACGCTTCCCCTGGTTTATATATATTTTTTGTAACACCTGCTACAATGAGAAAGGATCTATTCATAGCAGGTAATCGGATTATCCTGGGATCAGACTGGAGGTCTTACCTTTTAATTTAAAATCTGTGTTCTTGTACGGTGGAAAATATGACGACATAATATAATTATGTTAGGGGGTAGGACCTATTTGCAGTCTGCATTGAGATGCACCATACCATATTTTATCCAGTTATCTGTCGCTAAGCAGTAATGTACAAATTATCTGTGTTCAGGTTTAAAAGGCAATGTATCCAGAGAAATTACAGGGCTCAGAGATAAATCATCAGATAGATATCTTTGAGTGACGAGTACAGTGCACTACTAGGTAATGATCTAGTACTTGGTAGATGATGACAACTCTTCATGTTTAAACAGCTGTGTGACGCACTGCTGTTATGGCCAAGCGTGTTTTTTTACTATCAGGAACATGTCCTGCTTGGGCCGTCACTCTTTGCTACAAAAAAAGTATTTTAGCTAACTTTAAATGTTTGTACGAGTACAACATTAAAAATTCCCCAAAATATAACTTTCCGAATATTTTTTTTGGCCTAATGGATTTATGTTCAAAATAGTTTTCAAACTCTGTATCTACATGATTAAATTATACACCATTTAATAAGTTTCATACATTATTACAACTAATTTCTCATGGCATGTTTATAATAGAGCCAGTTATTTTCTTATATTGTCATCATCATTCCCTCTTCCCGCGAGTGTAGCGTGGAAACAAAATGGCGGCTAGAACTAAAGCCTCAAGACAGAACCTCAAAACGTGATACTATATCGTAGTAAAGTATAACGTAGCCACGAGGCGCGCTTGTGTTTCCGTTCGGTTTAGTTCGTATTAACGGCGCTACGAACGGCGGCGCTAGCGTCTCTGCATGCGCCGGCGCAGCTCTACACTCCCACGTACGTTGCCTCATTGTAAACACTGATGGTGCGCGAGTGTATTAAGTTTCTCTCTTTTCCCATGGACATAAAAGGATTGTAAGCAATATGAAAGTTCGCGCGAATATTGTGATATGATATCAGTGACTGTTTGGACTGGACCTTGGATTGCGTTCGAGTATGACTAAAGCAAAAATGACCCGTAGCAGTGCTCTCTACCACAGCGCAAAGGTGAGCCCTTAAATCCTACTATTTGTTGTTTATTTCAATTTTCATGTGTGAAACTATTATTTATTTGGTGTTCACTATAAGTTATTAAGCAGAGAAGGTTATGTTTGTGTAGTAATAAATAAAATATAGATAGGTTGTTTGTTTTCTCCATTTTAATGGACTGTAAATACGTAAACAACTAAATATAAATTAAATTCAACTTCTGTACGGTATAAATGTACAAAAATATTATTCAAACGATGGTCAAAGTAATAAAATAAGGCACGTAAAATATAATAAGACTAAGTTTGATCTTCTATACCTACTTTTCAAAACGTGTTGTATCTATTACTATGCCAGAGCGAGGTAAACGAATATGTTATTCAGTAATCTCCATAAAATCCCCTCTTAAAATTTTCTTTATAAGGTATAGAAATGGTATCGGGTCCGGTTTTGGACGCCGGTCGTGAATCTCGACTCGATCCCTCCTCTCCCTGCTTCCCGGGACCCTCTGAGCCTTCAATTTGAAATAAACGCTTGCCTCGTCCAATAAACACAAAACTACCACATTTTACCGCCAACTTTCTTATAGAAACTATCACATGATTTCCATATGAATAAACAAGTAGTTTAAATTTACAATAGAATTAATGTACACATCTTCTAAAGGTTTTCAAATTCATTGGTTTCAAAACATTTGTGGACTGCAGCCTCGGGAATAAAAGACATCGACGCGCTCACGAAAGAGACAGCAACGTTTGTAACCCATTTTTGTGTTTACGGAAGCGAGACGCAGAATCGCCTATAGCCATTTTGTTTGTACTCATTTGTATATAATTGTACGCTGGGATTTTGTATACAGGTACGAATACAGGTAGTGGCCATTGTACGGATGGATGCTCTCCCCATTTCAAAAGGGATGCTCCGACTACGACTTTTTGATAGAGTATGTGAAATGTACTGGGCTTTTAAGCTTTAGGGTCTGGGTCGTTTCGGACGGTGAGGGCTAATGATGCATGAATGGAACGACTCTTTTACTTGACCCTTTTGTTGTTTTCGATGAATTGTATCAAAATCAAACCGCCTAATAGTAAGCTTTTTCCTGATTCGTTGCCTGGAGGCATCTGTAGTCAAATCGGCTATTCAAGTCTAATACGTAGTTAATGGCTAGGATGATTCTGTGGGTATAAAAAGTTAAATTGGCTACGATGAGGTTGTTCTCAGAAATCTGGCACACTCTCCAATCTCAACACACTGACCGGTTCCGGCGGTCATTCGCTCGACTCATAGTACCTATGCTCGTTCCTCTCTCCGAATATTATTATCTCTCAATCATATCAATCAACTGTACTAAATAAAGTACAATCGTTTGTAGTTATGTGTTACAACGACTATCGCTATGACGTGTGAACTCATAGGGCTGCACTGAATCAACTATAACCTTTGAGATAGAAAAAAACTCATAGTAACAAGTTAGGCAATTTAAGTTAGTGTCTACACTTTTTTAGATCTGGACTTACGGCAATTAGCGTTTACTGTTCGTCAACTTTGGTTCGTTAACATGAAACTTACCATATACTTACCATACTTTCTTACCGTATGCACCATCAATTCTGTTACCTTAAATAAATACACTGTTAAAATCTTTTGTCCAAAACAAATTAATATATAATAATAAATAAATATATGTGGACATTTCACACACAACACCATCTGAACCCAAACTAAGCAAAGCTTGTACTATGGCGGCCAGATAACTGTTATAATACATACATAGTTTTAAATACATACATACTTATTACACATAGAAACACCCAGGCATAGTAAAAATATTTCAATTTATCACACAAACATTTGCACCGGGTGGGGATCGAACCCACGACAACGGCTTCGCAGGCAGGCTTACTACCAACTAAGCCATCAGGCCAGCCATTATTATAATATAGTACCTGGTTGACCGAGCTCTGCTCGGTTTAGATGCGTTTATAAAGGGCTCTAAGTAAAAGATTTTCTCCAAAAAAAAGAACAAAAAGAAATATTCCGATCACGATTCGAACCGGGGCCTGTTGACTCCAAGGGCGAGCATATTCCGTTTGAGCCATTTGGCGAAATAAGTTATCGTATTCTAATGACATTGTAGTTTTTCATTGTCTAAAAACGCACATAAAATGATGTCTAAAAAAAAATAAAACCTAGCTAGATCGATTTATCGTCCCCGAAACCCCCTGTATACATAATTTCATGAAAATCGTTCGAGCCGTTTCCGAGATTCTGATTATATATATACATATAAGAATTGCTCGTTTAAAGGTATAAGATCTAGAAAAAAATACGTACTAGAAAATTAGATTACTTAACTTATTAACCTGACAGTCACTCAAACCCAGTCAGATGTAGGTAGTTCAAATGACATTTTTGTCAATTAAATAGAAAGTGTTCTGAACTATTATTGTTGATAATCCTGCGTGGTCTTATTCATGTTCTTCATCATCTGATGCCCAACTTGCTTGTACACTATTTCTTTAAACAAAAAGGTGTTTCTTCGTAAAAAGTAACAAACGAATTGTACTACAATTACATGAACCGAAATAATCTCGTTCCATAATTATACATTCGTAAATGCGGCCGTCCAGAATGATGATAAAATCACGCGAGGTACCGAGAGACTGGTCACACCAGTTAAAATTATAATGATAATTTATTTATATTTTTTAAATATAAATAAATTATCAGTTGCAAATACATATTTAAAGTTGGAAATAAATCCCGGTAAACGGCTCGTAATTCGCAATCATCATAATTGCCCTACTCATAAACTACCGTTTTATGAGAGTAGGTGAATGAATTAACTGGATTCTCATGTTTATTGATGTCGCATACTAACTTTATTTTAATTATAATAACGTTTACTAGAATAATCAATAATGTCACCAAAGATTATAATTTCATAAAGCAGTGGCCCAGTGGTCAGGAAGTACAATTTCCACGAACGTCTAGAACTATGTCTGTACTCTCAGAGTATTTTTCCTTAGTACAGACGCACAAGTGTCTTATCTGGACTCAACGAAAAATTATATTCTACTATATACTACTAATATACTACTAATCCGCACTTGGTTAGCGTCGTGGGTTATGGACTTGAATGTCCCTTTATATTGAAGAATGCCGAGTCAGTCAATAAACAATTAAGACGATATGAAAAGCAATGTATTCTAATATTAAATAATCAAAAATAATACTATTTCGTTATGCATCCAAATCTCCACAGTTCTTAAAAATTGTATTTATTCACGGTAGCTACGATTTTAAACGTTTTTTATGCGTCGAAAATTCAAAAACAATGTAGAATTGGCAGTGATGCGACTCGATTATTTAGCTAAGTACGGTGAAGCGCCAACTAACCGTGACGGTCTGTCACGCTACACTTCCCGCCTACGAGTGGATGTACCAGACTACAGTTTTTTTCTGCTAATTGGTTGATAATTTTAGAGTCGATTGCTAATTTAACACTGATTTTATTAGGAGTTAATTATTATTTATGTGCATCTGTAACATAAATACGAGTAGCAAGCTTAAATGCATGACACGTTCACACCAATTTGTGGATCCAAGTAGGTATTGCACTAGGAATTATAATATCAACAATAAACAATATTTTTCGTTATGTGAGGACTTGGAGTCGTTTTTCAAAGTTAAAGTCATAATTCATGGGGTCAAGTACGGGTTTATGATTGTCAATTACCCTCGAATGACATTTTTGATTCTTGTAATTTGTCAGTTTCCTGATTATGTTTTCTTTCTCTAGCGCAGGGTGTAAACTTGTACAATGTATATATTATGTACATCCCTGCATTCTGTCGTTCTGGGGCTACTGAAACACCAAGTAGTGAAAACAAGTTGATCAGCTGTAGTATGGAACCATGATTTTCGATTGACAATGAAAAATATTTCGAATCTACTTCGGAATTCATAATAGTACTTTACTTCACGTTATTGTACCTGTTATGTGATTGTTATTGCTAGCTAGAATTTCATCATAGAACTAATTAACTAATTATTTTTAATTTATTATGAATTACCATTATTAGTTCCAACAATTTTGCGCATTCATTTCTAATTTAAAGTGATTAAAATAATTTCTATTAGTTTCAAAATAGTCCACAGAACACAATCGTGGTACAGTAGGTACTGTGAGTTTTTTCAAAGATAACCGTGACAAGACTAAGATTTGAACACTTACTGATATCGTTATGGTCCACTAAATATAAATATTAATTTTCTTTCAGCAGTCTAGTCAGTAATAAGTCTTTCGGGCAGAGCCGAAGTTAAACAAAAACACATTTACAATGAAAACTATACTACACTAACTGCATACTCTAACAGTCTAGTAATAACCAAGATGATTATGCCCACTAACGATCAAAAGCGTGTCCAGCATGCTAGCGACACTACCACGCTGAACGGCAGTGTTTATGTAATTTAAATTCAAATAAACACCAGCATTTTGAATGCAAGTCGCGTCGGCCAAGAGCTCAAAAAGGTTTTTGAAAATGAGATGAGCTCGTAAGCTATATTGAATATTGATCCCCGATTACGATGAGTCGCAGCGTGTCCAGGGCTTACGTTATATTGGGGCGTGTTTTTATTTTATCAATTACGGAATACAGGCCATAGGTGTAACACTTCCGCAGGGGAAGTGCATACTATATTCCGATTCAAATTCATTTCCGTTTGATATCATGCATTGACAGCACGCGAGGAATCATTAACAATGCTTTTACTGGATCTTCCATTTCCTACTATTACTCGTGGTTTAAAATGTTTGATTATAATGAGTTTTGCCGAAATCACTTTATGTTACTACTTCGGCCTCTTAGACCAACTGTGGTAAATGCTCAAAGATCGGCCTCGACTGGATCATTTTCTAATTTAACCGATTGATAAATAAATACTATAACGAAGTCCTCAGCGAAGTCCTACTTTTTTGCTTTTGTTTTACAAATAATAGTAACACTAAAACTATAAAATCTCCTTTCTAATACTTACTGATAACAAGCAAAATCTTTGCATTGTTGCAAAGATTTTGCTTGTTATCAGTCCGAATCATAACTTTCATATTTAGTTGCGTTTGCAGATCTTTACTCAAATAAATGAAAATTTGGCAATGGACAAACTATAGAAATATGAATAAAATATGCATTTAACACACAGATTAAAATCAGATTAACACGTTACATAGTAAAGTCGTGCGAGCCGGTAACTTCCCACGCGGTTCATGCGGCGTCAAATCGTACTTTTTACTCCACATTACAAATTCAATATGTTAGACGCCTCACTGCTCTCCCTTGGGCTACAAAAACGTGTGGAAACAAACCTCGTGTTTTCATATTATGTGAAGAAAATCATCAACACTCGCCGCTAATGAGCGATGAGATTTATTGCTTGTAGTTATTAAAAGCTTGCTTGAAACTGAGAGTTATGTAGTTGCAACAAGCATAGTTTAATAACTGTCAAATTAAAATACTGACTTTTTATTTTAGACTTTAATCACACAGATGAGGGTCCGTACTTTTGGTCAGAATTAACGTTTTGAACATCGATACCTTAATTTGTAAAACGAATAACTCCATAGTAGCAAATTTCACAGGGGCCACTAAAAACTCAATATAAAAAAAGCATCAAAAGAAAAAAACAAACATCCCTTTGGATATTGTGTTTCTTATTAACTAATAAACACTTAAAATAATAAAAAGACCAGTTACGCAATAGATTTTAGTGGTGATTTAGTGTGACCCCTGTGAAATTTGTTCGTTATGAGTTATCTCTAATATGTTGGGACACATTTGATACTAAAATCAGGGCTAAGTTCTAGATTCTATATAGCAGGTGTGCCACAAGCTGACCAACAAGCGAGTATAACATTGGTTTAATCCACTACGCTGCCCAATACGAGTTGGTGAATGACGCATGACCTCGTATGATTCTAGGAACATGCTACGAGATTTTCCTTGACTATAAACCAGGGGTGATGACAAACTCGTACATATGTAAAAATTTTAAAGGTATTGGCGGGATTCGACCCTACCAGTGGCAAGCTGGCTTTTCGACATTTTTTATTATCATTATGATAGTTTGTGCTGGAGATTATCAATCATCGTAACTGATAAGGTCTTTTACATAGGTTCCTGATTTTTATTAAGCTAAATTAACAATAGACGTAGAATAGGCAATATTTGCAACTAAACTTACTGAGTAAGTGAAGATTGTCTGGATTATTTTTGATTTAAAGCTGATAAAACATAAATTAAATTTAGTCTTTAAAACTAACTGTATAAAGTTAATGTTAAAGATACTATTTCCTTAAACAAGTCAAACACTAAAATATAATACTAAAAAAGTCAAACACTAGTACTAAAAACTGTTTTACCTTTCTACTAGTTTCGGAATAACCTACCCCGTACTGGTCCAGGTTGAATAAAGTTGCTTAAATCTAAAAATCATATTGGACGTTTCTAATGCTTGCGACACATCAGACAAAACATACGCGCCATAATGTCGCCGCGGCGTACCGTTACTTTCGCCGAAAACATACGAGCTAACGTAGAATATATCCAATATACATACAAATTGTTATTCTATGACCACTTCGAGTTAGTTGGTGCCGTAGCTAATATGTGTTTTGTTTTCTTTTGTTTGGTTCATAAAGATTGGTTTTGTACTATCGTTTTTACTTTTAAATTATGAGCGAAAAATATTCCAGACAATTTCTTTAACGCCAAAAAAGTTATCTTATCTACATCTAAGTTCCTTGTTCCACAAAAAGTCACGTTTCGAAATACTTATCAGAAAGACAACATTCGAAGTTCCATTAGCAGGAACCTTTATCTGTTTGTCACGAGCCCCACAAATGTAGGCTGAGCATACACTGCGCTTCTGTCAATCACTTAGCGTTATCACAACAAATAACTCTGGATGCACAAACCCAGTGTAAGCTCTGCTTAGAACGCATTGTGTTCAGTACTTTATTTTTACGAATGTAAACAATTCCAGGACATTTAGAAACAAAAAGTCAATTATTTTTCAAATAAAAACCGAGAGTTAAAAAGTAAATGAAATGAAATGTTACAAGAAATAAGAAACTAATCGTTTACCAGTGACCTATATAATTTATTTTTAAGTACACTTCAATCTTAAAGCACAAGGCAGGAACGCAGGAACTCTTTAGACTCAATTTTCACATACCTACATAGATTGATGCTTTTTCAGAAAAGATTCTGAAAACAAGTAAAATATATGAACTTTTCAGCATAGCTTTTTCACAATCAGTCATTATATTAATTAATAGATCTACTATAAAATTGTGAGTAAGTATACTCGTAGAATAGCAAGTAGTGCTCTATGATTTCTACGCTAGCCCCAAGTTGTACAAACCATAAAAACCATTTTAGGTATAGATCACTTAGCCTCAAATATATATATATATATTTTTAAACAAAGTAACGAGACGATCAAGACGTCCCCCTGATGGTAAACAACATATTTATCCATAACAGTTTCCACGCATCTACTTGAACATAAAGAGTCCAAGACTAGGGTGGCTAGCACTAAACAGCACTTCACTACGCTCGTTACCAAAATTACATTTTTAATTCTACACCCGTGCTTAATGACTATCAAATACTTTTGTATTTCCCGGTTGTAACACAGTTGAACTTGCAACTACACTCCATAACTAACAGTATTCTAGTTACGTGACTTAGAAAAATCAGCATTCTATCTGCTACTACTCTACGTGCAAATTCTACATTCTACTTTGCAGTCTGACTATCAACCTTATTGCTGTAGTTATACGTGTCATAATCACAAGTGCCGTTGTTACGCTACATGAGTACACCACTTATCCGCTTGGAACATCTGTCGCCCTTCCGCCTTGACATTTTTTCGAAGATTCTATCGAGGATGTGATGGTGCAAACTTGAAGCATCTGACATCCTCATTATGATATCCCTAAACTCTAATATGTAGTTAGTGACAGACTACTTCGTGAATCTGTGATAGCTTACTTCCGCGGCCTGTATAAAATATTTCAATTTAATTCGAACTTTTGGACATTACATCATTCGCTTACATTACATAGTATATATAATTATAAATTTGAAATTCATTTCCATCCTACTATAATAATACATGTGAAAGTTTGTATGTTTGTTGCTCAATCACGACGGAACGCCTGAATGGATCGGGATGAAATTTGGAATACAATTGGATGATTATTTATTATAAGCTACTTTTTATCCCGGTAAAGAGGAAAATTCCTGTTGCAATAGTAATTTATTTTAATTCTACGTGAATAAAGTTAGTAAATTATAAACATTACGATATTGTTTATTTTTTGTTATAATGCAATTGCAAAAACTTATATGACATCATCGTGGGAAAAAACACCGACAAAGAAGATTTATCGGTACCCACTCCGTCAATGCATAACACCTTGACATTTGTACACCAGTTTTATAGGGTTAAACGAAGGTCGCTCAGCCCGCCTGTAAAAATAGAAGACGGCGGTTTTCGGGGTATAATTATGCGAAAACATCTGCGCGGAACAGGTTGTAATGCACCTGCCTGTAGCGTCTTTAGAAACAATCGCGAAAAACTGACCGTCTGCTACAGGTGCTAACAATGATGAAACGAAGCACAAGACTGCATTTCAATAAATTAAACCGCATTTCATTAGATCGGAGAACGTCTGGCGATGTGAGTGAAGTACGTAGCCATTGAGCAGTATTTTATCTATTAGCGGCCATCTTCGACTTAGCTGGGCTTCTACAATAGGCTACTATCCTAATGAAAACTAATTAGTCGGTCAGCTAGATTGCAAAAAATATTGTACTCTTTTGTTTCACAAACAAAAAACGACGAAGATGCAGTGCTTAGAAGTTTCGAGCGACGTCACTTGTGGGTACGATTTTTACCCACGAGTGACGCGTCACGACCCCACTCAGGATGTTTGATGATCTATATCTTTCTCGGTTTTTAATAATTTGACAAAACAAAAAATACGTGACTTATATTTTTCCATTATCTAGCTGGCGGACTAATTAGAATGGTTTTTTGACTCAGTCCGATACCCTATTAGTGAAGGATCATCTTACTAATATTCGAAATTTGAAAGTTTGTTTCTCAATTACACCGGAACGAACTAATATATACTACGTTAAATATCTGGTAGGAGGAGAATTTAAACTGTTAGGTACGCCTTTTTTACAAACCTACTTGTATATATTTAAACTCAAGCCTAGCGCAGGTCAAAAATCTGTAAATTTTTTGAGCTAAGTCTAGTTAGTAAATCGATATTTTGGACATTTTATTTCGTCGAATAATCTCAAGGAAAATATATAAAGCCAAAGTCAAATTTTGTAAAACGGTGGCAAGCCTTGCGTTGTTGTTCCTCATTTGAACGAGATCTCTTCATTTTGGAGCCACTCCAAACTTTTCACTCCAAATATTAAAATATCAGACAGATTATCAAGTCTTTAAAAAAATATTTTAAATTATTCACTAATATTAATCATGACATTAGAAATATTTTGCGTAGGCGAATTACACTGTCCACAAATTTGTAATGCGAAATGGCCAAAAGATGGTACTATGAATTAAAATTGGGCGTCTATGTATGTGTTCTCATTGATATCCAACAGTGTCTCGACCAGGCCGTTCTTAGATATGGTGGTTGGTGGGCTAGACAGGAAATGCGTTGGCGGTGGGGAATAACGTGGATAATCGACAGATCCGCTCTCATTAGTAATAATAACTAGTTTAACCACCGATAATACCAATTGTATCGAAACATAACCACTCTACCCTATTTGTTCTCTAACCACTGTTATTGACATGAACGAAACCGCCAACGTAAAAAAACGTTTTATATATGTATTTTATTCTACGTTTTTGTTAATAGTTGCTTATGGTATTCGTTTGCTTATAACTCTAAATAAAGCCCAAGATCCACTTATCTTATAAGCGTTAGTTAAACGTATTCATGGTTTTTAACCGACTTCCAAAAAAAGGAGGAGGTTATCAATTCGACCCCTATGATTTTTTAATTATTTTTTTTATGTATGTTACCTAATTTCTCGAGAACCTCTGCACCGATTTTAAAATTTCTTTTTGTGTTCGGATGGGTATGCTTCCCGAATAGTCCCATATAAATCTTATCGAAATCGGTCGGGTGGTTTTTGAAATATGAACCATAAACTAAAATTTGCGTGTAATTTTCTGTATGACCTAATTATAGATTTCACAAAAGTTATGAAACTCAATCCTGTCAATACGACATTGTGTAAATGGATTCATAAAAACTTGTTTTACACTAAAAAGGGTAAAATAAACTATTTTCGTACAAAAAATAAACCGACTTCAAAACCACAGAGAGGCACTCAAAAGCGAAAAATAAACTAAAATCATTATTATAAGCGCTAGTTACTCATCTATTTGAAGTCGATGCCAGTCAGGTCAAAAAAATTTGTAGATTGATGCTATGTAGGCACATGGTAAGTAGGCACAGGTAAGTAGTAGGTATCTATCCACTACCTGTTAGATTTGGCTGGCACCGACTTCAAATAGATGAGTGAGTAGCGCTTATAATCATGATTTTAGTTTATTTTTCGCCTTTGAGTGCCTATTTGTGGTTTTGAAGTCGGTTTAATTTTTTGTAAGAAAATAATTTATATTATGTCTGATTAGCACAAATATAAATAGATTTTATGTTAAAGAATTGAATATTTTCAAAAACTCAGCTTGATTATTCATTCACTTAATTAATTGCATACTTAATAACCACTAAAAATAAAAGAAGTAATAACTAAGTATTACGCCATTTTACATTTTACTCGCAGGCCCGTTTTACCTTAGTTAGTTGACACATTTTTCCATAATGAATGCCCAAGTATTCTATTTTTTATATAATAAACTAGGGCAGGTTGTACCATCCATGAACATTTATAGCCCCTAGGGATCCATATAATCGTTAATATTTTTTGCGAAGTCACATGTTGCGACACCTGACGCTTTGCCCTGTGCCACGTGGAAAGTTGTCTTTATTTAGAATATAACATATGGCAAAAATACCGCTGTCAAAAAATGTTCAAGAAGCGTGGATGAATTTTGGCGGGAAACATTGTGACGTCATTATGATAAAATATGATAGCTTAATACGTTTAAGTTTTATCTAATTCAGTATTGAAAGATCTATCAGTCGCAATAGTATTCCTGCATCACTTTTGTGTTAATATTTGGCAATCATAAATATGAGTAAGATGTCATTATTATCAGTGCTGTTGACAGATGATGTAATAGTCTTACTGTTTCGATGTGCGATCATTAATATTACATCACGTCCATGTAATTTACTAATTTATATTTAACAAAGTCGGATTAATTACACTACTTATAACTCAAGAACGGTTCCATATACGTTTGCTGAATTTTTCCGCTTTGCTATGAATACCCATTAAACATAGGTACAACAAGTACAAAATTAAAATTTTTGATTAACCCCCGACTACTTCGGATCTCGGAAATCTAGGGGGGAGGCCTATGTTCAGCAGTGGACGTCTTGCGGCTGATGATGATGACCTCGGCATTCGGATTATCTGTACAACGTTTTACTAGTCAATACCTTTCATTTGATACCCATATTAAGGAAGTTGTGAAAAAATGAATATATTTCGCCATTTTGTGGTAGCGGCCATCTTGGATTTAAATTTGTCATAGTGCAAAATATTCTACTAGTCAAGCCTTTTCATTTGATACTCATATTGAGGTAGTAGTGAAAAAATAATACACTTCGGCATTTTGAGGTGGCGGCCATCTTGGATTTGAAATTTGTTATAATGTATAGTATTTTACTAGTCAAGCACTTTCATTTGATACCCATATTGAGGTAGGTTGTGAAGAAAGATTTTGTCCGCCATTTTGTGGAGGCGGCCATCTTGAATTGATATTAACCAAACATAGCTGAGAACACCCGCACGGATATTAACTTTCAAATAAAAAAACTGCATTAAAATCGGCCCATCCGTTTGAGCTCTACGGTACCATAAACAGACACACACACAGACAGACAGACATCGACGTCAAACTTATGACACCCCTTTTTTTGGTCGGGGGTTAAAAAAAGAAATAGAAGTAAAATTTTAATAGAAACTAATTTACGTTTCAAATCTCTATTTATAAAAATGTTTTGTTGGTTTGTGCTACGCTTCAAAAACTCAAAAAGTTCTGCACCGATCGACCTGCAATTTTACAGTGAAATAAAATCCGCATCAAGAATTGTTTTTTAACCCCCGACCCAAAAAAGGGGTGTTATAAGTTTGACGTCAATGTCTGTCTGTTTGTCTGTGTGTGTGTCTCTCTGTGGCACCGTAGAGCTCAAACGGATGGGCCGATTTCGATGCGGTTTTTTTTATTCAGATTCAGATTCTTTATTGACCTTATAACCATGCTGCGTTACATTAGGCAAGTCAGATACAAAAATAAGGCTAATATCCGTGCGGGTGTTCTTAGCTATGTTTGGTTAATATCAATTCAAAATGGCCGTCTCCGCAAAATGGCGGACAAAATATTTATTCACAACCTACCTCAATATGGGTATCATATGAAAGGGCTTAACTAGTAAAGTACTATACGCTATAACAAATTACAAATCCAAGATGGCCGCCACCACAAAATGGCGAATTACATTAATTTTTTTTTCACAACTCCCTTAATATGGGTATCAAATGAAAGGGCTTGACTAGTAGAATGTTGTACAGATAAGAAATCTTAGGTAGTCGGGGGTTAGTCAAAATTTTTAATTTTGTTCTTTTATCTAAATTTTGCATCACAATATGCTACAGCGAAGCGTGGCAAGGTAAAGCTAGTTAAAAATAAAAATAATTAAAGTCATAAGTAATTCAAACACACCAGCAGTTTCCAATTGGACATACAAAGTGCTTTTAGATAACATGTGCCAAGTTAATTGTTAATTTTCCTCTACCTATATCGAAGAAAGTAGGTCGTAGTTTTTACTGAAAAAATGAAAATTAATAAAATATTTAAGTTGGTACAATATTACTTATTGCTGAACAGGTATTTATTTTTCATTAACGGAGAAGGTTTATCGGTAAAAAAATGATGACAAAATGTCCATATCACCTCCTATCGGTACCAACTTAAATATTTTATTAATTTTCATTTTTTCAGTAAAAACTACGACCTACTTTCTTCGATATAGGTCGACCGCTAGATTATTATGTGTTTTCAATACATAATAATCTAGCGGTCCATTCCGGCTTCGCTCGGATAATAACCTAGATACCAACTGCAGCGCAATCTGCCGGGGTGATTTGTGAATCTAAACTATCCACGGCCCTACCCTAACATATACAAAAAAATCATTCAAATCGGTCGAGCCGTTTAGGAGGAGTTTACTTACAACGAAAAGTGGCATTGATTTTTATAGATTTTTAAAAGGTTTCAAGTGAGATAATGTGAATGTTTTTCTTGTCTGCAGGTCCTATGGCATCTGGACATATTCCGGCGTAGCTTTCGCGAGCTGACTGGCCACGCTTGTTTAGGACCCTCCTGCATCTTTTGCGCACTCAAGGTAAGCTATACAGCTTCTTTCTACAACGCACTTTAGGTGAGGCAACGTCTTATGAACGTCATATGCGGAGACTGAAATTGATTGACATACTTTAATCGCATTTGTCACACCATACTGTGCTCCCAGGCGTAACTTGGAAAGCATCCATTCTCGAATAGCTTCGGCCCAAGCATAGATGTACGACATGCGTGCATGCTGTATGCGCAATCGTTGCAACTCTTTGGATTCCGAAGAACACACCACCTCCCTAAATGGTGAAATAAGTATAATAAATGGTATTAAAAAAGTAGATACAAGACATCAGGATCGATCAAAATATATGAGGGATAGAAACGCCATTGCCCTGTAAATCCGTAGGCGATATATTACGTAGTTCGTAGATTGACAATAACACCAATTACAGTTCATAGGATCTCGGTATCCTTTCCCCTGATTTCGTACAATTTTATGTTCATTGCGATTAAAAGTTTTGTGCTATTGCATTAATGACGCAAAAATAACTTGTGCGTTGTTTTTTTTAGGCTAAGAGGTTGGCACCAGAAACCAGAAGGTAACGCAGATTATTATTGTGATTCTACACGTTTACAATAGGTAACCCTACTTGAGCCTCAAGATATGAAAACGAGTGCTAATTGGTATTGATTACGGAAAAAGAAAGTTCTTTAATGAATATTTATCAACATTAAACAAAAATAGCGGATCAATTTCATCTCGTGATACGACTTACGTAGTATCCTTATAAAGCGAAAGGTAAAAAAGTTATTACAGTTGACGAAATCAAGTTCTAAAGTTTAGGAAACTGTCAACAACTATAAAACTTACAGTTCCTTTAGAAAACTTACTTCCTCATCCGCCCCTAGAATGAACAAGTTCGCAAGAAAGCATTATGTTTCAGTTCTCTTTCGCAATCAACAGTCACGAACTTGGCGGCGGATTCTTAGTAGTAAGCTTAATCTGTAGTCAAAATCACATTACGCAACTGTATTGTAGAAGTACTTACGTTTTACACTTTAACCTTCTAGTTTAGAGAACTGTATTATGGAGATAATTCAAGTTACGTGTTAGCTTTCTTGGGTTTAGGGTATTTGCTAGCTATAATTCTTAAGTTTTTTGGTAAAATGAAAACTAAAGAGCTATGGTCTAATCTATGTAAATGGTCACGGCCACGCCACCTATCATCATCATTAATCAATCCTAGTCCACTACTGGACCTAGTCCTCTGCCATGCCCTATTCTCAGCTTTATTTCTCCATCCACATACTGTTCTTCCGACTATATGCATAGGTATGCAATTTCTGCATTCACAGTGTAGATTTCCAAAGACTTATTTAAGCATCATTTGTTTGAAGGAACCTAAATAGTATTTTTCCATTACACATTTGTTCAACTCCTGGTAAAAAGTTTATCGGCCACTGGAACCATGACCAAACCGGGACAAGTCACCAACGACAGCAAACTTATTAAACACAGGTGACCTAGGGCGCTTCTATCGCTTTCATCACACAAATCACACAGCTTCCTGTACAATATTTTAGTTCTTTCCATTGGTCAATTCAAAAAAGAGCTTGGCGCGCTGTAAGCGTTTTGAGCCAGTGTTAAACAAAGAGAAAGACTACAGTGACCTCGGCCGTTGACGCTGGCTGAGTAGCGTGACCTTTGCGAACAATAGCCGCATGTTCCCGCCTTCGGGACAGATCCCGAGCTTTCGACACTACATGAATTAAACATGACGAACAACACCTTCGAGTGTCTAAGCGTGCTTTAAATGCCTAACCAGTGTTACCAAAATTAAAAATCTTACTGGATTGAGCAAAAAAAATCAGACTTTTCTTCCCAAATATACACGACTGCGTTCGCATTCCGCTTTTTTTTTTTTTTTTTTTTTTTTAATTTTGGTGGACAATTCAATTCACACACAACACCATCAGTCTAACCCCAAACTAAGCAAAGCTTGTGGGATGGCAGCCAGATAGCTGATATAATACTTATATAGTTTTAAATACATACTTATTATACATAGAAACACCCAGACACAGTGCAAACATTAGAATTCATCACACAAATATTTGCACTGGGTGGGGATCGAACCCACGACCCTCGGCTTCGCAGACAGAGCTACTACCAACTAAGCCACTAGGGCAGTCGCTTGACAGTATATATGAGGGTATGTGTTGTAGTGATATCTTATTCAAAAGTATACAGTTGGCTCAATTAGTAGGGAGTCTCGAGTAGTTCCAGAAAATAAATTACGAGTAAATCAGCTGCTTTTCTTCCCAAGGAAATGCTAAAACATTGCGCTGTGTCCCCCTCTTGTTCCGTACCCTCTTAAGGTTGAATTTTACGACACCCAGTATGCATGGATACATATTTTAGAGATTACGTTCTTTAGTATATTGTAGCTCAGTCAGTGGTTAGTGTGCTTACTGAGCGGCCGATCATGGGTTCGATTTGTTTGAATAAAAAGTCCCAACATATGACTTACGGTAGTTTTTCCAAAATTTACTCAAATCTTCCGCCAAAGAGCCAAAATGAGTAGAATTTTGGAGTGATTCAAATTGATGTAGAAATTTCAAACGTTCAAATGTTGCAAAATTTCGTCCAAGTGCTGTTCGTTTCGTCCAAGTTAGATGTTCCTGGATTTGTTCGTGCTTAAAATAGCTATTCTAATCTAATCGCATAGAGCAAGGGACTAATCCGTACTTTGTACCTTGGACTGGACGGACTGGTTCTAGAACGAGACGCCCTAACCCTGAACTGAGATTTTGCTACCTACAGTTATGATTGCTCTTACAAAGGCACAAAGGCTCGGCCTCAGTCTGTTAAAATGTAAAGCGCTTTGTCTATTTCAGACCCTTTATTTATTTTATAAAAAAGTTAATAGCATATAAAGAGGTATAAATATCCCTTGAATTGTAATCGCGTAACGCTAGCAATAATATGGTAAATTAGAGAAATATCTATGTCAGGCGTGAAAAGAAAGGAAATCGTTGTGGTGATTTAAAAAATTATATTGTAAGAAGTACCTAAGTAAGTAAGTCCTTTTACCGTACTCTTCTACTGAGTACTTATCTATCTTATTTATCTGTTCAATACTAGTTTGGAGTTGTCCATGGGCAGCACAAAAGCCTTTCTAATTTTATTATGTCAACACTCACACGACACGTGCGCCGTAAGCTTCCAGTTTCAAAACCAGTTCGGACTTCGAAGTTGGCGCGCTTTTCGACCAATAACAGACGAAGTCGAGTTCGAAAAACTATTCGCCCCTGCTGTGATTCGTCGCCGATCATGGCGCCAAGTCCTCGTACGCCTTTTGTTTTTATTAACCCCGTAAAAGTAATGCTACATGCTACCATTTCTTTGTGGCACTGCTGCCATTAAAATGTAATACTCTTTTATTTTCTAGATGAAAAAACGATTTAAACTCACTCGCGGCTTTTTCATGACAATATAATCGTATAGCGTAGGCGCATCATAATGCCACTGTTAATTAAATTGCTCGTATCAGTTTTCTAATCGTTTTATAGCTAAAAATTATAGCGATAAACATAATTACTCATAGTATTTCCAGTGTATAGCTATAATGTATGCAAAAATGTAAACTAATTCATTGAACTGCGTTTCTAATGAAATTTGTTTTGCAGAATCGCTAAACCAACTGTAATAGAAGAACACCCAAAGTAGTTATTATTGTCCAGTTTATTGTGATCCACGTTTTTGAATAAAATGTTTCGAATCATGTTCCGATGTTCATGGTATTTGGCGCCAAAGTTCCGGAAGAGTAAAGCCAAATCGAGTATGAATTATCTATAGATTTAGCGCTGACGTAAAACTATTGAAATCGATGAAGTGAAAAAAATAACTGTTAGGTACCTCTAAAACATATTTTTAGGTTACACTGTTCAATGTTTTTGTTTGTAAGTATAGATACAAACTTGATGAAAAATCAGACTAATTAGTACGTAACGAACAATTAAGAATTAACATTCATAGGTAGTAGAAAAATAATTTTAAAAGTGATATGGAGGTACATGTGGATATCTTGCTCATCTTGATACTCTTTACTATAAAATAATATTGAATAACCTTTAATGCTTAGCAAAAATCAATTATGGATGAGTGTATAGAGAATGATAGGCAGCACCACCAAACACTGTATCCTGTTAAATATTCTACAAATTTACGGCTTTATAATGATCTAATCGTCAGCAGCAGCCACAAATAATGTCTAGCAAAAATTGTAAGACTTTTTCTAATATTTCATGGTCTTTAAACCGACAATAGTGACCCATTGTAAAAATGCATAAAATCGGGTCACGCCGAGATTTCAGCTGAGTCATCGTTTGTCGTAACAGCGCGGAATAATTTTCTGTTCTTTGTTATCTGGTCAGACATCAAACCAATTAAGAGTACTTTTACTTCGGCAACATTGGTGCAATGGGCGTACATCGCGTGTGGCTTGTTGGCGAATTGTGAGACACTGATTGAACTGGCGACTGGAGACCGCGAATCGTTAAACGCAGTATAGGACACCTTGTGCCACGATTGAGTGACGATATTGTTAAGGCAGTGGGTAGAAATAGTCATAGTGATGAGCCATAGGAGAAGCTTATATCCGGTAAGAGGACTAGAACAGGCTTATGATGATGATTGAGAAAGCAACATGTGTCTAATAGTAAGCATCAAAACTACCCGTAAAGATAATTGAGCATTGAAACAGTTTACAATGAAATAAATATCTCGAATATACTTAATCTTTCATTAGAATGTAACTACCATTATCATTACGGTATATTAGGCATTACCAAAACATATTAAGAGTGTCGAAAAATAGACATTTATAATTAGATAATAAACTAGCTGTACCCTGCCACGCTTCGCTGTGGCACATTGTGATGCAAACATTAGATAAAAACAATCCTTGATGCGGATTATATATCATTGTAAAATTTCAGCTCGATCGGTGCAGAACTTATTGAGTTTTTGAAGCGTACACAAACCAACATAACATTTTTATGTAAAGAGATTTATGTATAAGATTAAAAATAGATCTCTAACAATATTTTGCCATTAAACGTTCGATATCCAAATCATCCATGCCTAAAATAGGTTCCAAATACGAACTGTATGAAAGAACAAGAAGTGTTGGAGCAAAGTGTTCAAAATTGGACCAGTCATTTAAAAACATACAATATTTTAGACTGACTAGAAATGATGATTAAAGTTGATTTAGACGTGTTAAATTCCACACAATAGTGTATAGTCAGGTATTAAGGGCAAACCGTACACGTACCGTAAATGCTAATAACCGAAGTGATCTAGGCACGTCCATTGCAACTATGTCAGGGTAGGTACATGTCAACGTGCCCCAACCGCATGTATAGTGGGCCAGCCGACAACTAGCCTCCAATTGCATTTATTATTACTCCATTATAATAAGTACGATCCGATAATAACTCAGTGGGGGTTGTAATGTACTTTGATGTTAATTAAAGTCTTACAGTTGGGCAGTTTATACGAACAACCGTATAACGGCCGACTTACGATAATATATGCTGAAGTCGTAATGCATATTCATCATGAACAACTTCTACTAGGTACAGAATCAACACTAAAATCGCTAAAGATAATGATTTGTCTCACCCGGTTTTTTTTAATAAAGAGTGACGAGAAGGTCTGCATATGTGCCTGATGGTAAGCAACATGTCTACCACATAATAGCACAGTGACACACAGCTATTGGAACTAGCACTACACTGCGCTTGTCACCCAGAGATCTAAGATGTTATATCTCTAAGCCCTGTAATTTCTCTGAAAATATTGTCCTTCAACCGGAATTAATAAATAAATTGAGACTATCTCACTATCTATGAATAAAACACACATCTTTCGCCATTACTAATGTCCTGCCCATGTCGTCGGGTCTCATCTAGACTGTTTAGAGAAACGTAACCTCAGTCTGATAAAACAAGCTTGGAAGTCATTGAGGCTTTTAACTAGCTCACTCAATCATAATACCTTTGTTTAGTCGGTAACAAAAAGGCGTTACGCAGTTTTCTCTTCCTATCGTTTTACGCGAGGTTTTGCGCAATGATGTATAGAGAAAGCATTATGACAAACGACATAATCCCGTGTCAATATCTAGAATTATTAATGTGTGTAAGATAATCCGATTGTGTACCACGTTCCTGATGAGGTCTATTTAAGTCTGGCAAATATAGTATAACAGTCATCATCATCACCATCGACAAAGGCAACATCAGCGTAAGGTAATCCACAGCTGGACAATTAGATAGACCCCTTTATAAAAATAGGCTACTTAATACATCTAACATTACACGGTAACAATTTGTAGAAGAAAGTTAAGACAGCATCTTTGTCATATCTCATTCTTGTATTTTCTATCTGCTCTAGGTAAAATAGAGAAGCAAGGAAAAATATCGAAAACTTCATTTTAGAAATATTAAGGCTAGGTAGTTCTGTCAAATTAGGGATTTAACGCTGTCTTGTTCTCGCGACCGTCACCGACCGCTGAATCGGTGCCACAGTGCAGAAATAACATTAAAATATTGGACTGTGTAATTTAAACTCATTTTTTGTTCAAGATTTGTTTATACTAGTGATAATAATTTTGTAAATTGTGAAGTGAAACGAAGAAATATTAAATTTATCTATACTCGTAGATATACAAAACTCAACCTTTTCTTTTTGGTCACACTATAAGTTGAGAACGGCTTTTCCAATTTCATTCATCTTTTTAAAATGTTTCCTAATAATTCACAAGTTCGTCAAAAATTAAAAAAAATGTGCTGAAACGTAATGAAAGGCCAGTAAAAATAGAAGGTTTTTTGGTCAACTTTGCAATAAATTTCTAATCCAATTTTTTTCTATGAGGTAAAGATCACTTACTGAGCATAAAATTACAAAATGCTCACAGATCCAGGTTGAGCTTCAAACGCCAATTGAAAAAAACTATTTTAGACGATATTTTGGAAACTATATATTTTGACAATAGTAGAAAATAAAATTTTGCATCTTTTGTTGCTAGTAATCTTTTTTTGTAAAACTTACCGTTTACGATTTATAACCCATTTAATGATACGATTGCGATGATGCCGATAATAGTGGATGTAAATGATGTGGTCTACGATGGAACTTGTTTCTTTAATAGAAACAAGCACAGTGTACCTCGTAACCCCAAGGTTCGAACCTTCTACAAAACCCACTCTGGCAATGCGTTTCACAGCTTAGTTGTTCTTATTACAAAAGTGGAGACCAAACTCTTCGTTCAACTCTTTAGTCATGATGATGAACGGTGCTGTTTATTGGAGCAACGAGCAATATGATAGAAAACTTTAATTTAAAAACCCCGACTACAAAAAATCTACACGTAAAAAAAATATTACCTACTATCTAGGGACACTTTGGCGAGTCAGACTAGTCTTAGAATATCTTTGTTACCAAAATCCATCCAGCCGTTTGGAAGATATGTGGAAATAAAAGATTTACAAACATAAAAGATACGCGAAAAACATAACCCTTCTTCCATTCCGGTAAAAGGGACATGTTTATGCTACTGGGAACAGAATTTACATCTTCTTATTTTTACATTGTTATCATCAAATTTGACATAATAAATCGTCATCGGTAAGTTCGAAAATAAAGTTTACTGGCAACACTAGATGGGAAATTTTATTTTCTACAATAATAATAGGCTTTATAACTTTTCAGAATATCAGCTAAAAACGTTTTTCGAGCTGGCGCTTGAAGCTCAACCTGGATTTGTTATTATTTTGTGATTTTATGCTCAGGAAATGATTCTAAACCTTACCTATATAAAAATACGAATCGGAAATTTAGTGCAGAGTTAAATTCTACGAGTAATTTTACTGCCTAAAAGGCTTCTTATCAAATTTGGTCGAATGTCTAAATTTCTATGAACAATATTAACATTTTCATACAAAAAAAAAAACAATAAATTTTGGTGGTGTCCCAAACTTGGAAAAGTATAAAAAAATAAAAATTCTAACAAAACCATACGTGTATCTATGGAAAGGTGTTCAAAATTGTATTGAAGTTCCTAACATTTTTTCTAAACTGAATAGTTTGCGCGAAAGTCTCTTCCAAAGTGGTAAAATCTGTATGTGAGGACTTTTCTTCTAAGTACTAAGTACCTTACTACCAAAGAATTTACCTAAATGGCATATAAATGCAAGTTAGGTATCATAAATGATACCTAACTTGGGGATTTACGCAGGGGATTTCTCCCCTCTCATTATTTCCTTATCCCGATCTCTGATTACTTATTAGATACTATTAGATACTTATCTATTTTCCATTGCATCCGCATTGAATTTTTACTGATGTGGTATCGACGTCAGTTTTTGAGACTCCTTCTGGTCTACAACATAAAATAAACAGCGTACTAATTAGTATCAGCGTCTATTTGCAATTCAATGAAAACGGTATCAAAAATCAAGATCATAGCGTGCTTCACTAGTAATACCTACTGATATTGTTATACTGTGGCACTATGATCGTAATATTTAAAATTTATCGGTTGTCAAAATTGCAAAATCAAGCACAGACCCGTCGTCTGTGAGCGCCGAAACGCGACTGATCAGGCTTGCCGAACGGCGCGCTATATATATGGTAGATATTAAAACATAGTGAATAACTGATACTTTTATCAAGTCAAACTCTGCGAATGCATCTATAACTTTTAGTGGCTTTCGTTGAGTACAAAAATTTAGTAAAAAATTCATTAGTTTAGTCATAAACTTGAAATAACTTTTTGAAAAGGGGTAACTTTGGGATTTTTTTCTATCAAGTAAAATTCATTAAATCGTGTTACTGACTGCGAATTACACTAGATTAGATCCTTAACTATTACATATATTTTTTTCAGAGCTTAATACACTATTTTAAAGGTCTTAAAGTTGTTTTAAAAAATCAAAATTACGGCCCACACGCCCTTAATTTGTTATAATACATTTTCCTGACAATGATTGCAATTGAGTATCAGACTTGGACTCTTCATGTTCAAATAGCTGCGTGTCACTGTGCTGTTATGGGCAGGCATGTTGCTTGTCATCAGGCGCATGTCCTGCTTGTCTTGTCACTCTACACTTTTACATTTACAATAAAAAAAAATTAAAAGATTTTACTAACGCGAGGTAATGGTAATGGAGGTAATGGGTTTGAATCCTTCATGAACCTCTAAATATATTTTCATGTGCATATATACAAGTTTATCTTTACTAGTGGTTTTTACGGTGAAGGGAAACGTCATGAGGAAACTAACATGTACAAAAATCACATATTTCATGTGGCACTTGCCGAACTGCTGTTGGCCTGCTTGCCATGGAGAGATAGTCCTAATCCCAAGTTTCCAAGCGTGTAGTATTACATTAATTAGCTCCAAAATAAAGTAAATAGATAACATGATACCCCATGTATATCAACTTATTTACTTCAACATTTGCTATCAGTACGAGATAATAATAACATACGTGATTAGACTACACCTGGTAGTTTAACATGCTAGATCACCTATAAATGTCATTCGACACGCTAAATCAGTTTTCCAAAACTAACTATATTATCCACGGTTCTTCCACACATTCATCTAAGCCCGATGAACCAAATATGAACATTGATTTTTTTTTTTTTTTTTTTTTTTTTTTTAATATAGAGTGACGAGACGATCAGGTCATGTGCCTGATGGTAAGCAACATGCCTGACACATAACAGCACAGTGACAAGCAGCTATTGGAACATGAAGAGTCCAAATCATTACCTAGCACTGCACTGCGCTCGTCACCCAGAGATCTAAGTAATTAAAGTGATTAAAGTAATCATTCTTTATATTAAACCCCGGTTTGAATACATTCGAATTTCACCCAGCAATCTCTTTTTGTATTCTTCTGTGAGGCATTATTACAAGCATCAGCAACATATTTATGTCTGTTTGGCAATATGGTAGCATTTGCTTCCGAAATTTGTAGCTTAAAATTTGTAAACCTTTTTTTTTATCATGGTGTCAATAAAATGCTTTGTAGTGTACGTGCGTGTATGTTATATCATCTTTCTTGACGAATTCGTAAACGGCAATCCCTGTTAGGAGCCGTAGTGAACGCTCACATGACTCGCATAACGCCTTCTTATCAAGAGTCGCCCAAAGTCTTACTTCTACAATTAGAATGGCATATTGCCTAGTGATAGGATATTTAAAACAAAACTTGTATTTTGGGTTGTACTCGTATATCAACCCTCTCGATCTCTATGCCTCTACACTTTACACCCCGATCATCAAACGCGTACACAATCAGTTAGTGTGGATGTATCCTTATTAAGTCGGTCGTGAAACCACTGATTGGCTTCAGGAGTACATTTGATACGTTCATGGGGATAGATCACGCGAGCGTGCCTCGATCCTCGACCGTGATCGGACCCATGGTAGTACAGCCATGGAGAAAAATTGTTTCATAATTGTTATTGTAATTGTTATATAATAAAGTCTATATTTTGGTACCACTTCGATGTAAAACAGAAAAAAAAATGATTTTTTTAGAAGCAAGAAAAAGTTAAGTTGGTCTGCTTCTTTGTTAAATGTATTAATTTTTTAATATCTGCAAGTTTTATAATACTCGTATCACTTCTACTTGACTATTTTATAACACGAATCAAAACTGCATTTAATTACCAACTTGCCTGATGGTAAACGTCGAGCTGGTCGAAGATGAAGCTCTCTGCATCCTTAGAAATTACCTACTTATTTTGTTTAGCCTTTACTTATTATGTTATAACTTGAAAGGGACTTAAAACAAAGTAAGGGACTTGTGCCCATTTTTTTTCTTGATTATCTAATTGAATTCGCTTATAATATTTCGTGCAATATGACTAAACTGTCTCCCCGAGCAATAAGGTTCGTGGTTGCAAGCTGTTGCACTTCAGTGAAGTTCAGTGACGTCGTCATTTATCGCAATAAAAGCCCACGGCACAGGGTCTTCTCTTTCAGTTTTGTCTCCGACTGTCTGTCCACCATATCCTTATAAGATCGTGTGCACGTCTATATACCGTCGCACGCGCAGCTGCGGAACCGGTCTGGCTTCTCGTTTACATCGGCCACTGCCGCGTCATGCCGCGTACAGCTTTTGTATGCTGTAAAAACACGTACAAACTGCTTACTAATCTACGACTTATTGATATTAACTTTTATGCAAGCTGTGGCATTCGATCGCAGCATCGTATTGATGGAATCATCCCGCAATGGAATCGAGCTCCATAGAAACTATGTACTAAGATGTTGCCTCAATCATGATTTGATATTGAACTCAAGCTAATCTTAATAACTGTAAATTAATCTATGCTCAGTGGGCGTAAGACTTTTGATACGGTGATTGATATTTTTAATCATAGCTACAGTATCTTATATTGTATTTATGTGAAATAATGTAATACATACTTGATATTCATTTTGTCATAGCTTAAAGAATGTGTTTAAAAACATATTGTATATAGTTTAGGAACTAACAGCTTACGGTTAGAAAATAATATAAGTATGTCCAGGGAAACCAATACCAAATTATCAAATAAAAGACAAAAAAAGAGATATCTCTTTTTTCAAAAGTCGGCTAAAAAGAATCTCAAGTATCACGTTAGTTAAGTATAAAGTTGGTTACGAAGTTGCAGCGATAGGTAAAGTTACAATAATGTCGATGTTAAAACAAACCTAACAGCTATGAAATATTGCAAAAGCCTTTCTGGGAGCGGAGCAATGTAGTGTAACTAAATCGGCAGAACATTGGCCTAGCGTCTAGTCTGGTCTGATTTTATCTTAGCATGCCATAGTAATGGTGTAAATTTAATTATACGAAATTACATTTAAACAAGTATTTTAATGCCGACTAAAACACGTGCTCGACGTGTCATTAAAATATTGCATACATAAGCGTATAAAAGCTTATCAAATACTTAAGTTAAAGATTTCAACAGAATTCATATTCAGTAGCTTTTTTAATTGCATAGAAGCCTTTCACTAAAATGCATTTTTTTTTTAAATGAAGAGTGACGAGACGAGCAGTACATGTGCCTGATGGTAAGCAACATACCTGCCACATAACAGCACAGTGACATGCAGCTTTTGAAACATGAAAAGTCCAAATCATTACCTAGATGTATATTGTATATTAGAATATTTTTCACAATTATTAATTGAAGTATTGTTACACTTGATCTATTTGCACGTAAAGCAAGACGTGTTCCATATACAATGGCGTGTAAAACTCCCAAACAATACCGTAACTATACACATACAAAACGTATCGTTTGTTGGATTGTTGAATTAAACACGTCTTTACAAAATGATTGGCTGTGGTATGGATGTTGTAGTTGTAAACATATCCTATGCTTTGTCTGTGTCTAGTAGTATAACAAGGGCGGATCCAAGTCGAGAGGTCATGGGAATTATGACTCCCCACTGGGCTGGGTCCAAAACATAGGCGGACTACTAATTAAAACGCACGCATACACTTGTCGCACGGTCTTGTGCCTTGACCACGACTACGTGACCCACCTCTGGTGCCTGCCTTGATCCGGAAACCGGATCTGTGGATGGTAGATGATGGTAGTGGATGGTGGATAGTTATATTATGGTGAACTTAAACACAGTGTGTATCAGGTCAACACCATCTATTCCAAAGCCAACTCAGATCAAGATCAGTAAAAAGCTATGAGAAAAGACAACGTCGACTCTAAAATTACGATTCACTACTAAAATTACGATTCAGATAAAATTACATCTCCATATGCACTCCATGATTTTACAAAAGATTAACTATGATTTGGTCGCGCAATTGATATAAATTACAAATCACTGAAAAGTTTCTGAACACACACAACATTAAAAAAACAATGTGTTTGCGTTCGCACATCTCGTTTTGTATCTCATCTAATCTTATTAAAATATCGACGATACTCAGCCTAATGTTGCAGATTGCCTTCCAGATTCAGTAAGATTAACGAGTTTTTTCATATTGACACCAAGTTTTCCAACACTTGAAATAACGCTTTGTAACGAAGAGATTTTTTTTAACTTTTATAGGTGTACACTTGATCGCCATCTCGCCTGATGTTAAGCGATGATGCGGTCTACGTATGAAAGTTTGTAACCAACACGGAAAACCTACTCAGGTAACGTATTCCACAGCCTAGACGTTCTTATCACTAAATCTCTTTGTTCGTGTCTTTGGAACATCAATGATGACGCTTTTTCGAGCTACTTACGAGCATTCCGATAGAAAAACGGGCAAAGTGGTATTAGATCATGTAAATCAGTCGCACACTCACCGAACTGTACCCGATAAAAAACCGATAGGCTAGCAATTTTTACGATGTTCAAGACTTTGAAGTCTTTTTCGCACAAGAGTATCGTTGCCTAAGAGCCTTTTGGAACGTCTCTCGATGTCAAAGTCTCTAGTTGATACTTAGCCGAACCATCCCAAAGATGCGAACAGTACTCCATACAAGAGCGAATTTGTGCTTGATATAAAGTGAGCAACTATTCAGACTTGAAGTATCTTCGGACCCTTGAAAGGACACCTGGTTTTTTTGGCAGCTAATTTAGCCTTGGACTCGATAAACAAACCAAAGTTGAGCGTAGATGTCAGTCAATGTAACGCCCAAAAGCTCAAGACGGTCAGAAATCGGCACGGATACACCTCTAAAAGTTGGAGTCAGATGGAATTGACTCCTTTTAGCGGAGAACAGACTTACTCTCGTTGAAATTGACCAGATTGGCATCACCCAATGAGACACCGCCTCAAGGGTCAAGCTCAAACGCTCGATCAGACTCTCTCTCAGTACCTGAGTTTGCTGCCCACTGGCTCTCGCACTAGATATTTTTCTCCCATTCTTATTTTATAATTTTGTATGAAAATATGCAAATAATTTAACAGGCGCTTATTCTCGTACATGATAGAGATCAGATTTGTTTTCAGTTTTATACAGAAGTGAAGCAGTAAAGTGCACACGTTACTTTAAAGCAACAATTGCAGAAAACGAGCTTTAATATGAACCCACTTGACTCCTACAGTCTGGCAGACCAAGGCTTCTGCCCACATCTGCGGTGACAATCGGAGCACGATCGTTTGGACCGCTGCCTGTTTACGGTGACATTTTGCAAGATGGAACGTTCGTTTTATACTTTTTACCCATCTAAAAAAGGCATGTCTTAGTAATATAAGCTTCAAGAACATTCTAGTATCCCCTGCGACTTTGTTCGCAATCTAGCCAGTTTAGAAAAAAAACAATACCTAAGCAACTATGCCGTTTTTGGAATAAAATATGACGCAAAAACCCACTTTCCAAATTTCAGTCAGATCTGTTCTTCCTGCAAACATTCGAATTTGAAAGTTCGTGTATTAGTAAGGTTTATATGTACTCAATGCAACTTTAGCTTAGAAGCATTAGGTTTTCTAAAATTGGCGAACATTTTTAACTTTAAAGAAATCCGTGAGAGTCCTTTAGAAGTTGTACGTAAGCCAAAAGTTGAAAAGAAAAATGTTTAATACGTGTAAAGTTTTCGAGCAATAAGATTAAAAAAAGTCTTTACATGAGGTAACATTCAAACTCAAAAAGTAAGGTAGATTTTAAAATGTCCAACCCGTTTCACAACATCTCGAAAATCAGTAATTTTTTTACAACCCACTGCGTTACAACTCTAAGCCTAACTAACACTATTATAATATAACATAGCGTCTACAACAATCAAACAACTTTACTGGTGTAATGTGTATCACACATTGCCGGCGGTCGCTCGCGTAGGACTAATCCATCCATAGGCGGACAATAGTGAAAGAGAGCGCCATAAAAGGTCAAATCAGTTGATACTACCAACACCAACGCTGGACACAAAGACTCGCAACCGGTGGCGCCGTGTCACCTACACACTACCACATAGAAACTAGGGTTGTAAACTGTAGCAAAGACATGATTTTTTTTTCATAGACTTTTCTGATTTACCGCCATATTTCCAACGTATCTGGACGAAATAACTTTCAGAGATAAGACCACCTATTGTAGCACTACGTTTTTATTGTTTTTTCTTTTGTCTGTAGACCTGTTTAAATTTTGGTGTGAACAATACAAATTATCTAGTATAGTGATGTGTGTAAATTGTCCACCAATGTTATATTTAATTATTATCTATGTACCTATCTAATTACTCAAGGCTCAAGCCGAAATTGGGTACATTTTTGAACACAGTTTTTTTCGTTTGTGACATCATAAAGACTCGGAAACTAAAAATGTGTCCGTATAAAGTTTTAGAATACTTATGAGTTTACCCTTAACTTTAACACCTTCCACTCCATATATAAACATGGAAAATACCAAATAACAGGGAATAATGATAATTGAAACAGTTGACCATAACAGTAGAATTTTGATGAGAATGATTATAATTTAAAAGAATTTATATTTATGAATATTATAATAATATTCATAATTATTTCATGTCGCCACTATATTCAAAGATAGGATCTAACTATAGGAAATAATTATGGAAACTATACCTCTTGGCTGGAGGCAAACATTTCAAACACCTTCAATAAATCAGGGACCTAATATAAAGTCAAAATCCTTTATCGCGAAGTAATAAAATTACAAGTCATATTATAATAGAATTACATTACATAGAAATAATAGAATTACAAATTCAACTTACAAATCTGGATCTTGTTTTAATTTTCCTTTGCAAGAAAAATGTTGCTGTTTTTGGCAACCCTACCGCAATCTTTTAGAAATTAATCACATTTGTCTCTTACATTGCGTGGCTTCATTAATTCTAATATACTTTTTGGTGCGCCATACCTAATCTATTGAATAATGTATGGCGTCAATATACTAGTGGTTGCCACCGAGCTCTGTCAAAGTTCACGGCTATAATGCAACGTGGGCGTGGGACAACACTAATCGAATGCTGTGTTTATTTTACTTGTAATATTATACTGTAGATTATTATAGCATTTAAATTTACGCGATTGGTACTAATATTGAAAACACTAGTCTTTTCGTGACCATGAACGATGTAATGCGAAACGTCGGGAGATATTCCTACTTACATTATAAATTTACACTAAACAACAATGAATAGTCGTTATGTTGCTGTCATAAAAGGAATGCGGTCAATATTTGATTAATGTATGATAGAAAATTAAACTATCAATGATCTGATAAACCCTTGATATATATCAGGAAAACGGTAAAAAATGAAAACTGTGAAGCTGTGATTGATAAGACTAGTTCTTCTGAAAATTCTCTTGATTAATTTAAAAACTCATCAATATTTATTATGCGTAAAATCCTATTCAGAAGATCTATGTGCACAAACTACCATAAATTCATATTATTTCACATCAATATTCATCGAGAATGTATGGCCTCAAATGTTAAAATTTTCATGTTGCGTTCTTTTGTATTTAAGAGTCATTGTTAGCATGTACATGCAAGTTTATCCCTTATAGGCAACGTGTTAAAATCTAAAGGTAACCAACAACAACTCCCATAAAATACAAAAGCTCTTAACACAGTAGGTAAATTCTATGGTCACAGAAATAAGGGTCAGTTTTGTGTGAATTTGTGGTGTAAGGTTTTAGTCTGACTGCAAATTGTTTACTAGGATTACTCAAGCTCTTGTCAATCACGTGCCTATATCTTTGCCGTCTGACACGAATTTAAATCGAAGGCTTCTAATTCCTTTGTGAATTCTGCTGTAGGTTTTAGAGTTAGCGTAGATAATAATATGCTGCATGTGTTTCGTTTATATTTGTCATCACAATCACAGGGCTTGCGCTCTCTATAAAAAGTCAAGCGTCTAGTGTGGTTTTCTTCCAGGCGATTAAGTGCCAGACAAAACTGACCGAAAGGAAACTCTTAGTACCAGTTTTGGCTATTATGTAACAGTAACAAAATGAATAAAATGTTTTGTTGGAATATGCCGTAGTATCTTAAGCAGCACTGTCACAATTTACAAACAACCTTAGAATACATATTTTCATATAATTAACTGTCAAAACTTTACTAACAGTACAGGTGACAAAACGAGTAAAAATTACCAAAACCATACAAAATTAGTGAAGAAATTAAGTGCTGTGTCTAATTAGTTGAATACTAATCATTTTTTTAGTTCAGTATTGGCTTGTAAGAAACTAAGATAAATTGCAACACTGCACTTTAACCTTCACCTCACAGTGAGTGGTCAGACCATGTCGGAGGTATTTGCGAGATTGCTGTAAGTAATATCTCGTCTAGGTGGAACCAGAACTTACAGTTACGGTATTTTAAATACAAACTACATAGTTAACTATTTAATCCTTCTTGGGTAATTTCAGTTACTACAAGTAAATTATAATATGTAAAGCTTTATCTGCTTTTTCGTCATGACGAATTCAACAATTTTTGAAAATAAGCTGTTTGGCTTTTGGGTGTCTATAGCAAAAGATGAAATTTTCCAGTATGTAGTAACCTCCGAGTTCAATATTTATAACTCGGAACAAAATCCCAATTTTGTAAAAAAGAGTCAAAGCTTGAAAACTTATTCACCGCACGAATAGTAAGCTGAATATGATATAGAGGTATAATAATTTTGCTAAATGACAAAACAATTGACATTGTAAATTAAACATTATATACATAGTGGAAAATACCAAAATAAACTAATTCTTCAAAAAATAAAGTAAACTTAACGTGGGTACTATTTACCATTAACATTTTGGCGAAAACCTTCATAAAATAGAAACCTCTATTACGCAATTCTAACGGACACCATAAAATTGACGAACTGTCGCCTACAGTAATAACAACTTGGATACATAAATCGAGTGGAAGAAAAGTCGATTCTGTAACAACAAAACTCATAACGTAGACCATATACCGCATAACTTAACCCCAGAGTCGTTGTGACTCTACACAACCGCCGATTTACCAATATTTGTCAACATCGGAACTTTCTAAAACTTACAAACCGATGATTTGATTCGATTGAGATGAGTTGTATACAACGGTCTGAGCGAGAAGTTATACCAGAGCGTGTTCCGTGTTTGCTTATCGCTTACAGAATACAAGTCCTGATTTGGGTGCCAAACTGGTTGCAGGTGAAATGGACAAGTGTAGTGTAAGTGGCACAACACTCAAACAAGTGCAGAACCCGCATCAGTGATTTTGACGGAACCAGTTTTTTTCTAGGATAGAGTAACAAGAGGAGAATTTCACGTGCCCTGATGCTAAGCAATATGCTGTCCGATTACAGTAAAGCATTGAGCTGTAATTTGGAGACGTTCAAATTATTGCTCAACACTTGACTGTGGCGAAATTGCGATATGTGGCGATATATCTTATGCATAATTATTATTTCTTATAAAATCTTGCCTTAGTTCTTTCATGTTTTTTCATCCTTTTATACTTGTGTCTTGTTTATAGAAACAATACGAGTATTTAGTAGTGATCTACGTTAAAACGTAGGTAACTACTATTGTGTGTATATTATTAATCCTATTGTAGTTGGTTTTTAAAAAAAGTTTCTCTTTAATAATTTTACAGTTGTCTTACTGTAAATGACACAAATCTAATTTTAACATTATTGCTACAAAAGTCTTAGCTTACTATACTTAAACTTTAAGGTTCCGTCTGAAAAACGGAATCCAATTAAGCCGTCACCGTTGACGCCTGTGCGCCTGCCCTCCTATTTTGATAGTTACGGCGAATTAGCTATAATTGATGTAAAATTAAGGAGCCCTCAGACAACGTACGTAACTTACGGGGACGTTTTTAGATTATGGGAGAGTTTTAATATTCGCTTCATAATTTAATACCTACAGAACCAAAACTGCATTATATTACAAGGCTTATTTTGATGTATCATAACAAAAACTCAAAACTGACCAAAAGTTATTCGGGAATACGATAGTAATTTTAAACTGAAAATAGTGAACATTATCAATATTGGCTATGGTCGTACAGAATCCTCGGTGTGAGGGCCATACTCGCTCTTAACTGGTATTTTTCTATAGAGTATTAGAGCCTTTATGTCATGGCTTATTGCCGTGTGAACCCCCACAGAAAATCTCCACAGATGCAGGTCCCGCCATTGTGTATTCCAACTAATGTTCCTTTGAACTGACAGCAACAAAAGATGTCATTTTTTGAAACTAAAATCTTTATTTGGCCGCACGTTTCTGCTATTTGTCGTAGATCCCAAAATTAGTAACGCTTCAATAGTTGTTAAATAATAATGCTATTAAAGGGACGTGATGCGCATTTTAATGTCGATTTAAAAAAAGATATCCTGCTTGAAGTAATCTAAATAATAAAAAATAGCACTGAGGAACTGCCGATAGAAATGAAACCTTGTACCTCAGAATTTGGTAGCTCACTTTGGAAGCTATGCGAGTGAAACCTGGCCTGGCCTGGAAACATGGCCATTTAGAAATGATAACGCTAACGCATTTTTAGATGGTCATGGTCTTGAGTTCACCCGAAGATTTCTTTCATTTACGAGCGTGACGCTAGAGTTCAATTCACAGCCCACGAAAATTTGTGTGTGTTGGACCAAAATATTTTTACTTCAAAAACGATTCCTGTGGGATAGAAGGAGGAGCCACGGGGCAGAACTAAATATGTCATCAATTACCATTGTTTCTCATACGATTTCTTCTATTTTGTACCCTTAACATTTTTCAACAAATTCTTTTTGCAGTTCACACACTTAAAACCATTAGGGTCTTGAGCACATATTTCAATATAATTACAAATTCCTCAGTGTGTGAGTCAGACGCTTCTTCTCTTGAGGCAAATGGGCGTAAATAAATTTTTAATCGCAGATTGCCAACCTTACTGGTATGCGTATACCCGGTGGAAAATACTTGCATCGGATTTGCCTCTATGAAATTCGATATCCTCTCTCTTGTTAACTATCTTGCGGCAGCGCATATCATATAAAACTTAGCAGAAACCAGTTCATTACAAATCAATTGCAGATAGGTGCTCTGGTAGGACCGTAAAACCATTATTAACACAGTTATGGTATATTATATTTATTCTACTACCTAGTAATGTTGATTATTTGTTTTGCAATGACGTGGAAAAAACTGATGCACGATTTAGTCTAAAATTTGGAACTGAGATAGATTAATTTCCAACGTAATTCGATTAACACTATATAGCTTTTGTTCATCTCTTTTGTGGCTGGATATAGGCATCTCTCATACTCCCATAATACAGCACTTAGCCCGATTCTAGGCACGATCTCCATTTTTTTCACGATTTTAATCGATCCAGTAGGTAGAGTTCCAATAAACTCTTTAAATAGTTACAATTTCGGTCTATGTAATATTAGTAGTAATACATAGAAATATACATACAGAGATACCTACTATAAGTTTTATTGTAAAAGCTAAACTGTAATGAAAATTTTAAAATTGATTAAATCTATCCCTTACGCAACGTAGAGTAATTTCCTAAGTTTGGTACGGCCCTTAGTTTTTGCTAGTTACACTTCTTGTTAATGAATTTGCATGGGAATCAATTAATTCCCAGCGTTGTTGCCATTATAAATAACATAAATGTTTATAATAAGCGGTTATGATGTTATAACAGCATGTTTTGCTATTACAAGCCGTAGGAAGCGTCCATTCTATGAACGGTATCTGTAAGTACTGAGATTTTGCCTGTTTAGTCAGTGCCACCGCTCGGTGCGGTTGTACAAGATCGCTACTGTCGAGAATTAGTATGGTATCCGATAATTCTTGTATAAAAGTAGAAGAGTTCGCCTTTTTCATCGTGGTACCTAATTGAAAAAGAAGTTGTGCCACGTGCATCAAAACATTTAAGTTTTTGTTGCCGCGAAACATCTATTTTGATGTTTGAATAGGCGTAAATTGCCTATCGTAAGTATGAAATGCTTATTTCAATAAAGATGCCTATTCTTAGTAATGGTATTGTATCTACTAAATTACAGACGTGAATAGAATTTAATAGTAGAATTTGTGTCAAGGTTTAAAGGTTACTTCTGTGCTTAGAATGTTAATTTCAATGAGCTTATTTAAATTATTTGACTAAAATCTTTCTATAAAAACTTATAATAATGTTCGACACTTTTTCACAGTAAAGCTCTATCGAACCCCAAACTAAGTAAACGTTGAATTAATAAAAAAAAAATATAGGCACTTTTACAATACATAAAAGATAATAAAAATACACCCAGATATAAATGAAACAAACGTGTTATATTCGATTCACACATAGTTGTCCTGGGTGAAATCTAACCCACAACCTACTCAGTGAGCACTGAGTAAACTCGGTACCGACTAAGACTCGAAGTCAGTCAAATAAATTCCTTGCTTTTTATATATTTAAAGCAATGTATATACAGGATTTACTTCGTCTGCGTAGAATTTAGGAAGTCGTTATTCCCTTTGGAAATCTGTATATTTCGAGATGAAAGGTGAACAATATGTTATTTCAGACTCTTTGACTTCAAGTCCGAGTTCTGTGCTTACGATGTGATTGCGGAATAACGAATTAATAATTAATAACTAATTAATAAATAACTAATTAGATTCAAAGTCATACGACTTTGATATTTATAATCTTTTAGAATGATTTTTTAAATTCCCTTATCCCCCTGATCCCTTAATTCCCTCCACTTTATTCAGTCCTGAGCTTGCTTCCATTATCAAATCTTTTATAAACGCTCCGAACTCGTCCTTTCATCGCATTGGAAGACGACCCTGGGGTCGACTGACCGATGGCGTCCACTTTTTAGAAACCCTGGCCCACTGATCGAGGTGAGCTCTCGTGGTGGGTCGACTCTTATTTAGGGATTATTAATTAGAAAAATTGAGAAAATCTAGACAAAATTGAGTCCTAACCTACTCAGGCAAATGCAATACGAAGGAATAATCTTTAGGTGCACAAACTTATGTTACTCAAACAATATCAGTGTCATCATTACGTGACACACGTGTCATCTGCCGAACAACTAGTATTACTGCAGACAGCACTACTCGAAGTGTCACATTTCGAACCGGTATGGTAACCGCAGCGGCCAAAATTGCAGTTTGCATACGAAATCGAACTTTTTGCGCAGCGCTTGACCGATAAATGCAAATTCTTGTAAAAACAATAATAATATAATTAAAATTAGTCCACAAATTACTCCGACTTAGTTTTATAGAATAGGCATGTTATGTTTTGTGGCTTATATGTCTGTTTTTTTTTTATGAAGAAAATACAAGAAGAAAGAAATATGTAAAAGTATGTTGGAGTATTATCTTTTGAAATAGTTTTTCTTTGAATAAATTAGCTTTTTTCACTACTCGCACTTCAATGATATTCAGATTCTTGTTTTCTGCGTAATATTATTTTTGTTGAATTTTTGTTTATTATGAACAGATATCCCGTCTATCAAAGTAATTGGCAAATAATACACTGATATACCCCCAAATTGATATTATCTCCTTGTATAAGATGTATTCTTCATTTATCCACTGAACACGTAATTAGAATGAAATAAATCGTGATTTTATCGCGCAAGAGAGCGGTCAGCGGACAGACGCGAGCGGTCGACGATCTATCTACACTATATAAATACTAGCTTATCTATATCACAATCCCGACTAGCAAACCGAGTAATTACAGGCTGCTAAATTACACTCTTGCGCATTTAGAAATTTCTAAAATAATCGGGGCACTCAACTCAGTCTCAGTCCTAAGTTCAAAGAATCATTATAATTACACGTCATTTACTAATCAAAAACAGTCTAGAACATTGAACATTCTATTTAAACATGTGTTTAAAAATAATAAAATAGATTTATGTCATTTTAGTCGCCGATTAAAAAGCTAAGTTCAGAAATATAAATGATGAACTCTTGTGCAGAGAGCTTAGTCTTGCCGTAATAAGTAGGAGATACATAACCGGCCTCACGTTTAAAGTTTCTAGCTGTCTCGCTCGCACGCGTACCCACGCCGATCAGCATCGAAGCCTTCGCGCGCTGCGCCGGCGCAGCCTGAGCTTGCCGCTTACGCGCACTTGTATCGTAAACGTCGCCGCTCTACCGCGCCGCGTAGACGTTTGCGTGTTTTCAACTCATTTATTTTTGGACCAAGCCTTCGATTCGCGAAGAATTACACACATTGGATTGATATGTGCTTCTCGATAGTGATTTTAAGTGGATAAGTGAGATATTTGCGCAAGTGAAGTGTCAGTGCAAAGGTCATTATCATTTTAATTTGTGTTCTAATCAAGTGAGCGGTGTTTGGATTGGAAGCGGTCATACACAGAATTGTGTACTTGTTAGCCTTGCAGGTGACAGCTTGAGATGGCTGCGGGCTGAATTTACTACTGTTAATTTATTTAAATGCGGCAGCGTCAACTCTGAATTGCGATATGTAAATGTGAACGTTTCAGGGTCAGTAGATTGATAAAAAAATATTTTAAAAATACATCGAAAATAACCTTGTAATGCGAAAACTTACGTGAAAACTATGTTTCCATCATAACGGATCGCCATGGCGCTAATCCCTTCCAGGCTGCCAATGGAACGGTAAATAACAAACAACAAATACATTTCTACTGGCATATTAGCTTACCTACATGCTGTGTTTACAGTAATTGTAATAACACATTCTGTATATCTCAAACGTTAATAAAAATAGTTTTTGAAATAGACGTCACGGTTGAACGAACAGAAACAGCCTTTAAAAGCTGTCTTTTTCCATTTTCTTTTGCTGTGCGTCATCTTTAGTTACAGTCATGTAGTATGGCACATTATTAGACGTGAACTCTTGTTCTTTAACATCATCCAATACTTTTCATTAACATTCTCAGTCTGTATCGACCCATTGCCGGGTATAAGTTTTTTTCCATTGTGCCATTGATCTTTCTCAATGGTAGTAATGTCTCGCGAATATACCGGTCGTCAAAAACTACTCCTAAGGTCGAAGCGTATACATGTTAAATGGCATAATCCTCCATAAATCCAAGGGGGGTCTAGGGGGAGGTCACACCAGAGGATGTGTGGTGATACGTATATTATCATTGCAATTGACGTCTGATGACCTCTCGGCCCTACTAACCTAATCTTAAATCTTAATAACTATACTTGCATAAAGCAAATCACAAAAGCATACTCGAAGCATAAAGAGATCAATATACATGTATGTACATTGCACCTTCTACATTTGCTTGCTTATATATTTTTATAGTTTGACCGACAATAAGCATAGGGCGATGTAATGAAAGTGTAACATTTTCACAGAAACCTGCTGTGTTTGCCGTGTCTAATCTATTTCTGGCTGTTGAAAATAGTTAACTGTCATTATTCTACTTACTGGCATTTTGTATTATGTATGTGGTGTCATAATTAAAACTTTAAAGCTGTCTAATAATCACAATTAGGGCTGTCATAACCATAGCTCTTGAACAATAAAATACATTTTTAAAACTTTTAAAATATATTTTTAAAAGACCTATGACAGCTGATCTCAATTTGCCGAACTTAGGGCTAGCGGAGTAGGCACAGGGCCCTACTAACCTAAACCTACTAACTATTCTCACACAACACTTTTAACACCTCTGACTTTGTTACCTTTGGCTCGGTAATTAGTTTTATTGGTTCATTATATTTTTTCGTAGACCTGCCCTTTCCTGTTTTTTTACGAAAGCAGACCAATATATCAACCAAGTCTTTGGCCTACTGTAAACATACATAGGCGATTTAAAATATAGCCATGACGATTGTTATTCTGTGATATTATCCTAAAAAGACAATAGCATGACAATAGTCATCCTATTGTCTATCTAAAATAGTTCTGTAACAAAGGCATTGAATAGATAGACGTGGAGTAAGACACCCTCCATCTCATTATTATATATCACGGATTAATTGACTCAAGTAATAGTAATCTTAGACTATGGTCTAACAATTACAATAACACTTAATTCAATGCTAATTCAGTATTTATACAGGTGCTAAAACATGTATAGTTCCATTGTGCTCTATTGTTCACCCACATCGTGCTAGATACCTACATATTCTTAAAGTTAATGCAGACACGTATTCGCCAAAATGACTTCCCACACGGAGACGTCATTGCTCTCATTGTCGACAAGAACGCATAATTAAATTTCTGCCCACAGTTGTCGTTAACGCTATTTCTGAAGTCAACGCTTACTAGTATTCGTTAAAGTCATTTCTTATATGCGTCTTTCTTGAAGATAATGTATATTGTATACGTATATTCATATTTACACTCTCGCGGCAAACATCGTTCGTTTTGCAACGATGAAAGAAAATGCTGTAGGTGTTTGCAGAATATCGGGGTCATTTAGTCGAAAGAAAATAAGTTTTTTGAGCTAAGCGTGATCTTTTGTAAACAACATTAAAAAATACAACAAAGCTTAATTCATTCATAACATTTTAATTAATTAATCTCCAAATTTATCAGTTATATGTGCTATGAGCATAGTAAGATTAGATATAGAATATCTAATCTTACTATGTTGTGGTCTACAACTAGACTATAAAAGGGAAATTCCTGCTAAAATGAGACCAGTGCCCAACAGTGGGTCACATATAAATTTATGCGAACGTTGTTATAATATACGCATGCTAAAAGTAAACTGGCTGACCCACTTAGCCTAAAGTCGAAGTCGAATCGAACGCACTTGCTAAGAGAAAGGGCTACCGCTCATCACTATCTTGTTTAGCTTGTTTTATTGTATACGTCCTTTTTCAAAAGTGACGGATAAGAATGTATAAATTGTTTTTATTTGTTTCTTAAAGTATATTTAAGGCAAATATTATTTGAAATAATAATGACACTGAATTTGATAAATTTTAGTCCGAGAACTAGACGAAATACACCTTATAAATTCGGTCGTTTCATTTAAAATTACAAACACAGTTGCATAAATTTGGACATTTACAACACAGAAAATGCATTCAGGTCCTATTAGACATTTACATCTGTGGCTATTGTTTGATCCTACGGTACTGACACAGATCACTCACAAAATCTCATGCAAGTCAATCAATCATATCAAGTATCAAGGTTTTATTGTTACACAATACTTTATTGCAATCGTAACTGAATTAAACGTAGAGCGTAGAACCAATCAATTGCTAACGCTGATAGTAAAACCACAGATTGATGAGTAGTTACTACGTGTTAGGGACACAGATTGTTCACAAGTTAGTAAGGAGACCGCCACAGTTTTATATCAACTTGGTTAGTATAGACGTGTAACTAATCGCCGCCAAAGTTCATCACACTGCGATATCGAAGCGAACGCTCGTTTCCCGTTGCCTTACACTTAGACCGGATCGCTGAGTATAAAAACCCATTTTCCATTTTGAAAAACTTCGATACAGGTTATTTCCTTTTCTTAGATCTTCATTGTAGCTTCTTCGTTTGTTTACAGCTATTCGAAGAGGTTCTAGGTATTGTTATTGAGGTATGTGCGTTAGCTTATGTGGAACGTGGAAAAATCATAAAAAAAAAAACATTATTACTATACTATATTTTCACAAATAATTTACTAACCACGTCGAGAATCTTGACAAAGCCTGTACTGGTAGAATCTTTGCATTACCGTTTGATACTAAAAAAATAATAATCCCGTCGAATATAAAAAATAAGTAATTATTACCTCCAAGATTTATTGCTAATGCTCATGTATTTTCCTATTACAGCTATACAATTTGTAATATGCACATTAATTCACATATATTTTACCTTGAAAACCAGTAATAGGTAATGCCATATATTGCATTACAATGGCCACATTGCAATGATCGATTCCAAAGAATTAGGGTTCCGCGTACAAACATAATGGACATTGTTTGTTGTTCAATACCTTAGCAACGAGTGGGACCATCAAATGAACATGTGTGTGAACAACACGTGCATTCAATTTGAATCGTGAGCCATTAATGTAATAGCCCCAAATTAATTACTTTTGGGGGCTAGATTGAGTTGTTTCTATGACCGCAAAAAATGGATAATTGTTAGCATTAAAATTAACGAAACCACTAAATCTGTACAGATTTGGGCAGATTATAAAATAAAAAGAACTTATAGTAGGCAAAAGCTACAAGTCATAGGACATTTATTTAAAAAAAAAAAAAACGTGCAAAACTAGTCGTGAATAAAGTTATGACTTGCAATCATTTCCAAGTAAGTTTCAAAGCCCAAGGCCTTGTGGCAAGCGATGGAGCGATACGCACAAAACCACCTCACCAATGCCCAAATACGGCCAGTGATGAAACCAAAAACCATTGCAATATTAGTCACAGTAAAGTCCTAGGTAAATTGGTAAGCAAAAAAATTACGTCCGAAGCGAAGATCCCAGCATCAAGGTCTATTTCGTAAAGGATCTGTACGTAGCTATGACTAACTGATGGTTTGATACGAAAAACACCGCCTCATGAATGGTGGCAATGACGAAACTACTCCCAAATGCAATAAGATTAGTTAACTTGAAACTTAACTTTTCGGTAGACAATGGGGTTTTCGTAAACTCATGTGTAAGCATATCATTAGGCTGCGAATTTATAACCTTTAATCTGTTGTTCCGTGGTATGGTTAAGTTCATTATACGTTGCATTTATAAGATTTTAGTCAAGGTCTGCGATTTTACACACTTTTTTTAACGTTTTTACTAAACATACCGTGCCTTTGTTTCTAAAGATTTTGAACATAACGCCGGCCGGAACCGATTGAGTCATCCAATGTTCTCTTCTTAGAACCGACCCTTTCACTTCTTGAGGAAAATCAATGAAATAAATATTCTCTAACATTTTCAGATCGTAGTGCATAACAACTGTTAAAGATACTTCGATATCGTAGTGATCGAGAGTTTGAATGTCAAGACCACGTGGGAAATGTTTCATAATATTGGCATCAATCAAACAAGCAAATCAAGTTTGTGTTGATTTTCAGTCTATTACGCTGTGTTATCTTTTATTTGGTCGTCGTAACTCTCAAATCCACTTTTGCGAATAACATTCACATGCATATCCTGCCTTAGAACTAGTTAACTATTTTGTACTGACTTTGCAAATGATCATATCCAAGCATCACGAATATGGTAATTCAGGAAACGTTATAAAATACAACAAATTATGTATTTCTCACACTAACAGTAAGTAGGTGTAACTGGATCGGTGCGTTGCCTTGTGAGAACCTCTCACGCTGGATGCGCGTCGCTTGATTGAAGTTTAATCAATAAATATATAATTTACTTCCTTCTTACAGTTTTTATCATTATAGTAAATGACACTTGATAAAGGGTTGACGAACTCATCTAAAAATAGAGCAGAAGGTGCGAGATAAGAGTGCACTGCGCTGTGATACACGTTGCATGAATCATTTTCATTGCGTTGAAATGTTACCAAAAGCGCTTTAGACACAGATTCGCTTCATTAGTATGCAGCGCTCAAAAAATAAAACAAGAACTAGATCGCGCCAAAAACTAGAACACGAAGGTTCTAAATCGTTTCGAAACCAGGTAGATGTTTTAGGTACGTAATTCATTCACAAAACCTGAATGCAGAATTTATGTTCTGCTCGAAAATTATTCAGAATTCGTGGGCGGCGATTTTATTCGGCTTTCCTAGTGGGGTAATCTTAACGGACCGTTTCTCAGAACACCACTTTTAGAACCTTAATAAGTATCAGTTGTGTTAACCACGAATACATAGTTATCTAATCCAAAATGAATCATATTAGTGACTGAATCATTAACTTTAATTTCAATACTGAACTGTTAACATATCCGCTTTAATTTAGATGATACGAAAACGTGATTCCGTAATTGGAAAAGGAAGTTGTTACTTTACAAGCAACAAATATAGAGTTAGACGTTTTCGACTTAACAAGTGTGAATTTCTCAAGCACCTTTAGAGGTTCGGTAAGTAGTTTTAAACAGAGTGCTCGGTGACATATTTCGTAAACCAATTAGTGATATGTTTGAGTGAGGTCATCTCGGAAACGGACCACATTTTACAACTGGCATACTTACACGGTGACTCACGAGAAAGTTCATTCATATGGAAAATAAAACTACGGAATTATAACTCGTGTAACATCTCCTCGATTTTATAACTTTGTTTTATTTGCCCATCACTTTTAAAGTTGAAAGGGTCGTTTGTCATATTTGTTCATCCCTTTGGCATACGTGAGCATTCTTCGAATATGAATCATCCAAATGCCTTAACGATAGAAGCAAAGCAATAAAAAGATGAAGGTATTTCTGTAATGACCTGGTGATGATTGCAAACAAAATTAATAACAAAACATGATTATAATTTATATTTTTATTAGTAAACAGATGTTGCCCTATTTGCAAAAATAACTTGTTAACTAGTCCAACGATCATAAATTCTATTTCTGTATCGCAAATAGTACTTCCACATCTACGCATACGTTCATAGCACGTGCACGCCAGCTTTTCTAAAACTTTACAACTTCACCAGAATCTACTTATCTCCATACAAATATAAACAAAGCCTCGTAACGCCATAAAACTTGACGATAGCGTTACGGAAAAAGCTAACGCGCCAGACAGAGAGGTCGGAGAACCCACGTGGGCTAAACTCAACAATAGATTACAAAAACGCGTGTGTACCTGGAAGGTAGAGGCTCGCCCCCGCGCTTGTCTCTTCACTTCAGTCCGTTCGAAAGCCTTCGCGGAGCCGATCGTTTGTCGTTTTACATATTGATAGTAAGTTTTTATTCTGAACAAAACGTTCGTAAATAGTAATTAAAAGTGAAATGTGTATGGACTCGTAATCGCCTAATTAGTGAATGATGTACTGCGCCAGTTTTCTATAGCGCAGTCGTTTGTAGCCACCTGCTACATGCACCGTGTAAAGCAGCCGGTGGTTTCGCGCCCAAACTGATATTATTATTCCCCAGTATAATAGGCGAATAAAAATAGGCTCCGGGTGGCGCGGATGGGCATATCTTAACGTTCACGTGCACTCGCTGAATTCAAATGTAAAGTTTCCATATACGTGTTCGGTTTACTTATCGCTCAGAGTTCGCCAATGTGTGTTTATTTAGCGCGCAGCCATTGTCTTCGATCACGAGTGGAGATTGAATCGGAATGAGGTTGAAGTGAGTGAAGTGAAGTGCGCGGTCGAGAGATGCCGTTGAGATGATAAAGTTTCGGTACAAGCGTAAGGAGAGCAGCGATGGCGGGAGTAAGGGGACGGCGATTCAGAAGCAGAAGATTGAGGGTCTGCGGGACCGGGAGCTGTTGCCTCCTAAAGACATGCTGCTGCCCATGTCGGGCTCGCTGGCCGGAGTGCGGCACAACACCCTCCCGCGCTCGCGCCCGCACGCGCCTCCGCGGGACCTGCCTGACCCTGTCCTCAGCCCCACCACCCTCACCCTCTTTAGAGTAAGTTTATTACTTCAAAAGTAATAAAGTATACCACTAAAATTATGTTTTAGACTAAAACTACATTATAAGAAGCTATTTCCATCATCATCATTATTATTCGCAGCCTTCCTTATCCCACTGCTATGTTGTGTTTATTATGCGCTTTATTTTACAGTGGCAAAATAGTACTGCAGTAATATTATTCCAAATATGTTTTACAAAAAAAACAACATTTCTAAAATTCTGTTTAGTACAGATATCAGATATGCTTTAAGGTATAAAACTAATCGATTTGTTCACGGTATTCAGTCACGTGAAGGAAATCCCGAGTACCAACGAGTACAACACAATGGATGTCTAATAAATCTTCTCTTCACCCAGTTCACCGTCTAGATAAAATATTTATTTACTAAATGACATCAAATTGAAATCTAATTGCCATTTTCCTTCAATAGATGGAAAAAACTACTTGTAGTCGTTAGATATAAAAGACATAAACGCGCGCGATCCACCCACGCACCAGAGTCGTTTCCAAGTAATGTAGGCTTGTCGTTACTTCATTGACTATAATTGACCATGCATTTGCAAATGTTAATTAAATCACAGGACCCGTTGTGCCACTTCCTAATAAAGCTAATATGCTAAAAGCTAGTTTCTATACATTTAGATTGGTTCAATGAATCAATGTCGCATCGCATTAACATTTTTGCGTTCGATTTGCAAAAAATGTTATTTTATTGTAAAGCAGTGTTATAATATAGCAACAGTTTACCTACGATAATTACTATCTCATCTGATGCTAGCAACTGCTATAGAAAATGCTTCATTAACTTTAAAATATTTAATGTGTGTTCTTCGTTTTCTAGATAGAGCTAATTTAAGTGTCGCAATCCAAATATTTACACAAACATGCAAAAATTTTGAGAACAGTGAAACGGTTTCAAAAATGTTCGTTGTTTGGGACTAAAATGTGTATGTTTGACCCCGTAGCTCTGAACGGATTTGAATGAAATATGTCATCAGTACCTTGCCTGGATTATCATATAGACTGGCTTTCATCCCATTAAAACCAATGGTTCCTGTGATACTTCATGAATCGATTCTTTTACTTGAATCGTATTCTGCGTAGTTAGCAAATCGTGAAAACTGTGTGAGTTACAGTATTATAAATTACATACTTTTCATTTCTATTTGTAAGCAACATTCACGCAATAACTTAACTATGCAATATTATCTTTATCCTACATTAAGAGATAACAACGAAACAAACACATCTAGTACAATGCTACGATAATAATGCTAATGAAGATAACTTTGAACTTAGAAAGCCGAGTTTATTTACGAAACAATCTAAAAAAACATTTCACGGTCGGCAAAAGCTTCGACTTTAACTGAGGAGTTCTTTTTTACTACCTTCAAACACTTGTTTTCGAATTCAATAGTTCGACGTCTTCTAAAGGCAATTTACCCGTTGAATACAGAAGGCTGCATTATGTATGCGCACACGCAGAGCCTTCGTCGGTTTAACGTGCGTCCTGAATTGTCTATTGTGTGGTACCGCTAGTGATGTGCTAATGGCGAAGAAATGGCCCCAGTTGCTGAAGGACAAACTAAAACGAGAAACGATTAGTGGGTGGTCTAAAACTAAAACCGATGCTGAAGATATTTTGAACGGAAGTAAACAATACATTGTTTAATAGTAAAAATGATAGAACTAAAATCAACAATGATCAGGTATCTACGCTACATCATAGCCCCCACTCCGCTAGGGCACCAAGAGGTGCCAAACACTATGTCCCCCCGGCACTAGCCCGAGCCGTGGTCGAGCCGTCTGAGGCGCCCTCGTAGCTAGCAGCCGTAACACGTCCCAGGTATCATCCCATGCTACAGTGCTAGCATACCAGTAGGTTTTTATATAGGTTAGGTTCCTTTTGGGTCCTGCGCCCTCGGCGCTAACCCGAATAGTCAGATCGGTAGTAAAGGCGACTAGCGGCCAGCTGCCATAGGTTAATTCAAAAAAAAAAAAAAAAAGCTACATCATAGCCCACGTCACGCGTCATCGTAAAACACCGGCGACCACTTTGTTCGCGTTTGACGATAAGATAATGTTTGTAATGACTTCAAACATAAATACAGTTTGCATATACGGTAGTAGTAATGTAGTATACTGTACTCGTTGTAAGGGTGGAGGGTCTAAGTTCAATTTGTGATCGAGGTGAAAACTACATTCTAAATGGTAATAACTTATTTATCGATTATATACGAAGACCATTTCATCCCAACACTAGTAGTTTTCATTTATCGTGAGCAACAACGACAAATTTTATAATAATTCTCATTGTTTGTTGAGTATTCAATACACGTGTCTCTGGTGTCTTTGATTGTTGGCCAGGAATATATACGAGTACATTTTCATTTGCATTATTATTTTATTCTTTAGATACATCAATCTTATTAATAGACTAGCGGCCCGCCCCCGGCTTCGCCCGTGGTACATATACATAACCTACAGCGTTCAAGGATTACGAACATATGAAAGAACAGTGAACGATTTTTTTTAATCGGTCCAGTAGTTCCCGAGATTAGCGTGTTCAAACTATATACATGCTATAGGCTACTTTTGATCCCCAAATTATCGTGCAGTTTACTGGGTCAGAAGTGACACCTGTAGACATCTGGCGGGGATAAATAATTAAATGACGATTGATCAGTTTTCGACCGGAGAGGAAAAATTATTAAATTACTAAAATTGCTATTAAAAAATAAGGGTTGATCGTAGAAGGGTGAAAATTGAGGACTGTATGTATTATTGTATGTTGTGTCATAAAAAATTAGAAATTAAAAATTTTGTCTAAAAAATAAAAATAAAAATTTAGGGGTGGACTACCCCTAACATTTAGGGGGATGAAAAATAGATGTTGGCCGATTCTCATAGATACCGGATAAGCACAAAAAATTTCATCAAAATCGGTAAAGCCGTTTCGGAGGAGTATGGCAACGAAAACTGTGACACGAGAATTTTATATATTAGATAAATATTTTATCGTTTGTCAAATGGTGATTTGATATGAATTACAAAATATCTGACTACTTATAACAATATATGAATGCTGGTTTAATGTATATACCAGGGTTGTTATTTACAATTTTTAACCATCCAATATTCATAACATAGAGTCCTTGTCGATCTCAAAAAGAGCCGTATCAAAATGTACTAATGTTATAACATAGAAGGCCAAATTTCTTATTGTTGTACATCGATGTCAATATACATCATATCTTTCACTATTTGAAAAATACAGTTCTCCAGATGGTCATACAATACAAAACACTTTATTATAATATACCACATAAATAGTGCAAAAAAAAAAGATTAAAATTAAAACATTTTGGGCACAAAAGGCGATTTTATCGCTAATAGTGATCTCTTCTAGAATACCTTTTGGTTTGGTCATATTTTATGCTACATTTTTTGTATTAATACAAACCAGACAAAGTTTAGAGTTTTAGACGATAATAGGCCCAGACGAAATTGGGACCTGCCGCTATTGAATCATGAACTTTTTCCGTCTGAGCAACCTATGTTTGTGTAACTGTGATTTTTTAGTATAATACAGAAGCAAGCCTACCCGGAACTAATGTTTCTAATGTTGTGTATTTGATGTTGCTTGTGGGAACTCGGTTGGGGTGTCTCCTATTGTGTCGTGGGAATGATAGAGTGCGCGCTCCCATGGCGCCGCCATGACCCTGCTTCTTGCGGCTTCTGTCCGCCTAGTACCTACCGATTCTTCACTAACCACAATATACATGAGCTGACAACAATCTGTCACCACTACACACCAAAACTGCAACTGCAAAATAAATTTCAGATGTCATGTAAAATGTTATTTTAATCATTATAAAATGTAATTTATCTCAAAGAAAAAGAACTCGTTCTAAAGAATTGACCGCCCGGAGTCAAAATTTGGGTTAGTTAAATGTTTAAAACTCAAAGGAAGGGTTACATTGCGTGAGTAGCACCTTTTAATCGCGAGAACAACGGAAGACACAACAAGCTGCGTCCGCCGGTAAACGCATTTATTAAACTCTTTTTTCACACAAGACACAAAATCTTGACCTTTTAAATTGTTATAGCACTCACTGTTAAAGATTTGTGTCGATTGAAGTATACTTTTACGGCCATAAACATTTACAGAACGTAGGTTGTACTGAATTTGAATTGTGCGACGCAGATATTAGCTCGGGAGATACATAAATGTGTACCAAGACTAGAACAATCAAGTTTTCCTTTCGATAGGTATTTCCGTGTTTACTGCTTAGCTCTACTTCACGTGGTGTATTATATGAATACTATTATAATCTTCTAAATTCAAATTTATGAAAAACTTGGCGTAAGGTTTGAGTAAAAGTTTGGAATACGGTAGTTTGATTAACTCGGATATTTTGCTTAAAACCATTTTCTACTGTTTTCACTGGAGAATTCTTGTCAGCCAAATATTTGCAAACGCAACTTTTAAAATCGTAAACTAATATTGTAATATGCACGTAACCTTAGATTAATCATTCGATAGGTACTGGGCTCCAAAACCAGAACGTGATATTATGATCGAAGACGATTCCTCTCGGTTAACGGTTACGAAACATAAAACACCAAGACGAGTTCGAGCGTCAAATGATCGCCTGAGCCGGGTCACGGTGTGTTTGTGACCTATACCTCTCGTATTCGTGCCATACTGGTTTTTGTTCGCCCATTTCAAGTGCAGACGACTTCCGCCTTTATTTTGATAGGGTGAAATGCCGCATTGCCCTAACAATATTAACATTCGGTTCGAACTTTCCTTGCAACTACTCTCGGTTATTGGCAGTCCGCACTTTTTCGAATTGAAAATAATTTCTCTGAATCGAAACATGATTTGCCGTAACTAAATAGAAAAGTATTTGGCGATTTTAATATTTAATTAATACAACTAACATTTTCATTTTTCGTTTTCATTTCTTAAATGCAACTGTTACATTTTTTAAGAGCTGTTCGTTTAAAAAATAAAGTGTGTCTATCTATCAAAGACATTTTATTTGAGACTGGCAGTCAGCCCCGGCTTCGTCCGTGGTACGTATATATACGCCTATAGCAATCAGGGATTACGTGCATATCCAACGGTGAAATAATTTTTGATATCCAGTAGTTTTTGAGATTATCGCGTCAAATATAAAACAAGGTCTTAATATTAATATAGATTGTTAAATAAGGTTGGTTTTCATATTTTTTGCTAGTTGTGAATTGTAGAGAAAATCCACGAGGTTAATACGTAAATTCCAGTCCATGATTTTACATAACAAATTAATATTGGTCGAGATATTCACATATATAGAGTCGTTTTTTTCACAACACTAACCATAAAACACAATTTGAAGGAGTACGCAATACGTCCGGTGCAGCTCTAGGTCAAACAACGAATGTCGTACATAATACTAAACTTGCCGTTTTAGTGATTTTTGAACGCTGACCTCAAACCCTTAGTATTAACATCATTGAGTGTACTGTTGTACTCGTTTGTTTCGTCCGACTAATTTTTTGTTCGTTTGTTCGCAGGAGTTGTTCACTCAGCTGCAATGGTCCGCGGAGCGCGCGCCCGCCGCCGACAGCCTGCGGCGCGCGCTGGGCGGCGGCGGCGCGCGCTTCCAGCTCGGCTGCATGGCCGACGCCAGCGAGTGCTTCGAGCACCTCCTGCTGCGGGTGCACGCGCACGTGGCCGCGGCGGCGGACCGGCGCGAGGACGACGCGTGCCGCGCGCCGCACTGCGTGCCGCACCGCAAGTTCGCCATGATGCTGGTCGAACAATCCGTCTGTGGCGCCTGCCAGGCTACCTCCGAGCCGCTGCCCTTCACTCAGGTTAGCATTTTTGAAGTGAAAACTTTTTTTGGCGCACCTCAGACTTATTTTTCGTGGGCTCTGAATTGAATTCTAGCTTAACGCTCGGGAATAATAAGAAACTCGGGACCATGGCCACGCCAGCCGGTTTCAACCACGTAGTTTCCAAAGTAGTTTCGTAGTTTCCTACCAAAATTCTGCGTTATAGGTTTTCACTACTATCGGCAGTTCCTATGACTGCCAATATATTTTTTTGTATACGGGAACAGGACAAGTGTCTCATGATCCAACACACTTGGCCGTAACAACAGTGTCACACAGCCATTTGAACATTAAAAAGCCTAAATCATTACCTATCACTGTACTGAGCTTGTCACCCAAAGATATATAAGATGATTTATCTCTATGCCCTGTAATTTGTCTGAAAAAATGGCATCGTGTATGTTTGCCCATTACTGCTTGGCGGTAGAATAACTGGACAAAGGTTCTTCCGCAGGTAGACTTTGCAAAGAGTCTCCTTTAATCATCGAGTCTGTTGCGAATAAATATTTTAAGTGTAAGCGCGATAAAACGGGAACAACATATAGTAATGCCAACTTTATGACTTCTTCATTTCAATTAAAATCGATTCGTAAGTTTTTTCGTTCTTCACAACTTAAACTATGTGGACACTAAAGACTCAGTTAAAATTTGTGTTTTAGCAGAGCGGAAGTTCTAATTTTGCTTTATATAAATTTCAGATGGTACACTACGTATCGGCGACTGCGCTGACGGCTCAAGCGGCGCTTGGTGAGCACGGCGACAGCTTTGGATTGCTGCTGAAGAAGGCTGGTGGCATGGGCGATATCAGAGACTGCCCTGTAAGTAACAATCGTATGGAACAGATTATCTCTGCCTAGTGAAAAATGTCTATTGCTTTCCTTTGCTAGTTTTTTCGACGTAGGTCGTACTGACCCATGTAATTTTACCTAGCAGTGTTTAGATTCGGATTGATACACGCTGAATTTTGCATTTGTAATATTAATAAGTATAGTAAATGTATAAATATAATGGAACTTACCCTACGTTCGTAGTTTAGGTAAACACTTAATTCAATTTTCCTTATTAATCTTTTCCAGAACGCTTGCGGCGCTAAGATCCAAATTTGCCGAACGTTGATGAACCGTCCGGAAGTAGTTTCGATCGGCATGGTGTGGGACTCTGAGCGGCCGGCGGCGGAGCACGTGGCGGCCGTGTACAGCGCGCTGGGCACCCAGCTGCGGCCCACCGACGCCTTCCACGCCTGCGTGGACCGCGCCTGGGCCGCGCGCGCCACCCACCGCCTCGTCGGACTCGTCACCTACTACGGCAAGCACTACTCCACGTTCTTCTACCACAGCAAGCTGCACACTTGGATCTACTTCGACGACGCCGACGTCAAAGAAATCGGCCCGGACTGGGCCCAAGTCGTCGATAAATGTGTGCGTGGACGTTTTCAACCGTTACTACTGCTGTACGCGGCCGCGGATGGTACGCCGTGTGACACGAGACACGCGCCCAGAGACGTGGTACCGTTCCCCGCGCCCGAGCCCCGCCGCGCCGTGACTCCGGCGCCGGAGCGGCCCGCCGGTCCTGCGGCGGCGGGCGAGCGGCGCGCGCGCACGCCCGGCCCCGAGCCCGTGGAGGCGGCCCGGCGCGCGCACCTGGCCCGCTCGCTCAGCACCGGCTCGGGCGGCGAGCCGGCGGAGCGCGGCCGCGCGCGCCGCGACTCCGGCAACTGGTCCGGCGACCGCAACAGCGCCTCGTCCGGTTCCTCCACCGCCGACAGCCCGTACCTGTACGCGCGCGCTCGCGGCGCCGGCTCCGTGCCCGGCTCCCCCACGCGCAAGGGCGAGCTCTCGAGCGGTGGTTCTTGCGACGCGGGCTACGACTCCTACTCGCTGTCTTCGACTGATAGTCTACCTCTGCAGCAAGGGTTGCGTGCTAACTTGCAGCTCGCCCAAATCCCCGAGATCATCGCGCGCGGCGACTGCGAGGCGCTGTGCCGCGAAGCGGAGCGGCTCCTAGCGAGAGCGGCCCGCGCCGAAGCTGCAGGTGACGCTGACGCCGCCGCCCTACTATGCGACGCGGCCGCAGCCAAGGCCCGTGCTGCTATGGATGCACCCTACAACAACCCTCACACGATGGCCTTTGCGCGAATGAAACATAACGCTTGTCTCATGCGCGCGCGCAGCTTGCAGCGCCGCGGAGCCGCCGCTCGGACCGACCCTCCTCGCGCCGCCGAGCCCGCACCCGCGCCGGTCCCGATTGAAATCTACGCGACGCTTCCCAAGAAGAAAGGCTCTAAAAAGTCACCAAAAGCAATGGACGACGACATTGACGTCATCGGAAGAGAGCGACCACCGAGACATAAATCCCGGGACGACGATAAAGCGAGAGATAAACGGTCACGGAGCGAGGACCGAGGGCGGGCACGAAAAGAAACGTCCGCACAAGTAACAACCGAGAAAAAGGAAGAGCCGCCAGCGGACGATAAAAAGAACAAAAAGCAGCATAAAATCCGCAGAAAACTTCTTATGGGTGGACTAATCCGGCGGAAAAATAGATCAATGCCGGACCTGACTGAGGGTGCCGACGGTGCCACGGAGCCGGCCAAAGAGAAACGCGTTTCTTCAGTGGATGATGCTGACGTAGGGCGACGTAGTGGCGACGACAAGACGAACCTAAGCGGGTACCTGTCTGAGGGACACCTCGAATACTCAGCTCCGAGCGTCACGAACCCGACGTTGGAGCGCAGCAAACTGATGAGGAAAAGCTTCCACGGCAGCGCAGGAAAAATGCTAACTGCGGCGAAAGTACCGCCTCCGCCACCATTGCGGACCACGTCACAGCTGTCCGCCCGTCACGGGTCGGACTCGGCTCCGACCCGTAACGAGCCGGACGAGGACGGTGGCTTCTCCGAACAGTACGGTGACGAACCACACTCGATGCCCTTCATGCACTATGACGACAACAACCAAAGTCACTACGACAGCTTCGATAACTCGGCCGAGAACTTTCACACGGTCGTCACCAAAGCCATGATCCACCAGGAACAAAGCCCTGTGAAACGAGACCCGGTGCCAGCCGCACCGCAGCTTAACCACGCTCAGAACCTCACCAACGCTTTTGACAATGGCGTTGATGTCGTAGACTGTGCGATGCCCTCGCGACCTTCTCAACCAATGTTTGAACTACCTCCTTACCCTAGCCCGATGAACTCTGTAAACCACTCGAGGCAGCCTAGTGAGGAATTTCCGCCGCCGCCCTCTCCGATCAATATGTCTTCCGTTCTCGACGAAATAAATCGAATAGATCATGACAGGAACTATCACGCACTATCGCACAATGTCCACTATCAGATGAACGAGGATGGAATGCCGAAAATGCACCTTGAGCCTGCTAATACGGTTAACAGTTTGCTCAAAGAGTTGCAGGCGAAGCAGGTGGCTTTCAAGCTGAAAAGATCCGGTTCGCTGGAGGGACAACTCTCTAGCCCTGGCGAAACCGATAAAACATTTGACAACAATAACACCGTCCGAAATATGGCTTCGAGGTTCGAAAACGGTGCCAAAAATACCATGACCGAAAGCGATAGATCTCACGTCGCTCTCGTGGGCATGGGAAGCAACAGAAACGTTCTGAATTTACAGCCTAACCTTTACATCCGCCGAGCGTCCTCCTCCTCTATAGATCCGAATCAATTGGATGAAGACAACGAAAAAACGAGTAACGATACCTACGGGGACCGATCGAAACCTAAAAAGAAATCGGTATCGTTCTGTGATCAAGTGATTTTAGTGTCGACGGCTGAAGATCAAGAAGATGACAGTTACATCCCTAATCCGATTCTAGAACGAGTATTGAAATCTGCGATGAACAAACCCGAGTTGACGACTTTGCCCTTGCAATCAGAGAAGCCATCTCTGCACCGGCAGGAGTCTTTTGACAGTCAGTCCTCACGCTCTACGATATCGTCTCTTTCCCAGAGCTCGATTGCTAATAACGAGACTACGCAATCTGGCTATGGTCAGCCGCAACATGAGTACACATCCGCTTATCAATTAGCGCAATCGCGGATACAACAACAATACAACGCACAGAAAAGCACCGGAGTGTACGGCACGAACTCACCCGTGCAAATGATGCCAAACCAAAACAGCGGAAACAACAACCAAATATACCAGGCAGTTCCAAGCTCACAACATGCGACTAGCCCAATTCCATACACTCAACCACCGGCTTATTCCGGACAGACCAGCGCGAGCCCACCGAGCTTCAGCCAAAACCCTGCGAACAGGATGACACCGACTTCGCAGAATCTCATCACCAAACAGACCAATAACTTGCCCCGAACTGTTCCTAACACGTACCCGCACCCACCGAGCCAGTTGCACCAAATAAACCAGCCACCTAACAATGCATACTACCATAGATTGCCAGCGAGCTCTCAGGCGTCGACACTAAGCAGCAACAACTATAACAATGGCCGACCGTACAACCAAGCGCCTCAGTATCAGGCCGCGCCGATCAGCAACCACTCTCCTTATCAGAGTGTGCCGAGCAATTCTCCTGCCTATACGGGCTATCATAACCCACCGACGAGCTACGCCAGCTCGGATTATTCTAGTCGCTACCCTCAGGGCCCCGCGCCGGTGGCGACCGCCGCGTCCTCGCCCTACCAGCGCGTGCCACCGCCGCACGGGGACCCACCCCTAGATAATTATAACAGCACGTATCAACAGCTCAAGATGGGCAACAACTATTACCACGACATGAACTCGACGCAACAGCGGCTAGACACGCGGCACTACGCTAACTCGCAGCCGCAGCGGCCAATGTACAATCAAAACCCTAATGAGAACACCGGGGCGCCTAATGAGCAGATGGGCCAATATCAGTACAGCAGCGGGTACAACCCTTACCAGCACTTACCGACGAAGCAGCTGCAGAAAAAATGTGTGTCATTCGAACCCGGGACGAAGGGAGGGACAGAGTCTCCCGTGCCACAGCAGATGACGCCCCCGTACGCGAGCGAGCCGGCTAACTTTCTTGCGAGTGCGCCGAAACTGCCTTGTAACTTGTGCCGTAAGAAATTAGTGAATCCTCCGGCTATGTACTGCCCGGATTGTGACTTCTACATGTCGAGGTTTAAACCTAGAACGTAGCATTATTGGACAAGACTTTTAAAGTAATTCTTTGAACTTACTATCAGTATAAACCTTAATGTGAAATTATAACATTCTTTCTTATGAATCAAAGATGTACTTAATTTTTAAGCCGATTTGTGGCTATTTATACAGATTTATTATGTAAAGTTATCATTGTTAATTAATGTACAGTGCAAATATAGTTTTAGATTGTAATGAAATACCCATCGGATGCCTTCTAAAACGGATCTCACTCGAGAATATTTTATTTTATGAGATTAATAATAATGCTACTACTAGCATCTATGTAAGTTTAGATTAAATGAATCTCAACAATATTTTGTTATACTTTTGTACTTAAACGCATATGTGGATGTTGTGCGGAAAATGATTCAGATATAATTATTATTAAAACAAATTTAAAAAGAATTGGTTTTTATTAATACCTACTACATCAGAACTTTTTTGGAGAGTTTAGCATTTGACACTTGAAGTACATAATATATAAGTTACTAAAAACATACCCATAATCTATACTAATGTTACAAAGCTGAAGAGCTTGTTTGTTTGAACGCTAGGATCTCGGGAAGTACTGGTCCGAATTTAAAGATTATTTTTCTATTGGATAGTCCATTTATCGACGAAGGCTATGGGCTATATAACATTACGCTACTATCAATAGAAGCGGAGCATGAATCAAGAATGTAACAAAAACGGGAAAAAATATTCCTTTTTGAGAGTTTTCGTACTGTGCTTTGACATGACAGCATGTGTCTAAGATTGCGCCTTTACCTAAACCTTTACAACCAATTTCCGACAGGTGGTGTAGCTGGCCTGATACAAATAATTTATTACGAAAATTAGAAAACTTCAATATTCCTATACCTACATATCACTACTATCACGCAGAAATACACGTTAGAATTGAAATACATCGTCATGATCTCAGTGGTGTTAATACAAGTAGCATGGTGGCAGAGGTAACCAAGCGGGTGCTGAGTGAAGACTGAAGGCTACGCAAAAAGTACAAAACCCAAGTCGTTTGTGCCTTTTTTTTTTTTTTTTTTTTTTTTTTTTCTCCCAGGGAAAATCTATTACAGATACCACTAGCCCCCCCGGGGGGAGGGAGCCAGTGGTTATGTGGGGCTCTCCGTCACTTAAGTGACGGCCTACCCACTAAAAACCCTGGGCTATCATACCAGCGCGCAAAGTGATCGGGACTACGGGCACGCTTCCGCACTCCTCCGCGGCCCCGACTACGCTGGCCTTATTTAGACCCCCTCTTGTGGGGCAATTCCTGCCCGAGCCCTTTCGCTGTGGGAATGTGTGTGGGACATTGTCCATCCATGCTCTGGGACTCTCTTATCGGGCGACTGATCCCCGAGCCTGTCGCCCAGAGCCCTATATTATGGCGGCAGCCGGCGCTCGTGAGCTAGCCGCCTTCTATTTCTGCGCCTGCGCATAGGGTGACTCAGCGGATCAAGCTCCCTGTCACGCTCTGCCCTCTCTTTATGTCCGACGACTTCTCGCAGAAGTCGCGGACCGCATGCCAGGCTGTCTCGCTGCTGGTCATCACCGATGCAATGGCGAGCAGAGAGAGATCGGCTCCCACCACAGTGACAAGTTGCGCCCGTTGTTCTGCCCACGCTGGGCACATTTCGATGGTGTGCTGAGCTGTGTCCTCTGCACCACCACACTCGTGACACTCAGGTGTTGGCTCTCTTGGCTATCCTGAACAGGTATCGACCAAAGCAGCCATGACCTGTCAAAATTTGTGTGAGCCTGAAAGAGAGCTGTCCGTGCTCCCGTTTTAGCCAGTTTCTTAGTATGGGTCGGAATGCTTCCACGGTGAAGTGCCCCGCGCTTGGCTCCTCAAGCCTGCGCTCCCATCTCAATAACGCCTCTTGCCGGCCCGTCTTGTGCCACTGCCTTATCACAACAGGGGTAGGTTGTTCACCCCTAGACCGTGCAGTTGAAAGTTGTTCGTACAGGCGAGCCAACATCCGGGCATCAATGTCCCACGGCGTGGTCCCTGCTAGCAAACTCGCCGCCTCAAAAGACACGGTACGGTATCCTCTGATTGCCCTGATAGCCATGGATCTCTGTGGTCTCCGTAATGCTGCTGTATTATATCTATTCAAGGCACCCACCCAGATAGGGGCCCCGTATAGAGCCATTGACCGCACGACACCTGTGTAGAGGCGGCGACAGGCGACTCCCGCTCCGCCAATATTTGGCAACAAGCTCCCAAGGGCCGATGCCGTCTTCATCAGTCTTGACGATAGTTGCCGGAAGTGCTCTCTGAAGTTCCATCGACTGTCGAGGACGAGTCCTAAGTACTTCATCGTCGACTCGACAGCGATCGAAACACTTCCAACAACAATCACTGATCCGACTGGCGGTCGACATCGAGCTTTATGAAAACACAAAGCCTCCGACTTCTGCATATTAACGCTGAGGCCCAGGCTTTCTATACGGTCCACTGTTTGCCCCACCGCATCAGTGGCTAGGGCCGCTGCTTCGCTATAGGTCCGACCTCTAGCCGTTACCAGGGTGTCATCGGCATAACAGGTCAAATGAACTCCCGGCAGATTGGCCCCTCTCAGGACCCAGTCATATCCGATGTTCCACAGGCACGGTCCAGGACAGATCCCTGTGGAACACCGCATGACATAGTCCATCGTCTCCATCCATTCCGTCCCGGGAAGACTATCTCTCTTTCTGAGAGGTAGTCCTCCAGGATTCGGAATAGGTAGGGAGGCACTTGATGGTACCGTAGTGCGTCCTTTATGGCATTCCAGGGGAGAGTATTAAAGGCATTAGCAATGTCTAAAGACACTGCCAAGACGAAATCTCCTTTGGATACTGCTTCTTCTGCTAGGACCCTCACGCGCTCTATTGCGTCAAGTGTGGACCTACCCTTTCGGAAGCCAAACTGACAATCGTCCAGATTTGGGCCAATTAAATTTAAGTGTCTTGTCAGACGCGAGACGATGATGCGCTCGAATAGTTTGCCTGCCTCATCCAACAAGACAATCGGCCGATATGCTGAAGGAGAGTCAGCAGGTTTGCCGTTCTTCCGCAGTAATACTAATTTTCCTGTCTTCCACCTCTTAAGAAAATTACCTTGTTCCAGACACCTATCTAGCAAGTTCCTGAATGAAGGCTCTAAAACTTCCAACGCCAGCGCCAAGACGTGCCCGTGAATACCGTCAGGTCCTGGAGCTTTGTGTTTGCCCTTAAGTACACGAACCGCTGTAGCAAGTTCCGTTTCTGATACCTTAGGTATAACTTCCATTTCCTGAGCACCGCCAAAGGTAGCACAGCTTACCATTGGGATCACATGGTTTCTGTTGTTGGGAAATAAAGTGGCCACAACATCTTGGACGAACTGTGGCTCTAAGATTTCCGTGAGTGGCGGTGCCCAAGCACGGAACTTATTCTGGACCACCTTGTAAGGCCTACCCATGGGTCGCGATCTAAGGCCTCCAGCATCTCGACCCTAGCTTTTCTTTAGCTCTCGCTATCGCTCTTTGGAGACTAGTCACGGCCAGTCTGTACGAGGCATACAATTCTGCTTCCCGATTGTCATTACGATGCCGCCGCCTACGTTGCCTTGTGTACAAACGTCGCTCTGCCACACATTTCTCGCGGAGATGAGCGAGCTCGTCCGTCCACCAATAAACGCTTCGGCGTTGCGGCCGGCATTTTGTTCGGGGCATCGCAGCATCGCATATTCTCGTCATGGATTCACGGATACGCTCGGCCTCGCTATTTGCATCCGAGACCCCGATAGGTGGAGAGTGCCATGCTTCAACAATAGCTGCTTCCAGCAGGAGTTCACGGTCCAAAGTTTAATAGCCCAGCGTGGACTCTCCTCACCCGTGTTGTGGCTTGGACCGCTCGGGGATCCTGGAGGGACAAGTCGAATCGAATGTATCGGTGATCCGACAGTGACTCCGTTCTCTCCAGTACCTCCCAGTCCTTAATACGGCTTGCGAGAGCGGGGACTGCGAACGTTAGATCCACTATAGAACTTCCCTGCTGTCGCACGCACGTATGCACCGTTCCTCGGTTGATCAACTGCAGCCCTGTGGCTACTGCCCCTCCTCAACCAATCTGCCTCGGACGTCTGTGCGTGGGGATCCCCACCGACAGACTTTGCGTTGAAATCTCCGGCGACGACTGCGTGGTTTGGGCGGCACTGGTGAATAAGCGCCTCTACTTCTGTCAGCCAGAGTTCAAACTCCGCAATATGTCTGTTCGGGGAGAAATAAACGCCTATATAGGCAATGCCCCCGGACACGACAGCAATGCAACCTCTGCCCCTAATAGCTTTCTCAACTGGCGGGAGACGTTGTTGGGTGATAATGGCAACCAGCCCATCTTCGTCCCCAAACCAATTGCTCCTGCGGGGTATTGCGTACGGTTCCGCAACTATAGCTATGTCTATCAACCACTCCGCCATACTCTGCACCATAAGGTCCTGAGCTCTGGCACAGTGGTTGATATTAACTTGTAATATTTTGACGTCCATTACTGGGCATCCATAACTGACACCGCGGCCTCGTTTTGAGGGAGGGACGACTGCAGCTGGGACTTGGCCTCAGCAGTTGTCTTCCTGCCTTTTCGTTGTAGGGTGTTGCACAGGCTTTGCTTCCCAGGCGATGTCCAGCTGGCTGGCCTGCTGCTGCACATATTGTACAGCATGGCTCGGCTGAACAATTGCGAGACTTGTGCCCACTCTGACCACAGCGGTAGCATTGGCTACTCCGATCGGTTGTTGATTTACATTGCTCCCGGACGTGCCCCACTTCGAGGCACCGGTAGCAGCGCATGGGTCTCTGCTCCAACAGTCTTACTTGAGCTGAAATCCAGCCAACAAGTATCCGACCGCCTGCAGTAACCTTCTTTGCCGCCAATGCAGGGCAACGAACAAAAGTTGTCCCGACGCCGGCAGAATTGCAGCGTATGTCACCAACCTTTACCAGTCCAGCTTGGCAGCCTCCCTCTCGAGCAATAGCGGACGCCACTTCATCCGTATTTACTGAATCGTCCAGACCAGTGATACGTAACTCGACGCATTTAATTGGCCTAGAGACTCTTATATCTTCAGGTTTAAAGATAGCCCTCAATTTATCTGCAAGCGCATCCGCTTTTTCTGCGCTTGTTACTCCCGGTACTTCTAGTATTCTTCCTCCGGTTGCCGACCTGCGAAAGTGTAGACTAGTGATCCCGATCTGACTCAGGTCCACTCTTCGTTTTGCCTCAGCCAAAGCCTCCGCGTACGATACTCCTCTTTCTGCCGCTTCGGGTGGCATGGTCAAAATGACAGCTGAGGTACGTGGGACACGGATCCTAGGCTTGGTGCCTCTTTCATGTTCTTGGCTCCAGATTGCACCTGGTGCAGCTGTTTTGGCCGCTTCTGAGACTTTCTTCCCTTGTTTCCGATCACCTCCACCCAGCTGTTGGGAGCTGAGGTCTGTGTTCGTGGCAAGGGTATGGCCGTAGCCTTAGGGTCTACTACCATTTGGCTGCTCGTCGTTAACGTCTGGGTATCGTCCTTAGCCTTTCCTGGGCCTTTAACTTTCGGAGCGCTAAGGGAAGGAAAAGCTGAAGTGTTGCTACGACGATTTTCTGCCACAGACGCAGATGTGCTGGCAATGCTTATTTGCTCCTTCGCTTATCCGCCGCTAAACGCGGCCTGTGGCGCTTTCAGGAGCAATCGCTCCTCCAGCCCAGCAAAGCGGGCATTTATCATGGTGCCGACTCGCTCCATGATAGTTCTCATCATTTCTTCCATGCCCGGAGAAGAGGCCAATGGTGGGTTCGCCCGTGCGGCTCTCATCTCATTTATCTCGCAACGAATATCTTTCAGTTCCGCTGTAAGCTTCCGGTTGGCTTCTACCAATAGAGCTACTTCTTCGGGCATAGAGCGGTCGCGCATCGCCTTGAAGGAGTCCTTGATCACTTGCACGGCGTCCCTCAAAGTAGTCGCGCAGGTGTCTTTTAGGGTTTTGGACTTCGTTGCTACCATTGTAATGGCGTCCAGGGAGTCCTCCACCTGACCTTCAAGTTCGGCCACGTTGAGGTCTCCGTTTCCTTGAGGCTCTTTTCTACAGTATTTGTCAGCTCTATCCTTCTTCTGTTGTTGCTCATCGGCCAACGGATGCTCCACCTCGAGGCGTAGGTCTTCCACCCGAATACTTGAAGAACTGTTGAGTTTTGTTCTACCCCTCCCTCTCCGAGTAGCGGCAACTTTAGTAGCAGGACCCTCCAAAGATCCGTTGGAGCCGGATCGGGAACGGCATCTGCCAACTCCCGAGTGGGCTCAAGGTCCTCTTTCGAGAGATTTTTTCTGATGAGTCGGACACCGTTACCAATGACATATTGAGGTGTCCGAGTCACCTCGTCCTCATATCGGGAGAGCACAGCTCGTGCTCTCCGCCCGCGTCCTCTTAAGCCCGTCCTTTTGCGTTTGGTAAAATCGGTGTCCAGTAACAATTTGCCAGTGTCGTTTTGTGATTTAGAGCAATTTTCGCCCCCCCCAGAATACGTGGGGCTGCACGCCTCTTGCGAGGCGTGGAGATTCCTCCTTGCGGAGACCCTCCTGGGTAATATTTTTTAAATTGCTTGTGTCCATAGTTGGTTGTGCTAATTTGGGGTTTAGCTACCCGGTGGGGGTCTCGCGACCGACCTCCCGTCGGCCATGCCTGAGCATGCCAGCATGAAACTGCACCCAAAATGTTGCCCAGTTTCAAACTGCCAGCCCAGACACTCCCTCGGCGACCCCGAACCTTGAGAAGTGGTTTACTGTGCATTGCGACAGATGAGGACACGCTAGTCGTCAGATGTCGCCACGCACAGCATCTCCGTTCGTTACACTCGACTTTTGTGCATCTGTTGGGCACTCTGCCATTCAGAGTACCCGCAGACTCCGCCTAATCACACTCATCCACTGTGCCTTCTGCTCTTCAGAGGGACACGCAGAGAGCCCTCAAGATACCTCCATGCACGCTCCCTCAATCTGCACCGTTGAAGAAGCGTACGCGGAAGCATCCTCCCGACTAGGTATTAGCAATCAGTCAACAAAATCCCACTGAGAGAAGTTGTTGACTGATCCCCAGGGTGCACCGCGTGGAGGTTACCTAGCCCCGCACCCCGTTTGTCGTCGTTTGTGCCTATATGTGTAAGTTTTAAATCTTATTGACGTGACGACGTCTAATAAATCGATGAAAGCCGGCTGCATGCACGAAAAAGTGTCCCGTTATGTTCCGTTACGCTCATTGTACGCTTGCGCCGCATCTATCAATGTTTTGTTGTGACGTTGTACGTTGTCACGTTAAACTATCGTCCGTAAACCAACCGACTTTACAGACAATATTTTTTTTAGTATGAAACTAACGTGGTTTTTACACATAAAAAAATACGGGTACTTAGGTACGGTTGATTTAATCAGTCCGTCCAGTCCGACTCAAGTTTCGATCGCGTCCGGCGATCTTTTACTTCCTTTTTTTTAGTCGGACTGGTCTGAATATATCAAACGTGAGTTATCCGTGTCTTTTATTTAAATATTTTTTGTTGAGTGGGGGAAATACATTTACTTGGATATGTCGGGCTCGACACCATGGGAGCGGATATGGTCCCCCTACTGACTAAAACCCCCACAGGTTAATCCGGCATGACCTGGGGCCAGAGGTTCGGGAACACTGTTCGCACTCACCAACGACCACGACCCATATGACACTGCCCTTGCCCACCTCACGGGGTTAGTCACGGTTCCGCCTCTTTAACCGCATCGCGGTCCTTGCCCTTCCGGTGAGCACTCTGCTAATCAGAGTATACTCGTGGAGGAACCTCATCTGGAAGACCTAGGAACCCTACTTGGCCGACATTTCAGCCGAATAAACTTCCCAAGTCTTCCAGTCCCGGCCTCAACCTCTACACGCACTGCTAAAGGTGGTCATACATATTATGTCATGTACTATAATAAACTACAAAAAATATATATTATCTTAAACCTTTAGACGAGCAATTCTTGTACGTATATATGTATATGTATATAGAATCTGACTCTCAGAAACGGCTTGAACGATTTTCATGAAATTATGTATACAGTGGGTTTCGGGGACGATAAATCGATCTAGCAAAGTTTTATTTAAAAAAAACGCCGTTTTATGCGCGTTTTTAGACAATGAAAAACTGTTACATAAAGATTAGAATGCGATGCAAATTTCGCGACGTTGTGCGACAGTATATTTAGCTCAGTCGGGAAGATGGGCGGTCAGAATATGGTAGGTCCGGGTTCGAATCCAACCGGCTGCCTTTCTTTTTTCAAGTTAATTTTATTTTTTGAGAAAATTAGTATGTCACTACGTAACCGAGCAAAGCTCGGTCACCCAGGTACTACTATGTATTTTACGCGTATAAGCAGCAACTTACCTCGCCGGCAAGATCGAAGGGTCTGCTGTTGGTATCCGGCACATACCTATAAGTGTCAAAAACAACGATTACGTATCCCCTGATTCCCAACGCAATCGGATTGAACTCGACACGGAATCACATCTCGGTCATTGTCATATTCGTTTAGAATGAGAGACTGGGATTGTTATTCCGTGCCGGAATGGTTCCAAGTGCGTTGTGAATCAGCACCGAGTGTGAGATACTGAATACCCTGATTCAAAACGCAATCCGATTGATCCGATGCAGAATCAAATTTCTCGGTTGTTGTCTTATCTGTTTAGATTAACAGACACAAGGATTGTCATGCCGAATTGGAATCGTTCGGATGACGTTCAGAATCAGTAGGTACCCTGATCTGAGCTGAACGCTGGGTTGGTAGCGGTGATGGAGTCGTTTGGGTCACTCAGTGTCCAACACACTTCGTCGACCGAGGATTGTGTCGAGTTTCTCGAGTATCTCACTAATGTTATTAATGCGAAAGTTTGGATATTAATAAATTCGACCAAGAAAGAATATGGAGAGTAGGAACCTACACAGATTTCAGTCCTAGACGTAATAACACAAAGGCTTGTATTTTTAATTGCGGGAAAACGTCGGGAACGGAACTACGCAAGTGAAATCGTGGGGTAGGTACTGTTAAATGCAAATAACAATCAAAACTTCCGATAGAACTGAAAATGTATAACTCAGAATTTGATAGCTTACTTTGGAAACTAGGCAGGTGAAACCGGATGGCGTGACCATAAGCATGGTCTCTAGATATGGGCCAGCAAGATATATAGCCAATGGAAAAAGCTGACGCATTTCTAGATGGCCAATGTCCATGGTTCGGAGTTTACCCGATGATTTCTTATCATTCCCGAGCGTGACGCTAAAATTCAATTCACAGTTCACGAAAAATCTATGTCTATTGTGCGCCAAAAGAAGTTTTCACTTCAAAATACTATATTCACACATGTATACGTCTCTCCCTCTCTCCTCTTCTGAAATAACTTGAAACAGTTCCATAGTTACAGTTTAAGCTTAATAATAATCACTTTATTTCTATACTTCCTAAATTACAGAAGTTTACAGAAGAGTAACATCGTTGGCGTATCGCAATGCACATCCATCAGACCATGTTTCAAAGAGCTTGGCATACTTACGTTACCTGCTATCTTAATCTACCAAGTGGTTGTGTATGTCAGGAGTTATCTCGAGTCGTACAATACGCGAGGAGAGAGACATTCTCGCAACATTCGCAATGCCGACAAGCTGGATGCTATACCACACTCTCTCACAAGGTCACGAAAACTGGTAATTAAAGCTCACATTATGGGACCGGAACTTTATAATACTCTTCCTAAAATAGTTACATCCGTCCAAAGTTAAGGCAACTTCAAAAACAGATTAAAGTGCTGGCTTATCGATCAAACTTTTTATAGTTACAGCGAATTTTTAGAGAGTGATGGCAAAGTTCCTATAAAAATGCAAAAAATAACATAAGTAGTATATACTGCATTAAAACATAATTATAATACTCGCATAATGCTTGACAGTTTTCTGTACTAGTATAATTTTATTAAAATACATTGAAGTAATTATTTTAACTTTAGTTTTACTTTGGAACGAAGTTCCTTATCGCGCGTTGTGAAAGGGGGCTAGACGGAAAAAAATCTTACGAAAAGTTGTCACGACACTTTTTGCTATTGTAAGCTGTGCGGCGTCGCATGTGTCTCTGTCTGTCTCTCTCTCTCTTATAGAAAGCAAGCCAGATATTTCTATTTCGCATTGAACAGTGTGGTGTCGCGACGATTATTTTTGTTGAGTGTATACAGGTTTTTTGTAAATAATAAATAATAATAATAATTCCTTCACTAATTAATCGAAAGGAACTTCGTTCCATCCGGGTGTCCCTTGACAACTCTCAAGTTTTTTTTTTTATTAATTGACGTGTAAATTGTACCTTTATCAATAAAGAACTTTGACTATGGGTTTCCTAAAGTACCATTCATATTTGCCTTAAATTCAATTTACTTGTATTGGACTGCTACTTTGGTTTTTCGCAGACACAGATCGCAGCAAATGAGGGGAACTAGTAGCGGCTAAAACGCTGTGATACCAAACTCGTGAAATCCAACAAATATCTGTGTATAAACTGTCGACGTCAATGTGCACATCTGTCAAAAATAACTGCAAAAGCATTGCCAGTTACATATTTCTTACACAGTTGGTAGGGAAAAAATAATTGATAAATTAGATTGTTTTGCGTATAGTGACGACACGAGCACGATATGTACCTGATAACAGGCAACGTACCTGCCCATAACAGTACAGTATCATGCTGATTTTGGAACATAATGAGTCCAAATCATTATTCATCATATTATCAGTTCTTCCAGATATGTAAAACATTGTCTAAGCCATGTAATTTATCTGGAACATTGCCCTTCAACAAGAACACAGTGATGCTTTTACTACTTGGTGGTAGAATAAATGCCAAAAGTGTAGTACTTTTCTTAATGGATTCTGCAGAAGTTGTTGCAAAAAAAAAATTTAAGCACGCTTTTTAATTTTTTTCACAATCTTCAATAATCAATCAACAGAGAAACTAATTTGAAGAAAAACCTGTCATAGATTTTCTTATTACGCAGAAATAAATTGTCTGGGATTACTCCCAGACTTGTGGACCCGTATATTTTTATTGTAAGTCAAGCTCGGCAGCCTGGCAGCCCCATGCGTGTTTCAGTTTTTTTAATGGCGACCGTCGACAACGGGTGACGGGTCGTCTCGAAGCTGTCATTTATTTATTTTAGAATTTTAGGTGTATTCCTGTGTTTACGTAAACATGACGGGAATTTTGCCCACATACCAGCGATTTGTGAATGGAGTACCTGTCCCGTCCATATCTCGGCGTTCGTTTCGTCTCCGTGAGAAATATTTAATCGCATCTGTACTTCTGACTTTCGGGATCGTGTGGCTAGGGGCACTGTTTTACCTGCCCGAGTTCAAAAGTTCCAACAGTGTGAACGAAAGTGTATATAATGTGTATAAACGTATTCAGAAGGCGGGCCCTGAACTCCTTATGCCGCCCCCACTAGCACAGAACGATGTGGGAGACTTTCCAGTAGTGGGAATCGTGCGACATGGCGAAGAAGGAGATGATCCTCACATAGTCGAGGATCGGAATCGACTTAAAGCCAAGATCGATGAAGATATGGGCATGAAAGTGTTGGAGAGGCCACAATTTGATATAGCACCCTCTGTGTCGTCATCAAAAGGGCCTAGTAAAGGCCCTGTGGGTGCCATAGAAGAGCCCTCAGTGGGCAAGGTTGGGAAAGATGTTTCACCTTCTGGTCCTAAAGCTGCTTCCTCTGACAAGTATGAAATTGTAGCATTGGCCCCGGGAGCTGATCCAGATGTGAAACAGAAGCTTGAAAAAGTCAAAGAGGTAAGTAATGTTTTTTGAAACTCCTTAAGTTTAAATTGAACCCTGAGAGCTAAACGCTTGATGTCATAAAACTCTCCATGTGAGTTATTGGTGCAAGACACTTCACACTGATTTTTAAAACCCATAATGAATAAACTAAGAAACCTAATGATTTGAAAATCTCTCATTGTACAGGCTAAAACAAGACAGTGTAAAGATATCCTACATATAAGCAAAGATCTCAATACACAGATGTGCCCTCCCAAACATCAGGAGGCACGGAATCATGTCATTGTTGGGAAGAGTGAGCTCACTCATTCCGTTCCAGTCTGTTGCAGGAAGCGGTGAACGGCGGACTTTTTTACTTATCACTATTCGTTGTCATCAACCAAAATAAATAGAACCACAGCAGATCGCGCTGCTAGCAATTCTAGGGGTCAAGTAGATTGGCTAAGTGTAAACTCCTACATAGAGACGCAGTTTATTACCAATTTCAAGTTACTCAGGGCACATCCACTGGTTTATATTGATGCATATAAGTATTATATTATTTTAGTTCACTATAAATACTTAATGTAGTTCAAATATTTCTAGAGATAAATTGTATCACAAAATTATTAAATGTATGCATAATTTGTACGCCACAATAAACGTTTTTTTAAATTTACTATAGTAAAAAATGTGACGAAAATATTTAATAGATAATGCACAATATAAATCTCTTCCAAATATCACTAACTTTAACGGTATTGAGAACTAAAACTAATAACTTACTTACTGTAACCTTGAATTATTGTTCGTCAATCAACCTTATCAAGATTTTATTGCCAATTCAATCAGTATAGGCTGCTATAATATAAGAAATCTGTGTATGTGTATAAAACAATAACTCGGCTATAAATTTTTCGTAAAGTAAAAGTCTTAAAATATTGCACTTGGAATTTGCTGAGAGCCCAGGCATATTTTTGTGTGGTGTTGAGTCTAATATTCTTTTTTTATGAATAAATAAGAAACTGCCACACTATATGACAAAATTAATATGAAATGTTCCCCACATTTCTGAAGTATTTTCTACCAAAGAAAAAAGAATCATCAAAACCAATTCACAAAAATTTCATTTTCTCTGAAAAAACCAAAACTGATTTCAATTTTATTTACAAGAAGACAATTTTATTGATGACTTTTATAAAAAGAAAACCCTTTTAAACATAAACAACAGATTTAATGCGCTAGGCACGAAATTGACAGGTCAAAGTTCTGGTCGCCGTTGGTCTTTGTATTGTGCCGATATACTTAGTGCGATATTACCTGATTGTGGCAGAATTCAAACTAAAGCGTAATAACTCTCAGGATATTTTCTTTATTTTTACCTTTTGGGGCTCACGGGGCCAACTTGGAAGTGTACTCTTTCTAACAAAAAACATTTTTTTAAATAAGTCCTTGTGGACCTTTGACAGATAAATCTGTAAAAAAATAATATGCAGTCAAACACAGTACCTCTTGTTTTGAAGTTGGTTATTAAGAGAGCTATCATGTAACATACATAAAAACATTCAACAAAGTTGAGAACCTCCTTCTGTTTTGAAGTTTGTTCGAATTCGGCAACTTTTTCTGTAACATATCATTAACGGTATATTCTGTGAGTCCAATCAGCAGTTGTTTTTCTGCTCATCATTTTCCTTAAACTATTTTCCCACCTCAAATTACTTATGTAAATTTATGAATACTATGTATCTATACCTGTATCATTTACCCTTATTTAGCATAAAAAATCCAATTGAGGTTTTAATCAGTGTCTTCTAATTTCCATCCAAGGTAGAGTGGATCAAACCCTCTCTTTACATCAGGTCAGCTAACGGCAAGCTAGAACTACTACTAATAATAATCTATTTTCTTAAAAAAAACGACTTAATTTAAAATTAAATTTTGGCACTTCACCATTTTCAAAAGTAAACAGTTACTATGTCATTGTGGTAAATTTTAGCTGTTGTCCATATTTCCAAAACTGCTACACTGATTTCAATAAAATTTATGTGGGACCACCTCTGGACTATGATTTACCAAACAAAAAAAGTACCATCAAAAAGGATTTATAATTGGCGGCGCTATCTCGTAACATACATACACAAAAAGAACATACAACCAAATTGATAACCTCCTTTTTTGAAGTCTGGTAAAAAGACATACAAAATGTCCTTTGTTATTTGTTCATTTACCAGCTTTTGTCGAGAAAAGTCACACATAGTCCACTTTAATATAATACATAGCTTTTGATCAGTAGTCACCTGGTCTCTTATCTGCATCACGCTGCATGCTGGGTCACATGTAACAGCTTTATCATTGTCCAGCTTTATCCAGAAAAATTACAGGGCTTAGAGATATAACATTTTAGATCCCTGGGTGATGAGCGCAGTGCAGTGCTAGGTAATGATTTGGACTCTTCATGTTCCAATAGCTGCATGTCACTGTGCTGTTATGTGGCAGGCATGTTGCTTACCATCAGGCACAGGTCCTGCTCGTCTCGTCACTTCTTATTTAAAAAAAAATACATTACCAGGATAATTTAAACTGCATTATGATTCCATATCATCTTCATCTTCACTGATACATTTACGTTAGTTAGACTCAGTAGTTTGACCAGGGTGGTTATCTTTGCTCAGGGTGGGTTTTTAACCCCCAACCAAAAAAAGGGGTGTTATAAGTTTGACGTCGATGTCTGTCTGTCTGTGTGTCTGCTTGTGGCACCATAGACCTCAAACGGATGGGCCGATTTCAATGCGTTTTTTTTATTTGAAAGTTAATATCCGTGCGGATGTTCTTAGCTATGTTTGGTTAATATCGATTCAAGATGGCCGCCGCCACAAAATGGCGGACAAAATATTTCTTCACAACCTACATCAATAGGGGTATCAAATCAAAGGGCTGGACTAGTAGAATAACACTATAAAGAAAAAAAAACAAATCCAAGATGGCCACCACCACAAAATGGCGAATTATATTATTTTTTTCACTACTACCTCAATATGGGTATCAAAGAAAAGGGCTTGACTAGTAGAATACATTGCACTATGATAAATTTCAAATCCAAGATGGCCGCTTCCACAAAATGGCATAATACGTTTCTGTTTTCACAACTCCATTAATATGGGTATCAAATGAAAGGGCTTGACTAGTAGAATGTTGTACAGATAACAAATATGAGGTAGTCGGGGGTTAGTCAAAATTTTTAATTTTGTTCTTGTTCTCAATGGTTACAACGTTGGTGTTGTCAAGTCAAGACTGAATTGATTTTTTCTAAGTAATAACACTCCTTTGTAGACTGTATTGTTGCTATCATCAGGTGAGATGGTGGTCAAGTAAAAAACTCATAATAAGTATGTAGATTAAAAGAAAATTTTGAGAAGTAGGTTATTGATTTAAGTGATTATGATTAATTCACAGAAATACATACTTATATGATTAAGTATGTATAATCTAAGAAAGTTGGAAATATGGTTGTCATCTTAAATGCTGTTTGAGAATGTTTGAAACAATGAATAAGTATTCATCAAATCAGGCTTACATAGGTATTAACTTTATAATATGCCCCTATAGTATACATGTACTAACCAAGGTTGATAGATAAATACGTAAAACTAGCGTGATAACTCCACAGCGTGCCGGTTTGTAGGTAATTTCCCAACTAGTAGGTAAGCTAATCAAATGCCACAGACCATGACCATAATATGCTATTATAGGATGACGTTATGCGCGTTTTCTAGTTTTGTTTTGTTTGATTTTATAATGCAGTTGCTGTTATCTTTTAGATTATGTCATAATATTTACTTGAATCAAAATTGTATTGATGATTTTAAAGTTTATAATACTGATTCCAATTAAATTTATGATGTACACTGTAGAGTGACCAGACGAGCAAAACATGCGCCGGATGGTAACCAATACACTTGCACAGAACATCACAAATCAGCACCTATACTGATATTAAAAAAATTAAAATACAAATTACTTTCTAGCACTGAACTGCACTCATCACTGTGAGATATACATCTACCATTGAGTCCAAATCCCCGAGAGGTGTAGCGTTTTACTTCTGAATTCTGCAAACAATCCGCGAAAGGGCAAACGAAGACTAAATGTGACCAGAACTTCGACCTGCACGCATTCGATCTATTGTTTTTGCCAAATTGATGATGCCATCCATAATACAACTATAACCCGTACCCCCAGAGATACTACAACCTACCAGCAGATACGGCTGGTCTAGTTGGACGAACGGCGACTGCCGTTCCGGGGGTTCAAATCCCACGCGCACCACTGTCTTTTCGAAGTCATGTGCGTAATGCTGTTAACTTAAAACGGTGAAGGAAAACATCGTGAGGAAACCGCCATGTACCTAGAATATTTCGAGGTCATGTGTCCTTGGCCAACCCGCACTGACTTGACTCTTTTCTTCCGAGAGAAGGCCCCGAGTCCCAACTGTGTGAACATTTAGTGAGCTGCTTAAGCTAACCTACCATAGGTGACAAATAAGAAAATTTGCGACTCAATAGTACTAATAATACCTATTAAAACCAATACATAGGTGCATGTTAAAATAGTGAAAACAAACAAAAACTATTGTGACAGTAAAGCGGCTTGTAGGTTGACTTACTACCCCCAGAAATCATCGAATTTATGGGGAGAAACATTTTATGTGTTAATTTAGCATAGGTTTTTTTTGTAAGAGGCCCAATTTCAGTTGTCCACGATAAGCCACTTGCCTACCTACTTAATTACGATAGGGAAACCACTATACACCTGGGGTATTTCGGGATAAACTGAGGTTAGTTAAATTGAAAAGATACTTATAGATACTTTGGCCCTAAAATTCTTTCTATTCTATCTATCTTAAAACTCACGAAGAGCTCATCCGAAAAAGGCCGTAGGTACATACGTATGCGTGTTTCGCGAACTAGCCATTAGTGCAAATAAAATCACCATTACAAAAGAAAGGTGTCTTTAAGGTGCCATCATCATGGTCGTAAATGTCTCCAACTTTCCTTCCTTATACATACCGTCACTAATTCCACATGGTCGATGACCGCAACCACGCCATGGTGACATCAAGCATGCGAGCGTGCCAAGTGAAATTGCTCATGCAATTACCCATGGTTTTATGCACAGTTGGTCAAACCGTCTCGCCCAGTAGGTAGGTGGACTACTGTTTCAATTTACACTGTGTGAAATGAACTTTCATGTGGTGTATAAGTACTTAGAATAAGATGTAGGAATCCTACTGATATTAAAAATGTAAAGTTTGGATCTTTGTTGTGCAATCGCGTCGAAACACCTGAATGGATGACTATATTTTTTATGTACTTAACCCTAGACTCCTAGACTATAACTGGTATCATTCTTTCATAATATAGCTTTTTTATTATATCTTAGATAGAGTTTTGGTTAATATTGATAATCTACGAGCGGAAAATGGTCGAAAACCCGTTAAAATATAGTAATCCCTTATTTTTTCCCCTTTAGAGATTGTAAATTATATTTAAATTTTAATGAAATCAACTTGGAAGTGATAACCTGTTCACTATCGGAAAATACCAAAATCGGTTCAAAATTGACGGAATTATCGAGAGACAGTAAAAAATAAAAATGTGTGTGCTTTAGACCGCACTAGAAGCAAGAACTGCAGCTAGAAGGGAAAACTAAAACAAGAAATAACTAATTAAAACTATTGAATAATTGATGATAAATTAAAAATTATAAAATTATTACAAATAAACTTAACATAGTAAACACAGCGACACAACAGTCTCTAGACTGCCGCAGCTAATTATATCTATCTCGCTCGGGTACACTCGGCGGTCCCGAGTTCATCCGATATGCCTTTTACTTCCGAGTGCGATGATCAGCCTCATTTACAGCCTATCTATAAAATCTGTATGCGATGCCCCAAAAGAAGTGTTCACTTAAAAAATACGTACAGCAGAACATGCATAAATTATAAAAGCACCTTTTTAGGTTTCCGTAGCCAAATGGCAAAATACGGGACCCTTATAAGATTCGTCATGTCTGTCTATCCGTCCGTATGTCACAGCCACTTTTCTCCGAAACCATAAGAGCTATACTATTGAAACTTAGTAAGTAGATGTATTCTGTTAACCGCATTAAGATTGTCATACAAAAAATAGAAAAAAACAAATAAATTTTAGGGGTGTGTCCCATATTTAGAACTGAATCTCAAAAAAAAAAAAAAAAACCATACGTGTGGGTTATCTATGGATAGGTCTTCAAAAATTATATTGAGGTTCCTAACATATTTTTTTACTAAACTGAATAGTTTGCGCGAGAGACTGTTCCAAAGTGGTAAAATGTGTCCCTGTCCATTACCATGTAAACTATCAACGAAACTTGGTTTGAATGAGATCTATTAAGTAGTTTTATTTTAATACGTCATAAATTCACTATTATTAAAACACTGACTAAAGTAACAACGAACTACAAGAACTTTTATATTAGGCATGTTACTTGCTGCTACGGAAGTCTTCATGGGCGAGTCCGACTCGCACTTGACCACTTTTATTTCAAAGTCGTTTAAAAAGATAATTTTGCTAATATCTTTCATATACCCGAACCTGTTTGAGTTGGTCTGAGACCCGAAAGACGCAAAACGCAGCGCCTTGTAGGTAAATAATACATACTGTGTTTCCTCGTATATTCTCGGGTATTTTCTAGCTTTCTTTAACACATAGCCTCGAATTTATTCGTGTCATTCACCCCGCCGTTAGGCTAGGTTCAATGCTACCGAAACATGTTAAGTTAGTGAACAAACAGAATTCTGAGTTGTAACTGAGGCATGAAAATGTCACGTTTACTAGTATTGGGATCATTTTAAATTGTTTTTTTTAAACGTGGTTGTTTTTTAGTTAAACGTGGTTGAGCGCAGTTTATGATAGTGTGGCGCTCACCACGTATTTCGTTTGTTTCTTTTTTATAAAGGGATATAATATGGCAGTTGGCCTCAGGTGGCCTATGATGCCTGCCGAACTTTGGGCTAGCAGGCTAGCACAGAATCCACAGGTCCCTACTAATTTAATCCACCTGGGTAAGTATTCTAAAACATACTTATGGCACATCTGACAACATTACTGTATTATTATAAAATATGTATCATTCCATTTAATTACTGTATTTACTTACTGTACTCGACGAGTATTACGTCTCGTACGACGACTAGCGTAAGGGCCACATAAGACAGTACGACTTCTGGGATCTACCGCCTAGCCAGAACTGTCTTAGCTGTGATATTGCTCTCTCTTTTCTTTCTGCTTTTGAATGATAGACACCTCAAATAGCAAAGCGAAAGCCGACTTAGGCGGTAGAAGGGCAGGTTGGTTTGCCGCCTCGCCGGTAAGGAACATCAAGAAACGACTTTGCTTTTCATAACCGAGGGCCTTTGTCACAAAGTGATATCATGGTATGTGGTTATATTTACTTGTTATACAACAACATTGGCAAGGCCTTGTCCAAAGTTTCCGGATGACTCACAAGGTTTCTGACCACAGAGTTTGCCCCTCGTCTACAGGAAGTTCCTTTTCTAGGGTGGTTTCGGTTTGAAGCTCTACGTGTATATTACAGAAATGTTACCTTCGGTCCACGATACAACATGAACAAAAATATATTAAAGACATACTTTCGTCGTATATGTGTAAATTACTTTTGATACATTCGATTATCATTGCAGATAATTAATATATCATCGTGAATCGTGAAAAATTAATATATCAAATACATAAAATAATATATATACCTCTTCGTGTTTCGTTTCGTTTCGTTTGATGCAATTCAACAAACACTACTCAATAAGATTTGTGACTGTTGCTAAATAAGAACAACAGCAAATCGAATTTGAAATGGTCAAAACAACCAACTCATGAAACCCTTTTGTTAAAAGGTTAACACGGAGGCAAGAGAAAGCTACCAAGAAAAACATTGTTGAAAAAAGACCGCTTATTAGTCGCAGATATCTAAAAAATGTATCAAAAAGATTTTCGAAGACCTTTAAATCTTTTTTATTTTATTTTCCTTAACCTTTTTAGGCCCACTCGTTTCTCAAACGAAATGCCTAATTCTCAAAAACAGAGCGATAATGAAGCAACCGTCCGCTCTTTGTGAAATTCCAGTCTTTGTCAACAAGGTATGTTTTATGCAAAAACCTCTTGTTATTCCAGTTGGACAAATATCCAATCAGTCTCGTAGTATTCGGGGCGCAATGGCTCCGTAAATATTTGAACGACGACGGCCCCGCGACAAACACCGCCTCATTTTCTTTGCGCGCAGCTGAAAGTTTGAATAAGACTATTTTGTTCACGACAATAGGTTTAATATGGTATAGTATAAATATGGACTATTTCCTGTTATTCTTTTCACAGAGTTACGTACGGTATTATCCACGTAGTTTATCTACTTAGTAGGTGGAAAAAAAAAACGAGGGCATTTACATCTTGTTTTAAAGAAAAACTTATAAAACGTTTTACCTCGTTTTGATATTTTTGTCTTTCCACGTAGTAGTAATTATGGTGTACCTACTACTGTATACGTGAAGAAAATTATACACTAAAAATAAATATAAATATATAAGTAAGTACACTACTTTTAAAGAGTTTATCTATCTATCTTTTTGGAACTGAAAACTAAATGACATTAAACAACGGCTTAGTTTGAAATTAAGCAAATAGCAAATAGTCTGTGTTTGAACCGCTAAAACGAATCCGTAGGTAGCAGAGACCAACCAAAGAGTAGTAGCAGTAGGTAGCAGAGACCAACCAAATGCAGAGCTTTTATAAAAAAGTTAAACCCAGAATAACCAAATTTGGAAAGTATAGTCTTTAAATACGTACATACGAAGTGCACATATAAGATCAATTTATTCTGATGCCTACTAATTTCACTGCCTTACTCGATTGCTATAATGAACATATACTATACTACTATTACAGACGGATTGTATGGAAATACCAAATGTTAATCTACTTATTTAACAGCATAGTAAGTACACAATAGTAGGTTCAAAATGAGGAAACAAAATCGAATAAAATAGAGGAAATACTTGTCACGCATGCTCGCACAAATTTAAAATGAACACTGGACCCCATCATAATCCTGTTTTTAAACGTAAAATACGATTTAGCACTTTACCATAAGTTCTCTAAAGCACGTTCTTAGTCCATTGTGTGAATTATTTCATTGCATGCTTCTTGGAAGGTAACACTCACAAAAAATAACAAAGCAAGGTACGTTGAGTACAGTACTGCATCCTGCAGTTATAATAAATTTCGCAATAGAAATGTAACCTCTTATAAACGTACTTGCAAAGATACTGCTATTGCAGTAAATTTTGCTTGTTTTATTTTCATAGGTACATTTTAAAGTATTAAATAAAGAATTGATTATGTCAGATATTTCATATTTTTTGTTTCTGTCATAGTGTTATGGTGAAAGGGTTTTCAGCCTAAGATACTACATATTATGGTCTAAGGCTTAGACTGGCTGGCTAACGCTTAGACTCTATGCGTTAGCCAGCCAATTTATTAAATGTTGTAACAAACGATACGGCTTTGTATCATTCAGGCCGCTAGTGAAACAGGCTTAGTAAACAGGCTAGGCTGTTAATTGAACGGTTGATCAAGCTAATTGGTTGGTTGACATGTGTACTAAACTATAACTATTCCAGTAGGTTGTCAGTCATCGTGTCATCGTGTCATCGTTTTCAGTTATTTATCTTCTCTTGCGCAACTTGAATATGAGTTTTTTTTCAAATCTGTGAATAAAAAACAATGATACGTATCTCTTAGCTGACAAAAGTAGAATATTTACAGTTTTAATACGTGTGTTTCTAAGAATTGACCAAGCACGGTTCTAGAGCAAGAACTGTTCGCAATTCGTTTTGCTGCGAAAAAAATGTATGTATCGTTGCGATAAGTAAATTCTAGAGTTTACGAAATCGCTAGAAATGACGAAACTAAACAAGTTAGTCATATAACGATTGTTAGGTAAGTAATTTTATTTTGGCTAAAAATGCTCCTCATATCATTTGTAGCGGTACGATTATTTGCAAAATCTGCCGCAGGAAGTACCATACCTACGCTATTCTACCGTCAACTAGTACTTTGTATACATACATTACTGTGTTTCGGTTTGAAGGACATTGTGTCGAGTCACCTTATGTTTGACGGGTGACGAGTGCAGTATTATGCAATGATTAATAAGCTGTAGACGCTAGAAAATCAATTGTCGCTAAGATACTAAAGTTAAATAGGTAGTAAATACGCGCGCTGCTTTAGACGCATAATCCTAAGACAACTTTAATAATCTAAACCATCTTATAGTTACATAGTGAATCTTTAATATTAAAACGAGAGAACGCGCCCTCAAAATTTCATGTTGAATAAGTTGGGTGAATAAGCATTTCATTTAATTTAATCCATCAGTCAGTACATCCAGTATGTTGGGTGTTATTGTTTAGTTCAATCCCAAGAATACATTAATGTAATTATGTTGAAACATCACAGCCTCAGAGAGACAAAAGTCCTAATTTGTATTGGGACAAAAGCCTTTTTAATAACAGTACAATTTTTAATAACATAGTCAATATAGTCGTGTGATTGAAACAGGCAAGTTTTTCGAATGACTATGTTTTCTGAACTACGGAATAGTGGCGCGGACATTCCTCGTAGAGGCCACGAGGGCAGTCTCCGGCAGGCCCACTTCATATTGTGAGGCATGCAGCAAGTAACGGTAACCGAATCCGCGACCGTCTCCGACGCGACCCGCCGACACACATTCGAACGAGAACGGTATCGTCGCCGGCGCCGCACCGCTTGCTGATCACGTAAATATTGACACCGTTTCGAAATTACCTTTTTGTGCTTACAAAAAGGTACTGAGTTAGAATTAATATAGAGATGAAAAAAAAACCGCACGTCACTGATTAGTGCGGTTTATTTATTTTTAGGGTTCCGTAGCCAAATGGCAAAATACGGGACCTTTATAGATTCGTCATGTCTGTCTGTCTGTCCGTCTGTACAAAAATTGGTTTGAATGCAATCTAGTAAGTAGGTACTTTTATTTTAATCTATACTAATATTATAAAGCTGAAGAGTTTGTTTGTTTGTTTGAACGCTAGGATCTCGGGAAGTACTGGTCCGAATTGAAAGATTATTTTTCTATTGGATAGTCCATTTATCGAGGAAGGCTTTAGGCTATAGAAAATAACTCTACTATTAATTGAAGCGGAGCATGAAACAAGAATGTGACAAAATCGGGAAAAATATTCCCCTTTTGAGATTTTTCGTACGTTTCGTGCTTTGACATGACACATGACAGCATGTGTCAAAGATTGGGTCATTGAATTTCAGTAATCTGTGCATTGAATATAAACCTTTGCTATTTTTTTTTCTAAATCTGAGTTGGTACGACCAATTTCCGACAGGTGGCGTAGCAGGTAGCTGAAGAGGTTTTTTGTTTGAAATCGATATTCTCAGGAATGAGTGAACCGATTTCAGTCATTCTTTCACCGTTCGATATGTACGGAATCCCAATGAGTGCTATATATTATACCACGGGCGAAGCCGGGGCGGGCATCTAGTACGTCATAAATTGACTATTGTTAAAACACTGAAGTAACAACGAAGTACAAGTACTTTTGTATTATGTTACTTGCTGCTACGGAAACCTTCATGGGCGAGCCCGACTCGCACTTGACCACTTTTTATTTAGTTACGACATTGTTAAAGCTTATTTCAATATTATTTCACTACAGGATACGTCATGCTTTCATGTATTATTCTTCAAGTATGCTTTACTTTACTTTAGTTTTGCTCTACGTATGTATCCTGGAAGCATAGTAAGTAGGACCGGGCGACTTTTGCGCTATCCCTAATTTCGGTAGGCTAGTAGCCTGCCGTTGACCTATTTTTAAAATTGTATCCTTTATCTTGGTGTCAAAGTCTTTCTGATGAAAACTATCTTCGTCGGCTAGTCTCCAATATTGAAATACATAGTAGAAAATTAATACCTTTGTATATCTTTAAGTAGTCGTTTTTAATTTCTTTGATTTTTGTCTTTATATTCATAGCCGTTCTCTTTTTGGGAGTCTTTTATTTAGGCGTTGTCCTAAATATTTGGGTTTGCATGCACCGAGGTTATTGATAATAAAAAAATAATAAGTAATATCTTATGATTTATTTGGTATTTTTCTTTATTAATAAAATTTCCGATTAGACATATTCCGATTAAATTAATCTTCATCTACTAACATACCTAATACTATTTTGTATTCTGTACCATCACTCATCGAAATCTTGACGCGAATTGATTTTCGTCCCTTCTGAAGCGACAGTACCAAGTACTGATAGTCGCGTTCATAACTTTGTTAATCAAGCACCGATTTGCTTAATTTCGGCGTTGTCTTACGAATCTCGAAGTTTGTCAATTAACCAGCTGTTCTCCTTGTTTGTTTGTGAGCTTTTGAGCAATGTCTCAAAACCATGTAAACCGATATTAGCAACTAGTGCCAATCACGATACATGACGTGTTAGTAATAATTCGTCGACTTTGGTAATACTTGTACAGAATGCAAGTTTTCATGCATGCAGTGTTTCTGGTATGGAAGGTAAATACTGTTTTCAACTTCAGTTTGAAAGACAAAATTACGAGCTGTTATTGAGATAGTTCCTCATATTCTGTCTCTCGAATTTTAACGAAATTAAATACAGGACAATTGCCTTAGCCAATGTTGGTTTAGCGGTAGAGCATCCGGATTTTCGATTTGACTGCATGTGGAGAGTAATGTTTATGTGTTGAAATAGACTGAAAACAATTATTATTCTATGACGATTAAGAAATGTAAATATGTAGTTTAAAAAGTCACGAAGATCGAACCGGTAAGTAAGTATTGGTTGTCATAACGAACCGGTTCTTTTTTACCTACTTCTTACAAAAATACATTTCTTGTTATTTCGAAATGTATTATCCGTAACGAAAATTTGTTTCGGTGGTATCAAGAAAATTAGTATTCATAAGTACGTACTTTAGAAAGAAAGCTAAAACTAAAGTTGGCAGTGAGAGTCCCATTGTATCAAAAGAATTCACGCCTCGTTGGACTAAGTACCGCTTTATATATCTAAGTTACTTATTGTAAATGTAAGTAATGTACCAAGCACCTACTTTGCATAGATAATGTGATAATGTTCCTACTGTCTGTCAGGGTCACCCGGAATCGGTGAAATAACTTAAAATGTCAGTGTTGTATTTTACGTTATGAACAAAAAAAGCCGTTATTTTTGCAATTCTTTTCGAATAGGTTTTAGACTACAGGCCCTTGTCGAAAATTGATGGGTCCTTCACCACCAGCAGACCTATGTAGAAAGGCTATAATCTATACTAATATTATAAAGCTGAAGAGTTTGTTTGTTTGTTTGTTTGTTTGTTTGTTTGTTTGCTTGAACGCTAGGATCTCGGGAAGTACTGGTCCGAATTGAAAGATTCTTTTTCTATTGGATAGTCCATTTATCGAGGAAGGCTTTAGGCTATAGAAAATAACTCTACTATTAATTGAAGCGGAGCATGAAACAATAATGTAACAAAATCGGGAAAAAATATTCCCCTTTTGAGAGTTTTCGCACGTTTCGTGCTTTGACATGACACATGACAGCATGTGTCAAAAATTGCGTCATTGAATTTTAGTAATCTGTGCCTCGAATATAAACCTTTGCTAATTTTTTTTTCTAAATCTGAGTTGGTACGACCAATTTCCGACAGGTGGCGAGCAGATTGCTGAAGAGGTTTTTTGTTTGAAATCGATATTCTCAGGAATGAGTGAACCGATTTCAGTCATTCTTTCACCGTTGGATATGTACGGGATCCCGATGAGTGCTATATAATATACCACGGGCGAAGCCGGGGCGGGCATCTAGTATAAAATAATAAGATTCAGCACTTTGCCATCACGTAAGCTGTCCAACTGAGTTCAGGTGAAGAGAGGGCTACAAACAATACATCATATTTTCACTTTTATGAGATCTTTGTACTGTATCTAACTAAAAATTACCTAAAGTCTAAATCATTGCTGTTTTTTAACCCCCGACAAAAAAAAGGGGTGTTATAAGTTTGACGTCGATGTCTGTCTGTCTGTCGGTCTGTCTGTCTGTCTGTCTGTCTGTGTGTGTGTCTGTCTGTGGCACCGTAGAGCTCAAACGGATGGGCCGATTTCGATGCGGTTTTTTTTATTTGAAAGTTAATATCCGTGCGGGTGTTCTTAGCTATGTTTGGTTAATATCGATTCAAAATGGCCGCCTCCACAAAATGGCGGACAAAATATTTCTTTACAACCTACCTCAATATGGGTATCAAATGAAAGGGCTTGACTAGTAGAGTACTAAACGCTATAACAAATTTCAAATCCAAGATGGCCGCCACCACAAAATGGCGAATTATGTAATATTTTTCACTACTACCTCAATATGGGTAACAAATGAAAGGGCTTGATTAGTAGAATACTTTGCACTATGACAAATTTCAAATCCAAGATGGCCGCTATCACAAAATGGCGAATTACATTTCCTTTTTCACAATTCCCTTAATATGGGTATCAAATGAAAGGGCTTGACTAGTAGAATGTTCTACAGATAGCAAATCTAAGGTAGTCGGGGGTTAATCAAAATGTTTAATTTTGTTCTTGTTAGGAACATAATACGAGGATTATTTGATTCGTTTTATTTTACGATTTATTTTAAACAAAGCGTTTTGTTGTGAAACATTTTTACATTTTTTTTATCGCGTATAGGTCCGCGTTTGACCACCAACTCGCCTGATGGAAAGCGACGGTGTGGTCGAAGATGACACACGTTGACCTAGAAGGTACCTATTCACTCTGACCTTGAAAAGTTCTAGATTGTATCTCTCAGGGAACAAGGAGGCCGGCAACTTATTTCAATTTAGCTCTGCTAATTAAAACCCTGCTTAAATCCAATAAAGAGAAAAAATGTGGCTCGGCTAAATTATACTTAGGATCTATCCTTCGTAATATTAATCATTCGGGAAGTAATCCTGCCATGCGGGCATTGGATCACCGCGAAACCGTCAAAGGCCTCAACGAAGTGATGCCCTCAGCGGCCGAAGTTCCCGGGAACTTGTTACAACTCAAACAAAACGCGAGTCGCGCCAGCCGACGACAAAGTTGGCTTTGCTGAGAGCAAACCGAACAATTAGTACCTATAAGGGGTACGCTGAAAACACCCACTAAGCTGAAAGTGTTGCTTTCGACTCATTACTATGATCAACTTTTTACTACATGGCTAAACCTATAAAAATATAGCAATTTGTTCGACACAAATGATGATCGTTGGATGATATCTGTATATTTAACAGCTAATTTAATAGTGATCTCAGTATTACCCCTATAAAAACAATGTTCATAATAATTACTTAGTAAAGAGTTATCCCTTTTTCACACACAATCCCTATAAATACTAAATAGTCGTCGTGTGTAACCTAATATTTTATCTAGAGACATGCCTGACAAAGTTGTTCGTAACCGCCATGTAAATAGCAAATACGAATACTTACTTATGTGGTTAAAAAAGACAAAGAAAAATAATAATGTAACAAACTGCTTTTCTTTGTATTTTTGTTTATGCCTGACAGTTGGCCTCACATGGTGTCTATCGTCTACTGCCTTCCGAATTTTGGGCTAGTGCAGAAGGATCCTAGTATATGTATAAGAGTCAATAAAAGGTTTCAAGTGTTTTAGTGATGATCTGCACCACAAAATAAGCTAACTCTATCGATCTGTGGACTTCCGTAACGTTGTCCAATGAGTCGATTTCCCAAATTTATATTGTTGATATGTGTATCCGGAAGCTTCCTACGCGAAATGGGCGAAACGTTATGTATGTCGAATAAATGATGATTCAACATCGTGAGACCGTGTGAATAGTTTGTCATAGGCGAGTCCTCAAAGGTCGCAAAAGGCTGAATGGCGCAACATGACAGGGTGGACGCATTAGTTCCAGCTAATCATACAATGACGCCGCCCGTCCTAATGCCTACTGTAATTAGCAACGCAACCGCCGGAAATCTTTCATTGCCCTTAATGGCCAGCCAAACAGAGCGCTGGCACGTCATCTTTAGCTCTGCGTCTATAATCTGGATTACACAAACTCAAAACAATGACAAGCAAAGGCAGGTCAACCTTTTTTTGGACAGTCAGGATGTTGTCAAATATGTATCTAATAAACTGCAATTCCCTGGATTTCTGAAGCGTTAAGGCCAAATTATACTAGTGGATGTTCTGCATGTGTAGATTTTTTCGTATTACAGAATCAGGTAGATGATAATACCCACTAGCTTCCAAATGACGGATTTTATCAATTTCAATTACGAATTTACAGTACTTTTGTATCGGATGTGCTTCGTATAATGAATAAGCGATGTCCAATGTATTACGTTACCATGGACATTAATCTTATCTCGTAAAAAAGTTGAATCAAAACGGTATAAAATTACATTATCCGCTTGGTTGAAATAGTTGTTTTATTTATTAAAAAAAAACATGCGACTTTCCTAAGCCTTGGAAGCTTTGTGATAATAGTTTGAAAACTGGTTGGTGAAGAAAATGATGGTTTGTCACACGGTTTACATCGGACCTTCGCCTATGTTATCGTCCAAGCGTCCCAGCCCATCCTACGTCTCGTAAAAATGATAATTTGATGGCCAACATTGCTTCACTACAAACATCGCTTTATTAACGGACACGTCATTGGCATTATTAACTCCTAAAATAGGCTCGCGACGTGTCGCCAACGCTCAATAATCCAAGATAATGTTATCTTATGGGATGCCATTCACTAGAAACTGACAGTTATGCAAATATTAATATGTGTTCTTAACTTAAATGTTGCTTTCTTATACAGCGTTTCCAGACCTTTGTGTCGATTTTTGTTTTTCTTGAATTTGGTTGTTTTATGTCTCACGAGGATTGCATTACTTTCTTTAATTCTTAAAACATCTCTCTTAAGGGAGAGATGTTTTAAGAATTAAAGAATTAAAGTTTAATAATAACATGTCTTGTGTAGTCATAGACAATTAAATAGCAGAAAACAAGTACTTACCTATAAGTATATTGTTTCGTAGCTAAGAAGTTTTATTTAAAAAAAAAGTACTTATTGCCATCAGAACGAGAACTGTGATACGCAACATCAGATCAATCTGACTACGGGACGAGGTTTAAATTATATTACTAAGTTCGACCCAAACAAATCGGTCAAGCTAACTGTTTAATAACTAATTCGCGCCTCAAATTCTTTTCTGATGCTATTAAGTTAATTTTACAATTGCAAGTTCGTTTAGCTCGATGTCCATCGGTGGGCAACATAATGGATGTCTTCCGCCCCTGACCACATCTCCGAACCCTTTGTTCCTCGCTCGATCTCTAGACGTGTCATTGAACCAGTCGCTGGAGACACGCTCGAAACGTAGAATCTTAACGATTTTGGGTATTGTTATTTTTTTTCTCATTATCGATGATATGTACTGTACGCGTGGGTATATTTGCTACCGTTATAATAATTAAATTAGAACTAACAGGAAACCAGCCAACAAGTATACCTACCTACATAACAAGTATGAGATTGACAAAAGATTGTTAGTGATATACAATGTAGAAACATGGCAGAAAGTTTATCTAATGTTACAGAAGACTTCATAAACTTCAGATGAGTAGGTGTATATTTTTGTAAGCTTTAAATATTTTATTACACAAAATCTGTAGTAACCTATCATCATCATCAGCCTATTTAATATTCGTCAACTGCTGGACGTAGGGCCTCTCTTAATGAACGCCATAAGGTGCGGTCTTCTGTATTTCGCATCCACTTTCGACCGCCGACCTTGCGCAGATCGTCGCTCATAGCATAGTTATAGTTTTCATAGCATAGTGTGCCGAGAGAAATCCAGCTTCTTCACGAGTTATTACATAAATTAGGTATTACAACTCACAATATTAACTTATATAGGTACGCTACGTACCTTATTCGTTACGTCACTGGAAGCACCACATTTAATATTCGGATTATCCAGTCCACAAATCTCTTATCCTATTAATGCCGAGGGTCAGCATTCCGCGTCCTATTTATTTTGGTGAGTGCGACACACATCAGTCTTCTTTACGAGCGAGTGGAAGACATGTCGTGTAGTAAGTTCTATTTGTCTTGTGGCGACTTCGAGAGGCGATCTATCAAGACGATGACGCTATAAAGGCGGGCCAACACTGGGAGTACCACGGCCTGTAATGTAACAGCTCAGATTTAGGCATTTTTTTGTTTATAAAAGCGGTCCATGGTTTTTGAACTCAGTTGCCGGTTACTGCCTTTCGAACTTTGGGCTAGAACAAAAGGCAGAGATTCCTAAGCTTATTAACTATATTTACGTCAGATTTTAGTGTCGCAAAATTAGTGTGGAGAACTGATCATTACATAGTTAAAATACGAAGACGTGGTGCGATTTAGCCTAGTGGCGAAAAATGTAAAAAGCTGAATTCCCCTCAATACACTAAGTAGACTGTGTAGTTAAAACATAAATAACAAATTAATTTAATTGACTAAAGTCTGCGAAAACATTACCTACGTATTGCCCTACTGCTGTTTGTCCCTAATTTCGATCAAAATATTGAGCAAACCCTAGTGAGCCTAGTGTTACCCGTTTGTGTTTTCCATAATCAAAGTAAGTATTCCGTAATTGATAATACTAGTGTAGTGAACACTCGTGACAGTTTAAAACATTGGAAGACCATGAGTTATTTATTTTCGTGCTAGAGGCGTTGATTCGATCATTGTAGATCATATTATAGTAGTTAAATACGAGGGTCAAACTGAAAGTTCTTAGAACTGGCCACTTATAAACAATATAGTAAAAAAATAATTCTATAATTTGAAAATAGAACTCTTTGCCAATATTACTGAGTATATACTTCATTCATTTGTCATTTGTTTTACGATTTGGCGGCAAATTGAAAATTGTCTGTGTCACGTCAACATGAATTTAACACGAGAAAATTTTCGTGCAATGATTTTTTATGACTTTCGATGTCATTTAAGTCAACAAGAAAGTTATGATAGACTACGATTGGCCTTTCACGATGAAGCCCCATCTCGTGCGACTGTTTACAACTGGTTTAATGAGTTTAAACGTGGTCGCACTAATAATCTCACTAATGATTTACGTGAGGAACGGTCTTCTACGGCGACGACTGAAGATAACATCTGTGTTGTGCGGCGTATGATAGAGACTGACAAAAGAGTGACCTATCAGCAGATTCGGACAAGCTTAGGCATCGGTATGAGTCAAGTGCACAAAATCCTACACGAACATTTAGCGGTCAGGAAGCTTTGCGCCGGTGGATACCTCATAATTTGACTGAGGCTCAAAAACTCCATCGTGTGGATTGGTGCCGTAAAATGATTGAAATATTTAACGGAGGTGACTCAAATGCTGTGTTCGACATACTAACAGGTGACGAAAGCTGGATTTACTGTTATGATCCTGAAACCAAAAGACAATCTGCTCAGTGGGTGTTTCCTTTCGAGGAGTTGCCAACTAAAGTGAAGAGAGATCGAAGTGCGGGGAAAAATGGTGGCCTCGTTCTTTGGAAGGATAGGTCATTTCGCAACAATTGTGTTAGAGGATCAAAAACAGTTTCTGCAGAATGGTACACTACCAATTGTTTGCCACTTGTCTTGGAAAAGTTCGAGAGAAACGACCTCGCAGTAGGATCCTCCTTCACCACGACAACGCCTCATCGCACACCGCCAAGCGAACGATCGACTATTTGGCGACATCAAACGTTGAATTACTGGGTCACCCGCCGTATAGCCCCGACCTCGCGCCTTGTGATTTTTATTTATTTTCAAAAATTAAAGAAAAGCTTAAAGGAAAGCGGTTTATGAATGCTGAAGAAGCGGTGGCTGCGTATCGCGATGCCATTGAAGAGACCCCTAAGGACGAGTGGGCAAAGTGCTTTTCCCAGTGGTTCCATCGCATGCAGCGGTGTATTGACGTGAATGGACAATATTTTGAAAAGATATAATAAAACTAATAACTGGCTAATGTAATCAGTTTTTGATTTTCTAAGAACTTTCAGTTTGACCCTCGTATCAAGCGAGATAACGATTAAGTGCAAACCAAGTATCGGTAAAGCAGAGCAGTGTGACCGGCATGCAAGTGTGACCGCAATCAACCCGAAACGGTCTGGCACGTGCTAGTCGATTGTCCCCGATTCATGGCCGCAAGACATGAGCTCGAATCTATGATCGACAGAAAGCTGGTTATCTCGGATCTCCACAACATCTTAGCAGATCCAGATAACAGAACACGGCTCCTGTCCTTCATGGAGAGCTCATTCCGCATAGCCGCCATGAGAAACTCCAGTAATTCAAATACGCGCCCCCCATCGCCATCACACCCTGCCCCGCTGTCTGTGGACGCCGCGTGGCATGCGGTTCCCGCCCAACATAACTCCTCGAAGAGCATCTCCGTTAAACAACTACTGGAGAACGCAGACCGAGGAGAGGCAGGGATCCGTATCCGCGGAGTGGCTCGCTTCATGGACAGCAACAAAGAAAGATTCGGAATAAGCTTTTTCTTCGCATGGGGACGGAAACGAGCCCGTTTGTCACCTGGATTGCCTTGCCTTTTCAATGAGAGTACCGCAAAAGTCACAATGAAGCGGAAAACCGACGACGCCATGCCGGCGTGCGAGGTAGACGGCCACCGATTTCGGTTGGTGCGATCGAAAAACCAAACGATTGCACTAATAGAGTACTCGGAAGGTCGGACGCCTTTCACATAGGCAAGTGCGCTGCTCTCACATCTGAGCAGAAATGCAGGTGAAACACCCCGAGTGATAAGCGTGGACACACCCCGGACACTCCACTAAAACTCCATACAACCGCCGCTGTGGAGTTACCTACTCTTCACACAACTACGCAGATGTCGTTCGTACACACGCGTGAATGTGTGCGTTAGCGCTAGGGCTACTGAATTGTTTTATTGAATAGTTGTGCCCCTTGAGTTCACCTGGTGACGTAGTCTATAAACTTGCTATAATGTTGAGTTACATAAATAGAATGAAGCCAAATTATACTATTCTAATTAAAAGGGTGTTTGCACGGATTTCTAAATTGTTTCAGAAATTTGTGGGTGTTTGTATTGCCACGTAAAATGAAACGAAACCGATGATAGATTAGATCAGGTACCTAGATATCTATTTCTGTTAGTAGGTACACATTCGCACTTTATTTTACACTTACCCATGAAGGAAACTTTACTCTGTCACTATAATTATTCCTACAGGCATTATCAATCCGTGCTTGGGCACATAAGTTACTGGCTGTGTGAGTTACGAACCTTGAGTTAAAAACGACTTCGTTATTATAAATAAATAAATATTGGTAGACAATTTTATTCACACACAACACCATCTGGCCCCAAACTAAGCAAAGCTTGTAATATTATAAAGCAACGTTATGGAAAAGTTTCTAATCTTACGTTATTTTATCATTAGGAAATTAAATAAAGCTTTTAATCTTGTCCCGTTTAGTTGACGGACAGTCGTAAACAGCACAACAACCCACCATGATGATATTTCGTTAGGAATTAGATGTTCGATACCAGCCCTTCGTTGAGTGCTCCTAGCGTATCCGAAACGGCCTGAGGGGCGAGGAAGCTTGAAATTGGCGGGGGGTTGGGAGTGTCCGTTCTATCTGTATTATCTATTCTATGGCGTGGATGCGACGGCAATCGAATATTCAAGAGCGAGAGTCGCAGACCGGCTGCGTTGCATTGAGGCCTCTAAACATCATGAGGATGTCGTATACGAAGACAAAGGGAGAAAATCTGAGCACCCTCAGAGCCCCTTCGCACGACCAAACAAATGCAACTGACAGCTGGGGGCATCCTGTTCCTAGTTCGACCATCCAAACCGGCTCCGAAAGAACACAGCAGAGGGCAGCCGCAGAAAAAGCCTCAGCCAATCTAACTGGCAGCCGAAGCACCAACTCGGCGTTCGTGACTACCTTCAACGCAGCAGCAAGGAGTGTACTCCGAATCACATCCCATTTATCAGCCCCCTCGACGTCAAAGCAGCTTCACAGCAACAAATGAGCCGACCAAGGCAAACATGAAGCTGCACGAGAGCGTGCCTCATGCGGTTGTTGCAATCTCACGGCACACGGGGACCTTCACATACTACGCTGACAACACCGACGACGCCATCAGCCGGTTCGTGCGGCGAGCGTTGGCTGCATCATCGAAGACCATCCGAGATTTCAACCTACAGATGGCCATCAGGGACAGAAATGCGGCCGTTGTGGAGGCTCTGGGCCGGGAGGAGGCAGCTTAGGCAAATGGCAATTAGGCAAACACTTGATGTCGAGTCGATTACTAGCGGAATCCCAACCGGTAGTGATCGGCTCTACAGACGAGCACTAGAATTAGATTTTAAATGTACCCAACTCCCCCCTATTTTTCTCTTCTTCTCCTTATCCAAGAAATGTGTAAAAAAAGATAATTGTAATGTCAAAGATAACGAACCCCGGAGTCTGTGGAGTGGCTAATTTAAATAAAATAAAAAGTATCGGTTAAAAAAATTCAATACTCAAAATAGAATCATGGTCTGTTAATATTTATCAGAAAAATACTCTCGGTCGGTGAATTAGTAATGTAACTTGTAACGCTGATGGTCGAATTTTATATTGTAACATTAGAAACGAAGGCGCCGGTGAGAGACCGCCTTCGTACAGCGTTGATGGCTACGATGTGCGACTAATGCGGCGTAATGCCTCTCTAGGGGCGGAACCACTGATTCATAACGCGCTGCTCCTGACACTGGCTAACTGACTCTGCCCTTATCTGCGAGTATTTTGTTTCGTTTCCGTTCTTACGGTACCGTACAAACATTATTCTAGTAGATGAACTAAGGAAATATGATAATGAACTTAGGAAATATAAATGGAAATATTGTTACTTAAATAAGTACATACATATATTTTTCTAAGCTTCTATCTATAGAATAAACGGCAACATACACTGCACACAAATTTGTCACTTAATTATATACTAATTTTAATACAACAAACATGTACCTAAAACAGGACAGGTGCAAGTCATATGTTCCATACAAATTTCGAAGTGCATAAACAGTCATCTTTATGCTTCCACTACTGGGACTCAGTGCCTTCTCTCACAAGGAGAAAGTCAAGGTAAAATCCCCACTGACCAAGTGCAACTTAGCAGACATACGTGCCCTCGAAAGATGTAGCTTTTCTTAGAACACGCAAATTTTGTCATAATGTTGTTCTTAACTGTTAAACCCAGAGGGGACGACAAACATGTACCGATGCTTAAAAATGTCATAGAAATTTAATGACATTTATGTTTTAATTCCTCTGAACCCTGGACGTGGGAGTCCGATTCGAGCTTGTCCTTGAACGGTTTATTGGTCGTACTAGGTAGGCATAATAGATAATGTGATTCCGAACATGCCAACATATCTAGTTGTAGTGTAATTCAATGGTAATGAACCATTTTTAGAATATATAAATTACGTAGGTAGTGGGTTTTTTGCACTACATCAACAAAACTTTTATTTTTGAAATTTCATTGTATAAAAATAGAAAAATTTCACGCTAATAACAGATTGTTCCGTGACTAGTGTGTTTAATATGTCGTGTAATTGAAAACAGTCAGCCACACCAAAACAACAATGTCTGTTTTACGAATATCATTGAACAAATACGCGTCAATCAGCTGAATTGTAAATAATTGACAGAACCTTAGAGTTGGAGAAAATAATCACATTTGTTCAAGTAATTTTAATTAAGCGTCAGATAAGCGCCTTCTACCTACCATATTTTTGTCTGATTTGTACAGGTTTCACGGAAATTGTGTAGTAGTAAAATAAGTATTACGACCTCCTAAACGAATTAACAAAAAACGGCTATGTAGTTAGTTTATACGCTGTAGAAGTGGGAGCGAGAGGTATACCAGCAAAATCTCTCTATAACCTACTGAAAGACCTTGGCTTATCCAGAAGTGCTGTAAGTTCTATACTAGAACGTGTATCTAAAGCTGCACTAGTAGGCTCATATCAGATTTGGCTGGGCAGGGAGAGAAAAACGAGTGGTGAAGGTGAGTGTTGATGTACGTCAGAAAGGGGCCCCTTAAACCTACGCCCGAGTCACAAGTCTCGGGAACTACTCGAGTTTTTCTCTCTCTGCCACACGATGGACCCGGCACCCGCACGGTGAATCCATGGAATGCTAAGAAGATCGTCTCTTACTCTTTATACTCTTTATATTTTACTCTTTATTTGACTGCCCTAGTGGCTTAGTTGGTAGTAGCTCTGCCTGCGAAGCCGAGGGTCGTGGGTTCGATCCCCACCCAGTGCAAATATTTGTGTGATGAATTCAAAAAAGTTTGCACTGTGTCTGGGTGTTTCTATGTATTTAAAACTATATAAGTATTATATCAGCTATCTGGCTGCCATCACACAAGCTTTGCTTAGTTTGGGGTCAGATGGTGTTGTGTGTGAAGTGTCCACCAATATTTATTTATTTAATTATAAGACGATAAGTTTCTTAATTCGATGGAGTTTATTCCAAAATATGTAATCATATTTTATGCACGTTCTCTGCAAATTGAGCACTATTTTCAATTATTTATTCTTTTGTAGTAACGCAGTGGTCGTATATACGAGTTTGATTGACGTACGCTTTTTATACAAACCTTGCATGATAAAATTCTGAAACACATGGTCAGAGCTGATGATATACATATGTATGCATACTGTATACATACCTATTGCGTTTCTGCCTCACGATGGTTGCACGTACAGCACCATATTTGAAAAAAATCATGCATAGAGTTTATAAAAGCTGTAAGGTCTACTGTGGCCTGTATTTTGTGCTAAAGTACTGTGTTTTAAATAAATACATTACATCGGTCCCTAACTATTCTGGGTCAATTATGAACGAATTTGGTCAATTTTACTTTTTCTTTAAGCAACAATTTAAACATTTCTTATCAATCTGTAGAAAAAGTGAAATTTTTGAAATTTGTTAGTTGACTCATTTTACTTAGGAGCCATCGATATGTTTTAAAGAAGTAACAAATGTTGTTTTATTTAGATCATAGCTTTTAGTATGTTGTAGTTTAACAAAAGTCAGACTCAAAGGCATAGAAGATAAAGCTTCTATTCTAAAGAAATAAGAAAGAATGGCCCGAAGAGCTCATGAATAGCCTTAGGAATAAAAGTCTAAGGAAGACTGCGATTGCAAAACTTTATCTGAAACAGGTTTGCGTCGAGGAATGCTCTATTATTTAATAAAATGGAACGATAGTATTGCATTGTTCAATCAATTTACCGCAAGCTTAGCGTTTGTAATAAACTAGATGAATTCCGTGTTCTTAACGGCTATGCCACGGAAGATGTTAATTTACAAGACATTATTCATATACGAGTACTTACCTAGTTATCTTCAAATGTAAAGAGGCCTTTGTTCATCACTGGGATACTACATGCTCCGATTAATAATATCATCGTCGTCACCATCGGACCTAAATTCATTCCAATCTGTATAACCTCTATGAGTTATCGGGTAACAAGAACAAAATTAAAAATTTTGATTAACCCCCGACTACCTCGGATTTGTTATCTGTACAACATTCTACTAGTCAAGCCCTTTCATTTGATACCCATATTAAGGGAGTTGTGTAAAAAGAAATGTGTTTCGCCATTTTGTGGAATCGGCCATCTTGGATTTGAAATTTGCCATAGTGCAATGTATTTTACTAGTCAAGCCCTTTCGTTTGATACCCATGTTGAGGTAGTAGTGAAAAAATAAAATAATTCGCCATTTTGTGGTGGAGGCCATCTTGGATTTGATTTTTTTATAATGTATGGTATTCTACTAGTCAAGCCCTTTCATTTGATACCCATATTGAGGTAGGTTGTGAAGAAATATTTTATCCGCCATTTTGTGTCGGCGGCCATCTTGAATCGGTATTTACCAAACATAGCTAAGAACATCCGCACGGATATTAACTTTCAAATACAAAAAACCGCATCGAAATCGGCCCATCCTTTTAAAAGAGCTCTACGGTGCCACAGACAGACACACACACAGACAGACAGTCAGACAGACATTTTTAGACATCGACGTCAAACTTATAACACCCCTTTTTTTGGTCGGGGTTAAAAACAACACTTGCAAAAATTCACATATTGTTAGTGTTACTCAAACAGCAGTGAGTAATATGAAAATATATGTACAGCATAGTGAAAACATGGTACATACATACACAATTCGTTATGTATCTGGAGTATCTATTTGCAATAGTATAAATATTAATAATTAAATTAACTATCTGGTTCTCATCGTACAAGCTTTACTTAGTTCGGAGCTTGATAGTTTGGTGCGACAAAATCTTCTGCTCTTTTTCCCAGTTCATCTTGACCGATCTCCTCGTTGGTGGCCTCCTCAGCGCTAAGACACTGTCTTGAGTTGTCATTACTGGCTGGGTCAGGGTCCTCACACTTTTTTCCACATTTCCCAACTACGCAGCTAGGAGTCTCCCTCTGCCATTTGGCTTATTCGGGATGTTGATTGCTTTCTTGACCACATAACGTCACTGTTATCCTTTTTAAGTTTCCCAGTGATAGACGCTACTTTGAAAACACCTCAAACAAACTCATTTCTTATTCTATCCAAGCGGTCATCTCCTTCGCTATTTAAGCATTTTCATTTCTGCGACATATATGTAGTTGTTGCAATTAAAATTTCTTTGTTGTCCAGCATTCTGGCTCCGACATCAAAGCTCCAACGTTAGAAAGCTGTCTTATAAGACTGTTGTTAGACCAGCCTTATGTTGTTACTTTGCCTTTGATGGCTACGGACATTCGATACGATAGCACTTCAAATTCAGGTCCATGCAGCGAACCTTCTCTTCTCGTCAGTCTATTTACTAGAAAAAAGGGCATCAGTATTGCTATGTGATGGATTATACAAACGTCCCCCCTTCTGAAAATCTGTGGAGGCACTTTATTCTGAAATCTTAAATGTTACGTAGTTAGCGAGCGGGCGTGAGTGCAGCCGGCTTATCTCGCTCGTTTGTCCTCCGGGAAGCTCTTCAGTCCCGATACGGGCGCTCCGGATCAGCCTTCAACGCTCCGGCCTCCTTCAACGGCGGCTTTACGACTAATATCACACGTTCGATATGAGACAACGATTCATGTATGTCGTCTACTAGCATTAGATGCCACTCACATTTCGTATGTAGGTCTGGGAACGCTATTTGTCTAGGGATCAACCCTCAAAAAGGTCGACGCATGGGATTGTAATATTTTATTTGATAAACAGTTTAGTTTTAGTTTTCTCTTTCTTTGTTTCCTCTAAAACATGACATATTTATCAAGTGTCTAGTGATGTTATTATTCTACTTATTGCGATTTACGGCATGTATGCATTTCCCAGACTAAAAGCTGAAATCCCTTGATCCTTTACAGCGTGAAGGAGCCACGAATAAACTATAATTACTTACAATTTACAATACATTTAAACTTTATCACATGGATGTGAAATGAAAATCAACTTTTTAAAATCATTGTTCTAAGTCACCTATAATATATATTGGAATTTGTTCCTACATGACTAAGCTGCATTAAAAGATTAATATCATCGTGCTAACCAAGAATAAACTTTCGTAATAATATTCAATGGTTGCTTGACCTAACGTATACGAAATAATATTCCGCCTTGTCTAATTCAATTACTTTCTTGTTTCAGGTAAGCCTGACGGTGGAAGAATTACCAACCACCAGGGAATTAGTTCATCTCGTCGGCCTTTCAGTCCCCGAGTTAATTTCGTTATTTTTACTCCCGGTTCCTTGTATAGCGTTATTCTGGCAATACGCGATTTCCGCTTCACTGTTTCGGTATTATTTCTCTGTGCTCCATTTTACGAGGAACATAAAAAACATCTCAAGAAACGGTTGTATTCGGTCGCCGGTGGCTGAGTGGTGAGGGGCGCAGGATCCGACCGAGTTGCGGTGAAATATGAAACTCGGCGTTTCCTAATTCCTCCGACCGTTTTCCGAATGGAAAAATTCACTCAGCCAGCAGCCGCAAGCGATTACTCCTCTTTACGTAGTGACACGCGGCGGGTAGGGTCTGCGCGAACGAGACCACATAAATAATCGAGAGCTTACGAATTCACCCGCCGAAGCCCGCGCCGGAATATCAAAGAAACTCCGCCAAATTGATCGCAAATGTAATGGCCTTTCGCGGAAGCCGGCAGATCATAATGGACAGCCCTAATACCGTTAACTACCGCCGATTTTATAAATGTTTTAAGACAAAGAACCATATTTATCTGCTTAGTTGTAACAATCGTTACAACTGCGCACTGTGTTACCGAGTGTCTGCTTAGATGTCGTTGTAATCTCTGTAGCGGAGATGTCCGCAATATATTCGGAGAATAACCGGACGGCGTTGACGTAGAATCATAAATTAGACCTTCGTACTCAGGAGCCTATATAAATCGACGATTGTTCTGTCACTGCGTGGGTGCCATCGGTCTTCTACTCTATATCACAAAATTCGCAAGACCTCATAGCGAAGTCGACCAAGGATTTCTTAGCCATTGCCAAAGTTAGGCAACTGACATTATGGCCAAACTTTGAACTGATTGTTATTATGGGACTGTTATTTTGAACTAAGCTACCGTGGTGGCTAGTTAAATGATTAATATTGATCCTTTTGTTTGACAAATAGCGCGAACTGACTGACCAACTGCACGATTATGTCAAAAGTAAATAAAGTCCTCGGCCGGTATATAATAAGAACTCTCTAGTCTCTGTTAAACGTTAATTTCATCACACAATCATATACAAACCCGAATCGATCTTGGCATTTCATTTCCGAAATACATATTTGCACTAGCTTTATTTGAGCTCATAATATGGAGACAGACAGAGTCCGAAAAGACGGTATTATAAATTCGTATATGTATCAAATGAAGTAATACGTTATTTGCGTTCAAAGATAGGCAAATAAGATTATATGGACGTCATCGTGTACCGATCTCCGAAAGCAAACAACAAACAAAAAGGATTGAACGTTCCAGATTGTAATTTCGCTTGTAGGACGTTTCATCTCCAGTATTACTGTTTCTTCTTTTTATATTACGAGTACCAATCCAATAAGTGTCTAGATCTATCACTAACTCAGTCGATGGAAAACTATAGTAGGTATTGATTGATGACGATGCGGAGGATCCATCTAGACAAAAATATTCAACCCAGATTTGAAGAACCTTGAGTGTTCTAACTAGTAAACATTTGCGATTTGTGCGAAAGATACACGACAGTGTGGCCAGCCAAGTTCATTCAAGTAAACTGACGATCCGCACCATGTGTAATATTACACGACCCATTTGGAGCTACTTTTGTCCTCCTCATAATTTAAAAGCTATTGCACATTAACTTGTCAAAGTGCTCACACTTTGAGACTTGCAGGATATCAATATGTGTTCCAAATTTCATAAACATACCTCAAACGGTTATTTAGATATTAACGTCCTAAAATCGTCACTAAAATCGCTGATTAAGATATACACATACACAAATGATTTAATCCAGTTCCAGATGAAATAGAAAGCTAAAATTTGCATCCAGATAGGTAATTGGGTGAACACAAAAGAATAAATCTGAAACTTGTAATTTTTATAAATTCATTTTATAAAAATGTATTATTTCCATTTGGATGTGGACTTAAAGTGCCTTTAAAAAGAAAATAGCAATCATAAATTGATAACTGCCGGTATTCAAAGTATATTTTAAGATATATACTATCTCTTATCTACATGACGAAGTCAGTTCTTGTGAACCCACTAAATGTTCCCACAGTTGGGATTCATGTGTCATGATCATAACTCTCCACGCTGGCCCAGTGCGGGTCGATGGATGACACATGACTTCGAAGGGTGATAGGTTCATGTCGGTTTCCTCACGATGTTTTGGTTCATTATTTTTAAGTTAGCGGCGTTGCGCACATGACTTCGAAAATACAGTGGTGCGCGTGGTATCTGAATCCGGAGCTCCGAATTGCTAGTCGCCGTTCGCCCAGTTTGACCAGCCGTAACTACCTATATCAGCCGTAAAATCGAATGTGTAAGATTATATTAATTACTGCACTCCGTGCTCCGTGGTACCTGCGTAGTTCCGGTTCCCATTATTTTGCCGCAATACAAGAACAAAATTAAAAATTTTGACTAACCCCCGACTACCTTAGATTTGTTATCTGTACAACATTCTACTAGTCAAGCCCTTTGATTTGATACCCATATTAAGGGAGTTGTGAAAAAAGAAATGTATTTCGCCATTTTGTGGAAGCGGCCATCTTGGATTTGAAACTTGTTATGGTGCAATGTATAAGCCCTTTCGTTTGATACCCATGTTGAAGTAGTAGTGAAAAAAATAATATAATTCGCCATTTTGTGGTGGCGGCCATCTTGGATTTGATTTTTTTTATAGTGTATATAGTGTTCTACTAGTCAAGCCCTTTCATTTGATACTCGTATTGAGGTGGGTTGTAAAGAAATATTTTGTCCGCCATTTTGTGAAGGCGGCCATCTTGAATCGATATTAACCAAACATAGCTAAGAACATCCGCACGGATATTAACTTTCAAATAAAAAAAAACCGCATTGAAATCGACTCATCCGTTTGAGCTCTACGGTGCCACAGACAGACAGACATCGACGTCAAACTTATAACACCCCTTTTTTTTTGATCGGGGGTTAAAAAATGAGCCTTTGTGCTATTCTAAAGCTTGGCCAAAGTTACGGCTGGTCTAGTCGGGAGAACGGTGACTGTCGATCCGGAGCCCTTGGCTCGAATCCCACAGGCACTACTGTCTTTTCGAAGTCACGTGCGTAATTTAAAATATGGTGAAGTAAAACATCGTGAGCAAAGCGGTATGTACCCATAATCTTTCAAGGCCTTGTGTCATCTACCAACCCACACTGGACCAGTTGTGTCAATATACTGGATTATGGCCTTGATTCTAACTCTGTGAGAAGAGGCTTCGAGTCTCAGCAGTGGGAACATTTAGTGGGTTGTGCTAAACGAGCTGCGAACCCGCGCGCGCACTCTCCTTGAAAAAGATCGCCGGACGCGATCAAAACTTGAGTCGGACTGGACTGACTATATTAAACGTGAATTACCCGTGTATTTATGTAAAATGTGTAATAACCACGTTAGTTTTCATACTAAAATTTAGTGAGTTGCTTATGTATGTGCTATTTCTGATTGTCATCTAAACGAAATTTCATCTTAGAGCCGGTCCGACGTGATTGAACATCAGGCACCCACCCAAACATCTAAACTTTCATTTTAGTATGATAACTAATCATTCCAGTACAAAAAGTAATGATATCCCATCAAAAAACATAAATGTGAAATGAGAGCCAAGTTCAAAACTATGATATTTTATATTGTTTGATTCGCCAACAGGCTTCACCAACAAAAGAAGTGAAATTTAAATGGGTGCCAAGTTCAAAGACCAGTCCTGCAATTGATTAAAGCAACATAGATTATGTTGTAAGAACTTAAAATGTATCGTTTTCTTATAACTTAACATAATATATTAAAGCTTCAGATCTTACTTGGCTTTCCACATACGAATTATTAGCAGTTTTCGTAAATTCCAAAGCTGTTATTTTGTTCTTCCGTTAATTTGGCTTGCTGGTAGATAGTAGGTACCCTTTGAATAAGGCTCTTAAATTACTATTTTAGTACGTACTTATGAAAAATTCGTGTATGAGAACTAGCCAAGTAAGATCTGAGGCTTTAATATGCTATTTTAAGTTAAAAGAAAACAAATATTTTAAGTTCTTACTACATATTCAACAAGAACAAAATTAAAAAATTTTGATTAACCCCCGACTGCCTCGGATTTGTACAACATTCTACTAGGCAAGCCCTTTCATTTGATACCCATATTAAGGGAGTTGTGAAAAAAGAAATGTATATCGTCATTTTGTGGTAGCCGGACATCTTGGATTTGAAATTTGTCATAGTGCAAAGTATTCTACTAGTCAAGCCCTTTCATTTAATACCCATATTCTGGTAATAGTGAAAAAAATAATATAATGCGCCATTTTGTGGTGGCGGCCATCTTGGATTTGAAATTTCTTATTATGTATTGTGTTCTACTAGTCAAGCCCTTTCATTTGATACCCATATTGAGGTAGGTTGTGAAGAAATATTTTGTCCGCCATTTTGTGGAGGCGGCCATCTTGAATCGATATTAACCAAACATAGCTAAGAACATCCGCACGGATATTAACCTTCAAATAAAAAAAACCGCATCGAAATCGGCCCATCCGTTTGAGCTCTACGGTGCCACAGACAGACACACACAGATAGACAGACAGACAGACATCGACGTCAAACTTATAACACCCCTTTTTTTGGTCGGGGGTTAAAAAGCATCACATCAAAGTTTTTAAAAAATCCCCCCAGCCTTGGTATTTTGTGATGTCATGTCACGCCGCAGTAACTCGACGAGACGTATCCCGCCTCGTTGACTTCGTTTAGTCACTAAGTTGATTTTCTCTACGAATACTAAACTTACGTATACAGTATACCTACTCTGCCGATAGTTTCGCCTTGATATTGTATGTATTTGAATATATCGTATACGTTTCCTACTAATATTATAAACGCAAAAGTTTGTAAGAATGTATGGATGTATGTTTGTTACTCTTTCACGCCAAAACTACTGAAGGGGATTTGGAAGAAATTTGGTGCATGGATAGATAATGGTCTGGAATAAAACATAGGCTATTTATAATTCCGAGAAATTAACAGGATCGGGAACTACATCGTAGTCGAACGAACGAAGTCACTAAACCGTTGTAGGTAATTTGTTTCCACCATGTATTTACAGCAGAAGTATTTTTTCGCTTGTAGACACTCAAAATCTCGTCCAAATAATGACAATCTCTTTATAAATTCCCTTTAAAAATTCGCATCCGAAGCGTTTAACCGTTGAACGTAACTGAGAAATCTCGATCTTGTTACGATAGTTTTGACGAGGAGACCCCGGGGCTCCACTGCCGCTCCCGAACTTATCGTGGGAGATAACCAACCGATGCCGCCGCCGTGCGATGAATTAATTTCCCTCCTGCTATTATATGAACCTAGATCGCAATAAAGATACTCAGCGGTTCAGTTTCCCTTGCAATGGAAGCTCCCTTTATTTCGGCAAATGATCGCAAATTTTCGGTTCATTTAAAATTATTACATTCAAATTTCTCTATGGCGCCCAGCGATCGCGATCGGTCAGATTATCTCGAACTTTAGTCCTTTGAGGTTGGATTTCAATTTCAAACGTGCGTTTGAATCGTTATCGCCTTGATAGCTATGATCTATAGAGCATAAAGCTTGCGCGCCTGAAATGTAGTGCTTGCTGCCTCCCGAATTAACGATAACGGACTGACAAAGATAAATTCTATATTTCACGAACTAACACAAACTACATACGAAGGTGCGTAAATCTATCTTCATTAGGATCATTCATTCATATTGCATATATATAACTAACTAGGATATAAGATAACTAGGATTACCAAATAAAGGTTTTTATTATATTATCTAATTCGTATTTTCGCTGAGGGAAAAATTTAAGCATGCTTTGGTTTTTATTACAAAATTATACTATCGTGGTATATATTTGATCTGATGCAAGTAAAGGTATTCTGAAGTAATGCAATGTTAATTAATAAGTAATGTTCAAGAATATTGAGACTCCATGAGCAAGGACAAACAGGTCTGGTGTAATTTTTAGTAATGAAATAATACGTAATAGGTACTTATGTTAGATTGAACATGGGCACAAAGTACTTCACAAAAATTGTATCATCATCAGCCGCAAGACTGCCACTGCTGAACAAAGGCCTCCCCTAGATTTCCATAACGAACGGTCCTGCGCAACCTGCAACCAGCGGTTTCCAGCGACCTTTGTGAGGTCATCTGTCCATCTAGTGGGAGGCCATCCAACACTCCGTCTACCGGTTCGTGGTCGCCACTCGAGAACCTTTCTTCCCATCGGTTGTCAGTTCTGCGAGCGATGTGTCCTGGCCATTGCAACATCAATCACATTTTCCTCACATTTTACTAATTAAAAGAAACAACAACGGAAACCTCATCTCGTTACGGAACCGTTTTATAATTATGTGAAAAGTACAGAAATTGAATGTTTATGTTATGAAGCACGCGGCTGAGGTGAAAGTGGCCCGGGTAATAACTCACAAACACATGATGGTAACTAATCTATTTGTAACTGTAGACGTACCGCCACTTATGTAACGCTGCTCGGGCATCGCCGTATTCACTTACGCGCTGTGTTGTAACAATTTATTACATTTTCGCCGTTTTCGGAGGAAACGTGAAGGGAAAATGCTGCTTTAATCGGCTGTGATGAAATGATGACGTTTGCCTATTATGTGCGAGGTTGATTTGTGATTGTAAGGTTTGTCCAAATCACAATAAATAAATAGCAAAGAATGCAATGCTAAACGAGACTTTGTAGAGATAAGTATGAGTTAAATCCAAATTGAAAATCTAAACCACAAGTGATCTATCTGTTTTTCATTTACGTTTTATAAACTAGACTAGGGTTTACTGAATTCGGTTATTAAGAAGAAATCAAGATAACTCCCAACTTGTTATTCAGCATAGTATTCAAAGTGACGTTTCCCTGACATTTAGTCATCATCTACTATCTTATTTACTCTAGTGCTAGTTTAAGGCAGATGATTACGTGGTGAAAACCGTAACCATAAGGTGTTTCTACTACGGTGTCTGCCTCGAATCTAAGCTAGAATTGAGTCTGGAATCGGTAAATCGGATGTAATACGAGTATGTAATCGGTGTCTGTTTAGTTGAATTTAAAGTATTTAATAAAGTTGTATACATATTATATTTTGGCCAATCTGAGTTTAATGCATATCAGATATCTACGTTATATGATTGTTATGTAGATAGATGTTTTCTTGTTCGTAATTAAATCGGTACCTAACGTCAAAAATATTTTAATACAGATTCTACGAGTAAGTCATAGCCATCAGTGTAAATTCGTCGATCTTAGTACGGTCATAGGGCCGTTCATATCGCGTCCGCGATACGCGATGCTCTCCGAAAATATACTTGGTTTGATGTCTTTCACATTAATGTTTGTATTATCGTAGTCGCAGCCGTTCTGCACTCCACTTGATGGACTCTGAGACTCCGACGGTCGTCTGCGATCCGTCATCGCTGCGGATTCCGCACAACGGATGATACACTAGCTTTTTGCTGACACCGACCGTACGTCACAACATGCGGGGATAATATATTAGAGATATATATAGAGGTATAGTAATATGTGTACTCGTATAATGTTCTATTGTGCAGTGCATTGTGCGGTGGAGAAAGTTTTAAAAAAGTTTGTTGAATAGAATGGAGAATAATTAACTCAAGACCTTATACTGCTAATGTGTTTAGTTGCTCTACATTTATTTCAGGTCTAGTATCTACCTATTCAGTATACATTTAATGACCTTTCAGTAAATAGCATTTTTGAACGTTTATCTGCAATTTTTTTGTCTTAAATGACGCCTACCCTAAGCTATGGAGTCAGAGTGGAGTTAAGATGGTAATATTGAGTTATATAGTGCTACGCGGGTTTTCACTGATACGCTGATTTTACTAATAATAATTGCGAAAGTTTGGATGTCTGCTGCTCAATCATGTCGGCACGTCTGAACGGATCGGGTTGAAACTTAAAATACATTATAGGGCTACGAGTATTCCCTTATAATACATAAGGGAATATTCGTAGCACATCACTTTTATCACAGGAATGTAACGGACACGGGGATTAAGCGGGTGAAATCGCGGGCGCTGATAATATCCCATAAATACGTTTGTTTTTTTAATTATGCAGCGGAATACCTTTTTTTTTTTTTAGTTTTCCATGCATTTTATAAAAGTAGTGTGAACACAGTTGATTTACATCCTATGAATAATCCAATTGCGATAAAACTACAAAGTAGTTCGTGGAAGCTCAAAGGTCTTTCTATTTAAATAATACTGTACTGTGATATCAAATGCTACTATGTATCTATAATGCACATCAGCTCATCACGTGTATATGTATGTCCTAGAAATAGCCCGGAAGAGACTAGAAAATATTTTCTCCATAAATACAACTATATTTTGATCTAGAAGATGATCAAGACGAAGGTGATGTGACGAATTACAATTCCTCAATAAAACATGGCCCACCAAAGTTTCAGATCGGGCTATCTGGAAGGAAATAAATCTTTGCCCAGCTGTTGGTCAGTCTGGGTTGATAACAATTGCTTCAAATAATTTCTTCAAATAATTTCTTAATTTTTTTTTATAAATAAATGGAAAGGGGAAAATACATGGTGCATGTCACTATCATTGCAATTAAATGAGGCGTTTTCCGGCCGCGGCGGGGCTTGTCAGAGATAGTTCTAGATATTGCCAAGTGTTGTTTTTGGCGCCACTGTTGGTTTTTGTGAAATTTATCTAACAAAATAAAACAGTGGGGCCACCTACGGCGAAGTTGGGAGCTGTCTTTGACGGGTAGTTTTGGCTCTTGAAAGCGCCCCATTAACATGCAACTTACATATTTATATAAGTAGAGTATGGCTGTTATTGGGCATGAAGTTTAAAAAGCTGTTTTTATATAACTACTTTAAGTTTAAGATATGACTTTGTGCCTGTTGTCATTCCTAAATAAATAAATAAATAAACATGGACGTATAAAAAAAACTCGGACGTAGTCTCGCTAAAACAAAAACTGAGTCGATCGAGTCGGCCACATAATATACACGTGTGTTTTAGCGAGACTAGGTCCGACTTTTTTTTTATCCGTCCATGGTTGATAATAATAATACGTTGAGAATACGTTTAGCTGCTACACAATGCTTTAACTTTAACACAAAATGTTGAATACAGCATAAAACAGAGATGAACATTGAAAAAATCGACAAAGTTTTAGCTGGATCAAACCAGCCTGTGAAATTCCAAGATGGCAAAGATAGTTTCTTTGAGAAATAATTTCGTCTCAACTTATCCGTACGTTTATTCATACGGTTTGAAATTCATTGATCACCTGGATGCCATCCGCTGCTTCGTATTGATAAGACTCGTAATTAAATGCGCTCTTACATAAAACATTACCCCCTGAAGCGAGCTGTCTCGTATCGTTTATCGTATTATCTCTATCGAATAAGTTCAGCATTTCTAATTCACTTTTATGTCTTCGTTTACATTTTGTATTATGATCAGGTTTCACCTTATTTGGTAACGGAAAAATACTTTGCTCAGCCGAATGGTATGGCTTGTCCTTACAGATATATAAAACTCGCAAACATGACTACAGATACATTGATACAAATCGTAGACACATAAAGCATAACTACATATAAGATTGATAACTTTGCAAAGGATTTGATCGCGATCCAAATCATTGTTTAATTACCTCCAGAATTTAGGGCAAGTTAGGTCATGATCACAAAAAGATTCAAAACTATATTCAATCAGATTGTACAATAGCTGAGAAAATACAATTTTTTTTGTCATATTAGTTAGAAATTGCTTGTTTTCATGTTAAGCTGTAATGTGAACTTATTTTGATTTAACATATGGTTTCTGCGTAATCCTACATGCTTTTTTTACTAAAATGTTATTATAAAACAAAATTAAACCGAAAACGTAAAAGTTAATATAAAAAAATGTTTGATCTGATTCAGTTTTTGTGGAATATTTAAAAAACTGGTTTGAAATAAATCAAGTTAAAGTTTCTACGGAACATTAATCATGTAGCATGTTGTTGTTTGACGATTGTCGTTGTGGATGCGGTAAACATACCACGGCTCTTGCGTTTTTTACTGCATTGGAAACGGTTCCATTGTCTCCGCAGGCGGCTTATTGAATTCGATGACAATTAATTGTATCGGTATAACTCTCAGTTAAATTTTATGACCGTTGATTTCACTAATACGTCATCGGCGTCGTTTAAAATATAAACTTATGTATTCGAGAACACACACAATAAATTTGCGGCCTCGTATCACAGCGCCCGACAAGTGCCTTGTCCTTCCATTGATCACTCTCTACTGGTCAGAGTGTTTGTAGAAGGCACTCATCTGAACGACTTAGGAATTCTACTTAGCCGATAAAAATATCAGCCGAGTAGCCAGCCGTGCCTAGTCTTCCAGTCCCTCTATAGATTACCTCTTTATTGCACTTCACAAGTAAACAAAGCTACAAAATTATACAAAAAACAGGGGCTCCCAAACTTATTTTGCGTGCTGCCCACTTTGAGAGGAAATTATTCTTCAGATTTTTCCTGATTTCACAGAATTAAAAACCACTATAACTTCAAATTACATTAGTCAATTATTGTGAGCTATATTAGCGAAGATGTAACATTCATCCTAAACGAGATTTTTACTATAGTGAAAGCTTTTTTTTTTAATCTTTATTTTTTCTTTTTAGAGACTTATGTTGCACAACGACAATGCCAGCCCCGTTAAAATATAGTAAAAGTTAACCGCAAGAGTTAACTTGCGCCCAGTATGTAGTACACAACGAACTCCAAGCCTCTACACAACGCCCCCCTCGAGGCCTGCATCGCCCACAAGGGGGCGTTATTGCCCACTTTGGGAAAGCAAAGTAACCTTTCCCAAAGTGGGCGATAACGCTCCCTTATGGACGCTACAGGCAAAAAAGGGGGCGGTAAGAGGCCCAGAAAAAAATGGGGGTGTTGTGTAGAAACTCGGGAGCCCGTTGTGTATTTATTACCTACTGGGCTCAGGTCTCAAGTTAACTCTTGCGGGTTATAGTAAAAGTCTGGTTTAGAATGAATGTTTAATCTCTGCTAATTTAGCTGACAATATTTAATAAAATTAATTTGAAGTTATTGTGGTTTTTAAGTATGTGATAAATGGGGGCGCTAAAAATTATTTATTCTCAAAGTGAGCAGCAGACTATACAAGTTTGGTAATCCCTGCCTAAAGTAACGCAAAGTTCGATTTAATTTTGTAATGTTATTCCAATAAATATTTGTTAAAATACATTTTAATAGAGATAATACGCTAATAAAATTACGCTCACTTAATAACACCAATATCAACTTGGATGAAAACAGTTCGGTAGAATTTTTCCAATAGGTATGTGTCGTGGAATAATAATTTACTTCCAATAATAAACTTAACAGCATGATAGAGTTTCAAAGTACATATATTATTAGGTTATTATAACGACATGGCTATGGCGTTATGATTAATAGAGAGCATGACACCATACTCCCAGGACGCTTGTCGTCGTCAACTTCAGATCCAGATTGATTGATTGCACTAAACCACATTCTCAGTGCGACCTCCGGCCTCATAAAGCCACATGCCCTTATTTTCACCACGTTTACGTCTCTTTGGATCCTCACAATATTATACATTGTTTCTGCCATTGGAATTTTTGCATGAGAACACGTCACAAAATTTTTACATGTGCTCCCGTAAGTAGTTAACATTTACGAACCGCCGTAAAAGAGATGTTTCCTGGCGTCGAAATGTATCAGTTTTATACGATTTCGCTCTCTATATGCTCGTTATACTATCGTCGCGTCTTTCAATATTATTTAAGTTTCTAGTGCTACGTATCTGTGTGACAATGAGTGTTGCTGCGTCTGATAGCGGCGGAGAACGTTTCACTGTCGCCATGGCAACTGCAGCAGATATGTTGATGACTCAATTACTGTGCGGGTGGCGTTCAACCCCTGGGAGTCAACTCATAGGTACTGCTCCTTTTGATGCGATTGAATTCTTAAGAAACGGTTACTGTACTATACTATTTATGCCACTACTTATTTCTCATTTGTTTTAAAAGCGTCCTAGTAGTTTTTTTTTTCAAATTAAGGCAAAATTATACACAATATTGAAAACATCGCTGATAAATTGTTGCGGAAGTTTCCCTTTTGTAGCAGGAGTCGTCTCGGGTGCTAAGTTTATTGACCATCTCTAAGTTAGCTCCCGCCAAAGTACGCCACTTTGAGTAAGTTTAACTCAGGAAACGCTACGGCCTCGAAGCCTCTTTTTCTCGTTTTATTGCCAAAGTTATCTCATACGTGTCTTAACAAGTTGAAAATGTAATTTTTAGCGTTTTTGTGAGAGTCCGTTTTGCCCGCTAGAGTTGTACCGAGTATACAGCTCGATTTGAAATTTAAATATGCGAGGTAAGTGCTTAAATGTTGAACAGTGAAGCGCTGCATCTGTTGGCAGAGTGCCTGTATTTAAGAGCAGTAAGCTCTTGACTCTACTCGTGCCTGCATCCACATCCCAACTGTCCCCACCTAGGCATCCTCCACGCCTGCCCTCTGCACCGACTGGGGATTATTTGTCTAAATTTAGAACAGTTAACGTCACCGCCAGACTTGACTTTTATCTCTACGGTTTTTATTCTAAGCACTTGCGTATTTCCAACGTTCAGAAAATCTACATTGTAAAGTACTAGATTTTTTGGTTCGTGACAATTGAACGAATAGTAATAAAACTTTTCTCGGTTTGATTACGTACTGATAAAAGTCCAAAGGCGAAAGCAGCGTTTTTTGCCATTTTAATTTTATATTCATAAAATGAAGTGCGATCAGTTGGCCCAACTTTTTTGTCTGCTTTTTGACGCTTAGAGATTCGCAACGTTTACTATCGAGTTTATCGTCTGCCATCGAACCGTCTTCTATTTCACGACTTAGATCCAATATCGCGATTACATTTTGTTCGTCTCTTTTACGTTTTATTTCCGAATATATTTTATGGAGTCCACTTTGACTGATTATTTTAATATAATTTCATCGCGGTCTTCGAGATATGATTGATTGAAGATGAGTCGACAAATAGATTAATATCGATGAAATCTATAATCAGATTGAAGTGTTTTAGGAACAAACACGTCAAATGTATCTCGTCGTAAGTGAACATTCATATATATTATCTGTTACGATTGTATTGTATTATTCGGCAATAATATATACTTACAGATTTCATTCATGATAGCGTGTAGCGGTATGTTAAGTAATAACATGCTAACATGATCCATTATATGATCCTAAAAGTTTGCAACATACGAAGTCCCTCGCAAAGTTTAAGATATTCAGCGAATGTCGCAGTCCTGTGTCCTGAGGGAGTAGTTACGTGCCTGCATGCGACGCCTGAGGGCCCGCACTCGTTTCGCCTACACAATACCGTTTATAGTGTAGGTAGACTCGTGAGTTTCCCAATAGGTACCATCGTGACCACCCCGCCCCGTGTCGGTTATATGGGCTTTGATTTAAATTTCTCCTTTGAAATGCCATGAATGAATCGATTTGAAAAATCCATAAAAACCTCGCTCCGTGTCTAATAGCGCGGCTTAGATAATCGTGGCCACTAATAAAACCAAGATAGCTACTTTCATCACAACGTTTTGTCGTGTTTTGTGGTACCTCTTTTACTAACTTAGTTTTGTACCCTTACAATATGGCAGCGAAGGAATTTGCACGCTCGGTCGTGTTTCGCTGAATGGCGAAAATCTACGGAGGAGGGCATCTTTCGCAACACATCAGGGGTTCGCTGACGGCGACACGTTCTAATAGAAAATTTTCATATTCATAAGGACGTAGAAAATTTGCATATAAAACGAGCAACTTCGCCAGTCCGCCCCTCAGCGACCTGATGGCGGTTGAAGCACCTTGTAAGAACCCAGAAATATTTTAGTCCACATTTAAGGTACATAGTAGGTATCTTTATCTACACCGTTCTGTTAGATGGATTTACAAACGTTTGCAGTTCCTTTTCCCTCAGTAAACAATCCTTTTTACCTCCTCCAGAGCCGAATTATGTTCATCGCCTTTACACTGAATTCACTTCAATGGTAACGTAAATCTTTGCAATCTCAAATACGGAGTTCTGATCCACTCACGAAAAGTAACTTTTGCCACCGTCAAAATCCCTGTGTATTCACGAGATTAGATTTCAGACATTTTTTTCTTAGAAAATACGATTTGTACGGAATAAGAAAACTTAGATTGCTAGATATGAACTTTGATTTCTCTTCAAAGGAATCCATTAAAATATTCCGACACATTTTTCTCATTTCCTGATGAGGTCCACGGCCGCTCGAGAATCTAATTTGGTTGCTCTGACAAGATTGCTCTCTGTGAAAATAATTGCTGCTTGTGTTGCGAGCGGGAAACAGCTACTCGTAGCTACTACGCTTACTAGATAACGAGGATTTATGCGGCAGTTTCTATAAACAAATACACCTATCTTAGAAAGAACAAAATTTATGCCATTAGACGCTTCCTATTTATTGATGGGTGCTACCTCCCATTTTGAATTTCACGCGAAGGCCGTGCAATATCTTTGTTTCGATATCAAAAAGCTCCGAGAAGCTCGTAATATATTCAGCCATTAGTCCAGAAATCACAAATAATTCAAAATCTGCAATACTTTGTTCCGTCAAACAGAATCCATTGTTTTGAAATGTAAATACATCTGCACTCCGGCTTCCTTTCGTTATCGCGGACGAGAAGTGTGCGAAGTGATTTATTGAAGCGATAAAAAATATTTTTCTACGATGGAAGCAAATATTTACATTGAAGGTCGCCGAACCGGTCAGATTCTCTAAAATCTCTTCAAACAGGCGATTCTGATACATTTAGTAAACATTACACAGGACTTAATTACGATCTAAATTATAAATGTTTATCTTTTTGGAAAGAAACGGACGCCCTCTGTGACTCCGAATAGCAATAGAAAACCAAAGTAAACGTGTTTATGTATCAGAAATTTAATAAAAACAAGTGTACAACACATTCTTTAACCAGAAGCATTATGAATCGAGTTACGTTAGGGATCTCTACGAAGATAGCCCAATAATGTTACTCAACGCGAACTATTTCGGGGCGGACCGTTAATTGTATGGAATAGAATTTCCTTTAATATTTAAACAACTGATCTACGGATTGTAGCGTAGTTCTGATGGCAATCTGTGGTTAGTACTTGGTGCTTTCAAAAAATAAACTGGTAATTGCAATAGATTTATCTTTAATTAATGGCATGTACCTATTAATAGATCTTCCTGCATCCCATACTCGGACAAAAAGACAAGCGGAATGTACTGTATCGTAAAAAAAAAAGATCATTTAAAACATATTTTTATTGGCATTTAATAACAGCCTGGGATCCAAGATCCAAAAATGAACTAGGATATTTTTGCACTTGATTACTATAAAGCTAATTTTCCGTGAGTATCTACGTACGCCCAACACAGTAAGTAATCGGTTACTAATAAATATTTGAGAATCATCAAATCGACATATTTCATCCTTGCTACCTCTATTAGCTACCACAATCGAGAATTTCATATAGGAAATTGTTGGGCATTTAATCGAAATGAAGCTACTCACGGAAAATTTGCTTGATCTATTGAATCAAGTGCAAAAATGTAGCATCCTGGGATCGGATAGGAATCCTGGACCATAACATATTCGTTATTCTATAATTTATTTGTCACCTTTATACTTTTATAGTTTACCCCACCTCCCTGATATAAGTGACGATGTGAGCGTGCTAACTTGTAAATAAAACCGATTCACTGTCGACCTGAAGACATCAATCGAAACTTTCGCATTTATAATATTGGTACGATTGAAAAAAAAAACATTGTTGAGCATGAAAAGTATCATAGATCAGGCTTTTTCAGGATTCATACGTTGAATAGACGTGAGATTTCATTCAAAGAATGAATTGTGTCGAACTGTGACCGCGAGGTGTGTATCTGGCACACACTTGGATTGAAATTGAAATGAATTGTTTGCGGAGTCAAGCCCGCAACTAGATTATATGCGGTTTGCTCGCGGCCCGACGTAAATTGGATCTCGAATGAGATGTCTTTTTCAAAAGGCCGTATATTTGCTTGTCCACTTCTAACTGCTAGAATCGATTTCATGACTCTCATTTTGTTCTCGTTTTCCAATTCCATCTCCTCACATCGGAGTCGAATTTTACAAATTCTCGAGTTCTTCACCGAATTCTCTTCAAGTGCCTTGTTTGATGTGTAAAATGTTACCCAAAAACTTTTGTTAAATCGTAAGGAACACGTCACACTTATCGTTACTAACAAATGATTAGGGTATTCCAAAAAAATTTTACATTACCACTGATTTTGCTTTTAAAATTTTGGGATGGTCTCATTGTACCTGGTTTTAGTTAAGATCGGTAAATGTATGTCATATTCTTAGCTTTGGTTTTCATTATTTTCGAGCTACTTGACGAGCTAGTTGTATATCGACTAGAGGCATATGCTAAACTCCATGCAGGTAGTACATAGTAACTTAATTTTAAGTTAAAATAAGGAAAAAATGTATGATATACTCAAGACTAAGTCGGTTCACCGTTCCATTGAAATCAAATTGAATCGATTCACGCGAAGCTGTAATTTTAAGGAACCGTGAACCTGAAACGTGCATGTTTCAGGTTCTAAATTACTATTAACATAATATAAAAGTTATATGTTAACGTGCCAGATAATATCACCCAAGGTGTCTTAGGCATCTCTCATTGCATGATTTTCGTGTGAAATTTTATTGCCATTGAACAGCAAACAATACACTTTTGCACCTCGTGACTGCTCTTGCGATTTTGTCTTTCGATTAAAGTACCGACATAAATCCTCGTGTATTTATTATTATCGATTTGAAACAGAGTCCTAGACCCTAGACATAATTTATCTGTGGAGATTATAAATACACTATTCGATTATCTTTGAAGAGCTATGGGAAACCAGTGTTGTTTGAAGATGCGCTGACTAAAGGGAATGTATTAAGTAGGTAGAGTACGTGCGCGAATTGAACGAGAGGCTAAGGAATGCGTGTTGCATGTCGTGTGCTTCTCTTCACACGCCCGCATTATAAATAGAGACGAAATGGCATGTATCTTATCATCACCGATTCCTATTGAGTATAGCCGCACGTACTATGTGTACGTAACTTATTCTAATAAATAAAATTACGAAACATGTAATTTTCACAGGCATGCATCACGTCTACACCTAACAATACAGTTGAACATACATATATTTCTACAGACTGAAATTCTTTATTATGCGCTTTAGAAAAATTACAATTAAAGCAAAAGTTAAACGTCGTTGTTGCTTACAATATTTTTTCCAAATACATTATAAACAAAAAAATATAGTAAAATGAAAAAGAAAACTATTACAAAACACAGTATAACTGTTTGGCGATGGAATAACTGGTGAATATTAGACTTCCCAGACAGGCTGATGTTGAATTTTGTTAATTAATCTATTAGTAAGTTTTGCAGTTGTGGAGTTCAGGACTGATTGTGTAATTGCATGCGAAGGTGTCTCCTTCGAGCTCGGGTCGAGTGCTGTGCTCTCGGGCTTCTCATCGGCCCTGAATGGGTGCTGTACGTGCCTCGCGCTAACTTAGCCAATCAACACTGGGCGCTTTGCCATTTGCGGCGCCCCATTAGCTGCTGCATCCACGACATATCGCGATGAGACCGAAATGTTAATATTGTGTAATGTTATTTTATGTTATGTGTTATTTTATGTTATGTATGTGTTAATGTATTTTGGTAGTCCGTTGGCTCGCCATATTTTTAGAAGATAATCCAGAACGCAGTTATAAATGACAAATTTACATAACATATCGATAAAAATAAATATTAACACAATAAGTAGCTGTTTCGGTCTTCATTTTGAGTTCATATTATGCGTGATTTGATAGATACCAAAATCAAATAATAGTCAGATGTTTTAAATTTAAATGATTAGATTCGAAAGCCTCAAAAATCCGTAATTTTTCTCACACGAACTTTTGCAGTTTTGGAGACATTCCAAGTCCACAACTGAAATGTTTGTGTGAGATTGCGGACTGGGAACAGTCCGAGCCTGGAGAACCCTTAACTGATCAGAATCAGAACTCCACGACTCTGTTGTCATTTTCAATCATTACGTGCACGTTGAAATCACAGGAATCAGTGTACAAAAACAGGAACTCGTTACCTAAAGCATTTCTACGAGGCATTATGTCCTTCTAAAATGCACATCTGACGTGCCGGAGTCTTTGACGTGTCCTGCACCGTCAATTAGTTTCTTGTGACAATGGCTTCTGGGAAAAATCGTGTTCTCGTTGTGTATCTCAGTTATATTACTATCTGATTGTAACATAATATAAGTACAGTCCAAGTCTAAATAGATGAGTGGAATTGACGTTATATATGTGTAATTTTAACTGTCTTAATAGCAGAAAACGTATGCGGCGTTTGACATTTTAAAACAGTATCTTCGTTAAAAAGTAAAGTAATGTTAAATAAAAAACTACATAGCTGAAATAAAAACATGTTTAAATTCTACTTATTTTGATGAAACTACTATCCAACCAATCAAAATAAATTACGGTTGTGTGATGTGGTATGATTTTGTCAAAGAAAAGAGCCTTGCATGACGTAAATCAGCAATTTCTTTGAGTGTCGCCCGGCGACATTAGGTTAACCCGTCGACTTTGAAGTAGCATTGCCTTCGCTGAAAGCTCGTCCAATTTTCCTAGAGCTCTTTCTCTTAGAAAACAGATTAAACGATTTTTTAAAAGCATTGCCTTAAAGAAGTTTACTGTTTTATAGGTATTGACTATTGGAATAGTGTTGTAATAGTGATAAATATAAACTTAGTTCCAACACAGATCGATTTTATAATATCTCTTCATGGTAGAGAAGATTGCATTATGCAAATAACACGCCTTCGAAATTTTCATTTTCTACTCAAGAGAATTAAGCTGGGAGTTATTTGTCTACACACTTTCTTGTATTTTCGTCTTTATTTTCAAGAGCTGTGAATCGATTAGTACTAACATCTGTTTCATTCAATATACTTATTTAAGAATAAAATTAATAGTTAGCACACAATAACCTAGAAGAATCTTTTCAGGGACAAACAATTTTCATTACAACAGTACCTACGATTCTAAGCGGAGATCGTGCAAAGTACAATACTTACTCAGTAACTCAGTATGTACATTCATGCTTAGTTATTTCGAGGCGGGTCGCGGTCGGCAATTCAGTACTTTGTGTTTATTTATTTCGCCTCTGTAAACAAGAGAGAGCTAAGTGCATAGCCTGTGGTGTCTGCACTCTTTAAAGTCAGCAAATAGTTACTGTTTTAACTGCGCTTCTAACTAGTCGAAGTAAAACTTAATTATATTAATAGCGTTTCAAAGAGTTTAAAAAAATATTACTTATAGTTATATTAATTTTGCATAATATGTACGACTATAACGACATTATTTATAGGAACTTATGGTAAAAAAAGAAATATGGATGGTCAGTTACTTTCCAAATATTTTGTATTATTTCTTCATGGCATATTCTCATCATCGTACTTAGTCTAGTTCATTAATTCAATCCCTAATTAATATGATCAGTGTAACTTATATGTTACACGTTAATGTTGGGATGTTTGGATATTTTGACGTGCGTTGCTCAATCACGTCGTAACGTTTGAACGGATCAGGCTGAAATTTGGAACACACTTAGATTATAGTCTGGAAGAACATATTGGCTACTTTTTATCTCGATAAAATAACGATAACGGAAACTACGCGGGTAAAACCGCGGGGCGCTGCTAGTAATATGTTATATATAAAAAACAATTCCATCATACAACACTAATACTATTGTAGTATTGCATTGAGGTAATAACCTCAATTATAGTTTCTGTGGCTCAATTTTATCCTTGTGTTTCCATGGAATTTATTAATATCATGGTATCGTTGTTATGGCGTATTTCTTCAAAGTGATTTTTTTAAGCCGCGTTGGACATTTTTTAAGATGGCGAAAAACAATAGAACTAGCGGCACTGTTGCCGTTATCGATACTCGTTATATATAATATACATAAGTGTGTATAAATACTGAGTATGTACGTAATAAATGTGCAAATTTACATCCCGGTTGAGACTCCCGGAGTGTTGCTCTTTATTTTGTAATAATTACATAATTATCTCCTGACGGTCGCACTGGGATCTAAATAACAAATAAAAAACAACTAAACCAAGCAGAAGCATTAATCTCCGATAATTACAGTAATCATAAAACTTCATGCGTTCTATTCACTGGAAGCGCATGATTTCAAAGAAGTTCCAGAACTTTACTTTTAAAATAGAAAAATAAGTTGTGAACCGTTTAGAAAGTTTCCATATCTGTGAAAAGACTCAGGACGAAGTTGTACAGAGCACAGCCTCTGCCGCCGCGACACTATCGGTGCAGGCACCAGTGCGCAAATCCGGGAATATTAAATTTCACACACACCCCTAGCTGCCTCGTATTGCAGCATATACCAAGGAATGTTCAGCAAATTGCACATATTCATGCTCTACACAACATTCCACATTTATCTAGGTTTCTGAAATTGATAAACCTAGTGTAATTTAGCGTCCAATTTGCTAAATTTACACTTTGGTATCGGACTTAATCACAAAACAATAAATGGCACTGATTTATTCTGATAAAATCAAGTCATGAAAGTGTTTTTTGCTCGCTCTGTGGTATAGCCACGTCAGCCAGTATTGCATCGTTTAATGGCAATCATTCCCTACATTGTTGCGGAGATGCGTAGCCAATTAGTCATTAATGAACTGCACTCAGTGCTATTAAAACCAGTTGCGATGAGAGAGGGAGCGACCGCACACACACAACAGTATATTCCGTTCCAGTTGTTATTGAATTCCCTGCGAGTAAATCGTGGGGAATTTTAAACCTCGACGTCTAACATTTGGTGTTATTATCTAGTTGGAGATTCCATGCACGGCGTTGGCTGCGGCGACAGTGTGGAGGAATCGCTGGATCGTCATTACAGCTTCCAAATAGGGTATATTTCGTACGCGACAGACGTGCAACCATGGACGTGTTTCTATAAACTGGTATCAAGTACAAAGTTTAGAACACAGTAAGCAAACATAACATATTAATGTTACAAACGTTTAAAACTTTGTCATAAGGTTGTTACTATTAGATGCAAAAATTATTGAATGAATGTCTATGTAACTTATTGATATGTAGCATGCACGAGTAAATACGTCGAAATAACACTCATATTATAGTTTAATTTTTGAAGTACCGAAGTAATAGCTAGTGCAGTAATGTAAGCTACCTGATGATTGCTTTAACTTGCTCAGTTACAAATTGCTATAAACTTAAACCAACCACAAAAAGGATGGGCTGTCCACCATTATCTACGTTATTTTCTCGTAAATTATCTCTAAAACGAAAATCGAGACGAAAGAAAAAGTTCAAATAAAATTAAACCAAAACTGAGATTTCAGCTTCGTCACGCGTCCGCCCGCCTCTTCCATGTAGTGAGACTATTGCAAGCGTCATCGGCATCCATCGTCGTAGACTACCCTCGTTAGAGCCTGTCCACTCCGACAAATCGAGTTTTCCACAATGTCCTCCGGCTGCCCTCATTGTCATTCTTAGTAAGCCGGCCACGTACTTCAAATTTACGTCTCAGCCTAAAGACCCTAAACTTATTTTATTACGGCTCGCCACAAGGAATGATTACATAATATTATTCCACCTTCTTTTGAGATCAGCAAAGAAAACAAACAAACTACTTGTCTATTTCGAAGCGCATTCTCTAACGTTGATTTATTGCGAGCGCGTAAGTCTCTAGATATACGTACTCGCTGTGTGGGTCAGACGATTGTGAAAGCCGAACCACTCGAGGCAACCCTCCAAACTTTGCCAATATCTTCTCTAGTTTCGCTGTCTGCAGTTTTCAGTTCAAAACAGGAATTAACCGAACAAATCTAAAAACATTCTTCAGACTTAGTACCTATAATTTAGCACTTAGTATTCCATGTACAGAGACGCAGATTTCATTTCATAGTGCACTAAGCCTGAGGCATTGGACCTTTAAAATACCTGATGTTATTAACATAGCATCTCGTTTTATTTTCTACATAAATTTAAGGCTTATTACGGCGACGCGAAAGCCCTGCAGATTCAATGTTCAGTAGAATCAGTGGTTTAATCTTATGTGTTTTCGTAATATCGAGCTGTATCTACCAGACCTCAGTGCCGGTGTTATTGGACGGGAAAATTGTCTTGTTGCGGTCGAATTTTGTCGTTATTGGTGCTTATTTTATATTAACACTTTATGTTTTTGTATTCTTATGCAAATTTATTTATTATATAGGTACATACATTTATTGAAAGTTACATAAATTGCATGAAACACTGCCTCGCATTTATAGGATTTCACACCTTAACTGAACCGCATTTTTTTCATAAGTAGAGTGTTTCAATTTAGAATGACCCTGAATTTGCGCAATATTTTTTTTATTTGACCGCAAAAACGAGTTATAATTACTAGTAAATTCTTTTGATCGTGATCAAGTTTAGGACATATAACTAAGTCACCCTAAGTTTCTGTATGCCGATCGCAGTGTAGTGCCAGGTAATGATTTGGACTCTTCTTTTACCAATAGCTGCTTGACACTACTATTATGGGTTACAATAGTGTTGCCATCAGACGCAAAGACGACAAATATGAAGTACGGAGTATGGTTGTGGATGTTGTACACGTCAATAGTAATAAGATATTCTCATTTGCTATCAGTAGGACTGCCTGATTCTCACTCTTTCTATAAAAAGTATGTCATACTTTTCAGCGAAATTACTATAATCGGCGCAGCGTAAAATATACATAGATTTTAGTTTTTACGTCGTTATCTCGTTGTAAAACAAAAAAACGAATATATATTTCGATACTGCTAAATTTTAAATTTACACACGGCATCAATAAGAGATGTGTTCTTATTTGTCCATATTTCACTGGCGTGATTAAAATGTCTACGAGGGAGGTCGCATCTCCGCCGCAACCGCTTCTTACCATAGTATGCAAATATTCGTACAAACACCGGCACGCCGGCCCATCTAAACAAGAGCCCTGCCAAATCCTACTGCAATATTTTAATGCACTCGCACTAAAAACTGTACAGCATCATAAAATATGAATAAAAGCAGATCCCATCAAATTTTATGTGTTTTGGATAACGGGAGAAGATCTTATTGAAATCGGTTTATAGACACCATCTTCGCTCGTTTATGGTAGATCGCTATAAGGATATGAATATGGTTTTTCTCTTTAATGGAATTGAATGTACTCGTATAAATGGAAATTTGCATCGGTATCGGCTTTGCGTTACGCGTCGAATTCGTTTTTGTGTAGGTACTTACATTTCTGTCTATTGGGAGAGTACTAGAAACATGCATATTATTATCAATACTTAGTGCAATTACATTTTAATCTACGCTTTTAACTGTTTAATAACATTTTTAATACGATCATTATGAAACTTTACGTAGTTTTAATATTACATTCAATCGTTTCATTGATTGATTGAGGTAATAATTGGCCTACTGATGTTCGGTAACACAGATCTACAATCACATTTATTTAGATAAAAAAACATTACACAAGTTAGAATTTTTGTTTCTTTTGAAATATAAACTTAGTTCGTGATAACTTTAGGCGCTAGTAGAAGCATAATTATTTATAACTGGTCACTACTTAACTCTCCTCATTAAGCTATAAATAGTTTTAACTATTAAATCAATTATTTGTTGTAGCCTGCAGTGTTCCAATATTGGGCTAATGCCTCTCTTTCCTCTTTTCATAGGTATCTTTTTTACGTCAGAGAAATCTCAATATGAGTACTCATTCTGTTTCAAATGATATTGCGAATATTTCTTGAAAGCACAAAGATTTCTTACTTAAATCGTTACCAATTGTCGTTTAAATATTGAAGTAGTCGACTTAAAGGAGTTTCGAAAGTTTGTACTAAAGATAAAGACGATGAGAAAGCTGGCTTATGATTTTTGTTAGGTATTTTCTTAAGAACTCGCTCGGAAGACTATGAAGTTAGGTTAATAAATCAGGAGTATTTTATGAAGCTAAAGATATACATTACCTTGGTACACGAAACTATGAGTATACAGTATATATTATAGTATATACTGTATACTCATAGTATAAAACTCATAAAATATTAATATTCGACAAAGATCCATAGATCATCAACCTTCCAAAGTATGGGGTTGTGACGTCATGTCTTCGTAAAAATCATATAATGAAATGAAACTTCTAAGCACTGTGTCTTCGTAATTGTTTGTTTGTGAAAAACAAAAATACATGAATAATATTTTTCACTGACGTGTCGGACAAATTATTTTTTAGTCATCGTCATGCTTGTTATTTTCTTGTTGATTTCTCGAAGTTCTTTAAAACTTAAACATGAAGAGTCCAAATCATTACCTAGCACTGCACTGCGCTCGTCACCCAGAGATCTAAAATGTTATATCTCTAAGCCCTGTAATTTCTCTGGAAACATTGCCCTTCAAACCGGAACACAGTAATGTTTGCACATACAGTTTAGTAAACATGTACAAAAAAGTATGTTTATACTTTATGAATATTCTTTCGGGACGTAATCGCTAAAATCGCTCGTAAACTCTTTCCGAAGATTCCATAATCCGCTTTTAAGCCAAGCCTCTCGCCGCCGGCTCGGTTTAGTACTAGGTACGTTAGATGTAGTATAGCAGCCGAATGTGAGTTTAAAGTTTACGCTGAAGATAACTCGCCGCTTTCGCTTCCTCCGACTAAGGATTAGCTTTTCCATTTCACGGTAAATAACTGTGCTATATTTAAACGTGAACTCGTGCTTGCGGGCCGAATTACACATTTAAAACGTGATGCCAAATAAGCAGTCATTACGAAGCGAGCGCGAAGTTTCTGTCTAAAATCAACTCATCCTGAGCCCGCCCAATCTAATTGAAGGTTTGTTATCTCGCACAATAATCCGAACGACAATCTCTGCCCCGCTTTCCACTTAAAAATATTTTCCTGCGACGTTTTTGTGTAAATATTTGTAAGGCGCTTTTATTGCCCCCCTCCGGCTTAAGGCGATTACTCACCGAAAGCTAGGCGGAGCGAGACTGCTGTAATTTACCGACTCCGCAGGTGTTGCTGTAAAATAACAGCCACGTCCCGCCCTGACCAGCGGGAATAGCCTTAACTGTCGTAACTTGTACCTCTATTACGCTATTGAAATGTCGCTACGATTTTATACGACTTCGTTTTTATTGAGCCGGGAACTATTTACCTTTAATTTAGCAGAGGTTCGATGTAGTTTTTTTTCCAGCAAAACGAGCAGTTTCACAACAACCCACCGTTTTTCGAAAATTATGAATTTATGGCTGCCATAGTACAAGCTTTGCTTAGTTTGGGGTCAGTTGGTGTTATGTGTGAATTGTGACCAATACTTACTTATTCATTCGTGGGCACTTTCGATGATACTTCTTATAGTACGTGACGGGTGTAGTTTACCCAAAGAAGATTCCATGTAAACTTGCAATGAAATCGTTCGGCTGTTTTTTAACTAACTAAAACTATAGATTTGGTCTGGTCAGTTCAAAAGATAACATAAGTAACTCAAGAAAAAATATTATTGAACTCTATTTGAATCGTGTAGGTACTATTGTATATTTAAAAACGAATGTTGCATGTCATGCAAATCAATGCCGTGTCGACGGGAGTGCTCGGATCAAACGTAAAAAATGCAGAGCTAGTATAGATCAACGTAAATTTTGTTGACCCACCAATTGATTGTATGGAACGGCCCTTTCTACCCACTGTATTACGGTAGAATAGAGTTCATAATTTACTTTATTGAACGTTGCGAAGTACACCGCAAAACCGGAAACGCGGCGGTGTTTGCGTTCCGCGCCCATGGTACTTCCGCCTGAGCCTGTCCTGAACAAATAGAGCGGTACTATTGCAGAATGCGCCCTCTGAATGGGCTTCATTGGCCGCGCTTACACATGCAACCGTTTATATATGGCAATGAACCGATATAATGCAAGTGAAGTGCCGTGCGGCATGGATATGGCCGATACAGTTATATCCGAAAAGTAATGGCTGTGTCCTTCCTTTTACTTATTGACTGAAAAATATATTATTGTTTAATAACGGTAATTCTCACACAAATAAAATGTCTTGATATTTTTGTACAATGTTTGGAAAGTGTATATGAATAGTTGATAATGGTTTCCTAAAACGAAGTTGTTGTCAATTTTATTTGTAGATTTTGGCTTCGACTGTCATCAAGCGCGGGTGCGGATATGTCGATGTCGGTCGATACAGAGGGCACAACGCCCGACAAAACCGCACTACCCCACTTACGAGCCAGCTACCCGCAGCCTTAACCATCGCCATTGTCGAGCGCTTCCTTGCCGCTATCATTGAAATGAAATAGCTTCATTACCTTACACTCTGGCCGTTTCGATTTAACTTCTCTTTGGGACTCGATTAAGGTTTTATTTACATTTTTCCTTCTTTTATTCCGGACATTCGATGCTATTCTGTAGTCTTATCACGATCCTACGAAATTGATGAACGTCTCGCTATCTATTTATCTGTAAAAGGTTTCGCTAGATCGACGCTAGTATCTCCGATATTTTCTTGTATCCTTTCTCACTTTCGGTCCAATGGCCACGTGAAGGAGTGTGAAAATATTTCTGTTCGCACCTGTCGGCTCGCACGCTAAACGCTCACCTATAATGCCCTCCAGTCACATTTTCTTTTTCTACACGACTGAAACGGCTCAACCGTCGTATTATTTTATTCTTGTTTGCCTTACTATTTTGCCGAACAAATAGAGACTATTATTTTCTTTCTTTATATTCTGTCGTAATCATAGGTACCTTTTTCTTTCTCTTTCTGTGTAATCGTATTTTTTCTCTTGAGTATATAGTTGCTTTCAAATAAAGCTGAGCTTGCAGAATTTAATGATTTAGTAGGGAGCTCGAAGGTGCGGCGAGCTGTCATATCGCCGTCGCCATGATAATGATAAATGTGGCCCTCGCTAACCTCTATCAAGAATATTTTCCGATTCCGCTCCTGCCGCCCTCTGCGCCGTCCCGTGGTGACTCTAAACAAACGAATTTGCATTGTTCGCAAACACAAACGAATCCGACTCAATAACAACCCCAAATTTTTCCGGAATTCCGTGTAGCCGAGTTTTACAGCGCTTTGCATTAATTAATTGCTTTCGCGGCGTCATGCCTTTTAATATTTCTGTCTCGTGGATGATTTATTTTTCCCATGTCACATTTCGAGTTGGACGTTGGCGAGGTTGCGAAAAACGAATCTTTTCGGTCCGGGGACTATGTAATAGGCATAAAACACGAGGGTCCGACGTTATTGGAGATCGCTTACAAGGGTCCGTGTTTGAATGCCGTGGCGACCAGCGCGATTGCTCTCGTTACTGCGAAAGGAAGTTTTATATCAAATTTTGGAGCTTGGCGCAAAACTAAAAAGTTGTTACAAGCTGTGTTAACATAGTTCTAACGGTTCGCCTAGGAAATTATTCATCATTTTTTGTGTTTTTTTTATTAGAAACAAACTATCGAGACAGTCAATTTTTCTCAAAAGGTTCCGTGGTATAACCAGAATTAATAAAATTTTGCTTCATTCAGTTCAAACTTGTGCTCTTGACTAGCTCTTGGCAAGTTCTTAGTATTTATTGTTATTCACTAAGCTAAACCTAATTAACTGCAGTTAAGTTTCCACCTCGTGCTAGTTATTGTTTTTCCACAAAATTAATATACAAACTCACTATAACTTATGTTTCTTGTATACTGTAATGTTGTATAATGGTTCTTAATTTTTTCATACTTACAATTTTTATGAAGTTTAGTTATCTCGGCGTTACATGAAACACCTCCAGAGCACAAATAGGCGACTGGCATCTTTTAGTTGATAGTAAGTCTGCCCGCAGCCGTGGGGTCGTGGGTTCGATTCCCACCACAAAAATTTGTGTGATGAATACAAATATTTATTATGTATCTGGTTCGTTATATTATATCATAAGTAGGTATCTATTTACAATTACATAACTATTATATCAGCTATCTAGCTTCCATAATACAAGCTTTGCTTAGTTAGGGGCTAGTTAGTGTTGTATGACGAATTGTGTGATTTATTTATGTCACTGAAATTCGAGCATGTCCACTGGATGTTGAATGATCTTTGGATGGAGATCACCACACTCAGTCCCAAATCGAAAACGACCTCTCGGAAGACCTGGATATAAAAGGGCGGGATTAACTCGCCTTGACTCTTACTGTGAGAATAATTTCAGTTTCAGAATGAAATACATAAATGAAAACAGAAATCTAACTAAGAATAAAAGCATGTTAATTGTTTGTTAGATAAAATGTACTGAAAGATATATATCTGACAGACGAACAGATGGCAATCAAAGTGTTGGGAATAATGGTTCTGTTTGTCGTACGAAACCCTAAAAATGAAAATCCGATGGAGTGAAAAGGTGTGCAAAATAAAAAAAAACTTGTATTCTTTCGCCGAGCAGTAAATAGCGACGGTACATTACGGAGAAGTCGCGGGGGACGGAGATGACGTGTTCCGAACAAATCGAATCACGGGCCATTATGCAGATTTTCCATTAAAGAAAAACTCTAACCCTCGTCGCTATTGCTTGTCTATCGGGAGGACAACGTCTCACTCAGCGTTACAAATATTAGAAAACAACTTTTCAAAATTATGATGTATTACATCATATTTTTTTAGTTTCATGCTTTTAGAAAGAAATACTTTTTACTTTTTCTTCACGTAAACTTCAAACGGTAGTGAAGATCTACGAGGGTTTTCGGGTTCAACTCGCTATTTGTCCCAGTAAGTTAGTAAGCTCTATTATTCTAAACATACTTAAGAGCTCAAAATGTCGTTAATTACAAGTAAGTACTTACTTACTTGTGTACGCGGGCTTTAACAACCCGTGGCAGCCAACTGAATAAAAAGTCATATTGACGTCATATAATCTTGAGTTTTTTTACAAGTGCAGATTTAATATTTTGGCATCACAGACTTTAACGACGAAGGCAGATATCGCGAGGAAACTGGTGCGGCGTGTTCCAAGATAGATTTCTATCGAAGGCATGTGTCGTCCGCCAGCTCAGATGGCTTGGTCAGTGGTGGTCAGTAGTGAACTATGGCCACTCTTTGTGAGGAAAATTCCGAGTCTCAGCAGTGGGAATTTACAATGGGCGGCTTATGCTTAATGCTTTTATACGGGATTTGAACGATTTGCCTAACACCTAAACAAGTAGAGGAATTCTTATATTATTACATGTACCTAGTTCTTTGACCACTGACAAAACTGATATTTAAAATGATTCCATCAAACAGCCCGATTGAAAATTGAACCCTGATGAATGCAGTATTGAGACATTGAGAGATAATTTATTTCCAGCAGCGCCTGAGTATAACTTAATACTTACCATGCTAACTCTTTATATCGAACTTTGCTATGAAACTTAGAAAGGGCGAAAACTGTTTCGGTATTATTATAACCCAAACGTTTTTGGCATAGTGAAATATTTGTTTATTATAGTGGACGTGCTCATCGCTAAAAGCTCCTAAATTTTAAATTGAAAAAATTACATCTCCGTCTATAGCTCAATCCCTGGAGATCATATATCATGCAAAAGCAGCTGAGTTTATGTTCTTATTTACTGTTAGGACTTAGGATCGCTCGCACAAGGAGAAACACAAAGCATCCACCACGCTGGCCAAGTTGAGCAATCCTGCAGAGGGGATACAGATAATATAATGTGAAAACGTACAATAGGTAAGAACTGACCACCAAGATACGCGCTTTTGACATCCATTTTCTGGTTAGGGTCACATAACAGCTTGTTTGAACTAAATTAAGAAATAAGTCTGAAATAAAACTAAACTTTTTTTCTTATTTGATTTGAATCGGTTAAATTTTACTTAACAACACTTTTAAAAATCTGTGAAATCGTAGCGCACAGCACTTTTATTTGAAATGTTTCGCTGTAAGAAGATTGATTGGTTAACAATAATAATCGACAAAGTTTTGTTGATTTCGCTCTGTGGCCGTGTCAACGACCACTTCACTATAAAAAAGTTGATCCTTTAGTCAACATATTATTATGATTCGATAGCACTTTACAACATATTGCGGATATTTGTCATTTTATCTCCATACTCCATACAGTCCACGTGGCAGCATACACGTTGTAGCGCTGTTAATAATGACATGCCTATTGCATGTTGATAAGATACATAAAATAAAAATAGGGTTGGCTCGCGATTCGATATAAATGTTGCCGATAATAAATTATGAAATATCGGAATATCGTCGAAATATCGGGAACTCGCTGAATCATATGGATACAATAATTATCTCGTAATTGATACTCGTAATACAATTTAAATGTGACCTACTGATATTTTGAAATTACTAGCTGCGCCCAGCCTGTTGCTCGATTTATCAACTACTATCTTTAACGGAATACACATATATATACTTACTTACAAATCTACATACATTGGATTTAAAACATTAATATGTGATTTGAGTCGCGCTTAAAACTATAAAGATATTTCAAATGATATAAAATAAACATAGTTTACCTAAACTTCGTCTCAAATCTCATTTGCCAAATGCAATAAACACTTTTAATGACTTCCCAACTTCTGATCTTCGACTAAAACTCTAGTTCCACTTATAAGTATAAGTTTATTGTTTCTGAATTTAATTTGACAAAGCTATCGTATATCGCGACCATCCGACGTCATTTATTAAATGGAACAATACAATGTGTTCAATAGTAACAGCTGTTGTTCGTATACGATAAAGTTACGATTACTTTACCGGATTCAATCGGGGTTCGGTTTAGTGGCGCACGCCACAGTTAAACGGATAGTTTGGCCTCACGGCGATAAGTCACACGGAGATGTGTCGGCATCGTTTTACCAGTTTTATAGCTGCTGCTGCGATGTTGTACCATGGTTGTTTGCAGGTTGGGCGATGACATACTAGTAACCAGGATCGAAAGACTTTTGAAGATATTTTATAATAAAAGAATCGTTGTAGGTCGTAATGTTTTTAGAAGAAGGAAAATTGTTTCATTATACAAGCTCGATCACAGTAATAGTACTACATTACAAATGGTGACATTTATTAACATAATGGTGACAATTATTACATTCCAAGGGAAAAAGACGTAAATTTCACGGGAACAACAAATTGATCCATGAATTTACTATTATTAATTTTAAAATACACTTACACTTGACCGCCATTTCGCCTGATGTTAAGCGACGATGCGGCCTAGGATGGAGCGTGTTTACCTAGAAGAAACCGATTCACTCTCGATTTGAAAACACCAAGATTACGTAACAGTAAAGAATCAAAAACATAGCTACCATACCAAAACAAGCTAAGAAGTACATACCACTGACTAAACATTGGTCAATCAATCCAATAAAAATCATGGATTTGGATTAAATAAAAATCTGAAACTTGAGGTCTTCTCTCAAAAGGAGATAGTAAAGACCATAATCCACCACACGTGCCTAATGCATGTTGAATGTCACATGGCCTTTACGAGTTTATCATCACATCATAATTCGATATCCTCAATGTTTTCGCTGATGGAAAACATTGAGGATATCGAAAGGATAATGCTACAATAGAAGCCGGCATAGAAACTACTCCTAAAGTCCATTGAAGTGTTACAAACAAAAGACATCACATGGATTTTCAATGGACTACTAGAAATATAAATATAATTCAATCGTGCTCCGCAATCGATACACACAAGTCGTAAAAGCAATCTAAGTAACTTTTGCAACGAATGTAACTTGCTCGAGAGGTTCCCGAAGCGGTCGAAGAGTGAGAGAAGAGGTAGAAGTGTTGTGGTGTGCATGTGCGAGCAATAACAGTAAATCTGGAAGAGGCTCGGACGTTACGCTCGTTTCGCGGCTGGCCGCGGCCGGGCCCGCTACTTAATTACCTACGGCTGGTGTTGCGACCACCGCATTACCGATAAACGTTCATCAACAGAATTCTACGCATTCTACTTGATCTATGTCTATAGTAATATTACAAAGCTGAAGAGTTTATTCGTGTCAACGCGCTAATCTCAGGAACTAATGGACGGATTTCAAAAAATCTTTCATCCTTGGAAATGTGCATGATCGCTGAGTGCTATAAGATATATACGTACCACGGGCGAAGCCGGGGCGGAACGCTAGTTTTTAATATAGATAGAGTGACGGGACAAACAGGACAAGCATATGATTGTAAGTAACACACCTGTCCATAACGGCAAAAACCCATGCAGTTACTTGGACAAGTCCAAGTCACCGCATTATATCACTACACTGTAGTCATCCAGATTATATAAGACGATTTGATCTATCTTTCGATCCGAAATTTCACTGCATAGGTACATTTTACACTTCACACCGGAACAAGATATGTTTGCACATTACTGCTTTGCGATAGAATAACTGGAAAAGGTATCGTGTTTCACCAGGCGAACTCTGCTACCCTACTTACTACTTACGTGACTGCATACCGTAGGTAAATCAATTTGGAGGATAAATATGAAGCAGTAATTTTAAATTACATTGAACCCATTTTATGATTCTATAATAAAACATTAGGACTTCATTAGGTATTATAGCTGTTGGCATATTTAACTAACATACGTCATACGTGGGTCACCGAAATGGTATTTTCAAACCGAACGCTACACTTCATACTTTTGGTCATGACATATTTAGTCACAGTGAACTGTTTCCTTACGATTAGCGTTTATCTCGCCGATAAACTCGTGCCTAACAACCGACCAATTACGACGTTTTTACCAATTACAATGTTTTTTAGACGAGTCTATTATTCGTGGCAAATAAGTACTACTCGCCTACTAATTAAATATATTTTCTGCTAAGTCATAACAGTTCCTCCCCATGACTTCGTCCGGGTAGAGTTTTGTAAAATACCCCAAGTATGCTTTAAGTATACGTTACATATGTGCGTAAAAACATGGGGTTAGTTGGGAAGCTTAGATTAGTAGGGCTTGGCGCCTTTTGTGCTTTAACTATCCCAAAGTTCAGTAGGAGATTTGTAGGTTGAAAAACCGTAAAAACTTTGCGGTTTTCGCAACAGCTTATGTGCTTACTCGAGACTAGAATGTGTACACGTTCTAGATTTCAGTACGGTTCTTTCAGTTCTTCCGATGTGATCGAGTAACAATCATCCATAACTTTTATATTTAAATATTTGGAAGATATTTGCAAGACAAAAACTAATGCGTGGTAAGTACTCTATCTTTCGCTTTACGTTTTCTACGAAAATATATTGTACATTACGTTACGAAAATAACTGTAGATCTATGATTAAAACCGTAGAGTTGGCTTTCAGGGACTACCACTTAATTACCACCCGTTGAGATTAACTCGCACCAATCTCGGCACATATTGCTCCAGTTCTCCTCTGCCCGCCGAATTTACAGCGCCGATATATTTTATTGCAAGATATACAGGATAGTAGGGAATTGGTCGACTTAATTTACTAGGACACATGACGATGAAGTGTCTACGACTTATATATATATACTCTTCCTACGACACTGGCGTAATCTCTAATACTCTGTCAAATATTTGAGTAATTTTTATATCGATATGACGATTTGCAACAAATTTGTAACAACTACAATGTTGAAAATCGTTGTTGTAGCATGTTCCCACTGTTGGGACTGAGTCGGAGCAATAATTCCAAGCCAGTGCGGGTACCAGATGCTATAAGTTCTGAAAATTTCGCTTTTTTAACTATGTTTCCTTTCAAACGTTTCGGGTGAAATACTTTCCCATTGATTATTATATTGATTATTTTGTCCAATTAATTACGAGTAGTTCATCCGTTTGGAAACTACGTTGCGCATACACATTATTTTTTTTTATTGATATGTGATTAATTGTTATTACTGAAATGCGATGCATTCTGTTCACAGCCTTCATTCAGCTAGTGTGCCCCTCTTTCTGTACCTGCTGTTGTCACGAATACACCGACAGCATATACTGAACACTTTTTGTAAAGAGACAAAGGTCGTATGTTAATCGTTCCGACCTAAATACTGTATGTGTGCCGGCAATATCAGTTGTCTCTAGAGCAGGTCACATTTACTTACTCGTTCGATGATTAGCGAATAGCTGTATTACGGTCATCGACTTTTGATTTTTTTGCTATCAATTGATATGCTGGCTAATATTATCATTATCATAGGCAGCTTCCTCCGCCTCCTCCCTCTTTCGTGGTATGGTATACTACTCTGCAACTAAAAATGAAATTGGAGATAGATAGACCTACCACCCAAAATGATAATATCAGGCGAGATGTCGGTCTATATTAATACATATGTATATTTATGTAGGTTAGTAAATCCGGGTGTGGTTCAATACGAAAACAACATAAGTATATACTTTGTGTTTGTTGCATTGCATGTCTTGATGATTTTAAAAATAGGCCAATAAAAAAATAATTTAACTTTGCACTAGATTTCCGATCCATTTTTTTTAAGGTTTCAGGATCACTTACTGAGCATAAAATCACAAAACGCTGATAGATACAGATAGAACTTCAAGCGCCATCTTGAAAAAATCTCGGAATCTAAGATGCACTTTAGAGCGAAGGGCATAGAGACCATTATCTTATTACTAAAATCGCATTTTTTTTTTGGTTTCAGTAAACTTTTATGTAAAACTTACCGTTTACGATTTATGGTCCCTTTATTGAACCGGTGTTTCTGTTTTATGCAATTTAAGTTATCGGGCGCGATAGAAAACCCGATTCATTAAATAGGCCATAAATCGTAACATGCACGTTACTATAAAAAATCTTTGATCGGCGATTTAGTGCAAATTTGACCAAAAAAAAAAACATACTTACGGTCGAATTGAACAACCTCCTTTTTTGAAGTCGGTTAAAAAGTCTATTTTTACTAGCCTTAAAGGACTTTAAAAATATTAAGAGTGTAAAAGAATGGATGCAAAGTGATTAGTTTTCACGCGTCTTACTATGTATTGTATGAAATTTCTGCCAAGTGCTCATGTTTAACCGACTTCCAAAAAGGAGGAGGTTATTCGAACCCTGTTTTTTTATGTATGTTACCTGATTTCTCGAAAACCCCGCACCGGTTTTTAAATTTATTTTTATGTTCGGATGGGTAAGCTTCCCGAATGGTCCCATATAAATCTTATCGAAATCGGTCGGGTGGTTTTTGAAATATGAACCATACACTAAAATTTTGCGTATAAACTACAATTTTCTGGATAACGTAGTTGTAGATTTCACAAAAATTATAAAACTCTAGCCTGTCACTGCGAAAATTGTGTAAATGGATTAATAAAAAACTGTTTTGCACTAAAAAGGGAAAATTTTATTAATTAGGCTATTTTCGTACAAAAAATTAAACCGACTTCAAAACCACAAATAGGCACTCAAAAGCGAAAAAGAAACTAAAATCATTATTATAAGCGCTACTCATTCATCTATTTGAAGTCGGTGCCAGTCAGGTCAAAAGGTTAGTAGATAGATGCTATGTAGGCACATAGTAGTAGGCACAGGTAAGTAATATCTATCCACTACCTGTATTTGGCAGGATGGCACCGACTTCAAACAGATGAGTGAGTAGCGCTCTTATAATAATGATTTTAGTTTATTTTTCGCTTTTGAGTGCCTATTTGTGGTTTTGAAGACGGTTTAATTTTTTGTACGAAAATAGTTTATTATCAATACAAGTCATAGGTTATCCAGTGTCATTTACATCATGTAGAATTTCCACGAAAGTGTTGTTTTCGACTTGTAAGATGTTAAGGAAGGTATCTACTTGGTTGTAAATAATAATGTATGAAAGAATGTAAACATTGAATTTTCACATATCCACATGTTAAGTTTAGTCAGTTTACAAAAATATAGAGTTTAGGTTAGTTTATAATCTAACGTCGTTAAATTGTAATCTGATGCTCTTTACAATTTTACGGTAACGCCGTCATATAAAAACGAAAGGTTCATCACGAAATCTCAGAAAGTACAAATGCTTAGAGTCTCAAATTTTGGAAGAAGGTGCATTTTAGCACATAGGCGCTCTCTAAGACGGGGTTTTGCGAAATTCAACGCCTAAGAGGGTGAAACAAAGGATGGCCGGTTGTATGAAAATTCCGTCATTTCCAAAGTTATGAGAATGACATACACTGAACCGATATTAATTGAATTTGATACACAGATAGACTAGATCCCAAGAAAAGACATAGGCCACTTTTTATTACGGAAATAGGGTTGAAATGGGGGATGGAAGCTTATTTGGAAGTTCGTAATTGTTGAAGATAAAACTATGCAACTTTTGATCTAGACATAAACCACATAAATGTTTGTTCTAGCAATTTTGTAATTTCGAATTGTATGGGCATGAATTGGGGGTTCAATTGAGGTATGAAAGTTTTATGTGGCAGTCGTCATTGTTGAAGATACAACCATGAAACTTTGTATCTAGACACTTGACATGAAACAAATAAATGGTTGTTCTAGCAATTTTGCAATTTCTTACTGTATGGGGATGAAATGGGGGTTGAAAATTCTATGTTGCATTTCGTCATTGTTGAAGATACAACCATGAAATTTTTACAACTAGACACTTGATGTTCATACTAATATTATACAAATGCAAGTAAATCTGTCTGTATGTTTGTTACGCTTTAACGCCTATACCACTGAACCGATTTTGATGATATTTGGTGCACAGATAGATTAGACTCAGGAAAAGACAAATACAAAAATAAAAATCTTTATTGCTGTTTGTAGGTAAGATAAGATGATACAGAACATTTTAAAAGTTGCCCCATACAAACAACAAGACAAGGGTGACTTTATCGCAGAAAAAGAGTTAAGGGAGTGGAAATGAGGAATTAAATTTTACATAGATGATTTACCGCTGTTGAAGATAAAGCCGTTTAAATTTTGCACTTGAAATCTATACTATAATATTTTAATTGCGAAAGTAACTTTGTCTGTCTGTCTGTTATGCTTTTACGCCTAAACCACTGAACCGATTTTGATGAACTTATGTAATTAAAAATGTTTTAATATACGCTGTCTTTAGTGCTCGTAAATTTGTATGAGTGTACAAATACTGCTTCAGTTACTCGTATCTTAATATTTATTTCGCGCGGACGAAGTCGCGGGTAATAGCTAGTCTTTTATAAAGTAGACTCGCAAAAAACGTTGATAATAAAACTTGTATTAAAACAAAATAACATCTTGTTTACATTATAAAATAGTGAGTATCTCTAATGTAGAGAATGTATTTTGATAACAATAATTATGACAAATCCTCGTGGTCATCATCTCGTATCAGCGCGTAAGTCGCTGATTGTGACAATCAACCGTAGGCAGCGCGACAGACTGCGCGCTTGCGCATTCCTCCGCGTTAAATATCATATTTATTTATCCTTTGACTTTATAACTTATACATTTACTCATATCCTTATTTTTACGAATTTATAATGTTGCTTCAATAAAATTTCTGCGGAGTGCTGTGTAAAGTTTTTGAGATTTTTTTTGTCCTGACACGTGTCTATTTTTCCACGATAAGTGTTCGATAAGCGATCGCGATGCGTTTACTAAGTCGTTTAGTGGTTGCCGGAGCAACATTCACGTTCACTATGTTGCTTCTTGTGCGATTAACGGACAATTCATCGTCGGGGGGAATGCACCCTGCAGGGATGGAGGCCCGAGCTTCGCGTCTCACGAGAGACTCGCCACCAGTCGTTCCCGTAGAAACAAAGCTACAGGCAGCTAACACTACTTTAGCCAAACGCAACTATGTCCTTGAGGTGTGTACTTTTAGTTAAACAGTTGTGGCATTCGATAGTAGATGTACGTTTGTGAAAAAAATTCAATGTGAGCAAACCTATTTCAAGATAAGGAATACAATAATTTTACAAACTTCTGACACCAAACAGGTAAATAAAAAAAATACGCTAACTTTATGTAGCGATAGAACAGTTGACACAATACATATTATCTAAATAACAATACATATTAAACCGATCTTTAAAAGTACAGAAGTAACAGTTTGATCTCTTTGATGGCCAGTTTTTGCCTCGTTGAATGCAATAGCTGTCGTCATTTGCGCTCTCACAAAAAGTGTGGTCTGTTAAAATTTCCCGTCGTTACAAATCATAAAATTCAACTCGGCTCATTCCGTTTAAAGTGTAATTGGTAAAGTCGCCAGTTTTTCCAAGTCATTGGCGACTCTCTCCAACTTCCCGAGGACCTAATAATAATTAATGGGCCCGACGAAACTCCGATATCCTTTCATTAGTGTCCCGTCTTTCTGCACGAAACGGCCGAGATTAAAACTTGCTCAGAACGAGAACTTTGGCAGAGCTCTTTTTATAAAAAAGACTTCGGCAGCGCAGCGCCTTTGAGATGTGAAATGCGGTAGTCTTTATGAAGAAATATTAGTTTGCCAGCCGGCAGTATTCATATTAACCATAGCCCGAAAATAAACAGCTTAAATTCGTCCCTTATTTTGTGAAAATTTACATTTGCGCGAATAAGACTTGTGATCAAATTCAACCCTCATCAAAATGTCGCTTCGATTAGACCCATTTCAACGAGTTTTTGTGCTTGTCTTCGAATTTGGGTATGTTGTCGAGTGACGTTCACGACATCTACTTACCTTCTTTGAAGCGTAATATACCTTTAAGGATATTTTTATTTTATTCGTACTATTTCGTAACGAAACAACATAGTTGATTCGTGCTATCAAGTTGGTTGTGCAGAAACATGAAACGATTGTCATTGATAAATCTTTAACTTATAGACTATGTGACCAGCTAACTTTTTTATTATTAAAAACTGTGGGTGAAACTTTGATTGCCGCTGAATATCTGTAATACAGTATTGGCTCAGTGCATGCTAGGCAGTGATTTTGACTTTTCATGCTCAAATCGCTGCACAGCACTCTCCTGTTATGAAGATTGCACATCCCGACACTCTGTATAAACATAATGGCTGTGTCGTCGATTGACAACTTTCGTACAATATTTAAATGAAATATATTAATCGAAGGTTTAAATTACGTCGCCGTCGCTTCGTAATTTTTATTTTTATTGGCATTTGCTTCGAAATGAATAACGTGACTGCGCTCTAACTAAAAGTGGAATATTACGAAATTGTCAAAACCTTATCATTGATAAACGTATCTAAATTGTGCCATTTATCTATTGCAGATGATGCGTCACGCTTGGAACAACTACAAACTGTACGCGTGGGGCAAAAACGAGCTGAAACCCATCTCGAAGCGCGCTCACTTGTCGAGTGTGTTCGGCGGCGGGGACCTGGGCGCCACCATCGTGGACGGGCTCGACACCCTCTACGTCATGGGGCTGATGGACGAGTTCCGCGAAGGTCGAGACTGGGTCGCGGACCACTTCCACATCAACGAGATCGTAAGTAACGTCCCACTACTCTTTTTCCGACTTCATTTCCTCGCCGTTTTTTACTATTTGATATTTCTCTCTCTATCCTCCAGTGGCCTGGACGAGATCGTTTCTAGCTTAAAATTAGTGATGAAACAAAAATGGCGACTTTATCGCCATCTGTTGCACTAATGTATCTTGTTTGTGTTGTTGACAATAAAGTGTTCTCTATCTACCTCTACTCAAACGCGTTTGATCGTTCGTAGCTAGCAAAATAAGGGGTTCCATCGCAAGTTTCTCTAACAAAATACGAAGTAAGCCGTAACTATCGAAATTTGGGGTTCAATCGTAAATACCTACTACCTACACGGCTACTTGCATAGATTTAATCTTCTCAAAAAGTAGAACAAATTAAATAAATACTTCAGTGCATGATCACATGAGTACAAAAATAACGATAAAAAAGGTTAATAACGTAAATCGATTGTAAATAACTAGCAAAATATGGGCTCCGATCGTAAGTTACTCTATCAAAATACGGGGTTCGTCGTAAGCAACTCTAGCAAAGAACGGAGTTCGATTTTAAATAACTAAAGCAAAATACTGGGTTCAATCGTGATCATATCTGACCAAATAAAAGAGTTTCGACCGTAAGTAAGTAGCTCTATAAAAAATATTCTAAATATTATAAAAGGGTTCGATTATACGTCACTCCACTACCAGAATAAGTGTTGCGATCAGTAAGAACACTACCAAAATAATGGGTAATCTAATATACAAAATTCTAGTGTCACAGTTTTCGTTGCCATACTCCTCCGAAACGGCTTGTGCGATTTTGATGAAATTTATTGTGCTTATCCGGTATCTATGAAAATCGGCCAACATCTATTTTTCATCCCCTTAAATGTTAGGGGTAGTCCACCCCTAAATTTTTATTTTATTTTTTATACAAAAAATTTAATTTCTGTTTACAACATACAAAAATACATACAATCCTCAATTTTCACCCTTCTACGATCAACCCTTATTTTCTAATAGCCATTTTAGTAATTTCATTTTTCATCCCCGGTCGTTAACTGACCAATCGTCATTTAATTAGTTATCCCCGCCAGTTGTCTACAGGTGTCACTTCTGACCCAGTAAACAGCACGATAATTTGGGGATCAAAAGTAGCCTATAGCATATTTATAGTTTGAACACGCTAATCTCGGGAACTACAAGACCGATTTAAAAAAAAATCATTCACCGTTCTTTCATATGTATGTAATCCTTGAATGCTGTAGGTTATATATATGTACCACGGGCGAAGCCGGGTCGGGCCGCTAGTATAATATATAAATAACTAAAATATATAAGTAACTGTACCTAAAATAAAGGGTTAGATCAATAGTATTACAATTAAACAAAGATTTTAGTCCTAAGTATGAGTATCTCTATCAAAATTAGGGGGTAGCTCCACCAAAGTACGAGGTTAAGTCGAAGTAACTAACAAAATATGAGGTATGATCAGATTTAACTCTACTAAGTTTCAAATTTAATTGTTTAGCTATAATTCTAGTGAAATATGGATAAGAAAAAGTCGTAAATGTTATCGAAATATTGTTAGATGGAGATACCACAGTATAATGAAATACTATTTATTAGACTTTGTAATACTGTAAGTAAATAGTAAAATACTAGGTCAGTAAATAAAGGGTTATGATAATTAGATAAAAGGTCACATTAAGCCGGAGCGATAACTACATACATATATTTTGCTCTATATTTGCAACTTTTACTGTGGAGACAACCCTCATTCAGAGAAAAATTAGCTGATTCCTGTTAGTAGGTTTAGAAAATTTCTATAACATATGGACAACTACAGATATACAACATCACTGTGTTTCGGATTGAAGGGCAATGTTTCCAGATAGATTACAGGGCATAGAGATAAATCATCTTACACCTCTCGATGACGAGCGCTGTGCAGTGCTAAGTAATGATTTAGACTCTTCGTGTTCGAATAGCTGCGTGACGCTGTGTGGTTATTGGGAGGAGTGTTGGTTGCCGTCAGGCACGTGTTCTGCTCGTCCGGTCAACCTAAACCATATAAAAAATATAGAACTAATTTTTAGCCCGCCAATAATGTTAACTATAGAAATACAAAAACACCAGAGCGTAGTTAAAGTAATGAAAAGGAAAGGGGAAAAGCCTCAAATCCTCATCCTTTCACAACCACACAAAGGTTTTTTGGACTCGTTTTCTTAAGTGGGGACCAATTAAGGCGCATGTCAGTGCACTCGATTAGCGAATATCGAGTGTTATCTCACATACGCCGACGATAAAATGGCCATTACGTACCTGATACATTGCACTCATCCGCTTTTAATTATAACTCGTTTAAAAGCCGACTTAAGACATGAAAGAGTAATCTTATTCAATTTTTTTTTAATACTGATACTGTGATAGTATTCAGATCAATGTTAATAATTTACTTGATTAAAATTTTACTTTTATAGAAATAGTCTAATAATGTTTCGATTTTTATTTATTTTTATTTTTGTGGGTGTACCTACACCTAACCGCCTATTATTAGACTATTTCTAGATAGACGAGACCTATAAAACTTAACGCGTACGCGTATGTGGTCTTCGATAATATATTTACTCTTACCCACAAGAACTTCTATCTAAAACTCTGACTCTTCAAATTAGAGCTCCTATGAATGTTAATAAATCCAAATAAATAGAACAATATCTTTAATTCCTGGTCAATATTACACATAATTCCAATTGAGTTATGTAACGAATACTTGTCTATGCTTTGTTTTCACATTGGATGCTCATTGTGAATATTGTAATATTGATATGTTGTCACTGATACAAGGTAGAAGTATCCTGGAATGAAACCGTGGACCGGAAAACGTAGCGTTTGAAACTTGATGGAATGACAATTTTGGAGGCAAAAGCTAAAGGAGAAGCGAGGATAGGACTGGGCGTATCATGGAAGAGGCCTACGTCTACCAGTGTATTAAGATAGGCTGATGATGATGATACGTCAGTGACGAATAATTCGCTAATCAAACCAGGTATATTAAGCAAGATGTGATAAGCTTGGAATCCTCTAGCTTTTCAAAAATAATAATATTGAGTTGATATTGAGTTGGAATTTTTAATGGAACTCTTATTCGTGTCTACTTCGAAACGACTTTACGCTTATTGAAAACTCAACAAAAAGCAAATCTAAAGTTTTCGCTTTTGCTAGAATCCATAAAAATACACGTATAAATATTTAAAATACATCACACACACATCTTTGTACGTAACTTCACGTTAAACAAGTACTGAGTGGGAAAATTCTATTTTTAACACCCGACCAAAAAAGGGGTGTTATAAGTTTGACGTCGATGTCTGTCTGTCTGTCTGTCTGTCTGTCTGTCTGTCTGTCTGTCTGTCTGTATGTCTGTCTGTGTGTGTGTCTGTCTGTGGCACCGTAGAGCTCAAACGGTTAAGCCGATTTCGATGCGGCTTTTTTTATTTGAAAGTTAATATCCGTGCGGATGTTTTTAGCTATGTCAGGTTAATACATACACGGATACACTTCGGAGAGTGTGCAACTGATCTGCATGATCTAATACCTCCTTGCCCTTTTTTCTATCGTACTTCTCGGAACTCAAAGAAGCGGCACCGTTTCGTGGTGGATATTCCAAAGACACGGACGAAGAGGTTTGACTCTACGTTTGTGATAAGAACGTCTAGGCTGTGGAATGAGTTGCCTGAGTGGGTTTTCCCCGATAGTTATAATCTTGGTGTCTTCAAATCGAGAGTGAATCGGTTGCTTCTAGGTAAACACGCTCCATCGTAGACCGCATCGTCGCTTAACATCAGGCGAGATGGCGGTCAAGTGTAAACCTATAAAAGTTAAAAAAAAAAAAAAACGATTCAAAATGGCCGCCTCCACAAAATGGCGGACAAAATATTTCTTCACAACCTACCTCAATATGGGTATCAAATGAAAGGGCTTGACTAGCAGAGTACTATACGCTATAACAAATTTGAAATCCAAGATGGCCGCCACCACAAAATGGCGAATTATATAATTTTTTTCACTAGTACCACAATATGGGTATCAAACGAAAGGGCTTGACTAGTAGAATACTTTGCACTATGACAAATTTAAAATCCAAGATGGCCGCTACCACAAAATGGCAAATTACATTTCTTTTTTTCACAACTTCCTTAATATGGGTATCAAATGAAAGGGCTTGACTACTAGAATGTTGTACAGATAACAAATGTAAGGTAGTCGGGGGTTAATCAAAATTTTTTAATTTTGTTCTTGTTACTGGAGTTGTTCTTTCGGTGTTTTATCAGCGTATTAAAATATTTTAACTCTCGTTTTGTGTGATTTCTCATAGTTTTAAAATAAGTTTTTATCATTGGTGGGTACCTATGTGTACCACAATTACCATGTGTACTTTGTGAACTTAGCGAAGCTTGGACTATGGGAGCAAGTAGTTGATAATATAACAATTACGGAATTACAAATACTTTTCAGTTAAAACGTTTAACTTTGTTTCATCATCAACATCCCACTAAATATTCCCATTGTTGGGACTCGGGCCTTCTCGCGCAAGAAGAGAATTAAGGCCATAAGCCACCACGCTGGCCCAGTGCGGGTTGCTGGATGACTTAACGGTTAACTTTATAACTTAACTTTGTTAACTTGCGGATTAACTTTGTTTTTACTAAATTGAATTTAGGATTGTTTTTAAATAATGTAGAATTTTGAGGAGGAATTTTGTAAAACTTGTAAACAACATTCATGCCCACATTACTGACTAGTATGTACCACGTAGCTGTATCGACTTCATTCATCAAGTATCAAGAATTCAAATCATTACCTGCCGCTGCAGAGCGATCTTAGCCCGGAGAAATGAGATAATAAATAAATGATGGAATACTTGCACTGTAACTTCTTTGAAAACTTTGCGTTTCAAAACGGTACCGCAGTAATGTTCACTGAGTCTAAACTTGTGTAGAAATAATTTCAATTGCAACACACGCGATTTTATTTTGATTAAAAACTTCATTCATGACTAATAGCAGCAAAACTAATCTGTAATAATATTGGAAAGATTTGCTCTTTACCGTTAAATCTGGTATTACTGAACCAATTACAAGAGGCTACTTTCAACTGCGGTCAACTCCACATCCGTAGATAGAATCATGGCTACTTTTGAAAATAGCCTTGTAAAATTTAATAATTTCATTAAACACAAAAAGCCATAATATTTAGAAGTAAGAGACGAAGCAAGTGAAGCTGGGGGGAGGAAGCTAGTACTATGTATGTTAGTAGCCAAATGTTTCATCACCACGTTCTAGAGTTGTCATGCGAGTTATGAGCTATTGTTAAATACAATAACAACGATGTGTGAGACGTTTGTAATTAATTCAGCATGTGTCAGTGTTCAGAAGCATTCAGGGTACGTGCTTGTTCCTATTTCGTAGAAAACAAATTCTCATTTCTGTCCGGTTAGTCAACATTGAATTGCACAAAACAATGTGGTTTTATGTAAACTTGGTTACTGTATATATATTTTTAATTTGGTGCGCCGGGGGCTTTGACATTCTTGATAGAGCTTTATTTGTGACCTATAAGTGACCTATTATAGTGTTGGCCTTATTCCAAGTAGGCAATAGTTGGACTAATAATGACTGCAAAATTCAAGGTCTGTGCAATATATTAGTTAACACTATGAAGCTTTGGACTAAAATTTGATATTGAAAAATGTAGATTGTATTGAGCTACTCATACACTGAAATAGGCTTAATATTACCCCATCGTGACGTGTTCGGCGTGTGCTATCTTACCTATTAGTCGCAAACAAAGAAGATACATTATACATTATCTAAGGTCACAAATAATTAGAGATATTGTTCGCATGTTTCAGGATTCCGAACTGTCAGTATTCGAGACGACAATCCGGTTCGTGGGTGGCTTCCTATCTTGCTATGCCCTTACTGGCGACACGGTGTTCCGGGACAAGGCAGCAGAGGTCGCGGACGCCCTATTACCAGCCTTCGAGACTCCGACCGGTCTGCCGTATGCGCTCATCAACCCCTCCACCAAGGTAAAATATAAAACAAAATTGTAATTACGTTTCTAATTTCACCAGTTAAACTATTGAAGACGTTTTCCGCATAGATACGATCTGGGGTTATTCAGCGCAAAAGTGAATCGGTTTTTTTATCGACAAGGTCACTCTATCACGGGCCGTCGAACTGGCTGTGAATGAAAAATCGTCTGAACTTGGAACTCTGCAACAAATATTTTCGCATTTAAGTTCTCTCTCAGTGTTAGCAGCTATTCATTAATATATTCAAGTAATGCTGCTTTAAAAGTGGATGCGATTTGCTTTGTGGCCTTGGCACTTACATAAATGTAACTTTATGCCAATTTGATATAGTGAAGGCCACAGTGCACCAAAGTCGCTAATATTAATTCAGTAATTTGATGCTCGTCTTTTGAATAATACATTCATTAAGATTGTTGGAATTGTAGGATCATTTCTATTACACTGACATATTTATGTGGACAGAATTGTACGGGATTCTTAATTTTATCATATATATCGTTGTTAATTAAAATTTAGGCATATTCTCGTTATGTCAACTGCCAATAGCAAGTAAGACCTTGGTAAAACTTTTTTTTATGTGGGGGAATTACGTTTTAATTTACGTTTACATTACGATTACATTTACGCACGCCCACCATGCAGGGACATGGTGGGGTATGTCGGGCTCAACACCATAGGAGTCGACGTGGTGCCCTTACCGACTAAAACCCCCACAGATCTCTCCTGCATGATCAGGGGTCAGGGTAGCATGGTCATTTTTCGCACTCCCGTCAACGACCTTGCAACCGCCCTTGCGGACCCGCCTCGCGGGGGGGGCGTTACTACCCCAGCATTTAGCTCTAGTGACGCGCCGGAAATCAGCGGCGCGTCACCTCCCCGAAGACTTATCCCTAGCCAGGGTGCCAGACTGCCCTAAACGTCCGACGCCCCAGCCCCTCCTGTGGAGACGGGATGAGAGCCCAGCGTCGCGAATCCCCAGGCTCGCTCCCGTGTCCGCTTCGACCTCAGTGGAGGAGGCTTCCAAATCTCGCTCCTCTAACTCACATGAAATCTCACTGTCGAGGATCTCCTTTTTCATCTTCTCCTAATCCAAGAAAAATGTAAAAAAATCCAATTAGGTGCACGATACTTTCGATTTCAATTCAATTCAATTCAATTCAATTCATTTATTCATACCATAAATTCATAAGAACACTTGGTAACGTCATTTACAAAAAGGCAAAGAATCTGTGTACATAATATGATAAAATACAACGTCAAAAAGAATAAAGCAGCTGTAAAGGGGCCTAGTCAATTACATGCAGCTGTAAAAAGGCTTTGTCGAAGACAATATAACAAATAATCAATACACACAGTATACAGATACTACATTAGTACAAACAATGTAACATCAAAAGTCTTAAAAATCTATTATTTTACCTTATTACAAGATTCTAATTTCGACACATTTCTCTTCCATACGTTACTATCTTTAACAAAGTCGTCTATATTATAATATGCCTTGCTCAATAGGTAGCTTTTTATTTCATTTTTAAACTTGGTTTCATTGAGGCCTTCCACTTGTACAGGGATTGCATTATAGAAGCGAATACCATTACATTTGAAAGAGTTATTTGTTTTCTGAAGTCTGCACTTAGGAAATACAATTTTGTGTTTATGGTGCGCTTTTGGATTCAGATCAGTTAATTTCTGCAGACGACTTCGATTTTTTCTTACATACATTATACATTCATAAATATACAATGAAGGGACTGTTAATATGTTAATAGTTTTGAACATCTCCCGTACTGATTCTCTAGGTGATAAATTATATAGACCACGGATTGCTCGTTTTTGCAATACGAAAACAGAGTTTCTGTCCGCAGCCGAACCCCATAATAAGATCCCGTAGGACATAATACTGTAGTAATAATACTGTAGTGTAGTAGGATTTAATATGCACGCGAATATGTCATGGCAACTGTGTAAGTTTACTTACTTAAAACTAGTTATGCCTACTCACTACTGTTTAATACTGTGATAAAAATAATCACACGTAAATCTAAAATCAGTAACGAAGGTTCGTAATTAAAACAAAAGATATCCTTTGTAAATTAAATTAAATCAATCTTATTTTTAATTAAAAAAATGTTTGTTAAGATTTTGTAGATATCCAAAATATGATATCAGTACACTATTAATTACATTATTATCGATGACTTGATTGATTTTCATATGAATGAATATTTAAAAAATATCTTACTTATCTCGCTAATATCAAGTCAATTACAGCAATAGTCCGTGGGATAATGATCTCTTGAGAACATATTTTGGTCTACCATTTTTTTTTATTTCTCTCGTAAATTCAGGAGAGCGTTTGTATTATTTTTAAGGTGCACTGGGAAAATAGGGCATTTGGATCGTGGAAAAGATGTGACAGATTGTGAAGAAAATCTTAACATCCAATAATTCCGACGAAAATCGATTTCGAAAAAAATTATAATTTTATTCTCTAAATTATTTTAATATTAATACAAATTTATTTAATTAAATAGGTAGTATGGTATCAGTGAAATCATAAAAGTATGGTATCAGTATTGTGCAGATATAAATATAATTCAATAACATATTATGTTTTTAGAATTGATATGAGAATTGAATATCAATAATATGGAATAAGGAAAGTGAATTTAAGTTTTGAGCATTGGGTTTTTTTCTATAGATACTGATTTCGTAGAATGACACGATTGTCGCACATTTAAGACTACTATCAGCTTAATTACAGTCGATGTCGAGCTTCACGTCATTACTATAATACTTATCATTTTCCTTTGAACCATGTTTGGGAAAGGCACAAACAATAATTCATTTTCTCCGAAATAAATTCAGACATTACCAAATTTCACAAGAAACCATTACTAATCCACTGAGATATACGAAAGTAACTTTTAGTGTTTTGTGAAATATGTTTCAAAAACCACCACACCGATTTCGATAACATTTATATGGGATCATATGTGAACTATGATCTAACAAACAAAATAAAACCACCAAAATTGATTTACAATTAGCGGAGTTATCGCGTAAAAAACATACAACCGAAATTAGAACCTCCTCGTTTTTTTTAAGTCGGTTAATAATAAATAAGAAATCCTATCAGTTTTTGTATGTGTATATCTTTATGGAAACTCTCATGTTATCGGAACAACTTAAATGATAACAGAGATACGAGTGTGTATACGATACAACTTAGGTGTATGTACAGTGTACATACACCTAAGTTGTGTCTATTTCCTAGGTTTGCTATGACTTTTTTGTTTATAAAGTACCTATGGTAGTTGGCTTCAGATGGCGTCTACTGCCTAAAGAACTTTCGGCTAGCGATAAAAGTACAAGTCTACTTACTATTAGCGAAGTCGTGTTGTAATGCCTTTGGAGTATATATACTCTTTGTAAAGTTCTCTACATTGCTTTGGGCACATTCTTCGCATTATTTTATCCGCGTTTTGTTTTTTGTTTCTAGGCACTCTACCGATTTTAATTACAAATATGTGTTGTACACCAAAGCTGCACTAAGCGACGTTAAGAAAATAAAATGTTTGGAGGCTATCTTGTTGACCTTACATAGCAAAAATTCTGATAATAGTCGAGTTGTAGTTGCGAGCGGCATTAGCTGAAATAGGCCCAAATTCTATAGCCATTTTCACGAGCCGGTTTCCATCATATAAAAGCAAGGTCATATCTTTACTGCTTATTAGATGGACATTCGGCGCCCAACGCACAATAGTTTATTGTCAATCATTTTCGTAGTAGTCGGTATTTTTGTAATGGCTTACACGAATACAAATAGATATAGATGTACCTACGAATGAAAATTGAAAGGATTACGTCACCTTACAAAATTTGTTTATTGTGGACGATATCTTTTTAAGATTATAGATGTGGTGACGTACAAATTCACACGTTTGTCACATTATTATGTTCCGGTTTGAAGGGTAATGTTTCCAGTGAAATCACAGGGCATAGGAGTAAAACATCTTATATATCTGGGTGACGAGCGCAGTGCAGTGATAGGAAGTTATTTGCACTCTTCATGTTCCAATAGCTGTAATAGAGCTGTTATGGACAGGCATGTTCCTTACCATCGGGCATATGTCCTGCTCGTCTCGTCACTCTATAGCTCTATAGTACCTATATAATTAAACTTATTAATTTGTAAGCAACAGTTTAAATGTAAGGAACAGGTGGGCATCAACACGTATCGTGCGCACCGCACAACACAAATCTAATATCGAAATGGGGTCGCGGTTATTATCGCATGTTATGACGTAACTTTGACACGAGTGTCAGAGGTGAACGAAACCAATAGAAACATTATTTGATGCACTAATTTATCAAACTACTAGTCACTGCCCACGAATTCGTCTGCGTAGAGTTTAAAAAAGAAACGCTTTATTTTTCGATTTGAAAATGTAACCTAATTAACAAAATAAAGTACCTAATTGCCTGATCTGTTCAGTTCCGATGACGTCAGCCATCAGGCGACTTGGTGGTCAAACATGGACCTATACGCGAAAAAAAATATATACATCTTTAGGCTAGCTTTGAAATATATTCAGTCAGATGTGGAATACGTTGCCTGAGTGGGGTTTCCCCGATGATTAAAATCTTTGTGTCTTCAAATCGAGAGTGAATCGGTTTTTTCTATGTAATCACGCCCTATCGTAGACCGCATTGTCGTAACATCAGGCGAGATGGCGGTCAAGTGTAAACCTATAAAAGTTTTAAAAAAAATGAGGGACCTTAGAGGTGCTTCGGATCTGACGAGCAATGGTGACGTAAGCTCGTTAAGATTTATTTAAAACAAAAGTAACATTAATTATTTTTAACAAACCGGCACGTTTGTAGTAAAAATATACTGGCCAAGGTTAAGAACAAGAATTCTTTTACTCCGAAAACATTTCTAACAGAGTTGGTGAAAATCAAGCTATAAATAGCTCGTATGCATTACTTTTACACCTTGAAAGTAAATTCAGCATCAAATAATCAAATGATATTTATTCCCCAGAATGTTCAATGTATATATATATAATATATACAATATGAACATAAAATATACCGAAACTTGTAATAGATTACACGGCGCCATCATAGGCATTTTTCTGAAAAGTTTCTCAGAACTGACAAAACGTAACAATACTCTAATCTTTCGAATTGACCTGGTAATCCAAAGTAACGCCTATGATTATGATATATTTTCAGAAAAAAAAAAAACAATCTAGTATATTTGTCATTTATTATAAATGACCTACTGTAGATTAGGTCAGTTTATAATCTATCGTTGTTAGATTATTATAAACTGACTGAATTCTACGGTAACATAAACATCATTATGAAATTGTTATCCGGATCTATAGTCTAATTTCGATGACAACTTTTAACTGGTTCCACTTCAAAATTGGTTCGATTACAGTTCGATTTAGTATTGGGATGAGTACTAGCTGGAAGCTCTGCAATCGATCGAAACACGTCCCAAAAGGCTCATAGGGAACGTCAATATTGTTCGAAAAAGACTTCAAAATCTTGAACATTGTCGCAAAATTGCTAGCTTGTTGGTTTTTTATAGGATACACTTCGGTGAGTGTGCCATCGATTTCCATGATCTGATATCACCTAGCCCTTTTTTCTATTGGACTACTCGTAGCTCGAAAAAGCGACATGGTTTCATGGTTGACGTTCCAAAGACTCGAACGTAGAGATTTGACTCTACGCTTTGTGAAAAGAACGTCTAGGCTGTGGAATGCGTTGCTTATGTGGGTTTTTCCCGGTAATTACAATCTTGGTGTCTTCAAATCGAGAGTGAATCGGTTTTTTTTTCTAAGTAAGCACGCTCCATCGAAGACCGCATCGTCGCTTAACATCAGGCGTGATGGCGGTCAAGTGTAAACCTATAAAAGTAAAAAAGTGATTACGTTTTATTAGCAATTTATTTAGTGCTAGCTATGCCTCGCGGGTTCACCCGCGTATTTCCCAATACCGTTATTTTCCCAGGATAACAATTAGGCTGTGTACTATTCCAGACTGTTATCTATCTATGACCAAATTTTATATACAGATCCCTTCAGTACTTGTTTTTTTTTAAAGAGTGACGATACGAGCACGGTATGTTCCTGATGGTAAGCACCATGCCTGCCACATAAAAGCACAGTGACACGCAGCTATTGAAACATGAAAAGTCCAAATCATTACCTAGTACTGCACTGCGCTCGTCACCCAGAGATCGAAGATGTTATATCTCTAAGCCCTGTAAAGCTAAGTGTTTTCAACACTTAAAACTTAACAGATAAAAGTGAAAATGGAAGACATTAACTGACGCGGTATCGTTTTTCGGACCCGGCTCGGCAGGTACCACGAATGAAAGCGCTTGCTTGTGAGACTCCCGTCTGCCAATAATGCTTTACCAATATTGCCATGCTCTATCCGCAAAAGCTAAATGCTTATATCACACCAAAGAAGCAGCGACGTAAAGCGTAGCGATTATCTAGCAGTTTCATGGTAAATAAAATTTTACTTTAACGTACCTATGTGTTGTTTCCAGGCGAGCAGGCAGTACCACTGGGCAGGCCCGAACAGCATACTCTCCGAGTTGGGCACCCTTCACCTAGAGTTCACTTACCTCAGCGACGTCACCGGACGAGATGGTCAGTATTTTGGCAAGCAATAAAATGAAACTTTATTACAAAGGAACGATAGAATTTTTCGAAATCAAAAGCAGACAACATCTTTATCTGGAGTAATAAATATAGGTATGTTCAACAAGTTTCACCCCAAAACAGATTTTCTATCTTACTTAGTTTTATACTTTTAAAATTCGAAAGATATATTTGTTTTTAGTCTTTGGTTTTCTATGTTTCTCTATGTACGAGTGTAGCCGAGATGGTTAAATATAAATAATGTTACAGGAAGCAGTCCATGTATTTTTCTAATTTTCCAATTACAGCATACAGAGCTTTGGCAGAAGCCAGTAGAAGGCAGCTAAGGGATCAAAAGGGATCGTTTCATCAGTTGTCAATAAAATCATGCTGAAGCCTTTATATTATTGTATTTCCTAATCTTTTTTTAAATTAATTTTTATTTATTTTTGCAGTATACCGCAACAAGGTGGAGCGTATCCGTGAAGTATTAGACAATATCGAGAAGCCAGGAGACCTTTACCCCAACTTCATAAACCCACGTACCGGCCAGTGGGGACAGAGTGAGTTCTTATTTGATATGTTATAGTATGTAGTTGTAAGATCTACAATCGTGTATGGATTTCCAATCAAGATAGGCAGAATATACCGAGAACTTTACGCTGCTTGCCCGTTGATGTCTTTCTTGGTATCCTGCTCTGTCCTTAGAAGTTTGCATAACTCTATCTCGTTTTGTCCGATCATTGGTGGAGAGTAGTGCCACGTCACACGGATATTCGGCTTATCACAGAGCGCCTTATTACCTCGTCCTTCGCTCCCGCTGGTGACAATATAAGCAAGATTCGATTCATGCCCGATCAACAGGCTATTTAATCTGTGACTATAGCCGTCCTAATTCCAATTCATTGTATTTAATAATTTTATCCTTATACTTTATACTTATTTATACCTACATCACAGATTTCATTTTTTAAGTTGTCGTTTCGCATCCTAATATCTCTAGTCTGTACAATTGTCTAGCATAATCTACTGATAAAATAACGTATGTTTGCAGGGCACATGTCCCTAGGCGCGTTGGGCGACTCATTCTACGAATACCTCCTGAAGGCGTGGCTAATGACGGGACAAAAGGACGAGCAAGCGCGCGTCATGTTCGACACGGCCATGCAGGCTGCCCTCGATAAGATGCTGCGAGTTTCCCCCTCGGGCTTGTCCTATCTGGCTGAACTCAAGTACGGCAGGATCATCGAGGAGAAGATGGATCATCTGTCGTGCTTTGCAGGTAACTGACATTTATAGTTTTATACGTATGGAGGGTTAAGCTAAATAGTGTCGTCTGTGTACTTCAATAGATTCCGTCCAAACGCATTAAATTAGGATAGCGCCACATTAGTATCACAGTAAATTTTAAAGAAAATCAATAAACGTACTATTCACCGTTCACGACATCTACACGTTTTCTCATAATATTTATTTCAGGTTATATTTACTACGCAAGTAGTTGACATTTTCTATAAGTAACTATTTTAGTCGACATTAATACTACACTTACAAAAAACTTATTACTTAAACTAGTAATACCAATTAAACAGTGACAGATTCGTACGTTTTCGACTGAAATGTATTATATTTATTTAATACTACCGGCCCGTCCCCCCGTCCCGGCTTCACCCGTGGTACATAATATATAGCATTCAGTGATCACGACAAGTCCATCGGTGAAACAGTTTTTGAAATCGGTCCAATAGTTTCTGAGATAAGCGTTCAAACAAAAAACATCTTCAGATTTATAATATCCTTGTTGTATATTTTCAGGCGGTATGTTCGCGCTCGCGTCGACGACCCTCGAGAACTCCCTGTCGGAGCGGTACATGGACGTGGCGCACAAGCTGACGCACACCTGCCACGAGAGCTACGCGCGCTCCGACACCAAGCTCGGGCCCGAGGCGTTCAGGTACCACAATCATTACAAAATTATATTACAGAAAAAATCCTACATATACATAAAATATATATGTATATGTATTTTTTTTATATAAGAAGTGACGAGACGAGCAGGACATGTGCCTGATGGTAAGCAACATGCCTGCCACATAACAGCACAGCGACACGCAGCTATTGGAACATAAAGAGTCCAAATCATCACCTAGCACTGCACTGCGCTCATCACCCAGAGATCTAAGATGTTATATATCTAAGCCCTGTAATTTCTCTGGAAACATTGCCCTTCAAACCGGAACACAGTAATGTTTTTACATTACTGTTTGGCGTTAGAACAACTGGCAAAGGTGCGGTACTTCCCCAGGTGGACTCTGCTAGGAGTCCTACCACTACAAACACGAAAGTGTGTAAGAATGTATCAAAATAATAAATAAAACGAATGAACGAACGAGCTAAGGCAAGAAAATGTGATCATTATGACGTCACACAAGGACCTAATATAATATTGGTTACGGTTTTTGAAGTAAAAACTTCTAAACGCGCTACAGACAGATTTTTCTTGGAATATGAATTGAATTCTAACATCACGCTCGGGAATGACAAGAAATCTTCGGGTAAACTCGGGACTATGGCCATTGGCCATCTAGAAATGCGTCATTTCCCATTGGGTATCTAAATGCTGACGCATTTCTAGATGGCCATGCTCATGGCCACGCCCTCCGGTTTCACCCGCGTAGTTTCCCAAGTAAGCTATAATATTCTGAATTATAAGTTTTCACTTCTATCAGAAATTCCTACCTACGACTGCCAATTTTTTTTTATTAATTATATTTTTCTAAAAGCGATTGAAATAAATTTAAGGTCATAATTCGCTTGGCAGGTTCTCCGGCGCGGTAGAAGCGCGCGCGCAGAAGAGCAACGAAAAGGTCTACTTGCTGCGGCCCGAGACTTTCGAGAGCTACTTCATCATGTGGCGTCTCACCAAGGAACAGAAGTACCGCGACTGGGGCTGGGAGGCCGTGGAGGTAAGCTGCACATAATCCGCCTATAACAATAAAATAATAACGCCTAAAAACGGTGTCTGCTCAAGAAAAATGAGGCAAATCATAGTGAGCCATATTGCCTCAGTCCGTTCGAAACTACCATCAGTTGTTAAGGTAGAGCGCTAGTGCCTGCGTCTCCGACAATTAAAAACATCAAAGTCAAATATTGTTTTTAATCTTTCGCGATTTGAACACATAATGACGATCAATAATTGTTAATTTAACGTCGAGGTATTTAAACAATGAATTGAATCGTGATTAAGTTCTGTACATTATAAACATTATCAAAGTCAAAGTACTTTTCATAAATGTACAATTTACACGTCAATTAATAAAAAATTAAAACAAAAGATAGAATACATTTTCAAAGTTTGAAATGAATACTTTACTGTATTATAATAATTTATTGTACAGAAAACTGCAAGCATTACACGACTATAATATGCCTTTATTACAAATGTACTGACCCATGTCAAATTTATTTCTTTACATTTTTATGGGAACTTTGCCATCACTCTCTAAAAATTCGCTGTAACTATAAAAAGTTTGATCGATAAGCCAGCACTTTAACCTGTTTTTGAAGCTGCCGAAACGTGAAGCTGATATAAATAACTATTTTGGGGAAAGTGTTATAATGATGGTTTGTGTGGTCCTTCACTGTACATACTCCACGACATTAAAGTTTTGTTTCGCGAACTTCAGTACACAATGCTTACGTCGACATCAATCTGTATTTTGCAAAATTACTATTATTTTTTTTTACAATTTTACAAGCGCAGTTTTAGTAGAGATAGGAAGGAAATTGCGTAGCCTCCTTAGAGAAGCTACAGAACTAAATATCTTCCGGCTTACTTCTGCTAGTTGAGGACCCCACGAAAGTTGTCCTCAATATTAATACTACCAAAACTGCGCTGTAAAAGAATTTTACAAGTAATTTTTTTTTTTTTTTTCTTATTAAGAATTTTACAAGGAATTTTACTGTAAGACAATTTAGGTGGTCGAATTTTAAATGAGAGGAAAATTAAATCGTGATGACAAAGGTCATCTGCCGCACACTGGCCGTGTTTGGCAGCATGAGCAGGAGAAGATATAATCATTAAGTCTAAAAGAAGAAATATTGTAGTGTTTTCGGGTGCCTCAATAACGATTTCGCAAACCCGGACTTATCATTCTTCATAGTTCCTACTGAACCAGAATAATATAATACAAATGTTATGTGAATAAAGGCTTTTCATTTTTACTAAATTTTTAAATTGGTAAAATATTCAATCGTAATATGCTTTTTATTGCATAAATTTAGATCAAGTGCTGCTTGTTCGAAAATATTAACTAAAAGTAAAAGTGATAACCCTGGGGATCAACGCAGGAGTAGGCTAATAACTCGGCGGGCGGCCTTAGATAACCTACTGTTATGTATTTACTGTGTTATCGATCTAGGCGTTATTAATAAATGCCTATAACCTACATTCTGTAGTAGCAGGACTCTTTACAGAGTTCACCGGGGGGAAATACCTCGCTTGTGGCAGTTGATCTACTGCCGACGGTTTGCAAACATTACTGTGTTCTGGTTTAAAGAGCAACATTTCCAGGGAAATTACAGCGCAGAGAGATAGAGGACCTCACGTCTCCGATTGACGAGCGCGGTGATTTGGAACATTTAAAGTCAAATAGCGGCGTGATGCTGTGCTGTTATGGGTTGCAACTCGCCTTGCTTGCTATCGAGTGCATGTTTTGCTCGCCCGTTTAACATATATTTAAACAAAATACTGCCGATGCAAGTGAAAACTTAGAATTTTAGTATTAAACAACACTAATGTTGCACAATACGTCAGCTTATACATAAATACATACGGTTATTACGGATGCCGGTGATGCGATCACATAAGATTTTCCTGTATCAAAAAGTGCTCAACGTGGCTAAGTTAGACTAGTTTTCACTTCAAATTATATTTAAAACTAGCTGTACCCTGTCACGCTTCACTGTGGCACATTGCAATGCAAAAAATTATATAAAAACAATCCTTGATGCGGATTATATATCATTCTAAAATTTCAGCTCGATCGGTGCAGAACTTTTTGAGTTTTTGAAGCGTACACAAACCAACATAACATTTGTATTTAGAGAGATTGATCTTACCAAATCCGTGGTTGTCACCAGGCGCTGGAGAAGCACTGCCGCGTGGAGGGCGGCTACACGGGGCTAGTGAACGTGTACCACCAGGCGCCGCAAGGGGACGACGTCCAACAGAGCTTCTTCCTCGCGGAGACCCTCAAGGTATGTCCCCGATCTGACCATCACGTAGTGAGATGGTTGTTGATTTCCGGACCTGAAAGAGATTGCTCTAAGCGATATGGTTGCCAATTAAAATGTCTAGATAAAATGTTCTTAAGTTTCTTTTGTAGTTTTTTTTTGTGACTTTTAGTAAAACTTTTTTCTTATTATAATGCACGTCTCGTAAATTTGTTGGTAGTAGGTAAGTCTGTGCAGAGAACCGTACGTCGTGAGTTCCTACTCAAGACAAAAATGTGTGTGTAATAATGTAACCGACCCTTGAATAGCATTTTTTCTTGTTAGTACAAAAAAAAGCTACTATTTTCTGTCAAATGTATTGCCCTATCTTCTGTTTGGTGATTTTTTAATATAGAGTTACAAATTGTAAATTAGTCCGTATACAATTCTATGTCACCGTAAAACTTTAAATACCACCACTTTATAAGCTAACGACGCGGACATTAGATTCTAAACTAATCCAATCTAGCCTATTGTAGGTTTATCATCTCAAGTTTTTTATTATGTTAACAATTGAACATAACATACCCTCAGTTTTTAATCTCACGAGTTTTATTGTAATCAGACGGCATTTACAAATTTAAAATTTTACGGCAACATATACACCTTAAAAAACCGACATAATTTTTATTTCTGTTTCCGTTCTAGTACCTATACCTGATCTTCTCGGATGACACTCTCCTCCCTCTCGATGAGTGGGTGTTCAACACGGAAGCGCACCCGCTGCCGATCAAGGGCCGTAACCCTCTGTACCGCGAGGCGCCGCCCGCGCCGAAGGCTGCGCAAGCGTAGACGACACTCTCGGACTCCGGGCGAACACTGACGCGAGGTCGAGACACCAACGAACCAGGCGTAGACGGCACTCGCGGACACTGAGCGAACACTAACGCGAGTTTGAGACACCAACGAGTCCATTCGTTCACGCGACTGCCGAATACGTTGCACTGAACTCGTAACTGCTATAGTACTTTTATCTCACGCAACGCGAGCTTTACTTGTGGTAACAATGTTCACATACATGTTGTGAATGTGTGCGTGACCGCTCTCAGTACCGCCCGAGACGCGGGACGAAGGCATTTGTTTTCACGCACACATACTCAGCGTGTATTTACTATTGGTCACCACAAGTAAGACGCGCGTCGCTTCGTGAGATAAAACTACTATGGGGGGTGGGTAATTTCGACGTGTCAAATTATCTTTGATACCTAAGTTTAAATAAGTTGAGAGGTAATGTACCACGTTACTCACCATTATCGTTTTTTACTGTGGGATCAACTATGCAAACAAAATTTTTTTTTGCAAAAATAGCCTAAAATATAAATAAAAAAATTCATTTAGCGAGATTTCTGAATTGATCCTACAGTAAAACTGGTTTGTATTGGTGAGTGTATAGCGTCGCTTTCATTTCTACCCTGCATTAATGCTGTTATAAAAGCCGTAAAAACAAAAACCTCATTTTTAAAAAACCGTCAAATATGAGTTTTGCCATTATTTGTACTGCATAAGGATCTGTGTTTATTAATTCGCTCGTTTATCTTCGCCCACATTGCAATTTACCAATATCGGCTTTTAAAAGCAGCGTTAAAAGTACTTTCGTAAACGCGCAATATGGCATAAGGTTCATCCGCTGTGATTTAAAATAAAATAACAGTGGAACAGAATTTGTGGGATTTAAAAGAGAGGTGGGGTCAGAATCTTCAGAGAATCAGCTTATGATATCTAATGTGACCGAATGCCATAGTATAGAAAAGTATTTGTATGGGAGAGTGATATATGGTAATGATATTGCACGAGACTTTGTGAAATTGTGTAATATTCCCCACATTTGCAGCCGTTAGAGTTTAAAAAATAAAAACACGGAAGCATTCGACCAACGTCTAGTGGTGGATTAAAATAGGGGTTACGATGACGACTATTTGTACAAATACGATTACGTTTTCTTAACTCTCTACAGATCTTGGTATATTTTGCACGTACAGTGAGACCCACGTGCGAATATGAAATTGAAAAAATCCTTGTATAATATTTTTTGTTTAAAAACATTCAAATTTATAAAAAATAATATTGAAAACAAAGTCATCAAGAAAATGTTTTCTGGACCGTAATAATGATGTGATTGAATTTACATTGACGCATTTTCTTTATCATTTCTTATTATTTTATGGCGAATAAGATAATTCAAAATAAAATATCTGTCTTAGTACAGTAATTTAAAACCATCATAAATGAAGCAATCTCATTTGCTCTCATAATTACAAAACAATAATAATGTAAATTTTATTACAATCCATGTGCGTGATGATAGCAGTTAGGGAACAAAAGGTTAGATGTCGCAACGATGCATTACTCACACCGTGATTCTATCACCTGCTTCGAATGTCAAATTGTGATTTATTTATTACAAATAAAGGATTTGTGAGGCGGGAGCGGTTAGTTTTAAATTAAACACTAAATATAAATAGTTAATGTTGTCACGAAAAAGTAAATCTTTCAGGGTGACTACCTTTTATGATTTCTTTTTATCATCCAATAAAGTAGCATTGAAAATAACATCAAACAAGTCAATTTAACTAAATTCGGCGTTGTTTTAAACTGATATAAATACTATTATTAATGTATACTAAAAAAAGTGTTAGTTACAAACATTAAGTATGTAATACGAAAATTGACAAAAATTCATTTCAGTTTCAAGTGAACATTTTATGTATCGCTTACACAAGATTGATGCATTTATACATTCATATTCATCAATGTATATTGTATATACTATTTAACTGGCATACATTAAAAACTCGACTGTACATCCAGAAAAGCCAGAAGGAAGAAAATTCTAGCCATTCAAAATCGATTAGGTTTATGGTATCACAAATATTCAATTAAAAAAGTAAAAATGGTTTCAAGTTATTTTTTTTTTTCAAGATGTCGATATAAATATTTAACATTCACGATGAATAATATAATAAAATACACTTCAAGTTAGTTTTTAACACATTTATTGTAAAGTAATTTATATTCAAATACTCCCATTAAACGGTTGCTTGTAATGCAACATTTGTGACTATACTTATAATAACATAAATCTATTTATTAATTTATTATGCATTATAATTTATTAGTGATGATTTAAACGTCGGATCTCGTATTTATAATTTTGTTTAAATGTATAATTGATTTAATTTTCAATCATTGCTGAGATAATTGTATCATAATAATGTAATTCACTTGTTTTCTAATGGCGGACATATCTTAAAAGTATAGTGTAGTAGTAATGTAGATTGATTATGAGGTACGGTTTGAAATTACAAAGTGTAGACCATATACTGTCATTTATGTAATAATAATCTAAACACCGTATTCCAAATGTTTAATTCCATTACTTGTTTACTAAAATGTGTTTGAAAATTCCTTTGTCGTCATATACATCTATATTCTATTTGCTAAAATTATTACAACCTTTTAATGTTTGGAATACGACTTAAATGGTCAGTTTAGTACCTTTAAATAATAAACCGTTCTACGCTACTCGAGTGTTAAAACAACAAATATTTATTTAATTATTGTGTTGTCCGACTGACACCGTTATTAAAATCATTTTTAGTGCCTTGGTCTTGACCTACAAGAAAGATTGCGATAATGTCAAACTTGTAACAATTTGATAAGTGCACAATTATTTATTGTGGTTATTTCGTAGGACGCGTTTCCGATATTTCGGGTAAATAACGGTGCATATTTCCACCATATAACTGAAGTAAATATGCAGTAATAATAATAATAGTGTATTGAATAGCTCAAAAATATCGAAATGCCAAGTAAATTTCACATTTTCTTTAAATTCTTAATACTCTGTCAAATATGTAAAGTTTACAAAACTATTGAATTCTTTTAATATCTGGGTGAAATTTTACCCGACTGCAAGAAGGGTTATGTTTTTAAATTTGTAGTTAATCCAATATGTCGTCTGACTCCACAAATGGCCCAATAAAGTCATTAGGAAAAATAGTGACAAATCGCTACGAGTATCGCGCATCGCTTTTGTAATGACATTTCACTGGTAATAACTACACAAGAGTACAGAGTTACGCCAGACTATAGAAACCATAAAGAGTACGTTGTTCTCGTTATTATGAACAACTTTTATTTTGAGACCATTTGAACAACAGATTATTTAGCGATTTCAGAAATTAATCTTTCAATAAAAGTTGTTCCTTATAATGAATAACAATGGATAAACATGGATTTCGGCTTTGTTTGTTTAATTCTGTACGTCTAAGTTTAAACTTGAAATAAATATGATAACATAAAAATTACGAAAACGAAAGCTCTGCACTTTTCATGGTCTGAATTCCGTGATACCATATCCCCTAACTGTTTTCACCTATTTCTCTATCTCTATACGGTTTTATTCTTCTTTATGTCCTCTCACTATTGTAAATTATAAACATTCCCTATGCATACATGTGAAATAAGGTCCACGACTTGTTGAGCTATCACGAAAAAATGGTACCACGGAGTCAATTTTATCAAATCTTTGTTAGTGTAATAATCGAAATCTGAAATTTGTGTTTGTTTTGTTAAGGCTTTGACCTAAAAGCTTTATTGATATGTGATTAATATAATTACAAAGTTACATAATATATTTTAGTATAATTTTCTGCACCTGTTAATGAAGCATTGCCGGTTATACATCTTTCCTTCTCCTCTGATACCTACTTAACTTTTATTTTTTGGGTTTACGCTGTGTCGGTTTTGTTGCGCAAAACAATAAGAAATTTAGTGTACAAATTTGACGACCAGTAGGTCTCGTTCGTTTTTTATATTCTTATTAGAATATTAAAACCCGAATGTGCAAAAGAACCGACGATTTGTGTATAAAAAATACCTTTGTACAATATTCTCCGAAAATGTTGCTTCAGTTTTATTTATTTAGATCAGTGTAACCTTGAATAAAATTAGATTTGTATTTTGTAAATTGTGTAAATAACAATAATAGTCTTAGACTTAAAATATTTAGACTTAGGTCCGTGTGTAGGTAAATTGTTATTTTTAGGATATTAGGCGAAGTGTTTGTGTGTATGTGTTGACCTTTTGTTTTATTTTGTATTTGTATGATTAATGTTTTATGTATTACTGCCAGGTTGTTGTGTTTATATAATATATGTAAAATTATATACGATTATGAATCATTGTATTTTAAGACAATTGATTGAATATCTTGATCTTATAATAGGTAAATAATGTAATAGCTTTTCATATGGCATTATGATTTAGTTCGGTCCAAATAGAGAAATGTAATGTTTGAACTCGGGGTGATGTCCGAATGACGAGGTGGCAATTGGTTTGGAAAGTTGATTATTATCGTAGTAAAATACATTTATACAAACTTCACTACTGTTGGTTGTACCCGTGTGAGTAGTTTAACATTAAAAGTGAACCGATTTGAAATTCTATTTTTTTTTAACCAATGACAAGAAAAAAATATTTCGCCATTGAATTTAGTGTGTCGTATTTGGAGGCAACAAACCAACAGTTTAAAAATGTATTCGGTAAGTGGCGTATGCGCAGAAATCATATTTTAATCGGAGTTACTGGATTGTACCTACTGCCTGTTATATCTAAAGTGAAATTGTATGTAATGTATGTAGTTCTAGCGTTTAAATAATAATGTACATTTTTCGGTTATTAATAAAACCTGTTTACAAAATGAATTTCTTTTATTGTTTTAGATTTTATCCATAGATTTCGTTTTTTTTTTTGACATTCGACATCTTTGATTTTACCCGAGATCAATCTTGTCGTGCGTAAGCTGTTAGATCTAATTAAGTCATATATTCGTAAATCCCATTTTACAAATTTGGGAAGGTTTTTTTTCATATAACTTGCATATAAGGAAATTAAATGAAGAGGAACATCTGTCATATAAGTAAGTTAGTAGTGGTAGGACTCTTAGTAGAGTCCGCCTGGGGAAGTACCACACCCACAGATTTCTAAAACAAAAGGCAGATGGAACGTGCGGAACACAGATCCTTAGGTCCGGAAAGCAAATATCAAACGCCAAAGCAAAATACAAACTCCAGTCAGTATGAAACTGACTTCCGTCTCGTACGGGAGTCCCGTGTGATTTTATGTTTTGTTTAAGATTATGCCGTCTTGTGTCATCAAACATTGCAAACATTGTTCCCAAAAATAAAAAAAGGAAATTTCATAGGAAAGTTAGAATATTTTTACTTGTATTTATATAATTTAGACGATTTTATTTCGATTGATGAATAGAAACACAACACCTCAACGAAAATAGGTCAGTGTTGCTATACTGAATTGAAATTATTTTCCCTGAAGTTAAGGTAAAATATAGATTCTAATTTTGTTTTGAAGATACTCGTAGACCAAATTATTGTTGAACATTGTATAATTCAATTTTAAGCCCTATTTTTATAATCGTTATTTTTTAATTTAATGTGAATCGATGCCAAGAACAAATCCTCGCCGTTACTAGGGTTAATAAAAATACTAATAGTGTTGATGAAAACTATAGTTATGAAACGAATAGATACGAACAAATCCTCGCCGTTATAAAACGTCTCGTCTATGACCTGTGGATTCTAACTTGATCTATGCAGTGCTGTTAGCATATATATTTTCAATAATATAAATATAACATTTTTTTTTCTTACTCCTTGTTGAATTAGAGCCTCCCAGAGCAGATTGTGTTTGATTGAGTCGAAAGCTTTATTGTAGTCGACAAACGCAATGTATAGGTCTTTCCCATACTCTTGAGATTTTTCTAGTAACTGTTTTAATACATGCATATGATCAATAGTTGAAAACCCTGCTCTAAAACCAGCTTGTTCAATGGTCTGTTCTTCATCTATAGTCCTTGATATTCTATTTAGGATCAGCTTTGAAAAAAATTTGTAAATGTTTGACATGAGGCTAATAGGTCTATAATTTTCAATTACGTTTCTGTCTCCTTTTTTGTGGAGCAAGTTATTAACAAGAAATCCTTGCATTATATATTATCGGTGTAATAATAAATTATTTTAAAATAATATTTTATGCGTTTATAATACGTGAAAATTTCCAAAGCTTAAGACAACAATAGTGGGACTTTTTTCTTAAGACTGGGAACATTACACGCACACCAACGTGAGTAATTTGACAACGTCGGTGAGAGCTGTCACGCATACATAACTAATGACTGGCCTCACAGTGTCGTTCACGAAGGTTTCATCTGTTTAGAAATCTGTGACCACACCTTTGCCAGTTATTCTACTGCCAAGCAGTAAAGTTTCCAGTGAAATTACAGGGTTTAGAGACATTACATCTTAAATCTCTGGGGAACGAGCGCAGTGCAGTGCTAGGTAATGATTTGGACTCTTCATGTTCCAGTAGCTGCATGTCACTGAGCTGTTACGTGGCAGACATGTTGCTTACCATCAGGCACATGTCCTGGTAGTCTCGTCACTCCTCATTTATGAAAAAAAAATAGAGTAATGTCCGTAATCACTCTAATAGTCATCATCATCATCGTCAGCCCATGTTCGTCCATTGTATTTCTACGTTCGGCACAATATTGGAAAGGCTTATGTCCAAGCCTTTCCAATATTGTGCTACCAAATTCGGTCCTCGGCTCTCCGCATCCACCCGCTTCCCGCCACTCTTTACGATGGCCGGGATTAACGGGACCACCGGGAACTGAGAGCCTTATTTTTGTGACATTAATCATATTGGAAGATTTGCCCATACTCGCCACGCTGGGCAAGGGCGGATTGGCGAGCGCAGTGCTGTTCTGTCTTACGCATGTGATGCTGCTGCCCGTCACAGCTATATTTACAGCACGGCTATTTGGATGGATATCCCGCCATCGGTCGGTCTTCAGAGCCTCGTTTGTTGGTCAGCAGGGTGCACCACGGGCAGGTGAGGTTGACACTTTAGTGGACACTTAGATGTTGAGGCCCCCCTACACCGCTCTAATAGTAAAGAAACGAAAGTTTGTGGTTTGCCTTTCGGCCGCCTTTGTAATGTACCTACCTAAGTGTGTATGAAAAGGCCCAAGTATCTCTAACGGCTCAACGGATTTAAATGAAATTAAAAACGTAGTATGTGCAATGTGCATTGTTCCCAATCTGGAATAACACAGGTACTTATTATTTTTATCCCGGTAAAGTTAATGATTTTTTTGGTTTAGATACATAATGAAACGATATTTTTTTTATAATTTAGAGTAACAAGACGAACAGGGCATGTGCCTGTTGGTAAGCAATACGCGTGCTACATAACAGCATTGTGACACGCAACTACTGGAACATGAAGAGTCCAAATCATTGCCTAGCGCTGCACTGCGCTCGTCACCCAGAGATATGAGATGTTTACCTCGATGCCCTGTAATTTCACTGGAAACATACTGTTAAGCCGAGGGGCGCAGATAGTGATATTATCATAGAAATACATATAGGTAGGGGAGATACGGGCAAGACGGGGTGGCGGGCAAGACGGGGCAACCGTATTATAAGGATTTCTAATGGGCCGATCACGATCGTTCTAGCGCGTGACGATGCGGTGCCATGATGGCTGTCAGTGGGTCCGTTGAGTGATTCGCTGCGACACGTATTTTTTTGTTTATTGAGACAAAAGTGGTTTTTGGCAGTTTGATTCATATTTTCGAAATCCATTTGGTACGTGTTTGCTACGCGAATAATACTAGATTGCATAAGCTGCAAAGTTATTCTTTTGCGTCAACGATTAAGCTAGCAGGTAAGAACTCGTTTATTTCTGTATTGTGTATTGTTTTCCGTGTGTGTTTTTTTTTAATGTAGTTAGGCGTTCGAGGGCAAGATGGGGTATACAATTCTACATTTTGCTCGCTCGTGGTTGCTGATTATATCGCAAATTTTTATCACCAGTGTCACTCCCTATGTTGAAGCAGCGGCTATTCCACGATCACTATGATGGTTTCTGCCGCCCCTCCGAATACCAAGCCCGGATGTTCTACTTGGCTTGTTAATGACGAAATAGACCGAAGACCAACAACTCCACAATAATCCAAATTTTTTGTTGCTAGTCCACAGCAAGTATTGCCTTTTCCAGCAACTATAATCAAGCAAAAGCAGCTATAATTACTGCGTCACCCTACAAAACAGAACTGGCAGAAATAATAAAAAAATCTTTTGGAAGAGAGTAAGCTAAAAAGGAAGAAAATCAGACAATAAAAGTCGCAGAAGTAAAAGGCGCAGAAGAGACTAGAGAGAAAGAAGGTAAAGTCATACCAAGAAGAAAGTAAGGGCAATCGCAGTTCATCAAGTAGCAAAAGCGAGAGTAACCTTGAAAATACTCCTTGCTTATATTGTAGTGGACTATATTTGGATTCCGATGAATGGAGGTTTATTATATATAACCTAAATATATTAGGATATTGGGAGGATTGCTTGTTCCATATGTGACAATTGGTTACATTGCTCCTGTTCTGGCTTGGATAATGATGACGATGAAGCAACATTTACCTACATATTTTGCAAAGAACAGTAAAGGATTGGCTATACCCCATCATACCCAATGGGGGTACCCCGTCTTACCCTACCTAGAAGGCAAGATGGGGTGGGTGGAGTTTTTTCACTTTTATATTGTTAAAAACTTAATTAAGTTAGAATTGTTCGTAAACTTATAAAAATTTGATAGACTGATTAACAAAGAAAATAACAGTAATTAAACAGAGTATATAAATACAATAGTTTCAGTTTTATTTCCAATCAAACGTTAAGTACCCCGTCTTGCCCGCATCTCCCCTACTTAGGTAACAAGTAACGGAAACTGAAATGTTATTAAAGCGGGCGACGAATGTTCGAACGTAGACACGAATAGCTGGTCGGAAATAAAGACAATTGATGTGCTGCTATGCTGGGGTATTACTAAATTCAGTCTGGAATACGAAAATAGCTATAAAGCCTGTAAATAGGTTGATCGGCCATCCCGTCCCCATCGTAAACCGTGGAAAGGTAACGAAGCCGTTTCGCCAAATGTCGCGGCAACGTGCTCTGCTAACATTTGCAGCCGTCCAATTAGGGGACCACCCTGCGCCCCACGGCCTTGTTCCTTGTTACGGCGCTATGCTACTCGCTGTTCGCTCTTAAATTTTGGGTTACGCAGGTTATAGCTTTCGAAGTGGTAAGGGAATATATTTTTTTGTTATAGAAGTCACATTCCCAAACATAATAACAAAAAAAAATGAACTCTACTACATAGACTCGTCATATTAAATTTAGATTTACAAGATACGTTTGTACGCATAGAATAAAAAATATTAGACATCAGGCGAGATGGCGGTAATGTGTACGCCTATCTTTGGATAATAAAATCTATCCGCTATAGAAGTTTTAATAGTTAACTGTGAATCAAAATATTAGGAGAAAACTGAAATGTCTTAATTTTACTAGGACACGTGATGTCCGATAATCTACACAGGGTCACAGGGAACATGACCCCCCCCCCCCCAAAATCGTCTACGTTAAACAAAAAATCTAAGAAAATTAAAAATATGTAATAGTACATAGACTATTTTTTTAAACGCGGGAAAACAACTAGAACGGGAAAAATCTTGAGGCGCTACTAGTAAAGTATTTTTTGCTCGATTTATTGTATTTCTACTTGTGACCCCCCCCAAAACCTGAGGTTGCGTACTGGTGACCCCCTCCAAAATTCGAGGTTGGGACCACGCCTGACCCAATGGTTCCTGGTGATGGATAAAACGTGGCCTTTTTGGCGTAGTCCACATACTGAACTGCATTTCTTGCAGTGGTTAAATTATTTCGCGCCGAAACATGACAGATTTTTGTAATAATACTCGTGTGTAGCTATATCATTAGAAGCCCACATAAAAATGTGTCCTTTAAAAACTCCAATAACTTACATAAATTGACTCAATATACTCGTATCAACATCAACATAATTTTTTTACATTCAACACACAGCTTTTACTAGCGATTACACTCCGCGAGGCATAAGCTGAGCTTTGCATTTGTGTGAGTGTACATGGATAGTGTAGGTGTGACAACCGGCCTTAGGCACGGATCCATTCTGTCTCGCCGCGCTCCTGCCTGATTGGTGATCACTCACACTAATGCAAAGCTCAGCTTATACCTCGCGGAGTGTACCTACCTATCTATCGTTCCTGTTTGTGTGCGAATCTATGTGAACTTTGAGATAAGCTGGAACAATAACAAGACTATCAGCGTTTCCAACAATGTTTATGTATCTACTCCCACGCTAACTAGGTATTAAAGTTCATTGTTTTATTGCGCATTTCAATAAATTAACACATTTAAAGCAAGTCTCGACACAAATAAAATAATTACATAATACTTAGAGCTGCAATAAAAAAACGGGAGTGACAAAAGTTTTTTAAAATTTCGACTACGATTTTGCACATATTTTTCTGTTTGTGACTTTACCCAAAAATTTGGCTGGTTTCTGGCTAGCGTAGGCATAGTATACATTTTTGATATCAATACCAACAGTGAGCTTCCAAAATCGTTCTTACTAACTAGTTTGGTATTTGTATAGCCTATTGCAGCATTAAAATCTAGTGACAAATATTGTTCCAATTAGTTGCAAGACAATTTTCTTTACGAGTTGGGGACGCTCTCCCTGTCCCCATTCGGAACCACGGGGTGGTGGTGGGTTTGCGGTACAGAATAGATAGTAGTGTGCAGGGGTGGGATCTAACCCACGTGCCTTCAGGAGCTGAAATAGTTGACGGACGGACCAAGCGTTGGGTGCGCTTTACTTTGCGGGAAACACCGTCCCGGTGGTCATCTGGACACTTACATTTTCCCTTTTTTATATTAATTCTTAAATTCAATTAACTGAAATATATTTAGAAAAAACTGACAAATAACATAAAACTGCTAGTTATGCAAAAAAATTTATAAAAAATTTGAGTTAGCGGATATACTTGAAATATTTAAAAATAATGCGGTGAGATTAGTTGAAAATAGGAGAAGTGAATACATAATATGATGGCTGTCCGGATTTTCGTGTGTGCTGTCATTATAGCAGGTGAGTTCTTGTTTCTTATTCTTGCTACAACTGCATGTTTACGCACTGTCGGCAACTATTCAAGTTTGATCTCATTGCATTTTATATTCGACCGTGGAAATAAATAAAAGTAGAGAATATTCAACATTTAAAAATAGGTAGGTAATATTTATTAAAACCTTTTTACCGTAAAACCTGTATGTTACCTGTAAACCTGTATTTATTAAAACCTTTTTACCGTAAACCCTGTATGTTTTTTATAGTCGATCATACCTTCATACCATTAGAATGTTATGAAAACATCAAATTTCACATTATTATTGCCAACTTACAATATATATGATTTGAAAATTGCAAAATAATTGGTTGTCTACGTAACTACTTACCTGATTTTTTTCAATTTAAATATTTTTTTAGTTTTCGACGACATTACTAATGTATGTGTATAGGATCACTTAAAATTTAAAATGTGTTGGTATTATTTAATGTACGATTAATACAATTTGCACAGTAATTTAGTACGTACCTATTATTTTAAGAAATCCAAAAAGTATTTATTTAAGGAAATTATGGGAACAAAAGTAACTTGATTTATTTCCATGTGCACGATCTGTTAACCGATGTAACTAAATTCGGTAGTTAATAATTTTGTATCGATAGCAATTGTAGAGGGTTCTACACCATCACGTTTGAGAAAGTACTATTCCTTTGCTAAGTTACAGGAGTGGGAAGCATATATCAATGTAATTCACATTTTTGAAGCCGTGTGGTGTAGTGGTTAGATAGACAGTGCGATTTACAATCATGAGGACGTAGGTTCGAATCCCGTCTGCACCTCTGAGTATTTTTTCTAGTGCAGATGTCTAAATTTATCATAACCATTAGCTTTGGTGTAGGAACACATGGTGGGGAAAACGACATTTCACTATTTGTAATAATGTGCCTTTTTCATTAAGTTACGGCTGGACAAGACGGAAGAACGGCGAGTGCCGACCCAGAGCCAGGTTTAAACCCCATGCACACCACTTTCTTTTTAAGTCATGTGCGCAATGTTGCTAACTTAAAACGGTGAAGGAAAACAGCGTGAGGAAACTGACATGTAGGTGCCTACCTAGAATCTTTCGAAGTCATCCACCAACCCGCACTGGGCCAACGTGGTGGATTATGGCCTTGAATCTCTCCATACGAGAGCAGGCCCAGAGTCCCAGCAGTGGGAACGTTTAGTGGCCTGCTTATGTGTTTTTTATACCTATGATGGATCAGATCTTTGGAGTTGATTAGTCTACTCTTGTTATCAACCCACATGAGATATCTTACCGCAAAGGAGCTATCGTATATGTAAACATTACTGTGTTACAACAACATTTGCAGAGTAAATACAGAACAAAACTAATTGTCTGCATTCATACCTACTACACTATTTTAAACTAACTACGAAAAGTCTTAAAAACTTAATTTAAAAAACGTTATAGACACGGCTGAAAAACTATACCTACTCAGGTTTTTGTAATTAAGGTTCCGCATACTTTGTATGTTTTGAAAGGTATCTTCCACGGCAGGTTGCGGTGCTTTTGGGTCGCTTCCGGCGCCAACCTCCGGTTCACGTCACTCTACCGCCCGCTTTAATTGAACGGTTAAAACATAGCGAAACCCCTTTGTAGTTAAAATGACTATGTGTAATATCTAAATAATTTGAATTCTAAAATATGCAAACATTAAATATTTTTGCCATTTCTTAAAATTTAAAAATCCCGTGTCGTGGTGTTTTTTATCAGTAAAGTCTCCAGATATTCACAAAAGTTGGTATTTATACTTAACTAGATGACCCGGTAAACGTCGTACAACCATATTTTTTTCGTTATAATTTACTAATTTTTCTGCCATAATACAAACCTTGTCCCGACAATAATGTATTCATATAACAAAGAATCATCCAATTTGGTGCAGTTCAAAAGTTAGAAGCGTACATACATTTCGAAGATCCATTATTATTAAGTATGTAAAAGATTTTTGAGAAATAGGATAGTTCTTTTTTCAATTAAAGGTTTTTATTTGACAACTACCGAGCGCTCCGGCTTCGCCCGTGATTCATAATATGTACCTAGCATACAGGGATACATAATAAGCACACAGGGATCCCATACCTACATTTCAAATGGTGAAAGAATTTTTGGAATCGGTTCAGTAGTCCCTGAGGCTATCGCGTTCAAACAAATAAACTCTTTAGATTTATAATATCACTACCGACCCGGAATGTAATTGTAATGTTACCTTTTTATAACCCACATCTTTAATACTTAGTAATAAAGTATGCAAAGTAGTAATGTGCAAACCACGTGCAAACATTACTGGGTTCCGGTTGGAAAGGCAATATTTAGAGTGAAATTAAAGGTCATAGAGACAAACATCTTGTATCTCTGGGTGACGAGCGCATTGCAGTGCTAGGTAATGATTTGGACTCTTCATGTTCCATTAGCGAAGTATGTGTCATTGTGTTGTTATGGTAGGCATGGTAGTACTATTAGTACAAATCAAAATGACAAAAATCTCAAATCACAGGCAAAGAAGCGACCAAGCCTGATTCCGATCCTAATCAAATCCATTACAACGAAAAAAGTCGTTAGCCGTAATCATGCGGCCGTTTTCACAGGATGCGTGCGAGTGGCGCGACCCAGGGAATAAAAAAGGATGGAGGCCTCATCAGAGGCCTCATGGGTGCGAGCGTGGGAACTAAGGGGCGCTAGTATTCCTGCCCTACCAGGATCGCATAAGATGAGAGAAGTCGCAAGGACGACGCGAGGGGTGTCTTGGTTATTTTTTATGCGTCCGTGTGAGTGGGGTGGAAGGACGTTGCGTGTGATCTTTGTGTGCGTCACATGTTACGAGTATGTTGATAGGAATAAATATATCCGTGAATAAATCCATCATCACTTCTCTTCACAAACGAAATTAATTTGTTGTTTTATGAGTACGTCCAATAGGTACTGATATAACCTTTAAAATTAACATTGGTAAAGTAGTAATTACTCACGACTAAGTATGCGTAGAAATTGGCGATAGTCTTATTAGTATTAAAAAGTAGTTAAGGAGGAATTTTAAATTATAAACTTACTTCTTTCTAAACAATCTGATATCTCATTGAAACGTTCTGTCATGATTAAGCAATAGACGTCCAAATATTAAGTAATATTAGCAATTAAGTTCATAAAACATCAAAAAGGGTATGGAATCATTCTTTCTTCCAACGACTTTACATTGCTTGGACCTTGTAAGCCTTTACTGCATAATTAGCAAGTCTCTGTGCTATACTTCCTGAACTCTTACTCGCATAATGATGTTCGGAGCTTGCCTTATATTAATCGACCAAGACTTAAACCCGATTCACTTACGACTTGTACACACCCATCGGAAAAACTCCACTCAGACGTTTCATTCAACAGTCTAGTTCTGTTCGAGGAATAAAATTAGTATTCTATCAAAACTCTTCGTTCGGGTCTTAGAAACGTTAACTATGAAACGGTGTCGCCAATTAACCCAAATTCTACTAGACCGTGAAACCTGAAAGCCGTCAGTCATCACAATTTGCACACCTTTCTGGTCATAAATCTTAAAGACGCTAATTTATCTCTTTACTTTATTACTATTGCAAAGGTCACCACAGTAAACGGCTTGCCACGGCCATCCTGCCAAACGATCGGAAAAAACCTTTTTCTTTGCCTGTGGCTATTACTGGTATTTGAAATTCTTCCTTATTCTGTTGAAATAGGGTTCGGAACGGGTTGGAAGTAGTGTTATAAAGCATACAGCACAGGGTTGAAGGCGCGCCGCCGCTCCCCTGGCATTTACCCGACCATAAAAAGAAACATCTACTCTGGGGCAGCACGGTGAACGCTTGCGAAAGGCCGCACCCTACGCTCCACTAACCTGTCTACTGCGTTAGTGATTTGATTGAGTTATTAAAGGCTTTAAAACAAGTAGTTAACGTCCATTTCACCATAAACAGCACGAAGTAATTAACTGATAGGTTTTCGATTTATGGTTTGTTAGTGTTTTGAAATACGTTTCTGTATTACTCAGGTTTCTTGCGCTACATGGTGGTGTACAATGGTGCCGATACGGCGAAAAAGTTATCTAAACTAATCAATAATAAGTATATCAAAATGAAACTAAAGTAAACTTTAAGGTAAAATAGAAGTAACTCAAGACATGTACTTCGTAAGCAACATACCTCCTTATAATGAAAACACAAACCATGCAACCATACAAAACCATATTAAAAAAAATCTTAATTACTTATGTATAATTTTTTCAACTGACATATAATTTACTCAAAAGCTATTTTTATAATTCCATATGCCAGAATCTTGGCAAAATAGAATGATCGCTTAATCAATTTTTATCAACATCTTAATATTGTGCTCTATTTTATATGGAATAAATTTCATTTCATTTCAACACGAAAAGTCCAAATCACTGCGTAGGACTGCACTGCGCTCATTACCCTGAGATACTAAGATCTCGTGCCTTATTGACATTTGGACGATGTTTCCAAATAAATTATTCGCTAGAACATAATAATGTTTGCATAGTAGGTACTGGCGGTTACTTATGGCGGGTAGGTGATAGAATAACAAAGGTATGGTACTTCCTTAGGCCGACTCTACAAAGAGCCATACTTCTGTTGAATTTCCGTTTAACGTGTTAAATAAATATAATTAAGTAGGTACGTCAACTATTACATATTAGTTTAGTTTGTAATGCAACATTATTGAACATTGAATATAAAAATTATAAAGTGTAGATAGAGTACATATGGTTTTTAGATTATTTTTAATACTAGATAGAGATAATTTTTTAATCACTTCAATATGCAAACTTTATACCTATGTATATGCATCGATCACAAGCAGCAAGATTAATCATTGTATTCGTATCATTGTATTGGGAGTTGTGATAACGTGTTCATGACGCTTAAATGTTTTCCATATACGATTACTATTAATTTACTGACATGTACGGATTGTATTTAATAAATGAGTATGAGTGTGAGTACAAAATGATAAAAAAAAAAAATCTACAAGTAAGAGTAGTAAATGACTTATTTACGCCTAAAGTTTACTGGAAATTTATAAAATTAACTCCACCTGATAACAATAAACACGGTGTTTATATTTTCGATGTTTACGCCATTCATTATACGGATTCAAAAAGACAAAATTGGATCATATTGAAAACATCTATCGCGGAGCACAATATTAAAAAATCTAATATCTCTGGATGACGAGCGCAGTGCAGTACAAGACAATGATTTGGACTCATCATGTTCCAACAGATGTGTGTATTGTGTTTTCAGGGATATTGCTTACCTTCGGACACACGTCCTGCTCATCTCGTCACTCTACAAAATAAAAATAACACAGGGCTTAGTCTCGTTATCAATAATTATTTAATTACCTCGACGTTTCTTCAGCGTTACAACAGCCGTGGCCACGAGAAGACTGAAAAATTGCGAATCTTTTCATTGCGAAATGAGGCCACCCTCAAACACAATACAAAATTAAGTTTAAGTCAAATTTCAATCAGAGTCAATTCGGCAGCTACAGACCCATACAAGCATAGAGATTTAGCAGTGATTTTGATGACCTCGTCACGCCATAACCCAGAACTGTCACCCGTCATCCCACCGGCCGTCACCCCGCGCGACGCCTCCCCTTGACAAATGATGGCCATTGTCTCGCTTTATTGCTCAAGGGTGAGCCTGATAACCGCCCCTGCGGGGCGCTGATTGTCTCCACCAAGGTTTTAGAACTTTGCACTCAATTAGGTCATTTTAGACATATTTGCGGTATGTCTAAAATAACCTAATTTATGATTTTGAACCATAGTAAACAATACTAGCTTATTGTCAGAGAACAGGTGTCCTAAAACCCCCTAGCTTTAGCCGCGAAGGAAAACATCGTCAGGAAACCGTAATACCTCAGTAAAGACGTTTTTTGACGACACGTGACGTCTTTGAACTTTATCTTGACCAGGGTTTGTTGGTACTTATTAGGTTTATATCATGTTCTGCTCCCCAGAAATATTCAATTTAGTCAGAACAGACAGTCTATCTAAAATGTATGGTGGTCTAGAAGCGAGAACGTCTGATTTCAAAGCTTGATTGAGGTCATGGGTTCGAACCCCACCTGCACCTCTGAGTATCTTTCCAAGTACTGATGTACGTATTTGTCTTCACCGCTGGCTTTGACGGCGGAGAAAAATCATCATGAGGAAAACTGAATATTCAAAGTAAGATATCTCTCGAAGACATGTGTCACCAAACCGCTCTTGACCTGAGTGGTTGTTTATGGCGCTGACACTTTCATTAAAACTAAATATTAATTAAGACACGTTTAATAACGACTAACAACCATAATCCGCAATATAATATTAGTAACTAGCATCGCCCCGCTGTTTTACCCGCGCAGTGCCCGTTCCCGTTATTTTCCAGTGACAAAAGCCTACGGACTATTCCAAACTATAATCTAACGGTGCTCCAAAAAAAATTTCAACCCAATCCGTTGAAACGTTCCACATGATTGAGCAACAAACACCCAAACTTTCGCATTTATAAAACTGTAGTAGGATTAGCAAAACTCAGACACTCAGTCGTATCACATATTGTGACACTAAGAAAATTAACTTTCACAACAAACGCAACATTTTTACACTGTCCTCAAATAAATAATTAGTGATTTTAAATATAACGATGTATTCCATTCAAACCATTATCCGTCGCAGTCAGCGCTTAACTACACTGCGCCTGCGCACCTTTCCTCGTTCGACCGCAGCGGGCGACGAGTGCAGCGCGGTGAATGCACTCTACCATTGCAGCGACCTTTGCGCCTGTGTGCAGGCAAAGAGAGGAATAGAACATCTACAGAGAAATAACATTATTCAACAGTATTATTATTTGTAAATATTGTCGATACCTTTATATTCTTACAGTAATAATATAGTACAAAACTCATGAAAATCTGAAAACTTGCTCATGAATATATTTAAACAGTACTTTTGTTGGTTTTCATTTTTGATTCTCGACGCATAAATAACGAGGTTTTACAAATTTGACATTTTTTTTTTTTACCGACTTCAAAACAGGTTTCTCAATTCGACCGTATATCTTTTTAAGTGTGTGTGTCATGGAAAATAACATTTGTAAAACGTATTTAAAATTTTGTTAATGTATCTCTGTACAGGATAACAGGATTGACATTGAATTTTATGTTTTGCTCACGGTATATACAATTTATTATTTTAGAAAACAATTATTTTTTTTTGCGTTAGACATGAGCATAACAACAAAGTAAACTGTTTATTTATGCTATTTAAAACACCTTTAGTATAAAATATTAGACAAAATTATAAACAACTACATAAAAAATAATAAAACATCTGGCTTTAATGGTGAAGATAACATGTAGCGAAAACTGAAATGTTCCAAGTAAGATATCTCAGGAAGACATGTGCTATCCACCAACGTGCCAACCCACATTTGGCCAGCTTGGTGGAGTCCCATTTGTAGGAAATTTGTCTCATGTTTACAGGAAAATTTAAGTTTAGTTTAGTAAATTGTGCACTTGTAAAAATTGAAATTCCTAAAGATATTCATTCAGAGTACGTAACACAGAAACAGATAACTGTAGTGTTGTGTAATTCTGGAGTGTTCATACATCATTTCCTTTCTTCCGTCAATGTACGGAAGAAATAAACTCTCTCTGTGTTTAACGTTCGGACTAGTAAAATGTTTGTTGGTAATGGTGACGATTATAACTCTAAAACTTATTCAAAGCTTTTGGAAAGGATTTTTTTCACAGCTAATCGCAGAAGGGTTCTCTATAATTTTCGATACTTTTTATACTATTCCGAGAGCTGGCACCAAATTTGAGGCAAGCCGAAAACTTGTCACATAATTGTAATATTATATACCAACACGGACCTTTAGACTTGATGAGTGATGAGGATTTGGTACCAGCTCTCGAAATATAATTATAGCCCGGGTTTTTTAAAACACCTTTTTGAAATTCATTTACCAAGTATTATGGTTGAAAGATCTTTTCTTGCTGGGGGGTTGCAGTTACTTTCAGCTTTTGCTTTCGTTTTTTTAACCCTCGACCAAAAAAAGGGGTGTTATAAGTTTGACGTCGATGTCTGTCTATCTGTCTGTCTGTCTGTCTGTCTGTCTGTGTGTGTGTCTGTCTGTGGCACCGTAGAGCTCAAACGGATGGGCCGATTTATGTGCAGGTTAATATTCGTGCGGATGTTCTTAGCTATGTCTGGTTAATATCGATTCAAGATGGCCGCCTCCACAAAATGGCGGACAAAATATTTCTTCACAACCTACCTCATTATGGGTATCAAATGAAAGGGTTTGACTAGTAAAATACTGTATATACACTATCACAAATTTTAAATCCAAGATGGCCGCCACCATAAAATAGCGAATTATATTATTTTTTCACTACAACCACAATATGGGTATCAAATGAAAGGGCTTTACTAGTAAAATTCTTTCCAATATGTCAATTTTAAAATCCAAGATGGCCGCTACCACAAAATGGCTAAATACATTTATTTTTTCACAACTCCCTTAATATGGGTATCAAATGAAAGGGCTTGACTAGTAGAATGTTGTACAGATAACAAATCCGAGGTAGTCGGGAGTTAATCAATTTTTTTAATTTTGTTCGTGTTATATTGGCTTGTTTCTATGTGTACAATAAAGTGTATCCAGTAAATTATTCTTCAAGAACTGTGAAAATCCTGGAGAATACTTGATAATTTTTTAGCTGGATTCATAATAAGCAGCGTGCCTGATTTACAAACGTTAGTAGAGCGACACCACTCTATGTAGAAGTGGTGCTCTGCAAGTTTTCATCTCCCCGATGTCGACAGTGGCTTTTCTTTGTACGTGTCGCTGTGTGCAAGACAGCAATATCTTCGCCGGGCTGGTTGCCTGGTTGCGAGACCGCGCGGTCGGCCACCGCGCGCGGCCCACTTGGCAACCATCCGCAAACAGAGCGGCCCTTGGCACACATAGATTAGACCACATGGGACCGCTTGAATGGAGGCCGGTGGCTCCAACGCTATACAGCATTCTGACACTACTTACAGGACATATTTCCTTGTTCCCTGCATTGGATTGTGATTTTAGTATAGAGTACTATGTGATATATTTGCTACGTAAGGATGAAATTCTATCGAATGCAGATCGAGACATTTGAGAATTTTAATTTCTTTGAGTTTGTAGTTTGTGTCTCGTGCATGTTTTGGCAGAGTCTTTTGCTTAGAATCATAATCTAAGTTATTATTTATCTCATGATACAGAATCGTTAATTAAATTCCAGACCAATATAACCACGGACAAGAAGGAATATTGATTGTGTAGTCCTGAGGATATTTTGACTTCTCCGCCACGATTTGAGCAGCGCATGCGTGCGTACAGCTCAGCTGGACTAAAAATCTCTTTCTAGGTCATGTGTCCCTGGTTTTACTAGATTTTAAGCTTTCAGGAAAGGAATACCACCGAATACAAAGCGCATTCATTCTTTCTCAATGTTTACTTACAACAAACTTTGTTACTTGATATGAATGAAATATAAGTAGCATATTTTTTTTCATTTAACTCTTTATACAATTTGTAGAAAAAATACTAACTGACTTAATGACTGATTTCACTTAAAATCAGAATGAATTTCTAATATTTTATATACCTACCACTAAAAATTTACCAAATCACCTAGTCGGAATCAGGACATTTAACTGGAAGCTCATTCACTATCCATTATTATAGTTCCCCTTAGTTACTTTTCTGATTTCATATTGAGCAATTATAATTTTTCGAAAATATTAGTTAGACCCAATTGCCAGTGCCCAATTTTGTGTATTAGGCATACATATGTAAAGATACGCAACACTATTATTTGGAGTTTTGACTCTGTTTCCAAAACGTTAATCAAATAACTAACTTTCAAAATAATCTTCTAACTGACTAAGTGACGTAGCACAGTTAGTACTTTACTTATTCTCTATCTAAGGTTTAATACAAATTAAATGGAAGGAATAAATGACGTATTCTTTGTTTCATAATAACTGTTATATATTCTGTTCTGTAAAGCAACGAATTTTATTTCAAGTGCGTCGAGTCTCCGCCCTCAAGCTCGGCCCTTTGCCTTAACTTTCCTTCACAAGATCTCCGTGTGTTTTATGTTACCCTAATACATATTCGATCTAATTACGCATAACATTACTTTTTATTTTTTTCCTCATATATGACACGCATTTTGTATTATTAATTGATTCCATGAAGGGAAAGGGCGTGTCGTATTTAATTACGCATGAGTTAGGAAGAGCTGTTTATTTATGTTACAGAATTACTTACATGTAAAGATGAATAACTCGTTTGAGGTTTGTGTTTTTCTGTAGATATTTATTTAAGTTGTAGTTTAAACTTTTGAGGTTGGCATTTAAAAATGGAAAGAGATCTTTGTAGGAATTATTTAATGTGCAAATGGAGTGCTTTTACATTTTTGGGCACCTGCGACAGCAAATGGGTCGTTGCCTGTCTCGTTCATGCGCCCGTGCCGCCCCTTGCATCCCCTAATATCACCTGCCGGAACCGATACACCATGCGCTATAGCTATTCGAACCGTATTAATGGATATCGATTTCTGGTCGGAAGAGCTCCTACGCACCCATGTTGTCTTGGTACTTTCCGAACGGTTCGACATTATCGCCAATCGCCGATACCTCGTCAATATGGGAACATATCGACAGTAGTGATTGCCCTGCCACCAACCTAACAAACAAAACAATTAATACATTTTATCTATTTAATTTTTAAGGATGATCGCGTGCAACTTAAAATCGGAAGATCCACAAAATGAGTTTTGTCACATTTTATGTATTACGTAGGCAGGAAATTAATTCGATTAGCTTTAATTCGATACCTGATACACATGCCGCTTCAGAACACTTCTGTTATTGTACTATTATAAACCGTATCGTTGTACAAATAAAGTTCACACAAACCCTTGTATACTTTTTCAGTATTCGTACCTTCTTCATATTTTTCTTTTAGCATGCGAAAAATTTCTTATTTTGAAGCATGAAGAAAAGCGTATTAGTATTAAGTATTATGTGCTTTACACGTTGTAGATGTGTAAGCATTTATTTTAAGGTTGGCAACGCCTAATGTAGGGATTGCCTTTTATTTAATGCGTCGAAGCGAACCCGCCCTCGCCGCAAGCCCGGCCATCTTGATGCCGGGAGGCGGAACCGAGTGACGCCGCGCACAAATCTACCAGGCAAGCATGACTGAATAGGAGCTCGATGCAAGAAATTAAGAGAGCGATAGAAGGGCCTTAAAGGACATCCTGGGAGTAAGTAGATTTAAAAGATTGTTCTAAGTTGATATTTTGAATGTCTTATACTCTACATTTGGTTTTTATACCAAACAATCACTCAAGGCCAAAAATATCTAAAAAATATTAGTACACTAATATAGTACATTAATGTAATTTAAAAGTTATATTGTCCTACAAATTGCGTGGTACATTATCCCGGTCCTACGCTCAGAGATATTTTATTTTAGCTATCTCTGTTATCTACTACAACTGAAGTTTCTAACATGAAATTGTTGGGCGTCTCATCGAAATGAAGCTATTTGCTTGATAATAATCAATTGCAAAAATTGTACCAGGGATCCTGGGTTGTTGAAATTTGAAATAAACGATTTGAGTTCAGTTTCCTCATACGTGCAGTTTTAGAGTGGAATAAATAGCCGGCCTCATTGTTCCCTGAGAGATAGAATTTAGAACTTTTCAGGTTAGATCAAATAGGTACTTTCTATGTCAGCGTGAGTTATCTTCGACCACACCATTGCTTGCCATCAGCCGGGACTAATGGTAGTCTAAAGCGGACCAATTCGTGATTAAAAAAATGGAAATATGAACCTGAGTATATTAACCGCAGTCGACCCTGCTTATTGTAATATAGACCAGCTGCGTAGAATAAAAGACCTTTACTTAAATTTACTGTGTTCTGCTTTGAAGAGCAATGTTTCCCGAGAAATTACTGGGATAAGAGATAAAACACCTTATATCCCGGGTGACGAGCGCAGTGCGGTGCTAGGTAATGATTTGGAAAATTCATGTTCCAATAGCTGCGTGTCACTGTGCTGTGCTTAATACCTACTATCAGTTTTGTGTAGCTTATGCCAGACATGTCCACTAGATGGACAGATGACCTCACAAAGATCGCTGGAAACCGATGGTTGCAGGTTGCGCAGGACCGTTTTTTTTGTTATTATTTTACCGCTCCACAGACTGGGGTCCGTGACCTTTGTCATTACAATTATCATTTTTTACAAATTTCTTGGATTAGGAGAAGAAAAGGAAAATAGGGGGTGTTGTGAACATTTAATTCTAGTACTAATCCGATTTCGTCTGTTGAGCCGATCACTACCGGTTGGGATTCCAATAGTAATCGACTCGACATCATCTTTTGCTTAAGCCGCCTCCTCCCGGCGCAGAGCCTCCACTACGGCCGCATTTCTGTCCTTTAAAGGAAGCGCAGGGCCATTCATTGTGAAAATCTAGGGGGGAGGCCTATGTTCAGCAGTGGACGTCTTACGGATGATGATGATTATGCCAGACATTTTAATTGGCTGCCTTGTCGCTAAGCAAGACATAAGATCTTTTTAAACTAGGTTACACTTTATAGAGATAAATTTTAGTACTTATCCTTGAAATCCTCTGTAAATTATAGAATCGTAATCCAATAAAGAAATCCTGGGTCATTTGCACAATAAAATTGAGATAGATTGTCATAAGATACAATTAATAATAATTTATTCATTTTACTTTCTAATGTTAATTTTTTAAATTTTATAGCAGTTAATATTATTTGCTCTACTATAATTTTAACAATAAACTTAATTAACACCTGCCTTCATTTCTGTTGACATTGGGTTTCATACTTCTTCAATTACTAAATCGTAACTGGGTTATTGTTTATTCCAAGCCTTTCAATTACAACTGTGTGAATTAAATTGTACTTGGAAACGAGCGGCAAGCACAGCACATCTCTGCAGCCGGTTATTTTAAAATTACTGGGTCAACTGTCGACGCTGCCGCGCCCAAATGTGGCGCAATCGACGGCCCATTGGGCGTCTGTGTTGCAATCACTCACATCATCGTTAAAACTTCTTTTATCTCGTTCAACAACCAAAACAAGAAAGAGAAAATAAAAAAACTGAATACATTTCAAAGGGCCTGCGTGATACCTTGCAATACATGCGTATCGTATCGCCTCGCCATTGGCCGAAGAAACCACGCCCCATGCGTAACTGTACCTTAGAATTCGACAAGCCCTTGAGAAACCCTTTTCGATCTCCTCACATGCTTTGGTCCCCTGGTAACTTGTGTTATATTATAAATAATTTAAGGGACAAAAGATATTATAATAACGATAACAAAACAAGTAAATTATATTATTACTCAATTACAAATAAATAACATTTACAGAAACTTTGCTGTTGGTCTTTTGCATAATGACGACACTCTTTTGTTTTAGCCTAGCCTATATAACAAATACGAAAGGCTCAATAACAGTAATAATTATGTATGGTAATTTATTTAAAAGAGCGGCCCTTCCGACAAAGGTGTAAATGACAGAAGGGATTTCCTTAACAAGAAATAATGGGCATGTCACTCCCAATGACTTTGTGGACTAGGAATACATGACTGCTAAAGAAGTTTTACAAAGGGCTTTTGTGAACCTTCTAGCGTGCGCGACCTACCAAACGCTGCCCTACATTACGGCACTTTACCAACCTACTGCTCACTAAAAACGGAAGGCGCTTAAAACTCCTACGTATTTTTTGTACTTGTACTAGTTCATAGATCTAGATCATTTTACGTATTAATGATACCAATAAGACTCGAGGAACTTACGCAAACCTGTTAAATAAGTGCGTATACATCATTCGTAAAAAGTTTTAAAAATACAGTTTTGTTTGATAACCATTGTTTTCGTAGTACTTTATTGATCAACTAATATACTCGTAGATTACTTCCTACAGTCAAGTATCGATGAAATTAAGGGCCTTAATCAAATACCTGCAATTAGGTCAATAGAAATAATCGTAATTTTATGTATACTTCTGCGGTGTCAACATTTAACGCCTAACTGTGAACCTACTTTGGTTCGATTCAATCATTCTTTAATATAATTAATTAATTCCAAATCTTGTCTCATCGAGTGCGTAAACTTCGAATTTTTTTTTTATATTTAATTAGCCACGACACCAAAATTTTGCCTGGATTACCTAATATTTCCTGGAAAATCTGAAAAAATACTTTATTATTCCTTATCCAATTAGAATCATTTGGTTTTTCAATATTTTTGATATTATTCGCTATTGGTTAAAAATGTTAAAATACTATAGTCGGGGCATTTTAATAGGTAACATTTGACAATTCATCAAAATTCGACAACGTAACCTTGTAACGGCGGGCATAAAATAATATATTTTTTCGTTTTGTTAGAACTGCATATTGTATATTTTTTTTTATTACGACTACATATTTGTTATATTAATGACTGATACTAGCAATTTTACGATTTGTTTTCACTTATAAATCATTCTAAATATAATAAACAATATCTGATCTAAAAAACTGCACGTCGCTACAATGTTGCGTCAGTTAACCTTTTTTGTTTTTAACCACTAAGGATGTTAGTTACTGTAAAATCGAAAGCTGGTAAGTTGAATCGAATGCAAGGATTACTTGTGAAGAAATATCACCATAAATTAATGTCCACGTTGTGACTATAATAAAAGATAAATATATTTATTATTATTTTATTAACTACTAGCTTTTACCCGCGACTTCTTCCGCGTAAAATAAGTAAGTATTAATGTAACTGAGGGAGTACATATTTACTTGAACAGTAGTACACCCATACAAATTTACTTTTACTAATATTAAAACATTTTTGTACCTACAATTTCATAAAAATCAGTTCAGTGGTTTAGGCGTCAAAACTTAATTGACAGGTAGAGTTGCTTTCACATGTATACTATAAAATAGTATTCATTTTAAGTGTCTAATCTAAATTTTTTACGGTTTCCAACATTGACGAACTTCCATATAAATTTCATCCCCCATTTCATCCCCGTACGGTTTTAAATTACAAAATTGCTAGAACAACCCTTTATTTTCTCCACTTCAAGTATTAGATATAAAGTTCCATGGTTTTATCTTCAACAACGACGAATTTCCACACAAAACTTTCATCTGCCATCACACAAGCTTTGCTTAGTTTGGGGTCAGATGGTGTTGTGTGTGGATTGTCCACCAATATTTATTATTTATTATTATTTATCTCTGTTCAGTTAATGAATAATTAAGAAATCGAAATTACAAAATTGCTACGCGAAGCTTATTTTATTATATAGCGATGCTAAAAATAACCGTGAGAATAGACAATATTATTGAACATAATTCATAATTTCTTTGAGTGCTCACACCAATGATGAAGATGACAATACTAACTGTTTTTCAGATACTGCTTAATAAATACATTTTTTTTGTTAAATTATGCACTTGTCATATATTGCTCCTTAAATTTAAAAAAAATTAATATTATTATGGGGCAAGGGTTTGCCGGATGATTTTAAAAAATTTACATATTGGTGTTTCAAGTCCGTATTGATTCATTTCACTTTAATCGAGGTTTTAGCCAGGTCACCTCACTATGACGAAATAACTGACAACGTCAAATGTTACCTTTAAAAATGACCCGACTAGAGTGCGCGCAAGTTAACTCTGCGCGCGACTAGTGGCGTACTTAATGTTGCCATGTCAAGCAAAAAAATGGTTCCCCGTGCTTTGAGATATTTCGTCATCATAAAATAGGTAAAGGGAAAGGATAATTCAGGGAAGCAATAGAACTACACCGATAAGTTTTGTAACGTTTATATTTCCCACTTTTGACTCCTATTCAATTACATGTTTACCGCGAAGCAGTGGCGTGCCAGTGCGCAGTGGTCCGGTTGAAAAGGTATTGTGTTCTAGTATAATATAATTACAGAACAAGCGAGACTCAAGAACTAATGTCTCGAAGTAATGGACGCCGGTGCAGTGCTGCTTTGGTTCAATATGACCAAGCATCATTAGTACTGGTTATTAGCTGGCGGAGTCTCTCACTTTCAGGAGAACTATATTATAGTTTTTTACATGATCATTTTATACGGTCATTTTCAAACTACATCATCAACAACAAAGTAACAAAAATATAATGTAACTTTGTAAATCTTTTATTGAGTATACAACACTACTTGAAAATTTGGCGAATGAATGGTCTTTCAATGGGTCAATGCCTTCCATGGGATCATCTTCGCTAGAACACCAGCTAGATTCTTCATCAGAAGATTCGGATGTTTCACCCGTAACATTGATTTGTCCATTTCCATATCCATTAGTCTGTCCGACTCAAAATATTTATCCTCAATTTTTCTACGTGCAGGCACACATTAAGCCATTCCTCTGCTGTTACTATGCGGAATGCTTCCTCAGTAAACGTCTTTATTTCAGAAGGCGCTTGACCCACATTTTTTTCTGCAATGCGCCTTTTCACGATTGGGTTATTTTTTCGAAAGGGTTAAGATCACAATGGAAGGGCGGTAATCGCAAAACCTCATGTCCATGTTCCTTTAACAAAAGAAGTTTTCACCTCAAAAAATTACTTGTTTCTCGCATTCGGTCTTAAGCACATACAAGCACACACAGTTTTTTCTCCACGTGTTATTGTTATTGGCAACGACAGCAATCAAACCTCAAAAATAAAGCCTTGTGAAAATACGCTGATAATAAGTGGAGATTTCATTGCTATGGTATCGCTAAATATTACCTATCAAATAGCTCTGCCTTTGGAAAACTGCACTTTTGGCCCGTTATTGTCTCGTTGTTCTTCACAAACACGATTGATTTTCACGGTTCAGGATCAGAGCCAGCACTTTTAATAAATTTCGGCAAAATTAAAACAATTAATTACTTTAGAAATGAATAAAAACACCGAACGTAAACAAACTCTTGTCACCTGACGTAGACAAGAAGATGACGGCACGTCAATTAGTTCCGTTCTCTGCCGCGCGCAGACTTAAATTGCGTGGACTCTATAATGTAGTTATGAAGTAGGTAAGTGATATTTTTTTAAGGAGCAGGTGTACAATAATAGTACATACATACAACATACATATTTGTACCTACACATACGTACTTACGATCATTACTTTTTATTCAAATTAAATAGAATTCGTGTTTTTGAACAAAAAAGTTTCCTTTTTTCCTTAAGGCAAAAAAGCTGACTGAGCAAGTCGCAAGTCGGGGACCGCCCGGGACAAAGATGGCCTCACTTGAATCTCGAGTATCAGGAGAGCATAACCAGAAACAGATTAAAGAATGCCAAGTTCGCAGTCTTGGGATTCTTTCAAGGGGTGCAAAGAAGGGAGAGACTGTTTATTCATTTGATATTTAATTTGTGTCTAAAACAAATGTTATGATTTTTCGGTTGTTTAGGTACCAATGGGATAGGAAGTTAAAGGTGTACCTTAAAAACAAAAGTTTAAGGAGAAATAAGTAAGTATATGAGCTTTTAAGCTTTCAAAGTATTAAAAAAAATCTAACGAAATATGTAGGTGTCAAAATAGCTACAAATGGTTACGTAATCTCACAGAAAAGATCTCAACGCATGCGTAGCATTGTGTTACGAAAATATGTTCCAGATCACCGTACTTGAAGGTATTGCTATTTTTGTAAGTACATTATTAATTATTTGATTATAACCAACTTAATAACAGAAGGATCCGTGTATTTTGTCTAAAGTGTGTTATTAGAACTTTTTTCAAGGTGACCAAGGTGTTTTTTTATTAATATTCTCTTTTGTGGCATTAATTACCAAAAGCTTTCCCAACTCACTTATATTAACCTCGTGTCAATTATACTCGTAATTCACAATGAAGCGTGTTATATGCACATGTGTAAACTCAAAGCATCATACGACTTCATAAATGTATTCTAACATGTCATCTATGGTTTTATAGGTCCACCGGGGTCTCGTCTTAAAGCGTCACCCCTCACTAACACACGCAGTCACCCTCCTCCTAACACAACCCTGCGCCCCTGCGTCACACACACTGTCACCATATGTGACATTCGACCTCTTCCGCACCTCTGCTGCCCTGGTACATATAGCTCACATGTGCAACCCTTTCCGACACGTGGCACACGTATCCTTAACCCACACGATATTTTAGTTCACCTCATGTGTGATCAACATATTATTTTAATAACATTATGAAAGAATGTGTGGGTGACTTTCCTTTGTGGTATTAGATAGTGTACGTAACAAAATCTGAGCACATGTGATATAGACGTAGAATCAAATAGTATGTCAAATTGATCCACGAGTTTTAGATGTGGTTTAAGTCAACTGACTTATATGAACGAATGTACTTACTTTTCTTTGTACAATATTTACCTACCTTTGACAATTTTATTTAAGAATAGAGATTGACATGTTCTAAAAATCAAGCATGTATGCGTGCCTTAATGCACACAGCTGTTGATAACAGTGAGGTTGGTCGTGCCTCACCGACGCGCGGTTACGTCTAAACACATCGCGTCTCCTGTACGCACGTCGCGTTCCGACACCACACCAGCGTCGTTGGCGCGTTGCTCGTACAGATTATCAACTAGTTTGTACGATAGTGTGTTACAGACAAGCCAGCAGTCTGTCTGCAAGCCATGCTCACCACTAGCAGAGCTGACGTCGCACACGCCCCCGTGGCGCGCTGACATGCGTCAAGCGCGACCGCTCTACCAGGCCACCAGAAAGCCCGAGAGTTGCATTGTCCTACTTCCCACATCTGTATCCATAATACTACAACTGCGGCTGTCACACAAATAAACAGAACCAACAACGATAGACCCTTCAGTGAACTGAGGATCCGCCCTATTCTAGACTACCTTACGTTGTTTTCGACTAAATGTTGGGCTCCAGCAAAGATCAACTAATGTTGGTGTATGATAAATCGGTTTCGCTCTCTGTCGCTCACGGCCGGTTGCAGGTTATTTACGTTGCAGTTGTGTGAGTGATGCACACAACGAGCCTGCTACGTTCATATCGTAGGCCTATGATAATAAGAAGCGCGTCCCTTTCTGTCATGATGGCATCTCGTTCACTGGTGTTTATTTTTGTTTCCTAACGTTTACGAAAGCGAACTTCATAATTTTTACGGTGAACTAAAAATTACGATGGGAAAAGTAATCAATCACTTGCTATAATCTATTAGTAAACTTTGAACCATTCACGTGTATCTTTTAAAGGTAAGTATAGGCAAAGGTAGGTATATTTTTCAGAATTGGGAGACGATGTGCGTATGCCGCATAATCGCTCAAAAAACTCTTAATTATAAGAATGCAAGTCTAAAAACATCGCCATAAATATGCGTTTTTAGACATGTACTTGAATCATGGGACGAATATTGTGCAACGGTATTATAAATACCTACAGTGTCAATGTTTTTTTTAACTTTTATAGGTTTACACTTGACCGCCATCTCGCCTGATGTAAATGTCCTACTAATATTATTAATACGAGAGCTAAGTTTGGATGTTTAGCGTTTAGCTGTTTGTTGCTCAATCACGTTGCAACGGCAAACGGATCGGGTTAAAACATTACACACGGTTAGATTAAGTTACTTTTATTCCGGTAAAATAAGACGAGAATTGCGGTGGTAAATCCGCGGGGCGAAGCTAGTATAATATAAAACGAATCCAAATGAGGTCTGAACAGATGTGATAAATTCGTCGAATGAAAACCAAAGTTGCGCACGACATATTTTATGTCCATCGCATTATGAAATTGGTAGTGACGTCAAAAAACTTAAAGGTCATTTTCAGCAAAATACCTTCTCTATTGTAATAATCACCTATTACCCCGAAGTCGCGGCGCCCACCTCTCTCAAGTCGGGGGCTCCTGGTAGTGCGGGCTTGCGTCTCCTGAACGGGTTAGGGTTTCGAGAGAGTATGTGAACTGTGGGGAAAAACTTAATAATATGTCATTGAGATAGCTTTTTTTTCTTTACATGAAACAATTGACCAACTACATCTTCGTATACTCTACCTCTATACCACAGTTTGATCTGTTAATTTGAACAAATATCTTATCTACTCGTACATCAGCATGACAACAAAGGGATCCTTGAAATTTATACACTTCGCAATTCTTCCAAAGGAAAGCGTTTGGGCATTTTTATTTCTTTTTAAAATCTCCCATAAGCTCACTCGCTCAAGGTTTTAAGCTCTATAGTTCTACAACATGTTCATTGTTCATAAACATGTATGACAACAAATACAAACACGAGTGTTTAATGAAAGTTTATCAAGATTTTCGTGTATTTTTTAAGCTCTACAGTTTTATATTATATTTTACTTGTACAAATAAAAATATAGGTACTTAACATAAAACAGTAGAGTAAACGCTAAATGAATAAATGAAAAAAAATCTTAATAATTAACTCCTTTGAAGGGACAGTAAATAAACAATACATTATAAATGCCTACTATATACACAGTTCTAGAGTTCTTAAACCTCATTCAACATCAACATTGCAGTGTATTCGTATCATAACTGGGCATATTCACCATGCTCTCTGATAGGCCATCATACTACACACTGCACACCGAAATATACCTCCTGTGAATTACGCGGTCCTGGTAGAGCAGACATGTGAAACGCGAACGGGTTAAGAAGAATCCAAGAAAAATGGTATTTATACAAACTAATTTCAAACATACCGAACGAGCAAACGTGGAACTAAATCCAGAATAATTAATATGTGTGTATATTCGTTTCATGTTACATTCATATATGTTATTCCGTCAGTGATTTTGAAATTAAAGGCAAATTTGCAATGAAAACTAAAGAAAGTGAAAGTGTTTTTATAGATAAAATACATGTATTATTCATCCATACATAAGAATGTGTAATACATATACTAATATGTATATTATATTCGTATTATTGTATGCGTTTACAATATTCCAAATACGTACGTCGTACGACTTTTTTATTATATTAGGAACAATAACAAACTAATCATTAATTACTTGTTGTTAGATTAAATAATAACTTACAAGTCAAAATGCTATATTATCATTTTACCACTGGTTTGCGAGTATAACAACGGAATTAAAAATAATTGAATTTTAGAAAAAATGCGTTTTTTTTCCTCTATGCGAGAGTGTTTTAACCCCCGACCAAAGAAAGGGGTGTTATAAGTTTGACGTCGATGTCTGTCTGTCTGTCTGTGTGTCTGTCTGTGGCACCGGAGAGCTCAAACGGATTGGCCGATTTAAATGCGGTTTTTTTTTTTATTTGAAGGTTAACGTTTGTGCGGATGTTTTTAGCTATGTTTGGTTAATATCAATTCAAGATGGCCGCCTCCACAAAATGGCGGAAAAAAATATTTCTTCACAAGCTACCTCAATATGGGTATCAAATAAAAGGGCTTGACTAGAAGAATACAATACATAATAACAAATTTAACAAATTTCAAATCCAAGATGGCCGCCACCACAAAATGGCGAATTATATAATTTTTTACACTACTTCCACAATATGGGTATCAAATGAAAGGGCTTGACTAAGAGAATACTTTGCACTATGACAAATTTCAAATCCAAGATGGCCGCTACCACGAAATGGCGAAATACATTTCTTTACATCTTTACATACTCCACAACTCCCTTAATATACGTATCAAATGAAAGGGTTTGACTAGTAGAATGTTGTACAGATAACAAATCCGAGGTAGTCGGGGGTTAATCAAAATTTTTAATTTTATTCTTGTGTTTCCATATTATACTTGTAGTCAAGCTGACCACTGAAAGTGTAAAGACGGAGTTGCATTTATTTTCATTCCAATGTATCAAAGTTTCGTAGTCGTTTTTAAACTTAGGTAAATTTAAAAGAATTGTGAATTACTCAATATTCTCGAAAATCAGCGATTATAATGTTCATAAAACACAAATCCACAAAGACATGCTAGCTCGAATAAACCCATCCTGAACTGTTTCCGGTACTCGGTGTAAAGGTGCCCAAAACGCTATCTGCGTTACCCCGCTGACCTTCTACTTCAAAAATGATCCAGAGCGTGAATCGCCACTTTGGTTTCGTAAATGAGCATACATTCTTAATTGTTCTTATATCCGCTTTGTCTGCTTTCGCCTCATTGGATGAGCGAAACGCTATTGTTTTATTGCACTACTCGGACTCACATGAGCTGTCAAAGTCGAGCAACTTGGCTTAGATGGTTGGTAGTGAGAGGTCCACCCTTACGACTGCGGCTAGAGATAGCCGATGCCCCCAAGCAACGTTCCGGTTCTGGTCACACTCTAAAGCCGCTCTTGTCCCTCAGCAAGTCAGAGAGCTTGCGGGGAACCTCATCTAAAGGAATTCTACTTGGCCGATGAGAATATCGCCGCGCTTCTCTAAGAACGAGTACGTAGAAGTTCGGTCTGAATTTAAACGCTACATTCTCCCAGAATGGGTGTATCTAAATATCTTATACCTTCGTTATTCGTTATCTCGTATCATACTAAAAATGTAAAAAAATATATTACCGCTTATTCATTTTTTATCCATGAATAGGTAAGCCAAAAAGAAAAAGGACAGACGGAAGGAGGGTTATCAATTCATCAACCATATATTTTTGTTACGTATATTGTGTTATTTATAAAACAGTAAATATGCTCATATTAACTGTTGAGTCTCACACAATATGTAACAACATATTACATATTACATGCAACAATCATTTTATTCAGAAACAACATGGTGATACATAATGCGCAGCGCAGCAGTGGTATGATGAAATATTGTAGGGCGGAGCAAACATTTTTCAACTACTCTACTATGCTTATGAAACCCTGGTAGAAACTGACGTCATAATACAGACTAAGGGAAATAAAAAAAGAAATATTGCTTTTTGAGGTGCAGTTAAATTTTTATCGCCTTGTCGTCAAATAAAAATCTGATGAGATCTCTCTCTCCTGTTCTTTGGTTTAAGTGCCCATTGCTTTGGTTTAGTTTATTACTATAGATATAGACTTTCCATTTTAGTTCCCTGTACTCTTAAAATTAGAGAGTTTGAATTAAACAATCGTTAGGAGTGTTTTAGTGCACTGGGAAGATAATTCTAATGTTATGGTTATGTTGACGACCAAAGTACGGAAAGACTATACGGAGATAGAGTCGGCGAACTCTAAATTATTTCGATTTCTTATTATAATGTATACAGATCCTATGACAATTTATAATGGTATAATTTTCCTTTAATAAAATACTTTAAGAATATTCAAATATGGATAATTACTGTAGTTATGGGGTGGAGTGAGTGCCCGTTATTTTCATGAAGTTTCATGCACCATGTTCTCGGGTAAATCCAGTTTCACCTGTTAACATGGGGCATAAAAAATTGGCACGTAATTAAGAACATTATTTCTTTGCTTATACACTACGCATTTTTTTCATATTTTATTTAACGCAAGCAATTTTTTTTTATTTGGTTTTCGTTATTTAGTATAGTGCGCCTAAAACATATTTTTATAGCTCGTGGACCAGTAGTGGTAGAGTTTCTTCTAATCTCTCTACTTCGAATATTGCGAGTCAGCCTATGGATGTACTACGTCTTTGCTGTTTATTCTACCGCCAAGCAGTAATGGTAATAAATGTGTTCCGGTTTGAAGGACAATATTTCCAGTGAAATTACATAGAGGGCATAGAGATAAAAAATCTTATATCTCTGAGTGACGCGCGCAGCGAAGAGCTAGGTAATGGTTAGGACTCTTCATGTTCCAATAGCTGCGTGTCATTGTGCTGTTATAGGCATGCACATGTTCTTCTCGTCTCGTCACTCTATACTATTTATATGTATAATCTTATATTATTATCTTTTTTTTAGATTCAAACAAAAATTAGCAAAACCTTATTTATTGAAAACGTTAACCTACGACATTTAAAATCTCTAAGCAATATGTATAATTTATAATTTCACTGAACCAGCTCATTCCAAAGTCGTTATTTTTGTTCGTATGTTGATCCCGAAGCCCCAAAGCTCCGCCCTCGAGTCTACACAAAAGCTCCTCGATTTGGGACGATTTCATCTCCTCGCATTCTATATGTTCCTAGTATAAAAAGGGGGCAAACCATTGTTCTTACGCACACGCATTTTTTACGCACATTTTGTGATTAAGTTGCTAACGACAAGTGCCATTGAGAGGAATTAATTATCAATGAAAATGAGTAAACTTACCAAAATTATTGGAACTGACACAGACATATTAAATAGGTATATTTTTACCATTTTATACAGTCTGATGATATCTGATTACAATTATTTGATATTTAATTACAAATCTGTAATTTGGAATGTACGTACAATGTGAATACGAACATAACATCTACCTATGTACACACGTACTGGAAACATACAGAATACATTTCTCTTACTTACACCGACACACACATGTGTAACGTACAAAGGCAGGACGATGTAAATGTAAAGTAAGTCTCCTGTAGGTTCATGTTCTCCTGATGACAGGAACGGGGAAAGTTACACGCCGTTTCGTTCGGTATTTCCCGCGGAATTCCGTAACATTACATTCCTAACTTTCGAACGATGAGACAGACGTAACGCGAGTATATTACGTTTTTTGAAGCTTGAAAACGAATTACCATTGAACTAAAAGAAAGTAACTTTAAAATGAACTCTACATTACAAGAAAGAAAAAATTGGTAGCATAAGCATAATAAGCAGCCCACTTGTACCCACTGCTGGGACTCGGGGCCTTCTCTCGCAAGGTGAGAGTTTAAGGCCATAATCCACCAAGTGCGGGTTGGTGGATGACACATGACCTCGAAAGAGTCTAGGTACATGTCGGTTTTCTAATGATGTTTTCCTTTGCCGTTTTTAAGTTAGCGACATTACGCACATGACTTCGAAAAGGTACGCGCGTGGTGGGATTCGAACCCGCGGGGGGATCCGGATCGGCAGTCGCCGTTCTCCCGACTAGACCAGCCGTAACTTAGTCTTGAGTTCGATTTTGATTTGTTTGATCTACTTATACTAATATTTTAAAGTTATACAGTTTAGTAAGTATTTGATTGGACGCGCTAATCTCAGGAATTTACTACATCGAATTTTAAAAAAATATTTCACTGTTGGACTTGACGTGATCCTTGAGTGGTATCCGCTACATATGTATGTACCATGGGCCAAGCCGGGGACAACCGCTAGTGCTATAAAACACTTTAGCATGCACATAAAAATGTTCCGGTATACTCAGAATTTAAGGATTTTCAAGATGTACCTTGAAATTGAAATTAGTTTACATTTCTTTAGTGCAGACTATGCAGTAAAACAATGTAATTGCCAAATTACTGTAGTTGGTATTATTTTTTGGGCTTATCGTTGTAACAAGTTGTAAAAGTATTTATTACATAGCTGCAAACGTCCGTATGAGGAAAATGCTGTGTTGATACTGACGTTTATTTATAATGCAGTTTGCGCGCATTTATCAATGCAATGCCCTCACTGAGACATTGTGCAGCCGGTGAACGGCCTACCGCCTGACCGCGCGGTCGTTGCCTTATCCTTGAACATCCTTGCAGGACGACTCGTCACGCCCCACCTCTCATCATGCTCTGCTACCCTGGTACATCGCAGGATATTTCGTCCCTTCGGGAACACGTCACATATCCTTAAGGGACCCGAGTCACGTGCCAAGTGTTTTTCTGCGTAGGCTCGACGCAAAGTGCTTGTGTGCGTGAAGGAATCGTTTGTTACAAACGGCTGGGAAGGGTTTTTGGTTGTGTGTGCGTAAATGCTTAGGGACCTTCTACCACAGTTTATTAATAAGTGTCTGCATTTGAATTTCCTTTCATGGATTGTTTCGAAGACGCGTTAAGATATACGAAGATGTATGCATCTTCGTTGATGTTAAGTTGCTATATCAGATTGTAAATGATATGCTATGTATGCATTTGTAATGGGTGAGACATACAATACGAATTTATTATATATAATAAACAAGAATTTATTATACAATAAATAAGCATGTTAGTTTTAAGTTCAGATCTGTTGGCTTAATTTTCTTTATGTATTATCTCTAATTTGATATTATTATTATCAAACCACTGTATTTAAACAAATGTTTTTCTAGGCCTAGGCCCACATAGTTTGGAATGTAATACAGTTCTGTACAGTATACTTTTATGTGATAGTTTGTGTTTATTACATTCTGTTTTGTGTGCTCATTGAATGAATAAATGAATACGCTTTTGTTAAATCCGAAACGCCAACAACTGACGAACTGAAGGTATTCATATTCTTTATTAAATCTACTCTGTTTTGACTCAATTAATATAACTTTGTTGTATTTTAACTCTATCAACTCAAGTAACAATTATTAATATTTATTTTGCATATGATTTACTTCACTATTTGATCATATCTCATTTTTTTAGCTTGCACACAAACAAAATATACCCTACTCCCTACTACATCGTTACAACGCAATCTCTTAACCACTACACACACAAACACAAACGTAAGTACGCACTTCCAACGAAAGTAAACAAGCCAACAATCCGACGTCACTTGAAACTTGTGTGTGTAAACAAGTGGCGATTACTCGTACAATGACTTACTGTGTGCGTATGAAAAGGGAAAGGACGCAGAACCTCTTACTGCTTTCTGCTACCCTGCTAGTTGTTGACGTCATTCCAATGGAATCCTCATCCCTGAGGTACCTCTCGGGTATTGACCCCAAAAAGACTTGGAGCATGCGCTGTCGTCGCTTTCATCCCAAAACTTATCACTAAACCTCATACAAAATATTCCTAATTTTCCTGACAACCATTATAAATAACGACTTCCTTTCCGTATAATCCTTATAACTAACTAACTGTAGCTTAATGCTATGAATTTAAGCAGAGTTAATAAAACTATTCATTTATCTGGAAGTAGGTGAAAAAACACACATGCATTTAACTTTTAACATGATAACAACAGTAACTTTAAAATGATTTTGATTCCCATTTATTTTTTGTAACAAAACCCTAAAGTAAAAATATATTAGTAGAGTTCTTAAAATAATAGTGTCTCAAAAATAGAGCCAGATTAACGCGCAGCAAACACGCCCCTTGGCATTTACAGGGGTGCGTAAAAGGGAGGCAAGACCGTCTGCTTTCCCGTCCTTGTTTTGCTTGCGAGCTTTCAAAAGCTTTTGCTTTGAACTAACTGCTGTGAAATGATGTTGCCCTGGTAATTTCCCGCGCTAGCGCCTGTACTGTCGCTAGCCGCTTTCTCCTTCTGATGATTAACTTTTTAATACCTTATAAGCAACGACTCACTTCAATAATTGTTGCGGAACGATGAGGACATTAGTTTTCAACACAATTATGTTAAAGAACTAAAAATAATCTACTTTCTTCAAATAAAAAAAATCTAATTACAAAACTTAAAAAACCCGACTGCATAAAAAGTGAACCAAACTACGTACTTTTACATACTAAAAACCTGAAAAGAATAAAACAAGCACTTAGATTCTGGTGGTCTAGAATTCTATAATATGTTATTGAACAACTCTTGCAGAAAATAAAATATTTTTAGTTGAAGGAACACAACAACTGGACAGTCGGGATCCATTGAACAATTAGATTGGCTGTAGAATAATAATGGATCCCGACTGTTCAGTTGTTATCTTATACCTTTAAACGACCAATTCTTGTAAGTATATAATATATATAGAATCTGAATCTCGGAAACGGCTCGAACGATTTTTCATGAAATTATGTATACAAGGGGTTTCGGGGACGATAAATCGATCTAGCCAGGTTTTATTTTTAAAAAACGCCGTTTTATGCGCGTTTTTAGACAACGAAAAACTGTTACATAAAGATTAGAATGCGATGGTAAATTTCGCGAAGGCGCGCGGCAGTATTTTAGCTCAGTCGGGAAGATGGGTGGTTGAAATATGGTGGTAGGTCCGGGTTCGAATCCAACCAGCCGCGTTCTTTTTTCATGTTCATTTTTTTTTAGAAAATCAATATGTATCTAAGTAAGGTCACCCAGGTACTGTTTCTTTAAATAGAATATATTTTATTTTCTGCACACACACGTACAGGTTTTATATAATTAGTGATGTGTGTGAAGTGATTAGAAATAAATAACGAGACAAACAGGACATGTGCCTGATGGTAAGCAACATGCCTACCACATGGATTAGGTAGAGAGAGGTAGAGTGATTTAACAGGAAGGTTTATATGTATAAAACGTGCATAAATAGCAAAGAAACATGGATAATTTTAAAGGTTTTTAATGTAATGTCATACCTAAATATAATAATGTCATAATGCATTTTTTGCGCTTACACCGCAAACGCTGGCTGAACCCTATAAGCTACGAGATCAAAATAATGTACAGCAATATTGTACCCCTTCAAAAGGTCTACAAAAAAGTCTGCAAAAAAGTCTATCTCTTAAGAATAACCCACAATAACAATTTTTATTAGTACTTATATCTAGTATCAGCATTGTACCCATGCGAAGCCGGGGCGGATCCCTAGTTGTATATATAGCAGTAATCGTCACTCACAAAGATAGAAGAATGCACTCTGTGTCTGCGATATCGATCGACATAGAGCAAGGATGTTTAATCTGTGGCATGGATATTACTTGGTTGTCAAATGACAAATACTATAAAAAAGAGGTTGGAAGACTTCTTAATTTTAAACTGAGGTGTTTAAATCTGTGTTTTAACTATTATTTCAATCTAATTTCTGAACGATTACACAGAAAAAAACATTGTATTAATATCTTTGATTTAAACCTTTGTATTTATACTCTTTGAATAAAACACGTTTCGCAAAATTGGCTGGAACCTCTCTACTTAGTCTGTGTATATTACATTATCTTTGTTATGTAGAACAGTTTGTATGAGAAATTGTTGTTTTTACTATCTTCATCGCAACTTTTCCATATTTTCTCACCGTTTAAATCTTCCCTGAGATACAACAAACGTTTTAAAATCAAAATCAGCCAAATCGGCCCAACCGTTGTCAAGTTTTAGCCAGACCCACGAACAGCAATGCATTTATATTGATCTAATATTCACATATGTGATTCGATACTTAGTATAGATGAACTACCATAAATATTGTTGGACCTTTCCGCCACACGCTGTATAGATTATTAACATTGTGGCTTACCTAGATATGAAACAAGATGCCCAAAAATTGACAAGGTTAGATTGACATATTGTGACTTGTGACCATGTACGATCTTGACCCTTGACTGTGTGTTCGGCAGTCGGCGCTCGCTCATCTTATCCACTAACCGACTTCATATATTAATCGGTAGAATGGAGCTCAAAAATAATCATGCCAGAACGGGCATTTAAATTTAAACCATATAACAATGCTGGGGTTTAAAAAAACGAATCAAAAGTCGTAACACCCATGGATAACTTAAATACCGCGTTTTATTGACATACAGCGCCATCTAGTTATCTTTAATGTGATGATCGTAACGTCGTTATCGGCACGCGACCAAACGAATCCTAATTAGGAAACGCGTTTATAATAACGCGAAAGTTTATAAGCATGTGTGGATGTATGTTTGCTACTCTTTCTCGCTATTATAAGCGCTATCCACTTATCTATTTGAAGTCGATGCCAGCCAAGTCAAAAACTTAGTAGATGGATACTATAATATGTACGAATAGGACCTATGTAGTAAAGCAGGCAGACAGTTGTAGGTAGTATCTGCTTACTAGCTGTCCTACCATATCCTACTTCCAACTAATATTATAAATGCGAACGTTTGAATATTTGGATGTTTGAATGTGTGTTGCTGAATCACGTCGGAAGACGTACGGATCGGAACGGTTCAAATTGTGAACACAGTAGATTATAGAGATAATAGTCTTGAATAATGCACGGGGTACTTTTCATCCCGCGAAAATAACGGAACGGGAACAACGCGAGTCAACCTGCAGGGCGCTGCTAGTAATCCTACTAATACGAGTATAAGGCACCTACAAACTAGCAGCACCCCGCGGTTTTTGACGTGACAACGTCTTATAAATTGGTTTGCCGGGTGACACTTCAAGAAACTGCGTTACGCTCCGCTCACGTTATGCGCTCACAATGAGAGCGAGTGAGAGGGACGCGTGCCTTTCACTTTTTTATGTCTGTCTCTCTCGCTCTTATATGCCCGAGTCGCCGATTCGCTTAGGCGCTTAAAATTTTGTTAATATGAAATTCAGTGCGAGATTCTTTGTATAAATAAATGTTTTAAATTGTTACTATTAATTCATCCTTCTTCCTACTATACGAATGAATATTTACATTAAAATTATTTTACCACTCAAAGTCGTTGTCACGTAAAACTTTCGCCCGTATACCGACTTTACAGGCAACCAATTTTTCCCACGGTGTTCCCGTTCCCGGTTTTTTTTCGGGATAAAAAGTAGCCGATGTCTTCTTCCAGCCTACAATCTAACTGTGTATAAAGTATGATGTCTACATTTGAATGTTTGGATATTTATTGCTCAATCACATAGTCACGTATGAATGGATCGATTTGAAATATGAAATGAACACATCAACCTTCCAACGCATCTATTTAGTTATACCCATAATTTATATTTGTGTTAACCTGTCCTTTCAATTCGCTGTCAATACATTTATTGTTATTATTTATATCTTAGCAATTCCCCTGGATAATTAAATTTGGAATCATTTTATATTTTGTGTTAAACGTTTTAGTTTTAGTTTAGTTTTGTTAATTAATAGTACGATTGGCAGGTGGGTGTGCCTATGCACTTATTTGTAAAGTTGTATACAATTATTTAAGTTTTCTTGTGTAATTGTATTTATCTATAAGTACGCTTTTTACCTATATATTATCCTATTATTATACATATTCTACCTATTTATTACTATTATTTTAATATTTATTTATTATTTGGTTTTAAATCTACTGAATATTGGAAACACTTATCTACAGTACCTAACATATTTTGTCGAATATTGTACACAACAATAATGATAGTGAACAGTTTTTCTCTTTTTCATCGGACAATGCTTCTTATTCTGAGAATAGCTTTGTGAGTATACCGTCACTTGGTGACACTATTTATAGTCATCTTAGTGACGTTTCTAAGAACTTTAACATACTCCATATCAACGCACAGAGTATTCCGGCGCACTACCCTGAGTTTTTAGCCTCCTTCGACCAAAATAATGTCCACGCTATACTAGTCTCTGAAACATGGTTAAAACCCTGCCTCTCTTCTTCTTCCTACTCGCTTCCTGGCTTCTGTCTTATAAGAAACGCGCAACGCCAACATATCCATAAATCTGTTGAGAACGGTGATCTAGCCAAAGTCTGGAGATTCCTCCGTACATTGGGTGTTGGTAAGTCACAGCAAAATCTTAATCCTCAAAGTATTGATCTTAACGCCCTTAATCAACATTTCTCTTCGTCGTCACATATTGACGCAAATGACAAACGTGCTACTATCAATCACTTCTCGTCTCTTCCAACACCTAATTACGCTTCTTTTGTTATTAATCAATTTGCCGCTTGTGATATTAAGAAAACGATCCTATCCATTTCCTCTAATGCGGTCGGCAGTGATAGCATTAGCCGTAACATGATCCTTCCAATCCTTGATGAAATCCTACCCATTTTGTGCCATCTCCTTAACGCCTCTGTGTCATTGACATCTGTACCGTCTTCCTGGAAAGAAGCTCAAATTGTACCTATTCCCAAAAAAAACTAATCCAATCTCTCCATCTGAATTTTGTCCAATATCCATTCTCTCTTTCCTCTCTAAAGTCCTTGAACGTCTGATCCACTCCCAACTCAGCTTCTTTCTAAATTGCAATAACCTTCTTAATCCCTTGCAATCTGGTTTCCGTCCCGGCCATAGTACTACTACTGCTCTTGTTAAGATATCTGATGATATTAGGCTGGGGATGGACAACAGAAAGCTTACTGTCCTCACCCTGCTCGATTTCAGCAATGCTTTTAACACTGTTGATTTCGATATTCTCCTGGCATTGCTACGTTCGATTAACATATCTCCAACGGTAATTGATTGGTTTCGTAGTTAACTGCAGGGTCGCCGGCAGCGTGTACTTACATATAGAAGATACCTTTTCTTCTTGGTGTGAAACGCGTTCGGGTGTCCCTCAGGGTGGCGTTCTTTCTCCTATACTTTTTTGCTTTATTCATAAATTTAGTCACATCTCTCATTTCTTCTTCCTACCACCTCTATGCTGCCGATATGCTGATATGCTGACGATCTCCAAGTTAATGCGCAAGCCTCACTTGACAATCTAGATGTTGCTATTAAGTTGGTGAACGATGATTTGCGCCGCATTGAAAAATGGAGTAGGTCTTTCGGTCTCACTGTAAATCCCTCGAAAACTCAGGCCATAATTATTGGAAGCTCGCGGCTTATATCGAGAATAGACTATGGCACTACTACTAAAGTTGTATTTGGTGGCGTGACAGTACCTTTTAGTGCAGAAGTAAAAAATCTTGGCATTATTTTTGATCGTTGTCTTACTTGGGATCCACAAATTCGATCAATAAAACGTAAAATATATGCCTCAGCAGCATCACTTTGAATAATTCGAAACTTCTTGCCTACAGCCACCAAAGTAGCGTTAGTACAATCCCTCCTTCTTCCCATCCTTGACTACGCTGACGTCTGCTACCTTGACCTTAGACGGGACCAATTCGATATGCTCGAGCCTCTTCAAAACTTCTGTATTTGGTTTATTTTCGGTCTTCGAAAATATGACCATGTTTCTCTTTTCCGATCTAAGCTCGAGTGGCTCCCTATCCGTTTACGTCGGGATACTCACATCCTATCACTTTTATATAACACACTTTTTAACCCCTCTTCCCTTCCGTATTTAAATTCCCGTTTCACGTTTCTATGCGACACTCATTCAATAAATCTTAGGTCTTCTACAAATCTCCTAATATCTACTTCAGCTCATGCAAGGTCCTTTTACGGTTCGTCGTTCTGCGTGCAGGCTGTGGCCTTATGGAATGCTCTTCCTGCGGCCATTAGGCGTGCGCAGAGTGTCGCTTCGTTCAAGGCTCAGATTCGGCAGCATTTTCTGACAAAAGCTGTTCACTGATAATTTGTGTTTATTTTTCTTGGATTTTTGTGTTTCTTATTGTAAAAAACTCTATACATATATATACAAATATATTCATATATTTAAACTTATTTATATATTGTACATCTATTATATTTGTTATTCTATTTTTAATGTCTATATAATTTATATATAATTAATACACGTGATTATTTATATTGTTAGTCGCACCACTGCCCAATATCTTACAAATCTTGTTTCCTCATCAATCAAAGGTTATCTGGAAGAGATCGCTTTTGCCGATAAGATCGCCTTATATAATATATATTATAATAAACACATAATGGGCTTGTGCCCATTATGTGTTTGTTATTTTATATGTTACTTATTGTCAATTTTGTTTGTGGTGCCAATAAAGTGTTTTGTATTGTATTGTTTTTTTTTTCTGGGCAGAGCCTTTATTAACAAAACTAAAATACAATGAGAACTACACTACACTACAAACCTACCTAAGTACTTACATTAAGCACACCTGAATTATCCATAGACTACTGTAGGTCTACAGATAATCAAGATGTTCAAGCCTACTACCAATCGGAAGTGTACCCAGCATGCCTCCGGCATTACCACGCTGAATGGCAACGCTTATGCGTTGGGCCAAATAAACGCCAGCATTTTGGTCACGCGTCGCGTCGACCAAGCGCTCGGATAGGTTTTTGAAGATGAGGTGAGCTCCCGGCCCCCACGGTCCCAATGTCTCAACCCCAAAGGGCTCAAATATGTAACCACTTCCGAGGGTTGCATATTTGCGCCGTTTGAGTCGCTCAGCTGAATTAGCCGCTGCACCGGCCTATGTGTCTCTGGAAGATGTGATGGTGCCAGAGTATCGACGCAAGTTGCGTCCCATACTAGGCGCCGACCCAACAGTCATGCCGTCAGGTCTTTTGCCATCGTCACGCGCAAGACTACTCGGTTCGAGTATGGCTGGGACATTGGCGGTGGAAAAAGCCCGGCGTATGATATCGTTCAGGCTGGCGTGGCGGCCAATACGACCCGCGCTTTTCGAGCAAGAGAGACCATGGTGACCGAGTTGGTCGACGGCAGTACCACAATGGCAGCGATGAGCTTCATAGCACCTCGCACCCAAGCGCAAGCTAACAGCTAGACGAAATGCAGTTGGTTCTAATAGGCTACCGGTATTGAAAGATGGCAAAGCTTGTAACCAAAGGCCCGATTCCCACACAGGCACAGCAAGGATGCGAGCACGATCCGCGATACTAGGACACGTATCGAGAAGAGAGTTCCGTGCTAAATCGCAGATCGGTCGATCCCACTGTCTCTGAGATGACAGTCATCTAGGAAAATCGTTGTTTGGACAAGCCAGCCTCCAAGCATTCTTAGCCCCGCACAAATGAGCTACTTTTCGATTAGATTTTGAGTACTATGAACTGAGGACAAGAATGCCGGTAAAGCTACACTTGAAATTTGGCGGACCCCTAGGCCTCCCAACCTTATGGGTAGTGATGCTTGTGACCATGCGCTCCCACTCAAGTCCACATTCAACACCGATATTGAAGATTCCTTTACGACATTGTCTAAGCTCCAAAGGAGCTCACCATGTTTCCACAGTGGACTACATCGTAAAGCGTACATAAATTTCGTAACAAAGAGACAATGCCGAATAATTTAATTTCTTTGAGTAGCCTATCGGAGGCTCTCGTAAAATTTTGAATTTTTCCTCGACAAAAGTGTAAACGACTCATCTAATATCGGTGAAACCAGGAGGCGCAAGGAATATTTGTCAACTGATTTGATGTTGGGGGCCAGATCATTAAATTTCTGTATTATCGAATCTTTATCTGGACATGTGTCGCAAACGAAAAGTTCGCATTTTGAGAAATTTAGTTCCAAACCAATGAGACGAAAACCGTCTATAAGTTTTTATAAATCAGTTAAAACAGTATTCACATCGCCCCCCAACGTTCCGTCGTCCAAGTACCACGTTTAGTTTGGACTGGAGAGAGTACGTTTAGTTTGGACTGGAGACGTTAAATGATAGGGTGAATAGCCAGGGCGAAGGTCGCAGGGCCGAAGGGATCACCCTGTTGACAGCCAACGGAGGATAGCATATGATTGTTTTGATAAGTCAATTTTGTGGGCTCGCCATAATATTGCCAAAGAAAATTGTTACAGATCAGGAGTTTTATCCTTCACTTGGGTCAACAGGGCTCCTCGATCAACCGAATTAAAAGCGTTTTTGACGTCCACCTCTAACAGCACCTCTCCGCTATTTTGGTGAAGGAAGGTCCGGACAGAATGAACGGCAGCCTCACATCCACCCCGCTAACCAAAGCCGAGTTGTATTGGTTGGAAAAGGGAGCTCAAAAGAGCAACCTTTTTCCTACAACCCACCTTGGCAGCAAGGCGACGATATGTGGTGCCGACAGCGATTGGCCTGATCCCACCATCTTTTTTGGAAAGTGCGCACAGATTAGCGCCGTACAAAACTTCGACAATGTCACTACTGACTCGACCAGATAACATGAGATTAACTTAAGAGGTTAGATCTCTCAAGAGGGACTCTCCGACCTCACCAGAGCTAAAAGATAGAAGATCTTTTAGATGTTGAGGTGCCAGGCCATCTAGGCCTCCGGCTGAGCCATTAAAAAAAGATGTAATCGCAGCCGTAATCTCCTGCGATGTGGCCTCAATAGTGACGTCATCTGATTGTGGTGGATCAGGGAAGTGGAGATTAGCTGTCGCAGGTGGATGTTTGTCACGAAGTAACTGAATGGTGTGTGTTGTATTTGGCGCAATAGTGTCACTGGAAAACAGAATACGTGCAGCGCTTTTGATGTCGCCAACGCTAATTTTGTTCTCTACTATCTTAATTATAGCCGAATCATCACTTTTTTTAGAATTTATGTTATTTCGCTGGTTAGGCGGAATAAAACTACTCAAATCTAAAGGGGTTTCCACTGATGCAGTGTACTTCTGTGTGTGTGTGAGTGAGCTCAACACTTCCCAAAAAGGTTGGGAAGGCGTAGCAGCGCTCACGAAGCTGTCTTTTGGGGTCTGCTGACCCGCAAATTTTTGTGGCATTTAGCCCGATGAATTTTGTCCCTTAAAAAGTCGCACTTGGGAACATTCTGTGCACTGTATCATGGGTTCCAACGACACTATATTAGACAACGCATTGCGTCCAACCAGGGTGCAAGATGCCATACTATGACTAAAACTAAAAATAAATAAAAATTATCTTAGTGTCCCTAAATGACGACCGCAAGACAGCGAGACGGCAGGCGATGACGTTGCCTGAGGAGCGCGCAGGCTCGCCTGATGGCGTCGTCATTGAAACAGAAAAACACAACTAAGCGGTAATCTGTCAAAATATATGGAAATTATAAGAACTATGAAAACTAATATCTGGACTATCCCCAGCTCTACAAACAATACCTTGCAAAATCCTTAAATGTACTTGCGGCTGATATAAAGAAACCAGCCTAAAACGAAGAAAAGCTGAAAGAAAAAATAAACCGAAAATTTGCCAACTTGCGTTGACAAGTTTTTTTTTTGTATTGTATTATTTAAAAAATATGCAAAAAAATGGTTGTAAGTTGGTTTACGGACGATAGTTTAACGTCACAACGCCATCACAAAACAGTGATGAGAATGATTGCATACAATAGAATCGAGTGGAAAAACAAGAACAAAATTAAAAAATTTGATTTACTCCCGACTACCTCGGATTTGTAATCTGTACAACATTCTACTAGTCAAGCCATTTGATACCCATATTGAAGTAGATTGTGAAGAAATATATCGGCCGCCATTTTGTGGAGGCGGTCACCTTGAATCGATATTAACCAAACAATTCTAAGAACCAGCACACGGAAATTAACCTTAAAAAAAAACGCATCGAAATCGGCCCATCAGTTTGAGCTCTTCGGTGCCACAGACAGGCACACACACAGACAGACAGACACACAGACAGATCTTTCATCTCCCATCATCCCATCATAGACAGATCGTTTAGTCTCCCTGGATATCTCGAAGGCTTTCGACAGGGTTTGGCACGATGGCCTTTTAAGCAAGCTTTCAGCTTATTGTTTGTCTCCAGGTTTTATAACGTGGTTATCGGACTTTTTTTTAGGGATCGATCCATACGAGTGATCATTGATGGCTGTTCGTCGGATCAAATGGCTATTAATGCCGGAGTCCCTCAAGCTCTACTACATATCAACGATCCGTTGAAGCCCGGTATCTTTGGGTACACAGATGATAGCACCGTTGTAGAGAGCTACATATCGAGCGCGAGAGCCAATAGGCAACAAACTCATATACTGAGAGAGAGTATGATCGAGCGTTTAAACTTAGCCCTTGAGGCAGTCTCTAAATGGAGCGATGCCAATCTGGTCAGGTTTAACGAGGGAAAGACGCAGGCGTGTCTGTTCTCCGCAAAAAAGAGGCCTTTCCAACAGACTCCTACTTTTCGCGGTGTATCCGTGCCGGTATCCGACCATCTCGAGCTATTGGGCGTTACTTTGTCATCTACTCTCAACTTTGGCACGTACATCGAATCTAAGGCTAAATTAGCTGCCAAAAAACTAAGTGTCCTCTCAAAGGTGCGAAGGTACTTCAAGTCTGAACAGTTGCTCACGTTATAAGCACAGATTCGCTCCTGTATGGAGTACTGCTCGCACCTTTGGGATGGATCGGTTAAATATTAGCTGGAAGCTCTGGAATCGATCGAGAGACGTGCCAAAAGGCTCATAGGCAATGACATTCTCGTGCGAAAAAGACTGCAAAGTCTCGGACATCGCCGGAAAATTGCTAGCTTATCGGTTTTTTTTCGGATACACTTCGGAGAGTGTGCGACTGATTTGTACGATTTAGATCGTTTAGGTTTAGATTTAGATCGAGGTGGTATTAGTACCACCTTGCCCTTTTTTCTATCGGAATGCTCGTAGCTCGAAAAAGCGACATCGTTTCATGGTTGATGTTCCAAAGACACGAACGAAGAGATTTGACTCTACTTTTGTGATAAGAACGTCTAGGCTGTGGAACACGTTGCCTGAGAGGGTTTTTCCCGATAGTTACAATCTTTGTGTCTTCAAATCGAAAGTAAATGGGTTTCTTCTAGGTAAGCACGCTCCATCGTAGACCGCATCATCGTTTAACATCAGGTGAAATGGCGGTCAAGTGTAAACCTATAAAAGTTAAAAAAAAAACAGAAATCGACGTCAAACTTATAACACCCCTTTTTTAGTATCCTACTATATATCCTAGTATGTAACTCAGCTTTCAGCCAGCTATCTGCTATTGAAAATCCCGTTAAAATCAGATTCAGTAAAACCGTTTCAGAAATTAGCTAGACTCGCCCATGAAGACTTCCGTAGCAGCAAGTAACATAATATAAAAGTTCTTGTAGTTCGTTGTTACTTTAATCAGTGTTTTAACAATAGTGAATTTATGACGTATTTAAATAAAACTACTCACTACATCTCATTCAAACCAATTTTCGTTGAAAGTTTACATGATAATGTACATCATATTTTTTTTTTTTAGTTTTGTCATTCTCTTATTTTACAAGTTACAGGGGGGGGGGGCACATTTTACCACTTTGGAAGAGTCTCTCGCGCAAACTATTAGAAGATATACAGTTTAGAAAAAAAAATGTTAGAAACCTCAACATAATTTTTGAAGACCTATCCATAGATAACTCACATGTATGGTTTTGAAGAAAAAAACATTTTTGAGTTTCTGTTCTAAGTATGGGACACCCCCAAAACTTATTGTTTTTTCTATTTTTTATATGAAAATCTTAATGCGGTTTACAGAACACATCTACTTACCAAGTTTCAATAATATAGTTCTCATTCTTTCGGAGAAAAGTGGCTTTGACATACGGACAGACAAACAGACAGACATGACGAATCTATAAGGGTCCCGTATATTGCCATTTTGCTACGGAACCCTATAAAGAGGTTGGATTATTTATTAATTTTAAACTATTCTTTCAATCTGATTTCTGAACGACGGCTACACAGCAAAAAAACTTATATACTCTTTGATTAAAACTTTGTATATATACTCTTTGAATAAAACTCGTTTCGCAAAATTGGCTGGAAACTCTATACTTAATTTGTGATAGGCTGAAAGTATACATCGGTAACGTCAAATGTTTGACTGGAAATTATGTAGAACCATTGATTACATACCTCGAGATATCCAAAGTTCATGCTACTATAGTGCCTCCCGTTCTTTCACATTCAATTCAATTTTCAATTCAATACTGAAAAAAGTATTGCCATAAAGAAAATATTCCACTGGATAAGGGTAGTGCTGCAATAGTTTTATGAAATCAGCCCGTGTTCTATCCATTCTAAAATTACTTACATTTTAAAAACAGGTTTCATGGAATGTAATGTAAATACAAGAGCAAAATTAACACAACACTCCCGACTACCTCGGATTTGAAATTTGTCACAGTGCAAAATATTCTACTAGTCAAGCAATCCCTTTCGTTTGATACCCATATTGAGGTAGTAGTGAAGAAAATAATATAATTCGCCATTTTGTGGTTTGGATTTGAAATTTGTTGTAGAGTATAGTATTTTACTAGTCAAGCCCTTTCATTTGATACCCATATTGAGGTAGGGTGTGAAGAAATATTTTGTCCGCCATTTTGTGAAGGTGGCCATCTTGAGTCGGTGTTAACCAAACATAGCTAAAAACATGTGCACGGATGTTAACCTACAAATAAAAATCCGCATTGAAATCGGCCCATCCGTTTGAGCTCTACGGTGCCACAGACAGACACACACACAGTCAGACAGCATACAGATAGTAGCAGCTCGCCCAGGCTTCGCACGGGTAACTCGAAACTTAGGTTATTTTTTTTTTGTGATACATCATCATGCAATCAGTCATGCGGCTATAAGCAGATGAGGTGGATGTGTCGTGGCGTTGAGGGTCCCACTACTAGTGAAGTTTGCCCTTTCTTTTACTTTTTACTCTATTGGTGTATCATCAATCATACATGCCCCGTCGCTTTTTGAGTCGACGTATGGTTTCAGGTATAGTGAGTCTACCCGCAAGCTCATTGGGGTGCTTTTGCAGTCGCATACTATAGTTAGCACTATGGCGTTCTATCTCATGCTTTACCATAGGCACATTTAATGTATCATGGACCTCTGTTGTTTTGAGAAACCAAGGCGCGTTCGACATTTGTCTTACGATGTTGTTTTGTACCCGTTGGATTTTCAATATGTTCGAGGCACTAGCCATTCCCCACAGTTGAATTCCATACGTCCAAATTGGTTTTAGCACTGTATTGTACACATTTATCTTGCTTCCGAGAGACAGTTTAGAGTGTTTTCCTAGCAACCAATAAAGACTTTTGTATCTTAGGTTTACTTCATCTCTTTTTATTTCTATGTGTTTCTTCCAGGTAAGGCGACGGTCCAGGTGCATGCCCAAATACTTCACTACATTTTGGTGAGGTAGATGAGTGTCATTTAGGGTTACTGAGGCACAATCTTCCTTTCGGAGGGTGAATGTTGCGTGCACTGATTTAGTTACACTAGCGGCAATTCTCCATTTCACTAACCATTCTTCGATTTCTTTCAGAATTTTTTGTAATATCACGGAAGCTTGCATTGCACATTTGTTTGAGGCAAGAATGGCCGTGTCATCTGCGAATGTAGCAACTGTAACTTCTTGGCTCTGCGGTAGGTCATATGTGAAGAGTATGTACATGATTGGTCCAAGTACAGAGCCCTGAGGCACTCCTGCGGAGATTTCATAGAATGCTGATGTGCAATCACCTTCTCTCACCTGGAATATTCTGTCGGAGATGTATGACTTTAGGACACTATAGAATGTGTGGGGTAGTATAGTTTTTATTTTGTATAGCAAGCCCTTGTGCCAAACTTTGTCGAAGGCTTGTTGTATATCGAGGAATACAGCTGAACAGTATTCTTTTTTTTCTAAAGATATTCTTATTGTCCTGCACACTCTATGAACCTGTTCTATGGTAGCATGTTCTTTCCTGAATCCAAATTGGTGGTCCGGTATGATCGAAGCCTCATTTAATACATGCCACATTCTGTGTAACAGAGATTTTTTCTAGCAACTTTTTTTTTTTTTTAATTTAAATAAAGAGTGACGAGACGATCCGAACATGTGCCTGATGGTAAGCAACATGCCTGACACATAACAGCATAATGACACGCAGCTATTGGAACATGAAGAGTCCAAATCCTTACCTAGCACTGCACTGCGCTCGTCACCCAGATATCTAAGATCTTATATCTCTAAGCCCTGTCATTTCTCTGGAAACATTGCCCTTCAAACCGGAACACAGTAATGTTTGCACATTACTGCTTGGCGGTAGAATAACTGGCAAAGGTGTGGTACTGCCCCAGGCGGACTCTGCCAAGAGTCCTACCACTACAAAAAAACATTAACAAAACTTGGACATTATAGGCAGAAGGCTTATAGGTCTGTATGATGTGATTTCGTGTATGGGTTTACCAGGTTTGTGTATCATGATAACTTGAGATACTTTCCAGAGATCGGGGGAAGTATCCAACCCTTAGGACAGCATTGAATATCATGGTAAGAAGCACAATCACTTTCCGAGGTGACTCTTCAAGTACCTTCTTGTCTATGAGGTCATACCCTGGTGCTTTGTTATTCTGCAAGCCCTTAATGTGTTTGTGGATCTCTTTGGGCTTTACAAGTTTTAGAGGTAGGTCGAGTTGAAGGTCTTCATTGAGGGTTGCGTCTATCTGCGACTCATCTGCATTTAGTCCATCCAGGTTCATTTGGTTTGAACACATGGCTTAGATGTTTGGCAAAAGCCTCAGATTTGTCCTGACTGGTTCTTATCCACTGGCCATTCGTAGTGCGCAGAGGTGGCTTTTGATACAAGGGTCGATCAAAATTTTTACAGGCTTTCCATAGTGAGTGGTTGGTTGCCTTTGTGGCCGTCAATCCTTCCAGGTACGTATCTAAGGCAGTGTTATTTGCTTCAGCGATGAGTTCCTTCAATTCTCGAGCAGCCTTATTCAACAATGTCTTGTCACTTGAGTGTCTACTTGTGTGCCAAATTCTGCGGAGTCTCCTTTTTTCACATATTTTTTGCCGTATGGTTTCGGAATACGTTTTACTCTGTGGGGGACGGTTGATAGCTTCAGGTGTAGTCATCCAGCAGCTTTCTTGGATAACTGAAGTAAGGAGCCGTACCGCATCATCGATGTCTGTTTCAGTTTTCAGACCAATTTTTAGGTTGATTTTATCGTGCACGAGCTCCATATATGCATTCCAGTCAGTGTGTTTATTATACAATTTGGAATTGCTTTCTATTTTTAGAGCAGTAGCACCGATGGTTAGTATTACTGGAACATGATTAGTGTCCGAATCTAACCATGTTTGTATGTCGTATGAAAGTCTGGAGAGTCACTTTGTTATGAAGAAGTCTATGACGTCCGGGAGTCGCTTGGGGTCCGTAGGCCAGTTGGTCGGGTCCGTCGTTGATATAGTAGTCAGGCTATTTCTGTAACTTAGGTATTGAACAAAAATTTAACTTTTTTCAATGTTAGAAGACCTTGTTGTAGGTAGTATACAGGCCAGGCGCGGTCCCAGCTTCGAATTTTGGAGGGGGTCACCAGTACGCAGCCTCAGATTTTGGGGGGGGGGCGAGGGTCACCAGTACAAATACAATAAATGAAGTAAAAAATACTTTACTACTAGCGCCTCACGACTTTACCCGCGTAGTTGCCGTTCCAGTTGTTTTCCTGAGTTTAAAAATAGTCTATGTATATACTATTAGATATTTTGTTTTTTTTTTAGATTTTTAATTTAACATTTACGATTTTGGGGGGGGTCATGTCCCCTGTGACCCCCTCTCCCCCTTCGGACCGCGCATGATACAGGCTACTATTAGATGTGGTAATTCAGGATAATATTGATTTATTCTGCACTTCATGAAAATATATGCTTTTTATTCACACAATATTTTAGCCTATTCTTCAGAGTGGCAAATCTGCGAAATGATAATTAATTTGAATAAATACATTAATCCAAATTATTACCAGAAATCTAGTGATACATAAAATTCAAGTTGCATAATTCTTTTTGTTAAAGTTCCAACAAAATGGTTAAATTAGAGGTGAAAAAATTGTAAAAATAACATTTTATTTTTAAAGCTATTGACTCCATACCTTCTCACACAACAGACATACTTTTTACTAAAGGCATCATTTAAACTCGTTAGAATGGGATGTGATCTGTAAGTAGGAATCAGAAGGATAGCGATAGTGCGTGAGTGTGTAATTGGTAACGGGGAAAATAATCAATCAATTTTTAAATCTTCCAAAGCACTCATATAAATAAGTCTTCTAAGCATGGCTATCTAGACTAAATATGTGCCATGGTAACCTTGGTAGCACGCCATGGTTATCTAAAATGTTTACGCATTTCTGACCATAGTCCTGACTTCATCCGAATATTTCTTTTATTCCCAAGCGTGACGTTTGAGCTCAATTTACGGCCCACGAAAAATCTGTATTTGGTGCGCCAAATTACGTTATCACTTCAATAACTAACGAATGCGAATCCGCAGGCAAAATATAGCACTTGTCATTAGTAAATGTGCAGTAAAAAAACTGTCCATTATGTACCTACTTGTATATTTCATGGCTAAGTAAGAAATACCTGGTCACACTTTTTTTGTTTATTTTGGTATGTAGGTTATGTTTACATTTTACATATTTTGCAAATTTTGGACTAGAAACTGCTGTTATTGTGTAGAATGAATACACGTTGATTTCTAGTATGTATCTTTATCAATTTCTATCAGGTCGTCATTTTAAATATTGTCTACTTACGAGTAAAATGAGATTTTAATGAATTTTTCTTTCACAGCGGCTATTGCAGATTATAACACTACAACCGCACATTGTATAACATAAATATCACCAATCTCTTAAAAGTCTTTCACTAACAAGTTGTAAATGATCTTTTAATGAACACAATATTAATTTAAAGCTAAAATTCTGAGTCCGAGTTTTAAACAGACTTTTGATTGGGAACTCGGTGTCAGATTTGTGACTTAGCATGACTTAGCCTGAGAAAAACCCGGCCACGGTGATAAGGACGGAAAAGCGATATCTCTTCCTAGACTATCTCGTTTCCGCAAATTGTGACGTCACTTATTGTGCCCCCCTGTGTAGAACACTTTGTACTCAAACGCTGGACATTGGCGAAATTACGGTGACATTACCGAATGAAAGCCAAAAGAAAAAAAAGTTGAAGAACTGTTTGCATGAGAAAACGAAATTGTATTAGTAATTAGCAAAATATAGTAGTTTTTAATACTATCTTTTTCCATATTCTACTTACCTACTTACTTACTACTACTTCTTCTGGTACTTCTTCAAAGAGAACATTTTGGACGTCTATGGGCTTATTTCCGAAACTAACTAACAAAATAGCGTGTTATTTTTTTTACGGTTTAGCTTTAACTCTAACTGGGGCAAGTGATATTTTTCAAATAATTGCAGTCTGAGTCACAGATTTTTCTAAACAGATGAAACCTTCGTGAACGACACTGTGAGGCCAGTAATTAGTTATGTATGCGTGACAGCTCTCACCGACGTTGTCAAATTACTCACGTTGGTGTGCGTGTAATGTTCCCAGTCTTAAGAAAAAAAATCCCACTATTGATGTCTTAGCTTCGGAAATCTTCGCGTATAATAAACACATATATTATAATGTTAAAATAATGTATTATTTCACCGATTATATATTATGCAAGGATTTCTTGTTATTACTATTTCCATCCTATGAAGTTAAGAATTTTGATTTTGCATGCAACTAAAAATTCGAATATTCGTACAGAAAATTCGGAATAAAAAATTGATTGCCTGTAAAGTCGGTATACGGGCGAAAGTTTTACGTGACAACGACTTTGAGTGGTAAAATAATTTTACGGAAGGGACGCGTGCCTTTCACTTTTTATGTCTGTCTCTATCGCTCTTAGGCGGGCTAACCCGAGTGCCCGAGTGGAAGGGACGCGTGCCTCTCACTCGCTCTCGTTGTGAGCGCATAACGTGAGCGGAGCGTAACGCAGTTTCTTGAAGTGTCACCCGGCAAACCAATTTACAAGACGTTGTCACGTCAAAAGACAACGCCGAATAATAGTAAAAGCCATGTGTGTGTTTATTTTGAGTATTCTATAGAAGCTTCTTGTGAATTTTTGAATATTATGCTTAAGAAAAGGTGGCAACTACTCATTTAATATCGGTGAACACAGGAGGTGCAGAGAATTTTTGTCAACTGATTTGATGTTGGGGGGCCAGATAATTCAATTTGTTAATGATCTGGACGCGTGTCGCAAACGAAAAGTTCACCTTTTAAAAAATGTTGATACAAACCAACGAAAACCGTCTAAGAGTTTTTGTAAATCAGTTGAACATTATCCACATTGCCACCCAAAGTTCCGTCGTCCATGTAGAAAACGTTTAAATTGGACTGGAGACGTTAAATTATAGAGCGAATGGCCAGGGCGAAGGTCGCATGGCCGAAGGTTCACCAAGTTGATAGCCAACGGAAGATAGCATAGGATTGTTTTGATAATTTTGTGGGTCCGCCATAACATTGTCAAAGAAAATTGTCGAGGTTAAGAATTTTATTCTTCACTTCGGACAACGGGGCTCTACGATCAACCAAATTAAATGCGTTTTTGACGTCCACCTTTAACAGCCCTCTCCCCAATTTTGGACAAAGAAAGTCAGGACAAAATAAATAGCAGCCTCACGTCCACCCAGAGAACCGAAATCAAGTTTGTTGGGACAGAGAGCTCGAAAGAGCAACATTTTATACCTACAACCCACCTTGGCAGCAATGCCAGTATTTGTGGTACCAACAGCGATTGGCCTGATCCCAACCAAAGTATGTACGATTAGATTAGATCTCTCAAAAGAACTCGCCTACTTTTTTAAGCTCCACTATACATACCTACTTACAAGTATTAAAAACTTGCTTCGTAACTATAGTTTTCATCAACACTATTAATATTTTTATAAACACTAGTAATGACGTGGATTTGTGCTAGGCATCGATTCTCATTAAATTAAAAAAATACGATTGTAAAAATAGGGCTTAAAATAGAATAATATAATTTACATAAATAATTTGGTCTACGAGTATCTTAAAAAAAAACATAATTTATATTTTACCTTAACTTTAGGGAAAATAATTTCAATTTAGTATAGCAACACTAACCAATTTTGGTTGAGGTGTTGTGTTTCTATTCATCAATCGAAATAAAATCGCCTAAATTATATAAATAGCAGTAAAAATATTCAAACTTTCCTATGGAATGATATTCCTCTTTGCTTTTCTTATTTTTGGGAACAATGTTTGCAATGTTTGAAGACACAAGACGGCATAATCTTAAACAAAACTTAAAATCACACGGGACTCCCGTACGAGACGGAAGTCCGTTTCGTACTGACTGGAGTTTGTATTTGCTTAGGCGTTTGATATTTGCTTTCTGAACCTCAGGATCTGTGTTCCGCACGTTCCATCTGCCTTTTGTTTATAAATCTGTGGTCTAAGTATAAATTAAAAACATTTGAAGTTTGTTCTACTGAATCATATGGCGCGTCCGCTTGCCATTTTCCGGAAGAAAAGAGTCTATACCGCATTTTCCCTTTGATAAATCATTATGAATTATGATTATATCACAAGGAAATGAATTGCCCTTTTATAAAAAAAATATTTTATTAGTTATACCTACCTACCTTAGTGTTTTTATAAATAGGCAAATAGAAGTGTCCGGCATATAATACTGATTAATCTGGCATAAGCTGCGCTTGACCGTGCTGGGTCGGGTGATAATAATGAGAACCTGACTTCCCCCTGGGGGAAGTCAGTCCTGTAACGGATGCACCAAAATGTGGGCATGAGGCTGGTTCACTTGGATTCCGGAGTTACAAAGGTTCATCTCCGCTTAGATCACTTTTGATCAAGATCACTGATAGATAATTGTTGTCTAAATAAAAAATATTTTATGTGTGTGAATATGATATTTTTGTCAATACAGAGCCAAACTACATATAGTTTTTCATTTTTACTTCGGATTCTGAATCATCTGTAATACAAATTCTGATTCATCTGGGCACAAAATATTTGAACGTAGATATCTTGAAAACTACTTTATGAAAACAAGTCCCTCATTGAAATATATGTTCTTTAGTTACCTTTTTTTACATATGAACATGTGTGACAGAGCTGAAAGTGAAATAAAATTTTGGACAGATGAATCACTCGAAGAATGAAATTTCGAAGAAGTACCCTTAAGCCTTCCCTGAGCTACGACAAAAGTTTCAAAACCAAAATCAGCCAAAGCGGCCCAACCGTTGTCGAGTTTTAGCCAGATCCACGAAGAGCAATGCATATATATATATAGAGATTATTAATATTATGGCTTACCTAGATATGAAACAAAATGCACTAAAATTGACAAGGTTAGATTGACATATCGAGACCATGTACGATCTTGACTGTGAGCTCGGCACCTCGGCAGTCGGCACTCGCTCATCTCGTCCACTAACCGACTTCATATATTAATCGGTAGAATGGAGCTCAAAAATAAACATGCCGTAAGGACATCTTTATCACTATTGTTGGGGTTTAAATAACGAACCAAACGTCTAATAACACCCATGGATTTCGTTAATACCGCGTTTTATTAACATACAGCGCCATCTAGTTATCTTATTTCAGAAAATGTTTAAAGTGATGATCGTGACGTCGTTATCGCCTCACGACCAAACGAATCCTAATTATGAAACGCGCTCGTAAGTATGTATGATTCGGTATGTATGTATGATTCGGTATGTACACGGATATCCGTGGGTATGTATGTATGAGTTAGATAGCTAGGTAGCTCTCTCTCAGTCAATTCGATTTTTCTTACAGGTTAGATTCGTAAGTATGATAGGAATGTCAGGTTAGGTTATTTTGGGTCCTGAGCCTCCGGCGCTAACTCAATAGTCAGATAGGCAGTAGGGGCCTCCGGGCCAGCAGTCATAGATCAGTTAGAAAAAAAAAACCGCGCGGTCCACCCAAAAAGTGAAAGGGACTTGTTACCTGCGGCCGGCCCGGCATCGCATCGCTGCCGCGCCGCAGTCGCTACTCCTAATACCTTCGTGACCTTTGAGAAATTATTAAGTACTACGTACGTAGTAATATTATCTCAATGTTCGTGACACTTCTTTTAATCTTTTTATATTATGTTCCATTGATCTCAAAGTAGTTTTTATGATAATTATTTCGTGTAACATTGTATTGTCCAATACAATTGAAATAGTGGTGGAATTTATGCTTTTCATTTATACTACCAACCACCCATTCCACCACACCTTCCAACGCATCTTTTTTAGTTTAATTTACCCATAATTTATATGTGTTAAACCTGTATTATTTAAAAAATATGCAAAAAAGTTGAGTTGTCATGGATGGGACACCAGGTAGGAACGAAGTTCCTTCGGATAATTTGAAAGCAACACACAAGCAACACAATTTGAAAAAAAATAAATGATTCATTTATTTAATACCTAATTACGAAAGCTGCAGACGGAGCGTTCGAAAGGGAAACTAGAACTAAACTCACATTAAAATATATTAAAACTATTTAACCTAGAATGCGTTCGATGTGAGAACGACACTCAACTATTTACCTAGACGCGAATGCGTTCGATGTGAGAACGACACTCACATCATAGGATCTTAAGCCTATCTAACTTAGGTGCGAATGCCTTCGACGATCGAACGACACTGACTTCTTTATTGAAATCAGCTTTGATGAAGGTTTATCTGGGTCACTATTTAATGAGGTCAGCCTGGTCAGCATCAGCGAATTGTAGTTGGCACGAGACACGTCATTGCTACAGCCGACTTCTGTTGAAATTGCTGACTTGAACCTCGTGCTGGAATGTTTTGATTTCGCAAACCTTTGTTTATTTTTTCAAGTAAAAGTATCTAGTCAAGTTACATATGCGTTAGAACATCCGCTATCTCGTAGTGAAGTATATCACACCTTTGCCAGTTATTCTACCGCCAAGCAGTAATGTGCAAACATTTCTGTGCTCCTGTTTGAAGAACAATGTTTGCGGTGAATTTACAGGGCATAGAGACATAGCAACATCTTATATTTCTGGGTGACCAGCGCAGTACAGTGCTAGGTAACGATGTGGAACTGTGCTGCTATGTGGCAGGCATCTAGCTTACCATCAGGCAGATGTCCGGTTCGTGTTGTCATTCGATACTATTATTAGGGTTCCGTAGCCAAATGACAAAATACGGGACCCTTATAGATTCGTCATGTCTGTCTGTCCGTCCGTATATCACAGCCACTTTTCTCCGAAACCATAAGAACTATACTATTGAAACTTGGTAAGTAGATGTATTCTGTGAACCGCGCTAAAATTTTCATACAAAACATAGAGAAAAAAAAATTTAGGGTGTGTCTCATACTTAGAACTGAAACTCATTTTTTTTTCATCAAATCCATATGTCTTCAAAAATGATTTTGAGGTCTCTAACATATTTTTTAACCCCCGACACACCCCGGACACTCCACTAAAACGGTAAAATGTGTCCCCCCCCCCCCCCCCTCCTGTAACTTCTAAAACAAGATAATGACAAAACTAAAAAAAATGTATGATGTACATTACCATGTAAACTTTCAACGAAAATTGGTCTGAATGAGATCTAGTAAGTAGTTTAATTTTAATACGTTATAAATTCACTATTGATAAAAAAATGATTAAAGTAACTATAAGAAGTTTTATATTGTTACTTGCTGCTACGGAAGCCTTCATGGGCGAGTCCGACTTGCACTTGACCACTTTTATTTAATGGCTTACATCAAGAGCATCAGACATGTTGCGTCGGTGTGGACGCATTATCGTAGCACCATTTGAAAATTATTTTTCATCCCACCAGCTCGGAAAGAGTACTTTTGCTCCTCGATATAAGGGCGCAAAATTCGTTTTTATAGACTGCAGGCCCGTGAACAAAATGTATGGGTCATCTGATACAGCAGGAGACCTATGTAGGATGATAGAAGGGTATAAAGTAATAAGATTGAGCACTATGCCGTCACTTGTAAGCTGTCCAACTGAGTGCAGTTGAAGAGGGGGGGTTCTACACCTCGATCATTTCTCATTGTCGCATGATTTTTGTACGGTGTTGCGGAATAATAGATTAGAAGAGGTATTGGATCTATAAAAAATTATAAATTTTAAAATTTTAATTGTTAGTTTGTGAAAAAAATTCATGATTTTCCGACGATTTACAGAGTAAGTTTGGTCATTTGATTATGTTCGGCTTTGGTTCCATACAGTTTCAATACCTCTTCTAATACATTATTTCGCAATGCCGTACAAAAATCATGCGACAAGGAGAAATGATCGAGGTTTAGAACCCCCCCTCTTCAACTGCACTCAGTTGGACAGCTTACAAGTGACGGCATAGTGCTCAATCTTATTACTTTATACCCTTCTATCATCCTACATAGGTCTCCTGCTGTATCATTTGACCCATAAATTTTGTTCACGGGCCTGCAGTCTATTACCCTCTAGAGGTTAAAGTAAATTTGAATTTAGAACATCGTGTGTACTGAGGTTTTAAATTCAAAACATAATTCAACCTATTTATTTCTACCTCCTTGGTGCCGAATGCATCATACATTTTTTTTAATATGTTAAAAACTCAGACTCGGAACCTCCTTGGTGTTGGTACTTACTTTTTTTTAATTTGCTTAGCGCGAAAACATTTAAAAATTTGCATTTAGTCATTTCCTCGCTGAGGTGGAATGAAAAGTTACGTGTTGCACTCGAGTGCAAAGATTTTTCAGCTTGTGCTCTTTTGATTCCCTTGCTACGCTCAGGATTCTAATTTTGAATCACTCGCTGTGCTCGTGATTCAATTTTAGAATCCTTCGCTTGCTCGGTCATCAAAATTGAGCACGCGGTTAAAAATCAACTTTGCACTCTTGTATAACAAATAACTATTATTTTATTAATCTTACAGCTAGGCACAGCAATATAGGGCAGAGTTGTAGATTAATAAGTCCGAGCACAAAATTCCGCCTATAGTGAAAAAAAGTAAAACAAGTAGACCTATGATATACAACATAATAATATATTAAAATGCTAGAATAAACAAAGTAATCATTTGCAAGAAGCTGCTTACACTGATCAATAGACATGTTAAAAATATCCAAATCGTGTTTTGTAAGCAGACAGTTGAAACTCGGCTCGCTCTCAGCAGTTAATTTTGCCTGTAGTGGGTGTTAGCTGTAGGCATAAACAGTGAGCACGGCTCCTGCTCGTATCAGCCGTTGCTCTGATACCCCCTCGCTCTAACAGCTCAGGACAGTCCACTGCGCCGTTAGCTATTGTCAGCAAGTAAACTACGTCTACTATCTCTCGTCTTTATAATAATAATAATAATAATAAAGGTCGGTACGGTCGACATTTGTCGGGCATGCCGCCGTCCAGGCGAATCTCTTCGTCATGTTATTTCCGGTTGTTCGCATCTTGCTAACGGCGAGTACTTGCACAGACATAACCTAGTAGCCAGGATCATCAAACAGCAACTTGCTCTTCGACACGGCCTTGTCGAGTCCGAGGTGCCGTACTATAAGTAGGTAGGTAAGTAGGTACGCACCTCTGCCAGTTCTCGAGAATGGTCGTGCGTTGCTCTACTGGGACCGCTCTATCATCACGGACAGGACTATTGTTGCCAATAAGCCTGATATCGTGCTGGTATACCGGTCTCAGCGTCGGGCTGTGATCGTCGATATCACCATACCACATGACGAGAACCTCGTGAAAGCTGATTGTAAGTACTTGCTAAACTGGCTCACGAGGTTACCGCCATGTGGGATGTTGATTCCACGATCATAGTACCCATAGTCGTGTCGGCAACGGCCTTATAGCGAAAAGTCTCGACCAACATCTCAAGAGACTTTCGCTAGACGGTTGGATCAAGGGTCAGATGCAGAAGGCGGTCATCCTTGACACAGCACGCATGGTCAGGAGGTTCCTCAGTCTGCAGCCCTAACCACCGGTAGCCTGGGCCCTGCCCCGCTGCTGGCGGCAAACTGGGTTTAGGTTTTTATGTTATATTATTTAAATATTGTAAAAACTTAGACTTAAGGAAACAAATAAATATTCGTGAAAAATAATAATAAACTCTCTATTAACAGACCACACAAAGATTTAAAAAGAAAAACAAACAATAAATTTAGAAACTAACGGCTGACACTATTAATAGGCGGCCTTATTGCACAAAGCAATTTCTTCCAGGCAACCTTGCATGGAAAAGGAGAATATATACATAAAGTGGCCCTTAATTAACAAATACATTGTGATAGCAAATTATGTACCTACTTAACAACTTATTACCTAAACTACCTAACAAGAAACAAAATATGTGATTTACACATAATAATACAACAGAATACATACCTATATTATATAATATATAATACACATAAATAAGTAATAAACATGCATAAACATAAATTAAATATATAAATCTTTATCTTGCGGGGGCAAGCGATTGAAATAAATAAGGCACTATTTTTTGTATTTTTTCTTTGCAGTATGCGCTGGTGCACGCATGTCTCCCCCCGCGCCGACGACGAGCACAGCACCACCACCCTCTTCCCCCGTTATGTCTCCGGTGACCATCACGCTGCAAGAGGCGCGCACGCCACCGCCGCCCGTGTGCGCCGACGCGACCAGTACCACCAATCCCCTGGGCCGCCTTCGTATAGGCATGAGAAATGCTGGCTACACGCTCAATGCCTTCTTTGATGCATTCCTGGTCTTCTACAGCGATGAGCATTTGGTGAGTCTCTTATAAGATAAATTATTAGTTAAAGCCAGACTTACCTTACAAAGTGGTTAATAGGTAAATGGCTGAGGAGTTGAAATAATAACGGTAAAATCTGTTACGTAGAGTGAGGAGCCTGCACCAGAGGAACGTCGACTAGAATACATCAGCGGTTGGGACGGTTCCGGCACAGGCGTGGTGCTTGCCGACGGTGGCGCCGCCATCTGGGTGCCAGGCGGAGATGTGGGCCGCGCGCGGGCCACTCTCACATGCGCCTGGCTCGTCCTGGACCAGGATGACCCGGGCCAGCCCACCGTGGCCGAGTGGATTGCGGTAACATTGTTATTCGTAAGTAGGTAAAGGCGTACCATGGGGTCGCATCCACCCATATACGCTATTGAGTTCGGATCTCCCAATAATAAACTATAATTGCGCAGTTATTGGTTGGTGGGTAGGTGGGCTTTTATGTCCTATTATAAGTTTTGATTTTAGTATTAACTAGGTTTGCTCCGTTTTTTCCTCTACCGTTACAACACAAAACAACTTTAACTGGACCACTGCCCAGATGTTACTTATATGAGGAGAACCCTGTCCTTCTTTTTATGCTTAAACAATCATTACATATATTTCACAACAGAATTAGCAAATGGGTATAAAGTCAATTAAGAAGAAAAATACTTCACACATGCAGCGCAATAGTCCTCTGTAAACTGACGTTTACGAGGCACTTTGTGCGATTTTTCTTTGTATGTTATATTTTTATGACATTACAAAGTTGAGAGAGTGGTTCCCAGGAGCGTCTGGGTCGCAACGGTCGCATCGGCGGCGACGCGCGCCTGACGTCGGTGCTCGAGTGGCAGATGCTGTCAGCTGTGCTGCAGCGTGAGGGTCTGCAGCTGGTGCACATCCCCACGCTGCTCGACCAGCTCTGGGACGAGGAGCCGGAGATGCAGCGCCGACGACCCGACTACTCCAAGATTGTTGCTAAGCTGCATGACCCGGAGTACACTGGTAGAGTTTTAACTGATATATTGCAGTCGCTAGCTCTTTGAATGCTTCTTAACAACATTGCCTAATCACGTGATAGGATTGGAATTTCTGCTCCATACGATTATGTCCAGTGGTAAGAGACCATAAGGACTAGCATACAATGCCAGCTTCGTAATGGGTTGCACTGAACCGAAAAGGTTACCTATGTAGTGTGGGATACACAGCTTTTAAAGGTGAAGTCACTCTCTAACTCATACACATTCATTACTAACCATTAACAATTAATATTTCTGGGTGACGAGCGCAGTGCAGTGCTAGGTATCGATTTGGACTCTTCATGTTCCAATAGATGCGTGTCACTGCCTGTCACATAACAATGTGGCAAGCATGTTGCTTACCATCAGACGCATGGAGTGCGCGTCTCGTCACTTTTTATTTAATAAAATAAACACAACACACACATAAAAATGTTTTTAAATGCACGACAAAATTTCAAACAAACCGTTTTAACATTCAGACATGTTTTTACATTTTTACAGGTGCTACTTGGCGAGACAAAGTGACAGCGGTTCGCGACGAACTCAAAGCAGTGGGAGCTGACGCAATGGTGGTGACCGCCTTGGACGAAGTAGCTTGGCTGTTGAACGTGCGGGGTAGAGACGTCCCGTACGCTCCGCTACTGAAGGCCTTCGTAATTATTAGCATGAAGGATGTGAGGGTGTTTGCGCCTCCAGGGAAACTTGCCATGCCCGTGAGAGAAGCTCTGGCGGTTTATAATTGTAAAGCGCATAATTGTACCAAGTAAGTGCCGAATATGATATTTACATCAAAATATGTTTTTATATTTAACTAAAATATTACGCATTGGTAGAAACTATACATGAACTATACCTACATGTTTTTTTAAGGGTGAACGATTACAATACTATCTACTCCGAGCTCCGTCGCAGCCAAGAAGCGAAAGTTCTAATCCCAGCAGCCGGTACGTTCCAACGCGGGGCATCGGCAGCTATAGCCCAAAGCGTGCCGCAAGCCAAGCGGATGTACCAACTCTCGCCCATTGTCTACCTCAAAGCCATGAAGAAAAAAGCCGAAGCCAAAGGCATGCGAAGAGCACATTTGAGGGACGCTGTAGCGATGTGCACCCTGCTTAGTTATATTGAAGTAAGAATCATTGTACTCTTGATAGCTATACAAACTACTTAGTATTATTAGTAAAAGTCTATTGCCTCACACAACGTAGCTTGAACTGTATTAGGAGCTCGTGATATACGTAAGGCCTGTAGGCAAATACGAGTATCTCCTGCTTCTGAGTAAACGCTTCAATCAGAGCCAGTCGCGTTCAGTCGCGTTGCGCGCCTTGTATCAAAATTAGTTGGGCTCCCAAGTGAAGGAAAAGATTGTGGATAACATTTACAAATTTTTGCATTGGTACATATGGGCCTCATAACGAAGCTCAAAGTCACACAGCAAGCCATGGAGAGAACTATGCTCGGAGTCTCTTTGCTCGACAGAATCCGTAATGAGGATATTCGCAAAAGAACGAAAGTGGCCGACATAGCTCAAAGAGTAAGCAAGCTGAAGTGGCAATGGGCAGGCCACATCGCTCGCAGAACTGACAACCGATGGGAAAGAAAGGTTCTCGAGTGGCGACCACGAACCGGAAGACGCCGTGTTGGACGGCCTCCCACTAGATGGACAGATGACCTCACAAAGGTCGCTGGAAACCGCTGGTTGCAGGTTGCGCAGGACCGATCGTTGTGGAAATCTAGGGGGAGGCCTATGTTCAGCAGTGGACGTCTTGCGGCTGATGATGATGATGATGACATATGTAGCACGAGGGCCCCATGTCATTAACAGAACTAATACGGTAGCTACGCCCCTGATCAGAGCACAATTAAACAGTCCTGTAGACGTAGGACGTGATGTCAATTTTATTTATTTGCAGAATAAGAACGGTCTAGATGAATTGTCGGTGACAAAGACGGTGGACGGTACCCGGGAAACGCAAGCCGGGTTCGTGGGCGCCGCCATGAAGACGCGCGTCGCCTTCGCGGCCCACGGCGCGGAGCCAGACTACCGCGCCACCAACACTACCAACCGCCGCGTCCACAAGAACAGCACGCTCATTATACAATCTGGCGGACAGTACACTGGTAAAAAATATGTCGTATTTCTAGTGTGAAAAGGTATAGGTCACCAAACTGCGGAATGTTCCGGTTGTGACGTTACGATTTCGTAAAAATCGTACAATGAAGAGACGTCACTCAAAATTCCTAAGCACTGTTTCTGCATTATTTTTTAAATAAAAAGTGCTTGCTAGTAAATAAAAAATACAACGAACGGACTAATTAGTTCTCTTTAGCCATCATGCCTATTAAATAGCACTGAACTCATTACCCAGATTTGGTATTGATGCAAAGTTATTATAAATTATAGAAGGTACAACGATGGTAACTCGCACGGTGCACTACGGGAAGCCGTCAGCGGATGAGAAGCGCGCCTACACGACAGTACTGCGGTCTCTGGCAGCGCTGGCCACCCTCAGCCTGCCATCAGCGCTGCCCGCAGCTCACGCCGACCCCGTGGCCCGCGCTCCGCTCTGGACTCTCCGACAGGACTACATGCATCCCACGGGACACGGCATCGGCGCCGCTCTCAACAGGAAAGAAGGTACCTATTTCGGACTCATATATTTAGGATAGCCCAACTATTTTTTTTTTTTTACCTTTTATAGGCTCACACTTGACCGCCATCTCGCCTGATGTTAAGCGACGATGCGGTCTACGATGGAGCGTGTTTACCTAGAAGAAACCGATTCACTCTCGATTTGAAGACACAAAGATTGTAACCATCGGGGAAAACCCACTCAGGCAACGTATTCCACAGCCTAGACGTTCTTATCACAAACGTAGAGTCAAATCTCTTCGTTCGTGTCTTTGGAACATCAACCATGAAACGATGTCGCTTTTTCGAGCTACGAGCATTCCGATAGAAAAAGGGCAAGGTGGTATTAGATCATGCAGATCAGTTGCACACTCTCCGAAGTGTATCCGATAAAAAACCGATAGGCTAGCAATTTTTCGGCGATGCTCAAGACTTTGAAGTCTTTTTCGCACAAGAGTGTCATTGCCTATGAGCCTTTTGGCACGTCTCTCGATCGATTCAGGGCCTCCAGCTGATACTTGGCCGATCTATCCCAAAGGTGCGAACAGTACTCCATACAGGAGCGAATCTGTGCTTGATATAATGTGAGCAACTGTTCAGACTTGAAGTACCTTCGCACCTTTGAAAGGACACCCAGTTTTTGGCAGCTAATTTAGCCTTGGACTCGATATACGAGCCAAAGTTGAGCGTAGATGTCAAAGTGACGCCCAAAAGCTCAAGACGGTCAGAAACCGGCACGGACACACCTCGAAAAGTAGGAGTCAGTTGAAATGGACTCCGTTTTGCGGAGAAAAGACACGCCTGCGTCTTACTCTCGTTGAACTTGACCAGATTGGCATCGCCCCATTTAGACACCGCCTCAAGGGTCAAGGTCAAACGCTCGATCAAACTCTCTCTCAATACCTGAGTTTGCTGCCCACTGGCTCTCGCGCTAGATATGTAACTCTCTACGACGGTGCTATCATCTGCGTACCCCAAAAATACCGGGCTTTAACAGATCATTGATGTGTAGCAGGAAGAGCGTCGCAGAAAGTACCGACCCCTGAGGGACTCCGGCATTGATAGCCATTTGATCCGACGAGCAGCCATCAATGACGACTCGTATGGACCGATCCCTCAAGAAGTCCGATATCCATGCAATAAACCCAGGAGACAAACCATAACTAGAAAGCTTGCTTATAAGGGCATCATGCCAAACCCATTAGTTGGGTGTAAGTCTGTTCGTCGTGGGTTCGAGCCCCATTCAGTGCAAAAAAAAAAAAGTGCCGAAGGCGAATAACAAGACCCTCTAAGACCGGATTTAGGGGAGGGCAACCGGGGCAAGTGCTCCGGGGCATCCACAACCAGGGGGGCTTCCACAATAGAGACTTCACCTTCTGTATTTCTACGTACGAGGTTCAAGACAAGATTATTACAAGACAAGATTATTACAAGACAAGTCCCTTGCCCCGGGGCCTCCACGCCTCTAAATCCGGCCCTAAGACCCTCTATAATGGAGAAAGTACTAGCAAGCCCTGACATGCCCGCCGTGAAGGGGCTATGAGGTCGATATGGAGCCTTTGAACTAACTCTGAACACCCCTGCGTCTATGAGCCCACGAGCCCAACCCCGACAGAGGTTTTACCTTGAAACCGGTCCCCGTAAACACATACTGTGTTACACTGTAGGTACAGTTACGGCTGAGTCTGAACAACGGCCTTTCGAAAGCCATGTGCGTAATACCGCCAACTTATAAACGGTGAAGGAAAGTATCGTGAGGAAACCGACATGTTCCTAGAATATTTCGACGCCATGCTTCAACCACTTGATGAACATTTTCAATCTGACAAAAGACACGATCCAATTACTAATTTTTATTTTCTGCAGATCCAGTGGTAATCGACTACAGGCAAGATACCAACCTTCATCCTTTCAGGGAAGGATACTTCATCACTGCCGGTACGAATTCCTATCAGTTTAAAAATATCCTAATTAAAGCTAACCTTTTACCATTAAATTTAGAGTCTACGGAATCATGCCAAGTCATTTATTTAGTTTATTAAACATTACAGCTAAACGTAGTATTTCATTTTACCGACTTCAATAAAGGAGGAGGTGGACGCAATTTGAGGGTATGCATTTTTAAATGTAGGTTTGTTACGCGATAGCTCTGCCAAATGTAATGTTGTTGTTTTGTTCGATAAATAATACTTCGATATTTCGAATTTGGTGTGTTAATCAGTTTAGGAAATATCAACAAAAAAATATATACTTACTTTTACCTGGACGACGGCGACGAAGGGAGACGTCATAAATTAATAATACAATAAATTTCACAAAAAAAATGATGTTTTATCGAGTCTTTTGTTTTGTCCGAGTCTGAGTTTAATTTTTAATTAACGATTTTTGTTTTTGAAGTGAAAACTTCTTTTGACGCGACACATAAAGATTTTTCGTGGGCTGTGAATTGAATTCTAGCGTCACGCTCGGGTAAACTTGGAACAATCTAGAAAAGCGTCACCATTTCCCATTGGTCATCTAGAAATGCTGACGCATGGCGCATGGCTATGGCTGATGATGGCCATGCTCATGGCCACGCCCATCGGTTTCACGTTCCGATTTCCGTAGTTACCAAAGTAAGCTGTCAAATTCTGAGTTTATAAGATTTCACTTCTATCGGCAGTTCCTACGACTGCCATTTTTTTTCGTAGAAAGTTTTATTATTTTTTATTGCTTTGCTTTTAATTTGGCGCTGTGTTGTTATGGGTGGGCGTTTTGCTTTCCATTCGGTATACTCGTAGGTAAGAGTACCTAATAAATCTATCCTACCTGCTCTGTAGAGGTATTATAAAATCACTCAAAATCACATAGGGTTGGCAGGTCCATTTGAAGAGTACCTAAGATTTACAGAATATTGTCATTTTACAGAGCCTAGTTGGTACGAGATGAACAAGTTCGGAGTGCGGCTGGGAAACGTCTTGGAAGTCATAAGCAAGACCATCGGATACCTGGAGCTGCAGGAAGCCACCTTACTGCCGTACGAGCCAAAGCTTATTGATCACAACTTGCTCACAGAATATGAGGTATTTTTACTATAACAAGTTATTTATATTGGACGATACGAGCGTTTAGGTTCAACTTCGACACCCCTATTTTCTTTTAAGTTGCATTAGCCACTCCAAGGGCACCAGGGTCTGTGACTTTCGTTATTTTGGGTTAAGGTTAGACACCACATTATTCCCCGTTCTTCTATGTGGCGAATGTATCAACAGTTCGAGATATCTCAAGAAAGATTTTTCCAAGATAAACGACATTCGCCGCCCTATGAGATATATAGACCTATGGCCTGGACATTTTCAGTTCGGAAGAGTGAGCTCACTCTTTCGATTCTAGTCTATTGCAGGAAGGACCCACAGCACCACAAGAACCACAGCATATCTCGCCGCTAGCGAGTTTAGGGGTCAAGTAGATTGGTTGTGTGTAAACCACTTACGATACACACAGAGACGCAGTAGACGCAGAGTATTAATTAACAATTTCAAGGTGCTCAGGATACATCTATTGATTTATATTGTAGCAAAAAAAAAACTATGGTTCGTATCGATGACTCGAACTGATTCGAATCCAAGCTGTCACAATTTTAATGGGGCGTATTCAAGAGGCAAAAATACCTGTCAAAGACAGTTCTCAATTTCGCCGTAGGTGGCGCAACTGTTTTATTTTGTTAGAGAGATTTCACGAAAACCAACAGTGGTGCCACACTTGGCAATATTTAGAACTATCTTTGACAAGTCTTTTTGCGTCTGGAAAACGCCTCATTCAAAATGTTTAAATTCGAAATTACCTATCTATCAAGATCTAGCCACACACTTCCAGCGAACTTTATAGCAGGAGCTCTTTACTAACCTACTCACTACCTACTCGTTGACTGTTGTTTAATCACTGTTTCCTAGATCAAATGGCTGAACTTGTGTCTTTTGTTTCCTAGATTAAATGGCTGAATATGTACAACGAGCGGATACGGAAGACCGTGGGCCCGGAACTGAAGCTTCAGGGCCTCAACGACGTCTATTACTGGATGATGAACAAAACCATACCCTTTGAGATCCCATCCAAAGTAAAAAAAGCAAAAGCCAACTCAGGGGTGCCAAGCACGAGTTTCGAGTTTTCTGGAATCATGCCGCTTGTAATGATTATAGCTATGGTTTTTAATTAAATAGTCTCCTAATCATGCGCGGTCCGCAGCTGAGGGGAGGGATCACAGGGGACATGACCATTTTTTGTAATAGGATTGTTCAATAGGTGTAGGCGATATTGAATACACTCCGTAGATGGATAATGTACGTATAAACTATGATAACACGTCAATGTACACGCAATGACATTGCTTATGAACGATATAGGTTTTCTTACAGATATTTGTGTCACTGTGTTTAAAACATGACCGATTACAGAAGAAAAAACTGTAGTTTAAAAAATGGTCTAGATGTCACTTGGTTTTTTAATATTACGTTCTTACTACAATTTATTTTTAGAACTTAATCTCACACAGTAAAGCACTTGATTAAGTAAGTACATAATAATACGTGAATTTCTGAATAGAACATCAAACTGTTTTATGATATCATGTGTGACGACGCATAAAAGATAAGCTAGCTCTCTTTACTCTACAACATATCAAGCCACACTAAAACAAAATTATCAGTTTGAGGAACATACTTTGTCAAAAAATAAGTGAATCTGCCCAGCAGAACTTTAGATTTGTATAAAATAACGTATTAATCTAGTTACGCATCAGACAGGCGCCATCTATCATATTTTTGCTTTGTCTTAATACGGCTCATTCCTAACAATCAAATCAGTTAAAATTTCTCGATGGAAAACTTTCATTGACAAAGTTATCCATGACCGTTAAAAAGCATCTAATCCAAACGAAGATCTAATAAATAAATAAAAATAAATAGGTATGTATCTATTTACAAAGGTCAAATTTACCGCAACGTTACCTTAACTTTACTTATATTAAAACGCATTGTAATGCTCGATACATGTACGGCTTTCATTAAGTATATAACAAAATTGTAGTATTAGTGAAGCAATATGAGTGTAATATTTGTGCAATATCTATAAAAGTATTTCGTATGTTAAGGGTGTAAAGTTTCCTACCTGTTTGAAAGATTGGAGTGTCCATTATGGTGCCTTATGAAATAAAGCAATCGCACAAGCAATGAAATTATATGCTAATTTAACCTAAATTTAGGATTCATGCTAGATAAATAAATGATACACGTCGAATATAGATAGAATAAATATTATTTTATTTGTAAGGAAAATGTGTAACTGTGGTTTTTGACTCTAGTTTTAAAATAATCCGTGGATAGTATGTATATTTAATTGAGTTTTAAGTCCACGTATAGTTTCTACGCATGACGATAGGGTTCAATTTTAATCATCAGAAAAATAAACAAAATATATGTTTATGAAAATTTCAGCATTTTCACACAAATTATGTAGATTTTTTAGTGTTAAATTGTTGTTGTAGTGTTAGATAAAATATGTCAGGTACTATTACCATTGTTACCATCAAACGGTCAGGTTACCATTGTATTTGTTTTTGCCAAACAACGTTTTCCTTCTCGAAAATTTAGTAAGGTCAGGCAAGTCTAAATGCTGCTTGACATGAAAAACTAAAATAAGTAGGTACCTTTAGTTTAATTTTCTCTAACAACCAATGAATAAATACGAGAAATTGGTTTTTAACCAGGCTAAGATTCAAGTTAGTAACCGATATTATGTTTATGCTATGAATGTGTAGTTTTACATATAAATATTATGTCCTAGAAATATATCAAAAACGCAAGCACCGAGTGCCTTAAAAAATTAGATTGTATAAAATTAGTAGATATCATTATATTGCAACTTGTAAGTATTTTGTATATCATTTTAAGCGCACTGTTTGTAGAATTTTACCTTATCTTACCTGTAAATGCTTGTGCAAATTATAGTGAAATTATAATAACGTAGTCGTGATGTGTGAAATAAAGTTAGCAAGAATTGTTGATAAGTGTTTTACTTATTAATGAGTAATTTCAAAAATTATATAAAAACAATTGGTAACTACGTAGGTCCTAGATGGTGGTTATCGATTTTTTAGTACATCGTGTGTATGTGGACTCACTATTTGATTAAATAATTTTATCATATCGCCAACATTTCACGTACACAGCGGACTGCTCCATGAATTTGGTGGGTTTGAATGTGATGGTGTGTACAAGTAAATGAAGAATGTAAAACATAGCTACATCCACATCAATACAAAAATGTCAGTTTTATGTCATTGAAAACTGTTTAGATTGTATGACAAAATTTTCAAAAATTTGGACGTCGACAGGTTATAGAATATACCATTCTAATTAGTCAGGTAGATTATGGAAAAATATTGTACACGTATTTTTTGTTTCGTGAAATTATCAAAAAATTACAAAGATATAGAGAGGGTGTTGTGACGTGATGTCACTCGAAACTTCTAAGCAACTTCTAATCTTCATCATATTTTGTTTGTGAAACATAAGAAAAAATATGTGTACAATATTGTTTAATCTAACTGACGAACTAATTAGTTTTTTTATTCGTCTCCCCTATTGCGTTACGTAATATATGAACGGTCCCTAAGTACTGCACGCATATAAGTACCTATATAAGAATATATGTAGTGTTCATATTTACTGTTACAATAATAATAAAAACGTAAATTGAATAAGTGTTTTATTCCCATTGGTCCAATTACAGTGAACAGACATAGGATTATACTTATATAAGATTGCACAAAAAAATTGCAGCGCCACCGTTTTATCTGTGATATTTTTAAATAGTGGAACTATGAAATATTCGAATAAAATTAACAAACACAACAAAAGAAAATGTGATAATCCTTCCTAAGCTCCATTTGTTCACAGATAAATTGGTCGAACTGTATTACAAAACATTCGTTTCTTAGAATAAGCACTGTAAAATCTCATATTTAATGAAAATAACAATTTGTCACAGTAGTAGGTATTCCAAACCCACGAAATGCTGAACAGAGGGTCTACCGCCTAGCTAAAAATGTCTTAGCTTTGACATAGCTCTCTCTCTTCTCTTCGTTTGAAATGATAAGAGACGGCAATAGCAAAGCCATAGCCGATTTAGTTAGGCAGTAGACGGCCAGGAACCTCGATGCGCACGACAGTCGCGCTCACATTTCGACTTTTTCCAATGTATAGTAAGTAGTACTTTTAAATTCAATCAGTTGGTTCTTAATATTTTTTGGATATTAAGAATCATTTATCCCGAACGGAATGTACATTTACGAAATCGTAAACCTCACCGACCAGTTTTAAAATTGCAGTAGGCGGCAAGTAAGTTCAGATATGTGATACAAAAATGATATTTGGATTTGCCATTGGCCAAAACGTAGAGTAACAATCTAACGATTTTCGCTTTGTCACTTTAGAAGTTTAATTCAAAAGAATGACACGTAATTACTGACATCACCCCTGTTGTTAGGGTAGTCGGTTGCACGTTGTTTTAATGACGTTTCATTAAAACAAAGTAGGCAAAGGTCCCTCTTTAATGCTTAAAAGATACTTGAACGTTTAGTAAAATAACGATAATTGATTGTTCGCATTCTTCAATATCAGTCGTATAGTTTTGAAATTCAAATTCAAAATTGAATTAATAATAATTTAAAGGAAACTGAAAATATTGAAGAAATGACAAAATAATAACTAATGATATAAATGGCACACATATTTATGTTAAATTACATGAATTATACATAGACTGCAGGCCCGTGAACAAAATTGATGGGTCAAATGAGCCAGCATGAGACCTATGTAGGATGATAGATGGGTATAAATTAATAAGATTCAGCACTATGCCGTCACTTGTAAGCTGTCCAACTGAGTGCAGATGAGCATTCAAAAGCGCAAGTAGAGTGGTAAATTTTGGTCATTTGTTTTTGTACGGCATTCGTACCATCAAATAGATCCATAGAAAAAAATGAGAAAACGCGTAGTGCCGTACAAAAAATAGTGGTCCACCAAATCGGAAACATGTTTGTTATTTCGCAAAATTTCAGGAAAAATTTAGTCATTTGATACTGTACGGCATTGGTTCCATGCAGTTGCAATAGCTCGTCTAACCCATTATTCCGCAACGCCGTACAAAATAATGCGACAAGAGGAAAATATCGAGGATCAATCTCTCTTTTCAGTGATTCAGAGAGGTGATTTGATACAACGTAAAATTAATTTATTCGAAAAGCATTAGTGCAAAGATAAAAAATTTACACGTGCCGTACATTTTTGTTAGTCCAAGAGTCAGTAAATGCCAAAAAACTCAAGAAAATACCATGTGACTAAATTTACTATAAGGTGATATTTAGTACAATTTTTTAAACGGCATTCAGATAATTTATTTGAATTAAATACATGTCTAAGAAAAGTCAATGCTGTACAAATCTGAAAGTTCATATCATATAGGCAAGTAAAGATTATAATTTAGCTTTGCCATAAATTTCCGACACAAATTTCTTTTTTATGAGGTGTAGGATCTCTTACTGATCATAAAACCACAAAATGCTGACAGATTCAGGAGGAGCCCCATCTTGAAAAAATGTTTTTGGCCGATATCTCGGAAACTATGCACTTTGTGGCCAAAATAATTGAACTAATTAGTGTAGAAAATAAAATTTTACACCTTTTGTTGCCTAAAACTTTTTTGTGAAACGTACCATTTACGATTTAAGGCCCATTTGATGAACCGGTTTTTTTATCGCGGCCGATAACTCTTGAAATATTAGATTAATCAATAAAACACGTCAAGACATTTTTAAAGACCAGTTTATTCTTTACAAATTTTGTCAAATTTTTTTGTAATGACTATACTTTTTGAGTTATAAGAAGTTTAATGTTGGACTACTGGTCGTAATGTTGAAAATTTCAAGACACGCATGGTAACATTCTTATTCTTAAAAGTCGCTTATGTGTTATTCCAGACCGTGATCTATCTATGCACTAAGTTTCATCGAAATCCCTTCTGTAGTTTTTAAGTGAAAGAGTTACAAACATCCTTCTCTCCATCCATACTTATGTAAGAATAGATTGATGGAAGGATTGAAGTATGTACTCCGAGTAAGTTAGTTTTCAACTCTTTTAACATACTTTCATATTCACTCTCGTCTCATCTAATACTGGTTTTCATTAGACTCCGAAGAGTTTACATATACCCCGTAAAAATACGTAAAGGTAAAAAAAAACCCTTGCATGTTTTAAATTTGTACGTCAGATGTGATTTTGAAAACATTCTTCATATTTCAGAAGATGATAGACAAGATAATTCTGACATCGATGAAGACGTTGATTCCAATGACGATTAACCCTCCGCTTATAAAGGAAAATCCTTCCCCGTACGACGTTGTTATTTTAACCTCACATTTATGATAAAAGTAAATATATAGATAAAATAATAATATTCAACACTATGCCGTCAGTTGTTAGCTGTCCAACTGAGTGCAGGTGAAGAAAGGATGTTGCAACCCTCGGGCTTTTCCCCATATTGCATATTTTTTATACGGCATTGCGAAATAATTGACTAGAAAATGTATTGAAATTGTAAAAGTTGTAAATTTTAATTATTTTTACTGTTGGATTTTTTTATCAGGCTATTTTCAGGGTAAATTCGGTCATTTGATAATGTATGGCATCGGATCCATACAGTTTAAATACCTGTTCTAATCCTTTATTCCGCAACGCCGTATAAAATCATACGACAAGAAGAACAGATAAAGGGTTGCAACACCCTCTCTTCATCTGCACTCAGTTGGGCAGGTAACAAGTGAAGGCATAGTGCTGAATCTTATTATTTTACAGGTACCCTTTTATCTTTGACCTACATAGGTATGTTAGTGGTTTAAATAACCCATCAATTTCGTACACGGGCCTATAGTCCCTAACTAGGTGAGCATGTTTTGTTTGATTGAGGGTTAAAATATACGGCATTATTTATTCACCTGAATACTGTTTAAAGCAACGAAACTATGTTGAAAATTCCTATATTTCACTAACCGATTCGACGCGAAGGATACGACAGGCGTGTCTAAGAAGTTTTCGTTTTTTTTGCATCGTCTAATAACCCACCACTAACAAAACAATTGTTTATTTTAATACAATTCTTAAATTTTTATTATTTTTGGCAGAATAACAGAATTTAAACGTCTTATAAATCAAAACGTATGGACTTTAGAGAAAAAAGGTGAAGGTAAAAGTTAAAGAAAATAAACTGACCTTTAAAAATGAATAGATGCGTTCTATTGATTTACCTAATATTTCAAAAGTTATCGGCTGCGATAGAAAAACTGTATCATTAAATGAGTCGTAAATCGTAAACGGTACGTTTCACAAAAAAGGTTTTTGATAACAAAAAGTGTAAAATACTATTTTCGACAATAATGACCTCCATTATTTTTGCCCTAAAGTACATAGTTTCCGAGTTTCCGAGTTTCTAACTAAGTGATACACGTTTTGTTCGATTAAGGGTTAAAATGTACGGCATTATTTTTTCCTAATTTATTTACCTGAATACTATTTAAAGCAACGATAATATGTTAAAATTGCTATGTTTCATTAATCTATGCTTATTGAAATAAATGAAAATTTGCATGTTTTGTATTCCTCTGTAATTTTTTTAGAACACGTTTTTTTTTGTACGGCGTTACTATACAACAATAGTTTTTAGCAATGTCATTTAGAAAAATAAGGTGCCGTACAGTATCAAATGACCTACCACCTTTACAAATAAAGTATACGTTGAAATTAAGGTAATTATCGAAAAACATTAAAATGAACAGTCATTTTTGTACGGCATTATTTTTAACTGTACGTTTGACTGCTAGATAATGTTTTGGAACCGATGGCGTACTGTATCAAATCACCTCCTTGGATCACTAAAAAGAGGAGATTGATCCCTCGATATTTTCCTCTTGTCGCATTATTTTTGTACGGCGTTGCGGAATAATGGGTTAGACGAGCTATTGCAACTGTATGGAACCCATGCCGTACACTATCAAATGACCAAATTTTCCCTGAAAATTTCCGAAATATCAAACATGTTTCCGATTTGGTGGACCACTATTTTTGTACGGCACTACGCGTTTTCTCATTATTTTCTATGGATTTATTTGATGGTAAAAATGCCGTACAAAAACAAATGACCAAAATTTACCACTCTACTTGCGCTTTTGAATGCTCATCTGCACTCAGTTGGACAGCTTACAAGTGACGGCATAGCGCTGAATCTTATTATTTTATACCCATCTATCATCCTACATAGGTCTTATGCTGGCTCATTTGACCCATCAATTTTGTTCACGGGCCTGCAGTCTAACATTCCTGGAATAATGATAGAATATTAATTTAATACTATTACAACAAAAATACATTATTTAACAAAAATAACAAGCTTCATTCTGTAAGATATGAAAAAACGATAAATAGTATCTATTAAACCGTTCAAAAGCGAAAACTTTTTTTTTATAAATACAGCAAACTTATCTTAAAGATATTAACGTATAAAACTGGCTTTACCGACCATATCACAAATGAGAGTAGCCCGTTTATTAATTAAAATGTGTGATAACGACATTTATTGATTCTTTTAATATTCATTGCACAATAACACACGTAATTTACAACAAATTACAACAATGGAAAGCTTAGCATTAAGTGTTAAGTAGCATTTTCTACCAACTACCCGCTGAGTCGGACAGAAACAGCATTTTTATATGCATAAACTAATTTGAACTATTGTTATACTGCCGAATTGTTGTTACTGTAAAAAGTGTTTACTCGAGTTTAGGTACATATTTTTCTGATGGAATGCGATACAAAACTACTTTGACGTTTGGACAGAAAATCGTAAAAACAAAAGTTACTGATAGGTATACCTACTGATAAATCTGATCAAATAAACTAATCGACGTTTGATTAGTTTATTTGATCGGATTTATAAACTTATGCAAATTTACGCCGAATACGACTTATTACAGCAAACTTGTAGTAATATCATCTGATATTTTTTTTTGTGATAAACGAGAGAAAAAAGGTGTACATACAGTTCTTAGGAAGTCTTAATCGATTTTTCATTAGTAAAGAGTATAGAGAACAGTTTTCTAACATCAATAAATATCATACTATACCTCTAAAACTTTAAGCTTCAGTCTTCAGGCTGTGCCTAAATTATCACACATGGTAATAACGCCCCTGGAACTTTCGATCCAAAGTTTAGATTCAGGTGCCAGGATATCCGGCCAAATAACTATCCATTTTATGACTAATCTACACTTAGATAAATCTTGTGTAAGGAGCACCTCTAACAGAAATATTATAGGTATTTTTTCTAAACAAATTAATCTATTCCATGGCGGCGAGTCTCGGCCATCTGTAATGCTATATTGAAAAGACAGTTTGAATATAACTTATACGAGTACACTTCCAATAATCAGAATAAGGGCTTTATCTAGCGGTACCCCTTACAGTTAGTTATACTATACATACGACGTACATACACATAAATATAGACATGTTAGTATAAGACACATTGACGAAGCACCACCACAATATCTAATACAAAGTATTTTTTTTCTCATTGTTGTAACTAGTTATTTTGGCTTGGAATTCAGCCGTCTATCTATGGCAGCGTCATAAAAATATAAATCTTATTGGTTTCAATTTTACAGAACATACACATTTCTAAAAGAGGACTTCCCCGCCCGTGAGCTTCGCTCATACTAAGAGTGTGTTTTCCGTCATAGCCAAGATTAAATTTTTTAGTACACCCTTTACTCTAAAATTACATCAATTATATTTTACTTACTGTGGTGGTCCCGCACAATACCGTTGTGCAGTAACTACAAATAATGTGATAGTAGACTACTAATAATAATAGATAACGACAAAAAAATATTTAAGCCTTTCGCATGATTCTATAACTCTACAACGATAGTGTAAATATTGTCTTCACGTAAAAAGCCCCGTTGTTATCAATCGGAACTAAATTAGACAGATGGATGTTGACTCACTTCTATTCGATTATAGCATCACGACTGAGGGGAATTTTTCATGGAAAATATACTATTTTATCGCACGATACGACCGAGATACATATATAGATTGTACCATATTATCATTTGTGCAACATTAATGTCACTTAAATGATAATGAATTGAATAACCTCGTCCTGACGAACTTGGTTAAAGAGTAATTCCCAGATGTCATACCTCAAAGGAAAAAAAAACCACATTGTTGGTCTCACTCTAAAACAGAAACTTAACTGTAAAAAACAGACAGTAATAAATGACTTAATTAATAATAAAGCATGGCTAATGTGATTAACAACGACATTCCGTTTAAGTTCGAAGAAACAATATAACAATAATTCACTAACTGAGTTTGGTAAACGTGAGGTTTTTCGTTTAAATGCAGATGTGAGAAAATGACTTAAGAATAGTGTCATTTAAATTTTTACTTATATATATACATAACTGGCAACAAACGTAGGGATTTGGATTTTTTTGAAGATATTTCGGCTATACAACACTAGTAGTACCACTCACTCGTATTAAATAACCACTTTAAATATCCCGTAATGAATAATACTAGTGTAGAGTTTTGATTCAGGATTTTGACCCATGTAGATATGGTGTTTTAAGTCTACCATGTCAAGAAAACAAACAATAATGTCTGACTGGCGAACAATCACTACATTACATAAATAAATCTAGCCGTCAAAATTACGAATTGAGAACTCTAGATCAACGGCATTTTCGTTTACGTTTTACGCCATAAAATAATGGATAGAGAAAGAGATATCGATAATTTCTCACTCGCTCGACTAATATACATTTATATATTTAGAAATTTAGTAACAGATCTTTATAAACGCAGCCATTGTAGTCTTATTTAAACATGAAACATTCTTTCCATGCCGTTTACACGCATGCAACGCCAACACGCGTGATGTAAAACAACGACGTGGTCTATTATGGATCGCACTCACCTAAGAGAAACGTAAAGGTACATTCTCAATTCGAAAACCTATTTGTTTTTCTACAGTAGAAAGACTTTGTTATTCCTCCCTTAATAACTAAATAGTGGTTTGATTCACATGGCAAAGTTTCAAGAAATAAAATATTTAAATTAGTCGGCCCAAGTGCAGACACAAAGTCTAGAGTACGAATAATAATAATAGACTGCAGGCCCGTGAACAAAATTTATGGGTCATTTGATACAGCAGGAGACCTATGTAGGATGATAGAAGGGTATAAAGTAATGAGATTGAGCACTATGCCGTCACTTGTAAGCTGTCCAACTGAGTGCAGTTGAAGAGGGGGCGTTCTAAGTCTCGATCATTTCTCCTTGTCGCATGATTTTTGTACGGCATTGCGAAATAAAGTGTTAGAAGAGGTACTGAAACTGTATGGAACCAAAGCCGAACACAATCAAATGACCAAACTTACTCTGTAAATCGTCGGAAAATCATGAATTTTTTTCACAAACTAACAATTAGAATTTTAATATTCATTATTTTTAAAGTTTCAATACCTCTTCTAATCTATTATTCCGCAACGCCGTACAAAAATCATGCGGCAAGGAGAAATGATCGAGGTTTAGAACCCCCCTTCTTCAACCGCACTCAGTTGGACAGCTTACAAGTGACGGCATAGTGCTCAATCTTATTACTTTATACCCTTCTATCATTCTACATAGGTCTCCTGCTGTATCAGATGACCCATAAATTTTGTTCACGGGCCTGCAGTCTATAATTAGTACTTATCTAACTTACAATTGTAAAACAAAGTTTATAACATTAGTTAAAATATCTGTACAACTATTCACCTTCTCAGATCAACAACTTCCACGGGGAGGGTTTCGTCAATTCTAATGTGCGCCACATTCTGTGAAATAAAAATAAAAATATATAAATAATGACAATAGTACGGGTAATTGCACATAAAAGGATATACATTTAATGTAATTTTCCATTTTTCGGTTGCCAGGAAGATGTCGCTTTTAGCTTTATGGAATTTATCTTTTTGTTTGATCTGTTCCCACTAGTTCCATCGATTGTTCTATTGATAGAACTAGTTGGACTTTTTTGTCCAAGTAGTTCCATTACTCTACGTTTTTTGATGAATGCAACTAATTTATTTATTTTTTGTTTTAACGACAGTAAAAAGCGTATATTTATAAATCGAACTTTACGAAATTGGAATAAAAATGTTCCCTACTCCCCCCTATTTCCTTTTTTTCTCCTAATCCAAGATTCATGTAAAAAAGAAAACAAATGACAAAGGTCACGGACCCCGGAGTCTGTGGAGTAGCTTAATTTACTTAAATAAAAAAAAACGAACTTTACGGCGATGTTCAGACTCGGAGTGAGTCGTAGAGTGACAGGTACTTACGTGGAAAAGAGGCGGGTCCGCAGGGTGCGGGTGGAATCCACTGAGCCGGCAGTTGGCGATGAACTGCACGCCGTAGTTTGGTGTCAGCGCAAAATACCCCGTCCTGCGACGAAATAAGGATTACAAACAGAACGTGATCATAGAAACAGAATGTGATACCAGAAAATATATAAACCAAAGAGATAAATAAATATTGGAGTGTGTGATTGGACAATTCACACACAACGCCATCTGATCCAAAACTAAGAAAAGCTTGTGCTATGGCGGCCAGATAGATAGATAAGATAGATAACTCTTTATTGTGACACAAGAACAGAAATATTACAGTAGAACACTTATGAACTAGCACCACAAATGGCGGCCTTATTGCTTAGAGCAATCTCTTCCAGGCAACCAGCTTAAAGGAAATTCGCCTACAAACATGGTTAGGCGAAGCGAGGTGACACTTTTCCTAATACTAATAATTAAATACTGCAATATAAAACAAATTAATACATAATATACACAATCATCCAAAATACAATAAATAAAAGTGAGTCTAATACATAGGAAAATACAACTTATATTAATTAGGAACATGTCACTTAAATACAACAACTAGTTAAAAAAATAACCTACAACCCCGAAAACAAAATCATGACTAATTAGTAACATAACAACAGAAAAAACAAAAGTGACAAGAAATAGCGCCGGAGAACTGCATTAGTTACGATTATATAGCTGATTATATAATACTTATCTAGTTTTAAATACATACTTATTACACATAGAAACACCTAGACATAGATAAATCATTGATTCTAACACACCATGCATTAAATTATTAACTGACACTTTTATTCCATTTATTGTATTTCCGAAGGATTCTATTTGTTTTTTGTTTCATAAACATTCCGTGTAACTCATGACTATAAATTTATGTATTTCTTGTTAGGTATTCTATATTTTATATTTTTATAAATAAAGATCTTTATGATTACTATGATTGGGCTACCTGAAAAGAGGGTATTCTTATCGAGGTTCTTTCCCCCGTAGTGAGTAAATCTGATAAAGGTAGTAAATATAACTAACTCGTTGTATTTGGGCGCGCACACGATAGCTATGGCTTCCGGCATCATGAGCTGGTAGGAGCACTGCGTGTGCAGGTCTACCGACGACAGGAACGCGGTCTGCGTCGGATGCGTCTGCAAACAAAAATCATTCGATCAGCATAATCAACCCACTTGATGTTCCCACTGTTGGGTCTCAGGGTCTTATATCACCAGAAGAGTGAAGGCCACTGACCATGTGCGGTTTGGCGGATAAGCATCTCCTCGAAGAATAGAGATTTCACTCTACTTTTGTGATAAGAACGTCAAGGCTGTGGAATACGTCGCCTGAGAGGGGTTTCCCGATAGTTACAATCTTTGTGTCTTCAAATCGAGAGTGGATCGGTTTCTTCTAGGTAAACACGCTCCATCGTAGAACCGTAGAAACTTTAAAGAAGGAGGCGGTTTTTAGATATATGTATAAAAGTACCTATCTGTTTTTAACTTTTTAATGTATTTATTGTCAACCGAAACTCACGCCATCAGCGCCATCTAGTTCTAATACGAGTAAACGAAATCATAATCGTATATTTTAAAGTAACAGTAGAAATAATACGGCCTACGCACGAGTGCAGGGCCAATTAATGTTAAAGCATGCCATGTGTGAAATGAATACACGGGTAACTCACGTAAGATTTCGGCCGCGTCTGGTGGCTTTTTCAAGAAGAGTGCACGCGCGTGACCAATGCTTTTGGTCACGGACGCGGCCGAAACTTAAGTCGCGCTGGACTGACTATACCTTACGTGAGTTACCGTGTATACATTAACAATATTATGTAATACACGTGGTTTTCATACTAGGAAGTAGTTATTCTTACATGTATCCAGCCCAGCGTGATGAGGTTGTGTTGGTCCTGATAGTGGAATATCTCCTCCTCGTTGTTCGTGACGCACGAGTCTGGCGTGCCGGTCTGTTTCGGAACCACCACGTGAGTGATCTTCAGCTGGTCGCGTTCCTGCAAAGTTACATTTGAAATAATATCAAGGAAAGAAGAAAGAAAAAGAAAACATCTTAAGGACAGCCAAAGTGGCTAAGTGGTCCCTCGCATACGAACTCGCACTAAATCGAACTAAGCGACGTAAAAAGCTTGAGCAGCAGTCAGCGACAGACGGACCGTTTCAGAATCGAATAGAATTTAATTTGAAACCTAAATAATTAAAAAAACAGCACGTCATTATGATAAGTTGTAATTTTCAGGACTTCGTTAAAAAAGTTCGCGCGGTATCCGGACCGCACCTAAAAGTACATATTTTCCGACCTAGCTCCTTCCGATCTAGTCGGCTAGCTGTGTTGCCAGTATAGTTACCATTATCCCGGCAAAGATGCCGCAGGTCTCCACGCGGCGCGCGGTATTGCCCGCCGCGAGGTGCAGGAAGCGCGCCAGCAGCGCCGCTAGTTCGGCTAGCTGTGTTGCCAGTGGTATAGTTACCAGTATCCCGGCGAGGATGCCGCAGGTCTCCACGCGGCGCGCGGTGTTGCCCGCCGCGAGGTGCAGGAAGCGCGCCAGCAGCGCCGCTAGTTCGGCTAGCTGTGTTGCCAGTGGTATAGTTACCAGTATCCCGGCGAGGATGCCGCAGGTCTCCACGCGGCGCGCGGTGTTGCCCGCCGCGAGGTGCAGGAAGCGCGCCAGCAGCGCCGCTAGTTCGGCTAGCTGTGTTGCCAGTGGTATAGTTACCAGTATCCCGGCGAGGATGCCGCAGGTCTCCACGCGGCGCGCGGTGTTGCCAGCCGCGAGGTGCAGGAAGCGCGCCAGCAACGCCGCGGGCACCACCACCGTGCGCAGCCGGTGCGACCCGCACAGCGCGTCCGTGTACGCACTCTCACTACAAACAAGAATATTTTCATAGCCTTTCTTTTTTTACTGATATAGTTACTGTTTTTGTTTTCAGTACCAACTTTCGCCTAAACAAAAGAAAAGGTAATTAAAAAAATGACCGCACGGCAGAAGTGAAAACTTGCAAAATAAATAACTATCAAAAGCTATCAAATAATTTTAACAATCAAAAATAAAAACGATTAGGTTATAAATTGAATACAGTAAACACAGCTACACGTTAGTGACAGATGCGGCTAAATGAATAAATAGTATGGACAAGAGTCAATTAAAAAAAGAAAAGGCAGTGACAGCAGGCAGACAGTTGAGCTGACTATCATTCTTGGTCTGGTACACGCGGCGGTCCCGAGTTCACCCGAATATTTCTTTCATTTCCGAGGGTGACGCTGAGCTTCATTCACAGCTCACGAACATTCCGTGTGTAGTAGAAGAAGTTTTCACTTCAAAAACATAACAGATAGAATGTCTACATTACATTATCCACAATATATCGCTCGACTTAAAATAATTAAGGTAATAATACTTACACGTGCGGCCGGGAGGGGGGTATGAGCGGCGGGGAGGGTTGGTAGTGGTGCGGGGGCGCGCGCGGCGGCTCGGCTGCGAAGTCGTCCGGGTACAGCACGCCGTCCACTGGCGGCGCAGACGGATTCACGGCCCAGGCGTCCTGAAAGAAAAAAACAATGGATACTCAACATTGTGATAATAACATTTATTTTTCACTAGACATTTATTGATAAGCTGTTAGAAGTCTTCTTAACTTCATATAATTTTATTTTAGTAAAAGTTTAATAGCATAGGTTGTGTTAAAATAAATACAAAGTGAAGTTCGCTCAAATAAAAAATTTAAATATTATTTACCCATGAAATAGCAAAATCGGCCAACATTGTTGAATTATAATAATAGACTAAGACTAAGAAGTATTTCAGTCTATTATTGTACAGATAAAATAAGTCTGAGTCACAATTTTTATCAACTAATGTTTGTGTAATAGGATTCCGGTAATCTTTTACCTAAGGCAGATAATAAAAAAATACACCTGACTCACCTGCCACGGTGTCCGTACATTGTAGTGGTACGGACCATGATCAACTTTGACCATGATGGAGGTACGGTAACCAGCTGTGTTGTATACATTTGTGTATTGGTACATAGCACACGTGTTTCGATATAGTTTATGATTTATGAATCACTATGTCTGTTTGATTGTTATTAGGTATAAACCTAAAAGTTACAATGTATTTTAGGATGTGATCATAGCAGCATTATTATTATACCCTTATACTTAACACAACTTTGAATTAGTGTGTGTAGTACATATTTATTTCATATACATTTGCTTGTATGGAATCTAAGACAAAAATTTACTTTACTTTCTCTTATACTTCCCTTTAAATTTCATTTAGAGCAGCCAATCAACTACAATTTTCAATTCGAAATAGGAAGTATGCTTATAATGACTCCTTGAGACAAAAAAAACTGTTGCTCTAGGTATCTCTACAGAGTTTCAATATATTTATTTATATAGTATGTGATATATGCGAGTTCTGAGTGTAAATGTATCCAAACACAATCTTACAACAAGAATAACATATTGAATGTTGATCAAATAATGTGTTATTTTCCAAGCACAATAAAACTAAAATATACATCAACACTTTCTATTCCACATTGTATGCACTGTAAAACAATATTCATTTATTACGAGTACAATCATATTAGGAAAAACATCACTTTTTGTAAATACTCCATAACCATAAATATTTTCCACTGCACAATCTTAGTAACTATTGTTTCGGGTTGAAATTGTAATTTATGTGTTAGACAGCTTCTAACAATGTTTCGTGAACTGTTTAATTATACTACACATATGGTATAAGCTCTCTAGTAGCTCTACTAAACGGTTACATCACATCAATGCTAAAGTGGTTTGGGTCTGAAGTTGTAGAACTGGTTTTTCGTCTATTTAATTTTAAAAATACCATTCACACTAAAGAGTTACCAAGGTATGTTGTTTGAACACTTTCAAGATTTTTACGAGTATGTAAGATCAAGGGCGTGATTAGATAATAGTAGCTATATACAATATACATAAAATATAGCTTTTATTTGATACTAGTACTCGCCTTCGATTTCTTCTTGAAAAGAACCTACTATTCTATTAATCTTGCATTTTGAGGGATTAAAAATAACCTGCGTTCTATTTCACACTTAAATCATGATCTATAATATATTCGAACTTCGCCAGACAGATAGATTCATCCACTTTTTCGTACATAGTATATTACATTTTTTTTTATAGTAGAGAGTGACAAGATATAGATATATATGTACATATATATATATATATATATATACAAGGATAGAACTGCACTGCACTTGTCACCCGGAGATATAAGGTGCTTTATCTCGTAGCTCAGTAATTTCTCTAATATATCAGTACAAGTTATTGACCGTTCCTCTTCATTTTTAACCCCCCGACCAAAAAAAGGGGTGTTATAAGTTTGACGTCGATGTCTGTCTGTCTGTCTATCTGTCTGTCTGTCTGTCTGTCCGGTCTGTCTGTCTGTGTGTGTGTCTGTCTGTGGCACCGCAGAGGTCAAACGGATGGGCCGATTTCGATGCGGTTTTTTTTATTTGAAGATTAATATCCGTGCGGATGTTCTTAGCTATGTTTGGTTAATATCGATTCAAAATGGCCGCCTCCACAAAATGGCGGACAAAATATTTCTTCACAACCTACCTCAATTTGGGTATCAAATGAAAGGGCTTGACTAGTAGAATACTATACATTATAACAAATTTCAAATCCAAGATGGCCGCCACCACAAAATGCCGAATTGTAGTATTTTTTTCACTACTACCTCAATATGGGTATCAAATGAAAAGGCTTGACTAGTAGAACGTTATACAGATGATGCGAGATCCGAGGTAGTCGGGGGTTAATCAAAATTTTTAATTTTGTTCTTGCATAAACATAGGCAAGCTAAATTACAAACCAATCCTTCAATCGTTTTGTCATGATCCAGCACGCTCCATCGTAGACCGCATCGTCGCTCAACATCAGGCGAGATGGCGGTTAAGTAGAGTAAACCTATAAAAGTTTAAAAAAGCAGCAAACATCTACTCTATCAAATTTGTATTACTAGTAGGATTTATTTTCTTTTATCTTAGACTAGATGTCCGCCCCGGCTTCGCCCGTGGTACATTATATAGCACTCATCGGGATCCCGTAGATATCCAACGGTGAAAGAATGACTGAAATCGGTTCAGTCATTCTTGATAATATTGCTTTCAAACAAAAAACCTCTTCAGCTACCTGCTACGCCACCTGTCGGAAATTGGTCGTACCAACTCAGATTTAGAAACAAATTTGATTAGCAAAGGTTTATATTCAATGACGCAATCTTTGACATTGTCGAAATTACATTGACATTACCGAATTGAAACCAAAAGAAAAAGTTAAAGTTGAAGTTAATGCAATCTTAGACACATACTGTCATGTCAAAGCATGCTACAAAAACTCTCAAAAGGAATATTTTTCCCCCGTTTTTGTTACATTTTTGATTCATGCTCCGCTTCTATTGATAGTAGCGTTATGTTCTATAGCCTATAGCCTTCCTCGATAAATGGACTACCTAATAGAAAAAGAATCTTTCAATTCGGACCAGTACTTCCCGAGATCCTAGCGTTCAAACAAACAAACTTTTCAGGTTTATAATATTAGTATAGATTCTATTAGATTACATTGATATTGAGTGAAGGGGGATTTCCAAGACTTTTTTTGCTGAATCACATTGTAACAATGATAAAGATTTAATTTAAATTTGTAATGTGCACACAGTTTCTAGAATATATCATATATTATATACATATTTTTTGATGTTTTGGTTAACTAATGTAATTGGTCTGTCCGCCCGTTTTAGTTAATAAATAAATAAATATCTAAGGCTAATAATCTATGTTATGTATAGTATAGTTGTAGATTGGAATTTTTTATTTAAGTATATTTTTACCCCCCGCGCCCAAAAAAAGGGGTGTTATAAGTTTGACGTCGATGTCTGTCTGTCTGTGTGTGTGTCTGTCTGTGGCACCGTAGAGCTCAAACGGATGGGCCGATTTCGATGCGGTTTTTTTTATTTGAAAGTTAATATCCGTGCGGGTGTTCTTAGCTATGTTCGGTTAATATCGATTCAAAATGGCCGCCTCCACAAAATGGCGGACAAAATATTTCTTCACAACCTACCTCAATATGGGTATCAAATGAAAGGGATTTACTAGTAGAGTACTATACGCTATAACAAATTTCGAATCCAAGATAGCCGCCACCACAAAATGGCGAATTATACAATATTTTTCACTACTACCTCAATATGGGTATCAAACGAAAGGGATTGATTAGTAGAATAATTTGCACTATGACAAATTTCAAATCCAAGATGGCCGCTACCACAAAAGGGCATTAATATGGGTATCAAATGAAAGAGTTTGACTAGTAGAATGTTGTACAGATAACAAATCTAAGGTGTTTTTGTTACTATAGGCCATTTAAGACCTCACAATAGGAATTAGCCAGGATCACCATTGACGAATACGAGTACCTAAATCGAGGAGGACAATGATGAAAATATTACCAATAATAATCATATTGAAAAAAGAGAAAGAAGATTTTTTTTCTAAATTCTACATAAACAAATTCGTGGGAATTTACTAGTCCTAATATAAACGCGAAAGTAATTGAGAATGAATGGATATTATGTGTTGCGCGTGTTCCAATGCGCGGGCACTCTTCTTCAAAAATTCCGCAGGACGCTGCTGACTTAAATCAGACTAGAGCTGGACCACCGTATCATACGTGAGTAACTCGAGAATAGGAATTACGACTCATTTTTTGTTTAATGTGTCATCGAATGGCATTAAACAACTTTCCATGATATCACGATTTCAAAATCACAATTTTGGACTTTCCTAAAAACGCTACATACAAAAACACTACAAAAGACTGTTGTCACCGTTTGGTATTTTTCTAACGCCGCATATAAACTTTGTATGTCAACTATATTAAATATTTCGTTTAGGAAACTGGTTTCATAACAAAAGTCTAAACCACATTAGTTTTCATATCAATGATGAGAGAAATAAAATAACACTTCTTACTGTGTGGGCTAAGTGAGGTGTATTGTTGTCCTTTTTGTTTTCATCTGCTTGTAGCCTCTCTGCAAGCTTCGCGTCATCTCTCTCCTGTTTCTTCCTCTCTTCGGCAGCTTGGCGTCGCTTTCCCTAAGCAACATAAAAATTGCGAGGTTATTACTGCTCAAAATGTTATTAGTTTTTAAGAGATTGAAAACATAATAAAAATATTTAAAATTAAATGGAGCATGGGACCTCAGAGGAGAGACCCTGACGGGAGAGGAAAACCGGTATCACGATGAGCCGTTCTCTTTGCTCCGAGCTATCCCAGCGTGCGTCAAGTATTCAGGTGCGCCGATGACGGTGCGTTGCCCCTGAGGTGGATTCCCCACCTTAAGCGGTAAAGGTGAAAATCCGTGTAAGTTTATAGTCAGTAGGGGATTACTGTCAACTCCGACATAACCCGTCCGTCGCATTTAGGTTAAGAACGCATGGAACGATTTTCACCTGCGCCCACCGCGGTTCCACAACCGCTGCGGGCGCCGGTTTAATTGCAAAACTCACGAGACCGCTGATTTTTGCGGTTTCGCAACCGCCGCGGGTGAGATTATCGCCCGCGAACATGGTGGGCGACGGGCGGGCGGAGTCGTGCGGCTACCGCGAGCGTAAAACGCGTGGTGAGTTATGCTTTCAATTTTGACATATAATGATCACTGGATTATACAGCAGCTGCGAGCCTACAATCGCGGCGGATGCGGCTGTAAAACGCTCCATGAGTTCTTAGCCTTAGAGTATGCATAAATGAATTTTCACCATGTAACAAAGTATTAAAAAAAGGTTAGTAAAAGCTAAAATCTAAATAATCATACGGATAATATAAGACATCACACACTAGTAGATGTCATTTTTGACACTATATTTATATAGGGAAATATTAGCTTATACTGCTCGTATCTCTATATATAAAAATGATACGTTGGTTTGAAAACTCAAAAAGTTCTGCACCAATTGAGCTGAAATTTTAGAATGATATATAATCCACATCAAGGATTGTTTTTATCTAATTTTTGCATCAGTCACATATGTACCACAGTGAAGAGTGGCAGGGTACAGCTAGTTGTATTAGTAAAAAAAATGCTTGGATAGGTCACTAGATTGCAATTAGCTGTAGTTTTGTAGATAATTACTCATTGACCGCATGGTAGAAGGGAAAACTAAACTAAGAAATTACTATTAAAAACCATTGAATAGTTAATTTTAATAACTAAACATAACAATGACTACATAAATTGAATATAGTAATCACAGCAACACAACAGTGACAAATGTGGCTAAAGGACTAGTATCCATGGCCAAGAATAAATTTAAAAAAAGGAGTGCCAGACAGCACCAGCCGACTATTCACAGTCTGACACACTGGGTGATCTTGATTTCACCCAAACATTTGTTTCATTTAGGAGCAAGATGATGAACTTCATTCACAGCCCATGGAAAAATTTGTATGTGGTGTGCCAATAGAAGCTTTCACTTCAAAAATATAAATGAACTAGCTGTACCCTGCCACGCTATGCTGTGACACATTGTGATGCAAATATTAGATAAAAACAATCCTTGATGCGGATTATATATCATTCTAAAATTTCAGCTTGATTGGTGCAGAACTTTTTTAGTTTTTGAAGCGTACACAAACCAACATAACATTTTTATATATAGAGATAAATACACCAGTATTTTCAGACATTTCTTACACAACACCATCTAGCCCCAATCTAAGCTACTAACTAAGTACAGAAAACAGATATCAGATTTAATATTGATTTAAATATTAATGAATATTTGTTATGAACACAAACACCCAGACACAGAACAAATTTATGTATTCATAACACAAATATTTGACCTAGGTGGGTTTCAAACCCACAACCTATAGCTTCACAGGCAGACTTACTGAAAACAAACCCATTTAATTACAGCCATTTAAATTACAGGAAAAAATATATAAATTAAATCATTTGATACACTACTATCTTTAAATATGTACTATATTTAATATTTACTGTGGTTAATTATATAAAATGGTGTTTTTTTTAACTGATTGGTTCTTATGTTTTTTAATTTATATTTTAAGCATGCACATTCATACACACATGTATTCTTTATAAAGTTCAGTTATTATTTTTGGAAATAGCTTCAAATAACTTCATAATAAAATACAAGCTGTCTTACTTATATTGGGGTTGTTCAATTAACTAAATCCTAATCTTCAGTCATATGATTTCTAATTCAAATATAATAATTTTATGTATTTTGATATGTAATTGTCAGATTACAAAGAACTCTTTCTCAAAAAAATCCAAACTATAGGAATGACTCTACAACATGATGAATTTGATAGTCTGACACAGACCTGCAAAACATTTGTTCACTGTACATTAATTTAGTAGCATGCACCATCTTCACAGGTTTAATTGTGAGCCTGGTGCAAAATACTGCATTGAATTGTGATTATATGGTGGAGTAATCAATACCCATAATTTAAAACAATTTTTACCTCATTAGCAATATAAGCAGCATGTTCTTTAGTAAACTGGTCTAGTAATTTTTGTTTGAGTTTTTCTGCCTTCCGGCATCACTTCCTTTAACTTGGCTTGATTCACTGCTTTAACTTGTGCAGGCACCGCACCATATTCAGGGTGCTTACGAATCTTCTCTAGGAATAGAGTCATGAATTTCATGTATAACATGTAAGCCTGCTCTAAGCTTCCTTCAGCAAGATACACATTTGCCATTCTGACCATTTCTAATCCAGAGCGATAGTATCTGCAATCATATAAACTTCCTGAACAAAACTTTTGTTTACCACATTCTTAATAACTTCACGCAGTGCCCTCAAAGATGCACCAGTGGTACACTGAGTGCTCCAGTAATAAGATTAAAATAATCTAGAACTTTAGTTTTTAATAATGCGTAAACAGTTTTTTTTATTCATATGATACGTAAATTACTAAAAAATTCAGACAATAAAATCCAAATAAATTCATGACTCTGTTTGGCCTTGTTAGTCATCTACAGGAAGTGTCTATTCACGTCGATAATTATTATGATAGGACATCATACCTCCTGGGAGGAACATTAGGATCTACGTCCACCATAGCGCCGTAATTTGCGAGCTGTTTCACCCTTGCCGGGGGGTTCCATCGCTGCAGCATCGGGTGAATGCTTTGGACGTCTTTCCTCAGACTGCATGTCTCTCTGAAGTAAACAATTATTGGGTATTTCCTTACACCCTGAGTATGTTTTTTTTTAATTGGTAATATTTTATTACACTAAAATGGGTTTTAGCGTTTATTAGCCTTCCCAAAATAAGTTTTATGTAGTTCTTTTATTTTATTATTGTACCATTTTACGACATTTTTTAGCAATCACCGTCAACTGTCACTGTCAGCTCAGCTGTCACAACAGTGCTTGTGACAATTAGTTTTTTTTAATATTGACTTGAACACCTCGTTTACTTATCAATAAATAAATAAAATAAATATTGGTGGACATTTCACACAGAACACACAATCCATACTAATATTATAAAGCTGAAGAGTTTGTTTGTTTGTTTGTTTGAATGCTAGGATCTCGAGAAGTACCGGTCCGAATTGAAAGATTATTTTTCTATTGGATAGTACATTTATCCAGGAAGGCTTTAGGCTATAGAAAATAACGCTACTATTAACTGAAGCGGAGCATGAATCAAGAATGTAACAAAATCGGGAAAAAATATTCCCCTTTTGAGAGTTTTCGTACGTTTCGTGCTTTGACATGACACATGACAGCATGTGTCAAAGATAGCGTTATTGAATTTCAGTAATCTGTGCATTGAATATAAACCTTTGCTAAATTTTTTTCTAAATCTGAGTTGGTACGACCAATTTCCGACAGGTGACGTAGCAGGTAGCTGAAGAGGTGTTTTGTTTGAAAGCGATATTCTCAGGAATGAGTGAACCGATTTCAGTCATTCTTTCACTTTTGGATATGTACGGGATCCCGATGAGTGCTATATACTATACCACGGGCGAAGCCGGGGCGGGCATCTAGTACATAAATAAAACATTGGCGAAATTGGCCACCTATGGTGAAATTGGAAACTGTCTTTGACAGGTCTTTTTGCTTCTTGAAAACGCCCCATTCTATTCGAAATCACATTAGGTACCAGTATAAATAAGGGCCAAAGTATGAAGTAGTATCAATAGATAAATAATATAATCATCATCATCATACGGCGAAGATTGGAACTGTCTCTGACGGGTATTTTTGTCTCCTGAAAGCGCCCCATTAACATTCAACTTACATGTTATATAAGTATCTAGAGTATGGCTATTATTGAGCATGAAGTTTAAAAAGCTGTTTTTATACAACTAAGTATCTACTTTAAATTTAAGATATGACTTTGTGCTTGTTGTCATTCCTAAATAAATAAATAATTTTCGGCCCGTATCGACCCACTGCTGGGTATATGCCTCCTCCCCCCTGTGCCATTGATCTCTATCCTGAGCTGATCTCATCCACGTAATCCCTGCGATGGATCTGATGTCGTCGACCCGTCTGGCTGGTGGTCTACCAACGGAACGTTTATCGCCGATCGGTAACCACTCTATCAGAGATCTACTCTGGAATAGGAAGTAGTTTTAATTTAACTCCCAAGATTTGTCTCACACTAACATACGAACAGGGCAAATAGAATAAAATAAAATATACCACACGTCGACTTAAGACCTCCTCCGTTTTTGGCAACTGGGTCTTGAGGCCCTTAATTCATATAAACCAATGGATGTGCCCTGCCAAACCTCAGGCGCACGGAATTATGTTAATCGATGGGAAGAGTGAGCTCACTCTTTCCATTTTAGTCGATTGTAGGAAGCGGTGAACGCCGGACGTTTATACTTATCGCTATTCGTTGTCCAACCAAAATAAGTAGAACCGCAACATGCCTCGCCGCTAGTGATTCTAGGGGTCAAGGTCATGTAGTTTGGTAGTTGTAAACCACTCACACTACACACAGAGACGTAGTTTCTTAGCAATTCCAAGGTGCCCAGGGCACATCTTTTGAATTATATCGATGCCTTCACAAGTTATTTCAAATCTAGTACCTACACTAACCAAGCGTAGGTTGGCAGTAACACACCTTTGAAACAAGGACTTTACTTAGGAACAGGATTACGTCTTCCTCAGGACGTTTTAAATTATATTTCGATTATCTATATATATAAAACTCAAAGGTGACTGACTGACTGACTGACTGACTGACTGACATAGTGATCTATCAACGCACAGCCCAAACCACTGGAGGGATCAGGCTGAAATTTGGCACACAAGTAGATGTTATGACGTAGGCATCCGCTAAGAAAGGATTTTGATAAATTCTACCTCCAAGGGGATGAAATAGGGGATGAATGATTGTATGAAACTTTTTATTCCTTAGATATATTGGCATGAAATTTCATAAAAATTGAGTTTAGCTAAAATCATGAGACACGTATTACAGCGTTTAACAAAATTCAACCCTCCAAGGGATGAAATAAGGGATGAAAGTTTGTATAGAAACTTTTTATTCCTTGGACATATTTACATCAAATTTCTTAGGTACTTAGTACTGCCAAAATAATGAGAGTTTGACAGAATTCAACCCTCAAGGGATGAAATAAGGGATGAAAGTTTGTATAGAAACTTTTTATTCCTTGGACATATTTACATCAAATTTCTTAGGTACTTAGTACTGCCAAAATAATGAGAGTTTGACAGAATTCAACCCTCCAAGGGATGAAATAAGGGATGAAAGTTTGTATAGAAACTTTTTATTCCTTGGACATATTTACATTAAATTTCTTAGGTACTTAGTACGGCCAAAATAATGAGCTATGTAGTACTTTTTTTCAAAAGTCGTCCCCTAAGAGTGTTAGACAAGGGATGAAAGTTTTATATTAACGCACAGGACGAAACCTTAGGACACACTTTAAATTTCACACATATATTATTTTTATAGCGTACGTAGCCACTAAGGGAAGATTTATCTAAATTAAACCTCTAAAGCGATGAATTAGGGGATGAACGATTGCATGAAACTTTTTATTCCTTGGACATATTTGCATGAAATCCTACTTCCCTACTCATATTATAAATCTCAATGTATGAATGTTTGAATGTTTGGATGTTTGGATGTTTGTTGCTCAATCACGCCCAAACGGCTCAACAGATCGATCTGAAACTTAGTACACAGATTGCTTATAGTCTGGAATAACACATAGGCTACATTTTCTCCCGAAATCATGCACGGTTCCTTAGGGATCAAGTATAAATAAATGTAAGATTGGAACGCCTAACTAGATTTTGTTGCAATTCGAAACACAGATTCAAACATCAAAATAAAACAGGCTATTTACTATCCCGAAAACATACACAGTTCCTAAAGGATCAAGTATACATTTAATATCGGAACGCCTTATTAGATTTTGTTGCAATTTGAAACAAATAGTTCTTAGTCTGAAATCCTATCCTACTAATAATATTATAATAATAATGTTACGTTACGTTTGCGTTGCGTTTGCGTTGCGTTTGCGTTGCGTTTGCGTTGCGTTTGCGTTGCGTTTTTGCGTTGCGTTGCGTTGCGTTGCGTTTGCGTTGCGTTTGCGTTGCGTTTGCGTTGCGGTTGCGTTGCGCTTGCGTTGCGCTTGCGTTGCGCTTGCGTTGCGCTTGCGTTGCGCTTGCGTTGCGTTTGCGTTTGCGTTGCGTTTGCGTTGCGTTTGCGTTGCGTTTGCGTTGCGTTTGCGTTGCGTTTGCGTTGCGTTTGCGTTGCGCTTGCGTTGCGCTTGCGTTGCGCGTTTGCGTCGCGTTTGCGTCGCGTTTGCGTCGCGTTTGCGTCGCGTTTGCGTCGCGTTTGCGTCGCGTTTGCGTTGCGTTTGCGTTGCGTTTGCGTTGCGTTTGCGTTGCGTTTGCGTTGCGTTGCGTTTGCGTTGCGTTTGCGTTGCGTTGCGTTGCGTTGCGTTGCGTTTGCGTTGCGTTTGCGTTACGTTTACGTTACGGAACGGAACGAAACAGATCAGAACAGAACTCAACACAACACAATACAACACAGCATAACATAACGACGATAAACACGAAAGATTTCAAGGTATTTTGTATGTCAGCCGGTTTTGGCGAAATAAGGTATATACTCTGAATCGGCATACAGCTGACTAAAACTCTGCCGACGCGACGCAACGTTACTAATTTGCCAAAATTATTGTTTTTGTAAGAATTCACATAAACTATGTTTGTATTCCCTGGTAAAGAGTGAAACATACAAAAATAACTACGGAGTTATTATAAGAACTATAATAAACAAAGTAAGACAACAACTCTACATTTTTACCATTTTTTGAAAGCAGTGAATTTATACACAAAACAAATCAAAATTCTACGCGGACGAAGTCGCGGGTAACAGCTAGTTATATTATATATTTTATTGAGTATCCTGTCCTGATGTTTGTCATCAAATCTTGCAAATTAAATTTGATGCTCTTTCTGTGAATAGCGTGACAATGCAATATGATTTGTGAAATCTATACAAATAAATAAAATTGTAGTGTCTGTCTGTAGTATCAAATTAAGTTTTTTACTGAGTTCAAATGAAAGTTTTTGTATGCGGTACCTATAACTAAAAAAACTACTTTTTTTTTGTCTGTCTGTCCCGCTATTTGTCTGTCTGTCTGTCTGTTAGTTCCGGCTAATCTCCGAAACGGCTGGACCGATTCCTACGGGACTTTTACCTACTTTTAGATAGCTGATCTTCTAAGGCAGAACATAGCCTACTCTTACTTGAGAAAAATAATTAGGGTTCTATGAAAAAAGAAAACCCTTAAAACGTGGGTGCAACCGCGAGCATTGCTAGTCCGCAATAAAACAATGCAAGAATGCAACCCCGTTTCAGGTAAGAAAGGAATCATAGTAATAAGAATGGTTGTCAATATATGAGACTTTATTAATAAATAATTACTGAAATAACGACATTCGACAAAAGGAGTAGCAGCATAAAATCAACGGACACCATGAACATAAAGCACAACAAAGTATACAATATTTAGTACATCCCCGACAGGACTTCCGGAACGAAAGGAACGCTGGATAACAATTTGGAAAATGCCTGAAAAACCAAAACATAGGTCTATCGGATAATGCTTCTATATATAAATTGTCACACGACGTCATTTCCGGTTTCCAAGCAGCTAGATCTGCCTTTTTTAGTTTATCAAGCACACAAACGGCTGTAGTTTGAAACCACACAAAGATTTTCTTATGGACATCTATACGTTTGACTCTACAGAAGCAAACACGCCTGCAAACTAAATCGGCAGTTTTCCTGTAACGTTGTGGACAGTGTTTCATGCGGCAATGCGAAGATTTATTCTTACGCTTGGATTTTTTTTGAGAGCAACACCTGTTTTCTGAAAGAAAAAGAAGCTTTTTCCTGCTTTGTTTTGGATTTGAAAATCGAATTAACGGTTTCGGATAAGATTTTGACTCAGTATAGGTAGTAGTCTTCTTAGAACGGCGACAATAACTTGTCTTTGGAGAGGAGCTTTGTTTTAAAGATATACTTTGCTTTGGTGAGGAAAATTTAGATTGATTTTTTTTACTAACTTTTACAATTTTTCGTTTTTTCGTATTATTTTGTAAATTTTGTAGACATTTGAGTTTTAGTTCACGTAAATTATTTGCAAGTCTTTTACCGCAAGTTGGTAATGGATCAGACTGGACGTTTGTTGATTTTTTAATTTTTACTCCTGAAGATTTCTTAACGTCGATCGTTAGACTCTGGTTAGAAAGATCTTTATTTTCTGCAAAATTGGTTTTAACCTTTGCTTGTGAAGGCCCGAATGCAAGTGGTTTGGTTTGGTCAGATTTACTGGCTAGAAATGGGGAAGATGTTAGCTTGTGTAGGTATTTTTTGTTATTATTTATCGGCGAACATTCACATAAATCTGATCGCGTGCATCCGCACATAACTGACTTCACAGATGCTGATGTAAAGCTGTCAGTATAAAATTGATTTTGTTTTGATGTTTTAACTTTAACAGATTGGCTATGTCGTGAAATTTTCTTAGGGCGTTGCGAAACACCAGACTCGTATTTTGTCAGCGATGGTTTTATATCCGTAGTATTGTTTTCAAAACGTTGTGTAGACTTTTTACTTAATTTCTTTCTTAGGTGTTTAAATAAACTTTGAGTCCCTTTATTCCTTACATGTGTTGAGGAACTAGGATAACATTCACATAAATCTGATTTCACTTGTACGGGTTTATCGATCATATTATCACGCAAGTTTTGCATTCTCATATGACTTTTATTGACCGTTGCTGTTGATTGTAGCTTTTGTTCCGACATTATATTTTGGCATTCACAAAGAACAGATTTTTGCGTTTCGTTAATTATTCTGGATCCATGGTAAGTAGAAAGGTCAGACGGCTTAATATTTCCGGATATATCAGAATATGTTTGAGTAGATTTTAGATTTCTATTGTCACGTTTATGGAACATTTTTTTTAAAAATAAATTTGATTTTGTAGGAGACGGTTTCATGACATCACTGTTACTCAGAGATTGTTTTTGAATTTTATCAGAACATTCACACTGAACAGATTTCGTTTGAAGGTTGTTTTTCTTTTTAGCGTCTGCTTGATTCCTATTCCATGTTTTGTTAGAAAATTCCTTGGGTGTTATATTTGTCTGCGACGGCTTGTATTTTTTAGTAGCGCTTTTATTTTGTTTCATGATATTTTGAAGGCGTTCATTAGGGCTAGATTTAGTAGATTCATACGTAACAGATTTTGTTTGAGATAATTTATGGTTTTTAGTATCATTTTGAATCCTATCCGATATTTTGTCAGATGATACCTGTGGTATTAATTTTGTCTGCGATGACTTTTGTTTTTTATTAGCACGTTTTGGGGGATTTTCAGCGTTTACATAAAGGTCGGATTTGTTAATAGTACGATTTGATGACAATTTGGAAAAACATTCACATATAGCAGATTTTCTTAGTAGCTTCGAGGTTTTATTTTTAAAAGGAACACTTGTTGCCTGGATTGATTTGGATTTTGTAGTGCCAATTTTAACTGATTTTGAACGTTTGTCAGAAGTTACGTATGGGGTAGCTTTTGTGGATGACTGTACTTTTTTAAGGATTTCATCAAAGCAATCGCAAGCTACAGTTTTTGTATGTGATGATGTTATGGTTTTTATATCGTTTTGGCCTGCATTCGGTTTTGGACATAAACAAATATCAGATTTAGTACACCCACAAAGTACAGATTTCAAAAGCAGTGGCTTTTCGAATTTAGTACTTTGCACTTCACTAATTTTATTGGAATCTCCAGAGTCAAGGAATAATTCAGGCTTATTTTGAATCTTATTTATTTGATTTGCAGTTTTTTTGTTGTCTTTATTAATTGAACAGACACATAAAGAAGAAACAGGTATAAGAGATCGTGAGTATTTTGGTTCAGAATGGCTTCGTGTCATGCTACAACATCCAATGCTGTCAGTTATTTTAGTATTCCTTTTCCTAGACCTGTTACATTCAGAATGCCTAATGGTATCGCAGCGTTTATTAGTAATTTCTCGAGAGCACCTAATACATCTGTGTTCGCGGTTGATTTCCGCACAACATCTATTACATCGTTGTACCATTTGCCATGTTTTATTTTTATCTTCTAAGTTTATTAAAGAACAACCCAGTCTTAAATTAGGAGTAAATGATTTGTTAGAAAGGGGTTTCCATAGTTTATATTTACTAGATATTTGTCTTTCAAGATATTCCGGTGATCTAACACATGCATGATCTTGTGTATAATTTCTAAAGTCTCTATTTAATATCATGTTGCAATGATAATCGTAAAAATCGTGGTTATAATCATTTCGGCCTTCATTACCACGGACCGGTTTTGGAAGATTCAGATTGGTATTGGATTTTTTTTGTCCATGTTGTTGCAAGAACGATGATCGAGAGTTATGCAATCGCTTGTTTATATGTAACACGTTTCTGCTGCGTCTATCAGTCGTTACAAAAGACTTGGAGAATTTTTTCATGCTTTGGATGATATTGCCCCACAATAATTGTAATCTATTAGTACCCACGTTAATCAGGCGTTGCCGGTTATGTTTAGAGGTAAGAGGTTTATTGTGCATAAAATACCAAAGACATACAATAAATATGCATGGGCACCACGTTATAGCAACTATTACTAACAGAAACTGTTTTACAGCTTGTTTACACGCATCACGGTGATTTGTCAAAAAAAATAAAAAAGAATTTGCATCACGCACAAATTTCGAAGCAAAAGGCATTACGATTTGGTGTCGTTTCATATTCGATTTCTTGGAATAATGTTTTCTTCGTGAGCAAGGAGAAATGTTACTTTGTGTTTTCAACTTGGCGATCGATATCTTTGAGTTTACGCCTAGCCGTGGAGAAATCAAAGAATGTGCTGGAGCAGGTAAATTCAAATCACTGCATTCGATTGGAGGGTTTCGATTTTTTGATGTAGTTTTGATCAAACCAAACAAAGATTTGCAATTCAAAGGATTTGTGGGATCAGGAATTCTTGGTTTCGAGCTTTGATTTACAGCAATTAAATTAGTATTTTTCATTTCGTTACCGGAATGCGCGTGATCAAGATCAGCTTTAATTACTGTCAAAGTATTTAATTCTGTTATATTACGTTTTTTAATTGCGTGGTCAGATAGGCTTTTTAAAACTGTTTTTTTTACAGTCTCGTGTTTTTTTTCTTTTTGTACTAGGTATGGTTCCTTTATATTGTTGGAACTACACTTTTCCTTATGATTTATTGCTTTATTTTTCAGCGAGTACATCATAGCATTAATGCATGTATCTACATGCGAATCATTTCTCCCTTGATTCAAAGGTGTGTCATACCGCCTTGTTGTGATATTATAACAGTATTTATTACTATCTTTTGCTGTTGAAGTTGGTAATTCATGTGTGTTAAAACCAAAACTTATCTTTTTCTTTCTTTGTTGAATTTTTTTAGGCGAAAACTTTAAAGTTATAAAGTCTGAAGAAAGTTCATTTGTTTTTATCTTAAGAGAATTTTTTCCTGTTAATACAGACGTAGAAACTGATCTAATAATTGAAGTATTTACTTTTTTATCTATCGGACGAGTAAAGTGTTCGATGTTAGTTCTTGCACTTGGTTTTGGCATAGCTTGCATTGTATTTTTCTTGTTCATTATTTTATTCTTCTGAGTATCCTGTTTCACGATGTCTCTTTTCTTTTTTGGGTATTTTTCTTTTAATTTTAGTATATTATTTGCACACAATAAATGTTTGTTAGCTTTCTCTGAAAGTTCTTTCATTGAATAAAAGTCATCGCAGACAATCTTCCCTACACAATCAAGAGTCATATTTTTCTTGTGTTTGGTGTCTATTTCTTTCGCGTTAAAACAATCTTTTTTGTAGTGTTTTTGATCTGGTAAAGATTGTTTATGTCGTTTTGAAGAAGTTATAAGATGTTTTTCTTTATTTTTTAACGATATCTTAGTTTCTGGTGTCAACATTAAACCGGATCCTTCGCTTTTATTTTTTAAACGTATTGGGTAACGTCGAGTTTCAATATTAGGATCACATAATTTGTTATCTTCTGGGTTATGATCCTTCATCAGTATATCTGGCGTTATGAGATCACTATTAAGTACTTTCTTTTCTTTCAGACATTTTTTTTGGGTCAAGCCATCATCATATTTATATTTAATATTATTATTTGGTAATGCATCAGTGCAAAGTAAATTACAAGTAAAGTTTTGGTTCAAATGAAATAAATGATCAGAACTCGGTTTGCTATTTGCTATAGCATAGCATGTGCTAGTTGGACAATTATTGCCAGACCCATCCTTAGTACAAATATAATTTTTGACTAAAGACCTGGGATAGACGCTTCTGCTCCAAGGAAACATATTCTCAATTTTATTTGACACAGTCTTACCGAATTTATACGAGGGGGGTTGATTAGTTAATAATTTGGGGGCCACTTTCTTTTTAGATGATGAAGCATAACGATTTGATACTTGTGATGCTCTGAATAATGTTATTGTTCGTTCATGTTTTCTAACAAAGTTGCTCCTTCTGGTGATGTTGATCTTAGCTTGCTGCCGTTTCATTGAGTACGATGAAGCTTTGACGAAAAGCTTGGAACGAACTGTATTTCTCCCATCATTTCTTCTCTTTACATTGTTCAGAGTAAGTGTTCTACTCCTCTGGGGTTTTAAATCGTTAGCACAAGTCTCTGAAACAGGCATAAAAATAAGACTAAATCTTAAGAGAACAGTCGACACAGAAACCATTTGATCAGGTCAAGAACATTTTAGAAAAACAGGAATTTCTTATCACTTGTACACGTATAATTAAGGAAATCATAAATTAATAATTTTTGTAGTCATACATGCCGTCTTCTAATGTGAAAAACTTACTTCTTGTTAACGTCTTAGTAACATTGTTTGATTCATTTTTGCAGAACGTGGATAATTGTTCCATCTTAGCTCTGTTAGATATTATTCTTAAAGGCTGTGAGATACAGATATTATCTATAGGTTTTCGATTTTTCTGGGAATCATTTTGACGCACAGACTTGTTTATAGTACGAATATTGTGTTGTTCATTGCTTACAGTGTCATTGCATTTTGTGTTGATACGAGGCTTTTGGATTTCTTTGTTGTTTTTTCGAGTCGCTGTATCGCGTAATTGCAAGTTGCTTTTCGCACGAAAATATCCTGGCTCTGTGTTCACTTCACTTCTATTCTTTGAGGTAGCCAAGGGCTCCATAAATCTTATTGTCCGTAAACGATGGATAGTCTCCATTCGCGTCTCTTAATCTTTCACTTATTTAAAACAATATTTATTAAAATATAGTAAAACAATATCAAAGGTAAACAGAATTCATACCAAGAAAAAGCGAAAAAGAATCAGGTGCGCATCGGACTCTCACAATGTGGGTTCCGTAGCCCCAAAAACAATTTTGATACTTTGCACATTATTACTAACTCAGATTTAAATTCAAAAACCGTCCGGCTTTTTGTTTACCTAGTACCTATTCATACTTATAGTAAGTAAATTGTTAGGTAAACTATCAATTCTGGTATGGTTCTGACTTTTGAGAACCTGTCCGATTAGAGTCTATCACTGAGATTTAACTCCGGGTGGGCTCTCCCGCCAAGCTTTGCGGTCAACCCTGAGTGTCGCATCTCCATATTCGGCCTGCGCTCCACTACGGAGGTCGCCGGCTCGCTTCGCTTGCCACCTCTCCCTTCACTGCGCTTGGCGCCACATGGATTGCTCCACTAAGGACCCCCTTCCCTCCCTTGAGCTTGTGAGATGTGGGAGCCAGAAGGTTCCCACATTTTATATACACTCTACTAGGTGAAATCCGGGTGCTCCGAGTCGGATCTGAGTCCCAAGTAAACTAACCGGTCCGATTTGGTTAAGTACTTAAAATCAAAAATAACAATCAAGTTTATATGTAACTAGCTTTTACCCGCGACTTATTTATTAAAGTAATTGAAGCAGTAGGTACCTACTCGTATTTCTACTACCATACAAATTCACGTTTCCTAATCAAAATCGGTCTAAGTCAAAGTTTTATATATATTTAATAAATGTACAATTTACACGACAAATTAAAAAAAAACTATGTTCTCAAAAAAATTATCAAAAACAGACTATAATTTAAAATCATATTGAGACGGTCCACCAAATTTTATTAGAGTCTATTAGTAGATATATCGTCTGATTACATGAACGCAATTTTAGTTTTTTGTTCATATTTCAAAAACCGCCGCACTGATTTCGATAAAATTTATATGACGACCTCTGAACTATAATCTACCAACCAAAAAAATAACCATCTAAATTGATTCTTTGGATATACAACTGGATTGATAACCTCCTCCTTTTTTGAAGTGGGTTAAAAATAGCATACAAAGAGTGCAAAGATCCTTCCATGCACACTTTTACTCCTCATTCTCACTCCTTTCAACTCTTTTTCTGTGATAAAAAGTCGCTGTTGTCCTTTCCTAAGTCTAGTCTATCTGTGCCAGTGGCGGATTAGCCATATAGCAAGAGTAGCAAGCCCCGCGCTCCGAAGACTGTCTGACTGTAAATATGTAGCGGCGAAAATATCTTGCATAACTTGACCCTACCCTTCCTAAACCTAAGCAAACCAAGGGTCCCTTGACAGAAATTGCTACAAGCCCCGCGCTGGCTTAATCCGGCACTGATCTGTGCACCAAATTGTAACAAACTCTTTAAGTGGCTTAGGCGTTAGGCGGTAACGGACAGAGAGAGTTATTTTCATATTTATAACTTCATATTAGAACAAAAATAACGTACCTATTAAACAAAGAAAAAATGATATACTATAGACAATAGTAGATACACGAATTAAATTTATTACCTACCTCTTGATTAAAAATATATACAATTTAACAAACCTCTATTTGCACTTCATTTTATTTCAGCGAATACAAAAAAGGGCTTCTTATTATGAATGTAAGAACTTAAATAATTCAATTATTTTTACCGACAATTAACAAACTTTTATACTAAGTACCTATAACTAACAATATGTATTTAACTTAAGAAAGTAATCAAAACTAATAGACTTACTTAATACAATTTTTTAAAGTATTATTTTTTGAGAACAATGAAAAACAACACTAAATAACTATGTGTATAACAACAATAAAGAACTATATCACGAAAATACACCCACAAAATAACACTAAACTATAGAATCACGAAAATACACACGCAAACTAATTTTTAAATTAACAACGACAAACCAAAACCACCAAATTACAGCATCCAGATGTACGATCAAAAAATAATGACGAAGAAAAAAAGCAAAACAATGACCCAACTAAAGAAAATAATTAATCAACAATCTAATCCAAAAACCTAAATATACTATTTATTTCACGTTTTTTTTAATAATAATAAAATCGTGTAAATCGAATTGAAATCAATATTCAGTCAATATAAATTAATTTCTAACGAAAAACCTCATATATCGGACGCGTGTGTTACAGTCGTCTGCCCTCACATGTCTGCCCGTTCGGGTTAGCATACTTAGCGATATTTCCCCTCCCACGCCGCGCGGCGTCACGTCCCCTCGCTCCGTGCGCGGCGCCGGGTCCTGCGATGTTCCGCGACGTTAGTCAAAATCCCCTAATATAAGTATCCCCGTATAGTTAGAAATTATAAAATTGCTGGAACAAACGTTTATCGACTCCATTTCAAGTGTCTAGATACAAAGTTTTATGGTTTTATCTTCAATAATATTTCACTTCCAGACTTTCACCCCCAATTCCACCCCCGTAGGTACAGTTCGAAACTACAAAACTGCTAAAACATACATTTTATGGTTTCGTGTTAAATATCTAGACGTAAAGTTTCATAGTTCTTCAACAATGACGAAGTTTTCCATATAAACTTTCATCCCTTATTTTAATCCTTTCAACCCTTTTTTCGGAACCAAAAGTAGCCTATGTCCTTTCTCGGGATCTATTCTATCTATGTATCAAATTTCATCAAAATCTGATGGTTGGTTTAGGCGGTAAAGACGGACAGACAGACAGACAGACAGACAGACAGACAGACAGACAGACAGACAGACAGAGTTACTTTCGCATTTATAATATTAGTATAGAAGTATGGATTTAATATATGTTTGTTTTATAAATTGAGTTGCTTGACAATAACGTGTTGTACGTTATAAAATAAAGATTTGTCAAGCATTGGTTTTGTATTTGTTAGTAAACATAATTATTAAAAGAATCAAATGTCAAATGATACGTTATAGAATGAACGTTTGTCAAATAATTACTTTGAGATGTAACTAACCATTTTGTATTTTAATCATTTCAATCAAAATCCCGTGAGTTTGTCTAACTTTGGTTATCAATTGTCGATTTGTGAAAAACAGTTTGTGAAAAGAACGAAAGCTTCCTATAGTTTTAATCGAACCCTAAAAATAGTGGTGTGTAATCTGTGCTAAAAATAGAAGTGACGTCAACAGTTGGTAATGATCACAGACTAAGTGTATGGTAATGATGATTTAAGTATGTATAACCCACAGACTAAGTAGTACACTGTATAACCTACAATCAAAACTTGGACAGACAGAAACATTGCACAGGTCCAATGCGTCATTTTACCTAAAGAAAGAGAGAAAGAGGTTTGTATTTGTCGCGGTAATAACAAGCACAGACTAAGTAGAGAGAATAACAAGTTACGTATTGTCGGGCATTGATGTCCGAATAGGCGATCATAGGCTCATGGGAACGAGTTAGCGCTGCGATCACTCTGACGACCAAAGCAGATCCCTATCTTGATTCTCAGCGATTTCTGTGTACAAAATCTGTGGCTGTGGCAGTCCCTTACCCGATAAAAATGTTTGTGGGATGTGTAAAATATGGGAACAGCCAACGCCATACCATACCCTTTCCCCTTTCAATCGTATTCGCCAACAGGAAAGGAAAGCGGTGCTTCGTAATATTGATAGCATTCCCTCCTTATGGCCTGTGGGCCTACAAAACAATGTCCCAAAACCCAGGCGCGGTCCCAGCTTCGAATTTTGGAGGGGGTCACCCGGTCACCAGTACGCAGCCTCAGATTTTGGGGGGGCACCAATAGAAATACAATAAATCGAGTAAAATCGTTCAGAATCAGAACACAGATCCACTGAGAGCCTCTGCTACGCCAATGCGAATTTTTTGTAGTGGTAGGACTCATAGAGTTCGCTTGGAGAAGTACTACACCTTTGCCAGTCATTATACCGCCAAGCAGTAATGCGAATAGATCACTGTGTTCCGGATTGAAATGCAGTTTCCAGCGAAATTACAGGGAATAAAGATAAATCATCTAATATATATGGGTGAAAAGTGCAGTGTAGCGCTAGATAATGAATAAGACCCTCACGTTCTGTTATGAGCAGGCGTGTCGTGTATGACTTGCTCGTCTCGTCACACTATACTGTAAAAAAATCTATCTACACTTTAATCCCTTGTTGATTTTTTTAATGAATAATAATAATGTATTGCAAATAAAAAATAAATGAGCGGGTACGTATATTTATATTTTTTTTTTAAATCTGTTTAACGGCAATAGGCACAGCAGCAGCACAATTCTAAGCAGATAATACAAGGCGTCCAAAACAAAATACCTGTTAAGAACAACAGGCCGTATTTCAAATTACGCCAATGTTGTTTTGCGTCCATATAGTGGGGATACAATCTTGGCCAACGATGATAAATCCATGGTTGGGGCGGCTTCCTTAAAGACATCATGAAACAGTCTCCTGCTGCTTTCTGCCAATAGTTTTGCTGAGGGGAGTTGTTTTCTCTACAATGATGAAGCCTGATGACTCCTGCTTTAGAGCCTGTGCTGTGACCCGGAGATGAACATGGGCAACTGCATCCGAAAAGTTTTTCAAGAAATATTTCAGCTCTGCAATTTTCCGGCTGTTTACCTTTATTTATTGACCATTTACATGGTCTCTTAATGTAACTTAAAGGATTGCAGTCCAATTTTACTGTCGTATTAGCTTTTCTTTTTGAATTTGATCCTCTGGCATTTTTCTTGTTCTCTTGTTGGCTCCTACATTTACTGTAGTTTCTTTTTTTTACAGATTCTGCTGTATCTACTGCAAGAAGCAATTTCTTCTTGGCATTTTTTAGTTTTGCAGCTGCTTCTAAATCAGCTGTTGCTCTATTATTTTTTAACTTTTTGTACTTTTTAATCTTTCTCAGTAATAATTTTTCCTTTTTCAGCAAATCTGTTTCTTTCTGCATCAGCTTTTTTTCTTTTCTCTTGAGAATTTCCAGTTGTTCGTCATTTTGAAGCATTACACAAGTAGTCCTCATTATTATTTTGAATCAAGTATTTTTTTGCAGTAGGTAAGAATCTGAACGTAGGTATTCACTTTTTAATTGTGCCTATTTAAGCGTTTATTGTCTTATACTTTGATGAAACTGGATCTATCTGAACGTAAATTATAGACAATTGGATTTGCCATGTGTTTTTCTCAGTTTTTTCAGAAGTTTGTGGGAGTATTCAATGATATATTTTTTTGTTTTTAAATTAGTTAGTACTTAAGTAATATATTGTCACATTGTATATGATTCCATTTTACGCCTAAATTTATGATACCTGCTTTAATAATTTCTAGAGAACATTCGTGTATTTTTTTGTATTATTTTTATAAATTTTATAATCTTTTTTTTTAGTTTTCGCGGGTTGTCTAAAGTTATTGAAAGTGATAAGAGACAAGAAACGTCATGATTTAAAACGTTTTTAATCATAGCTAACCAAATAGTTCGATCATAGACGACAAACAATGTTGTTAATTACGAGTAGGTACATATTTACAAAGTACGGTAGTACTTTGTAAACCACCTCCTGTTCCCATTATTTTACCGCGATAAAAAGGTAAAAGGTTATGCTTTATTCCATTCCAGACCATAATCTAACTGTTTTCTAAATCTCAACCCGATCCGTTCCTACGTCCATCCATCCATCCAAATCAAATTTATATTATTAATAGCATTAGGCGCGTTTTCAGGATGTTCGTAAATATATTTAAATAGATCCTAAATGTACTATGTTTTGACATGTACCTATTTGTTACCCTAGGTCAGGGTATGCGAACCAATGGCACGCGTGCCATTGATAGCACGCGACACAATATTTTAGGCACGTCGCCGATCATAAAACATGTGTAAAAATGTGTTAAGTAGGTATTTTATGACGATCGAACTAATCTGAAAAAATAACCTGAAACTCAAAATTATTTGATGGCACGGCAATGACCCAATTAAACATTTTTTTAGAAAAAATGGCACATTGATGCACAAAGGTTCGCCTACCCTGCCCTCGGTAGTTCAGTAGCCTTGGCCTCTCACTCTCAGACTGATTCTGACTCACAAAACTCGCGGTGGGGCCGCTCGTCTAGCTGTTGCCTCCAAATCGATCATCCGGCCATCTAGGTTCTAGGTTGCGCGGTGCTTGTACCTGTACCTGAGGTCACACCACCTTGTGAGGTAGTGCAACTGAGGTGGACCGAGATGTTGGAGGGTAGGTGGTAGGTAGGCTTCGCGTGGTTTTTTTAAAGGACCGCCGTTAGAGGACCGAGTGTAACGTTATGTCGCTTTCCCTGCCCGCCGCGGTCTTGGTGGGTTCCCAAAGCAATCCCAATTAACTAGTTGCTCCCCAAAGTGGTTATGTTGTATCTTGAGTTTAGGTGCGTCAGTGACAGGGGTGTGCTCCAGAGGAAGGCCCGGAAACGAGCAACCCATCGCGGTTGCGAGAGTGTTATCCCGTTCCAGTCGAATGCAGCAAAAGTTGGTCTAATTTAAAAAAGGATTTAGTCTGTGTCTGTACCATATCGAGTCCGAGAAAAACCGACCATATTTCATGCATTTCCTTAACCTAAAAAAAAGAATGTATATATAAAGTTAGACGCCACGTTTTGCACCCAGGGCATAAGATAACAATTTACCTTGGTAGTACCTTGTTGTTTGATGGCTAATACCGGCTAGAATATTATAAAGCGTCAGATTATCAAGCAACAAATAGGAAACCAACTTAACATCTTTTATTATAGACTACAGGCCCGTGAACAAAATCTATGGGTCAAATGAATCACCGCGAGACCTATGTAGGATGATAGAAGGGTATAATGTAATAAGATTCAGCACTATGCGGTCACTTGTAAACTGTCCAACTGAGTGCAGTTGAAGAGGAGGGATTGCGACTCTTGATCATTTCTCCTTGTCGCAAGTTTTTTGTACGGCGTTGCGGAATAATAGATTAGAAGAGGTATTGAAACTATAAAAAATATAATTTTTAATTATTATTATAGTTTGTCGGAAAAAATCATGATTTTCCCACGATTTACAGAGTAAATTTGATCATTTGATTATGCACGGCATTTGTACCATACCTCTTCTAATACAACACTATTTCGCAATGCCGTACAAAAATCTTGCGACGAGGAGAAATGATCGAGGGTTGCAACCTCCTCTCTGCAACTACGCTCAGTTGGACAACTTACAAGTGACGGCATAGTGCTAAATCTTATTACTTTATGGGTATAAATTTTTTCCATCATCCTACATTATGTCTCCTGGTGGTCCATTTGACCCATAAATTTTGTTCACGGGCCTGCAGTCTATTAGTTCAGATAAATCGATAAATGTAATATATATTCAAAAATAAAACAGAAAAGTTACGATTACTTCAGAAAATATCTTAAATAGGTACCTGGTACCATACTGTTTGTATTTAACCCACCTTCCTGAGAAATTCCCATTGGAATGTGTGCAGCCGTTTCGGATAATATTTACTTAGGTATATTCTATACAGTCAGACGGACAGACAAAATAATTAAAGACAGAAAGAAAGATAAAATAATTAAAACAATGTTTCGCGGCTCATGTGTCAAAATAGAATAAACTAGGTACCTTTTATATAAAAGTTTTAAAAAAATGCCACTTTCAAATCACAAACAAACACTTCAATTAAGTTTAAGTAAATGTAAGATAGGCAAACAATTAAAGATCAATACAATGGATAAGACTAGAAATCTTGATAAAAAAATATTTACATAAACCGAAGATCTCCTCGCTGATTCGCTCGGCAATTTGCCAATATAGGCCTCTGCCAGTTTTACCTACTTCACATACAAACAAACCCTTTGCGATTCTGACCTTTGCCACATTCAAGAGCTTAGCTTCCTGCATTTAGTGAGGTCAGCGGCTCGGGCCATGAAAGTCTGAACAGAACAATCAGAATACTCAGAATGCTCCGTACCGCGGTTGAAGACGCACGTCGGTGCTGCGTTTGCGCCGGAGTGTCGTGAATCGAGACGAAACCAGAGTGGCAATTAAGTGTATAAGTTAGTGCAGTGTGGCAATATACCTCCCGACACGGTCCGGTCCTCCCGACGACTCCAAGGTATTTTTAGCTTTAGCAAAACGACCAGAACTGGTTCTCTTGTTATAACATCGCGAAACTTCGACTCGACTGGAATTAATACCGGGTTTTAATTAAAGCACGAACTTTACGTGTTGTTTGCTACCGATTTTGGAATTAAATTTAATAATAAGATAAGGTTCGGTTACATCCAGTTTCAGCGCCGTTTACTAGTTGTACTTTGTACCTAACCCTAAACAAAAAAAAAGAATAACCCTTAAGAATAAATAAATACCTTTTCTGAAAACTCATAAAAATCGTAGTCGTATTAAAAAAAATATAAATATAAAAAAACATGCTGCAGAATGTGATCCACAGATGTGTTCGCAAATATATATATATACATATACGAACACTATCATATTAACATATAAATATAAGTACCTGGTTGACCGAGCTTTGCTCGGTTTAAATGCGTTTATTAAGGGCTCTAAGTAAAAGATTTTCTCAGAAAAAAAAGACCAAAAAGAAAAGACCCGAGTGTAACCATCAGGATTCGAACCGGGGTCTGTTGACTTCGAGGGTGAGCATATTCCGTCTGAGTCATTTAGACTTAAAGAACTTGGCGAAATAAGTTATCGTATTCTAATGACATTGTAGGAGTTTTTCATTGTCTAAAAACGCGCATAAAATTACGTTTAAAAAAAATAAAACCTAGCTAGATCCATTTATCGTCCCCGAAACCCCCTGTACACATAATTTCATGAAAATCGTTAGAGCCGTTTCCGAGATTCAGATTACATATATATATGTACCCACAAGAATTGCTCGTTTAAAGGTATTATAAGATACATATCAAAAAATGTGTTTCGTTTGACTGAAATTGTAAGATTTTCACTGTTGAAACCTACTAGGTAAGCTTACCCTAATATTCGAATTTAGATGTTAAGACTTTTGAATATTGTTTGCTTAATTAATCATACAATTATCGAAACGATAAACGAATAGGTTTAATCTTACAGCCTAAATTATGGCTTGATATAGCACATACGTAGATTATTAATTTAGCGATCTTGAAAATATATCATATCCAAAAAGGATTTACGCATTTAAATGCGTAAATCATATAATATTTTTTCAAGATCGCTAAATTAACTAATAATTATATAAACCAATAAACGAAAGCCGCGGACAAATACTAGCTGTAAATAATCAACAATACATTGTTTAGATGTCGTGTAACAGAAAAAATTAAAATAAACTGTTTATGTAGGTATGGCTTTGTAAGGGCTATTGTCAAAACAAACATTTTTGTAAAAGCATGCTCTAGAATCTCTAGTTATTATTTTGAGCGGTTTGTATTATTACCAATGATAGCGATGAATGGAGGAAGCGAACGTCTTGTACCGACCGACTACACATAAAATAAGGAATAAAAGGATTTCGCATCAATCACCGGAGTTGTATCACATACATATGCATACAAAATAAATTAGTGAAATATATAACACGAGCAAGGGCAGATCCAGCTTTGGCTCCTGGGAGGGGGTCACATGGCTCACATAGTCACAGGGGTCGCATAGTCGTGGTTTTCAAGTCACAAACTGTGCGATAAGTACGTGCATGTTTATTAATCTGTGACCCAGCCCAAGGGGGGTCACGACGCCCCCTGGATCCTCGCTTGAACACGAGTATATCCATAATACCCGTATATGCGAGTACAATAAGTAGATGTTCATTGGGCTAAGGTGAATGATGATGAATTGCCATTAATTTAGGATTCTTTGAACCAGTGCCCACTGGTAAGATAAAAATTCTCGAATCGGTTTTAATTCTCAATGTATGTAGCTTTACCTTTATGGAGTATAAGGTCAACTCTGAAAAGAGGACAAACGTGTTCATTAGAACATTTTTTGCTGTAAAAACATAGTTACTCATTGACCACCGACATTTTTAAAATTGCCTCAATTTTCTAACGTTCTCGTAATACTCTATGCGATAATTTAAGGATATATTTCTTCTGACTTCTTTTAACATAATTGGCAAATACGGTGTTTAACATAATTTACAAGAGTTATTATAATGACATCAAGAAATTACCATTATAGGCGATTTATTTTGAATAAGGGCGATTTTAAACACATTTGGAGTCAAGTTTGTATACCTATCACACAAATATTACAAAGACATTGAACGACATTGCATTTGCAATTGCTGCTTTCCGCGATTTCACGGTTGATTTCTTTATACAAGTTATGCATATAGATGAGTATCTTTTCAGAATGTTTTTTATACTCCGTAGTCCGTACACCCGCGTTGTTTACGCCGTCACAAAGTTATTAATAGACAATATGCCCTGCGTCTCGCCGCCATGACCCGTATATACATTGTAAACAGTAGCGCCACAGTATGTTAAACAATTTAAATATAAACTAAACTACCTATGCCAAGTAGCGAATACCACAATACCTACTACTGTACCTATGCTGGAATAAGAAAAAAGAAAACATTAAAAATAGATTCAGCAGCATACTCTATCTTCCTACTTTTGAGACCATCTCTCATAACTCATAAGAAGAAAGTCAGCACCATAATCTAACATGCTGGATCCAAATGCGAGTTGGTGGATAACGCATGTTTTCAGAAGATTAAAGGTTAAAAAAAATATGTTTGTAATAGAATATCCCAGTTTAATGATGTTTCTCTTCAGCTTTAAAGCGAGTGGTGATGACGAGTTCTATATCTGCTCTAGTAAATACTCAGAGGTCTACTCGATTCGAAGCTACGACCTAGAACCACTAGCCTCGGATAATATTGCAGATCCATAATTAGTCCTAAATTAAATAGTCATGTTCGGTTGCTTGGAAGAGATCGCTTTTAGCGATAAGGTCTCCATTTGTTTCATTAGATTTAAGGAAAAGTATGTCATTTTGTGTATCGCTTATTGTATTGTGGACAATAAAGAGTAACTATATTTCTATCTATTAAAATGGTCGAGATTGCTTTTTCAAAATCCTTCGACTGTAAGTACTTCCACGATGGGATAACAATATCTGCATGATCCTAAATCGAAAACTCTAACGTTTTCACAGTTAAATTTTGAATGAAAAAACCTATACCTCTATCTATCGTTAGCCTACTATGTGATATGTGATGTAGGTACAGCATGTTCCATTACTCCATTCGTTTCTTTAGAGCTTTTCTTATTCATTCCCTGTTACAAACAATCCATGCACATTTTTATGGTCTCCTTCAACCACTGCGTCTATTTACATTCATATTCAAAGTTTTTTTTGGTTACGTGGTCTTTTTTTCCTTCAACCTTTTTTATTGCCTAGGTACTTCATACTTCCTATCATTCACGTCCCACCACACTTACATACTTGTACCTACAGCTCAGCATTCGCATCTCCGCTTCACGCCATCGTCTTTCATCCGATCCTGTCTGCTCTTGACTTCACACCCTATTTCTTCTATCTATTTTTTCTGTGTTTCCTGCGTGTATTGGGTGCATGATATAATAGAGATATAACATCTTAGATCTCTGGGTGAAGAGCGCAGTGCAGTGCTAGGTAATGATTTGGACTGTTCTTTTTCCAATAGCTGCGTATCACTGTGCTGTTATGTGGCAGGCATGTTGCTTACTATCAGGCACATGTCCTGCTCGTCTCGTCACTTTTTTTTAAAAAAAAAAAGATCGTTATTAGCGATAAGGTCGCTATTTATGGCACTATTAAAAAAAATTGTAGGTTTTTTTTTTTCTGATGTCCGTAATAAAGTGCTAGTGTTTTCTGTAAAGTGTCCGATACATGGATAGTCGACCACCTCCATTCCATTGTCCTCTTATCAGTGAATACGTAATTCTTGTGGCCGGCATAGATAAGAAGCTCATTTACACTGCCTACATAGTACGAGTAAACAAACACATTAGACTTAAATTCTAACATTTCTTAACCTTAACGATAAAAAACATTAACACGAAATACCAATTAAAATAATGATGATCATTTGTTAATATTATTAGTCAGTGTTATGAGCACCTTCGGAGTGGTATATTTGACTTCTACTTTTACGAATCGATTTATACGTTTTTTTTTTGCAAATTACATTTCATGAAAAAAAGCAAATAAATTTTCTTTTGCGTTTTTTTATAGTTTAGATCAAAAGATTAACGCTAGGCTGTCTAGCGATAACAGTAATCCGGCAATAATTGTTTTTGACCAAATAATCATACATTTTTACGAAATCTGTTTCACACGGTCCTCGCATGATAGTTAGGTTAGGTTAGGCCTCTCTTTTCTTTTCGCTTGAACTGATAGAGACAGCAATAACAAAGCCAAAGCCGGTTTAGTTAGGCGGTAGAAGGGCCGGCCGCTCTACCGCCTAAATAATGCTAAAAAGTGGTATAAAGTGAACTATTTGTGTGACTTTAGTTTATTTTTGTATGGATAGGTATCCGAAATAAAGTTTATTATTATTACAACTTTTACAATAATTAAATAACCAAATTTTTACATTTACAATAATTAATTTAAGAGATTATTTCAAATTGACATAAAAACTTATTTCCAGGTGCAGCGCAATGGCTGACTTTCACTCATTTTGCCTGATCATCGCAGCTCTAGGTAAGATTTTTAGAAATTAACAAGAAATTGCTAATTATAAATATTTTAAGTATAAAGCTTCACAGGCTCAAGAACTTCTAAAGTCGCTATTTTTCTAATCCTATTGTTCGCAAGGGGGGCAACAACTCCATGAGAGTTTCCCATGTCGATGCAACTCAGACGGAGCTTTTGTTTTTGCAATCGACCCTATCGTGTATGCGAAGCTTTTTGTAGATATGCCATTGTTTAGTTCCTGATGCAGAAATATACACTTTAGTAAATAACGTAGGTAGAGAAAAATATTAAAAAGATACAGTTTTGAATCAATAATTTAATAAATAAGAAAATAAGCTGTGACCTATTAGTAATGAAAAGTCCATGGTAACCTAGTGTAGAGTCGACTTCACTATCATGAGGACGCATAATTGAATCCCATTTGCACCTTTGTGTATTTTTCCAATTACAAGTGTGGGGACTTAAACTGGGCTACTTATGATGATTATATGATCAAAGATTATTTTCAAAAACTGATCGCCATAATGCATTTGTGTAATTTATTAAAATATTTAATTTATATTTTGAAGTTGGCGCGTTGGGAAAAAATGATAGAGTACATTTTTACGATGCGCAAGTACACTGTCAAGAAAAAACAACCCCTCGAATATAGCTGCAAGTCAAAAGATTTATATAAAAAAAAAAGTCAAAAATAATCTATGATTTTAGTAGACATTCTAACTTCAGGTAAATATTTCTTGCGGTGAAAATATTAAATCTATTCTGTAGTTGAAGTAAATTTTTTTAGCCCGAAAATAAAGAAAAGAATTCTTAACGTCAAACGTCACTTGGTTGCATATATAAGTACACACACATTCCTTTATTTCATATCTAACTTTACTAGTTCGAGTTGTATAAAACAATATTTACCCCCCGCAGCGCTTGCCATTCATTCTACATTATTTTACCATTCCTCCGCCCACTATATCTTGAGTAGTAATAGAAATTTATCAATAAGTAGCACTTTGAAACAATGAAACAACCGCTAGTTGGGCTGTAGGCGGAACAATAGATATCATGCTACTGTTGATGATCCACTTCTGCTGTTTTATTTTAGGATGTCTGGTGATTGGTCATGCTACGCCGCTTATCAAACAAGTGCATTGTCGATAGATGCAGGTTGTCGTATATAGAAAGTGTTTATTGTGATTGTCATCTTGTAACAAATACTGTAGTGCTGAAGGCCAGTGCTCAGATACCTACCATACCTTCAGAGACTTTAATAAATTAGACCGATTATAGTGCTATTGGTAGGAATCTTTGCATGGTCCGCATGGGGAAGTACCACACCTTTCACTTTTGCACATTTATTCTTCTGCCAAGCAGTTACGCGTAAACATCGCTGCATTCTGGTTTAAAGAGTAATCTATCCAACTTACTTCTTTGATTACGTACCTACCAATGACGTCAAAGTCCTACCAAAAGGAAAATAACTATTCAACTCGGTATCACGGCACGTAAATTCCAGAAAACCTGTCAATCAAATTAATGATTTTATAATGACTTGTACATTATCATTACCATCGTTCACCTACCGGTTCGCCAATTCCGCGAAACCAAATCTTACGTAGGCGTGATTCATGCTCCGATATTCATTCATTTACCGAACAGTCATAACTTAAACCCCAATACAATTAGTACGCGAAATCCTTATGTGATAAATAAAAGAGTATCGTATAGTAAGTAGTTGTAAATATTAGCATAATGATTCACAATCGTATTGGCCATGAATGAAGGAGGTAAATAAATACTTATTCATTCTTAAGAACAAGGCTGATTTTCTACCAGAGATGTGCTATGATGCTACGTTTTTTTTACTTTTATAGGTTTACACTTGACCGCCATCTCGCCTGATGTTAAGCGACGATGCGGTCTACGATGGAGCGTGTTTACCTAGAAGAAACCGATTCACTCTCGATTTGAAGACACCAAGGTTATAACTATCGGGAAAAACCCACTCAGGCAGCTCATTCCACAGCCTAGATGTTCTTATCACAAACGTAGAGTCAAACTTCTTCGTCCGTGTCTTTGGAATATCCACCATGAAACGGTGCCGCTTCTTTGAGTTACGAGAAGTACGATAGAAAAAAGGGCAAGGAGGTATTAGATCATGCAGATCAGTTGCACACTCCCCGAAGTGTATCCGATAAAAAAACCGATAAGCTAGCAATCTTGCGGCGATGTTCAAGACTTTGAAGTCTTTTTCGCGCTAGAATGTCTTTGCCTATGAGCCTTTTGGCACGCCTCTCAATCGATTCCAGAGCCTCAAGCTACTGAATGCATTTGATATATACCTACCTACACCAATGGGTTTATTGGAGCACATGACTTAGCACTGGTCCTGGTGGTATTATCTTTTCTATGGTAGGTACTGGAGGAGACGAGTTCAACTTTGAGCTAAGCTATGTTTTTAGGGTTCCGTAGCCAAATGACGAAAAACGGGACCCTTATAGATTCGTCATGTCTGTCTGTCTGTCCGTATGTCACAGATCACATCCACTTTTCTCCGAAACTATTAGAACTATACTATTGAAACTTGGCAAGTAGGTGTCTTCTGTGAACCGCATTAAGATTTTGATACAAGAAATAAAAAAAAACAATAAATTTTAGGGGTGTCCCATACTTAGAACTGAAACTCAATTTTTTTTCCATCGAAACCATACGCGTGGGCTATCTATCTATGGATAGGTCTCTAAATAAGATATTGCAGTTTCTAACATATTTTTTTAAACTGAATAGTTTGCGCGAGAGACTCTTCCAAAGTTGTAAAATGTGTGTCCCCCCCCCCCCCCCCTGTAACTTCTAAAATAAGAGAATGACAACGAAAATTGGTTTGAATGAGATCTAGTAAGTAGTTTTATTTGAATACGTCATAAATTCACAATTGTTAAAACACTGATTAAAGTAACAACGAACTACAAGAACTTTTATATTATGTTACTTGCTGATACGGAAGTCTTCAAAGTCAAAGTTAAAGTTCCAAGCTTGGTTTTCGCTTCATAGCATCTTTAGCACATCTCTGGTGGAAAAGAAGGCTAAGGCGAATATTCATTTACCTCTCGCTGACCTTTAATGCAATCTCATTGGAAAGGACTTTATTAGGTCGATGTTACGTAACAATGTCGTGATCTGAGAGACTCATGGCTTGATGGGGCACTTACCGCCGTATTCTAAACTATTACTTCAGAGCAACTGTATGTCTTTGACTTAGTTTGACGTCACAAACATCGAAAATTGCATACCCACTTGACTTTAGTCAATAATTGTACCATGTATTTGACTCCACGCAAACCTTGAGTAAATAAAATAAATATAATAAATATAACCTAATTTTTTTTAGTAAAATCCAATTGGAACAGATATTTTCAACATTCGTAATATTATTGCTAACTTAAAACGGTGAAGGAAAACATCGTGAGGAAACCGACATGTACCTAGAATCTTTCGAAGTCATGTGTCATCCACCAACCCGCACTGGGCCAGCGTGGTGGATTACGGCCTTAACTCTCTCCTTGCGAGAGAAGGACCCGAGTCCTAGCAGTGGGAACATTTAGTGGGCTGTTGATGATGATGATGATGATGATGAATATTATTCTGGAAAAATTGCTCATGTAAACTTCGAGTCATGCATACTTTCCTTAAATTCCCGTGGAACCCGCATATCGGTATATAGCAATTTCAATGCATATATTTTTTTCATTAACCTGTGTTGTCTCACTTCTGGGCAAAGGCCTCCTCCAATTCCCTCCACTTTATCCGGTTCTGAGCTTCCATCGTCTAATCTTTAAAAACCAAAAGATTAGAGTACATAATATAACAGTAAAATATTATCGGTAACAAATTTATAGGTAATCCTTGGGCCTTGTTTGGGTTTCACTCAAAAAGAAAATCTGCAAGGATGGTACAACAAATTTACCTGACTTTAGGTTTTTAAGAATTCTACATTATTCCTGAATGATAGATATTATTCGTAACACGTAAAAAAGAACTAGTGAAGCAAAGGGCAACTATATCGAAGAGCGACCTCTTCCAGGTAACCAGAGGATAGGCGAAACATGACTAGGCTAACTTTCAGGCTTGCGAATCCAACTTTCTAATTACGTAACATAACAGTAGTTCAACTGCATGACTTCTCGCCCTTCCCTTAATTAGTGCTGCCAAGTCTTGTATTTTAAACACCTCGTGCTTAGCATTTATCAGAATACAACCTTAGAGAAACGTGACTGGAACTGTTGCTGAGGCATAGTCCGCCACAGACTTATTTGGTTTACATGCTTTGCTTAGAAACATATAGGCCAATTGGCCCCTTAGATCGGTCTGTCTTAATGTAAAAGGCTTTGAAATAGCTGTCTGGCGGCTGGTGGACGGTGGACATATAAAAAACGCAGCATCAGAGTTTACGTAAAGTTAAGTCTTTATTTTGGAAATTTTAAAGCGTCTGCAAACCAAATCGGTACACGGAATGTGCGTTGGATATACGTGAAAATCAGTTCGGAGAATTTACGTGAAATAAGCTATTTTTATTATTAAACGGTTTATTTAGCTCACCCTGTTTGTTTTATTTATTATTTATTCTTGGGTCAAATTTAGTAATTCAAATTTCACCCTCTTCCTGTCAACCGATTATTCTGAAATTTTGTATACACTTTGGATTTTGGTGACAATACAATTATGTTTATTCATTATCATTATAAATTCAAGATGGCCGCCGCTACAAAATGGCGGATAATTTAAGTTTTAATAATCCCATCAATATGGGTATCAAATGAAAGGACTCAACAAGCAGAATACAATATACTATAAAAAATTGAAATCCAAGATGGCGGCCGCTACAAAATGGCGGATAACGTAGGTTTTATCAATCCCATCAATATGGGTATCAAATGAAAGTGCTCAACCAGTAGAATACAATGTACTATATAAAACTAAAATCCAAGATGGCGGCCTCTACAAAATGGCGGATAACTTCATCAATCCCATCAACATGGGTATCAAATAAAAGGGCTTGACAAGAAGAATACAGTGCACTATATATACAACCTTAAGATGGGCGCAGGCACTAAATGGCGTATAATAATAAGATTTAAATTTAGAAATTGAATCTGTAATTTAGGTATCTGATTAATCCAGCCTGAATCCACCACCCAAGTCAAGATTTTGTATCGTGTTGAGGACTGTGTGGCGTTAGGGTGGCTAAAAATTATACGTCGTTAGCGGTACACCACCCAAGTTAAGGTGAAAGGTTAAAAACGCGCCGAGAACTGTATGGCATTAAGGTGGATAAAAATGATATGTCGTTAGCGTTTTCCCCTCAAGACTCAGGCGCATCTTGTTGTACATAGCCTTGCCCCTTTATTGGACCTCTGGGGGGGTCGACCGTTTAAATGTCCATTACTCGTGGGAACAAAATGGTAAAAAAAATACAAACACAAATAAAACGGAAACTGCAACACAACGTAAACGAAGGCTTCAAAAAGCGAAAGAAAAGTATAAAGCAAAACGAGCTAAAGAAAGTGAAGGTGATAGAAATAGTCGATTACAGAAACGACGGGAACAATAATAATTGCGTGAATGTCCAACGATAAACTAGTTGAAACATCTCTTTTATTTACATCGAGTGCTGAGTTTGCAATAGACAAAGCGTTAAGGGTATACCCCCACAAATCAACAAGTTAACGACCACGACTCTACTGTATTGAATTTGTACAGAAATAATGGTGCTCGCATTTACAAAATAAAAGCGCAGGATCAGCTAGTACACGCCACACGAAATGCAGACAATGGGGATATAGCTACTATAATACCAGCTGATATCAACAAAACTGGGGGTTTACCAGCGGAACTGGAAATATTTGTGGGGGCAAAAGTCATGCTACGGGCCAATATTGACGTTTCAAAGGGATTAGTAAATCCCTAATTTTGGTTCATCGTCTGATTTCAGCGTTACGAACTCAATTGTAGTTTGATGCCGCCCATGGACCTTTTCATGGCTCTCTGTGCTACCCTTATTACATAAATTATATAATTAAGGTTGCCTGTAAGAGATCACTTCTGGAGATAACGCGGCCTTCTTGTCGCACTGGTTTATCGTTAATTATTTTATATGTCTTTTTTTGCGTGCTACATCAACGAAATCGTTTGGCCTTAATTTCGTCGAACTCAGATGTATGCAACAGATGTACCTTCCGTCCGAATTGATTTCGCAAGAGACGGAGTACATCTTATACACCCGAAAGCCATACAGTTTCCAGCTAAGTACAAATACGGGACGGCTGAAAGAAGAATGTTGCCTTTAATACTATGATGGGCGTCTACAATACATAAAATGCAGGGCAGCACTGTGGATCACGCAGTCGTATACTTAGGTGCGAAACTGTTTGAAGAAGGTCAAGCCTACGTGGCTCTTAGTAGAGTAAGATCTTTGCAGGGACTACGTATAGAGGAGTTGGACTGCAATAAACTAACGGGCAAGAAACCTTGCAATAATGAAGCACTAAATGAATTAAACAGAATTCGAAATAAAAACTAAAAACTAGAAAATAAAAATAGGTAAAAAACTTTTAAGTTAAACGGTTTTATGTTAAACATACATTGCAATGGTTAAGATAAATGTACTAAAAACCAAAAAATAATAAAATAGATACAGTCGTGGGAATTATAAACATATGCATAGACTAGACTAAAATTTTTCGCTTTTGAGTGCCTATTTGTGGTTTTGAAGTCGGTTTAATTTAGTGTATGACAAGAACAAAATTAAAATTTTGATTAACCCCCGACTACCTTAGATTTGTTATCTGTACAACATTCTACTAGTCAAGCCCTTTCATTTGATACCCATATTAAGGGAATTGTGAAAAAGGAAATGTAATTCGCCATTTTGTGGTAGCGGCCATCTTGGATTTGAAATTTGTCATAGTGCAAAGTATTCTACTAATCAAGCCCTTTCATTTGATACCCATATTGAGGTAGTAGTGAAAAATATTATATAATTCGCCATTTTGTGGTGGCGGCCATCTTGAATTTGAAATTTGTTATAGCGTTTAGTACTCTACTAGTCAAGCCCTTTCATTTGATACCCATATTGAGGTAGGTTGTGAAGAAATATTTTGTCCGCCATTTTGTGGAGGCGGCCATTTTGAATCGATATTAACCAAACATAGCTAAGAACACCCGCACGGATATTAACTTTCAAATAAAAAAAACCGCATGGAAATCGGCCCATCCGTTTGAGCTCTACGGTGCCACAGACAGACACACACACAGACAGACAGACAGACAGACAGACAGACAGACAGACAGACAGACAGACAGACAGACAGACAGACATCGACGTCAAACTTATAACACCCCTTTTTTTTGTCGGGGGTTAAAAATACGGTGAAAGGATTGAAACCAAGCTCGGCACCAGAATACTAGGCAGTTACTATGTAAACAGCAACAACTGTTTGAAAATGTCTTGCAATCGATATTGCCTTACACGAGGGGTCAATAGTTCAATGTTAGACGCCAAAGTGAGTGGATGAGATGAACCTAACACAGAAATGGGCTATCGGTTATTTTACGGTATCTTTCCTCACTATATCTTCATCGTTATGACTGGCCTACTTGTTCAGTTGGTAGTTAGTTGGCCTGGGACTCGTAGGTCTCGAGTTCGACTCCCGCCCAGAGCAAATATTTCCAAATCTAGAGTAGGTAAACAGATTCCTTTCTAGTTAAGCAAGCTACTCGTCCATATACGAGTATCCTAGAACCTAGACCATTGTAAACTTTTGTAATGAATAATGAATGGTGGATATCTTTATAGCCTGAGGGTAGATATGTATTTGATAAGACGGCAAAAAATTTCACATATGTATAGCTAGACAAATCGAACTCATAAGCACTGAGTTACTATTACTACGTATAATAGTAACTCAGTGCTCATAAGACCCTCTATTACCGGGCCGGGCCGGGCAATAAAAAAAATCGCTGGGTCTTCAAAACCTTAAAAAAACTTTCAGTCTTGAACATCATCGCAAAATTGCTAGTCTATCAGTTTTTTATCGGAAACCCTTCGGAGAGTGTGAACTGATCTACATGGTCTAATACCACCTTGCCCATCTTTCTATCGAACTGTTCGTAACTCGAAAAAAGCGACATCGTTTTATGGTTCATGTTCCAAAGACTCGAACAACGAGGTTTAACTCTACTTTTGTGATAAGAAGGCTGTAGAATGTGTTGACTGAGTGGGTTTTTGTCGATTGTTACAATCTTGGCATCTTAAAATCGAGAGTGAATCGGTTTCTTCTAGGTAAGCAACTTCCATGGTTAAACCTCATCGTCGCTTAACATCAGGTGAGATGGTAGTCAGTCACTTTTTTTTTATCTCAAATGCGCTCGTCTGATGATTTCAGAGTGAACTCGTCTGATGTTTTTTTTTATATTATGCAGTATTCCCTTGTGTATATGACTCAGAATAACTATGTAAGAGAAAAGTAAATTTCTAGTTTGAACAATTTATTTACTGTTTCCAAACCAATATGTGCCTAATGGGTCTTCCTACGTAAAACCACATAAATGTTGGAACATTTTCAGGTTCCATTCTCATGACAAATAGCTGTTAGTTAAGAGATAACTGAGCACTTAACCAATTTACCAGCGAAGTGGTGAGGCTGTGTGGTCATTACATGTGGTCTGTGGTCATTGTGCATTACCATGTTGCGACACTGATCAGCACAACTCAACTTTGTTTTTTTTTTCAATAAATTTTTAAGAAAAAGTCTATGGCTAAGTACACTGACATCTGATTTCTACACTGATTTCAATGACCATGACCATTCGTGAACAGTACACTCAAAGTGGGTAAATTCTAAATTCATGGTGAGTATTTGTGATATTACAGATTGGCATAGTCTTCACATAAATTATTATTAATTAAGTCTAATCTAATCTTAAATTTTCTAAATGTATATTTATATTTACAAATACAACATTATATTTATTAGGAATCGTGTTATTTAGTACAATATTTAATATCTCTACTTTGCTTCGTTCCAATTTTTTACGAAAAAAAAAAATAATAGGTACACCGTCTTTTCGATGGGATTGTTGATGAAATATGCTGTGACCTCTACAAAACTATTATTTATTCTACGACGTGCACCGCAAAGTGGCCAGCGGGTCTTGGTTCTTAGCAACTATGTTTTAAGCTGTGACTTCCCTATGTGCTCTCCAGTGCCCACGATTTTCAAACACATTTATAGTGCTAATAGTTTTATTAGACAGCAAGTCCCTTATTTATGGTACACCTTGACTTTATAACGATCTTTATTGCAGCTATTAAATAATTTATTAGGGAAGATGTTTTATGAAGCTTTGAACATTGGTTATAATCATTTTAAACAAAGACTAAGGTGATGCTGATCGATTTATTGACCACTAATGCGCCCCGTGGCTTAACATTTTATAGTTATTTCGATGTTGTACGTTAGCACGAGATGTGAAGAAGTTAAATTCTCCGTCCAACATAGGTAATACTTACCTACTTGTTACTTACTTTTACTCATTTTCATACTCTTGAATTGGTAACGAATAATCACATGTTACATTAAAATTAAATGAAATTATAAAATTTTATTATAAGTAAGTACTTAATTAAAAATACAACATTTAAGGAATTAAATGAAGGATGTAAGGGTGCCTCAACATCTAAAAGTGTCCCCTAAACTGTCAGCCTGCCCGTGGTGCACCCTTGACGACCAACAAACGAGGCTCTGACGACCTACGGATGGCGGGATAACCATCCAAATAGCCGTGCTGTAAATATAGCTGTGACGGGCAGCGTGGCTTGTCTACTATAGGGAGAGCGATAAGACGTCACAGGCGGGGCTGGCATTATGGTCAACAAAGTTCTCTGTAACAGCGTGATGGAAGTTGGTAGTGTGTCTACGCGGATAGCATAGCTCATACTCAAGACTTACATGAGACATTTTGGATTAGGAGAAGAACTGGAAAATAGGGGGGAGTAGGGAATATATTCAATGATACTTCAATGACTTTCACAGACGAATAAAAGTGTCATTGAAGTATTCAACTTAATGTTAGTATGCTAGTCCGATTTCGCCTGTTGATTCGATTACCACCGGTTGGGATTCGGTTCCTCGACGTCGTCATTTGCTATTTGTTATTTTTTTTAATCACCAACTCCTGGCTCACCATTCTATTTCGAAATTCAAAGTGAAAAAGTGCATTCTCGGATATGTATACGATATCCACCGAAGTAAGTAATTCAATATTTATTATATACGATACCTTTAGCAATTTACAATGTTGCAAGGCAAAATAAACAAGCCTTTTATTCAGTGCAATTGATAGCTCGCGGAAGTACCCACTTAGCTGGTCTTCCGGTAACCGTCGTGGGAACGATGACTATACTGCCTTTATAGGAACAGACAACGTCACGATGATCTTAGGAATACGATATTATTGTAGGGTGCGAGGTGTTGAAGTAATAACACGTTGACGTCAGTTAAAACTTATCGTTTATTACAAGTCTTACGTGCTATCAGGAATCAGTTTCGAGTTGATTGGTTTGACTTCGAAGAGGAATTATGACGTGAAGATGAGTGAGTGCGCCGGATGTGCAAGTTAATGCACTACGACAGCCCGAATATCGAAGGGTTCGACTATCCGAAGGTACGACAGCAAGAAGGTACGCGCCCGAAGTACGACTATACACGACTGTTTACTACTGTAGTACGACTGCGACTTTCATCTCAGCAAAGGGTCCTTTTATACCACTTTTATCATTATCATTTCTAATGAGATGTTTGTCAATTACTAATCAGTCAGTTATTAACTAGTTATTCGTTTACTGTTCTCACATCATTACTTCCCAATTACTAATTATTCATTAACTAATGGTTTGTTTATATTTGCTATTCTCATAACCATTAGTGTTCTCAGTATTAAACATGTGATTATTTATCTACGGACTTTGTCTTAAAACCAACACAATTATTAGTTATCAAAGGATTGTTAATAGTCTTCTCATTAGACTACTATCTAGCACATTACAACCCTCCCCTGTTTAGGAAAGACAATACGTTTTTGTCTTTAACGTTCAAGCAATACTTTAACTACACAACTATTTATAAATTTCCGTTTCACTCATTTAACACTTAATTTTCAAATCTGATTCCTTTGGTTTACATCAAACTTTTCTTAACACAAATACAATTACATAATTTCAAATACGAGTACATTATTACATATTTCCCAAATACACCTATAATATATTTCGTTACATTACATACAACATTTCTTATTACATGAACATAACACAATCAAAATCTCTTTAAATCATTTTAAATATTACACAATACAATAATTTCTCATAATCACAATATTTCTCAACATCATTTACTCACATAAACATTATCTTTATCATTTCTTCAACATGACATTCTTTAATACAACACATTTAATTCATTTCAATACAGTTCTCAAAACATCAAAGTTTTCAATCTTAATTCTTCTTTAATTGAGCAATACGACTACTTCTCCTTAGTGAACTAGTGTTTTCAGAAGTGGAAGGTATTTCTTTCAATTCAATTTCATTATTTGCATTAGAAACTTTTAATGTTATACAATTACTTATTCTTGCACAACAATTTCTTGTATCTTCAATAGCTAAAACTCTTCCATTATTTGTACAGAAAAACTTCCTTTTATAAATATATTTTCCTAATCTGTACAACAGGTAAAATGCTCCAACCTTAACAATTGACATAAATATGTATACAAAGTAAGCGTTGTTCGTAACTTTGTCGTAAATCGACTCTTTCTCTAAATTCTCAATTAATTCATCTATGCTATCAATTTTATGACTTGCTATATTTAAACTTTCTAAATCTAAAGAATAATGTGATCTAATAGGTATGAAATCTATTTTTGATACATTTTTGTTCTTTAACCTTTTACAACAATCATCATTAATAAGATCAATAGATGGTAATACAGCGTTATACTCGCTCTCTAATCCTTTGGTTTCTGACTGAAGTATTACATCGACTGTATATAATTTACAATTTTCTGCTATCTTTAAAATTCCTGTATCAATTAACTCAAAATCAATAGGTTCTTTATTTTTACAACTTAAGGTAGCTACATTTTTCTTTGGCATTACATACAACCAATTATTTTCGAAATATAATTTGTGCCATTGTTCGTTCATTATATACACTAGTCTTGTGTCACAACTCTTTGGTAATATTTCCTTTCCAAACATTAACTCAGTTTCACATGTAGGGTTACTATGCATTGAAATAAGAGGTGACTGTAATTTACAAATAAAGTCATTATACACTTTTTGACAATGATTCAAGCTATCCAAATATGCATAATACAATTTATTACTAGAGATCATAAAATATTTTTCCTTAGGCAATACAAATACAAAAGTGCTATCTCTATTTTTAATAGGTATTGGTACTACATTGTACAATTCGTAACTCATTTGAGTGATCAAAGGTGTTTTAATTAAAAATACTAGTCTTTATGACGTTAGTTTGAGATTTCATTAGTGACAGAACTTCGTGTTCTTTAGAATCTAAATGATTAATAGCTTCATCATAGCGTTGGGCATCATCAACATCCAATGTGCCAAATAAAACCTTAAATAATTTGCCTACTCCATCTAGGTAAGATCTCTTTACTCTATGATTTTTTTTCTTCAGTAAAACAAAAACAAATCTCTATTCTTAATGGGGTACAAAATTTACTAATGACAACAGTTACTTATTCTGAACTTTCAACAAAAGCATGTTTTAGTCTATTGGTATGTACTCTCATCTTTTTATTTTTCTTTGTTTTTATAGTTACGTTTACAGGTGAATTAATATCAATTACTTCATATGGTCCTACCCAATACGGTGATAACTTTCTCGATTTACCTGACTTCACATGTTCATTACTCAAATATACCATATCTCCTACTTTATATTTTATTTCCTTACTTTTCTTATCATAATTCAATTTATTGTTCAATTTTGAGTTTATCAACTTTTCTTTCGCTATTTCTCTTGACTTTCTAAGTTTGAGTTTCAGATCGTCGACATAATTTTCATAAGTATATTTAAATTCTGCCGTTTTTACTATTGATGTTGGCAATTTAGCTTTGTTGCCAAATACTAACTCGAATGGTGTAAATTGCGTTGACGTATGTACGCTCGTATTATATGAAAACATTGCAAACTCTAACCATTTGTCCCAATTGGTTTGATCTTCATTTACATAATGTTTTAGATAATCTGCTAAAGTAGAATGGCTTCTTTCTAAAGCTCCGTTACTTTGGGGATGGTACGCAGTTGTATTAATCTTTTTAATTTTTAATAGTTTCGACATTTCTTTAATCAAATTAGATGTGAAATCTGCGCCCTTATCTGTAAGCAATATTTCTGGAATTCCAAATTTACATATAAAGTTTTTGACAAAACAATCAGCTATAGTTTCCGCGTCATGCTGCTGCAAAGGGTAAGCCTGTGAAAATTTACTTAAATCATCTTGCAAGGTAAGTATATACTTATTACCGCTTTCCGTCATTGGTAAAGGTCCTACAATGTCAAGTGCTATTTTCTCAAAGGCTTCAGTGCTAGTAGAAGTTATTTCCATAGGTTGCTTATACTTCTTTCTTTCTAATTTATTTTCTTGACATGACTTGCACTTTTTGATAAACTCCATAATATCTTTTTTCATTGTTTCCCATTTATAACTTGACTTTATCTTTTATACGTTTTATGAAATCCTATATGTCCTGACATAGGGTGTGAATGGTTTTCCTCCAAGATTTTGGGAATATCTTCTTTCTTTGGCGTTCGAACTGAATTGTGAAATACGTTAATTTTAATCTCTGTATCCTTAAATAAGTATCGAAGTATTGTTCTTATTTTGTGCCATTTTAAATGCAAAAACGAAACATCTTCAATGTTAATTTCTTTAACTTTACTCTCAATCAATTTAGATCTCAAATTCTTAAAAGTCTCAAATAAATCTTCATACGTCACTTTATCCCAATAATGTATTTTCGGAAATAAAAAATATATCAAACGCTTATCTGAATCTTTTGTCACACAAACATCATATTGCCTTGGGCTCAACAATTCTAAGTTTTCAACAATCGACTCATACTTTTTAAGACGTTTATCGTTTTCAACGTCTAAGTCACAAGATGTAAATACAACTCTATCTGATTTCTTAGGCAATTCGCTATTACTTTCCTCAAAATTATTTGACATAATCGGTCTTCTTTCTAATTCTTTCAAGAACTCTGAATAGGATTCTGAACTCCTAGTTGCAACTTTAACTGAAATCAAATTTTCATTTTGCTCTGGCTGAATTCTACTTAATGCATTTGCATTTTGATTTAATTTCCCCTTTTTGTACACTATTTCGTAATCGTATTCTTCCAAAAGTAATCGCCATCTGACTAATCTTGATCCAGGATCTTTCACATTCATTAACCAAGTTAAAGGCTTATGATCTGTTATTATACGAAATTTACGACCATAAAGATAAGGCCTGAAGTGCTTCACTGACCAAACAATTGCGAGCAATTCCTTTTCAGTAGTAGAGTAGTTAATTTCACTTTTGTTTAACACTCTACTAGCGTAAGCAATAGGTAAGTCATTGTGACTCTCTCCTTGAGACAATACGCTTCCGATCGCGTAGTTACTAGCGTCGGTTGTAAGGTTAAATGTTTCCTTAAAATCTGGATACTGCAGTATTGGTTCTTGGCATAAATTGGACTTCAAAGTTTCAAATGAGTTCTGTTGCAAACTTGTCCAATTAAAAGGCTCATTCTTTTTTCAGTAGTTTTGTTAACGGTTGACTAAGTTGGCTGAAGTTCTCTATGAATCTACGATAGTATCCTGCTAGTCCTAAAAAGGCTTTAATTTCTTTCGGATTCCTTGGTACAGGGTAATTTCTAACAGCTTCTATTTTATTTGGGTCTGGCTTGACTCCGTTTTGAGTAATCAAGTGCCCTAGATACATAACTTCCTTTTTCAAAAAACTCACATTTATCTGGCTGTAACTTCAACTTGTTTTCAGACAATCTTTCAAACACTTCTTTCAACTTTAAATTATGATCTTGTAGTGAGCTTCCATAAATGACTATATCGTCTAAATATACAAAGCATTTAACTCCTTGCAATCCCGTCAATACATTATTCATTAGCCTCTGAAACGTTGCGGGTGCATTCTTCAATCCAAACGGCATACGCGTGACTCATAATGACCTAATGGAACACTAAATGCAGTTTTGGCTTGGTCTTTAGGGTTCATTTTTATCTGATGAAACCCAGATGCCAAATCTAATGTGCTAAAATATTTGCTGTTTCCCAATTGATCCAATATGTCATTTATCTGCGGTAATGGGTATACATCTCCTACACTTATTTCATTCAACTTTCTAAAATCGATAACCAGTCTCCATTTTTCTTCCCTGACGCATCCAACTTTTTTGGTACTACCCATACAGGTGAGTTCCATGGACTACTTGATGGTTTAATTATTCCATCGTTTAACATTTTCTGTATCTGTTGATTAACCTCTTCCTTCAGTGCCTCAGGATATCTATATGACCTGGTATTTATAGGCACATCACTATTCGTAGGTATTTCATGTGCTACACTATCAGTCGCAGATAGTGTGTCACCTTCTAAATGAAATACATGGTTAAACTCTTTACATAATGACACTAATGACTGTCTTTCTTCCTCATTCAAATGACTGACTCTCAGACATTTTTCTAATTTATCTAAACGGTCTCTTTCACAAGAATTTCTACCCATTAATCTATTTATTTGCACAAACTCTTTACTATCTTTATCTTTAAGTGGCTCTAACTTTACCGTCACGTTACTCAACTTAATTTCATTGTCCGTCGTATTCAAACACACCGTCAATGCTTTTCCATTTTCAACCTTAACGATACTTGGACAAAGATAAACTCCTTTTTCTATACATACTTTTTCCGTAATTATACCTTCGTTCAAATCTGAATTCACAACATTTACACAAATAACCTTTTCGCATCTCGGTCCTACCGAAATATAATCATCCTTCTTGTTACTTTTACTCAACTTCAACTTATCTTGACTTGACTTTTCAAATTTTGCTTTTCCGACCCCGGAATTAACTTTTTTTTTACTATCGTTTTTACCTTCAAATTTTACCTTTCCGAATCCGGAATTAACTTTACTTTTACTATAATTTCCATCGTTTACTTTCACTTTTTCAACTTCATAACTTTCATTTTCTTCATAATAACTTTCCGGTAAATCATCATTTAACAATTCGCTATCAACACATTTTTCCTCACTAAATACTTTATCAACGTGCTCAATTTTTACACGATATCCCAACATTTCTATCTCATTTCTTTGATAATCTACTATTGCGTTGACCGACCGTAAGAAATCGTTTCCTACGATACCATCACATTCAATAGGGAAGTTATCAGGGACTATCGAAATAGTTTGAGTAACTCGTTTCTCACCTATGGCAATGGTTATATTCGAATACCCGAGGGTTCGAGTCGGTGTAGCGTTATTATCAATTCCTTTTAGGTTTAATTTCCTATCTTCCTTAACTATAGTGTCGTTCGATAAAACTTCTCGTTTAACTAGACTTATTTCAGCTCCAGTGTCTATCAAAAACCTTCCTTTACCTAACTTTAATTCATCGCTTTTCAACTTTACATAACTCGACACTCCTGTGTTGATAAACATCATTCGGCCTTGTTTATACAGGTTGTCCTTAGATCGGCCATTATCTTCGGACCTTAGGAGTTTAAAGGCTCCTTGTTTCGAGAGTTATTTTGAGTTTGATAATTTCTTGGGTTTCCCCGGATTTACATGAAAGTTGCTACTACGTTGATTGCCATTTCTATTATTATTATTATTTATATTTGGCCCTGGCTTTGTAAAATTCTTTTTGTTCCAACAATCTCTCGCGTAATGTCCCTTTTTTCCGCAATTAAAACAAGTTAGTACGTTTGTATTTTGTACCGTTCTAACAACAGGGTTTTTCCTACACTGAAATGCCAAGTGTCCTAACGCATGACATTGAGAACACCGTTTTGGTTTGTTCTCGAAATGTCGCGAAGACATTTCTTGTCGAGACTTAATTTCCTGTTCCTCTGAAATAGCAATTGAAACAGCCTCTTCAAAAGTATTAGGCCTTTGGGACTTTAACAAAATATGCAATTGTGGGTTAAGCCCACTGATGAAAATATTCAGAGCTTGGTTTTTTCAAAAGCTCTATGTTAGCTTCACGCGCCTCTGTACTTAATTTTTGATCAAGAGATTTAATAAGTTTTATGTAGCAATTCTCAATTCTATTCGAATAGCTCGGTACTGACTCATTGTGACCTTGTCTACACGAATTCAACTCTAGCTGCCATTGTGCGAATGTGCGTTTTTCTGAATACGTTTCTAATAAATGTTCTTTCAAATCCGCCCAAGTATTAAAACTTCTATTTACTAGCGTAGCTCTAACGTTTCCTCTAATTTTCGATAATATGACTGACACAAACGGGACTCTAAAAGCTGGTTTCAACAGATTATATGCATTGTTACAATTGTCAATGAACACATGTAAATTTGCCTTGTTACCATCATACTCACTGAGCATGCGCTCAGCTAGCCCTATATCAATATACGTATCTTCAGTTGCCCTTGAACTTGTAGCCATTTTAAAATTAGTTAGAACTATAAGCTAAATAACTCACGTTTTACAGCACAGTTGCTGACTTCTTCTGGACTCCGATTGTTGGCTCCGATACCGGTGATCGCAGAACGATTCTTCTACCACGTACTGGCCACGAAGTAAGCTTGTCTTGAACTGATGCTGCGGCGACTCTTCTGACTCCTTTCTTCGTCTCCTTGTTCCTCTTCTTACAGGTAATAACGGCAATTGTCCTAGTTGATTACTGGAACCGTCAGCTGCTGTTGTTCTTCCAATACTCGATCAATAACTGTTCTCCAAACTTCTTCTCGCTATTTTTATTTTCTTCTCTGGACAATCTCAAGCTTGGTTTCTTGATCCACCGAAGTGTTCGTCACGAATGACGTGAAACGCAGGCTGGAATACTTCCTTGAATCGTCGAACGTCGTTGATACCGAGGTGCTTGCCACGAATGACACGATGCGTTGACTGGAGTATTTGTTCTTTACACGTCGAGACTCTTGTAGACACCGAAGTGCTTGCCACGAATGACACGAAGCGTCGACTTGCTTTGAACGCGATGTGATCCAGCGAAGGTCAGGATTACGATCCCACTACTTCTGACACCAATTATGTAGGGTGCGAGGTGTTGAAGTAATAACACGTTGACGTCAGTTAAAACTTATCGTTTATTACAAGTCTTACGTGCTATCAGGAATCAGTTTCGAGTTGATTGGTTTGACTTCGAAGAGGAATTATGACGTGAAGATGAGTGAGTGCGCCGGATGTGCAAGTTAATGCACTACGACAGCCCGAATATCGAAGGGTTCGACTATCCGAAGGTACGACAGCAAGAAGGTACGCGCCCGAAGTACGACTATACACGACTGTTTACTACTGTAGTACGACTGCGACTTTCATCTCAGCAAAGGGTCCTTTTATACCACTTTTATCATTATCATTTCTAATGAGATGTTTGTCAATTACTAATCAGTCGTTATTAACTAGTTATTCGTTTACTGTTCTCACATCATTACTTCCCAATTACTAATTATTCATTAACTAATGGTTTGTTTATATTTGCTATTCTCATAACCATTAGTGTTCTCAGTATTAAACATGTGATTATTTATCTACGGACTTTGTCTTAAAACCAACACAATTATTAGTTATCAAAGGATTGTTAATAGTCTTCTCATTAGACTACTATCTAGCACATTACATTATGTAGATTTTACATCTCATGTATTCTGTAACTAACCTACGAACTAGTATGATAGGCATAGGTAAAATAACTATATGTTGGGTGCATTTTCGTTATTTGATGGTTGACATATTTTTTATTGGAACATAAGATACTTACACTAGCTGTCCCGACAGACATTTTCCTGCTTGGAGAAACAACACCGCTTTGAACTAAATATTCTAAACATAACATTTTTAATTTAACGATTCTTCATTCGATCTTTGGTTGAGTCATCACTACTTGCTATGATCTCTCTCTACGTCTGTATTATCTAGTTCTTAATTTTCTTCCAAACCATCTATGGCACACACATAATTCCTTGTGTAGGTATGTGTGGTTTTCAAGTCATACAAGAACCCATTGTGATATGCCCACTAAGTCTTCAGACTGATCTTTCCAACCATGTAGTTTAGTTTTAGTTACAAACGATTTTAGTTGAGTATAATGCAAATTCTAAGAATTTGATCTACTTGCAATAAGAGTCGATACAAAAAAAATTATATCAACTCTATTTATAAGTATGTCTCTTAGTATTTGTCTCTTTCACAGCTAAATTTCAAAAGTTTTATTAGAAAACTTGAAGATTATTGACTAACAAACAAAAGAGTTAAAAACTCTTTGATATTTTCACATATTTTAAAATAACACATGCGTAACTCACGTGTGCTATAGTCAGTCCAATCCGACTATAACACAAGTGAGTTACCAGTACATGGGAAATTTTAAATGTGCAATAATAATTGAAAGACTTGAACTACATCATGCATTAGAATAACCTACCCACTTATTTTCGCATTCTACTATTCCAATAAGACGTAACGCGGACAAAACCGCCGCCGGCAAAATGCTAATTTATAGCGCAAGTCTGACTAGATGCAGATTTTGTCTATGCTTTCACTTCGAAAATACGGGTCTTACATTATCTACATGAAATCAACGAGTACGCAGATGACTCACACCAATGACAGCATATTTATCAAGATACGCTAAAATATTAAGTCCGTGACTTAACTTTCAGAAAACCGGATTTTAGAACCGTTAAGTACACATTAGCTGTAAGACTGACCCACTGGTTGGAGTGGCTGACTGGCCAGTGTTTGCATTTCGATAACTTCCCAGCTGCAGCTCAAATTAGTTAACACTATTATAAATATTAACTTTGGGCTTGGCGATAACGGTATCTCGATTTAACTTTCTCGCGGCGCGCCCCTCGAAAGCCAGAACTGATTTTAATTGCCTTTTTGCACATCCGCACGATTAATGCAATCTCGAAACAGCTTTCTGATTAGTTTTTGAACATTTGACTTTCTATTTGCCATTTTGTTTGTTCAACAGTAGCTAGACCTTGCCCAAAGCTTTCAAATGACCTAAAGATCTTATAACTTGAGATCTATAAACTATAAACATCGTTACTTTAAGTATGCTATTGGCAAAAGCGCTGGATTTTGGTTGAATTTTGAAATATAAATTTGGGATACAAGCAAATTTTCATCGTAAATTAAATACTTACCTGGATGAAATTTCATGGATGGCATAGATCTTGATAACAACATATCTTTTGTTTTCTGCAGGATTGGCGTTCGCAAATGGAGAAAACATTGATTTGCTAAAAGCAGAAGAAATTGCGCTGCCGAATCTTGCGAAAGAAGTTGAAGATAACAGCCGGTACAAGACTTTGGAGGCCAACGCTACCGTGTTGAAACTGTTAGTCGACGACAAAGATGGGGTGAGCAGGTTAGTAACACAAATCAAAACAAGACTTTTCCCCTCGTAAAATAATATCCACGGACTCCAGGGTCCATGCCTATTGCATGCATATTGCTTGCGACTTCGCCCGCTTAGATCTAAGGAATTGGGTATTATCTAACGAACTCTACATTTCTTCAGGATGAATAGTATCCTATTCTATGTTATTTTATACTAAAACTAACGACCCGCCCCGGCTTCGTACGGGTGCAATACTGATACTAAATATAAGTCCTAATAAAAATGGATTTTGTGGGTTATTCACCAACCCACACTGAACCAGTGCAGCGTAATGAATTATGATCTTGACTCTCTCATTGGCATAAAAGGCCTCGAGTCCCATCACTGGGAACATTTGTACCAAAATTGTATGTATCTTTTATGGTGTGAACAATAAAGAATTTTCATTCATTCATTTAGTAGGCTGCTTATGCTATGCATGCGTATGCATGTAAAAAACTATCAAATATTTTTAATTTGACAGTTTTTTACATTTTCTTTGAAATGTTCCTTGAAACTGTTTAGAAAATATAACCAAATGAATATAAATCTACCCCCAGGACCGAAGTGTTCGATATGCTGCACTCCAGAGACGAGAACGAGGAACACATGGACCTGCCTACCTTCCCCGAAGACGATGAGGACGCTAAAGCAGATGTACCTGCTTTACCAGATTCACAGGCAGAATTTTTACAAAGTAAGATTTGACTGTATATTTTTTTTACTTTTAACGTAGGTTTTCACTTGACCGCCATCTCGCCTGATGTTAAATAACGAAGCGGAAGAAAAAAGTCAACCAATTGTCGATTTGAAGACACTCTGGATTTGTTAGTTTACATAGCAAAAGCATCTAAATGTTTCCACGACTGGGACTAAGCAGTTAGCAGCTATTCTCTCGTCAGGAGAAAGTCAAAGCCATAATCCACCACGCTGGTGCAGTGCGGGTTGATCGACCTTCGAAAGATCCTACGAATAAATCTATTTCATCACAATGTGTTTCTTCACCGTTAAAACCCTTGGTGACGACATGACGACAAACTTGTACTCGTACATATGCACTTACAAAAATAAATAGTCGACGCCGGAATTCGAACTTACAATGTTACGATTGTAAAACGCACGCATGATAGCCTAAATATAACGTCCACTAGGCTACTCTCTAACTAACAAATGCTAAATTCAAGTTTCCGTTCAAACTTCAAAAAGAATTTGAGATATACAGGACACAGCCAACTCAGGAGCTCAGAGCTCCAGAATTAAGAGTCCATTATCAATTCGTTAGATCGCGAGCCGAGATGAACGTGGGTGAAAAACGATTATGTAAAGTTCACGAGGTTATAGAGCGACTTACAGAGTTCAAGTTTATCACATTAGCATATTTATCTATGCGTCATATAAATAAAATTGAAGTGTCTGTTTGTAATTCCAAATTAACAGCTTTTCACTGAATGCATACATGGAACTTTTTTTTAAAAATAAAGTGTGACAAGACGAGCATGGCATGTGTCTGATGGTAAGCAACATGCCTGCCACATAACAGCACAGTGACACGCAGCTATTGGAACATGAAAAGTCTAAATCATTAATCATTACCTAGCACTGCAATGCGCTCGTCACCCAGAGATCTAAAATGTTATGTCTCTAAGCTCTGTAATTACTCTGGAAACATTGCCCTTCAAACCGGAAAACAGTAATGTTTGCACATTACTGCTTGGCAGCAGAATAACTGGCAAAGGTGTGGTACTTCCCCAGGCGGACTTTGCCAAGAGTCCTACCACTGCAAATAAATGTATACATACATTAAAATAACAATTTTTACAAATTTTGCTTATCTATTTGTTCTGTCTAATCGCTGAAACGACCGAACCGATTTCATGGGACTTTCACTGGCAGATAGCTCATATTATAAGGAGCTTAGTAAGTAACTTAAGCCACTTTTATTTTAGGAAAGGAAATGAGTTGTGTGAGCCGCGGCTAACACCACGGGGCCCAGCTAGTATATACCTCTACATACAATAAAAATTATGTCCGTTTCTAACAGATTTATAAATCTTTCAATAGGTACTCTTAAAATAGACGAGGTAGATATTCAAATGGTTATTGTATAAAACTAAAATTTAATTACTTTAATGTGTACGAATGCATTGAATGTGGTCGTTAATGTTTGGTCATTTCTAAATTAATTTCCTAAAAAGGGATAGAAGATAGAGCTTGAATATTTATACAATAAAGAGCTAGTATTCGTCTGTTGTTTATTCTTTTGTGTGATGTGTACACGTGTATAAAGATTTATGTCGTCGTTTATAGGAATAACATACGGATTGCTATTTGTGAAAAGTTACGTGTGAATTACCATAAAACTTGTTCCTAACGTTATGTGCTTAATGCTTAGGCATGTTTTACATCTTGGTCAGACTTCAATAGTTGGTTATCTACGAATTGGTTTTTGCGCTGTTGATATTTTAATTTAAAAGTTTTAGAAAAGCATTGTTTACTATTCTCTAGTTTTGAACTTCCAAGTTTTCTGTTTTGCGTGGACGTGTCTTTTTAACCGCACTTTTATAAAAATACAAACTTAGGCCCCTCTTGATGCACTCCAGATACCGCCCAAATCTCTATATATAAAAATGTTATGTTGGTTTGTGTACGCTTCAAAAACTCAAAAAGTTCTGCACCGATCGAGCTGAAATTTTACAATGTTATATAATCCGCATCAAGGATTGTTTTTATCTAGTTTTTGCATCACAATGTGCCACAGCGAAGCGTGGCAGGGTACAGCTAGTTACAAATAAAAAAGTGGTCAAGTGTGAGCCGGACTCGCCCATGAAGGCTTCCGAAGCAACAAGTAACATAATATAAAAGTTCTTGTAGTTCGTTGATACTATAATCAGTGTTTTAACAATAGTGAATTTATGACGATTAAAATAAAACTACTTACTAGATCTCATTCAAGCCAATTTTCGTTGAAAGTTTACAGGTACATCATACATTTTTTTTAGTTTATCATTCTCTTATTTTAGAAGTTTCAGGGCCCCTATACACACATGTCCCCGTGTGGACACACATTTTACCACTTTGGAAGAGTCTCTCGCACAAACTATTCAGCTTAGAAAAAAATGTGTTAGAAACCTCTATATCATTTTTTAAAACCTATCCATAGATAACCCAAACGTATGGTTTTGATGAAAAAAAAAATGAGTTTCAGTTCTAAGTAAGAGACACCCCCAAAATTTATTGTTTTTTCTTTTATTTTAACTTGGTCCAAATGCTCGTATCGTAATTTACGAAGTTTTGCGACCTTATGACGCATAGGTATTTGATCTGAACTTACGAGTACCAAGAAGTCCCGTACCCCAAGCTGTGAATTCCAGACATTTTCCGTCGAAAGGTGACTAAATTGAAAGAACTTTTATTTATTTTTTGTTGCCTTCGGTGAGGTCACTATTACAAGGTTCGATTTGTGATGGTGACTGTGTCGTCGAGCAATATTGCTTAACCTAATACTATGTTGTTAGTTGTGATACAAAGAGCAATAACGATATTCCACGCAGATGTACGAGTTCTGACGTTGATTATCGCGTAGTAATTTTAAAGTTTTCTATAATTGATGAAATCACCGATTGTTTCCAGTGTGTGGAATATTAGTTGTCAATGTTGTCGGGTTCTCGGATACAACGGGATAGAAGCCAGAAATTAATACGTGATGAATCAGATGACATATATGATACAACCGATTAAAAGTTAAAAATTAAAAAAGAAGAAGAAGACTTTATCAACTGACTATTATTATCATTGTATAAATTCAGACCAATGGAAAATGAGTTGCCAGACATATTGCATGCCTCTAGAAGAAGAGGCCAGTTTGTATGGGTCAATTATTTAAATGTTTTGTATCATCTTATCTTACCTGCAAACAGCAATAAAGATTTTTGTATTTGTATTTGTATCTCCCCTAATCTTGCATTTTCCCCTCAGGTGTTGGCGAGTCTGTACGGAAGGATGCGCAAAGAGTTCGTTACACGAGCCCCCGCGGCGAACCGGCTGCTGAGGCGGCGGGCATCATGGTCATCATCACCTGCAGTATCGTGTGCATAGCCTACACGGCGCTAATTGTCTGGCGGAGGATATACTTGTAAGTTTCTGCATGAAAAAGTGCCACATCTTTACCAGTTAGTTGCAATCGACTCATCGTATTACATGTCATGTTTGTCAGTACCTACTGTTTATCATAAGTTGGAATTTAACTAGTCTTAATTTATCATTACCCTGCAACACATATACAACTACCTAAGTATATACTCTTCTACCCGGTGTACTCCTAGTACAGTGTCAGAACGCCAGAAAATGTTTCAACTATTGCTAGATTTATACGCTCAATTTCCGTCTTACAAACACAAACCGTTACGTCCATTTTGTAACGAATGTATGCCTGCAAAGGGTGAAAATTATACTATTTTCTGAGAAAACGCATCCAAATCGTTTCGGTATCAAAATTGGGTACAAAACTTGCAACACTTGGGAAGCTGCCTCCTCATTGCCTGAACCTTGCGTCCCTGTGTCGCTGAGCAGTATCTAAGGATAATTTATGGATGACGGGAGCACGAACAATTTTAATCAGCTGGGCTCTAAAATTGAGCATGCTCAATAATTTAACACCTATTTTAGCTCACGTGAGTCGGCGGTTACGATCTTTTGCTTTTACCCAGGCTGTCCTAATAGTCACAAGCCTTTATCGCCCTTTCATGGAGATTTCACTTTATCAGTTAAAGTCGCTGTCCACCTATCAATGGTACTCTCACGTCCATCAAACAGGATTACGGGCTTGACGTATCAAAATAACGGAAGACTAATAATCTAAAGTTCATTTGAACAAGTAACCACTTACAAGTACCTGTAGAAATTTGTCGTGGGCGTTGGGTAATACATTCCCCACGCGTAGCTTTTTACTGGTGTATGAGCACGATTAAGCCAATGAAATCGCTATCGATATAGATTACTGATATTCGATAAAGACATACTCAAAATATTTTATAATTTTAAAATTTTGTTAATATTCACAATGGCATGTCCGGCTTGAAGGACCATAAAGTTTTATACAGCAATTGAAACGCACTTGGGAGGCTTTGTGTGGGGGATATAATACTTATTTGTGGTCTCCAGTTAGTACGCAGGCATTGTGAAGGTAATGCGACACCACGGCTGCGTAGGACGCGGTCAACGGCGTGTCAGGAAACCGGTGTGATATACCCTTTCAATTTATCCTGTACCTTGGTCATTCAATTGACTGGTAAAAGTTCAACAACCGTCGAAAAAGGGCGGTTTTTTTTTTAACGCGAATTATGAAAACTACAACACCTAAACAAACGCCTGGGGAAGTACCATGCCGTTCTGCCGTCAAGCCATTATTAGAAAACATTATACAGTTCCCGTTTTGAGGGCAATGATTCGCAGAAACTACAAGACAAAGAGATAAATTATAATTCGGGTGACAAGGTGTCACAATCAGTGATTTGACGTTATTCAAATATTTATTTGCGAGACACTATGATATGTACTTATTATAGAAAAAGACGTCTATTGTGTTTAAAAAGATAGCAACAAATGTCATAGAAACATTTGTTTGTTTTTGTACGAATTTTTTTATTTCAGGGTTGCTACTCAAATTGTGTGATGGTGCAAGATGTTCTCGCAAATATTTACAAATATTTACATGTTTAGGGAGAAAGCTTGGTAGGACAAATTACAGCAACCTTTCCGTAGCTTCGTTACGTCATTTATGTTAACGTGTTTTGGGTAATGTTGTTATCTGATCTGATATTAACATAATTAGTATTTTCGATTTTTAATTTTATAATTTCTTTTACTGTTTTCCGGTTTCAACGGCAACGTTTCCAGTGAAATTACTGGGCTGCGCATAGAGATAAAGCATCTTATATCTCTGAGTGACGATCGCAGTGATAGTTATGTAGGTAATGATTTGGACTCTTTATGTTCGATTGGCGACGTATCACTGTGCTGTAATGTGGTAGGCGTGTTGATTATCATGAGGCACATGTCATGCTCTCGTCACTCTATAGCTCTATACTATTAAATATTAAAAAAACTTCTCATCAATTTTCTAATTGACTGCTAATTTTGCTGATTAGGTGCTCCTATTAAATAAACTCAAATACTGTCTAGTATGTAAATTTTAGATATGCCGTGATGATCTCATTTCAGAATCTCTAATGATAACCTTTCTCGTGTTCGTAAGACGGAAAATTTCCAAAATAAACGCTACATTAAAAAACTGAATGTTGCAATTAAATGTGGATATTCCAAAGACACGGACGAAGAGGTTTGACTCTACGTTTGTGATAAGAACATCTAGGCTGTGGAATGAGTTGCCTGAGTGGGTTTTCCCCGATAGTTATAATCTTAGTGTCTTCAAATCGAGAGTGAATCGGTTTCTTCTAGGTAAACACGCTCCATCGTAGACCGCATCGTCGCTTAACATCAGGCGAGATGGCGGTCAAGTGTAAACCGATATAAAAAAAAATTAGATATAAACATTCAGAAATACTATAATCGCTAGTTTAGAAGAACTTTTCACATTTAACGAGCGAAACTTTTCAATTACAGGAGAAGAAACGGCCTCAAACACGAACTTCTGAGAAACGAGGAGGTGATCGCTGAGACGAGAATCGAAGTAAGTCAACATTTTAAGCAATTATCAAAGATATCAGACAAAGAAAATTTCGATATCTATGGCAATTGTGATGTATGATTCTTCTTGTTATCATGTAGTAGCTATTCGTTTCGACTTTACCCAAGTCAAACAAACGTAAACGATATCAAATCAAAATTAAATCAAATCAAAAGTTTTATTTCAGCAACAATTTACATATACGATGTACGTGTTACATAATTGAAGTTTTGGTAAGCACAGATGAAAATCTAATTCCTAGTTTCGTAAGGGTCACTAATTTTTTTGTAGTAAGTAAATGTAACGCCTTATTCCCGAAGTCCCCTTAGGTTTTCCCCATACAGAGGATTTGTGGATTTTTTGTCCAAAAATTCCCTTTCAAAATATCACAGGGGATTTATGGACAAAAATTCCACACATCCCCTGTAAGGAGAAAACCTAAGGGGATTTCGGAAATAAGCCAAATGTAACATACCTATGTTTTGTCAGGGATAAAATAACATTCTAATGCTGATTGTTTAAAATCGATATAAGAGTTCATTACTTACATAGATATTTTTTCCTCTTTAAAGTAAACAAGAACAAAATTAAAAATTTTGATTAACCCCCGACTACCTCGGATCTCGCATCATATATAACGTTCTACTAGTCAAGCCCTTTCATTTGATACCCATATTAAGGGAGTTGTGAAAAAAGAAATGTATTTCGTCATTTTGTGGTAGCGGCCATCTTGAACTTAAATTTGTCATAGTGCAAAGTACTCTACTAGTCAAGCCCTTTCATTTGATACCCATATTGAGGTAGTAGTGAAAAAATAATACAATTCGGCATTTTGTGGTGGCGGCCATCTTGGATTTTAAATTTGTTATAATGTATAGTATTTCACTAGTCAAGCCCTTTCATTTGATACCCATATTGAGGTAGGTTGTGAAGAAATATTTTGTCCGCCATTTTGTGGAGGCGGCCATTTTGAATCGATATTAACCAAACATAGCTAAAAACATCCGCACAGATATTAACCTTCAAATAAAAAAAACGCATCGAAATCGGCCCATCCGTTTGACCTCTACGGTGCCACCGACAGACACACACACAGACAGACAGACAGACATCGACGTCAAACTTATAACACCCCTTTTTTGGTCGGGGGTTAAAAATAGAAGAAAAGATTAAGAAAAAAATGTGTGAAAAAAATATAATAAATGTAGTAGGTATGTACTAACCTTACCTTGCTTACCTACTTATACAGAGAAAGTTGGGAAGAGGGTTAAGTTGGGAATGAAAATTAATATTTTTTTGCTGTTCCTAACCTAACCCGGTAGCGGGTCAGGTTTTCGGGTCAGGTTCGGAATAAACCGAAAGAACAATGGCAAAATAATAGTTGACATCGTTGATAGCGTCTAGAAATACCATCTATACAAAAGTAATTTGTTGTTTTTGCTGAGATTTTTCACATAAATATAAATGGTAATAGAAGCCACAAAAAATATTACAATTTATTGGGTTTTAAATGATTAAAATAGCTTCCTACTCAGTTCAAGTGAGACCACTAACTATAATCATACTATTTTGGAAGTAATTTTAAAACAATAATGACGCCAAAACATTTTTATTTAGAGTTGGTACTATTAGTAGATAAAATATCAGTATTTATAAAAAACAAACGATAGATAATGGAAATAAGGTTCACTTAAACTTCTTCCCGCTGTATTACGATTACAATATTAATGCCTACCCTAATAACTATTGGTATTAATTTTATTTTATGTTATGGTAACATCGGAAATACCTTTGTCGCTGTCAAGTGTCAAGTTCGTTGCTCCTACGATTTTCGTGTCGGTAGATTTCGTATTTGAATATCTCATTATAATTATTGGACTTGGATTGTTTACCGGACTGATATTCCCGTCGTTTTATGTGACTTGTGCGTGCCTAAAGGCACCTACATATTAATCTGGCAATCTTATTTGCTGTTAGATTAGTTATATTAGTTATGTAACAAAACAAGACCTCAGAAAAAGTAGTTTTCTTGTTGTGAGAACATGACGTCTCGACATACAATGTCAAACCTACATAACCTAAAAAAAGTTTAAACCTAAATATCTTTTTTTCACGGCCTTCTCAAGACAAAAATGGGGCTGGGCCCTTCTCAGGGGCTGACGCTCAACATTTTAAGATATTTTTGATGTATAGACGCTATCATTTCGTCTCAACTATTTTAAAGTATGAAAGTCTGCCATTGTTCTTTAGGCCGCTAATTTCGTCCAAAATAATATCTATTCCATTCATTTTCTGGAGATATTTGTACGGAACCGCTGTATCTGTATCAACTGGGGTTGGTGCCGTAGTAAAAGCCGTAGCTAACGGTGATTTGACAGTTAGCAACTTTGAAGAATAGTTGGTCTGAGGTTAGCAACGACGACGATTACCTTTCAACATCGTATTGGCGTTCTGCTCGACCCTGTATATGGATATATCTACAGAGTTTAGTATAAAGCTATTTATTGACAAAATCAATACGTTATGAATATAAAGTGTTTGTAAAACGTATCGTTTTACAGATAGGTGTTACTTACCTAACAAGGTTATCGTGTTGGTAATAAAATACCTACAAGGTATATCAGTTGAACGTCGTACCTATTTGGCAGCTATTCCTTTATTACTGCTATGTTATGGCTTATAACGATAACATGGACTATTCCACAACCCGCACATGGCACGCTAGTAAACATAGACTATTGCAACGATAATAACTGAAGTTTAATATTGCCATTGGTCTAACTCACTTAGGGCCCTAGCACACGGCATATTTGAAAGGGGGCTCATACTTCGATCGGTTGGAAAATGGTTTGCGTCCCATACAGCGAACATTCGGCCTTAGTCCAATAGAATAGGACAGCCAAATAATATCCAAAACAACGGATTCTTTTTGAAAACATTACCTACACAGGACTTGATCGCGATATAATTAAACTAGATGTCCACCCCGGCGTTGCCCGTGGTAAATTATATAGTACTCATCAGGATCCCGTACATATACAACGGTGAAAGAATGACTGAAATCGGTTCAGTCATCCCTGAGAATATCGCTTTCAAACAAAGCACCTCTTCAGCTACCTGCTTTGCCACCTGTCGGAAATTGGTTGTACCAACTCAGATTTAGAAAAAAAAAAATATTAGCATATGTTTTATTTCAAGAGGTATGTAATCTGTGATATTCAATGACCCAATCTTAGACACATGCTGTCATGTGTCATGTCAAAGCACGAAACGTACGAAAACTCTCAAAAAGGAATATTTTTTTCCCGATTTTGTTACATTCTTGATTCATGCTCCGCTTCTATTAATAGTAGCGTTATTTTCTATAGCCTATAATAGCCTTCCTCGAAAAATGGACTATCCAATAGAAAAATAATCTTTCAATCCGGACCAGTACTTCCCGAGATCCTAGCGTTCAAACAAACAAACTCTTCAGCTTTATAATATTAGTATAGATTACCTAATAAGTATTTCACTAGGAGCGCGTCAAGGTTTTGCCCGCGTAGGTCTCATTATTTTCCCGCGATAATAAGCAGCGATAATATGTGTTATTTCAGACTGACTGCGTTCTAAACAAATCCGATCCGTTCAGCTGTTCCGACGTAATTGAGCAACAAACAACCAAACTTTGACATTTATGAAATTAGTAGGATTTAGATGGCGATAATATAATAATATAGTAATATTAGAGTTCGAATCGACAAAATGTAAAAGTAGGTACCTAGGTACACAAAAGGATTTTAATTGTTTCTTTTATTAATACAATTCTTTATGTTCTTTTCGTTTCGATTCTAAATATCATTGGAAGACATTATCAATTCCGTGATTCCGTCCGCGTAAAATTCAAAAAAATACTTAGGTACTATTCTGCAAGGAATTTCATTTTCGATTTCATTCATTTCCTATTTAGAAGCCAACTTCCATTCCACGTTATAATCGGTAGTAATATTAAGCACTTACATATAAAGCTGAAGAGGTTTTTTGTTTGAACGCGCTAATCTTAGGAACTACTAGACCGATTTCATCTCTCACCGATCTATATGAATACCAATTTCAATCTGACCTCTTCAATATTTACGTCGTGATTGGGCAACAAACATCCAAACTCTCAAATTTTTAATATTATTAGTATAATTTGCATGTGGATTTATAACCCCAATATTCAGACCCAGAAATAAGGCCACAAGTAGAAGAAATGTGTGTGTCATGTCTACAATGATAATAAAGTTGGCCGTAGCGATAAGAATATGAATAAGTTTTCGTCTTAGTTAAACGTATTTATTCTATTTTTCAGCTGTGAAGAAATGCGGAAATGATCCTGCCGAAGTCTTGCGACATCTAGCCAGTTTATCAAGATTTTTCTCGTCAATTTGTGTAGTTTATGATCTCGCATATTTATTATCCCAGGGAGCTCTGAATATCCCATAATCGGACTTTGCATCTATCGTCCTATGTTGAACTGCAGTAAACCTTTGCCCGTTATAGCGCCATACATTAATGTTCAAATATTACTGGGTACCGGTTTGAAGGGCAATGATTTCAATGAAATTACAGAAATAAATCACTTAGTCGGTATAACTGGGTGACGAGTTCAGTGCAGTGCTAGGCAGTAATTTATATGTATTATGTTAAAATGACTGCGTGGTACGGTGCTATAATGAACAGGCGTGTTATTCCTCGTCAGTCATATCTCGACCGTCCCCTCACTGTATTATAAAAAATGTCTTCTACATACTACCTACTCAAAGGGTTTTTTGGAGACTAAACTAAAGACATTCGGAATATGTAACGCCTACGAAAATTACATTAATAGCATTGTTACTACTTACTTTGATTTCGAAATCCAGCCTGGGATACCTTTTTTCAGACGGTAGATCTCTCAGTGTTTCGTGGATAATAAAGGCTGAATTATAACAGCTGTAGTAACAGTTGCAGTATGTACTCCGCTAATCTATTAACTAGTTAATTTACAAACTAATAGCGCCTTTCATTACAAAAAAATTTAATTACGGTAAATGTAGAAAAACTCTGGAAAAAAGGCTGTATATAAGAGCTAACGTCATTTCTCTCCAGAATTAGCTACTCCGATCAAATAGCTAGTTAATATACAAATTACTAGGTCTTATTATTTGATTTAAAAATATTAGTTAAAGAAATAATTATCATAAAATTATAATAAATGAATAAATTGTTATGAGAAAAGGATTTATCAGTGGATTTATTCCCAGCGGCCAGCGGTAGCCCACATCGAAGATGAAACTAAGAGACTGAGTTTGTTAGAATTTTAAGAATACTGGAAGTCTTTTGGAAATAATCTCATTTCGGTCGATTGCCTCAAAAGTTAATATTTTAATCTATGAATGTTTTAAAGTCAAATAAAATTGATATTTATGTAACGATCTTCTACTCTACCATACCTTCTATTCTTCCTTAACTAAACATAAAATATAAGTAGTAGAAAAGATTTCGATGTTTTCGATGACTCTGAGAGACATGAATCTATCGAAAGTAAATATAATTAAAATTGATAATTTGTGTAAACAAAATTTATTATTAAAATTTGTATAAAATTATTAAAATGCCACAATTTTATGAAAAACCTAATGTTCTAATTATTCGAAGAAACCCGTTCTAATTATAAATTTTATTCTGAAAAGGTACAAATCCACTTAGAAAACTCATTTCAAATGTCCCTACGATTTCATTACATCCATTACTCAATTATTCAGTTTGTTTTAAAATTATAATCAAAAAAAGAAAAGAGACATCATGGTTGCCGTTACAAAAACTCGAGCAAAATAATTTGACTCCACTTGCGTAATAAGAATATCTATAATGTGGAACATATTGGCTAATTGGGTATTTCCTAATGGATTTAATCTTTGGCGTATTAATTCGAGAGTGAATTGTTTTTTACTCGGACTCCTTCATAGATAGGGTTGCCATCTCCAAAGTTTGGAAACCAGAATAAGACTCATGAAAACCCCGGATTTTACAGCCCAGAACCCGGACATGTTAACATATTTCAAAACATAATAATCAGTGTAATTAAAATTATTAAAAATGTTTTAAATCAACTTTTTATGTATTTTCAGGCTTTTAAAAATTAAATTTAGTTATTTTGGTCAACGTTTCGCTGCGTGCAGGCTTAGTGCGTGAGTTAGGAATTAGGTGACCAAACCTAAACTTTATACCCCGGACTACAAATGAAGTCCAGTCCGGACCCTCCCCGGACGCCCTAAACTAGGACAAATCCGGGGAAACCCGGACGGATGGCAACCCTATTCATAGAGCGCATCGACACACCACATCAGCCGAAATGGCGATGTATATATGTGTATGTACATACAATGTATGCAGGGCAGGATTTAGGGGAGTGCAACCGGGGCATATGCCTCTAAATCCGGTCCTGTATTGTATGTATGTTCATTACAGATGATTACATGATTTGTATAAACATGAATGGACGCAAGAAACGGCGGACACCACATCCTGCATGAATCAACCATGAAGTTACACGTACACGAGCAATCAGAAATTGTAATTAAACATTCGACATTTTAGCATAATAGATACATTGATTATCTCATTAGAATGTATAATTATTACGTAAATAAAAAGTATTACGTGGTTAGTCAAAGAGGATTTGGTGTTTAATGAGTATTTTTTGATATATTTATATCCAAGCGCCGTGAGCACTTTGCTCGCTTGACGGTAAGAGTCTCACTTGCCGATTTATGCTTTAACATTATTTCACAAATAACAAAATCGCTGTATTATGTAAGTAATAAAGAAAAAAAAATTGGTTGCCTGTAAAGTCGGTATACGGGCGAAAGTTTTACGTGACAACGACTTTGAGTGGTAAAATAATTTTACGGAAGGGACGCGTGCCGTTCACTTTTTATGTCTGTCTCTCTCGCTCTTAGGCGGGCTAACCATGCCCGAGTGGAAGGGACGCGTGCCTCTCACTCGCTCTCGTTGTGAGCGCATAACGTGAGCGGAGCGTAACGCAGTTTCTTGAAGTGTCACCCGGCAAACCAATTTATAAGACGTTGTCACGTCAAAAATCCGATTTTGTTAGAGATTTCTTTGTCGATTATTTTACATGGCTAAAGCAACCTAGATGTATCGACGTGGCATTTTCAGAAGTCAGATAAACGCAAAAACCCTGACAAAAATAGTTTTCAATTTGACATATTTTTCCCCCCACCTGTCACTCGTATCTGTCATTCTGAAAACGCCTAGTTGCAAGTAAACTAGTTTAGTTTTAGTAGTGGTAGGACTCTTGGCAGAGTCCGCCTGGGGAAGTACCACACCTTTGCCAGTTATTCTACCGCCAAGCAGTAATGTGCAAACATTACTGTGTTCCGGTTTGAAGGGCAATGTTTCCAGAGAAATTACAGGGCTTAGAGATATAAGATCTTAGATCTCTGGGTGACGAGCGCAGTGCAGTGCTAGGTAATGATTTGGACTCTTCATGTTCCAATAGCTGCTTGTCACTGTGTTGTCATGTGTCAGGCATGTTGCTTACCATCAGGCACATGACCTGATCGTCTTGTCACTCTTTATTTAAAAAAAAAAAAAAAAAACTAAACTAAATTTCGAGAGTTAAATCTATAACAGAAGCTATTTACAGAAATTCGGGTTTCTTTAAGACCTAATGATTGATGCAATTCCATAACAAAAATTATATTCAAATAAGTCATTCTTATACTTTCCATCTTTAAAGGCAGAAGAAAACTTAGAAAAATAAATTGGCGCCTGTAAAGATAATGCGTATTTTTGTGATAACTAATTTTCCTTGACGATATTGATATTCACAATCAGTGTGTTGATTGAGCTTACTAGATATCGCCAGTGACCTAGTTGTAAGATTGTGCCATAATATTTGCGCATGTCACATTGTAAACTTTAGTCAGCTATAATTATAATTCATTGGTAAATACGTATGTAGTTTCGAAAATAAGAGCAAAAATATTTATTTTGGATGTTATTGTTAAGCTATTATCAAGTATTTTTACTTACTTTCATTAGTTTGCCTATTCGTAGGTTAATTTTGTAAAAAACATGTCTTAGTCTATTTTTGAATGTGATTATTTGTATTAAATCTGGAGAAAATAAAATGCTTTTTATTATAATCGGTACAACATCCTTAGAATGCCATCAAAATCTTCTAAGGTGCCTTGACGAAAATTTTGAAAGTAAGTCAGAAGATTTGTGCCCTGTGTAAATTAACCAAAGTTGGGTACCTAATTATACAAATTTGCTTATTGTTTGCAACACATTTGGGAAAATCTACTTGTTCTCGTGCTTTTCCGTGAGTCACAAGATAACAGGCAAATTTTGCGACTTTATTCTAACTTGTTCCAATAACAGCTACGCTTCTAGCCTCGGTCATATAATCTCTATACATAAAAATGCTATGTTGGTTTGTGTACGCTTCAAAAACTCAAAAAGTTCTGCACCGATCGAGCTGAAATTTTACAATGATATATAATCCGCATCAAGGATTGTTTTTATCTAATTTTTGCATCACAATGTGCCACAGAGTAGCTGGGTACAGCTAGTAGTTAATATTTTAGACCCCGTTGTAAGACCTAGACTTACTGCCTTGACTTTACTGCGGTTTCTGCTATCACCTGCAGTAACTCGGTCCTTACAGACCTTGATAGTAAGGTACAATTACATTAAAACGAAATTTTTGTAGAACGTTTGCATGGCTTTTTCGAGATTTAAGACAGTGACTGGGTCAAAAATACACCATTACCAATGGTGAATTTTTGAAAAATATGGGATACGCATTTTTGTTTTATCAAATTATTAAAAATCGAGAAAGATAGATCATCAAACTTACGTGGCAGTGACGTCACGTCTTCATAAAATCGTACTTAGACGTGACGTCACTCGAAACTTCCGAGCATAATATCTTTGTCATTTTACTAGTGAAACAAAAGAAAAAATATGTGTTTTAATAATCTAATAAATGAGGGACTTCTTTTAGCGACCATACCTATTGTGTTGTTCCGAATCTCTGCTAACTTCGCCATCAACAATTTAGTGAAGACATTGCCAGCAAGCCAACCAGACGTCAACCTTAGCCCCGTAGATCCACCACGTGGTCACGTGACCAGAGAGGGTATAAAAAAAGATGAATGAACTGTCAATATGGACAGACAGCAACACTATTATGCACATCAGAAAAGTTATCAAAGTTACAAAACATAAATAATTATAACCAGTACCATAACTGCACCGAAATTATTACAAAAATAGAACCTTTAGGGTCCAATTTGACAGTTCATTCAAAAATTTCAAGATTTTCATCTCTATATATAAAAATGTTATGTTGGTTTGTGTACGCTTCAAAAACTCAAAAAGTTCTGGACTGATAGAGCTGAAATTTTACAACAATATATAATCCGCATAAAGGATTGTTTTTATCTAACTTTTGCATCACAATGTGTCACAGCAAAGCGTGGCAGGGTACAGCTAGTTATTTATAAAAGTATGTAAAAAAATAAACCCAGAATAAAAGTGATAGCATTGATTTATTATGTTCGATTCATTTAAAAATAAAAATACAACATTGGCAAGAAAGCCCCACAATAAGTGCAAAATAAAAAAAAATCAAAACATTGAGCTAAAAAAAGTTTTCCTTACTAACAATGAATACTACGTATTTCTTCTTAAGTAGTTACAGTACAATTTTTTATTCGTTATAAAAGAAGGTAACATGATTTGATCACATTTTCATCACCTGTGGTAGGGGTAGGTTTAAATTTCACTTGGCAGGCTCAGTGGGCTTGTGTCTGACGACCACAGGGCCTGTGTTGTCGCCAGTCGCTTTGTTGTGGGCGCCGTGCGCGCCGTCGCAATACGGCCACTGAAATTTACAAAATATTTCAATTACACACTATAGAAAATACTCGTATACTTCCACCATTACAGCGTCCACTCAATTGTTTTTGGATTTTTGTTAAATAAAATTGTTCATGTTCACCGTAAACTTGTAAAACCTTACCGTTACCTAACCTACCGTAAGTTTTTTTTTTAACTTTCATAGGTGTACACTAACCGATGGCGGTCTCCTGATGTTAAACGACGATGCGGTCTACGATGGAACGTGTTTACCTAGAAGTAACCGATTCACTCTCGATTTGCAGACACAAATATTGTAACCATCGGGAAAACCCCACTCAGGCAATGTATTCCAGCGTGTTGTAGCCTTGACGTTTTTAATACAAAAGTAGAGTCGAATCTCTTTGTTCGTGTCTTTGGAACATCAAACATGAAACGATGTCACTTTTTCGTTAAATTGTAAACTGACGGTGATCGCAATTTTACGGTGACACCGGTATTATTTGACAATTAGTCGTACACAGATCAAGGATTGCCTAATACTGCGCTTTGCCTGATACGAATCTGTTTGGTTTTTGATAGTTCGGATTTGTTTTAGAAAATTAGTTCATTTTATACTTCGTTAGACGACGCAGTATATCTAATCGAACATCATACAAACAATTAAATTAAATAAATGTATGGATAAATAGATATGTAGTAAGTAAATACAAATATGGAAAAGTTTCAGGTACGCTCTACGAGTGCATGTATCTAAAGTTTCGGTTTACATTTGGGATAGTGTGCAGCAGGTCTGCGGGATCTTATATCACCTTGTCCTTTTGTCTACCGCACTGCTTGTACGAGTAGCTCCAGAAAACGAAAACCTTTCATGTATGTTGTTTCAAAGATTCGAACTAAGATTTAACTATACTTTCGTAATAAGAACATCTAAGCTTTGTAATACGTAATTGTAATACGTTGTCCGAGTGGGTTTACCCGATGGATACAATCTTGATATTTTCAAGTCTTGAGTTAATCAGTTTCTTCTAGATTAGCGCGGTTCATCATGCCCCATAGGTATCGTAACTTAAAATCAGAATGAGATGGCGGTTATGTACAAACCTATTATAACAAAGAGTAAGAAAACAATTCAGACCAGAGAACATATCAGGCCAACTGCCATAGGTTTTCTTTGTTATAAAATCTACGTATATATTGAGATATTTAGCATTTCTAACAAATTTTAATTCGCGTCATTAAAAAAAATAGCAGTATTTTGTCATCTCCTATGGAAGTACTCGTGTACAGGTCAGAGAAAAACAAAAGACTTGTATGGCTTATAAAACAAATTACTTTTAGGTAATGACGTAAGTCATCACTACCATTTTATTATCGCATCGCCAGATACACGCGCGCTGGATGTAATAAAACTAAGTAGGTAGCTTCTAGATATACATAGAATATTATGCATTAGTACTGTGTAAGTTAGACAGGTAGTTAACAAGCTAATGTGAATTTGCACTAAAAAGGAGATTTCATGCATGGAAATGTCAGTATGTTTAATGTGCAGTTTTGCAAATCTATTATTACGATTTTACAAAAAATACAGAAATTGTGTTTTGATTTTAGTTTAGTTTTTTAATCATATACATAAATAAAATACTTGGACTTGTCGATGGTAATTTAGCATTCGGAGAATACCTTTTATTTTAAAATAAAACGGAGTTGACTCACTACACTGACGGGTATTGGTGAAACGAATGTTTTGGGCCTATTTTCACTATGAAGACGAATATCTTCTACGCTCCTGTCTAAAATTGTTTGTGAATTTTACTAATACATACCAACCATACAACACCGAGTGTCATTAAAAAGTTGTTTATAGGTATAATTTTAAAATAAATATTCCGAGGCCTAAGCATCGAATTTGAACACCGTGGGTTTGTTGGTCATAAATACAGCTATTGCCGTTCCATATAGAGGGTGACTTAAGGGTGGGTAAATATTATAATAGTAACTTTAAGGTCAGAAAGCTCTTGCACCTTCAGGGTAGTGATTCTAAACCAATCCTATTTCTTTATTGATTCTATTGTTATTTCTTATGATCTCTGTAATGTATCTATCTATAGGAAAGTCCTAACTTGATGAACCTGTTTACAGTAAAATTGAGTTATCTATTACGCCTAACCCATATTATCGAGTGTGTTGACACCATTATCATATCATTGACGCATTGCTGAGTAAATATTCTTACTAAAGACGCCATGAGCTTCTTATTTTATCTGAGCTGAGTCTCTAACAAGATAATGTTATCAGTAAAATTTAGCTATAGGTAGTAGGTATATACAAGGGCAGAGAAACCATATTTCACAGTAACAAATGTGGTTTTTTTTTATAGTGTCACTGGACGAACAAAACATGTGCCTGATGGTAAGCAATACATAAGCAATACATATACCTGACTAGCTTAGTTCTGCATTATGGACTATGGGTGGTCACAAATTAACAATTGTAAATATGGCATCTGTTAAATAAAAACCTAATAAGTCGATCACTTAGTTTAGGTATGTTTTTTGTGGTGATAATAAGAGAAACATATGTCCGGACCATTAAAAGATTCGCGGAAGAATGTGACAGCGTCCCGACGTTCCCGCCATAGGCGCCAAAGATGGAACCCCATGGAGGTTTTAGTAGGTAAGGGCACAAAACTGGCATCCAACATAACCTGACCGTATTCCCCAGGCAAAATGGTATGCATAAATGCATTTCCTCCTTCTAAAATATCAGATGTTCAATACAAACACAAACTTTTTAACTGTAACATTTTTTAAGTACATACACAATAAAATTGCTTCACAAATAACATAGTTCCACTTAATATGCCTTAAAATTACAATAAAATTTTAGTAAAATAAACAAACGATGAATGCTACAATAAACTTTTTATCCATGCTTGAATGATTAATGAAATAATTTATTTTATCTACTATAATATCTCTCTCTCTCTCTCTCTCTCACTCTGTGTGTGTGAGAGATATTTCAAAAAATCTTTTATCAGGCCGTCTTACTCGGCCCTTTGCCAAGGTGTAGGTTTAGCCTATGATAAAAGCAATATCATCAGCCCATCCTGCAGCTAAGCATGTAATATACTACTAAACAAAACTTTGTTTCGGACAAACATATCCAAGATGATTTTTTTTTCAGAGACTAACAATCACATGAAATGTAGCTATGATACAATAAAAAGTATGATATTATATGATTAAGTCACATAATCTGATATCTTCGCAAGAAAGATGTTTGGCATATTTCATCATAGATTACTCAATAGAGGATAATAATTTATCACATTATTTAAGATAAGATGAGATTAAGTATATAACATTGTAATATACAATCTTAGTTCAAAATATAATGTATCTCACAGTTTTACTTTATCATCAATTTGAAATTACTTCTGTGAAAATGATCTCATACAATTTAAACAAACAATGAATGTTTTTTGTTTCATACTAAAATTACAAGGTATTATTTAAATTTAGGTTACTTAGTAAGGTAATGAAAAATATTATTCCATCTCATCGTTTGTCTCACCAACTTATGGTGAATTGATAGTGCAGGATGGGATATAATATACAGGACTTATCAACCCCATGTTAAAAGGAATAAAAATAATTTATAAGAAAAGTTATCTAGGATAAGATAAAATATGTCGCCCACTACAAAGAAAGATACTACAGAGAATAATTTTAAGCACAGACAGCTGGAAAAATAAACAGTAAATTCTGATACAAAAAAGAAATTAAAGTTCTATTTCCAACATGTAAGTTTTATTTTCATCTAACAGAGTTGACCTTGTAAATAGGCTATAGACTGTCAGACAAAAACAGACTTTACCTTACATATCCTTAAGCTTGTTTTTTGACTTATACTGAAGTGACAATCACTTTTCGACATTTTTACACAACTACGATTTTGTGATAATTTGTTGCTACTAGCCACATGAACAAGCCGTCACCACACCATTGTTAATAAATGATCACAAATATATATTTATGTTATTAGTGATACTGAGTACTTACATTTTTGCTTCTCCAACATCTGCACAGTGATGCTTTCTCTGTGATGTCTTCAATATCAATGAAATCAACAACTTTATTGATGTCTTTCCTGATTGTAGGGTTTATTTGCCCGTTACCGGCCTGCCGGGCCTTCTTAATTGTCTCATAAGAGTAGTAAGAAATGCCTCCGATTACCACTGTGGGTGGGATCAGAGCCAGCCAGTCTCGAACTGAAAATATAATACAAAATGAAATAGTTAATTGATGGTATGATAATTATTTAGTAAGTAAAGGTTACATTGAAAACAATTTCATTTTCTCAGTTCCAATTTCAAAATATCTCAGTAACAAAAATGTCTGACTGCCAGGTGTGAGGTTCTACAAGAATGTTGAGGAATACATGAGGAAAGTGGAAACTTGGCCAGTGTAGTAAATTAAAATAAAGAATTCTAATGTCACAGTACCGCCATTAAGAATACTAAGTGAGGTATTTACCCTAACCTAAAAACAATGGTTTCAATGTCACCCTTAGCCATATTATTGTTAGTTATTATTACCATCACTAAGACATCTATCATTTATAAGTAATTTAGGTACAAAGAAAACTAAATTTGTCAAAAACACTAATGAAAACAAATATACTACAAAGCAGATGCAAAAGAGACGATCTTCTTAGCATTCCATGGATTCACCGTGCGGGTGCCGGGTCCATCGTGTGGCAGAGAGAGAAAAACTCGAGTAGTTCCCGAGACTTGTGACTCGGGCGTAGGTTTCAGGGGCCCTTTCTGACGTACATCAACACTCACCTTCACCACTCGTTTTTCTCCCTGCCCAGCCAAATCTGATATGAGCCTACTAGTGCAGCTTTAGATACACGTTCTAGTATAGAACTTACAGCACTTCTGGATAAGCCAAGGTCTTTCAGTAGGTTATAGAGAGATTTTGCTGGTATACCTCTCGCTCCCACTTCTACAGCGTATAAACTAACTACATAGCCGTTTTTTGTTAATTCGTTTAGGAGGTCGTAATACTTATTTTGTTTCATCGCGTGGTCTTTAGGTATATTAGTTTCCCACGGTACGGTAAGTTCTACAAGGACTATGCGTTTCGTAGCTCTAGAAAAAAGGAAAATGTCCGGTCTGGATGACGAAACACCCACATCCTCTGGGATTTTGTAGTGCTTTTCATACGTGTCCATTAAAATAGTCCAATCAGGTGCTGTACCCAGGATTGAGTAAGGCTTGTTCCTGGAGTTTGAAGTTGAGCCTTCTTTTACAAAGTTAATTTGTCTGTTGTTTGTCGTCAATCCCTTTTGGGCTCTAGCTACCGAAAGGCTCATGGCTTCACGTATGATTTCAAGTACTCTGTCATGACGCCGTGAGTAATGACCCCATTAAGGAGCACCTTGCATCCCACCAATATGTGCCTTGCTGTACATATCGCCTCTCCACAAGTATAGCAACATTTTTCAGAGGCTTTTCCCCACCTTACCAAGTTACTCTGGTCAGGAGGGTCATTTGGAATGCATTTAGATAAAATTTTAATAAGGCAGGGGACCAGTCATAGATCAAGGTGCGCCATTTTAGAGCTAATGGGATACAGAACTCACCTATGGTTAACCACTCACTTTGCATTTCTAAATTCATAGCGTGCACTTTGTAACTGTCATTTTCGTCTTGTTGTAGAAAGGTTTTTACCATGTCTCGGTCTTCCCTTTTTTTTCTCGCACCCAACCCAGCAGTATTTACTTGTGCACCTGCCATAAATTGTTTATGGAATTGAAGTCTAGATTCCAGGTCTGAAGCAGTTTTGTCTTTTGGGAGAGATGTAATTAATTGTCTTGCGACTTTCCCAAAACATGCGTTTTTGTAACTCTTAGGTGTTTGTAAAGTTCAGACGGTTTCTTTAGTTTCAGCCCAAAACTATTGTGATCCCTAAAAGAGTAGAGGATCAGCCGGATGTGCCAATCCGAACCATGACTTCAATATCTTTATGACATTGGCATCTAGCTTTGCCAGGAGAGTTTTACCGATGTCATATACTAGGAAAGGCCAAGTGAGACGTGATGTGAGGTAGTTGTCATATATCCATGCTTTTTGATATTGCTGATAGGCTGCTGGTCTACCTTATTGAGGTTGTTCATGAAATTTTCAACAACCACCTCTAATGATGGTGTACGTCCTTTGTGATCTATCTTTCTACCAAGAAATTTGAAAGGCACTGCCTCTGCAATTGTGGCAACTCCTTGGCCACTTATGGAGAGTCCCGGATCGTAAGACGTATATTTGGTATTTCTTCTACCCAGACAAAGACAATGACATTTAGATGGTTTTGTCCTCATTCCCTCCGTCCATGTACAGAACTCATCGACTTTGTTCAACAATTCTTGACACTGTTTGGGATTACGTGTAAGTATTGCAAGGTCGTCCGCAAAGGCCAAGATTGACTCAGTGTACTTATTGTTGATTTTAAACCGGTAGCCCCATTTCTTTTCACGGGATATTAATTTGTCTACTAAAATATTTATAACTATATTAAATGCTATTGGTGATAAGCAGCACCCTTGGAATAGTCCTACATTGTATTCAAGTGGTTTTGTGTATTCCTTGTTTACTGCTATTTGACTACATCATCCGAACAAAATGTGATCAAACATAAGGTTACACAAAACATCTTTACTAAGCCGAAAGGTATAATATGTTGCCCACATCATTTTGAAAATCTTTTACTTGACTCAAAAACTTCAGCTGTTCCATAAGTACTAATAATATTCCATAAGAACTATTATTAAATTATCAAATTTTCATAAGTTTGTAGTAATAGACATTTCTGTATATAATTGCTGGTTCTTCAGTATTAATACTGGTGAGCAAAGTAAGTACTTTCCATTTGACTTAGTACAGGTTTTCTTGGTAACTCAAAATGACTCAAACTACATTTTCCTTTTATACTGCATGGAGTTATTTATCCTCAGTTAAAATAACTTTGGTATTAAAATCTACCGAAAACTTAATACGATTTTATAACAAATAAAATACATCCTTTATGACTGAAACATCAACATACAATTTAACAATATAATGGCTTTTGACCAATAAGACGATAATGACATAATTTTTTACAAACATGCACATTAACAATTAAGCTAAAGTAAAATTACCCACTATTCATTGAATTCCATCCAATGACTAACGGACAGGTATGTAGGTATTGAAAGTATGCCATTGACATCATGGTCTCAGAATCAATTACACGCCAAATTATGTTAGCAACTATGAAAATATAATTATAATTTCAGGCCACTAAGCCCACCAGCAAGATAGGTTAACATGAGATAAGTTCATAATGAAACATATTTAGCAACTGCGTTGTATGAGAGCTCCAAAAGTGAGTTGAACACACTTATTTATTTTTTCAAAAAGTTTTCCTTATAGCACTCACCACCAAGACGGAACCACCCCCCGATAGAATCAGGAATTGGTAAACCAGCCAAGTAGTTTGGAATGGTAACCTTCACAAGATTCGACACGATATACATATTGTTATGGATATAATTTTACTAGAATGCCTGAATAACGGTGTACCGTCAGACTCACGGTCACACTATTACACAACTTGATATCAAAAACCCCACCACAAGTTTACATTATACAAAACAATTTTTATTTTTTATCTTGTCCCAACCTCCAATCGGTATTGGTTCCGACGTAAAGTGACATTGACGATGACTTTTTCTTCAGTTTGAATTTTCAATGAGAAGGATAACAATACGTTGCCTGTCTATAGTGCAAACGAAATAACAAATGTTTTAACCCTTTACCGCATATTGCATCATATATGATACACTAAGGTTTTATACAGATTAAAATAAATTTAGCTGTAAATAGGACATGTTTATGGTAGATTTGTACACTTGAATAGTATCCGAACACAAGAAAAAACAAATAGAGTTTTTACTTGGCTATGGTTTGTAATATCTGTCACTAAACTTTCGAAGCGGTCATTTCTGCCAGTTGGTGTTTGTTGGAGATTCAAAACGTTGTTTTTTACAAGATTTACCTCCGCATACAATTATTTCTTTGTGTTGAGTGAAAATACTATGGATCCTGCTAAGTTCTATGGAAAAAAGCGTAAGTTTTATCAATTACTTCGTTGTAATTTCTTATCACAAAGTTTGTATCTGATATGATCCTACATGCAGTTAGGGTAATTTTCTTATTTCAAATATGATACTACATGCAGCTAGGGTGATTTTTTAATGTGATACAACATGCACTAAGAGTATACTCTACTTTATATTTTCATAACTTTTTGTTGAATGTTTTTTCTTCTTGAATGTTCTTGAATGTTACTTTGATTGTGATACTTTATGCATGTATGGTAATTGTACAATGTGATACTACATGCGTTAAGATTATAATATTTATTTATTTATTTACATTTTTTTATTTAGGTATATTATGGAATTTTATTTTTTTTTAGCGACTCGCCAATGTCGACACGTTACCGGGCGGACCATTCCACTTGATAGTGATGATGAGGAGCTAACAGATGAAGATGATTATTATTTACCACCCCGGCCCGGCCATTCCACTGTTATTGAAGAAACAGACTCTGACGATTCAGAGTATGATAGAGATGATGAAGAAATTTCTTCTGTCATTCAAGAGGCGGTATATCTCGATGAAAGCTTATTAGCAGGTGATGAAACTACGAATGACATTAATGAACTGGAAGCGTCAACATCGACGGGCATAACCAGAGAAACCAGTAGAAAAAGAAGAAAGAGGTCAGAAAAAGAAAAAGAGCCTTTGATTTGGACTGACAGCCCTATGACATATAACAGCGACGACCTTACATTTTTGGGTTGTATTGATCTTCCTGATGAAATCACAAGCCTTGTTACACCAGTCGAGATGTTCAAGTTTCTATTTCCAACTTGTGCTTTACATTTGATACATGAACAGACCAATCTATATGCTGAGCAGGTGCAGCCGGATAAAGCGAATTCTATAACTTGCGATGACGTGACCAAATTTATAGGTATTGTTTTATACATGTCAATTTTACAATTGCCATCCACGCGTCACTACTGGCGCGAAGGAACGTATGTTGAAAAAATTGCTTCTCTCATGACTTGTAATAAGTTCGAAGAAATCAAAAGATTTCTTCATTTCGCCGATAAAACAAAAGAAAAAGAAAAAAGTGACCCAAACTGTGACAGATTACAAAAAATCAGACCACTGCTGAACATTATTAGAGAACAACTGTTAAAAGTTCCCAAGGAAGAACACCTAGCTATTGATGAGCAGATGATTCCAACAAAGGCTAAACATCTGGTTTTCGTCAATACAATTCGAAGAAGCCCCACAAATGGGGATACATAAACTATGTTCTCAGTGGCGTTTCGGGGTTCAGCTACGATTTTGATATCTTCACAGGACAGCACAGAACCGATCTGCCAGACAATTGTCCTGATTTGAACGCAACAGGCAATATTGTAACCAGATTGCTAGCTACAGTTGCACGCAATGTAAACCACAAGTTGTTCATTGATAACTTCTACACCAGCCTTCCACTCATGGCATTTCTCCATGGCATTGGAATTTTACCATTAGGTACGATACAACTATCAAGAGCTAAGGGCATTGATTTGAACAAAAAAGAATTGCAGAAATCTCCAAGAGGTTACTGTGTTGAGAAATCTACAGTAATCGACGGCGTACAACTGAATGTGACTCTGTGGGTGGACAACAAAGTAGTAAGTCTATGTTCTTCCTATGTTGGGAAGGAGCCCATGGCGCCTGCAAAAAGATATTCAAAAAAAGATAAGCAAGTAATTGAAATCCCTCGTCCAAAAGCTGTTGAAATATATAACCAGTATATGGGCGGGGTCGATTTACTCGATGCAATGCTGGGATATTACAGAATTAAAATAAGGAGTAAAAAATGGTACCACCGCCTCTTTTTCCACATGTTGGATATGACTATTGTGAACAGCTGGCTTTTGTGGCGTCGCCGAAACAAACAAATTGCTGAAAAGAAACAGGAGGAACCCATTTATATGCCGCTGCTGGATTTTAAAATATATATTGCTGACGTTTTGATGCGCGAGACGACCGGAGTTTATACTCCTACCACCCGAGGTCGAGGGCGCCCTCCGATAGAACATTCTGAAAATAATAAAAAGAGGCGACGTCTCGAACTACCTCCGCAAGAAGTAGTACACGACACAATTGGACATTGGCCCAACTGGGGTGAAAAAGGCAGGCGCTGCAAACATTGCTCACGCTTATCATACATTTACTGCAGTAAATGCAATTGTTACTTTTGTTTGAACAAAGAACGAAATTGTTTTAAAATCTTCCATTTGGAATAACATAAAAAATTGAACTAAACACCTTTACTTTCTTTGATTTTTTTTTTCATTTCATAAGGATAAAATATAAATAGATATATAACTAAAGACACATGCCCTTTAATGCATTTAGTATCATATATGGTATGTGTACCTAACTGCATGACGTATCATAATTGAGACATTGACTTTGGAGTTAAATATTTCAAATTACAATAATCCTAAAAATAAAATAATATTTTTCCAGAGTACCTATCAAGCCATAGAATCACCTAAATTAATTTGAACAAAATCAAAAAATCCATGCGGTAAAGGGTTAAGCTTTACCTCTAATGAGCCGTTTTCCGACGAGACAAAAATAGTTCTAACGTAGGTACGCCGTACGCACTAGATGGCGATAGTGTGGATTCAAAAAGATTTGTCCTTACCATAGACTCTCAATGGTCTAATTACTATGAAGTTGTAATGTTCAGGGAAAAAGTATAAATCTAAATTATTTCCGATAACTAAAAATTTTGGAGGTTTCTCAAACACATAACTTATTTTAGATAAATTATAATTTGCTTCTCAGCTCAGCTGATGTATTTGGTTTATTTACTTTCTACAAACCACAAGTACTCGAAGAAAAAGTTTCATACTAAAACAATTTTTCTTCTTTTTTAGTGTTAAAATATTGGGAATAAAAATAGTCAATTAAGCTGATAATGCAATAAAAAATCGACACTGATCACATTCGATTTTCAATAAAAATCTTTAAAACTCTCGATGCAGAGACACCAACTAAGCACAAGTCATAGAATAGATAATATAGACACAAGTAAAAGGAAGATTCAAACATATAAACGTCAACACTGATACGAAAATATTAATCTGTGGCTGAAAGACTAGTATCCAATGTATCCATGGCCAAGAATAAATAAAAAAATAATAGTGTTGGGTCATTATTATTATTTTGAGTGCATTCTTAACCACCTCAGAGAGTAGACGTATTCTGTGTTATCTCATAACTTTGACAGTTAGTGCAAGTAAATATATCCCCTATTGCAACGTGCAGCAAACCTTATTGCGGCGTGCCTCCGTTTCATCACTTTTATTACAACAAAGTTCCACGGGACACACGCTGAGCGAGCCGTTGCCGAGGTAAGCACCTCTTCACCTCGGGAGAAAGAGACGGCCTCTGTCGTAACTAATAATTCTGTCTCTCTTTCGGGCTGTATAACCTACGGAAAACTGGTTCTGAGACTACGCTCACCGAGTCTACGTTCCGGCGACGTGCTACACCTCCGATCTGTCCGCTACGCTGCTCGCCGTGAGCCTTACTTATATCTAACATCAGGTAGAATCCATTTAACTCAGCGCGCAATGCCCATATTACCCGATAAATTTACGGCGAATCTCTGCGCTGCTTGCAAAAAACCCGTTAGATCGGTACAACTAGTTAAATGCTCGAAATGTCCCAGCATTTTTCACGGTATCTGTGTGAACTTGACCGACATTCGCAACATTTCCGAAGAGACAAAAGCGAGCTGGGTCTGTCCGCTATGCACCATTAACTTGCCGAAATCCGATAATACGGAGTCGCCCGCGCGCCCGTCTGCGTCTAGCGAATTGCGCCTTAATTTGCCGTCTACAAATGCGGGCGGGCGTAATAAAAACACTCCGGCATGCTCACCCGCGGTAACTCCAGACCCCGAACCTATGGATTTATTGTATACCGAGTTGAAGCTCATGAGGGAAGACATAGGTGACCTTAAAAAGCAAATGAACTTCCTGACTGACCACACTATCGCCAAAATCGACGAGTGCAGCTCTAAATGCCGCGCACTCGAGGCGCGCGACCGCCCGCGAACGAGAAATATGCGTCCTGCGCGAAGCGGTGGCCAACCTCCGCCAGCAGCTAGACGCAAAGGTGCAGATCGATTTAAGAAACGAACTGGAACTATCTGGAGTCAATGAAACAAAGGGCGAGAATTTAATCCACCTGACTCTTGTGACGGCTACAAAGCTTGGCGTTCATCTGAAGGAAGAAGACATCGATTACGTCACGAGAGTTGGCTCACGCTGTCGGGGAAGTGTCAGCACCACTACTTCTCTCCCGCGGCCCGTAGTCGTTCGCTTTGTCCGACGTCAAACACGCGATGATCTTCTGAAAGCCGCCAAAAGTCGCCCGTCATTGAATACTTCGGACATCGAAATCGGGGGCTCGAGCCGTAGGCTATACCTCAACGAGCGACTAACAAAGATAACAGACTGTTGTTTCGCACCGCGAGACAACGCTGTAAGGAAACTGGTTTTAGGTTCTGTTGGGTCAAAATGGTGTCATTCTGGCTAGCAGAAAGAGGGAATTCCAGCGATCGTCATCAAGTCGCCGGCAGATTTGGAGCATAGTCTCGGTCCGGCTACAAACTGTGAGTCAGAACTTACGCCAAACGAGCCTCCGATTTCGCCCTGAAGTCGTGTCATTTTGCTCGTCTGATTTTAATGTAGTTTCAGCTGTTTCCACTCTTATTTTTAATTTTATTTCTAAGTTAAATATGCTCAATTGTTTTCTTTATATATCTCATAATTTATTATTACGTTATATTCATCTAACTGATCACACCACTTCGCTATGTAAGTTGATAAATTTAGCTTTCCACTCGGTTAATTATATTCTATTAGTTTCACAGCTCCTATTTAATTGTTTTAGCAATGCAACCCGTAGAGATTTGGCTACAGATTTTCTCAATCTATGTATAATCTCCTCTGATGGTTTCGGTTAATACCACAGACGATATCGACGCTACGATATCCATTGCCTGTCATAATTTTGTTTCAGCCGAATCCTGCGGATCATTCCTAAACCAAAACCTTGATAGTAACTTCAGAGTCATCAGCGTAAATATCAGAAGTTACAACTGTAATTTCGAGGAATTCGTAGTCTCGCTAGATCGCTTTGGCACTTGTTTCGATGTAATTATTCTAACGAAATGTTGGTTAACGAATAATACTTTACTGCAGCCCCTGCCAGGTTATAACTGCTACCGATCCAGTCGTCAAATAAACAAAAATGGCGGAGTTATAATTTATGTAAAAACTAGTTACTACACTACGCTATTTGAACCAGATCTGATAGACTCAGACTCTCTAGGCTTACATCTGGACAACAAAATAACCATATTGGGAATTTATCGCTCTCCTTCGATAGTAAATATAGATCCATTTTATTATCTCTAGATATAGCCCTCGAAAAGTAAAAATTAAATCCCCTCTTGTGGTTGCAGGCGACGTTAATTTAAACTTGTGTGATCCTGGAGATAAACATGTCTCCCAGTATCTCTGCATAATGGCTTCACACGCATTACTTCCTGCTATTACCTCCCCGACTCGAAACCGTACCTGCTTGGATCACATATTCATCAGTTCAGAACGCAAAACTATTGGTGCCGTGTGCCAGTCTTCTGTTACCGATCATTCTATCACTATCGCCTGCCATCCCGCTAGAATAAAAAAACAAAATCCTTTAAACAGATGCTATCTGAGGACTAGGTTTGACGGCGTGGCGGCAAAACTGGCGCTTACAGACTGGACCCCTGTACTGTCTTGTTCAAATGTCAACTGCGCCACAAATATCTTCAATGACATCATTTCAAATTCAATAAAAAATCATACAGAATCTATTAGAGTGGGTCGTAGAGAGGCAATTCTCAAGCCATGGATCACTCCCGGTTTAATCAGGTGTATGCGACATCGTGACAAACTGCACATGGACAGTAAAAATAACCCTAATGACAGCCAACGTTCTCTGATATATTTAAGATACAGAAACTTTTGTAACAAACTTTTGCGTAACGTAAAGACTTGCTACAATAGTCAACTGTTAGAGCAAAGTAAAAATAACCCAAAGCAACTTTGGAAAACTATAAAAAATATTTGCTATACTTCCAGGCAAAATGGTACTCCCTCCGACTTGTTGAAAGGCAGTGAAAGCAACTCTCTCGACCGGTGCAACCGTCACTTTGCCTCGGTAGGCAAAAACCTTGCAGATGCCATTTTATCTAAGCTCTGTGTAACCGAAGAGAGGTTATAAAAATCTCATAAAACAATGCAGTCATGCGCTCAGTCCCTGTTTTTGTATCCCACGGACCCGCACGAAATAGCATGCATTATAGCTGGTTTAAAACTGACTGCACTCCCAGGCCTGACTCTATCCCGTCCAAATTATTAAAATGTCACTTCATACTCTAGTTACTCCATTACATCATATATTTAATTTAAGCCTAGAAACCGGGGTTTTCCAGATTGTTGGAAAATTGCTTCTGTATCTCCCATACACAAGAGCGGCTCTACATCGTCTCCAGACAACTATAGGCCTATCGCTCTACTCAGCATTATTTCAAAATCCTTGAGAAGATTGTTAACACACGACTCACAAAATTTTTAGATCAACAAAACATTATTTCTGATAGGCAATTTGGTTTCAGACAAGGTAAATCAACGGAGGATGCAGCTTCTCTTTTGGTGAACTTGGTATCCTCTTACGTGGATGGAGGAGCGAGGTGTATTGCAGTGTTTTTAGACGTGGCTAAGGCTTTCGACTCTTTATCGCCTGGTTTGCTTCTGAAAAAGCTGGAGGCATCCGGTGTCAGAGGCGTCGCTCAGGATTGGTTCCATAGTTATTTAACTGGTCGTTCGCAATTCGTCAAAGTCGGTAACCACTCCAGTGATCAACTTCCAGTTAACTATGGAATTCCACAAGGAAGCCTGCTCGGTCCGACCTTGTTCTTGCTCTACATAAATGATATAGTAAACAGTGAGCTTCCCAATGCCGATATCATTACCTACGCCGACGATACTGCTATTGTCTTCCATAGCAAGTCATGGAGTCAGGTTTTCGTCTTGCCGAGAGTGGTCTGGCTGTCCTTGCTGATACTCTAGATAATAATTTACTCACTCTAAATGCGAGTAAGTCTAAATACATCGCTTTTAGCAAAACCTCGGTTTCTCGTCCACCCTCTCAAATACGTTTGAAAATCCATTGTTGCTCTACAGTTTCCCAATCTCAATCTTTGCCTTGCTCTTGTAGCATCATTGAAGGAGTCCAGAGTATGAGATACCTAGGAGTAATAATTGACGAGAATCTTTCGTTTAAACACCACATAAACGACATATCATCACGGGTGCGTAAATTAATTCATATAATGAAAACCTGAGAGATTGTGCACCTATATCTCTCCTTAAGGACATTTACATCGCGCTATGTCAGTCTGTCATTCAATACTGCATTTCGATTTGGGGATGCGCTGGAAAGACGTATTTTATAACGGTCGAGAGAGCACAACGAGCTCTAATTAAAGTATTGCTAAGGAAGCCTTTTCGTTTTTCCACCGACTTAATCTACTCCGAATTCAACGTGCTAAGAGTTCGACAGTTGTTTGTTTTCAACGCTGTCATGAGGACTCACTCTTGCTTGAGATCTCGCGAAGACTACTTAACGTTATTGGCTAAGCGCTCTACCAGGGCTTACTTGTTGCCACTGCCTCACGCCAAGTCATCCCTTGCTAGGCGTGCGCCGTCGTACTCGCTTGTCTGCACCTACAACAACGTGTCAAGGCGGTTGCGAGACTGCGAACACTTGCAGAAATTCGAACTTAAAAAGAAACTAAAAGCCTGGTTACAGGGTCTTACGTATGATGACACTGAGGAACTCATAGGTTGTTTATATAGTGAATAGTTCATATATAGTGGATAGCTTAATAGTTTGTCAGACACGGTTAGATAATCATTCATGTCTCAGTACTTGTAGTTTTGTTTTATTTAAGAAAGTAAAAAAAAAAAAATGTTTTCTATTTAGACGTTTGTTTCACATTATAATAACTGCCTAAAAGGGTTCTTTTTAATCATAAATAATTTATAGTCTAACTGTAACGAATTTATTGTTCGAAATTTCGCACTCGAGCTCCAAGATACAAGTCTTGCACTTAGTTTGGAGCTCACTGCTAATCAACAAATGTATATTGTTTAGTAAATTCTGATTTTTATTCTGTTAAAGTGTGTAACCATGTTTCTGGAAATAAATTATTCTTATTCTTATTCTTATTAGTTACCAAACGACGAGTATACAGAATCACTCCTTAACTTTTAGTGAACTATGCGAATTAGTTCATCGATTATCTTTTTCCATTACCGTTATTTTTGCGGGGATTCACTATTTTTCAGTAATGCCGCATGGCCAACTTACTGATTTAGTTTACTCTTACTCGAATTTTATGTTACATATTCAACGATTTTAATATACTTCGTATTTTTGTAGTTTACAATTCTTTAGCATCGTTGTGATTCGATGAAACGAAAAAATGACATTAAAAAGAAAGTTAAGCATTTCCAAAGTATCAGTTCTACCATTTTTTTTTTCTAGATACGGATTTGTTAGACATTTTGAAGAGATGAAATCAAAGAAATGATAGATGGCGTTTATGTTACGTCTAATATTACTTAACATTTCTGTCCAAATCTAAGGTTTTTACAATATCCGTATATTGAGGTAGGTGAAATTTTTAAATCGGACAATTTATAGTTCTCGTGAATGAAATGCATGTACACAAAGCGTTTCCGATTTTCCAGATGTTCATAAGCAATAGCAACCAACAACACAACAACAATAGCAAATAACAACAATCGTAGATATTTAAGATCAGGTAGCAAAAGCAGCCCACTAATTGTTCCCACTGCTGGGACTCAGGGTCTTCTTTTGCAAAGAGATAGTCAAGACCTTAATCCACCTCGCTGGCGCAGTGTGGACTGGTGGATGACAAAGTCATGACCTCGAAAAATTCTAGGTACATGTCGGTTTCCTCACGAAGTTTTCTTTAACCGTTTTGAGTTAGCGGCATTACGCACATATCTTCGAAACGATAGGATCCCAATCGGTAGTTGCCATTCGCCCGACGAGACCAGCCGAAACTTTTCTTAATTCACGTGAAATTTTTGTATTTTACATAATATGCTATAATATATATATATATATATATATATATATATATATATAAATAGCTAAATTTTGGAGCGCAGTGCGAATTAAAAATTGCAATATTGTCTTTTAAAATATTTGAAATAGACCGAACCAACTAAAGTTAGGAGCGAACTAGTTCGGCACAAGTATGCGAGCTAAGTTCAGCGTTCCCAGTAGTCCTTCACTATGTGGCTCAGTGGCTTTTGACATTGACATCGCAATTTAAAACCTACAAGCGCCTCCTATTGTCGTTTTTTCGAACAATTTTTTTTTTTGTCTCGTTGGATAAGGCCTTATTCTGAACCGGAATTGCTGGATCCGGCGGATCAGTTTACTGAGTTGTCAGACCTAAACTGTTATCAATCCTGATAATGTCAATTTCAATTTTATGAAAGTATTTTGGCCTCTATTCGGTTATACTATCGCAATCGCCATTTCGCCAGTGTACATTATCTTGATCATAGACGTTTAGACATATACATAGTCCTTTGAATTTTATTTCGTAGAATACGAACAGGTACATGCACAGGTTATAAGAGTCTTGCTACGGGTGATCAGTTAGACTCTAGCTATCTACACATCTTCAACTTTGCCTTTTAAATCGTGATTGATCGTAAGGGTAAATAACTTTAAAAGTTAGATAAAGGGTTTCGCATCCACACCAGTCAATTTTCTATATTAAAAAAACTTTAGAATTAAATTATTTGTTTTTAATCTGTGCCTACATTCGCTTTGGTTGGGTGCGCTTGCTTTCCGTCGTGCGTTAAAATTATGAATATTTTCTTTTTTTGGGCGAGAATTAACAATCTATAATAGCCCTCATGTAGTCTATCTCAAGTGATTGTAGTGAATTCCTTCAGTGGGGTTTATCAATGCAGCTGTACGCTGAATATGGCCGACGAAAGACTAGTGGTCCTGAATCGTAGTGACAATTTAGGATTTGGATTCTCTCTTCTTGGCGAAGCCGGTTTGCCACATATTATTTACGAAATCGAAGAGAATTCTCCAGCGGCTCGAAGTGGTGAGGTAGGTTTCGATTATCCCATTGTTCACTTACTTTATTACCTAACTTTAAAATAAATTTGTCTACCTACTTTTGTACGTAGTTTGCCTGTCAAATCATAAAATAAAAATCACATAAATATTGCAGAAAACCAATTCAGTGCAATAAACAACCAAATATACAGCTTGCAGTCTTCATGCTTCATTATTTGCCAGTAGGTAGTCAAAACATGTGTTACCATATGTTTGCACAGAAGTCAAATCCCTGTTAAAAGAAATGAAATCTTCTAAAACTTAATCATGGTTAAAAGGCACTGAACTTATAGTGGAAATCACAGCAATGAAGCCCCTACAGACACATTAGTGTCAAGGTGATCTAGCTCAGGTTTAGAGATACAAAATACATATATTAAATGGACATAATTATGCATTTTGATGAGGAAATTCTTTACTTCAGGGATTAAAAAGCATAATTATGGTGTTGACTGTTTGTTGTTACATACTTACTTTTTGTTGAGAATACTAAGTTTTAAATCATAACTGTCTAAAGTAGATATCATTATTAAGTTGATTGTATTAGTGTATCATTATAGTTGGCAAGTTTAGGGCCTTGATGTCTTTTGTGCAAGTTAGGTAGGTATTAGAAGTTAACAAAGGCCAACTGCTGTTTAAATACTTAAAATGTATGACTTTAAAAAGTTTTGATTAGCCTATACAGCCTAATCAAATTGAAAATGCTATGTTCCTTATTAGAATAATTATTTTATGTTTAAATTAAAATGGTGTAGCATATTTCTGGGTGTATTGCAAATGTGTTAGTTACAATATGGTGTTATTCCTAACACACAAAACAAAAAAAAAAATGGTTAAGTAGCTATTCACAGATTGTAGCTTCTAATCTGTGCATATCAAGATTATAACATGTCTGCTTTCAAACAATAAACTCCTCAAAATCATGTCCATTGTGATAGATTTGATGCAGATATAAAGGCACACTGACAGACATGTACAAATCAATCACCAACTCATAGCATGTGTCCTAAAAAGTACCATTTTTCCTTGGTGACACATTATTTTAGATTTTTAGATGAACCCTGGGACAACATTTTAATAATCACACTAAATACTATATAAAATATATCCATTAGCCCAAACTATTTTAGTGTTATTATACCTGTGTAGTTACCCATGATTTTCCCAAATTTAAAAGTAGACTATGTACTTAGCTATTTCTGACTAAAATCCAAATATAACAAATTTCAACCTGATCCATTTAACGGTTTCGTGATTGAGCAACAAACATCCATCTTTCATACTGTTTAGTAATGTAAATGTATAATAGTAATTATCCATCCACTCTTTGTGCCATTCTATTTAAATTTGTGTAAATAATGTAAAAAATGTGAAATTGTACAATTATTGATAACTATTGTGTTTTTAATGCACAAAACATTGTATATTCGTAATCGATAAAACTGTTGGAACTATTTAAAATTGTAACATCATATACCTGTATACAGTTTATACAATAAAGCATATTCTACTATTCTATCCTACAATCACATGAACACGGTGGAACAGGTCAGGTTGTAATTTTAAACACAGTCAAATAATAGTTTAAATTACATATAGGCTATTTTTGATTGTGAGAAAGTAACGGAAACTACACAAATAAAAACACAGGACAATGTTAGTGATAAATAGTTTTAAAATTGCATGTGTACTCAGATACCAAACAAACACTTGCCAAACTTACATACCTAATTGGCCAAATAAACCCAACGAAACAATCGAACACCATATTTGGAGCTGTAGTTCACCATGAGAATAAAATTTCATTTAAATGTCATACAATCTCAAGATCAGTGAGTAAAGTTGTCAAACTACTGAGAAATGTGGCCTATTTACAATTAGCCTTACCATTTCTGATGATGCTAATCAGCTATGAGGCTTATCTATTTGCAGCCTCTTTTGCCTTGGTAGCTGTGACCTGTCAAACTGATTAATTTGCTTGTAGTGATAGTTTGACAGGATAATGTGTGGTTCATTGCTTATTTTCCCGATTAGGGTATAATTGATGTTATTGATGATAGTGCTCGTAGCCTTGTGTTACCATTTCAATCATCATAAAAGTTAGCTTTTACATACATGTGTCCATGTTGTTACCTTGACTTTTCCATTGGCAATACCATCAAAGGCAGTTAAATATATTTATGTAACAGTACTTGAACTTTGTGCAATACTGATTTGAATAGTGTTCTTTACTAGTTTTTTTTTACTTTACTTTTCTCTAGTGGGTTTATTTTATATAACTCTGTAACTTATGCACAAAACTTTTTAAGTAATCTGTATGGTATGTGTCTAAGTATAGTTAGTAAACTTATGTTAGTAGCAAGCTGTGATATCAGCAATAGCCCAAAGTTTATTTGGTAATAGAAACCATTAGAGGCCAACTGCACTGTACTCCACATTGTCATGCAGCATCACCCTAGATGGTGGTCAACTGCTCAAGCGTATACCTACTTAGTACCGAAAAGCATACTTAGTAAAGAAAATTTGCACGGTTATTAACTATCAAATAAAAAAACAGCATCAAAATCGGCCCATCCGTTTGAGCTCTACGGTGCCACAGACAAACACACACACAGACAGACATCGACGTCAAACTTATAACACCCCTTTTTTTGGTTGGGGGTTAAAAAACACGTCAAAAACACTTTGGAACTCTAGAACTCTATTAAACGATTGCCCGATTTCTAGACATCAATGGCTTTTTGTCTTAACATGACATCATAGAAGTTATTTGAGGCCTAATAAAACATTATTAAACATAATTTCTGAATTCGCATCCCTGACGGCGGACGAGTCCTCTGACGCACCACGCCACAGTATAGAGCGTAGTTGGTTCTGGCGGGTCAAGTAACCGTCTGCCCCATATCGTAGCTACAACTAATTGTACCAAGGACACACCACAGTGCCTATAAATAGCTATGAGGCACATCATTGTTTATGCATTAAGTTTGGCTCCCGTTTCGCCAATAGCCTATGAAGCAGCTGGGCGTTATAGTACCGTGAATTAGTTATCAATAGCACAGTTTCAAGCACACATCTTCCATAGAAGCATCAGGATCAGAATTTCAAATAGTATTTATTATTCAACTATATATATTTATGTTGATACACTTGTTTGATGCTTTTAGCCTTGCTCTACGTATGTACGAAAGTATAATCCTTAAATAAGTTTAGGTTAGTAATGCTCAGGGCCTTCCGCCGTAGCCTAAAGTTCCGTAGGCGTCAAAAAAATCAAACAAAGTGACACGTATCGGCACTTGGAAGAATACTCAACAAATAAACGACTTTAATTCACGCAAGCTAAAATGGACTGTGCGTTACTGCTACGTCTTCCCAGTTTCCTCTAAATTCGTAATTAATTCAATTTGTGGCGGCACCACAATAATACTTCAATTATGAAGTAGTATACCGTTCTAATAATATGTAACTAAATCGTACTGCGTGACTTCATAATTCTTGGAAAAGCAAAAAATAATATAATACATACTGTAGGTACCTATAACTGCCGTAGACTAGCGACTGCTCGCAGTATGTAGCTTAAAATACCTATAGTAATAAAAGCATCACATCCAATCACAGGCTATTGTCGCCAGTATTAAGATCTGATAGCCTGCTCGTAGAATAGTCTCTACGGTGGGCTGTTCTCATTGATATCACCATAATACCTATGTACTTGACGAGACCACGTGAAAGCTGAGAAAGACAAGTTCATCAAGTACTTTGACTTGACGCTCCCGTGAGATGACCGCCATGTGTGATGTCGATTTGACTATTATTTATAGTCCCATCTTATTTTCGCGGACACATGTCTCGCGACAGTGTCTCGGTCTCCTGTCGCGAACTGGCGCCCATACAATTCTATAGAGTCAAGTGCCTGTCGCGGTCTCCGGTCTCGGTCTCCTGTCGCGGTCTCAGCGCGAACTTGTACCTTTAGATGTTCTGTTGGTCAATCACGTAGTAACGCCTTAAAGGATAGTTTTGAATTTTGAAGCAGAGTTAGATCATAGTCTGGAATAGGAATAGGTAGCACACAAGTTACTATTATATAGTACTAGATGCCCGCCCCGGCTTCGCCCGTGGTATATTATATAGCACTCATCGGGATCCCGTACATATCCAACGGTGAAAGAATGACTGAAATCAGTTCACTCATTCCTGAGAATATCGATTTCAAACAAAAAAACCTCTTCAGCAACCTGCTACGCCACCTGTCGGAAATTGGTCGTACCAAATCAGATTTAGAAAAAAAAATTAGCAAAGGTTTATATTCAAGGCACAGATTACTGAAATTCAATGACGCAATCTTTGACACATGCTGTCATGTGTCATGTCAAAGCACGAAACGTACGAAAACTCTCAAAAGGGGAATATTTTTTCCCGATTTTGTTACATTCTTGTTTCATGCTCCGCTTCAATTAATAGTAGAGTTATTTTCTATAGCCTAAAGCCTTCCTCGATAAATGGACTATCCAATAGAAAAATAGTATTTCAATTCGGACCAGTACTTCCCGAGATCCTAGCGTTCAAGCAAACAAACAAACAAACAAACTCTTCAGCTTTATAATATTAGTATAGATATATCTCTATATTCATGGCGAGAAAAATAACTAAGCGGGTGAAACCGCGGGACGCTGCTGGTATTTTTATAATTTTAAAAACATACTTATTGTACACAGAATAACCGTCCGTATTCATCACACAACTGTTTATACTGCAGGAATCAAAGCCACGACTTTTTAAGCTCGTATGTCGTACTCGTACTTTTGTATAATGTAATTGTTAATCTTTTTAAAAATGAAAGATTTTTTTAAACTCACGATTTGAACTTAAGTATACTAAAAACATTACACCGGACTTAATCGCGCTCTAAATGATTATTTAATTACTGTGACGTTTCGGGGGCGTTACAATGGCCGCGAAGAGATGTCTTCTCGTGAGTTCACTTCGACTTCGTCTTTACGGCCGTTGCACCGCTGCCGCAACGTTGGAAGTAATTGATTAATAATTTAGATGTTGAAAACATTGCACAGGAGTTAATCGCGATTATCAAAAAGAAACAAAGCTTTTTCTTTGCTATTTTATTATGTATTTAGTCAAAACAATACGTCTTATCCATATCTGACATTTTACATGATATGATTCACACAATAAATTTTATGTTTATCAACCATACGGGCAAAACAATCGTATCAGGGTCGTGATTCTCGATGACAGATAACCAAAAAGCAAACACACAGGCATAAGTAGACCTACGATAGCATAGAATATCGTGTCCAAACGGACAACAAACCCAGTACCAGAGAGAGTATGGTAGAGCATCTAAACTTGGCTCTTCAGGCAGTCGCAAACTGGGGCGATGCCCATCTGGCTAACGTGGCTGTCATCCACAAGAGGATTCAATTTTAACAGTCTCTTACTCTTCGAGATCCAGCTGTTGCGAAAACTGACACCATCTCGAGTCTTCTATAACTTATGTCTTTTATTGCAACCGTTTGCTACCAAAAAATGGGCGTTTGTCAAAGGTACGAAAGTACTTCATGTCTATAAAATTGCTCATTTAAAAACAAGTACAGATTCACTCTGATATGGAGTACTGATCGCAGCTTTGGGGTGGGTCGCTTAATTAACAACTGGAGATTACATATTATGTCTTTAATCGAGATAGGTACGAAAAATATTGACGACACAGATCCTTGTTCAAGACCTTGTTCGTTTGTACGAGTAGTTGTGTTGTACCTAAGCCCTGAAAGAGAAATATTAAGTATATTAAATCAGGGTTAAAATCTCTTTAATTTTTGCTTATCGGTAAGTTACAAGCCCGTTTCGTGCCTTGCTTGAACTCATTCGTCATTAGGTACGAGTACCTAGTTAAAGTTACACGTCACCGAGTTTTGTGAGTCATTTGCGCATACCAACTTAACAAACTTCGCAATTTTAGTAGAGACCCTATTTTTTTTCATTAGCTCGAGATGGTTAGTAACCGGCACGGATACGCCTCGAAATGTAGGAGCCAGTTGGAACGGACTCCTTCTAGCGGGGAACAAGTAACTGTCAAATTTCTTGACCATCGCCGCAAAATTTCTAGTTTATCGGGTTTTTATCGGATACACTTCGGAGAGTGTGCAACTGATCTGCATGATCTAATACCACCTTGCCCTTTCTTTTATCGGACTTCTCGTAGCTCTAAAAAGCGACATCGTTTCATGGTTGATGTTCCAAAAACACGAACGAAGCGGTTTGACTCCACGTTTGTGATAAGAACATCTAGGTTGTGGAATGCGTTGCCTGAGTGGGTTTTCCCTGATAGTTACAATCTTGGTGTCTTCAAATCGAGAGTGAATCGGTTTCCTCTAGGAAAGCACGCTCCATCGTAGATCGCTTCATCGCTTAACATCAGGCGAGATGGCGGTCAAGTGCAAACCTATTACAGTTAAAAAAAAATCTAAATCTTGTTTTTTTTAATAAAGTGTTACGAGACGAGCAGGACATGTGCCTGATGGTAAACGACATGCCTGCCACATAAGCACAGTGACACACACCTATTGGGACATGAAGAGTCCAAATCATTACCTAGCACTGCACTGCGCTCGTCACCCAGAGATCTAAGATGTTAAATCTCCCTAGCCCTGTAATTTCTGAAAAATTCTCAGGAAACATTGCCCTTCAAACCGGAACACAGTAATGTTTGGACATAACTGCTTGGCGGTGGAATAACTGGCAAAGGTGTGGTACTTCCCCAGGCAGACTCTCCCAAGAGTGCTACCTAGAGTAGTTAATTTTTAAAGTTCAATTTAATCATAATCTTTATTGGTCTGTGAAATTAGGTGGTATGCACATATTAGGAATACATAGACGGTACAATTCTACATAAGTTCGCTAATTTCTTCCACAAATGGTTTACAGACAATTGAGGTTTATGTCAAAATATTAAATTTAAGAAGGTACAAGATTTAAAAAAAACATACTAGACTAAAATAATAAGATTAGTACACTCATTAAAAAAAAAAGATTAGTACACAATGTCATTGTTAATACATAAATTAGTTGAAAAATTATGTCATGTGAATTTAATACAGAATTCGAAGTTGTCCTCTGTTTTTGGAAGTCGGTTAAAAATAAACATGAATGGATAAGTAGGTAATTAATACATAATAATAGTACCTATGTCTAGCAAATATCTCACACGCGTTATCATAATGTCAGGTTATCTATGTATGTACGTATGTCTCTATATACTATATAAAAATGTTATGTTGGTTTGTGTACGCTTCAAAATTTCAAAAAGTTCTGCACCGATCGAGCTGAAATTTTACAATGATACGAGTATATAATCCGCACCAAGGATTGTTTTTATCTAGTTTTTGCATCACAATGTGCCACAGCGAAGGGTACAGCTAGTTTTGTATCTATTCGTTAAATGAGGCCTTCAGAAAGCTCTTTACATGTATTCGTAAAAAACCTTAAATCGGCAGCAAGCTTGCACGGTAATCCACATATACTCGTATAAGTGCATAAATATTGATCTTATTATACAAGCAATGCACCAAGTAATGCGGTCTTGCAACTGTACTGAGTTCTAATATTATTGGATATCGACTCGCCCTCGTAAGATTACGGTGATGCGATCATGACCGTGACCATTTAACTATAACTACGCACATACAGGGCTCAGCATAAAATATACGATTTTTATAAATAACTTTTACAGAGTGAATAATACTGAAATAGCAAAAAAATTGTTAATAGTTTCATGCAAAATAACTACTCGTCACAGCAACTCGAACGAGGAAGGTCCATACCACTTTGTGATAAGAGGCTGTGGAATTCGTTGCTTGAGTGGGTTACAATCTTGGTGACGTCAAGAGAATGAATCGTAGCACGCTGCATCGTAGACCGCATCGTCGCTTATATCAGGCGAGTTGACGGTCAAATGTTAACCTAATATATTATTATGCAGTTACAAAAAAAATCACTCAAACTTACATTAACAAAACACTCGACAAAGTGTACGCAAAGCTTTTTTTTATTTCAAAGTGAGCTCTGTAGTAAAAGTTGGTTACAATGATTAGTACGTGCCCTTTCGGCTAAGTAATGTTCCTGCGCAGCCCTGTGATATTTGGAACTATCGATTACACAAACGTAAACAACACTAGTATTTTTACTAGAATACAACTATTTGAAAACCAAAGAAATGCGCATAAATTATTAGGTTCGTTAAAATTGGAACAATAGGAAAAAGGATTCGGTGTTCGTGAGTCAGTATTAGCCGTATTTTGGTAGTTGGGTGTAAAACAGTAAATATTACAAAAATTTGATTTAATCTGGAATAGTATTAGTTATTCATAATAGTGTATTTTTTCGTCAATCTGTAACAGCTTAATCGTCTGCTATAATACTTGATATTTGTTAGCTTACAAATTTTAAGCTACTTTTTATCCTGTATAATGAAGCAAACTCGTTAAACTGATATATATATAACTAGAGTTTAGTCTGTAATCGACTAAGATATGATTTTAAGTTCGCATTGTACGGTGCGATTTTACACAACACCGCACCGCACGATGCCCAGTCGTGCGTATACTGTCAGCGCATCAGAACCTTCTTGCGTCATACCACTATTGCCTATTTCATCAAAACACCACATGATCCTCAATTTTAGCAACCATCAATCGTTGCCACATTAACAACCGATTTCCATATAAATATGTAGGTAGAGGCAGATTTGGAAGATATTCCTGTGAAAACGATAAAAGCCTATAAACTTTAGGCCGAGAGTATATTTTTTGGAAAAGTTTTGATAAGTAGCATTTTCCTCCATATTAACATGTATGTTTTCAAAATAATAAAATGCTTACCACACCGCTCGCCGCCACCGTTCACATGATAGAATCAGGTAGCATATTCGTGGTGCGAGCGAACCATATTCGAGCGTCCGTTAGTAGTTTAAATACTAAAATAGTACATTAGGGATTACACCAGTCTAATAAAGTTCGTCATTGACATTGACCATCCTAATCACAGATTACGAGCCAATAGCGATAGGCACGATAACACCAATTGCGGAGTAAAGGCTATCGCTATCAACCGAGCATTGAACCGACAAAGTGAAAACAATCAATCATGATAACATGTTCATTTCGACAGGCTTATGGTAACACCTGATTAAACAAGCCTATTCATAGAAAATGGCTCTGTCTGTTTATTATCTAAGTGAAGATCCCTTCTGTGCAGATATTATGTAATAAGGGGTATTACCATAATTGATTGTGTTGTGATACCTACATGTGTACGGTACGATATTTCGACGAAATTGTAAAAAACCGTCAGATTATAATATAACAACGTCAGATTACAAACTAACCTTATCTATCGTGAGATTATAATCTGACGGTGACATATGTATATCGTAATGAAGCCGTAATAGCTGATTGCCTAGAACGTGCAATTTACGAGTACAATACGAGGGTCAAACTGAAAGTTCTTAGAACTGGCCACTTATAAACAATATAATAAAAAAAATATTCTATAATTTGAAAATAGAACTCTTTGCCAATATTACTGAGTATATATATACTTCATTCATTTGTCATTTGTTTTACGATTTGGCGGCAAATTGAAAATTGTCTGTGTCACGTCAACATGAATTTAACACGAGAAAATTTTCGTGCAATGATTTTTTTATGACTTTCGATGTCATTTAAGTCAACAAGAAAGTTATGATAGACTACGATTGGCCTTTCACGATGAAGCCCCATCTCGTGCGACTGTTTACAACTGGTTTAATGAGTTTAAACGTGGTTGCACTAATCTCACTGATGATTTACGTGAGGGACGGCCTTCTACGGCGACGACTGAAGATAACATCTGTGTTGTGCGGCGTATGATAGAGACTGACAAAAGAGTGACCTATCAGCAGATTCGGACAAGCTTAGGCATCGGTATGAGTCAAGTGCACAAAATCCTACACGAACATTTAGCGGTCAGGAAGCTTTGCGCCCGGTGGATACCTCATAATTTGACTGAGGCTCAAAAACTCCATCGTGTGGATTGGTGCCGTAAAATGATTGAAAGATTTAACGGAGGTGACTCAAATGCTGTGTTCGACATACTAACAGGTGACGAAAGCTGGATTTACTGTTATGATCCTGAAACCAAAAGACAATCTGCTCAGTGGGTGTTTCCTTTCGAGGAGTTGCCAACTAAAGTGAAGAGAGATTGAAGTGCGGGGAAAAAAATGGTGGCCTCGTTCTTTGGAAGGATAGGTCATTTCGCAACAATTGTGTTAGAGGATCAAAAAACAGTTTCTGCAGAATGGTACACTACCAATTGTTTGCCACTTGTCTTGGAAAAAGTTCGAGAGAAACGACCTCGCAGTAGGATCCTCCTTCACCACGACAACGCCTCATCGCACACCGCCAAGCGAACGATCGACTATTTGGCGACATCAAACGTTGAATTACTGGGTCACCCGCCGTATAGCCCCGACCTCGCGCCTTGTGATTTTTATTTATTTTCAAAAATTAAAGAAAAACTTAAATGAAAGCGGTTTATGAATGCTGAAGAAGCGGTGGCTGCGTATCGCGATGCCATTGAAGAGACCCCTAAGGACGAGTGGGCAAAGTGCTTTTCCCAGTGGTTCCATCGCATGCAGCGGTGTATTGACGTGAATGGACAATATTTTGAAAAGATATAATAAAACTAATAACTGGCTAATGTAATCAGTTTTTGATTTTCTAAGAACTTTCAGTTTGACCCTCGTAGAATGTTGTACATATAACAAATCCGATGTAGTCGGGGGTTAATCAAAATTTTTAATCTTGTTCTTGTTAGGCTCGCTTAAGACACAGCTCAAAACAATCACGCGGTATGACTTCACTGCTCACTGCTGCTAAGTAATCGGAAACCAATGTTAAGTTTAGGTAAAGGTAGGTATATATTCCTACCACCGCTCCACAGTTTTACAAGCTTAGTTCTCTTTCCCTTGGTTTTCCCGGGATTAAAAGTTGGCTATGTGTTCTTCGGTTCTTTCAAACAAAGTGCTTTTCCCAGTGGTTCCATCGCATGCAGCGGTGTATTGACGTGAATGGACAATATTTTGAAAAGAAATAATAAAACTAATAACTGGCTAATGTAATCAGTTTTTGATTTTCTAAGAACTTTCAGTTTGACCCTCGTAGTGAGGTCGTAGAATCGAATCCCGCCTGCAAACCAAATATTATTCCATGAGTAGATATACAAGTTTATCACCTTTCGGCCGCCTTTGTAACTGTGTTTTGTAACCAGTTACAAAAGAAGACTATTTTTTCTTTTTCTTAACCCGGTTACAAACTGAAATATTTTCGGCCGCTTTCGTAACTACATCATTACCACTGCCTTTTACGGTTTAAATTAGCCACTCCACAGACTCGGAGGACCGTGATCTTTGTCATATCAATTGTCTTTTTTTACACATTTTTTGGATACGGAGAAGAAGATGAAAATAGGGGGGACTATTTTCATCTTCTTCTCCTTATCCAAGAAATGTGTAAAACAAGAACAAAATTAAAAATTTTGACTAACCCCCGACTACCTAAGATTTGTTATCTGTACAACATTCTACTAGTCAAGCCCTTTCATTTGATACCCATATTAAGATTAAGGGAGTTGTGAAAAAAAGAAATGTAATCGGCCATCTTGGATTTAAAATTTGTCATAGTGCAAAGTATTCTACTAATTAAGCCCTTTCGTTTGGTACCCATATTGAGGTAGTAGTGAAAAAATATATATAATTCGCCATTTTGTGGTGGCGGCCATCTTGGATTTGAAATTAGTTATAGCGTATAGTACTCTACTAGTTAAGCCCTTTCATTTGATACCCATATTGAGGTAGGTCGCCATTTTGTGGAGGCGGCCATTGTGAATCGATATTAACCAAACATAGCTAAGAACACCCGCACGGTAATTAACTTTCAAATAAAAAAAACCGCATTGAAATCGGCCCATCCGTTTGAGCTCTACGGTGCCACAGACAGACACACACACAGACAGACAGACAGACATCGACGCCAAACTTATAACACCCCTTTTTTTGGTCGGGGGTTAAAAAGACAATTGATATGACAAAGATCACGGACCTCCGAGTCTGTGGAGTGGCTAATTTAAATAAAAAAAATTAAAAAAACCGTAAAAGGCAGTGGTAATGATGCAGTTACGAAAGCGGCCGAAAATATTTTAGTTTGTAACCGGGTTACGAAAACGGAAAAAAATATTCTTCTTTTGTAACTGGTTACAAAACACAGTTACAAAGGCGGCCGAAAGGTGATAAACTTGTATATCTACACATGGAATAATATTTGGTGCAGGCGGGATTCGATCCTACGACCTCACGATTGTACTCGTAAATTGCACGTTCTAGGCTTCTAGGCAATTAGCTATTACGGCTTCATGCCTTTTACGGTATTTTTTTTTTAAATTAGTCACTCCACAGACTCCGGGGTCCGTGATCTTTGTCATATCAATTGTCTTATTTTACACATTTCTTGGATAAGGAGAAGAAGATGAAAATAGGGGGGAGTTGGGAACATTTAAAATCTAATTCTAGTGCTCGTCTGTAGAGCCGATCACTACCGGTTGGGATTCCGCTAGTAATCGACTCGACATCGAGTGTTTGTCAAATTTTTTGCCTCAATTTTTTTTTTCATTTAAAACGGTAATGGAAATCATGAAGAAACCGTCATGCTACCTCTAACCCGCACTGGGCCATCGTCGTGGATAATGGCCAAGTTGGGAACTTGCGTGGTGACTTTCAGGTAAAAATGGTCACTTGGATGCTACGTAACGTTTAGGGAAAGTGAAGGATAATATGCAAAAAAAACGTTACAGTGCGTTAGGAGAGGGGAGGCGGGTATAAAATCTTTAAAAATCGCGGGACTTGAACGCGCCCTAAGCTTACCTTAGGTCCGATAATGCCGACTTGCCGACTTTGTTGGTCAAACGCAAACGTATGAGTGGTCAAAAAATATCACGGACTACGATAGAGCGTGCTTACTGCTTACGAAGTAGAACCTGATTCACTCTCGTTTTACCATACCACTCAATGCTACCGTCACAAGTAAATTCAACCAGTGAAAGTGATTGACAACTCTACATTATGTTGTCCTCGGAAACATTTCATTTAACATGTTGTTCGCTTCGACAAAATGTAATAATCTTTATACCAACTAGTTTTCGCGCTTGCACGTTTCATATTGGGTCACCAAAGGAATGGAAAAGTCTGTTACTTTTAGTAATATTGTGTAAAACCCAACGATCAAATTAGTCTGTTGCCTAGATTGTGGACAAATATGTGACACGAATTTTGTTTTTTTTTCAAATTATTAAAATTTGACAAAGATAATAGACCAACAAGGTCCGGAGGAGACGTCTCTTTAACGCAAAATCGTACTATAAAATGACGTCACTCACAACTTTGTCATTTTTTATGTATGAAACAAATGTTAACATACGTCTACAGTGTTTTTTTTAATCTAACTGACGGACTAATTAGTGTTTTAGTCGTCTCGCCTATTGTAGATCATATAGGTGTCAGACGGTTAGCCTAAGTGGGGGTCTCCTGATGGTGTCAAAACAACAGTTTTGGTGTCGTCAACTCCAAAGTGAATAGATTTCTTCTCAGTAGGTCTTAACATCGGGCGAGACGGCAATGTGTAAATCTATTGTCGATAAAAATGTTTCTAGCATTGTTTATAAAGCGTTTTGCGTCTAGATCTGTTTGGTGCACATGTTTGTAAGGATTATGCTATTAAATTAAAGAGGAAGTGACGCATACTTGCATCGTGTAAAATATTGGAAACGCCTTCCGACCCCGGCTGAGGCAACCTAATTCACGATGTGATTTCCCTCTACAGCAGCAATGGAACGGATTTGTAACAATTGTAAAATAATGTATAACGTCGAATTACATTGCAAAAAGTGATAAACATAATTATGACGTGGGGTGCTGCATGAAATACCTGAACAAAATAATTTCGTTTAATAGTAAGCAGTGGCGTAGCGTGGGTTTTTCGCCGCCCGGGGCCGACCGAAAATTTGCCGCCCCCTACTTTAATTATAAATAATTTAAAGTTCAAGTATTATATTTAATACCTAACTAATATAGCTATATCGTCCATCTTATTGCAACTCAAGATAAAAATATGGTTACATTTTTTTTACAATTTGGTTTAAAAATGTGTTATACTTTTTAGGGTTCCGTAAAACGTAAAAACGGAACCCTTATAGATTTTTCAAGTCTGTCTGTCTGTCTCTCCGTCCGTCCACATGTCACAGCCATAACTACACTGTTGAAACTTGGTAAGTAGATGTATTCTATAAACCCCATTAAGATTTTTATAAAAAAAACAAATAATTTTGGGGATACCTCATACTTAGAACTGAAACTAAAAAGTTATTGAAGTGAAAACTGCTTTTGGCACGCCTACACAGATTTTTCGTGGTCTGTGAATTGAATTTTAGCGTCACGCTCGGGTATGATAAGAGATTTTCGGGTAATCTCGGGATGCTAGAGCGAGAAACAAAATACAGTGCACAAGTTCACCAAAACGAGAAAGATAATATAGTCCCTATGTTTATTATATTTATGTCTCTTTTTCACGACATTAATTTCTTACCACATTAATTGAACTTGTCACGAAATAATAAATTTGCCATTCACATCCATTGCAAAAAAAGTTTTTGTTGTAATATACTCGTATCACTGTTTTATCACAGCACTTACACTACGCAAACACACAAAATCATATCTATTTTCATCACATCACTTCCACTTACACCATAACACAACATTTTATGCATTTTTAGCGTAATACTTATAAAATAAATAAATAGCAAGTACAAAAAATTTGCAAGTCAAAAGCTTTTTCCGACCCGCGTAATTTTTTTTAAATATATTCTTCACCTTCTTGTTTATAAACTAACACACATTAAAAAATATACGATCGAATTGAGAAACATTCTTTTTTGAAGTCAGTTAAAAACGATTAGTTTCTGATTTATTCCTTTGTATTTGATCCTATCTGGATGCCAAACTTGAACTTTTAGGTCGTCTGGAACTGAGTGAAATCTTTTGGTCTATACTTCAGTCCAATGTTAATAATGACGATTTTAGGACTTTAATATCTAAATAACAGCTTTAAGTATGTTATGAAATTTGGAACGTATTGGTATCCGCAAGTCTCAATAAATGGACTATTTTTAATGTGAAATAGTTTTTGCATCATGAGGAGGACAAAAGTACCTCAAAAAAGTTCGTATACCAATACCTAGGCTATTCAAACGAGTCTAAATTTGGTGGATTTATCTTGTTTAGTTTAGGAGTTCCTATAACCACCTCCTGACTTCATCTTGGAATCAGCGTCATAGTACCATATTATTCCATTATTACCGAAGTTACGTAAGTAAACCAAATTTCAACCTAATCTAACGACGGGAAGTGGTTCTAATTTAACTCGCAAGATTTGTCTGATACTGACTTACTAACAAGGCAAGTTAAATAAATGCTTATAAAATACACAACGAGAGATACTAGTACCTAAGAAAAATAAGTAATGAAATCCGAGAAACTCTCTACCTACTTAACTACCTCACTTTTTAATTATTTATCTGTTCGAAAAGAAATGTTATATCTAAGTTTTTTTTTCAATCATGCAACGTATTATTTTCGTTATGCTCCTTTTCTGCCGCCCCCTTTCGTGTGCCGCCCGGGGCCATGGGCCCCCCCTGCCCCCCCCACGCTACGCCACTGATAGTAAGCAACTTTAGCCGTCTTTAGAACAAAGACGACATTGGTGCGCTTTCTGCAAGGGCCCTAAATCTTAGAGTCCTGTGTTTTCTGGGCTAGACCAATGTTCGTTAGCAAGTAAAGACCTAAAGAAGATTTGATACCAATCTCCTTTTAAAAAGAAATTGTCTATATATTTTCTACCGGTGTCTACAATTTATGTCAACTGTATTTAATTATACACATGTTATGTTTATTGTAACCGTATTAACTCATATTATGAAATTGATGATGATCCAGAAGTATTTCACGATAAACTGCAGATTTAATACTTATAATATTATCTCTACCCAGCTAAGGTGTGGCTCACATAATGTTATGTATCGCAGCCGGATCGTATAATCCGCTGTATTGCATTACGGCTAGCCGTTTTGAAAACCAGGGCCGTTTTGTAAAGCGGCGGTTTGAAAAACAGCCGGAATGTATTCGACGCCATACGTCATTCAAACGGCTAGCCGTAATGTATGTAATAAAGCGAAAGATTAGCCGCCGCTTTGATTGACAATTTTTAGTTTCGATTCTTAACACTCATGGCGCTGTCTGACATAACAACAACATGGCGTTGAAAACAGTACGTGTGTTGCTAAATTGCTAAGGTGACTGTGGATTCTGGTGTTCGACGGAATCTTACACAATATTATTGGGTTGGTTTACCACTAATAACTGGTAATCGGACCGGGTAGGTTAGGAAGGACCCAGATCCGACTAGGAGCACCCCGTCTCCACCTAGTCTTGTCGCAACTACCCCTAGAGTGTATATAAAATATGCGGGAGCCAGAAGCTTAAGGGAGGTCCTGAGTGGAGCGAGCCATGCGAGGCCGAGCGCAACGAAGGGGGGAGGTGGCGAGCGAAGCGATTCGGCGACCTCCTTAGTGGAGCGTAGGCCGAGTATGGAGAAGCGACACTCAGGGCTGACCGCAGAGCTTCTGACGGGAGCCCACCCGGAGTCAAATCTGAATGATGACACTTGTCTAAGTGTTCAAGTTAGGGGCTTTCAAGTTTTATCTGAGGTATGATGTTTAAAACAAAAGTGTAAGAAATATGGCAAAAGATAATCTGTCAGCTTTTTATGATTAATACAATTAATTTTCATTGTTTATTTTGTAAGTATGGTCACCCTACAATTTAAGTAGTAGTACAAAGCGGCTAAACGTTGCCCGCCGTATTGAAGAACGTATCGCAATGACAATGCGGCTAATCGTTGAACCGCCGCATTACAAAACGGCCCTGTTTTTCAAAACGGCTAGCCGTAATGTAATACAGCGGATTATACGATCCGGCTGCGACATATCTATTACCTATATCAATTGGATATCGCATTAAATATATAAGATACAAGAAATGGATACCTACTTTTTAATTCTAGGTCAGTGCATAAATGCGGGATTTCCCCCATTGTACCTTTATACAATTCTACATATTTATATGTATGTACATTGAGTAGGTAAGGGAAATTCAGAGTAGTTAGAACATTCTAAGTTTCTAAGGATTGACTTATTCACTTTTATACTTACATACTTACATTAAAAATGTTTGTCCACCTGACGGAAAGGAGTTCCAATAGCCATAAGAGCCTCTTCTTTTTAAATGATGTAAGGATCTTTCACGATACCGTAATATCTGGTAGGCTGTTACCAAAAAAAACTGTGCCTTAATAATTATCTAAATAAATATTTTATTACAATAAATTCAAACAAAAAATTGGTTGTCTGTAAAATTGGTTGGTTTACGGACGATAGTTTAACGTGACAACTTCAACAAAACATTGCTAGATGCGGCGCAAGCGTGCAACGAGCGTAACGGGACACTTTTTCGTGCATGCAGCCAGCGTTCATCGATTTATTAGACGTTGCCACGTCAAAAGTAATACTGTTCTTTTCCGTAAAAAAAATGTTCATTTTGGTAAAATGTATGAGTCCTAAAACAATATAATTAAAACTAGTGGAAATAAATGACCATAATTAAAATAAACAAAAGAGTATATGTGCGTATGTGTCAAATAAATGGTAGTGTGTGTAATATTTTTTGTTGATTTAATGTATTTTATGCATAATAATAAAAAATAGCATTTTGCTCTTCTTCTCTATATACAGCGTGTGGCGGAAAGGTCCAACAATATTTTAACAGGTCATTCCAACACTGATATAGACTTCATCTCCGAAGGTCTCTTTCCCCTCAGCACTTTAGATCGCGAGATAATACGAGTCAAAGTTTGATGTAAAATTGACCAGCTGCAACCCTAATGCATGTACAGCTGACAAACGACCTTGCCTGTCAAAGACTAAATTTTGTGCAGAAAAGAATTTTTTTTGCCTACTTCGAAGCTGTGAATGGAATAAACATAACTTGGTTAAATTATTAACTGTGAATTTAATCCTTAAATACAATAGGTAATGACTAGAACTGTTTGACGTTTGGAGTCTATTCGGGCGGTCTACAACTATGATACCTAGTTCATACGAATAAAATAAAAATAAATCAGGTTTTACGAATAATGAAACAAACGCTTAATTAGAAGTTCCATGCAAGCTCGACTACCTATACCTTATCTACCTCGGATTTGTAAACTGTACAACTTTCTACTAGTCACGCCCTTTCCTTTGGTACCCATACTGAGGGAGTAGTAAAACAAGATAAAATTAAAAATTTTGACTAACCCCCGACTACCTCAGATTTGTTATCTTAACAACATTCTACTAGTCAAGCCCTTTCATTTGATACCCATATCGAGGTAGTTGTAGAAAATGTATTTCGCCATTTTGTAGCAGCAGCCATCTTGAATTTGAAATTGGTCATAGTGCAAAGTATTCTACTAGTTAAGACCTTTCGTTTGATACCCATATTGAGGTAGTGGTAAAAAAAATAATGTAATCCGCCATTCTGTGGTGGCGGCCATCTTGGAATTGATTTTTTTTATAGTGTATAGTATTCTACTAGTAAAGCCCTTTCATTTGATACCCATATTGAGGTAGGTTGTGAAGAAATATTTTGTCCGCCATTTTGTGGAGGCGGCCATCTTGAATCGATATTAACCAAACATAGCTAAGAACATCCGCACGGATATTAACCTTCAAATAAAAAAAACCGCATCGAAATCGGCTCATCCGTTTGAGCTCTACGGTGCCACAGACAGACACACACACACACACAGACAGACATCGACGTCAAACTTATAACACCCCTTTTTTTGGTCGGGGGTTAAAAATAAATGTATTTCGCCACATTCTTATATCCTTTATTTTGGCCGGGGGTTAAAATACCTTTGGTAATGTGTTTTTAATTGATTGTGATAGTAGGATTAAATTCAACAAGATGTAAGAAGCCAACTACTCGTCTTTTAACGCTTTTCATAAAATTCCTTACTAAATTTCACTTCATATCGTAGATATTTATTCTTTGCGAAGTTGTGAAATTCCCCGACGGACTTTCTTTGACGGAATTGTCGGCATGTCGGCTTTGTCAAACGTATTGACGCCGTGCATCGCCGCCGCAGCGCCGACCAATAGCAGAACAGAAGCTCGCTCGCCGGCCGTGCCGAAAGGCGAAACGTCGCGGCGGTACTTTACCGAAAAGCCAAGCTAGAAATCGTCAAAAATGGATTTTTAAAAGTTGGGGGTTCCGTCAATTTTTTTTAATGTTTTGTTTTATCTTGACGAAGAAAACATACTTACGGCTGAGCACGGGAAATCGTGAGTTCGGTTCTTGGCTTGGTCGATATTTGAATGATAAATTCGATTATTTTCCATGGGTTTAAGATTTCGTTGTCCTTGTCTGTGTGAACTACCTACAGGTTCTCCAACACAGAACGACCTAGTGGAGAGCTACGATTGTGAAGAGTTTTTATTTGGCACAAAGGTAGATTATAGCCTGGAAATAGCACATAGGATACCTGCCTACCTAGGATATCTAACTACACACCGATACAAGTAGTAATAGTACTAGTGGTCGAAGACTCCGTCTGGGGAAGTACCTTTGCCAGTTATTCTACCGCCAAGCTGTTTTGTGCTTTACCGTGTTCCGGTTTGAAGGGCAAATTTTCCAGATCAATTACAGAGCATAGAAATATAAGATCTTATATGCGGTACGAGCGCGGTGCAGTCCTGGGTAAGGATTTGGACTCGTGTTTAATAGCTGCGCACATACAGCACGTAGCTGTTATGTATAAACTATAAGTGTGCGGAATTTCTTCGTCCATCCGCGCAATTAAACAAATTCACGTATAAATTAGGTATAGTCCAAGATCCCAGAGCCGCCAGACGTCACGTATTTTCTGATGGATGAAATGTGGACGATTGAGTAGAGTTAGTACGTACTAAGAACACATGATAACTTGCTTGCTTTTTAAAACGTTTTAAAGTGTCACAGACACTTTAAAACGTTTTAAAGCGTCTGTTAAGCAAAACGGCCGACGGAAAGTGTCTGGGAGTATTGGGGCCTTATTTTTAAAGATATTGCCTATAACATACGTGAAAATCAGTTATCAGAAAATACGCGAAGTAAGTAATGTAGCTTCTGGACCCCATATCTCAAAATTGGCCGTCTAAGCAAGTTAGCGGGTAATCATGTGTTCTTAGTACGTACTAACTCTACTCAATCGTCCACATCTCATCCATCAGAAAATACGTGACGTCTGGCGACCCTGGGATCTTACTCTAGCATAGATAACAATCGTAACCAAATCAAAGGACATACAAAAACAGTAACTAATCGATTTTTTAAAAATACCTGTGACAGTATGTATTTGGAAATGGATTTTTAATTTATTACTTATTTTTTAGGGTTCCGTAGCCAAATGGCAATTTTTTTTAGTTTTGTCATTCTCTTATTTTGAAAGTTACAGGGAACACACATTTTACCACTTTGGAAGAGTCTACCGCACAAACTATTCAGTTTAGAAAAAATAAATGTTAGAAACCTCAATATCATTTTTGAAGACCTATCCATATATACTCGTAACACACACGTATGGTTTTGATGAAAAAAAATTAAGTTTCATTTTTAAGTATGGGACACCCCCAAAATTTATTGTTTTTTTCTATTTTTTGTATGAAAATCTTAATGCGGTTCACAGAATACATCTACTTACCAAGTGTAGTTCTTATAGTTTCGGAGAAAACTGGCTGTGACATACGGACGGACAGAGAGACAGACATGACGAATCGATAAGGGTCCCGTATTTTGCCATTTGGCTGCGGAACTAAACTAAAAATAAAAGAACCGAATTTCGATTTGTGGTTTTGAAGTCGATTTTTTAAACGTACCTACTTAGTTCTATTTTACTTATACAGCTTATCGATTACTATTCGAATTGAGAACCTCTACTTTTTGAAATTCTATAAAACATAAAAACTATAAAGATACTGTTCTAAAATAAAATACCACTTACCATGACGATCTCGTAACAAGCCACTAGGCGCCAAACTGAATGCTTAGAATTAATTAATGTATGACACGCACTTCATTTGCATATTATAAAAAAACATTATCTTCATTCATGATTCCTAATTATATCATAATATCATTCACTACTATTCTCGGTGTAACACGCGATGTATATGCAAAATCGTGTGATTGTGCTTCTATACCAGGCAATGCAGAAAATATGCAATCTGAAAGGTCCTGAGTTCTTACGCTATGATCGCCTCTTAAAAATCAACTAAGTACGTATTTCTAATACTTTTTTGGTAAACACAACTCACAATGGTATTACTTTTTACATATACCGAGTTAAACCAATCTACGCGAGTGATTAGTGTCCTATCCCGTTATTTTACCAGGATAAAAAGTGTTATGTATATTATTCCAGACTATCAAGTAATATCTATGTATGTATGTACCAAAAGTCCATACAGGTAGTTTTTGCTTAAAAGTATACCTAATATCCATACAAACATACAGACAGACTTTCCTTTTTATAATATCAGTGGAATTAGCTGTTTTCCATAAGTCGTCCTATTCATCTTTAATTTGGTCACTATTGGGTTTTTTTATTTGCTTATACGAATAAAGATATTCCTCTTTATATGCCGCTTGGTACGGATACAAGTACAATCATTTCCTTTGTTTTATCGTACGACCTATAGCCGTCACGTCGATGTCCTTAAATTAATTCCCGGATGCATACGGTCCTCGCCACGTTATGGGAAATGTTCAAAGACAAAATAAATCATGTACGAAATACCAAACAGGCCTAAACGGAGCTTCAATAGATTGAGGGCTTAATTTTTTGTAGACCTCTTATTTTAAAGGTGTGGACGATGCATGTCTGAAGCCACATTTTTTTTAAATAACCGTCTCTGCAATCGTACTCTAAATTGACCTTATCAAACTTAATGACAGGCTATTATCTGACATATATATCCGCACTAGTACAAGCTTTGCTTAGTTTGGGGTCAGATGGTGTTGTGTGTGAATTGTCCACCAATATTTATTTATTTATTATTTATTTATTTAAAGAGTCTAATGACTCTTTAAATTTGAATAGCACTTAGTAATTGATTATTTTCTATGTGTGTTTTGCAGTACTATCAATCAGTAAGATCTCAGGAACTCGAAACCCAGTATTTCTCTGGATACAATGATCTTCTAGTTCACTAGTCGTCTTTGTCTTTCTGTTTAACGCTTCAATGACCGTTGTAGGTTCGTACCTTGATTTGATGATACTCGTATGTTGAATTCTTACTACAAAATTTTAAGAGCTTATATTTAAAAGTATCATTGAGTTTTTTTTTTAAATTTAGTTAGTCAAGTGGCCCTCACTAAACAGCGAGTAGCTTGACATGAAAAGCCATTGTTTGACACAATTAGGGAGGCCGCAGCCAAGGTGCGATCGTAAAATTGATGACAATCAATGGAGCCGTCGTGACCCCTCTTTACGAGGCGGGTGTGGCGTGCCAGTTTGATACACTTAGCACGATAGCCGAACACTGCACTACCGTCGATGTAGGACACATTAAAACGCTGCGGAGCACCCTTAACTATTTGGGTTAAAACAAAACCGAACTAAACATACGATGTTAAAACATGCACGAACAGACTCGCTTAGAAACTTACAGTTTTGCAGAACTGTTTGATCCGCCTTCATATAACCCGGGGGTTTTAACATTTGTTGGGCATTTCGCCAGTTGCACGTGACGTAAACATTGTAAACAAAAGTTTAAATTCGTATCTATCTCCGAAAGCGAAACAAACATCACGTTTTACATGCAGCTAAAACCGGAAAGAACCTGATCTCGTCAGCACGACTTGATTAAGTACTTATTTCGAAAGGTTTTGTCGTCTGCATCATCCAATATGTACTGTAAAACTAGCTTGCCTTGTAAAGTAGTAGGTGTAGCGAAAAAAAATAGGTGAAAACGAAAGCTGCGTAGGAGAAAGAAGCAGGCACGTGTGGGCGTAACTCTTGAACCGCGGCCGTCGGCCGTCGCACGGCTAGACTAGAGCAATTTATATCGCACACATGTCGCCTTATGTAACACAAACAAACAACACTCTTTCATATCGACCGTCCGTTTGTTTACCAACTGTCGAGGAGCTTCTTCACGTGCCAAAAAGGAAAACAACCACTTAGGCGAGTAACCTCGTAAATTTTGACGCAGCCACTTTTCCAATCTGCACTTTTTAATCTTTGAGAAAATTCACATCCAAGCTTGTATATATTCAGCAACCTTTTAATTAATAAATTGCTATTTGTATGCTTGTAACAGATACTGAATGACGCGATCTTCCTAGTTGTGGGCTATATCATGTTTTTCCTGCCTTCCTATGCCTACAAACATTAGTAGCCTATCAACGCCGTAATCGAATATCCTAATCGTTGTACAATCAATCTCTGTGACCTCTCTGCAGCTAATTCACATTTCCGCTGCGCCTTTCTGTGGGAGTATGATCAAATTTATCTCTAAGCTCAATCCATTAGTGTGGACCCTCGAGTGATAACAAGTTGACAGCGGAGCGGCGCGCGGGGCGGACGCTCGTCGGTTCGCTCGTACGCTCGCGGGCCCGGCCCTGCTTCCAAGTTCCATTAGATGGAGTAACACGGCTCGTGAGAACGCTCCTACACGCTGCATGGCACATACCGCGACCGCCGCAATGCAAGGACAGCCGCAATCGCACTGTTTCTCCCAGTCTCTAGTTACGGACTTGTGTTTTCCGGACCGACCGGTCGTGATTAGTGAAGTGCCTCAGTGATTCACTGACATCACCGCGAACATGTAGTGACCGTTATTAAAACATAATAAACTTTCGCGTTGTGTAAATTCCGTGTATTCAAAACATTTGATAACGTGACACGTGGTGTGCTGTGCTGTGTCTAACTTACATTTAGAAGGTCCATAATAGATTGTGCTGCGTTTGCTCTGAAAAGCGGCTTTATACGAACGTGTTTATCTCTTTATATTTTGCTCTACTATTTTAATAGACACATTGATCATATCATAGATATACATCGAAACGTTATTGATGTTAAAGGTCATTGTTTGTTTACTTAATGTGATGCGGGACCTGAATATAGAAATAACGTTACTTTGTCCTGACAACAACAGATTATAACGAACCTCGGTCGCTAACTAATTGGTTCTGCTGTCAGTAAAGTCTCATTACATTTAAAGGATAAAGGTTCTAAATATTGGATTAACTTAAAAGCCAATTCTGTCCCTTCGGTGTCATTTCGTTCCAGCTCGTTCAGAGTGCTGACAACTATAAGTAGACATTCCAAGTTTATATTCTTTGTTCCCGAAATAGCCAGGAGGGTTCATCGGAACATCTATATAAGGTTATCAGCGTAGGATTGAATCGAAGTGCATTTAAATTGGTAGCAACTAAATAAGAGTGCGTTGGATTGCAGGTCGAGGCGGGAGACGTTTTGCTCAAGGTTAATGGGACTGATGTAAACCGGTTCACTACTCGAGAAGGTAAGGAATTTGCCATTTATCACGCACACGCCACTTATCTACGCTACAACACATTCTAGACATGTAGATAATCGTATTTACTAATTGAAATGTAGAATTTTGTATAAGTCACGAAACATATTCGGAGATGTCTCTCATTATAAGAAGTACTATACATACAAAAATTAATTAAAGTTCGCTCTTCAGATAAGAACATACACCATTTGTGTGCAACTTCATTGTAGTTTGAAAAACAAGGATGATGATGACAGAATTAACTGACTTGCCATAATATTTACAGTATAAAGAAACCTTTAAGGAAATACTTAATTCTGTTCTGGACAGTATTCCTATGTAAGCCCTTTTCGATCATACTGTAATTCACGACAGTAAAGAAATGCGAGTATTTTTGTGACTTGTGGGTTGGCATGTTGACAACAAAACATGGCACCACAAGACTGTAAGAAGTCCTTCTTGGGCATACTGCGAAAAACGATGAGACTGACTTTGGTAGATCTTATCGATAGAAACAGATGTCACTTGACAAACAATTGTTAAAAAAATAAGCAAAAAATCTACCTAGATCACTTCTGCTGGTCGTTTTGTTTGATCGAGATCGAGGTTTTTAGTAAATTTTAGTCATCTAACATGTTGATCGTTTATCGCAATTGATCGCTTCTGTAAGCATACCTGCTAACTTTTGAGCACCTAAATCCAATTAGCAAATTTTATTGTCTATTAGCTTAATTGTTATTTGTTATCCTGTTTTGGGGTAGCTTCTTTAGTCGCGCTTGGTTCTGTGTAAAGTAGAGTACATTGAATGATGATGATTTGTTTCTTAAAAGTCTATTTAACTAATCTGAAATGTTACACTTTATATGGCTACAGTTTATGCTTGTATCTGCAATACATAAATAAGAATCGAATGCTGTCTTCATCCACACCTTTCTTGATGATAGAACCGGGAATAATATTATTTCTTACCGGGCCATATCGACCCAATGAGTACCAATTAAATTTGAATCTGGCATTTCTACCGAATTCTCTTGTTATCTACGTATCATACAGATTCGCTCTTAACACGGTCCTTGTCCGGACGTCCACTGCCGACGCGATAAACTCCACGCACGAACAATGGTATTCTGTTATTGAGTCACGTCTGCCGTTATCTACGAACTTATTAACGCTAATTCAATGATCGCGTTATTGCGGACTCGCCGCCGACACGCGACTTCGCAATTCATACTTCATACTTCACACTATTGTACTCAAGCCGCAATAAAATAACTTTAGCTGTTGATGGCTAGATTGATTTCCTCTCGCGTACTCACGATTGCCGATTTATAAGTCGTTTACTTTTTCGCTGCTACGGGAATTAAAGTGGGACCTATAAACATGATAATTTACAAATTAACCTATGTTTTTATGACACGTAGTTTGCTGTGAACAGACTAATAACTTTTATACAACAAGCAGCGCTCCGCGGTTTCACCCGCGGCAGTTGAAAAGTAGCCTATGCGCTATTCCAGATGATAATCTAACTGTGTTCTAAATTTCAATCCGATCCGTTTAGACGTGTCGACGTGATTGAGCTACAAACACCCAAATATGTATCTAAACATTAAATCTTTCTCATTTGTAATATTAGTTACCTGTGTGTTTGTGTGTGTGTGAATTTTTATTTAATACACTCCTTAATAGTAGTCAAGGATCCATAAATCAATTATACTTGTAACAGTACCATGAAATTGATCATAGTTTTTTTACGCAGCGTATCAAGACTCCACCCGTGGTTGTGTGCTTGAAAAGTTTGAGAGTTTCTTATAGTTTAGCTTGAAATAGTTGCAAAAGAAGGATTTGAATATTGATCCGATGCACCCTGCAGAACCTTTGATATTATCGTTCTTCATCAAAGTAAAACGCAAACCTTGAATAAAAACGGATATATTCGATTGCACCATCAGAAGTGCTGAACTCCGTTATTGGTAATCACTGATTACCATTCTCAGCGCTGGCGCTGTTAGGACCTGTCTTACTATCGTAACTTCAACACAGTAGTTATTAGTTTGCTGACCTGTAGTTAGTTCCTATACAGAACCTTACCTACGCAGCTTTAATAAATCTTATTATCTTATGCAACGAAAATCATATCGAACGTTTCGATTGTTGCAGTTCTAAAATGCTTGCGACTATCATCAGACCCCGTCACTCTAAGACTGAGAAAGGGTGAGTTATTTCAGTTAATGTATCGTGATTACCTCAAATGCCACGTGCGGGGTCGCCACCGACAGTTGCAAGTAATAAAACTCGCTAACCCCTTGTGGTTTGTTCGCAAAGTACCATGAAACATACTGTATATACGTAAAAGTAATTTCGCAGACGACTCTCGGGATCCGGCGGGTAAACCTCGTCCACTGTAGTAGACTTTGTTTCCTTTAATGTAATCTTTCTGTATTGAATCTGAGATTATTTTTCTTATTTTCTAGATTTCTTTTGGAGTCGTGGTACTCGTAATATTGCCTCTCTATCCCTTGTCTCGGCTCGCGCCTTTAGATTTTGTATTTCTAAAATAGATAGTTTAATAATGTCACACAACCGTTTCTTTTTAATGGTAAAGTTTAATCTCTATTTTCGTTTAGTAAAATATCAGTAAGCAAACAGGCGTAGTATTCGATGTATTCTTCGAATCTTTTATCTCTATACTCCGATTCAGGATACGTAGAGAGTTCACTTGACCGTGCGATTGACTAAACGTAGAAAGCACGTTTTGATCCTTGCAGAGTTTTAAAGTGCTCATAAAACCAAATAAGTATTTAAGTATATCTTTATTCGTTTTCTCGTGGCGCTAATCTGAATTAAAAATATCCTAATGTTATCAACTGTTCCAGACCCACAAATCAAAGCCAGCGTCAGAAGGTATATCACGGAACGGCGTAGCATCGGCCCTCGCAACCGGGACAAGTAAGTATACAGCTTTAATCCCTTCCTAACTAATGCAAAAAGAAAGGCTTTTCACTCCATTTCTACCATTAGTTAAAGCATTTGCTAAGATCGGAAATAAATAATTTGTTATCTTTTATTTAGTTAACGAGTGAGCATTGACATTAGGTTGACTTACCAAAATAATAGAGTTAATTCGTCTATTGGATGTCTAAAACGTCAAATAATAATTTTTTATCTTTTATTTAGTAAACGAGTGAGCAATAACATTAAAACATTAGCTTTACTTACTAAAATAGTAGAGCGGATTAGTTTTTTTTTAGTTTATTAGACGCGCTAATGTCTACAACTAATACTGTATAGAAGTAATAGCAAATTAGCAAGTGTTGTTTATCTTTTATTTGAGTTAACGAGTGAGCAATGGTATTATAACTTTATTTGCTAAAGTAATAGAGCTAATTAATTTTTAGTAGTTTATTGGTCGCGCTGTCTAAAACTTAGAAAGATTATATAAAACTTTGTCAAATAATCAATGATTTGTTATCTTGTATTTGAATAAATGAGTGTGCAATGACATTAGCTTTACTTGCTATAATAATAGAGCTAATTCGTTATGTATTAGTTTATTAGACGAGGTGATGTGCATAGGACTCATAGTCGGCTACGAAAAACAATCCAATTTTGTTCCAACATTATTTTAAGCTATCATGATTATTCACTCCGCTAGTATCATTAATTACGAGCAGTATATAACGTGGTTGTAAGGTGGAGAGGGTCCCCGATGTTTCGATACAGTGTCACATGGCTTTACTTGTGAACTTGGTGAAACTGTACTCTGTTACTCGAATTATCGGGGGCTCGCTCCGCCATATAACCACTGTAAATATCTCGTAATTAATAATACTAATAAATCGTTTAACATCAGGCGAGATGGCGGTCAAGTGTAAACATATAAAAGTTAAAAAAAAAACAGAAAAATATTTTTCAATTAGTAATATGATACACGCCAGTTCACGCAAAGTGCAGATTAAATGTTGGTGATTGCTCTTCACACAAGACTTCACCAATACTTAAAAGGTAGATAGTATAAAGACATACTTCTCTAGTGGACAAAATTGTGCAATATATGATATCTACGTAGTTCTACGAGGTACGTTGAAAAGTTGATAACCTGACGAGACGTAGAGTTCCTTACACTAAAACAGCAGACAGCTTCACATGTACGACATGCGTGCGCCATCTACACCCTCTCAGTTATTGATGAGTCTCTCGTCCCATCAGAGAACAAAAACACATCTTGAATTCTGTATGTGGTTTATTCGAGCGCATACAACTTCAAATCATATATTCAATCCCCTGGGAATCCGCTATATTGTTGAAATAAAACTTCTTTCAGTCTTAGTAACTTCGCGTCGAATGTTACCTAAAGTTAAAACTTCCTTTTCCACACAAATAAATGTCAGAAACTCGTAAATCTTAATTTACCCCTGTAAAGTCGCCACTTTTCCGAGCTATTCCAATTTCACAAATTGCATCGTCGGCGTCGTCTGAAAAATTTCGGAGCTTTCTGAGCTGGCTTGTTACGATTTCTCAGAATTGAATCTTAAAAATTCACCTCGAACTTTTTGAATACTTTATGGCTTTCTATGACTGTTGGTCGGTGTATTATGTTCGTTACGTAGACGATATTTTGGAGGATTTATTCACAAAACAACAATGTTAATAGGAAAATGTATTCAAACGCTTGACACATTGTAACAACGCAATGTCAATTTACCCACTTATTATTCGTTAAGAAATTGACATGCCTTCGTTTATCTCATTATTATCGTTTACCGTTTTCTGTCGCAGAAAAACAAAAATATCTTTCATTATCTGTTAAGATGCCCCAGTTCTGAGTAGTCTTACTCGATAAAATCTAAAAATAGTTGTACTCAGATCAACAATAATTGAAGGCAGACAAATACAAAATCGAGTTCTGGTAAGTCGTCTCATCGATATGTTGTTCTCTACTAATCTAAATATTGGTCGTCTATAAAAGTATCCCAAAAACAAAAACTACCGCCATATTCCAAATTTAACTAGTTTAATTCCACTTATATACTAAAGGATTACGGGACCTAAGAACTTTTTTCTTCAATCGTCAATTTTTTAAACTTTTAAAACGATACTTGAACATAATGAAACAACAAAAGTTGGAACAATATGACGGTAACTCTAATGTTTCAGTTACTTCCAGTCAGCTAAATTTCTTCTAGCACCATTTGTTGATTAGTTCTATTCCTGTCATAATGTTGATTTTTGACTAAATTTACGATTGTGGTTTCCCTGTTTAACCCTATCGGAAGGAACCCCCGGTTTGACAGCTGATTTCCGACGCGATAACTACGAATTACGAACATATGTGGCATACCGGCGAGGGGTGGCCACCCCCTCCGTTTATCACGTCATCGTGGCTTAGTCACTTACGACATTGAAATATTCACCTTCTCGACTCCCGAGACGTACTACTGTGACCATCGATTATTGCATGTATATTTTTGTACTATGCTGTAAGACTCGTTTATAATTGAATCGATCGATTGTGTCCTTCGATGCTGCTAGTATCGACAGTATTTTTATCTAGAAGTTCAAGGCATCGAGCAGTGGTGCGTTTACCGCTGATTATTCCGCTATGGTACTTAATCCGAATGTTTACAGGGAAATTGTATTTTGACGTCATCTACATGTCCTTACGTACACGTGAGTCACATAATAACGTCGGCTGGCATTGTGTTTACGAAACGAAACAAAATATTAATAGGTCGCAGGACTTAGTCCTCGAGTTACTCTGTGTTGTTACACGTAACTATTTTATTTGCTTAGTAAATGTTTCGTAAGCAGAGTTTTTCAGCCTTTTAAGTTCGAACCTTTTAGGTCTTCCTTTCTACGTATTGTTCGAAATAATAAGCATAATTTAATTATTGTAAAACTTAGTAGATTCTATTTTGTTATCATAGGAAGCCATCTCTATTGATGACGAACTCGGTCTTAGATGGAGCCCGGTTATCAGAAAGAAACCGATTTGATCTCCATTCAGAGATTCCTCGATTGCATCCATTTTATTAATTTAATGAATCTAGACTATTTTAGATCTGATTGTATTTTCATATCATTTTATAAGATAAATTTAGTCCTAAACATACTGATGCCGAATTAAAAAAAAACATAGTAAGTAATCTTTTTTATACAAAATAAGTATTTCGTTTGACTATGATTTGCCTGTGGTTAAGCAATATAATATCACGGTTTCTCTAGATTTGAAGACACTGAAGCTGTGCCTATCGGGAATTCGAATCTGGCAGAGTAATTACACTGCAGTACGTATTATAAACGCAGATTTAAAGCGTTTGGTACGAATATCTTCTCTTCTTTATCATATCATTTCTCGCACAATACATCCTTCAAAACCTTGTAGATTCTAGCTTTTCTCTTGATATAATCTATTAGATGTTTCTCTTTTCTGTATTACCATCCACAATATCACAAAACGACAAAGTAACCTCACGTTAATAATACGCATGTATTTCAATCATGAACACTTTGATCTGATAGAATAGATTAATTTGACACTGAGAACTGTATTGTACTGGCGCAACTGGCGTTCGGTTCGTCATTCTATTTATACAAAATACTAAATACACAGGTCTCATTAAGTGCAAAAACTATAAGTGATTGAGTTACGTTATTTCTCTGTATACCAACTAATTATTATGTTAGCCTACCTTGTCCCGATGTTGACCAAAGGCTTCTCTCTGGAATAGTAGAAACCATTGGAAAGCTATTGTGACATTAAGCTAGCTTTTCCACCGCTTTCTGAACCTTGGTTTCCTTTTCGGTATCCAGTTAGTGATGTTTTTCTCTATGGCATACGACAGATGTGTCTTGACCAGTTACATTACAACATTGTAGCCTTCTGAGCTACATCAACTATTTGAGTCTCGAAACGCAAATCTGTGATACGATTACGATTTATTTATAAGAACCATACCTAGAATATTGTGGTCCACTGCCACCAAATAATCGATACAACTGCATTTTTAATTATAATAGGCTTACAATTCCACCTCGGCTGATGTTTAACTATAAAATGTGCTTACCTAGAAGAAACCGATTCACTCTCGACTTGAAGACACCAAGGTCGTAACCAAAGGGAAAATCTGTCTCATTCAACATCCCATTCTACAGTCTAGAGAGTGTAGACGGTATGTCAAAAAAGTGTTTTTTTTTTAATAATTTCAGATCGAGTTCCCCGCCATCGAGCAACAGCAACTCGAATTCGTCATCGAACTCGTCGTCGAACGGGTCGGGCGTCGCGTCGGGCGAGAGCTGCGAGGCGCTGCTGGAGGGGCCGCGGCCGGCGCGCGCCTCGCAGCCCAAGTTCGAGGCGTACATGATGACCGGGGACCTCATGCTCAACCTGTCGCGCGTCGAGCATCCGCACCACAACCACCACGCGCCCACGCATCGCACGCACTACCACAGGTCGGTGATGCCAACAATGATGTTGAAACTAGAACTCGTCCTCGGACGGGTCGGGCGAGAGCTTCGAGGCACTGTTAGAGGGACCGCGGCCGGCGCGCGCCTCGCAGCCCAAGTTCGAGGCGTACATGATGACCGGGGACCTCATGCTCAACCTGTCGCGCGTCGAGCATCCGCACCACAACCACCACGCGCCCACGCATCGCACGCACTACCACAGGTCGGTGATGCCAACAATGATGTTGAAACTAGAACTCGTCCTCGGACGGGTCGGGCGAGAGCTTCGAGGCGCTGCTGGAGGGACCGCGGCCGGCGCGCGCCTCGCAGCCCAAGTTCGAGGCGTACATGATGACCGGGGACCTCATGCTCAACCTGTCGCGCGTCGAGCATCTGCACCACAACCACCACGCGCCCACGCATCGCACGCACTACCACAGGACAATGATTGTAACTCGAACGGAGGCTCTACCGCCTAACTAAAACTGTCTAAGCTTTGATATTGCTGTCTCTTTTCTTTCCGCTTGAAATGATAGAGATAGCAATAGCAAAACCATAGCCGATTTAGTTAGGCGGTAAAGGGGCGGGTCGGGCGAGAGCTGCACATTACTCCGTGTCAGTAGAATTGCTGCAAAGGTTCGATACTTCCTCAGGCGAACTCTGCGAAGAGTGTCACTAGAATTAACAATGTCCTCACCAAAAGAGTGTCTAAACGGCAAGTTTTCTGCTAAACGAAAACACAAAATAATCCCGAACAAAATAATCCCGACAATATTCTGAATAAAAAAAAACCTAGTCGGGTTTATTCATAATGTATCTGCTTATAAGACTGCTTACTTAAATATCTAAATTCGTCGAATCTAAATCTCTATTTGTAATACGATAATCGATCACATGAGCTTCATTCACAGACTACCAAAAAAAAGTTGGTGTTCACTTCAAAAACCGTAAACAATGAATAATTGACGGTAGTTCGAACTTTGCAGGTACAACTCTACGCCCGCGTCGCCGAGTGAGAGCCGACTGTGCGCGCGCGCCGATCTAGCACAACGGCACAACTCCTCGCCCGACACGGGACTTGCGCAAGAGCACGCCGCCAAATTGTACGTCTACTTCTCTAAACTCTCTTCCCTACCACGGCCTTATCTCGTACTGAATGGACTTACGTTTCTCACCAATTTTGTAGTGGTAGGACTCCTTGCGAAGTCCGCCTGGGGAAGTGCCACATCCTAGTCAGTTATTAAACTTTATTGTGTCCCGGTTTGAAAGGAAATAATTCCGGAAAAAAATAGATGATTTATTGTTAAGAGGTGAAGACTGGATCAAAAATAAACCGTTCCAGTCCGTCAGCTAGATCATGGATAAATATGGGGCACGTATTTTTGTTTTATCAAATGGCTAAAAATCCACAAAGACCCCTATAGCTATTGATAGCTCATCAAATTCCCAGATTGGGGGCTTGTGACGTCACGTCTTGGTAAAAATCGTACAATGAAGAGACGTCACTCGAAACTTCGAAGCACTGTACTGTTCTTCTTTTCTTGTTTGTGAAACATAAGAAAAAATACATGTATACAATATATTTTATCATCTTACTTAACTTAACTTAGTAATTACATATATTTTTTATATAATACGTTTTTTTTTAGTCATAAAGTCTATAATGGTTTGTAGGTTCATCTCCCAGCCCGCGTCGCCGGCGGGGGGCGCGGGCGCGGCGGGCGCGGAGCTGTGCCCGCGGCCGCACCACTCCGTGCGCACGTCGCGCTCGGAGGACCACCTCCAGGTACACACCACACTCTGTACACTCTGTAGCTTCGTCTCCAGCCCGCGTCATTCTCGCCTCTCGTTACTTAAAAACACGTGTTTTGTTCCCGTAATCTAAAGAAAATATAAACTGCCTTAATGGCCGCTACGAAAAGTATTTGTCTAGCAAAGATAAAATCTTTATGAAATTCGATGGATTGATATAGATTTCTTTTTCTAGATTGGGGTTTTTAGTGTGGGCCTTTCTTCTCTCGCGGTTAAGCCACAGTTTAAAGAAATACTTACCAGTAGTTCATCGCCTTTGATTTTGGAAGAAACGCCGATAATGTCTAGACACGGGTAGATAAAACCGAAAAAAGAAACGCGCTCACGAAATCACGAAATACATACTCACATTGTAATGTTGGCAGTGGCGCGAGCGCGCTTCCCGCGTCTCACCCTGCACGCCCCGCACGATTTCCCCGTCTGAACGACTATGATTTGATAGACTGTGATTATTCTTACAGGGCATGGTGCTGTAAGGATGCTACTATAGTGTATCAAACAATCTTTGTTACTCATTTTAGTACTGTTTACTTTTGTTTATTATGAATAAAAGCTTATGGATTCCTGTTTACATATCAATGCGTTAAATAGAAGAGCAGTGTGTATATTACGTGCCCGTAAGTTCCAGAAGGAGTCTTCCCTGAGCGCAGTTGCGGTGGATATGGAGGAAGACGTGACGTCATCGTTGAACACCCTCCTCGACGCGCGGCCCGACTCGGCCACGCCCGGCCCTCAGACAGACTCAGCCGCGGAACGAGACAGGTATACTCTCTTTCTCACTCGCCTTTCTCTCTCGATCTCCCTCGTCTCCTCGCTTTTCTCTCTCGTCTCCTCTCATTCTCTCTCGCCTCTTTCTCCCCTCTTGAAGATGCATGGTTGCTGTGACGTCATCGCTAAACAATTATGGGAGTACCTGCCTGCGCGACGAAACGAAGTATTTAATGTGGCTATGTGACGGCATGACTTTCCGACGTTCTACGTGAAACTATTGAATTATCAGGACGTCATTCCGCCATGAAACATATCCCTCCCATGACAAGTATCCATAGGGAGAGGAGGTTCATTGAAATTATTTGAATATATACAAATATTTCGGAATTTGTCACATTTATACCAAAAACCAAAATCTTTTTGTCTTCGATACCTGGTTAAAACAAGAGATAGAGATAGAGCATTTTGTGCAAAACATTGCCAACCATCTTGTGTAAAATCTAATTATTATCTTCTAGTTTAAAATTGCGACGTACATTATTTGGTTATTAAATTTGAAAAAAAAAACTTCTAGATATGCCAGCCACCCCCATTTCAACACGTTATAATATCATGTTTTACATTGTTAAATTGTTTAAATGTCTAGACGAAGTATAAAATTAATATGAGCGGTATTCTGTATAGAATCGTGTGGACGTACAACGCGCCGGTGTCGTGTGCGTCGGAACGCACGCACTGCAACGGGTCCGCTACCTCCAACTCCACCTCCATATCTGACGGCATCTCGCAAAGGTAAAGTTAAATTTACTTTATTTACATACATTCCAAGCAAGGAACCTCCGCTTATCACTCAGATATACAGCATTACTGATAATTATCCTGCATCCTTTTAGCAGGTTTGTTAAGCAGGTACTCTAAATATGACGAGAGAAGAAGAGATAAGAGATTTTTTTTGAGATATTTGAGTTTTAACACTTAAATAGATGCAGGCTGATTACCAGTAACCCTGTGTAAGATGTTTTATCTCCGCGCCCTAATTTCACTGGAACCATTTCCCTTGAAACTGGACCACAGTAATGTTTTACCTGATTACGAGTTATATCTGTTCTATTCGCAGGTCGTCGTCGCCCGCGTCGCCGACGTCTGCGTCGTCGTCGCTGATGTCGTCGCGCACGTCGCCCCCGCCCCGCGCGCACCCCCCCGCCGCGCCCCCGCACCGGACGCTCAACGGTAACTATCATTTCAACAAACTTGCTCATAAAGTGGCTCTTATATCGCCGCAATAAAACATATAATGACACCTGTAATCATACCGTCCTCGGTTCTCTTAAGACCCTCACCTAACGGCTCGGGTCTCAATGGCGCCTCACTCTTAATCACCAATATTACACAGCTGTACCATAATGTACTATTATATATACAATACTAGCAGCGAACCCCCGGTGCTACCCGCGTAGTTCCCGTTATTTTCCCGTGATAAAAAGCTGGATGCTGGAGCTGCAAATCCATTTTAAAAGTACGAAATGGTTGGGAAATGTATTTACCATTAGATAACCCATTCAATTTTTTGTGGCTTTTGTTATGAAACCAGTTTCCTAAACGCAACATTCAATATAGCTAACATACAAACTTTACGCGCGACGCATAGGAAAGATAAGGAGTGACGTCACGCTTTAGTAGTAATTTTGTATGAAGCGTTTTTAGGAGAATCCAAAATTGTGATTTTATAATCGTGATATCTCGGGAAGGTTTTAAGATAAAGTAATTCTTTCACATACGTTTCAGTACTTAATTGAGTAGCCTTTTTGATGGCACATTAAATAAAAAATGAGTCATGCCTATTGCATATAATTATATTCAATGACTAGATGTCCGCCCCGGCGTTGCCCGTGATACATTATATGGTACTCATTAGGATCCCGTACATATACAACGGTGAAAGAATGACTGAAATCGGTTCAGTCATTCCTGAGAATATCGCTTTCAAACAAAACACCTCTTCAGCTACCTGCTACGCCACCTGTCGGAAATTGGTTGTACCAACTCAGATTTAGAAAAAAAAAATTGTTTAGCAAAGGTTTTATATTCAAGAGGTATGTAATCTGTGATATTCAATGCCGCGATCTTAGACACATGCTGTCATGTGTCATGTCAAAGCACGAAACGTACGAAAACTCTCAATAAGGAATATTTTTTCCCGATTTGGTTACATTCTTGATTCATGCTCCGCTTCTGTTAATAGTAGCGTTATTTTCTGTAGCCTATAGCCTTCCTCGATAAATGGACTATCCAATAGAAAAATAATCTTTCAATCCGGACCAGTACTTCCCGAGATCCTAGCGTTCAAACAAACAAACAAACTTTTCAGCTTTATAATATTAGTATAGATATTAAAGTTGACGTAATTATTTATTCAAAGGTGACATGAGCCTATCAGAAGCCGTATCAAACATATCCAGCCCCGACTATCAGGACCAAGACGACATGTTCGAAACGGGCCGAGAGAGTGTCCGCGGATGGAACTCTCCGACCCTTCAGACTCCGACTCGACCATACTCGTCTCCGAACCCTGCCACAAACGGGCCAAGTCGAACTCTTCTTACTCGAACGACCACGGCAGTGACGTCACACTGAACGGTGATCACAACAACGAATATAGGATAGTGATACAAGTGAAAGGACCGGACAAGCAAAACGCGAATACGAATTCACACGCGAACGCGAGTGAGAATGTAAATAATAATAACAATGGAAATGGGAATTATGAGAGGAACGGGAAGGAGAATGGACACAATTCGCCGGAGAATCAGGGATATCAGGTGAGGCAGTACCCTGCATGTCAAATCCAATCATGCTTACCTATTTGCTTTATGCACACATACACACACACACTCACACACCCTCAAAGTTTAAAAACAAATACCATTTTACATAAACACATAGTAAAGTAGGCTTTGATATATTTGTCACCGTTCAATTGTACATACCATTAGTTTTCAATAAAACGCGTGAGATTATAATCTTTTGGTAGATTAGGTGGGTTTATAGTTTAATGACGGTGATTACAACCTACGGTACCTATACACCGACTAAAATCTCCACGACCTTGGCATGCGATGGGAACTCGGAAACGTATCAGTAATATTCGCTATAAACTATCGCTGATTAAACCTGAACTCGATTAACACGGAAGCGAGAAAGATACCATGATAAAAAAAGTTATTACACCTAGCCGTGGGGTAATGATAGCTGCAGATGAAATCCTAAAGTTACCAAAAATCTACAAAACGAGAATAGCCGCTGGAAATGTTTTATTAGTTAAAGTTAAAAGTTTCAGTTTCTTTTGTAAGTAGTTATTCTCCTATATTATATACAAATACTCAGAAGTAGCTGGTAAGGCAAACTTAACGCCCACCGCATGGATTGGCGCACGATAGCTCTGATATATACCATTAGAGAGAAAGGACAGCATTGGACAAGATAGGCTAATAAATATAATAGTAATGATAATACCTGAGAACCGCTTCGATCGCAGCAACTTACAAGCTACAAGAACAAAATTAAAAATCTATCTCGGATTTGTTATCTGTACAACATTCTTCTAGTCAAGCCCTTTCATTTGATACCCATATTAAGGGAGTTGTGAAAAAAGAAACGTATTTCACCATTTTGTGGACGCGGCCATCTTGGATTTGAAATTTGTCATAGTGCAATGTATTCTACTAGTCAATCCCTTTCGTTTGATACCCATATTGAGGTAAGTTGTGAAGAAATATTTTTTCCGCCATTTTGTGGAGGCGGCCATCTTGAATCGATTGATATTTTTATCTTGAATCGATAGATATCACAGTACGATCACAGGTGACGCGAAACCTTCTGTGCTATATCGCACAGTCCGATGTTGAAGGGTCCAAACAGCCCGATGTCCAAACATAGCTAAGAACATCCGCACGGATATTTACTTTTAAATAAATAAAAACGCATCAAAATCGGGCCATCCGTTTGAGCTCTACGGTGCCACAGATAGACACACACACAGACAGACAGACATCGACGTCAAACTTATAACACCCCTTTATTTGGTCGGGGGTTAAAAAGTACACGTTTAAAGGTTTAATTTGGAATATAGGATGCCACAAAAATTAGTTTTATAAGACTCCTTGATATAATTCTAGGCTTTAAAAGTAATGTTATAAATGTACATGTATATATTAAAACATTTTTATACAATTTCATCAAAACCAGTTCATTTGGTTTAGTTTAAACACACAGACGTAACAGACAGACAAACAGAGTTACTCTCAAATTTACAATATAATAGTATGGATTTCAAGTGTCTAGTTGCAAAATCTCATGGTTTTATCTTCAACAATTACGCACTTCCATATAATCTTTCAGCGCCCATTTCAACCCCGTAGTGCAGTTCGAAATTAAAAAATTGCTAAAACAAACATTTATTTATTTCGCGTCAAGTGTCTAGATACGAAGTTTCATGGTTTTATCTTCAACAATTACGAATTTCCATATAGACTTTCATCCCCCGTTTCAAGCTCATTAATACGAATTTTCCTTGTCAAATAAATAATAAATGTCCTTTTTTGGGATCTTGCTTATCTGTGTACCAAATATCATTAAAATCGATTCAATGGATTTCATGCTTATAACTTTGAAAATGAAGGAATTATCATAAAACCGTTCATTCATGGTTTCACTCTCTTAGGGGTTGAATTTCGCAAAACCCCGTCTTAGTGAGCGCCTACATGCTAAAAGGCACCTCCATGCAAAATTTTAGACTAAAAGTCTATCATTTAACATCTAGAAGCATTTGTAATTTCTGAGGTTTCATGATGAGTGACCTTTCGCTTTTATATATATAGATGTTTCATCTTCGACTCAGGAATTGTGCAGCGGGTCCGAAGGCGGTTCCGACGAAGGCTCCGACGGGGATTCCCTGCATTCGTTCCACTACAGCCCGAAAGCTGTTGACATCCCATCAGCTGAGCGGCTTGCGAAGCGGCTTTACCACCTCGACGGATTCAAAAAATCGGATGTTTCGAGACATTTGAGTAAAAAGTAAGTAAATTAATATTGGTCGATATTTTTAACACAACACTATCTAGCTAATCTTACGCTATGGAAACCAAAGAGATGTGAATGTGAAATACTCATGATACAAACAACAAACAGCACTAAAGTTCTGAATATTTCCTGGATGGGTATCAAACTCACGACTGCAGCTCAATGACCGGACTACCGACTAATCCACGACGCCAGTCAAATCGTAGTCATCAAAGCCATCATTGGGATCTAAATATTTATTTTTCTTATTAAGGGACTTATAGGAGTCAATTTGGCCTCAGATATCTGCTTCAGATGTACTGCCTACCGAACTGGACTTGCACAGCAGACTCTTCGGCGCTTCCCGTGAGCTAATGCTGGTATACTCATATAAAAGTACTATATATAATGTATATACATATCATATAGTCATATGTAAATACGCAGCAAATATGAGTATATATACACAGTAGAGGCATACATATAGCTCATGTAAAGCGTTCGGTGACGATGACGCGAGCTGTATAAATTGTGTTCAACCAAAAAGTGCTCATCATGCCTAAAGCAGTTTTTCTCTTCAAGATAGTGTAACCTCGATATCATGATTCCAGCAATGAATTCTCCCGAGCGGTGGCGGAGGAGTACGTCCGTCACTTCTCGTTCGGAGGCGCGACGCTAGACGCGGCGCTTCGAGCGTTCCTGTCTCGGTTCGCGCTCTCCGGCGAGACGCAGGAGCGAGAGAGAGTGCTCGTGCACTTCTCGAGACGGTTCCTGGAGTGTAACCCTGGCTCGTTCAACTCACAAGGTAAATGTCTCTTAATTTTATAAAAAGAAGATATAATTGGCAGTCAAAAAAGACTGCCAATAGAAGTGAAAACTAATAACTCAGAATTTGAAAGCTCACTTTGAAAACTATGCGAGTATGGCCTTGACCATGGTCATCTAGATCATCTGACACTACCCAAATATTTCTTTCATTTACAAACGTTACGCTTGAGTTCAATTCACAGCCCACGGAAAATCTGTACGTGCCAAAACAAGTTTTCACTTCAATCATATTTAAAATTCAGCTATACCACAGACTCGGGTCTTGTGGCATTGTTATATTTATACTTTTTATGGCGAGAAAATAACGGAAACCACATGATATTGGTAGGATTAGTATTTATTTATTTATTTAAACAATTGTTAACTATGCTAACAGCTTAAGCCAACACGCACAGCAACCAGTATTTAATGAAGTAAATATATAGCATTATAAAAATACACAAACACAAATCAAAATCTTACAACACCCTATTGGCTACAAGCCAACTCAACATATAGCATGTAGCCCTACAGCTACACACTTAAAAATCTAATTACTAGAGCGATAAATTCTCCACGCTTACTAAAAAAATATATCAATGCCCGGCGAATAGGCGAGTAAGTCGTTGAGTAGGGCGAGGGCCTGTGCGGTGGGCGCGAACTTAGCCGTGTCGGTGCGCGCACGTGGCTCCTGGAAGAGTCTCCGCACGGCGCACGCGCGCGAGCTGCGCAGCCGGTCGGGGACAGCGAAAGAGCAACGAGCCAAAGCCTCAGGGTTATCGATGCCACCATTCAAAAGCCGGTAATAATGCACCAACAACGCACACTTCCTCCTAGTGTGCAGAGTGTTTATGCCGACCATACCGACGACGAACAGAGACGGATACAAAAAATGGATAGTACCCATATAGTTTCTTATACAAGTATCGAGCAAATTTCCGTTGTACCTTTTCCAGCATCAACTTGTATTTTTCTTCGTGTGGATCCCAGACAATCGAATTATATTCTAATTTGCTACGAACGTACGCATAATACAAGACCACTATAGCATTCCTGTCCTGGAACCTAGCCGTCTGCCGCATGACAAATCCGAGTGACTTAAAAGCTCCTTTACAAATATTTTCTATATGTTTATTAAACCTAAGCTCGACATCCATGGTCACTCCCAAGTCCTTAATTTCCGTGACGCGCTCCAGGGGGGACCCCAGCGATCTGGTAGTTGTAGTGAATTGGATTCCGGGAACGACTAAATGAAATGGATTTACACTTGCCTTCATTGAATTCCATTTCACTATCTTCACCCCAAGACACAACACTATTAATGTCCCGCTGAAGCGCCTCACAGTCATCTACACTACCTATAGCCAAGTACAATTTCAAATCATCAGCAAACATTTGACATTTCGCCGCTCTGACAACCCTAGGCAAATCATTGATCATGACAACAAACTGGGTCGGTCCCAATGTACTACCTTGACTTACGCCAGAATAGGTCATATAGGGGTCAGATTGAAACCCTGACAACTGTACATACTGATGACGCCCAGTGAAGTAACTAGCAAATAAGCCAAGCAGTTTTGGAGTGAAACCAATCGCTGCTAATTTTTTTAAAAGGACGTCATTCTGGACTCGGTCGAAAGCTTTTTTTGAAATCGAAATATGCAGCGTCTACTTGGTTCATCTGATCCATTTGAGTGACAGCGTAGTCAACGAAGTTAATTTGGTTCGTTACCGTACATTTACCTGCTCTAAAACCGTGCTGACTTTCCGACAGTTGAGGTTTGATCTGGTTGGTGATATGGCGATTTAGAACTGATTCAAATATTTTACCCGGGGCTGAGAGAATGGCGATAGGTCTATAGTTTTCAACACTGGTTCCAATTCCACTCTTGGGTATAGGAGCGACTCGGGATATTTTCCATAGATCAGGATACTTAGATGTCGATAACGCCAAATTGTAAATAAACACTAGAGGTGCCATAACGACTGCCAAAGAATCTTTTAAAATAAAGGATGGGATGTCATCCGGGCCAGCAGACGAATAAGGTTTTAAACGACGGATTGCTATAGTGATATCCGCAGGAGAAATAACTTCCAATTCTATCCGCGCCGAACAAAGCGATGTGGCCGCCTCCTGCTCTGCACATGCAGCGGACAACTTTGGACTTTGAGGCAAGAATACAGAGCTGAAATAAGCAGCGAACGCATTAGCAGCATCCCGTCCGGCGACGGTCTGTCCATTATATTCGAATTCGTTACAAGATTGTCTGGAACCTTGCTGCTCCTTTACGAATGACCAGAAACTTTTCGGATTCACTTTTATATTCGCCTCTACTCGCTGAATATACGCACAATACGTCCAATCAATGAGCTCCTTAGCTCGCTTCCTATAATATTTAAATAACTCTCGATTGAATTCCAATTTTAGCTGTTTGTACTTCTTTAAATGGAAATACTTGTTTTTTAAAGTATTTATTATGTCCGATGTAAACCAAGTCGGATATTGGTACTTATTAAAAACAGTAGCTGTTTTTTTTGGAACGTTACGGTCAAAACAGGAATAAATTTTATCATAGAATAATGAAACGGCTTGGTTTACATCCGCCGCCAAATATATGTCGTCCCAACAAATGGCACACAAATCAGCATACAAGCTACTAAAGTCCGCCTTACGGAAGGTCCAGTTGTGCGGTGAGTCATCGTCGCCTCGGGGGGCTCGCGCCGGCGCCCCCGCCCGCGCCCCGCGCGCGCACCGCACGCTCACTGCCAGCGGCGGGTGATGAGGGTCCATTTTTACAGCAGGCTCGGTGTCGTCACTGACCACGACTGCACCTTCGCCCAAATCGCTCAAGACCAAATCCAACCTATTTCCATACCGATTATGAATGCAATTGTGTTGAGTTAACTTGCAGAATTCCAACAGATACCTATAGTGCATTAATACATTTTGACTACAAGAATTTAAATTAAAAGTTAATTTAGTTAGTTTAATTAGTAACATATATACAAGAAGTGATTGGATGTAATATTGTCATCAGACGCGGTCCACACGCTAACCTGCGCCATAATGCTGTTAAACACGGACCTGCACGGCGCTGGCGGCGCGGCCAGCGGCGCCTTCCGCCGCATGACGTGCGCCGAGTTCATCGACAACCTGGCCGACCTCAACGACGGAGACCACTTCCCGCGCGACACGCTCAAACACCTCTACCACGCGATACGTGCGCAGCCGCTGCAGTGGGCGTTGTATGTACACACATCACATATGTAGCTATACCTTTCATCGACAACCTGGCCGACCTCAACGACGGAGACCACTTACCGCGCGACACGCTCAAACACCTCTACCACGCGATACGTGCGCAGCCGCTGCAGTGGGCGTTGTATGTACACACATCACATATGTAGCTATACCTTTCATCGACAACCTGGCCGACCTCAACGACGGAGACCACTTCCCGCGCGACACGCTCAAACACCTCTACCACGCGATACGTGCGCAGCCGCTGCAGTGGGCGTTGTATGTACACACATCACATATGGAGCTATTATACCTTTCATCGACAACCTGGCCGACCTCAACGACGGAGACCACTTCCTGCGCGACACGCTCAAACACCTCTACCACGCGATACGTGCGCAGCCGCTGCAGTGGGCGTTGTATGTACACACATCACATGTAGCTATACCTTTCATCGACAACCTGGCCGACTTCAACGACGGATACCACTTCCTGCGCGACACGCTCAAACACCTCTACCACGCGATACGTGCGCAGCCGCTGCAGTGGGCGCTGTATGTACACACATTATATATGTAGCTATACAGTTCATGGACAACCTGGCTGACTTCAACGACGGAGACCACTTCCCGCGCGACACGCTCAAACACCACACGATACGTACGTCGGCGCTTCAATGCGGGACCTGCTCGTTAGACGCTTTTTAGATGAGTAAAATCTTGTGAGTTTGCGTAACTGACATGCGTAATAGCTGTGTGTCAGTAGCTGTATAGCTATAATGCTGACATATTGTGTAACATAATTGTTTTAATACTAAAGTTCTAAATTATAAGTTTTCACTTTAATTGGCTGTTCCTATGACTGCAATTTTTTATTACAGGTATGCCTATGGTAATCCTCTGAAGGTCTATACTGTCAACTAACCCAACATCCGGAGGCTTACCGCCTATTTAAATCGGCTATGGCTGTGCTATTGATATCTCTATCATTTCAAGCGAAAACAAAAGAGAGAGCAATATCAAAGCTTTAGTTAGGCGGTAGACCCTTAGGCTATAATATCTGCCGATATTAACCCTAATATTTTTACTTTTTAACAAGTCACAAAATATTATTTTAATTTATAACAAGCCAAAAAATAATTGTAAATATCCTTAAAATTTGTATCTTAGGTCTGTAATTCGACTTGTATCCCCACGTATATATAGCTGGATTTATCATCGCACTTTCAGCTAAGCCGTTATCGCTTCTGACGAATACCGACTTCTGCATAATAGAAGTTTTTAAGTTATGTTGTATTATTACAGAGACTCGGAAGCGCCGGCGCCGAATGCGGGGGGCGAAGTCCGACCGACTGCAGCCCCAGGCTCCAACCCGTTCCTAGACGTGCCGGACCAGAGCCGCGCTATCGAGTACAAGAAGGGATACGTCATGCGGAAGTGCTGCGTCGACGCTAACGGGAAGAAAAGTTAGTACTAATGTAGACTTAATGTTATACTGAACTACCCGACCCGATGAACTTCATTCCGTCTAAGAGGCAATAAATAAATGGCTGGACTAAAGTTTTGACCGATTTTTATAAGTGAAAATTTATTTTGCGCGCATCAGACAGATTTTTCGTGGGCTGTAAATAGAATTCTAGCGTCATTCTCGGGAATTATAGAAATCTTCAAATAAACTCGGGCGCATGACCCGAAGGTTTCTTATCATCATAACGCTAGAATTCAATTCACAGCCCACGAAAAATCTGTATGTGGTGCGCCAAAAGGAGTTTTCACTTCAAAAATCTTTTTGTAACAAAAACAAAATCCATATATGAAAATGTTATGTTAGTTTGTGTACGCTTCAAAAACTCAAAAAGTTCTGCACCGATCGAGCTGAAATTTTACAATGATATATAATCCGCATCAAGGATTGTTTTATCTAATTTTTGCATCACAATGTGCCAAGCTTCGCTGTGGCACATTGTGATGCACGGTACAGCTAGTGTTAAATATAAACTGTATTTGTTCCAGCGCCGTTCGGTCGTCGCGGCTGGAAGATGCTGTACTGCACGCTTCGAGACCTGGTGCTGTATCTACATAAAGACGAGCACGGGTTCCGGCGGGGGCAGATGTCCGATAACCTACACAATGCCATCAGGTTGGATATTTTTAGATTCTATTTCTCAAAGTTGTAGGTACAGTCCGTGAGGTATAAGCTGAGCTTTGCATTAGTGTGAGTGATCACCAAAAGTACAGTCAGAGTCAGATATTAAAATAAAATAAAACTAAATTGATAAAATAAAGTCCAGCTGTGTATTTGACTGATGAGTACATATTATTGTGTGATTATTACTAAAAAATCAATTTGAAAGACAAAATAACTACACATATTCTACACCAGACATTGCACCATAGTCACTTTCTTTATCACTCTCGTTATCATTTTCACTCTCGTCTGATGTGTCGTTTGTTTTAATAATGAATCTTTCCGTTATATTGTCAATAACGGCGTCGTATCCATGAAACTTTTTTTCTTCTTTTATTTGCATGGTCACAAACATTTTCCATTCCTGTACAGTGATACTTTCAATTTTTTCATTTGCTAACCTCATTATTGTATCCATATTCATTGACACGTTTTTTTTTCGCAACGTATCCTTTTATCATTGCCCATATATTTTCAATCGGATTGAAATCTGGGTGATAGGGTGGTAGACGAAGGACGCTGTGACCATGTTCTCTTAATAAGGTGTCAATTTTATATTCAATAAATCGTTGTTTATTATGCAGTATCAATTGATAAAGTTGTGGTTTAAGCATGGATATTGAGTGATCGATATTGCGTAACTTGAGCCAGTCAATCATATCTTGTTTGCGACTATTTGAGTTGGGAGCGGGAATTTTTAACGAATTGTGGTAAGATGCATTGTCAACTACAATAACGCTATTGGGCTTCAAATTGGGAATTAATTGCGTTTGTAACCATTTTGTATAGTTTTCTGTATTCATATTGTTATGATAATCACCACTTTTTTGATTAGCTTTAAACATCAGAGCAGCGCATTTGGTATGAAATTGTCCTCGCCGCCGGCATGAACGATTATCAATCGATTTCCTTTAGAAATAGGTTTCTTCAAACCAGAAGTGCTGCCATCTGAATATGATTTTGATGAAGTGTGAGTGGTGTCAATATATGTTTCATCGGTATAAACGATAGGCCTGCCCTGAATACGGTATTTGGAAATTTTAAGTAAATAAGTTATACGTAGGTGACGGATCTCATGCTTTTCCATTAAAATTTTTCTGTTATTCTCTGTCCTTGACCATTTGAATCCTAAAAGAGATACTTCTTTTCGCAATGACCATATTGATCGGATAGTTAATGTCAGCCTTTAATTTTTATGAATTCTTTTCATTGTTGGCACCTCTTTGTCAGTAATGTGAAAATTATGAATTGTTCTACGGATTACTGCTTTATCAAAATCATCAATGATTATCATATTTTTCCTGCATCTGGTCTTTTTCGGAGATTTGAATTTGGTTCCATCTTTCAAAACACGTTTACCTTCCAATAAGACTCTTTTAACAGTTGACAGTGGAATTCCTGTCGATGTCAATACCAATTGGGCTGATGTAGTCACACTTGACATGTCTTTATCGTTCATGTCTTTAAAATAGCTATTTAAATTACACAAAATTTCTTTTACTTGGCTATTTAATGGTTTCCGTATTTTGCGCTTATTTGTGTTGGCATCCATTTTACTAACACTTATATCAAACATAAACAAAATAATATTAAACACGTCACGCTGCAGTCTGTACAAGAGGTGAAGTGCGGCAGGAGCGCGGCGAGACAGAATGGCGCCGCGCCTCAGGCCGGTTACCCAAATTCAGTTTACGGCCGTTTTCAATAACCTATCTATCCGCAGTTCTAGCTACTGAAGATAGGCAAATCTATCGTTTTAAGCTTACTTGCTTTTCAGTAACCTATCAGAGATAGACGTTTCTTACCGACGTTATCTATCTATCGGCCGGAGGGCAGATAGGGTACTGGAGATAGGAACACTGATACAAATCGACGTTACTTGCGTTTCAATACGAGTTTCAAGTTACTGTCCGATAGACGGAGCTTACTCTAGTAACGCCATCTGCTTATCTGTCAACATCGACCGGTAACCGGTAGTCGTTAAAACGAAATGATTTTTGATTAGGTACCTACCCATACATTTAAAGCAAAATTTTAATTTTAAAATGTGTCTAAAGCCATAGCAAGATTGTTTCCAAATTTTATTGTACTGCAAAATCACTCACCAGCATTTTATACTATTGCTGGGTTCCCTAGAGTACATGGTGTCATATATTGATACAATCACCAAGTACCTACCTAACTAGGTACTCAAAATCTTGATAAATAATGATATCTCGTTCACACTAGGTAACAAATATTAACACCTAAAGAAAATAGAATAGAAAAAATAAATACCTCCATTGAAGCCTTTGATTCACATTAAATTGTGTGAACTACATGTACATTTTTTATTATACAGATTCTAACATAGGAGAGGAATTTAGAAATAGAAAGGGAACATTCTCTATTAATGTACAAGTTGTTTGTAATGCCTCTATGGTGTTTCAAAATGTTGTGGCTCGATGGCCAGGTTCCACTCACGATGCATCTATATTTAACCATTCTGATTTAAAAGGTTTGTTTTTCATTAATAGTGTATTCTATGTTTAAGACACTGTTCTTGCTGTAAGTCATAAACTATCTCAAAACGTTTTTAGAGTAGGTACTGTGAAAATGATACAACTGTTCATGATACTTTTCCACTACAAGGATCAGAGAGTAATTATTAAATAATCACTTTCAGTCGTGAATTAAAAGATAGATTAAAACATTACATTTTTATTTCGATAACATTAATCTTAATAATGAGACAAAAATTATAGGTCTGAACATTTAATACCAATTTCTATGCATCATTTTGTGAAATTACAGGGCATAGAGATAAAACATCTTATATCTTTGGGTTCAGAGCACAGTGCACTGTTAAGTAATGTGGACTCTTCATGTTCCAATAGCTGTGTGTGTGTCACTGTACTGTTATGGGCAGGCATGTTGCTTACCATCAGGCACATGTCACATGTCTAAAAAAGATAGAAAATGAGATACAAGAAGCAAGTTTGCGCAAAACGGAAGTTAAAGTTTGAAATACTACATTATTCTATTAAGTTTAAGTCTTTTTTTTAATTTCTTATTTTCTAGATTAACATTTTCTAACTCTAACTTAAGTTTTGCTAAATTTGCTTCTTGCGTTTCATTTTCTAAATCTATATTTTTCTTTTTGGATATAAGATAAAATATTCCATCATAGCATTTTCTCTGGATATGCGAGCCTTACACTTATCTTCTTCTAACTTGTATTTCCGCTTAGCTGTAACAACCATATACATACATTTAAGATAAGTTTACTTTAGCAAATTGCTAAGAACATTAATAACTAGGGTTATCTGACTTTAACTAAATGATTGCATATTTAAAACAATACAAAAATAGTTATTTGAAACCCATCAGCGACTTTTGGAGAAATTTAAATGCAAGTTTTTTTATTTTACTAATAGTAGAAATTTCACTGCCACTGCCTGACAAAACACTGCACGAGGATCGAACCCATGACCCATGGCTTCGCAGGCGTCTGCCTGCGAAGCCGTGGGTCATGGGTTCGATCCTATCACTACCAACTAAGCTGATGGTTTATGCATAAGGTGTATTATCTCTGTCCTGTAATTTCACTGGAAACATTACCCACTCATGCTATAAAATAAAAAATAAAAGCAGGACAGATTATTAGTAACAGTTGAAAATGTTTAGACAGAGACACATAGCTGAGCACTTTAAATACAAATCGTATAGCGACACCTGTTCCACTACCGCTTGCGTTATTGAAGAAAAAGCTTTTCTGTTTTGGAGGGGTCTCAGTAATTTGATTTTCCTTCAACACTCTCTCAACAGCACCTTCACCGGAAACACCAACACCACTACCATGTTCATCATTAGTGATGACATATTCATCCATCTCTACTACACTTAAGTTGTTGGGAATAGTGGCATCACCACCAAACTCAACTGTAAAACCTTGGCTTGCTTGTGCTGCCTAACAATGACGCAACCTTATCCAAAGTGTCATCTTTGCCACCTCAGGTCTGTAAAAAAAAACAAAATTGCTTTCTATAAACATCAACTATTCACTCCAGTGATGCTGTAAAATCACATATACATATAAGTATAGGTTCATGTGCCTGTTATTATATCACTGCCACCACTAACTCATTCTAATATTGTTGCTTCTTATGCTTGCACAGCGTTTACGAGCAGCTTTCTTCAAGTTTTCCTACTTCAACCGAAGCTGCGGGCAGTTCGCGGGGCGCTACTTAACGATGAATTGAATTCATTCGTAAAATTTTGCCACGCTTCATCTTTTATCTTGTTGTTTGTAGCATTTGTAGCTTTGGTGTGGATAGCTGTTGTTGCCGCAACAACACATGGATAACTGTTGTTGTACTAACAGCATTATTTCGTCTCTTGTCATCGTCGCCGCTTTCGTTGACTGTAAAGAAAATAAATATAAGTACAAGCATGAAAACTAACGTGATTATTACACATTTTAAGTAAATACACGGGTAACTCACGTTAGATATAGTCAGTCCAATCCGTGTTCCCAGCTCGTTTAGGACCGGACTGACTATATCACATTATATATTCTATGTTAAAATCATCATAATTGTAAATAGATACTCACTTGACTCATTTTATATAAATTTCAAGATTGTCACAAATCTCAATTAATTAAACAGAAACTTGAAACTTTACACAAATCACAAACAAAACAAACACAAACGAACCAAATACGTAACGAAAATCACGCTTCAATAATGTCATTGTCAGACAGGTTCACACCGTTTTGTTTCGTGTATTATTCTTATTAAAAACACAGTAAATAATACGAAAACCCCGCTTTAGTGATTTATATTTACTTTATTAATTGCTATAAACATATTAAACATTTTTAAAAAAGCTAATAGGACTTAAAAACAATAAGAAATAATTCAAAAAAATTTAATTCGAATGTATCATTACATCGGTTTTGCAGAGATCGAAACGTTTTGTGAGGCTTGGATAGCTGAGAGGGCGAAATCTATCTATCGTTGGCCAAAGATAGATAGCACTTATCCTTGATTGTGAAACGCGAACTATGGATAGATCAGATCTTACTGTCGATCCAAGATAGCTATCTATCCGTAATCTTAGGTAGATTATTGAAAACGGCCGTTAAACCGGTTTTTACCGGGCGAAAATGGCGCCGCGCCTAAGGCCGGTTGTCACACCTACACTATCCATGTACACTCACAAAATGCAAAGCTCAGCGTATACCTCGCGGAGTGTACGCACGAAACTTTTAGAATTGAGATGATGACCGAGTTTATAATACAAGTATTTTATTCTAATAATTACTTCGTCGGCTAGATTAAACCAAAACCTGGAACACGTTTTTTTTTTGTTTTATCAAAGTATTAAAAATCGACATAGAGCATGAAACTTCCGGAATGGAGTAAGTTGTGACGTCACTTCTGGGGGAAACTCGTTCAATAAAAAGCCATTAGCCGAACCTTCTAGGCATTGTATCTTAGTAATTTTTGTATCTGAAACAACTGTACTATATTTTTTTGTTGGCTAATTATATTAATTCATTTTTAGGTCTACTTGTCTATTGTTTAGTCTACTCAAAGTAGCTGATAATATCGTCTGTATTTTTTAAAGATAAGTATAGCGTTTTTAACGCATTAGGGAATAAATATGAGTATAAATTTCTTCGATGCGCGCGCGCACCGTCTCTAAAAACAAACACCTTGTAGTTGTTAGGCTAACATTTTTAGTAAATATTGTATCTATAGGACTATCTACTGGATCACGTCGGGGTCACCAATGTAAGTATTACTGGTACTGGAGATGAAATGAAATCACTGTATAAACTGTAAATAATAACACGCGCGCGCACTCTCCTTGAAAAAGATCGCCGGACGCGATCGAAACTTGAGTCGGACTGGACTGACCATATCAAACGTGAATTACCCGTGTATTTATTTAAAATGTGTAATAAGCACGTTAGTTTTCATACTAAGATACTTATTGTGATGTTATGTATTCTATGATTGAAGTAGTTCCGAAGTTATTTTTCCGACTTTTTAGCACGAGGAATAGAGAGATGTATTAACTTCTAGCGTACGTAGATAAGTACAGACACACAGTAGACACAGCAGTAGTGGCAGGACTCTTGCCAGAGTTCGCCTGGGGAAGTACCACACCTTTGCCAGTTATTCTACCGCCAAGCAGTAATGTGCAAACATTACTGTGTTCCGGTTTGAAGGGCAATGTTTCCAGACAAATTACAGGGTTTAGAAATGTAACATCTTAGATCTCTGGGTGACGAGTGCAGTGCTAGGTAATGATTTGGACTCTTCATGTGGCAGGCATGTTGCTTACCATCAGGCACATGTCCTGCTCGTCTCGTCACTTTTTACCTAAAAAAAAAGACACTTTTTTATAATGGAGGAAAACAACACACCTGTCTATAACAGCTCATGCCATTCAACTATTAAAAGATAAAAGAGACCAAATCACTACCTAGCATTGCATTGCGATCATCACCCAGTATAATTATCTAATTTACGTTATTTTTCCTCTCTGCTCTGTAATTAGTCTGGAAGCGTCGTAGGACGACGGTGATGTTATAATAGTATTTGTCCGCTATTGCCCCAGGATACACCACGCGCTCGCCACGAAGGCGACCGACTACACGAAGAAACAGCACGTGTTCCGGCTGCAGACCGCCGACCAGGCCGAGTACTTGTTCCAGACTAGGTCAGTATGTCTCTGTGAAGCCGCCGCGACTTAGTGAGCAGAAAACGTCCGATTTCACAATTCTGAACTCGTAACCCGTTAATTAACTTAAACTAACGTGCAAAAAGTCAAAGAAATATAGACTCTATCCTAATATCCTAATAGAATTTCGGTTTGAACGTGGCCCAAACCCATATGGGTCTGCCTGCATTTCTTAAACATTTTTGCCGATGTATACAAGTTTGTCTTCTAGTGATGACTCTGTCTCTTGAGTTTGTCGCCTGCCTGTAATGGTAATGAAAATGGCAGCTAATAGAAAAGCATCTTTCAAGGACATCAGCCAACTCCCAGTTGGTCATCGCTTTGATAATGACCTTGACTTTCCCTTTGTGAGTGAAGGTCCTGACTCTTAGCAGTGGAAACGTTAATCCTTGTGCTTTATGCAATATTTATCTACTAGGCAAAATAATATCTTATAGCTAAAGTGAGAAAAAGCATTGCTTCTATTTACCATCGAAGAATATCAATTTCGGAACTCAAAATATCAAATCCAAGATGATTGGAGATAACTTATTTTTTTGGAACGAAGATCTTTACGGCAGACAGGGATATTGCAGCACGACCGAACTGCAAAAAATGTGAGACTAAAACCGTAAGAAAAATATATGACGAACGCGTAAAAACTGTCCGGATTAGTGTTGCTAACTTCAGATGATCATACCTACCGTAAATAATAAAATTACACAATATTTTCTTTTTGCAATTTGGGTTGCTTCTGTATTATCCGAAGGAACTTCGTTTCTGTATCCATTTTTAACCGACTTCAAAAAAGGAGGTTTCTCAATTCGACCGTATATTTGTGGTACCATGATAAGGAAACCAGGATCTGATGATGACACCCTAGAGAAATCCAGGAAAACTTTTTCACTTTATAAGTTTTCTGTTGAAAGTCGGTTCTTTTTTGTTAAAATTATTTAATGTAGTTGTTGTTCGCAGTGATTCAAAAGAGCTGTGCTCGTGGGTGGAGACGATAAACTTCGTGTGCGCGGCGTACTCGGCGGCGCCGCTCGCGGGCGCGGTCGGCTCGCAGCGCAAGTTCCAGCGGCCGCTGTTACCCTGCACGCACACCAAACTCTCCATGGTGAGTTCACTTCGCACTATTTTCGTTTTAATTTGAGTGAATTGGTGTTTCTTCTAGGTAAGAACGTTCCATCATAGTCCAAACGTCGTTTAACCAAGGGCGGATCCAGCTTTGGCTCGAGGGGAGGGGCGTCACATAGTTGTGGTCAAGCCACAAAACTGCGTGATAAGTACATGCATGTTTTTTAATTAGTTGTCCATAGGTACTGGACCCAGCAAAAAAGGGGGAAGAGTCAGACTCTCCCTTGATCCGTTGTATATGTTTTCTTAGCTATGTTTGGTTAATATCGAGTCAAGATGGCTGCCTCCACAAAATGGCGGACAAAATATTTCTTCACAACCTACCTCAATATGGGTATCAAATGAAAGGGCTTGACTAGTACAATACTATACGCAATAACAAATTTCAAATTCAAGATGGCCGCCACCACAAAATTACGAATTATATTTTTTTTTTCACTACCGCAATATGGGTATCAAACGAAAGGGCTTGACCAGTAGAATACTTTGCACTATGACTAATTTAAAATCCAAGATGCCCGCTATCACAAAATTTATGAAATACATTTCTTTTTTCACAACGCCTTTATATGGGTATCAAATGAAAGGGCTTGACTAGTAAAATGTTGTATAGATAACAAATCCGAAGTAGTCGGGGGTTAGTCAAAATTTTTAATTTTGTTCTTATTTATTAAGAGCAAAAGTCTAGCTACGCTATGATTACAGCGCGAGCAGTTATCGGCGCACGAGGAACGAGCGGCGCGGCTGGAAGAGGAACTGGCGGCTCTGAGGCACGCGCGTGAGAACGCGCACCACGCGCGCGACAAAGAGCACTATCTTATCTATGAGGTACTATACTGATTAGTTTATTTTATTGATAGAAATAACTTGATGTGTAATTGTTTCGCCCACCCAAAGTTTGAATTACATAGGTACAAAACAAGCATTTTTTTCACGTGTATACCATATATTTATAGAGTGCTTAGCTGTCATGCTAAGTTGCTTCCTTTTTGTATTGGGATGATGATTGAAACATACCATTCTAATTAGTCCGTCAGGTAGAGTATAGAAAAATATGGGACACGTATTTTTGGTTTTATCAAATTTATCAAACCTCTGGATTGGCGAGGTTGTGACTTCACGTCGTCGTATAAATCGTACAATGAAATGACTTTACTCGAAACTTTAAACCACTTTATTTCGTCAGTTTTTGTTTGTGAAACAAAAGGAAAAAATCTATATTTTTTTAGCCCACAGTCTAATTATTTTTGACGTGAAAACATCTTTTAGCGCAACATTCACAGATTTTTCATGGGCTGTGAGTGAACCTCATCGCCATGCTCGGAAATTAAATAAATGTTCGGATGAACTCGGGACCGCCCAATGTGCCAGAGCGAGAAAGAAACAGCTTCACTGCAGTGTCGCGGTGTTTACTATATTATTCAGTTTAAAACGTTTCCTCTTAATGTCTTTTATTTATTCTCTTACATCTATTTATAACTTCTAATCATACCACTATAAGTGTAATGAGCGCGAGTATTATTGTTCCAGATAAAACGTTACCGCACGTACGCGTCCGTGATGCGGTCGCGCGGCGGCGGCGCGGGCGCAGAGGAGGCGGCGCCGGCGCTGCCCGAGCGCGCGCCGCCCTGACCCGCGCCCCGCGCGCCCGCGCCCCCGCGTCTGACCCGCGCGCGCCGCCGCCGCCGCCACCTGCTGCCTCTGCGGCTGCCCGACCGCTAACTAGCCCCCTAGCCTCACACACTTCTCTACCCCAAACTAGCAGTATAAGATAGTCTTGCCCTTACCTCACCAACTGCCAAAGTCACAAGTCCCCCATTAACTTGCGCACTTCTCTACGCTAAACTATCAATTAGTAAGTCCGAACCTCTGAACCCACCTCACCAACTGCCAAAGTCACAAATCCCCCATCTTGACGGTATTTCCCCTTTAAACTATCAATAAGTAAGTCGGAACCTCTGAATCCACCTCACCAACTGCCAAAGTCACAAGTCCCCCCATTCACCTACGCACTTCTCTACCCTAAACTAGCAGTATAAATAAGTTTGAGGCCACCTCACCAACTGCCAAAGTCACAAATCCTCCCATCTTCACGGTGTTTCCCTTAGGAAACTCTTTAAATTGTCACCAAACTAAGTCCACCTTACCTTACCAACTGCCAAAGTCACAAATCCCACATCTTCACTATATTTCGCTTAGCAAGAGTCTTAAAACAGTCACCAAATTAACAAGTCCCCCATCTCCACAATATTCCCCATAGCAACATTCAACTTCACTCTAATAGCTGGTTAATGCACAGACACGGTATGTCCACACTAATCCCCCAGCAAAACTGTGACAGCAACTGCTTCCTGCTTCAGTTAGCATCATTACACATCATGTTACCACAGTCTTGTCCACAGTGCATAGCATGTGCTATTTAAACACCGTCATTTGAGTTCATAGTTCTTTCAATCTTGTACAATGCTTCATTAGTGAAGATTATAATTTCGAACTTACCAAACCATTTTGATCTCTGTACAAAGTAATAACCAGAGGCTTTATGCACAATGTGTTGGTGAGGACATCAAGTAATTTTCTAAAATCCACAAAACTTCAAGAATATCACAGCCTTTAATCTTTTACAATGATGTAGCATCTAGAAAATGAACATTCTATACTACATTTCTTCAACTAAATATTTGTAGCTCGATAAACACTTAGCCATCTTTTACGAAATTGTAAAAAAATTGTTAACTGAGGTTAGTATTTAGCTACCGCTCGACTCGAAGCGTTTCTACTTCCAAAAGACTGATGTTCAAACAACATTCCTTCTGTGAGGCAGTGATGGCCGGCGCAGGCGGCGGTGCGTGGACTATGAACGTTTTTAACGTGATTTAAATAATATCGATTCATCTAGTCCTGTCTTCCTTGCGATATACATATTGGATGTTTGTGGTCCGCCAGTTCTACCTTGTTTACTCCCATCGTGAGTGTGATGCGATTAGAAACGAGCGAATGATTCGTTCAGTGTTCTGTGGATACAGATATGAATTTACTTGGTAAAATACTCAAAAATACTAAATGACTCCTTGTTGCTGCTGACTTAATTACTATTTTAATATCTTATTTTAACAAACAACATCATTCTAGACTAATATTATAAAAAGAGAATGCCAATGTTACCAGTTGTTTTTGTATATGTGAGGTAATCTTTGGAACATCAATATCAATCACTTTTATTTTACTATAGTATTCCAGATGGTCATATGCTAAATATATTATTAGTGTAAATACAAATTAAATAAAGTGATTCTGGACTTGGTTGAAGTAAGAACCCGATTGGCCCGCTCGTAATTTAATATCTTTCTTTCGATTTATTTACAAAGACATTTTAGATATCGACAGTCAGAACTACTTTATTCATAAGGACTAAAATGTATTATGTAATGTTGGCGTCAGCGATGAGGCTGAATTAGTGTTATATTATGCTTTAATATGGATAATATTTTATTTATCATTAAAAAAATCACAAATATTGGCATATGTTAAGGTATGTATAGGGAAATCATCATTCCATTACCACGCTGCTCTTCAATAGTCTACCTATTGATAGAGAGGAGCGGATTGGCTAGATTTAGCTGTTGACTTGTCATTTTATGTTTAGAACTACTCAATCGGTACATTTATTGGCAACAGCTGAATTTATTACAATAATGTAAATAGATTTAAAGTATTGAGACTGATATGTGAAGTTATTTATTTTGTTCATAAAATAACCAGTGTCAAATGTTAGGCATCAATATTGTATTGTCACATCCTTAGGATCTCAGATGTAATTATAATATAACCTTAGCATTCTCGGTAGATTGATATAAATATGTTCAGTTGTTAATTCATGGTAAAATGTCGATTTAATGTGGGCTGGCCTTTATAAAGTCGAAAATCTAAATTGTGTTGAATGAAATGCAAATATCTTATTATGTTTTACTACCAGTCCTTGTATTAAAGAAACCACTGTTGAGTGATGTGATTTACAATGCTGATTATTAGAGCTTATAGGCTGGATGCCGCCTTGATTAGATTAGTAATTGAGTGTTTTTTAATTTTTCTTTGTTGTACACTGTGACTGTATAAATAATGCAGTGAAAGCTCGAAAGTAGGAAGGCCTTTTCTGCCAGTTTCTGATTTGTCGGCGCAGATTTAATATTTTGTACTATTTCTTTATTTAGGCCTAGAACCCGTAAGGTGTCTATCGAAGCTATCGCTATCTCGATCACGAATGCTGCTTTGTGTTTTGTATCATCTTATCTTACCTGCAAACAGCAATAAAGATTTTTGTATTTGTACCATTTACGTATGGCAATGAATGAAATGCCATTTACCATAGCGAGAGGCTTCAGTAAATACCTAACCCTGGTAACAATTTGTAAAGCTTATGAAGTTATTGGGTTTACATGTTCTATTTGAACTGATTCAGTATGGACACTCTTGAATCAAGCCAAAATAAACTGTGTTGATGAATAAGAGCTGCTATTAATTTTATCCTATTTGCTATTTGTAATAAGGCCGAATTTATTTGCCACATTCTTATGGTTTTACAACTCATTGTAATATGTTGTTTGAGATTGAGATACTTTAGATTAGCATTACAAAATCACTGTAAATATATTATTTTTATGATTTGTTTACATTTATTTTTTTACTACTTTACTTAAATAAATATGTAAAGCTTGGCATGTTTTCTTTGTCCTTCTTATGAATAACAGTTTTCTATGTTCTGTTCCAGAAAACTTGAGTATTTAATTACTTACAATCACATCCTCTGAATTGTTGAACTATGTATTATTATTTATTTGTATTTGCTCAAAAACAAATTTTTGCACTCAATTTTGACTACATACAAACATACTATTTTTTAAATATTGGCTATCCCTATATTAGTATGGACAGTGAATGTAAAAACAAAAATCAGTTCTAGTTGTGACCCATTGAGAAAACTGAAGGTTTGGTCAGTGTTTTAGAAGTAATTGCTGTTTAGTTGATCGTCTGCTATACAGGGTTAAGCAGAACGCTTTTACTGGGCTAAAAGTGTCATGTTGTACCATTGTTTTCTGGTGTTCATATTTTAGAAATTACTGTTGCTATATGAAGGGTCTACATTTGTCAACTAAACCTAGTGTTTTATGAATGTGTAATATATGTGCAATAAATAAAGTGTTTCTGTCCATCTATATTGTAATATGCAAAGGTCAGGGTTAGCCAGTTTTAAATGTTCATAATGATGAACACAATGTGACCTGTTTGGCTTAGTACAAGTAACCTGTGTAACCCTATATTATCGGATAAAATCTAGGTGATAGGAATAAACTATTGGGTCATTTCTAGTGCTAAGAAATACTTAAATTTTCATTCACTGCTTAGATAAAGTATTGTAACTTGTACTGGTGAAGTACAGAATTAAGAAGTTGGCTGTGCCGAAATTCTAGAATTAACATTTTTAAGTAGGTAATTGTCTATGGCATTGTTTTGACTAATTTATAACTTTGAATTCAGCCAATACAGAGCTAACTGACTAAAACAGAAATCAACTTTTTAGAAAATTACAGTAAATTTTAGTAATCTGGATCATCCTGATCATCCATCTGAATGAGTACATATATAAATGTTTAAGTATTTGAAGACTATGGTGTAACACATTATAGTTTTAGTATTTTTTTTTCTTTTATACCAATTGTAACACCTTGAAGAGCTAAATAAATACTTCAAATATAATTTCATTTGTTTTTTAATAATAATTATCCTTATAAGTGACCATATGGTAGAAAAAATACATTTAGAATTTTGTACCAAATAAATAATGAGTATTTTTCTGAAGCGGTCTCTGCAAAGGATGAGCCAAAAGTTTTGCAGTACAATCATGTATTTTGGTGGCATTTCGTGACACTTCATAAACATATGAGTAGCCATTATCTAAATCTTGCAGAGCATCATAAATTTCTTCACATTTATTTTCTGTACACTCTTCCTCATGAGCCAAGAGTATATCAATGTAGAAATACAACTGTTTCTTCAAGTAGAGGAAGTATGGATCATCTTGAGGAATCAATGGAATACAATTAGATCGGCCATATAAAACAATAATCCGAACAACATGAGGTGGTGGTAATATTCGCTCATTCTCTATGTATTCTGGAATTTCAACTTTCTGTTTGATCATGTCAAATAATTTCTTAAAATCGAAATATTCTGCTGTGCATTCCTCTGAATTCAAATAGTCAACAGCATTCAAAATATCCTTTAAATTGTTGGTGAAGTTTTGGACCCAACATGGTTCAGTATCTTTGAGGATGAGCAATGCAAATTCTGTTTTTTTATTTATTGCACTTTTTGGAAAAAGAAAGAAATCAAGAACTCTTTTCATCATATTCATGGGAGTGAATGTGGTACCATCTCCCAGACGGAATAATGTATTTTGATTATTGTAGCAAACATCTAAGCAGATAATTATCTTTTCAGGGACATTCACATTTGGTATATTAGGTTTCTGTAAGTTGGAAATGAGTTCCACTTGTAATGCAGAATAATCTTCATTCAGTTTCGGATTGCTTGTTACATTACTGAAATCATAAGAAAACACCAGATGAATGAAGTAAGTAAATAAAGCAAATGACGATTGATAGAAAAGCAAAAATTACTTAGGATCACTTGTTTCCGAAGGAGCCTGGGAATCAAACGATGATAATATTTCTGGTGAATTCATTTTGAATAAAATATCCCTAAAATAATGAGTCGCACTTTCTACTCAATCTAATATAATAGATTCTTGATCGGAAACAAGGGAAATAAGAATAACTAAACGATTCTAAATTTCTAAATAGATAACAAAAATAGACAGTGTACCACACCACCACAGACTAAGTAGAGAGATAGCTAGAGGTGGGCTAATTCAACGAACTGTTTTTTTCAACGGCTTTTCGTTGATCAACGCATTAACAGCTTTTCATTAATGTGCAAAACAGCTGACGCGTCAACAGATTTGCGGAAACAGTTGAAGTATCAACTGGATTACATAATATAACAGTTGAAGCATTAAAAGGTTTGTACAAAACAGTTGAAGAATCAACTGTTTTGCAATAGCAGTTGAAATTTCAACTGGTTTTTCCAAAAACAGTTGAAGCATCAACTGTTTTGCGCATTATTAGTATTTAGTGTTTCTGCTAACATTAACTTTAGCTGATATGATGTAGTGATTACTCTGTTGTCATATCAATGATTGTAGAGGTCGCCATTAAAGTAAGCGGTATCGCTTGCTTTACTATTACAAGAGAAAGAAGTAATGTGCAAACATTACTGTGTTCCCGTTTGAAGGGCAATGTTTCCAGAGAAATTACAGGGCTTAGAGCTATAAGATCTTAGATCTCTGGGTGACGAGCGCAGTACAGTGCTAGGTAATGATTTGGTCTCTTTATGTTCCAATAGCTGCGTATCACTGTGCTGTTATGTGTCAGGCATGTTGCTTATCATGCTTACCATATAAGCATTTTTACAGTAAAGAGTGATGCGACGAGCAGGACATGTGCCAGATGGTAATGGTAAATGGCTTGATGGTAAATGCTTGCTCATAAAAACGGTGCCAGGCAGCTATTGGAACATGGAAAAGTCCAAATCATTACCTAGCGCTGCATTGCGCTCGTCACTCAAAAACATAAGGTGTTTTATCTTTTTCCCTGTAATTTCACCGAGAACATTGCCTTTTAAACCGGAACTCAGTGAAGTTTTCCCGTTAGGTACTAGTTGGGTGTAGAAGAGCTGGCAAAGGTATGGTATTTCCCCACGTTAAAAATGTTTATTTGTAATGTTGAAAAACCTAATAATTTAATTAACTGTTTTTTCAACCTGTTGACCATCAACGAAAAGCTGTTAAATTATGTTGACAGAAATTCTGTCAACGACCACCTCTAAGAAATACACTTATATAGAATCAGTGTTTCCACTTTAATAATTTCCCCTCGCCTCCTTATCTTGCGGATTTGGATATATACCTACCTATCTAGCACAGACTAAGTAGTACACTCTATCTAGTTAATTAAAGAGTTAATATAGTACAACACTCAAGCAGTCTCTGTATGTTTTTTAATTATTATTTTTATTTTTCTGTATATTTTATACAATGATCCGTTTTCCGACGAGATAAAAAAAATGGTTCGAAAACAGGACGATAGAAAGCGCTTGTAAGTTTTAGATTGCGATGTCAATGTCAAAAGCCACTGAGGCACATAGTGAGGTCCAATGGGAACGCTGAACTTAGCTCGCATACCTGTGTCGAACTAGTTCGCTCCCATCTTTCGTTCGTTAGGTCTTTTTTAAACATTTTAGAAGACAATAATTATTGCAATTGTTTTATTCATACTACACTCCAATATTTAACTATTTCATATAATGTAAAATACAAAAATTTCACATGAATTGAGAAAAGTTCCGGCTGGTCTGGTCGGGAGAATGGCAACTGCCGATTGGTATCCTATCGTTTCGAAGATAATAATATGTACGTAATGCCGCTAACTTAAAACGGAAAACTTCGTGAGGAAATCGACATGTACCTAGAATTCTTCGAGGTCATGACTGTGTCATCAGTGTGGATTGGTACACTGCGCCAGCGTGGTGGATTATGGGTATGACTCTCTCTTTGCAAAAGAAGGCCCGAGTCCCAGCAGTGGGAATAATTAGTGGGCTGCTTATGCTTTTGCTACCTGACTGTAGATGTCTACGATTGTTGTTATTTGCTATTGTTGTAGTGTTGTTGGTTGCTATTGCTTCTGAAAATCTGCAAACTCGGAAACGCTTTGTACATGCATTAAAATTCAAGAGAACTATAGTCTGATTTAAAAATTTCATCTATCTCAATATACGGATATTGTCCAAACCTTAGATTTGGATAGAAATGTTGAGTAATGTTAGACGTAATATAAGCGTCCATCTATCATTTCTTCGTTTTAATCTCTTGAAAATGTCTAGAAAATCTGTATCTAGAAAAAAATACGTGGTAGAAATGATACTTTAGAAATGCTTAACTTTCTTTTTACTGTCGCTTTTTCGTTTCAATGATTTTCAAATCACAACGCTGCTAAAGAAAAGTTCACTACAAAAATTCGAAAAATATTAAAATCGTTGAATACGTAACATACAATTCGGGTAAGAGCAAACTAAATCAGTCAGTTGACCATGCGGCATTACTGAACAATAGTGGATCGCCGAAACATAACGGTCACGGCACCAGATAATCGATGAGCTAATTCGCATAGTTCACTAAAACTTAAGGAGCTGTTCTGTATACTCGTGGTTTGGTAACTAATGTCCGAACACTTAATTTTTTATTTATTCTTGGCCATAGATACCACAAAACACTAGATAGATACCACAGACTAAGTAGAGAGAATAGATACTAGTCCTTCAGCCACAGATAAATATTTTCGTATCAGAGCTGCTATTTATATTTTTGAATCTTCCTTTTACTTGTGCTTAGTTTGTGTCTCTGCATCGAGAGTTTTAAAGATTTTTATTGAAAATCGAATGTGATCGAGTAACGATTTTTTATTCCATTATCAATTTCATTGACTATTTTTATTCCCAATATTTTAACATTAAAAAAGAAGAAAATTTGATTTATAATGAAATTTTTTCTTCGAGTATTTAGGGTTTATAGAAGGTAAACGAACCAAACACATCAGCTGAGCTGAGAAGAAAATTATAATTTATCTAAAATAAGTGATGTGTTCGGGAAACCTCCAACACTTTTAGTTATCGCAAATAATTTAGATTTACACTTTTTCCCTGAACATTGGGAGGGGCTTCATAGTAATTACACTTTTGAGAGTCTATGGGACAGACAAAAGCTTTTTGAAATTTCACACCGCCATCTAGTGTCTATTACTATTTTTGTCTCGTCGGAAAACGGCTCATTGTTATTCAACAATATGTTATTTATTAGTATAAATATAGTTTTAATAGTATATTTGTTTATGCTATTTAGGTATTTAGTTTATGTACGTTTATGTAGTATTTATTATCCGCAATAGTTATTGTACGCGTAATGTATATGTCGATATATTTTATGGAAGGATATACATTTATATTATATATTTATGTCGATAGATTAACGTATTATACGAGGGTCAAACTGAAAGTTCTTAGAAAATCAAAAACTGATTACATTAGCCAGTTATTAGTTTTATTATATCTTTTCAAAATATTGTCCATTCACGTCAATACACCGCTGCATGCGATGGAACCACTGGGAAAAGCACTTTGCCCACTCGTCCTTAGGGGTCTCTTCAATGGCATCGCGATACGCAGCCACCGCTTCTTCAGCATTCATAAACCGCTTTCCTTTAAGTTTTTCTTTAATTTTTGAAAATAAATAAAAATCACAAGGCGCGAGGTCGGGGCTATACGGCGGGTGACCCAGTAATCCAACGTTTGATGTCGCCAAATAGTCGATCGTTCGCTTGGCGGTGTGCGATGAGGCGTTGTCGTGGTGAAGGAGGATCCTACTGCGAGGTCGTTTCTCTCGAACTTTTCCAAGACAAGTGGCAAACAATTGGTAGTGTACCATTCTGCAGAAACTGTTTTTGATCCTCTAACACAATTGTTGCGAAATGACCTATCCTTCCAAAGAACGAGGCCACCATTTTTTCCCCGCACTTCGATCTCTCTTCACTTTAGTTGGCAACTCCTCGAAAGGAAACACCCACTGAGCAGATTGTCTTTTGGTTTCAGGATCATAACAGTAAATCCAGCTTTCGTCACCTGTTAGTATGTCGAACACAGCATTTGAGTCACCTCCGTTAAATCTTTCAATCATTTTACGGCACCAATCCACACGATGGAGTTTTTGAGCCTCAGTCAAATTATGAGGTATCCACCGGGCGCAAAGCTTCCTGACCGCTAAATGTTCGTGTAGGATTTTGTGCACTTGACTCATACCGATGCCTAAGCTTGTCCGAATCTGCTGATAGGTCACTCTTTGTCAGTCTCTATCAAACGCCGCACAACACAGATGTTATCTTCAGTCGTCGCCGTAGAAGGCCGTCCCTCACGTAAATCATCAGTGAGATTAGTGCGACCACGTTTAAACTCATTAAACCAGTTGTAAACAGTCGCACGAGATGGGGCTTCATCGTGAAAGGCCAATCGTAGTCTATCATAACTTTCTTGTTGACTTAAATGACATCGAAAGTCATAAAAAATCATTGCACGAAAATTTTCTCGTGTTAAATTCATGTTGACGTGACACAGACAATTTTCAATTTGCCGCCAAATCGTAAAACAAATGACAAATGAATGAAGTATATACTCAGTAATATTGGCAAAGAGTTCTATTTTCAAATTATAGTATTATTTTTTTATTATATTGTTTATAAGTGGCCAGTTCTAAGAACTTTCAGTTTGACCCTCGTATTATGTTTTATTGTAAGTGTGTTTTACTTTTACTATTTATAATAGTGTATAAGGGCCATTTTGGTATGCCACCTCCTGTCCTTGCACGGTTGCCTGGTAGAGATCGCTTTAATTGCTAAGAGTTTTTTTTCTGTTTTGTATTATTTTATGGTTTTTTTTGTGCTTTGTGGCTTTTTAATAAAGAGTTATTGTATTGTATTGTATTGTATCTAGCGGATTTGGGTACGTAGAAAACGGGAAAATAATTTTCTAACGACTGACGGGATACCTATTTAACGGAAATAAAAACTTCATATTTTCATCCATAAATATGCGGTGACACACCAGACAGTATTTTCTACCGTGGGAAGGCAAACATGGAGATGCGCTAGAGATGGATAAGACTGTTAAAAACTATCGACATCTCGATCTTTTAAATAAATAAATAAATACATAAATATTGATGGACAATTCACACACAACACCATCTGACCACAAACTAATCAAAGCTTGTGCTATGGTAGCCAGATAGCTGATATAATACATATATAGTTGTAAATACATACTTATTATAAATAGAAACACCCAGACACAGTGCAAACATTTGAATTCATCACACAAATATTTGCACTGGGTGGGGGATCGAACCCACGACCCTCGGCTTCGCAGGCAGAGTTACTACCACCCACTAAGCCGAGTTCACCCGAAGATTTCTTTCATTTACGAGCGTGATGATGAGGTGCGTCAAAAGAAGTTATCACTTCAAAACTTAGTATTTGTTATGAATTTCCACTATTCAATATCAGTTCTGTAACGACATATCGGATTTATATTTAATTGGATAACGGGACACTCACGTACATACGGTCGGTCAATCCGACTCGAGTTTCGGCCGCGTCCGGCGGCCTTTTTCAAGGAGAGTGCACGCGCGCGACGGCTGCCCGTTTGGCACTGACAGTGCCAACGCACCTTAATCGAAAACCAATGTTTAGGTATATATATTATTACTATCAGGGTTCCCCGGGTTTACCCGCGTAGTTCCCTTTCGCTTGGGTTTCCCGGGAATAAAAGTAGCCTATATGTTCTACCAAACTATAATGTGTTCTTGTTTTCAGGCCGATCTGTAAGTACATACGTTACGACGTCATTAGACAATAAACATCCAATCATTGACATTTATAATTCACGTATTTATTTCCTTTCTTAAGCCTAAAGTTTTTACAATATTGACGTGACAACGTCTTAAATTAGGTTGCGGCTGGGAGTCACTTATGAAAAAGTGTAACGCTCGGTAACGTTACGATGAGTCACCGAACGAGAGAGAGGCCCGCCGAATGCCTTGCGTCTCTCTCCCACTCAACTATGATCGGTCTGCCGCGCGCGCAGCACTAGAGAACAAGTTGATTCTAGTATACCGATTCTTCTGTGTGGTGATTTTAACAAAAACGTAAAGCCTGACAACTCGTTTCTTAATTTCATGAAAAATACGTATAATCTTGATTGCGTATCAAACGTTTCTAAGTCAACTACGTTAAAAGGAACAACTATCGACTTGACTTTCGCAAGACACATTACAGCAGAAACACTTCCTTTCATTTCATATTTCTCCTATCATCGTCCTATCCTCAACAAAATCACTCAAATAGGAATTAGTTAAGTTTAAGTTTACATGTACAATGTTTTAGTAAACAAAATATATTTCTATAGTTAAAATTTGTGCAATTCTTATTTTCATTCAATTCCTTGTTCCTATTGTGCAATTTAATTATATTCATATCAATAAATATTCTACCGAGAAAAAGACGTTGTCACGTAAAATCTTCGCCCGTAAAACCGACTTTACAGGCAACCAGATTTTTTTAATATATAAAACAACATATGTAAAAACATTATAAAAACTTAACCCTAGATAGCCGCCTGCCGCGGGGCAGAGCTCAAGCTACCGGTGGTTAGGGCTGCAGAGTGAGGAACCTCCTGACGATGCGCGCAGTATCAAGGATGACTGCCTTCTGCATCTGGCCCTTAACCCAACCGTCTAGCGAAAGTTTCTTGAGATGTTGGTCGAGACTTTTCGCTATAAGGCCGTTTGCCGACACGACTATTGGATCTATGATCGTCGAATCAATTTCCCACATGGCGGTAACCTCATTAGCCAAGTCAAGGTACATGCTAAGCTTGTCCTTCTCAGCTTTCACGAGGTTCTCGTCATGTGGTATGGTGATATCGACGATCACAGCCCGGCGCTGCGACCGGTCTACAATATCAGGCTTATTGGCAGCAATAGGCCTGTCCGTGATGATAGAGTGGTCCCAGTAGAGCAACGCACGACCATTCTCGCTGAACTGACAGAGATGCGTACTTTGGTACGCCACCTCGGACTCGACAAGGCCGTGTCGAAGAGCAAGTTGCTAGTGGATGATCCTGGCTACTATAGGGTATGTCTGTGCAAGTACTCCGTTAGCAAGTAGCAAGATGCGAACAACCGGAAATAAGCCAGCCTGACCGGATAGCACAACTAACGTCTATGGAGTCTATAATAGAGTCCATGGGTTCGATAGGCTCACATCCACGTTCAGTAACACGCATCCAAGCTCCCCTCCGTGTGCTCGACAGGCACCGACCAGATGCTGCGCCGGAAGTTTTTCATAGCGCTAGGATCCGGTAGCTGCTCGTCGTTCACACGTTTCACTAGTTTCTTCCCAGTTTCGGCACACCTTCCTTTGATCACTCTGAAAGTCGCGATTTTGTCGATATCGATTCACACGCTCTCTGTAGCGACGAATACGGTTTGCCCACGCATACACTTTCTGCTTCAGATAGTCAATGCGTTCCGTAACATTGGCTAGATAGTGGTGGGGACTGATACCAGTCCCAGCGAATGCCTGTGTTACAAAACGCATGTCTCGGGGACGACTGTTCCCCTGACTGAAGCAGATTAGCTTTGCAATAAGAGTTCTGAATTTGCTGATACGCCGTTCTATTCGTACTTGCCATCAGGTGCATCTCCAGCGGTTCGCGTTGTACGGTCAGTGTCTGGGAACTTGACACATGCAACGCGACACACCGCGATAGCACCTCAGTACAGAATAGAATGGGTATCAGTCAAATCCTTGCTAGTTCCCAGGTAGGGCACTAGCAAAGTATTCAGGGCTCCCATCAAAGCCAAATTACGTTTATGAGTGGGCAAACGCGGTGTGAATCTATACTGCAAGATCGTGTCTTTCAGAGTGCTCCTCAGTTGCCCTCTTACTTGGTCAGATAAGCCCGTATACGCCGAATCTCCCCTCCTCGATATCGGGATCGACCGGCGCCGCAACTGTCGCCACCGACATTGGCACTAAAGCCAGTGTCGGCGTCAACGGCGCGGCGGGTGGATCTCGGGTCGAAGCAGGAGCTGGGCGTGGACGTTCTTCCTCCAGGCGTAGCCGATCAAGTGCCAAGTCATCCAGCAGCTTACAGCGCCTTATGGCTCGGACTTGATCAGATAATCGTTGAGCGGAAATGGCGACAGTCGGTTCAAGGGCCTGAAACAGAAGCAGCATCCTGGCACAGTACGCTGTCAGGTAGGTTCCTCCCTCAGTAGCCCTGTAATAGACGCGCATGCAGTTCTCATTCATTTGGTGAGTCCATCGCATGCAACGCACTACACCACCAGTAGCGGGGGCCGGGCGCTAGGCAAATTGCTTCACAGGCCCCAAGCGTGCCGGCAGCGGTGGACGGCCACGGTGCGCAGGTCTTGTTGGCGCCGGAGTCCGCGCCGTGTCCTCGTCATTTTAAGTTACGCTCGTGTCTAGGGGAGTCAAGTACGGTTCATCCTCCGACGACGACGGTGAGGATGGGACACGTGCTGGTGTTGGGTGTGCATTTGTCTCTACTTCTTGCCTCCGTCTCGAACGTGTTATCATTACACAATTCACATTATTTACATAATTTTAGGATGTGTTGTTTTAACAAGCTATTGTCAAAATGCATACACATACTAAGTAGAGAGTGAATGCATATTGCTTTGTAGGTCTTCGGATGTATATTTTTAAGTAGACATTGAATAGTTTTTCTGAATTCGTGGACTTTTAAGCTATTGCATAGCTTTTATCGCGGGCCTGGGGACCGAATTTTAGTGATCGTGCATCTCTTTCTTATGTTCACAAGAAAGAGGGATGGCAGACCGTAACGCCGTCCTCCCCACTCAGTTATTCGACTTTGAATCTTATTTGTATGAGCTTTATAGACTAAATGGTCTTAGCAGTGTTGCCAACTTAACGGATTTCCCGTGATATTTTTTATGGTAAACAAATGTCACTCTTCAAAATAAAAGCAAGTCCGAAAAATTTTTAACATCCCTATTGCTTATATTGATAAAAATGCATGCAACATGTAATAGCTTTGCCGCGGCAGTCTCCGAGTGCCACACTTTTATTTTTCTTCTCTTAAGTTATTTTTGCAGAGGTTTCCTAAATACGAACGAATAGACTACTAGGCCCTAGGTACTTATACGTTTCGAATGTTTGCGCCCAGAGTTTCAAATTTTCCCGCGGTTACACATTTATTTACCTGCTATTCGTTGGAAGCGGTAGTGAGCCGTGTAAGCATATATTTTCTATGGACCTATCGTTCTTTTCTTTGGAGTATAAGTGTTCTGTGGAATTGAATTTTGAATTTAGTTCAAGTCAGAAAGTCAGTCGAAAGTGTATTTATTTTTATTAGTGCTATAATAGTGCGATGCGCGATACTTCTACGCCTCTAGGCCTCTAGGCCCTCTAGTAATCAAGTAATGTTTGTAGTAGGGACACAGTGAAATTAAAAATTGTGTACTTAGTGCTATTTAAATAAACAGGCTTTAGATGACTATGGTTTTAAATATTGTATGCTAGAACTAAACCTATCAGAGTTATATAATTAAAAAATCATGAGTAACTTACGGCAAAGTGTAAGTAGAAATATCAATTAAATTGTTAAATCAAAAAATATCCAGTCTTATCCCACCTAGCTGTGACAAAAACAAACTTACTCTTACTACCTACCTATACATTCTAATGGTGTGTGTGGTAAAATAGTTTACCAGCAGTATTCTTCTAAGAGTTAGAATCAACTAGTTTTCATCGATGTATATCTTAATTAATGGGTGCAAAACAAATTTATTTAGTCAACCTTTTTGCACAATCGAAATCACAGGATTTAGATTGTGCATAAAGGTTGGCTAAATAAATTTATCATTTGTTGATAATGCATATAAACCCAATTTGGCCAAAATCAATATTTGTAATTGAAATATAGTGCTACACCGATAGTGCGACCGGTGATCGCTTTTAGCGATAAGGTCACCAATTGTTACTTTATTTTTTTAAGTTTTTTATATTTTTGTAACTTTGTTTACTTGTTAAGTGCAATAAAGAATTTATCTATCTATCTACCTACCTACTAAGAAAAGAATGAAATTATGTTTGATCTATATCTATCAATACTTACTTTAAATGTGTTGGTTACAGGTTTTATGTAGTTTCAAAAAGTTACATCGGACGAGACTAAAAGTCTTTGCAGGAGATCAGAAAGCTCTTGTTGCGTCAAGATTGAAGATAAATGAAGAATTTAGTAAAAATAAGCATGTTACTGATGTAGATTCTATCAAAACTGTATGTTTCTTCACTTAACTGTGCTAAATGAATATACATTTTTTTTTTCTCCAAAAAAAGTACAAATCTGCTGTTTTGATTTTATATACTTTCATAGTTCTCACAAATTCTGTATTTTACAGATGATAAAATTTAGTGATGATGTTGAAAGAGAACTCAGGACAAATGTAATACAAGCAAGAGAAGTGAAACCGGGTGTATTCGGTAAGTTAAATAATCTGACAAATTTTAATATATCACACCAAGTTGCACACAGTCTGCAGTTTAATTCAACTTGAATGATAGGGTTTTTTTATTAATGGTCTTTACATCAAAATATTATGCGAGCAGAGCCAGAAGGGGCTTGATTAGTTCATAATAAATATATGGCAAGCAACCTTCTTGCTTGCAAATGTTATATTAAGTTTGAAATGTCTGTCTTTTTTTAACCCCCAACCAAAAAAGGGGTGCTATAAGTTTGATGTCGATGTCTGTCTGTCTGTGTGTGTGTCTGTCTGTGGCACCGAAGAGCTCAAACGGATGGGCCGATTTCGATGCGGTTTTTTTTATTTGAAGGTTAATATCCGTGCGGATGTTCTTAGCTACGTTTGGTTAATATCGATTCAAGATAGCCACCTCCACAAAATGGCGGACAAAATATTTCTTCACAACCTATCACAATATGGGTATCAAATGAAAGGGCTTGACTAGTAGAATACTATACACTATAAAAAAATCAAATCCAAGGTGGCCGCCACCACAAAATGGCGAGTTATATTATTTTTTTCACTACTACCTCAATATGGGTATCAAACGAAAGGGCTTGACTAGTAGAATACATTGCACTATGACAAATTTCAAATCCAAGATGGCCGCTTCCACAAAATGGCGAAATACATTTCTTTTTTCACAACTCTCTTAATATGGGTATCAAATGAAAGGTCTTGACTAGTAGAATGTTGTACGGATAACAAATCTGAGGTAGTCGGGGGTTAGTCAAAATTTTTAATTTTGTTCTTGTATTAACAGAACTAAACTACAATGAAAACAAGATTACACTGTGTACCTAACTGATTGATTACACTAAGCACATCTCCATCCATTAATCAATGGAGGTCTAAGGATAATTAAGATGATCAAGCCTTCTACCAGTCAGAAGCATGATCGGCGTGCTGGAGGCACGACTGCACATTACTATTTCTCTCTCTCTTGTGTCTATTTAGATGCAGTTTATTTGTTTAAAAACTGACCAAATACAGGCTACCTCAATATCGGTGCAGGATAAGCAGAACTCACTAACCCTATCCGCTATATATTGTCCTCCTAAGCATACCTTAAAGGAAAATAGGCTTACAGATTTCTTCAGAACTCTAGGCTAAAGATTCATATGTGGTGGAGATTGGAACGACAAAAATGTCCTCTGGGGTTCCCGATTGACAGTACCCAGAGGAAGAGAACTGAAAAAAAGCCTTGACGAAAATAAACTACATGTCCTGAGTACAGGCGAACCTTCATACTGGCCAACAGACCCCAAATAGCTTAAAAACTCCCTGACCTATTAGATTTCTTTGTGTATAAGGGACTTTCTAACATGTACCTTAGTGCTGAAAGTTGTCTGGACAGCAGCTCAGATCACACCCCTCTGATAGCCACTATTACCATAACATTATTGTTGTGCTAATAGAAAGGCAGTTCAAAGAAAAGCTCTACAATAAGAAAACTGATTGGGTTGAATTCAGACAGTACATCGAGACAAACATGAACCTAAAAGTACCTTTAAAGACAAATGATGACATTGATAAAGCTGCTATAAACATCACAAACCTCATCCAAACAGCTGCATGGAAATGCACTCCAGCACCCACAAGACCAGGTTACAAAAATATCTCCATCCAAGGAAATAAGAAGTAAGGTTCTGGAAAAAAGGAGGCTCAGGAGGGTTTGGCATACCAGCCGTCATGCCTCTGATTCTTGCCTCTGATAGACGAGCTTTTAATAGAACCGCCGCTGATCTGAAGCAATATCTGAAGAACATCGAAAGTGATACCTTAAAAAATAGACTGGAAAATCTGGACGCCACAACTAAAAACGAGTACTCGCTTTGGAACACCGTAAAGCATAACAAAAATGCGCCACAAACTGCTTAGAATCCTTTAAAACTGGAAAATAATACATGGGCAAGAAAAGACGACCAACGTGCCGAGGCCTTTGGATGTTGAGGCCTGGCCGATGTATTCACGCCTGATTCCAGCGACACATCAAGCGAAAAAGAGATAAAAAACTACTTGGAGATAGATCTACAACTCAGCCTACCGTTAAAGCATTGCTCACCACGCGAAATCTGGAAAATTATAAAAGGTCGTGACACTAAATAAAGCTCCTGGGTACGGCCTTATAACTGCCGAAATCCTACGACAACTGCCAAGAAAAGCCATCGTCTTCATAATACAGCTCTTTAATGGAATTTTGAGGACTGGATATTTTTCTAGATTATGGAAATTGACAGAAATTATTATGATCGCAAAACCTGGAAAACCACCGCATCTTGTGTCATCATACGGGCCAATAAGTCTACTACCTATTATTTCCAAACTATTTGCGAAAGTCGCCGCACGTAGGCTTAATGAAATTCTCACAGAAGGTAACATTATCCCACAACACCAGTTCGGATTCAGAATAGGGCACTCAACCGTGGAGCAGGTTCATAGAGTGGTGAATAAGATACGAGATGGGCTGGAACGAAAGGAGTACTGCTCGGCAGTATTTCTGGACGTACAACAAGCATTCGACAAGGTCTGGCACCAGGGCTTGTTATTTAAGATAAAAAAGCAACTGCCACATAACTTTTATGTACTATTAAAGTCGTACTTAGAAGATCGATTTTTCCGGGTAAAAGTTAATGACTCATACTCGAAATTCTGCAACATACAGGCCGGCGTACCTCAGGGTTCCGTATTGGGTCCAATCCTCTATCTTATCTACACCGCAAACATACCAACGTCAGAAGAAGTTCTCTCAGCCACCTTCGCTGATGATACGGCCGCTTTGTATAATAATAAAGACCCTCAATTGGCCTCACTAACGCTACAAAAGCATCTTGACAAATTCTGTAAGTGGATGAGAGAATGGAAGATAAAAGCTAGCGCCAACAAGTCGATGCATGTGACACTTACTCTTAGAAAAGCTGATTGCCCACCTGTAAAACTCGGAGATAATAAATACACTTCCACACGGGACAACTGCTAAGTACCTCGGTGTACATCTTGACAGGAAACAAACGTGGAGATACCACAAAGAGAAAAAACGTGACGAGCTTAACATCCTGAATTATTCTTATCAAATATTCTTTTTGTTGTTATTTTTATTTATTTAAGTATGTATATTATTTATGTTTTGTATTTATTAGTCTATTATTATAGGAACTAAGTATTCCAAGTATTAGTATGTATGATTATTAATATGTAAGTTTATAAAATACCTTAAGTCACACTGTACCCTAACCCCATCTAACTCTATTTCATCTTTTTGCTCCATCCTTCGGTTGCCTGGAAGTGAATGCTTTTAGCGATAAGGTCGCCACTTGTTTCGCTAGCTTTAAGGATATATCGTTTTGTATTTTGTGTTGTGGACAATAAAGAGTATCTATCTATCCTGCTCCAACGACTGAACTGGCTCTTGGGTAAAACATCACATGTATCACTGGAAAACAAAGTTCTCATCTACAAAGCAGTATTATAGCCTGTCTGGACGTACGGAATCGAGTTGTGGGGCTCTGTTAGAAACTCAAATGTTGAAATTCTCCAACGATGTCAAAATAAAGCTCTCAGACCTATTTCAAATGCTCCTTGGTTCATGAAGACGACAGAATTACACGAACACCTACAAATCAGAACTGTAAAAGAGGAAATAGCACACAGGATAATTAGTAGACATTTTTTTTCAAGCAGAGGTATTTAATGACAGCTCTGATTTCGTGTTTTTCCATTTTGATGTTCACTCCTTGACAGTCCGTATTCAAATGAATGTAGCTCCCGGGAATCGTGGCCTATTTATATGATTTTTTTTTCCTGAACTAGTGGGTAATTGAGCAAGTGACTGTAATTTTTTTGTATTTTTGTGTGCACTAGAAATAACTGATTATCATTACTTTTGGATCACCCCCTCGTACTCGCACAAAATCAATAAATCTCTCTTTGATAGTTATAGTAGGTCCCTAATATTATTCTTATTAGTAACAATATTAACTATTAACAATACTAAAAACAAACAGCATATTTGAGATTAGCGGTCAATTTGGATCGATTCAAATCGATCGATTGTAGTAACAGCACTTAAAAGGTATTTGTTTATATCGTAAAATTTACTAGGAAATGTAAGGTTCTGTTCTATTCGGGAGAATGGTGCCTGCCGATCCAAAGACCCCGGGTTCAATTAAATAAATAAATGAGTAAATATTGGTGGACAATTAACACACAACACCATCTGACCCCAAACCACAGATCAGAAAATAGTTACTTCGTAACAGATGCATCACTGCCATACAAAAGCGCAAATACCTACACGATAATAACCTAAACTTTCGTAAACTACTTACCTACTGTTACTTGCAAGCAAAATACACCTTTGCACAAGCACGCAGAGTTGAGAATACCGTGCGCCCCGTGTGACTTGTCGTCTGCTTACGTCACTGACCAAACGTGCTAGGGTTGTACGAAATACGATAAAATGATAAAAAAACTAAACTGCAAATTGTAATTTTCTTTATTGTTTATTGAAATGGAATAAAAATGAAAAAAAAAATGTTTATTATCTCAATAACGAAAATCAAATCACAAGAAAAGCTACAAAACCTACCGCCTTAAAGTTATTAAAAACAGTTTCACGCGGTCCCGGATGTTAAATACAAAGCGACAATAAATACAAATAATAAATATATGTGACAAACCTAACAAAGAATGAATACTTAACATGTTTTGCTAGTGTGAACTAGATCCCACACTATGGTGACCTGTTTTGTGGGATACAGGCTAATTTTATGCAAGTAAAAAAAATAGACTGAAACAACTCTAAAAACGTAGATATTTTTATTTTATTTACAAACAATAAAATTTTATAATATTGCTATTGCAGCCATCCACAATACAATATACTTACGCCGCAACATTATTTATGCGCGCACTCGGCGTTCGTACGCACGTCAACTCGGGCCCGGCGCCCCTGTGATTTAAGAACACCCGGGTGGACCCGAACGAGTAGGTTAATATCTCGCGCCGTATAGCGAGTGGTGAAGGTGTGCCCAAACTAAGCAAAGCTTGTACTATGGCGGCCAGATAGCTGATATAATACTTATATAGTTTTTTTAAATACATACTTATTATAAATAGAAACACCCAGATACAGTGCAAACATTGGAATTCATCACACAAATATTTACACAGGGTGGGAATCGAGCCCACGACCCTCGTGTTCGCAGGCAGAGTTACTACTCACTAAGCCACGAGGCCAGTCAAATAATACGTGCATCACTGTCTTTTCGACGTTATGTGCGTAATGCTGCTAACTTAAAACGGTGAAGGTAAACATCGCGAGGAAACCAACATTTACCTAGAATTTTTCGAGGTCATGCGTCATCCACCAAACCGCAATGGACCAGTGTGGTGGATTATGGGCTTAAGTACCTCCTTGTGAGAGAAGACACCGAGTCACAGCTGTAGGAACACTTATTGGGCTGCTTATGCTGCTAGGAAATATGTACAAAAGTTATAATAATAATAATAAATAATCGCGACTTCCAGAGCGATCAAAGGAAGGTGTACCGAAGCTAGGAGGGAACTACGAGTCCACGTGTGAACGATATGCAGCTACCGGATGTCGGCGCTATGAAAAGTTTCTGGCGCAGCATCTGGTCGGTGCCTGTCGAGCACACGGAGGGAGCTTGGATGCGTGTTATCGAACGTGCATGTGAGCTTATCGAACCCATGGAGTCTATTACAATCGACCCCATAGACGTTAGTTGTGCTATCCGGACGGCTCAGAACTGGAAAAGTCCTGGACCGGACGGATTGCACAACTTCTGGATAAAGTGGTTTCGGTGCTCACATGAACGTTTGGCAACACAATTCCAAGAAGCCCTGGAGACGGGTTCTCTTCCCAGTTTCTTGACCACCGGAGTCACCTTCCTGCTCCATAAGTCTGGTAGTACCACGGAACCGAAGAACTACAGACCCATTACTTGCTTACCTACCATCTACAAGCTGCTTACATCCATTCTGAGAGCAAAAATTAATGCGCATATTGTCGCTAATAACGTTTTGGCCTCCTCTCAGAATGGATGTAAGATTGGGTCCCGTGGTACTAAGGAGCTGCTCCTCATTGACACGACCATTTGCCAACAAGTCAAACGAAACAAAGGAGCCCTCTCCGCTGCTTGGATTGACTATAAGAAGGCCTATGATGCGGTGCCCCATTCATGGCTATAAAGGGTTTTAGAGTTGTACAAAATAAATCCAACTCTAAAATCTTTTCTAAGCAAATGCATGGGACAGTGGGTCACAGTCCTTCGTCAACCAGGTAGCGTAGACAACTCTTTGTTTCGGAGGACTTGATTAGGATTGAAAGAGGCATTTTCAGGGTGACAGTCTAAGTCCCTGTGGTTCTGCCTAAGTCTGAATCCTCTCAGCACTCTGCTGAAGGATTCAGAGTTAGGTTATCGTCTTCGTAGAGGAGGTGAGGTTATATCTCATTTGTTGTACATGGACGACCTCAAACTTTTGCACCGAAACGCCAAGACTTGTTGGAGCTATTAAAACCACGGAGGTTTTTAGTAACGCCATCAAGATGGAGTTCGGTGTAGACAAGTGTGCGGTCATGCATGTACAGCGAGGGAAAGTAGTAAATTCAGAGAATTTACAACTTTCCGAGACTATAACTCTCAGATCTCTCTCCGAAGACGAGACCCACAAATATCTCGGTATGTCACAGTCATTGGGTATATCAGCAGATGACATTAAGAAATCGGTGAAGGAACGCTTTTTGCCGGCTGACAAAAGTACTTAAAAGTCTTCTGTCAGGCGGTAACAAAGCGCGAGCCTTCAACGTAATGCCTCTGCTGATATACTCCTTTGGCATACTGAGGTGGACTCAGACTGAGCTCGACGCCCTGGACAGGAAGGTCCGTCAACTGCTCACAACTCATCGCATGCTACACCCGCGCTCGTCTGTTATGAGACTGTATATTCCGCGGAAGTGGGAGGTCGAGGCTTTTAAATGCCAAGAACCTACACAACCGCGAAGTATGCAGTCTCAGGGATTATTTCCGCAACAGCGAGTCCGGGATGCATCGCGATGTTGTGGCAGTTGACAGAAGCTTCACGCCTCTTTCACTGGCAAACGAGAACTGGCGTAAACCATCGGTGCTCAGCACTGATGATCGCAAGGAAGTGTGGAAGAGCAAGGAGCTGCACGGGCGATTCTATCGGGCCCTAACGGGACCCGATGTGAATCTGCTCGCGTCGGTGAACTGGCTACGCTTCGGGGACCTCTTCGGAGAAACCGAGGGTTTTGTCTGTGCAATTGCAGACGAGGTTATCAAGACGAACAATTACCGGAAATACATAATAAAGGACGGTACGGTCGACATTTGTCGGGCATGCCGCCGTCCAGGCGAATCTCTTCGTCATGTTATTTCCGGTTGTTCGCATCTTGCTAACGGCGAGTACTTGCACAGACATAACCTAGTAGCCAGGATCATCCACCACTTGCAACTTGCTCTTCGACACGGCCTTGTCGAGTCCGAGGTGCCGTACTATAAGTACGCACCTCTGCCAGTTCTCGAGAATGGTCGTGCGTTGCTCTACTGGGACCGCTCTATCATCACGGACAGGACTATTGTCGCCAATAAGCCTGATATCGTGCTGGTAGACCGGTCTCAACGTTGGCTGTGATCGTCGATATCACCATACCACATGACGAGAACCTCGTGAAAGCTGAGAAGGACAAGCTTAGCAAGTACCTTGACTTGGCTCACGAGGTTACCGCCATGTGGAATGTTGATTCTACGATCATAGTCCCCATAGTCGTGTCGGCAAACGGCCTTATAGCGAAAAGTCTCGACCAACATCTCAAGAGACTTTCGCTAGATGGTTGGATCAAGGGTCAGATGCAGAAGGCGGTCATCCTTGACACAGCGCGCATCGTCGGGAGGTTCCTCACTCTGCAGCCCTAACCACCGGTAGCTTGAGCTCTGCCCCGCTGCTGGCGGCAAACTAGGTTTAAGTTTTTATAATGTTTTTATGTTGTTTTATAAATCAATATTGTAAAAACTTAGGCTTAAGAAAAGAAATAAATACGTGAATAATAAATACATAATGGCGGACATTTCACCAATCACAAACTAAGCAAAGCTTGTACCTACGGTGGGAGCCAGATAGCTCTGATGTAATACTTATCAATATATTTATATAATACATACCTACTTATTATAGGTACTTTAAAACACCCCAGACATAAAAGAAATATTTGTATTCATCGCACAAATATTTGCACCTGGTAGGAATCGAATCCACGACTTCCCTCTCGGCTTCCCAAGCAGACATACTAACTAAATCACGAGTTATAAAATATCATACGAGTATTAACTTAGATTGTTAATTTACTTTTTGACGTATTGCATAAATATGTAACAATACGCCGGAGCCCTCCTTTCGTTACATATATGTTATCAACTTCGAAATGTTTACTGCAAATGACACTGTATTTGTTTGGGATCCAGTCGTTTGCACAGTTACTATTTCTAATTATTTCGATTCAATCATTTCGCCAAGCTTAATTTTATTTAGGAAATCTAGCAAACGAAATAACAAAACAAATACCTAGTGGCAACTAATAAACAATATAAATATATCGATATAATGTGCCATAAATCTTTATTCACACAGTTCACTAATTTTACTAGAATTAATAAACTAAGTACTAAACGATCACAAATAATCAATGTCCCATATATTTTGCGTAATTATCACACGCTAACTTTGGCAACACTGGACTTTTAATGCGCTATATTGTTTTAACAAATGAAGATTTATTTTAATGTTTAAAATGTGGAAATAAGTTATTGAATTATGTATCTACTTGTGAAACGTGATTTCTGGATGTTTTTTGCGTTGGTCACTACGGGTTTTACAGTATTTCACTACACAAGACATTCTGTGTGTTGAGATTTTTCTTTAACGCGAAACGTGTCGGCTGGCTGATGTTTGCGCGCGTAATGGCCGACTTATGTGAGTATGTATGAGTGTCAACCTGTATGTGACAGGGAACTGGCCGACTTGACTTGACACAGTGCTTGTTTTAGCGAGACTACGTCCGTGTTTTTCATACGTCCATGAATAATGATATTAATTTATTTTTCACTTTAGAGTGCCTATGTGTAGTTTTGAAGTTGGTTAATTTTTTTGTATGAAAATAGTTTATTTTACCCTTTTTAGTGCAAAACAAGTTTTCATTAATGCATTTACATACACAATTTCGTATTGACAGGATCGAGTTTCATAACATTTGTAAAATCTACAACTACGTCATCCAGAAAATTGTATGCAAATTTTAGTTTATGATTCATATTTTAAAAACCACCAGACCAATTTTGGGTAATATATTTTCGATAATATTTTTTTTTAATCATGAATTCTCGAGAAATCAGGTAACATACATAAAAAAACAACTGGTTGAATTGATAACTCCTCCTTTTTGGAAGTCTGTTAAAAATAATGGGGCGATTTCAAGATGCAGAAAGAGCTGTCAAAGACAGTTCCTAATTTCACCATTGGGGGAGCTAATGTTTTATTTTTTTATAGAAATTTCACAAAAACAAACCTTGCAAAATTTTGAACTATTTATGACTAGTCAAGGCCAAAAAAAAGGCCTAAAAATGTGATGTAATTTTTACTCTGTAACTTAGCTATGCCACAAAATTATAAGTATTTCTTATTTGTTGCAGAAGCTAAAATTACTGAAGATACAGTGAAATTAGAAAATATACCATATGATGACACAGCAGTACCTGATGATGGGAAGATAGCCAAAGGACCTCGACCATGTTGTCAAAGTGAAGCAAAAAATAAAACGTAGATTCCAAATAAAAGTGTAGTACCTACAAAGGATAAGATTTTTTTTATTACCTCATCTATTAACTATGAATAAATTTTCATTGGATAAGTTGTGGTACTTATGGAAAATTACTTGTGACCCAAGTTGGAAAAATTTGAAACCCATGTCAGAGGTATTCAATCTGAGACATGTCATATTCAAATAGATCATGGACGTATGAAAATCATTTTTCATACGTCCATGAAATAGATATTCGTTTTAAATCATGAACCATTGCAATTTTTAGCTAAGATTTGTTACCCATATAAATTGCTTGTAGTCCTTGTAGTTGTTCGAAAACGTGTCATTATTATTTCATGATTGACGTTCGAAAGACTTGAACGAGAGGTGTTGCCTGAGTAGGATTTTCCCGATGGTTACGTACTGTCTTTGTCTCTTGAAATCGAAAGTGGGTCTGTTTTTTCAAGGTAGGTACTTAGTTCATTTGGTTAGGTCCATCCGCATCGTCGCGACTAGACGAGGTCAAGTGTAAGCATACAATAATAATAAAAATATAAATGCCTCGCTACCGGTGGTGTAGTGCGTCGCATGCAATGGATTCGCCAAATGAACGAGGACTACATGCGCGCCTATTACAGGGCTACAGAGGGAGGACCCCCCACTTGACCGCGTACTGTGCCAGAATGCTATCTCTGTTTCAGGCCCTTGAACCAACCGTCGCCGTATCCGCACAACGACTGTTTTTTTTTTTTTTTTTAAATAAAGAGTGACGAGACGATCAGGACATGTGCCTGATGGTAAGCAACATGCCTGACACATAACAGCACAGTGACACGCAGCTACTGTCCGATCAAACCCGAGCTATCCGACATGGAGTCTATAACGATAGACTCTGTAGACGTTAGTTGTGCTATCCGGACGACTTAGAACTGGAAAAGTCCTGGGCCGGACGGATTGCACAACTTCTGGATAAAGTGGTTTCGATGCTCACATGAACGTTTGGCAACACAATTCCAAGAAGCCCTCGAGATGGGTTCTCTTCCCAGTTTCTTGAGCACCAGAGTCACCTACCTGCTCCATAAGTCTGGTAGTACCACGGAACCGAAGAACTACAGACCCATTACGTGCTACCACCTATAAGCTGCTTACATCCATTCTGAGAGCAAAAATAACGCGCACATAGTTGCAAATAACGTTTTGGCCTCCTCTCAGAATGCATGTAAGAATGGGCCCCGTGGTACTAAGGAGCTGCTCCTCATTGACACGACCATTTGCCAGCAAGCAAGCAACGAAACAAAGGAGCCCTCTCCACTGCTTGGATTGACTACAAGAAGGCCTATGATGCGGTGTCTAAATATATATATATAATAAATCCAACTCTAAAATCTTTTCTAAGCTTATGCATGGGACAGTGGGTCACAGCCCTTCGTCAACCAGGTAGCGTAGACAGCTCGTTTGGAGGACTTAATAAAGATTGAAAGAGGCATTTTTCAGGGTGTAGTCTAAGTTCGCTGTTGTTCTGCCTAAGTCTGAATACTCTCAGCACTGCTGAAGAATTCAGAGTTAGGCGACGGTTACACGTAAAGTATTTACTGTGATCCGTCAATATACTTAGTATTTGTTGATGGATTTCAGTTTTTACTGATGGATTACTACACTAGCCTACACGTACAATATTTATTACGTCAGTATTGTGTCCGGTCTCCTGCCGTTTAAACGTCTAAAATGGCCACAGAGCTGAAAATTCAAGGTTGCGTGGCTATTATTTTAGCACTTTGTTTAAATAAAAAGGTCAAGCGAAAGCGATGGGCAAAAAAATTGGTTACAACAAAGGGAAAAGTACACACATTTGAATTTAATGGCAGAAATTAAATTACATGGTGAAATGGATGATTACGAGAATTATTTTCGAATGCCTGAACCTTAGTCTGTGGCCTGAACCCTGCTTTGAAGAACTTCTGACAATATTAATACTTTTTTTAACCAAACGAGATACCGTGATGAGAAAATCTATTACCCCGAGAGAAAAATTAGCGTTAACTTTGCATTACCTAGCAACGGGACGGAACTTTAAGAAAATAAGGTTTTCGGCTATAATGTCACTGGCTTCAATATGCCAGGCAGTCATGGATACTTGCGAAACATTGATTTATGTTCTTCGAGACCATATAAAGATAAGTCAATAAAAATCTTATTGAAAAAGTAATATTTTTTTATTTATTAGCCTAAAACTTACATAGCAAAACAAGTAACTAAAAATTTTCAGGGTTCCGTACCGCATTTGACAAAAACGGAACCCTCATAGGATCACTTTGTTCCCATCTGTCTGTCTGTCCGTCTGTCAAGAAATTCAAATCAAAACATAAGATGTACTTTCAGTTGTCATAGGATTATGAAATTTGGCATTTTCGTAATATACCTATTACGACCACAGACTAAGTTGATTACGACAACGACGACGGTGCGTCCGCCACCACAGGCGGCGGATCAAGATCCAAAAAGTCGTCCTGCTCCATTGCTAGCGTAACGCGTACTGACGTGATAAAGATTGACCCGAGGCTACACGATCAATATTTATCATAATCCGACGGATCATCAATCCAGAATCAAGAAATCTAGAAATCCATTAATAAATAATGACATACGTCAATACATTAGGTTACACGTTAATTAAATACCACGATACGTCATTATTTACTGACGGATCACAGTAAATACTTTACGTGTAACCGTCGCCTTAGGTTATCGTCTTCGTAGAGGAGGTGAGGTTATATGTCATTTGTTGTACATGGACGACCTCAACCTTTATGCACCGAAACGCCAAGACTTGTTAAGAGTTAAAAACCACGGAGGTTTTTAGTAACGCTATCAAGATGAATTTCGGTCATACTTAGTCTGTGATTTCGGTGTAGACAAGTGTGCGGTCATGCATGTAGAGCGAGGGAAACTAGTAAAAGAGAATTTACAACTTTCCGAGACCATAACTCTCAGATCCCTCTCCGAAGGTGAGACCTACAAATATCTCGGTATGTCATAGTCATTGGATATATCAGCAGATGACATTAAGAAATCGGTGAAGGAGCGCTTCTTTTGCCGGCTGACAAAAGTACTTAAAAGTCTTCTGTCAGGCGGTAACAAAGCACGAGCCTTCAACGGTTGGGTAATGCCTCTGTTGATATACTCCTTTGGCGTACTGAGATGGACTCAGACTGAGCTCGACGCCCTGGACAGAAATGTCCGTCAACTGCTCACAACTCGCATGTTACACCCGCGCTCGTCTGTTATGAGGCTGTATATCCCGCGGAAATAGGGAGGTAGAGGCTTTTTAAATGCCAAGAACCTTGACAACCGCGAGGTATGCAGTCTCATGGATTATTTCCGCAATAGCGAGTCTGGAATGCAATGCGATGTTGTGATAGTTGACTGGAGCTTCACGCCTCTTTCAATGGCAAACGAGAACTGGCGCAAACCATCGGTGTTCAGCACTGCTGACCGCAAGGAAGTATGGAAGAGCAAGGATCTGCACGGGCGGTCCTATCGAGCCCTAACGGGACCGGATGTGAATCTGCTCGCGTCGGTGAACTGACTGCGCTGAGAAACCAAGGGTTTTGCCTGTGCAATAGCTGACGAAGTTATCAAGACGAACAATCACCGGAAATACATAATGAAGGACGCAAGGGCAGATCCAGCTTTGGCTCCAGGGGGGGTCACATGCCTCCAGAGAGGGAGGAGGCGGGAGTAACACCGTAGTCAAGTCATAAAACTGTGCAATAAGTAGGGTATCATCATCAGCCGCAAGACGTCCACTGCTGAACATAGGCCTCCGCCCTAGATTTCCACGACCAGCGGTTTCCAGCAACCTTTGTGAGGTCATCTGTCCAGCAGTGGGAGGCCGTCTAACACGCCGTCTTCCGGTTCGTGGTAGCAACTCGAGAGCTTTACTTCCCCATCGGTTGTCAGTTCTGCAAGCGATGTGGCCTGCCCATTGCCATTTCAGCTTGCTTACTCTTTGAGCTATGTTGGCTACTTTCATTCTTCTGCGAATAATCTCATTACGGATTCTGTCGCGAAAAGAAACTCCGAGCATATCTCTCTCCACAGCTCGCTGTGCGACTTTGAGCTTTATTATGAGGCCCACAGTTAAGGACCACGTCTCAGTTCCATAAGCCATCACTGGTAGCACGCAGTGATTAAAGAGTTTGGTCTTTAAGCATTGGGGTATTTTGGACTCAAAGATGTGCAGCAGTTTCCCGAACGCTGCCCATTTGAGTTGGGTTCTTCGCTGGACCTCTTTGTCAAATCTTGTTGAATATTTGTCTAGATTCTACCCATATGACCGGATATGTTTTGTGTACCGGTCATGTAATCAGACAGATATTGTGGCTTTGCTGTAAATACACTTCAATACTTCTATATAGTGATAGTCGATGCGGCATCACTGGAATGACCAAAGCATTACCCAGGTCTTGATGGAATCGAAGGCTTTCTCATAGTCTACATACGCTATACATGTGGCGATTATTATACTCCGCGGTTCTCTGTAAAATCTACCGAAGCCATCCATACGGATATGGTCTATAGTGCTGTCGCAATATTGGAAACTGGTTTGTTCTGGTGGCTGGGAGTCGTCAAACCCGCGTGTGAGACGATTTGTGATTATCTTTGAAAACAACTTTTAAACGTGGCTGAGAAGTATGTAATTCTTCAACAATGTGATGTCACCTTTTGGGACGAAGAGCACCACCACACTTCTATTCCAGGCGTCAGGCGTATTACCATCAAGTATGACGGAATCGAATATCTTCTGGAGGACTTTAAATACCGGTTGTCTACCTGCTCTCAGAAGCTCAGTCGTAATTCCGTCGTCGCCAGGTGCCTTGTTGTTTTTAACTTGTTTGAGAGCCATCCTAGTCTCGTACAGACTGACTTTCGGGATATCTTCGGTAAAGTGACGAGTCAGGTCAGGACAGGTTGTCCTTGAGTAGAGGTGTATAACTGTTACTGTTCATAGAACCTCTCAATCTCGTCCAAAATCTCGGGCTTCAACGTTACCACTATTAGTCTTCAGTTTGGTCAGTTTTGCCCATGAGACAGATTGTTGCGAACATTTTCGAGTCTTTGTTCCGCTTGATCGCTTTTTATTTATTTATTTTTTGTCACTCCACAGACTCTGGGGTCCGTGACCTTGTCATTACAATTATCTTAAAAGATAAAAGATAATTTATTTGTTCAAAACATGAGTAAATTACAAACACACATAATGCATGATATATAAAATAGGTCACAAAAATTTTAAAGTAGCTTGTCGTCATGTTTTGCCTGATATGCTAGGCATACAAATATTTTTCCAATTCATATAAAATTGATGACACAGTTTACAAGTCAAATCAACCTTCAACCATACAAATGCAAAAAAAAATATTTAAAACTTTACAAATTCATCGAATCAAAATAATCAAATTAAATCACAAAATTACAAAAATAAATTTATTACCAATTGTGTACAATAATTACCTCATTAAATCTATCATTCAAATGCATATTTGAAGATTCATATATAAGATCAAACAAAAAAAAACTATTCAACTATATAAATATAAAAAAAATATACATAAAAATTTACAAATTCATGTCATCAAATCAAAATAATGAAACAAAATTATAAATTATATTTATTACCAAATATCTAAAATAATTCCTAATGAAATCCATCATTAAAAAAGTTTTCAATTTTGTAATAACATTTTTTGACTAGAAGTTTCCTTAATTGTGACTTAAACAAACATAGAAGTCCTCAGATCTCTAATATCTTTTGGAATATGATTGTAAATCCGAGATCCCATACATATTATACTTTTAGCCATGAGAGTAGTCTTTGCCAAGTGATTACAACGCCTATTCTGGTCTCTACGATTTCTTTGGACTGAATGTGATATTGAAGGGAATAATTCCGGGTTTGCTCGTACAAAAAGTGCTGTTTCCAAAATATACAAGGACGGAAGTGTAAGAATTTTGTATTTAGTAAAATAAGGTCCACAGCTGTCAATTTGTTGTAATTTAAACATTGATCTGATACAGCGCTTTTGTCTTTTAAAATAACCTCTTTGTCGGTAGAGTTACCCCAAAATATGATTCCGTATCTGAGAATAGACTCAACTAACCCATAGTACGCAGTAAGAAGCGCATCAGTATTCACCACAGCAGAAAGTTTATGTAATGCATACGCCGAGCTAGTGACTCTATTCGAAACATTATCAATTTGTTTTTCCAATTCAATTGTTTGTCAATCATTAAACCAAGAAATTTTGCTGAGTTTACTTCATTTATTATTTGATCATTGTACATTACTTTAACATTAGATTGGTTTAGTCCACGTTGTTTGAAGTGAATGATATTAGTTTTGTTCAAATTAATGTTTAAATTATTGTTATCCAACCACGATATGGACGATATCAGTGATTCAGTAATGTCATTTGTGTACGTATTAGCATTTCTACATTCTACTGTTATAGTACTATCATCCGCAAAAGTGTCATGGGTTGATTAGTCACATTAGGTAAGTCATTTATATATATTAAAAACAAAAGTGGACCCAAAACGCTACCCTGTGGTACCCCATAAATAATGTTGCGTTCGACTGACCTAAATATTTCTTCTCGTTTTGTATTAAAGTTTATTTTACTGATTTCGGTTATTTGCTTTCTCCCAGTCAGGTACGATTTTATGAAATCCAAGACATTACCTCGAATCCCGTAAGCTTCTAATTTTTGCAGTAAGATTTTATGATCAACGTAATCGAATGCCTGTGTCATGTCACAAAATATAGAACACACCGGTGTGGTTTTATCTACACATTTCAAGACTGTACTCAGAAAATCAAAAATTGCCAGATTAATGGATTTGTTTTTCCTAAAGCCTTTTTGTTGTGTGCAAAATATGTTGTTTTTCTCGAAATAACTATTTAATTTTTTGTAAATGTACTTCTCTATAATTTTTGAGAATACAGATAACAAAGCGATGGGTCTGTAACATTCCATTTTTTCTTTAGAGTCTTTTTTGTGCAAAGGTTTGATAATGGTTGTTTTTAATATCTTTGGAAATGCACCCGTTGTTATGCAAAGATTTATAATGTAGCTCAAAGGAGTGCATATATGTTCATTTACAATTTTTATTATTTTTGTTGATATTTCATCTATTCCTACACTATTGCTATTTTTGAGATTTTTGATGATTTTGTTAATATCTCGTGCATCGCACGGGGCCATGAACATCGATTCTGAACGGGTTTTAATACTGGAGGTAACATTTTTGCCATAACCTTTTATAGGCTTCACTTTATCAATAAAATAGTGATTAAATGCATTCGCAATCTTGAGGGGGTCAGTTATGTCTTTATTATTATGTCTTATTTTTTACATATTTCTTGGTTTAGGAGAAGAAAAGGAAAATAGGGTGTTGTGAACATTTAATTCTAATACTAGTCAGTCCGATTTGAAGATACTAAAACTTACGAGTTCGAAATAAACAAATGCCTACAATCGATGATTGCTTGGATGAGTGACAATAACCTTAAAATTAATCTCGAAAAAACATTTATAATGCATTTTAAACAACGTACAAATATGACAAACCCAGTACTACAATATAATGGCGCAGTTGTGCAGGAAGTCCATGTCACAAGGTTCTTGGGTTTGAATATTGATCATAGACTCACTTGGAAAGCACATATTGACACATTAACAAAAATAATAAATTCTGCGTCTTATGCATTATACAAACTTTCATCAGTAATCAGCATGGATGCTCTTGTGACTGCATATTACGGAATGGTAGAGTCAACTATACAGTATGGCATTATGTTCTGGGGTAACTCTGTCGATAGAGGGGTTGCTTTCAAAGCCCAAAAGCGCTGCATCAGAGCAATGTTCCATCTACATAAAACTGATAGCTGCAAACCTTATTTCTTGGATAAGGGCATTCTAACTTTACCATATCTCTATATTTTCGAAGTAGCAATGTTTGTTAAGACTAACCCACAACTCTTTTGTGACTGGACTAGTGACGGTGTTAGAACTCGGAGACAGGAGGAAATACGACTTCGCTTACCAACATCAAAATCAGCATTGATGCGTAAGAGTATATTTTGTATGGCTCCCATCATATTCAGCAAAATACCCAGGAATGTCAGAGACTTAAATGTTGATCTTTTTAAATGTAAGCTCAAAAAAATGTTAAAGAAAAGATGTTATTATGAGATAACTGATTTTCTTAGCGATAAAATCCATAATATTACTAAAAATTCAACTTATAGCTCACAATGATTAAACAAAAGCACATTAATGACTATGTAGTTACAATATTGACCTTGTATAATTCATGACATTTAACAATATATAATTACTAAGATTTGTTCATTCCTATTCACATTCTATATTAAAATTTGACATTGTTGCTATCCATTATTTAATTTAAATTATGTGTTATCACAATGGTGACATAATATGACATAAAAGTGTAATTTGTTAGGAGTAGATTTTAAATGATCATTGTTACTTTTTTATTTTTTATTTATAAGCATGATGAAGTATTATTAGTTCCTGTAATAAAATTTGTACGCCGAAACAGACAAGAACATGAGGCACTATATTTGAATGACATCTGTACACTGCTGTTAATGTATGTGATTACACAACCATGTTCTGACAAATAAATAATTTGATTTGATTTGATTTGATTTCGTCTGTTGAGCCGATCACTACCGGTTGGGATTCCGTTAGTAATCGACTCGACATCGTCTTTTGCTTAAGCCGCCTCCTCTCGGCGCAGAGCCTCCACTACGGCCGCGTTTCTGGCCTCCTTGATCGCTTCTTCAATACTCGTAGTATTGAAGCAGTGTATGTCGCGTTGCACACGAGTAGAGATCTGTCTATTGAGCCGTCAGTAGACCGTCATGTCGACTGAAGACTGCAACCACATATTTACCTCGCCTAGCCGCCATGAGAATTAGAGTATGATCGGAAAGCTTTTGGGTTCTATTTTAGCGTCGGCTCTTATAGTACCTATATATTTTCTACCAACTGCATGAACAGTTTCCACTAGCCTGTCGTTTATTTCGTTCGCTGTTACTCACTTATCTAGGGATTCGAAGCGATTTTGAAGTTCGAGGTGAAAGTTATCGAGCTTTTAGATTTGAGCATAATTTGTTTATGTTTGGTTAATATCGATTCAAGATGGCCACACAAAATGGCGGACAAAATATTTCTGCACAACCTACCTTAATATGGATATCAAATGAAAGGGCTTGACTAGTAGAATACTATACACTAGAAAAAAAATCAAATCCAAGATGGCCGCCACCACAAAATGGCGTTTTTTTTTTTTCACTACTACTCAATATGGGTATCAAACGAAAGGGCTTGACTAGTAGAATACATTGCACTGTGACAAATTTCAAATCCAAGATGGCCGCTTCCACAAAATGGCGAAATACATTTCTTTTTTCACAACGCCCTTAATATGGGTATCAAATGAAAGGGCTTGACTAGTAGAATGTTGTACAGATAACAAATCTGAGGTAGTCGGGGGTTAATCAATTTTTTTAATCTTGTTATAGCATAGAGTGACGAGACGAGCAGGACATGTGCCTGATGGAAAGCAACATGCCTGCCACATAACAGCACAGTGACATACAGCTATTGGAACATGAGAAATCCAAATCATTACCTAGCACTGCACTGCGCTCGTCACCCAGAGATCTAAGATGTTATATCTCTTAGCCCTGTAATTTCTCTGGAAACATTGCCCTTCAAACCGGAACACAGTAATGTGAGCACATTACTGCTTGGCGGTAGAATAACTGGCAAAGGTTTGGTAAAAACAAAATTAGAATATTAATGTTTATATTTTCTCAAAAATACAAACTGAGGTAGATATTTGATATAAAAATAGTGAAAACCAAGTTTTTCCTTTCAATCAGTAAAGAATAGAGATAGGCTTATACGATAATTTCAGTATTATTATATAGATACTTAGGCGTATTAAGAACTTATTTTAAAAAAGCTTAATAATTTGTATTTCAGCCTGAGTTAGCAGAGAAGTAACTAGACACTTAAATACACATAAAAAATATTTTATTATTTTTGCCTAATTATACCTACTTTGGAAAATAGTCTTAAAATTTTAAATCTAAAAATTCAACTGCTAAGTTAGCTATAAAAAATCACAAATATTCACAATAAACTTATGGGGCGTTCCACGCGAAGCCGGCAGGGAAAAAGTCGATATTTCCGAATTTAATAATTTTTGAGTATGTTATACAGACCTATTTATGTTTTTGATAAGTGTATCAAATATTTTTGTAATATAATGACTGGTCAAGGAGTTATGGGACTTTGAAATTTTTACCAAGCGGTGGGAATGGAGTACTTTAAAGCTGATTATTCATTGATAAAATTAAGTAATTAATTTATTTTACCACTGAATTTATTACCTCATATGAGCTTTTTAACTGTATTTTTGAAAAATAAATTAAAAATAGTTTTTTAATAAAAAACATTTTTACCTGTCCGTTTCGCGTGGGACGCCCCTTATGTGTATACACATAACCAAATGTCTTTTCTTATTTGAATTATTATTTGTAAAATAGTCATAAAAATTAAATAAAAAAATCAACCCGTTTCGTCAACGATAGAAATCACAATTTTTTTTCACAATTTCACAAAAAAGCTATTTTTTATTTTAAATTAAATTTTTTATTAAACTATTTTGGAAAACAGTCTTAAAATTTTAAATCTGAAAATTCAGCCGCTAAGTTAACCATAGAAAAAACATTTTTTTCACAATTAGGTACACAAAAAAGCTATTTCTTATTTTAATTAAATTATTTTTGAAAAACAGTCTAGTGTATTATGCGACTGTAATGAATTAATTTATCTTTATTGTATGTTATAACTACTGAAATCGAAATAAAATATGGTGAAGAACCGGGATCATCTGACAGGTTTGTTTTTTCGAGATTGATAATATTTTCTGCTGGTATGTATTTTATTAAAGTTGTGGTTAAATTGTCAAAATATTCAGCTATTTCTTGGGGTCACTTTTCAGCTCTTGCCTTTGAAATATTTTGAGTTGTTCTTACAGTCAATTCATCACTATGCCTCGCCAAGAAAGCCTGGACCCATGTATCACCGGGAATTTTATTGTTGAATTTGTCGTAGTGTTTTTTTTCATATTTTCGTGAACCAACATCTTTAAGTCCATTTTAGTAAGCGGAGATCCATATTCAACCACAACTTGCAAAACTCTCAATTTTTTTTCTCTTCTTCAGCGCTTAAAACGGTAGGTAGGATGACTAACAGAGTTTGTATGAACCTTTATAATTTTTTTCATTATTATTATTATTGTTCGTCTTGGGATACCAAATTGTCGTTCACCATCTCTGGAAGTGATTTTTTTCGACTCAACTGCTTCACATGCCATTTCCAGCATTTCGACATCATAATTTTTGTACATTCTGGAACCTATTTGACGTCTTGACCTTCTTTGTCGGAACCGAGACTTGTGTTTGGTTTTCTAAAATTCAAAATAATATTGTACATTACTAAAACTCATTTATCTTAATTTTATAATAGCATAATAATGTTCCACGGGCCCGGTAATTCCAGTATCAGCCTGGTAATCAGTTACGGAACTTCAAGTTAAGTGCAAAGGAAGAACACACAAGTAAACACATTTTCACGTAAAAGTTTAATTGTTTGTTTTTACTAGTTCATTGAAATGGATAAGTTAATATTACTAACGCGAAATAATCACAAAACATAAAAAAAAAATTGTGAACAAAAGTGACAACCCTAGTGCTCTTACGAACATGGGCAAAGTTGTCATTCTTAGATCGGAACATTACTAGGTAACATTGCCCATCGTCATAACTTTTGTTTTAATTAACCTTTAACACTGAAACTAAGATTAAAATACACTGTAATTCGTTTCCTACAACGTACAATTATATAAACTTACCTTCGTATTCGCCATGAATAAGAATTCAGTTCAACCTTTTTTCAAAAATTTGCACCTCCCAAAAACACCCACCACGCTCAACAAGCCGCAACAGATTAGGAATGTTAAAAAATAATCGATTTTCATTTTATAATAATAATTTTTTTTAAGTTACAAAAATCGATTTTTTATAAATCGATTATAAAAATTACGTATTTAAATCGATTTTCGAAAAACATGAAAAAGTTGCTGAAAATTCTAGTTTTCGGGACAACGTAGTCGTTTAGTTATTTAATTCTCGTTTTAAGTATTTTATTTTAATACTAGTGAACTGTAACATAAGACATTTGTGGTTTTGTGGCATTAATTATTTGTAATTTTACTGTTATCTAAACTTGAAGATTAACGAAAGAGTATTTTATATTATACTTTTTGAGACCATACTACTTACATAGTTGTTCAGGATTTTTAAAGATCATTTTGAGTAGGTATTTTATTTTAATACTGACTACTAATGTGATGTTAGTAGTGGGTGGTAACTCTGCCTGCGAAGCCGAGGGTCATGGGTTCGATTCCAACCTCGTGCAAATATTTGTGTGTTGAATACAAAAATGTTTGTAATATGTATGGGTGTTTTTATGTATAATAAGTATGTTTTTACAACTACGAGCATATAAATATTATAAATTATGCTATTTGTAAGCCATAGTTGCTAAATTACGACTGGTCTAGTCGGGAGAACGGTGTCTGTCGATCCGGAGACCCCAGGTTCAAAACCACGCACACCACTGTCTTTTCGAAGTCATGAGTCATGTGCGTAATGCCACTAGCTTAAAACGGTGAAGGAAAACATCGTAAGGAAACCGACATATACCTAGAACCTTCCAAAGTCATGTGTCATCCACCAACCCGCACTGGGCCATCGTGGTAGATTATTGCCTTAACTCTCTCCTTGTGAGAGAAGGCCCGAGTCCCAGCAGTTGAACAGTTGGAACATTTAGTGGGCTGTTGATGATGATGATGATGATGTCTGCCATAGTACAAGCTTTGCCTAGTTTGGGGTCAAAGCGTGATGAGTGTGAATTGTTCACCAGTATTTATCTATTTATATGTAATTTTAATATGAAAAGGATTTGCTTTTGACTTATAAAAAAAATCGATTTTTTTTCGCAAAAATCGATTTTTTTTAATAAAATCGATTTTTAACAAAACAATTAATTTTGAATAAAGAAAAATCGATTTTTAAGTAATCGATTATTTTCCATCAATCTAACATCCATACAACAGATTACTAAACGGAGTTGGCTTGATGCGTGATTCTCAGAGATGCCATACGTAAAACCTAATTTCTTCCAAAGTTATCAATATTACCGTAATACATAATATTTTTGCTACAGAAACGGTTTTCCATAATTAGTGTATTTTGGGCAAAGATACCTTTGTAGGCAAAGTTGGCATATTTCACGGTATTTGCACAGGCATAACTTAGTAGCCAGGATCATCCACCAGCAACTTGCTCTTCGATACGGCCTTGTCGAGTGCGAGGGGCTGTAATATAAGTACGCACCTGTGCCAGTTCTCGAGAATGGTCGTGCGTTGCTCTACTGGGACCGCTCTGTCATCACGGCCAGAACTATTGTCGCCAATAAGCCTGATATCGTGCTGGTAGACCGGTCTCAGCGCCAGGCTGTGATCGTCGATATCACTGTACCACATGACGAGAACCTCGTGAAAGCCAAAAAGGACAAGCTCAGCAAGTACCTTGACTTGGCTCACGAGGTTACCGCCATGTGAGATGTTGATTCGACGATCATAGTCCCAATAGGTCGTGTCGGCAAACGGCCCTATAGCGAAAAGTCTCGACCAACATCTCAAGAGACTTTCGCTAGACGGTTGGGTTAAGGGCCAGATGCAGAAGGCAATCATTCTTGACACAGCGCGCATCGTCAGGAGGTTCCTCAGTCTGCAGCCCTAGCCACCGGTAGCTTGGGCCCTGCTCCGCTGCTGGCGGCAAACTAGGTTTATATGATGTTTTTAAATACAAATATTGTAAAAATGTAAACCTAAGAAAATGAATCAATGAGTGAATAAAAATATTACACGCATTCCAGAAATTTAAACTCCTCACAATACTACTCAAAAAACCTCAAAGCTCAAAATAAATCTGGTAGACAGATGAGTAATATGACTGATTTTTTTTTCTACTACATACATGCAAAATACATGTCCTTTTTACTAGACTAGACCTAGAGACCTAGACTTTTCCAAGGAAACCAGAAACCAAGAACCTTAGGTACCTTCCTACGTACGTACCTACCTACCTACTTTTGTTCAGCTTCGGAGTTCTAAGCCAAATGCTTAGCTCTAAGCCAGATGCTTGGAAAGGCTTTTGAAGATGAGGTGAGCTCCCGGCCCCCACGGGCCCAATTTATCTATTCTATGCCAATGTCTCAACCCCAAGCACTCTAAGCACCGGCGCTAAGTAATGAATTGATGAAACGAAACAAATCTCTTCGCAGTTTTCTCATACGCACGCGCCGGTAAAAAATGATATCTAATTTTGTTTTTGTTTCACTCGCTGCCACGCACTGCCCAGCACACGTGCGGTGAATAGTAGGCATTGGATTAACGATTAACGGACTTCTGGCATATTATTAACGGAAGTTAACGTGTCCGTTAACATTTTTAAAAGTTAACTTAAAAGTTAATCCGTTAAGCAAAACGTTAACTTCGTTAATTAGCGATTAACGGATTAACGAGTTAATGCCCAGCTACCACCACAATATGCCGCCATGACACTAATCGGATCTCTCTTACACTCTCGTTCTAATCTGACTATATCCATCTCGCTCTATCCATTCGTAGGAATAAACAACCAAATTAAATAACAAATAATTTGAAAAAGAATTATAGTGTTACTTACGCTTGAAATGAAACATTTTTTCTCTTTAACAGTTGCAGTATAATTTTACAATATCTAAAAACACAGGATGGCGTTTTTCCTTCTGTTCACATCACAATAGTAACCAAAAATGCCTAAAAGCGATACGGACTGCTCTCGACACTGGCATGACTGAGCATGACTAAGGCAATTACCTCGTTTTCGTCTTGCCAAAGTTTAGCTCGAGGGACTCGTCTATTATTAATAGGTCATTGGTGCGCCCATAGAATATCGACAAGTTGCTTCCCACACTAGGGGCCGACCCAACTCCAACTTCCAAGCCACAGCAGTCATGCCGTCGGGTCCTAAAACATAACATGAGCTTAAGTCAATGTCAAGTGTCAAAATGACGTTTGAAGTTTTTAATGTCAAAGGGAACGGCTGATGAGCTGATTGTAAAATTTGTAAATTTTATTTTCTAAAACACAGAGAAAGATAGGACTCTTTCAGGAAAGGAGGAATCTTCCTGATTCTCAAAAATGTTAGCGAAAACGTTACTCTCTAGAGCCATATTACTACGGGCTTTGAAAAATACTGCTGTTAATGTAAAACAAGCTACAAGGAACGGAAGCCATGGGTAAGATGTTATGTCACTCGTCTCATTCAAAATAAGGTAGTGTTGTTTAATTTTCAGGTTATTGAAGCAATTATTGCGCATTCCAATGTACATAGTAAGATCTAGTTTTGATTTTACGATCATAGTGTCTTCCTATGAATTAATAATACCTATTTGAAGTAACCTCATTACGATACGCATTTTCTCTGTTGTAAAGGAGACTGTGTACCTAAATTCATCAATTCTGTCCAAGTAGTGCATCATCTTCAAGATGACAAGTGGTTGCTATGTGGACGCCAATTTTTTTTTATTGAAGCAGGTATTTATTTTGAACATCCCCCATTGGCAACTTTATTTAGAATTTTATTTGTTGGCCATAAAGGTTTCTTGGAAGCTCAAAATCATGCAAGAAAGCTGCGGTAGTGGATATTGAAGTATTAGTGAATAATACTTGTATTTGTCACGAATACGGAATGAGTTTAAAAAGTGATTTCATTTGAGCAGAAGAAAAATACTTTTTAGGTAACTAAGCCAATAGCCTCTAAAGATTCTAATTTGAATTGTTTGCAGAGTATGGACTTACCGAGTGCCACCACCAATGCCATCAAAGAAGCACATTATGTTTGCTGAAGTCCTAGGAGGCCTTGCTTGGTGGTGGATCCTGTGGCACCTGATGACGGAGCCTGAACATGTTTATGTATGTCTCTTCATCCTGTAATAAGTTCATGGAGTGTGGTGTTTTTGGAATAAATTCTTGATATTTGTTCATTCAAATGCAGCTCATGTACTTACAAATAAGAATTTTTTTTATTGTTCGGCTAGCCTGGTTCTTTAGTTGGTAGTAAGTTTGCCTGTGAAGCGTAGGATTGATCCCCACCCAGTGCAAATATTTTTGTGATGAATACAAATATATCTGCTGTGCCTGGGTGTATTGTAAGTATTATATCAGCTCCCATAGTTCAAGCTTTGCTTAGTTTGGGGCTAGATGGTGTTGTGTGGGAAATTTACACCAATATCCATTTGTTTACATAGTATTGAGGTTACCATATTCTAAACTCTAAATTATGACATGAGAACCTTGAGAACTGTTCGTCCTAAATAAACCTTGTTAGTAACCATAATAAATGCTGAAATAAATTGGAAAAAGGGCAAGTATAGCTCTTTGAGTTTGTATCACAAAGGTTGAATATTTCAATTTAAATGTGGTTTTTTTATTCAATCATTATTTGGGCATTTCAGAGTTATAAATATGTTAGTGATGTGTCCACAATAATCACTTATTTGCTGTAATTAAATTCTATTCTTAAATGACAGCAAGAACTACAACCCAAGTGAACAATTCATCAGATTGTTTTCTTTACTGCAAAATTCTATTATTCTATATATATATATATATATATATCGACTCACTGGGTAAAGGCTTCCTCAACCCTGTTCCATTGATTTTCAGATCCCTATCCTGAGCTAATTGAATCCAAAATGGTTTAAATGACCAGGACACCAGTTTAAATGCACTTTTTCCTTCAGAGGACGGCTAATTGTTTGGAGGATGTATATATAATACATCACCATTTTGGATTCAATTAGCTCAGGATAGGGATCTGAAAATCAATGGAACAGGGTTGAGGAAGCCTTTACCCAGTGAGTCGAAACAGGCTGTAAATAATCACAATAATGAAAATTCTATCTTACACAGGTACTAATTTTTTGTTTCATTACAGGGCGAGTGGCCATACATTGACCCAAGCACCTACACTGATGCTGAACTCGGAATCCCACCTGATTCAGAAGGTCCCCTTAGGCGCATATAGAATAGAACAGATATAGAAAAATTATTAAAATTTTGCTTGAACAACGTTGTTGTTTTAGAATTAAACATTATTTAATTTCAATGTTTATTATTTTGCAAATGAATTCCCTTCTAAATTATCTACAATGTTTGTAGTTAAATGAAGTAAGAGTCTGTTACTAATCATCTGTGAATACAAAAATATTGTTGGTAAGTATACATATTATATAGGTACATGCATCCAACAAATGGTAAGAAAAATTAATAGTGGTAGTAATTCTGCAGTGGTAGGGAAGTACTACACTTTTGCCAATTATTTTACTGCCAAGTAGTAACGTGCAAACATTACTGAGTTCCGGTTTGAAGGGTAACGCTTCCAGAGAAATTATAGGGCTTAGAGATATCATATCTTAGGTCTCTGGGTGACGAGCGGAGTGCAGCGCTAGATAATGATTTAGACTTGGACTCTTTGAGTTCTAATAGCTACGCGTCACTGTGCTGTTATGTGGCAGGCATGTTGCTTACCATCAGGCACATGTCCTGTTCGTCTTGTCACTCTATATTATAAAAAAAAATGAATAGACTACTACGAAAGTATAGGACTACTGAGAGACTAATGGAGAGACGCGCGAGCGCGCGGCCCCGCAGCTTGTAGAATGCAGATTTCTATGTAAAAATTGAATTCAAAACACACGAAGCGGTTTACGCGCGGCCCCCGCGCAATAGCCGTCTGTATTTAATGATTTCAAAAGGAAGGATACGCCCTACTGAACATTTTGTAGAAAACTTTTTACAAGTAAAAATAGCGACATCTGTCATAAATCATACGAACTACGTAAGTGCCGCGTTGACGACGAAAGACGATGTCACATTGTACAAAAAAACGTAACTCCATACATTTTTTATTTTTAACCCCCACCAAAAACAGGGGTGTTAATTGTTTGACGTCGTTGTCTGTCTGTCTGTCTGTGGCACCGTAGAGCTCAAACGGATGGGCCGATTTCGATGCGCTTTTTTTATTTGAAGGTTAAGATTTGTGCGGATGTTCATAGCTATGTTTGGTTAATATCGATTCAAAATGGCCGCCTCCACAAAATGGCGGACAAAATATATCTTTACAACCTACCTCAATATGGATATCAAATGAAAAGGCTTGACTAGTAGAACACTATACACTGTAAAAATTTCAAATCCAAGATGGGCGCCACCACAAAATGGCGAATTATATTATATTTTTCACTACTACCTCAATATGGGTATCAAACGAAAGGGCTTGACTAGTAGAATACATTGCACTATGAAAAATTTCAAATCCAAGATGGCCGCTACCACAAAATAGCGTAATACATTTAGTTTTTCACAACTCTTTTAATATGGGTATCAAATGAAAGGGCTTGGCTAGTAGAATGTTGTACAGGTAACAAATCCGAGGTAGTCGGGGGTTAATCAACATTTTTAATTTTGTTCTTGTTACTCTATATGCTAATACTATTAATACTAATCTAATACTACTAATAATATATGCGAGTTAAATTTTTACTCTAAGTACGTCAAAAAACAACATGAGTTAGCTGTTATATATGTCTTTCAAGTTTCTGTGAAAACTCTTAACCACTTCTAAACGAACTACCTCTATAGGTATAGGTATGTATTCAAAATAGAAGTATGATTATTAATCTGACAGCAATAAAAGTAAATGAAGATTACTTACTGATGATACGATATCACATCTGTCTTTTTAACCCCCCGACCAAAAAAAGGGGTGTTATAAGTTTGACGTCGATGTCTGTCTGTCTGTTGTCTGTCTGTCTGTCTATCTATCTGTCTGTCTGTCTGTCTATCTATCTGTCTGTCTGTCTGTCTGTGTGTGTGTCTGTCTGTGGCACTGTAGAGCTCAAACGGATGGGCCGATTTCGATGTTGTTTTTTTTTATTTGAAAGTTAATATCCGTGCGGATGTTCTTAGCTATGTTTGGTTATTATCAATTCAAAATGGCCGCTTCCACAAAATGGCGGACAAAATATTTCTTCACAACCTACCTCAATATGGGTATCAAATGAAAGGGCTTAACTAGTAAAGTACTATACGCTATAACAAATTTCAAATCCAAGATGGCCGCCACTACAAAATGGCGAATTATATATTTTTTTCACTACTACCTCAATATGGGTATCAAACGAAAGGGCTTGATTAGTAGAATACTTTATACTACGACAAATTTCAAATCCAAGATGGCCGCTACCACAAAATGGCGAATTACATTACTTATTTCACAACTCCCTTAATATGGGTTGTCACGTTAGTGAACATAAGATGTTTGTAGGGAGGTTAGGGATCAGAGTGAAATAATAAAAGGTTAAGGAAACGAAGTATAATGAAAGTAAATGTAATATAAAAGTTAAAGGGATGTAAAAAAAAGGGGGTAAAGTAAATTAAAAAAGAAAGGGACAACATTTGGAAACCAGAAAACAGGAACTGAGAGGGTTTCTTGATCAGCAGCGGTAGTAGCCCACAGCAGTATCAGTAGCCCACGGTAGAGTTCAGTGGCTCGCAGCAGGGATCAACAGCGCACAGCAGGATCAGTATCACATTAGCAGCCCACAGCAGTCCACAACATCAACCTGGCTGCAGCAGCTCGTTCAGTGGCTCGCAGCAGGGAACGACAGCGCACAGCAGGATCTGGGTTTAGGTTCCGTAGTCCACAACATCAGTGGCTCGCAGCAGGAATCAGCAGCAGTAGTATCCCACAGCAGTCCACAACATCAGTGGCTCGCCATGAGGGTTTAGTAGCCCTATATCAGCGGTACACCATGAGGGTTTAGTAGCCCTATTTTCACGTTGCACCTTTCAGGGTATCTTGTGATGCTTCTTCTTTGAAATCCAAATGTTGACTGCCCATCTCAGTTCCTAGCTTTTACAAGAAGACTTGGTATTCTAATAATGGTATTCAAATCTAAAATGAGAGACAGTTTATTTTATAATTAGCGGCCAGAGAGAATTAGACCTAAAAACTATTCAACCTTATGAAAATGATAGAGGTTGCTAAGCAATAGTGAATGTTTTGCAATATTATGACATGAAGTAAATAAATAAAATTTTCAGAAAAACGTAGTTTTCTACAGTTTAAAATAGAAATAATACATGAAGAATACTAATATTATGATCAGAAAAATATGCTTTATCGTGAGGACACGATAGAACAGATATTAGTTGTATGAAAATTCACTATGTAAGTACCTAAGTTTCTACATAGTCTCCACAGATTTCTAAACAGATGAAACCTTCGTGAACAACACTGTGAGGCCAGTCATTAGTTATGTATGCGTGACAGCTCTCACAGACGTTGTCAAATTACTCACGTTGGTGTGCGTGTAATGTTCCCAGTCTTAAGAAAAAAGTCCCACTATTGTTGAGACGATTTTCTTAACATTCCATGGATTCACCGTGCGGGTGCCGGGTCCATCGTGTGGCAGAGAGAGAAAACCCGAGTAGACCCCGAGACTTGTGACTCGGGCGTAGGTTTAAGGGGCCCCTTTCTGACGTACATCAACACTCACCTTCAATACTCGTCTTTCTTTCCCTGCCCAGCCAAATCTGATATGAGCCTACTAGTGCAGCTTTAGATACTCGTTCTAGTATAGAACTTACTGCACTTCTGGATAAGCCAAGGTCTTTCAGCAGGTTATAGAGAGATTTTGCTGGTATATCTCTCGCTCCCACTTCTACAGCGTATAAACTAACTACATAGCCGTTTTTTGTTAATTCGTTTAGGAGGTCGTAATACTTATTTTGTTTCATCGCGTGGTCTTTAGGTATATTAGTTTCCACGGTACGCTAAGTTCTACAAGGACTATGCGTTTTGTAGCTCTAGAAAAAAGGAAAATGTCCGGTCTGGATGACGAAACACCCACATACTCTGGGATTTTGTAGTGCTTTTCATATGTGTCCATTAAAATAGTCCAATCAGGTGCTGTACCCAGGATTGAGTAAGGCTTGTTCCTGGAGTTTGATGTTGAGCCTTCTTTTACAAAGTTAATTTGTCTTTTGTTTGTCGTCAATCCCTTTTGGGCTCTAGCTACTGAAAGGCTCATGGCTTCACGTATGATTTCAAGTACTCTGTCATGGCGCAGTGAGTAATGACCCCCATTAAAGAGCACCTTGCATCCCACCAATATGTGCCTTAATATGTGTTGTTAAGCTTTGGAAATTTTCACGTATAATAAACGCATAAAACATTATTTTTAAATAATTTATTATTACACCGATAATATGTAATGCAAGGATTTCTTGTTAATAACTTGCTCTACAAAAAAAGAGACAGAAACGTTATTGAAAATTATAGACCTATTAGCCTCATGTCAAACATTTACAAATTTTTTTCAAAGCTGATCCTAAATAGAATATCAAGGACTATGGATTAAGAACAGCCTATTGAACAAGCTGGTTTTAGAGCAGGGTTTTCAACTATTGATCATATGCATGTATTAAAACAGTTAATAGAAAAATCTCAAGAGTATGGGAAAGACCTATACATTGCATTTGTCGACTACAATAAAGCTTTCGACTCAATCAAACACAATCTGCTTTGGGAGGCTCTAATTCAACAAGAAGTAAGAAAGAAATATGTTCGTATTATTAAAAATATACATGCTAACAGCACTGCACAGATCAAGTTATTAGAATCCACAGGTCATAGACGAGACGTTTTATAACGGCGAGGATTTGTTCTTATCTATTCGTTTCATAACTATAGTTTTCATCAACACTATTAGTATTTTTATTAACCCTAGTAACGGCGAGGATTTGTTTTTGGCATCGATTCACATTAAATAAAAAAAAATAACGATTATAAAAATAGGGCTTAAAATTGAATTATACAATGTTCATCAATAATTTGGTCTACGAGTATCTTCAAAACAAAATTGGAATCTATATTTTACCTTAACTTCAGGGAAAATAATTTCAATTTAGTATAGCAACACTGACCTATTTTCGTTGAGGTGTTGTGTTTCTATTCATCAATCGAAATAAAATCGTCTAAATTTAATAAATACCAGTAAAAATATTCAAACTTTCCTATGAAATTTCCTTTTTTATTTTTGGGAACAATGTTTGCAATGTTTGATGACACAAGACGGCATAATCTTAAACAAAACATAAAATCACACGGGACTCCCGTACGAGACGGAAGTCAGTTTCGTACTGACTGGAGTTTGTATTTGCTTTGGCGTTTAATATTTGCTTTCCGGACCTAAGGATCTGTGTTCTGCACGTTCCATCTGCTTTTGTTTTAGAAATCTGTGATAGTCTCCAATGAATTATGATTTTAGTAGGAAATGTACGCTTACATATTGTTTAAAGCCAATATGTAACGTTACAGGGTATCAAATGAAAGGGCTTGACTAGTGGAATGTTGTACAGATAACAAATCTTAGGTAGTCGGGGATTAGTCAAAATTTTTAATTTTGGTCTTGTTAACTTTTGTATCGTAGTTTTAGCAGTCTTTTAGCGTCTTCTGGCATTTTAATGACCAGCAAATACTCGTTCACTCCCGCGTACTGAACGCTGTGAACGGAATTGTACTGGCCCTAAAATTTAATTTTAGGGCCAATGTGGTGGTGCCATTTTGTCGTACGGTTGTCCTGGTCCTTACCCAGTAATGTATAAGTCACTGTTCTGACAGTCGGTTGGCGGAGCGGGGTAGCAAAAATAGTGCATTTATTTTTCGCTTTTGAGTGTCTTTTTGTGGGTTTGAAGTCGGTTATTTTAACGTAGTTATTTTTGTTTTACTTTTTAGTGTTTGTAATAATATGCTATTCTGTTAACTAAGATAGGGGGTTTCTACCTCTATATTACATCAAGGAGATGTGGAGATGCTTGCTTGCAATCTATTATCTCCAATAAAACATATTTTTTTTGCAGATAATAGATTAGCCTTGTTAAATTATGAAAATTCCATCTGAGAACTATTTCATGGTAGTCAGTTGGTAGTGAGAAGTACTATTATTCCTATTTATTCTGTTATGAAAAACGTTTTTAGTGATAAAACCACAGTTCTTTCTTTTCTTTTGTGTTCTAATCCGAAAGAAAACATAAATTGAATGTAATTTGACAGTAAGCACAACTTTACTTTTGGTTTAACTGTAGCAAATTTTTGGGATTTGGGAAATGTAAAACACCGGCAGCAGACGTTTTTAGAAGCATTAACAATTCTAATTGGACACTATTCATCTATACACACTTTCAGTTTAAAAAAAAATATTGACAGGGCCTTCAATGTATGGAACGTGGGCATTGTCCTATGAGAGCTGCAAAAAATGTTAACTATATAGTATTTAAAAGTCCGGAATCTAAACGAGCATAGTATTGAAATGAACGTGCTAGTCAAGTTAGTTAAATGTCTATGATCTGCGTTATTTGCTTAGTTGTTTCATCGAATGGCTGAATATCACTCAGACCATCGTTAAACACCGCTGTTTTGGGGACATGCTAGGTTGTTAAATTAATGGCTGATTAAACTAATTGGCTGCAACAGACACACTACAGAAGTAATGGAAACGGTTGCTGAAATAGCGTTTAGTTATATTTTATGAGATAAACAATTTACAATTTAATCGATTTGGTCTTCTTTTATGAAAACTCGTTTTTTTAATAGATTAATGTCATTGCATCGATATAAGTACCTACACAATGTAGAAATCTCAAAGAAGTTGGAAATTAAAGAAATCTACAGAAAACGCGGCTCAACGAACTTGCACGCACTTCGGTGAATATATGATCAGAAAGAAGAAAAGGAAATAAGCTGTCTTAGCTAAGCTGTCAAATTGTTGACAAATCAAAACTGAAATCTCAGCCAGACGGAATTCACACGCTTGCATTTTGTAAAATTACTAGAAATCAATGCAATAGATACAACAGTGATAACTTGGAAATGTGCATTTGGTGATTACTTTACGTTGTGAACAGTGATGATGTGATATGAGTGCGATGTCTGAAATGGAGACGAATTCTAATCAAAAGGGTGAGTTGAATGCCTATCAAGTTTTTTGAAGCATATTCTTGTTTGTATACGATAACTGTATTCTACTACGAGCCTTGCGAAACGAATCTGGATGACACACATGTTATCCACAACTTATGTTGCGTTGCATTTACTTTTGCAGTTGTGTGCTAAATATCAGTGACATAGTTTCATTCGGGCGTCTGACAAGGGAAATCGAGCTTATCTTGACTTTATCAGAAATCAGCACCGCAAATTGAACGTCTTGATAGAATTAAATTTATTCGATATTGAATTAGTTTTTTAATTTTAATATTTATCTTCCTCTACAACTTCCTCAGATTGATATCCCTCACCTTGTATGACTCATGTATTGTTTTGTGATGTCATGTGTTACATACTAATAAACAAAACGTCGCTTTTGTATTATTGTCTATTAGTCATAAGCTTATCTGAGATTTGTAGATAGTAAATTCTTACCAAGTGCCTTCCAAACCAGGTATTTTTATAAGGAATGGGGTCCTCTACTTACGTAAACACTGGTGTGATCAACTTGATGCTATTGATGTGTTTAAGTTTTTATTTGTTTATTAATATCTTGTGTACTTGTTCTCTGAAAAAGTAAATAGCAACTTTTTAGTATGCATATTTATTAATGCAATAAATGTTGATTCATAATTAATCAGATTGCTAATAGGATGGAAACAAATATTGTGGGGAAACTTAAGTAAACATTAAATAAATATTGATAGATAAACAAATGTTTCTATTCATCACACAAACATTTGCAGTGTGTGGGAGTCATCACACAAATATTTGCAGTGTGTGGGAATCAAACTCACAACTCACAGTTTCACAGGCAGCCTTACTATCAATTTGGTCACTAGTCCAGTCATTGGTGTTATAAAAGGTTTTGTAGTAGCTGGATTCTTTGCAGAGTCTGGTTAAGGAAGTGCCTGTAGAAAGTTATTTGGGTTATAACAACACCTTTGTCAGTTATTGTACTGCTAAGCTACTAATGCTTGGCAGTTCAGTAAGTGTCTCACTAATGCACATACTAGCATTAATGTTTTCCATTTTTAAGGGCAATTTTGCCAGATAAATTACAAGGGCTAAGAGACGAGTCATTTTAATATCTCTTGGTGATATGAGCACATCATCAGTAGTGGATGATAAGGATCCAGACTTTGTTATGTTGCTTACTTACTACTAGGCATGTCTTGCTCATCCCATCATTCTATATTACTTAATAAACAACACTACCTTATTTGTGTGCTAAAAATCCTTGAAATTCTGTACACTAAAATTCCGTTATATTTTAATAATTTAAATAATTTTTTTTTTGAATAATAGTAAAAATGCTGCTCACATTAGCTGATATGCCAATATCTCAGATTAGAAATACCAAATTATAGGTAATTAATTGTCTGTTAAAATTAATACTTACAATCAGGGCATTTCTTGTGTTTCTTGGGGACATGCAGGGGCAGTGCCCACAAATGTAATTTCAGAAAGATATCTATTTAAAGATATCGAAAAATTCTCAAAAGAAATTAAGTGTTGTGTAAAAATGTTGGACTTATAACCCACTAAAAATAGAGTGATAAAAAAAGCCCTACTTACAATAGTAATACTCTTATCTGTTATTATTTCAAGTGCCAGGAAAGCTGGTTGTAGATGTTATTTGTTGTTAACAGTGTCATGTGTTGCCAATTATGCCTATGATGCATCGGAGCCTGACGAGCTGACCATTAGGCCCGGAGACATGCTGCGTGAAGTGGAGAGGTTGCCGGGCGGTTGGTGGCGCGGGGAGCTGCGCGGGCGCCGGGGCATGTTCCCCGATAACTTCGTGTCCGTGCTCACAGAGCCCGGTGTTTCAAAGTGAGTTTAAAAATATTGTATGTAAAATCTGCTGCATTGCAAGGTTGTGAAGAACTTAAAAATATGATTTATTCACAGTAATAAGCTTATGTTTGTACCTTAATCACATAATTTCCTGACTGAAAGAAGGGTTATGTTTTTCACGCGTATATGTATCTTGTATGTTTGTAAATTTCTTCATTCCCATGTATCATTCAAACAGCTGGATGAATTTTGACAATTAAAGTATCTTTAGATTGGTCTCAATCATCCAAGTGTCCTTAGGACCCTTAGGTGTGGTACATTGTATCATATATGTACTGTTTTTTGCAGTCGGGTTTTTTAAATGAATGTTATTTATTTATTTAGTGATAGGTGAGCATTACCTTATCTTACATTACCTTATTCTTGTGTTGGGAAATATAGGGGTTGATGTGTTATGTATCATTATTAAAGATCCTGTGTAGGCCTTCTAATTATTAAAGCTGCATTTTAAGTATTTATACCATTTTTATTACGTGAGATTTTAGTGCTATTCCAGTAGTTTATATGCTGTAGAAGTGGGAGCGAGAGGTATACCAGCAAAATCTCTCTATAACCTGCTGAAAGACCTTTGCTTATCCAGAAGTGCAGTAAGTTCTATACTAGAACGAGTATCTAAAGCTGCACTAGTAGGCTCATATCAGATTTGGCTGGGCAGGGAGAGAAAAACGAGTAGTGAAGGTGAGTGTTGATGTACGTCAGAAAGGGACCCCTTAAACCTACGCTCGAGTCACAAGTCTCGGGATCTACTCGGGTTTTCTCTCTCTCTGCCACACGATGGACCCGGCACCCGCACGGTGAATCCATGGAGTGCTAAGAAGATCGTCTCACTATAATCAGTCGAGTTTCAAATTTCCATTCATTTCTCAATATGTGATTGTGAAAAATATTCTATAACAATGCATATTGCGTAAGTTCGTGTGGTTGGATGTATCTAAAGATATTTTTTTGTCTAATTTTTATGCAATAAACTACTGATCTTAACTAATCTCGGTCCAATTAAAGTACGAGAAACAATGATAGAATAAGAACTACGCGAGTAAAACCACGGGGTGCAACTAGCTTATATAATAATATAATATTAGTACAAGACATACATCAAGTTGGTTGCAATTGCATATTCAACCAAAACTTAATATACTACCTACTGAATAGTAATGTCTTTTACAATTACTTTTTTTACTAAAAACAAATAAGTAACCCACGGCTTATCATTCAAGAAAAAAATATTTTCGGCAAATACAATATACGCAAATACATCATTTCATTAAGTATCGACAGGACCACACCACTACCATCACTAAGTTCAATGCGATAAAAGTTAGCCTATGTAATAAACCAAGCTACGGCTGGTCTAGTCGGGAGAACGGCGCCTGCCGAGCCGGAGACCCCAGGTTCAAACCCCACACGCACTACTGTCTTTTCGAAGTCATGTGCGTAATGCCGCTAACTTAAAACGGTGAAGGAAAACATCGTGAGGAAACCGACATGTACCTAGATTATGGCCTTAACTCTCCTTGCGAGAGAAGACCCGAGTCACAGCAGTGGGAACATTTAGTGGGCTGTTGATGAATGTAATAATCCAGTACATTAGTCCTTACTACGACTTACATACCTACATATTTAATTTAGTTGAAATCCATACAGCCATTACAGAGATACGCGGGCACAAACATACACACTTAAAACTCACAAACTTTCACCTTCGTATTATTAGTGTGGTGACACGACTAAAAGGCATATTCATCATCATCAACAGCCCACTAAATGTTCCCACTGCTGGGACTCGGGGCCTTCTCTCGCAAGGAGAGAGTTAAGGCCGTAATCCACCACGCTGGCCCAGTGCGGGTTGGTGGATGACACATGACTTCGAAAGATTCTAGGTACATGTCGGTTTCCTCACGATGTTTTCCTTCACCGTTTTTTAAGTTAGCGGCATTACGCACATGACTTCGAATAGACAGACACTTTTTTTTTAAGTTAAAAGGCATATTACACTTGGCTAAATTTAGAGACTGAATTAAAAAAGCAAATTTTGAAGCAAGTTTTTAGTCCACTGAATTCAGAATCAAATTTAGATAGAAGTAAGCAACTCGCAACTTCTGAATTTAGTATGCTAGCTTCCTGAATGCTATTTATAATATTTCACTGAATTCAGTAGCGGCTAAATTCAGTCGACTACATTTAGCCAAGTGTAACAAGCCTTTAATCTGAAATGAACACTGGCACAATACCAAAGTTAGTTTTAGTTACGTTTTACACTAAACCAATAATGTAACGGTATTTACGTAACCAAATGGGTACTGGGTCAACAATTTCCATAATAGCGTATTCATCTCGTTATATTGGTTATAAACATGGCAACAGGTTTTTCATACTTAATTATTACCGAGATTGTATTAAAATTACGTGTGGCTTAATCATTTCGTAATACATATGTAATTTATTGACACACGTGATCTTGTTTTCGACCCTAAATCATAGTTCATAAGGTTTAACCTTTGTTAAAACAGTGATGCGTATTAATTAGCTAGTAATTAATCTAATACACGGAATGTATTTCGTAATTATCAAAATCAAACCAGTTCCTGTAAAACTTGACCCTAAGACCTCTACAGGGTGTAAAGCACGGACATATAAAAAAAGTCGGACGTAGTTTCGCTAAAACAAAAACTGTGGCCATCGAGTCGGCCACATTAATGTGGCCGACGTGCCGTGTGCGCTGTCACATACAGGCTGACACGCACACATCAGTGGGTTGTTACACGCGCTACTTGTGTATATGTGTGCATGTCAGCCTATCAGTGACAACCTGATAACGCACACGTGTAAATGTGGCCAACTCTAGTGACACAGTTTTTGTTTTAGCGAGACTACGTCCGACTTTTTTATACGTCCATGGTGTAATGTTAATATTTTGAGAGGGCTTTTAATCGAGGATTCCGAACTCATTCAGCGAGCAAAAACATTACCCAAAAAATTTATAAGAAAATCCATTGTTGTGCTATATACCTAATGTAGTGAAATTGAAATAGTAAGTACCTAACTATTAAAATAATTTAATTTTCTTCAAAAAAAAAAAATAACAAAAGACTCTCGGCTAAGTGTCATAAATTTTGTGAAACCAACCAAATACTGTATTCCAAAGATTAAACGAATATGTCTTCGATGTATGCAAGTTTTACATTTTTGTTCATTAAAAAAAAAAACTGCTAAGGAATATTTATGGGTGCACCTCGGAAGTGTGATCTACCAAACAAAAAAATTAAAACATCAAACTCGATTCGTAATTAGCGTAGCTATCGTTTACATCATACATATGTATATACAAAATAGCCCAACCAAGTCGAAGTCCTTTTTTGAAGTTAGTTTTAAAATATGTATAAAAGTTCCCTCTCAGTGACTTGCGAGAGTTTTATTACCTACCTATGATGCTCCCGTGGCTTACGAAATACGGTAACCATTATTTTGAATTACCGGAGAAAAACTTTCAAAACAACTTATAATTATAAATGGGTAATTTTTTTTCAAGGACGTTCAGCAAAACAAGAATAAAATTGATTTTTTTTATTTACCCTCGACTACCTCGGTACTACCTGTACAACCTACTTGTCAAGCCCTTTCATGGTATAGCCATATTGAGGGAGTTGTGAAAAAAGAAATGTATTTTGTCATTTTGTGGTTGCGGCCATCTTGAATTTGAAGTTTGTCATTTTGTATATAGTATTCTATTAGTCAAGGCTTTTCATTTGATATCCACATTGAGGTAATAGTGAAACAAGAACAAAATTAAAAATTTTGATTAACCCCCGACTACCCCGGATCTCAGATTATCTGTATAACGTTCTACTAGTCAAGCCCTTCCACTTGATACCAATATTAAGGGAGATGTGAAAAAAGAAATGTATTTCGTCATTTTGTAGTAGCGGCCATCTTGGATTTAAATTTGTCATAGTGCAAAGTACTCTACTAGTCAAGCCTTTTCATTTGATACCCATGTTGAGGTAATAGTGAAAAAAATAATAGAATTCGTCATTTTGTGGTGGCGGCCATCTTGGATTTGAAATTGATTATAGTGTACCTATAGTATTTTACTAGTCAAGCCCTTTCATTTGATACCCATATTGAGGTAGGTTGTGAAGAAATATTTTGTCCTCCATTTTGTGGGGGCAGCCATCTTGAATCGATATTAACCAAACATAGCTAAGAATATCCGCACGGAAATTGACCTTCAAATAAAAATACTGCATCGAAATCGGCCCATCTGTTTGAGCTCTACGGTGCCACAGACACACACACACACACACACACGAACACACACACACACACGAACACACACACACACACGAACACACACACACACACTTTTTTGGTCGGGGGTTAAAAAACGTGGAAAACGAAGTTGTGGCTGACCAAGTATTAGCTCATGAAAATAACTCATTTATTTACTTTCGTCATGAAAATACCCAGGTTCTAGGAAACAAAAGAGACGGCAAAAATAATCCAAACGCATGATGACGGTTCGCATTAAAAAAGTGGTCAAGTGCGAGTCGAACTCGGCCATGAAGGCTTCCGTAGCAGCAAGTAACGTAATGTAAAAGTTCTTGTAGTTCGTTGTTACTTTAATCAGTGTTTTAACAATAGCGAATTTATGACGTATTAAAATAAAACTACTCACTAGATCTCATTCAAACCAAGTTTCGTCATTCTCTTATTTTGGAAGTTACATTTGGGGACACATTTTACCACTTTGGAAGAGTCTCTCGCGCAAACTATTCAGTTTAGAAAAAAAATGTTAAAAATCTCAATGTCATTTTTGAAGATCTATCCATAGATAACACACACGTATGGTTTTGATGGAAGAAAAATATTTTGAGTTTCAGTTCTAAGTATGGGACACCCCCAAAATTTATTGTTATACATCTACTTACTAGGGATGGGCCGAAATTCATTTTACATTCGGTTTAACCGAACTTCGGCAGCTTGAACCGAACTTCGTCATTCGGCCGAATGTCGGTTAAAATGCCGAACATTCTGCACTAAATATACTTGCACTATCATAATAGAAATGAATGAAAAAACATCTCGTATCTGTAGTAACAGTGAAATAAAATAAGTCTGATATACCTACTCATAGTCATTTATTTGAATTAGAAAAAGTAATCATATGTGACAAACAAAAAACTTAAATTGGTCTTTTTAACTACCAACTTTTTTAAAACCAACAGAAATCACGAAAATCAATTAATTTAATTTGCATAATGTAAACAATAGTACGTGATAAGCTGGTGACGTCTTTACAAATGACTAGCTGGCTAACGGCCCCGCGGGGAAGCGCGGAGCGCGAGCGGGGCACATCTAGTAATATTTGCAGCAAGTGCGTAAACAAGTCAACACGAAAAAGCGCGGCGAAATTAAACCGAAGTTCGGCCGAACTTTTCATTTTTACCGAATGTTCGGCCGAAGTTCGTATTCGGTTCAAACCACATTCGGCCCATCCCAACTACTTACCAAGTTTCACTAGTATAGTTCTATACTAGTATAGTATAGTTCTTATAGTTTCGGAGAAAAGTGGCTGTGACATACGGACGGACAGACATGACGAATCTATAAGGGTCCCGTATTTTGCCATTTGGTTACGGAACCCTAAAATTGGCATAAGTGGCATATTAAACTATTCCGTTAGATCCTTGGTCAAATTAAAAGCGTAAATAAGTGCAAGTGAAATTGCATAAACAATTAATTCCATTGGATTCCTGGTCAAGTTAAAAGAGTACCTAAATAAGTGCAATAGAAATGGCATAAACAATTCCATTAGATCCTTGGTCAAGTTAAAATGGTATGTAAGTGCAATATAAATGGCATAAACAATTCCATTAGATTGGTAGATCCTTGGTCAAGTTATGGAGAAACGTTCGGTGCATCGATGCCAAAGTTCATGACTAAGGTTTACTGTTAGTCTCGTTTACGACATCCTACGGCAAGTGCTCTAAACAGGTTTCCTATACGGAGATATGAGATTACCATATGCGTCCGCAGGTCCTAGTTTCTAGTTCACCGACACACTTCCAACTATCGATCTACTATTTTACTCTTGTTTGAATGTTTTATTAGGCGTTTACGTTGGGACTGGCTTGTAAACTAGAAACAGACTTGTTACACCAACATTAAGGATTCACTTTGGATTTTATGGCATGATTTTGATCTTTATTAAAGTAAACCGGTCTAGAGCCAGACTAAGGGTTTGTATCATCATAGCCATTATGGAAAACAACCGTCGTTAACCTAGTGGCGAGAAGGTCGGATTTCACAAAGATGAAGTCGTTGGTTCGAATCCCGCCTACTGTACTAATTTTATATAAGACTAGCTGTACCTACCCTGCGCGCATTGCTACGCCACCTGTTGAAATTAGTCTTAATAATTTAGAAACCTTTTTTGCTCATGCATAATAACTTTGCCTAATATCATCACATGATCATATGCATAGTTTACGATTCTATAAAGGACGTACAAACAAACATTAATTCTAATATATATATAGATGGGTCTATGTTTGACCGTGATTTGCCTGTCTTTAAGCCACATCACGGTCTCGGATGTGACACGTTTACCTAGGTACCTTTCTAAGCCATTCCAGCTTCCCCCCCAACGAACTTCTACACTTGAGGGAGCGTGGTTCGCGCATAGAGGTTCGTCCTCTCCGGTCGGGACTAGCCATTAGACAACAAGATACCATCGTACCTCGGTGTTTTTGCTTCTGATGCCTAGGGTTAAACACGTGGAGGTTCCCGATCCCCGAGCTTTGCACACCCGATATTGCAAGCTTTCATAAGCAGCGGCAACCGTTTAACATCAGGCGGACCTTTTATATTATTTTTATCATTGTAGTAAGATGCGCTGTTGTCGGTTTTGGACTTGTACCATTTCCGCATACCCATTCCTGTTTTGCACGTACACAAACAGTAGGTAGTATGTAGGTGTGACTGAAATTTGCTTTGAGTGGAGCTGTTTTACTCATATGCGTAAGTGTGTTAATACAATCAATGATGTCATAATTACTATCGTCAATAGTTACTAACCGGTACCTACTTTACTATGGTCAGAAGACAGGCCGTTGTGCTTATTTGGAAATAAAGTGACATGTTTATTTTATTTTAAACATGTTTATTATGACGGAGTTGTAAGACGTGTTACATGACATTACGAACGATCTGCTTATTTGATTGGATTATCATGATAGGTTTAAGAAACGATAAACCATTTACTGATGGGTAGCTACTGCTGAACTAACCGGGAGAACGGCAACTGCCGAGCCCCTGGTTAGACTCTCACTGTTTTTTCAAAGTCATCTCCGAAATACCTAAACCTAGACTTAAAAACAGTGACGGAAATACATCATAAGGATACCTGTCGGACAAGGTTTAACTCTTAGACAAGTGAAGTCTGCCAACCTGAAATTTGGCCAGCGTGGTGGACTATACCTATATGGTCGAAACCTTCAAAGACAAAGAGTTACAAAAACAATCATCTACTCTCAAACTTACTTGACTAATATTTTGTTAAACTTTATTATTCGGTCTCGAATGTAGTCTTCTCGAAATCTTGAGATGCATCTGATTACTTCATAATCTACTGTACTTAATTATGCAGGCTGCATAAGTTATACTTATATGACACTATGAACTGGCACACTGGAATGTCTTTTGACCATATTGTTACATAATGTCACAGCAGTAATTATTATATTAAACTGTGTCAGACTTGATTATTACATATATCTTGTGTGACTTAGGTACGGTCGTTATGTACATTATTGTTTATCCAATCGTAAGTATGGCAATTAAATATAAACTGTATGCTACTTTATTTTTACTTTTTTTCTAGTGTAGAGTGCCGGGCGAAAAAAACACGCAACTTATAGTGAGCAACACGCCTGCTCATAACAGCAGAATGTCACGTCACGCTCTTTGAACTTGAAGAGTCCAAATCACTACTAGCATTACACTACCCATCACTTCAATTTATCTGGAAAATGTTCACTTCTGATCACAGTCATATTTGTAAGTTACAGCTTGATGGTAGAATAACTGGCAAACGCGTGGTACTTACCCCAACCAGATTATGTATAGAGTCGTAACGTAACCTGTACTAAAACGTTGTCCACGTAGAGCTTAGAAATGTACTATTCCCTGTGCATCCAACAATGCATTCCTTCGGGTAATGCTATTTTATTAGTCTACAGCTCTATGGTATTGTAAACAAATCGATCTCCTTTCCAAATCGCAAGCCAGTTCAGTTCTTTCGGTGTCTCTGAGGAACAAACATTTAAACCATCCAAATTAAAACTAACTGAAGCATCACTAGTGCCCCGCGATTTTACCTGCGCAGTTCCCGATCCCGTTATTTTTCCGCGATAAATTATAGCCTATGTGATATTCGAGACGATAAATCTGTTTAGAATTTCAACCCGATACGTTCAGAAGTTCCGACGTGGATTAGCAATAAACGTCGAAACATCAAAACTTTCGCATTCATGATATTAGTAAGATCCTAATAGAATTGTTATACAGGAATCCCGCATTTATTCTAAGTCAACAATAATGAGTATGAATTTTGATGGAGATTCAATTAAAATTTATCGAAAACAAATACCCACGTCGTACGCGCCTCTAAAGTTACGGCTGTGTAAAATGTATTTGTCTAAAACATAGATTTTAATATGAGTTATTTTTTGCATTGGACGATATATATCCAAGTCTCTACGAGACGGACATCGTTTTAGAATAATTTTCTGGAAGGTCAATGAGAACTCGCCTAGCCAAGCTACTCGTTCGTCTATAAACATTAGAAAATTATGCGAAATACCCAATCCGATGAGTCAAGCCCAAGTAAATTGCGAAGGCAATTGAATTCATCAAGCATTATAAAATCCGGTGCACCCAAGATTGTTACGGATAAGAGCGAAAGTCGCTCAGCGTACCGCGACCGGTTTTCATTGTAAAACAATTTGATACGGTTTGTTTTAATACTTTTTTCGATTAGCAGAAATAATGATTGTACGCGCTATCTTATCGGACAGATAGGGTGATAAGACACGCGTTTCGCTACAGTCGGTGTTTGTAGCCCTTGGCGATTAATATTTTTCGTGTATACATTCGAACATTCGTACAGCTAATATTGGAAACGGATTGCGAAAATCGCGGAGGTTTGTGAGTTTGTGCCGAATAAGGTTTTTAGAGCTAAAATTAATTTTGACACAAAATACATATAAAATCGACTCTTTGGAGTAAATCTTTTAATGTGCTGATTTCCTAGTAGTAACTTTAACCTGAATAAAGAACATGGAATCGAATTTTACAAAATTTTGCATACTCTTACAGAACCTTTTTTGTAGTGGTAGGACTCTTTGCAGAGTCCACCTGGGAAAGTACTACTGGTACAGTGGTACTTCCCCAGTACATCTTTGCCAGTTATTCTACCGCCAAGCAGTAATTTGTAAAATATTACTGTGTTCCGGTTTGAAGGCCAATGTCCCAGAGAAATTACAAGGCATAAGGATAAATTAACTTATATCTCTGGGTGACGAGCGCAGTGTTGTGCTAGGTGATAATTTGGACTCAGCACGTTACGATAGCTGCGTGACACTGCTGTTGTGGGCTGTGCTTCGCTTACCATCAAGCACCCCCCAACCAAGGAAGTCCTTCTAGCTCTCTATACCATAAAAATCCAAATCCATACAGTATAATTATTAAAATAAATCTCGCAATCGGTTTAGACAGTATGTCGTACTAGAAACATATTGCAGGAAAGAAACGGGCGAAATTAGAACCTCAACTTTATATACAGTTAAAAACTATTTTCGTACAAAAAATTAAACCGACTTCAAAACCACAAATAGGCACTCAAAAGCGAAAAATAAACTAAAATCATTATTATAAGCGCTACTCACTCATCTATTTGAAGTCGGTGCCAGCCAAATCTAACAGGTAGTGAATAGATACTATTTCCCTGTGCCTACTTACCATGTGCCTACATAGCATCAATCTACTAACTTTTTGACCTTACTGGCACCGACTTCAAATAGATGAGTGAGTAGCGCTTATAATAATGATTTTAGTTTATTTTTCGCTTTTGAGTGCCTATTTGTGGTTTTGAAGTCGGTTTAATTTTTTGTACGAAAATAGTTTATTTTACCCTTTTCAGTGTACAAGAACAGAATTAAACATTTTGATTAAACCCTAACTACCTCGGGTTTGTTATCTGTACAACATTCTACCACTCAAGCCCTTTCATTTGATACCCGTATTAAGGGAGTTGTGAAAAATATAATATAATTCGCCATTTTGTGGTGGCGGCCATTTTGGATTTGAAATTTGTCATAGTGCAAAGTATTCTACTAGTTAAGCCCTTTCGTTTGATACCCATATTGCGGTAGTAATGAAAAATATAATATAATTCGCCATTTTATGGTGGCGGCCATGTTGGATTTGAAATTTGTTATTGTGTATATACAGTATTTTACTAGTCAAGCCCTTTCATTTGATACCTATATTGAGGTAGGTTGTGAAGAAATATTTTTTCCGCCATTTTGTGGACGCGGCCATCTTGAATCGACATTAACTAAACATAGCTAATAACATCCGCACGGGTATTAATCTTGAAATAAAAAAAACCGCATCGAAATCGGCCCATCCGTTTGAGCTCTACGGTGTCACACAGGCAGTCAGACACACAGGCAGACAGACATCGACGTCAAACTTATAACACCCCTTTTTTTGGTCGGGGGTTAAAAACAAGTTTTTATTTATCCATTTACACAATTTCGTATTGACAGGATCGAGTTTCATAACTTTTTCATAACTTTAAACGACATCCAGAAAATTGTACGTAAATTTTAGTTTATGGTTCATATTTCAACAAGAACAAAATTAAAAATTTTGATTAACCCCCGACTACCTCGAATCTCGCATCATCTGTATAACGTTCTACTAGTCGAGCCCTTTCATTTGATACCCATATTAAGGGAGTTGTAAAAAAAGAAATGTATTTCGCCATTTTGTGGTAGCGGCCATCTTGGATTTAAATTTGTCATGGTGCAAAGTGCTCTACTAGTCAAGCCCTTTCATTTGATACCCATATTGAGGTAGTAGTGAAAAAAATACTACAATTTTGCATTTTGTGGTGGCGGCCATCTTGGATTTAAAATTTGTTATAATGTATAGTGTTCTACTAGTGAAGCCCTTTCATTTGATACCCATATTGAGGTAGGTTGTGAAGAAATATTTTGTCCGCCATTTTGTGGAGGCGGCCATTTTAAATCGATATTAACCAAACATAGCTAAGAACATCCGCACGGATATTAACCTTCAAATAAAAAAAACCGCATCGAAATCGGCCCATCCGTTTGACCTCTACGGTGCCACAGACAGACACACACACAGACAGACAGCAGACAGACAGACAGACAGACAGACAGACAGACAGACAGACAGACATCGACGTCAAACTTATAACACCCCTTTTTTTGGTCGGGGGTTAAAAACCACCCGACCGATTTCGATAAGATTTATATGGGACCATTCGGGAAGCATACCCATCCGAACACAAAAAGAAATTTTAAAATCGGTGCAGAGGTTCTCGAGAAATTAGGTAACATACATAAAAAAAAACATAGGGGTCGAATTGATAACCTCCTCCTTTTTTTGAAGTGGGTTAAAAATAAAGTTTGGTTTTAAGCTTGTTTTCTTTAATAGGGTGGTATATCTGTTCTTCCTTGAAGTATTAAAAGCGAACATTTGTCTGTTTGTTTTGACGCGTGCAAAAGATCACAATTTTCATATATCTACCCATATTATTTAACCGACTTCCAAAAAAAGGAGGAGGTCATCAATTCGAACCCTATGTTTTTTTGCAAAACTTTTGCTAGAGAAAGTGTAGTACGACTATGATTAGTTTTCTGCGCTATTTATTGACATTTGAAAAGTTTAATATTCAATGATCAGATATAATTTTATAATCTGTTTTGTATTTTACCATTAAATCAAATTTTTAATCACTATTAGACACGTATCGTTAATCACGATTATTGATAATAGTGTTGTGAATAAATATGATAGATTAAAACGATGTATATCTCTATTCTGTTTGCCAAGAAGCGATGGAGCGCAGTATCCTAGGCGTGAAACTAGTATATCGTTATAGGAACACCGAACTGCGCTCCCAGACCAAAGTAATAGATGTGGCTCAGAAGGCTGCTATGCTATGAGACTGGGCAGGATGCGTCTGTTGTATGCCAGAACAACTATCAGCAAAAACCACTACTGACTAGGTCCAGGAGACTTTAACAGTTGTCAGGTCGGTCCAGAAAGAGGTGGAAAGAATTAACGTCCAAAACAAGGATTGGCTTATAATTGTTCTCGATAGAAACCATAGGAGAGAGGGAAAATAGGCGTCTGCTTAACATTATTCTCCTAATGTTAAGCAGATACCTATTTATTTACTTGATAGCGATATCGATTGATAGGGTAATATAACATAAGCAAGACACTAAATGTTCCTATTGCTGGATCTCGGATCCTTTTACCACAAGGAGAAGGTCGAGGCATTAATCCACCAAGCTGGCCCAGTGCGAGTTTCCTCACGATGTTTTCCGTCACCGATTTTTGATTAGTGGCAATACGCACATAACGCAAACAAAAAATCGTGGAATTCGAACCTGGGGCTTCGGATCGGTAGTCGTCGTTCTCCCGATTAGACCAGCCGTACCAGACAGCTGGTCTAGTAAGACCAGCTGTAACTTACTAGACCAGCCGTAATTTACTAGACCAACTGTCACTTATTAGACCAACTGTAATAATGAAGTATTTCTATTAGACGTGTGTGATAAACAGTGGCTGATTGTCCGCAGGCCGAGCGCAGTGGGCGTGCAGGGCCGGTGTCGAGCCGTGTTCAGCTACCAGCCCGCCAATCCTGACGAGTTGCCGCTTTGCGTCGGCGACGTGCTCGAAGTACTTGGAGAAGTAAGTTCTGGAAACACTACCAGTTATCAAACTGTCGCTTCTACATTGCTACACTCTAGAGGTATATGCGACGCAAACCTGCTACTCGATGACAAACGAACGGTTGACGCATAGGTCCCCTATGTGCACGTCTCGGAGTTTTAACTTGGGACTTATTGCGACTATACAATAGGATACAAGAGATGTTCAAGAGTATTGATAGACTGGTGAATGAGATGTTTTTTCTTTAATACTGTTTAGTTGACGTTTTCATAACCAACGAATAGGTACGTTGAATCCATAAAGCCGTTTTTGAAAACATAACAGATAATAGAGTTGGAAACGAAGCTTTATGTTACTGTCATCTACTTTCTACAGAACAGGGGGTCTACCGCCGAACGAAAACGAAAACTGTCTAAGCTTTGATATAATGTATCTCTTCTCTCTTTTCTTTTTGTTTAAAATGATAGAGATGGCAATAGCAAAGTCAAAGCCGATTTAGTTAGGCGGTAGAAGGCCGGAACTTCTAATGAAATGCATTAGTAGAAAATATGTATCATGGGGGAGGCCATTGTACTGAGCAACGTATCATTGGGGGTTAGATCAATGGATTGTGCAATTAATAATGAGGGGGGGGGGGTCTATAATAGACTGAGCATCGTATCATGAGGAAGGTCTTTATTTATCTTAACAGTGGACAATGATGATGAAACTACACTTTAGGTGTACATTTCAACTTTGAGGAGCTTTGGGTTTTTTGACATAGCTGTCTCGGTGACGAATAGTATTACGAGTATGTTTGAAGGCGGGAAATGGGGGAGTGGTAAATGCCACAAGTAATCAATTCACTCGACAGACGGCAAAATGGCACAAACCATATCTCGGTCAGACGTCCCCAGACGATCATTTTATTACGTCATGTCTAAGGCGCGTTTGCGGTGTGACCTCCAGAATTAGCATTTACCATTGTTCTTAGGCACAACACTCACCGGGTTACACTGAGTACTAAGGTGAAAGGGTACCCACACTGATGCTTTTGTGAGAAACTGTAGAACTCTGAATTAGTTCAATTTTCTATTCTATTTGCCGAACATGGAACTATGGAACTTTAAGTTCCATAGAAGTACTAGCTTGCTAGCTTACTAACACTTCCTTGCTAGCTTACGAACACTAGCTTGCTAGTTTACTAACACTTCCTTGCTAGCTTAACACTAGCTTGCTATCCTAGCTTGAAAAACTAGCCTCGTGTAGCTCGGGAATTAGTCTGGGTTTTAACATTGACAGATGCGTGCAAAAATGTATTTGAGGCAATTTGAAATTTTAATTGAGTTTTACTCGTATTTACGACTAAAAAGTATGGATCCTCAATCACAAACAAACAAAAGACAGATATTTTTTGTTGGACTTTCTACATGGCAGGTGATCTAAATTGAGGGATTGATTTTGCCCCGCTACTCAGGTCTGCACCTCCGTGCTGGGATACAATAGGGGAGCTATGTGACCAGTTTTCATTGCCTCAAATACCTACCCAAAATTTGCTGCCAGCTCTCGGAATATAAAGTGTTACGCTCCCGTCGTCAGGTAGAGGAGGGGTGGTGGCAGGGCCGGCGGCAGGGCCGCGTGGGCGTGTTCCCCTCGAACTTCGTCGTGATGCTGGACCCGCCGCAGCCGGCGCCGCCCTTCGAGCCCGCGCCTGCGCTGCCGCCTAAACCAGGTTAGATACATATATTTTTTTATTGAAGTGAAAATTTCTTTTTACACGTCACATAGATTTTTCGTGACCTGCGAACCTGCGAATGAAGCACATCGTCACACTCGTAAATGATAAAACATATTCGGGTAAACTCGGGACCTAACGCATTTCTAAATGGCCATGCTTAGATTAGAAGACTTATTTAGACAACATTGCTTTGAAGATTTTAAGTTCGCCCTCCAGTTTCACCCGCGTAGTTTCAAAACCGAACAATCAAATTTGAGTTATAACTTTTCACTTCTACCGGCAGTCCCGAACGAAATTCCATACGGCATGCTACGAGGAAATAGGTATTTTGCTGCTCAAAAAACAAATGATATTCATTTAAATTATTAAATTACCATTACACTGTATTTATGGAGTGTAATTATGCGAATAGGTGATTTATGTTCCTTAGTGGAAAGTAAACATGCCCTCAGTTTTTAAATACGTCGGAAATGCTGAGGTAATTCTGTAAGTATCTTGTCCGTTTTGATTTAAGTTTCTCTCAAGTACAGTATTTGGCCAACAAATAATTGGGGATTTAAATTAAATTAGCGAAATACTAAGGTATTTTGCCTGTACTAAGCCAGGATTTAAAATGTGCAATGTGTGCACATGACGAGTTATTGGAGTAAACAATAGCGCGGAATACTCATTATTCGAACCGTCTACTCTGTATATACAGCGAAACGCGTGCGTCTCAGCGGTTTATATGGTTACGTAGTTAATTAGAGATAATTTTCGGCAAATTTTACTTAATAGTCGATTAATTATTTATTATTAATGCTATTTATTCTCCTTGTACATAATCCCAAATTATCACGTTCTCGCTTTTATCATTAGTGTCTCACTAATAATTCTGTAAAAAAGTAATTATGCTTCGGGAAGTAAGCGACACCTTTACCCGTTATTGATGTGAAAACATAATTCCGCATCGTAAACGCCATTCCAAGTAATTGAAACAGGCTTCAGTGGGGGAGCTATAAGAGCTTGAATAACTTGTGCAAACAACACTTTTATTATACTCGTGTATTTATTTTGTAAGTATCTGTAGTGGTAGGATTTTTTACTGAATCTCCCTGAGGAGAGCAGGAGATTGGTTGAACAATACTGTACTGTTATAAGGAAATGAAATGTATTCCATACAAAATAGAGTAGATAGTAAGACGTTAATTTATTCAAATGATCTGTCTATATTGCTAATGAATTAGCATACATTTGGAATTATAGCTTGTTTGATTATTATCGTCTTCTATGGAATTATATAATGCTAGCGGCCCGTTCCGGGTATTGTCATATAAAGACGAATCGAAATAAAAACTATCCTATCATTCCAGTTGGACCAAACTGCACACGGTGTGCAATTTATTTATGGTTTAGAGTGACGAGCAGGACATGTACCTGATGGTAAGCAACATGACTGCCACATAACAGCACAGTGACACGCAGCTATTGGAATATGAGGAGTCCAAATCATTACATGACACTGAACTGCACTCGTCATCCCAAGATAAAAGATGTTTCATAAAATCGTTTAAGTAGTCTAGGAGTCCATCGCGGACAAACCACGTCACGTGTAATTAGTGTATATTTTAGAGTCCAACCATACTCAATACAGAATTATAATTTTTTTTTACTAATAACATATTATCACGATTACTTATTTACAAAAGTACATACAATGTGAGTTGAATAAAATCTATTTACGTATAGGTTTTTTTTGGATTTAAGTTCAAATTTGTCAACAGTTTCGATATTCCATATTATATATACAGTGCTTAGAAGTTTGTCACTTCATTGTACAATTTTCACGAAGACGTGACGTCACAACCCATTCCGGTAGCTTATTGACTATTTCTATTTCTTTATTAATAATTTGATAAAACAATCATAACGTGTCGCATATTTTTCAATCATCTACCTAATTGGATTATTATATTTCTGACTCAGTCATCAATCGTAGTGCTAAAATGTAGGCTAGTAAAAATAGTTTTTTTATTCGATTCGGAAATTTAGTGCAAAGTTAAATTCTATTTTTACTGGCCTAAATGTAAAATCGAACAATCACAGCAATATGAGTTCGTGGTACAGCCCCGCCACAAATATTACATTCGCTGATATTCGCTGATGTGTCACCGCAGGCCCCCAACACTCGTAGTAGCGTAAGTGTTCATAATCCTCGATTGAGGTTGTTCATTCGCGCGCTAACTCAATCAACGCTGTAAACGAACGTAATTGTGTGGGGACTCTCGCTCATCATGTCGATTGTGACGATTGCCCCCTTTTATTTAAGCTCATTGGAAGGTCGACGAAGTCAGAGCGTTGATAGGTTCAGGTCAAGCAGCTGAAAAACCTCACATGAATGGTTTTGAAATAATGTAGAGCATCAATACTTTAATCCTATTCTTCTTTCTATCTTTGTCAAACTGTTTGGTAGTGTTGGCACTTACAATAGGGATGTTAACACCAATTACAAATTAATGTTTAATGTTGATTTTATGATAGTTTGTATCAATAGAATATCGAAAAACACATTTTTATAATTTAATTTTACGTAATAAATTTGTTATAAACGATTTTAAATGCTATATTTTTAATCTGTTGTCACGTGACTGGAAACACCAATTGGAATTATTACGTCACTTGTCGCAAAACAAGCTATCGAAAACTGACTAAACTGTTTACTTTTCTGCATTTTTACTATAGTTTGCGATCTTAGCGACGACGATTTTGATTGTCGGTATTCAAGTAATTATAAAAAAAACACATAAACTGCATATACAGTCATGAATCGCAACCAATATTGCGGCTAGTGACGTCATGTCAGCCGTTAGTGTTTTAGCGGCAAAATTCAAAATTAGTATAATATTGCATATTTACTCATCGAAAATACAAATATTTTGAAATAAAATGTTATTTATTACGCTAAACATGCGTTAATCTTCAAAATAAAGGCAGTTCCGAAAAGTTTTTAACATCCCTATTAGCCTGCGCTAGAATGAACTACTGGGCTGCAGTACCTTACCCAATCAAATAATTATTTTATTTATTTCTCTCTGTGAGTTTGGTTTCACCGACTTTAATTAAATAACGTATCCTTTCATCTATACTTATAATAAAACTGTAACGGGTCGAATTCTGTACATTGAAGATATTTTGAAAAAAATTTTTTTGGGGCACTCCATAGTCGATACTGATGGCGAAACTGCATTTTTTTTCTTTCATGTCTGTCTGTCTGTCTGTCTGTCTGTCTGTCTGTCTGTCTGTCTTTCTGTATAGGGATCACGCATCACGCCGAAACTACTGATTCAATTCAGCTGAAACTTGGCATGATTTTAGTTTATACTAAAGACATTGCTGTAGGCTACTTTTGATCCCCAAATTCTGATCGGTTTTCTTGCGCGAAGGGGTGAAAGTCAGAATGTGTATTTGGTTGTAACTCATGTTTGCGTTGTTTAATTTCATTAATTCTTTTTTTTGTTAGAAAGAACACATTTTTTATATTGTCCCGTTAAAATTTGAACAATATCGGTCTGTTGCTTCGGAAATTACACAAACTTTAAATAATAATAACGACACGCGCGGCGCGTTCGGTACATACTAACTTCTAAGTATTCTGTGTATCACAGACGATCCACAGAATATCTAGATTCTAGATTCTAGAAAGTGCCCACGTGATCGCGTCGCGTCATCTTGGATGACAAAATAATTGTCAAAAAAATATTTTGTGTGGAAAAACAAACATCATTCGGTTATAATCGACTTCAAACAAGGAGGATATTCTCAATCGGGTTGCATGTTTTTTATTTGGTTTTATTTTACGCGATAACTCCGCTAATTGTTAGTTGATTTTGATAATTCCTTTTTGTTTGGTAGAAAATACTTCAGAGGTGATCTTAGATATCGAAAACAGATATCAAATATCAACAAAAAACTAAAATCAGCTTAGATTTATCTGTACGCCAGTTATACCTTCTTATAAAATTTAGTCGAATGACAGAATTAAATTATCTGTCATTGAAGTAGATTTTTGTATTTTGGAGAAAACATATCAGCATAATAAGTAGCAGCATAAACAACCCATTAAATGTTCCCACTGCTGGGCGTCGGGGCCTTCTCTCGCAAAGAGAGACAAGGCTATAATCCACCACGCTGGCCCAGTGTCGGTTGGTGGATGACATATGACTTAGAACTTAGATTATAGGTAGATTTCGGTTTCTTCACGGTGTTTTCCTTCAAATTTAAAGGTAGTGTTCAACAAGCTTCGGTGACAGAAGCAGACCGTTGTTAGGGTTCCGTACACAAAGGGTAAAAACGGGACCCTATTACTGAGACTTCGCTATCCGTCCGTTCGTCTGTCACCAGGCTGTATCTCAAGAACGGTGATAGCTAGATAGTAGAAATTTTCGCAGATGATGTATTTCTATTGCCGCTTTAATCATAGCGGAACGTATCAAGTGATCGGGTTGAAATTTGAAATAGAATTAGATTACAGTCTGGAAGAACACATTGCCAATGTATAAGTACTCTATGTATTACGTAACAAACATCCAAACAGTGACATTCATAATATTTACAGGACAACGTTGGAACGGCTGAACATATTTGGATGGAATTTGAAACACACGTAGTTTGAACTCAGTAATAGCAAATCGGTTACTTATAGGTTACTGTGACGTAGGAAAGACTAAGGAAATTTGGTAGAAAATTGAAACAGAAATAACTCATAGTCTGAAATATCACATTTATGTATTTATTACCTATCAACCTGAAAAGAAGCATGGGCCCTAAGGAAACAAATATTAACTATCACGTCAAAACGGCACAACGAATTGGGTTGACATACGAAACACATATAGTTTAGAGTCTAAAATTTCACATGGGCTAATAAGTCTACATTTTCATTTAACTCCATATTAATATAAGCATATATTTTCGTCAGGAACTTGATGTGATGGTAAGGTAAAAGCCAAAAATGAAAAAATATGCACCCGTTTTGGCGTAGATAATATAGGTGATTTGCGTTCACAATCAAAATAACAAGCAACATAATATTCTCATTAGAAGGCGCTAATGCCAGTTTAAATCTTAAAGCACTAAAGGCCATTTAAATCGATGTTTTGCTATTGTGGTATGTATTTTTTCTTTCATCACTAGGTGGCGTTATTGGTATTCTAAATTGTACTAATAAGTTTTTTGCTGCTAAAAGGATTATGATGCCAAATTTGGATTCTTTCGTTCTTGATTTTTTTCTGTGTTACCTACAATTAAATTCATGCATTAACATTTCACTAGGACTTTGCTTAGATTTACGGGTTCAACTTGGTTGAATATCATTAAAACTCATTATTTTAATTATTTTGATTCCACACAGGCTTCGTTCAAAATTTGACTACGGCGAAGTCGCGGGTAACAGCTAGAAAACAGCTTGCGGATAAAAAGAAATAGGTAAAAAAAATAGGTATCAGATCATGCACATTAGCTTCAGAGTTTTCATAATGTATCCTATAAAAATCCTACAAACTTAACACTTTTACGGCTATGTTCGATACTACGAAATCTTACTAAGTATGTTTGATTTTGTTTAAAAAAAGAAAAATAAAGATAAAATTAAATACATTTTTGTGTGGAAAAACAAATTCACTCAAACTCAAAAGGTTTTTCAATGACTACTTATCCAAATATTTGACGTACGATACTTCCAATTAATGTATAAGTCAGTAACATCTGCTTACGCGAACGAAGTAGCGGGTTCAGCTAGTAATAACATAAGTATACGTAGCGTTTCAAAACTTTAGAAATAATAGATCTACCTGATTTAGAACCCTCCAAACTGTATACATAGCGACACGACAGTGACAGATGCGGCTGAAGGACCAGTATCCATGACTAAGAATAAATAAAAAAAAGACAGTGACAACAGACAGACAGTAGCAGATGACTATCTTTCTCGTTCTAGTTCAATCGGAGGTCCCGAGTTCACCCGAAAATTTTCTTTCATTTCCGAGCGTAACGCTGAAATTCATTTACAGCACACGAAAAATCTGTGTGTGGTGCGCCAAAAAGTTTTGTCTAAAAAAATCTATTTCAAAAATTGTTACCCTATAACAAGACTTATGTGTACAGTGAAGGAGCAATGTCGCGTGCTGTTCCCGTACACGGCGGTGAACGAAGACGAGCTGACGCTGTTGGAGGGAGAGATCGTGACGATTGTGTCGAAGGAGGCGCCCGACCGCGGCTGGTGGCGCGGCGAGCTGCACGGCCGCGTCGGGCTCTTCCCTGACAACTTCGTGCAACTGCTACCCGCGGGTGAGTCTCAATCTACTCTATCAGAGGGAGAGAACGGGACGATCGTGTCGAAGGAGGCGCCCGACCGCGGCTGGGGGCGCGGCGAGCGGCACGGGCGCGTCGGGCGGGCGCTTCCTCGACAACTTCGTGCTACTTCTGACGGCGATTGCGACTAGCTCAACTTTTGATCTAGAAACATGGTCATTGTGTCTATTAAACTGTACATTTTTTTGTATAGTTGCATGTGCAATGTGCTGAATTAAACCGTTAAGTTTCCTATATACTTGCTAGTCACCATGTTACTCGTACACCAACCGCGTGATTCACGTTAACTAATAAGCATAATACACGTGTGTTTCCCTTTATTACTTGACCATAAGATTAGAAGTGATTTAGCGCTTTCGCTTACTGGTCACAGTAAACGCGACCGCAGTGTTGATAAGCGAAGCTTGTTTTCTCGGTTGTAACGTCTCAAATATTTATTCAGTACCACAGAATACTAAATAGTACCTATAAAACAAATATTTGATCTGTGTGTAGCTGCAGAGAAAAAACGGATCATGAGCATTCTGTAGTTTACAAGGAATGTCTTACTAGTAAACCTTTGAATTTACAAATATCAATGTTATAGTGTGATTTGACGGTGTGGTCAAAATCGACATTTACCTGTCCATAACTCTCAGACAAGTAGGGAATAAATTACATTTAATGAAATCGTGATAAGTCTCCATCGATTATGCACAAAATTTTATTCCATATCAAAGATTTGCGATCTTTGACATGGAATAAAATTTTGTTCAAAATTTCGTTTTTGCAGTTTTTGGCGAACCGGTTACAGTACCGGTTTAAGTACTATATCAGCAGTCTGGTTTCCGTAATACACACTTTAATTATTTAGTTTGGGTCTAGATAGTGTTGTGTGAGGAATATTAATAAAATATTTATTAATTTCAAAACTAAAATTATCGTGATTTACAAGAATCCAATTACATTAGATGACAATACGCTTCCGTAAGCAAACAAGATAATATGGGACCTATAAAGGTTCCAATATGTTAAAAATAAAAAAGGAAGGTACTGTCACGATTTATGTAACTAGTCGAACTCAAGGTTAGGTCAAAAATACAAATAAATAACATGTTAAAAGTCAACAACACTATTATATCAAAGATTCAATTATGTTAATGCATATTTCGCTTATGACTTATCAAATTCCTCTTCCTCAATCACAACATAATAATTATTATGTATTATTTACCTCTGTATAATTTTACCTGTCATAAATCGTAAACGAACATGGCCGGCCTATCTATAGTCGTCGTATGCTTAAAATCCTACCAATATTATTAATGTGAAAGGTTGGATGTTTTTGGTCAACCACGTTGTAAGAACTGAACGGATCAAGCTAAGATCTGTGATTCCAGATAGATGATTGGCTGGCAAAACCCATTTGGCTGCTGGATGGTCTGGCTGACTTAGCCATTCGTTGGTAGTAAGTCTGCCTGCAAAGCCTTGGGTCGTGGGTTCGTTCCCCACCCAATGCTAATATTTGTGTGATGAATAGAAATATTTGCACTATGTCTGGGTGTTTTCTATGTACAATAAAATATATAAGTGTTATATCAGCTATTGATGGTGGCAGTGTACGTTTCACAAACAACACCGTCTGACCTCAAACTAAGCAAAGCTACTATGGAAGCCAGATAGCTGATATAATACTTATGTACTTGTAAATACATACTTATTATCCATAGCTATCTGGCTCCCATAGCAAGCTTTGATTAGTTTGGTACTATTCGTGGACATTTCACACACAACACTATCGTGTGTGAAATGTCCACGAATATTTATTTATTATTCAGAAATTTAGGGTTGCTTAAGGAATAGTCCTTTTCTAAATTTTACGCCACCGAAATCGATGATAGTATGTACTTTATAAAATGTGACGTGTTTGGTCGTCAGTCCACAAGCATTGTTTTATTTTTTGCCAAGTGTCGGTGACAAAACTTTACACGTAAATTGCAAGTAATTACATTTCCGCGAAGGTAACATATCAATGGCCGACCGTTAGTGTTATAATATAACATTGAATCATTTGCAAGATTACGTTATCGTCGCAAGATTGATATTTAGATTATGTAAAGTAGGCACTGTTGCAATACGAATAGTCGTACGAAGAGTGTTCTTGTGAAAGAGAAATTAATACAGTAAACGGGTCAGTTGATGGTGAGTAGTGGCTGCGTACAGAGAGCTACTTTGGGGAGGACATTATTTTATGCTATTGCGAGATTTCCTACACTATACATAGTTCAAAATAGAAAAAGCCTGCATGAACATATGAGAAATGATAGTCATTCATAACATTCGTTACATGTCACACAATCAGAGAAATACTTTAACAGAAAAAATACCTTACCGACATTAAACATTATTAAAAAAAAAACTATTTAACCATTACATATTTAACTTGCCAAAAAATATGTATATCTAAAACACTACAATTAATTATTATTTTATCGTTCTAGGATCTTTCTGAAATAGCAAAACCGACCTTTTACTTTTTAAGAGCTATATAATGTACATTTTTATAATTAACTAGCAGAACCCCGCGATTTTACTCGCGCGGTTTCTGGTCCCCTTATTTTTCAGTGACAAAAAGTAGCCTTTGTGTTGTTCCTGACTATAACCTGTGTACCACATTTCAGCCCGATCCTTTCATAAACTCCGACGTGGTTGAGCAACAAACATAAAAACTTTCGCATTTATAATATTATTAGTAGGAATAATAATAATCAGTAACGGGTAAAATTTATAAACCCGTTTTTATGATCATGCTCTATTAAACTGTATCGAAATATTGGATCCGTTCTGCCACGTAACAACTTAAAAATGACGCAATCATTGGTATACCCTTACATGGAAATAATGGCACGTGGCTCAAAATGGGAACTAACGCCGGTGTCGAGCCAACCAGGGTTGCCGATGCCCGATTTCCTGATGCCATCGATGATTTCCTGACCCCCTCCTGACAATGTCATCCAAGTGTCATTATTTTCTGGTACGCCTATACTACATATTATAACTTCGAGAAGTTTTTGTCACGATTGAGGCTTATGATGTTTATGGTCAACGTATCTGTAAATTGAGTCAATAGGATTATTAGACCATCGTAATGGAGATAGCTATGGAGAGAGTCTCTTTGCGCGACAGAATCCGTAATGAGGATATTCGCAAAAGAACGAAAGTGGCCGACATAGCTCAAAGAGTAAGCAAGCTGAAGTGGCAATGGGCAGGCCACATCTCTCGTAGAACTGACAACCGATGGGGAAGAAAGGTTCTCGAGTGGCGACCACAAACCGGAAGACGCAGTGTTGGACGGCCTCCCACTAGACGGACAGATGACCTCACAAAGGTCGCTGGAAACCGCTGGTTGCAGGTTGCGCAGGACCGTCCTTTGTGGAAATCTAGGGGGGAGGCCTATGTTCAGTAGTGGACGTCTTGCGGCTGATGATGAATGAATGATCATGAAATGGAGATAGACAGAAATATAACGGAGTCTTGTTTTTTAAAGGAAATTATCGTTTTATTTTATAATTTTCAGTATAGGAATGGCGCTGTAAAAAAAAAACATATTTAAACGACAAGTAAAAAAATAACACTTTCGTAACGCGAACGTCTAAAACTAAACTTATGAATTGAATGTGTGGCCTAAGTTGGGTATTTTGTGGATAATTATCTCTGACATTTGGGATAAATCTAGAAGTTTCTTACGCCACGCCACACTTTAAATTTTATTAAACTGGGTCGTCGGTTATTCGGCTTGGTTGTCCAGCACAAATACTTCCATCATGTCATAATCAAATGCCATTAGATTCAAATTGATTTATCGTGACGCTAGCTAGTTCTATTGTTGTCGACGGTACAGCCGATGATTTCCGTACTTTCTGTACTCAACGTTCATAAAATCGTTGGCCTTAGAAACTTGAACAATTTCGAATCAAAAAAGTGTGAAATTATCTAATAATTTTAGTTTAAGCTATCACGTTTGCTCACTATACTCGTATTAGTAATATTGAATGTGGTGTGAAACTGCGACAAAATATGTAATGATTCTTCTTCTTTTCATTCTTCTTCTTGAGTAAGTAAATTATTCCTAGATATTAATAACCGGAAAGATAATCAAAATACGGTAAAATTTGCACATTACTGCTTGGCGGTAGAATATCTGGCAATGGCGTGATACTTCTCCAGGCGGAATATGCAAACAGTCCTGTCACCGTAAACGTTTCTTCTAGGTTCTCTAGGCTAACGAGATGATCAGCATCATCGCTTAACATCAGAATTATTGAGCTAATTTAAAAAAAACCCTAATAAAAACTATACTGTAATTTTGGGAACATATTATTAGAATAACGTAATGACTATAGTTTATCCAAATCATTTCAGTATATTTTACGTCCGAGGCAGATAATATTATTGAATGAAGTATAATGCAACAAATATTACGTCATTAAAATAAACTGCAATATGAGTGGCATAACAGTAATATAAAATTGAACATAAATTCATGAAATGTAAATAAAACTAACAATTGCAATAATTCATGAAATGTAAATAAAACTAACAATTGCAATAATACGCTAATTAATAAATTTTGCGGTTATGCCTCACTCGATACAAAACATCAATAGTCACAAAATTCCATTCGGTTAACTTTACAATTTTATTATGACTATTCCGGAGGAAATTGTGTATGATTGTCATTGTATTAAATGTAGGTAAGCATACAATCTTTTCCTTGTATAGTCCACTAGCAACGTTTCGCTGTTTTATCCGGGTAGTTCCCGTTCCCGTTATTCTTTCGGGATAATAAGCAGCCTATGTGTTCCTCCAGATTATAATCTGTGTTCCAAATTTCAACCCGACTCCTGCATCCGTGCTAATATACAAATGTCCAAACAGTAGGTTTAATAATTAATTAAAAATAGGACGTACCTAAGATTAAAAACAATTAAATGTAGTATGTATTCTAAAAAAATAATATTTTTAACACACAGAAGACTGTCGAAATGTTGATCCCCTTATTTCAGTACCTATATATGTTTCTTACTCACTCGATCTCTAATTCCCGATCGATGACACCCCATCACTATTTCACAGATAATGCGAACTTATGTCAGTTTTGTTTACAAAATTACAACAGAGGTTTGGAATGAGGTATAATGTGGGACGATGAACGAAATATTAATGGCATCGTTTTTCATGAATCAACTCATTCATGTAAAGTTTTATGAAGCGATGAAGTAACATGATGGATGTTTCTGACGGAATCAATGACCCGTGACTCGACCGCCTCAGAAAAATTGTTATGGCCTTGCTATTGCACTCTCTTTTATTTCGGAGGAAACAAAAGAGAAAGCTACAAATACTTAGAAAGCAAGGACAAAAGACATTTAGTTACAAGCCAGAAGCGCCATCTGGTTACAGAAGTGGCTTTCTGTACTCACGTCTCAATGGTTTTGTTCTACAACGATATTCTTTGTGTCAAGTTTGTTGTGTTATCTTATCACAAAAACAATGATGTTGCATTAGGTTATTATTGTTTGAAAAGCAATATGGCCTATTTTTGTTGAATGAACGAGCCACGTCTGGTCAAAGTGCGGTTGAACTTCGGAGAATGTTAGGTGACTTTCTTAAAGTATGTAGGTATCAGATAGTAGTAGTAGGGCTCTCTGTTGATTTCGTCTGGGGAAGTATTAGATATTTGCCAGTTATTCTACTGCCAAGCAGTAATGTGTGTTAATATGGTCTGGTTTTAAGGGCAATGCTGATAAATTACTGGGCTAAGAGATAATCATCTTATATCTCCGAGTGACGAGCGCAGTAGTGCTGCATGTTTAAATCACTGCGTGGTATTTGACTGTAACTAATGGGTATGGTTGTTGATTACCATCAGGAGCATGTTTTGCTTGTCGCATCGCTCTATATTCTGAAAAAGAAAAATTGGGAGGTGGTTCGGTGGTCATGTTGTTGTTATGTTATAAAATATATCTATTTGTGTTATAAATGTAATGTAATAAATGTATGCGGAAATTAGTACTCCAGCGCTCTTGATAGGTAATGCATTCTTTAAAGTCTTGCTAAAGTCACATGACAATAACGTTGACACTTTACACTATCCACTATCTATGCATAGGACTTCGCATACAGTATGTCATTTGAAGCAGCATAATCTGTCAGTTTTAATGTTGAAATAAAATGTTTCAAAGCGTCCGTCCATTTACCTACCGTGCACTTAGATAATATTTGCAACATTATAATAATTTATTTTTATTCATGACGCGATACGTGACCGGCCAATAAGTATCAACACGTCATAGAAACCTTGAACATTTCACAGTACATTGCCAACACCGGGCCAGACAGAAGATCGTATTGACAACAATAATACCATTTGTTTCGTACCCGGCATGTAGTCGCTCGAGACTTACTGTTCTAGTGGACTTAATATAGTAAACATGGACAAGTAGTTAAGTTTGTAAACATTCTGCCTACTAATAGCAGGAGAGGTGGCCGAGATTTGTAAGGTGTTTTAAATTTAGAGATACGGATAACAAACCGGATGTTGAGGCATCAACAGACGGTAGGTATGTTGTTCGTACCAGTATATTTAGCAACCTGACATTTTAACCGTGAATTCCCGTGATAACAGCCACAAATAATATCCTGTGCGTTATCATTTAACTATGGTCAATATTATTATGCCGTACCGGATAACCGCATCCTGTGTATTCTTTGTTAAAATTAAAGTTCTAAATTAATCCATAGTGGCACTTTGATTCACTTCAGTTGTAACTATAAATTGTTCAATACCAACAAATTAATATATTATGGATAGATTACTCATTATTGAACACACCAAAACAAAACAATACAGTAAAAAGAAAAAATCTACAAAAAAACTAGTGTTATAATCGGCGGCCTTATATATCATAGCTATGTGTTACAGGTAAATATTTATTACTTTGTAAACTTAACTGCTTTATATATTTTCACGCCGTATTATTGGTTACCAGATGAAGTTGAATAGGAGTTTTTCTGCCAATAAAAAAAAAGTCAACATTGTTCAGGGACGTTGTTCTAGTTTTCCATATGTTTGTTCACGTTACGCAGTGATAACTTTGACGCTACATCAACGTCGCAGTTGGTGGATAATAGACAAGGTACCTCGGGTAGATCGGCCGGTACCTCCTCGGCTGTGTTTTGTACCCGATGCTTTGCTATTGACATTTCTCGCGAAGGTTGCGGCCCGCGTCGTGATTTTGCGTAACGCGGCTGAACGCTGCGGCCGCCTTCGGCTTTTTTATAACCAGTTGCCTCACAGATCTCTGCGTTGGTGTAACTCCTAATGCCCATACTCGATTTCCTTGGTTCTGAGTTCTGACACATTTCGAAGCGAAATTTTCGACTCTTACAACCAAAATGGGTTTCGAAAGTGAGTGTCGTGTACCGAACAGTTTTTTATTTCTCAAATATACATATTAGTTTATTTACCTTTTATCAATGAATTATCTCTTGTATATTACCTACGGTGTTTAAAAATGACGTGATTATTAGCTAAACCCTATAAATAATTCAAAGTGCGCGTTTTAAAGCGGCATCAGTGGATAACTCCTTATAAGATCTTTGTATACTGTGTTTGTAAACTTTGTAGTGTGATCACGGACACAAATAGCTATGTTTTTATTTGTTTTAGTTAGGATCAAAACATTCCAGTCGCTATGTTTTTAGTTCCTAATATATAAGTGTTCAAGTGTTAATTCAGTTGTGTTAAAAATAATGTTTTGTGTTGTGACTTCAGTTGCCGCGGAGGTGGAAGAAAAGAAGCCGGAACGGCCTCCGTCGAAGACAAACTCCATTTACCCCGTACTCAATAAGTATTCCGAAAAAACTGCCTCGGTGAAGGAACTTACCACATCTAAAATAAGGTAAGAAAATTCATACTTTTAACTCGACTCGAACTCGCCTCGTTATATGTTCTATCAGAGTCCATTGTAAATTTTTAAAGAAAAGCGTAAAAACACGTAAAATGTGATTATATAGTATATTGCGCAAAAAATAAACGAATACATCAACATAAAAAAAAATACTTAACTGAAATGAAAATTTCAATAAATTACTAAAATTTCTACGTCAACAGTATAGCTTCTTACTATGAATAGTTTGATCCATAGGCGTCCGAAGTTTGAAGCTGTTAATTACAGGGGTTTCGCCCTATAATTAATCTAGTAACTATTGTTCTAATAAAATCCTACGGTAGAATATCTGGCAATGATGTATTATTTATTTAGAGTCCTAGCAAAGAGTCCAACCACTACAAAATCGACACTAATCAAAAATATCTACGTCGGGTGTCAATTAAAACAATCCAGTTGGAACAAAATAGAAATTTAATATTACTATTCAAACAGAAGCCTGCACCGTTTGCTTAAATTAAGTCTGACATTTTATGAAATTTGCATGAATTTGAATTATAATTAAATTCGGGAACACCTAATCTATATCAAACTTTTGATATTGTGTTAGAAGAAATCCTTATTTAAAAACTTAATCTAAATAGCTAATTAAACTAAATGTTTCAAAAGATTATTGCAAAAACAATTACCTCCGATATGGCTTATCACGAAAGCGATTAAACCCGCTTAGAGTGTTGACCTTCGAGGCGAAGTAGAAATATTTCGATAACTGTTAATTATTAACTGTCTTTTTAATATAATTTTGCTTCTGTTAACAAAATATCACAGATTTGTTGCTTGGAAAAGCGACATCATTTCATGGTTGATGTTCTAAAGATTCGAACGGAGAGGGTTAACTCCACTTTCATGTTCACATAGACTGTGAAATACGTTGCCTGAATGGTCCCTGATGGAAATAATATGAGTATCTTCAAGTCAAGAGTGAATCGGTTTCTTCTAGAGCGCTCCATAGTATACGGATTCGTCGGCTAAGGCGCTCCACACACTGACACGCACCACGCTGCATGTCGATGCATCTACGCGCGTACTTGCGGGAATGTAGATGTGCATCATCGTGCGGGGTTTTCACGTACTCACGCGCGTTGTTGCATTTGGTAGATTCACGGCGGCTCTGACTCATTTCATTCATACACACGCCACGCCCGTCCAAAATCACGCACGCCACTTCGGGGTTCGGTGTGCCATACTTTGCGTCTCCAACGCATCCACTCGCGGGGTAGCATGTTTCTCCGTAGGTATGTAGGCGCGTGATCTGCATGAACGCGCGTGGATGATGAATTTTTTGGCGTGTTGGACTATGCGTGTTTTCTCTGATACAAACGGAGATACTTACAGACAACGATGGAACACGCATTCACGCACTACGCTGCGTGGTGCGTGGCAGTGTGATGATTGTCTAACATCAGGCGAGAAGGTGGTCCTCAATATTATCGATACTAAAAAGTTGACGAAACCAAGGCTTCAAACGCTTATTACCAGCTTTCAGTAGGACCACTTACGCTAAAACTTTCTATAAGCTGTGCGTATGGACGGTATTTTATTTTTAAAACAAACTACTGACTATAAATCCTTTCGGCCGCCCTTGTAATTGTGTTTTGTAACCAGTTACAAAAGAAATTCTTTTTTCCTTTCTCGTAACCCGGTTACAAACTAGGAAATATTTTACTGGACTTAGAAATATTTTGAAATAGTTACCATGAAATAATTTTTGGACCTATTTCGTAGTGAAGTTACCAAAAAAATCTTGTGTTCTAATACGTTAAAGAACCCTTAAAAATTTGACCTCAATGTCGGTTTACCTGTGGGGGTGTGTTTGTGTGTGAGAGAGAGAGAGAGAGAAAGGGAGGGAGAGTGTTTGTGTGTGTGTGTGAGAGAGAGAGGGGGGGGGGGGTGGTGTCTCAACATGGACCTACCTACCGCAGTTTCGAGAATCGATTTGAGTGATTTCATTCCAGATCTATTGATAGAACATGTGGTGTAATAAAGTACTTTCTCGACTGAGTTGTACCCTGCAGTTTGTAATGCCTCGTCTGTTAATTTTAAGTTTTTGAATATTTCTTACGACAATGCGATTTGCTCCACGCAAACATGACAAGGTCAGTTATAACGGCGAAGGCTACTTTATATATTTAAGCCCGACATCAGATAAGTATACTAAATAAATAATTAGTCACCTGATATCATATCCTAGCTTCGCTAAATCTAAATCTATACGCCACCGGTCAGCATACAACATACCCCTTATGTCAGAGTATGTGCAGAGTTACGACTATCTCGTTCTTGGTGACAAGTCAGACCACAGTACTTACCGTCGCGTTGTCTGAGGTGGGTAAAATACGTCTTATTCATTGCGTGTTGAAAATTATATCAATTTCCCTCGAACCTTCGAACCTATTCTAATGCAGGTAGACTTTAAAAAGGGACTCTATGATCTTGTAATAAGTGCACAAATCAAATGTAAATTTGAATAGAACTCGTAATAGTCTAATAATAGGCAAGATATTGAAGAAAAAAAACTGTGGATAATTGATTTGACAGCCTCATTCATGAATATTTCATCTAATTACCTTTACAAGCCTAATGGTACCTATTGGGTAATTTGTCGTATTCAAATCTATTGTGTCAATTATGAGAAAGCGACTTCTTAGAAATAACTAGCTTTCGTTATGAATGCGCAAGAGCCTCAGGGAAGATTTCATTTGAATAATTAGACGTTTGAAAGTTTTAACTATTTAATGTATAAGAGTTGCTATATAGTTTAGAGTGACGGAACTATCAGGCCATGCGTCTGATAGTAAGCAACACGTCATAATATCACAGTATCACGTAGTTATTGGAACATGAAGAGTCCAAATCATTACGTAGCACTCCTTTGCGCTCGTCACCCGGAGAGATGTACCTTTTTACCCGGTTGTGTCAATACACAGTCATTGGGGTGCAGTCGAGTTATGTGAGATCTTACTCACTAAAACCCCCTCGGTGGCCTACATCTGTGCCTAGGAGGAGGACGCCGGGATCTCCGTTGGAACGCACCGGCGTCCTCTTGACACTTTGCTTAAGGCACCTTCCTTGGGTGATGGACTAAACGACACGGGCCGCACCATGCCGTAGCCTTTCCTTTGATGGGTTCGCTATTCCTAGGACGTTAGGCCCCCAAGCCTATCCGTCTTCGAGCCCATAGGTACCCTTTTAATCGCCTCGTACGATAGGCAGGGTATACCGAAGCCAAATTTTTGTTAAGACCCCGGCTCCAGGGTCAGGAGAGATGTACCTACAAGGTGTTTTATCTCTGCTCTGTGATTTCTCAAGAAACATTGCCCTTTAGTTGTACACACCGATACCGTAACACACTGATGTTTTAAAATTACTGCCTGGCTACATTTCCCAGGTCGGACTTTGCAAAGAGTCCTTACTACTACAAAAAACTAACTGAAACGGTTATGACGTAATCGAAATCTCTGTAATTTCAAGCAAACATTTACTCATATATATATAATAAGAAAAATAAACTTTGTATTGCTCTTAATAATAAAAAAAGTAAGTAGCAATTGGCGACCTTACCGCTAAAAGAGGGACCGATATCAAAGCCAATATATATATTTCAGTGAGGTGGTAGAGTCTCCTATGTTTGATGTAAGTGTCTATTTGTTTTCAGCATGCACAAAGAGAACACGGTGAGCAAAGAGACGAGCACGCAGAGTACAGTCACGCACACGAACAAGAGCGAATCCGAGAAGCTGATACACAGCGAAACTGTTGTAGACGGAACGGTCGATGGACAAGTGAGTTTTATCGTTATGACTTCAACATCTGCAACGTTTTATTAAAGCACGTAACGGCACACACTGAATAAATACACTTCACAGAGCTAGCCTGCTACCGCACGGCTATTGTTATACTCATAATACTTTACTTGTAGGACTCTCAAAAAGGCGACACCGTTTCTAGATCGATACCCTCGAACATTGAACCTCGAAGCCTCGAATGATGAAGTTTGACATCACTTTCGTTTCGTGGGGGTTTCGTGTTGGATACAATTTCAGTATCTCTAAGTTGAAAGTAAATTTATTGATTTCGTTTAAATAACCGCGTTCCATCGTAGACTACTACATCGTTGCTAAATATCAGTACGAAATAGGAACTAGGCGCCCCGCGACTGTACCCGCGCAGTTTCCGTTTCTGTTATTATCTCGCGATATTAGGGATGCCCGTTACGATACGATATATCGGAATATCGATACAGCACTATATGATATATCGATATTTGATGCGATATTTTGACCATACGATAAGCTTCGATATATCGCATTCTTATAAAAATATCGCATTACCATATCGTATCAAACTATGTCGGTGATTAATTTGTAAAATTTTAAAGTACCTATTACATCATCACTAAACGATAATAGACAGTGCCATTGAATATATTGTTATTAGTAATAATAGAATGAAAGAATGATAAGTTGACAAAATTGTTTATGGAACAAGAACAGCCGGCTTTTATTTAGACTTGGAGGTAGATTTAAATAATCTTTGAACTTTGTAGTACCGTCAAATATAATTAAAAAATCCACAGCGCTTATCCAAATTATTATTTTTGTGTTGTTTAAGTGCTGATCAATGGCAATTGTCATTTTTTTTGTTGAATAAAACTATTCTAAATACATATTATTATTTGTTTCTTTTAAAAAAATAAAATAATATAGTAAAACTACTAAAAAGATAACCCTTTGCACGATATATATTTATTATATCGCATATTAAATTAAAGGCATGCAATACGGTTACGATACGATATATCGATACAAAGGAAATCGATAATATCGCGTATCGATACAACCAAGTTCGATACAGTTACGATGCGATATATCGATACAGTACACTTTTTTTGGGCATCCCTACGCGATATGCCATGTAGCCTATGTACTTTCCAAACAAGGATATAATTGTAATGATGATGATCATATTGGTTCCGAAAATAACCTCGCACTTATAACCGTAAAAAGCTATAAATAAACCATGGATATCTAGTGTACTGGTATTTAAGTAGGTATAAGTATAGGAACTGAAATATATTTTACTCTTGTCAGTTATCAGGTCCATACATTCCAATTCTAAGAATTAATTTAATTGAAAATGATTAGAGCTTTATTATGTTTGGCTGTTTTATAAAGGTTATCTGCTTAGAAGATTATGATGCTATGTATCTTATACAGTAATTGAATGACCTACGAGGTTGTACAAACAAGCATCATGAAATAAAACAGCGCGTCGTATCTACTAATGTTATTGTGTAAATTTTGTGATGTGATAGATTTTTGTTACTATGCAAAAAATACTATTACAACTTTTTTTACTTCGACTGACGTCGGGGTTCTGTAGTTGAGTAGTGGGTTTGTCTTTTGAACATGTCAGTTTCCACACAATAATAACAATTAGTCTATTAAATATTCATATACATGTATCCTACTGACTTTCATATACATGTATGTATATGACTGGCCTTGTGATTTAGTGGGTAGTAAATCTGTCTGCGAAGCCGAGGGTCGTGGGCTCGATTCCCACCCAGTGCAAATATTTGTGTGATGAATTCAACTTATCATACATAGAAACACCCAGACACAGTGTTTCCACTGTGTCTGGGTGTTTCTATGTATGATAAGTACCTATGTATTTACAATTATATAAGTATTATATCAGTTATCTGGCCGCCATATTTCAAGCTTTGCTTAGTTTGGGGTCAGATTGTGTTGTGTGTGAATTGTCCACCAATATTTATTTATTTATAATTTATATTTATTTACTAATTGAAAAAAAGCGACATCATTGCTGGGACGTGGGTGATGTTCCAAAGACTCGAAGATATATTGTTTCTATGTTTGTGAGAACTTCTAGGGCTCTGGAATGCGTTCCCTGACTGAGATGTTCCCAATGATTACAATCTCTTCTCTCTTCACTCTCTTCAAGTCGAGCACAGACTTGATATATGTTCTCTGAAGTCGAGTGTGAATCTGCATCAGGCAGGATGGCCGTCAAGTGCAAACCTATAACTCGTAGTAAAAAATAATTATGTGTGTACAAACTTGGATTTCTTCAAGACCTTTTGATTATAATTAAAATTTTAGAATATCAAAAACTGTGTACAGTATAGATACGAGTACATTATGCAAACTTCCAACAAGTTACCTATCGCATAGGGTGTGCTATCTTAAATATTGTAACTACTACCTGCTTGCGAGAAAAACATCTTTCGAATACAGTCGTTATCCGTCAACCCGCACTTGGCTACCGTGGTGGAGTATAGCCTTGCGTATTCGCTTATGGCTTGTGCTTATGTGGTAGTGGAATCAAGAAGGCTGTGAACGATAATGGGACACTATAACAACTAGTATTTACTCGTATTTTCAGGTAAAGAAACCTCCAGTGCCATTAAAGAAGAGTCCCACCCCCACCGGTGGAGTGGGGGGGCTCCTCAGCGGGTTGAAGAGTAAGATGCTATCGTCGTCAGATAAGTATGTATCTGTGCCTATAGTGTTATAAAGAACGGTTGTACGAGCTTGAGTTCGAGAAGTCATCTGTACTAATATAAGAATACTGAGAACTAAAAAAGAGTTTACCTATTTGTTTGAACGCGCTAATCACAGGAACTACTCGACTGATTTCAAAAATTCTTTCACTTTTGGAAATGTATGTGATTCATATTAGGCTAGATTTTTTATGTATCACGGGCGGAACAAATAGCAGTCCACCCCGGTGACTGCTATTTGTTGTAATACTAGTAAAATACACAAAAAATACACAGACACGTAATAAAATAAATATTTAGTAACTGGGGTAGTTTTTATTTAAAACTCCAAGCGCCGATCGTGTTCAAAGGTATAATACTGGGCGCGTTCCTCGGTTCCTCCGCTGAATCGGCATGCAAATCCGCTGAACTAGATACCAGCCTGACCGGGGATCGCGCCCTCTTCCGCAGACGGCGACCGAGGTCCAGCACAAACAAACCAACAATACTGCCGTGATAACTAAGAATGCAGTAATCGCAAAATGGCGGTTTCGAGATAAACGCGGGAAAGACATTTTGACATATTTGAGGAAGATGTATGTTTTTTTGTAGTCCTTTAAATATGTCAATAAAATAGGAAAAAATACAAGCTTTTCAAAAATAATTATCCATTATTTCATAAATTAGTGTATCCATTGATAATGCGTATTATTGCGTTTAGGTTTAGTATTAGGTCTTGTAAAAATCACAGGATACTAAGTCTAAATGCAGCACTTGCGCTCATTACTGCATTTTCTAGTCTAGCGCATAATGATTACTGCGTTATTGTTTAGCATTAGATACCGATTTAGCATTAGCTTTTTTAATGTCCGAAGCAAAGAAGTGGATGTGTACTAAATAATTTAATATTCTTTTACACAGACTTTAAAATATTGCCGCGCGGTTTAAAGCTACTGCGAAGATATCAAAATTTGTATAAGAAAATTAAGTTTTACTAAGACAACATATTTTAACATCAGTTGGCATGTATTATTATTTAGTAGTAGGAACCACATTATATTAATGTTAAAATTATAAACGTTTTCTCAATTTATGAAATACATCAGACTGCTTTTCAATTGTGTTCTTATAGTATCCAGTCTTGGATAATTTAAAAGCAAACAATTTGGTACGTAAATTAAAGTATATGATGCAATAAAATGTAATTAGGATATCAGATACGTATTACTTAAAAATAATAGTTAGGTATCCATTCTCACAACAAATTACACATTTTCTATAAATATTACACTCCAAATCTTATAATTAACAGCCTTTAAAGATATTATATGATAATAATAAAAAATGCGTTTTTTCTTGAAATAGACTTGATGTTGTCCTACATAATTAGACTATACTATTATTTAATTATCACAGAATAAGGCACATCGTTACATGAAGGCATATTCTTAATCCAAATATTATAACAAATTTTGGGCAATCAATATCCATAAAAAAACTAATACTAAAAACCAAAAAATTACTCTTTTAAAAATAATAAATCGTCTGAAAAAGTAGAAAATATATAGAATAAATATTCTTGAAGCTCTCTAGTTTCAGTGAGATCTATAAACTCTTCGTTAACAGGGAGGTTTTCTACAGGTTTTGTTGCATCCAAGTTTTACCGCCATTTTATTTACTTTTCTCTTTTTCTTTTCTATTAATCTTGTTTCTAACGATTCCTCAAATTTACGACTCTTCCTTGGGTTGCCTGATTTAGTTTTCTTTTCTTGTGTAGTATCTTGTTCTATATTATTTTCGGACTCTATATTTACGTCATGACTGGATTCAGTTAAATGTATATCATGATTCAAATTGTTATCTTGAGGTTCTTTTCATATCAAAATCTAGTTGTTGCAATATAATCACTAGTTGCAATAGAAATCATTTCGCTGGGTTCTTCTGTTTCAAATGTTACATCAATTAATGTTATAAAATATTAATCAAAGAACTTTAGAACGTTTCACCACATAACAGACTAAATGATTCATCTTTCTGGTTTGAATCAAATTCTGTAGAAGTAGATGGTTCGGGTTCTGTTTGACGATCTGGTTTACCCAGCACAATGTCTAACATGCTTCTTCCACGGGAATTTATGGCAGACATTATGAAGACTATGTTCTGAAATACATAAAATAAATCTACTTTAATTAAGCAGGAAATAAAATCTACTATAAACTAACAACCTGATCGAAACCAGATTTGTCTATTGGTACCTAAAGTTATCTATCAGCTAGAAATGCTAAGTACATCGACGATGTAACATTTCTATGAGAGACCTATAACTCTAGGTATTCTTTAGGTATATAAGTATTCAAAGTCACTGAAAACCTACAGATTATGTAGTAATTAGTTAGATAATAAACAAACAAAAAAATGTTTTTTTCTAATAATTTTAGGTAATGATAAACTAAAATCTGACTGTCACGTTTGGTGATAACTTTTTATTTCGATTCCATAAAGCTATTTATTGCTTACAATAGATATATAAATGGATTATAATACAATTATAACAACTCACCCAAATTACGTTGCATTAAAAAAAAACAACAGCGCGCCGGAGAAGCACACGTGCCGCACGTCTCACTTCGCCGAACGACGATGACGCACTGATTTGCTTCAACAAAACGCAGCACTATATCGTACGGTTACGATCTCGCGAACTTTTACTACACACAAATGCAGTAATGGTGGAGTACTGCGTTTTGACTTAGAAACTGGTCTATAGATACTAGAATAACATGTTACAGTAATGGCTATTACTGCACTTTGTTTAAGGGTATTCTAACAAGTACGGCATTCTTCTTTAGCATATGTTTAATACTGCGCTCTTTCTTATCATTGATATAGTTTTCATGTAAGTACTGCGAAAATCGTTACCTAAAAAAGATACTTACAGGTATTTATTTCAAGATATTAATTTTTTTTTCATGTAAATAACCCCTTAGGGATCCCCTTTCTTGAAAAAAGTAAAAATTCCAAAAATGACGATTACTGCATTTTTTGTTATCAGGGCAGAATAATCGTAAGATAATACATTGCTTCTTTGAACAAATGCTTAAGGAAGGGCGAAAACGGGGAAACGACAATTTTTTGTCTCCTGTGTCAGAGATGCATATTTGTTTTCTATAGAATCCGAATGAAATCATCCACTCCCTGCGTAAACGTAACATTTTCTGTTTCTGTCACTGGACCCCAACAATTATGTGTCTGTATGTTCGTTGATTTCAAAATAGCCCAATATTTGTAAGGGATCTGTGAATGTTTCAGAGACAAGGACAAAGATAAGGAAAGAGAGAAGGAAAAGGAGAAAGAGAAGCCTCATTCGCTAGGAAACAGCGGGAGTAGCAGCAGTGGGGAATGGGATCGGATAGACGGTGGCGCCGCCAGCAAGCCGCCGGCCAACTCTACCAACACGTTCGATCATATCGAGCGCAACACTATACTGAGCGATCCGCGCGCTGGCAGGTTCGTGCTCATTAGTAGTAAATAAGAAGAACAAAGTTAAAACTGTTGATTTATCGGCCATCTCGGATTTGTAATTTGTTGATCACTACTACTAGTCAAGCTCTTTCATTTGAGACCCATATTGAGAGAGCAGTGAAAAAAGAAATGTAAATCGCCATTTTGTGGTGGCGTCCATCTTGGATTTGAAATTTGCCATAGTATATAGTATTCTACTAGTCAAGCCCTTGCATTTGATACCCATATTGAGGAATTTGTGAATAAAAAAATGTAATTCACCATTGTGTGGAGGCGGTCATTTTGAATCGATAACCAAACATAGCAAAGAACCACCGCACGGAGACTAACCTTTAAATAAAAAAAACCGTATCTAAATCGGCCCATCCGTTTGAGCTCTATTATATTGCCACAGACAGACAGTCATCGACGTCAAACTTATGACACCCCTTTTTTTGTCGGGAGTTAAAAATAAAACATCATCAGCCCATCTAATAATCGTCCACTGTTGGACGTTAGGACTCTCCTATCGATCGCCACATGACCTGGTCATCTGCTCTTCTCATCCATTTACTCCCAGCCGCCTTTCGTAAGTCGTTGCTCCACCTGGCTGTAAGGTGTCACTCTACGCTTGCCAATACGCGGTCTCCACTCTAGAACACGCCTATCATCTACCTAGAGCGGTTATCGGTTCTTCTACAGATGTGAACGAAATAAAAATAAATAAATATTATTGGAAATTTCTCACACAAGTGGTAAGACTCTTTGCAGAGTCCGCGTGGGGTAAGTACCACACCTTTGCCTAACCGCCAATCAGAATTGTGCCAACATCGCTGTGTTCCGGTTTGAAGGGCAATGTTTCCAGAAAAAAAAAACAGTTCAGGATAAATCGTCTTATCTCTAGATTACGAGCGCAGTACAGTTTTACGCAATGGTTTGGGCTGCATGCGCCCAATAGCTGCGTGACACTGTTATTATGGGTAGGCGTGTTGCTTACCATCAGGCGCGTATCCTGCTCGTCCCGTCACACTATTGTATAAAAAATAATTAAGTGAGGCCGCCACCATCGCACGTGATATGGGCAGTAAGTAACAGTTCATAGGTGGCCAAAACTGTAACTATCATGGATGATCTAAGTCGTAAAAATAAACATAGATGTAAAAAATATTGAAATTTGTTTATTTTCTTCAAAATTTTTTTTGCTATTTGAATAAAACTCAGTCATTTTTTTGCTTCATTATTACAGATAGAAAGGATTACATAGATAGATTGGTAAACAATTTAGTCGTAACACAACGTACCTTAATCGGTCATTGCAATTTAATTATCATTTTGGACCGAAGTGTTTCATTTCACAGCCAAGTACTAAGTTTTCACGGTCGAAGGTGAAATAAATGTATTTGTATTGTTAACATTGCAGAGTGAAGGCGCCTCGGCGTCGGCCACCGAGCCAGGCGCTTCGGGACGACACGCCGCAACAGATCGGTCTTAGTAATGGACATGAAGGTAAATAATGCTTAGAAAATAACAAATGACGATGTCCAGTCAATCACTACCGTTAGTGATTGGCTTAACAAAAACAATCGGACTACTAGAATCAGCTTGAAAATGTTTCCCACTTCTAGGACTAATTCACTATTGGAACGAAGTTCCTTATCGCGCGTTGTGAAAGGGGGCTAGACGGAAAAAATCTTACGAAAAGTTGTCACGACACTTTTTGCTATTGTAAGCTGTGCGGCATCGCATGTTTCTCTGTCTGTCTCTCTCTCTCTTATAGAAAGCAAGCCAGATATTTTCATTTCTATTTCGCATTGAACAGTGTGGTGTCGCGACGATTATTTTTGTTGAGTGTATACAGGTTTTCTGTAAATAATAAATAATAAAGAATTATAATAATAATAATTTCTTCACTAATTAATCGAAAGGAACTTCGTTCCATCCGGGTGTCCCTTGACACCTCTCAAGTTTTTTTTTTTTTCCTTTTCTTCTCCTTTTTAAGTGAAATATATTTACGTACTATGCAGGGACATGTGAGGTATGTCGGGCTCGATACCATGACGACGACAGACATAGTTCCCGTACCGACGAAAACCCCTACAGATTTGTCCTGCATGGCTAGGGGTCAGGGGTTCTCGCGGGGGCGTTAGAACCCCGCATTTGGCTCTAGTGACGCGCTGGAAATCAGCGGCGCGTCACCTCCTCAAACGCCTATCCCTAGCTGGGGCGTCAGACGACCCTAAACATCAGATAAATATTGCCCTGAAGCCCCAGGCCTTCCTGTGGAGACGGGGTGCGAGTCCAGAGAGGCGGCTCGCTCCCGTGTCCGCTTCCGCCTCGAATCCGAGGTACTATTTGTCAAAAAAGAACCCAAATCACAAAGATCACTTCTCAGTCTGTGGAGTGGCTAATCTTTTTAACCGACTTCCAAAAAAAGGAGGAGGTTATCAATTCGACCCCTATGTTTTTTTTATGTATGTTACCTGATTTCTCGAGAACCTCTGAACCGATTTTAAAATTTATTTTTGTGTTTGGATGGGTATGCTTCCCGAATGGTCCCATATAAATCTTTTTGAAATCGGTCAAGTAGTTTTTGAAATATGAACCAAAAACTGAAAAATTGCGTATCTGGATGACGTTGTAGATTTCACAAAAGTTATGAATCTCGACCCTGTCAATACAAAATTGTGTAAATGCTTTAATAAAAACTTGTTTTTAACCCCCGACCAAAAAAAGGGGTGTTATAAGTGACGTCGATGTCTGTCTGTGTGTCTGTCTATCTGCTGTGGCACCGTAGTAGAACTCAAACAGATGGGCCGATTTCGATGCGGTTTCTTTTATTTCAAGGTTAATACCATAGCAGATGTTCTTAGCTATGTCTGGTTAATGTCGATTCAAGATGGCCGCCTCCACAAAATTTTGACCTGACTGGCACCGACTTCAAATAGATGAGTGAGTAGCGCTTATAATAGTGATTTTAGTTTATTTTTCGCTTTTGAGTGCCTATTTGTGGTTTTGAAGTCGGTTTAATTTTTTGTACGAAAATTGTTTATTAATATATATAAATTACGTGCCATGTTGTTTGTCCGCGCCGGATTCCTAAACTACTCTACCGATTTCAATTAAATTTGCATACCGTGTGCTGTTTCATCCAACTTGAAAGTTGAAAGGTAATATAGTTTTTATTTCGATTAATATTGTCTTTACATGACAATACCCGAGCAAAACCGGGACGGGCCGCTAGTTTACTACAAATTATAAAAGCATTAGATCAGCTGTATGTCTCCCACAGTCTGACAAATTAATGTTAGTTAAAGCGCTCTACAGACGATGCCCTGAAATCGGAGGTTATGACGTAGATGTAGTGGAGCACTAAAATAGGGTATTCTCTACACACGTACAAATCAGTCAGTACGATACTGGCTGTACAACAGACTGGTCGTCGATCAGAGCAAAGAGTATGTAATTACTACGTAGGAGTCGGCACTCAGTACAAACCAATAACAGCAGTTAACATGTCAGTTCAATACCAACCTAACAAATTATTTAGTTTTCATAATATATGTAATATTAGACTTAAATAAAGTTTCTAGTGAAAATGAAACACTTCTTGGTAAACTACGTTTTATATTTACAATACAATAGAAAAATAAATTTACAGCTAATAAAGAACAAAAAACGCGGAAATAAATCAAAGAACAATTATGATCAACACGCAAATGCCACAATGACTAAACAATGCCAAATTGACAAATCGCCTAAATTGGTAAAGAGATGCCCGATGATATGATATTATATTATATATCGTAAAATGCTATTGCCTATTATAAAATTTGAAATCGGATCGGTTGAAATTGCGAAAACAGTTGGATTATAGTCTGGAATAACTTAGACTTTATCAGCTGACTATTATTATCATTGTATAAATTCAGACCAGTAGAAACTGTGTTGCCAGACATATTGCATGCTTCTAGAAGAAGAGGCCAGTTTGTACAGGTCAACTTTTAAAATGTTTTGTATTACCTTATCCTTACCTTTTAGTTTAGTTAGTTTATGAATAATATTTGTAGGATTATGATGGGCAACAAATTTGTGTGTTTCTAATGGATAATACTGTTGGGGCTATTAAAAATTTATCATTTTTACTATGTAGTACAATGTAAAAATGTCATCATCATCAGTCTGTATTCGTCCACTTCTGGACATAGGCGTCTCCAATAATATGCTTCTCAACCCAATCTTTGGTCTTACGTCTGCTACCGTCATCAATTGCTTTTCATGTATAGTCATTCCATCTAGTATCTCGAAATCCTATACTACGTTTACTGATTCGCGGTTTGGCCAACAGCTTGATGTCTTGCTTGAAGTCAATCTGACCAAAAATCGACTGTAGGTATATAGGAACAGGAACTGAAACAATTTTAAATTCCAAAATTTCTTCAAATAGTGAGTCAACATGGATATAAATACTATTTTAAAGAGTAACCTACTTTACACACGTATTTATTCTGTACTAACTAAAAATACTAGTTGTGGAAGGGTCATACTTTTGTCGCGGCACATCCCTATGTTGTCGTAGTTGACATAAACCTTATCCGCTTACGATTGGCACAAGAGAACCGTGCCGAAAACTCCTATCTATTCTATCTATTGACTTACATTTTATCTGGTTTCCGCAAATTTCAAATTTATTATAGACCATCTTTTCGGCGGCATTGTAGTAAAACGTATTCACTGCTTAATGCTAACATAATATTATTATGCAATATCTTCTATTCAACTTCTATTTCTTCTTCTTTTTCTATTAAGCTCCTCGATTAAAATACACGAAACATAATACAAGCAATGTGACGGACATGACCACAGACTTAAGTAGATACTTTGATATAACAGTGAAAGAAAGAGAAGCTATACAACATACTGTGCTCTTGACATGGACCGTGTAAATTTCATACATTTATAATTGTTCCAAGTTATGATAGACTTACAACTTACAAAACTAGGGCGTGTATTCCGCAATTCCGAAATCTTGAGATTTTTTTTCGATACTTAAATTCCGAAATTGAAACACTTTAATATCGTTACTCCAATATCGGTATTTTGATTACCAACTTCTTTTCTAACGATACACACACGCGATTAGTTATTAAAATAAACCTGAGCGGCTCCAAAATTATTGAACTGGATTTGTTTAACCCCACCATTCTCCTACTTCAAAGAACTTTTAAATCTTTACATAATTACCATAAGCTTCCTTTTAGGTCAAAATCAGTCTTTCCCTAAAGGCCCCTTCTGCTTTAACTAAAATGTTCGATGGCATATCGTTTACTTGCAGGGCGGGCGACTCAGTTATGGAATAAATTGCCCGTGCACATCAGGCATTCTCCTTCACTGAACAATTTGAAAAAATATGTTTAACAATTATATTTGTTAAAATTGTAGACTTGTTGTTGGAAAATTTACTACTTATGCAATTACAGGCGTTTTTTATTTATGTTGTAATCGCATTACATTTATTTATAATCGTATTAATTAGTATTGGTATTATACATCAATAATTAAGTACCTACTAGTATTGTTGTATAAGATTAACTAACTACAATATCATTATATTGTGTTTTTATTATTATTGTGTCTTTCATTCAGTTTTTTTTGTTCTTGTTTGCGCACCCCATATTCTGACTATTTTACATATTCTTTTCCGTCTTAAGGTTGGCTGGAATAGATCGCTTTCAGCGGAAAGGCCGCCCACTGTCGCAGTACTTTACAATGTTTTGTTGAGTTTTTCTGTGCCTTTTTTTAATGTGTCAATAAAGAGTAAGCATAAATATTAATAAATTTTGTAGGTAAAATCCAAATACATTTTCCAGTTTCGAAACTGTTCCGGAATTCCGATATTGGGTATTTACTATCATGATTCAGTGCAGGAATTGAAAACTTTCCGATATTACATTCCCTACTTAAAACAAAAAACATAGGTGTTGCCATGGCACTTACTACTGAGAAAAGAGAGACTTAGGTTAAAAACTGGTTGTAAAAACATCATGAATTATAGACATAGGGATGTTTTTTGAAAACTTGTTGTAGCGCACACACAGATTTTTCGTGGGCTGTGAATGAAATGAAACAAATGTTCAGATGAACTCAGTATCGCCCAGAGGAGATGATCGATATTCATTGATGGTGATATCAATTTAATTTTGCAGATAAAAGTAGTACTGCATAGTGGTACTAGGCGCAATCCGAACGGCTCAAATTCAAAATGACAATCCTTGCTTCTGTAATTCTAAACAGATAAAACAAAGACCGAGATGTGAGATTCCGTGTCGGATCAATCCGACTGAGTTTAGAATTGCTACGCTGGTTTCATTTAATTTCTACAATAAAATAGTCGTAACATATATCAACTAAAAATAAAACATACCTACACTTTTTTATAGAAAAGAGTGCTTGTCACTGTTTTCTATAAAAAAGAGCAGGACATGTGCTTGATAGTAAGCAACATGTCTGCCACATAACATCACATTTTTGGTAGTGGTAGGACTCTTAGCAGAGTCCGGCTGGGGAAGTACCACACCTTTGCCAGTTATTCTACCGCCAAGCAGTAATGTGCAGACATATTGAAGGGCAATGTTTCCAGAGAAATTACATGGCTTAGAGATATAGCATCTCAGATATCTGGGTGACGAGCGCAGTGCAGTGCTAGGTAATGATTTGGACTCTTCATGTTCCAAGAGCTGCGTGTCACTGTGCCGTTATGTGGCAGGTATGTTGCTTACCATCAGGCATATGTCCAGCTCGTCTCGTCACTATTTACAAAAAAAAACACAGTGATACGCAGGTATTGGAACATCAAGAGTCTAAATTATTACCTAGCACTGCACTGCACTCGTCACCCAGAGATGTTTTATCTCTATGCCCGGTAATTTCACTGGAAGCATTGCCATTTGAACCGGCACGTAGTAATGTTTCCACATCACTGCTTCGGGGTCGAATAACTGGTTTATTTATTTCAAGATAAGTTAAGAAAATATTTTGTGTACGATTTCGATTACTCGATCGTATTTCGTACTATAGCCAAAAAGTCGTATAAATACGATTTAAATCCTATGGTTGACAACACTGGCTGAAATCGGACCCGATTTTTTGAAAAGTGATTTATCACGCCCCCTCCGCCCCTTTTTCGTCATTTCCTCCGATTTCAGGGCATCGTCTGTAGAGCGCTTTAGTCTGAGCATACACGGCTGTTGAGTGGAAAATGTCCACCAATGTGTTTTGCTATCTCGTCACAAGATGGCGCTGTAGACCGCTAAAACACGGTTGCGCTTCACGCTGCCTAGATCGATAGTCACTTTTTCTTCCAATTTCTATAACGGCCATTCACTCGGTACTCGATATTTCTGGATTTATAGTTTTTGTAAGTGCCCCGTCTCTTAAATACCAAGGAAATGCGGCGCTAAATGCTAAACTTAACTTGTAGGTTGTAGGTACCTTAGTCTTGGGCATGACAGGTCGCAACTGAGATCGGTCATTTTGGTTCGCCGATCCTAGAGATGGGAGTTTTCAGTTTTTTACGCAAACCGATATAAATCCGATCTTAGATTTAGAAATCGGTTTCAAAAACCGATTTTAGAAATCGATTTCTGTAGCGGATGGTGGAGCTTAGTTGGTATATTTATGTGTATTAAACGTCGAACGAATTTTTGTTGTATTGTGTATTCGTGTTGATTTATGTGTACATACCTACCTAGTACCTACTAATAATAATAAAAATAAAAAGTACATAATAATATCTGATAGTTAGTAGTTGGTTTAGTAGTTAGTTTTGATAGTAACTATGTCGGATTTTCCCTCATGCTTTATCTAGGCTTGGGACTTGGGACTAACAAAAAGTTTTGCTACGGATTACGCTACGGATAAATAACATCCTAAATAAAACTTTCTGGCGCATTTAAAAATCGTCATATTTACAATGATTCAGATGCAGATGTACTCGGATTGTTTTGCTCAATAGTTCCCGTTTCGTCACTACTTTTTTGCGCCAAGTACACTGATGCATGTGATCTTTTTAAATGAGCACCTAAGTTACCCGTAGTAGACTTATAAGAAATATTTTGATTGCAATATTTACACACAGCAAGCATATTAGAATTGTCTTTTTTTAGAAAATGAGTCCACAGCTCGCTTGGTTTGCGCGACATGTTGAAAAAAAACTAGGTCCACTAAGGGTCAGTTCACACCGAGACGCGACGCGGCGCGACGCTGCGCGCACATTTTTCATAGAGCGACTCAGAATATACTTTATTCACTACACGAAAAGATACACATTACATTGTGAGAATTCAGATTACGTTGCACCACGCAGCACTGCGCCTCGAGGTGCCTCGCGGCGTAGCGCGACGTATCGTGACGCAGCGGTGCATCGCCGGTACGCGCGGCGTGCAAGAGCGGTGCTGCGGCTCACGGTGCCGCGCGACGCCGCGAGGCGCAGCCTGAGGCCGCTGTGGCGACTTCTCTACTATTTCCGTTCCGACTTCGTTTAGAATTGATGCAGTTCGGTCGAGTGCTCGATTGAAAATATAATGAGACTGGGATCTTGTTATAATCGGACTTCTTGCAGAAGAGGAAGAGGAAGAAGTTTACAAAAATAAAATTAAAAAGAAGACATCACACAGGCGCGGGCGGGGCCGCGCGGCGCCCGCGGCTAGTAGATACGTTCCGCTGCGCCTCGCGGCATCTCGCTGCGCAGCGAGGCGTCGTCCTGCTACGATTTTAAGATGCGCCCGCGACGTTGCGATGCGTCTCGCGACGATGCGCGGCGTAGCGCGAAATCATTGGCCTCTTTGAGTATCGTCGCGTCGCGTCGCGTCTCGGTGTGAATTGACCCTTACACACTAATTGTCATAAAGCATCAAAGTTGAAGTTTCCAAATAAACTACTTACACTAATTGTTCATATTCACACTTTACAGTCCTAACAATAAAACTATTAAAATCAAAATATAATTAAATACGTAGCTTTAAAGTAAAATTATTTAAATTAAAACGTTTCAGGAAAATAAAATATTATTAATAAGCACGCACTGTACTTTACAACAACGCTAAGGTCAAGTGAACACTGCACAATTGCATTTCAATCGTAAAATTTGTAAATCAAAACTCTCCAAATACCTATAAACAACAGAAAACAAATAACTTACTATTGTTAACCACTTAGCAATGAGTATGTTAGTTGCAATCTGAATTAGATCTTATACTCTTGCTTTTTAGTTTTATTTTTAGTTTCGATCTGTAATTCTTAAAAAACCGCCAAATTTCAAAACGAATTGCTTCGCGACAATTCGTCTTATCTCTTTCACTCCATCGACAAATCGCTGAGTTAGAATGAAAGAAAGCGAATTTTGATGAGATTCGCGCTCTCTCATTCCAACTAAGTAGTCGTATGGCAGATTGATAGAGACAACGAATGAATATGAAAACTATCAAAAACTTATGCGTTCAAAGCTTTAGTTTAGTTTGCAAAACTGGCATAGTCCTTGGCGGTTGGCGCAACTTGCGCGATTTGATTCGAATGCGACTCGTTTGCGTTATAGTGGTATTGTTTTAAGTTTTCTAAAATCAGTTTGTTCGTGCTCGAAAAATCGATACGAAACGTTTTCTGACTGAAATCGGCTTTTAGATTCGTTTTGATATATCGGTCTCATGCCTAGCCGATCCTAAACGAACTAGGTCGTACTTCTAGTTCGCTAGTTCGCAGTTCGAATAAGACCAAATAAGACTGATCGGCCAACCGCATCGTTCGCTCGTTATAAATATTGCTCATGCTGCATGAGACAATATAATTACGAAATGCTATGTGTTTTTAACTTCTAAAAATAGAAAGAAAAAAAATCTAATCGATGCAAAATATTTCTCGTAAATAGGTAACAATTAATGCCCAAAGTTATTGGCACAATAAAAGTAATCGTGTATGTATATGTTTTTTACCTTGTTAACTGACTTCAAAAAAGGAGGAGATTCTCTATTCGGCTGTATGTTTTTTTATATTTGTATTAAGTTTAGAAAATAAACAACAATGTATACAGACACAGATTCTGATACTTGACAGAATAACACCTCACACAAAGCAAACAAAAGTAATCAACTGATAATAAATAACACTGGTGAGGGAATTTTACATGCTCCCGAATGTAAAATGCTGTCCCGTGCGCGTGACGATCTTCGTTCAGTTGACGTCTATCTACCTCAACGATATTTAAACAAGGATATTTATATTTCCTCGTCAAAGATCTACCTCGCCAGTTCCAAAAGAACTAGCGAACTGCGGAATGACGACTGAAGGAACTAGGTCGCGTAGTTCGTCTGTGGGAGCGCTCTTTCGACTTAGGTCGTTCGCGAACTTTACAAGACTATACCTTATACAAAGGTTGAAACCTTATAAAGAATAAGTAAATAGATGAGGTTTTTCCGCACGGTTCCTTTGTACCAATTGTAAGCAGATGAGGTGTATGTTACCTATGGCAACTGAGTGATGTGCCGCGACAAAAGTATGACACTTCCACAAGAGCGATCAGACCTGAGCTTTCGGTTTTCGGTGTAAAGCGTTTGTTCTAATTCTGTACGTAGTATATGTAAACTCTTTGGTTGAAACTATATTTTTGTAGTCTTGCGCATAAGTCGATCGTCGTCAACTTATCAGATCAGAAGTGCTCAACTTAGTTAACACTTCACAGTCCTGTGGTACTACAAACTCAAACAATAGCTGCGTGTCACTGTGCAGGCGTGTTGCTTACCATCAGGCACATGTCCTGCTCGTCTCGTCACTCTATACAATTAAAAAAAAAACGTAGATCAGTTGCTGGAAATGTTTCCGACAAAAAAACCTATTTAAGTTAGTAATTTTGCGGAGATGTTCAAGATTTTAAACTCCTATTACCACCAGGGTGTCGTTGCCTTGAGCGTTTACCCTATAATTTATAAGCCACATCAAATCGTTTCATATGTAATTCCAGTTCCCACGGAGAAGCCGCCTCCTCCTGCGGAGAAGCCTCCGTCGAGTGAGGAGATAAAGCCGCGCGCGCGCGAGTGGGAGAAGCACCGCGCGCCGTGGATGGCCGAGCTGAAGCTGAACCAGGCGAAGAAGACCAGCTTCGTGGAGACCAAGGCGCGCTCCGTGTCCGGACCGCCTGAGCCCAGCGTCGGGAAGGGCGCCGGCGGAAGCACTGACAGGTTAGTTTTTATTTCTACCAAATAAAAAAGGTACGAAAATAAAAATACTGGCTCAATTTTTGAATAATTCTGAGGGGAAACAGCGTCAATGCTAGTGACCTTTTCGTTATCCAGAAAAAAATGTATCCGGATCCTGGCAAACATTAAACTCCCCAACATTAATGTAGCTCAGTTCCATAAACAATATTTTGTGAAATTTAAAATTTTGACCATTTTGTGCATGGAAACATGTACGTACATCTTGGAATACTGTAAATTTGTACGCAGAAATCCGCAATTTTTCACAAAACTGATAGATAGCCGAAATTACCGAACTAAATCTAAATTAGCCGTGTTCAAGATTAACATTGCATAACTCGGGTCCAAATTTAATGTCAGTTAAAATATATAACAAATTGCCCTATAATATGAAAGAAATTAATTCTGATGAAAAGTTTATCAAAACGTTAAGAAATATATCACTTGTAAAAGCTTACTACACAATAGAAGAATACCTTGCTGACAAATCATTTATCGAATAAGTCGATCCGCTTTGCATGACATTAATTTGGTATATTGTCACACCCAATCAGGGTCATTATGGAAAACTATTGCAAACGGTATGTTTAAAGACCAACAAATGTACCATAATGTTAGCAATAAAATGATTGAGTATTGATATTGTTTTTAAACTTTTTGCGATTTGAACAATGTACAGGTCTTTTCGTGTAACGCTGCCGAAACGTCGAGGTAGTTTTAATAATAAAGTTGGTCGTGATTAATTCCTGTATAGTGTTTAAATTAAGCCATGCAAATATCGGTTTATCGGGTACACAAAGATCATCACAGTAGACTCGGAGAGTCAAAATCAAAATTCATTTGTTTGGAACATACAAAACGAGACTATACAAATACAGGAGTCCAGACAGTGTAGTAATTATGCGTTTAATACCCACCTTACCTTTTTTCTGTCGGACTGCTCGTAGCTCGAAAAAGCGATATCGTTTCATGGTTTCAAAGACTTGAACAAAGAGGTTTTTTTTTTAAGAATAGAATAAGAATATTTATTTGTCAAAATAACATGAACACATAGCTAATGAACCCATCAGGTCCGAACTAGTACATAGTACTGTATCTCGGTACCTAATGGCTTCTCCCAAAAGGTTTGACTCTACTTTTGTGATAAGAACGTCTAGGCTGTGGAACAGGTTGACTGAGTGTTACAATCGAGAGTGATCGGTTTCTTTTAGGTAAGCATGCTTTATCGTAGACCGCATCGTCGCTTAACATCAGGCGAGAATGGACAGGCGTGTTGCTTTCCGCCAAACATGTCCTGTTCGTCTCGTCACTCTTTAAAACAAAAAAAGAAATAGAAACAATTGTAGCGTATTGGTGATAAAGTGTCCTTCACATCGAATTATCAACATTTTAAATCCAGCCGCGGTCGCTAGATGGCACTGTATGTGGTTAAAACTCGCAAAATATGTTGCTGCGATATAGAGACACGGTGCCTCGTACAAGTTAACGAGTATCCATTCTTGAGGTACGATGCAAATATAATGGTATTTAGTTTTGTATTTTTGTAAACGTTCCATCTCTTTAATACCAGGGAGATGCAGCGTAAACATGTATGTTATTAATCTGGCGCGTATATACGCACAATGCACATAGTAAATACTCATACTTATTTATTTCATACTTTCTGTTCATGTGAATAATTTATAAAATATTTATTGTTATTTTGACAAGTATTGCTATGGGGATAATAATAACGGATTATTATTTTAACCGACTTAACTTGTATGTTTTATGTATATTACGCGATAGTTATTGAAGTTCCATTTTGATTTTGGTATTTAATGGTGTTTGAAATATCAAGAAATATTCAAAATTTGCTTAAACTCGACAACGTATTCGTATTACCTCGCTGTGTCGCCTATTTATAGTACCGAGATCCGGCTGCATTCTATACGTTCATCACGATACACAAACTCAAAATTTAAGATTAATTTTTAATAGGTTCAAATTAATTTAATACATTGATAACAGGTTGCCAGTCAAATAGAGCTCGCAAATATTTTTTATTAACTAAATTCCAATTAAATTTCCAAAGAAAATGCGTTCATGTTGTAGTTAAATAAAATACCGTTGCTTTTACAGCAGTGTATGTAAAAAAAAATAAAAGCCATGGGTGCTATTGCCTACTTGGCCGCAACTACTTATCAGCCATGTGTAAGCCGGTAATGCTTCCTTGTATGTATACGTTCGTGACGTACATACATATATTCAATTATTTATGTCTTATACATTACATTTATTTTTTAACCGACTTCAAAAAAAGGACGTTACTCAATTCGACCGTATATATATATATTTTTTTTATGTGTGTGCGCGGATAACTTCGTCGTTTATGAACCGATTTTGAGGATTATTTTTTTTGTTGTAAAGAAGATATTCCAAGAGTGGTACCATGTTAAGGAAACCAGTATCTGTTGATGACATCCTAGAGAAATCGAGGAAAACTTTTTTACTTTATAAGTTTTCTGTTGAAATTCGGTCTTTTTCAAAGTCTTTTTTGTTAAAATTATCTATTATAATGATATACTACTGTCTATGAAAAGATCATCGCAAATTAAGGTTGCTAGCCGTTAAAAATGCTAAGTATTTATACTATTTATATATTTATAGTTTGAACTCCCTAATCTCCAAAACAATTTAGTCCGATTTCAAACATTCTTTCATCGTTGGATCTAAGCGTGATCCCTTAGTGCTATATATGTTCCACGGGCGAAGCCGTGGTAGATAGCAAGTCAAAGATAAAATGAAAATGAAAATGTTTATTAGCACATAAAACTTAAGTTACTTACAATACCAACTTAATTAATTAAACATGTAGGGTAGATACAATAAAAGAAATAAAGTAAAAAATAAGTCGGTGATCACTGGATCCCACACTAGGGTGACCTGTGACGTGGGTATCCAGGCTCCTTCTTGTGCTGAGGGTATTTAGAAAACAAACAAAGTTTTGAATAAAAGGACGCAATAACAATACATACCAGATAATTAAAAAAAAATGGTTAAAGGGTATTTGCAAAGAGTTTACAAATTTCTTTATTTAAGGGTATTTGTGATTTACGATAAGTAAGAGATAATCAGTGTGCGAGGGAGAGGTAAGTATGTTTGCGGTAGTGTGTGTTGTTATGCAAGGTGGTTTTGAGGTATGTGAGTGTAGTATAATAATAAATAGATGGTCAGAATAGTTACATCGTACTTTGGTGTGTTATGTGGTGTCACCACGATATTACGTATGAGGTCATGCGGTGGACGTAGTGTGCGTCGAGTAGGCAGCCGTAAGCAGTAGATCGCAAAATGAAAGAGAGTTATCGCGCAAAGCTATTCGTTAGACGAGGAGTGTCAGCTGTGAGAATTTTTGAAGCCGTTGCCTATGCGTGGGTCCCCACGTCGAGACTGTTCTGCTACTGCCGCGAGTCTGTACGTAATAGGCTCGTATTATCAGTAAGCGCATCGATAGATCTTCGTTAAACCTAAAACCCTCTACACACAAGCCCTAAAATCAGAGGAAATTACGTAAAACTAATGGAGAGGACCCTACATCGCAGCATAAATCACCAATCATATGGTTATGGTGTGATGTATGGTCCTCCCCACTACTTTTACGTCATATCCTCTGGTTTTAGGACTCGTGTGTGGAGCGTTTAACTCATATATGACTGACCTTCTGGCTTAGTTGGTATTAATTCTGCCTGCGAAGCTGAGGGTCGTGGGTTCCACCCACGACCCACCCAGTGCAAATATTTGTGTGATGAATACAAATATTTGTACTGTGTCTGGGTGTTTCTATGTATAATATGCATGTATTTACATTCTGTATAATTACGTCAACTATCTGGCTTCCATAGTACAAGCTTCGCTTAGTTTGGGGTCAGATGGTGTTGTGTGTAAAATGTCCACCAATATTTATTTGTAATTGTAGCGTACTGGTGATACTGTGATTTTTTTATCGGATCAATATTTGTAATACACAGTCGCGTCGCTAGATGGCGCTGTACTTGGTTAAAACACGCTTAAACCTTTTGTTGCGATATAGAGGCACTGCGGTTAACACCATTACACGAGTACTCTTTGGGTCTGCAGCAGATAAGCTCGTAGCATTTTAGTTTTTTTGTAAACGTTCCATCTCTCGAATACCAGGGAGATGCGGCGTTGAAGTTCTAGTAACAAGAAAAAGATATTTATGGTTAATTCTTACTGATATTGTTGACTAATGCTGTTTGTGACTATTATCCTCCATAGCTCCATGCCTACTACCCACCCAGTGCAAATATTTGTAGGATGAATACAAAGATATTTGTACGGTGTGTGGTTGTTTCTACGTATAATAAGTAAATATTTACAACTCTATGTAAGTATTATATCAAGTATCTGGCTTCCATAGTACAAGCTTTGCTTTGGGTTAGATGGTGTTGTGTGTGAAATATCCACCAATATTTATATAAAATTGCAGCGTATTGGTGATATCTACTGTAAATATTTTCATCTAATCATTATTTGTAATACACAGTCGCGTCGCTAGATGGCGCTGTCCTTGGTTAAAACTCGCTTAAATATATTGTTTCGAAATAGAGGCACTGCGGTTAACAAGAGTACTCTTCGAATTTGTAGCGGATAGATTCGGTTCTGTTGTAGTTTTTGTAAACGTTCCATCTCTCAAATACCACGGAGCAGGGAGATGCGGCGTTAAAATTCAGGTAACCGAGTTATTATCGCTTATGATGTGCAGATGATATGTATTGTTTCCTCCCACTAATATTATTAATGCGAATATGTGTTCGTAATTACGTATTTTTTGAAAGTTTGTCACTTAATCCTGGGTACAGCACCTGATTGGACTATTTTAATGGATACGTATGAAAAGCACTATAAAATCCCAGAGGATGTGGGTGTTTCGTCATCTGGATGACGGACATTTTCGTTTTTTCTAGAGCTACGAAACGCATAGTCCTTGTAGAACTTACCGTACCGTGGGAAACTAACATACCTAAAGACCACGCGATGAAACAAAATAAGTATTACGCACTCCTAAACGAATTAACAAAAAACGGCTATGTAGTTAATTTATACGCTGTAAAAATGGGAGCGAGAGTTATACCAGCAAAATCTCTCTATAACCTGCTGAAAGACCCTGGCTTATCCAGAAGTGCAGTAAGTTCTATACTAGAACGAGTATCTAAAGCTGCACTATAGTCCGTTCCACGAAGAGGTGTAGAAAATGTAAACAAATCAATGTCACTCTCAATATGACAGTCCAGCATTTCTCAACCTTTGTTTTAGAAGATAGTTCGTTGTAAGCGTCTCTGTTTGTCTATTTAGATTTTCGTCACATAACAAGGTTAAATATATTCCAATAAGTCCGTTTCCAACCTTTTGTCTTATTTCTTAAATATGTGGTGCGCATAAGTTTAAAACATTAATACAAAAATAACTTGGGTGGTTGGTTCATGGAACACAATAGTAACATATAAACAGTTTTTTATTAATATTAATTACTAAGTACAGCTTTGTTTTGTAATGTAGCACTGAAATTTCTTTTTCATTATGTATGTGAAATGACTGACTTTTTAGTAAACATACATTTAATGAGCTATATATATATATATATATATTTTTTTTTTTTAAACTTTTATAGGTTTACACTTGACCGCCATCTCGCCTGATGTTAAACGATGATGCGGTCTACGATGGAGCGTGTTTACCTAGAAGAAACCGATTCACTCTCGATTTGAAGACACAAAGATTGTAACCATCGGGGAAAACCCACTCAGGCAACGTATTCCACAGCCTAGACGTTCTTATCACAAAAGTAGAGTCAAATCTCTTCGTTCGTGTCTTTGGAACATCAACCATGAAACGATGTCGCTTTTTCGAGCTACGAGCATTCCGATAGAAAAAAGGGCAAGGTGGTATCAGATAATGCAAATCAGTCGCACACTCTCCAAAGTGTATCCGATAAAAAACCGATATATGTATATTAGACGATTTTCTTAGCATTCCATGGATTCACCGTGCGCGTGAGTCCATGGAATCCACGCGTGCCGGGTCCATCGTGTGGCAGAGAGAGAAATCCTGAGTAGATCCCGAGACTTGTGACTCGGGCGTAGGTTTAAGGGCCCCTTTCTGACGTACATCAACACTCACCTTCACTACTCGTTTTTCTCTCCCTGCCCAGCCAAATCTGATATGAGCCTACTAGCGCAACTTTAGATACTTGTATATATATCCACATTCAGATCCGTATCCGTGGAAGTTAATGTGCGTGTACTTAAGTGAAGTGAGATCAAAGTTCAGGATTATGATATTATATGCCTTGTTTGTTGACTTCAATAACTAAAGAATAGAGATCTAAATGGTCTTAAGTGGTCAGTTCTAAAATCTATTTATAATAACATAGACTAGTTTTAAACACTTAAAATATTATTTGTTTTTTATAATTTATGATGATTATTAAAAGCAGTCTGACTTGGCTGGTTTTAATATCATAATATTGAACATGTCTTTCACTTTACATTTATGTTTTGATGGGATTCACAGTTTGAGAAACACAGATCAAATTGCCACTGGTTAAAACCATAACTACCACATTCTACTATTACTTTTCATAACTTTCAAGATAAGTTAATAAATCATTATTTGATCAATATAAATCCAAGTATGTTGTATTTAAGATCACAGTAAATTCGAATCATGTTTGTGAAAAATATTTTAAGACAGTTTTAGAAAAATACTAAGGTTAAACGATTTTTATGTTATGGTAGCACCTTTGTTTACATTTTCTACACCTCTTCGTGGAACGGACTATAGTAGGCTCATATCAGAATTGGCTGGACAGGGAGAGAAACACCAGTTGTGAAGGTGAGGTGGTGATAAATGTAAAAAAGGAGAGCCAAGTTCAATACAAAAATTATGCTTGGCTGTGGCCTTCGACGCAAAAATAATGCAGAGCTAAATGGGTGTCAAGTTCTATGCAAAATCCGAATATGTATTTATAGGAACAAAATAACATTATGAAAAAGTATTAAACTCTATTTCTTTGCTTTACTGGATAACTATAATAATTTCTGTTATTAGAAAAAAATTAGATCTTAACTAAGCTTCGGTTAGATTTGACATTTGAAATAATTAAGAATCGATTACTTTGCGTGCGGTCAAAGTACATTCTCGAAATATTTCAAAATGTTGATGTTTTATTGGTGAACTAGATGCCCGCCCCGGCTTCGCCCGTGGTATATTATATAGCACTCACCGGGATCCCGTACATATCCAACGGTAAAAGAATGACAGAAATTGGTTCACTCATTCCTGAGATTATCGATTTCAAACAAAAAACCTCTTCAGCTACCTGCTACGCCACCTGTCGGAAATTGGTCGTACCAACTCAGATATAGAAAAAAAAATAACAAAGGTTTATATTCAATGCACAGATTACTGAAATTCAATGACGCAATCTTTGACACATGCTGTCATGTGTCATGTCAAAGCACGAAACGTACGAAAACTCTCAAAAGGGGAATATTTTTTCCCGATTTTCTTACATTCTTGTTTCATGCTCCGCTTCAATTAATAGTAGAGTTATTTTCTATAGCCTAAAGCCTTCCTCGATAAATGGACTATCCAATAGAAAAATAATCTTTCAATTCGGACCAGTACTTCCCGAGATCCTAGCGTTCAAACAAACAAACTCTTCAGCTTTATAATATTAGTATAGATAATAATGAGCAGTTTAAAGCATAGGTGCTTGAGAGGATTGATAGACAGGTTTGTGCAGAACGTGCTTAATAAGATGAAAGGAGTGTGCTGTGTTCTCGTTAGAGAGTGTGATGGTGTGGTTCAAAGCTATTCGAGGCGTGATCTAAGCGGAGGAGTGTTGGTATGGGATATACAAGCAGGATACTAGCTCTATTTACGAAAATATGTGTATTTAACTCGAGCTATTGCTATGATTTTTCATAAATTTGCTACCGTTCATGCGATTTTAACGAAGACGCCTAATAGTTTTATTCGCCTACTAATCTACAATAAAATCGGCCAAGTGCGAGTCGGACGCGGGCACCAGGGGTTCCGGACCTTTATCTATAAAAAAAGCAAAACAATAAAAAAATGTGGGACCCCTGCGTAAATACTAATTTTATTCTGTTTATTTTAGTATTTGTCCGTGAATATTTCAACGGTCTGTTCAACTATCAGGATTTAGCCTATAATGCGTTACACGGAGAGGTGTAGAAAATGTAAACAAAGGTGCTACCATAACATAAAAATCGTTTAACCTTAGTATTTTTCTAAAACTGTCTCAAAATATAATATAAAAATATTTTTCACAAACATGATTCGTCTTTACTGCGATCTTAAAAACAACATACTTGGATTTGTATTGATCAAATAATGATTTATTAACTTATCTTGAAAGTTATAAATAGTAATAGTATATCGTGGTAGATACGGTTTTAAACAGTGGCAATTTGATATGTGTTTCTCAAACTGCCAATCCCATCAAAAATAAATGTGAAGTGAAAGACAAGTACAATATTATGATATTAAAACCAGCCAAGTCAGACTGGTTCATTTAATAATCATCATAAATGATAAAAACAAATCATTTTTAGTTGTTTAAAATAGTCTTATGTTATAATAAATACATTTTAGAACTGACCATTAAATATGGGATACCATTACTTTTTGCACATAAATTAGAAGACGTTTCCCTAATTAACCACCTAATAATGTCTATTTCTTCGCAAGAAAATCTATTAATACTTATTATAAGTGCAAAAGTTTGGATGTACGTTGCTCAATCAAGTTGGAACAGCTAAACGGCTTAGGTTTAAACGTGGAACACGGTTAGATTATGATCTAAAAAAGCATAGGTATAAGCTTATTTTTATGGAGGGAAAATTACGGAAAAGGGAACTAAACGGGTAAATTTGCGGGACGCTGCTCACATAAGCAACCCACTAAAAGTTCCTTGATGGGGCTATAATTCTTCCTTGCTGGTGGTAGATGAGAAACCTCTGTGACCTCGAAAGATTTTAGCAACATGCCAGTTTGCTCAAGATGTTTTCTTTTACCGTTAGCAGCATTACGCTCATGAGTTCGAAAAGGCAGAGGTGCGCGTGAAATTAGAACCAGGGATTGTGGCTGCGTATTGGTGTGACAAGACTACCCGAGCAGAGCAATAAATTTATTTTAAAACCGAACACTCACAAATTTGTTTGGGTGTTTAAAAAAATATTAGTATCTTAATATCTTATACTAGCAGCCCGCTCCGGCTTCGCACGGGTATTATGGAAAATAAGTATAAAACAAAATTATTAGACTTAGAAATTTTAGTACATACGACCAAGACAAAACAAACAATCCCAATCATCTGTTTATCATTCAAAACGCATGTTTTTTTGCCTATTTTACTTTATTAAAAAAATGCGGGAGCCAGAATCTCAAGGGAGGTCCTGAGAGGAGCGAGCCAAGCGAGGTCGATGCCGTAGCGAGAGGTTACACTCAATGACATAGAGCTTCTGGCTCCGGGAGCTCACCCGGAGTCGAACTTCAGTGATAGACCATAATGGGACCAATTGTTATGTTTAGGTATTGTTATGCTTCTCTCAATATGTGCCTTTAAACATTATGCTAAGTTATGTTTATGCTATATACGGTAGCAAAAATTATGCGAAAACTGTTATGCGTTAGTTGTTATGGTATATTATCATTAGTTCTAAAAACGTTTGGCGTGTCTGGCGTCGTTGTTATTCCCCTTTTACTTTTACGCATCAAATCAAAAATTAAATCAGTAAATATTTAATGGTTGTAATTTAGTGTTAAAAATCTGCTAATGCCACCTATGACGTAGTTTATGGTTGTGCAATGTTTTATGTAACTACTAAAGTCTATTAGTTCTAAATACGTACTAAATAGTTACGGCTGGTCTAGTCGGGAGAACGGCGGCGGCCGATCTGGAGCCCCGGTTTTAAATCCCACATGCACCAGGCACCACTGTCTTTTCGGAGTAATATGCGTAATACCGCAAAACTTAAAACGGCGAAGGAAAATATCGTGAAGAAATCGCCATGTACTTAGAATCTTTTGAGGTCATGTGTCATCCACCAACCCGCACTGGGCCAGCGTGGTGGATTATGGACTTGACTCTCTCCTTGCGAGAGAGGGCCCCGAGTCCCAGTAGTAGGAATATTTAGTGGGCTGCTTATTGAATCTATTGACACAGCTAGATTTCTGATCGTCTCATCATCGTAGTCCTTAATGCTCGTTTTATTCTAATTTAGTAAGTAGGATAAAGGGGACCTTTGGGGATGAGCTATATCGTATCCTATCCCCCAGCTCAAATTACACGCGCATCACTGTTTTTTCGAAGTCATATCCGTAATGCCTCCAATTTAAAACGGTGAAAGAAAACATCGTGAGGAAACAGAAATGGAATAAATTTAATGTAATACTGTGTAGAAAGTGCGAGAAAACTTGAACAATGACAGTAAAGGTAGAATAAACTTATACAAAAGTAGTTCTGAAAAGAGCATTTTGATAGGAACATAAGGTGTTACGAAAAAATGTTTAATATTTAGTATCATTTGCGTCCACTACCTACTTACGTAGCGAGGCGACCACGCGAATTAGTAGACGCGCGCGCGGCTACTCGTACTTACCTATTTCATAGCTGCGAACACCTCTCCCCCGTGCCTCGGTGTCCCCTCTATCGGTGTTACGCCGCGCGGCGCCGCATTTTGATAGGATTGATATTTTTGATTTCGTTATATCTTTTGAATGGAATGTCCCACTTCAATAATTCAAAAAGTAATCAATAGGTATTAAAAGAGTCTTGAATAAGAAATAATTTATTTGGATAAGAATTAATACAAATGTGTTGATAACATGGTCTGAATTTGATAGGCATTTTTACCTACTTTTAAAATGTAAAAAAGTAGCTGTAGCGACGTAATTACTGTAGTTAGACATATGGTCTCGCGATGTTTTTTGTAGATTTTAATACGCTCTATAATATTGTAGAACATTGTTTTGGTCTATCATTAGTGCTTTCCGCAGCGTATGCGATGAAAGCCATTTTATGACTGTTGTTTTTATACCTTGCGTTGGTTTTAGCAAAAATTTCCATGGATATCTCATTTTTTTTCGTAATAAACATAGCCTATGTTACTCAGTGATAATGTAGCTTTCTATTGGTAAAAGAATTTTTGAAATCGGTCCAGTAGTTTTTGAGTTTATTCGTAGCATACAAAAATACAAAAATACAAATCTTTCCTCTTTATAATATTAGTATAGATTAGGATAGATGAAAACACTACCCAGTATTCGATACGTTTGAAAATTAATTGTAACAGCATCTAACGCAGTAAAAATAATTGCATTTTTTAATGAATGACACCTACCACTTTTATTAAAAAAATATCCAATGGGGCACTTAATGGAGCGTTATCGCCCCATTGGGGAGAAATTGGGATACGAAAATTTATACGGTGGTTGAAATTCGAAAATGACCCCAATACGTTTGTTCGAATTAAGTATCACAATACACAACAGGCTTACCTTTAGCTTCTTCTGTGTGCTCGTGGCTGCGCAGCCTCCTCTGATGGTCCCTTTTTATGGTTTTCTAACACAATATATGTATTTCACACGATGACGAATTAACAATTTTTATATCGACCCGTTAGGTTTTTATCGAAGCAAGAACGTTGAATGAATCTTTGAAGCCTGCTGACGTCGTTCTTAACGGCGCTTGTGAATGGCAGATTTCGAAGACAAACGCATAGGCGGCAAATACGAATTTCAATATGTACGATACATTACCGCCCACCAAAATACACGAAAGGCGTATTTTCGGATAAAATAAAAAACATTTTCGAAATACCCACATTGAAAGGGAATACAGTTCAATTGGGTTCAAGAATGATCGATGAAGCCATAAAGAATGAACAATATGGATACGCGAATGAACCTAACTTTTATTGAAGCTAGTGATGGGAAAAGGTTATCGAATAATATTACGAATAATTACTTTATGCGAATAATAACTTAATGCTAAAATGAAATAAGAAATTAATTTTACGATTTAGTCGGTTTGAGATGGTAAAGGACAAATCTTTACCAAGGGTCGCGTAAGGAAAGACCCGTTGGGAAGTCGCAGAGTAGCGACACGTATAACTCCATCTGGGCTTGCGTGTAGTTTTTCTACGCGAGCTAAGGGCCACTGCAACGGAGCAGTTTCAGATTTGATTATGACAACGGACCCGATATCTAAAGGTTTCGAATGTTTTGTCCATTTAGCACGTTGAGTAAGCGATTGAAGATATTCGTTTTTCCATCGTTTCCAAAAATCTTGCTGAAAGCGTTGGATAAGTTGCCATCTTTTAAGACGCGTTATGTTAATTGGTGTTAGATCTTGGTCAGGCACAGCCGTAAGAGGTTCTAACGTTAAGAAATGACCAGGAGTTAGCACCGTAAAGTCATTTGGATCTGAACTCAATGCGTAAAGTGGTCTTGAATTTAACACAGATTCGATCTGTACGAATAACGTGAAGAGTTCTTCGAACGTTAACGATTGGCTGCCAATAACACGATAAAGAAGTGATTTTACTGCTTTGACTTGAACTTCCCATACCCCGCCCCAGTGTGCGCTAGCGGGTGGGTTCTTTTTGAACTCGATTTGCTCATTACGAGCCGCATTTTGCATATAAACGGCCAATTCTCGTTCTGCACCTACAAAATTTGTTCCACGATCAGAGTAGATTAGGTTAACGCGACCACGACGACCAACAAAGCGGCGCAGTGCTGCAATAAATGCTTCACTTGTCATGTCTGATGCAACGTCAAGATGTACACATTTGGTAGTCAGACAAATAAACAGAACAAGATATGCCTTAGTTATCTTAGCACCACGGTGTTTGCCTGATTTCACGCGAAACGGTCCTGCGTAATCTACACCAACAACACTAAACGGTTTAGCTTGATTGACACGAACAGCCGGTAAATCACTCATGAATGGTTCGAGAGAAGTGGGTTTCGTCTTAAAACACTTAACACAGTTTGACACTTGGTGTCGAATGGCACGTTTAGCTGACAAAATCCAAAATTGTTGGGCAACCAAATAATGAGTAGTATTGATTCCAGGATGACAATTTTCACGATGGATAGCGTCAATGATTTTGTAGGTCAACGAAGCCTGTCTAGGAGCAGAGCCGGATGTCTTTGAGTATACTCTAAGCCCGATCTGGACAATCTACCACCTACTCGAAAAACTCCTGTATTATCAATGAACGGATTGAGTTTTCGCATCGGTTTTGAAAGAACTTTGCCATCCCTAACACGCTGGATATCTTCCTGGAAATAAAGAAATTGAGTACGTTTTACGATAACTAACAAAGCATGATGAAGTTCTGCTCGAGTTAGATTATGATCAGAATCTTGGCAGAGTTTGAAACGATTATTATGTCTGAAACGAAGACATAAAGCAACAATACGTTGAACTTTACGAATTGACGAAAATCGAGTGAGTAAGTCATCAATCGGATGAGGTGTTTCTTCATTAACCGACTTCCAAAAAAAAGGAGGAGGTTATCAATTCGACCCCTATGTTTTTTTTTTATGTATGTTACCTGATTTCTCGAGAACCTCTGAACCGATTTTAAAATTTCTTTTTGTGTTCGGATGGGTATGCTTCCCGAATGGTCCCATATAAATCTTTTCGAAATCGGTCAAGTAGTTTTTGAAATATGAACCAAAAACTGAAAAATTTCGTATCTGGATGACGTTGTAGATTTCACAAAAGTTATGAATCTCGACCCTGTCAATACAAAATTGTGTAAATGCTTTAATAAAAACTTGTTTTTAACCCCCGACCAAAAAAAGGGGTGTTATAAGTGACGTCGATGTCTGTCTGTGTGTCTGTCTATCTGCTGTGGCACCGTAGTAGAACTCAAACAGATGGGCCGATTTCGATGCGGTTTCTTTTATTTCAAGGTTAATACCATAGCAGATGTTCTTAGCTATGTCTGGTTAATGTCGATTCAAGATGGCCGCCTCCACAAAATGGCGGACAAAATATTTTCACAACCTACCTCAATTTGGGTATCAAATGAAAGGGCTTGACTAGTAGAGTACTATGTACTATAACAAATTTCAAATCCAAAATGGCCACCACGACAAAATGGCGAATTATATTATATTTTTCATTACTACCTCAATTTGGGTATCAAACGAAAGAGCTTGACTAGTAGAATACTTTTCACTATGAAAAAATTCAAATTCAAGATGGCCGCTTCCACAAAATGCCGAAATACATTTGTTTTTTCACAACTCCCTTTATATGGGTATCAAATGAAAGGGCTTGACTAGTAGAATGTTGTACAGATAACAAATCCAAGGTAGTCGGGGTTTAATCAAAAATTTTAATTTTGTTCTTGTACACTAAAAAGAGTAAAATAAACAATTTTCGTACAAAAAATTAAACCGACTTCAAAACCACAAATAGGCACTCAAAAGCGAAAAATAAACTAAAATCATTGTTATAAGCGCTACTCACTCATCTATTTGAAGTCGGTGCCAGCTAAATCTAACAGGTATAGGATAGATACTACTTACCTGTGCCTACATAGCATCAATCTACTAACTTTTTGACCTGACTGGCACCGACTTCAAATAGATGAGTGAGTAGCGCTTATAACAATGATTTTAGTTTATTTTTCGCTTTTGAGTGCCTATTTGTGGTTTTGAAGTCGGTTTAATTTTTTGTACGAAAATTGTTTATTTGTAAGAAGCACTTGCACCTTTTCTTCAGCACGAAGTTCTTCCTCTGAAGGATCTGGAATTGAACAAGGCCAGCACTGTTGATCTTCAGAGAGCCAATTTGGCCCCGCCCACCATAACGAATTGTTGACAAGCTCGGCTGGTGTTTGACCTCTCGAAGGAATATCTGCCGGATTATCCATCGTAGGAACTTTCAACCAACGTGCACCTGGAATCGCATCTTGAATATGACTAACTCGATTTGCCACGAACGTTTTCCATCGAGACGGTGGTGATCGGATCCATGCAAGTGTAACTGTTGAATCCGACCACGCATACACCTCAGAAACATTAAGAAATTTATAAGTTTCAATCACGAATTTAAGCACGTCTGCCGTTAAGGCGGCAGCGCAAAGCTCAAGCCTTGGTAGAGATACCACCTTGATAGGGGCTACTCTTGCTTTTGACATAACGAAGAAGACCTTGACATTATCCTGCAGGTCACGAATACGAATATACACCACAGCTCCGAATCCACGCATGCTGCTATCAGCAAATCCGTGGAGTTCACACGATTTGATTTGAGGTGGAGCTAGATGTCTAGGAATTTTATATTTTGATAAGCGGAAGCTCTAATACATAGCGTTTCCACTGCTCCTTGATGTCTTCTGGAGGTTCTTCATCCCATGCTATACCCAAAACCCATAAACGTTGTACTAAATATTTTGCATAAACCGTCAGAGGTGAGAGAAATCCGATCGGGTCGTATACTCGCAAGCTCACTTAGAATATTACGTTTCGTACAAACACGATCGAGAGGTGTGACTTCGAATAAGAAGTGGTCGGTATGAGGATCCCACTTCAACCCTAAAACCTTCAAAACATCTGATTTCTCAACATCCATCGAGACATTTTCGCTAAGACAACTTTCTGGAGGCAGATCTGCAAGGAGAGAAGGAGCATTGGTTGCCCATTTACGCAGCTCCATGCCACCATGCTTTAGCAGCTCAATAAGCTCGGCTTTTATACGCATCGCCTGCTCGAGATCTGAACTACCAGTAACCACATCGTCAACGAACACATCGCGCTCCAGGATAGCTTTGCCGAGAGGTAAATTATCACCTTCATCATCAGCGAGTTGAATTATGGTACGACAGGCCAAGAATGGAGCCGACGAAACACCATACGTAACAGTATTCAATTGATATTCCATAATGGGTTGGGATGGATGGAATCTCCAGAAGATTCTTTGATAATCGCGATGTTCTTCATTGATGAGAATTTGCCGATACATTTTGCACACATCAGCGGAGAACACTACAGAATGAGTACGAAACCTCAGAAGAAGTTCCAAAATGTTAGATTGTAACTTTGGTCCGATTAGTAAAGTTTCGTTTAACGATACGCCAGTAATGACGTCACGATTCGATGCGTCGAAGACGACACGCAGTTTTGTACTAGCACTGTCAGGACGAAGAACACAATGGTGTGGAATATAATACTTCCCTAAGCCTACTTCATTGGCGGGCACGGGTTTCATATGGCCTAACTCAAGGTACTCTGCCATAAAATCGGAATATTGTTCGTATAGGCCAGAGTTCGAAGTAAGTTTCCGCTCTAAAGAATGAAAACGACGAAGAGCTGCCTCTCTAGAACTTGGAAATAATGGTAAAACGTCGTCTTTAAACGGCAAGGCAACAGAATACCTTCCAGATTGGTCCCGAGTGGTAGTATCACGATATATTTTTCACATTGTTGTTCAGCGCCTGTCAACCTTGTAACACTGGGAAGAGAATCTAATTCCCAGAACTTCTTAACTTCCTGAAAAAGTTGGTCATCCGATACGAAAAACGAATTAATGTTGATATCTGCTTGGTTATCGCCTACACTTCCGATAAGAAGCCAGCCGAACACAGAATTCAACGCAGATGGTTGCTTTGGTCCTCCATTCACACTTCCGGGTAGAATTAATGAAGAGAAGATCTCTGCACCTAAGAGAACATCGATCGGAGCCGGTGTGTCCCAATCTGGATCAGCGAAATTGAGACCTTGAATATGAAGCCAAGAGGATTTGTTGAGTGGTATACTCGGCATATTACCGCAAATGTTAGGTATAGTCAATGCATTTAAATTAAATGCCACTTGACCGTTAATTCCTATCTGGATCTGAACAGCCCCTGAAATGGAAGCTGACGATTGTCCCACACCACGAATATGGCGTGGAGACACCTTTCTTTTGAGTCCAAGTTGAGTAACTGCACGTTCTGAAATGAAATGAGCCTGACTACCAGTATCGATGATGGCACGGAGAGACTGGTAGTTACCCGTCGAATCACGAATTTGTATAACTGCAGTTGATAGAAGAACTACTGAGTTTTCACCTGTGTTTGTTAAAGCGCGTACTGATCGACCGGCTTCATCATGTTTTTCGGATGAGTTAATGTTATCTTGATGGAGCAAAGTGTGATGTTTCTGACCACATTTAGAACAGCTGAAAACCGAACGGCAATCTCGAAGAACGTGCGATGCTCTCAGGCAGTTGAAACACCAGCGGTTTTGTTTAGCGATGGCGTGTCGTTCTTGAACCGGTTTTGCAGCAAATACTTTACAATGGGCTATAGAGTGAGAGTCAGAACAGAAAGAACACTTACTCGAAGTAATTGCCGGCGCAGTAGCTGTATTTACCTGACGTGCGGTTGGAGTCGATTTTGTTTGTTCAGGTTGAACAGTAGTTTTCTCAGAGTTCGTTAGCAACGAAGAGGTAGCCTTCTTATTGTTACTACTAAATGTTGACTTGTAAACATTTTTATTACTACTACTAGCAGATGGTTGAAGTTCACGGTTACTTGAAAAATGAGTATCACGTACGAGCGCCTCACATTGCGACTCGAGAAACTGTTTAAGAACAGAATAATCTGGTAGTTCCGAAGACGAATGAGCATTCTCAAAAGCACACCTAGTTTTAGAGTCCAACTTAGACAACAAATGGTAACATAGAATGAAATCCCATTTGTCGGTCGGTAACTTAAGACTCTTTAGAATAAGTAGGTTTTCATTAAACAGGTCGAGTACGCGTCTGAATTCGGTTGGTGAATTCATTTTCAGTGAGATGTTGAGCATTTCACGCCAACATGTGAACGCTAGCTCGCGTTTGTCACGATAACGATTTATCAACGTTTGATAAGCTTCTTGATAGTAAGCGCCTTGAATCGGAAAAGTGCGAATAAGTCCCAACGCGTCCCCGAATAAACTCGCCCGGAGGTACTGCATCCGGTCCGAGTCCGATAGAGATTCATTAAAATGAATGAGCGAGTTGAACGCGTCGTAAAATATCGACCACTCCTTTATGTTGCCTGAGAATTTCGGAAGATCTAATTTCGGTAGTTTAACCCCTAGATTGGAATGCCTTGATGAAGGACCTGCTGTAGGCGTATCTACTAACATTTGATGTATAGTAAGCACTTGATAATAAATTTTGTCAAAGTCTGACCTAATAATATCTTCCTTCTCAGCATCGGTCTCACTTACTATACTTAAAATATCAAATGCGATTGCTCAAAAAATCGACATGTCTTTTCAGAGCTGAATGATAAACAAGAAATTCTCCTAAGCGAGAAGCATCCTTTTGAGCAGACACGGCAATCTCCAACACCTTTCGCAGTCGGTTAAAGGCAACAGTACGCTTACGACGTAAAGCAGGCAAATCCGTTGACGTAAGACTAGTATTTTCTTTAGATAAAGATCTAGACAAAGCCATCTTAATGAAGCAAGTGATACAGAACGAAAATACTAAACGATATTAATAAACTTTTATTCGAATAAAAAATATCGATAAATTTTATCGACAAAATTAATTTGAACCGATGAACATCACTAAACTGATAATGGAACAATGGGAATGAATGTTTACGTGTTTCGTGTGAAGTTTGTATAGAAAAGAACGAATTTTCTAAAATGATGGTAGGTTGGTAGGTCGGTTACGGTTACGATTGAGTAAAAGACGAGAAGTTACCTTAATGTACCTACTTACTACGAATTATTGCGATATGACTTTGGAATGGAAAATTTCTACGATTTCGACTTTTAGGTAAATAACATAAGAATATTTAGCCTGATAATTGTTGTGATGATAATAACACGTTTTATGAGATGTACTGAATAATAAAACGGTAATTTACAAATACTAAAACGGACAAAACAACAATTCTGAACGAGAAAGAAATTTTACGATTTCGAATTCAGATTATAGGTACGCAGCTCAGATGAAGAATACGTATTTTGAATTGAATTTTGGTTTTCAATTCCCGGGTTTCGGCACCATAAAAATGGAGCGTTATCGCCCCATTGGGGAGAAATTGGGATACGAAAATTTATACGGTGGTTGAAATTCGAAAATGACCCCAATACGTTTGTTCGAATTAAGTATCACAATACACAACAGGCTTACCTTTAGCTTCTTCTGTGTGCTCGTGGCTGCGCAGCCTCCTCTGATGGTCCCTTTTTATGGTTTTCTAACACAATATATGTATTTCACACGATGACGAATTAACAATTTTTATATCGACCCGTTAGGTTTTTATCGAAGCAAGAACGTTGAATGAATCTTTGAAGCCTGCTGACGTCGTTCTTAACGGCGCTTGTGAATGGCAGATTTCGAAGACAAACGCATAGGCGGCAAATACGAATTTCAATATGTACGATACACTTAATATTAAAACTATTTGAATCTTGTGAAGCTTATTTCTCAGCATGGGTAGGAATAGTGCCACCAATATCTTTTGTGTGCCACCATTTGTTTTGTTATTTTAATTACCTTGCTTGTTTGTTACGGAATCAAGAATAAGGGCCACGTTAGCTATATATATACGTTAGGATATCTTTAATCTTTTAAACTGGAACGGATATGGCATCAACATTAATGGCAAATACATCACCCACCTTCGATTTGCCGACGATATAGTCATTATGGCTGAATCGCTAGATGACCTTGGCTCAATGCTCAGAGACCTCAATGCTGTCTCCCAACAGGTAGGGCTAAAAATGAACATGGGTAAGACAAAAATCATGTCAAATGCCCATGTTGCACCCATACCGGTTCATGTTGGAAACGACAGTATCGAAGTTGTCGACCATTATGTGTATTTGGGTCAGATGATCCAATTAGGCAGGTCAAACTTTGACAAGGAGGTCAGCCGACGAATCCAACTCGGATGGGCAGCGTTTGGGAAATTGCGTCACATCTTCTCGTCAGAAATACCACAAACCTTCAAGACGAAAGTCTATAATCTGTGTGTTTTGCCAGTGATGACATATGGTACTGAGACGTGGTCGCTAACTATTGGCATGATATGCAAGCTCAAAGTTGCGCAACGGGCAATGGAGAGAGCTATGCTCGGAATAAATCCGCTGAAGAACGAAGGTCACCGACATAGCTCTTAAAATTAACAAGTTGTAGTGGCAATGGGCAGGCCATATAGCTCGCAGAACCGAAAACCGCTGGGGAGTAAAGGTTCTCGAATGGCGACCACGAACCGGCAGACGCAGTGTAAGACGGCCCCCCCACACGATGGACCGATGATATTGTCTCGGTCGCGGGAAGTCGGTGGATGGAAGCGGCACAAGATCGGTCATTGTGGAAATCATTGGGGGAGGCCTATGTCCAGCAGTGGACGTCTGCAGGCTGCAGATGAGATGATGATGAGCTATATACTCAGACTGGATTTCTTTTTTTAGTTCAAATATAAAACGTAGATCAATAATTATAGCAAGGAATAGTATATAGGTTACCACTTATATAGGTACACCACTTTTTATTAAGACAAATAATAGCAATTGCAGCTACACAGGTAGTAAGAACTACACTAGTGATGTGCTGGATTGTTAAAAAAGTACATCCACAGATACGGACGTGAATGTGGATATATATGTATATATATAGCTCATTAAATTAACGTTTACTAAAAAGTCAGTCATTTCACATACAGAATAAAAAAAGGAATTTAAGTGCTACACAACAAAACAAAGATGTCCTTAATAATTAATATTAATAAAATATAATGTTAATAAACTGTTTATATGTTACTGTTGTGTTCCATGAACCAACCACCATGTTATTTTTGTATTAATGTTTTAAACTCATGCCTTATGCGTACCATATTTAACAAACGTATAATTATAAAATAATAGAAATAAGACAAAAGGTTGGAAAAGGACTTATTGAAATATATTTAACTTTGTTATGTGACGAAAATCTAAAAGGGTAGGGCAGAGAAGCATTCTACGAACTATTTTCTAAAACAAAGGTTGAGAAATGCTGGTCTGTCATATTAAGAGTGACATTGATTTGTTAACATTTTCTTCACCTCTATTTGGAACGAAGTATAGTGACAGACGGACAGCTGAGTCTTAGTAATAGAGTACCCAAAAGGTGAAACGGGACGCCAAAAATACAAATTCTATGAAAGCTTTATGTAATTGATGTTTTTAATTCAAAGTTCGCGACCGCGGCGGTAGATGGCACTGTACGGTGTTAAAACGCGCTTGCGTTTCTCGCGGTGTTATAGAGACACTCATATCGTCTGTAACCATTGAGTTAGCTTTAACAATCCATTGGACCAGGTTGCAATTGATGATAATAATTATTTTGAAGACGTTTCTATCTTTCAAATAATAGAAAGATGAGGCGTTGGTAATTCTTAATCCAATGCTAAATTGCTAGTACGGGTGTACTTTAAGATGGGCTACACCATAGGACTCTCGTAATCTTAGTGCAGCTGAGGAATGCGAGGAGTCGCATCATGTACGCGGAGTATATTCGATCCGATAAAATATTTTATCTCTGGGTGACGAGCGCTAGGTAATGATTTCGACTCTTTATGTTCATATAGCTGCTTGTCATGGTCACACCCTCACCACTCGCTATACGGCGCGCGATATTAACCTACTCGTTCGGGTCCACCCGGGTGTACTAAAATCACAGGGGCGCCGGCCGCTTGCCCGAGTTGACGTGCGTACGAACGCCGAGTGCGCGCATAAATTAATAATGTCGCGGCGTTATTGTATTGTGGATGGCTGCAATAGCAATACGATTCGGTTGTATGTTGGAAAAATTGCAATGGTATGTAAAGCATAAGTATATATATACATTTAATACATCTATTATATCCGTATGACGTGATGATAAACTTGGCCAAAATTATAAAGTTCGAGAATTCGAGTACTTATCTGAAAGTTTGTTTTTTCGGAGAAAATTTAGTTGTATGTAAATAAAATAAAAATATCTATTTTTTTAGAGTCGTTTCAGTCTATTTTTTTACTTGCATAAAATTAGCCTGGATCCCACAAAACAGGTCACCATAGTTTGGATGTAGTTCACACTAGCAAAACATGTTAAGTATTCATTCTTTGTACCTATTTATTGTCACATATATGTATTCTTTGTATTTATTGTCGCTTTGTATATAATATCCGGGAGCGCGTGATATTGTTTTTAATAACTTTAAGGCGGTAGTCGCTAGGTTTTGTAGCTTTTCTTGTGATTTGGTTTTCGTTATTGAGATATAAATTTTTTTTTTCATTTTCATTCCATTTAAATAAACAATAAAGAAAATTACAATTTGCAGTTTAGTTTTTTTATCATCTTATCATATTTCGTACAACCCTAGCACTTTTGGTCAGTGACGTAAGCAGACGACAAGTCACACGGGGCGCACGGTATTCTCAACTCTGCGTGCTTGTGCAAAGGTGTATTTTTGCTTGCAAGTAACAGTAGGCAAGTAGTTTACGAAAGTTTAGGTTATTATCGTGTAGGTATTTGCGCTTTTGTATAGCAGTGATGCATCTGTTACGAAGTAACTATTTTCTGATCTGTGTCGTGGTGCTGTTATCGGCCGACATTTTGCTTACCATAAAAAAACTACCTACTGTTTGTTTTTGTTAATTGTCTAAAGTATGCGTAAGTGTCATCATAGGCCAGCCTACCTTACGTTCTCGGTTCCCGCTGCTGGGACTAGGTACCTACTCTCACAAGGAGATTTTCAAAATCATAATCCACCACACTGGCCAAGGGCGGGTTGGCGAATGATGCATGGCACATGCTGGTTTCCTCACGATGTTTTCCATCACCTTTGAACTTGAACGTTGTTGACTGTGACAGACAAACTTTCAAAAGTGTAAGCAGCCACAAAATGTTCCCACTGTTATTAAGACTCGGGATCTTCTCTCGCAAGGAAAGAGTCAAGCTCATAATCCACCAATCCACGCCTCCTAAGTGCGAGTTTGTGGATGACACATGACCTCAAAAGATTCTAGCTACATTCTGTTTTCTTTCATCGTTTTTAAGTTAGCGGCATTACGCAAATTACTTCTAAAAGACAGTGGTGCGTGTGGGATTTGAACCGGATGGGGAGTCGCCGTTCCCCCGTTTAGACCAACAGTCACTTTCTAGACCACTTGTCACTTTCATTCACTTTCGTTTATTTTCCAGCCAGGCCTGCACATCCGTGTTGAGGTATAATAAAAATAATGTATCTGACAAATTTTCAGTTTACCTCAAATACCTAAAAAATTGGTGGATTGCTCTCGGGACGGTTTCGTGTCTATATTACGGCAAAAAAAAAAAGTTGCATATGAGCCTCCTTTATGCTCTTATATTTTTAGTTGTAAACATTTTAACGGTCCAATTGTCATGGTTTGTGAGATACAGCTTGGTGACGCACGGAGAGACAGACAAACAGACAATGGAGCACCCAAACGGTAACACGGGTTTCAAAATAAAAGTTCTGTGAAAGCCATACCAGGCCAGTCAGAAAGTTTTGCGAAAAAAAGATGGCCCCTTGTAATTATTTTGAAAACTTCGACTATTTAAAAGTAAAAATACCTCTGTTCGATTTTCAAATTTCCCGCCGCATTTTTTGAGAGCGAATTCAAATATTTTTGTATCATAAAATAATGGATGTGCGTCGAGAACATTTTTGTGCTACGATTTTTTATGATTTCAAATGTGGCTTAAAACCTGATGAGTCACTTGATCGATTTCGAATTGCTACCGCTACCGCTGGTATAGCGAGGTCAAATGCGGTCGTTTTACTTTGGGGGATGAACAAAGGAGTGGTCGTTCTACGACGGCTGTCACAGACAAGAACAAAATTAAAAATTTCGATTAACCCCCGACTACCTCAGATTTGTTATCTGTACAACATTCTACTAGTCAAGCCCTTTCATTTGATACCCATGTTAAGGGAGTTGTGAAAAAGAAATGTATTTCGCCATTTTGTGGAGGCGGCCATCTTGGATTTGAAATTTGTCATAGTGCAATGTATTCTACTAGTCAAGCCCTTTCGTTTGATACCCATATTGAGGTAGTAGTGAAATAAAAAAATATAATTCGCCATTTTGTGGTGGCGGCCATCTTGGATTTGAAATTTGTCATAGTGTATATAGTATTCTACTAGTCAAGCCCTTTCATTTGATACCCATATTAAGGTAGGTTGTGAAGAAATATTTTGTCCGCCATTTTGTGGCGGCGGCCATCTTGAATCGATATTAACCAAACATAGCTAAGTACATCCGCACGGATATTAACTTTCAAATAAAAAAAACCGCATCGAAATCGGCCCATCCGTTTGAGCTCTACGGTGCCACAGACAGACACACACACACAGACAGACAGACAGACATCGACGTCAAACTTATAACACCCATTTTTTTGGTCGGGGGTTAAAAAAAGTGTGCTGGCAGTAAAAAAATAATTCAAGAAAACAGACGCATTACTTACGAAGAGATTCAGCATACTCTGTAGATTGGTTCAGGAAGTGTTTACAAGATTTTGCATGAGCACCTTTGCGTAAGGATAGTTTCCCGCTGGGTGCCGCACAACCACAAAGAAGTTCAGAAGCAGAGGGCCGTGTGGGTTGGTGCCCGCCAGAAGTTTTTTTTCTGGAATGAGCAACAAGCGACCGAACATCGGGCTCCGCGGGGTCCCTTCTTACAGTCCTGATTTGGCTCCGTGTGACTTCTTTTTATTCCCTAAAATAAAAAATCTGCTCAAAAGGGTACAGTTTTCATCCCCGGAAGACGCGCTAGGAGCTTTTGAGAAGGCCGTGGAGATGTCTGCGGAGGACTGGAAAAATGTTTTGAAAATTGGTTCAGACGCATGAAACTTAATAAAGAGGCTGGTGGAGAGTTCTTTAAAAATATATAGTAACAGTAGTAACACTTACAAATATTTTTAGTTTAGTTTCTCTAAACATTCTGAGTGTCCCACGTATAATTGATGTATTTATTTAAAAAAATTCGCGACTGCGGCGTCAGATGGCACTGTACGGTGTTAAAACGCGGTTGCGTTTCTCGCGGTGTTAAAGAGACACTGATATCGTTTGTCAACACAATTAACCACTGTTTAGGCACGAAACACATCATGTGTTAGACATTTTTGTAGACGTTCTATCTTTCAAATAATAGAGAGATGGGGCGTTGGTAATTATTGTTATCGAACACTATAATTACTGTAGTACCTATAGTCATGTGTCGTTACGGGGTTTTCAGATAACGGAACGTAAACGTTACGCATATCCAAATAGATGGTATCAAAATTATTTATTAACCGACTTCCAAAAAGGAGGATGTTATCAATTCGACCACTGTTTTTTTTATATGTACGAGTATGTTACCTGATTTCTCGAGTACCCCCGTACCGATTTTAAAATTTCGTTTTATGTTCGGCTGGGTATACTTCCCAAATGGTCCTATATAAATTTTATCGATTTTTCTGGATGACATAATTGTAGATTTCACAAAATTTATGAAACTCGAACCTGTCACTACGAAATTGGGTAAATGCGTTAATAAAAACTTGTTTTGCACTAAAAAGGGTAAAATAAACTATTTTCGTACAAAAAATTAAACCGACTTCAAAACCACAAATGGCACTCAAACGCGAAAAATAAATTAATATCATTATTGCAAGTGCTACTCACTCATCTATTTTTTTTGAAGTCGGTGCTAGCCAAGTCTAACAGGTAGTGGATACGCCTACCTACCACGTGCCTACATAGTATTTTTGGCCTGACTGGCACCGACTTCAAATAGACGAGTGAGTAGCACTTGTAATAATGATATTAATTTATTTTTCGCTTTTGAGTGCTTATTTGTGGTTTTGAAGGCGGTTTAATTTTTTGTACGAAAATAGTTTATTTTTAATAACAATTTATTTTCGTATTTCACTGTAACGGGATAAGATTCAGTTTTAAATAACCGAACGTGTCAAATATATCTATGCGCGTGTCTTCCTCACACTTATACTACTACGTATATATCTCACTCGCTCTTATGATACAGTTCGCGATACAGTTATGGTTATAACTTTAAAATCACTACCGATTGCGTTGCACGCAAAGAGCTGTTGACTATGTTGTGCGATAAAGCACGCAATGGTTGTTATGGAATTTTAAAAGTGTATAACGATGTTATGGCAGTGCATCCTCACTCGCTCAAGGTCGCGCGGTTTTAGCCTACAGCTAGACCGTTCCTCGCACGGAACAAGTGCCAGGCGGTTGTCGAACGCACGTCTGAGCGCTCGCGCAGCACGTTTCCCGCGCAAAATTACGTCGCCATATATTGTGCTGTTTATGGATGCACGAGTCAAAAAACAAAGAATTATCATTTTTTCCTAGTTGTACAAAATATACCATTATTTTTTATATTTTTCTGCTAACCGTACAAAAAGTACGGGACATTATAAAATAGCTTGTAATCGAAGCTGGTTGTATGTATTAGTGTAGGTAAGTACAGTAGAATTCATTTATAACGACGTCGCTTATAACGACTAACCGTTTTTAACGTCGATATTATTTACTCGAGATCGGTTTAATAGTTAGATACTGAGAAAATATAACCGTTTAGTGCGACTCCGGTTTGAGCGACAAACCGTTTATAGCGACCATTTTTTTAAATAATTCGTCCGTTTAAAACGACGCGCCGTGTTTTGTTTCAATTTAGGTAAAGAATGACTAATACCTCGGCCCCCCTCACTTTCCCCGCGCGCTTCACTGTTCAATTCTCCTTATTGGCGCGCGTAAATCACAGTTAGTATTTGTCACCTGTTATGACAAGTTCATAAAGCGCCATGAAGAGAAAGTGTTTTACAATTGAAGAAAAGAGTGCAATATTACACAGATTAGAAGCTGGTGAATCAAATGCGATCCTCGCAAAGGAATTTGGCGTATCTCATCTATACTTATAATAAAACTGTAACGGGTCGAATTCTGTACATTGAAGATATTTTGAAAAAATTTTTTTTGGAGCACTCCATAGTCGATACTGATGGCGAATCTGCATTTTTTTTCTTTCATGTCTGTCTGTCTGTCTGTCTGTCTGTCTGTCTGTCTGTCTGTCTTTCTGTATAGGGATCACGCATCACGCCGAAACTACTGATTCAATTCAGCTGAAACTTGGCATGATTTTAGTTTAAACTAAGGAGATTGCTGTAGGCTACTTTTGATCCCCAAATTCTGATCGGTTTTCTTGCGGGAGGGGGTGAAAGTCAGAATGTATATTTGGTTGTAACTCATGTTTGCGTTGTTTAATTTCATTAATTTTTTGTTAGAAAGAACACATTTTTATATTGTCCCATCAAAATTTGAACATTATCGGTTTGGTGGTTCGGAAATTACACAAACATTAAATAATAACGACACGCACGGCGCGTTCGGGACATAACTTCTAAGTATTCTGTGTATCACAGACGATCCACAGAATGTCTAGATTCTAAATTCAAGAAGTGCCCACGTGATCGCGTCGCGTCGTCTTGAATGACAAAATAATTGTCAAAAAATTTATTTTGTGTGGAAAAAGGAGGAGGATGAGAACATCCTCCTTCAAACAAGGAGGGTGTTCTCAATCGGGTTGCATGTTTTTTATTTGGTTTTATTTTACACGATAGCTCCGCTAATTGTGAGTTGATTTTGATAATTCTTTTTTTGTTTGGTAGAAAATACTTCAGAGGTGATCTTATATATCGAAAACAGGGAGGTAGTTTTTCAAATATCAACAAAAAACAAATATCAGCTAAGATTTATCTGTATTTAGTTAGTCGAACGACAGGATTAAATTACCTGTCATTGAAGGAAATTTTTGTTCTTTTGGAGAAAACATATCAGCATAATAAGTAGCAGCATAAACAACCCATTAAATGTTCCCACTGCTTAGCGTCGGGGCCTTCTCTCGCACGGAGAGAGACAAGGCTAAAATCCACCACGCTGGCCCAGTGTCGGTTGGTGGATGACATATGACTTAGAACTTAGATTCTAGATACATTTCGGTTTCCTCACGATATTTTCCTTCACCGTTTAATTACCGGCATTACGAACATGACTCAGAAAAGATAGTGGTGCGCGTGGTTTCGAACCCTGGGTCTCCGGATCGACAGTCGGCGTTCTCCCGACTAAGTCAGCTGTAGCTTACTAGACCAGCCGTAACTTAACGTATTATTTCAATCCAAATACTGTTTAAAATTTAAAGGTAGTGTTCAACAAGCTTCGGTAACCGAAGCAGACCGTTGTTAGGGTTCCGTACCTGACTTCGCTGTCCGTCCATCCTTCCATCTGTCACCGGACTGTATCTCAAGAACGGTGATAGCTAGACAGTTGAAATTTTCACAGACGATGTATTTCTATTGCCGCTTTAACAAAAAATACTAAAACTAAAATAAATATTTAAGAGGGGCTTATTTCCATACAACAAACTTGACTTTTTTACCGTTTCTTGCTCGATACTAATAACGTACCTGTCACAGGTGGACGCTTTCACTATTCACATAATATTAAGTTTTATGTTCTCTTTAAATGTAAGTAATTAAAATAAAATAAATTTGTAAGGGGGCTCCCATACAATAAAATCATTTTATTTGCTAATGGTTCAGGCCCCTTCGCGCGCGAGTCCCACTGGCATTTGACCGGTTTTATTTTTCTTATCCTTTCCTAATATTATATAAATATGTCAATATTTAAACTTTTGCTGCTCAATTACGTTGGCTGAATGTATCGAGTTAAAATTTGAAACATATTCTTGGCTTAGCTTAAGGAACACATAGGGACATATAGATAAGTAACTATACATAGGCAATGTTTGGCCTATGTGTTCTTCCAGACTATAATCTAATTTAATTTTATTTCAAATTTCAGCCCGATCACTTGATACGTTCCGCCATGATTAAGTAACAAACATCCAAACATTTACATTCATAATATTTACAGTTACAGGACAACGTTGGAACGGCTGAACAAATTTGGAAGGAATTCGAAACACACGTAGTTTGTAATCAGAAATAGCAAATCGGTTACTATGACGTCGGAAAGACTAAGCAATTTTGGTAGAAAATTGAAACAGATAACTTATAGTCTGAAATACCACATATATGTACTACCTATCAACCTGAAAAGAAGCATGGGCCATAAGGAAACTAATATTAACTATCACGTCAAAACGGCACAACGAATTGGGTTATCATACGAAACACAGATAGTTTAGAGTCTAAAATTTCACATGGGGTCTAAGTCTATATTTTCGCTTAACTCCGTTTTAATCTATAATAAGTATATATTTTCGTAAGGAACTTGATGTGATGGTAAGGTAAAAGCCAAAAATTAAAAATATATGCACCCGTTTTGGCGTAGATAATATAGGTGATTTGCGTTCACAATCAAAATAACAAGCAACATAATATTCTCATTAGACGGCGCTAATGCCAGTTTAAATCTAAAAGCACTAAAGGCCATTTAAATCAATGTTTTGCTATTGTGGTATGTATTTTTTCTTTCATCACTAGGTGGCGTTACTGGTATTCTAAATTGTACTAATAAGTTTTTGCTGCTAAAAGGATTTGGATTCTTTCGTTCTTGGATTTTTTTTCTGTGTTACAATTGAATTCATACATTAACATTTCACTAAGGCTATGGCTTAGATTTACGGGTTCAACTTGCTTGAGTGCCTATCATTAAAACTCAAAATTTTAATCATTTTGATTCCACACAGGCTTCGTTCAAAATTAATTTTTAAAATTTACGAGGGCGAAGTCGCGGGTAACAGCTAGAAAACAGCTTGCGGATAAAAAGAGAAAAGTAGGTAATCAGATCATGCACATCAGCTTCAGACTTTTCGTAATGTATCCTATAAAAATCCTACAAACTTAACACTTGCGGCTATGTTCGATACTACGAAATCTCAATAAGTATGTTTGATTTTGTTTTAAAAAAGAAAAATAAAGATGATAAAATTAAATAATTTTTTGTGTGGGAAAACAAATTCACTCGGTTTTTCAATGATTCCATCCATACTAATATTATAAATGCGAAAGTAACTCTGTCTGTCTGTCTGTCTGTCTGTCTGTCTGTCTGTCTGTCCGTCTTTACCGCCTAAACCAACCAACAGATTTTGATGAAATTTTATACATAGATAGAATAGATCCCGAGAACGGACATAGGCTACTTTTTGTTCCGAAAAAAGGGTTGAAAGGGTTAAAATAAGGGATGAAAGTTTATATGGAAAACTTCGTCATTGTTGAAGGACTATGCAACTTTACGTCTAGATATTTAACACGAAACCATAAAATGTATGTTTAGCAGTTTTGTAGTTTCGAACTGTACCTACGGGGGTGGAATTGGGGGTGAAAGTCTGCAAGTTCAATATTATTGAAGATAAAACCATGAAACTTTGTATCTAGACACTTGAAATGGAGTCGATAAACGTTTGTTCCAGCAATTTTATAATTTCTAACTATACGGGGATACTTATATAACCGCTTGATACACTGGCCGCTTTTCGCGTTTTACAAATTTGGCGGGAAAACGGGTGTCAGGTTACATAAGTGCGGTGTTTATGTTTCGGCATATGAAGTGCCACCTTACTTTTACCCGTTTGAGCCATCTACTCTCAAGAGCGTTTCAAGACGCTACTAGCGGTATCATTTATTTATAAATTCAAGATGGCCGCCGCTACAAAATGGCGGATAACGTAGGTTTTATCAATCCCATCAACATGGGTATCAAATGAAAGGGCTCAACAAGCAGAATACAAAAAAAAAACCAAGATGGCGGACGCTACAAAATGGCGGATAACGTAGGTTTTATCAATCCCATCAATATGGGTTTCAAATGAAAGTGCTCAACCAGTAGAATACAACGTACTATACAAAATTAAAATCCAAGATGGCGGCCTCTACACAATGGCGGATAACTTAGGTTTTATCAATCCCATCAACATGGGTATCAAATGAAAGGGCTCAACAAGCAGAATACAATATAATATAAAAATTGAAATCCAAGATGGCGGCCGCTACAAAATGACGGATAACGTAGGTTTTATCAATCCCATCAATATGGGTATCAAATGAAAGTGCTCAACCAGTAGAATACAACGTACTATATAAAATTAAAATCCAAGATGGCGGCCTCTACAGAATGGCGGATAACTTAGGTTTTATCAATCCCATCAACATGGGTATCAAATAAAAGGGCTTGACAAGAAGAATACAGTGCACTATACAACCTCAATATTTTAGATGGGCGCAGCCACTAAATGGCGTATCAGACAGAATTTTTGATAGTCGACGAGATTTCCATGGTGTCTTATCAAATGTTATGCATGATGGACGCTCGATTAAGGCAAATTAAGAACTGCGAAAATGAGTTTTTTGGAGGACTAAACGTATTACTTTTCGGTAATCTTTTACAACTGCCTCCTATAAAATGATCAGGAACACCTGTTTTCAATTCTAATACGAAATTATATATATGAAAGTAACTCTCTCTGTCCGTTACCGCCTAACGCCTAAGCCACTTAAAGAGTTTGTTACAATTTGGTGCACAGATAGACTAGACTTAGGAAAGGACAACGGCGACTTTTTTATCACAGAAAAAGAGTTGAAAAGAGTGGAAATTAGGAGTAAATGTGTGCATGGAGAAGGATCTTTGCACTCTTTGTATGCTATTTTTAACCGACTTCAAAAAAGGAGGAGGTTATCAATCCAGTTGTATTTCCAATTGTGAATCAATTTAGATGGTTATTTTTTTGGTTAGTAGATTATAGTTCAGAGGGGGTCATATAAATTTTATCGAAATCAGTGGGGCGGTTTTTGAAATATGAGCAACAAACTAAAATTTGCGTTCATGTAATCAGACGATATATCGACCAATATCTACTAATAGACTCTAATAAAATTTGGTGGACCGTCCCAATATGATTTTAAATTAAAGTCTGTTTTTGATTAATTTTTTGAGAACATAGTTTTTTTTTGTAATTTGCCGTGTAAATTGTACATTTATTAATAAATATAAAACTTTGACTTAGACCGATTTTGATTAGGAAACGTGAATTTGTATGGTAGTAGACATACGAGTAGGTACTGCCTCAATTACTTTAATAAATATGTGGCGCGGACGAAGTCGCGGGTAAAAGCTAGTTCTACAATATATATAATGCTGTCCGAAGTTCTTACTACCGAACAAAAGTCTGTCAAAACAAACCCAAATAACAGATTTCCTACGTTAGTGACAGTATTATAGTACATTACGTACCGATGTTTGTAAATTGGTATGTATGTATTACTTATTTGTGTACATATAAGAATAATTAAAATAAACATAAGTAACTGATTCCTACAACATGTTTTATTTACCTAAATGGGAAAATCAAACTTTCGCACTTATAACACATAATGTAAATATCCGTTTTATACGTCATCCGGTTAGTACGGCATAATATCGCCGGTCCCTTGAAGGTCGTTATATCCGGATTCTACTGTACATTAAAATATGTTACATATTTATCAAACAACATTTAGAGATTTAGACGATCAAGTAGAATAAAAACAGTCAAAGTATACTTTTATTGTTTTAATTTCAATGTGTCCGACCCTATGTTACGGCCTCGTCTAGCTGTCTTGCGCGTTACGAAGTAAATAACTAAAATATATAATCTGAGCTACAATGCTGACTACCTACATAACGAAAGGTTAATTTAATTTTTTATTAGATAATATGTCGACAACCCTTTCGATGCGCATCATTCCGCGCCAGACAGCGACAGAGTTACGCGTTAGAAGAGAGCGCAAATGTTTAGTTTAAAAATTGCGATAGGCATTGAGCGCTAATGCGAGCTGAATTGCACTTTGTTGCGTCCCATCAAGAGTCGCTATTTATATAACAATTTTCGCTAAGTGAGGGTTCTGTGGTAATATATATTCTGTGGTTATGGTCATAACTTCATAATCACTACTGATTGCTTTGCACGCAAAGAGCTATAGACTATGTTGCGCGATAAAGCCAAGCAATGGTGGTTACAGAATTTTTAAAGCACACTTGAAATATAAATAGTTGTAAGATTTTAACATACCGTATTTTCGTTATATTTATATACATATAAATAGTTATACAACGCTTTATGACATATAACGACCATAACTACTGTAGATGAAATATAACGATGAAAGCTATGATGGGCTCTACACTATAGGACGCGCGCAATCTTTATGCAGCTGAGGAAGTACAAAATGCGCGGAGTCACATCATGTACACGGAGTATATTTGAATCGGTTCAGATCTGAGTTTTGAATGCCCAATAGGAACGTTTAGCTTTCGAATCTGTTAGTAATCTTGACGCTTTTATTTTAAACTTTTCTGTGTTTAGATTTAACTTCCATCTCAGCTGATATTAAGGCTGAGACTCCACCAAAGCGGAGATGTGCGAGTGGAGACGAGATGTTTTTTTTTAACAACCAATAGAATTTCGTTATTCACATAGCGTAGCGGAGACGATGTGTGAAAAACGAAATTCTATTAATCCCAAACTAACCAGAGCGTGAATTATGGTGACCAGACAGCTGACATGCTTACATAATTATTTCTAAATACACACAATATCTTATTAATAAATTATAACCAGACACAGAGTAAATTATTACTATTACTTACTACTGCTTCACGTACTCGTATCTTTGGAGCGCGTTATTTTGATAGCTTGACGTGACTTTTTTCGCATGCGTTGTTAGTTTCCCATAATTAATAACTCATCTATTATATCGTGTTCCTGAATACGACTTTCCTTGATTAATACATATCTCTGCTATGTCTGTCAATGGTAAGCTGGAAGATGGTCATGGAAACTCAGTAACTAAACGACATAAGAACCCCATCGAGTTTAGGCTCTTTTAAGGAATTCGCGCCCTATTACCGCCTAACTAAATTAGCTTTCGTTTTGCTATTGCGGTCTCTATCATTTCAAGTAGAAATAAAAGAGAGAACAGTATCAACGCCAATACAGTGCTAGTTAGGCGGTAGACCCTCCGGAGACACATCATATACACGGAGTAAATTTGAACCGGTGTTCAGATCTGAGTTTCAAATGTCCAATAAGGATGTTAGGCTTTTGAGTCTGTTAGTACACTTACCATAATTATTTATTATAGGTTTACACTTGACCGCCATCTCACCTGATGTTAAGCGACGTTGCGGTCTACGATGGAGCGTGCTTACCTTGAAGAACCTTATTCACTCGTGGTTTGAAGACACCAAGATTGTAACCATCGGGGAAAACCCAATCGGGAAACGCATTCCAGACGTTCTTATCATAAAAGTATAGTCCTAGAGTCAAACCGTCTTCGTTCGTGTTATTGGAACGTCAATCATGAAACAATGTCGCTTTTTCGAGCTAGAAGCAGTCCGATAGAAAAAAAGGGCAAGATGGTATTAGATCATGGCGAGCAGTTGCACAATTTTTAATATAGTATAATAAATATATCTACTAAAACATAGCAAACATGTTATAGGATTACATGTGTGCTATTATCTATATTAATAATTTCGTCAAGGGATACGGTAGGCTTGATCGAAACCTTATATGAATAACAAAACATAAAAAAATATTGATTTTGAGTCGACAACATATGCCCACAAAATTCGGATTATGGAATTATTCTCGTACACATATCAAGTATGCCACACCACTGCCCTTATCTGTAACCTTGTCCTATCAAACAAAAGGTTATCTGGAAGAGATCGCTATTAGCGATAAGATCGCCTTTTGTGCCCAAAATGTTTTGATGTTATGTTTAATCATTGTTCTTGTAATATTTTTGTGGTATAATAAAGTGTTTTTGTATTGTATTATGGAGAGTTTCGTTAAATTCTGATGGCACTGACAAACAAACCGCTGTCGCCATCTTTGGTGTGGAGCACGTTTCGTTCCATCAGTCAACACATTGCGTGCGTCTGTCGCACCAAAAAAGTATCCATCACAAAAAACTGTGACTACGTTAAACGAAACGTCTTACCGCTGGACCGGAATTTTATTAGTAAAGCAAATTAAAAAAAAAAGTTTAACAATATTCAATAATGTTTCAGGATCCTAGACGTGGGACTCGAAGATGAGAGGAAGAGGTCGACCCACTCCATGGAAATGTCGAAAAGCACGTCTTCAATCAGCAGCAGGATATCTGTGTTGGAGAGTTTTGAAGAGGTGATTTTAGTTTATCCTAATCTAAAACGTGTCTCGACCCCAACAGAAGTGATAGCAGATGAAATTCAATTTTGACTTCATTCTCTCAAGCTTGTATCCTGTACCTCGTCACTTAAGCCTTCGTTATAAGCGTATTTGTAATAATAATGCTCGTGAATTTGGCTAACATATGCGAACGGAATTTTGCATCTTTCCCGTACTATCTAAGATTTGCACGTATAAACATAAACTTCGTCGCCGTCGTATAGTGTAGATGGCTGTTTTTACCTGTGGGAGTTGGCCTCTGGGGTCTCTACTCACTGCCAAAATTTCGGCTAGCGCAGAAGGCCCTTCTAATCTTACTTTTTTTTAATGAAGTGTGACGAGTCGAGCAGGGCATGTGCCCGATGTTAAGCAACATCCCTGCCACATACAGCACAGTGACACGCATCTATTGGAACATGAAGAGTCCAAATCATTACCTAGCACTGCGGGCTCTTGGCAGAGTTCGTTTGGGGAAGTATTTTCCTTTGCCAGTTATTCTACCGCCAAGCAGTATTAACGGGCAAACATTACTGTGTTCCGGTTTGAAGGCCAGTGTTTCCAGAGAAATTACAGGGCTTAGAGATATAACATCTTAGATCTCTGAGTGACGAGCACAGTGCATAAGCATAGCATAAGCAGCCCACTAAATGTTCCCACTGCTGGGACTCGGGGCCTTCTCTCGCAAGGAGAGAGTTAAGGCCATAATCCACCACGCTGGCCAAGTGCGGGTTGGTGGATGACACATGACCTCGAAAGATTCTAGGTACATGTCGGTTTCCTCACGATGTTTTTCCTTCACCGTTTTTAAGTTAGCGGCATTTAGCGCACTGCAGTGCTAGGTAATGAAATTGACTCTTCATGTTCAAATAGCTGCGTGTCACTGTGCTGTTATGTGGCAGGCATGTTGCTTACCATCAGGCACATGTTATGCTCGTCTCGTCATTCTTCATTTAAAAAAAGAGTCCAAATCATTACCCAGCACTGCACTGTACTCGTCCCGCAGAATTATAAGATGTTTTATCATAGTTTTATTTTTATTGAATAATTCATGATTAATGATTAATTGTTGTGACTTGTAAATGCTTTTTACTAATAAATGATCTGTATCTATATATACCCCTATTTCACTAGAAGTATTGTCCTTCAAATCGGAATAATGTTTTATCTTACTCGGTGATTATTAGATAAGATTTTTAAGTACAAATAAACGTTTCGTTATTTTTGTTTATTTTGTCTATGTGTTTTGTATTTATAGACGAAAGTGCGTCATTCAATGGACTCCACCGTGAAGAAAGACGTGTCACCCGCGGCGCGGGATCCGGAAGTTACGAAACCGCCCGTTCTGACGTCGCCTACTGCTGCTGGTTCGTACTAATTACAATTTTCGACTCTAACCACATAATTTTATTGCGTTAATAGTGTGTCGTATACTTTTTCTTTTAGAATCTATCACAGTGCAAGAATATCTCATCAAGTACAATCTTACGCTAAAACAAACGGGTAAAATGAACGGCCTCGCTCCATCACGATATAAATACCCCATTTCATAATTCTAGTGAAGTGGACTATCATGATAGTTTAAAAACACATGTTTCTCAGATGTTGTCAGGCTAGATATAGATGTAATGTTCGTATTCCACCAGGTCGGACGTTGGTGTCGATGCTAGAAGAAGTGAAGAAGCCTCCCGCGCCCTCTCCCCCATTGGCATCGGTCCGTACCTCCACAGAAATCACGGCAGACAAGTCCCCCAACGCTCGCTCAGAGAAAACAGTCGTAGAAAAATCGAGCGAAATTTCTAGAACAGCGGGTAGTGTGTTCGAACGAACCAGCACGCTGGAACGACTCGAGAGAGAAGATAAGGCGGTTGAGAAAGTTCAGGATAAAAGCGCTTCAAACACGCTGGAAAGGCGACTCCACGGCGGCAGGGACAAAAACGAGGGAAACGATGCGTTGATCGCACAACTTAATGATAGGGTAAGTGTGTCAATGAGGTTCAATCAGTCGCTTTTCTGTTGCTATTATCTAACGATTGCAAGACTTACGCCTAGTAATGCATTGGTAAACAATGCGCCTGTGCATGATAGCACAGTGCCACACAGCTAATTTAATGAAGGAAACAAATGCATATTGCGTCATAGTAATGCTTGCATTAGACTGCTTGGCGGTATAACGGGCAAAAGTGTAGTACTTCCCTAGGTGGGTAAAGTATACATGCATACAATTTTGTTCAGATGTAAATAAGAGGTACGTTACGGGATGGTAAATTGCAGAAATCGCACTACGCTTGAGTGGACTGAAAGAGAAACATGTTCCTATTTTTTCCCAAATTAGGGTAGTTATGTACAAACTAGCTGTACCCTGCCACGCTTTGCTGTGGTACATTGTGATGCAAAAATTAGATAAAAACAATCCTTGATGCGGATTATACATCATTCTAAAATTTCAACTCGATCGGTGCAGAACTTTTTGAGTTTTTGAAGCGTACACAAACCAACATAACATTTTTATATAAAGAGATATACAATCCGCCATTTTGTGGCGGTTACCACCTTGGACTGATTTTAATCAAACATGAATTTCTCTCTTCCCACAGATATCAAATTTGGAGAAGCTCCTTGAAGTACAAAACACGATGTTCAAAACGGCGATCGAAGAACTGTCTTCGAAACTAAAACAAGAGACGGAGAAACGGCAGGTTCTCCAAACCGAGGTGGAGAAACTGGCACACTGCGTGACGCAAGTGTAGCCCTTACTGCCCAAGCCATTCGGGGCATTGTCCCGTGGCCGCGGCGCTTCGAGAGAGTACTCGAGCTATGTGTACTTTTAGTTAAAAGTAAGACTTAAAGTGGAAAGTGTTTTAGTGATAATTGAGTGGCGACTACGGGGAAGTGTGATCGGTGATACGCCCTGGACTCGCGGGTATCGCTATTACAACATTAAGTGAAATCGTGTGTTCAGACTGCCTTCGCAAATGCATGACTACTAATCGAGATCTAGGTATTAAAACACAACGCAATCCGCACGATTCAAATTCAGAATAACTATCCTAGTCTCTGTCAGTCAAAACGGATGAGACAAAGAACGAAAGGTTAGATTCCATGTCGAGATCCATCCGATTGCGTTGTGAATCATCACCTTGAGCTATCTACTACCTAACAAAAATAATGCTGGATTCGATATTGCTCTCTCTTTTCTTTTCACTTGAAATTATAGAGACAGCAATAACAATGCCAAAGCTGATTTAGTTAGCCGGTCGACACATTTACCTAAACCAGTCGGACTTAGTTCTACTACACAACTGGACATGTGATTTCTTTTAATGCCGTGTATTTAAATTAATTACGTACGAAGCTTTATGAAATGTTATTTTATTTTTGTAATGTAATTTTTATAAGCATTTTTCGATGTATGTTTTTGTAATTAATGATTTATTGAATATACTTTTAGTAATATTACTTAACGGCGGTGACTTGGCGGGATCTCTTAATGATCAGTGTACTTATTGTAGATGATTTAAATGTTTTTGATGTTGATATCCTATTTTCGCTTTTGTGTAAGTAACATTTTTTTGTACTAAGCGTTTCGAGTAACAAAATAATTTACAGAAACAATTTAGTTTTGAGCTGTTGTTTGTTGGTTTTAAGTGAAGTAATTTTATATCATCTGAACTGACCTACAAAACGTGTTTTTTTTTTGCAAAACTAAGGATGTAGTGTAATAGGTAATTTATAGAGAATTTGCAACAAAAATCAGCTTAAGGTCTACAAGTATAAAGTCCTAAGTCTTGTAACTTAATATGTTTTTGCATAATAAAAAGTAATACATAAGCGAGCATATTTGCTATTGGAATGAAAATATCAATCCAATTTGGGTTTTTTTTCTGTCAAATTACCGTTCATGTGAGTATGCAAAGCGTACACTTGATACATATTCCTGAAATCAACAACGATCATAGTGACATTAGAATGTGCTAGTCAGCGCGCGTATGCTAGTAGCTAGAAAATGTATATAGAATTGAACTACACTGTCGTGTATCGGCGCTCACAACTGCTTTCACAAATTAAATCTACAGAGACAGGCAAATTAGATCTATTGTAAATGTATACTTATATATACTAGCTGTGCCTGTGCTAGTAAATTGTCAAAGCGACTTACTTCATGTAAATGACTTCACGTCAATTAACAATGGATAAATTCTAAAGGAATTGTATACATATATATTTTTATAATATAATAATCTACGTAAAAAAAATACGCACACAAACATTGTGACACGAGATTTTACACTTAATTAAATCGATCGCAAAGTCGACAAGGACATACCTATTTAAACATTTTAAATAACGATCCATTTTCTGGCTATTCATCCAATGAAAACCAACCAAGAATAATCTCAATCGATCGTTAAAATTCAAACAAAAAATGTACCTAACCATAATTTGGTCTCTCGGTGTAGGAATTACAATACCATTGACATAAACAGGTGTATGTCAATGGTATTGTAAACATAATAAAATATAAATACTCCATTTTTAGTTTGTTAAAACATATATATTATCAGGCCTATAGCAGCGTAACATACCTAAATATTACGCTGTCACTTGTGTTAGGTTTCCGAGGAAGTATCCGAGGAGGTATACGAGTGGGGCGCCGCTACGTTGCAGTGTAGTTTCAATGCGGGCAAACGTCAACAATATTCTCAAATCCACCCCTTTTTTTGAGGGCGTCCATTAATTTAATTACGTGATACATTTTTTCTGTTTTCTCTCCCTTTTGGTGAGATGGTATGAGGTTTGGTCAAATCAATTGCGTTAATTTTGTACTGATCTGTTTGACATGAGCAGAGGTGGCTCGTCTCTTTCCTATGTGAAATTGGATTACTCGATCCGAACGAGGGAGTTGACCCTTCTCCTAAAATACCACCTGTAGATTACGGACGCCTGTTTTTTTCTTCGTTAAACTAATTATCGTTTAAGATTTAGTCATATCAAACTCACCTGTTAAAATCATTATAGATTCAAAAACAATGTTAGTTTGTAATTGTATAAATGTGATATGTTTTCGCATTTTAATAGTATTAAATAAACAAGCGCAAGTGTTGGTGATAGACAAAACATGATGCCTTGATAATGATTACAAAATTTTGTGCCATTTAATTTGAAACCTGCACATTTGTATATTGAGTAAAACTAGGTATTATGACAAGTATAGATTAAATCAGGATGACATTATTCTATGTATAGCTGGAGATTTTCGCAAATTGTATCTTTAAATATAGTATAGCAATTGTGATTCGCACATTCCATTGGCTTACACATTTGTATTAATTCGTCGCTTGCATAATAATTTGCTTTTTTGAAACGCAATTTTATTGTATCCAGAAACGTCGAAGTGTTTTAAGCTGAAAACGTGCTACCTTAATGTATTAGCGACTCTTTTGGTCCACCGGAATTCGGCATAGCAATCTTGTGTAGATATCAATCTACTGTAGATCCTTATGTCGATCAGTTAAGTCCTCAGACGTTTTTGTGTTAAGGTATTAAGAATTTAACCAAAGTTTCAACCGAAACTACATAACAGTAGTAAGAATTAATTAAGTACCTTATATTTTTCAATATGAATATTATTATCTAATGCAGTTATTATATTTTTCTATTTGTACATAATGATATAAATTATTGTTTAAATAACTCTGTACCTTATGTAAAAACATATCTTTTTTATGATTCCACACAATGTTTATTTATAAAGATTGCCTCAAGAGTTTGAAACTTGTATTGTAAGGACACGATAAACTGTTAAATATTTAGCTAATTATACCTTGTACCTCTATACGCGCAGGTTGTGTTGAACCATCCGCTCCCAAATCTATTATAATTAATTAGTAAAACGTGTTCCCATTGAGTGATAATCGCGACTATGAAATTAAAAATATGAATTGATTTTACATCAACTGTTAGCAAAAAAAAAATGTAACAACTATTGTTGTGTAAACTCAAAAAAACGTCATTTGCTTCCCCTTTTTCACTGTACGTGCGATCCGTATAACTTTTACTCGTAATTCGTCTCTATCGTCCGTGATAGCGTACACTCATTATGTTTATGTCCTGTTTCACAGTCCATCCACACTTCCTTCGCCCTCTACGTTAGGTGTATCCCGAGAGTATAAAAAAATTATAAAAAAAATGAATAGTATTGTTGTAGGTTGTAACACTAGGTGATAGAAGCTGCCTAATTATATTCTAAACTTTCGTAAATTGCTCTAATAATGGCTTTAATCGTGCACAAAACTTCAAACTGAGTCACGTCACATTGGTTAACTAATTTTTTCGTTGAAATTAATAAGTTCCTCATTTATTGTAATCATATCATACATTTTAGCATCATTCAGACTGTAAATTTCAGAGGTTTCTTTGATCGTCTTTCCTGCTAACTTGACATGCGTCAATCCCTGTACTCTACCTCTATAACTGTCTCCCTATCTCTTACCTTCTTACCCTCTCAGTATCTGCAAAATTGTTTTGACTCTTAAAGCAATATCTTGCCTAATTGTATCTAACATTTACAATATGTTAACTTTAGTGATTACTTTTTATATCTAAAATACGTAGGTATGTAAACTCAGGATGAACGAAGCTATGTTACAGTCACTGTTGCTATACAGGAACAATAAAAAGATGGCGTTGAAGTGCCACCTTATGATTTGTCAATTTGTCATCTGAAGATGCTTACGATATATTATAATTATTGAATTGAGTTTGGTTACCCGTCCTGCATAGTTTTGGTTCTTCTGTAACTGACGACAAATAAATATGTTTTAATACAATGGGAAGTGGGTGGTTGTAGAAATATGTGCAAAAACGACCAACTAACTGTGGATTGCCCTATCTACTCACTACTTTTTCATTTTCATAGTGGTACTCGTAGTGCTATCGAGATATCCTTTTATCGAGTCTGTAACTTTTTGAGTTTTATCGACACACTTATCAAGTCTGTAACTTTCTAGAAGAGGGGTGGTCACCCGTCGTTCACTTTTTTTCCACAAAAAGCACTAATCAATATAGCATTACAGAGAAAGAGAAAACGTACTGCATCACTTTCTCACTTTTCAGTAGGTAGGCTTATCTTTGACTCCTGCAACAAAACTGTGGTATAGTTTCGTTTAGTTTTGGTTTCACATAGCTGTTTGCTCCTTTGTACGTAACAGTAACGTATCATTTTATAACATACCTAAAATATCGGGAAGTACCTGAATTAGCCAGAAACTGGTTATTGGAACAGAGTGCTTGCTTTGTAACGGTTATTTATATTGAAAGTGTAGTAAATCGGTTCTAAATATTTATGTCTGTATGGTGCTTAACATAATAGAATAAAATTAATCTTGTGTGTAAAACGTCATGATGTAAAAAGTAATGTAATGAAGTACACAAACTGTAATTTTCCATGACCTGTCTTGGCTACATGGAATTAGTTGTTACTGACTCTTTTCGAATAAATAAATAAGAATTCATATTGCGATGTCACATATTCGGAAAAAAATATAACGAAAATCTGAAAATTAATAAATATCTATATGTTTTTGTTTGAATGCGCTAATCTCAGGATCTACTAGGCCGAATCCAAAAATTATTTTAACGTTGCATATTTACGTGACCAAGGGCCACCATGTGAATGGACCAAGGGCTACCATGTGAATGTACCAAGGGTAAATCCGGGACGAACCGCTAGTTGATAGATATATTTGTCATACTATCATATATTGTCACACAATATGATAAAAACATACATATATGATAGTGGTATGACAAAAATATATATTACATGGCTATATTATATATATAGCCAAACAAATGATGTATCTGTCGCAGCCGGATCGTATAAAATCCGCTGTATTACATTACGGCTAGCCGTTTTGAAAAACAGGGCCGTTTTGTAATGCGGCGGTTCAACGATTAGCCGCATTGTCATTCCGATACGTTCTTCAATACGGCGGCCAACGTTTAGCCGCATTGTACTACTGCTTGAATTGTAGGGTGACCATACTTACAAAATAAACAATGAAAATTAGTTGTATTAATCATAAAAAGCTGACAGATTATCTCTTGTCATATTTCTTACACTTTTTTTTTAAACATCATACCTCTCAGATAAAACTTGAAAGCCCCTAACGATTGGTGATGGTACACCTAAGAAATATGGTGCACTTAGACAAGGGTCATCATTGAGATTTGACTCCGGGTGGGCGGGCTCCCGCCAGAAGCTCTATGGTCAGCCCTGAGTGTCGCTTCTCCATACTCGGTCTACGCTCCACTACGGAGGTCGCCGGATCGCTTCGCTCGCCACCCCCTTCGTTGCGCTCGGCATCGCATGGCTCGCTCCACTCAGGACTCAGGACCTCTCTTGAGCTTCTGGCTCCCGCATTTTTTATATACCCTCTAGGGGTAGTAGCGACAAGACTTGGCGGAGTCGGGGTGCTCCGAGTCGGATCTGGGTATTTCCTAACCTAGCCGGTCCGATTTAGTCTTAGCAAGGTGGACGGTGGTAAACCACCCCAATAATATTGTATAGGATTCCGCCGAACACCAGAATCCACAGTCACTTTAGCAATTTAGCAACACATGTACTATTTTCAACGCCATGTTGTTGTTATGTCAGACAGCGCCATGAGTGTTAAGAATCGGAACTAAAAATTGTCAAAGCGGCGGTTAATATTTCGCTTTATTACATCACGGCTAGCCGTTTTGAATGACGTATGGGGTCGAATACATTCTGGCTGATTTTTAATCAGCCGCTTTCAATCTGGCTAATCGTCAAACCGCCGCTTTACAAAACGGCCCTGGTTTTCAAAACGGCTAGCCGTAATGTAATACAGCGGATTATACGATCCGGCTGCGACATATCTAATACTAAAGAAACCAAATATAATATTTAATTAAATAAATACAGACAATCATCTAAAAAAGTATATTGTAGTTATATTTAAAAACTACCTCAATAAGTATGATTATCTCAGCATTATTGGCGTTGTGTCACTGATTTCTGACATCGTAATTGAATTGGATCTAATGCATGGACGTATAAAAAAGTCGGACGTAGTCTCGCTAAAACAAAAACTGTGTCTAGAGAAACTAGATTCGGCCACATTTGCACGTGTGCGTTGTCAGGTTGTCACTGATAGGCTGACACGCACACATATACATAAGTAGCGCGTGTAATGACCCACTGATATGTGCGTGTTAACCTGTATGTGACAGCGCACATGTGCATATTATGTGGCCGACTCGATGGACACAGTTTTTGTTTGCGTATGCGTGTACAGTAGGCGAGACTACGTCCGACTTTTTTATACGTCCATGATCTAATGCCTAAGTACCTAAAGGAAACCGGACATTTTAAAATTAATACTTACCATGTTATTCCTTTTTAAATGAAGTCAGTCAACAACTTTTGCATTTATTTTATGATTTTGGATTACATTGGAAAACTGTGAACATAAAAAAGATAAAGCCAAAACGGCTGGTGAATATGGTGACAACCAAGGATGTTATTTTTATATTTGCAGGATTTCTCGTTGGATTATAAAACTTTTTGTGTTTTTTCGTTTCGAGGTAATGAAAGTAAATTGACTTTAATAGAACTTGACAGTTTTTGGTTCGCTGAAATTCGTTAAAGTATTTCTTATCTTGAGTAAATGTTTGCAATACGGCGGTTCTTTCTGGTATTTGGCTTGAGACCAGTAAATAACTGAATTTGTTACGAAAGTTGTCGTGGCTTCAAAAATTTCAAACACAATTTTAAAGCCTTATTTTTCTAATTATTTATGACGTGTTTCAAATAACTGGTTTTTGTTTCGTTGTATTTTGTCACGATGGAAATGTTCCGGCGAGACAAAAATATCCTTTGAGAGCTGTACTCAGGTACGTTAACTGTATATAAAATAGAGCTTTGACGAAAGTACATTTAAATTAATACCTAAAAAAGGGTTTATCAGATAAACCGTATCCGTAACGTACTGTATGATAAGAGTTTTTAAATATTTTTAGTAATAATTTATTTTTATGTATCGTGTACCTATCCTTCATAATGCATTCCTACAGTTAATTGGTTCATTCGTAATATTCAATTTATGAATAAAATACATTTATGAATTACTATGACTTTGTGTTTTTGTTTTAACCTTGTAGTCACAGATTTCTAAATTTCTAAACAGATGAAACCTTCGTGAACGACACTGTGAGGCCAGTCATTAGTTATGTATGCGTGACAGCTCTCACCGACGTTGTCAAATTACTCACGTTGGTGTGCGTGTAATGTTCCCAGTCTTAAGAAAAAAGTCCCACTATTGTTGTCTTAAGCTTTGGAAATTTTCACGTATAATAAACGCATAAAACATTATTTTAAAATAATTTATTATTACACCGATAATATATAATGCAAGGATTTCTTGTTAATAACTTGCTCCACAAAAAAGGAGACAGAAACGTAATTGAAAATTATAGACCTATTAGCCTCATGTCAAACATTTACAATTTTTTTCAAAGCTGATCCTAAATAGAATATCAAGGACTATAGATGAAGAACAGCCCATTGAACAAGCTGGTTTTAGAGCAGGGTTTTCAACTATTGATCATATGCATTAGACTGCAGGCCCGTGAACAAAATGTATGGGTCATCTGATACAGCAGGAGACCTATGTAGGATGATAGAAGGGTATAAAGTAATAAGATTGATCAGTATGCCGTCACTTGTAAGCTGTCCAACTGAGCGCTGTTGAAGAGGGGGGTTCTAAACCTCGATCATTTCTCCTTGCCGCATGATTTTTGTACGGCGTTGCGGAATAATAGATTAGAAGAGGTATTGAAACTATAAAAAATATACATTTTAAAATTCTAATGGTTAGTTTGTGAAAAAAATTCATGATTTTCCGACGATTTACAGAGTAAGTTTGGTCATTTGATTGTGTTCGGCTTTGGTTCCATACAGTTTCAATACCTCTTCTAATACATTATTTCGCAATGCCGTACAAAAAACATGCGACAGGGAGAGATGATCGAGGTTTAGAACCCCCCCTCTTCAACTGCGCTCAGTTGGACAGCTTACAAGTGACGGCATAGTGCTCAATCTTATTACTTTATACCTTTCTATCATCCTACATAGGTCTCCTGCTGTATCATATGACCCATACATTTTGTTCACGGGCCTGCAGTCTACATGTATTTAAACAGTTAATAGAAAAATCTCAAGAGTATGGGAAAGACCTATACATTGCATTTGTCGACTACAATAAAGCTTTCGAATCAATCAAACACAATCTGCTCTGGGAGGCTCTAATTCAACAAGGAGTAAGAAAGAAATATGTTATATTTATATTATTGAAAATATATATGCTAACAGCACTGCACAAATCAAGTTAGAATCCACAGGTCATAGACGAGACGTTTTATAACGGCGAGGATTTGTTCTTATCTATTCGTTTCATAACTATAGTTTTCATCAACACTATTAGTATTTTTATTAACCCTAGTAACGGCGACAATTTGTTCTTGGCATCGATTCACATTAAATAAAAAAAATAACGATTTTATAAATTGGGCTTAAAATTGAATTATACAATGTTCATCAATAATTTGGTCTACGAGTATCTTCAAAACAAAATTAGAATCTATATTTTACCTTAACTTCAGGGAAAATAATTTCAATTTAGTATAGCAACACTGACCTATTTTCGTTGAGGTGTTGTGTTTCTATTCATCAATCGAAATAAAATCGTCTAAATTATATAAATACCAGTAAAAATATTCTAACTTTCCTATGAAATTTCCTTTTTTTATTTTTGGGAACAATGTTTGTAATGTTTGATGACACAAGACGGCATAATCTTAAACAAAACATAAAATCACACGGGACTCCCGTACGAGACGGAAGTCAGTTTCGTACTGACTGGAGTTTGTATTTGCTTTGGCGTTTGATATTTGCTTTCCGGACCTAAGGATCTGTGTTCCGCACGTTCCATCTGCCTTTTGTTTTAGAAATCTGTGCTTGTAGTTATGTCAATAAAACCTGTGTGAAGAGACGGGGTCTATTTTTTTTGTTGATGTCAGTGACATACGCTAACAATGATTACTTATTTTAAATTAGTCAGATTGTCTACCACTCATACATTGTGGAATTTCTGAAATTTTTTACCTTCTAATATTTTACAAACTTTCAGATTGTTAAATCACTCCAGAACTAAACGCATCAACGTACAATTTTGGGCTCAAAATAGTTTAGATTACTTATGTGCTAATCGAAAATATTCTACATAGCTACTTTTTAGATAGAACATAATTAGAGTTCTCCAAAAATAGTCTTTTTATAAATCATTATGCGAAAAAGGTCGACGATGAACAGTTGTGTAAAAAAAAAACTAGCGTAAAATACCAGTGCTAAACGAGCTGCGAACCCGCGCGCGCACTCTCCTTCAAAAAGATCGCCGGACGCGATCGAAACTTCGGAGTCGGACTGGACTGACTATATTAAACGTGAGTTACCCGTGTATTTATGTAAAAATACCATTAGTTAACTTTGTTCATACCAAACTTTTTTTAAGCTATTGCATAGCTTTTATCGCGGGCCTGGGGACCGAATTTTAGTGATCGTGCATCTCTTTCTTATGTTTACAAGAAAGAGGGATAGAAGACCGTAACGCCGTCCTCCCCACTCGGTCATTCGACTTAGAATCTTGCATATTTGTATTAGCTTTACAGACTAAATGCTCTTAGCAGTGTTGCCAACTTAACGGATTTCCCGTGATATTTTTTATGGTAAACAAATGTCACTCTTCAAACTAAAAGCAATTCCGAAAAATTGTTAACATCCCTATTGCTTATGTTGATAAAAATGCATGCAACATGCAATAGCTTTACCGCGGCAGTCTCCGAGTGCCACACTTCTTTTTTTTTATTGCTGTTCCACCTGTACTTTCCCCAGCACAAGCCAAGATGACATTGAACATTGTCAAGATGAATATTAGCAGAAGAGTTTTCTGTTTCATACCAAACTTAAAAATAAAACGGAAGGAGTAAACTTACTTGAGTCTATTGACTGTTAATTTAACCTATCCTACAGCATAGAATAGTTATATTATATAAAATGCTATATTATCTGTAAAATAATTATTTTTATTTAAAAAAAAATGCAATAAAAATGCTTATTTCAAATAACTATAAACAAAAGCCACAGAAATATCAATAAAAACAAAGTGAAACAAAGAAACAGAGTGACGTTGAAAACCTAATTAATATAACATAATAACAACATAATATAATAGGTTTAGTGTCGTGTTAAATCGATCAACCTCTTATCCTTTGTTTGTATTATGGCACCAGACAAAAATTTACAAAACAGCCGTTTCGAAGACAAGAACAAAATTAAACATTTTTATTAACCCCCGATTAGCTCGGATTTGTTATCTATGCAACATGCTACTAGTCAAGCCCTTTCATTTGATACCCATATTCATGTAAGTTGTGAAGAAATATTTTGTCCGTTATTTTGTGGAGGCGTTCACTGTTTGTTTGACAAGCTTCTATTAACCCTAGGCTAATCTAAGAAGATTAGTGGTCGCCATCGCATCGCATCGCCTTATCCACTCCGGGAGCGCTCCGGACGGGATGTCAGATAGGCTGACATTTCAAACAGGACCTTTGTCAACCTGTACAATATGGGGATAGAAACTTGGTGATTTACATTAACAATTTTTCACCTCTGCTTGCTACAGGACGGAATATTTACAAGTGCGATTTTAGTTTTTAGTACTTAGGGGATTAAATTGAATCGACATTTGATGTGATTTGATCAAGAGATTGAGGACAACAAATACTCGTACATAAAAAAAGTCCGTTGTTTTACGAAATAAAAAAATACTCAAGAGACAAAAGTGACTTAATAACGTAATATTTATTATTTTTATTATGTGTTTAAACTAATATTAGCATCTTCATTCCGACCTATGAGTAAACAAGAGATTTCTTTGATCACCTGTTAAATTGAGCAAAGTCATAGTGTAGAACCTATCCCCTAGGTATTAAGGGCATATGTTCACTATGAGTGAAGTTAAAGATAAAGTGCTTCATTTATAAATTCTCAGGACGGAATTTTAACAATTTCTAATTATTTATAATTACGATAACAATAACTCATCACCCATTAATATCTATATGTCTAATGAGCGTAAAACGTTATGAGCTCTCGGAATTTGGGACTTTATTTTCTTTTCAACCTTTCATTTGCAACAAACACAAATTGAGAACATACATGAATAACATTTAGTTATTATGTTTTCAATTTTCTTTTTTCTGAAAAATGTTACCTACAAGGAAATATATGGCACGTCAAATGGTAAGTAACCAGTCTCCTAACTTATATTTATTACCTACAATAAAAGGAGTGTCATCGGGACATTGTCAGCTGAGATAAATATTTTTAGAGCCCTGTACCGTACATAATCTTTCAAAAATGTAGATAATATGTCAGGCTGAACCGAAACGTATGGGTCTTGTAATCCTGCAAGATGTAGGGATGATAGATAGCGATTTAGCCCTGTATAATTTTATCCATTTGTGTCGTATCGCACAAGTCTTTAAAGGCTAAAGTATTTTGGCAGTGCCGTGTGTTGTTCGTTGAATGTTACGTTCGTGTACTGACAATAGTAGGTAGTAGTAAGGGCGCTCATTGGCGGCCCGCGATTGTGTCTTATATCCGAGAGTTCACAAGGTTTTGATCTTATATCATAATAATGACATGTGAAAACTGAAACATCAACATGAGCTTACGATACAGAAATTAGATTTATGGCATTGCGAAGTACTGAACACATTGGTGAGGTATCGGCTTGCTCCATCTTACAAGTCACTGTTCATTATGAACCTGTTCCCTTCCGAATGCTTGCCCGTGTACCTGTGGAGACACTTCCCGTAGGCACCTGCAAACAAAAAAGAAACAAATACATACATAAACACACACACACACTCACATATGTTACAACTAATTGATGTTTTCAAGACAAAAAAGTTTATTTAGGACATGTATTTGAAGAACTTACTACCTACTTACCTACTGGGACAAATCCAGGGAAGTCTGGACATATTTTCCCCTACAGAAGAAGTGTACCTATACGTTAAGCTATATTAATAAGTGAACAGTTTGCGTACCTAACTATTACCATACAGACTGCCGAAGCAGCGTTGGCTCAGTTATAAGAGTAGGAGACTTATCCACCAACCAGTAGTGACGTGTATTTTGGTGTTAATTTTTGAAGTGAAAACTTCTTTTGGCGCGCCACAGACAGATTTTCCGTGGGCTGTGAATTGAATTCTAGTGTCACGCTCGGGAATGATAAGAAAGTTTCGGGTAAACTGGGGACCATGGTCATTGGCCATCTAAAAATGCTAACGCATTTCTAGATGGCCATGCTTAGGTATGGCCACGCCCTCCGGATGCACCCGCGTAGTTTCCAAAGTAAGCTATCAAAATCTGAGTCATAAGTTTTCACTTCTATCGGCAGTTCCTATGACTGCCATTGTTTTTTGAGGAAAGGCAGTTTGAACAATGGTAATATTTTAACCACATAGATTACAAGTAAGAAAGTCTGACCTTTGTGTTTGCCCAGCGCCGCGAAGTCCACAGGCAAGGGCCTCGCGACGGGCCCTGTGACGGGCGGGTCCGGGGTGGCGGGGGGCGCGGCGGGGCGCCGCACGCGCATGAACTGACCGCGCGTCGCGGCCTCGCGCCGCTCGCTCGACGACACGCGCCTCGAGTCCAGGAAACGGAGGTTTGGCAGCTCGTGGATCACGAAGTACCTGAGAAGCAGTGCCGTCACCTATATAGTGGCATGTGGCAGGGTAGGAGAAATTCCACGGACACTCGTTCAAAAGGCAAAGAGCTCAAACGAAACCCAACAGTTTTTTACACAATGTAGTAAAAGCTAGATATTTTAGTTAACGCCACTGCTGACAAGTTACCGCTTGAGGTCTACTGAGACGCGGCTGCATGAAGGATGTTGAGACAGCACATGGTTTGGCCACAAAAAATGCAAGAATTCCTCTGGATTGCGCGTGACAGAATTCACATCGCTGATTACAATGTCATCAAACCACTTCGATGAATCGATGATATCACCATAACACCTTCCCCAGAGGAGCATCTGTGCCAGTGACCCAGAGCGAGCGCTGGTAGGAGAAATTCCGAAAACACCCTAAGTGATGACGTTCCATCACACGGCTGATCAAATTCTTGAAATTCATACTATGAAAATACTTGCACGTAAATGAGTAGGTATTCTGCTTCCAGTTACGCAGAACGCCTGTTTTCTCATGACTCTTGATGGCCTAAAAGCTTGCGGTTGCCAGCTACGATGAATCAAACTTCATAATAGTCCTTCATGGTAAGTACCTGTTTTTGGAAGTATGCGCTAATAAACCTTCCAGTGTGGCCACGGTCAAGCCACGATCAAGAAAATAAAATGAAACATGACCCATGAAAATGAAACATGAATTTTGAAACAAGAACAAAATTAAAAAATTTGATTGACCCCCGACTATCTCGGATTTGTAATTTGTAAGTACCTATAACATTATACTAGCCAAGCCTTGGATATCCATATTGATGGAGTAGTGAAAAAATAAATGTAATTTGCCATTTTGTTGTGGCGGCCATCTTGGATTTGAAATTTGTCGTAGTGTATATTATTCTACTAGTCAAGCTCTTTAATTTGATACTCATATTGAGATAGTAGTAAAAAATGTAGTTCGCCATTTTATGGTGGCGGCCATCATGTATTTGAAATTCGTAATAGTGTATATAGTATTCTACTAGTCAAGCCTTTTCATTTGATACCCATATTAAGGGACTTTGTGAAGAAATATTGTGTCCGCTATTTTGTGGAGACGGCCATCTTGAATCGATATTAACCAAACATAGCTAAGAACCACCGCACCGAAAGTAACCTTCAAATAAAAAAAAACGCATCGAAATCGGTCCATCCGTTTGAGGTCCACGGTGCCGCAGGCACACACACAGACGTACATCGACGTCAAAATTATAACAACCCTTCTTTTTGGCCGGGGGTTAAAAATGACGAAATATTAGCAGTCAGGGCCCTTACTCCACCAGCAGTCAGGCAGTGTTACAACCGTCGTGGTTACGAGAAGATTGAAGAAATTGCGTTTCATTGCGAAATGAGGGGATCTCGATCTACCCTCATTTGGTCATCAAAAAATCGCAGGGTTATCATCATGTCGAGGTAATCAAACAATGAATTATATCGTGATTAAGCCCCGTACAATATAAACATTATACAATTAACGTATCTAGAACAAACTTTATTGGTGGATTTTGGCGGCCACTCTCCTTGTGAGAGATATAAAACGGCATCATTGCAGTATATTAAATTAGACAAAGACATTTTAACCAACCAACTTGATTTAAACACACCAACAAGTTACGTTACGTTAAATGGTTAAGTTACGCGGAAACAATTAGCACAACATACGATGTTGGGAGCCATTACCAGCGACAACGTGAACAAAGAAAGTTCACGAACTGATTTATATGGGGAACAAGTTCTGCAAAATAAACTTCGTATAATTAGGTCTAAGTAGGATGAAGTACAAGCCTTGATCATATTACGAAAAAAGACGAGCGATGCTTTCTTCCGAAAGGAAAATACTTTTAATTTTTATTGTTTTATTGTTTAGTGTGTATAGCAATGCTTATTTTTTATTTTGATTTAGGACCTATGGTGGTTGGGCTCAAATGGCTGATAACCAAAATTAGGGCTGGCAAGAAGACGCTGGGCACTACTATTCTAAACTTCCACACATGCATACGCACAGCATACTTGCCTTGGAGCGCTTAACCTGTCACTATTGACATGAAGGTCAAAGTGGTATATTTTGATCATTGATTACACACCTCATTTTGATGCATTATTCTTAAACCTACCACACAAGCGACCCTTTTAGATCCCTTGGTGTCGTCTTATTACGAATAAATCCCAGCGAAAGTTCGTGTAATTCCTAAACACTTTGATACTGTTTGGAGCTATTGGAGCTAAATAACGTTACACCTATACTCCTTTAACATCTTGATATTATTTTTATGTGAGATTGAAACTAATCATACCTAAAGAGGTGCAGTTATGTATGTATGAATTTATACAAGTAGAGTTCAGTTCTTTTATATCTATTTAGTATATATTTTGGCCTTGATCATCTAGTAGTAGGACTCTACGTATGTGAACCGTATGTTGTAACTCAGACAGATTTGAGATGAATCCTTGATCTAATACTAACAATAAGAGTTTAACCTACCTAAGATTTTACCTGATTTTTAATGAACCTAAGAATTCTAGTTTGATAAATATTCGAATAAGTATTAGCTTTGTCTGACGCAGTAATGATTTCTAGAGATGTCTTAATTAAAATTATGTAAGGATTCTCGCCAGCATCATCAAATCTAGGTTTCATTAGCTTACAACGTAATAGTATAGTTAGATTTCTAAGATAGTAAAAGAGCAGAGATTGTCATTGAAACTAAGTAATAGTAATGTATTATTGTTATGTAACGCCAGCATTATCAGATCATGGTTTCATTAGCTTATAACATAATAGTATGGTTAGATTCCTAAGATAGCAAGAGAGACAGAGCTTGTCATTGAAACTATGTAATAGTAATGTATTATCGTTATGTAACGCCAGCATTATCAGATCATGGTTTCATTAGCTTATAACGTAATAGTATGGTTAGATTCCTAAGATAGCAAGAGAGACAGAGCTTGTCATTGAAACTATGTAATAGTAATGTATTATCGTTATGTAACAAGTTAGAGAATATGATTTGTACATGGTGTCATGGTCTTATATTATATATTATTATATATTATGCTATTGATAGTAGATATGGAAGATAAATAGAATATTTCTGTATATTACTGATCGGATCAGTGTATTATTGCTTATTTAACTTAACAATATTTTGGTTTTTGTGGTAAAAAGGAGGCCCCTGAACCAAATCGCCTTTCCTTGATCGCTGGCTACCCACAAAAGACAAGAATCCAGCGTCTCCCACAGATTACAAACTCACGGGTTTGTGAGAATTTACTCCCTAATAAATTTTGTAGTTATGCCAAATTAAGCTATCCAAGGAATTGGAGGATTATGCAGGGGAGGGATGAGTTTACATACCTATTGTATGTCATTGTCTTGTATGTTATTGTAAGCTGTTGAAATCCCATAGAACTTTACTGTACCGATCGACAGCAAAGGAATGTGATTTCGGGAATAAACAAAAATGTGTTTACTAGTTTTTCAAGAACTTATCAAATTGTTAGATAAGCTTTAAAGGTTAAGTTTCCAATGTAACTTTGATAATTTAGCTTCTACCGAGCTCTTTAATTTGATATAATTATGTCAGACCTTCCTCTGTACAAGCAGAAAGGAACTAACTAGGGTTCAACCGACCCAATCAGATAATTTAAAGACATATCTTATAACGTCTTCGACCCCATTTCAGCTAGGCTTCCGACTGCATGACACGTGCATGACTTTAAAAGAATGTCCAAAAATTAGCAGACTTCTGCAAAGGTTGAGTAATATATAACTTTACAAGTTACACTGGAAATCCAAACTCAGTAAAGTCCACCGAACAACATTATGTATAAAACTGCTTGATCAACTTGTAAATGTACATAGTTGTGTTGTAAATAATGAAACAATATATAGGTTTGTAAATAAATACCTAGATGATAGAATACTAGATAATTCTCAAGATATTAATGTAATCTTTGTAAGTATTAGTATACATTATGTATCAAACTGATTGAATTTGTAAGTGTGTTTGTTAACCTGTAAATAAGGTTTTATGTCATAGATATGTTGCAAATAATGAAACAATATATAGGTCTGTAAATAAATACCTAGGAAATTGATTATTAGATAGTCTTGCAAGATTTTAATGTAATCTTGTAAATATTGGTATATACAGTACATTATGTAATAACTGATGGATTGAATTAAAGGTATTTATTAACCTGTAAGTAAGGTTTTATACCATAGTTGTGATGTAAATAATGAAACAATATATAGGTCTGTAAATAAATACCTAGGAAATTGTTTATTAGACAGTCTTGCAAGATTTTAATGTAATCTTGTAAATATTGGTGTACACTATGTAATAAACTGCTGGATTGAATTTATAAAGGTATTTGTTAACCTGTAAGTAAGGTTTCATACCATAGTGGTGATGTAAATGAATAAATACCTAAGAAATTGATTATTAGATAGTATTTAAGATTATAAAGTAGTTTTTGTAAATATTAGTATTCATGGAACTCTGTAAACACCTGAAATAGTTTTGTACGTCGCAATTCTCTCAATTTGAGCATAGAACTTGACAATTTAGGAATTTAGTTTTAAAAGTTGTAAATATATTGTGCAAATGAAGTTGTTATAACACTCAAATAATAAAGAATTTAGAACTAACCGTTTATGTTATTCTGCAACTCCTCGCTCGTTCACAATCCAATTACTGAGCTGAAACCACCCAATTCACAAAACACATACACTCACTCGTTTAATAACCACTTAGTTGAAAATCCCTTAAATTCACAAAACAAATACACAGCACACACTCGCGAAATTCCGGGACGCGGACTACGGCACAAAACGGTGGGAAACTACCCGACTCAGAGCTGATGACCGATCTCTGATGACTCCCGACAACTGCCTGACTCTCCGATCACTGACTATATCGACAACCGCCCGGTCACTGACTATCCCGATCTCTGACTACCGTTGACTATATCCGATCTGACTGACTCCGTTAAACTGCCCGGTCACTCACTATCCCGATTTCTGACTCTCGTTGACCATCGTTGGCCGCCCGATCGCTCACTGACTGTCCGTTAACTGCCCGGTCACTATCCCGATTTCTGACTCTCGTTGACCATCGTTGGCCGCCCGATCGCTCACTGACTGTCTAAACTCTCCCGCGTTTTCCCCTTTTATCCATTTTGAATCCATGCGCCCAAATAAGCCACGCCCCTTTGGTCGATCTCGACAAACTTGACGAAGATGACCAACTCGACCAAGCCGACGTTTTGAACTACCAATATACAAATAAACCCCGATGATGGCGCCACTACTAGATCTATATGAATAAATTTTAATAACAGAAAGGATATTTTAGTCCACAGTTTTGGCCACATTAAATTTTAAGTTTGTACTCAAATTTTTGAAATTCTTCAATCAATGTCATTCGTGACGCGATCTCTGACACGCGCGGAACAAAATATTTTTTCATTATTTACAATCCAATATAATGTGTGCAAATACTCCATATTTCTTGTGTATTTCGCCTAATAGGTTTCTGCAAAGATCATTATGTGAATGTGATATGGATAAACTATTCGAAAACATCGATTCCATACAAAATCATCGAAGCAACAATCCCGAACCGCCAATGATATTTTAACATTTAATGGTGAGTTTCTATGTTTGTAATCGTTTATCTTGTTGGTTTTCTTCAGAAATAATGAGTATTAAATAGTGTTGTGTGTAATTAAGTGTTCGGAGCTAGAAAAATATGATAATCATGTACCTAAACGAAACTACGCAGTATTTTAACTATGTAATATTGGTTGTTTGCCCATCCAAACAAGTCTTTAAATGCATTTACTTTGTACAAAACAATTATTAATGCCTGTTTCCAGACTTCAAATAGAAATATCTCTTGATTTTCAGTCTAAGATCATTTACAATGTTAACAAAATACAGATTTCATGATTTTATACAACAAAACTTCTTATCTCCTGACTGATAAATAGTCCTGAATTACTGCTCCCAGCTTGACAAATAGAAATATCTCTAGAGTTTTCTTCTAAGATCATCTATAATTACATATGTTAACAAGCATTTGTCTCTCTGATTTATTCTTGATTAAGAGGCCTCAGTTACAGTTATTGTGTTAACTACTACAATTTTCCTAGGCTAGGGTAGAATCCCAACAATATCCAATTCTTGATCTAGAAATGTACCTATGTTGTACCTATGTATCAAACAGATCCACTGGAACTCCATCTAAAACTCACATAATATAGACATCTGAAATAACAAGATAACTAGTAATTTTCCAAGGCATGCATTCCATAATATAAACAGCAGTGGGTGATTAGACTCTCTAGTTCTGTGGGAAGAATAATTCATGAAATTATAATATAACAGTAACAATAAATATTCTCAATCTAGTAAATTATATTGAGTTGTAACACTACTTTCCTAGAAATCTCTCTATGTATTCACAAGCAGTGAGAGATCATAAATGTATTTAGTTCTGAGGGAACAATTCATATAAAATAGTAACAATAAATGTTCTCAATCTGATAATTGAGATGTAAACTACTTGTCTAGAAATCTCTCTATGTGTTCTTATTACACAAGCAGTGAGAGATCATAAATGTATGTATTTAGTTCTGAGAGAACAACTTATATTATAAAAATAGTAACAATAAATAATGTTATCAATCGAGTAATTATAAAAGTCACCAATTACATCTCTTTTAAACTATTAATGAACTCCAGCTGTTCTCTTAACGGTGTTAACTATAACTAATCTGCCTTTTCCTTGGTCTAGAACTGTTATGTTCTATAATAAATTTAACTTTGTTGTCTTGTATCTTTTTCTCAGACTACTACTGATGCTCCATGAAGAAATCAAATGATGGCCTCTGGACTCTGCATTTACTTCAAGAATGGAAAATTATCTAGTGGAATTTTCACCTGAAGCTTACATATAAGTACTCTCAATTATGATGTAAGATGTAATCTTCTAAGGTATGTTCTCTATTTATGGTCTCCATCGAGTAAACCATTTGAAGACTTATTCAACACAACGACTCCATTTCAATTCAATAAGTTTGAAGAAATAACTCATCTTAATGCCTGTTACCGATGTAATAAGCAATAGTGATTCACTTAATTAATAAATACATAGTATCATGGAAATATTTGAAGATTGTTGACGGGTTAGCTCAGCTGAACCGTTACACCGACCCAAAAAAAAATTATGTAGAATTAAATTTTTAAAATTTTGCAAACGGAGTATTTTTTTTTTTCTAAAATTTAAATAAAGATTCAAATATTTCTATCCTATTGTGCAATAAATCTGTCAAAATTCAATTTCCAACAATAATGGAATGTGTTAAAGTGAAATGTTTCCCTAGTACAATAAGATAATGTGGTTTTATACCAACTAGAAACAAACATCCTGGAGTACCGGACTTTAAGTTCGTTGATCAATCATCATAAAGTAACACATTCATCGTACAGGTCCAACTTTTAATTGTCGAAACGCGGTTTGTGAGGCCGCGTCAATCTAATATTGCTTGTGAGTCTTCTGCAGTTAAATTAATTGTTATATTTAAAAACAGTAGATCTCACAATTTCTCCCAAGTAAAAGATGAATCTATCGTAGTCAGAGACGTATTACCGTATGTTTCATAACCACCACAAAAAATCAAATGCTCCAATAAGCCTGTTTAAATTTGGAGAATGTAGAGTGTAAATTTTAGAATTGGCTGCATGTAGAGTAAATAATTTCCCAAAGTCGATTTAAAAATCGAAATCTCGCTGCGATCAGCATTCTAACCTAACACCTGATTTCTTCGGGAATTTATTTTGTATAAGTGTTTTGTTGACCCTTAAATCCTGACAGATCTGTCTGATATCGAAGCAGTGTTAACGCCCCAAGCCCCTTTTTTTTTTTTTTTTTTTTTTTTTTTTCATCCTTCCTTCGCATTCCCTCCATACATTGAAACACCCGTGACTTGATTCGGAAACACTCTCACAGATATGAGACAATAGAAAGTTTGCACATTTATTATTATTCCTAAGATTGTATACATATAAATATAAATACATATAAAACTCTAAAACTCCGCTTCTATACGTCCCCATTAAAATTAAATGTATAACCTGTTTTACCAGATTCTAACTAATGAATGAAACTACTTTACCATTTCCAAAATAACCTTTATTGTTAATACCTTTTACCGAATACCTTTTCAAAACCTTTACCACACCAGACCTGTACCTCTGTTACCTCCATATTTTTTTTTTTTTTTTTTTTTTTTTTTTTTTTTTGAAGACTACTTGATTTGGTTAAATAAAACAACTAAAATTCCTTTTATAGTTCTTTATAACGTCGTTAAAGTGCACAATGATCAATAAGAAAAACTTGTTTGTATATTTTTTATTTATTTAATATATTTCCCAAAACCAATCATAACAGGAATTTCAAAAGCTATTTAATTCAATAATATAATGTCAAAAAAGATATTTGTTTGTTAGAAAACTTAATAAAAGAGAATCAATTAGATTTCTAAAACATAACTGTTACCATTATTAAAAACCAAAGTAATATATGAACATATCAGGTTGTTGTATCTCCATCGCTAATACTTGTTTTATTTCCAATGATTCACCATTCATTCCATTGTTTTAACGACTTATTATTTTCTCATTTCCTGGAAGATTCTAAACAAGTCTAAACTGAAAATAGAAAACTGTTAATCACAAATTCTTTAAAATATCATAATACTTCATAACCCCTAGAAAAGGAAGAAACTTATAATGTATTGTATATACCTATTGTTGTGACATCATGTACAAATTCTATGAAATTTAAACCGTAGAAATATTATTTCACGTTCTATTCCATTCACTAGCTCTGTCTTGCACTTGTCATTAATATCAGATATTAGTATTCTAAGGAAATTAAGAGTTAATTTATGTCATTTAATTTAAGTATCTGTCTAGTCCTATCTAATATTCAATAATTGTAGATTTCTCTAATATCTTTTTTTTTTCCGGCGTGGGTAGTCATAAGTAACACAAGTTTTATATTATGTGCTCTAATTTGAATTTAATTTTAAAAATATAAATATACATTTTTTAAGTTATATTCTGATGTACAATTGATCAACAGTGTTAGAATACCTGCCGGGGTGTGAATTTAATCCTTGAAGTGCACAATTAACACAACTTTTGAAAACACTTTTCATAGCCACATCTACACTTTCACTGCCACTAAATGGAAGCTATTTTAGAGTCGCAAGAGAGGCTGCAGGCCTTGTTTCTGCAGCGAATGGACACCTTCCAAGGACAGTTGCAGTGCTCACCCTCCACAACAAAGGCATCACCATCATTGGCAGATGAATTTTCAACATTCCGGGGATTCATTCTGCAAGCCCTGAAGTCGTTACAGGATCAAATTTCCCTCCTCGCAAGTGAGTCTGACAAGCATGAGATGCGTGCTAGACGTAAAATTCTCCTCTTTCACGGGATCCCTGAGGTCAAAGGCGAGGATACAGCGGGCACTCTTGTGAAGGTGATCTCAGAGCGGCTCAAGATTTCCGAGTTCACCACTGCAGATGTCAGCAGGTGTAATCGCATGGGACGTTCATCTGCCCCGAGAAAAACCAGACCTATTCTCTTGAAGGTTTGTAACTTGGCAATGCGTCAGCGCCTATGGTACGCAAAAACAGCCTTAAAGAAATCTGGTATAACCATTTCCGAGTTTCTAACGAAGCCTCGGCATGACGCTTTTATGTCAGCCCGCGAGCGCTTCGGCATCGGGAGATGTTGGACACGAGATGGTCTCATTATCGTGCTTGATTCAGATGGCAAGCGTCACTACATCAGCAATCTATCGGAATTGGACAAATTAGTGGCGCCGGCCCCGTTACAGCTGAAAAAACTCGAGGTAGAACCGGTGAAGAAAGCGCCAAAGTCAGCAAGAAGAGTACCAAAGTAGTACCGGCATTCTTGTCGGTAGATTAGTGTTTTGTTGTTTATTTCGTTTATTGTAAAAGTTATGTGCCGGTTAACATCCATAGTTTTTCACGTCACTTCTTCCTTACTATTGTTATTTTGACTATGCTGATTGAACTACAAACTCTTAAACTCTTCATTAATAACTTAAATCCTGGTTTAGCATTGTAATTCGGTCAATATCACTTAATATTTTTATTATTTGATTTCTTCCCAATAGCAGGTACTTTGATTTGTAGTCGGCATAGACAACCTCCAATTCTCACTACCATTTATTACTGTCAATGTCACAGACTTTTTTCTCCTTTTCTGCCTTGCGTAATTTATATTCTGCCAAATTACTGAAGTGTTTTTGTCTGTGGTTTTTGTAAAATAATTTATCATGTTCCCGTTACGTATTGTGTAATTAATAGTTTATTAGTGAGTGGTTATCTTTTGTTTGCCAGTGATGTGAAAGACGCAATTTCTTCCCGCACAACCCGATAGGTGTTTATTATAACAACTAAACTTTTTATAATAGGTATAATCTTTTATTTATTGTACTATTACAATATTTGTATAAAGCACGTTTATACATTTATACATACATACATACAGAAAGTGGGTATATATATATATATATTTATTTTAATTGTTATTTATTTATTTTATTTTTTATTATTTAGAATCATGATTAATATATTTAGCGATGATGAATGTAACAGTGATATCGAATTTTTATCAGGTTCTTCTGGTTCCCCAAGCAGCAATGAGAGCCTTCATAAAACTCAGCCTTTGTCTGGCTTTTTAGAGTGCACTTTTTCAGGTATGCCTAAAAATTTTAATGTCATCCATATTAATGCGCAGAGCATTCCGTCTTCCTATCCTGAAATGTTGACGTCCCTTGATAATAATAACATCCATGCTATTTTAGTCTCCGAAACCTGGCTTCGTCCGTGTCTTCCTTCCACCTCTTATTCTCTACCCGGGTTTGTATTAATAAGAAATGATCGCGACGGCCGTGTTGGTGGAGGTGTGGCTATTTACCTTAAGGCCAACATTCCTTTCTCCATTCTGAGCAAATCGCCACAACCACCCCCAGCATGTGCGGGTGAACATCTTCTTATTGAAGTAATTCTTTCACACACTAAAGTTCTTCTCGGAGTCTATTATAGCCCTTCCAAAAACGTCAATTATTTTTCTTCATTTGAGGCTCTCCTAAATGAATTTATACCTTCTTACAATCACACCATTATCATGGGTGATTTCAACACTTGTCTTCTAAGAAATGATATTCGCTCTTCTTCACTTCAATCACTTGTTAATTCCTATAACTTAAACATTCTTCTTCTAAATTCTACTCACCATTTTCCTAACAGTGCTCCGTCTCTGTTAGATCTGATGATTATCTCTTCTCCTAACAATGTTTCTATCCATGGTCAGTACTCTGCTGATGAATTTTCTTACCACGATCTAATATTTCTGTCATATAAAATTAAGCCTCCTAAATCTAAACCTAAAATCATTCTGCAACGCAACTTTGGTAGTATGGATCATCAATCTCTTCTCGATGACGCTAAGAAGATTAACTTTGAACCCGTCATTAACGCCAACTCGGTGGATGATCAAGTTTCTATGTTTAATGCCCTCATCACACAGCTATACGATGTTCATGCTCCTCTACGGAAAATCAAGCTTAAACATCTCCCAGCCCCGTGGCTCACCGATGATATTAAGACACTGATCCACAAAAAAGCAGCAGCCAAATCACGCTATAAATCGCGTCCCACAGATTTTAACAGAGATAAATACGTTCAGGCCCGTAATCGCTGCAATAAGGTGTGTAGAGATGCAATGCGCCGACATGTTCACAAAGCTGTCAATAATGAAAATCCAAGTAAAGTCTGGAAGTTTCTCAAGTCTATGGGAGTTGGCAAATCACCTCAAAATTTAACTTCAAATAAAATGGACTTAAATGCTCTTAACCTACATTTTTCCTCTCCATTCACTATGACGAATGCAGTAAAAAATAATACAATAAATTATCTTTCTGCCATTCCAACTCCTAATTATTCTCCTTTTACGTTCAATCGATTCACTGAAAGTGATGTTAAGAAGAGTGTAATGTCGATTTCTTCCAACGCTGTTGGCGGTGATAATATCAGTCGCAATATGCTACTGCCCATCCTTGACGCCATCCTTCCCGTCTTATGTTCCATCTTTAATAACTCAATCGCTTGTGGTGTTTTTCCAGCTATCTGGAAAGATGCACAGCTCATTCCTTTGCCAAAGAAACCTAATCCTACCTCCTTCTCCGAATATCGTCCTATATCTATTCTTCCTTTTCTGTCCAAAGTCCTTGAGCGTCTTGTCCACTCTCAAGTTAACCAATTCCTTAACAGACAAGACCTTCTTAATCCCTTCCAATCCGGATTCCGTCCCGGGCATAGCACTGTATCTGCTCTTGTTAAGATCACCGACGACATTCGCAAAGGTATGGACGACGGCAGGCTTACTGTTCTAGCTCTGTTAGACTTCAGTAATGCCTTTAATGTCGTCGATTTCGATATCTTGCTGGCGACATTGCGTTCTATTAACATATCTCCATCGGTGATTAATTGGTTTCACAGTTACTTGTATGGACGCCGACAACGTATTCGCCTCGACGAGATTTTTTCGTCTTGGTGTAATACAAATGTTGGAGTCCCTCAAGGCGGCGTGCTATCACCACTTCTATTTGCCATCTTTATCAATTCTATTACTCACTTTTAACTTCTTCCTACCACCTTTATGCAGACGATCTCCAAATTTACTCGCAAGCTCGACTCTCTGACCTAAGTGTGGCTATCGACATCATAAATGCTGATCTTAAACAAATTGTACACTGGAGTAACTCCTTCGGCTTAGATGTAAACCCCAACAAAACCCAAGTTATTATACTCGGCAGTGCTTACATGATAGCTAGAGTCGATTGGCCCGCAATCCCTGAGATTGTTTTTAATGGGGTCGTTATACCGTACAGCGAATCAGTTAAAAATCTTGGCGTTATTTTTGATCGCACTTTAAGCTGGGAATCCCACCTGAAATCGATCAGCTGTAAGCTGTTTGCATCGGGCGGGTCATTGAGGCGATTACGTAATTTTTACCCACTGCTACCAAAATTGCGCTTGCACACTCTTCTTCTTCCCATCCTGGACTACGCAGACGTCTGTTTTCTTGACCTCAAAGAAGATCAGCTAGATAAACTTGAGCGTCTCCAAAATTATTGTATAAGATTCATATTTGGTTTACGCAAGTATGATCATGTGTCTCAATTTCGTATACAGCTCAAGTGGCTCCCCATTCGCTTTCGTCGGAATGCTCATATTTTGTCCCTTCTCTATAGCGTATTATTTAATCCCTCTTTTCCGCGGTATTTGAAAAAACTTTTTACTTATTGGAGCAATGCACATGGTCTACCTCTCAGGTCAAAATATAACTTGTTCCTTCAAACACCGCCGGCCCGCAGCGAAACTTTTTATGGCAAATCATTTGCTTTCCAAGCTGTCCAGTTGTGGAACGCCTTGCCCGTCACCATTAGGCAAGCTCCTTCTCTTGCTGTTTTTAAGAACCAAGTCAAAGAATTCTATTTGTTACAGTCATCACATACATAGATGTTGAAGTCATTATTCTCCTTGAAATCGTAATAAAATTGTATTCTATATCTTCAATTATTTTCATTCATTGAACATGTTATTATTAATTATGTATTAGTCTATTATTATAAAATATTTGTGTATTAGGACGTAAAATTGATTTATGTATTTATATTGTTGTATTTGAAATTAATTGTTAGTTAGTATTATCAAATTATCATTCGGAAGTACGTAAGTACTCCAAATTGCACTCCCCGTCTTCCATTATTAATTTCTGTTTTTACCATCCTACGGTTGCCTGGAAGAAATCGCTCTTAGCGATAAGGTCGCCAATTGCTACTTTTTTCTATGTTTTTGTTTTGTGTTATTGTTATTTTTCTTTATAATTTAAGTGCAATAAAGAGTTTATCTATCTATCTATCTAATATTCAATAATATGCCTATTTTAACGTGTTTTTTTTTTCTCCAAAATATTAGATTACTATATTTACATATTCCTAACTGTTAAAGAATTATACAATCTGAACCCTAAACAATAAATATTTAAGGCTTAGTTTATGACTTTTATCTATTATAGTTATACCCAATATGTCTATAAATTATCTCTTAACTCAGTATATGAGATTAGTGTTTTGCCCCTACTTTGCCCGTAATACATAATACATAGCCTACAGCAATCAGTGTTCACGTACTTATTTACCAGTGAAAGAACTTTACAAATCGGTTCAGTGGTTTGCGAAATAATGGCAAATAAATTGTAAATAGACGTGTGTAGCTCTTTGCTGAAACGACTCAGTGACACGAATCTTCACTGTGATCCTAATGATTCGTGTCAGTTGGCCGGTAAAAGTGTCTCAGTGTCTCATTGAGAACGAATCAGTGGATGACCGAACGAACGAACGAATGAACTCTAAGAGCGAATTGTAAGCTGAGCGATGATTGCCGACACCGGTCGATAATAATTTATGAATGAAGTATCAAGTCGTAGCATGGCATGGCGCGAAAGAGATAAACGCTGCGTTGCCTAATAGTAAGAATGAGATGCAAAAAAGTATGAAGTTCGTTCGTGTCACAAGAGTTGCAACTTTCAATGCTAACCAAAACAAACAGGTTTGTTAATTACTCTGGTGTCTTGAACAGTGTTTTGAAATTACGAAGCGTAGTTTGAAAGTATTAATATGATAAATAAACCTTATTTGAGTGTAAATAGTAAAAACTGTAAATAAACAATTTAGAATAGTGTAAATATGTAAGTTACGGACTTACTGCATAGTGAGAAAAAACAATTCCTTTAAATCAGTGTTTTAAATTTTCCGAATTTAAATAATATGATAGTAGGTACTGTGCTGTTAAAATTAAAAAAAACTGTAAAGAAACAATTAGGTGTTCTCTGAAACCAACTCTTTACTATCTTAAACATTACTCTGACTCAGTGTTCAAAATGAAACATAATATCACTGATCAACATTGCGATGCTCTTTGAAATCAACTCTTTAGCTTCTTACTATCATCGTTACTTTGACTCAGTGTTCAAAATGATCCAAATGATACATAAAATATCACTGTTCCGGATCTTACAACTGATACAGACACAAATGATCCAATCTCACCAAAGATACATTTTTACCACGTCTAATTGTAAACAAATCGCAAAATTATTAGTATAGATTGGTATGTACTATATTATAAGGTTATACATACGTATGATAAAGATGTAGCAATGACATTTCGTTGATTTTCGCAAAACCTGTTTTTGATCGTAAAATGTTAGGTCAAAATTTTAAATTAAATTTTTAAAGGTTAAGTTAAGTTTTCATAGCGTGTGTTAAGAGCGTACAACGCCATCTAGTTTTTATTTTCATAATTAGAATTGCATCAATTTGAATTAGATTCCTGTTTCTAGCTTTTGTATTCCAAATTAAAATCTAAAGCTTTATGAACAGTGATAAATTCGAAATCACATACTTTAATTATTTTGTATATGGTAGAAATATATATATTATTTGTTCTCCTGACAATTGCAATTGTTGCAATGTTTTTAGCAGGATCTTCGTTCTAACGAAACCAACTCGACTGTACTTTTTTAAAAGTCATGGATGCTCCTATTAATTTTCGCTTTTAATTTTAAGCCTCTGATGGCATAGTGAATTTTTACTAAATGGTTAATATTCTGAGAATTCTTTTTTAAAACTTACAAATACTGAAATAATTCGAATAAATATACCATTTTAATTATTTTATCTGTATTCAGTTTTGAATTGACACAAAGAACTATTGATTCTATCACTTACATATCAATTTCCTGTAATATTTTTTTTTTCAATCTTACAATTAATGCTGGTACTGCCACATTATCAACTATAATCTCTTTAAGCAAAATTTTTGTTCGAACTTGTAATTCAAAGCTACGCGTTCTTTCTACTACAAGTAAAAGTGTATGAAAGATTTGAATAATTGACTTATTACAATTTCTTAAAATTATGTCGAATTATTATATTTTTAATCCCCGTGTCTATATGAGAGATATATTATGTTATGTTTTAGTAGATATAATAATTATGCATATGTGTAATTGTGTTTATTTTAGTGAAATTAATTGTGTCGTAATGATTCTATATAAATTAACCTGTTTTAGATTAAGAATGTCTATCTTTCTTGTTTGTAACGTGCTTATTTTACTAATAATGTTATTTTACTTTGTACGATTTTACATTTAATGTTATGTATGTGATGAAAACTATTTACATAATTATGTATCTATTCTATTCTTTTTATGTAATAACATATTAATTTCAGAAAATAGCACTTATATTTGAAAACTTTTGAAAATTCGTAAGAGTAGATCATTTCAAAAATCAATTACTGGTATCATCGGTTTCTTACGTCACTAGCAAATGGAATATTCATTTTTCTCACCGGTTCGAAATTTGAAATGCGTATTCTAAATTTACTTATTTTAGTGTTTTACTTATTTACTTTTTAAAAACCTGCAATAATTAATAGAAGTTGTGTGTGTTTACGTCACCTTAAATTTCCATGTCGATGCTTTCGTAAACAATTCAAATTACAAGAAGAAAAGTGATAACGGCTGCTTGTATGCATGCTTTGTGGCGAATTACAACGAAATTCTAATTAAGATGACAACGTAATTATCTAAAAGGTAAGCCAATACATTGTATTACACTATCCTATGCTTAACAGTTTGATTATAGGTAACCTAAATTTACAGCCCGAAGTCATAATTGTTTCGTATTCAGTCAGCCATTTTGTGATCATGTATTAAATATCGTTCGATTTATTTGTTCGACAATCGTTTGCCTGCCAATTCAGCATTCTATTCCAGTAAATTATAACAAGACGTTGATATGTATTACAATTTGATTAATGACTCGGCGACGATTAGATCGTTTAGGACATCGTCTTCAAGTTGAAGTCTGTGACGATGTTTAGTTTTTAAGTTTGTCATAGCCGAAAATCCGCTTTCGCAAAGGTAGGTCGTGCAAAATGGCAGTAAATATTTTATTGCTGATTCGCTGATATGATAAATATCTTTTAAATTAGCCCAAAAGTCACCCAGTGATTGCTCTACAAAACAGCTTTTGAGTCTGCTGTTGCATGAGATGTCTATTAATTCCTCTTGATCAGAGATGGGTAGGTGGTCGACGGAATGGTTCGCGAAGGGATTGTTTACCCAGTTCCATTGCGGCGATATTTCTGGGAAGTAAATGCGTAAAGCCGCCGATAGATTGTGCAAGTGGCATTTTATGTCCGATTTTAAATCTTCATTAACTGTCGAAGAAGTTGTATCTAAAAAAAGTTTAAGATTTGGAAACTGGTCATATTTACACTTGTCAATCAAAGATGTCCAGAGGGATATTTTTTTTATAGTGGACTCAACTTTCTCTTGCATAGTGAATATGGTTGTATCGCGGCCTTGTAGTCCCAAATTTAACTCATTTAATTTTGTAAAGATATCTGACAAGTAAGCCAACTTTTGCACCCACACAGAGTCAGTCAGCATCTGTTTGTACTGATCGTGTCCTAGTTCGACCAAAAATAACTCAATTTCATGTCTTAACTCAAACATTCTCGAAACAACTCTTCCTCTGGACAGCCAACGCACCTCTTTATGTAACAACAGGGTCTCGTGTTCACTGCCAAGCTCTTTGCAAATAGCTGCAAAAATTATAGAGTTTGTGGCTCGGGCCTTGATTAAGTTAACAATTTTTACAGCATTTTTGAGAGTAATGTCTAAGCTGGCTGGAATTTTTTTACAAGCCAGTGCCTCTCGATGAATCCCACAATGCGTCCATTTTGCTTCTGGGGCTATATCTTGTATCCGCTTTACAAGTCCTGAAAAACGACCAGTCATTGCTCTGGCACCATCAGTACATATTCCCACACATTTTGACCAATCCAATTGGTTTTCTTTTACAAAACTGTCGACCATATGAAATATATCCTCCCGGTGGTGCGAATCGAAAGGGTACGACAAAACAGGAATTCTTCATGAAACTTTTGGAATGAACATAGCAAACGTACGTTAAAAGTTGAGCCAAGTTTGTTATGTCTGTGGATTCATCAAGTTGTATGGCAAAGTAATCGCTTTCTAAAATCCGTTTAAGTTGGTGGGTTTTCAGATTCTCTGACATGTTTGAAATACGACGAGAGACCGTGTTATTTGACATAGGAATAACATCAAGTTCTCGTGCCATTTTTTCTCCAAACATACATTTCACTATCTCTTTTGCTGCAGGCAGTATAAGATTCTCCCAATAGTGTGAGGTTTAGCTTGCTTAGCTATTAAATAACTCACTCTAAAAGAGGCTTGCAGAGCGTTGTCATTCGTGTTTTGGGAGAGCGCCTCAATAGATTTTTGTCTTTGTTTGAGATCTTTTAATTTATGTTGAAAGAAGGATACAGACTGGTCTTTCAAATTAGCATGTTTAGTTTCTAAATGTCGACGTAGTAAAGACGGCTTTAGCGAATGATTTGACAGCGTTTCTGCACAAACGACACACTGTGGCAACGGAAAATCAGGGTCTCCAGAGCTTGTAAAACCAAACTGAATATAACTACCATCATATTTCCTTTTTTTGAGAGACGATTCCTTGTTATCAAGTTTTCTTTTTTCTTGTGTCGGAGTACTGGTAGAGGATGACACATCATTATCAGTTGACTGTTGAGTATTGCTCGACACTTCGGCAACCTTCTGGCGACTTATCAGCCACTTTTCCATCTGAAATACAAGACTTACTAAGCCGGCATATGTATGGTTTAATTACAAAGCTTACAAAACAGTAACCGCAAACACGTGTAAAACTGAAGCAACTCAACTCGTACATTACAATTATTCGAAGTTTTTCAACTTATAAGAAAAACCAACTAAACATCGATATATTCTATTGCAATTTATAATATAAGTGTAAGTTTAAAAGTAGTTTTAAAACATTATCTTACCTTTTTCCAAAGTAATATATATTAGGCTGAGGCCGCGACGCTTACAATCAAAACAAAACACTGTCATACGGTTCACGATAAAAGCCGAACTGGCGGGAAGCGGGAACGGTTGACGGGTGGCGGGGGCGGCCGAGTGACGCGGGATGCGGGAGGCGCGGGATAGCGTACGGTCGGTCACAGTGCTCGGTGCTCCGTGCTTTTACGATGACGATCGTAATAAAATAATATTATGGACATTGTTCTTGTTTTTACTGATAGCTCGTACCCCTTGATACAACTTCACGTACCCCTGGGGGTACGCGTACCACTAATTGGGAAACACTGGTTTAGGACGTAACGGGGTTTCAGCTCTTGTAAAGTGAAGTATCCTATATATCTCTTTGTATTAGTGTATTACAATTATTCTAAATGTAGGTAAATACTAATCTTACAGATTTTGTTATATAACGAATGCACTACTCTGGAGACAACTGTGGATAAACTTAACCCAAGGAACAAAAGAAATCGCCAAGAAATGATTAGCCAGCTTATAATGAGATACTAACCTGCCAGCTTGCTGACTGAGCCGAGCTGTCACAAAAGTAAGTGATTCTATTCAATGTAACTAAACTCATATTGATTATCTTGAGACTTTTCTAAAAATGGGCTACTATTTACAGTGATAGTATCTACTACTATAAATCACTTGACCTACAATCTGACCTTTCTAAATCTAATTCACTATCTCATATCACTCATGTCTTTTCAGTTTCCCATGGCTAATTATGGATTAATTATCTAATCTGTCATGGTCACCGTTGTAAACTTGGTTAAATTAATATTTGTGTTTATCACTACGTGTAATATGTCTATATATATTGCAAAGTGAACACAATCACAATAATGTGTATTTCTAACTTACTGAAGTTAATTTTGCCTCTCCACTGTCAAACTGCCCTGATGTTTTAGTTAGTTTATAATATTCTACAACGGCTAAAATAAGTTGACAATAGGTTGAATAGTAGGTACCTATAGTGTATCTGAGTATGTGAGTATGTATGTATGTCAAAATAGATAGGTATGTACTGTTGTTTATTAATTTATGTATAAATTATCACAACAGTGGATGTACTTGAACTAATATAAATTTAAGTTTATTTGTACACTAGCTGAACCCGCTACTTCGTTCGCGTAAGCAGATGATACTGACTTATACATTAATTGGAACTATCGTACGTCAAATATTTGGATAAGTATTAGTCATTGAAAAACCTTTGAGTTTGAGTGAATTTGTTTTTTCCACACAAAAATTATTTAATTTTATCATCTTTATTTTTCTTTTTTTTAAACAAAATCAAACATACTTAGTAAGGTTTCGTAGTATCGAACATAGCCGCAAGTGTTAAGTTTGTAGGATTTTTATACGATACATTATGAAAAGTCTGAAGCTAATGTGCATGATCTGATACCTACTTACCTATTTCTTTTTATCCGCAAGCTGTTTTCTAGCTGTTACCCGCAACTTTGCCGGCGTAAAATTTTGAACGAAGCCTGTGTGGAATCAAAATAGTTAAAATTTTGAGTTTTAATGATATTCAAGCAAGTTGAACCCGTAAATCTAAGCCAAGTCCTAGTGAAATGTTAATGTATGAATTTAATTGTAGGTAACACAGAAAAAAATCAAGAACGAAAGAATCCAAATTGGGCATCATAATCCTTTTAGCAGCAAAAACTTATTAGTACAATTTAGAATACCAGTAACGCCACCTAGTGATGAAAAAAAAAACATACCACAATAGAAAAACATCGATTTAAATGGCCTTTAGTGCTTTTAGATTTAAACTGGCATTAGCGCCGTCTAATGAGAATATTATGTTGCTTGTTAGTTTGATTGTGAACGCAAATCACCTATATTATCTACGCCATAACGGGTGCACATATTTTTCATTTTGGCTTTTACCTTACCATCACATCAAGTTCCTGACGAAAATATATGCTTAAATTAATATGGAGTTAAATGAAAATGTAGACTTATTAGCCCATGTGAAATTTTAGACTCTAAACTATATGTGTTTCGTATGTCAACCCATATCGTTGTGCCGTTTTGACGTGATTGTTAATATTTGTTTCCTTAGGGCCCATGCTTCTTTTCAGGTTGATAGGTAATAAATACATAAATGTGGTATTTCAGACTATGAGTTATTTCTGTTTCAATTTTCTACCAAATTTGCTTCGTCTTTCCTACGTCACAGTAACCTATAAGTAACCGATTTGCTATTTCTGAGTTCAAACTACGTGTGTTTCGAATTCCATCCAAATATGTTCTGCCGTTCCAACGTTGTCCTGTAAATATTGTGAATGTCACTGTTCGGATGTTTGTTACGTAATACATAGAGTACCTACTTATACATAGGCAATGTTTAGCCTATGTGTTCTTCAAGACTGCAATCTAATTCTATTTCAAATTTCAACCCGATCACTTCATACGTTCCGCCATGATTAAAGCGGCAATAGAAATACATCATCTGCAAAATTTCAACTGTGATAGCTAGTCACCGTTCTTGAGATACAGCCTGGTGACAGACGGGCGGATAGCGAAGTCTCAGTAATAGGGTCCCGTTTTTACCCTTTATGTACGGAACCCTAACAACGGTCTGCTTCGGTCACCGAAGCTTGTTGAACACTACCTTTAAATTTTAAACAGTATTTGGATTGAAATAAGTAATACGTGCTGGTCTAGTAAGTTACAGCTGACCTAGTCGGGAGACTGGCGACTGTCGATCCGGAGACCCAGGGTTCAAAACCACGCGCACCACTATCTTTTCAAAGTCATGTTCGTAATGCCGGTAATTAAAACGGTGAAGGAAAACACCGTGAAGAAACCGAAATCTACCTATAATCTAAGTTCTAAGTCATATGTTATCCACCAACCGACACTGGGCCAGCGTGGTGGATTATAGCCTTGTCTCTCTCCTTGCGAGAGAAGGCCCCGACGCCCAGCAGTGGGAGCATTTAATGGGCTGTTTATGCTGCTACTTATTATGCTGATATGTTTTCTCCAAAATACAAAAATCTACTTCAATGACAGGTAATTTAATTCTGTCATTCGACTAAATTTTATAAGAAGGTATAACTATGTCGTACAGATAAATATTAGCTAGCCTATCGGTTTTTTATCGGATACACTTCGGAGAGTGTGCGACTGATTTGCATGATCTGATACCACCTTGCCTTTTTTTATCGGAATGCTCGTAGCTGGAAAAAGCGACATCGTTTCATGGTTGATGTTCCAAAGACACGAACGAAGAGATTTTACTCTAATTTTGTGAAAATCTAGGCTGTGGAATACGTTGCCTGAGTGGGTTTTCCCCGATGATTACAATCTTTGTGTCTTCAAATCGAGAGTGAATCGGTTATTTCTAGGTAAACACGCTCCATCGTAGACCGCATTGTCGTTTAACATCAGGCGAGATGGCGGTCAAGTGTAAACCTATAAAAGTTAAAAAAAAAATCTAAGCCTGATTTTAGTTTTTGTTGACATTTGAAAACTACTTCCCTGTTTTCGATATCTAAGATCACCTCTGAAGTATTTTCTACCAAACAAAAAGGAATTATCAAAATCAACTAACAATTAGCGGAGTTATCGCGTAAAATAAAAAACATGCAACCCGATTGAGAACATCCTCCTTGTTTGAAGTCGATTATAACCGAATGATGTTTGTTTTTCCACAAAAAAAATATTTTGACAATTATTTTGTCGTCCAAAACGACGCGAAGCGATCACGTGGGCACTTTCTAGAATCTAGAATCTAGATATTCTGTAGATCGTCTGTGATACACAGAATACTTAGTAGTTAGTATGTACTGAACGCGCCGCGCGTGTCGTTATTATTTAATGTTTATGTAATTTTCGAACCAACAGACAGATATTGTTCAAATTTTGACGGGACAATATAAATAATGTGTTCTTTCTAACAAAAAAGAATTAATGAAATTAAACAACGCAAACATGAGTTACAACCAAATACACATTCTGACTTTCACCCCCTCCCGCAAGAAAACCGATCAGAATTTGGGGATCAAAAGTAGCCTACAGCAATGTCCTTAGTATAAACTAAAATCATGCCAAGTTTCAGCTGAATTGAATCAGTAGTTTCGGCGTGATGCGTGATCCCTATACAGAAAGACAGACAGACAGACAGACAGACAGACAGACAGACAGACATGAAAAAAAAAAAAATGCAGTTTCGCAATCAGTATCGACTATGGAGTGCCCCAAAAAAAATTTTTTCAAAATATCTTCAATGTACAGAATTCGACCCGTTACAGTTTTATTATAAGTATAGATAAAATGTAAGCGAGTAATTGTTTACAATTGAACAGTAATGAGTATAAATGATAGACCCTAATTTGAAAGGTTTATAAGCTACCATGTATTCCAAAGACTTGTAAATTATGAGTATGTTAACCATAGCCATGTTTACTATAGTCTGTAAATATTAATTAAATTGAGCCTATTATCAAGTAAAATGTAGGAAAATTCTTATTTTATAACTGTATATAATTAAATTCCTATTATTTTCAGAGTATGCGAGCTACATCATGATGGAAATTAAAAGCCCGAGATACAGCAGTGGTTGTTCCTGCCTGTTCCTAGATTTATGTCAACCTTGTTCTATCATCAAGATAATGGTAATTAAAAATCTTATTCTCATATCTAAATTTAACAATACATAAATCTGGTAATAAACAATGCGCTTGCCTATAATAGCGTCATACAGCTATTAGAATATGAAGAATCGAGTTTGTTACCTAGCTATGCACTGTGCTAGTCACCGGAGATAAAACTACTTATGGATTGTATCCTAAAATTTGATTTCCCTAATGGCTGAGTTATTAAAAGTTTGCCTGTGAGTTTAAGATTGTGGGTTCTGTTCCCATGCATGTCAATTATTATGAATTAGAATGAATGAAAGACAGTTTAATTGACCTAATGGCACAGCTGATAATAAGTTTGCTTATGAATCCTAGATTGTGAGTTTGATTCCCGTGCATGACAATTATTATGAATTTATTTATTCAAATAATTGCTTGATCTCAGACAGCTTATTTGACCTAATGGCACAGTTGATAATAAGTTTGCTCATGAATCCTAGATTGTGAGTTTGATTCCCATGCATGACAATTATTATGAATTTATTTATTCGAATAATTGCTTGATCTCAGACAGCTTATTTGACCTAATGGCACAGTTGATAATAAGTTTGCTCAAGAATCCTAGATTGTAAGTTTTGAATCCCGCGTATGACAATTATTATGAATTTATTTATTTGAATAATTGCTTGATCTAAGACAGTTTAATTGACCTAATGGCACAGCTGATAATAAGTTTGCTCATGAATCTTAGATTAAGAGTTTGATTCCCATGCATGACAATCATTATGAATTTGAGTAATTGGTTGATCTCAGACAGTTTAATTGGCCTAATGGTACAGCTGATAATAAGTTTGCTCAAAAATCCTATATTGTGAGTTTGATTCCCGTGCATGACAATTATTATGATTTTTTTTTTTCGAATAATTGCTTGATCTAAGATAGTTTAATTAACCTAATGGCACAGCTGATAACAAGTTTGCTCAAGAAACTTAGAATTTAAGTTTGATTCCCATATAGGTCAATCACTATGAATTTATTTTAAATAACCTTTAGAGTAGCATGGTACCTCCTTATGTTGAAACCAATTAATGATAATAACTCAAACTATATAACTCTAATTTGGCATGACCATTGAATCTACCTATGTCAGATAATAACTCTAATATGGCATGACTATTGAATCTACACCATTCATTTTTATTATTTTTTTTTTCACTATCAAATCTCATTGTAAATCAGTAACTAATCCTTAATTTCACGCATTTTTCAGATATGGACAACAAGCAACAGATGGACATCGTGCAATTTCCAGACAGAATCTCAAACATGAAGACAGAATTTACTATAATTTAAACTAATGTAGTTTTAAGATTCCTGTATATCAGTTAGCATAATTCCTACATGACAATTTGATTAATAAGACTTTAGCCAAGATAGTATATTATATATTGCTATATATATTATATAGTTTAGTTCCAATAGATATTTCTAATTGACAGTTCTGAGTTTATTATTTTTAAAGCTAGCTAGGCGTCTTCAAACTAATCACAATTAACGACCCCGTATTTCTAATTTTCTTATTCTATAACTTAAACTCTTCTACCAACGACCCCCAGACTTTACTTAGACAAAGATTCATCCCAAATCTTATTCGATCTTTTTTTCACGGCAACAAATTGTCCATAGACATGGACATCGTGACTTATATACCTACATAAAAATTAGTAGTTAAAAGCTAAAATCTAAGGTTCGATTTTAATCCTGGTCCATGGCAACTAAATTGTAATGACCCCCCCCCCTTTTAATTTATCAAATCCTTTAATTTATTATTTATTTAACCAATCCTGGTCCATGGTTTTCAAATTGTAACCCCCTTCTAAATTATTATATAATTAACCTTTTTTTAATCCTGGTTTGCGGCACCACCAAATCGTAACACCCCCCTTTTGAAAAATTTAAATTTATTTATTATTATTTAATTTTATATCCTTATTAACCCTGGTCTAACTAAACATTTTTATACTTTTAAATGGAGCTAAATAACGTTACACCTATACTCCTTTAATCACTTTGATATTATTTTTATGTGAGAATGAACCTAATCTACCTAAAAGAGATGCAGTTATGTATGTATGAATTTATACAAGTAGAGTTCAGGTCTTATATATCTATTTAGTATTTAGTTTGGCCTTGATCATCTAGTAGTAGGACTCTACGTATGTGAACCGTATGTTGTAACTCAGACAGATTTGAGATGAATCCTTGATCTAATACTAACAATAAGAGTTTAACCTACCTAAGATTTTACCTGATTTTTAATGAACCTAAGAATTCTAGTTTGATAAATATTCGAATAAGCATTAGCTTTGTCTGACGCAGTAATGATTTCTAGAGAAGTCTTAATTAAATTTATGTAAGGATTCTCGCCAGCATCATCAGATCTAGGTTTCATTAGCTTACAACGTAATAGTATAGTTAGATTTCTAAGATAGCAAGAGAGACAGAGTTCGTCAATGAAACTAAGTAATAGTAATGTATTATCGTTATGTAACGCCAGCATTATCAGATCATGGTTTCATTAGCTTGTTATCGTTATGTAACGTCAGCATTATCAGATCATGGTTTCATTAGCTTATAACGTAATAGTATGGTTAGATTCCTAAGATAGCAAGATAGACAGAGCTTGTCATTGAAACTATGTAATAGTAATGTATTATCGTTATGTAAGAAGTTAGAGAATATGATTTGTACATGGTGTCATGGTCTTATATTATATATTATTATATATATTATGCTATTGATAGTAGATATGGAAGATAAACAGAATATTTCTATATATTACTGATCGGATCAGTGTATTATTGCTTTATTTAACTTAACAATATTTTGGTTTTTGTGGTAAAAAGGAGGCCCCTGAACCAAATCGCCTTTCCTTGATCGCTGGCTACCCACAAAAGACAAGAATCCAGCGTCTCCCCACAGATTTGCAAGCTCGCGGCTTGCCGAGTTTACTCCCTAACAAATTTTGTAGTTATGCCAAATTAAGCTATCCAAGGGAATTGGAGGGATTATGCAGGGGAGGGATGAGTTTACATACCTATTGTATGTCTTTGTCTTGTATGTTATTGTAAGCTGTTGAAATCCCATAGAACTTTACTGTACCGATCGACAGCAAAGGAATGTGATTTCGGGAATAAACAAAATGTGTTTACTAGTTTTCAAGAACTTATCAAATTGTTAGATAAGCTTTAAAGGTTAAGTTTCCAATGTAACTTTGATAATTTAGCTTCTACCGAGCTCTTTAATTTGATGCAATTATGTCAGACCTTCCTCTGTACAAGCAGAAAGGAACTAACTAGGGTTCAACCGACCCAATCAGATAATTTAAAGACATATCTTATAACGTCTTCGACCCCATTTCAGCTAGGCTTCCGACTGCATGACACGTGCATGACTTTAAAAGAATGTCCAAAAATTAGCAGACTTCTGCAAAGGTTGAGTAACATATAACTTTACAAGTTACACTGAAAATCCAAACTCAGTAAAGTCCACCGAACAACATTATGTATAAAACTGCTTGATCAACTTGTGAATGTACATAGTTGTGTTGTAAATAATGAAACAATATATAGGTTTGTAAATAAATACCTAGATGATAGAATACTAGATAATTCTCAAGATATTAATGTAATCTTTGTAAGTATTAGTATACATTATATATCATACTGATTGAATTTGTAAGTGTGTTTGTTAACCTGAAAATAAGGTTTTATGTCATAGATATGTTGCAAATAATGAAACAATATATAGGTCTGTAAATAAATACCTAGGAGATTGATTATTAGATAGTCTTGCAAGATTTTAATGTAATCTTGTAAATATTGGTATACATTATGTAATAAACTGCTGGATTGAATTTATAAAGGTATTTGTTAACCTGTAAGTAAGGTTTTAAACCATAGTTGTGATGTAAATAGGTCTGTAATTAATACCTAGGTGATTGATTATTAAATTGTCTTGCAAGATTTTAATGTAATCTCGTAAATATTGGTATATATTATGTAGTAAACTGCTGGATTGAATTTATAAAGGTATTTGTTAACCTGTAAGTAAGGTTTCATACCATAGTTGTGATGTAAATAATGATACAATATATAGGTCTGTAAATAAATACTTAGGAGATTGTTTATTAAATAGTCTTTAAGATTATAAAGTAATTTTTGTAAATATTAGTATTCATGGAACTCTGTAAACACCTGAAATAGTTTTGTACGTCGCAATTCTCTCAATTTGAGCATAGAACTTGACTATTTAGGAATTTAGTTTTAAAAGTTGTAAATATATTGTGCAAATGAAAGTTGTTATAACACTCAAATAATAAAGAATTTAGAACTAACCGTTTATGTTATTCTGCAACTCCTTGCTCGCTCACAATCCAATTATTGAGTTGAAATCACTTAATTCACAAAACACATACACTCACTCGTTTAATAACCACTTAGTTGAAAATCTCTTAAATTCACAAAACAAATACACAGCACACACTCGCGAAATTCCGGGACGCGGACTACGGTACAAAACGGTGGGAAACTACCCGACTCAGAGCTGATGATCGATCTCTGATGACTCCCGATAACTGCCCGGTCACTCACTATCTCGATTTCTGACTCTCGTTGACCATCCTTGGCCGCCCGATCGCTTACTGACTGTCCAAACTCTCCCGCGTTTTCCCCTTTTATCCATTTTGAATCCACGCGCCCAAATAAGCCACGCCCCTTTGGTCGATCTCGACAAACTTGACGAAGATGACCAAGCCGACGTTTTGAACTACCAATATACAAATAAACCCCGATGATGGCGCCACTACTAGATCTATATGAATAAATTTTAATAACAGAAAGGATATTTTAGTCCACAGTTTTGGCCACATTAAATTTTAAGTTTGTACTCAAATTTTTGAAATTCTTCAATCAATGTCATTCGTGACGCGATCTCTGACACGCGCGGAACAAAATATTTTTCATTATTTACAATCCAATATAATGTGTGCAAATACTCCATATTTCTTGTGTATTTCGCCTAATAGGTTTCTGCAAAGATCATTATGTGAATGTGATATGGATAAACTATTCGAAAACATCGATTCCATACAAAATCATCGAAGCAACAATCCCGAACCGCCAATGATATTTAACATTTAATGGTGAGTTTCTATGTTTGTAATCGTTTATCTTGTTGGTTTTCTTCAGAAATAATGAGTATTAAATAGTGTTGTGTGTAAATAAGTGTTCGGAGCTAGAAAAATATGATAATCATGTACCTGAATTACTGCTCCCAGCTTGACAAATAGAAATATCTCTAGAGTTTTCTTCTAAGATCATCTATAATTACATATATTAACAAGCATTTGTCTCTCTGATTTATTCTTGATTAAGAGGCCTCAGTTACAGTTATTGTGTTAACTACTACAATTTTCCTAGGCTAGGGTAGAATCCCAACAATATCCAATTCTTGATCTAGAAATGTACCTATGTTGTACCTATGTATCAAACAGATCCACTGGAACTCCATCTAAAATTCACATAATATAGACAACTGAAATAACAAGATAACTAGTAATTTTCCAAGGCATGCATTCCATAATATAAACAGCAGTGGGTGATTAGACTCTCTAGTTCTGTGGGAAGGATAATTCATGAAATTATAATATAACAGTAACAATAAATATTCTCAATCTAGTAAATTATATGATGAAAATTGAGTTGTAACACTACTTTCCTAGAAATCTCTCTATGTATTCACAAGCAGTGAGAGATCATAAATGTATTTAGTTCTGAGGGAACAATTCATATAAAATAGTAACAATAAATGTTCTCAATCTGATAATTGAGATGTAAAACTACTTGTCTAGAAATCTCTATGTGTTCTTATTACACAAGCAGTGAGAGATCATAAATGTATTTAGTTCTGAGAGAACAATTTATATTATAAAAAATAGTAACAATAAATAATGTTATCAATCGAGTAATTAAAAAAGTCACCAATTACATCTCTTTTAAACTATTAATGAACTCCAGCTGTTCTCTTAACGGTGTTAACTATAACTAATCTGCCTTTTCTTTGGTCTAGAACTGTTATGTTCTATAATAAATTTAACTTTGTTGTCTTGTATCTTTTTCTCAGACTAATACTGATGCTCCATGAAGAAATCAAATGATGGCCTCTGGACTCTGCATTTACTTCAAGAATGGAAAATTATCTAGTGGAATTCTCACCTGAAGCTTACATATAAGTACTCTCAATTAAGATGTAAGATGTAATCTTCTAAGGTATGTTCTCTATTTATGGTCTCCATCGAGTAAACCATTTGAAGACTTATTCAACACAACGACTCCATTTCAATTCAATAAATTTGAAGAAATAACTCATCTTAATGCCTGTTACCGATGTAATAAGCAATAGTGATTCACTTAATTAATAAATACATAGTATCATGGAAATATTTGAAGATTGTTAACGGTTAGCTCCGCTGAACCGTTACAGCCTCCACAATATGGCGGACAACATATTTGCTCACAACTCATTGTTTCCTGAGATATACAATGTAGAACTTTTCAAGGTCAGAGTGAATAAGTAGGTACCTTCTATGTAAGCTTACGTGATTTTCGACTACACAACCACGTACCTACCTTCAGACGAGTTGGTGGCCAAACGCGGACAAAAACGTGATAAAAAAAAGAACTAAATCATTCATCTTACATCTAGGGATTGTTGCGCGGAAGTGTTTCATTATAGCCAAGCGTATAGTTTACTATACCCAAATATTAATAATGTGACAGTTTGTATGTATGTTTCGATGTTTGACACTCTTTCAAGCAAAAACTACTGAAGGCATCTGCATGAAATTCGGTACATACATTCGGACTGAAATTACACATAGGCCACTTTTCATACGACTTTTACAGACTAGTAGCATCTCACGGTTTCACCTGTGTAGTTCCCGATCCCTTCTCCATAAATCTCATACCTGTATCTCGTGTAGTCTGAATCATCCTTCTCCATGTCGGAGAGTTGGTCAGGGCACGCCTTGTTGCTCAGCAGACTCAGATAGCTCAACGATGGGTAACTTGAAGATAGCTTCTCCACTAACTTCTCCAACTCTGTTATCTGAAAGGTAGAGGGACTTTGATACGATTTCAAGTAAACGTTTAATCTTCCTACAGCAAGTACAACAAGTGTTTGGAATTGAAACCGAGATGATATATGTAGCTAAGCTATCCATAAAAACAAATTATTTTTTCGCTTCTTCTTTTGGGCAGAGTGCAAACGTATGTAGACAGTTTTTGTGTCCTGTGTCATATACAAGCTAGCGATGATTTTTTTTCTGTAGAACCAATACGAATTCTCCCACTCCCCAAGCAAACGTAAACATTTTTTGAGATAGTACCTAACTGGATACAAAAAATACCCATTGACGATAAGTGTTCGGGTTCCAAGTGTCTTCTACGTTTGCGTACCGTCATATGCTTTAGTTATGCCAAATGTTGTGACTAATCTGTTTTTTAATCTTCTTGAAACGAAATGTGACGTTTTAGTTCATATCAACGTTGTAGTTATAGTTATTAGTGTGCCTGGTAACGCTAATGCAGCCATGGTGTTTTGATTACGATATTTTTGTATTTTTTACATTGATTTTTTATCGTCGCCGTTAAAATAACGCGAGATGGCCTTCAAGTGTAAATCTATTATCGATAAAAAAATAATTTGTGGACAACACATAAAATCCTCGTCTCAGTTGTGAAATGTTCCTTGATTTTAAAATACAGATTTTGGGATTTTGGTAAGTTCTATTGTTTTAATCAGTTTACATGGTAAACAAGGTATTACATTAAAAATACCAAAAACACAACTTTCAGAATCGACTCAACATTTCCTTAAATTATAATACAAAGTAGTAAGCTTTACCTCTTCTTGAGCAAAATTAAATGCCGCCTCAGGGGGGTCGTTAGACAACGTTGATTGTGTTGTTGTCCAGGGTAAATGCCCTTTGTTTGCAATCGTACGTAATGAGAGAAGGGCATCAGAGGGCAGCGTACGAGTATTTTTAGCATTCACCTAATTAATTATACAATGTTTTTTATCCGGGACGGCAACAGGGGTGTTCATTTTTTATATCTTTCGGATATGACTCTTTGACTCTTATGACGTTCACTTCTGATAAACAAATCATACGACAGCTGGAGTAAGCATTAATGGTTAATAAGTAAACTCAATCTTTTGCTTGTATTAAAGATTAAAGAAAACGATGCCACAACATCACACTATGTGATTTTTCTTACCCTTAGCAATATGAATGTACTCTTAAATTTAGCAATCAATATGTAGGTGTGTTCCGAATGGTCTATTAAGAACATCAGCAACTGTAGATCCGGAGTATCTGGTTCAAATTCCACGTTCACCACATTTTTATCGAAAACTTTTTTGTCGTTAACTTAAAAACGGCGAAGGAAAATATGTTCTTTAATTGTTGTTTTAGTTGTAATCTTTCGAGGTTATTTGCGTAGCAAAAAAATCGAAATCTATGGATTATGCCCACCCGCAATTGAAAAGCGTGGTTATTTATATAGCCTTCGTTCTCCTTGCGAGAGAAGGCCCCGAGTACCAGCAATGAGAACATTTAGTGGGCTGCTTATGCTACATCGGTATAGGTACATAACAATATAAACACATCACGGTGCCATTATTGGTTATCGTGACATTTTTTTCATTGAGCAGTAGAATTCGAATTAAATTCGCGTCAAAAGAGTAGGTACAGTGAAAGGAACTTTATTCGCCTTTTGACTTAAATTTGGCATGAAACAGATTGCGAATACTATCCGATTGCATTCAGAACCAGCTGCGTTAGAAGATTGGAGAACGCGAAAATAGGGATCATTTCTCAAACAGAAATTATTTCTAGTGATCTTTTTAATATCCAAGTGCAATAAATCGGGAACGAACAAGTTATTATTCGTGCTCGAGTCGAACAATTTTAATAAAGCTTGCTAAACTGGAATTTAATGTCCATATTTGATCGTCTTTTTATAATCAGAAAAATCTTGGTCACGTTAGCTTGTAAAATAAAGTACGTGTATTATGACAATCAGTCTATTCGTTTAGTTGCTAGGATGCTACAAACAAATGATAAATTTTATAACGCCGTTCTTTTTGTGTAGTATTATCTTTACGTACCTACATATATTGTACGGGAGATAAATAATAAATAAATATTGGTGGACAATTCACACACAACACCATCTGACACCAAGCTAAGCTTGTGTTATGGCGGCCAGATAGTTGATATAATAGTTATACATATAGTTGTAAATACATACTTATTATATGTACATAGAAACACCCAGACACAGTACACATAAAATATTTGAATTCATCAAACAAATATTTGCATTGAGTAGGAATCGAACCCACGACTCTCGGCTTCGCAGACAGGCCCATTAAGCCACGGGCCCAGCCAAGATGACGTTATTTAAATACATATTTAAAACATATATTTTAGCTGAGAGAAATAAATACAAATTACATATAAAGACAAATAAATATAAATTACAACGGTAACTGTTTGTTGTCATCGCTAAAAACCGTATTACATTATTTGGGAGTAGAACGAGGTACTAACACGTCAGAGAAGTCCATGGTTAATTCTTACACATACATATTTTTATACTTACAAATCGCTGAGCGCGACTACTAACTACAAGAACACCTAAAATCGCACCAGAAATTACAGCAAAGGATCAAGTTAATTGTTTCATTAAGAATATTAAAGTCTATTCAATTCATTCGATTTGGAATATCACGAACAATTGGGTGGGGAGAGCTGTAGTTGAATCGTTTATGTCGTAGAACAGAATACTGATTCTATAACAACAAAATCAGGACACAGAACCACTTACAAAAATTGATAAATTGAAAATTGAGGTCAATGTGTTTTGCATAAACAGCCCGCTAAATGTTCCCACTGCTGGGACTCGGAACTTTGTCGCGAGGACAGAGTCGAGCCCATAATCCACCACGCTGGCCTATTGCATGTTCGCAGATGACACATGAACTCAAAAGATTCTAGGTAAATGTCGGTTTTCTCATTTTCCTTCACCGTTTTTAAGTTAGCGGCGTTACGCGAATGATTCGGAAATATAGTGGTGTGCGTGGCATTTGAACCCGGGATTCCGAATCGTTGTTCCGACTAGACCAGCCGTAACTACCTCTAAGTATGTAATGTGTTTTGGACAAGTATAATTAATCTTTATTCGTTAGTTTACCCTTGTACTTGATGTTTGCAACTGTATTGTAATGTCGGAGACTCTTTTCCCCATATAATCACAGTAAATAACCATAACTGAAGGACTGTGTAGAGTCGGTAGGCGTTATACAGAAGCATGTTTTGAATTCGCCATTACAGAATAATCCGGCAGAACCTACTATATAATTGGCTTCATTGTTTTATCCGATTACAGCTTATAATGCCGTATTTAGGCAAATAGAGCGACGCGACTTTGCCATAATACTCTCGGGACTCGGAGCAATACAGAGATATGAGCCTGAATAATACTAGTTTTAGTGTGAATAGTTGAATATCACAATTCTGACTAAGTAATATTATAAATACCAACGCGGATTGCTTTGTGTTTTCAGTTTCAAACTGAAACAATCGGTAACCGAGAAGTGGTTAAAATGTAACTTGTAAGATTCTATTACAAATATACATAGGAATAGGACATGTGAAACTAAATAAAAGCTTTTAAAAAATCAAACATGTCGCGTCGTGCATGACGCAGTTAACGTTAGTAAAAAAAAACAGCGGAAATGTTCCTTTTGTTTTGTTATTTTTTCTAATATTAACTCGTACAGTTGAATCCGGCATAAAAAGATTTGTTTTCGGATATAAATTTGAAACCAAACTTTTTTTAAATACTTACTAATTCCACCAGGATTTTTTTTAACTCGCTCAAAAATAAATAAAACACTTCAAAAAATGTCATCACGAAATACATTTATTATTTTTTGTTTTTAGAGTCCGTCCTAAAGTGACGATTTATTGAGTTCTAGTTTGTTAATAACATAGCTTTGTTTTTAATATTATCTAACGCCGTTATCACAATACTACGGAAAAATTAAAATAAATCAGATGAAACTTTCTGTTCTTAGTATATTAAAAATCAAAGGTAAAAGTGGACCTTGACAAGGTGAAAGACTTCGAAAAAGCAGTTTATTTATCGTACGCGATCACATTTATCACTTCGCTCGATTTTCGGGCAGTCACGTAAACAGGACTATCCAGAAACCGATTGTTTTTTCTTTATTCAGGGACCGTGAATAACGAAAGAAGAGACGAAACAAGATAGTGTGTTGTATGGATTAGTTTACCTGATTGTTATTCAGGGAGAGCGTCTGGAGGCGCGGCATGCGAGGGAACACGGTCAAGTCGCCGAGCTTGTTGTTATCTAATATCAGCTCCTCTAATCGGGTGAAATCCTCTAACCCCTTCAGTGTTTCGATACTGTTGTAACTGAAAATAATGAGAATGGTTTAGGCGGGTCGTTTCCGGAATCAAGTCAGTGTTAAACCTATATACATAATATATATACCTCTATATAACATACTACTAGCAGCGCCCCAAGGATTTTCCTGCCCAGTTCCTTTTCTCGTAATTTTACCGTGATGAACAGTATAGATAGAGAGTTTAAGACGCTGGATTGGGCTGGACATGGTCTAAACATCAATGGCGAGTACATCTCTCGCCTACGATTTGTAGACGACATCGTCATTATGGCAGAGTCGCTGGAGGACTTGCAGTGTATACTGGACGGCTTGGCTAACGCTTCGCAACGCATCGGCCTCCGGATGAATTTGGATAAAACCAAAGTCATGTGCAACGAGTTCGTTGCTCCGGGGCCGATTGCCGTAAATGGAACCACTCTCGAAATTTTTCAGAGATACGTTTACCTAGGGCAGACACTAGAACTAGGCAGATGTAGCTTTGCGAGTGAGGCCATGAGAAGAATCCAGCTGGGCTGGGCAGCATTTGGTAAACTTCGTCGAGTCACAAAGTCTCAAAACAAAAGTATACAACCAGAGCGTCCTACCTGTTATGACCTACGGTGCTGAAACGTGGACACTGACATTCAAAATGGTGCGAAAGCTCAAAGTCGCTCAGCGAACTTTGGAAAGAGCTAGGTATGCTTGGGGTTTCTCTGAAGGATTGCATCCGCAATGAAGTAATTCGTCAGAGAACTAAAGTCACCGACATAGCTCAGCGTATTACCAAACTGAAGTGGCAATGGGCCGGTCACATCTGTCGCAGACCCGATAACTGTTGGGGTAGACGGGTTATGGAGTGGAGACCGCGAATTGGTAAACGTAGTGTAGGACGCCCTGAGACTAGATGGAGTGACGATATACGAAAGACAGCTGGTGGCGGTTGGAAGCGTAAGACCGGAAGGGCTGAGTGGCGTATTATAGGAGAGGCCTATGTCCAGCAGTGGACGAACACGGGCTGATGATGATGATGATGATGATGAAACAGTATAGCCTATATGCTATTCTCGACTATAATTAATCTGTTCCGACAACCTGATCCGTTCAGACGTGATTGAGGAAAAAAAATATCCAAACAATCAAACATCCAAACTTTGGCATACATAAATAATACTACGAGGGTCAAACTGAAAGTTCTTAGAAAATCAAAAACTGATTACATTAGCCAGTTATTAGTTTTATTATATCTTTTCAAAATATTGTCCATTCACGTCAATACACCGCTGCATGCGATGGAACCACTGGGAAAAGCACTTTGCCCACTCGTCCTTAGGGGTCTCTTCAATGGCATCGCGATACGCAGCCACCGCTTCTTCAGCATTCATAAACCGCTTTCCTTTAAGTTTTTCTTTAATTTTAGAAAATAAATAAAATTCACAAGGCGCGAGGTCGGGCTATACGGCGGGTGACCCAGTAATTCAACGTTTGATGTCGCCAAATAGTCGATCGTTCGCTTGGCGGTGTGCGATGAGGCGTTGTCGTGGTGAAGGAGGATCCTACTGCGAGGTCGTTTCTCTCGAACTTTTTACAAGACAAGTGGCAAACAATTGGTAGTGTACCATTCTGCAGAAACTGTTTTTTTGATCCTCTAACACAATTGTTGCGAAATGACCTATCCTTCCAAAGAACGAGGCCACTATTTTTTTCCCCGCACTTCGATCTCTCTTCACTTTAGTTGGCAACTCCTCGAAAGGAAACACCCACTGAGCAGATTGTCTTTTGGTTTCAGGATCATAACAGTAAATCCAGCTTTCGTCACCTGTTAGTATGTCGAACACAGCATTTGAGTCACCTCCGTTAAATCTTTCAATCATTTTACGGCAACCAATCCACGATGGAGTTTTTGAGCCTCAGTCAAATTATGAGGTATCCACCGGGCGCAAAGCTTCCTGACCGCTAAATGTTCGTGTAGGATTTTGTGCACTTGACTCATACCGATGCCTAAGCTTGTCCGAATCTGCTGATAGGTCACTCTTTGTCAGTCTCTATCATACGCCGCACAACACAGATGTTATCTTCAGTCGTCGCCGTAGAAGGCCGTCCCTCACGTAAATCATCAGTGAGATTAGTGCGACCACGTTTAAACTCATTAAACCAGTTGTAAACAGTCGCACGAGATGGGGCTTCACCGTGAAAGGCCAATCGTAGTCTATCATAACTTTCTTGTTGACTTAAATGACATCGAAAGTCATAAAAAATCATTGCACGAAAATTTTCTCGTGTTATTTTCATGTTGACGTGACACAGACAATTTTCAATTTGCCGCCAAATCGTAAAACAAATGACAAATGAATGAAGTATATACTCAGTAATATTGGCAAAGAGTTCTATTTTCAAATTATAGAATTATTTTTTTATTATATTGTTTATAAGTGGCCAGTTCTAAGAACTTTCAGTTTGACCCTCGTAGTAGCGCTCCACGGTTTTACCCTCGTCGTTTTCGTTCGCGTTACTTTTCCGGGATAAAAATTAGCCTGTGTTCTTCCAGACTATAATTTAGATGTGATCTACCTGATCCGTTCAGACGTCATGACGTGATTGAGCAACAAACATCTAAACATTAAAACTTTGACTTATATAATATTAGTAGATACGATTGTTACACCGATGTTATCTTGCTCCTATAATTTCAATTCTTTTCTATCCCACGAATGTCTGCATCAAAGGCCGATATTAAAACCGATGTTTTTAACATCGCCTTTACCGATAAACTCGCAATTTGGTAGTTTACTTTTCGGTTCGGTTGTTGTTAATTGCAATAATTTTATCTAGTTTATTAATTACCTAATAGTTAATCTTTTCTATCTATCTAATCTTCGGAATTGTGCACTTGTACTTGTAAATTTGAAAAAACTTACGAGTACTTGTAAATTTAAAAAACAATTTTATTGATATTTTTACAGGCTTTTGTACATTGCATCTTATATTTCGCTGCTAACCCTGTATTATATTAATTTATGTTTCAGTAACCAAGATTATTGTATTATATTGGATTTTATGATATTTTTTTTACATTTATACGTTTATACTTGACCGCCATCTCGCCTAATGTTAAGCGACGATGTACTCCACGATGGAGCGTGCTTACCTAGAAGAAACCGATTTTCTCTTGATTTGAAAACACCAAGTAAGTAAGATAGTAAGACAGAGTAGAGTCAAATCTCTTCGTTCGAGTGTTTGGAACTTCAACTATGAAACGACGTTGCTTTTTCGAGCTACGATTAGTCCTATAGAAAAATGTGCAAAAAATTAGGTCAAGCAGATCAGTCGCACACTCTTCGAAATGCCGATACATGTCGACAAACCGATAAGCTAGCAATTTTGCGACGATGATCAAAACTTTTAAGTTTTTTTAGTACAAGGGTGACGTTGTTTATGAGCTTTTTGGCACATCTCTTAATCGATTCCAGAACCTCCAGTATTACATCAGTTTTCATTCATCAGTTCTCAATGAAGCCGAGGAGAACCACTAGTTAATAAAAAAATACACAAGACCTGCCCTCAGAGTTGCAATGGAATGTAACTATATTATTTATTACAACTAATTATTTATTGAAGAGTTATATATTTGACGTATCTAGGGTGAGTGTGTGTCTGTCTGCCGTGGCATCGTAGCTTTCGGACTGATAAACCAAACTTGATTTCGTATTTTTTTTGTTTGAAAAATTGTTTTTTTTTTGTCAAAACAAGAGTGTTAGCGTAGCTGTTTCATCACAATCGGTTCAGTCGTCTCAAAGTTATCAGCTGCGGTAGTAATCTTCAAAATCGGGCGACGACACAGTGTTGTGTGAAGTAGGATCACGGGAGAGTGGCATGGGCCAGCGCCGCATCACAAAAAAAAAACAAATTTATATAGGTAACTTGCCCAATGCTGTCATTATTCCCTCTAATATTTTAATACATTATTTAAATCCGCGGTTATTTTGCTGCCGCAACGACGAATAACTGTTATTGGTTATATCGTATCACATATGTTCCGATATCGTCCGAGCGGACGAGTGTCGATGTCGTTATCGTCGAAGTGTGAAAACGCCCAACTAACTTGCATTGCATGCTAACTTAAAAGATAGGTATTCAATATAGCCTCGAAAAGTTAGTAAGACTAATAATAGCATAGTCACTGCGTGTTGTAACTTCAACAACTAAACAGAACTCGTTTGGTAGGTACTGTATATTTCCATATTTAGATATTTTATTTATAAATTATTTCGTTGGAAAATAAGGCAGGCCTATTTATGAATTTATCGTTTTTAGGGTTCCGTAGCCAAATAGACACAATACGAATAGGACATTTTAATGTTACTTTACTTTATGATTAGAAAATACTAGTAACTTACCTCAGATCCAAGTATCGAACTTTGGGTCCATACATTTTTTGAAGAGCTGGTGGTATTCTGCTGCATTCCTGTCCACAGTAGCTTAACTAAAACAACGTTAAGATTTAATTTAACGTTAACTCTACATACTTCATTTTTTTAAACAAAAAAGAAATTTTAGCTTTGACGTAGACAGATGGTTGTTTTAGGTTTATTTCTTTTATTACCTCTAAATGAGGTTTGCGTGTCACCGCAAATTGCTGGATATTTAACGTGTCTCTCTGTTTTGTTGAAGTTAAAAAAAGTTTGTATGTATGTACAGTTAGTCCAGAATAACGTATGGTCTACTTTTATTCCGGAAAAACGGAATCGGGAACTACACGAATGAAACCGAAGGATACTAATAGTTATGAATTAATTTTGGTACCTTGTTGCCTCTAGATATTTATGTAACATAAGTAATTAGTAGGTTATTAATAGACAAGAAAGATTAATCATATAATATCCATTTTGTTATTAGACTTCTGAGGGAAGTATAACATCAGATAGACAGTTGATTGTCAACATCGATGTGATTTATATTTATAATAAAACTAGCAGCTTGCCGTGGGTTTGTCCGCGTAGTTTCTGTTTCCGTAATTTCTCTGCTACAGTGCGCCTATTAGTCCAGGATTCTTGGTGCATTTTTGCACATGATTACCAGCATTTTTGCACATGATTACCATCAAGGTAATTTTCTGTGAGTAGCCTTTATTTTGACGAGACGCCCAACAATTTCCTGTATGAAACTCTCGATTGTGGTAGCTAAGAGAGATAGCAAGTAGCGTGCTAATCCAAACAGTAATCTGACTCTAATTTCAACCCATTGTATTGACAATTACAACAACACAACAACATAAAATATACCTACCTATCGACGCGACGTTGAAGATATTTAGTTCTTTACTAGCTTTTACCCGAGACTACTACAAATAGACAGAATTACTTTTACTTATATTTATTGTAGCATAGATTTCAATTTATCAAATTTCATGGTTTTATCTTAAGAAAGACGAACTTATTTCCCTCATATAAACTTTAATCCCCCATTTAAACCCCTATTTCATCCCCGTACAAACATTTAATTGCTTCGCCTCCAGTTCCAAGAAACGAAGTTTCATGGTTTTATCTTTAACAATGACGAACAATGACATTCAACTTTCATCCCCAATTTAAACCCCTTCAAACCTATTTCCGAAATAAAAAGTAGTATGTCCTTTTTTGGGATCTAATCTATCTGTGTACTAAATATCAATAAAATTAGTCTAGTGGATTTCATGCTTATAACTTTGAAAATGACGGAATTTTCATACAACCGTCCATCCCTTATTTTACCCTATTATAGGTAGCACCTGCGTGCTAAAAGGCATCTTTCATGCAAAATTTGAGACTCCGAACATTTGTAGTTTCTGAGATTTGGTGATGAGTTACCTTTCGCTTTTTTATATATAATATATGTAGATTATTATAGATTGGGAGGGACCATAGATTTAAACTCTTTGGAAGGAGCTTTATAATCTACATGGAGGCCGCAACTATATATTTGTAAATCTATTATTTGTATAGGTGAACCATTAGGCGACAAACATCAGCTAATCTGTAACTGCCTGACTGAGCTATTGTAATTTGTAGTACAAATTAAGCCCAGTGGGCTGTAGAATGATTAGACGCGCAGGTTAATGCCGTCGGTCGTAACGTTTAGTGGCCGTTTCAGTTTTTATTCTGGTATAGTATTCAACGGCACTGGTTTTATCTTTTACTGGGGGTCATTTTATTGGGATAATAGTCCGTAGCGCGCATTTATTGCCACTTGAGTGTCACCCGACGCCGACGCCGCTAAGGCTCCTGTTTAATAGCTGTTATTACGAACAAAATCGTCTATATCTGTAGGCGAAGTATGAATACTTCTAAGTTAAAGTAGCGTAAATCTAGGCAATCTACAGAATACGTCAATTTTGCATTTTTATCTTTAAATGTGTTTCTGTCGTCCAACAACACGTCCACCCAGTGCACGATGGTTGATGACGCATGACCTCGAAAAATATATTTACGATGTTTTCTTTCACCTTTAAACGAGTGGTGATGGCTTAACTTGTAGACCACTCTTTTTGAGAGTATCAAAGTGAAATAAGTTTAGATTTAGTAAATAGTCCGAATATGTTTCCGAAAATATACATAACTATTGTGAAGTATATTATATGATACTATACCTATGCGATGGCAGGCACCCTTTAAGTTCATCACAACCAATGCCGAGTAAGTTTTTCCTGTGGTCGCGAATGTCGCGATTAAATGAATGCCGTATTAACAGAGCGGTACCCAGACACGAGGCGTAGATCATACTCGTAGCTATTTTTATAATCGCAAAAATGACTATATTATTGGTTTTTTGTTTATCAATGTAACACGAAATTAAAGTGTAAATTTTAATAAAAAATATCTCCAAATTGTACGTAATTATTTAAAAAAATCGAGATTGTTTCACTTTTTTGCGATATCCAGGAAAATTTATCATAGATTCAAAACAACAACAAAGATATTTTGACGTGAGAATTTTAAATTGAAAATTAGGGAGGGTAGGTTTATCAAAATAAAAAGTTACATTATTAAAAATGCAAACAATTGGTTGTTTGAATTTTTCACATAAATTTTAGATGTTATGTGAAAAAGCATGTAACATATCAAACTTGTAGATCTTTTTACTATATATACTTTGTCATTTTATTATTTTTCATAGGACTTATAATTTCGCCGAAATCGTGATAAACAGTTTTTTACCCATAAAAACACCCTTTCACTTTCCAAACTCAGGTGGGGATCTTAACCCTTGTAAATTATTTTTCTTTGAAATTTGTTAAATCTTTTTTTCCAATGTGTATCAACCTATTATTTTTTTTTTGTTTGAAAACTTATCGATCCGACTACTTCTAAAAGGAATTTGTTTCAAACATTAGTCAGATAGTTTTATTCTAAAGTAGCGGTCCACCCGGCCTTTGCCTGTGGCCTGTGGACCCTGTGGTAAGTACATATAATATGGCCTATAGCACTTTAGGGATCCCACACATATCCCACCACCTTTGTAACCTCCTTTTGTTTGTTTGTAATTAATTTCCTTTGTACGGGAAATAATGTTTGAAATCAGCTTAGTAGTTCCTGAGATTATCGTTTTCAAACTAACAAGCTCTTCAGCTTCATAATATTAGTATAGATAGTATAATAGATTTAGCTGTAAATGAGATGTTTTCACAATATCTTGCTAATTGCACCACAGGTGGTGTTCATAATTTAGTTAGTTAGGTATTATATAGTATTAGTTAGTAAATAATTTATTTAGTTCAGTAATTTTATAACAGAAATTAATCATAGACATTGAGATGTCTGGTTCCGTTTACCAACAAAATTTAAAGAAAAACATACAACTTTGATTATGACTTTTATACATACAAAATGCACTATAGAGAACCTAAAAACAATAATATTCTAAATGCTATGATTACACTATTTACAATTTTAACAACTTACAATTTGTAAAGTATTAAATTAAATTAAATTGTAGTTTACCTGCACTCCATTACAATCTCCTACTACGTTGACATGTGAAAACTCATTTATGTCCACCAAATGATTCCTGTACACAGTCACCAGTTGCAAATTGTATTTATATGGGCAAATTGCCTTGGTGCCAACCTTACCATATCGGACGAGTTTCACTAAACCTCCATACTTTGACACTAACACCATCCACTTCACTATGGCAAAAGGGAATATGTATGATTCAACAAATGATAACAAAACTATCCCCATATTTATTAAAGAATAGAATTGTCCGGAGTATATTTTTGTCATGGTTAAATTCATTGTTAGGTATGTACTAATTTTCCTATTTTGATTTTTCAATCAAGCCATACCAAAATAGGCTTTAAGCCAGTACTATGATTAGTATGGATACATATTTTTACAGCTGAATAATTTAGAATGGTGTAAGAGTCTATGCGAGCCTACGTCCTTAGAATAACTAATATTAGCTTTACAGCTCAGAATAGAATGTCCCTAATTGGATTATTTCACAATATGTCAGTAGGTCAGTACGTGACTGAGTGGCACAAAATCATAGCTGAAATGTACTTGCCTGTAGTTAATTTATTCAGAAATAATTTATTATTTTCTAAAATTGATTAAATTTATCTTCCTGTGAAAGTGTAAATAGGTACACGCTAGCACCTTAGATCAGTTACATTGATAAAGTGAGTCAAGTGATGTTATTAGGAAGATCTAATGTAAGGGCTTGACATTGAAAAATATATACATAAGTCTTTTAAGTCTCTATGTGGGCGTTTAATGGATCTCCAGTCAAAATGAAGTTCATAATAATATATGGTTGTAACTATAGCAATGTGTCAGACAAAAATCTTATTACACTTTTTTTCTTCTCTTTATAAGTTACAGCTGGTCTAGGCAAGAGAACACCAGTTGTCGATCTGGAGCTCCTGGTTTAAATCAAATGTACACCACTGTTTTTTCGAAGTGTACATAATGTCACTAACTTTAAAATGGAGAGGAGCACCACAAACATCACAAGGAAACCAACATATTTGTAGAATTTTTAGAGGTCATGTTTGTGTCAGCCACCAACCCGCACTAGGCCCGTGTAGTGGATTATGGCCTTTACTCTCTCTCTGCGAGAAACAGCTCCAAGTTCCAGCAATAGAAACCTTTAGTAGAGGCTTCTTGTGCTGCAGCTTGATGTTTGATATGGAACTTCATTCCAAAAATTCAATTTGCAATGTACTTTTTTCCTTTGAAATAATGTATTCTATACCTATATAATTAAGGTCCTATTCAAGTGAGATGCAGATTATATATACATGTTAAGATCTTGTCAAGATGAACCTATTCTGATCTTCAGTACCAGACTGCTCATTTGTTCATTTACTTTACCCCATTATCCTCATTGTTAAGTGAATTTTAACCATTGTGTTTGTAGTGGTTTGAAAATCTGGGCTCCGTACTAAAACTCATTGGAAGAAATAGGCTAGTATTTGTCCATAACTGTCTCATAAAAAGATAAGAAGTGGTTAGACCACATCAATGGGACATGCTCATCATAAGTAAAGTTTCTTATTTACTCTTGTAGACTCCGGATAATTATATCATAGAAAACACAGTCCTTGGGTCTTAAGCAAATTTTTTTGATCTTATTAGGTATATGTGCAACCAACCTTGAATATTTAATTTTAAATATACCTATGATGACATACTAATACTATTTGTTATTCTAAGTTTCTACTGACTTGAATTATAAAGTCTAATTAGCTTATTCCTATTAAAATATATTTGCGAAACTAATAGGAATAAGATAGTTACAAATAATAATATTGCAATTTACGTATGTAGGTATCGCCTCTTTGTTCTAAATTTATATTACTTGGAAGCCTTCGATAAGATTGATCCCTACTTAACTTCTCTTCAACGGAATGATATTTTATTTATGTACTGTGGTCTAAGGTAACTTTGAGTTTTTAAGTTACTAAAAACTATGTAGTATACTTCAGGAATCGCTTTACAATTTTAAAACTCCAATTATAAATTTCAATATTTCTATGGAAAAAAGTTTTATGAATCTTATAAAACTCGTTGTCATCACAAATAGCTAATAATATCAACTGGATCTGATTGTTTCCTAAACTTATGTACTTGTCACAAATTAGAATGTTATAAAGTTTTTACCAACTTACCGCGTTGTTTTCAAAAGTTAAAGCGAACTTGTTAACATGATGTTCTTCCATTTCAACTATGAGTAGTCACTCTGTTTAATTTAAATATTGAAATTATCTATAACGTTAAAGACACAAAAACAACAACCCAGCAAAACTTTGTAATTTGTAAATATGTATTTGTGAGAAGGCTTGAAGACTTCCACTTTCCACTTCACTTTTCCAAAACAAAACTTTACAAAACACAAAACTTGTTTTTCATTGCAGACAACTTCAATGATAGTTTTACTGGTCTGGAATCTAGTTTTTTTAGCCAAGTTTAATTATTTTTGGTCAAAGTCAAAGTTCTTTATTGATAAATGTACAATTTTATAAAAAAACAAAATAAGAGCATACAAAGAGTACATTTTTTAAGTTTAAATTGAACTTTATACTGTACGATAATAGGTATTGTACAAATAAGTGTCAAAAATTAAAATATATCTACTTATTACAATTGTAATGAATAATGTAATTTTTTTACAATTTTATTGTGAGTTTGCCATCTCTATATAAAAACTCGCAGTAACTATAAAAAGTTTGATCGATAAGCCAGCTTTTTAATCGTTTTTTTAAAGCTACTTGAACTCGGTGCTGATTTAATTATTTTAGGAAGAGTGTTATAAACTTCCGGTCCCATAATGTGAGTCAGTTTTTCCGATCTCGCGAGAGAGTGAAGGATACTATCCAGCTTGTCAGCGTTACGTATATTGTACGAATGTCTCTCTTCTCGCTTGTCGTATGAGTCTAAGTTGTTTCTGATATACACAGCTACTTCGTAGATCAAGATTGCAGGCAACGTAAGTATGCCTTTGAAATATGGTCTGACGGATGTGCATTGCGACACGCCCACGATGGCGCGTATGGCACGTTTTTGGGCGCGGAAAGCACGCTCCCAGTCGGCAGCGCGTGCGTATAGTTCGGCTCCGTACTGTAACCGGGAATGCACCGTGGCGAAGTAACACGAACGAGATACATCTGCAGACACCACTCGGGACACCCGTCTTAGTGCAAAGCACGCACTGCTTACTTTAGCGCACATCTTGTAGATGTGGTGTTCCCTTGTCATGCAGCGGTCAATCTCGAACCCCAGAAATGTTGTGCTTTGTACCTGCTCAATCCGGACCCCGTCAAGCAAGTCTTTTAGCGATTTTGTATAGTGTCCCGACAGACAAAAGTGAATAAAAATAGTCTTTTTGGAGTTAACCATAAAACCGTTAGCACGAAACCATGTGTTTAAACCGTTAATTACAGTATTTAATTTATTTTCTAATTCCTCTATTGAAAGGGCGGTTACTATGGCAGCCACATCATCTGCATACATGAATATGTCTGCACCCTTTACGGCGTCAGGTAGGCTATTATAATGGTTTGTTTTAGACATCTTCAAAGTTGAAATGTATTTCCTGTTGAGATCGTCAAATATAACTATTAAGTCCTCTTCCTCAAGAAATTTGTCAACTAATTTAGAAATGTCAAATAACAACGATTTCAGATTTAGTATGTGAGGTGTAACCCACGACGCGTCACGTTTACTAATTGGTTTATCGGGAAACAAGTGTCATACTTTTTTGCTAAAATATTTATCAGTGCCAACACAAATCAATGCATGAGCGGTCTTGTTTCTCTGACTTACTTCAGACCAATCTATACTGTCAACAGATATAACAAAATTTGCGCGGTTATTTTGCGAGAAATCACGGGTCAGGCGAGTGAGCTGTACTGGCACTGACTGAGCGAATGTCACTACTCCGCGTACGGCTAAGTGATCTGACAGAAGCATATTTATGGACTTTGCGGAAGGAAGTTCTCACGCTACATTTGTAAAAATAAGGTCTATCGCAGTTTGTGACTTTTCTGTTATACGAGTAGGGAAGTCTACAATCGAGCTCACACTATGGGAGTTCAGCAAATCAAACAGATTTTTTTAAAATCAGCGCTTGTAGGTATTGTCTAAGATATTTATGTTTATATCACCGAGAATCATAAATGTTAAAATGTTCTTTCAGCTTCGCTGAGCTTATCGAGCAAACGTTCCAAGGTACCTAAGAAACCTCTGACATGAGCTAGGCCCGTGCGATAAATGCAAACGATAGTAATGTCTAACGTAATGAGGATCTATAACGTCAATCGCGGAGATTTTGCAAAATCTTTCTTCTGACAACATTGATAACTCAACGTTTTCGACACACCTTAATGCTTCTTTTACAAAGATACGGGATCCGCCGTGAATTACATTATTTCTACAAAAACTAGACACTAATTTATAGTCTTTTAAATGTATACATTGTAGATTCGGGGCGGTAAGCCAGTGTTCTGTTAACGCAAGAACATCGCACTTTAGTTCAGTTTCTAGGAGAACTTCTAGTCGTTGAGTTTTATCATTAAGGAGGTGAGCATTTCGCGTTCAAACTAAGCACCGAGTTTTGCGTAACGGTCGCCAGCTGAGCCGCCGGCGGAGCGGCGGGGGCGGTGTTGCGTTTGCTGTCCCGCGCCCGCGTGCGCGGTTGAACCGGTATTGCTTGTGTTTTCCTCGGCGTCGGTAGCGTTGGAGGACGAGCGCGCCGCCCGCCGGTCGCCGCGTCGAAACCAAGGACTACAAGGACTAACTTCTACTCTGCTTGGTCAATTATACTCTGTCAATAATACTCTGGAGTCGTTGCCGGTTTCAAGAAGTTTAATCCTTTTTATTTGTATGTCTTCATAGTCATGTTATCAAGCGTGGTCCGAAGGGGGGGGGGGGTCACAGGGGACATGATCTCCCAAAATCGTATACGTTAAACTAAAAAAAAGGCTATTTTTAACGCGGGAAAACAACTGGAACGGAAACTAAATAAATATAAATATTGGAGGACAATTCACACACAGCACCATTTGACCCCAAACTAAGCAAAGCTTGTAATATGGCGGCCAGATAGCTGATATAATACTTATATAGTTGTAAATACATACTTATTATAAATAAAAACACCCAGACACAGTGCAAATATTTGAATTCATCACACAAACATTTGCACTGGGTTGGAATCGAACCCACGACCCTCGGCTTCGCAGGCAGAGTTACTACCCACTAAGCCACGAGGCCAGTCTTGGGGTCAGTCAACTACGCGGGTAAAATCGTGGAGTTCTACTAGTTAAGTATTTTTCTACTCGAGTTACTGTATTTCTAGTGGTGTCTAACGTCTAACGTCTAAGTCCCCAAAAGCTGCGTACTGGTGACCCCTTCCAAAAGTCGAGGCTGGGACCGCGCCTGCATGTTATTGTTATACAAAAGAAGAAATTGTATCACTACGAGTCAATTAGTGGTAAGTGAAATGTTCCTGGGTCTAGTCATGTCTCATGTCCGTCTCTTAAATCTCTGCCTCTGTATTTATTGCGAATTTTAGCTTAGCTAGAAGCTACGCTGGAGTCCAGCTTGTCCTCGATGCAAAGATTGTACTTAACTATTACCATCTACTACTTAATAATAACTATTCAGTGAGGCTACCAGGAACAGAATATTTAAGTTCGGGTTATCTTATCTTATACCTTTCAACGACCAATTCTTGTAGGTATATATGTATGTAGGTATATATATATATATTCTGAATCTCGGAAACGGCTCGAACGATTTTCATGAAATGATGTATACAGCGGGTTTCGGGGACGATAAATCGATCTAGCTAGGTTTTATTTTTTAAAAACATCATTTTATGCGCGTTTTTAGACAGTGAAAAACTTCTACAATGTCATTAGAATACGATAACTTAAACTTTAAGTCTAAGCGGCTCAGACGGAATATGCTCGCCCTCGGATTCAACCTCCAGGCCACGTGGTTCGACTGCGTAGTTCGATCAATCGGACCACGTGAACTTTTTTTGTCCTGTTGGTTCGATCAGTCGAACCATGTGCTTTTGAGATTCCTGATAGTTCGATCAATCGAACCACGTGAACTTTTTTTTCCAGCTGGTTCGATCAATAGAACCATGTGTTTTTAAGACTCCTGATAGTTCGATTTATCTGACCATGTGTACTTTTTTCAATAGGTTCGGTTAATCGAACTTAGTTAACCCTTGTAAAATTGCTAAAGTTAGATAAATACAACAACACAATAAGCATATTTTAATCTTCATTTAACCATGTTACATTTTTACTTTACTTCGTAACGTTTCCAAGCACATTATAACTTTATATACAGTAACTAACATTAATAAGCTCTTTTTGTACAAAAATTAAACCGTCTTCAAAACCACAAATAGGCAAATACTTAATCCCAAGTTTTCTTAGTCCGAGTTAATTGTGCCTGTGAGTATACTTCGATGAATCGAACCAGATGAACTTGTCATAGTGGTTCGACAATGGAGTCGAACCACGAGGTCCCAAAAATTAGCAGTTCACGTGGTGCGATTCTAAAATCGAACCAACTGGAAAAAAAAGTTCACGTGGTCCGATTGATCGAACTACGCTGTCGAACCACGTGGCCTGGAGGGGATTCAACATGCCCCGGTTCGAATTCTGATGGTTACACTCGGATTTTTCTTTTTGTTTTTTTTTTTCTGAGAAAATCTTTTACTTAGACCTTTTATAAACGCATTTTATTCATATCTAAGTAGGTCTAAGAAAGTCATCACTACGTAATTCGTACCTGCCTAAATAATATAAATATAATTAAAAAACCGAGCAAAGCTCGGTCAAGCAGATACTTTTATTAATGTATGATGTACCTACTTATGTACCTATTTAAATTTTAAGTTTTAACGAAGCGTTTTTGGAATACAGAATACAAATATAATATTAAAGTCAAAGATAGTTCTCAATTTCGCCAAATGTGGCACCTACCTATGTTTCATTTTTAATCGATTGCAAAAAAGGAGGTGGTTCTCCATTCGGCTGTTTATTTTTATAAGGAAATTTTTGAAGTGATATCTTTTGGCGCACCACTCAGCTTGACGCTCGAGCTCAAGCGGGAATGAAAGAGATCTTCGTGACTATGTAAGGGGACCCATGGCCATGGCGTGTTTCTATGATTACTATTACACATCTAATCATGACCATCTATGTCCGTCCGTATGTCACAGACACTTTTTTCTGAAACTATAAGAACTATATTGTTGAAACTTTGTAAGTAAATGTATTCTGTGAACCCCATTAAGATTTTTAAACAAAAATATAAAAAAAGACAATAAATTTTGAGGGTGCCCCATTCTTACAAATAACTGCAACATATATATGTCTATAGAAAAATGATATTGAGGCCTCTAACATATTTTTTTCTAAACTGGATAATTTGCGCGAGAGACACTTCCAAAATGGTAAAATGTGTAACTGTAACTTCTAAAATAAGAGAATGATAATGATAAAACTAAAAAAAATATATGATATACATAAACTTCCACCGAAAATGGATTTCAATTTGATCTAGTAAGTATTTTTTGGTACATACGTCATAAATACACTATTATTAAAACATCGATCAAACTTACAACGAACTACAAGAGCTTATGCATTGTTAGTTGCTGCGACGGAACCCTGTATGGGCGAGTCCGAGTCGCACTTGACCGCTTTTATTTACTTCTTTTATTTAATTGATATTACGTAATTTTACACAATAGATAGGTTCATAGAAAATTTAATTATGATTATGTTTACCAGCTTTTATGTGACGTTGACAGTATCAGTGTCAACTTGACACAACGGCTAATGATAACAATTAGACATTAATTAAGGTAGGTAATTATTGTCAAAATTCACCTATAGGGTAAAAATTATGAGGTGGATAAAAAATAATTGTATGTTACGGGGAAAAATATTTTATTAAAGGTACCTACATGGTTCGAAACCCAGTGATACTTTTTATACAACCGACACGACGTCTTCAGCTTTTATGTGGAATCGTGCTGACGGGGCTTTGCGCTGTTACCTACATTTCGTATTTACAAAACAGTACTTAATTTTAAAAGCATAAAAAATAGGCTTTACAACTTCTTCGGTAGAGCTATAGTCACTGTCTTAACCTCCAGATATTCCTCCACGCAGTGCAAGCCACTGTAACAAAAAATACATAATAAATATAATTGGTTTCAACCATAATTATTAATGACTGGATATGCTCCGCAGTGGTGGAATCTGCGACTTAAAAACTTTTACATTTACGAGATACCTAAATATCTTATGTCCTAATTTAGGTGATGTTAGTACCTAACTAGGTACCTACTATGCAATAAACATACCTACTTAAAAACTCTCGCTTTATGTAATACATATAATATCTGAGTGACACGAGACTAGTTTTTCAAGATAGCATAGCAAGCTAGTGTTAGTATGCTAGCTAGCTAGTACTGTAGACGGAACTGGCGTTGCGTAGCGTTGTCTACACAAAGCTAGAAGTGCTAGTTTGCTAGTTTGCTAACACTTGCTTGCTGTCCTAGCATGAAAAACTAAGCTCGTGTCGCTCAGGAGGCAGTGAGATGAAATACAATCATAAGTATTAACGTGGCAACATAATGTTCAAGAATTAATCAACTACAATGTACCTACAGTAATATCAAAAGGTATATAAATATCTACTTATGTTTTCGTCGTCCCTTAAATTAGTAATAGAAACTAGAAAGGAGGCATTTTCAAGAGTCAAAGTTAGTTCTCAATTTCACTATTAGTGGCGCTAATGTTTCATTAGGTCAGAGAAATAAATATAAAAATGGGGAAATCGAAAACTGTCTTTGAGTATTTCCTTATTAAAAACGCTTAGTAAAGCTTTTTTAAAATGTTTTATTGGCCCTGATAGTAAACGATAGGAGGGTAGGACATCACTAGGTACCTCTACGGTCGACTTGCGGGTTTACCAATAGCATAGCAGTAGAGATTGTTTCTCGTGTTTCTTTATATGACGGGATAGACTATACTCCCTCATATGCCTCATTGAATAATGTACATGATAATAATTGAACGTAAACGGAACATATTCTGCATGCATTTATGAACAGCTAGATGGTACTTTTTATATCCAAGATAAGCTTGTGCTAAGCTGCCATCTCGCCTCATCCAAAACGACGATGCAATGTAAAGCGCGAAGGATGTGATGCGACATTTGGTTTTAAGCAGGTTTTAAAATAAAATTCAGCAAAGCATTCGACATGGGCTCTCACAAACTACTAAATAAATACAGACGGACTATCGTTTAAAGAACGTTTTGTTACTTACTTCTCACGACCAAGTCCGGATTCCTTAAAACCTCCGAATGGCACTTGTACTCCACCAGATAAGTAAGTATTAATCCTGAAAAAGAAAATTCATGTAAGAGATTTTCAAAACTGAAAGATCCAAATCATTTAAAGGGTACATTTTCAATATCTATCGTATATTTCCACTATTATGACTCCGCACTCGTATCGTATAAAATAAACATTTAGCGTTAGACTTGGGTCTCTCCCATATTCTTCGCCATTCGTTCAACCTAGAGACATAGGTATTTTTTATAGGGTGGAACGAATGGCTCTTTGATACGGGTCGCGTACAATAAGTAAAAATTATGAATTTTTAAAACTTCTGGCTTGGATTTTCACCATTTAATCTAACCAAGTATATTTTAAGCACCTTTACGGGTTGGTGAAACCATCATTGATGGCACTGAAGTTGCTGATATCCATAAGCGGAGGCTACCTACTATCAGGTGGGCAATCTGCTTGATTTACACAATTTCAATAAAAAGTACCTACTATTGAAATTATTAGACTTTAAATAACGTTAGACATAACCAAATACCATTTTTATGCTAATGCAAACAAAACAAATACCAAAGTTGTTGTTTACTAAAATTACCCTATCTAATCAATTTGTCACTGGCCTTAGATATTAGGCACATCACTGGCACGGCACTGTACTGGTCCGATTCCTGGCGTTGTCTTCGTTGATTCGTAAACGACAGAAGAATGGAACAAGGGGTATGAGCACGCCGAGGGGTATGTAAAAAATCTAGATCCACAACAACACTTTTGCAGCATGGCCGGATAACAGATGAAATTTTCAGCCTTGTAAAGGGTAGCGCAGAAGATGACTTTCGATATGTTCCAACTATATATGCCACAGTTTCAAGAACCAAGAAAGTTCAGAAGTTCATCTCAAAACGCCCGAAATGTTATTTTAATTACCAGATTGTGCCAGCTTCGACATGCTTAGCGTATTGCAGTGCAGTGTTGAGATCGGTAGTGATAATCCCAGCAGACAGGCCATAGTTGGTGGTGTTAGCACGATCTATAGCCTCGTCCAGTGTTTCAAACTTGAGAATGCTTTGCACCGGCCCGAATATCTGTAAACCGACAACATGACTGAGTATGAGTGAAGAAATTATTACTGTAAAATCTGAAATTTCTAGCTGACACACACAGTGCAGTGTTAAGTAGTGATTAAAAATCTTTCTATCCTACTAAAACAAAGTTAATGTACTTTTTCAAGGTATCACTAAAATTTTATCAATCCGTTAAAGACCTATCTGAAAACAAGCAGGATATTTTTAAAACGTTTGATATGTGATTTGTGAAAGTATAAGTACACACAGAGCTTCTCGTACTAAAAATGTCAGTGGAATAACATTTGTAAAATATATCGTACCTCTTCCTTCGCAATAGTCATATCATCCGTTACGTCAGCAAATACAGTTGGCTCGATGTAATATCCTGTGGTACCGATGCGTTTTCCTCCAGTAAGAAGTTTTGCGCCTTCTTTCTTGCCTTTCTCAATATATCCCAGAACTTTGTTCATCATAGTGTCGTCGATCTGAGGAGGGAAAAATCTATGACTGCGCCGCAAAACCTGGGATTCTCTGTATTTTGTATCTCTTGTTTGGTGAATAATATTATAAAATTAGGTGTCCTAACCTGAGGTCCGTTTTGTGAAGCGGCGTCAGTAGGATCTCCAACTTTGTAATTTTTGGCAAAATTGGTAGCGGCTTCTACGAATTTGTCGTAAATGCCAGACTGGACGTACAACCGAGAGGCTGCCACGCACATCTGGCCTTGGAGATTGAATACACCGAAACCAGCTGTTGGAACTGCAACGTCCACTGTAATACGAAATACTCTGCGTTATTTCATGAATCTTATCCACCGCTGCAGTAGGTATGTGCTATCAAACGGGCACTATGTTTTATTTTGTATCCTCCTTTAGGTATTATAATGCATAGCGAATATAATGTCAAGTTTTTAAATATAAGTAAAGATGTGATACAGATTATCTGAAATTGCGGCTGGTGTAGTCGGGAGAACGGTAACTGCTGATCCGGATACCCACCCTGGTTCGAATCCCACGTTCACCACTGCTTCTTCGAGATCATATGTACGTAATGCTGCTAACTTAATAACGATGAAGGAAAACATTGTAAGAAAACCGACATGTAACTAGAATTTTTGTTTATTTTTGCGTAGTTGAATATGGCCTTGTCCTTGCGAGAGAAGGTTTCGTGTTCCAACAGTAGAAACATTTAGTGGGCTGCTGTAATTATTTTTAGCCAATAAACGGATTGTATTGTACACATCACAAATTTAGTAAGCTAAGACACAGTAAAGTTAGGTACTTACAATTAGCATCGTTCATAATGATGAGAGGACTTTTTCCACCAAGTTCCAGAGTGACCCTCTTGAGGTTGTTAGCACCAGCTGCCTGCTGGATTAGCTTGCCGACCTACAAAAGTAAATCACATTTGAGAACGAGCACCAGATACTAATACGATATTGTCTTTTTTCATAACACTAAATGATGAGATGATCAGGACATGGTCCTGATCGGAAGCAACATGCCTGCCCATAACAACACTCTGGCACGCAGTTATTGGAACATGAAGAGTCCAAATCATTACCTAGCATTGCATTGCTCTCGTCACCCAGAGATTAAGATATTTTATCTCCAGGCCCTGTAATTTCACTGGAAACATTTCCCTTCATGACGGAGCACAGTGATGTTTTCACATTACTACTTGGCGGTAGAATAACTGGCAAAGATGTGGTACTTCACCAGGAGGATCCTGCAAATAGTCCTAAAAAATTGTACAAATTTTTTTTACTAAATATTTTGTTTTTATTAAAAGAATGATTCAAATACGTACTTCTAGGGAGCCAGTGAAAGAAATCTTAGCGACATCGGAGTGGTGTGTGAGCGCAACGCCAGCATCTTCTCCAAAGCCCGGTACGATGTTGATGACTCCAGCGGGGAGACCAGCTTCCTTCAGTAGAGCTCCAAGGTAAAGTGCCGTCAGCGGAGTCTGCTCAGCGGGCTTCACTACACCAGTGCATCCTGCAAAAGATTCATATTTATTTATAAAAATGTATGTACGCTCATAACTTTTGAATGACTGCACCGTTTTGAATGACGTTCTTAATTTTATGTATTCGTTAATGTTGGAACAAAGTTTGTACCTACACCAGAAAGCTTTGAAAATGTTGACGAAAATTTTATGATGATGATATGAAGATCGCTGGCTCGGCTAAAACGTTTCGGAAATCTGATAGGCGCCCTAGATACAGGCCTAGTTTTGGGCCCACTGATACGACTAGTAGATTTAATATCACCATCATGTTAAAGGTGCTCTATTGTATTTTTTTGGAAATAAACTATTATTTATTTATCTTCTACCACATAACGAAATCGGGTTAGCTTTGCAAATGCTGTCTCTGTAATAGTAAGTAAAAGAAAAGAGACAGAAATTTCAAAGCTTAGACAGTTTATATTAGGCGGCAGACCCTCTGGTCTCATTAAATTACCTACTTACTGCGAAAAAAGTTAAAAAGTAACTTCATCATCATCATCAGCCGCAGGACGTCCACTGCTGAACATAGGCCTTCCCTCTAGATTTCCACAACGAACGGTCCTGCGCAACCTGCAACCAGCTTCTTCTAGCGGGAGGCCGTCCAACACTGCGTCTTCTGGTTCGTGGTAGCCACTCGAGAACCTTTCTTCCCCATTCATGATGTGGCCTGCTCATTGTCACTTCAGCTTGCTTACTCTTTGAGATATGTCGGTCACTTTCGTTCTTTTGCGAATATCTTGTATCAGGTATTAGCGACCCGCCCCAGCTGGGGGATAAATATACTAATAAAAATGGTTATTGTGGGTTATACCTAAGAGATATACCTACCTACATATACTATAGTGGACTTTTCTGTAGACCTTTTAAAGGGGTACAATACTGCTCTACATTATTTTGATCTATCTCGTAGGGTTTAGCCAGCGTTTTCAGTGCCAAAAATGAGTTTATTTATGACATTACAATAGAAACCTTTAAAATGATTAGTGCTTCTCTGCTATTTTAAGCTCGTATTATATATTTAAATCTTCCTTTAAATTGAAAAAACCTCGCATCAAAATCTGTTTGATGGTTTTAAAGATCTAAGCATGTAGGGATGGACAGACGCGGGAAGTGACTTTGTTTTATATTGTGTAGTGATGATAATGGAGTATAAGATGCAGGTACTATACCGGCCGCCAGAGCGGTGCAAACTTTGTTCAGGAACATCAGAACCGGAACGTTCCACGGCAGAATGAGACCGCACACTCCGACTGGTTGCTTCAAAGTATAAGAGAATAGGTCACCATCTGTAAATAACAAATTACATTGTTAAACCAAAAGTCCTTGTTATTTGAACATTCTTGTGAATGGTTTATATTTCCTGTTAAAATTATGGCTGGTCTAAAGTTACGGCTGGTCTAGTCGGGCCAACTGCGACTGCCGATCTGGAGCCCCCGGGTTCAAATGCCACCTGCATCTCTGTCTTTCCGAAATAATGTGCATTACGCACATGATTTCGACTGATAACTTAAAACGGTGAAGGAAAGCATCGTGAGGAAACCAACATATACCTAGAATTTTCCGAAGTCATGTATCATCCACCAACCCGCACTGGACCAGCGTTGTGGATTATGGGCCTTGACTTTCTCCTTGCGAGAGAAGGCCACGAGTCTCAGCAGTGGAAACATTTAGTGGGCTATTTGTGCTTTGTGCTTATATTTCCTCTCAACCAAGCGAATATTTTAACACTTTTTTATCGATAACCGGTTTGCACTTGACTGCCTCTCGCCTGATGAAGTAACGAAACGTGGAGCAGGCTAACCTAGAAGAAGCCGAAGTCATCCAGGGAGATTATATCCACCAAGAAATACCCATAGTACTTGTCCGTCCGTCCGTAGACCGTCACTCCGTAGTGCGGATTTCTCTTGAGAGTAACCATGTAGGTAAATGGTATTGAGCCGTCAATGAGTCCATCTATACATACCTATAGGAATGGTGTCGCCTTGAATTTTATCAGCTAAGCTAGCTATATATCGCACGTTTTTCGCAGAATTCCTTATCATCATCTGTGCCAATGCGAGTTTCATCCCATTGTTGTAGGATTCGAGGGCTCCGATGTAGTCAGCATCCCTCTCGATAAGATCTGCGAATTTGCTTATGATCCTTCCTCTCTGGGACGCGTCTAGAAGCCTCCATTCCGAGTTGCGGTGGAACGCACGCTTCGCTGAGCTCACGGCAGCTTCGATATCAGCCTGACGATAAAAGAAAATGAAAGTTAATTTTTAGGGATTAAATTTCGTTTTATCAGTTTTATCATCATTATGTTCAACATTAGAAATCGAATTTTCGAGTGAGGTTGAGAGTTGAGAGTAATGATGATTATATATTACCTATTATGTAATGATTATGTTTTTAACCGAGTTATTGCTTAAACGAAACAGGCATGTCCCTTCAAAATCTGATTTTCCTTAGGTACATTTTGTTTATTTTTGCTTAGATAATAACAGTTCATTCGTGATTTCATAGTGGGTATTCAAACCAATAAAAACCCATTAAGTACCATAATTACACCCCTGTTCGGCATAGCTTCTGTTCCTGTTCTGGAAACGTGGAAACCTATATACAGACATGATGTTGTACCTATGTAGTAAGAGTGTTTTTTTTTTAATGTTGACACTCGTCAATATTAAAAAAAAAGAGTATGACGATTGAGAATGCCAATACCCGGCGATAAATATTGAACATAGACACCTGGAAAGAGACAATCGGCCAACTTCGGCTTCGTAGAGCGTCATCTCTGTCGCACGAAATACAAACAGTCCGGTATCTATTAGGAGCTGTAATTTTAATTTGCTTCTTTTAATAATTATTTTTACGCTTTGTATAAAATACACAAATTTTTCTATAAGTGATGGCTTTAGGTTCGGGTAAAATGAAAAAAAAATATGTTCAAATTATGTTTACGTATTAAATTACTTTGGGAAATTACAGCTGTAGTGTACATAATAAACACCATTGTACCTATTGTTAAAGTGAGACATTGCAATAAAAATGATAATAATTCTAATTCTCAATTACTTCCATTTCACTATCTGTGCTCTCAAAGAGGTCAATATCACTATCACTATCAGCCGTATTTATCACTAGTCTATCAGTGGAATTATCTAAACCGTGTTGAATGCTTCTATGTATATTCATTCTTACATTTGATTGTGTGATCGCAAACCTTTTTCCATCATTCAGCCCCGATCATGTTTACTTTTTCAGTCAATAACGTTTTTACTGTAGTTAAATTCATACCCAGATTTCTAGAGGCTACATAACCATTTAGTTGAAACCATATATTTTCAATTGGTTTAAAATCCGGATGAAACGGTGGCAATCGCAACACAGTGTGCCCATGTTCGGCAAGTAGGTACTTTGTCCACGGAAAACTCTGTATACCTCTCCTTGTGCTGACATATAATAGCGTAATTCTGGGTTTTTGTTAATGTTGGATCAATTAGAATTTCGTGTCTGTTCAACCAGTTGATCATTTTCTGTTTAATGGTGTTTTGAGTTGGGGGGTCTTTCAACATATTTGAATTTTTAAACAACAACATTTTTCAGATATTTGAGTTTTTAAATTATATTTAATTTATTTTATACTTTTTAGTTATGAACTATGTTATGACTGTGTTTACGCTTAACAAAATTTGCATCTTTTGGTTTTTGACCAAATGTCTTCGTTTACTACTGATAATATGATATGTAGGTTTTTTGATGCATGTAATTTTTATAGTTTTGTGTAAGTACCTATTAATCATAGATTTTCGACGAAAGTTGAGTACTAAATCGTTTGAAGTTGGAGATGGGCGACCGACGCGGAGTAATCCGAGAACGATTCCGTGTTCCCACCATCAGCGGCAGAGTTGAAACCCCATGCAGGTTTTAGTAGATAGAGACACCATATCCATACATGGTATAGTGTTGGTTGCATGGTTAATGCGTTAAAAAATGCATTTCCTCCACCTACGAAAACAGGGGTCCAATAAACCTACTAGATACTTTTGGATATATACGATATATGTCCATCCACATTCACACGTACGGCTAGTTTTGTAAAATAAAGAATGACAAGACAAGCAGGACATGTGCCTGATTGTAAGCATCCCTGTCACATAGCACCACAGTGACATGCAGCTATTGGAACATGAAAAGTCCAAATCATTACCTAGCACTGCACTGCGCTCGTCACCCAGAGATCTAAGGTGTTATATTTCTAAGCCCTGTAATTTCTCTGGAAACATTGTCCTTCAAACCGGAACACAGTAATGTTTGCACATTACTGCTTGGCGGTAGAATGACTGGCAAAGGTGTGGTACTTCCCCAGGCGGACTCAGCCATGAGTCCTACCACTACAATTATACGATGTTTTCTGCTATCTAAAAACCTATAAATGTGAGAATAAATAAATGTGAGTTATGCAACTTTAAATCGATACACATCCTAAACGGTCAGCCAAACCAAAAACGTTAAAAAAAAACTAAACTTTATTTTTAAATACCTATTCAACGATACCCCTCTTGACATAGTTTGTAAACGTTTTTTTTTTTATTTGGACAATTTGGCGTCCGGTAGCCGCCACATTGAATTTACACTAATTTCATGTCTTTAGTGTCACTCGCGAGACTAAGAGAAATCGATTGACGTGCGAATCATAAAAATCGGCCCAAGCGTTTGGTCTGTATAGTGTACTTCAAAGAATCATACATACAAACATACATATATAGACTGATAAACACATTACCACTCCTTTGCGTCGCGCAGTCGGGTAAAAACAATGCATACAACATCTACACCATAGATTACTGAAACAAAAGGCAAATGGAACGCGCGGAACACAGATCCTGAGGTCCAAAAAGCAAATACTAAACGCCAAAGCAAATACAAACTCCAGTCAATACGAAACGGACTTCCGTCTCGTACGGGAGTCCCGTGGGTTTATTTTCAATTATGCCGTCTTGTGTCTTCAAACATAGCAAACGTTGTTCCCAAAAATAAGAAAAGGAAAGAGGAATATTATTTCATAGGAAAGCTTCAATATTTTTACAGCTATTTATATAATTTAGGCGATTTCATTTCGACTGATGAATAGGAACACAACACCTCAACGAAAATAGTTTAGTGTTGCTATACTAAATTGAAATTATTTTCCCTAAAGTTAAGGTAAAATATAGATTATTTTTTTATTGAAGATACTCGTAGACCAAATTATTGGTGTAGATTGTTTTATTCAATTTTAAACAATTTTTTATAATCGTAATTTTCAATTTAATGTGAATCGATGCCTAGCACAAATCCACGCCGTTACTAGTGTTTATAAAAATACTAATAGTGTTGATGAAAACTATAGTATAGTTATGAAGCGTTAATTCTTGTAAGTATAGTGGAGCTTAAAAAAGTAGGCGAGTTCTTTTGAGAGATCTAATCGTTTTAATTAACCTCATGTTACTTGGTCGAGTCAGTAGTGACATTGTCAAAGTTTTATACGGCGCTAATTTCACGAGAATCTCCGATAGATTACTCAAGTAAACACACACATGGTTTTTACAATTTATTCGGCGTTGTCTCTTTATTCCGAATTTTCTGTTTAATTTTCTGTTCTGTTGTTTAGTTTTGAAAATATTCGAATTTTTAGTTGCATGTAAAATCAAAATTCTTAACTTCATAGAATGGAAATAGTAGTAACAAGAAATCCTTGCATAATATAATAATCGGTGTAATAATATATTATATAATATAAAAATAAATTATTTTAACGGAATAATACATATATGCGTTTATTATACGCGAAGATTTCCGAAACTAAGACGACGATAGTGGGTTTTTTCTTAAGACTGGGAACATTACACGCACACCAACGTGAGTAATTTGACCACGTCGATGAGCGCTGTCATGCACACATAACTAATTACTGGCCTCGTGGCCTTATAGCTTCGTCCACGATGGTTCCATCTGCGTTTTGTTTCAATAATCTGTGACCTTCCTTCACTGTATTTTTTGTGCCGTATTTTCGTTAAATAGTAACGATAGAATACACTCGTAAGTATTGATTGAAACAGCCATCAAAACACGCTTCATAGTGGTTAAACTAAAGAGATTCACTTCTGCTGATAAAATAACAAAAAATAAATTCTCCGGTGTGTACGGTAAATACCTAGATAGTAGTGATATCTAGACGAGCCCACATTATCTGTTTTTATACTGCTAAAGACAATGTAATTTACAGGCACATTTTATCGATTGATTTGGCATTTAAATATGATACCTACTTATAAAAAAGACTAAATGTTATTTCAGAATATATTTTCAAACATTTAATCTGGTTGTGTAAACCTAATTAAGTCGGGGCAGGCATTTTATAAAAATAACGCTGATTTTGAGTTTGTTTAGTAAATCATTGAACATACATGACCAAAGACTTTGCATTTTGAAATTGTTCCTCCTTGTTGAAGTTGTACCTCATACAACGCAACTCCATTCAGAGCCTGGTCTATCATTTTCATGTTGTTATCGCCTACATTTGTCAAACATTAAAAAACCTCCTATTTCTTTAATAACAATTAAGTATTTATTTACCTTGCCTCCCTCCGCGACTGTGGCGATCACAGATCCGTCGTGGGGGTAGAAGGTTTCAAAAGTTTTTCCACTCTTGGCGTCCACCCACTCATTGTCAATGAAGATCTGAAAATAAAACACAGATTGCTAGGTAACACTTTCAAATGTTTTGTGTTAATAATCATAACTTTATTTGAAAGTTTAATAATTAGAATTTATTTGCATTTGACATAGCTAGTTTTTTTGGGTTTGCGTGATTGACTCGTTATTTAGGTGTAGTTAGTATTAGTATTTGAGAATTAAGTAAACGAATGGATCTAAAACGCACTTTAGTGTATTTTACTTCTGGCGCCATGTCGTGAAGCAAGCCTGATTCAAACTAAGCTGATAATGTCTACTACTCTTTTATATATGATTGTACTGTGGCAGCACTCGTATCACTCGCGCCTTATTTGATAACTCCATGAAGTGTGTGTCATGCTGAGTTTTAATTTTTGGTTTAGTATTGTTTTGTAATAGAGGTACTACCTTTTTGCTATCTTAGTGACACCTTTTTTAACTTTTTGTCGCGAAAAAGGCCATCTTTGGTCATCAAATCTGAGAGGCTTTGTGGCCATAGCTCTTTATATAAAAAAAACATAATATTTTATATTCTCTGTGCTTATAAAAAAAAGAGACGGAAATAACAATGTTTTATTAAAATGCTAGTTAGGTAGGTGTTACAGGGCAGAGTTTTTTTTTTAAATAACGAGTGACGAGGCGAGCAGCTAGAGGGCATATGCCTGATGGTAAGCAACATGCCTGCCAGATAACAGCACAGTGACACGCAGCTATTGAAACATGCAGAGTCCAAATCATTACCTACCACTGCACTGCGCTCGTCACCCAGAGATCTAAGATGTTATATCTCTAAGCCCTGTAATTTCTCTGGAAACATTACCCTTCAAACCGGAACACAGTAATGTTTTCACATCACTGCTTGGTGGTAGAATAACTGGCAAAGGTGTGGTACTTCCCCAGGCGGGCTTACCACTACAAAAAAAACGTATTTGAACATATAGAGGTCAAATCGTTTTCTAGCTCTACACCGCAATATTCATCATAAGTTTCGATTTTGAAGGACGCAGATTTCTGCACTAGGGCTGCTTACGGGGTAACTTTTCTATCTGTATGACAGACAGATAGAACCCACAACATTAAATTACATACAATTAAACAAACAATAACTTCTGCCTTGAAAGACGTAGTAAACTATTTAATTGCAAAACACGACTTTTAAATGAAATTAATAAAATGAAATTTCACAAATTCTATTAATATTAGCTTTTATTAAAAACGTATTAGCTAGAACTATAAATGGCGGCCTTATCGCTAAAATAAATCTCTTCCAAGCCATCATTAACAGCAGGAAAAACAAGTTTACTGAGATTATAGTGGGAAGAGTGGGACAGATTCATGGCAATTCCATTACGAACATTTTCGTAGTTTTTTTTCAAAATACCATAATATGATTTTTACTTTTTGTTTTTTTTTATGGTTTCGCTGTGAGGAGATTATTTCAACAATAAATTTATTACCTAAAAAAAAAAGTAACTAGATACCATTTTGAAGCCAAGAAATTGTAATAACAGCTACCTTTAAGCGGCGTATCTGCATATAATATGTATCTGGTGCTCGATGGAGTGCTAACAATCGGTTTTGCTGCCAGTACCTGCCAATATTGCTAAAACAATGATTTATTTAACTTTCTCTATAAAATTTTGTGTCGAATTAGGAGTATAATAAACAGTAGTACCTACAGCAGTAGTAGCAGTTGACTCTTCAAATGTTCCAAATTCGATGGTGTATGATGTGATGGTGATGTGTAGGAAGTATAGGAACCCTAATAATGTTATTGTAGGTATACGTACTCGTATTTTATAATTACTGATTTTTAAAATGCCTAGTCATTGCACTTCCAAATATTTGCACAGTCAAAGATACTACTCGTGATGATAATACAAATGGCTATCTATAAAAGAGATATTTCATAACATTTCGTTTCATTGTGAAATCTTTGCTCCTTAGTAGTTACAAGGTCCGGAAAATATATATTTTCGTTACAATTTTTTATAAAACAGCCCATATCTACGAGTATATGTACTAATATTACATGTAATAATGCTGAAGAGTTTGTATGTTTGAACGCTAGGATCTCGGGAACTACTAATCCGAATTGAATGATTATTTTTTCTATTGTATAGTCCATTTATCGACAAAGGCCTTATAACATAATGCTACTACTATCAATAGAAGCGGAACATGAATGAAGAATGTATCTAAAACGGGTTTTTTTTTCTTTTTGAGAGCTTTCGTACAAGATTCGTACCGTGCGTTGACGTGACGTGTCTAAGATACGTCATTAAATGTAAACATCTTTGTTTCTAAATCTGAGTTGGTACGACCAATTAATTTGCGACAGATGGCTGAAGAGGTTTTTGTTTGAATATGATATTCTCAGGAATTATTGAACCGATTACAAAAATTCTTTCACCGTTGGATATGTACAGGATCCCGAAGTACTATCTGTACCACAGGCGAAGCCGGGGTGGACATCTAGTATACGTCATAAAAAGCTCACTAAACGTTCCCACTGCTGGCTCGGGCTTTCTCTCGCAAGGAAAGAGTCAAGGCCATAATCCACCACGCTGGCCAAGTGCGGGTATGGTGGATGATACATGACTTCAAAAGATTCTAGGTATACGTTGGTTTCCTCGCGATGTTTTCTTGCACCGTTTTTTAAGTTACCTGCATTACGCACATGACTTTATACAGACAGTGGTGCGCGTGGAAATGGTGCGCGTGGGATTTCAAACCCTGGGCTCCGGATCGGCAGTCGCCGTTCTCCCAACTAGACCAGCCGTAACTTAACTTTTTTTTTACTAACTTAAAATGAGTGGTTTGGCTTATCGAAATTTTAAGGTCCAAGGACTAGTTATATTTCTAAAATATTGTAAAGTAAGAGTACGATCGTAATTAATGATTTAGTTTAGTTTGTCTACCGCCAAGCAGTAATGTACATAAAGCACTGTGTTCCGGTTTGAAGGGCAGTGTTTTACCATAAAAAAAGAAGAAGATGAATTTACTATTAAAGATAAGTTGACAAAATCATTATCGTCTGGCAAATGTTAAAATTTCAAAGACATAATGTAATATTAATATACACTTCCTATTTAAAATTTAACTATTCACTAAGAAAAACACACAATTAGTCTCGTGGGATCTCCAGTGACCCCAAATGAAATGTTGAAAAAGGAGCGTAACAAATAAATGATACAAATATTATATTATTAACAATATTAAAGTTCTCTATTGTTCCGGATGGAACCTATTACTGGACTTATTTAGAGAAAATAATAACAAAAACGAATTTCAATTAATTATGTGACGTGAAATCTAGAGCCGCGTTTTTCGAACCGAGAAAAACAAAAGACACTCAATAAAATGCGATGGAAATTTAAATTTGGAATAAAATCTTGTAAAACCAAAGAGTTTCTTATACATTCGCTCTCGTAAGAGGTTTTATATATCACCTCCTACGAGGGCCATGCCATGCCACGGCTCACAGATGTATCACACTTTATTTACATAAGTATACTTTTATAAACACAAACTAAAGAGACCGTCGTGCACATCTATCATACTTAATTTTCATTAACAAAAACATAACTTTGACTTTAAATTTAAATAACAAAATTACAAACTTGTAAACTGTCTAAAAAATTATTTTTTTCGGATCAACCTAGATTAACATTTTAAAAAGGTAATCAGACTTTTTAGCAGATTATTTTACTTTGCTTCCGACACACTATATCCCAAAGTGTTGTGGACAAATCAGTTTACAACAGTTATAATATTTAGTTGGCACTTTTTATTGTTCTTCCTGAGACACGACGAACAGCACCCGCTAAGCTAAGCACCCCAGCTTAAGTGTTAGCTAATGAACCGTCTCGTCACATTATATGAAGTGAAATATGGCAAAGCCAATTCAAGTGCCAAACTCTCAGGGCTCCAGACATAACGAGTAAGCTCAAAATTGAGGTTATTACCACTACGTCTGTATATAAGTAGACATTTGTGACAAGAAGTTCCATAACGTCACTGTCAAAGAATAGCATTCTACGAAAGATTTAGAGTTTTTTGTTGTCAAGTGTAAACAATTCTAGGGTCCCAGTTAGGTTGGATAATTAGGTATAGGTTTTTCATGCTAGGGTCAGTAGGGTCCTTATTTTAGACTACTTTACTTTTGAGTAATTTATTTGAGTATGTCTGCACAAAAGAGAAGGTGGTATCCTTCAGTGATTCAGGGACATCGTGACTTCGAAACCTTTAGTTCAATTACCAAAATCATGGAAACTATTTACAGCAATATCGTGTACTGATCATTTTTCCAAAATATGACCATGAACATCGGACTCATTTTCTATAACAATTGCAATACCTTTGCAATTGTAACTGCCTTTAGCCAACTTAAAAGTCAAAAGTCAACAAATTTAAAAAAAGCTATGTTAATAAGCACAACGATGATTAAATTACATACCCAGCAAATAAATAAACGTAAACAAATAAAAAACTAACAAAACACACGTATAGACGAAATAAAAACAAAAAGAGAAAAGTTTACCTCGGCCAAACCAAAAATTCAAAAAAAGATCACGTAAGTGGTCGCGTGAGGGTCGCGCTATGGAGGTAGAGTGCATGGACATTTTTTGCGTAGGTATGCATTAATGTTTTGGAAGGTAATTTTGCCTACCCCACGGAGAGTTAGGAAGCTTGACAAAGCACAGGCCCGCTCAGCATACTCTAATTTTTTTTTATTAATTTGAAATGGCCGTGACGCCATACGACTAATTAAGGGTTTAAATGTTAGTTGTTTGGCGTAATATAAAATAAAATAACGTTAAAATGGCTAAACAGATCGGAAATTCGGTATACAAATAGATAGAGCGAAGTAACATAAAAAAGAGTACTTACATGTTAATTTCTAAACAATATATCAGTTTTTAGAAATTAAATTGCATAGCTTAAGAATAATTAATTTTTAATTTAGTTAAGATACTAACATTTGATACAATTCTGTACTATCATTATCCGTAAGTCGTCAATTAATTAGAATCATAATAGTGTAAAGGAATTACGTGTCACGTTTCCAAAGTAATTAACAGATTCCGATTACAGAGGAGGTCGACAGATCCCTTGTTTGAGGGCTGTTGCTAATATAGGCTGCCTTGTTATTGGCTAAAAGCTTATATAAGTATGTCCTGATCCCAGTCTACGTACGTATGGCTGAGGATAGGGCTGAGTGGCGAGCCATGGGAGAGGCCTATGTCCAGCAGTGGACTAAGATAGGCTGATGATGACGATGATGATGATGATTCCAGCTGGTAGATCCTGAGGGAGGTCTTCTACCCTCCAGCGAGGTTGACGGTTTGTTGGTACCCGGCACCTATACCGGAAACGTCAACGGTGTCCCGTAAATACGATAACCAAGAGCTGAGGGTATGGCTGACCTCAGCGCTGCCAATGCAGCGACACCAATGGTACCTACTATTGTCTCTGGATCGTGGGCGTCGTCGACGGCGGAATTGGTATAATGAGTAAATAAGTAAAATAATATTAAAGAATAAAAAAGTATATATAAGTGACGTGTAAAATAATACTGAATTAATCAATTATTATAGATATTTCAAGCTATGTGGTATTTTATTTGATCTCACTTTGATTGGTTTGGTTTTTATTAACTTGATATGAGTGTATTGGTTTATTGAAGAAATTAGAAAAAGTTTTAATGCGAGAGCAAGGAAATGTGCGCTGAGTTTTTTTTACTCTACTGCCCAAAAAGGAAGGTTAAGCCAATGTACTTATTGCATACATTAAACCAGTATACAGGTGTATTGTTCAGGTGATCATGAACGCAAGTATCATCCATGGACTAGTTATATTCCTAATATATTGTAAAATATACGAGTACAACCGTGTTAATGATTTATTCAAGTTTCACAAGCAGTACAGTGTTTATGTTTAAAGGGCAATGTTATCGCTTAGCTGCGTTTGCGGATCGGATACGGCTCCAATCACGATGTTCCAAATATTAACTCATAGCTAATCAAATCCTGTCAAATTATTCAGATCACTCAAAAACAGTGCATTTATAATTATTGATTTTCCGTAAACTTGTCAACACCGTCAGATCATAACCTAAGGCGTGAAATTATAATCTCACGGTAGGTTATGTTAGTTTGTAATCTGACGTCGTTAGATTATAATCTGATAGATTACAATTTTACGGCGACATATACATTTTCAAAGTGCTTAAAGCCAGACGAACTCAAAGCAGTCTAGTTTTGTGATACGGCGCCGTCGCCAGGCTAACGAATTGATGGCGATTTGTACCGCTTCCAGGAAATTGCCAAACAAACAAATAAAAGAGGTCAAGTGCGAGTAGGACTCGCCCATGAAGGCTTCCGTAGCAGCTAGTAACATAATATAAAAGTTCTTGTAGTTCGTTGTTACTTTAATCAGTGTTTTAATAATATCTAATGAATTTATGACATATTAAAATGAAACTAGGTACTTCATACATAATAGATCTCATTCAAATACATTTTCGTTGATAGTTTACATCAGGGATGTTACGGAGCTCCGACTCCGACTCCGTTAAGTCGGAACTTCCAATCCGACTTTCCGACCAATTCCGACTTCGGTTCCGAAACTTTTAAATCCGAGGTTTTAATCGGAGGTTGAGGCACAAAATAGCGGCGGCGGGATGTATAGACTGTTACGAACAGGTTCCTACATGCGCGCTAGGAATCCCCCTACCTTCCCGCTACGCCGATTATTTTTAGATTTTTTTACTTTTTTTTTTTTAAATAAGAAGTGACGAGACGAGCAGGACATGTTCCTGATTGTAAGCAACATGCCTGCCACATAACAGCACAGTGACACGCAGCTATTGGAACATGAAGAATCCAAATCATTACCTAGCACTGCACTGCGCTCGTCTCCCAGAGATTTGTTACTTTATTGTGGCTGTGACATACGGACGGACAGACAGACAGACAGACATGACGAATCTATAAGGGTCCCGCGTACTTTGCCAATTACTTGTTGTTATTTTATTATTGTAATGAAAAAAGTTTGACTAAATAAGCTTTAATTTGTCCTCATTAAATAAATAAAAAACTCTCTCCTACCACTACTTCTGACCCCGGTTCCGACTCCGATAAACCAAATTTAAAAACTCCGACTCCGCCTTCGGTTCCGATAAAATTAAGTACCTCCGATACATCCCTGGTTTACATGATAATGGACATCATACACTTTTTTTTATTTTTGTCATTATGTTATTTTAGAAGTTACAGGGGGACACACACACATTTTACCACTTGAAGAAGAGTCTCTCGCGCTAACTATTCAGTTGAGAAAAAAAATAAATAAGTTAGGTACCTCAATATCATTTTTGAAGACCTATCCTTTTTTAGACATAAAACATTTTTGAGTTTCAATAATCAAGTATGGGATACCCTTAAAATTTATTGTTTTCTTATATTTTTTGTATGAAAATCTTAATGCGGTTCACAGAATACATCTACTTACCAGGTTTCAATAGTATAGCTCTTATAGTTTCGGAGAAAAGTGGCTGTGACATACGGACGGACAGACAGACAGACAGACATGACGAATCTATAAGGGTCCCGTACTTTGCCATTTGGCTACGGAACCCTAAAAAATATTTTGGCCAGGAATTGCACTAGTATTGCACAATAAATAAGAAAAAAACTCAGCCAAAATATTTACAAACGTGCCTAAACAAAACTATATTTAGGTACAACATTTCGCAAGTCATGATGATTACAGCATATGGCATGACCAAACATTTTTATGTAATGATATAAACACCGGGAGTGGAACCGGTGTTTCCAGTTGATACACAACTGTGGCCGCGGCACCACTCACAGATATGGCACCCGAAATCAAATATACAAAAGTGTGTAATTTAATGTATTTCTTATTCAATCATTAATTTAGTTTGTGATGTGCTTTAGATTTTGTGTTTGTGAATGAATTTGTTCGAAATTGAAGTAAAAAAAATCAAAATCTCGTTTTAACATTGCATTTCATACATTGTAGAATCGAAGTGCTTCGCAGCGTTGTTTTGATTGCTATTCGTACGATTTTTTAAATGAAGATACTGCAGATTCAAATCAATATGCATGAACATAGAAAACAGATAATAACACTCCATTAGCCTGCGGAGATCCAACAATCAGGCTCCACTTTACTTATTGGCTTGGATAAAAACAGTAACTAGTTAGTATTATCGTACCTATGAAAATATTTTAAACAAGCTGTTACTCGCGACTTTGCTTGCGTAGAACTTATCTTGGTTTGACTCGAAATTTACCGATTTATCAATAATTCGCGTCGCGAATTTCAACTCAGTTTGAGCCGTTCTGATGTGATAACTAATATGAGAGATATATGAACCTATGCATTTTCCGGGTCAATACGAGTAAATGGTCTATGGGATATTTCAGACACAACATTTTTAGAGACTGAAATATCTATTATAATACTTTTAAATACATTTAATACATTACATATATATACATTTTTGTATCCTTTGCAAAAAGCTCATTCTTCTGTAAAAGATGTGTGCGCTAGAATTCATTAGTACAGGCAATATATCCTAATTTACCCCACTAATAAATAACTCTTTTATTAAATGTAAAAGTTTGGATATTTATATTTTCATATCAATTCTAACTATCCTTTATCTCGTAAACATAAATCATTATTTAGAAAATAGCCGTTCTTGAAATGCCAGGGGAAACAAATCGAGGGCATGTATCTTTAATTTCAAAGAATCTATTTTTAATTTTAAATAACAAAGAAAACCACCTAATATTTCCTCAGTATGAACGCCTCGCATGCAGTCTTCTTTTACATGCTTTACATATTCCTCCATTTGGGGTAGACGATCGGGCTATGTGGGGCTAAACGGACTAAAACGGACGCTTTTGGATTCTTCCACGAACCACGAACCACGTGACTACCTCGGGAACCAATCGGTACGCGGGTAGGTGCCAGAGGCTCCCGCGTCTGGACTACCCTTGTTCCCCGCGCCAGGTCAGGTCTGTGGTCTCGCTTGCCTTCCATTGCCTCGGCTGCAGAGCACAGGGAGAGTAGTGCACCGCAACATCGGTACTATACTCTTCCCCTGCAGTCACATTTTCACATCGTTCCCCTCACATCGCATGGTGGTGACTCCGCCAAGACCCCAGCGGGTACATCGAGAGGTACACCGCCTCCTAAATCGGCTTCTTCTTTGCTGGTAAAGTGGGCCAGGCCACGACCTCACATCCCCCGGTCATACTAACATGGACCTTCTCTCCGACCCTTTGCACAAAATTTCTTCACCTATTCCATATTTTCAAGGTTTTATATTCTTGACAATAATAAATTCACGTCATTCTCCGAGGCCTATAATAAAATACTTTCCTTGATAGTTGGTTTACTAGTTCAGACTGATAAAAGTAACAAACAAACGTTATTTTTCTAACAAATTTATATGTTCGCATAAATTGAAAAACAGAGGAGTATGAATGAGAGATAATGAATGTAAAACATAAGATAAGGTTTTAAATGTAATATATTTTATCAATAAACATGTTCAATATTGGTAGATAATTATTTACATATTTTTAATTATTTACGGTTGTCTAGAAGGGTACCTACTAAGAATAAGTTTGCCACTTATAGGGCTAGGTTATATTTGTTTTATTGTAATAATTATGTATTATGTATGTCACAGTAAAGATTATTTCGAATACACATCTATACTAATATTATAAAGCGGAAGAGTTTGTTTGAACGCTAGGATCTCGGGAAGTACTGGTCCGAATTGAAAGATTCTTTTTCTATTGGATAGTCCATTTATAGAGAAAGGCTTTAAGCTATAGAACATAATGCTACTATTAATAGAAGCGGAGCATGAATCAAGAATGTAACAAAATCGGGGAAAAAAATCCTTTTTGAGAGTTTTCGTGGTTTGACATGACACATGACAGCATGTGTCTGAGATTGCTTCATTGAATATTACAGATTAAACAACTCTTGAATATAAACCTTTGCTGATCAAATTTCTTTCAAAATCTGAGTTGGTGCCACCAATTTCCGACAGGTAGGGTAGCAGGTAGCTGAAGAGGTGTTTGGTTTGAAAGCGATACCTATTGTCAGGAATTACTGAACCGATTTCAGTCATTCTTTCACCGCTGTATATGTACGGGACCCTGATGAGTGCTATATAATGTACCACAGGCGAAGCCGGGGCGGACATCTAGTCTATAATATATCTTCATTGTTACAGCTCTTCATTGACAATGAGTGGGTGGACGCTAAGAGCGGCAAGACTTTTGAGACGTTCAACCCCCCACGATGGATCGGTTATTACCAGGGTATCGGAAGGAGGCAAGGTAAATAACAAACAAAATAACACGATTTTACAAGATAGAATAAAAAGTGTGCCCGATGTTAAAACACTCTACACACGAGCCCTAAAATCAGAGGAAATTACGTAAAGTAGTGGGGAGGGCCCTACATCGCATCATAAATCACCAACCAAATGGTGCGATGTAGGTTCCTCCCCTCTACTTTTACGTAATTTCCTCTGATTTTAGGGTTCGTGTGTAGAAGGTTTAAAGAACAGAGGATTGTTTTGGACAGACGTTCATAGAATCACGGGTGTACATACATAGTCATATGAACATGGATAGGTAATCCAAACTACCTATCACTGCACTGGTCTCATCTCTCAGAGACGAAAGATAATTTATATCATTAGCAATAAAATAACATTATAATGGCGATATAATAATAAGTGGAACTTCCCCCAGGCGGACTCCACAAAGAGTACAACTACTACAACAATAGTATTTGCTAGTACTATACTTACCTCTAAATATGTTTAACAAATAATTTAATACATTGAAGTGGACGTTCGGGCAATATCCAGAACTAGATACAATAACAAGTATACATTGATCATAACGACATTTGAGCAAGTAAAGACGAATCCAGAACAATCAAACATGTTCTAGTTAGAATTCTATCTTTATATGCGCATTAGGTGAGGTATGTTAGCTTTGCATAACACTAGATAACGTAAGTGAAATAAGAACAATGGGCTTAGCACACGTTTAAGAAAATGTATTTTCTGTACATTAAATTCGCTGAAGTTACGCGAGATCTATTCCTGAGCCTCCTAGTTATGTTAATATTATCCTAAAATGATGTTAGTTCTGACGAAACCAGCGAAAGTAATTTCAAGGTTGATGTTCCAAAGATCTAATTGAAAATCTTTGACCACATTTTAGTAAAAAGAACATCTAGGCTGTGGAATTCGCTGGCTGAACGGGGTTTCTTGACTTATACAGTCTTGGTGTCGTCAAGACTAAATGGAAACAAACCGGAACACAGTAATGTTTGCACATTACTGCTTGGCGGTAGAATAACTGGGAAAGGTGTGGTACTTCCCCAAGTGGACTCTGCTAAGAGTACCACTACCTACTATTTGTTTTGACCGATGATTCTCAAAACTTCCCAAATATTCCCTATGAAGCTTAGTTTGAAACCTTTTGAATACTTAAGAACCTCATTATAGCATTTACAACGTGTATTTTAGTTTGTTCGTATATTATCATGACGGAGTTTTAATATTAACATGTATTGTGTGTATCCAGGCTGATATCGAAGCGGCAGTGTGTGCAGCCAAACGTGCCTTCCATCGCAATTCGGAATGGAGATTAATGGACGCCTCTCAACGAGGGCGGCTTATCACCAAATTCGCTGACTTGGTCGAAAGGGATTTCGAGTATTTAGCTGCCCTTGAGTCGATCAACAATGGAATGCTGCTTACATCTGCGACACACTTTTTAAAGAACGCCGGACAATCTGTAAGATACATCGCTAGCTTGGCTGATAAAATACAAGGGGACACTATTCCCTTAGGTGAGTCCTTGTTGCTATAGCAAAGCATAAGCAGTTCATTTTATGTTCACCCTATGGTACTGGTATGGTATGTGTATCTCAACTTGGAGAAATACGTATAGGTACAGGCGGAATTGGAATCAACAATTTCACGACTAAGAAAACGGACGTTCTCGCGACTCGCCTATCACTGCTTTTATAAGTCCGTGGTCCAAACCTATGTGTTCTTCCAGACTAAAATTTTACTGTGTTGCAAATTTTTGCCCGATCCGTTCATACGTTACGACGTGATTGAGCAACAAACATCCAAATATCCATACATTGACATATGTATGTAGTAGGATAGGAGAGTAGGAATTAGGATTCATCTCTCCTCATTCTCTCATTCAGGAGGAGAGCAACCTCTTATTTCTTAGGACACGTTTCCGTACAAACTGGACCACATGTTTGCACATTACTTCTTGGCGGTAGAATTTGGTATTTCTCCAGGTGAACTCTCTAAAGGGTCCACACTATTACAAAAACTATTTATCAAACAATTTGTAAATATTTTCTTGCTTTACAGACGGCGAATTCTTTACGTACACATTAAAACAACCAGTTGGAGTATGTGGACTTATTCTACCGTGGAATGGACCTTTGATTATGTTTCTGCAAAAAGTTTGCACATGTTTAGCTGCCGGTAAGTCTTTTGTGTTAAATCTGTGCTGTTATGGGCAGGCATGTTGCTTACCGTCAGGCACATGTCCTGCTCGTATTGTAACTCTATTAGATACGGTAAAAAAATCTAAGTGCCGAATTATAGAGCCAGATTTTATTAAACAGAGAATCCTTCTCGCGCTGATGTTTGTAATACAAAAAGAAAGGTAAATAGATAAATTTACTCTCTTCATTTCTTTTTCTGATCACACGCTGTGTTATATGACAGTACGACGTAGTACCATCCTCACCCAAAATGGGACCATCTCATATTCATCCCTCTACCACCGCGTGCGCTCCATGGTCAAATCAAATAGCGCGCGCTTTCCCATTTTCCTGTAACACATATCCGCTTTTTTCACGAAATAACTCATTAGAAGATGTTCCACATAAAAATATCTAACGTATTGAAAATCTATTTCTTGAAGTCGGTTAAAAAATAATAAACGCAGAAAATGGGAAATCTATGACAGTAAAGTCCAGAAAAAGTGTATTTCACTTTTCGTTTTGTTCCAGGATGCACTGCAGTTGTTAAACCAGCTGAACAGACTCCTTTGACAGCATTGGCTTTGGGTGCTTTATTGAAAGAAGCTGGATTCCCGCCAGGAGTCGTCAATATTGTTAACGGATTTGGTGAAGATGCTGGTGTTGCGCTCACACACCACCCTGATGTTGCCAAAATTTCCTTCACTGGTTCTTTAGAAGTGAGTGATATCGTATCTTGTAGAATTAAACGTAAGGCTTTAGTGTTAAGTTCAATTTCCTTTAACGTGGTGCCAATATCAATAATGACTTCTTGGTGTAGATTAATTATTATCAATCGGCACTACACGTACCGTAATCATACGTGTCGTAGGATTTGAATTTGACACAAAAGTATCAAATTTTGAACCTATATTGATACAAAAGTAAAAAAAAAAAATCACCTAATTGTGCGACCACCATTGTAGAGTCAACCAGTAGATAAGTACTTTGTAAATATGGATTAGTACAGTGCATTAGCTCCATCTGCTTATTTCGTAAATAGAAAATATACCTACGTGCAAACAAATAGCTATTTTTTGTTGAAATTATAGAAACTATAATATACATTTCATTGGAGTTTTTAAATTATAACTATAAATATTATTTCAGGTTGGTAAACTTATACAAAAAGCGGCAGGAACCAATAATCTTAAACGTGTTACCCTGGAACTCGGAGGCAAGAGTCCACTGATCATCATGAATGATGCCAACCGTGAGTAGTCAAAATCAGCTACTTTGTACTGCTTCTACATTCACATTTTACAAAATTATACTTCCATCAAACAAAAAAAAACACTGGTATCCTAAAGAACAATACATTAGGATTGCAATTATATGACGTATTCGATGAAAAAGTTCTTCTGAATATATAGTCACTATTTTATTTTATTTTAGTTGACATAGCTGTACCAACAGCGGCTTACGCAGTGTTTGGACACCAAGGTCAGATGTGTATCGCCGCTTCCCGCTTGTTCGTACAATCTGGAATTTACGATAAGTTTGTTGAAGCTGCCACTAAATATGCCAAGTCTATCAAAATTGGCAGTCCTGCTGACCCTACAACGCAACATGGACCTCAGGTACATTCTTCACCAATGTCTTATTTGCACATTAATTGTGTAATAGATAACTAATAATAAAAAGCCGTAATACCCTAAAAAGTCGGTCCAACCAATACGCTAAAATGCTCGATTTCGTAATCAAGAGGTCATGGTTTCGAATCCCGCTTGTACTTTTGAATATTTTTCCTAGTGCAGATTGAATTTTTTACAATAATTGCCTTTCAAGAAAGACATCTATTGAGAATATATGTCATCGACTAATTCGCACTTGGCCATCGTGTTGTATTATTACCGGGACTATCTCCCCGTGAAAAAATGCTTTGAGTTCCAATACTGAGAACATAATATAACGTCTATGCGTTTGTTACATTGACTACAGAAGAAATTCCTACTGATATTATACCTACTATAATACCTACTTATAAATGTGAAAGTTTTAATGTTTGTTGGTCAATAAGATCGTAAGAACTGAAGGGATGAAACGGAAATTAGGAACTCAAATAGAATTATTTTTCATCTTTACAAAATATAGTGTTCCTAAGGCCATTCCCTTTTTCTAAATACTACCACACCCCGGACACTCCACTAAAATTCCATACAAGCGCCGCTGTGGAGTTACCTACTCTTCACACAACTACGCAGATGTCGTTCGTACACACGCGTGAATGTGTGCGTTAGCGCTAGGGCTACTGAATTATTTTATTGTATAGTTGTGCCCCTTGAATTCACCTGGTGACGTAAAGTAGTATAAACTTGCTATAATGTTGAGTTACATAAATCGAATGGTGCCAAATTATACTATTCTAATTCAAATGGTGTATGTATTGCCGCGTAAAATCAAACGGAACCGATGATCGCTAGGTACCTAGATATCTATTTCTGTTAGTAGGTACACGTTCGCATATTATTTTACACTTACCCAAGAAGGAAACTTTATTCTGTCACTATAATTATTCCTCCAGGCATTATCAATCCGTGCCCAAAGCTGGCTGTGTAAGTTACGAACTTTGAGTTAAAAATTAATACGTTATTATAAAGCAGCGTTATTTAAAAGTTTCTAATCTTACGTTACGTTACGTTACGTTTTATCCTTACGAAATTAATTAAAGCTTTTAATCTTGTCCCGTTTAGTTGACGGACAGCCATAAACAGCACAACACCCCACTATGATGATATTTCGTTAGGAATTAAATGTTCGATACCAGCCTTTCGTTGAGTGCTCCTAGCGTACTCGAAACGGCCTGAGGGGTAAGGAAGCTTGAAATTGGCGGGGGTTGGGAGTGTCCGTTCTATCTATAATATCTATTAAATACCAAACCAAGGTTACGCAATCCCCACTCCATAATATTTTTTCTTCTACAAAAATAACACTTCATTCTATAATCCTATTGTCCGTATGTGTCGCCAATACAATGAGGTTTCGTCCAGTCACCATAGCACTACTGATATTTTCAACAGGAATCTATATAAGTTTCGAAGGAATATTTTGGCTATCCTATGATACTCTCTATTTTTCAATTATGTATTTTGCAATGGTAACAGTAGCTTTATACTTGGTATACATTTAGGTTATTTCGTCCAATTTACACATTTTGTTTGTGTTATCAAAGTCCCACACTTGATATTTTTCTCTTGTCGGTTGTTTTGTGTATTAGATAACGTATAAAAATGCTTAAGAACATTTGTATTTGTATTTCGATTATTATTTTTCTTTTCTCATTATTTGTAATTTAACTGTTTAATCTTGCTGTGTTCACATGCTTAGGGATATTTACCTACGCAGAACTGTTTAATCTTGCTTCTCTTTGTATTATTTTGTAAATTTCCTTTTTTGGTTTTGTGTACCATAAATAAATAAATATTCTGTGATACTACTAAATACTACACGGACAAAGTCGCGGGCAGATGCAAGTTCTCTAATATGGGCTAAAAATTAAAGTCCTTAAAAATTTTGCGAATTAACCCACAAGCATGGTCTTGTAACATTAAGAAATATACTCCATAAAGATTTCAGCTCCGACACTCAATTATTATTAATGAAACAATTATTTATATTCAACGCACATTTGGATTGTTGTATATTAATACAAATCTTTCCAAAATAAGACCTCAGCATATTTTGAAGTGACCATACTGAACTCCAATTACAGCTTACATATAATTTAAAATAGCATTTATAAATAGAATAATGGTTATGTTATATAAGTGAATTGCAACCAGGCAATTTTTTTTCAGATCGATGGAATAATGCTGCAAAAAATTTTGGGATACATCGAATCCGGAAAGAAAGAAGGAGCTAAATTGTTGGCAGGTGGCAAGCGTGTCGGGACAACTGGTTTCTATGTCGAACCCACCGTGTTTGCTGATGTCACAGATGATATGACTATCGCTAAAGAAGAGGTAGACTATTTTATAATATCTGGTGTACAGCAAGGAGGTACCCTTGGCCTGCTTGCCTGCATCAAATAGTTCTTAATATTTGTTTCTATTTTAGATTTTCGGCCCTGTACAAAGCATTCTGAAGTTCGATACTCTTGAAGAAGTGATGGATCGTGCTAATGATACCAACTACGGGCTTGCAGCCGGTATCTTCACTAGCGACATCAACAACGCGCTTCTGTACAGTAAGCACGTAGAAGCTGGCACTGTTTGGTAAGTTTAAAAAAAAACGGTGTTTTTGATTATGATGATACAACATTTCTTGAAAGTCCAAATGTTACTTTGTCCATCTATACCAATATTACGAGTAGGCACTAATGCTGAATGAATGAAGTATGAATGTTTTTTGTTTGATGAATAAAAAAATATTACCAAAAACAAAACCGTAAAACCGTTTGTTAACGTATCGATTACCTATAAATTGACATACTGAGTGCTTCAGTAGCGAGTTCACACTAGGCTTTGCTTTAATTTGATGCAACCGCAGCTAAAGATCAAGGGCTAGTGAAAACAATCATAAGTTAGGTCTCAAACTCCCTTGAAGTGGGGGGGTCAGTGCTATGCTCCTGTGGACGTTACTAAAGCGGTCTTTCAAAAGGTTTGAAAAAGTGGAAACATATTCAGATAGAAAATGGTTTAGGAAAACATGCAAAGATCAAATAGCGCTAAGAATTACGTTTATACATATTTTTATTTCATTTTCAGGGTCAACACATACCTCGCCTTCAGTCATTTGGCTCCCTTCGGCGGCTTCAAGGAATCCGGTATTGGACGAGAAAAGTACGTCACTTCTTATTTAAAACTCACATTTTAGATCTAGATTTTACCTATTAGTTTTTGATCTTTCTTATTATGTTTTTCGTTTCGAATTCGAAACATTTTGTTTATAAACTCAATAAGTTTTCATTGCCTGGTATACTAAAGTAACCGCTGTACTTTACGCAGCTATCGGAACATGAAGAGCCCAAATAATTGCCTAATACCGGACTTGGTTAGTCCGTGGCATAAGATTATGATGAATGTAATCCCTCTAGAAAAACTACCCTTCGAACCGGGGCACAGTTACGTTTGCACATGACTTCCCTGAGTGTTTTTTTTATGTACCATAGAGTGATGAGACGAGAAGGACATGGGCCAAGGGTAAGCAATACGCCTACCCATAGAAGAAGAGTCATGAAGAGTCAAAGTCATTATCAAGCATTATTTTTATCATTTTTAACAGATATAATATTTGAAAAATGATGAAAAGTCTTATTTTCGTTATACACAGTTCATTGAGTTAAGAAGCAGACCTAGTAGGGATAGAAAAAAAGGCTAAAGGCAAAGAAAAAGATCAGTGTTCACTGGCAGAAAAAAATGAAAGCAATTGATGGCAAAAAGCAATTGATGTCCATTTTTTTCTGCCAATGAATACAGATTTTTTTCTAGTACATTTCAATTCACCATAATAATTACCTATTTACTTATTACTTATTTCCAACTGAATGTGTTTGTTACAGCGGCTTGCATTGCGTGGACGAGTACTTGGAAGTGAAGACTGTAACCGTCGCTCTACCAAAGAAATTGTAAAAGTGTTAATAATTTTTAAACGTTATTTTTTTACTTTTAGTACTATATTTCACTAATTTATTATACTTGGTTATTTTAATAATCATGCACAAAATAAAGTTAAAAAATGCAATACATTATGAATATTTTTATCATTTCAAACCGATCTAAAAAGCTTAGTAACCCTTTAGGAAGAACGATTACTTTTCAATAATGGGATCGTAGACTGAAACCCTTGCACTTCTGAGTGTTTTCCCAAATGCAGGAGTACCTACCTAAATGTACTAATACCTATAGGTTTGTCAATATAACTAAACAGATTTTAATGGTGTGAGGAAACTGATACGAGTATGTTTCGATTTAGACATCTTACAAAGCAAGGTGTCTCAATTAGCTTGATTGACCTTAATTTGATCCTTGTGACACATGATTGCGATTGCTAGAAGTGGGAACTCTTAATGGGTTATGATGTACTCTGACTACTTATTCTGATTCTGTCTCGCTCTTTGACTAACTAAAGTTGATTCGGCTATGGTATTGCACTCTCTTTAGTTTAAAATATGTTAATAGAGAAAGTAATATGAAAAACAAGATAATTTAATTTAGATGGTAGACCTCAGATGATAGATTAGGTATAGAATCAGAATCGTTTATTGATTCGCACAAAAGATGGTATAAAATTTATTAAAGTAACAACAATTTAGCCATTTCGGTAGTGCAGCACGTATTAGTTAGGTTCATTTAACATAATTATAAATTACTTGCAGCGCGGTTTCAACCACGTAATTCCCAATCAAGGCGCAAAAAGGTGCCTGGCGACGACGGAATTACGATGGAGCTTCTGAGAGCGGGTGGAAAACCGGTACTTAAACTCCTCCAGAAGCTGTTCGACTCCGTCATACTTAACGGTAATACGCCAGAAGCGTGGAGCAGAAGTGTGGTGGTGCTCTTCTTCAAAAAAGGTGACAACACCTTGTTGAAGAACTACAGACCCATCTCACTTCTGAGCCACGTTTATAAGTTGTTTTCGAGGGTAATCACAAATCGTCTCGCACGCAGGTTTGACGACTTCCAGCCACCCGAACAAGCCGGTTTCCGAAAAGGTTATAGTACCATAGACCACATCCAAGCGCTCCGGCAGATTATACAGAAAACCGAGGAGTATAACTGACAACCGATGGGGAAGAAAGGTTTTCGAGTGGCGACCACGAACCGGAAGACGCAGTGTTGGACGGCCTCCCACTAGATAGACAGATGACCTCACAAAGGTCACTGGAAACCGCTGGTTGCAGGATGCGCAGGACCGTTCGTTGTGGAAATCTAGGGGGGAGGCCTATGTTCAGCAGTGGACGTCTTGCGGCTGATTATGATAAATTCCGAAATTGTTTTATAAAATTATAATATAAAATAGCATATTTATGTGCCAGGCCATTATCCATCTAACTACCAAATATAATCCAAACTCTTCTTTAGTTTTTGGGTCAAAGAGTAACAAACAAATAGTTTTACAAACTTTTGTGTTTATTATATCAGGATTACATTTTACATAGAAAAACCATTACGATGTATTTACATAGGTACACAAAATAAAGTTAAAAAGAGTTACACTAGAACGATCTACGCTAATTAACTATTGTGAACTAAGTATACATATTTAAATACCTCTATAGTTATTACAAAACTGAACTTCCTTACCTCAAAGTATTAAATACTTTATTCCTGGCAGTGGTCACTGAAACATTAAATGAATAAACCAAACACAAAGTGAAACACATTGCATATTGTTCGTGAATAAATAATATAACTATAATATAAAAACATTATTTCCAGTTAGGTTAATCTGCGAGTTCAACCGATATGATTTAATCTCGATCACCTTGAATTCCTTTGCCATTTCAATCTAATCTACTAAAGCTTACATTAAAATACCAATTTGACTGTAATAAAAAAAAAAACAACAAGTTTTTCTTTGCGTAGTCTTAAGTATATGTTTTGAATACGGAGGTAGAAGTTAGTTATCTTGTTTTTGTTTACACAACGAGTCATATCTATTAATAAATTGATAACTAAAACATAGATAACGATGTTTATCAAAAATCTAGCCAGCAAGTAGAGTTCGGAGTCTCCACACAAAGAGCGTAATTCAAGGCCAAAATGAATATAACATTGATCACGGTTACATCACACACAACAATAGATAAAGATAACAATGGATACTCGTGAATATCCTACCAATGTTAACGACAAAGTGAAATTTATTTGGTTCAAAAACAAAATTACTTAAATATCGGTTAATATTTACTTAATTCATAAACACAAAAATATTTCAACAAATGCACACTGATGCAACCACACTAGGGCAACCTGAGCTCACAATTTTTTTTGAAAAACGACTCACCTTCAGTATCGGTACAAGTAACCTACACGAATATTCTTGTTGCCAACTGGCCAAGTGTGGGTTGGCAGATGACTTGTCTGAGAAAGATACCTTGGAACATGCTGTTTTTTTCGCCGTATGTTCCTTTACCATTTAAGTCAGTAATGATGACAAACTCGTAGGTACATCTGAAATCTGAAAATACTTAGCAGTCCTGCCGGAATTCGAACTCACGACCCACTATTATGAATCGAACATTCTAACTACAAGACCACCATGGCTTGTCTTACCATGAAGGTTTGTTATGCTCAGTAGGGGCGATAACGGGCTAGAAATGATGATCATGATAGCATCCGTGAGATGAGCACCATTAGATTTTGTAATGTCGTTGGCAGAAATTTCAACTACTAGTGGGGCTGAGCATCATGATTACCTCAAATATAAATACGAAAATCTTTATTGCTGTTTGTAGGCAAGATAAGATGATACAAAACATTTTAAATATTGACCCATACAAAGTCCCTCTTCTTCTAGAGCAGGGGTCGGCACATACGGGTCTTTCGATGTAAAGCTGCAGCTCCATACGCAAATATTATTTATTTCATAAAAAAAAATGAAATAAATAATATTTGTGTATACACCACACCCCTTCCCGTGACACGTGTTGGCGTCGTCACTGTACCACACTGTCGTCATTCTCTCAAATGACGCCGTCGTTGGATTTTTCTATGTAAGTTATAAATCGCTTTCGACGTTGATTTTGTCAAAGTTTGCTTCTAGAGTTTGTTTTAGAAATCTATGTTCTAGAGTAAGATCCCAGAGCCGCCAGACGTCACGTATTTTCTGATGCACAAAATTAAAGTTTTGCCACTATCCGCTAAAACAGTAGAAGATAGAATACTCGTAGCAAAAACGTCTACAAATGTAGGTAACAATTTTGCAGATGGAAGACATTCAACTGGCTTCCTTAGCACTTGCTAAAGATGAGTCTTGCGACATAAAGATTGTCCCTTTTGTCAGGTATATGTATTCCCAGGCCCAAAGGAAGAACTTCTGGGATTGCTACCACTTTCGAGAGGGAAAGATTTAGCGAATGCCGTAAAAATGCCTAGAAAATAATAAGATCCATTTAATTAAAATAGTTTTAATAGCAACCGATAGCGCCAGAAGATGGACAGAAAAAATAAAGGGACAACGACGACTTTTCCAAATAAAATGAGCTACGAAATTGCTACTTTTTATCTATGAAAAGTAACGGGAATGGGAACTACGCGGGCAAAATTTCAGCCTGATTATTGAGCAACCAACATCCAAACATTGATATTTATAATGTTAATAGGATTATCTACTTTTTTGTGAAAAATATTACATAAGGATGAATAAATACAGACATTATTCTTATGAATAAAAAAAATTGTATATGAGTTTCCAAGCTATCAAATTCGGAGTTATAAGTTTTCACTTATTAGGGTTCCGTAGCAAAATACGGGACCCTTATAGATTCGTCATGTCTGTCTGTCTGTCCGTCCGTATGTCACAGCAACTTTTCTCAGAAACTATAAGAGCTAGACTATTGAAACTTGGTAAGTAGATGTAGTATGTGAACTGCATTTAGATTTTGATACAAAAATAGAAAAAAACCAAAAAAATTTGGGGTGTCCTTTTTTTGATCAAAACCCTACGTGTGGGGTATTTATCAAAAATGATATTGAGGTTTCAAACATATTTTTTTTCTAAACTGAATAGTTTGCGCGAGGGACTCTGCCAAAGTGGTTTGGACAAAGTGAGTTTGTCCCCCCCTCTGTAACTTCTAAAATAAGAGAATGACAAAAATAAAAAATAGTGTATGATGTACCTACGTTACCATGTAACCTATCAACGAAAATTGGTTTGAATGAGATCTAGTACCTAAGTAGTTTTATTTTAATACGTCATAAATTGACTATTGTTAAAACACTGATTTTAAGTAACAACGAACTACAATATTATGTTATTGTTGCTACGGAAGCCTTCATGGGCGAGTCCGACTCGCACTTGACCACTTTTTTTTTGTGGCTCTCAAAGAATGTGAATTCTTTGTAATTTTGTAAATTGTATTTTTTGGTTCTTCCGGTCCATAAACTTGCCGACCCCTGTTCTACAGGCATGCAATATATCTGGCGTAAAAATTTGTTTTAGCCTTAATTTATAAAATGAAAAAAGGATAAATAAGCAAATAAAATATAGTCAGCTGATTAAAGTCCTCTTTTTAACCTCCGACCAAAAAAAGGGGTGTTATAAGTTTGACGTCGATGTCTGTCTGTCTGTCTGTCTGTCTGTCTGTCTGTCTGTGTGTGTCTGTGGCACCGTAGAGCTCAAACTGATAGGCCGATTTCGAAGTTAATATCTGTGCGGATGTTCTTAGCTATGTTTGGTTAATATCGATTCAAGATGGCCGCCTCTACAAAATGGCGGACAAAATATTTCTTCACAACCTATTTCAATATGGGTATCAAATGGGCTTGATTAGTAGAATACTATGCACTATAAAAAATCAAATCCAAGATGGCCGCCACTACAAAATGGTGCATTATATTATTTTTTTCACTACTACCTCAATATGGGTAGGGTATCAAACGAAAAGGCTTGACTAGTAGAATACATTGCGCTATGACAAATTTCAAATCCAAGATGGCCGCTTCCACAAATGATGAAATACATTTCTTTTTTTCACGACTCCCTTAATACGGGTATCCAATGAAAGAGCTTGACTAGTATGACTAGTAGAATGTTGTACAGATAACAAATCTTAGGTAGTCGGGGGTTAATCAAAATTTTTAATTTTGTTCTTGTTCTTCTTTTCGTTTCTGGGTCTTATTCGGTTGTGTTATTTATGCTTTCTGATTCTTCATCTCCTATTAATTTCTTGCTTCTCTTCAGTTGTGCTATATATATATATATATATATATATAAGAGGCATAAGAGGACCAGTGTCTGTTCCTACTTCTCCAGGCCTTTTCTCATAAGGGGAGAGTTAAAGCCATAATTCACCACGATGATCTATTGTAAGTTAGCAGATTATACATGTACTGGAAATATGTCTTTTTTACGAGGAATATTGAAACATGACATCTTTCACCGCCAAAATCTGTGGCGAGGACATTCCATCTGCGAAAAATACTCAAGAAACTATTTAACTATTCCCTATTATCTTGTTTGGTAGATCATAATTCAGAAGTGGTCCCATTTATATTGTATCGAAATTACAGTGGTGGTTTTTAGATATGAACAAAAAATTGGAATAGATATTTAGGCTTTAGGTACTTGCAAATATCTCTCTCTCTCTCTCTGTGGTTGCTCCCTCATGACTGAGGATCGTGGTCATCGCTGGATGTGGATGCTCTACTCCTAGATTTTATTATCTGCTTCCACCGGTGTCTGCTCATCGCGTCTCTGACGACCGTGCAGAATTTGTTTGATGAAAAGCCTCTCACTTGATCGCTCCATCTAGTTGGAGATGTTCCCTGGGCTCGTTTACCCTCCGTATTTCCAACTATGATCAGCTTTTCAAGGTTGCCATCTCCCCTTCTAATTGCGTGGCCGAAATAGGACAAAATGCGCTGCTGGCAGATTGTAGATAAGCGGGTTTGGACTCGAAGCTGTGAAAGGACCGATACATTGGTGCGCTTGGCAGGGTATCCTCAACATCCGCCTCCAGCACCACATCTCGAATGCATCGATCCTTTGTCTTTCTCTGGCTCGTATTGTCCATGTTTCCACACCGTACATGAATATTGGGAACACTAGAGCTTGCAAATATACGTGTAACCTTAAAATTAAAATAATTAGGTTTATTATTTTTAGGCGAATTATTGTTTGCTCACCGTGATACTTTAAATGGTGTGAACAAAATAGAATTTTCATTTATTCATGAAGAATGAAGATGTTAAGTATATATACTATATAATACTTGAAGTGTCAGGAATGTGTCTAACATGGAGTTAAGCCGTAAATTGCATCAATGAATGGATATGAGTTTCCAAGGCTATGAAGCTGCCGACGAGACGCAACATTGTCATTGATGGCACATAATAGTAGTGTGTGGATCGTTCGCGACCTCGGTTTTATAATTCAGTGTAACTGTCTGCGTGAGGAAAATTAAAAAACTAGTTTTAAAAAACGCTTTGGGCAACAAAGAATTATTGGTTACTAGCATCCTTCCGTGGTCTAAGCCAAAATAGCCTAAGTGGTTTTCTAGACTGTAATCTAACTGTGATCCAAATTTCAAACCGATCCGTTCTTACGTTACGACGTGATTGAGCAATAAACATCCAATCTTTGACATTTATAAATTAGTGGAAAATAGGATTAATTTTAATAGGATGGAAGTAGCTGCGCCCCGCAATGTGACAAACCGAGGCTTTGCAGCTTTTCACTATAATTTATTTTTACCAAATACGGGTACAATTCAATAAAAAAAAATATAAACTCAAACCAAAAAATAAGTTTCTGTTTGTCTCAGGGATATCAAGCTATAATCCTACAAATGTTACAAATATTAATGTATGGACGTATGAATGTTTGTTGCTCAATCACGTCGTAACGTACGAACGGATCATGCTGAAATTCGGAATACGAAAACGGGGAACGACGCGCTACGCGGGTAAAACTGCGGGAGGCTGCTATTGTTTGTTTGTATAGTTTTCTTGCTAAATTTGTTAAATATTTATACCTACCTCTCTTCCCGATAATAACGTAGAGAAAGTAGGTACCTACACGCAATTTTCACAAGCACGGTTTTTCGTAATTTGTGTAAAATAGGTTCTTTTCTTGCAACTACAAGCAAACTATATTCTTATATTCTATTCTGAAATTTTGGATATTTTTCAGACTATATGCAGTGTATCTTTTTCTGGTCTGTGTTATATTTATGTAGAGGCTGCTCTGAGTCCTCCGCCTGATTAATGGGAAATAGAAGTACCTAATCTTATGTAACGTAAAAGTACCTCAAGGCATAAACGATGAGGAAAACTTGATGAAACTAGCAAATTTTCCTTAAGATGGAGTTCTACTAGATGCTACTAGAAATGGGTGTGACTGATCTGGACGATAAAAGAGGCTTTACGATTTCGAGCTTCAGCATCGTCTGCTCTTACCCAAAGTTCGGTAGACAGGAGGTCATCTGAAACCAGCTGTTGTCATTTAAATACGCTTAAAAGTCATACTCGTATATGCAGATATAGTATAACTTTTGATTGCCACGACCCATTCGCTTCGTAATATCTTTCGGTTATATCTTATTCGAATTGCTATATTAGTTCATTGTGTTCTCATATATTTAGATTTATGACGACATTACTCTTTTGTGCATTCGTTTTTTCTGTTTTGATATTATGATTAATATTTTTAACATTGAAATTCTACGGATTTACAAATGTACACGTTTTCATATTATGTTTTCTAAATTGACGTAGTTTTAAATATCCCAATACTTGAAAAGTTTATTTGCGCTGTGAACGAATTAAAATTATGTTTTGCAAATTGGAGTGACTATTTACAAATGACGGTAACGTTGTAGAGAACTTTCTAAAATTTTGCAAAATATTGTCGTAAAGGGTTCCGATCTTTATATATTACTAGATGTCCGCCCCGGCTTCACCCGTGGTACATTATATACCACTTATCGGGATCCCGTACATATCCAACGATGAAAAAATGTCTGGAATCGGTTCAGTCATTCCTGAGAATATCGCATCAAACAAAAAACCTCTTTAGCTACCTGCTACGCCACCTGTCGGAAATTGGTCGTACCAACTCAATCGTAATTCGTTCATAAATTGTATCTCAATCGTAATCGGTCGTACTAATTAGCAAAGGTTTACATTCAATGACGCCATCTTAATCACATGACACATGATGTCATGGTGTCATGTCAAAACACGAAAACTCTCAAAAATATTTTTTCCCGTTTTTGTTATATTCTTGATTCATGCTCCGCTTCTATTGATAGTAGTGTTATTTCCTATAGCCTATAGCCTTCCTCGATAAATGGACTATCCAATAGAAAAATAATCTTTCAATTCGGACCAGCACTTCCCGAGATCCTAGCGTTCAAACAAACAAACAAACTCTTCAGCTTTATAATATAAGTATAGATATATGATAATATTTATATTATTATATATACATATACAATATATAATATTATAAATAGATTAGTATAGATACTAGCTGTACCCTGCCACGCTTCGCTGTGGCACATTGTAATGCAAAAATTAGATAAAACCAATCTTTTTTTTAATCAGTTTTTTGTTATGGGACTTTTATGACAAGTCACATGGCTCAAGTTCACCTCAAAAAAACAATCTTTGATGCGGATAATTTCATTCTAAAATTTCAGCTCGATCGGTGCAGAACTTTTTGAGTTTTTGAAGCGTAACTAACATAACATTTTTATACATAGAGATTCTACTAAAAAAATCAGACGCATAGTGACTTCATAAATGATTGAAATAATTATAATTCAATCATAATTACATACGTTACTGGCATAATAGTTATATAAAAGTTAGCTCTAATACGTGTAGAAACTCGGGGGTAATCCATTTTAGATTGAAAAATAAGATAACAATTTAATACAGTATTCACTTCAATCATCTTATGTGTGCAATATTTCAGATAGAGATTAGAGAAGAGCTCCGAAAGATCGTGTCGTCTTGCTTTTATTGCTTCGTGTGTGAGCGAGACCACGATATTAACTTTTGTAATCGTATGTTATGTTTTAGAGTGACTTGCATTTGACAATAAAAATATCTGGTTCTGTGACCGATAACTGATAACTCATCATGACTTTGCACTTTTTTAACAGATAGGCTTTGAGTACATATATGTAAGTAGGAATGCGCCGCAACAGTGGAATTTTTGATCGTATAGAACACAGACATGGCTCCTGAAATTAAGTACACTAAAGTGAGTGTTTTTCTGTTTTGCAATCTTTTAGTACGAGTAGATTTTGAAAGAATCTCGATTGATTGTTAATTCTAATTGAATGTTAATGTCACAGCAAAATTGTAAATACAGTCAGTTTAAAATAAAGTTATTTAATATACTAACCTAACCTGCCTTAAGATTAAATCTCACGCGTTTTATGAAGAACTGACTGAACAGTGGTTACAGTTTATTGGTAACTAACATATTTAATAAACACTATGAATGTAGCATTTAAGTTTGTTCTTAAATTTGCTATGTGTAGTGTGAAAAGATAAGTAGGTCTAAACCTACTTAGATACGAATTAAATACGTTAATAAAAGGCTCTATGTATAAGATTTTCTCAGAAAAAATAAGAACAAAAAGAAAAGTCCCGAGTGTAACCTCCAGGATTCGAACCGGGGCCTGTTGACTCCGAGGGCGAGCATATTCCGTCTGAGCCATTTAGGCTTAAAAAACAGTGGCGAAATAAGTTATCGTATTCTAATGACATTGTAGGAGTTTTTCATTGTCTAATAACACGCATAAAATGACGTTTAAAAAAAATAAAACCTAGCTAGATCGATTTATCGTCCCCAATACTCCATCCTCCGAATACATAATTTCATGAAATTCGTTTGAGCTGTTTGCGAGATTCAGATTATATATATACCGACAAGAATTGGTCGTTTAAAGGTATAAGATAAGATGTAACGAGCAAGACACGTTTGTGCATGAAATATCCAAATCGCGCAATACTGCACTATGCTCGACACCCACAGATATACATATTTACAAATATTATTAAAACATACATTCTGTAAGAATAATAATTTTATCAACTGTGCAATGTTAATACTTTTTGTTTGTTACATATTTACTGATTTGTTTTCAGTGCTTCATTGATAACGAGTGGGTGGACGCTAAGAGCGGAAAAACATTTGACACCTACAACCCCCATGATGGATCTGTTATCGCCAAGGTCGCTGAGGGGGGCAAGGTAAATATTATAATACTACCAACGGTCCGTTACGGCCTTGCTCGAATAATATAGACCCAGCCGCTTAGTAGCAGAATAGATAAATAGCCTAGATACTGACTACAGATTAATAATACTGATTTGTGAATCTAAACCATTCTGGGCGCCAACTCAACGCATACAAAAATATCATTCAAATCAGTCCAGCCGTTTAGTAGTTCAGGACATACACACGTACAGTAGAATTATACATTTTTCAACACACTTGCTCATAAAGTGGCAAATGTCAAAATATAGGCATTTCAGTCGAGGTCACGGGTACCTACAGGAATTTTGGGTGGAGAGTTGCCATGAAAACATATCGATGGCTTCCTTCACTAAGCAGAAAAGTTAAGATGTGAAGACAACGCAATTTTCGTTCAATTAGAAATAACCAATATAAAAATTTACGCGTCTGAATGAGAGCTACCTTTTCTAGTCATTGTGAAGCCGTGTCATAAAACGTACTTGTAATTCTATAGTATCTTTTTTCGCTGCGTTTAAGTTAGGTACACATTACAAATATGATTGTAGGTAGTAGGTACCTAAGGTTTTCTATCCTGTATCGAAAAGGAAAACATACATACGGTTTATCATTTCATGTAATAAGGAAATTAGTTTAGGTACATACCTAGTTCAGTTAAATTGTTTACCTGTTATTGAATATAACCTTACCTACTTATTATTTAAACGGTGTTTATTTAGATTGGTACCTATGATTCTTTTAACAAAACCATTAAAGTTAATTATTATAGTGCAGGAGCAGGATATACTTTAGACACACAACACAGGTCGCCTTGATGTGGCTCTAGTACACACTAACCCAATACCAAATTTTGTAGATACTAGACGTCTTTCATTTCTTGTAGCATTAACTATTTGTTGTGTTTTTAATTCACAAATGCTTTATTGTTATTGGCATTAAGGCGATTTTTAATTACATTATATAATGTCAGTTTCCCTGTTTTAGGATTGTGCGGTTGTGATAACAGTTTTTTGGATTATTCCAACTTCCAATGCATTTTACAAGTTTTTGTCAGTGTGTTGGGATCCTAGGGATCCCTGTGTGGTCCTTGCTCCGGTCAATTCTTGACCCAACATATTTACATCGTGGGAACGCGACGCCCAAGATTGATATGTCGCAGTCGGATCGTATTTTTTATTTATTTATTCACCAAGTTTCCTTGGATCCTAATACTTATTACAATCTAGCCTAATTTATTAAGTCTAGGCTAATGAGTAGTTTATATCTAACTTAAATTGCTACATAGTTCATAATGTACAAGAAGGTGTCCATCAGCACTTTTCTCGTTGACTCTATTAAGGGGGAAGTCACTTATTTCACTTGACTTAGTACATTTATTTTTTTTATATAGTATTGCACTGCCACTACTCTGTGTTAACTCAAAAGGTTTTATTCTTTAAAGTCTCCTCACTGTGTCCGTGTTATCAAGGAGCTGGATAGCCTCGACATTCACATGATGATGAAGCCTGCGTTCATATGCTTCTGCGTACTTTTTTATCACTTTGCCGACAAGATCCATTCCAAGATCTCGATGTATATCGGCATTTCTCACAGGGCGCATTGACAATATCCCTGAGTACTTTGTTTTGAAAGCGTTGTATTATCTCGATGTTGCTATTTTTGGTACAGCCCCACAACTGTATACCGTAAGTCCACACTGGCATTAGGACTTGTTTATATAATAACAGCTTGTTATGTATTGACAGCACGGAGTTTCTACCAAGTAACCAATACATGTTTTTGTAGCGCATAGCTAGTTCTTCTCTCTTTTTTTTGACGTGTGTTTTCCAGCGTAACTTTGCATCAAGAGTTATGCCTAAATATTTGGCTTTATTTTCATATGGTATACATTGTCCATTTATGAATACTGGATGATATTGTTTTTTTCTTGTTTGTGAAGTCTATATGAACAGTTTTGGACTCATTTAGCTTAATACGCCATATTCTAGTCCAGTCATGTATTTTATTAACTGCTATTTGCACCCTCTCTGTGGCTTCTGCGTGGGTGTCACCTATTGCCAAGATAGCAGTGTCATCTGCGAAGGTTGCGATAGTGCTGTTTTCTAAAGCTGGGATATCGCTAGTATATAATAAGTAAAGTACAGGCCCAAGTACACTTCCTTGTGGTACTCCCGCTTTAATTTCTTTAAGCGACGAATATGAGTCTTCTTGTTTAATTCTAAATAATCTGTTCGTAATGTATGATGTTAAAATATCAGAAAACTGTTTAGGTAACAGTAATTTTAATTTGTGTGTTAACCCTTCATGCCACACTTTGTCAAAAGCTTGCGCCATATCTAAAAATATTGTAGAGCCACAGATTTCTAAAACAAAAGGCAGATGGAACGTGCAGAACATAGATTCTTAGGTCCAGAAAGCAAATATCAAACCCCAAAGCAAATACAAACTCCAGTCAGTACGAAACGGACTTCCGTCTCGTACGGGAGTCCCGTGTGATTTCAGGTTTTGTACAAGATTATGCCGTCTTGTGTCTTCAAACATTGCAAACATTGTTCCCAAAAATAAGAAAAGGAAAAAGGAATATCATTTCATAGGAAAGTTTGAATATTTTTACTGCTTTTTATATAATTTAGACGATTTAATTTCGATTGATGAATAGAAACACAACACCTCAACGAAAATTGGTTAGTGTTCCTGTACTAAATTGAAATTATTTTCCCTAAAGTTAAGGTAAAATATAGATTATGATTTTTTGAAGATACTCGTAGACTAAATTATTTATGTACTTAAGTAGATTGTATTATTCTATTTTAAACCCTATTTTTATAATCGTATTTTTTTAATTTAATGTGAATCGATGCCTAGCACAAACCCACGTCATTACTAAAACTATTTGTGTTGATGAAAACTATAGTTATGAAGCAAGTTTTAATACTTGTAAGTATAGCGGAGCTTAAAAAGTAGGCAAGTTCTTTTGAGAGATCTAATCGTTTTAATCAACCTCATGTTATCTGGTCGAGTCAGTAGTGACTTTGTCGAAGTTTTATACGGTGCTAATTTGTGCGTTTACCCAAAAAAGATGTTGGGATCAGGCCAATCGCTGTTGGCACCACATATACTGGCCTTGCTGCCAAGGTGGGTTGTAGGTATAAAACGTTGTACTTTCGAGCTCCCTATCCCAACAAACTTGATTTTGGTTCTCTGGATGGACGTGAGGTGCCTTTCATTCTGTCCTAACTTTCTTTGTCCAAAATTGGAGAGAAGGCTGTTAAAGGTGGACGTCAAAAACCTTTAATTTGGTTGATCGTGGAGCCCCATTGTCCGAAGTGAATAATAAAATTCTTGACTTCTACTTCTATGGCGTCTTTGGCAATGTTATGGCGGCCCACAAAATTATCAAAACAATCCTATGCTATCTTTCGTTGGCTTTCAACTTGGTGAATCTTCGGCCATGCGACCTTTGCCCTGGCCATTCGCTCTATCATTTAACGTCTCTAGTCCAATTTAAACGTTAGGTATTTGGACGACGGAACTTTGGGTGGCGATGTGAATAATGTTCAACTGATTTACAAAAACTCTTAGACGGTTTTCGTTGGTTTGTATCAACATATTTGAAAAGGTGAACTTTTCGTTTGCGACACGCGTCCAGACAAAGATTGGATAATAAACAAATTGAATGATCTGGCCCCCCCAACATCAAATCAGTTGACAAAAATTGTAACTGTGTTCACCGATATTAAATGAGTACTTAGGTAGTTGCCACCTTTTGTCAAACATAATATTCAAAATTTCACAAGAAGCTCCGATGGAATACTCAAAATAAACACACACATGACTTTTACTATTATTCGGCGTTGTCTTTTTATTCCGAATTTTCTGTACGAATATTCGAATTTTTAATTGCATGCAAAATTAAAATTCTTAACTTCATAAGATGGAAATAGTAATAACAAGAAATCCTTGCATAATATATAATCGTTAATATGTGTTCATTATACGCGAAGATTTCCGAAGCTAAGACAACAATAGTGGGATTTTTTTTTCTTAAGACTGGGAACATTACTCGCACACCAACGTGAGTAATTTGACAACGTCGGTGAGAGCTGTCACGCATACATAACTAATTACTGGCCTCACAGTGTCGTTCACGAAGGTTTCATCTGTTTAGAAATCTGTGTGTAGAGCACACTTTTTTTTCTTCAAGGGTTTGCTCTATAATTTTAGTGATCCTATGGACCTGATCTATCGTAGAATGTTTTTGTCTGAATCCAAACTGATGATCTGGTATCAAGTTTTTGTTTTCTAGGATTGGTTTTAGTCTCTTTAGCAAAAGTTTCTCAAACAGTTTTGATATGACAGGCAACAGAGATATGGACCTATATATATAGTCGGATCGTATAATTCGCCGTATTACATTACGGCTAGCCGTTTTGAAAAACAGGGCCGTTTTGTAATATGGCGGTTCAACGATTGGCGGGATTGTCATACGTTCTTCAATACGGCGGCCAACATTTAGCCGCATTGTACTACTGCTTAAATTGTAGGATCACCATACTTACAAAATATACCGATTAAAATGTATGGTATTAAATTGATTAATATGAAAATTAATTGTATTAATCAGAAAAAGCTGACAGATTATCTCTTGCCATATTCCTTATTTTTTTTAAACATCTTACCTCTCAGATAAGTCTTGAAATCCCCTAACTTGACATTGGTGACGGTACACCTAAGAAATATGGTGCACTTAGATAAGGGCTTATCATTGAGATTTGACTCCGGGTGGGCTCCCACCTGAAGCTCTGCGGTCAGCCCTGCGTGTCGTTTCTCCATACTCGTTCTGTGCTCCACTACGGAAGTCGTTGGCTCGCTTCGCTCGCCACCTCCCCGTTGGCTGCGCTCGGTCTCGCATAGCTCGCTCCACTCAGGATCTCCCTTGAGCTTCTGGCTCCCGCATCGTTTATATACACTCTAGGGGTAGTAGCGACAAGACTACGTGGAGTCGGGGTGCTCCGAGTCAGATCTGGGTACTATGTAACCTACCCGGTCCGATTTAGTCTTAATAAGGTGGACGGTGGAAACTAAATATTTTCCAAGTAACACCCAGGTGGACAAAAATGAGCCGTCTCAAGAGGTGGACGGTGGTAAACCACCCCAATAATATTGTGTAGGATTCTGCCGAACACCAGAATCCACAGTCACCTTAGCAATTTAGCAACTCTCGTACTGTTTTCAACGCCATAGTTGTTGTTATGTCAGGCACCAACATGAGTGTTAAGAATCAGAACTAAAAATAGTCAAAGAGGGGCTAATCTCTCGCTTTATTGCATTACGGCTAGCCGTGTAGAATGACGTAAGGCGTCGAATACATTCCGCCGCTTTAAAAAACCGGCCCTGTTTAACAAAACGGCTAGCCGTAATGTAATACGGCGAATTATACAATCCTGCGACAGGTACACTTTTGTGCATTTTCCACATACAATATTGTAAAGGTTATAGTTAGGTAATACATTGAAAAAAATCGTTCAACAAAATATACATATATATTAAATACCTTTAAACATCGTTTTTATTTTAGGCCGACATTGAAGCAGCTGTGAACGCCGCCAAACGTGCGTTTCACCGCAACTCAGAATGGAGGCTCTTGGATGCGTCCCAGCGAGGCAATCTTCTCAGGAAGTTCGCTGATCTAATCGAGAGGGACTACCAATACCTCGCAAAACTTGAGTCATATAACAACGGCATGCTTCTTTCGATGGCCACCATGATGATGCAAAACGTCGCCAGTTCCGTGCGATACGTAGCAAGCTTAGCAGACAAAATTCAAGGAGACACTATTCCTCTGGGTACGTAATGGTTTTTTGGTAAAATTACGCCTTATTAACCTATACCTATATTATTAAACTTAAAAGTCGCTGCCTTAGAAAGAACGCAGGCGTAAAATTGCCAAAATCATTTTTGGGACTCGATCGTTTTCAACCTAGTTAGTTCAAACCTACCTGAAATTAAGCGATAATGATTTACTGACGCTGCTAAATGGAACGTCGCTTTTATTTAGGCAAAACTGATTCAATCTAGATTATAAATACTCACATTGTATCTATCAAGGAACACCTATTCGAGAAACGAGTATTTGGAGTGGAGAAACTTACTATGTAGGTGCAAGTGCCTGCTGTCAATAGTATAGCAATGGAATTACTATCACATCGCCTCGGTTCCGATCACCCGATTTTATACTGCTGTTGTCGCACTAACATTTTACCAAAAATAAAGTTAATTTATTAGTTTCATTGATTCATCAGTTCTTTTTTTAACTCAAAGCAAAAGTCTTTACTTACAAATTTCATTTAAATCAATGGTTTAACACGGTAAGTTGTTCGGGAAAATTGAAGTGTTATTCATACCAATATGGTTTTTGGTTCCAGATGGAGATCTATTCAGTTACACTCTGAAACAGCCAGTTGGAGTATGCGGGTTGATCCTACCGTGGAACGGTCCAGTAGCGATGTTTATCAATAAAGTGTCCACGTGTCTCGCTGCAGGTACGGTGTCTTATATATTTGTCTAATTTCAACTTTCGTAACCCTTACCGTAAACTGACTAGGTATTATACCTTGTGTTTCACGCTACAAATGTCGAAATATGTACTTTGCTCACAAATTTGACAAACTTTTGAATAGCGTACACTTTGATTAATTGTTTGTGTTGCATGCTGAGTATTGTCTGATTCTAAACGATGACATGTGCTTACTTAGAAGAAACCGTTTCACTTTTGACTCCAAGAGTCCTGGATTAACCTCACCAACAAATCCAAAACTAGCAGGCCCTGGGTTAGTGATTAAATTGAATACCGAAACACTAATCGAGTCACGAGGGCAATTAATAGTACAGGCTATACCTCTAGACTAGAATAGAATAAATTTATTGTCAATGCTAGTTACACTCACAAATATATATTTCTAACTAAACATCCTGAGTGAGTGTGTGTTCCGGTTTGAAGGGCAATGTTGCCAGAGAAATTACAGGGTTTAGAGATATAACATCTTAGATCTCTGGATGATGACCGCAGTGAAGTGCTAGGTAATGATTTGGACTCTTCATGTTCCAATAGCTGCGTGTCACTGTGCTGATATGTGACAGGCATGTTGCTTACCATCAGGCACATGTCTTGCTCGTCTCGTTACTTCTTATTTAAAAAAAAATACTCCCTTCTTAGTCTTCTTAGTATTTCTATGCAGACTCGTCAAGTGCAAATTTGTCGGTAGGTATAACATTGATCATTAATGGTAATTTAAATTACAACAATAACATAATGAATAACTACAGCTGCAAAAAGGTCTGTGTAAAAGATTTTTTTTTCAATTTGTAATAGAAACAATAAATAAATGAAAGCGACAGTAGCACATATTCCCTAAACTAAAAACAATAGTTGCAATGATACAAAAGTTAGATTAGAGCCAATAGACCTTAATAAATTAATTCATCTATGTCTGTATCATTTTGCAGGATGCACTGCTGTTGTAAAGCCAGCAGAGCAGACGCCACTGACCGCCTTATACCTCGCCGCTCTCTTGAAAGAGGCGGGCTTCCCAGCTGGTGTTGTGAACGTTGTAACTGGTTTTGGAGAAGACGCTGGTGTATCTCTCACACACCACTCTGACGTTGCCAAGATTTCTTTCACAGGCTCTCTTGAGGTACTTACCATTTACATGACTCATTGGAATAAAATTAAGAGTTCAAGAAATCTTAGCTTGAGCTTAACCTTGTCTATTTGAGTACGTTTCACGCTACAAACGTCGAAAATTTATGTTCTGATCTGACTTTGCATAAATTTGATAGGTTTTTAGGTAAAGTAAACCTTGACTAACTGTTTGGAATACGTGCTGAATATAGCCTCATATTAAGCAACAATGTGGTCTACGATGGAGCACGATTACCTAAACGGAATCAACTCACTTTCGACTCTAAGACACCCGGATTATCCTTACTTATCAAGGAATACCCACTCAGGCAACGTATTCCCCTTGTTAGGTCTTCGTATCACGAAAGTGGAGTGGAGCCTTTACGACTAATCAGTTATTATTGATGATTCAAAATGAATTAGCCGCGTACCGAGGTAAGGAAAGAGCGAACGGCGGTCAAGCTCACGTAAACTCTATAAGAACTTATGGAATTTAGGTTAAAGTGTCCGTCATACAATGGGATTTCCCAGCGGTCTTCTATGAAATACATTAAGTAGAAGGAAGTTATTTATGCAATAAAGCAACAAGAGGAAAGCTGTTATCAAAAGACTTACCGCACCATTATAGGGCTATAACCGGCTAAACTAAGGAAAAAACAATTAGCTTCCTCGGTTTTGTATTTAAATACTCGTTTCTGACGTAAATTCTTTGTGAGTTGCAGTTTTCAGTTTATGAAGTAAGACAGGAGCTCGTCAATACAAACCACTGAACACCTAAAACCGCAATGTAGGTTATGTCAAGTTTGTTACATACTTGCCCTATTGTATTGTTCCTACTTATAAGTAAAGATGTAGTCTTTAGCCATTTACCGCCGTATTTCAGAAATTTTATGAAAAGTTATCAAACATATGGATATCCGGTTTGAAAGGCAATGCTTCCAGAGAAATTACAGGGCTTAACATCTTAGATCTCTGGGTGACGAGCGCAGTGCAGTGCTAGGTAATGATTTGGACTCTTCGGTGTCGAAAATCTGTCATATTTTTGAGAAAAATTAAAAGACTACGGGTAACAAAATTTATGAGTCATATGAACCATCAGGATACCTATTATGTTGGATGATAGAAGGGTACAAAATTATAAGATTCAGCACTATGCATTTGTAAGCTGTTCTACTGAGTGCAAATTGAAGACGGGAGGTTGCAAACCTCGTTCTTTCCTTCATGTCGCATGATTTTTGTACGGCGTTGCTCGAATAATGGGTTAGAAGAAGTATTGAAAGTATAAAATTATAAATTTGAATTTATTTATTTGAATTGATAATTGAAATTGAATCATGAACGAGTCCAAATCATTACCTACCACTGTACCGCGCTCGTCACCCAGAGATATAAGATCTTTTATCTCTATGCCCTGTAATTTCACTGGAAATATTGCCCTTCAAACCGGAACACAGCAATGGTTGCACATTACTGCTTGGCGGAATAACTGGCAAACGTGTGGTACTTCCCCAGGAGGACTCTGCGAAGAGCCCTACCACTACTTTCGCCTTTTGTAACAGCTGGATGGACGTCTTTTAATCCGCTTACCCTGTCTCGGTCACAGCTAGAGGTACTACAGTACTCCACCTGTTATCGCTTCGTCATAATAAAATACAAATTATATCTGTGAAACTTGTGGTCAAGACGACATTTCAAATCTGGATTAAAAATATAAAATGGCTAAAATGAAGATAACGATAAGAAAGAAACAATATAATTTACTACGGGTTTTGTAATTAAAATAGACTGAATAGTTAGATATATTTGTGATAATATAATAAAGTTTTGCTGGACATATAATAGATAAAACTAAATACACTTCTAATTTTAATAACTTAGAAATTACATGAACAGCATTGTATATTATATGTCCAGCAAAGTTATATAAAACTATTTGATTATTCAAATCGTATAAAATACATTAAAAGTCTGAAATACTCATCTAGCACCTTATAAATATATTTATATCTATATATATATCTCTATATAAAAATGTTATGTTGGTTTGTGTACGCTTCAAAAACTCAAAAAGTTCTGCACCGATCGAGCTGAAATTTTACAATGATATAAACCACATCAAGGATTGTTTTAATTTTTGCATCATAATGTGTCACAGCGAAGCGTGGCAGGGTACAGCTAGTATATATATATAATATTATATTACTCGAAATCTGTTGGCTTGAATGATCCTAAGATCATTACAATATTCAGTGACTATAACTTTACGTAGGTAATTTTATTGTTTTTGATTAGATTATTATAAGACTAAGTACTCGCAGGTGCGCCTAGTGGTGGCCAAATGAGGTAATTAGACTTCGAACTAAAATATACGAAGAAAATAATTCTGAAATGTTTTATTTTGTAGGTTGGCAAGTTGATCCAGCAAGCGGCTGGAGCAAATAATCTTAAGAGAGTTACTCTAGAACTCGGCGGAAAAAGCCCACTGATCATTATGGATGATGCTAACTGTGAGTAGCTAAGTTTTTTTTAAAAATAAAGAGTGACGAGATGAGCCGGCCATGCGTGCCTGCCACATAACAGCACAGTGACACGCAGCTATTGGAACATGAAGAGTCCAAATCATTACCTAGCACTGCACTGCGCTCGTCACCCAGAGATCTAAGCTGATTGATTTATCTCTAAGCCCTGTAATTTCTCTGAAAACATTGCCCTTCAAACTGGAACACAGTAATGTTCGCACATTACTGCTTGGCGGTAGAATAACTGGCAAAGGTATGGTACTTCCCCAGGCGACCAGACTCTGCCAAGAGTCTTAACACAACCAAAACATAATTTACCTAGTTAGTTTTCAGTAACCGTAAATAGCTTTTTATGAAGATTAAATATTATTCCATCTCATTAGCTATCAATAATACATAATTAATATCATAAACGTGAATGTTTGTGAGTGTACGTTTGTTACTTGTTCAACCAAAAGCCACTGAAGAGGTCTGGATAATATTTGGTACGTAGACTGACATGTTTGTAGGCGAATTTCCTTTAAGCTGGTTGCATGGAAGAGATTGCTCTAAGCAATAAGGCCGCCATTTGTGGTGCTAGTTCATAAGTGTTCTACTGTAATATTTCTGTTTATGTGTCACAATAAAGAGTTATCTATAGTCTGGAATAACGCCTAGGCAATTTTTTTCCCGGGAAAGTAACGCGATCGGAAATGACGGTTGAAACTGCCAGTGTATTTAATAAACTCAAATGAAAATATTCTGTTTAAATATACTTTACATTAAGAGACTTCAGTGAATTCCTACTTTCCAGTGGAAATGGAATTAATGATTATTTGCTCAATTAATCTTAATCGCGATTTAAACAGTTATTTAATTACGACGTTTCAGCAGCGTTACAACAGCCGTGGTAACTAGAAGACTGTCTTTTTGATTGAGTCTTCTTGGTAGGATATTTCAATATAATTAAGTTCAAGTCACAAAAGTTAAAAAAATGTTAACGCATTTCAAAATTCAACATCGACAAAGAACAGAAGTAAGCGTTGCTTTCAGGGTACTGATTCACCACGCTATCCGAACGATTCAAATTCCGAATTACACTCATTGTCTCTGTTATTCTAAACGGATAAAAAAAGGTTTGATTCCGTATTGAAATCAATCCGATCGTGTTTGTGAATCAGGGTACTGTTTGAATATTTTCTTTGTCCTTTCACATGTGACAAACATTCAGGTAGATACTAATTTAGTAACTTCCGGAAATTCAAAGCCTTGTCAGCGGATGGATGCGGATGGACCTAGTTGATTAAAAACTAATAAGATTCTTTTTGTAGTGGATGTTGCTGTAGCAACTGCAGCATACGGAGTGTTTACCCTCCAAGGACAAATCTGCGTAGCGGCGTCCCGTCTCTACGTCCAGTCTGGAATCTATGACAGGTTCGTGGAAGCAGCCGTCAAATTTGCAAAAGGCTTCAAAATTGGCAACCCTTCCGAACTAACCACACAACATGGACCTCAGGTGAGCTCGTAAATTAAACCACATTTTTTTATCATTCTAAGAAAATAAAGATATATCTGATAAGACTTTCTGTATTTAATAGATTTCTTTAAACTGTTTAGTCTAGTAATATAATATTTTTTAATTGTTTGCTTCGAAAAATTGGGTGCAAAAGGATGAAGAAAGTAGCATGTCTAGTTACATGTACTTAAGTATACTCGTACATCCGACTTTTCTATGCATCTATATCTAAATAATTCTAGTATGATTTTCTTTGAAAATAACATGTTTTCAATGATATCAAAAGAATGTAAGGCATTAATATAGAAGTCAATGCATTTTTTCTTTTGGTCTTTTAGGTAGATGAAATAATGATGACCAAAGTGCTGGGCTATATTGAAAAAGGCAAACAAGAAGGAGCGACTCTGCTCACAGGAGGAAAACGTCACGGAAGTTCCGGGTACTACATCGAACCCACCGTGTTCTCGAACGTCACAGATGAAATGACTATTGCTAAAGAAGAGGTAAGTATTTGCTTTATTTTCCTTTAAAATAACTTGTTTTTATCGATATAGTTAGTATAATATAGCTGGGAGGAGGGTTATTACGATAAAAAATAATAAAAGATAATTTCGAGTCAATTAGAATCAAGAAAGAAAGCTCTACTTTCGTTTATTTTCTTCTTCTTCTCCTAATCCAAGACAACCATCTCACCTAATGTCAAGCGACGATGACGACTAGCACAGAAGAAACTGATGCAGTTTTGATTCGAAGACACCCAGATCCTTCAGGGAATACCTACTCAGGTAATGCATTCCACAGTTTGGATTGTCTTACTATAAAAGCGGAGGCAAACTTCTAAAGTTTCAAAAAAATTTAATGATAAAGTCGGGTTTTCAAGATACGAGCAGTCCAATCAGCAAAAGGTCATCATGCAGATAAGTTACGAGTAATTTTTGAGTTTTTAATTTTCAGTAGGTAGTTAGGTTAGGCTATTCGGTACATAGACAAAGATAATAATATTTCCTTTAAAACTAATTGACTGGTAGTGCCCCAATCAACCATGCTGGCCCAGTGTGGGTACACTGGGCCTGCATGGCCTTATCGCTCCTTGTGAACAATAGTACCAAGTCCCACCAGTGGGAACATTTATCTAGTGTGCTGCTTATACTTATACTATGCACCGTAGCTTTACCCGCTTAGTTTCCCTTCCTTTAATTTTCTCGCGATAAAAAGCAGCCAAAGTTCTATTTCAGACTTGGGTCTGTCTGCATTCCAAACTTTGGCTCGATGCATTAGCTGTTCCGACAAGATGAAGCAAGAAACAAATTACCATTTCCATCTTTTAACGACATATACATTACATAGTATAGTCAAACATTAGGTGGAACTTGTGAAATCACTCGCGGTCTTATCGCAATTTCGTCAGCGATTTCTTTCAGACAGTCTTGGGCTGGATAAAAGTCTTGGTATACCATAACGTCGCGTCGTGTGTAACCCAGATCATCGACACAATATCAATATGCTACGAGTGGAAACATTTTATATTCTATTAAACAGTTTAACTTAATATTTGTATAGGTAGGTTTGCATTTGATCACGTTTACCTGATGCCAACCAATCACGCGGCTTACGAAATGGAAAACAGTAGAGAAACATGAGGAAACTGTTCCATCCATTTGGAAAATTGATTGTTGGAAAAACAGACTGTACCCATCATTACACTGTAGCTACAACATAATTATGATGCACAATCATAAGCCCATATGTTCTAATCTCGCTTGCACTTCTGAGTATTTTTTTAAACTGTAGATGTAGTTTGTCATCACTACTGGCTCCAAACTAAAGAAGGTGACAGAAACCAAAACTCCAACAATATTTTGACGGAAACCATAAGTCCAACAATAATTTGACGGAAACCAAAACTCCAACAATATTTTGACGGAAACCATAAGTCCAACAATAATTTGACAGAAACCAAAAGTCCAACAATATTTTGAGGTCATGCGTTATCCGCCAACCCACACTGCCAGCCTGGTGGATTATGGCATTGACTCTCTATTTACGAAGGCCTCAAATCTCAGCAGCAGGAACAATTTGTGGGTTGTTTAAGCTTAAAAAACGAGTTCTCTTATATCCTTCCATTTCATTTTCTTAAGATTTCATCGTTGCTGTTCTAGCAAAATTGTTTAGTTCATACGTAATGGTGTGCGCAACCTTTTCGGCTTAGTACAAATGGTTTTTCGTAATCTTGCATAGTGTGTATCTATCATCTCCCTTGACGTGTCCGTTCTCCACGTACCTGACTGTTCTCGGCTGTAAGTTCTCATGTAATCTCATAAAATCGATTTTCGCACAATACATTAGACCCTTGCTATGAGACGTGTGTAGACGAGATAATTGATTAAAACATTATGATAGATGGTGCCTACCTGACGCATAACATACCTTTGACATAGTTTGTTCAAATTATGAAAACTCAAATCAAACTTAATATGTAACTTGAATTTGGATATATATATGTATCTATATATTTTCAAATATATTAATTTAACTTAATTTTATTTAGTCTCTTTCCTGATGTCATTTAATTACTCATGTTGTGTATACATAGTTAGGTGCATAGTTTAGGTCAAAACTGTAAATTGTTATATATTATTTAAGTTTATTGTTAACTGTATACTGTTTGGTATACCTAAATAAATGAATAACTAAATATACATATATATAAATATATGTTTATAGTTCTTCTTCGATTTATCAAAATACATCTATGTACGTAATTTTTTTAGATTACACTAGACACTGATATTTATGTGTTAGTATTTCTAATGATTTTTTATTTTCAATGTCATCATATTAAACACATCAAAGATAAGTGTAACGTGTTTTTATCCTATGTACGTGAAACGTACGTGAAATTGATGCATGTTACTGATGTTATAAATGCGAATTGTTTGTAACGATTTAAGGAAGTTTATTACTCTTACACGCAAAAATTACTGATGAAATATGAATGGAATTCTGGAATAAACCCATGTAGGGTTGATAATCTAAGGACAGTCTAGAATATCATGTAGGTTATTCATATACAAGGAAAATAACGAGATTAGGGACTGCGCGGGTGAAACCGTGAAACGTTGCTAGTTTTTACGTAAAATGAAATATTTTAATGTTTTTTTTTTTTTTTAAATAAAGAGTGACGAGACGATCAGGACATGTGCCTCATGGTAAGCAACATGCCTGACACATAACAGCACAGTGACACGCAGCTATTGGAACATGAAGAGTCCAAATCATTACCTAGCACTGCACTGCGCTCGTCACCCAGAGATCTAAGATCTTATATCTCTAAGCCCTGTAATTTCTCTGGAAACATTGCCCTTCAAACCGGAACACAGTAATGTTTGCACATTATTTGTGTCAATGTAAGATTAAATACCCATTACCTCCTTTTATTACGTAATTTGTTACTACTGTTTATTTTATGAAATGTATCATTGTATGAATGGGAATGCTTTTCATACGAAATGTTTCGTGGTACGAGATGGCGACATTGACAATCTTAGCTCGTCTTAGTGGATCTTACGATCTTATTGTCTGGCTTTATTGCCAAAGTTATTTCGGGTCGTCCAGATGTATGACATTTCCACGCAGTTGTCATTATGAACAAAGGGAACCGACATTTTGCACCTGAGTTATCCGTTTGTTAACGACAAGTTTATATCTAGTTCGGTAGCGTTTAGTAAAATACCACATCCATCAAACAAACGAAAACTCACTTAACCCTAAAAATTGGCTATCATAGGGACTGCCGACCGTAGTGAAAACTTATATGACTCAAAATTAGATACAGTTTGGAAATTGCATATTGCGGGCATTGCATTATGAAACATCTTTTTTTTTCGTGGATAAAATGCACTTGCCGTCTCGAGGGATCCACAAAATGTATTGGTAGGTATATGTTATTGTAGTAGTAGGTCTTATTGCAGAATCCACATTATAAATCAATTACAAAGTACTTTAATTTTGTGCCTTTGCATGCTCGTCCGTCACTCTATATTTATACAAAATATGGAAAGTAGAGGTAAGGAGAGTAATTTCATAATTATGCTGTAGGTGCTGGTGTAGACAAAGAGTATGGTATGAATGTAGTATTTGTAAACTAATTGAGGCATGCCTAGTTAAAATGTAATATTGTTGTCGACTAAAATAGTTACGTATAGAAAATTTCAACCACTTGAACAATTCTTCAAATAAAATAAACATAATTTAAAAACTCAAAAAACCCGACTACATAAAAAGTGAACCAAACTACATACTATAAAACTGAAAAGAACAAAACAAGCACTTGATTGTCTGTCTGGTGGTCTAGAATTCTATAATATGTTACTGAATTAATACTATTGCAGAAAATAAAATATATTCTAGTAAAGGAAGATAACAACGGAACAGGCGGGATCCATTGAACAACTAGACTGTCTGTAGAATAATAGTGGACCCTCTTGACATATTTGTTGACTTTCATTTTTTATTTTGGACAATATGGCGTCTGGTAGTCGCCATATTGAGTTTATACTAATGTCATGTCTTTGGTGTCACTCGCGAAACTAAGAGGAATCGATTGACTTGTGAATCATAAAAATCGGCCCAGGCGTTTGGTCTGTATAGTGCTTCAAAGAATCATACATACATATATAGACTGATAAACACATTACCACTTCCTTTGCGTCGCGCAGTCGGGCAAAAAACGTCAACAATTAAATATAGCCTTAAATAATTATTATGCGAAAACGTGTAACTAGAGTGGATTGTGAATAGTGCGGTTATTGATTTCCCTTATAATTTACCCTGATGGTAATATGGTGCCACCCTAGTGGCAAGTAAATTTTAATGCATTTAAAGGCACAGTTTTCCATTTATACAGATGACATTCCTTACCTCAACCCTCCATATATAACAAGAACAGCTTCTACTGATCTACTGTTCCACATAAACCTCTCTCATGACAGGCCAGTAAGTCGTAGCTACAGCCTCCAGTCGCTTACCTAGACCTACTTATTACAGATGAAAGTGAACCTGTTTTCTTTTCCTAGGCTTGTTACATCATATGCCTAGAATATTTACAGTACAAGGAAAACATATTATTTTTTATGATGGATGTAAACAAATCCAGAAACAGCAAGAAGGGCAATCAAGGGCTACTATTATTCCAATTTATTTTCATTAAAATAATTTAATATGCATTAGTTTTATGACTTCAGTGCAATTTCAAGAAGGTATGTTAGCATATTAACTTAGGTGTGAAGTGGTAACCATCGTTCAATGAAATCTTACTGATACGAGTATTACTAATTAATGTGAAGACAGTTTAGATGTTTCTTGCTCAATCAAGTTGAAACCCCTGAACAGACTGGATTGCAATTTGGAATACTGATGGAAAAACTGAAATAGCACATAGGTTTTTTAAGCGGGAAAGTTATGGGAACAGGAACTGCGCAAGCACACCGGCAGGGCAGTACTAGTTAACTAGTATTGTGATCAATTTACAATAACATCCTGTTGTAGTTCTTTGCAGAATCCGCTTAGAAAAGTAACCTATAGTAATAACATTTGCTAGTTATTCTGCCGCCAAGCAGTAGTCTGCAAACTTTACTGTATTCCGGTTTGAAGGGCAATGTTGCCAGATAAATTAGTAGGCTAAGAGATAAAACACCTTATATATCCGGGTGAAGTGCGCAGTGCGGTACTAGGTAATGATTTGGATTTTTTCAATGTCCCAATAACTGCGTGTCACTGTGCTGTTATGGGCAGTTATGATGCTTACCATCAGGCACATGTCCTGCTCATCCGGTCAATCTATACCATAAAAAATCTATCCTACTCATGGTATAATTGAGAAAGTTGGGAAATTTGTTGCTCTATCATGTCGAAAGGTCTGAAATGATCGGGTTGAAATTTAAATAAATAAATATTGGTGGACAATTCACACACAATATCATCAATATCATCTGACCCCAAACTAAGTAAAGCTTGTACCTACTATGGCGGCCAGATAGCTGATATAATACTTATATAGTTTTAAATTGGTACATACTTATTACACATAGAAACACCCAGACATAGTACAAACATTTGGATTCATCACACAAATATTTGCACTGGGTGGGAACTGAACCCACGACCCTCGGCTTCACAGGCAGATTCACTGCCACGACGCCAGTCAATTATACGAGAGTATAATTTATAACATGGTTATTATATTATATCCGGGAATAACACATGGACTACCTTTTATCACGAGAATTGCGCATGTAAAACCGCGGGCGTTGCCTACTAATATGTTTAAATATGTACAAATAAATTTATAGGTAAAAGTTATCACTACGATGCAAAGATATCGATATTTTTGATTGTCATAGTCTCGTGACGCTCGAAAAGGAACCCCGGAAAATATTGCTAGTTGTGAGATATCACGTGTTTTTTTTGTTAAGTTTCATGTGAATGCTCTCTCGAGTTTTTGATATAATTATAAAAAACTTACTTTTTTAATCGACTTCAAGAAAGAAGGTTTCTAACTCGACCGTATGTATACATTTTTTTATGTGTGTTCGCGGATAACTTCGTCGTTTATGAACCGATATTGATGATTATTTTTATGTTGTAAAGGAGAAATTCTAAGAGTGGTACCAAGATAAGGAAACCAGGATCAGATGATGACATCCTAGAGAAATCAAGAAAACTTTCGAAAATTGTAGGTGCGTTCGTTAAGTCGGTTCTTTTTTTGTTAAAATTATGTAATGCCACTGTTAAGACTCGGCGCTTTCTTTGCTTACATACCTATAAGAAGCAAGCCCGTAATCTACAACTACACTTTTGAGTATACCTATTATTACAAATATGTTTTGGCAAGTTTCTTCACGATGGTTTCATGTATCGCTAAAGCTATTTATTGTAAGATATTTGTACGCTACCAACCACGGAGGTGGTAGAATGCTCAAAGGCGCATGAGATTACTGAGAACCAAACCCACGATCTCATGCTTGAAAGTCTTGTGTTATACTGGGTTATTCCTGCTTTTGATATGGAAAGGTACTTTATCTTTAACTAGTTGAGTAGTCACGTAGTCACGCGCTATTGTATCTCTAATCTGTAAATATACAAGTGTCTCGCTTCCCCAAAACAAAGCGACAATGACATGGAAAATCTACATCGCAATAAATAATTCAAAGTAAGGAAAGGTTTGATAATTCATTTCTTTCTCCTACAACCGTGGGTGAAGGTGACATGACATGAATTTTTTTCTATCTGAAGATCAGGATATTTTATGATACGGAGTTGGTCAAGTAGTCGTTTATTGACGATTGAAACAAATTTAATTATTTAACCCTAACATCTGCCCTAGACTTTGTCTGCATCGAATTTAGAAAATGGATATTAATAAGAACAAAATTAAAAATTTTGATTTACCCCCGACTACCTCGGGGGTAAATCAAAATTTACAAACGCTTTCATTTGATACCCATATTAAGGGAGTTGTGAAAAAAGAAATGTATTTCGCCATTTTGTGGTAGCGGCCATCTTGGATTTAAATTTGTCATAGTGAAAAGTATTCTACTGGTCAAGACCTTTCATTTGCTACCCATATTGAGGGAGTAGTGAAAACAATAATATAATTCGGCATTTTGTGGTGGCGGCCATCTTGGATTTGAAATTCGTTATAGTGATAGTATTTCACTAGTATAGACAAGCCCTTTCATTTGATATCCATATTGAGGTATATTGTGAAGAAATATTTTGTCCGCCATTTTGTGGCGGCGGCCATCCTGAGTCGATATTAACTAAACATAGCTAAAAACATCCACACGGATATTAACCTTCAAATAAAAAAACCGCATCGAAATCGGTCCATCCGTTTGACCGCTACGGTGACACAAACAGACACACACACAGACAGACAGACAGACAGACAGGCAGACAGACATCGACGTCAAACTTATAACACCCCTTTTTTTGGTCGGGGGTTAAAAATACCTGAGGAACCCTACAATGTGTTACAAATCTACTACAAATCCTAAACTAGTATCTATATGAGATCCATATTACAGCTTGATACGTGGATGATCGACAACGCGGATGACGCATGGCATGCGTCATCCGTAAAATATTCTCGGAACATGCTGGTTTTCTTACGATGTTTTCCTTCACCGTTTTTAAGTTAGCGTTTAGTAGTATTACGCACATGATGATTGATGATTTCGAAAAGACAGTGGTGCGCGTGGGATTCAAATCAGAGGATTCGGATCGGCAGTTGCCGTTCTTCCGACTAGGCTAGCCGTATCTTAATAATTGACGGTTCGTGTTATTCTAATAATAATATAAATGCGAAAGTTTGTACGTCTGAATGTTTGTTGCTCAATCACGTCGGAAAGGAAAACTCAATCGCGTCTAAAATTGGAACATAGATCATGGTCTGGATTAATACATTGGCTACTTCTTATCACAGGATCGGGGAAAATAACAGGAACGGGGACTGCGCGGGTAAACCGCGGCGTACTGGCGGCTTTATGTAATTGTAAATACTTGTTTTAGATCTTCGGTCCCGTACAAAGTATCCTGAAATTCGATACTTTAGAAGAAGTTATAGAGCGAGCGAATGCAACCAACTACGGCCTGGCTGCTGGAATCTGTACAACCAACCTCAACACCGCACTACAATTTAGCAAACACGTAGAAGCTGGAACTGTCTGGTAATTATAAATTCTATAATATCACATACATTTCATAGTTTAAAAATTTGCCCAAATTTAAACCTTATTTTTGATATTTATATGGCATGGATTTCAAAGTCATTACACCTAAAGTGTGTATACAGGGTTACTGATAATCCAACTGAGTACGTTTAAGGGCATGTTCTGAATATTTAAAAAAACAATTTTTGTTCTACAACTTTTGTTAAAACTCAATACATATCTCAAAAAAATGTGTTTGTTGTCATTTCTATCAGTGTTTAGCGGTTGTTTAGTGTTTATTCACTTCGTTCGGTACAGCATTTATCGAGCGCTAAAGAGCGCGTGCGTTCTTGTTACGAATTGTTACGAAGAGTTCGATGCTGTTTTCGTATTTTTTTCCAAAAAAAATTACGAATTTTTCAAAACTGTAGAACAAAAGTGGTCATGTTTAATGTAGACATCCCCTTAAAAGTATGCAGGCTACGTTACTACGGTATACGTTACTCAATTAATTTTACTCATTTGAATATCAAAGAAAGGCCAATCTCGATGTTAAAAGAGATTACCTTAAATGCGAAGCACTCGCTGATATAACTATGATAATGGCATTTTCACATGTAGCAACGATTTCATAACATTTGCTGTTAAAATTGAGTATAGGTACGAATTATCTGAGGACGCAGCTAGTAACATAATTTCTGTAAAACAGTTGTTGCTTGCAATTTCATGGTACACAAAAATGGCTTTGATCATTATTACACATAAAAAATACTATTATATCTTCATCTAATATCAATGAAACATTAAAGTGATCATTCTCTCGTTAGTCATATACGAGTACCAAAGGCACGTTTTTGTGTTGAAAAGTGTTGCTTGTTTCTGGTAGAGAACTTCCCTGGTTTTGCAAAAACAAATAGTTGTTTTTTTAAACTTGAGAGAACGATAAGAATTTTCCAATGTCACCTGCTGTTCTCTGTTGTATGAATCGTGCTTTGAAAATGAGATTTACGACGATTGATCGGCCATGTTGTTTAGTAATGTGAAAACTATGGGGTAAATATCATTTACTTGTAGTGGGTATTTCCGGAGTCTAGAGTGATAAAGATGTACGTCGATTGTATAAAAATATTTTGTTTGCTCATTTTAATAAGGACCGTAGAATTCCGTATTGTAGACGCTATCGGGTTGTACGGCAATGACATTCTGACACTGGCTTTAGGCAAAAAAGCTCTTCAGACAAATATCATTTTCAAACCACAATTTAAACAAAAACTCCAGCAACACCAAAAAAGTCAGGCTGGTACCTATCCTGTCAAACTGGAAAGCGAAATCGTACAGTTCCTGCTTTCATTTCTACCAAACACATGTAGGCTATGGAAAATATTTCCTGAGAAAGATTTTCAAACGAACTTCCACAAGGAATAACTTAAAAAGGTATGTTTAATCACATATCCGGTCTGGCAAAATGTCGTCGGGATCTCTGGTGTTGCAGATGTCCACAAGCGAAGGCCAATGTACACTGATTGTATGCTTATTACCACTCATCTTATAAATTATAATATTAAAAAAAAAAAAAAAAAAGAAGAAATTTCTTACTAAAATTATTGGTACCGAGTTATGTAAAATTTTTGATAGGAAATAATGAATTTAATCTTTTGTAATTATTTGTTATGCATAATAAGTATATATTTACAACTGGCCGCCATAGTACAAGCTTTGCTTAGTTTGGGGTCGGATGGTGTTGTGTGCGAATATCCACTAATATCTATTTATTTATTTTAGGGTGAACACCTATCTCGCTATGGGACCACAAGCTCCGTTCGGAGGCTTTAAGGAATCTGGAATTGGTCGTGAAAAGTAAGTATCTGCTAATCCTTATTAAAATAAAAATAAAATTATAAATGTTACTTCATGACAAAACTCCGTGATTAAACTGTGAAACGAATTTCATTTTGATTTTTAAATTCTCTGGCAATAAAGTATCATTTTAATTTTCTAATCAAATCTAAGATTTTGAAATATTTTCCTTGCAGTTATTATTTACGAACAAACGCAGTATTACTCACGTTGTAAAATCTTCTTTTACCCATAATTAATCGGAAACGTTGTTTTTCACAGCGGCATGCATTGTGTGGATGAGTATTTGGAGGTCAAGACTGTCACGATATCGCTACCGAAGAAGCTGTAATATATTTTTACAACAAATAGTTGAAAAAGTAACATTTTCGCTCTTACAGATTGATTAAGTAATTTATCTTTAGTGTGAAGAGCCTGCGTGTACTTTATATACTTAGAATATTTTTGATACATATTTACCTACTGGACAAAAAGTATCCTAATAGTTTTAAACAAAACAAAACTTGACTTGTTTCAATATAATTTATTCATTTATATATTATATTACTATTACTGTAGGTACATTAAAACTTTTGCACTGAGATGTGCCACATTGTATTGCAATAAAGATTTAAGTTTTAAGAAATTGTTTATATTAAGCGGTAAAATTTAATTAATATATTTTATAGTGTGTAAATAGATAGATAGATACTCTTTATTGTACACACCAAAAACAAAGAAAAAACACGTATACAGGTTAAGAAAAACAATAAAAACTAGTGTTTGCTAGTAGCGATCTCTTCCAGGCAACATTAGAATGGAAATGGTTTGTAAGAATATTCTATGAAGCGGGGTGTGTAGGTATCTAAAAATACATTTATGTAATTACAGTTATATAAACAAGAAAAAATAAACCATATAAAATAAACATACATATTACATACTAATACTTACGATACTTGCAAAATATACTAATACATATAAATATATGAATACGACGAATAAATTAGTACCTATACATAATAAATACCAAGATGATACATATGCAATGATAAATTCGACAAACCTTCTTATAAAATAGTAGGTAATATGTAAATGTGATAGAAGAGGTAGATGTATAAGGAAATGACTGAGACTCTAGTTTTGGCAAATAAAAGTTTTTAACATTAATTTTAAAGGTATCCAGCGATGGGGATTTTCTTATTGAAACAGGCAACTCATTCCATAATTGTACAGCCTGAAATGCAAAAACTTTGCCGTAGTACATCTCAGAACGTGCAGATGGGGCATTCAGGGTCAAATTAGTTTTTGACCTCAACGGCCGAACATGGTAATCTCGCCATAAAGTGAATCGCTCTTTGAGGTAACGCAGAGTGTAGGGATTAAATAAGGAATAGAATGTGAGCATTACGACGCAGACAAATGGGAACCACTTGAGCTTAGCGCGAAAATGAGAAACGTGATCATATTTGCGTAAACCAAATATGAATCTAATACAGTAATTTTGGAGCCGCTCAAGTTTTTGAATCTGGTTTTCTCTGAGATCGGGAAAACACAGATCAGCATAGTCTAGGATAGGTAGAAGCAAATATTGTGCAAGTGTAACTTTAGTGGCAGTAGGTAAAAAGTTGGGCGAAGGCATCTAAGAGAACCCCCTGATGAAAATAGCTTCCCACTGATTGTTTTAATGTGACTGTCCCAAGAGAAGGTTTGGTCAAATTTTACTCCAAGATTTTTTACTGAGTCACTAAATGGGATTGTAATCCCATTAAAAGTCACATTAGGTATGAGTGTCCAGTCAATTTTTGAGATCCAGTAAGAACTGCCTATCACTATGGCTTGCGATTTTAGGGGATTGACATTCAAACCAAAAGATTTACTCCATTTACAAATACAGTCTAGAATTGACATTAGTCTTTGCGATCGCTTCGGCAAGTTGATGGAGTGGAGCTTGTGTATAAATTTTAAGATCGTCTGCATAAAGGTGGTCAGAAGAAGTCAGGTAATCAGAGATGGTATTTATAAAGATAGCAATTAGTAGAGGAGATAGCACACTATATTTATATTAGTATAATATATATTTATACTAATATAAATATAGTGTAAATAATAGTGTGCAATTACTAATGAGGTATTTACAGGCAAAAACATAAAAAAGTATTGTATTGGATAAAACGAATTTTTATTTCATTTACATCTCACTTCTTTTGTTGTTGAAGTCAACAATCAAGCCAAGTATCATTAGTATTGAACTTGGCTCTCATTTTACAATTATGTTTTTGATGGGATTTACAAGATATATATCACAATACTTATCACAATTATACGATAGAGCGACGGCACTATTATATACTGTTAGGTACACGAACACTTATAGAGGTAGATAAATATCTTTAAAATTATAATAAAAAATACAAAAAGTACGTCTAATTTTACAATACGTCTAGGATACGTCTTCACAATAGGATAGAAAGGTCCTCTCCATATCCTGTCCGCTGATAAAATGTCTAATTCTGGATGCGACACTCCAAGCAAGTCGTTGAGAAGTGTCTAGCTGGGAATATTGGAGAGTGCTGCGCCGCGCCGGCGACGCCGCGAATAGCGGCACGCGGCCGGCCCGGAACCGGGCTCGCTGCTCCGGCACGCACAGCCGGCTCGCCTCGCTCAGCAGCTGGGGGCTGTCCAGGTGTCCAGTCTACCATGTAGTGTGTCAACAACTGTCAGCATTTGGGAAAAAGTTCTGCGCTTCTCTAGCGAATTCATTCCCAGCATACCCAACAGGAATTTAGTCGAGTACAGAAATGGAAAGTATCCAAATCTTTTATGTACAGAAATTATAAGTCGTTTCTGAACTTTTTTTATGAGGAAAGTGTAGGTAGATTCATGAGGATTCCATATACATGAACCCGCTTCTAGTTGGATCTAACTAAACATGTGTAAATTAGCTTAATTACGTTCATATTTATTTTGTAAAATCTCTCCTGTGCGTGTCACAAAGCCTAGAGTTTGAAAACAAACAAATGTATAGCAGGCTGATAACCAATAACCCTGTATATATAAAACTATAAATGTGTAATATCATCTATTCGCCTCCCATCATACAAGGTTTGCCTAGTTTGGGGCCTGATGATGTATGAAAAGATATGTCGACCAACAATTTTTAAAAATAACTAGGTATACAGTTGAAGATATTGTGGTATTTGTCTGTATGATAATTACCCGAATTATCAGTTAGGTTTAAACGATTATGCTTCCGATTGGTTAATACACAAGAGTAAGCCACAGCCGACATTGAACTGAGAGAATAAGAGTCCAATAAAGGTAAACTATTTATTTATTTCGGGTAGGTATACATCTCAGTCATTATTAAAATTCTGGCGCGGTTTTAATAGTCAACTCCTGAGGAATAAATAAAACCTCTTTTATATCAAAGCCAGTGTAAGATAAGATCATAAGATTAAAAGCGAATTGTTCACTTGACTGAGAAAATCAAACAACAAGAAGGCATTAATTCACAGACTAAGTAGTACACTTCAGAGTGAAACATAAACAAGTTTAGCTTCTCGGTTACATACATCGGTTATATCGGTTATATACCTACTCGTCGAATTAATGGAATATATAATTTGCGTAGGTATATAGGTAGCGTATGTACGTCGTCGTATTGTATGTATGTACAACTATTACTAGGTTATATGCCTTATAGGTGATACATAAATACTTTGTAACAGCTTGAAGTGTGCATGAAGATTGACATATTTACATCATCTCTTTTCTCTTTTCTTTTGTACAAAATAAATATTTTTGATTTTGTTTTTTTTTTATCTACATCATCGAATCATCATCAAATATCTAACATACTTAGCACCGTTTAAAACTTAACCAAATTTGCAGTTCGAGTTTGTTTAGCTCAAGGAATATCAAAAATATATCAACTAGCGGCAACCCGGGGTTTTACCCGCATAGTAATTCCTGTAACACTCGGTCTCGTAATTTCCATGCTATAAAAGCCTATTCACTATTCCAGACTATCTATAATAATAATACCTTTAGCCGAGCCATTTTTTGTACCGATATAATTATTTTTATATATCTATTTATAGAAACTGAATCTGGGAAACCGCTCCAACGATTTTCATGAATTTTAGTAGTATATACAGAATGTTTCTAGGGTGATGAATCGATCCAGCTAGGTTTCATTTTTGTAAAATATCGTTTTATCCGTGTTTTCAAGCAATGAAAAACCGAGTGAAACTCGGTCATCCAGGTCCAAAGTAATTTATAATACACATGTTCAAAATTTCATGCCGTTCCGTTTAGCTTTTGCGACGTGATTGAGCATCACAGATCCAGACTTTCTCATTTATAATATCAGTAGTAATACATTATTTAACAAGTTTATGACCTGAGAATTGTTAGAAATACGGTAGATCTAGGCATACGCCAGTGTGGCCAGCCAAGTTCATTCAATATAAACTTTCACACGTTGTTACGTGCAAAAGAAAACTTAAATGTCATTTTAATTCAAACTAGATAACCGTATCGGTACGGTGGCATGGTCGAATGAACCAATTTGATCAATCAATTTTATCACTTTAAAATCGATGATTATAGTAGTAGATAAAAAAGATTGGTAGAATAAGATCTGCCGATAGAAGTGAAAATATAAAGCTCAGAATTTGATAGCTTACTTTGGAAACTACGCGGGTGCAACCGGAGGGCGTGGCCCCGAGCATGGCCATGGTCCCGAGTTTACCCGCAGATTTCTTATCACTCCCGAGGGTGACGCTAGAATTCCATTAACAGCCCACGAAAAATCTGTCTGTGGCGCGCCAATAGAAGTTTTCACTTCAAAAATGCTGTTGAAGTCTCTTTTTTTTTTGTAAATTTCTCAGTAAGGCATATCCCACTAAAACATTATGTAAAAAACTAGCCAAGTCTCGATGGAGCTGTATATTTATATCTCTAAAAAGTAATGAAATCTAGACACAGCCGCGCCAAGTCTAAGGTTCCTTGCTGCGATTTCTTTATTATTATAGTTAATGTTGTGTGACTTGGCCGTTGAAGGGTATTAGGACTAAGTGATGTCAATAATAATAATAAGCCTAAGATTTTGTACTGGGGGCGTCTTTTCATACAGAGGCCGGTGATTGAAAGCTACGGAAAATCGAAATTTAGGAATTTTAATCGAAATCAACTTTAATCCAAATCTCGAAATTTTGGAATTTTAATCGAGATGATCTTTATAGGCTGTCAAATGAGGGTAATCCGGTTTAACGGTGTTCTAAAAATAAATATAGGCGATCAATTTGTGTTCCTATTATCAAAAGCAGTGTAAGAATGTGTTTTGTCGATTTGTGTTCAAGTAAGGTAAGTAGTAAGGGAACTTTTAGTGGGCTGTTTATGTATGTTTGAGTTCAAGTAACAGAAGAAATCGTCTCAAAAGACTGAGAAGCAGTATGTATGTAATATGTAGAGTTCAGTATGTATTCCCGTGATTTAAAATAAATATATCCACGTCAATCATACCGTAATTAATAATAAAAGTGTTCACAATTTATTTATTATCATTTTACAAAAATCACAAAAACGCACGAACACTATGGGTGCTAGTAAATCTACGGCACATAGGTATTTGCTACATTCAATATTTCCAATAAAGTGTCGTAGTGACGTGAACTCATAAGTTACCTATATTACTGACATAATTCAAAACAAACAGTAAAACACACTCACTAAGATTCAGCATTGTAATATTATAATGCGATTTACCGCATGTGACGTATGCGTCGTGATGAAGCGAGCACGGTCGACTAACTTCAGAGTCAATAATACTCCTATCTAGCATTCCCGTGATAAGCAGCTGTATATGTGACAGTATTTCGCCTCAGCTGCAGTTTAGCGCTAGGAACTCATCGGTGTAGACGATTCGTAATTCGTAAATAACTCGGAACAGCAAAACAATAAACTAAGCAGAAATTATGGCACCGCAAATTAAATTTACTAAAGTGAGTAATTTACTTAACTTTTTTTCAATAGAGATTTTATTTTTTATATTTGATTTCATTACCTATTTATGTATTATCTTTTTTGTTTTTATTACATTATCAATGAAAAAATCGTATGTATTTATAAGTTGTTTTAAAAGAATCTCAGACATAAAACAACACTGAAAAAGAGACAAATAATTAATTTAAATAATAAATACATTTTAATCAATAAACCATCTCTTTGCTATGTTGGCCACAAGCCAAGCTTAAGCTTGTCCATACTGCGTTGCGCATCTACGAGAACCTACACTACTATCATAGAACACAGTACCTACCTATAAAAATTAGACTTTACTTTCCTGTTTTTTTTTTACACACTACACCATCTGACCCCAAACTAAGCAAAGCTTGTAATATTTCGGCCATATAGCTGATTTAATACTTATATAGTTGTAAAATACATAATTATTATACATAGAAACACCCAGACACAGTGCAAATATTTGAATTCTGTGACTTATACTCGTAGTATTAGCACAGTCTAAAACTACGTAAGAAATAGAAAACGCCTGTTTTGGATGTTATACTTGGTACGTTTTGTGTATAGTTATAATATTGACAATCGACTAAAATATTATAACATTGCAAGAAATGGCATTGCCTGATAATTTATTGTTTTTAATCTTTCGCGATTTGAACACACAATATTTGTAATGTACGGGGCCATGGACCTAATTAAACAATGTTAAATTAAATCGTGATTAAGCCCCGTATATTATAAACATAAAATTTACTTATTTTTCATATACGGACATTTTTTTCTCTTAATTTCTTAATTTAGAATAAGTGAAATCGGAATACCAAACGTGTTAGAACGTTTTTGTTATTTGAAAAATGGGAATGTCAGTATTAGAACATTGGTGTTGATGGAGTAACATTTAGTGACTTCGTTGTGAGGAAAAACAGCAGGTAAATACTACCTTAATTTTTAACGATGCCTAAAGTGTCCATATACTATAGTGCTACAAATGTATGAGACCTTAAAGTTGGGTAGCATTATTAGATACCTTACCGTACCAATCAAATACTTACATAACTTTACTACTAGGACTTTATGGAACGATTGTATGAATATTTTGATGATCGAGAATCAAAAATTCAATATTTAAAAAAAAATGCGGCGTATTCATGTATGCATGTAATATTGTTAGATACATATTTGTGACTTTTACAAATCAAACGACCTTGTAAATGTTAAAAGAGGTCATTGATCGGTCCATTTATAAGTTGATAAAATTAGCTTAGTAATTCTCGGCGTGAATTTTCAACAGAAACAGTTGTATTATAAACCCACAAATTTAGCTTCAAAGTTATAGATGACTTCACAATAAGTCATCGTAAAGTTATTATTACTCTGATAAGCAGGTGACATTGTTTGGTTTCACCGATAATGCTAGTGATGCACTTTTGTATCTGCACTTGAAAATATACTCAGAGGTGTTGGGCAAGGATCGAACCTATAAATCCTCTGTCAGATTACACACGGGACGATAAAATTCGACCAATTTTAATAAATTAGAAGTTGTTCGCAAATTGTATTGTGGGGGCTGCTAGTTTTAAATATAAAACTGGTAGTACTTATAGAATAAGCAACTTATACAAAGCGGCGCAGGCGTGAATTCTATTCAATCTAACAATTTGAAGTTTATTTTCGACGCACTTTAGGGTAACGGATAATGGCCTTCGTCAATATCAGACTTTTATGATTTATAAACACTTAACGTACGTACGGTACGTAATGTTTTAAAATATAGAATTTAACGTTAATGCCAAAAATGTTAAATGCATTAAAGGTTTTTTTAACTATTCTAAATAAACTTGCGTAAATAAATCTTAGTTTTTTTCGGTACCACTTAGCTGTCACCAAAAATGTTTTGCCATTGAACGTATAAGTATTATTGTCCTTCTGTGGTTGCTTTTCCAACTACAAAAGGCTGGTACCTAGTACTGTACGTAAGCAGCACTTTTACTTAATATACCCTGCTGCCCTGCTACTCACCAGTCAGGTCTGCACCTGCGGTGTTGGGATATAACATAATTTTGTTTGGAATCTTGTAATTCAGTTAAAGTTTACAAAATGAAGTATTAAGCAAATACATAATTCTGTTTCTATTTAAACCGAATTTTTCGAACAACCTAGATATACTCGTATATTAAACGACCTATAGTTTGATATTTTGGCGCTATCATAGTAAATTTTTAGTTATAGTAAATTAAAGCTGTAGTAAATTTTAGTTCTGTTTCGTTCACATTTCAAAAACCACTACACCGATTTTGGTAATATGTACATGGGACCAGTAGGTATGTACAATATTTAAAAATATATAAAGAACCAAATAAGATACTATTATACCATACCATAAATTTACAAATTAAACACGCGGTAAAGATCATTACAACACGGCAGGGTGGCAGCGTTGCCCTTTTGGATAGCTAAACTTTTGAGCAAATTAGGCGCCTGCTCTAGGATCCCCTTAGCCCGTAATCTCCGCCACCAGCGCAAATAATATAGGTGTGGGACCACCTCTGAACTATGATCTACCAAACAATGGAGGACGACGAACGAATCCCCATCCTTGTTTGAAGTCTGATAAAAAGGGAACATATCTCATTCCTTGTCCTTAGCACTCGGTCCTCACCCAAATTTTCTAACCCAAATGACATGTATCCGATGTTAACTTTGCTATATTTGTACCTTTTAAAGTGTCTGCATATTCTGTAGCCAGCTCAAATTTGAACACCTAGATTAAGGGTAATTTATAATACACCGTAGAGCGAGCCCACGCGCTGGAAACTTCGCTACCTTAAATAATTTGTACCGTACACGTACATAAAAGAAAAAACGTGAGCGAAATGAACGTAAAAATTACGCGGTTACTTATTATACATAACAAAATAAAATTAGGCGACATATTCCTTGCCATTACACTCTCATAAACAAAATTGCGTTCCTACTGCTCTAAAATTTTAAAGTGATAAAAATATAAAAGTACGATTTCGCAAATACGTTGTAACGTAAAATTTATAAGTAAAGAATTGAATATGGGTGAAAAATAATTTAAGACCTATTCTCATACACTTATGAAATATGTAAAAATCGTTAAATTAAGTCTAGTATTTTTGGAGAAATAAAAACACAGACATCTTAACACGATATTTTCATACATAATCTTGTATGTATGAAACTTGAACTAATAGAAATGTCTTGTACTAATAGCGCCCCACGGTTTTGCCCGCACAGTTTCACGTTTCTGTTATTTTCCCATGATAAAAACCCTATGTGCTATTCAAGACTATATAATGTGGGCTATTCAAGACTATATAATATGGGCTATTCGAGACTATGTGTTATTCAAGACTATGTGCTATTCAAGACTATATAATATGTGCTATTCAAGACAATGTCCGATTCAAGATTATAAGGAACGGTGTCCCAAATTTCAATGCAATTTCAATGCTATCCATTCAAACGTTTCGACGTGATTGAGCAATAACCATCTTAACATGCAAATTTTCACATATATAATATTAGTAGGAAGTAGAATTTATGGTTCAATGATTTTATCTAATCTAATGAACTTGTGGTAGGTACGTTTTATCTTTCGCCGCCGCGCCGGTGACCAAGCTTCTTTTTACAGTGTTTCAAGGATGTAAAAACCATCATTATGGAATGACCACGACAAATTTAGATGAGTCTGCTATTTAGAAAAGCTGGCGATAACCATTGCTTCATATTATTCATCAATTTTTAATCTAACCAACCAATATAACTGATATGGGGGTTTTCCATGGAGCTAAGATTTTATAGGTATAGACGGCTTGAATTTCTATGACTATGTGTCTCAAAGGTTTATGTTGTAGGTACTAATTTTATTATTTTACCATGTCTTATTTGGAAGTGGTAGCATTTTTTTCAGTCCTGCCTGGGGGAAGTACTACACCTTTGCCAGTTATTCTATAGCCAAGCTTTGCTGTGCTATTATTACTGTATTCCGATTCGAAAGGAAATGTTTCCAGACACATAACAGGAGAATGAGATCAATCATGTGAAGAGCGCAGTGCAGTAGGTACTAGGTAATGATTTGGACTCTTCGTGTTCCTATAACTTCGTGCTGTATGGGCAGGCTATGTTGCTTACCATCAGGCACATTACCGGCTCGTCTAGTCACTCTATACCATAAATAAAGAGAGATGGGACGAGCAAGACAAGCGTTGGATAGTATGCAACAAGCCTGCACATAATTACCCTGTAATTACTTTGGAAACATTGCCCTTCAAACAGGAATGCATTAACATTTGCACATTACCATTTGTTTTGGCAGTAGAATAACTTACGATACTTCCCCGGGCAAGCTGCTATGAGTCCTACCACTACAAGATAATTTACTATTTCAATATACCCGTAATACACAGTAACGAACGAAATAAACTACTTTATACAAGAAAATATAAGAAACTAGCGGTCCGCCCCGGCTTCGCCCGTGGTACTTACATAAACTATAAGACTCAAAGATCACGTACATATCCAACGGAGAAATATTTTTAGTTCAGTAGTTCTTGAGACAACCGCGTTCAAAAACACAAGATTTTCAGCTTTATAATATTAGTATCTATAGATATAGATGTTTCCTACTCATTGTGTAACAAAATATTGATTTTGTTAATTTGCACAGTACCTACAGGTCAGGCTCTGATAATATTTATTTTTTTATACAAATACATAAATCTTTATTGCTGTTTGCAGGTAAGATAAGATGGTACAAAACATTTAAATAGTTGACCCATACAAACTGGCCTCTTCTTCTAGAGGCATGCAATATGTCTGGCAACGCTGTTTCCATTGGTCTGAATCTACAATGATAAAAATAGTCAGCTGATAAAGTCTTCTTCTTCTTTTTTCATTTTTAACTTTTAATCGGTTGTATCATATGTGTCATCTTTGAACATTGAACTGATGAGTTTTAATTGAACAGTTTAAAATTATACTTACATTCGTCCATTGAAATTCAACTCATTTGTTTGTTAAGGGTTTTGTTGTAACTATTATGAATTATTTAAATAATTATGAAATAATATAGGTACCTTGTAAACGATAAGACCACAGGAAAATATACAGTCAATCCATTAAAATTGCTTCCTCACGTCATTCAGTATCAGTACTTAGAATACAGGCAAATACTGCTGGATTTGGTGATCAAGCATTTTTTATAAAATCTTGGGTTAAAACCCCATTGTTACCTAGTGACTATGTGATATTTTGATGATATAGTACTTCTTGTGAAAAAAACAATAAAATTAGGTTTAATCTATATCTAAGCCAGGTAGGTACTTCACTAACCATAATGCCGATAAAGACAAACTTTTTACCTACTTATTTAAGATGCGTTCAAATAATACACATGTGCCCAACTCAAGACCAGTGAGTATCAGATAGCGTTATCTTAATGTTTGCACACATAGCATCATTTTTCGTGAAGTATGCAGTTTGGAACTTTCGACAGTGCTGCTATAGATTGTTAGGTATATTTTTCCGTTAGGAAACAGCAACTTAAATGTTATATAGCTTAAATTAAATGGGATTTTTATCAAAATTGGCAACCTGCCGAATGACATGGTTAAGATTATTTTATGGCTAATTTGCCAGGTTTCCATTTCATTATAGATACTGATGAGGCTAAGTGTGACCTTGCGCCTTCTGCACTAGCTCTATTTTGATAGCTGATACTGGTCATCTGAGTTCAACTGTTGTAGTTCCTTAGAAAAAAAAATATTATTAACTAATAATTATAATTATTATGCAATTTTTTTAAACTTAATTGGAGAACAAATTACATAGTAAAAACTTAAATTAATTATTAAATTAACATACAAAATATAACTGAAAGAAAAAATATTTCAGTACTGGAATTCACAATATATTTCTATAAACAAACTAGCGATCCGTCCCGCATTAAAATCGCCCGTGTTAAATTATACAGTACTCGGGGATTACTAACAAATCTCCATTTGATTTTTTTTTAAATTGGTCCAGAAGTTCCTGAGATTAGCGCGTTTAAATAAAAAACCTCTTTAGCTGCATAATATTAGCATAGATACTAAGACATGTCAGTTTTATAAAAACTCCAGAACGACTGGACCGATTTGGTAAATTTTAGTTTTGGTTTGACTTTGTAGAAACCTAAGAAAGCGTTGAAAATTGAGAACATATAAATAGCTACATTGCAAAGAAAGAAGGCAGTAAAAACAAAGATATTATTTTCTTATTCTAGTTATTATACATTACATTGTATAATGTAGGTACGAAGTGACGCCTGGTCAGCAATTAATTATAAAAATATTACAAAAATTATTTTCTTATTCTGAATAGTAAGTAACTATAACTTAATCAATCGAGCCACCGCTTTAGACGAAGTTTAAAAGATATTAGAGTTATTATGTAAGTAAATCTGTGTAATGCAGTTGTGTCTAAAAGTACACAGGCGTAAAATATATCTCCAATTCAAGGTAGATACTTACGTTACATATTTCATGTCATTGTGCACGTATTCTCGTAATATCTTATCAATCGCAATTTTCAAGGGCTTAATCACGATCAAAAGTATCATTTAATTACCGACGTAATCAAAACTATCATTTAATTACCTCGATGTTTCGGCAGCGTTACAACCGCCGCGCCGTAGTCACAAGAAGACCAGCAGTTTTCAAGATCCGTCTTTGTAGTTTAATATGCATTCCTCTTGAATATTCCATAGAACGAATATTACGCACGATATTCTGTATTTTTGAAACTGTAAGTACAGAATTACGCAGAAATAGATCGAAACTCGAGCCGTAATAAACTCTTAAAGTTTACTTTAGGGCCAAAACACTGAAACATCAAACGTAAACGTGAAATTTACTATTAGACTATGTATATTGATTTCGTTATTGGTTATTATTAGCGTTTCTCTATTCGTAGAGTTCGACAAATCCCTATACCTATATTAATTACTAGCAACGCCCCTCGCTGTTACCCACATTGTTCCTGTAAATAACCCGGGACGAAAAGTAACATGTATAGAGATGTTACTCTAGACTGTCTAGACTATAATCTATTTGTGTTCCAAATTTCAACACGATCCGTTCTGGCGTTCCGACGTGAGACGTGATTGAACGACAAACGTTCGAACTTTCGCATTTCTTAAATTAGTAGCATTTGTATCAATAATATAAGAATATAAGAATATTTATTTGTCATAATAACATGAACACATAGTTAATGAACCCATCAGGTCCGAACTAGTACATAGTATGTATCTCGGTACCTAATGGGTTCTCCCAAAACAAAAATTTGTATATCATCTAAATTTAAATATAAATATACGCAAATTAAATAACAATAAGAATAATAAAAAAAAAACACATGCTATGGCAGCTGGGCAAAAAGTCTTAAAATGAAACTAGTCTGCGAATATATTGTTTCGCAGCATAGACTTTGTAATCGTGGTGTCATTATTTTCAAATCTCTTTGCCAAGCCGTGCGTGTGATGAATAGGGAATAATAATTTACGTGTTTGTTCTTTCCAGCTTTTTATCGACAATGAATGGGTGGACGCGAAAAGTGGGAAGACCTTTGACACTTACAATCCTCACGATGGATCTGTCATAGCAAAAGTTGCTGAAGGCGGCAAGGTAATAAAATATAAAACTTGTACCTATCCTTATTAATTAATTAATTTAATAATTTACAAAAATAATTAAATGAAACTTTTACTCAACAATATCCCATTCACTAGCCTCAAAACTAAGGAGATTTTGTAGAACCAGATACTTAGCTCAATGAAAACTTGTCTAATATTTGTGTAAACAAATACCTACCTACATCTCATTTTTATATGTCTCATAGAAACACCCAAACACAGAACAAACTTCCGTATTCATCATGCAAATATAGTCTAAAATAAATAATTAATAATAAATAGAATTCGAGATGGCAATTTACGGGCGCATTATCTAAAGTTGTTCGATTTTATGATGACTAGTTCTTTAACCTTTTAATCTTGTTATCTTATGATATTTTGCAGCGTTTGCAGCTAGGAGCTGCAAAATGTACTGGATTTATATTTTTGATCAAAGTAAATTGAACAAAAACTACAAAAAAAACGAAAACACAATTAGTAAGGTTGTCTTAAACTTTAAACTTTATTGGAATCTAAGATGGTTATATTTAGTGAAAATTGCATTATTATCGGCCCAATCTAAATTATCGCAATTAGAGAAATTCCCGATTTTTTAATCCGGGTTTTCTAATATAATAATTAAAGTTACATGTACTTACCTACATTGTTATTTTCAAAGTTTAAAATATTTAATAATCAATGATTTGTAAATGGTTGAACGTTTGAACATTTTAAAACAGTTGTTTTTGCACAAGTGTTTTGTTAGTTTTCTTTTAGCAACGAAATGTCAAAATTATAAAGTCATTTACGTTGATAATTATCACGGATGAGGTGTTTAATCTGAGTCACAGATCATATAAAATAAAAAAAGGCACAGTGTAGGTAACAGTGAAGGATTAAGGATTTTTGGTTGTGGGGGAAGTGTTGGATGACTCGCTGAATTCCGTTTTATTAGTTGAGTTGGTAACTGAACCTGCATTTTGCTCAATGTATATTTTATGTATCAAAAGTAACTGAGAACTGCCAACCGAAATTAGTAACTTTAGGAGAGGCTTACGTCTAGACGTGGAAAACAAAAGACTGATGATGATAAACAATGGTGATAAAAAATGTGGTCTCAGGTTAATAGTTTAACTTGTTCTGTTTTTAATATTATTTAATAGATTTCATTAAAATTACCGAAGCGAGAGAGATATTTTAAGCTAATATATAAGTACAAACCAGATTCAGTTATTAAGCGAAAGCACATACGGTTATACGAATTTTTGCCTCTTCCCCTTTCCTGAATCCTTCACTGGGTACTGAGTACTAGTAATACGAATGACAGTGTAGTTCTTTGTTTTTTCATTTTTTAAATATATAAATTATTATTGATGCGTCCTTTTACAGGACAAGTTAGATTTATTGTTTAGGGGTCAATGGTCATTGCCTAACGTTTTTAAGGAAAATGCATTTACCGCCTTGTTTGAATGTTTGAATTATTAAAAATACTTATATCAAATATTGTAGTTCAATTCAAGAGCCAACGTGCTTTCCGTAATATTTTGTACTTAATTCTTTAAAAGCTGAAATTGGTGGTTGTACATAAATCCTTATTTTCCTAAGTTGCATTAAAACTGTCATAATTGATTACATTCCGTGCAGGCCGATATCGAAGCCGCAGTCGCAGCAGCCAAGCGTGCTTTCCATCGTAACTCTGAATGGCGTCAGCTAGATGCATCCCAAAGAGGCAGGATCCTCTATAAGCTGGCAGACCTCCTTGAAAGAGACATGGACTACTTGAAAGAACTAGAGTCTTACAACAACGGAATGCTCTGCGGTACCGCCGAAATGTTCTTGACTGGCATTGGAAACTCAGTTAGATACTTCGCGAGTCTCGCAGACAAAATTCAAGGAGATACTATTCCTCTAGGTAAAAAAAAATAATCTAACTTGATACATACGCTACTAACTCAAACTAAATTGACTTTCTTAGTTATTGATCTCAACGATTCCCTAGGAACTGAAATAGAATGTGTCTTCTGAATTACAGATGGTGAAGTATTTTCTTATACACTGAAGCAACCTGTAGGCGTGTGTGGACTTATCCTTCCGTGGAATGTTCCGATTTTGATGTTTTTGAGTAAAGTTTGCACAGCATTGGCTGCAGGTAAGAGATACTGAGAATTTTAACAGCTTTATCGTGGACAAATACTTAGAATAAAAAAAATGTGTGCGTGTACTAGTGTACACACGTAAGAAGTGAAACTTCTTTATCGCCTTATTTTTCGAAAAATGATCTACATGCAACTTTCTAGAAATTGGTTAAATAAAGTTAAATTAGATAAAGTTTAAACTAAAGGATTTTATTATCATAGACATGAATACAAATAATACAATTATTTCACTTTATCTATTTGCTACTAAGATTATTACAGCATTTCTACAATAAATTACATTTAAACTACATTTTTTCATTTTTGTTATTTCGCTTAAGCGACATGCTATCCCTACTCCGTTGGAGAAAGTGAAAGTACTCTTCGTCTGAACCAACCGTGGTAGGGGCAAGAAAAAGATGGCGCGTAACGGAAAAATGTGACGCGTAACCGAAAAATGTGACGGTAAATTTTTTTCCAACGCCGATAAAGAAGTTTCACTTCAAAAATCTCAATGTATGTTTTAATTGTTTTAATTCGGGGCTTACTCTTGCGAATGCTATAACCTATATATAGGTAGCTTATTTGTTAGCGCGATCCCAGTAATCTCTGACCGTTAGATTAGAAAAAATGACCCTGACATTTGATAGATCCATTTAAAATCTCCCAATAGAGATCATTAGGCTCTCATTTAGGAGCCAAAAAAAGCAAACGCCAAAAACATTTGGTAAAAAAGGCGACCAAGTTGGCAGGATAAAACACGGTTCAAACCAGAAACTGCAATTGGCATTTTAGTTATTTTATTGAATTGTTTACTTTCCGTGTTTTACATTTTCACTACACAGTTTGGGAGAAGGTAGTAGCCACTAGCTAGCCACTCATCTACCTGTGTTAATGTTAATGGCGTTGTTTTAGGATGTACAGTCATAGTGAAGCCAGCCGAACAAACACCTTTGACTGCCTTAGTGTTAGCAGATCTACTAAAAGAGGCTGGCGTACCAAAAGGTGTGGTCAATGTGGTAAACGGATTTGGTGAAGATGCCGGTGTAGCTCTGACTCACCATCCAGACGTTGCCAAGATATCTTTCACGGGATCTCTGGAGGTAAGAACGTTAATTTGTCATCAATATGAATGAAATGACCCAAAAAGTTTTTGGGGAGCACTTGAACATGTCTGAAAAATTGCCGCTAAGTTATCTTAAAGCTTTTTACAGAATTGAAGTCGGTGTACGCGTATGCTGTCAAGATGTCTAACCTTTTTTTTAGCTGATATCTAAAATGTCCAAAAAAGAAAACCACTTATGTTCCAGAGGAGTTATAACTTGACAAAAATTATTTATTGAATGCAGGCCCTTTCTGTCATCGCTTTATTTATTCATAGTTTCAAATAAAAAAGTCCGGGCAACTTACATAACATTAAGCTAGTCTAGTAAAGGACTGTTTATGTTATTGTGGAAGACATGACTTATTCACACTTACTTAAATTTAACATCCATTGTGACGGCGGCAACGCTAAACCCATTTTCCACTGCACTGCACCGTGTAACAGAAAATAGGTGCTTTTATCCTCCCAACTTCTATATCAGCTAACATCTAACAGCTTATCTAAATTTGAAATTTGTACATGACTATATCGTTGAGTAGAATAAAATGGAGAATATAAGACGCCTGACAGGGTATCGAGAGTAACACGTAGTGATTACTCGTTGCTTAGTGGCGTGATCGTCTAGTTTTGATAGAGTGAAGACTTATGTTTATATATCTCAATATCTCTGAGTATTTTTCTAAGTATATAATTGGACGAATTTGTCGTAACAAGCTTTGATAGGGAATTCCTTTTAAACATTCGTCATCTTGCGATCCCGACTTGGGCAGACTTGGTATACCACGCTGCTCTTATAACCTTAATTATATCTTTGTAAAATAATGCCCAAAGTTTTAGCGATGGTTTTTAGGTAGAATAAAGCAAACATCATACAAAATGAATTTATGAAGCTCAACGAGGCCAAATCCTCGTATGTTTCAGCTAAAGATTAAAATATACTTTTTATGGATTTTTTTGTTGATGATGGCAAATGTAATAATATCTACTCTAAAATATTTATAATAGGAGGTACGTAGATACTGAGTACACGTGTATAAAATATGTTGTTTTCAGGTCGGCAAATTGATCCAGCAAGCTGCCGGGGCAAATAACTTGAAACGCGTCACTTTCGAGCTCGGGGGCAAGAGTCCTCTTGTGATCATGAACGATGCTGATTGTGAGTTTTACCTTAAAATTGACACTTACTGTAGATTGTGTTACAATTTTATTAAGCTGTGGGTCGTGGGTTCGTTTCCGATACAGAGCAAATATGAGTGTGTTGAATATACCTAAGTATGCATGTGTTGGTGTGTCTGGGTGTTTCTATGTAGGTATAATAAGTGTGTATTTACAGAAATATAAGTATTATATCAGCTATCTGACTTCCATAATACACAGTTTTACTATATTTAGGGCTAGATGGTGCTGTGTGAGAAATGTACACCAATATTGAATTATTATTTTATACATTAGGATTGCAGAGTGGGAAACCTTTGTATTAGTTTAAATTTGCGGTAGGTTAGTTTTAAAACTAAAATATAGCAATTTTCCATACAATTCCTGGTTTGCGTCAAGCCAATTAGATACCTGGTATCTAACAAAAAAACAGTAACAATTTAACTGCAAAATTTTCTTGAAAAAATATAGTAAACAACATTTTAAACAATCCTCAAAATTAGTTGTAATTATAGTATTAGGTAGTCTAATACACAACATCGTAAAGATGAATATTGAGATTTCTTCTCGTTCGTAAGCTATTTTGAAATATCAAGACTAAATCAGTTTTTAAGCTTTTGCTATTTGAGCTCATATACTATACGATTGAATCACCAACTAAATATTATTTAATTTGGTACCTCGACGTTTCGGCAGCGTTACAAACGAAAGCTAAACGTCGAGGTACCTAATTAAATCATATTTTTTGTTCCTGATTAAGTCTAGTGTTGTTTACAATGAGACTAAATATAAAGGTTAGATACCTCCATTTATATAATTACTAAATTAAGTATATCTAAAAACTTCTCGTGACCATGACTCAAAGGGATAGGGAAAGATTAGAGGCATTCGAAATGTGGTGTTGGAGGAGAACGGAGAGAATCAGCTGGAAGGAAATGAAGAGCAATGAAGAAGTTTTGAAGATGGTAGAGGAGAAAAGAACATTAATGGAACCAATAGAAAACAGAAGAGGGAAGATGTTGGGACATCTGATACGACACGACAACTTCATTAGAACAATAATGGAAGGTAAATTAGAAGGGAGGAGGAAGAGAGGTAGACCTAGGAGAAGTTACATGAACCAAGTGAAGGAGAAGATAAATGTAGTGTCGTATCAGAAAGTCAAGGAGAAGGCGGAGTGTAGAAGTACATGGAAGGAACTCCACCGACAAGAGCGTCGCTCTTAAATTATGAATGAATGAATGAAAAACTTCTATTAAATGTATTTTTTATATTAGGTATCTCTAAAATCTTCTATTTTTTGTTTTTAGTGGAATTGGCAGTTCCATTCGCAGCCCACGGTGTGTTTACCAACCAGGGACAGATTTGCATTGCGGCTTCGCGACTGTACGTCCAATCTGGAATCTATGATGCATTTGTAGAAGCAGCGACGAAGTACGCGAAACAAATCAAAACAGGCGCCCCGTGCGACCCGGCTTCTCAACATGGACCTCAGGTTATTATTAAATCCAATTCTCTCACATATCTTTACTTTTTCAACATACTTAAGTATACAAACACTTGCGGTTTTATCGGCACGGTATACGTTCCCGTTGTTATCCCGTGACAAAAAAAGCCTGTGTTATTCCAGACCATGATCTGTGTTCCAATAACCCAATTAGTTCAGACTTTCCGACGTGATCGAGTAACAAACATCCAAACAGTAAAATTTTTGCATGTATAATACTAATGAGGCGTTTTCCCGACGCAAGTGTGGCACCACTGTTGGTTTTTGTGAAATTTTTCTAAAAAAATAAAACATTGGCGCTACCTATGGTGAAATTGGGAACTGTCTTTTACAGGACTTTTTGCATCTTGAAAACGCCCCGTTGGGTAGATAATCTTTACTGTCCACATCACAACAATAAATAAAGAAAAAGACACAAAGATGAAGAATTCTTTAAAGAGTATTTCAAGAATTTTTCAAAGTCATTGATAGTTTCATGAATAATAAATAATGTAAATCAAAAAATTAATGTTATAATAATTTAAATAGCCACAAAGCTACTATGAACCAGAGCTTTATTTATCGAACTCTAGCTGCAGGTACCCTGCCCGCGTTGATTCTACGCCACCTGTCGTAATTTGGTCGTACCAACTCAGAAACCTTTGGGCTCATGCACATTGCACAACAACTTTGCTGAAAAATCATCAAATGATCAAACCCATCATTTGCGATTCTATAAAAGATATGTAGACAAACATTCATTTTTATATGATACTAGCTGTGCCCTGCCACGCTTCGCTGTGCCACATTATGATGCGAAAATTAGGTAATAACAATCCTTGATTCGGATTATATATCATTGTAAAATTTCAGTTCGATCGATGCAGAACTTTTTGAGTTTTTGAAGTGTACAAACATAACATTTTTGTTTATAGAGATATATAAAATATAAACTATAACTATTCTGCATGTAAAGAATCAAAAACATTTTATTGCCTACTACGCAGGAAATACCTTCCCTGAAATCGAGTGTGACAAATTCGGTTTAAGGGTCACTCGTACTCATAAATTATTCAATATAAAACGCAGTGAGCAAATGCCTAGTTTGTTTTGTAAACGCGTAAATGTACAAACAAAATTATTCTGACATAGAGATAATTTATGTAAGATCCCTAGGTGACGAGCGTAGTGCGGCGGTAATGATTTGTAACAAAAAACTTGTACCAGTGCACTTGGAAAAATACTTAGATGCAGAAGAGTGCTTAATTTAATTCAATTTAATTTCCATAAATGTAAATACTAAATAGTGATGTCAATACATTTCCTATTTCATTTATTTTAATTGTATTCGTGGAAAGGTATCGTTTACTGGATAATATTGTATTTTATTCTAGTGCCTAAAATACAAAGATTTAGATTTAGAATTTCTCCGCTTTGTTTTTGTTATTGAGGGTCTATCTATACTAATATTATAAAGCTGAAGAGTTTGTTTGAACGCTAGGATCTCGGGAAGTACTGGTTCGAATTGAATGATTCTTTTTCTATTGGATAGTCCATTTATCGGGAAAGGCTATAAAACACAACGAAGAAGAAGAAGAACACTATCAATAGAAGCGGAGAATGAATCAAGAATGCAACAAAAACGAGAAAAAAATATTCCTTTTTGAGTTTTCGTAGCGTGCTTTGACATGACAGCATGTGTCTAAGATTGCGTCATTGAATGTAAACCTTTGCTAATCAAATTTGTTTCTAAATCTGAGTTGGAACGACCAATTTCCGACAGGTGGCGATGAGGTTTTTTGTTTGAAAGCGATATAATCAGGAAGGGCTGAACCGATTTCAGTCATTCTTTTACCGTTGTATATCTAGTGAGACCAAATGATGCTCCCTGACATTGTCAACTGTTGTTAGACCTAGTTTCACAGACGATTAAAGTATCATTGAGATTTTATTCGATTCTACGATCGCACGATTGTGAAATCTGACAAATATTTGTTAATAAAAGACATGACACAAATCGAAAACATAGGAATGAGTGTATGAACTTTGTGTTTTATTCATGTTGCCTCCCATGGCTATATTTTATGTTGCCACTGCTGTCACTCGGGGCCTTCTCTTGCAAGAACATCAAGGTTATGGTCACCACGATGGCCAGGTTCAGTTTGGTAGATGACATATGTCCGTACGTAGGGTTTCCTTCTGATGATTTCTTTCACGGTTAAATCCTGTCGTGATGACAAAATATACAAGTTCGACATGCCCACTGCCCCTGGACAAGACTTAAGAGGTGTAGGTAGAATTGGAACCTACGCTCGCGTCCTATTGGATCGCTTTTAGCGAAAAGGCCGCCAACTTGTCGCACTAGTTTTAAATTAAGTATACTTAATTCTTTTTGTGTATCCTATTGTTTTGGTGTGTCAATAAAGTGTAGGTATTTATCTATCTACGAATTCAAGATAGTGAAATCGAACGTTCTGATATCTAGGCTTCCTGAGTTGGTATTTATTTAGCACTGATATCCGTTGTCCGATACTTGCTACTCGTAACTTGCAATGAGTGTTCCATATGCGCATATCTGAAATAAACTCTCCGCGTCACGGACCTTTTTTGGCACGTCTCGGTACTTAAGGAAACATTTAAAGCTTTGGTCCGATAATAAATAAAGTCCGAAATTACTGGACTAAAAGATCAAACACCGGTGAAGAGCTTAGTGCGATGCTAGGTAATGATTTAGACTCTTCATGTTTCAAAGGCTGCGTGTCACTATGCCGTTATGGGCAGGCTTGTTACATACCATCAGCCATCTGACACATGTCCTGCTCAACTTGTCACTCTACACTGAAAAAAACTCCCTAGCAACCTAAAACTTGGTTAGAAGGAGACCCGTGGGACCCCTGGGAGACCCGACTGATCCCAGCAGTGGGGACTCCTAGAGAAGATTCGGTAATACGTAAATAACACACGTATTTCGTAATTTTATTAAGCAGAGTATTGTCTCTTCAAATTCGTTTCACATCACAAACGTTGAAAATGTTTAATCTACTCTGGCATTTTTTTAAAACCTTGGTTTTATAGGCTTATGCTTGATTGCCTTTTCGCTTGATTTTGAGCAACGTCGTAGCCCGTTTACCTAAAAGAAACCGATTCACTCTCAATTGGGAAACAGCAAGATTGTTTCCATCAGGAAAAACCAACTCTGGCAGTTCATTCTATGCTCTATGGTTTTATGGCTCGCTTTATAGCTTTAGTTTCGGCGAATACGGCGGTTAGTTCTTTACGTACACCGATATAAAGCGATTGATATCACGGCCTTTGAAATGACTGAATTGAATATCCGCGTAAATGGAAGGTCGTGATTCCCGAGCTTTTACCGCTAAGGAAAATGGTTACAGCTTTGCTATCGCTCCCTAGTTATTTTCCCTCCAAATTAAAGAGAGAGCCATAGGCAAGCCATAACCATGTTAGTAAAGCGGTTGAACCCCGGTGGCCACTTATGTCTTAGAAGTAATTGTTTGACTTGTTAATTTTCATGGTCTAATACGGCTAATTAATTATATATACAAAAAAATAGGAATCTAGATATCTGTCAAGGATATAAATGGTTATTAACCGACTTCAAAAAAGATAAAGTTCTTAAATCGATCGTTTTTTGTTAGTTATTTAACTTTCGCCTGGGTAAACTGCATTTGATAATTATTTTTTGAAGGGTTGTCTTCTCGAATTTTATACGAATTTCATACGAGTTTTATCGAAATCGATCTAGCGATGTTTGTAATATCCACAACAATAAAAGAAATACGGGCGTATCGAAGATAAATTAGTTGATTAATTATAATAAAATGAGTGAACTGTGTGAGTTTAAATTTTAATTAGAATAATTGTTTCAGAGAAAAGTAATAATATTTTTATGTTATTGCAGATTGACGAAAGCATGCTAACCAAAGTTCTTGGCTACATAGAGAAGGGGCAGCAAGAAGGCGCTAAGCTTATGACCGGCGGGAAAAGAATCGGTTCTTCTGGTTACTACCTCGAACCCACCGTCTTTGCTAATGTCACAGATGATATGACTATTGCTAAAGAAGAGGTTTGTAAAATAAATTGCGTTATTTCTCAGATATATTCGTAAACTTCGTCTGGGGAAATTTATTTGGTGTTTGTCCACCGCCAAGCAATAAAGTACACAAATTACCTTGAGATTGAGGAACAGTGCTTTCGAAAAAAAACCTATTTTATATCTTCTGGTTAGCGTAGTATAGATTTGAAAGGATTTCATAATTATACTCATAATCATAATATCTTTATTTGCGAAAATGGGTACAAAGGAATCTTAAAACAGGTACGAGAAACATTCCATAGTAAACCTAACGGTGTGCAAATTTGATGGTACGATGACGTAGACGACGAGACAAATTCAAAATTTTGGGATTATTAGGGGTGATTAGGGAGGATTTAGGGACGTTTTATTTGGACAAGAAATATTTACTAGCTTCTAAGGTGTACCTACGTGAATAAGAGAAAACCATAAAAGGGAGTTATTATTTTCAATCTTCAATGGATATCAATTCGACTACAAACGTAGCTGGTAGTCTAGAAATATAAGCGAATTAAATCAGTTGTTTTTTACTTCATTAATTTAAAAATAAATTTGAATAAATTAATAAATAAATATAAAAAATATATATTTTATTATCCTGTAACTAATTTAACTTTAATATGACAATATTAGATTTATCAAGAGGTAGGTAATAATGATATTTAATTAATAAACATAATAACATGTAAAAAAAATATAAAAAATAATTCGCCATAGAACCATAGAACGTCAAATTGTTCTTGATCTTCATGGTTGAATAGTCTTTTTCTTATCCACTTTTCCATCTAACAGTTTTAAAAGTATGTTGTTGTTCAATTACAGATTTTTGGTCCGGTTCAGAGCATTTTGAAGTTCGAAACTCTAGAAGAAGTGATTGACCGAGCCAACGCCACTGAGTACGGACTTGCTGCCGGCATCTTCACGACAAACTTGAACAATGCTCTGCAGTACAGCAAGCATGTGGAGGCAGGCACGATCTGGTAATTATTTATTTATTTATGGTTTCATCAACATTTTCATCATAGGAGTAACACCAACGATCCAGAGTTTCAGGGCTGGCTCTGGTGAGTGCTGGTTAGGGGACATGAACAAAGCTTTCCAAGTAGTCATCAGTAAAAGAATCAGCGCTTCGTTTGGAATCAGAATATATTTCCATTTCCATGAATAGCTAAGGGGGTCAATAACGCCAAATAGATTTCTTAAAAATCTTTGTTATCTATACTTATAATAAAACTGTAACGGGTCGAATTCTGTACATTGAAGATATTTTGAAAAATTTTTTTTTGGAGCACTCCATAGTCGATACTGATGGCGAAACTGCATTTTTTTTCTTTCATGTCTGTCTGTCTGTCTGTCTGTCTGTCTGTCTGTCTGTCTTTCTGTATAGAGATCACGCATCACGCCGAAACTACTGATTCAATTCAGCTGAAACTTGCCATGATTTTAGTTTATACTAAGGAAATTGCTGTAGGCTACTTTTGATCCCCAAATTCTAATCGGTTTTCTTGCGGGAGGGGGTGAAAGTCAGAATGTGTATTTGGTTGTAACTCGTGTTTGCGTTGTTTAATTTCATTAATTCTTTTTTTGTTAGAAAGAACACACTTTTTATATTGTCCCGTCAAAATTTGAACAATATCGGTCTGTTGGTTCGGAAATTAGACAAACATTAAATAATAACGACACGCGCGGCGCGTTCGGTACATACTAACTTCTAAGTATTCTGTGTATCAGACTATCCACAGAATATCTAGATTCTAGAAAGTGCCCATGTGATCGCGTCGCGTCGTCTTGGATGACAAAATAATTGTCAAAGATATATTTTTGTGTGGAAAAACAAACATCATTCGGTTTTAATCGACTTCAAACAAGGAGGATGTTTTCAATCGGGTTGCATGTTTTTTTATTTGGTTTTATTTTACACGATAACTCCGCTAATTGTTAGTTGATTTTGATAATTCCTTTTTTGTTTGGTAGAAAATACTTCAGAGGTGATCTTAGATATCGAAAACAGGAGGTAGTTTTTCAAATATCAACAAAAGCTAAAATCAGCTAAAATAAAATTAGATCTATCTGTTACGACATAGTCATAGCTTCTTATAAAATTTAGTCGAATGACAGAATTAAATTACCTATCACTGAAGTAGATTTTTGTTATTTTGGAGAAAACATATCAGCATAATAAGTAGCAGCCTAAACAACCCATTAAATGTTCCCACTGCTGGGCGTCGGGGCCTTCTCTCGCAAGGAGAGAGACAAGGTTATAATCCACCACGCTGGCCCAGTGTCGGTTGGTGGATGACATATGACTTAGAACTTAGATTATAGGTAGATTTCGGTTTCCTCACAGTGTTTTCTTCACCGTTTTAATTACCGGCATTACGAACATGACTCTGAAAAGATAGTGGTACGCGTGGGTTTGAACCCTGGGTCTCCGGATCGACAGTCGCCGTTCTCCCGACTAGGTCAGCTGTAACTTACTAGACCAGCCGTAACTCATTAGAAAACGTATTATTTCAATCCAAACACTGTTTAAAATTTAAAGGTAGTGTTCAACAAGCTTCGGTGACCGAAGCAGACCGTTGTTAGGGTTCTGTACACAAAGGGTAAAAACGGGACCCTATTACTGAGACTTCGCTATCCGTCCGTCCGTCCGTCCGACTGTCACCAGGCTGTATCTCAAGAACGGTGATAGCTAGACAGTTGAAATTTTCGCAGATGATGTTTTATTTTTTTCTAAATTGTTGTTAAATCCTATGCTTTCCTAATATTATATAATTATGTCAATGTTTCAATTTTTTGCTGCTCAATTACGTTGGAACGGCTGAATGTATCGAGTTAAAATTAAAGACACATTCTTGGTTTAGCTTAAGTAATACATAGGGTACTTATACATAGGCAATGTTTAGCCTATGTGTTCTGCCAGACTATAATCTAATTCTATTTCAAATTTCAACCCGATCACTTGATACGTTCCGCCATGATTAAGTAACAAACATCCAAACAGTGACATTCATAATAATTACAGGACAACGTTGGACCGGCTGAACATATTTTGAAGGAATTCGAAACAGACGTAGTTTGAACTCAGAAAGAGCAAATCGGTTACTTATAAGGTTACTGTGACGTCGGAAAGACTAAGCAAATTTGGTAGAAAATTGAAACAGAGATAACGTATAGTCTGAAATACCACATTTATGTATTACCTATCAACCTGAAAAGAAGCATGGGCCCTAAGGAAACAAATATTAACTATCACGTCAAAACGGCACAACTATATGTGTTTCGTATGTCAACCATATGGGTTACACATATAGTTTAGAGTCTAAAATTTCACATGGGCTAATAAGTCTATATTTTCGTTTAACTCCATATTAATATAATATAAGCATATATTTTCGTAAGGAACTTGATGTGATGGTAAGGTAAAAGCCTAAAATGAAAAATTGATGCACCCGTTTTGGCGTAGTTAATATAGGTGATTTGCGTTCACAATCAAAATAGCAAGCAACATAATATTCTCATTAGATGGCGCTAATGCCAGTTTAAATCTAAAAGCACTAAAGCCCCATTTAAATCGATGTTTTGCTATTGTGGTATGTATTTTTTCTTTCATCACTAGGTGGCGTTACTGGTATTCTAAATTGTACTAATAAGTTTTTGCTGCTAAAAGGATTATGATGCCGAATTTGGATTCTTTCGTTCTTGGATTTTTTTCTGTGTTACCTACAATTAAATTCATACATTAACATTTCACTAAGACTTGGCTTAGATTTACGGGTTCAACTTGCTTGAATATCATTAAAACTCAAAATCTTAATCATTTTTTATTCCACACGGGCTTCGTTCAAAATTTTACGCGGGCGAATTCGCGGGTAACAGTTAGAAAACAGCTTGCGGATAAAAAGAGATAAGTAGGTATCAGATCATGAACATTCGCTTCAGACTTTTCATAATGTATCCTATAAAAATCCTACAAACTTAACACTTGCGGCTATGTTCGATACTATGAAACATTACTAAGTATGTTTGATATTGTTTAAAAAAAGAAAAATGAAGATGATAAAATTAAATATATTTTTGTGTGGAAAAACAAATTCACTCAAACTCAAAGGGTTTTCAATGACTACTTATCCAAATATTTGACGTACGATACTTCCAACTAATGTATAAGTTAGTAACATCTGCTTACGCGAACGAAGTAGCGGGTTCAGCTAGTCAATACATAAGTACATACATATGTATGTGTAGACCTACAAGGACTTAAGTATAGGTTGATTATTTGATAACCTCGTCACCAAGTTGCCAAAATACGATTTACTTTAGTCTTATCGATGGTAAAGTTTGTGTAAATACTTATCTTCGAACAGAGATTTTAATCTAGTACAAAATGTTTATTATTCAGTTTATGAAATAGACTTTGTTCAATTGATTACATTTGATCGCTGATGTATTGTCAATTACGTTATAGCACTGATTTGACTGATATTAGATCACAATCCGATACGATAGAGCGCAGCTACCCAGCTGGGCTGCTCAAACTGATATTTAAAATGAAGAGTGTCTATGTATGCCCTGTATATGTAAATACAGTACTGCTGATATTTGAAGAGTTCTTACTTCACTTCAATTCCGTGGAGAGACTAGTAGCATACTGCCATTCTTGCCGATGCAATCGAAATATAATTGTCTTAGAACATGTCTGTTTCCAAACATGTGCTAATAATGCATTTGTGCATCTGCACTTTGAAATATGCTCAGAGTTAAGTGACGTAAGTTTCAACTCTACTTGAGTTCAAGCTTACGTCACGCTTATAAGATTACATGTTTTTATCATGGGATGCTATTCTTTCCAGGGTCAACACTTATTTGGCTATGGGACCTCAAGTACCATTTGGAGGATTCAAAAATTCAGGAATCGGTCGTGAGAAGTAAGTGGAAATATAATCATCCTTGGAAACAATCTACTACCGAAAGTAAAGTTTGTGAGGACGGGCGGAGGTGTGATGTATGTGATGGAGCTAGTCATTCGAGTCTAACCAACTGAATGGATTTGAAAAAAAAATACAGTCACTAAGTTAACATCAGAAGGAGGCATCCGCTACTTTTATCCTAAACCATTTTAATAATGTGGTACAGAGGTTAGAGGTATAATAAAGAGACGCAGTTGCTAAATTTGTCTAAAGTAATAATTACATAATATGTTGTCGCTAATAGGAGGCAACTAAGAATAAATGTCAATAAAATAATGTGTTTGTGTGCACTGGCACAGACAGCACAGTTTAATATTTCTTGACCTATTTTTAACAAATATTTTTATATCAGTAATGGCCATAGAATATTTTGAACATGAAGAGTTCAGATTATTTTCTAGCGTGGCACTGGACCTGACGTCTAGATTTCGAAAGCCTAGAAGACTTCAAAGTCTTGATCATCGCCGCAAAATTGCTACCTTATCAGTTTTTTATCGGATACGGATACAGATTCGGAGAGTGTGCAACTGATCTCAATGATCTAATACCACCTTGGCCTTTCTTCTATCGGAATTATCGTATCTCAAAAAAGCGACATCGTTTCATGGTTGATGTTCCAAAAACACGAACGAAGAGATCTGACTCCACGTTTGTGATAAGAACGCCTGGGTTGTGGAATGCATTGTCTGAGTGGGTTTTCCCCGATAGTTACAATCTTGGTGTCTTCAAATCGAGAGTAGATCGGTTTATTCTGGGCACGCTCCATTGTAGATCGCATCGTCGCTTAGCATAAGACGAGATGGTGGTCAAGTGCGAACCTATTATAGCAAAAAAATCTCTTTCTGCACAGTGCTCTGCAAGTTCTGAAAGCTTTTTTCTAACAATAAAATAATTTCATCCGCTTCTAGCGAGAAGTTTGAATTTGCTAGCTGAAGGAGTTAGAATATGCTTCCTAGGTGTGTGTTTATCTAAAAAAAAAAGTTAATTTAAATGATTGTTAAATAGAGACAATAAATATTGTTTCTAATATTTTAAACATTGAATATTTAGATGCTTGAATGTTTGTTCAAGCACGTCTAAAAATGAACAGTTCAGGTTGACATTTGTAACGCATGGATGGTTTACACTAATATTAAATTTTAAAAAATATACATTGCCTTGGAGAATATTATTATACTCCTATACATTTTGAGGCGGACAAAATCGTATTATATTCAAGTTTAAATAATAAATCGTTTTTGTGTTTCAGTGGCCAACACTGCGTGGAAGAATACCTAGAAGTCAAGACCGTCACCGTGGCACTACCGAAAAAAATATAATTTGATTTATTTATACTCTAGTTCAAACATATAACTGAAATTGATAAGTTAGTGATAGGAATATATTATCGAAATACATGTATTAAATTATTATGAAATTTGTGTTTTTTATTGAAATTTTGTGTTTTAAAATGTATCTGCAGTATGCGTAAGCAGCCCACTAAATTTTCCCACTGCTCGGATTCTTGGTCTTCTTCTCATGCAAGAAAACAGTTACAAACCCAGCACGTTCGTTGGCCCGTAGCAACTGTTGCAATGCAGTTTGGTTGATAGGTATTAGTAAGTTGCAACCCTCGATCATTTCTCCTTGTCGCATGATTTTTGTACGGCATTGCGAAATAATGGATTAGAAGAGGTATTGAAGCTGTATGGTACAATGCCGTACCATAATGAAATGACCGAATTTACTCGTAAATCGCGGGAACATCATCAATTTCTCCGACAAACTAATAACTTAAAAAAAATATTTTTGAGTACCTACCTCTAGAGTAATTAATACCTCTTCTAATCTATATATTATTCTGCAACGCCGTACAAAAATCACGCGACAAGGAGAAATGTTCGAGAGTTGCAACCCCCCCTCGTCAACTGCACTCAGTTGGACAGCTTACAAATGACGGCATAGTGCTGACCCTTATTACTTCATACCCATCTATCATCCTACATAGGTCTCCTGGTTCATTTGACCCATACACTTTGTTCACGTGCCTGTAGAAGGCTATTAGAATAAGATCCCAGGGCCGCCAGACGTCATGTATTTTCTGATGAACGAAATGTGGTGTTGAGGAAAGTTCGTACGTACTAAGAGCACATGCTTACCCGCCAACTTGCTTAGACGGCCAATTTTGAGATATGGGCTCCAGAAGATACATAAAAACATAACTTGCTTTACGTATTTTCTAATAACTGATTTTCACGTATGTTGTAGGAAATATCTTTAAAAATAAGGTCCCAATACTCCCATACACATTCCGTCGGCCGTTTTGCTTAACAGACGCTTTAAAACGCCCAAAATAATGACTTAACTTCACTTAAATTCTCGTACTCTATTTGAATATATGTACGTTTATCAGATAACTATTTAAAAGCCTTTTCCAAAATAGACAGACTGATCTAAAATCACTTAAAATCAATTATTTGTAAACTGTTTGCATCTGGCGGATCGTTGAGACGCCTCCGTAGTTTTTTACCAACTGCTACCAAAATTGCGCTTGCGCAGTCTCTTCTTCTTCCCATTCTGGACTATGCAGACGCCTCCTATCTGGACCTTAATGAAGACCAACTAAATAAACTTGAGCGCCTTCAAAATTATTGTATACGGTTTATATTTGGATTGCGCAAACATAACCTCAGTCTCAGTTTCGTATGCAGCTCAAATGGCTTCCCATTCGCCTTCGTTGGAATGCTCATATTTTATCTCTTGTTTATAATGTATTGTTCAACCCCTCGTATCCGCGCTATTTGAATGATTTGTTAACTTTTTGGAGCATCGCGCACTCTCTGCCTCTCAGATCCAAAAATAACTTGTCGCTTCAATCACCCTCAGCACACAGTCAATTCTATGGAAAGTCGTTTGCTTTTCAAGCTGTTCAGCTATGAAATGCTTTGCCTGTGCCTACTAGGCAAACTCCATCGCTTGCCATTTTTAAAGACCATGTAAAACAAATTTACTTTTCGCAGTCGTCCCCTAGTTGAAGTTACTATTCTTCGCTGTGTATCCATTCTTAAACTTATAATTTATGTATTAGTTTATTATTACATTTCGTAATTATGTATTAGAATGTACAGTTATTATTATGTAGGTTATAAAAACTACTACCTACCGCCTACCGACTACCGCCTACAGCCTACCGCCTACCGCCTACCGCCTACCGCCTACCGCCTACCGCATACCGCCTACCGCCTACCGCCTACCGCCTACCGCCTACCGCCTACCGCCTACCGCCTACCGCCTACCGCCTACCGCCTACCGCCTACCGCCTACCGCCTACCGCCTATCGCTTACCCTCTACCTCATACCGTATACCACCTACCGCCTACCGGCTACCGGCTACCGGCTACCGGCTACCGGCTACCGGCTACCGGCTACCGGCTACCGCCTAACGCCATTCGCCTATCGCTAACCGCCTAACGCCTATCACCGAACGCCTATCACCTAACACCTATCACCTAACGCCTATCACCTAACGCCTATCGCCTACCGCCAACCGCCTAACGCCATTCGCCCATCGCCAATCGCCCTTAGCCAATCGCCCTTAGCATACCGCCTACCGCCTACCGCCTACCGCCTACCGCCTATCGCCTATCGCCTACCGCCTACCGCCTACCGCCTACCGCCTTCCGCCTAAAGCCTATCGCCTACCGCCAACCGCTTATCGCCTACCGCTTATCGCCTACCGCCTATCGCCTACCGCCTATCGCCTACCGCCTATCGCCTACCGCCTATCGCCTACCGCCTATCGCCAACCGCCTATCGCCAACCGCCTAACGCCTACCGCCTAACGCCTATCGCCTATCGCCTATCGCCTACCGCCTATCGCCTTCCGCCTATCGCCTATCGCCTACCGCCTACCGCGCCTACCACCTACCGCCTACCGCCTAGCGCCTACCGCCTAGGTCCTATCGCCACCACCAACCGCCTAACGCCATTCGCCCATCGCCAATCGCAATTAGCCTAACGCCTAACGCATAACGCCTAACGCCGAACGCCTAACATCTATCGCCTATCGCTTACCGCCTATCACCACCGCCAACATCCTAACGCAAATCGCTTAACGCCTAACGCCTATCACCTCACGCCTTACACCTATCGCCTTTCGCCTAACGCCTATCGCCTACAGCCTATCGCCTACAGCCTATCGCCTAACGCCTAACGCCTATTGCCTAACGCCTACCACCTACCGCCTACCACCTACCGCCTACCGCCTATCGCCTATCGCCTACCGCCTACCGCCTACCGCTACAGCCTTTCGCCTATCGCCACCGCCAGCAGCCTAACGCCAATCACCTAACACCTAACGCCTTACACCTAACGCTTATCTCCTAACGCCTATCGCCTAACGTCTATCACCTATCACCTATGCAAAACGCCTAACGCCTATCACCTAACGCCTAACTCCTAACCACTAACGTCTATTGCCTAACACCTAACGCCTATCGCCTAACGCCTATCGTACGTATCTTAATAATTTATAAAAGCAATAGTGGTTTGAGTTACTTCATTAGCGTTTCAAATTATACATAAATAAAATACGCTTATTTCACAGAAGCTTAGGTAGGCACTAAGGCATTACACTCAGAGACGATCTTCTTAGCATTCCATGGATTCACCGTGCGGGTGCCGGGTCCATCGTGTGGCAGAGAGAGAAAACTCGAGTAGATCCCGAGACTTGTGACTCGGGCGTAGGTTTAAGGGGCACCTTTCTGACGTACATCAACACTCACCTTCACTACTCGTTTTTCTCTCCCTGCCCAGCCAAATCTGATATGAGCCTACTAGTGCAGCTTTAGATACTCGTTCTAGTATAGAACTTACTGCACTTCTGGATAAGCCAAGGTCTTTCAGCAGGTTATAGAGAGATTTTGCTGGTATACCTCTCGCTCCCACTTCTACAGCGTATAAACTAACTACATAGCCGTTTTTTGTTAATTGGTTTAGGAGGTCGTAATACTTATTTTGTTTCATCGCTTTTTCATGAAAGTTAAAATTTTACTCGAATTTTCGGAATATTTTAAGAATGGTAGGTAAATGCAATGGCAAAAAGAGCTTTTAACAATAAAAAGCATCTGTTTAAAGCCCGAATATCAAAGAATATTCGCAAGAGGCTGATTAAGATCTACATCTGGGAGTATTGCATTGTATGGCAGTGAAACGTGGACCATGACTCAAAGGGATAGAGAAAGATTAGAGGCATTCGAAATGTGGTGTTGGAGGAGAATGGAGAGAATCAGCTGGAAGGAAATGAAGAGCAATGAAGAAGTTTTGAAGATGGTAGAGGAGAAAAGAACATTAATGGAAACAATAGAAAACAGAAGAGGGAAGATGTTGGGACATCTGATACGACAACTTCATTACTACAATAATGGAAGGTAAATTAGAAGGGAGGAGAAAGAGAGGTAGACCTAGGAGAAGTTACATGAACCAAGTGAAGGAGAAGATAAATGTAGTGTCGTATCAGGAAGTCAAGGAGAAGGCGGAGTGTAGAAGTACATGGAAGGAACTCCACCGACAAGAGCGTCGCTCTTAAATTATGAATGAGGTAAATGCTATTTTGCAAAATATTTAGTATAAAAAGAACAAAATTAAAAATTTTGATTAACCCCCGACTACCTCGGATTTGTTATCTGTACAACATTCTACTAGTCAAGTATATAAAGGGAGTTGTGAAAATATTAATGTATTTCGCCATTTTGTGGTAGCGGCTACCTTGGATTTGAAATGTGTCATAGTGCAAAGTATTCTACTAGTTAAGCCCTTTCGTTTGATATATATCTATGTTTGATACCCATATTGAGGTAGATTGTGAAGAAATATTTTGTCACCCATTTTGTGGAGGCGGCCATCTTGCATCGATATTAACCAAACATAGCTAAGAACATCCGCACGGATATTAACTTTCAAATAAAAAAAACTGCATCGAAATCGGCCCATCCGTTTGAGCTCTACGGTGCCACAGACAGACACACACACAGACAGACAGACATCGACGTAAAAATTATAACACCCCTTTTTTTGGTCGGGGTTTAAACATAAAGCGCTGAAAGATTTAAAATTACAGTTTGGAATAATCGTTACGATCTATCGGATCGTTTCTCATGATGCAAAGAGACACTCAACACAGTTAAAAAAAACAGCAATGCTATCGGCCAAACAAAAACCATCACAAAGTACATTACAAGCGTTTACATAAATTCGAGTATCAATCATCTGATCTAAATCTTGTAGATTGTAAGTGTCTTAACATTAGGCTGATTACGCTGTAGTTTGTTGTGTACGAAAGGAAAAGAAGTAAATTGTATCGAAGAAGGAGCATGCGCTACTGAGCCCGGTTTTAACAAGGGACGACAGGTTCTTTCAGTCAGCTGATTGTTGTATCGCGAGCGCCACTGACGGCCACGTGCGAAAATCGCTTAAAACCCTTAGTTATTATCTTAAATCAACCTAAACTTATACTAAAAAGGACTTACTCAAAAAAAAAGTTTAAAAGTTATTTAGCTAGTCGCGTGCTAATAACAAGGAAACGGAAAAATACGGACGAATCAGAAGAAAATCGCAAAGATTTTGCGTTTGAAAAACTTTGCTCTTCAATAATTCATCCAGCAAATAAGTCGTTGTTTACGTCCGTAACTTCCAGTAGGTTATATTTTGGCTTATTAATTTTAATTGCTGAGTTCGTTCGGCTGATGGATTACTGCTGCGGTTAGCGGTGAGTTGTTGTGACGTTTTGAAAACTTGTTGATTGTTGAGATTCATACGATTTCTGACAGTGTCATATTTTGGAAACATTTTGGCCGCATTTGGCAAAATTGCAAATTTTTTACAATATTTCTAGTTAAACCAAATTCGTACGTATATAAATTATAGACGCTTGAATTGATAATTGAGATTAAGTCACGTTTTGTATTACTATAGTTATTAAATTAAATATTTGTTTTGAATAATGAATATATTTTTATGCTTTTGTACTAATATTAGTTAATAGATTCTAATTACTACAATTACTTGCGAGAAATTGGGTGTACCTAGTACCTAACCAACTACGTACTTAGTGTAAGTAGTTCTGTATGCAGTGTAATATAGTTATTAATATCATTGTAATTTAGTTGAGTTAAGAAAGGCACTATCCGTTGCATTAAAACAATCGTTATAAAAAACAGTTTAGAGTCTACACGGTCATTGACTGATTTCCTTCTACAAATTAACTGCAATCAAATTGTTGAACCGAAATTTTGCGGTTTTCTAACTCTAAATTGAATAGATTTTTTGGCTTTTGACCTCCAAAGCTGTAACATCTGGTTCAAACCTTGCCAATATTGCAGCAACTATGATTCATAAAAACTACTGTTCTCAGTAATACGCTTACCGATTTTTATATTAAGAAAAGCCTACTACATTACTTATTTGGGTATTAGATCCTATTAATATTATAAATGCGAAAGTTTGGATGTTTAATGTTCAATCACGTCGGAATGGCTGAATTTGGAACACAGGTAGATTAGGCATAGTTTGGAATAACACTTGGCTACTTTTCATTCCGGGAACTTTGACTTTCATTGAAGAGTTTACTTCAACAACAAACAAGGCCGCCAATTAGGAGCTTTTTTTTCGTGGAGTAATCGTATTAAGCCTACCTTTCCACTGGGGAGAGACGTTAGGCCTTAGTCAGACTTGACACCACGAGTGGTGGGGGCACCACAATTCAAATGACTCTTTTGGACATACAATTCTTTGTGAGTTTTGCCATTATTTTAATCACATGCTGCGTTTCGTCATGTGGTTTCACCCACCCACCGCACTACATGAACATCAATATACTCAACATTACAAACAATATACAATAACAATAAACACAATATATATATAAGAACAATATACAATATATTAACAATATTTTAGTACTTATTTCGAAACATCAGCTGTAGTAGGTACTTTTGCCGCATTTTAAATTCATTTCCTGTAGCTTGGAGTGGGAGTTGCTCTGGCATAAATGTTTTAATTTATTTTATGTAATTGAAAGACTGTTTGTGTCCATTTTAAAGTAAAATGCTATGTTAAAGAAGCAATATAGTTGACTGCATTATTTTTGTTAGTTTTAGGATATTTGTAGTAGTTATTTGATGGTCCAAGTCCCCGATATTTTAAGGCAGCTTCATGCATTTTCTTCATGTGAACTCTTACTTCACCCGTAAACCTAATTAATAATATTAAATTGGGTATTCAAATTGTCCGGTTGAAAACAATACATAATATCAGTACTTAGGTATAAGAAAAATTAAATCCGTAGTTTAGTTTCCGACTTCTTATAAAAATCGTTTATGTAATGGCAATTTGTCTCCGTAGATCACGCTGAAATAGCGGAAATTAGGTTTTGAACTTAAATAAATCTGTCAAGTAAATACACCCATTTGAATAGATACAAAAGTTAGGAATCAAAGTTGGTTGATGTACAGCGAAGCTCTACTCATCCCACGACGAACTTTTTGATACTAGGATCTCTAGGTAATGGAGTCTGCGCCATTATTCCAGTGTATCAGCCAAAATCATGAACTAGCCAAGAACATGAAGAAGTATCAAGTATTGTACAGAAAAACGATAGTCACGCCGCGTCAAGACAGATAAGAAAGATGGTTATATCCTTTGCTTTGTATTGGATTTGATAGCTGTTAAGTATAACTTAAGAAATTTAAGTCTAAGTACTGTTTACCTTAGTCTGGAAAGTTGATTGGAGTATAATTGAAATTGGTTGTTTGGTTGGTTGTTGTTTTACAGAATTACTAAATTGGTCTTTATCAACTTAGTACCTAATTCTGAAAATACTAGATCCATATTTGACAAAAATAAAACAAATTATTTTGCAGTAAAAAGATAAATGACACAAGCGTGGCAAAATGTTTTATAAAAATGAGATTACCCAATTAAATAAATGCTTATGATTTTATTTTCGAAACAAGATTGATTGTATGGAGTTCTCAATGTATATAAACATTTAAAATCTTATTCTTTACCCATTTTTGCAAATAAAGTAATTATGATGACTTATGATTTTTTAAATTAAAATTAAATTGTAAATCAATCTATACTTAATTCATAATTACAAAAAATATTTCTTATCTTTTAATTAACTAAATTAAATTTTCGTATTTTTATTTAAAAGCTTTAAAATTACTTTAAAATTACGTATTTTTTATTTAGCTTTTTAAATTTTTCTTAGCCCCAAAAACGTTTCGAATACAGCCTTAAATTGACTTCGGAAGAAAAATTCACAATAAGGGGTTTCCGATTGCGAATAACCAGGCAAAAATATTTCTCAATTGCATCACAACCACAGACTAAGCAGAGAGATATCACAACAGACGATGTTTTATTTTATTATATTTTCATCTGTCCTTGATAAGTGTACCAAGTTATAAATCAATCTATCATGTTAAAAGGGGTGCAAACCACTATCAAAGATTCCGTTACGCGGATACTTAAATACATAACATAAAGCTAATAAAAATGATGATGTAATGTGAAACCATCTCTAAAATAAAAACTTGTGTAATCGCTGTATCACAAACCTTGTCTTAGGTACGCTTATTTTTACCTCTTCGAGTTCGTTTGACATTAGGTGTACCTCTAAACGTAGAAATTTCTAAATTAAATCGTAAGCCTTCAATAACCGCTGTACTATCACAAAACACGACTTAATTTCAACTCTGTTTCATTGTGTTTGATTAACGTCACAAGCGTCGACAATTTATTTCCTGATTTGAGTTTACTTAAGATATTTATAGCTTTATAGGTCGCGTAGGCCTTGAAGGCAATGTTCAGAATATAGACCAAACTATTGGCTAGCACAAAAGACGCAAAGAAATACTAAAATACAGACTAAACTTAGTTCATGCTCATTCTTTCCTCATTTAGTTCCAACAATTTATGACGTCAAACTATAAATGTTTGAAAATCTGTACCTATTTGTCAAAAATTTCGTAGGATTTCGGCCCGCGTAAATCTTGAACAGAAAATGTCGGGAAAACGCCAGTAACTGCTTAATTTATATTCGTAGTAGACCTTTATATTGCCAAGTCCACACATAATAGCGTATACGTAGCTGAAACTAGTAATTATGCTATCTAAGCACAACCGACGTTGAGTATTAATTACACAAATTAATTACGTAAATTACATACAGCCATGCTGACGTTGTTTCATCAAACATCCAAAATGGTATCTGCGGACTGAAATACCTACTTGTTTTCGCATAAGCAACGTAACAAGGGGGCACTTCGTTATCCTAATTCCCTAATTATACCGACAAAACAAAGTAAAAACATTAAAATTTGTCTGGGGAATCCTCCATTTGAACTCGAATTAAAGTGCTATTTTGTTTATCATTTTAGGATAAGAAGGAAAACGTTTTTTTTAACTAGCTAGCAGTGTCCCGCGGTTTTACCTGCATAGTTCGCAATGACAGCATTTTCCTAGGACAAAAATAGGCTATGTGTTATTCCTGACTGTTATCTATCTGCGTACTAAATTTCATCCAAATCATCTGAGTAGTTTTTGCGTAAAAGAGTAACAAACATACATCCATACATTCTTACAAACTTTTCCGTTTATAATAATTATTAGTAGGATAGTATAGTAGGATTAATAGGATAGGGAAAATTGTCTATTTTCCCAAAACCATTAAATTGTATTTAAGTGAACGGTGCGTTTGCATTTTTTGCCAAAAAACTGATTGACAAAATAAGAAAAAAAAACATTTGTTTTTTTTTCACAAGCAGATTTACCTATTGCTTATGGCCTCTGCTACCTACCACTCTGTTCGCTAGCGAAGAAGAAAATACTGAACTAAGTAAATATTAACAGACTATACTTATTCACATACGGAACAAGGAACAGAACAAGAAAAACAAGGGGTATCTATAAAAATCAAACTGGGTCCCTCGATACAGGCTTGTCCAATCAATAAAAAGGTTGATGAAAATCTTTAAAAATATTATGTAAATTGTTAGATGTGCTTTGAGCCCACGGCCCACGGGACTTTTTGTAACAATAAATTTGTTTTTTTTTCTCGTTTATTCACTATATTCAAGAGCTTGTGGTTTCGAAGACGTTTTATATTTAGGGAACGAGTGAATGGTATTTAGAAAGAATATATCAAATAAATTTATTACGTAAGTACTCCCAGTCATACCCATGCATATACGCAAACACACACGCACGTACGCAAAAATACACGCATTAAAACATGTCGCACAACTTCAAGGAGAAATAAAGTCCACCCGGGAACAATAATTGTAATTTTGTGGAGGTATTTTTCTTTCTTCAAATATGATATGAATTCATGATTATACCAACTAATCATTTCAACCAACTCCTCAATCACATTACAAAGCATCTGATCATCATCATTTCAAGCGAAATTAAGGAGAGAGAAATAGCATTGTTATCAGCATTTTTAGGTGGTTGACGTCTCGTAGCCTTTTTCTGAATATCCTTCGTAAAATTTAATGAGGATACGGTGATGCGTAGGTTCCCTGACGTTGATTTATTCGTTGAAATCGTGATACTCGAACCCTAAAGTTGAGTAAGGTTTGTTCCGAATTGCGGTGAATTTGATATGTTGTTTTAATATGAACTTAACTTCTCACCTGCAGCCATTTAGCAACTTTGAATGATTCGGAAATTATATTTGAAAATACAATCCGCTGAGAAGTTTTGCTATAATATTGAGTTACGGGAGTGACATAGTCATTGCATGACCAAACACCTTTTAAGTAAAAAAATTATATAATATTGCTAAACAAAAAGAGGTTTGTTAAGAGCAACGCTAAAATCAAAAACAGAAGTTTATTTGTCAAATACATGGAATTTAGTATAATATAAAACAAAATAAAAGTGGTATCGTTTCGTGTTTGTTGTTTTAAAACACATAATGAAAAGGTTTGACTCTACGTTAAAAATAACAACATCTCTCATCACCGTCGAACATTCAAGTGGATATTTATTTATGCCTGATACATATAATCTGGGTGTATTAGTGGAAATTAGTATAGTATTTAGTGGAAATAGTATGGATAAAGTTTCAAGGTACGCCACTCCATCCTAAACAGCATCGTAGCTTAAAATCAAGCAAAATGGCGCGCAAACGTGTTAACGATTACGAAACGACGTAGGTAGATTTTTTTAAACAATTTATATGAAAATATTACTTTTCAAAATTAAATTGTCAACCATAGCATTTATATTAGATCAGTAACCTTTTTTTTTATTTTTTATCTCTTTGCTCTGTAATTTCTCTAAATAAATGTTTTTTTACTTTTATAAATATATTTCATGATGCATTAAGTATCTTTATTTTCCTAATGGTAATTAAGGCTTTAACATTTATTTTACACAAAACACAAATTTTTACTAAATCGAATTTAGGTCTCTGTAAAGTTTCATTGACCCAAGGGTAGAATCGAATAGATAGTGTTTCAATTAATGCAATTGGTGATTTATTCCTATTTGGAATGCAATCGATTTGTCAAACTAAATTAAAATAAACGACGGTCTTTGTAGTGTAATCCTATTGGTTACATTTAGTAGGAGATCCCGCTATACAACGACCTTCACCGAGCCGTTTTTTGGATGAAAAGTGTTTTATATGTAATTTAGTATGTCAACAAATATAATACAAATGGGTTGCCTAAAAAATTTCAGTCCAGAATATGATTAATTAGTTTAAAGAATAAAATGTTTCATACAAACTTCCATCCCGTTTTTTAGACCCTTAGGGGTTGAATTTCGTAATGATATTTCGTAAGCACTGAGTAAAGCCAACATAATAAGTTATGTTATATAGTTTTTTTCTAAAATTCAAACAATTTAAATGAAATATTTAAAAAAAAATATTTAAATTTTTAATTGTTAATTAATCATATTCTGGACTGAAATTTTTTAGGCAACCCATTTGCAATATATTTGTTGACATATTAAATTACATATAAAACACTTTCCATCCAATAAACAGCTCAGTGAAGGTCGTTGTATAGCGGGATCTTAGACTAATTTGTTTAAGTATATCAAAGTTCTGGCTGAAGATGAAGTCTGCTCTCAGAGTTGTAGGTCACAAGTCTTGGGTTCGATTCCCACGTAGGACAAATATTTGTGTGACGAATACAGATAAAGATTTGTCTGCGTGTTTCTTTTTATCCTATGAATGTGTTTACAATTCTTAATATTATATCGGCTATTTGGCTACATAATACTAAATACCTTTGAATAACTATATAAATATTAAATCAGCTATCTGGCTTCCATAGTACAACCTTTGCTTGGTTTTGGGTCAGATTACGATAAGTGTGAATTGTCAAAAAAAATTATTCGGGATCACATATCGTTGTGTGAAAAAAAAAATATTTAAATAATATACTAAATAATAAAGAATTGCTAATCTTCATCATCATCTGCAGCCTGCAGACGTCCACTGCTGGACATAGGCCTCCCCCAATGATTTCCATAATGACCGATCTTGTCCTGCCTCCATCCACCGACTTCCCACGACCGAGACAATATCATCGGTCCATCATTGCTAATCTACATGGCTTGTATTGTATTTTGTGTTACACAAACTACCATGTCACTAAAAAGAATGCAGTGAGAATTAGAAACGCCTATTTCGTACAATTTCCGTAGTTTTTAAGGATACATCCGAGTAAGGATTTATAACCGCCATTATTTAAATTTCTACGTGTTTAACTACCCTTGTGTGTGGGTTATTGCCAGATGAGTTTCGTTCTCGCCAAGTCAGAGTAATTACGGTATAAGGAATTCAAATAAACGAGGAAATAAATATGCGCCATATCAAGTCAGTCTTATTTATTTGTGTATTTCATTTCGCAGTTATGCTTGTAAAAGGCATGATACACTTGGCTAATATTAGTTACTTCATTCAGAAGTAAAATTAGGAGCAAGGTTAGTCGACTGAATTCAGAGGCAAGTTAGAAGGAAGCAATTCTCGTTTCTGAATGTATGCTAGCTTAATGAGTACTACTCGTATTACACTTTACTGAACTCAGTAGCCACTAAATTTAGTCAAGTAATAAGCCTTTAAACATATCTATTGTAGTGGTAGGACTAATAAGCAGAGTCCGCCTGGGGAAGTACCACACCTTTGGCAGTTATTCTACCGTCAAGCAGTAATGTGAAAACATTACTGTGTTCCGGTTTGAAAAGCAATGTTTCCAGAGAAATTACAGGGCTTAGAGATATAACATCTTAGATCTCTGGGTGACGAGCGCAGTGCAGTGGTAGGTAATGATTTGGACTCATCATGTTGCAAAAGCTGCGTGTCACTGTGCTGTTATGTGGCAGGTATGTTGCTTACCATCAGGCACATGTCCTGCTCGCCTAGTCATTCTTATTTAAAAAATATCTAAATCCTGCTAATTTTCTCTACATTTTTGCAATCGAGAAAACTTAAAAACAAAGTTGATTTTATTGTATTGTAAAGGGTTAAATAATAGGTATTGTAGTTCGTATTAGAAAGTGTAACATCGACATTTTAAGTGCAATCTCCACGGTCGTGTTATTTTCATATTTTCGGATAAGGAAAACGGTTAGCTTGAAAGCTTCACCGGGTGGAGGGTCCACATAACTTTCTTTCCTGCTTACTTAAATCGTGTTTCTTTCCTTTTTCTATTCAGTTTCGACATACGTAACTTTGCGATAGCTCTTGCCGGAATGTACGACGATATAATTCTTATTCTAAAAAACAACACAAATTACCTAAATTTAAAAAAAATCTACATTCTCGACAAATTTTAGTAAAATTTGTGAATCTTAATAGTAGGGGAAAGCCAACTAATAGCATTTTTCCCATGAGACGTCGATATTTCAGATAGACGAAAATATCATCGACGTATCTATACGTAGGTAGGTACGAGTTGTAGAATTATGTTGATTTTTCACAAAAACACTCAAATGATTTTTATAATACAGAAATGTCATAAAATAAATTAGTTTATCATCATATTTATGTTAACGTTAAAAGAGCTATGTTTGATGATGATACCTATGACAATAATCTACGACTTTATATACCTAACTAATACATTGTCGTTATATTTCTTACTAGCAGCGTCCTTCAGTTGTACTCGCGTAAGTTCCCTTTCAGTTCCGCAAACATAATAATGAAAGATGATAAAAGAAAATCTTTGAATCACAGCCAATATAAAGAAACTATCCGAAACTGGCGCGCGTTGCTACACCACCTATCGAAAATTGGTCGTACTAACTCCGATTTAAAACAAATTTGGTAAGCTTAGGATATAATGATGCAACCTTAAAAGATAGACACATACTGTCACGGACTTCGGCGATATAGTCTAAGATCCCGCTATACAACGACCTTCACCGAGCTGTTTATTGGATGAAAAGTGTTTTATATGTAATTTAATATCTCAACAAATATATAGCTCTAAAAAAAGAATAAGAATAAAATCCCGTTTTTATAATATACTTCGCTTATGCTTTCAAACATACAAACTCATCAGCTTTATAATTATTTTAGTATAGATTTTATACGCTTTCAAACTGAACGAAGTTGCCACGGGCAGCTAAAATCTTTATAAACGAAAATTCATCATCATCATCGTCATCAGTAGCCCACTAAATGTTCCCACTGCTGGGACTCGGGGCCTTCTCTCGCAAGGAGAGAGTTAAGGCCATAATTCACGCTGGCCCAGTGTGGGTTGGTGGATGACACATGACTTCGAAAGATTCTAGGTACATGTCGGTTTCCTCACGATATTTTCTTTCACCGTTTTTAAGTTAGCGGGATTACGCATATGACTTCGAAAAGACAATGGTGCGTGTGGGGTTTGAACCCGGGGTCTCCGTATTGGCAAGCGCCGTTATCCCGACTAGACCAGCCGTAAGTTAACCAAACGAAAATTAATCGGTCCTTATTTAATCTAAATGAATTGTAGCAGAAATTATGCGAAAAAGAAAAAGGCTCAGAAAAATCCTAAATATTCACCTTCCATTTTCTTAATAAAGCCCGTAAAGCAGTCCTTATTTCAGTCGAATGCTCAAGTAATATCGTCCGGCTTCAAGTTACTTATTGTATCTCAAATGTCCTCATAAAGCTACAAACCGTTTTTTTGCGACGTCCCAGAAACGGATTTTTGAATTTATTCGAACAAAGCCTTCTTACGACTTAACTAACGCTATTTCACAAAACACGTGCATAGGTAGCAATCTATCCTTGTCGCACGTTCTTCGAGTGATTTTTGTTCGCGCTCGCCACAGAGATGGCTCGATACATGTGCCCTATGTTTTCTGCGATAGCAATAGAAAACCAAAGGCGAAGGATTTCGAATATATCTGGCTCCAGGACAATATGTGGGGAACGACCTCTCAAGATCTTTGATATGTAACACAAACTGCCGTATCACTGACCAGTTTATTGGCCCGCGTTTAAGCTTCCTGTTGTAAAGACTCCTTCAAAGATATTACGGTTTACACACATTTTACACTTCGACACAAAGTTTTGTGACTCAGGTATTAAAGCACAAGATTGCTACTATTTTTAGATGTAATACTAGGTCTTTTTTTATTTTTATTTAAATTATCCACTCCACATACTCCGGGGTCCGTGATCTTTGTCATTACAATAATCTTCTTTTTTTACACATTTCTTGGATAAGGAGAAGAGGAAAAATAGGAAAATATGTAATGTAATACTAGGTCTGTGTCGTGAATTTGATAATTAACAGTTTTCAACAATCTACACTATTATTATAAAGCTGAAGAGGTTTTTTGTTTGAACGCGCTAATCTCAGGAACTATTTCAACAAATCTTTCATCTTTGGATATGTAGTGAGTGCTATAATAGGCTATAAATTATGTATTACGAGCGAAGCCGGGGCGAACCGCTTGTACTAAATAACTGTGAATTATCCTCCGCTACGTAAAAAATGAACAAGGCTACGAAAACGTTTTGAGCCTACGAGAACCGTAGACTAAAAAAGATTTTCGTATACTCACGTACAGGCAAAGAACGAAAAGCTAGATTGCCCTCTTCTAATTATTGCATACGTGTTTTCAAGGGCAGAGTGAATGAGCTTCTAATGTCATACATCATCTTTACCAACAGTCGATTGGTGGTCAAGCGCAGGCTTATTTGTGGATGCAGAAGTGAATCCACCAGTTTATAACCTGGCGTTTTCAAATGAAGATTGTGTGCATGCGGGCAAGCGCATCACACTCTTGTATCGATAAATTGAGTAACGGTTATTATGAGCCGTTAATTAGAAAAAAAGTTGAGAATACAATTTTACTTACTTATTTACTTACAAATTAAGACTTAGACGTTACGTACGTCTAAATGTTGTGTATAAGTAGTGACTTATACACAACATTACGAACAACTTTTATTATGAAATACCTATAGTCTACCCATCACACCTTAGTTAATGTTTCCAAAAAAACCACAAAGTAAAGTGATAAAATATATAATATTATCACGACAATAGTTGACGAGCGCAGTGTAGTGTTAGTTAGGTGACATGACCTCATTATGCTGCTAAACACTATTCTGTTTTTTTTTTTAAATAAATTTTATAGGCTTGTTTGTGTGTTGCGTTATTTATAATCAGGTACATGTCTTGCTCTTTTTGTCATACTATGTAAGTGCCTACCATAAACAACGACCTTATCGTCAGTAGAGATTTATCTCAGTGACGTGACGGCTAGTGACGAATGATTAAAAAAAACACGAGAAAGATGAAGTGTGTACATCATATTAAAATCGAAATATACAACACGACGACAAAAGACTTCGATGGTTGTAAATTCCATGTTGTAGATTCAAAACAATAATGGCTCTGTGATATCGACCATAAGTATAGACGTAAATTCCCATCTTTTCCATTAAGTCCAAACAGCGGATAGCAGACAGCTTTGATGGGGGATAAATACAGGCTTTGCTTTCAAATTACGTCATTCTTTTTCATTCGCACGACGATTTACTTGGTTGTAAAACCTAACAGGATTTACCAGTGTTGCCGCTTAGACAAAAAATTAGTCACCAGACTATTATTAAAATGTCCCTAGATTTATAGAAAAACAATTCAAAAAGTCACTAGAAGTCACTAAATTTCGTTATCGATATTTGTAAACAAAATCATGTATTATAGTGATAATTACAAGTAAATACCTATGTAAAATCAGTGGCTTATTACGATACAATATAACTTCTTTTTAAATTTATTCAAATGTGAATAACCCGAAAAAAAACTTTATCAATTATGTCCGTATCATTTTCGTCTTCTGTCGTAGAATAGTATAGTGGGCGATTGCTCTGTTATTATAGTAGTAGAAGTAGAAACTTGCAGTTGCATTTTTATAGTTCTAGGTCATATAGCTCTAGGTCCTAGACTCTAGGAATTCGGGTGGTAAAGCATAAGTTATGCATCATTTAGTAAGATATTACATAACTGATGCATTCATGAAAAGTCACTAAAAATCACCAGATCACACACAAAAACTCACTAGATCTTGTGACAAAATCACTAAAACGGCAACACTGGGATTTACTAAGTACATTGTACTGTGAAGCGGATTGACCTACATAATTTGTGCATTTTTATCTCCTCATTAGAGTCTACTTGTGACTTAACTCGCTAAACTTTCGTAGCCTGTTTGATTCTCTCGACTGCGAATTGATCTCGGTAGTGCATTTTCCGGACTTTTTATAGTGGATAATAATATAATATATCCCTCTGATCCCGTACAACAATCGAAACATTGTTCTGCTGGATAAATTGGGTATTATGAACCGAACCAAAGTGACGCGACTCTTCATGTAAATGGCTGCCAGTCAATGTGTGACGGTAAATTTATTTGGACACTGTCTGTACACACAAAAAATCAAAAGCCTTTCCGAGCGCTAAGTCGACGCGACGCGTGACCAAAATGCTGGCGTTTTTTGGCCCAACGCATAAGTATTGCCATTCATCGTGATAATGCCACCAGCATGCTGGGCACGCTTCCGATTGGTAGTGGGTTTGAATCTGTAGACCTTCATTGGTCTAGAGATAATTCAGGTGTGCTTAGTGTAAGCAGTTAGTTAGGTATGTAGCGTTGTGTAGTTCTTCTTCTTAGTTTTGTTTAAAGGCTCTGCCCCTTTAAAAAAACTTCTATAAAGACAGTAATCGCTCGAGCTGTTTTCAAGGACTACAAAACAAAAATAGACTAAATAACGAGAATTCTTAGTTACGTTTTTCACAAAGCAGTGCTTGTCAATAATCTAATTAGTACCTCACCCCGAATTGTACCCGCCTTCGGATTGCCTTATCAAAACGGTTTTTTGCTGTTGCTTATTCATTACTAATTTCAAGCAAGAGAGAGCAGCAAATAGTTTGATATCATATCAAATTCAAGACCATTTTAATTAACCGATAGTAATCTGTTTGAGTTTCAAATTTCAGCTTGATCCCTTCAACTTTTACTACGTGATTGAACAAAAACGTTCCATATATTCGGGTTAATAATATAAATAGGATTGATTTTATTCATCATCATCAGCCGCAACACGTCCACTGCTGAACATAGGCCTCCCCCCTAGATTTCCACAACGAGCGGTCCTGCGCAAACTGGTTGCACCAGCGGTTTTCAGCGACCTTTGTGAGGTCATCTATCCATCTAGTGGTAGGCCGTCCAACTTATTATTTGATTTTGTTACTATGTAGGAAATGTAAGTCATATCATGTTACCAGATAAATTACAGGACCTAGCGATATAATATCTTAGATCTCTGGGTGACGAGCGAAGTGCAGTGCTAGGTAATTATTTGGACTCTTCATGTTCCAATTGCTTACCATCAGGCATATGTCCAGCTCGTCTCGTCACTATAAATTATTCAAAAACTTCATTTGCAAAAATACCGTCCGCAATCTCGCTACTCACTTTCATAACGCCCAGTTTTTTTCTACGTTTCTGGTGGACGCTCAGCCTAATAAGCTTTCCTTTGTACAGATAATCTGATGAGTGCTGGTTTTAGGATACGCATGACAAAGCAAATACCTACGCCTAATACATTCTAACTCATATAACAATTATGTTCAGAATATATTACACATTTCTAGGTTATAAGCGTATAATTTATCAAAGACGCCGCATTCTCGATTATAGACTTTGTTAGTTAACACTTTGAGAAAACAACTAAGATTGAAATCTATGTCTATAAAAACGTTACTTATGTAAAGTCACACTGGATTCAAAAGTAGACTGCCAATCCGGTTAGGTACTCGACTAGAATGTCTACTGGATTCATTGCTTTCCAGTGCCAGTTTTCATTTTTCCAGTAAGCAATCCAGCGCTGGGTTCGATCGCTGGACTGGAATAATGTAAACCGAGCATAAATCACAAACCTTTAAAACATAATTCATTTTGAATGTTCAATATTTAAGCATAGGCACCTATTATAATTATTTACATCTAATACTGTATCTAAGATTTGTGTTGCATATGGAGGTTACACTTGACATTACTATGCATTTAATATTTTTTAACAATGATAAATTTTCACTTGACTACCATTCCGCCTGATGTTATACGACGATTCTACAACAGAGCGTGCTCAAAAGAACTTCTACCACACTATTGATGGTGTGAGCGAAATCGTTGGCGTCGATTCCAAGCAACAGTATTAAAATAAAATACTGAGGTCAAAAACTTTCCTTTTATAATACCGTAAACCGTTTAGGCTAGTAAATATAGACAGACTTTTTTTGGGCAACTTTGCACTAAATTTTCGATCCAATTTGCTTGTTTTTTATAAGATTTAGGATCACTTATCACAAACTGCCGACTGATCTAGGAGCTTCAAGCGCCGTCTTGAAAAAACTTTGATGGCCGATATCTCAGACTCTAGTAACTTTCAATCATAGAAATTATTATTGTAGAAAATAAAATTTCATATCTTTTATTACCAGCAAACTTTTTTTGTTCTACTCACTCTCTCGCGAGATCGGAAAAACTGACTCACATTATGGGACCGGAAGTTTATAACACTCTTCCTAAAATAGTTAATTAGCACCGAGTTCGGGTAGCTTCAAAAACCGATTAAAAAGCTGGCTTATCGATCAAACTTTTTATAGTTACAGCGAGTTTTTATATAGTGATGGCAAACTCACAATAAAGTTGTAAAAAATTGACATTGTTCATTACAATTGTAATAAGTACATATATTTTAATTTTTGACACTTATTTGTACGATACCTATTATCGTACAATATAAAGTTCAATTTAAACTTTAAAAATGTATACTCTTTGTATACTCTTATTTTGTGTTTTTTTATAAAATTGACGTGTAAATTGTACATTTATCAATAAAGAACTTTGTCTTTGACTTTGTTAAACTTACCGTTTACGATTTTTATTTTCGTACCGCGGCCGATAACTCTTGAAATATTAGATTGATGACGATATACGTAAGGTAACAGACTATGATTGGAGAAGAAAGACTGAGGATGGAGCTGAGTGGCGTATCATGGGAAAGGCCTACGTCCAGCAGTAGACTAGGGTATGAAAACTAACGTGGTTGTTACACATTTTAAATAAATACACGGGTAAATCACGTTTAATATAGTCAGTCCCCACCGACTCAAGTTTCGATCGCGTCCGGCGAACTTTTTCAAGGAGAGTGCGCGTGCGTGTTCGCAGCTCGTTTAGCACTGCGGGCAGCCGCACGGCGCGGACGCAAGCTCAACGGTTGTTGCGGGGGTGCAGGTGAGGGAAGGGATACTCTTGAGTCGGACTGGACAGACTATATCAAACGTGAGTTACCCGTGTATTTATTTAAAGTATACTAGCGTATGTTGATGATGATGATGATACAAATATCAGTTTGTCCCCAGAACAGTCAAGCGCAATAAACCGTTATTCAGCAGAAGTTTAGTATGATACACAGTTGAATTCAAACCAAAGAGTAAATACGACGGGTATCTTACGGTGTGTAAACTACTGTGGAATTCCATAGAAACAAGGGGATTGGGAAATGTGTCAGTTGCATGGTATAGTGATTTTGTAAAACTGATTGCCGTATCCACTCAAAGCGTACGCGACCAAAACATTTTAAAACTTTTAAGCAAAATTAGATTAACACTAAAGAAATCGGTAAAGATTTTTAACGTTTGTGGTGTCAAACAACCTCATTGATATGACGTGAATTAAAAAAAGGTTACATTTTGTAATACGATGGCTTAAATTGTATATTTTTTAATGTTTTGATCTCTAGGGTAATTATTATAGTTAAAGCTAAATTACAATACACTTCATACTTAACTACGTGCAATAAGCGCATTTGAATTATCCATAGACTCGTGAAGGTTTAGATAAATTCATTATGATTAAACTCACTGTTGGCGTAGCGTGTGGTCACTATTACCACTATAAATTGTAATGCAAATAACGTTTGCATCTTGGTTCAGGCTTAAGACTCCACCTCCACCCAAGTGACTCCATCGAAGCTTCGATGGAGTCACTCGAGCTGAAAACACCTCTTCTCGTCTCCGGTTCAGGCATCTCCACACATCTCCGCTTTGGAGAATACATATTTTAAGGCCAGGTAATTCTGTCAAAGTAGGCATTTCACGCTGTCTTGTTCTCGCGACCGTCACCGACCGCGGCATCGGTGCCACAGTGCAGAAATAACATTAAAATATTAGACTATGTAATTATTTTTTTTTTATCTAAATGAGCTTTTCCCACAGAAGGCCTGTATAGTCGAAGAACTTAAGACTAAAAATAACTACAAATCCTATAAGATCGGAGTTCCAGAGGAGTGTTTTGAAACATGTTTTTTCAGTCGACGTGTGGCCTGAAAATGCGAGACTGAAAAGGTGGGTGAACTTCACGAAGCACACCCTGGACAATCGGCCCTTTCAGGCCGGGGTCGGCGGAAGGCGCGCCGTGCCGTGATGGCGAGTCTGGAATCACTATTTTCTACCAAAACGTACGAGGCCTGAAGACTAAACTATTTGACTTCAACAAAAGTTTACTGTTGTGCGAGAGTATGCTGTTCGCGGCCTCGGAGACCTTCCTCGACAGCTCCGTCGAGGACGCGGAGGTGGTGCCCGCCGGCTGGGCGCTCCGGCGCCGCGACCGGGGCGCGCGCGGCGGCGGCGTGCTGCTCGCCGCGCGCCGGGCCCTGCTGCTGCAGCGGCGGCGAGACCTCGAGACGGACGCCGGGGAGGATCTCTGGGTCTCTTTCAGTCACGGCTCTCACACTGTGCACGTATGTGTTGTATATATAAGCCCGAGCGCGACGGACGATAAATACATGACATGGTTTTGTAAAGTTGAATCTTTTATAAGAATATTGAAAGGAAGGTTGTTATAACTGGCGATCTGAATTTGAACAGCGCATCGAAAATGTAAATAACTACTATGGGTATTTTCTAGAATATTGTAATTTAACCGATTCTAATGAAATATTTAACGCACATGGTAGTAAATTAGATGTTATTTTGACGCGGGAATGCGATGAGACGCGTACGAATGTTGTGCTGGCAGCAACCGGCGGCGCGGTTAAGGTTGACGCGTATCCCCCTCTCGAGGTAATGGTTCGCTTTAGTTCTCGTGGAGGTTCCAAACCTAACCCGAAATTGCCCCTAGTAATATCGACTCGGACCGTGACTGGAATTTTAAAAAGCTAACACGTCCCAGTTGAGCCATTTATTCCGTGAATGCTCATGGACTAATGTCTTTGAGTGTACCGATGCGCAAATCGCGGCTAATACCTTTTATGATAATTTGTACGCTATTTTTGACCAATGTATACCGTTAAAAAGAGACTAAAATCGAATTCTTCTAGATACCCGGTGTGGTTCTCCCCTGATATAATTAGAGATATCCGTAGGAAGAAATCGTTGCATAGAATTTGGAAACGTACTGAAAGTGCAGATGATTATCATTCATTTTCTGTCCTAAGAACTAATCTCAAAAAACGCATATCCGAAGCCTTCAGTAAGCATACCAACAATATAGAAAAGACTTGAAAAATGCCCGCAACATTTTTGGCGACACGTGGCAAGTTTGAGGTCTAAGGGGGGTTTTGAGCCGACCGTTGAGTATGAGGGTGTTGCACGGGAGGGAGTCTCTGCGGCGGAGGCGTTTGCACATTATTTTTCAGGCGTTTTTCAGAAAGATAAGCCTTCTCTATGTGCAGACCGGTGCTCAGATCATCCGCCTGATGCGGGAACAGTTAGTATACCGTATATATCCCCTCAAGATGTAGACCGGGGTCTAGGTAGGCTCAAAACTAGTAGTAGTCCGGGACCAGACAATCTTCCGGCATCTATTCTTAAGTCCTACAGGAAATTTGTGACACTCCCTTTAAGTCATATTTTCAATTTGTCCCTGGAAAGCGGTGTTTACCCACACCAATGGAAACTATCCCGGGTTACTCCAATACCTAAGACCAGTAATAAAACCGCAGTGGAGGAATACCGCCCGATTGCAATACTGTGTTCCCCTGCGAAAGTGTTTGAATATATCCTTCATCACGAAATCTACCGGCAGGTATCACAGCGCTTGTATGACGGCCAGCACGGTTTTCGACCCGGCAGATCGGTAAATACGAACCTCATCAGTCTTGTGGATTATGTTTCTGGTGCCATGGATCGTGGTTCGCAAGTGGACGTTTTATATTTTGATTACCGCAAAGCGTTCGATAGAGTTGACAACGATGTTTTACTTCAGAAGCTTTGTAATATGGGGTTCACACCGCGGTTACTTAGGTTTTTTGCGGATTTTTTGCGTGACCGTCGACAATTTGTGAAGTACGGGTCATATGTTTCTCAGCCCTACCACACCCCATCCGGCGTGAGTCAGGGATCAGTCTTAGGTCCGTTGCTCTTTTTATTAATGATAAACGATTTAACCGGAGAGCTAAAATCTGCAAAATGTTTACTTTACGCGGATGATGTGAAACTGGCTTTAGAGATTGAATCTGATTTCGATCGTAAACGGTTGCAACTAGATGTAGACGCTGTTTACCGGTGGAGTGTGCGCAATAAAATGTTTTTCAACCTCGAAAAATGTTATGTGATGACCTTTGATAGAAAGCGTCACCCTGTTCACCACACATACCTCATCGATGGTGATTCCATGAAGCGGGTGTCAACTATAAAGGACTTAGGTGTGACCTTCGATCGCGGACTCACTTTTAATGACCATGTAGCCAATACCGCCAGGGAATCCTACCGGCGACTCGGGTTTGTTCTGCGAAACTCTAGGGATTTTAGCGATCCCCATGTTCTCGGGTATTGTTTACTCTCTAGTGAGAAGTAAACTGAATCCAGCGCGTGTGTGGAGTCCACACTGACACACACATTTTATCCTTAGAAAAGGTCCAGAAGGCATTTTTACGTAACCTCTACAAAAAAACGTATGGGTATTATCCATATATGTACCCCACTGAGTTCTTACTTGGTCAGTTGGGTTTTAACTCTTTGAAAGTTCAGCGGACACTTGAGCAGCTCAGAACTGGCTGTAAGATACTGAGAGGTGCTATTGACTCTCCAAGCCTACACAACATTATGTGCACCTTGCATGTACCCGACAACTACGTACACCGCCCTCGCCGGTCGAAACGCAAGCATGAACTCTTTGCCATTGAACCCAGCCGCACCAAGTCGAGAGACAATAGCCCGATGTGCCGCATCGTCCGTGGTCTTAACGCATTCCTTAAACAATGCCCAGAATGTGATATATTTTGTGATAAATGGGCACAGATTGACACACGTTTAAAATTATTTTGTGAAAGTATTAGTAAGTAGTGTGTATATTTTCAATTTTGTTTAATGACTAACTAATTAATTTATTCTTCATTATTTTGTAACATTAACTTGACATATTGATTATTATTTGATTTTTTTTTAAATATTTTAACTAATTTACTATTATGTTTTAAATGAATTTTAAGTGTAATTGGCATTGTAGCCGTACTTATTATTAGCCAATAAATAAATAAATAAATTAAACTCATTTTTTGTTCAAGATTTGTTTCTGTTTGTTTGTTTATGATTAGAGTTTTGTTGCTATATAAACGAAGAAATATTAAATTTATCTATACTATTACTATACGGTAGGTATACAAAACTCAACCTTTTCTTTTTGGTCACACTATAAGTTGAGAAAGGCTTTTCCAATTTCATGCATCTTTTTAAAATGTTTCCTAATAATTCACAAGTTCCTAACAATTTTTTTCTATGAGGTAAAGATCACTTACTGAGCATAAAATTACAAAATGCTCACAGATTCAGATGAAGGGAGCTTCAAACGCTAATTGAAAAAAAAACTGTTTTAGCCGATATTTTGGAAACTACATGTTTTGACAATAATTGTAGAAAATAAAATTTTGCATCTTTTGTTGCTAGTAAACTTTTTTTGTAAAACTTACCGTTTACGATTTATAACCCATTTAATGATACGGTTGCGATGATGCCGATAATAGTGGATGAAAATGATGGAACTTGCTTCTCTAATAGAAACAAACACAGTGTACCTCGTAACCCCAAGGTTCGAACCTTCGACAAAAACCCACTCTGGCAATGCGTTTCACAGCTTAGTTGTTCTTATTACAAAAGTGGAGACCAAACTCTTCGTTCAACTCTTCAATCATGATGATGAACGGTGCTGTTTATTCGAGCAACGAGCAATATGATAGAATAACTTTAATTTAAAAACCCCGACTACAAAAAAACTACACGTAAAAAAATATTACCTACTATCTAAGGACACTTTGGCGAATAAGACTAGTCTTAGAATATCTTGGTTACCAAAATCCATCCAGCCGTTTGGAAGATATGTGGAAATAAAAGTTTAACAAACATAAAGATACGCGCGAAACGCGAAACGCGAAACGCGAAACTCTTCTTCCATTCCGGTAAAAAGAGACATGTTTATGCTACTGGGAACAGAATTCACATTATCATTAAATTGGACATAACAAATCGTAATCGGTAAGTTCGAAAAAAAAGTTTACTGGCAACAAAAGCTGGGAAATTTTATTTTCTACAATAATAATAGGCTTTATTACTTTTCGGAATATCGGCCTAAAACGTTTTTTTTTTTTTCGAGCTGGCGCTTGAAGCTCTACCTGGATTTGTTATTATTTTGTAATTTTATGCTCAGGAAATGATTCTAAACCTTATATAAAAATACGAATCGGAAATTTAGTACAGAGTTCAATTCTACGAGTAATTTTACTGCCTAAAAGGCTTCTTATCAAATTTGGTCGAGTGTCTAAATTTCCATTTAAATGAGTTTTAAATGAACGAAGTTGGGTTTTTAGGGATTCGTAGACGAATTTTAAAATATACGTTATGTCTGTCCATCCGTATGTGACAGCCATTTTTCTCCGAAACTATAAGAAGTATACTATTAAAACTTGGTTAGTACATGTATTCTATGAACAATATTAACATTTTCATACAAAAAAAGAAAAAACAACAAATTTTGGTGGTGTCACAAACTTGGAAAAGAAATAAAAAAAACTATCAAAATCATACGTGTATCTATGGATAGATGTTCAAAAATTGTATTGAAGTTCCTAACATTTTTTTTTATAACTGAATAGTTTGCGCAAGAGTCTCTTTTAAAGTGGTAAAATCTGTATACGAGGACTTTTCTTCCAAGTACTAAGTACCTTACTACCAAAGAATTTACCTAAATGGCATATAAATGCAAGTTAGGTATCATTTGAATTGAAATGTTTGCACTGTGTCTGGGTGTTTCTATTTATAATAAGTATGTATTTAAAACTATATATGTATTATATCAGCTATCTGCCCGCCATAGTACAAGCTTTGCTTAGTTTGGGGTCAGATGGTGTTGTGTGTGAATGTCCACTAATATTTATTTATTTATTTATTTATATTTATTTATGATACCTTACATAGGATTTATATTGGAGGATTTACGCAGGGGATTTCTCCCCTCTCATTATTTCCTTATCTCTGATTTGCCGCACGAATATTTTACCGATACTTATCTATTTTCCATAGCATCTGCATTGAATTTTTTACTGATGTGTTATTGACGTCAGTTTTTTGAGACTCCCCTATTGGTCTACAACATAAAGTAAACAGCGTACTAATTAGTATCAGCGTCTATTTGCAATTCCAATGAAAACGGTATCAAAAATCAAGATCATAGCGTGCTTCACTAGTAATACCTACTGATATTGTTATACTGTGGCACTATGATCGTAATATTTAAAATTTATTGGTTGTCAAAATTGCAAAATCAAGCACAGGCCCGTCGTCCGTGAGCGCCGAAACGCGACTGATCAGGCCTGCCGAACGGCGCGCTATATATATGGTAGATATTAAAACATAGTGAATAACTGATACTTTTATCAAGTCAAACTCTGCGAATGCATCTATAACTTTTAGTGGCTTTCGTTGAGTACAAAATTTAGTAAAAAATTCATTAGTTTAGTCATAAACTTGAAATAACTTTTTGAAAAGGGGTAACTTTGGGATTTTTTTCTATGTAGTAAAATTTATTAAATCGTGTTATTGACTGCGAATTGCACTAGAAAAGATCCTTAACTAATACATATATTTTTTTCAGAGTTTAATACACTATTTTAAAGGTCTTAAAGTTGTTTTAAAAATTCAAAATTACGGCCCACACGCCCTTAAGCATACGTGTATAATATGCATACAGAATACAGAATAATACGCATTTTCAAAGATTGGCGCGTTCAAAGTAAAAAAAAACATGTAACTCACAGACCAAAACAAGTTAATTTACTTTTAATAATATGCATGAGCTCACGTTAGCATGTAGATTTTAGTTTTAATAGAAGGTACAGTTTTTTTAATATAAGTAATATGCATGTTATTTCAAAAACATTTCTTTTACTTTATTTTATTTTATAATGTAGTTTGGTAGAAAATAAATCGCTTGATTTAGATAAGAAATTCTATTGTACGAGTACAACCCATTTTCAGTACGTAAAAGACCGCATATAAGACTGCGCTAGTAAAAAATGACGCCGATTTACTCTCCAGTAACTCTTGCTCGTGCCTTTTCGATATTGGAAAGAAATCCCATTGTTAGTCATATTGATTTGAAGATGTCACGATCTTTGTGGGCTCTTTTTTTATCTCACTAAAGTAAGGATAATCTCGAAAAAACGGATTTAAACACGTTTCCACAAAATGAAACATAGTTATTTAACTTAGACTCATAGGTAACTTTACTTTAACTTAGGTACATAGTCTTTTGAACGTATGAATTGTTTGAATAAGTACAAATTCTTTCATAAAGATTTCAAACAAACCGAACAAAGGCTTCCAAAGTAAATGAAATTTTACATCGTAAAAATGTGTAAATGACTTAGAATCAGACTATTCGCAAATAACATTTTCAATCTATACCTAGCCTAGTAATCATTACCAGTAAAATACGAATTAAAAAAAACACGTATTTTATATCCCAATGTAATTAAGAATACGAAAATATCTTGTTACATTCGTACATGCCTACATCGTAGGCATTTAATTTAAGTGAAATGAATGTATAAATTATAGATTTTGTGTCTGTGATAGATCTTATATTGTATACAATACGTACATTTCAAATCTGAATCTCGGAAATAGTTCGATTAATGCTCGTGAAATTTAGTATGCATGCCGTTTGTAAATCGATCTAGCCAGGTTTAATTTTTAGGAAACTTCGTTTTCTTAGAAAACCAAGCAACTCTCGGTACCAATACTTTTGCGCAGTAATGTTTGTTAGGTTCAGATGGCTTTTTCTGCATACTGAACTTTGGGATAGCGAACAAGACGCAGAGTACTTACTTACTAATGCAGAGTAGTTCTCGTTATGTAACGTAGGTCTGGGGATGGTATACAAATTTTTATCGTTTGCTGTCGAAATGACGGATCAATGATGCGCTGCGGCATTTTGCGATTTTGCGAATGGTCGAATGTAGATAGATAGAAACACTTTATTGTTCACAAAAATAAATAAACAAAAAGATAAGTTCTTGAAATTATTAGAACAAATGGCGACCTTTTGGCGGAAATGTTTTGTGGCTGTGGAGTCGATGGTCGGTAATGGTGAATGAAAGAAGAAAGATAAGATTTCTGTTCGGACTGGTAGTTAGTACGGTCGGCCGTTTTCTTTCTCAAAACCGATATGGGTACATAGCCAATCACGACTTTTTTATTAAACATTTTATAAAATCTAATCTGTAAATCTTAGAAAATGTACTATTTGAAAATGTTGACTTATATTTAGACCTATGTGTTAGCTGTTCTTTTTAGCCCATAATAATTGTTAAATTTTTAGGTTCTACATAGTTGATTCTCCATGGGTCACCGCACATTCCATGTGAAAGTATGATGGAAGTGTCCAGTTGAAAACAGCAACAAAAAATGTATCCAAATGAAGTCGGAGCAGAAAGTGACCGTAATCAGGAATCGCTCACGTTTACCAATGAGTCGGAATATAATATGTCATCCCATGACAACAATACCATTCCACTCAAGTTCGTGTGCGAATTTGAACCAGAAGATCCAATAACGCACACCGTCGTAACGGCTTGTGTGTGTCTATTCTACGGAACAATATTCATTGTAGCCCTTACAGGAAATGGATTGGTGTGCTTCGTTGTCCATACGACGCCGCGCATGAAGACAGTGACAAATTATTTTATTGTAAACTTAGCTGTTGGAGATATACTGTTGACTGTGTTCTGTATACCGTTCTCATCAGCGTCAACTCTAGTCCTGAAATTTTGGCCTTTCGGTGGTGTGATGTGTAAGATTGTGAATTATTCTCAGGCAGTGTCGGTATTAGTGAGTGCGTATACATTGCTGGCTATATCGATAGACCGGTATATCATCATCATGAGGCCTCTGAAGCCTCGTGTGGAGAAAGGGGCCGCTAAGCTGGTTGTAGCAGCCGTCTGGATGGGTGCACTTTTGACCGCTGCGCCAATAGCTGTTGTATCTACGCTGCAGAAACCTTCAGAGTGGCATGTCGTCTGTGACGTGTGAGTAATTTTATTTGTAATTGACCTATAAACGTAATTAAATTTCAGTTAAGTATTTGCCGAGCTTAAGAAAATTATAACTATTATAGGTTTTCACTTGCCACCATCTAGCCAAATGTCAAATGACGATACGGTCTACGGTGGAGTGTGCTCACCTTAAAGAAACTAATTACTCTAGATTTGAAGCACCGAGATTGCGTCCATCAGAAAACCCACTCAGGCAAAGCGCTCCAAAGCCTAGCTATTTAATATCACAAGCGACATTAGACAACAGAGCATAATATCGTTCTGAGTAAGTAATAGTTGCTGCTTTAGAAACAAAAGAGCAGATTCCATTTAAACATTTATAAAAGGATACAAAAAGAATGTAAATAAAACCTTTTAGTTATTGTAGATTCACAGGGGGTGAACACTTTTACCCCGCTTGATGAACTTAGATTGAACGCTTCCTGTGTATCTCATTGCTTGTTTGTCATTTATTTGCAAAAACACCTGAAACATTCCTAAAATGCTATGGTGAGCTATTATAGTATCACACACGTTAGCAAAAATTATACATAATTAGGATTTTCTTAAATGGTGTTGTGTGTAAAATGACCACCACTGTTTATTTATTTATCATCAAGGCGCTGAAAAGAGACAAGTGCCACTTTTTAAACATATGTCTAACAAAATGTATATGGTTTGAGATTTGAAATAAAATATATGTTATTCTTGAACTTATTTATTACGTCACCTATGATTTCAAAACAAGATTTGGAAAAAAACTCGATAAGAAAAAATCCCGTAGACCGTAGCGTAGGAAGCTTTTGCTTCCATTAATACAAATTATCCTCTAAGTTTCGAGCGTTTCGCGTGGCGCTGTCTTATCGGAGTTGTAAAGGGGCGGGACTTAATTTTGCATTCGTCAATTTCATCTGTCTCTAGTCAGCACCTTAATGATGATCGATGTCAGGGATGCGTGCGGGGAGCAGTGGAGCAGTGCAGCGCACAGTTCGCGCTACACGTACGCTCTCCTGACGCTGCAGTTTGCGCTGCCGCTCGGCGCGCTCGTGTGCACGTACGCGCGCATAGCGCACGTCGTGTGGGGGGGCCGCCCTCCCGGGGAAGCGCACTCCGCTAGAGACTCGCTCATACACCACTCAAAGAGAAAGGTACCTATTACTTACTAATAACATTATAAACTATCCCACCCCGACTTCACCCGTGGTAGGTACATAATAATATGCTCTATAGCATTAAAGGGATCATGTACATATATCCGACACTGAAGATTTTTTTTAAATCCATCCAGCATTTCCTGAGATTGGCGCGTTCAAACAAAAAAACCTCTTTAGCTTTATTATATACTAGCAGTCCGCCCCGGTTTCGCCCGTGGAACATAATAATATAGCCCATAGCACTCGGGGATCACGTATACATCCAAAAAACCTCTTCAGCTTTATAATATTGGCATTTATTATTATCTTAATATATATAAATCTCGTGTCACAATGTTTGTCCTCAATGGACTCCTAAACCACTTATCCGATTTTAATCAAATTTGGACACCGTGTGTAGATGGATCCAACTTAAAAGATAGGATAGTTTTTATTTCGATTAATGGGCTTTATGTGACAATATCCGAGCGAAGCTGAAACGGGCCGCTAGTACATTATAAAAATTACGCGTCACGTTGTTTGTCCGCGATGGACTCCTAAAATACTTAGCCGATTTCAATCGAATTTCCACACCGTGTGCAGTTTGGTGCTACTTGAAAGATAGTTTTTATTTGTATTAGTAGTCTCTATGTGAGAGTATCCGAGCGAAGCTGGAACAGGGCGCTAATTTTATTATGATTTCGAAAGTTGAAAGAATGTTTAGATGTTCGCTGGTCATTCACGTCGGTACGTGTAAACGCATCGGATTAAAATTTGGAACACAGCCTAGTTTAGGATAACTCATAAGCTTTTATACAGTTTTATCACGGGAAAATAGCGGGAACGAGAACTGTGCGTTAACCGCTCGCTTGCCCGTCGCTGCAAGCCGCGCGACGCACTATGCCCCGCCCCCCTGTAGCGCTGCTAACCAAAATGCCCGGGGAAAAATACTTGCACACCTCGCTATGCCCCGCGGATTTTACGCCTGCGGCGCGCGAGTCGGGATTCACGCAATCGTTCCTTGTGGATCAATTTGTTTTGAAAGATTATAAAGTGTTATATTTTTATGTTTAATATGAAACTACCTATACAATGTTATCTTTTGTTTTTCCGTTTACGACTCTGGTGAAGAGTTATGGTATGTTGAAATTGAGATAGCGCGTTTAAAAAGCTCGTTTTTTTAAAAGCTCATACGTACCTCTAAAATTAAAGCGATGACATGTGGGTTTTAATCTTTGATTACGTGTGTTATCTGTCATTTGTTTGTTGAAACTAAATTTAATAGTAAAATCAGAAAAACTAACATACACAGCCCGCACTGAATCAACATTCAATGACAAGATTGACAAGGAACGTAGTTCTTTAATTTCTTTTCTTTTTTCTATGGCTTAGATACTCTACTGGGATTAATATGACGGGAACTTTAACATAGAACGAGAGATAAATAATACAAACTAAGCCATTGAGCAATAAAGACGAGTATATTTAACTTTTTCGACCGCGGGAGCCACGTTAACTACAGGTTGACACGGGCATTTTAGAGTGCGGCGCCATATCAACTACTAGTTAACACGGGCATTTTAGACTGAATCGCGATGTTAACTACTAGTTAACACGGGCATTTTAGCATTTGAGATTTGTTAACTACTAGTTGACACGGGCAAGCAAGCGGTTAAAACTGCGGAAAACTGCCATAAGATATACCTATTTATACTTACATAATAATAATGTTAAAGTATAAAGTTATAGTAATAATAAAGTTACTTGTATCTAAGGTTATCTATACTAATATTATAAAGCTGAAGAGTTTGTTTGTTTGAACGCTAGGATCTCGGGAAGTACTGGTCCGGATTGAAAGATTAGTTTCCTATTGGATAGTCAATTTATCGAGGAAGGCTTATAGGCTATTAGAACATAACGCTACTATTAATGGAAGCGGAGCATAAATCAAGAATGTAACAAAATCGGAAAAAAATATTCCTTTTTTGAGAGTTTTCGTACGTTTCGTGCTTTGACATGACACATGACAGCATGTGTCTAAGATTGCGTCATTGAATATAAACCTTTGCTCATCAAATTTGTTTCTAAATCTGAGTTGGTACAAGCAATTTGCGACAGGTGGCGTAGCAGGTAGCTGAAGAGGTGTTTTGTTTAAAGCGATATTCTCAGGAATGACTGAACCGATTTCAGTCATTCTTTCACCGTTGTATATGTACGGGATCCTGATGAGTGCTATATAATGTGCCACGGGCAAAGCTGGGGCGGACATCTAGTCTTTATATAGTATATATATATATATTTCTTTTGTGCGTGGGTTTGTCACTGAGGTCCTCCTAAACGGCTAGACCGATTTGAATGATTTTTTTGTATGCGTTTGGATAGGGCCCTGGATGGTTTAGATTCACAAATCAGCCTGGCAGATGGCACTGTAGTTGGTATCGAGCGAAGCCGAAACGGGCCGCTAGTATTGTGTATAACCTTGGATCGTGCGAGTCCTAGACTAATTTACGAAAGATGTTGTAACGTATAATGACTATTAAATACATACATTAATACATTAAAACTCATTCTACTGTAAAGTAGAATGAGTTTTAAGTTGTACAATGAAAGCGAAAACCCGATATCTAGTGTTAAACCAGTACTCAGAATAACTCATGTTCAGATCAGATTATTGGCTTTTTTAAATTAAGCGTAGTTTGTTTTTAAACAGGGATCAGCGAATTTAGACAATATATATATATATATATATATAATATTAGTTGATTTCAATCAATATTTTCAGCTTGTAACCGAGACACAAAGCTAGAAGCTAACGATTATTGGTAGTAAATTTGTTTATTTACGATGTTTCTTCTATTTATTAAAAACGTGGTATCCGAAGCGTTACAGAACACTATAAGATACCATAAACTTCGCACGCACAGGCCGTTAGCATGGGATTTTAAGGAGTGGAGAAAATCGATATGAAATTCGCTTTTTGTTTCGCCTGTGCAAAGCCCGAATTATTATATTTCTAAAAATTCAGTCATTATATTTCTTAGATCTTATTTTTTATATTGACATATTTCTCAGGCTTCAGAATCAAACTTATTTTTCATTTTTCACAGATGATAAAAATGATGGTGACAGTTGTCGTCGTTTTTACAATTTGTTGGCTTCCGCTGAATACATTTATGGTGAGAACAGCTGAATTATTAGATGCGCAATAAGTACTTAAATTACTTATTACTGGTGTTCACCAGGAAGTTTTGTTTAATTAATCTCTTTGGTTTTCATAATTATTTTTTTACCAAAAATAGTTTCGTTGTAGCTGAATTAAAATATTATTTATTAAGTGTGGGTATTGATTTAGTTTTGAAGTAGTTTTATACTAAATTCCTACGACAAGCAGTAACGTACAAATATCCAAAATACCGAGTAGCGGTTTACATAGTACTTTACTATTACTTACTTTCAGTCACTACTTATTTAAAAGGCAGGTATGAGGCTAAATGGCTTAACATCAGAGACCAAATTTTCTCAACCTGTTTTAAATTAAGCTATTACATGTAAAGTTTTAAACTCGTATCGTTGGGGAAATACAGATTGGAAACCTAGTATTAAAACGAGTTGTTTTTATCATCAGGTTCTGTGGTCAGTTCAGGAACAAGAATGGAGCCGATGGCCGGGTACTCCTTACGTATGGTTCGCGAGCCACTGGCTGGCGATGTCTCATTCCTGCTACAACCCCATCATATATTGCTACATGAACGCACGCTATAGACGCGGTTTCAAACAGGTCAGTTTAGATTACGAAACTTGACTTTATTTTAGATTGGTTTACGGAAGTGAGTCTATTGGAATCAAATATACCGCCATAAATAAGTACATAGATTGGGCGTTTGAAACTTGTTTCAGGAGACTTCAATGGAAACAACTCACAGCAAAGGGTGTTAGGCAATATGATAATTTGGCGAAAAGTGCAAACATTACTGTGTTCCGGTTTGAAGGGCAATATTTCCAGAGAAATTACAGGGCTTAGAGATATAATTACAGATCTTAGATGGGTGACGAGCGCAGTGCAGTGCTAGGTAATGATTTGGACTCTTCATGTTCCAATAGCTGCGTGTCATTGTGGTGTTATGTGTCAGGCATGTTGCTTACCATCAGGCAAATGTCCTGATCGTCTCGTTACTCTTTATTAAAAAAAAAAAAACTGTTGACCACAAAAGTCTCTTGATTGTTCTTATACTAAAACAATCCTATACCTACTACACTAAAACAATACAAATAAAGTAGAGTCAGACTGATTCGTCCGAGTCTTAGAAACATGAGCCATGTTGATTTCTGGAGCTACTACCTGTCCAATAGTAAAAAGGGTACCTAAGGTGGAATTTGGTCATGCAGAACTGCTGCACTCTACGAAACCGATTAAAAATCGAAAATGTAAATCAATGAAACACAAGTAGTTAAAATACTCGCTCGCTCGCTAATCCATTCTGCTAAGCTGCAGCAAATCTGATGAAAGCTTCACCATGAGTCTCCATGTGATGTGGTAAGGATCTATGCCGAGAAGACGACATCGTGGTGGTTAAATACGTAATAGTTCTAATATTAAAATCATTTCTTTTATCTGAAAAAAAAAACCAACTTCAACTTCATTCAGACACTCAACCAAATTTAATAAGACGCCACCACTTCATCACTAAGTTATCTAGATAAATTAAAGTAAAGGATATTGTTCATTTATCAAGGACTTTGGGCTATACGTGGACAACTATTTTCACTGATATCATACATTAAACCTGATAGCTTCTAGCAATAAGTGTCAGAATACCAGCATTTGCTAGTAGCAGAAATACTATCTACGCATATTTCCCTTAAGTAAAGCAAATGTTGACGATAAACTACAACATTTGGTACCGTCGTCGTACCGAGGGCCAGAGTCGTTATGGGAGGATGCCGTAGATGTCCGAGGGCAAGCTAAGGTCCTAAGTTTTCATGAACATATTCCAAAAAACCAGGTCCCGTACGTTTCATTACAAACTTACTTTATTTGCTGCGGCGCTTGGACTATGTGCTTCGACTAGCATTAGGCGAAAGATGCGAAGTAAATCAATTTCAAAGTTGTTACTAGCCCCCATTCAACTGTTTATCGTAAGTCTGTGTATCCCAAAGAGAGTTTACATAAATATACTACATTTAACTTTGGCACAAACATTTAAAAACAAAAACATCTAAAGCACGGGCAGCATCTTTCTTGCCTTGTCGCTCTTGTGGAAGTGTCATATTTTGTCTCGGCACATCACACTGTTGCCAAGTTGTCATAGAAAGTATGCACGATGACGTGCATACTTTCTATGACACAAAGGAACCGTGCGGAAAATCTACCTCAATACGTAGTATATGTAAACTCTTTGATGGATCCTAATTAGCAAAATGAACTGCAACAAAAATAGTGCTTAACTCCTTCCTATCTCTCAAAGTGATTTAATTTGATGTAGTATCCTTAACCGCAACAAAGTAAGCACTTACTTACAGTAACCGACCTACAAAGTTACACACAGCTAAACTATTTTAACTTTTACAAGGGCTATTGTTTGATTTTTGGCGTGGAAACAATTAATTTGGTCTCTTTGAACGAGCCTTTCGGATTTAATTAAAATATTACAAAGGAAATTGATTACAATTTGATCAATTTATCTCCTAGTAATGAACGTATTTTCATCGTGAGATTACATTTTTAATGTAGTTATGATAATTCCTCTGGTGATCTGATGGTGTCTATAAATTAAATACAAGTTTTAATTTTAATAAAATGCTTTGATGTCATGCTCATGTCCGTTACTAATCGAAGGCTTTTTTATTTTGATTATTGTAGAAATTATTGTCACGGTAATATATATATACAGTAATTTAACTGAGCCGTATTTTTGAAATTTATACCTAGAGCTGCGGAGAACGAACTGCGTAGGAGAACCTCCTGCATTATAATTTTACAATGGCCTAGGTAATTTTACATTTAAATTATTTTATAGTCTTAGCTTTTAGAGTTTCCAGGTTATTTAAAAAAAACTTATGTCTGGATGCGTTATTGACGAATTCATACAACCAAAAATCGCGTGGTTATTGTTAAAAAAACAACACACCGTCCGTTCGACACTGCGGTACAGCCGTGACTGTCTGCGTCCCGAGCGCACCGCGAGATCGAGGCGCGTAGCTATAGCTCACGTTTCGTCCGTTTGTATGAAGTTGGAGTACTGTATTATTACCGTGCTATTGTCATTGGCCTGCATTATTGTCAAAGCTTTGTGTCAAATAAAAATAAAACCGGCTAAGTGCGAGTGGGACACGCGCACGAAGGGCTCCGTGCCATTAGCAAACAAACGGCGAATTATTTTATTGTATGGGTGCCCCCTTAATTTTTTTTATAGTCTTTATTTTATTTAATTGTATTTAAAGAAAATACAAAACTAAATATTCTGTGAACAGTTAAGCGTCTACCTATCACCGTTATTAGTATCAAGAAAAAAACGTTACAAAATTAAGTTTGTCGTACGGGAGCCCTCTTAAATATTTATTTTATTTTTAGTATTTGTTGTTATAGCGGCAATAGCAATACATAATCTGTGAAACTAAAACAAAACTAAATCAACTGTCTAGCTATCACCGTTCTTGAGATACAGCCTGGTGACAGACGAACGGACGGCCTGCGAAGTCACAGTAATGGGGTCCCGTGTTTACCCTTTGGGTACGGAACCTTAAAAAACAGCAATATCCTAAGCACTTTTGTTAGAGGATTGGCTAAGTAACTCAAGAAATCACGCCTCTTTATTACTTCATTAGTGAAATGCTCCTTCTGCAACCTTATTTACGTGGAGGAAATGCATTTACCTACACTTTTCTTTATTTCTTCCTGTGGGAGACGGTCGCGTATTGTAGGAGTCACAAGTTCGGTAGCCAACCGAATAAAACCTCCGCGAGTTTGGTGCTTACAGCGGGAACGTGGGGACGCCACCTCGGGAACTAACCAGCAAGTGGGTGCCAGAACGACCCCGCGACCAGCTATCGACCAGTACCTATGTGGTCCGATCGGTACACTTTTACCCCTAAAACGCCATCGTGTCTGTCATCTAACGGCAGTGACCCTGTCAAGGCTGTGGTGGGCAGGCAGAGTGGCGTACCGGTGGTCTTCTCCCGTTGACGCTTCCACTTCATAGCCACAATGCGGTTTCAACGACATCAAACGGATACAAAGTAACGTCAGGTTTTGTAGATCGGCGGGAAAGGATTACGTGAACACATAACCATTCTACGCCATAAAATTAGGTCATCTTTGTTAGCTATAAAGTTTGAGAGTATATTTGATTTATTGGCCAAAACAGGAATTATGAAAATATATATACATATCATATTTGTGTGATGAATTCAAATGTTTGCACTGTGTCTGGGTGTTTCTATTTATAATAGGTATGTATTTAAAACTATATAAGTATTATATCATCTATATGGCCGCCATAGCTTTGCTTAGTTTAGGGTGAGATGGTGTTGTGTGTGTGAATTGTCCACCAATATTTATTTATATTTATATCAGTACTTTCAAATATTTGCTTCAATAAAAAAAAAAGATAATGAATCCGATTACGATATTTTATACTGATTTAGTGAATTTTTTCACTCAAACTTAATTATATTAGACTCAACAACAAACAAATAACAAGACGACTCCTAAATAATAACGAATGAACGTTGAAAATTACAGACGAAAAGATTTTTATTTCAGATAGAAAGATACAAAGTGAAAAACTTTTAACAGACTTTATATTTTCTTACGAAATTGAGTGACGAGGCGAGATTGACGCGGATCAGATGCTGAATATCATCTGTAACATGATAGTGCGGAGTACCTATAGAGTACAGAAATATACTTCTGAATAGAAGAAATAGAAGAAATATATATTTTCTTCTTTTTTTTTTAAATAAAGAGTGACGAGACGAGCAGGACATGTGCCTGATGGTAAGCAATATTCCTGCCACATAACAGCACAGCAACACGCAGTTATTGGAACATGGAAGAGTCCAAATCATTACCTAGTACTGCACTGCGCTCGTCACCCAGAGATCTAAGATGTTATATCTCTATGCCCTGTAATTTCTCTGAAAACATTGCCCTTCAAACCGGAACACAGTAATGTTTGCACATTACTGCTGGGCAGTAGAATAACTGGCAAAGGTGTGGTACTTCCACAGTCGGACTCTGCTAGGAGTCCTACCACTACGAAATAATACTTATAGAAGTCCAGTTTGCGTATCACTAGTAACCCAGAGATGTAAAATACTACTTATATATATATGGGTTACTTTTCAAGGTTTTTCGGAATTTCTTTTACTCATTTTTCCTTTTAGGTGAAAACCGGTAAACGCTTGCATTACGAGTAGGTAATGTAGGTATGTATGTATTGTACATCACCGTTTCTTTGTGTTTGTTAAGCTTTGAGTTTGTTAAGGAGTCGTCCACACTTCTATTGTGCGTATCCCGCAGGTGATTATTATCATTATTTGAAAAACATTTTAGTACCTAGTTGCTAGCCTGGCATTTTAGTCGTGGCAGGACTCTTGGCAGAGTCCGCCTGGGGAAGTACCACACCTTTGCCAGTTATTCTACCACTAAGTAGTAATGTGCAAACATTACTGTCTTCCGGTTTGAAGGGCAATGTTTCCATAGAAATTACGGGGCTTAGACATACAACATCTTATGATCTCTGGGTGACGAGTGCAGTGCAGTGCTGGGTAATGATTTGAACTCTTCATGTTACAAGCTGCGTGTTTCTGTGCTGTTATGTGGCAGACGTGTTGCTTGCCATCCGGAAAATGTCCTGCTCGTCTCGTCACTCTTTATTTAAAAAAAAACGTTTGAACGTGGGAGTGGGTCGGATGATTAGGGCCGATTTTATCAACATTACTTTTTACTCCTTAATCCTTAATAAAAAAAGGAATAAATGTAAACACTTCAGTTACATAAAAACTATTTAAATATTAATATGTCATCAGTTATAAATCGTAGTAATAACTGGTAGATCGTTTAATTGGGTAGATCACCAAATGCACTAAAATAGCGCCCTCGCGCTCTACGGTCGTTTGGCGTTGGCTGGCTCTCATGTGATAGTTAACCGCCCGTCTTGCGGTCGTTGCTCGCTACGTTTGCGGGCGAAAATCTCTGCCGTGACAGTAAGCGGTCTCGTGAGTTAAATAAAACCGTAGTTCCGTAACCGCGACGGGCGCGTTCAAAAATCTCTTCATGAGTTCTTAGACTGAAGTTGCCGCATTTACGCTATAGTGACGCTTATTTGGAAAATAGCGAGATTAAAAGAACTAGAGAGCACCATCTTGAGCTGCATCGCATAGTACCAGACGAGTTGGTAGCAAAAAAAACTAGGTGAATAAACAATAATGTAATTAATGGACTCAATCAAATTAGGTAGATTGACGAAGTGATTTATTAGAACCAGACTAATTGGATAGTACCGTCGCGTGGTTCAGCAGGAATCAATGTAGTATATATGTAAATTGATTGAATAATTTGGAATATGAACACACCCTGACTACGCTATTATCGTTAATTACAGGATCTTTGCCACAGTTATATGCCCATTATGCCCTGATTGACTGAAAATCTGAACAACCGTTTTTGGTAGTCTGCACCCAGTATGGCGAGTAGCCAGTAGTAGTGAATAACAAATAGGTAGGGCAGGTAGGTAGGTACTACCTTCTATAAGTGAAGAACGAATACATACCGTATTCATAATCGTTAAAATCGTATAACGTTAGTGATAATAGCAATGTTATGTTTCCAATTTATCTTGGTAGCTTTATAGACTACAGGCCCGTGAACAAAATATATGTGTCAAATGATACAGCAGGAGACCTATGTAGGATGATAAAAGGGTATAAAATTATAGGATTCAGCACTATACCGGCATTTGAAAGCTGTCCAACTGAAAGCAAATTGAAGAGGGGGGGTTGCGACCCTCGCTATTTCCATCTTGTCGCATGATTTTTGTACGGCATGGTGGAATTATGAATTAGAACAGGTATTGAAACTGTATGGAACCAATGCCGTAAATAATCAAATGACCAAATTTACCCTGAACATCGTCGGAAAATCATTCCGACAAAACAAATATTTAAAAAATTAAAAATTTTAATTTTTATAGTTTCATTACCTGTTCTAATCCATTATTTCGCAATGCCGTACAAAAATCAAGCGACAAAAAGGAAAGAGGGGAGGTTGGAACCCTCCATCTTCAATTTACACTCAGTTAGATAGCTTTCAAACGCCGGCATAGTGCTGAATATTATTATTTTATATCCTTCTATCCTACATAGGTCTCCTGCTGTATCATATGACCCATAAATTTTGTTTTTGGGCCTGTGCTCTATAACAGTTACAAAATTTGAAAAAGTGCAAATTAGCTTCGCATTCACATAGATTCAGTAGCGTTATATTTAACGTCAGGATTTAGAAGTATTAATAAAAATAAATATAAATATAATTAGTTGTTTTCTACATTTAAGTATTTATTTACATTTTAAAGTCGATACAAATTGTAATGTTGGTGATTACAGCTGAGGCGCCATTGAGGCCGATAAGAGAGCCGAGAACGGCAATAATCACGTGTATCATACGACGTCTTAAATTTATATGTGAACTAGCTGAACCCGCTACTTCGTTCGCGTAAGCAGATGTTACTGACTTATACATTAATTGGAACTATCGTACCTTTGAGTTTGAGTGAATTTGTTTTTCCACACAAAAAATTATTTAATTTTATCATCTTTATTTTTCTTTTTTTAAACAAAATCAAACATACTTAGTAAGGTTTCGTAGTAGCGAACATAGCCGCAAGTGTTAAGTTTGTAGGATTTTTATAGGATACATTATGAAAAGTCTGAAGCTAATGTGCATGATCTGATACCTACCCACCTATTTCTTTTTATCCGCAAGCTGTTTTCTAGCTGTTACCCGCGACTTTGCCGGCGTAAAATTTTGAACGAAGCCTGTGTGGAATCAAAATAATTAAAATTTTGAGTTTTTATGATATTCAAGCAAGTTGAACCCGTAAATCTAAGCAAGTCCTAGTGAAATGTTAATGTATGAATTTAATTGTAGGTAACACAGAAAAAAATCAAGAACGAAAGAATCCAAATTTGGCATCATAATCCTTTTAGCAGCAAATACTTATTAGTATCTACTATTTAGAATACCACTAACGCCACCTAGTGATGAAAGAAAAAATACATACCACAATAGCAAAACATCGATTTAAAGGGCCTTTAGTGCTTTTAGATTTAAACTGGCATTAGCGCCGTCTAATGATCATATTATGTTGCTTGTTATTTTGATTGTGAACGCAAATCACCTATATTATCTACGCCAAAACGGGTGCATATATTTTTTATTTTTGGCTTTTACCTTACCATCACATCAAATTCCCGACGAAGATATATGCTTATATTAATATGGAGTTAAATGAAAATGTAGACTTATTAGCCCATGTGAAATTTAAGACTCTAAACTATATGTGTTTCGTATGTCAACCCATATCGTTGTGTCGTTTTGACGTGATGGTTAATATTTGTTTCCTTAGGGCCCATGCTTCTTTTCAGGTTGATAGGTAATAAATACATAAATGTGGTATTTCAGACTATGAGTTATTTCTGTTTCAATTTTCTACCAAATTCACTTAGTTTTCCTACGTCACAGTAATCTATAAGTAACCGATTTGCTATTTCTGAGTTCAAACTACGTGTGTTTCGAATTCCATCCAAATATGTTCAGCCGTTCCAACGTTGTCCTGTAAATATTATGAATGTCACTGTTTGGATGTTTGTTACGTAATACATAGAGTACTTATACATAGGCAATGTTTAGCCTATGTGTTCTTCCAGACTGTAATCTAATTATATTTCAAATTTCAACCCGATCACTTGATACGTTCCGCCATTATTAAAGCGGCAATCTGCGAAAATTTCAACTGTCTAGCTATCACCGTTCTTGAGATACAGCCTGGTGACAGACGGACGGACGGACGGACGGATAGCGAAGTCTCAGTAATAGGGTCCCGTTTTTACTCTTTGTGTACGGAACCCTAACAACGGTCTGCTTCGGTCACCGAAGCTTGTTGAACACTACCTTTAAATTTCAAACATTTGGATTGAAATAATACGTTTTCTAATAAGTTACGGCTGGTCTAGTAAGTTACAGCTGACCTAGTCGGGAGAACGGCGACTGTCGATCCGGAGACCCAGGGTTCAAAACCACGCGCACCACTATCTTTTCAGTCATGTTCGTAATGCCGGTAATTAAAACGGTGAAGGAAAACACCGTGAAGAAACCGAAATCTACCTATAATCTAAGTTCTAAGTCATATGTCATCCACCAACCGACACTGGGCCAGCGTGGTGGATAGCCTTGTCTCTCTCCTTGCGAGAGAAGGCCCCGACGCCCAGCAGTGGGAACATTTAATGGGTTGTTTATGCTGCTACTTATTATGCTGATATGTTTTCTCCAAAATACAAAAATCTACTTCAATGACAGGTGATTTAATTCTGTCATTCGACTAAATTTTATAAGAAGGTATAACTGGCGTACAGATAAATCTAAGCTGATTTTAGTTTTTTGTTGATATTTGATATCTGTTTTCGATATCTAAGATCACCTCTGAAGTATTTTCTACCAAACAAAAAAAGAATTATCAAAATCAACTAACAATTAGCGGAGTTATCGCGTAAAATGAAATCAAATAAAAAAACATGCAACCCGATTGAGAACATCCTCCTTGTTTGAAGTCGATTATAACCGAATGATGTTTGTTTTTCCACACAAAAATATATTTTTGACAATTATTTTGTCATCCAAGACGACGCGACGCGATCACGTGGGCACTTTCTAGAATCTAGATATTCTGTGGATCGTCTGTGATACACAGAATACTTAGAAGTTAGTATGTACCGAACGCGCCGCGCGTGTCATTATTATTTAATGTTTGTGTAATTTCCGAACCAACAGACCGATATTGTTCAAATTTTGACGGGACAATATAAAAAATGTATTCTTTCCAACAAAAAAAGAATTAATGAAATTAAACAACGCAAACATGAGTTACAACTAAATAAACATTCTGACTTTCACCCCCTTCCGCAAGAAAACCGATCAGAATTTCGGGATCAAAAGTAGCCTACTGCCTTAGTATAGACTAAAATCATGCCAAGTTTCAGCTGAATTGAATCAGTACTTTCGGCGTGATGTGTGATCCCTATACAGAAAGACAGACAGACAGACATGAAAGAAAAAAAATGCAGTTTCGCCATCAGTGTCGACTATGGAGTGCCCCAAAAAATTCGACCCGTTACAGTTTTATTATAAGTATAGATATAGATAAAATGACAGTGAAGAATGAAAAAGAATTGTGAAAATGCAAAACATATATATATCTAAATCTATGACATAGAATAGTCTACGGGTAAATGTTTCATTAAGGCGGGAAAACTAATTAGTTTTCATATTTGTGCACATCTATGGCACATCTCACAAGCGGTCGGCCATTGACTAAAGGCGTAAAGGCACAGATCACAATAATTTCTAAAGGAATGATTCTGTTTTTTTACTTTTCGCGGATAGCCACGTGCGAAATGGGGGATTAAAGTTTTCTTTATAACAGAGCCAAACAAAAGTTTATTTGAGTGAAAGATTTATTTTTTAAATGTACGAGTAGATACAAGTTGATATTATCTTTTTAAAATACGAAGTTGCATGAAATTATCCAGCAATCCATTAGGTGGACCTATATATTTATTTTATTTGTTCATCCAATTCATCTTCGACAATGGCGTTTATACCTATTTTCAGGTTTTCATGGAAATACAAATCCGTAAACTCCGTATCTTAACAATAAAATTTTCCTCAGCTATTGGACATCTGCTGTCCAATATTTCGTTTTATTTCAACTCATTCTGCGATACGATAATTGCATTTTTATAGACGGACTTTAACGTTATACTAAATTTCTTTGTTGTGACATATTGAATAGTATAGAAAAATATTAGTTTAAAAATATGTACTCAAACGATAGGGACGTCGGAAATGCGGTAATGGAGCTAAAGTGGAGTTGGGCAGAACACATTGCCCGACGCGCTGATGACCGATGGAGTAATTTGTGACCGAGGGGTGGCCGAGGCAATGTAGGCGGAGCTTTGGACATCCAGCTGCAAGATGGGTCCACGATATCATCTTTATCGAGGGTCGAACCTGGACTCCATTGGAACAGGACAGAGGAAGATGGCATGAAAAAAAAAAGAGTTAAGCCTCTTTTTTTTCATGCCATTCACCCAACAGTGGGATAAGAAAAGCTGTGGACGATGTACTCTTTTTCATTTTCACCATTTTGCATTTTATTAAGCGATAATGGTTGTACATTGTGTTTATCTAGATAAAATCGCCACAATCTCTGTTTGTATTGACGGAATAAATCGATGAACGCCGGCTGCATGCACGGAAAAGTGTCCCGTAACGCTCATTGTACGCTTGCGCCGCATCTATCAATGTTTTGTTATGATGTTGTCACGTTAAAACTATCGTCCGTAAACCAACTGACTTTACAGGCAACCAATTTTTTTATCAAGAAAGCAACAAGATCTACCCAAGCAACGAACCACTGCAAGTGGAAAATAACTTCAACAATTTTGAAGCTTTTCCTGATTCAGGTCTCCTTGCTACGAATTATCTTTGTTTCTTCACTCTTACGTAGTTTTCATTCTATACTCCTTGAACATATTTATTTCCCCAAAAACCAGCTAGCTATAAACACTTCAATCAGGGTATTGTTCAGATTTCCTGAATGATAATAGAGCTCGTAAAGTGTATTACAGAAAGTGTGTCGCTCCATAACCCGCGTAGGAAATTCGTTAATATTCTTACGTATACCGTGTTTTCTTGGTAGAATCTTTATTAGAAACAAATAAGTCTTTGGGTACCTTAAAAAAACACTTACATTTTCAATCTTTGTTGAATCCAGTAACTGCAGTTGAAGTTATGAAATTACGGAAATTTGAGTTTTATTAATTTTATAATTTTTGTCGGATATCTTTAAGCCAGTTCTGTAATTTCTGTAATCCAACTACTTTACTACATACCATAACCAACTTCCACTAGAACTACCACAATTCTGCCAGTTATTCTATCGCCAAGCAGTAAGTAATGTGTCACCATTGATGTGCTCCGGTTTGAAGAACAATGATGGTTCAGGAAAATAACAGGATGGAAGAGATAAATAATTTTATATTTCTCAGTGACGAGCATAGTGTAGTACTAGGTAGTGACGAATGTGTGAGAAAAGTAACAAGTTTGCGTTTGGACTGATGTCAATTGCCCAGCGATTTTATTTCTTTACTAATATGTCGCTATTAAGGTCTGTTTAGACGTAAGCGTTATTTGCTAGATAAATTTCCGCGCGGATTTCACTCGGTTTAAATTGTATGAGGTCCCATAACTGTAGCGAAACTTGTACCGTATGGTGGCCCTATGTTAGCTTGTTTGGCGAAACAACGAATTCCGTCGGGCGCTCAATACGGGCAATACGCAATACGGATCCATGACTCCATCCACAGAGGTTTTATTAAATGTACTGCACCAATGAGACGTTGTCCAGAGGCAAAAAGACTTGTCAAAGATAGTTCTAAATATTGCCAAGTGTGGCACCACTTGGTTTTTGTGAAATTTCTCTAACAAAATAAAACAGTGGCGCCACCTACGGCGAAATTGTGAACTGTCCTGGAAAGGTATTTTTGTCTCCTGAAAACGCCCCATTATTCTACGTGACGCCAATTTCTTTGACGTGACGTGACCATCCAACCGGAAATTACTAGGCGAAAAAAAAAACATTTCTGTACCGTGGGCGGTAAATAACGCTCAGGTCTGAACAGGCTAAAGCCCGGTTTAGAATAATTCCGTTTAGTAAACTTTATAGGTAACCTCATACATTTTATCAGTTTTTCACGAGAGGAAAATTTTCTTACCAACATTAAAAGTGTGAAAATTTTAATGTTGGCATGTTTAAATGTTGGTAGCTTAATCGTTCTGTAAGAACTGAAGGGATCAGTCTGAAAATTAAAACTCAGATTTTCAAGTTCGGAAATGCATAGTCTACGAGATTTTCATACCGAAAAATAAAGGGCATAGTTCGTTTGGGGATAGCTCATTTCTAAATTCTACGTAGACGAAGTTGTGGTCAAATACTAGTATGTAATAAAGCTCATTTCATGCTTGGTTTACGGCAGGTCCTCCGTGGGTTACTTTGTTCGATTAATTGGAATTCAGCCCGATCCTGCCAGAGGTCCAGTGTCTGCGAAGGGATACCTCTCTCAGGTAATAAACTTTCTTCTATTAAGTATTCATAAAATAAACGAAGGAATATTTTAAACGGTTCGACTGTCATAAGGAATCCCACAAAGTGAAGAAAATCTAAATTTTTGAGAAAAATTACTGGCCAAGAAAACTCACACAAGCTAAGAATTGATTAAGCCAAGTGCATGTCGGATATACCTACACTGTGAGCTCCGTGTCAGAAACATTAGTATTGTTTTTTCTGTATAGTTTGTAACACCTAGCCCGAAGTATTCTAAATTTCCGTTTTAAAATTATATAATGTAAAGTTATCGCATATTATTTGGTAGTTAGATATCATTAAAAAGTAGCATAACAGTCAATTAAATTTATTATATATTACATAATACATTACATACGGGTATTATACATTGAAATCTTTTAACAAATCACCTATTTTACGTTTTAATGTACGTGAATCCACGCACAAAACAGAAACGTTACGTTTGATTAGATATCGTTAAGTTAATTAAATTATGTCATGTTTAAGATAGCTTAATAAACTTAACAAAGCATATTTTCAAATAAATTCCGATTCTTACTAACCTATTCAGAGTTAACTGTTGAATTCTAATCATTTTGTCAAACTTTACATGAGCTAAAAACCTGTAAAATTTAAACAAAGTCAAATCAGCATTGAGAATTTTAAGGTTGACGTCAAACGAAGTCAAAATTACAGACATAAAACTATTGAGCTTAGCGCAAGTTTTGTAATACGGGAGCACAGATTTCGAAATCTGTGTACGGGAGTTTTAGTTTCACCGTAGACACCAGTTGATCTATATTGACTAGAAGTTGTCTTTTTTTTTACTTTTTTATACTTTTTTACTTGACCGCCATCTCTCCTGTTCTGTCCTCCTCGATGTTAAGCGACGATGCGGTCTACGATGGAGCGTGTTTACCTAGAAGAAACCGGTTCACTCTCGATTTGAAGACACAAAGATTGTAACCAACAGGGAAAACTAAACTAAAATACGTACTTATCACAAAAGTAGAGTCGAATCTCTTCGTACCCGATAAAAAACCGATAGGCTAGCAATTTTTCGGCGATGTTCAACCTCGGCAATGTTCGGCTTTGAAGTCTTTTTCGCACAAGAGTGTCGTTGCCTATGAGCCTTTTTTTTTGTCCCGGTTAAACAACTAATTTAACCTATAACAGCCCAGACTAATGATACAAGTTGCGAAATCAATGGTTTTTAACAAACTTCCCAGAGAAAATGATCCACTATGAGTATGTGATGTATGATCAAACAAGCTTGACGAGTACTCATTTCACACCAATAGTAAATTCACTTTAACCCGTGTAATTAAGCAGACAATTAATGTGCACACCGTACATGATAACTATTACTATAATAATAATTATTCGGAACGATTTATCCTTTATCATTTTTATAGATTGTAAATCTGCTTGGTTACCTAAATTGAACAGCTCTAATCTATTTCTTTGCATGTATTATTTTCATAAACATTACAACGTAAGTACAGTAGACCTACTTGAAGCATAAATAAACAAACATACAAAATCTTAATAGTTATTCGTGCATGGTTACTTCGTAGGTGTGGCACGTAAATACACCACTCTGAATATTTTTTCATGTGAATACTAAGTAAGTAATCTCATTTAGTTGTTTGGAAACTCAACGGGACGAAACAAGGCCGGGATGGAGCTATTGGGTATTTAGGACGAATAAATTTCGGCAAACGCCTTGGCTTAGCCGGAAACGTGGGTTTTATCAGTTACAATCAAACAGATAAAAATATTTATGTCTCTCTTTCCTACATTTGATGAGCGTATAACAGCAGCGGCTGACGTCAACTTATTTTGATTGTATAACGTAATATTTATATAACGTAATATATATATTTAAAAGTACTAGAAACAAATTTACGTTACAGTTATCCCCTTCTTAGTAAAACACGCTTTGTCTAGTGTTATAAAAGCTAGATTTAACTTATAGATAGATAGATAACGCTTTATTATCAATTTTAAGTGTCAAACAAAATTAATTAAAAATAAGATATTTCATTTTGACTAAATTATGAGCTGTATTTATTGATATGAAAAAAGGTCCAACAATAATATATTATGTAGAAGCTACGGTTATATTATGTAATATTTTGGAGTACAGGAAGTGCTAAGTAAATTCGCCGTAAGCGATAGCCCATAGTACAGTTGGAAATAGGTCTGACCCCCATTATCATAGGTATCTCCACAAAAAAGTAGGGTTATATTTGTAACGTAAATTTTAACATAATATAACTCTAAATGTATGATACTGATTTATTTTTTTATAACAGGGAAGGTGGTAAATGATTGCACGGTGAACCAGCGGTCTGATCTGGGGTGTAGATGTCGGCAGCGAGGCTCCAAAGAAAACGGTCCCTGTACAAATTGTGTGTCACTGAAGCGTCTGAAACTTGAAGGACAGAGACCCTCATCCCCTGCTAGAGCTATCTCCGTGAGATCAAACTTTTCATGAATACTCATGTAAGAAAATGAACTTAAATATTGAATCACTACATAGAAGGTATTGACGACTATTGGTAACTAAAAGTACCCACTATCTAATAAGCGAAGATAAAGTTTACTCAGAGTTTGAAGTTTAAATAAATGTAACGAACAACGTGAATTTAGGTCTAAGTAAAGATACTACAGACAAAACGCTTGAAGAAAAAATATTCAATTGAAAGACTCCAGAACTGGTAAAGACGAACGTTGGTAGTTTTGCAATAATTGAAATGTATTAGAATGTAAAAGGCTTTATTAAATTAGTATTTTTTTTATTAAACCAACACATTACTTTCGTGTGATATGGTGTGAGAGGTCCAAACAAGAAACTGATACGTGCGCATCTTACTCTCCTTAAAAATGGCTGTCGAATGCGGCTGAAACTTTAATCAAACCGGACCGGCCATATCACACACAAGTAATTCAAATTTGTTTTGTAAATAATAATTTGTAATTTTAGAGCTTAGTGTTAATCAGGAGCAATGACTGGTTATTTCGTAATGGTTTTTTCGTGCTTATTAAACAATATTGTCTAAATCCAAATTATCCGGAGATGTCATCTTCATCTCATCTCTCATCTCAAGTGATGAAGCTACTGCTTCATCTTGGAAATTGTTATTTTCATTTAAGTAATATAAAATTAGTGTTAACATTGGGAGTAAAACACCCTTCTCAAATTAATATTAATAAAAAAACTTAATAAAAAATACAACACTTGGTGTCCGTGTGTTTATTGTGTGCGAGTGTAACTAGGTTTTTTGCGTTATTAACAGGCCGCCATAAAAATATTAAATTTATTCATCATCCATTCACCTACCTATCCATAATTTCTTTTTTTTTGTTAGGTTTATGTTTAAACTCAACGCAAAAACGGCAAGTTGTTACAAGTTTCGCGTGTCTTTCTCTTTGTGTATGTCTGTCTGTGATATCGTAACTCCCAAACGGATGAACAGAATTTGATTTTCTTTAAGGTGAAAAAGTCCATTGTGTTCTTGGCAATATTTCCCATTGCATTTTAACAAATCAGTTCAGCCCACGGATATTCGGGGGATATGCCTTGATTGCGAATTTAGTTCGAAACCTAGTGTCTCCGGTCTCCTCCCACAATATACATAAAATGGGCGGAACATTTCCGTATTAACAAATAATTTTGTCTATGTAGAAGGAGTCACTCAACGCCCACATAATATGTCACTAGGGATTGAAATGAGTGATTGCAAAATTTATTCGACATTTTATTTTGGGCTATATTATTATATTTTCATTTATTAAGTTTTACTAATACACAAATACGTAAATATAATTATAATATATAAAAATTGCTACCCTATACGACATGTATTATACTATAAAGAAATGTATAAAGTTGGAGTAGGAATCTATTTGCATTTTTCAAATTAACAGTTTTACGTTTAATGTAAGTATACGAAGGTACTAGCAGTGCTCCGCGGGTTTACCCGCGTAGTTCTCGTTCCCATTCTTTTATCGAGATAAAAGTAGCCTAAGCCTATGTGTTCTTCCAAAATATAATCTTACTGTATTTCAAATTACAACTCGATCCGTTCATACGTTTAAACGAGATTGAACAACAAACATCCAAATACCCAAACGTCCAAACATTGGCATTTGTAATATTAGGTAGTGGGATTTACGATACCAATGACAAAAAAAACATTTTTTTTTCTTTCCTGCTTGTACTGGGTAATCTCTGAAACAGCTGGACTAATTTTTTAATGAAAGATAGCTGATAGCTTAGCTATTGGCTTAAATAAACATCATTTTATTCCGGTTTGAAGGATTATGTTTCCAGAGAAATTACAGGGCATGGAGGTAAAACATTATATCTCAGACTGTCAAACGCCGTAAATCCTAATGCCGTGAATTGGACTATCTGCAAGGAAGGAAGAGAGGTATTTGCCCTGCAGTGGGACAATGTAGGCTAGTAATAATATTAACATTTTATTTTCATCAAGCAAGAGAAAAGTACACGTTAAAAAAACGTAAAAAGTTATGCCTTAGACGATCAGCTGTCTGGTAGTGAAAGTCCCGTCATAATTGGTCCAGCTGTTTGATAAATTAGTGGAACAAACAAGATAGACAAAAAGTTTTAAAATAGTTTTTAGGTATAGGTATTGTACATACTTTCATTTGTCACAACTTAGTAAACAGTTGTTAATTTGATATTACATACAAACGCTCCAATTTTATTTCTTTGTATATATTATTAATAATAATCATGAAACAAATAAAAAAATCTGGAAAAATAGGTAGTTAATTAAAAATGAAAAAAACGAACATTGTCCATATAAAATACCGAATAAATTTTCGAAGAAATTTCACGTCGGAAAACTCCATTATCCCATCACTAACGCGCCAACGTACTCTCTAGGCGCTTCAGAGCGACTGAACGAATGTCAAAGTTATACGGTCATATTAACCGTATCGAGAAGACACTGCCAAGCCCTCAAGGCATATCCCCCGATATCCGTGGTTCAGCCTTTTCAAAGTTTTCAGATTTTTTGTTAGTAGGAATCTGAGATAGATAATGAATATTTTCTCTGGTTTCAAACATAGGTACTTGTTTTACTACCACTCATACCACCCATACTCGTGTAGTGGTAGGACTCTTTGCAGAGTCTACCCGGGGAAGTACCACACCTTTACCCGTTATTCTACCGCCCAACAAGCCGAGTAATGTGTCAACATCAATGTGTTCCGGTTTGAAGGGCAATGTTTCCAGTGAAATTACAGGGCATTGAGAAAACGTCTTATATTTCATGAGCGGAGTTCAGTACTAGGTACAGTCCGCGAGGTATAAGCTGAGCTTTGCATTAGTGTGAGTGATCACCAAAAGTACAGTCAGACAACAAACTCTTAAAAAAATTAATATCATTATATTTTAGGTAGGTACTTAAGGCATAACATAAGTCGCATTTTGTACTTACTGATTTGGACTTTTCTTGTTTTAATAGCTGTGTGTCACTGTGTGCTGTTATGGGCAGGGAATGTAGGATTTTTGCTTACCACCAGACATATTTTTTGTCCAGGGGTCTACCGCCTAATTAAAACTTTCTTAGCTTTGATATTGCTCTCTCTTTTATTTTCGCCTGAAATATTAGAGACAGCATTAGCAAAGCCATAGCCGATTTAGTTCGGCGGTAGAGGGCTGTTTGTCTTCATCTCGTTACTCTATAATATGTAGCTATAACTGACTGGCCTCGTGGCTTAGTGGGTAGTAACTTTGCCTGCGACGCCGAGGGTCGTGGGTTCGATTCCCACCCAGTGCAAATTGTGATGAATTCAATTGTTTGCACTGTGTCTAGGTGTTTCTATGTATAATAATTATGTACTTAGTACTATATAAGTATTATATCAGCTATCTGGCCGCCATATTACAAGCTATGCTTAGTTTGGGGTCATATGGTGTTGTGTGTAAATTGTCCACCAATATTTATTTATTTATTTATAACTAATGTTATAAATTCCGAAAGTTTGGATGTTTCGATGTTTGTGGCTCGTCGAAACATCTGAGTGGATCGGGCTGAAATTTGGTATACAGATAGATCGTGGTGGGGAATGGCATATAGGCTAATTTTTATCCAGGGAAAATAACATGAATGCAAACTAAAAATCGGCAGGGTGTTGCTAGTGTATTTATAATGGTATTTTGTAGTGGTAGGACTCTTGGCAGAGTCCGCATGGGGAAGGACCACACCTTTGCCAGTTATTCTACTGTCAAGCAGTAATGCGCAAACATAGAAATTACAGGGCTTAGAGATGTAACGTCTTAGATCTCTGGGTGACGAGCGCAGTGCAGTGCTAGGTAATGATTTGGAGTCTTCATGTTCCAATAGCTGCGTGTCACTGTTCTGTTATGTGGCAGACATGTTGCTTACTATCAAGCAAGTGTCCTGTTCGTCTCGTCGCTCTTTATTTAAAACTAGCTGAACCCGCTACTTCGTTCGCGTAGGCAGATGTTACTAACTTATACATTAGTTGGAAGTATCGTACGTCAAATATTTGGATAAGTAGTCATTGAAAACCCTTTGAGTTTGAGTGAATTTGTTTTTCCACACAAAAATATATTTAATTTTATCATCTTCATTTTTTTTTTTTTAAACAATATCAAACATACTTAGTAATGTTTCATAGTATCGAACATAGCCGCAAGTGTTAAGTTTGTAGGATTTTTATAGGATACATTATGAAAAGCCTGAAGCGAATGTTCATGATCTGATACCTACTTATCTCTTTTTATCCGCAAGCTGTTTTCTAGCTGTTACCCGCGAATTCGCCCGCGTAAAATTTTGAACGAAGCCTGTGTGGAATAAAAATGATTAAGATTTTGAGTTTTAATGATATTCAAGCAAGTTGAACCCGTAAATCTAAGCCAAGTCTTAGTGAAATGTTAATGTATGAATTTAATTGTAGGTAACACAGAAAAAAATTCAAGAACGAAAGAATCCAAATTCGGCATCATAATCCTTTTAGCAGCAAAAACTTATTAATACAATTTAAAATACCAGTAACGTCACCTAGTGATGAAAGAAAAAATACATACCACAATAGCAAAACATCGATTTAAATGGGGCTTTAGTGCTTTTAGATTTAAACTGGCATTAGCGCCATCTAATGAGAATATTATGTTGCTTGCTATTTTGATTGTGAACGCAAATCACCTATATTATCTACGCCAAAACGGGTGCATCAATTTTTCATTTTAGGCTTTTACCTTACCATCACATCAAGTTCCTTACGAAAATATATGCTTATATTAATATGGAGTTACATGAAAATATAGACTTATTAGCCCATGTGAAATTTTAGACCCATATGGTTGACATACGAAACACATATAGTTGTGCCGTTTTGACGTGATAGTTAATATTTGTTTCCTTAGGGCCCATGCTTCTTTTCAGGTTGATAGGTAATACATAAATGTGGTATTTCAGACTATACGTTATCTCTGTTTCAATTTTCTACCAAATTTGCTTAGTCTTTCCGACGTCACAGTAACCTTAGGATAAGTAACCGATTTGCTATTTCTGAGTTCAAACTACGTCTGTTTCGAATTCCTTCAAAATATGTTCAGCCGGTCCAACGTTGTCCTGTAATTATTATGAATGTCACTGTTTGGATGTTTGTTACTTAATCATGGCGGAACGTATCAAGTGATCGGGTTGAAATTTGAAATAGAATTAGATTATAGTCTGGCAGAACACATAGGCTAAACATTGCCTATGTATAAGTACCCTATGTATTAATTAAGCTAAACCAAGAATGTGTCTTTAATTTTAACTCGATACATTCAGCCGTTCCAACGTAATTGAGCAGTAAAAATTGAAACATTGACATAATTATATAATATTAGGAAAGCATAGGATTTAACAACAATTTAGAAAAAATAAAACGGGTCAAATGCAAATGGTACTCGCGCGCGAAGGGTTCTGAACCATTAGCAAATAAACGGATTTTATTGTATGGGAGCCCCCTGAATAATTTATTTTATTTTAATTAATTACTTTTAAAGAGAACATAAAACTAAATATTATGTGAATAGTTAAAGGGTCTACCTGTGACAGGTACGTTATTATTAGTATCGAGCAAGAAACGGTAAAAAAGCATGTTTGTTGTATGGGTGCACCTCTTAAATATTTATTTTATTTTTGGTATTTATTGTTAAAGCGGCAATAGAAATACATCATCTGCGAAAATTTCAACTGTCTAGCTATCACCGTTCTTGAGATACAGCCTGGTGACAGTCGGACAGACGGACGGACGGATAGCGAAGTCTCAGTAATAGGGTCCCGTTTTTACCCTTTGTGTACAGGACCCTAACAACGGTCTGCTTCGGTCACCGAAGCTTGTTGAACACTACCTTTAAATTTTAAACAGTGTTTGGATTGAAATAATACGTTTTCTAATAAGTTACGGCTGGTCTAGTAAGTTACAGCTGACCTAGTCGGGAGAACGGCGACTGTCGATCCGGAGACCCAGGGTTCAAACCCACGCGTACCACTATCTTTTCAGAGACATGTTCGTAATGCCGGTAATTAAAACGGTGAAGAAAACACTGTGAGGAAACCGAAATCTACCTATAATCTAAGTTCTAAGTCATATGTCATCCACCAACCGACACTGGGCCAGCGTGATGGATTATAACCTTGTCTCTCTCCTTGCGAGAGAAGGCCCCGACGCCCAGCAGTGGGAACATTTAATGGGTTGTTTAGGCTGCTACTTATTATGCTGATATGTTTTCTCCAAAATAACAAAAATCTACTTCAGTGATAGGTAATTTAATTCTGTCATTCGACTAAATTTTATAAGAAGCTATGACTATGTCGTAACAGATAGATCTAATTTTATTTTAGCTGATTTTAGCTTTTTGTTGATATTTGAAAAACTACCTCCCTGTTTTCGATATTTATAAGATCACCTCTGAAGTATTTTCTACCAAACAAAAAAGGAATTATCAAAATCAACTAACAATTAACGAAGTTATCGTGTAAAATAAAACCAAATAAAAAAACATGCAACCCGATTAAAAACATCCTCCTTGTTTGAAGTCGATTAAAACCGAATGATGTTTGTTTTCCACACAAAATATATCTTTGACAATTATTTTGTCATCCAAGACGACGCGACGCGATCACGTGGGCACTTTCTAGAATCTAGATATTCTGTGGATAGTCTGATACACAGAATACTTAGAAGTTAGTATGTACCGAACGCGCCGCGCGTGTCGTTATTATTTAATGTTTGTGTAATTTCCGAACCACCAGACCGATACTATTCAAATTTTGACGGGATAATATAAAAAAATATGTTCTTTCTAACAAAAAAAGAATTAAAGAAAATAAACAACGCAAACATGAGTTACAACCAAATACACATTCTGACTTTCACCCCCTCCCGCAAGAAAACCACTCAGAATTTGGGGATCAAAAGTAGCCTACAGCAATATCCTTAGTATAAACTAAAATCATGCCAAGTTTCAGCTGAATTGAATCAGTAGTTTCGGCGTGATGCGTGATCTCTATACAGAAAGACAGACAGACAGACAGACAGACAGACAGACAGACAGACAGACAGACATGAAAGAAAAAAAATGCAGTTTCGCCATCAGTATCGACTATGGAGTGCCCCAAAAAAATTTTTTTCAAAATATCTTCAATGTACAGAATTCGACCCGTTACAGTTTTATTATAAGTATAGATAAAAAAAGTAGATAATGTAAATATACTTAATTTATTTCATTTGCACCGAAATAGAGCCCAGTTTTACCCACCATTGTCGTTCCCCTTATTTTCTAAAATTAATGCTTATGTTTTCAGACCATAACTTATATCTGTACCAAATTTTATCCAGATTAATTTAGTAGTTTTTGCATGAAAGAGTAAAAAACATCAATCAACAACAAAATACAACCTTTCGCAATAACAGGTGACATTTTCATTTTTCTCACTTACCCCTTGAAGAAAATGAGTTAATGCGGTAATGAAAATTTCATTAAATATCGGTCCTTGAACGTTAAAGGTAAGTTGCCCGAGACCCGATTATTGGCTAACTTCCTGAGACTTATACACGTTCACGATTTACTTCTATAAAAATACATATTATTGTAAATCTGTAAGGCTCATTAAAAATTAAATAAAAATGTAAATATTAAAATATAATATATTCAAAGTCGCTCAGCGAGCTATGGAAAGAGCTATGCTTGGAGTTTCTCTGAGAGATTGTATTCGTAATGAAGTCATCCGTCAGAGAACCAAAGTCACCGACATAGCTCAGCGCATCAGCAAGCTGAAGTGGCAGTGGGCTGGTCATATCTATCGCAGAACCGATGACCGTTGGGGTAGACGAGTTCTGGAGTGGAGACCACGAATCGTTAAACGTAGTGTAGGACGCCCTGAGACTAGGCAGAGTGACGATATACGGAAGGCAGCTGGTGGCGGTTGGAAACGTAAAGCCGAAGATCGGGCTGAGTGGCGTATTATTGGAGATGCCTATGTCCAGCAGTGGACGAATGTGAGCTGATTATGATGAAGAGCTTTTTTTTAACCCCCGACCAAAAAAAGAGGTGTTATAAGTTTGACGTCGATGTCTGTCTGTCTGTGTGTGTGTGTGTCTGTCTGTGGCACCGTAGAGCTCAAACGGATGGGCCGATTTCGATGCGGTTTTTTTATTTGAAAGTTAATATCCGTGCGGATGTACTTAGCTGTTTGGTTAATATCGATTCAAGATGGCCACCGCCACAAAATGGCGGACAAAATATTTCTTCACAACCTACCTGAATATGGGTATCAAATGAAAGGGCTTGACTAGTAGAATGTTGTACAGATAACAAATCTGAGGTAGTCGGGGGTTAGTCAAAATTTTTAATTCAGTGCTTGTTTGAACGCTTTCTCATTTTATTTTCGGGAGCTACAGGAATGATTCTAAAAAATCTTTGACCGTTGGATGTGTACGTGATTCTTGAGTCCTATTATACGCTACATTCTGTACGTACCACAGGTAAAGCTTGGCGGACCTCTAGTACGTAGGTATTAGGTATTTAGTAGTATTAGGTAGGCGTGTGAGAAAAACTCACAGCTATCTGATATTAGTACAGTTTAGAAAACTAAATATTGTGGACAGGCACTGCTCCAATAAAATATCATCGATGGACAAAATGTTTAGATTATAGTTGATTTTTTGAACATTTTTTATAAAATTTAATTAACTTTAGTAACCTATTTAGTACTTGAGAATTTTTTTTTTTCAAGTTTGTTCAGAGTTTTTTGAGTAATTGTAGATTATACAACGAATCTAGAACTCCTTGGAATCGGTAAATCCGTAGATAATACTCGTAACATAGTAATATCAATATATCAGTAGATAATAGTGATAGGGCTATGAAAACTACACCTCTGCCAGTTATTCTGCCGCCAAGCAGTAGTGTGCAAGCATTACTGCGTTCTAGTGTGAAGGGCATTCTTTCCATAGAAATTACTAGGCTAAGAGATGAAACACCTTATATCTTTGAATAACGAGCGTAGTGCGGTGTTAAGTAGGTAATGATTGGGACTCTTCATGGTCCAATAGCCAAATTACAATCGGGTACATGTCCTGCTCATCTTGTCACTGTATGTTTAACGTATTTGAGGACAACTGCCACAGGTTCAAATTTTTTTAAAATGTTTTTCTTGCAACTTTAACCGAAACTTAACTATTTGAAATTACTGAGTTTTTAGCTAAACTCGATAAAGTATGAACAGCCACCGAAATCTATTTTCTTATACCTATTCGTTGGCTCTTACCCTGAAGCTCATTTCCCGTGCAACGTTCGCATAACGAGGTGATTCCACGAATGTTCGAGACTTACTCTTATGTGACTTAGTTCGGGGAATCTATAAATGTATCAGTAACAGAGAAATGAGGCGTTTCCCAGACGCAAAAAGACTTGTCAAAGATAGTTCCAAATATTGCCAAGTGTGGCACCACTGTTGGTTTTGTGAAATTTCTCTAACAAAATAAAACAGTGGCGCCACCAACGTTGAAATTGGGAACTGTCTTTGACAAGTCTTTTTGCTTCTTGAAAACGCTTACAGGGCTTAGAGATATGACATCTTAGATCTCTGGGTGATGAGCTCAGTGCAGTGCTAGCTAATGATTTTGACTCTTCATGTTCCAATAGCTGCTTGTCACTGTGCTGTTATGTGGCAGGCATTTTGCTTACCATCAAGTGCATGTCCTGCTCGTCTCGCCACAAAGTCTCGTTTTTATCAACATTGTTTGCACTTGAGCGCCAACTCGCTTTATGTTAAGCGACGATGTGGTTTTCATTGTTGTACACTTACGCAGATTAACTCTATACTAGTCTAGACTATGAGACACCCAGATTATCCACCAACCCGACGATGGCTGGCATGGTGTACTATGACCATATTAAAATTACTCTCTCGTTGAACACGTTATAAACACGTGTACCATTACTTATTTCAATGTGAGTTTGGTAAACACATTGGTTTTTTAGCAAACAAGCGACACAATTGAGGGGGTGATTGGCCCTTTGGATCGATCTGTCTTCTTGTAAAAGATTTTGAAATAGGTACAGTACAAAAGTAAAGTGAAACAGAAAAAGCTTTTTATTTGCATACTAGACGTCCGCCCCGGCTTCGCCCGTGGAACATATATAGCACTCATCGAGATCCCGCACATATCCAACGGTAAAAAATTTTAGAAATCGGTTCAGTCATTCCTGAGAATTTCGCTTTTAACAATACACCTCTTCAGCTACCTGCTACGCCACCTGTCTGAAATTGGTCGTACCAACTCAGAGATTAGCAAAAAGGTTTTATATTCAAGAGGTATGTAATCTGTGATATTCAATGACGCAATCTTAGACACATGCTGTCATGTGTCATGTCAAAGCACGAAACGTACGAAAACTCTCAAAAAGGAATATTTTTTCCCGATATTGTTACATTCTTGATTCATGCTCCGCTTCTGTTAATAGTAGCGTTATTTTCTATAGCCTATAGCCTTCCTCGATAAATTGACTATCCAATAGAAAAAGAATCTTTCAATTCGGACTACCACTTCCGGAGATCCTAGCGTTCAAACAAACAAACAAGCTCTTCAGCTTTATAATATTAGTATAGATACGTAGGTCACACTATAAGTAACAGTCACACAAAATGTTGTGTAACTTTAAAAAATAAACATGTTATAACCAAAACATTACGTTTATTATGGACCACTGATCTGAAGGCATGTTTTCTACGTGCTGGTTGAACGCACTGCCTCTTCGGAGTTGGTAAAAGTGAAACCTCTCATCAAATCTTTGAAGGGAAAATCTTTTGGGGAAAATACAGAAATCGGGCTAAGCGCAGAATGGGTTACGAGTTGTAATTTTTCGGAACCTAAAAATGACTTTGTTTTGTGTGTTGAGAAGCGTTGTTTATCCGTGGTTGTCATGATGGCTTTTTGGTCGTCTTTGGCAAACTTTTTCTAACACCCTGGGTAAACAAAAGGTAGAATACCACTCGCCATTAACACTCTTTTGATCTTCAAGTGAAATGGTACAGATGAGCCCCGTAGCTGAGAAAAAAATACGATCATTTATTTTTACCAACGTTTTACCACTTTAATTGGCCTGTACTCATTTTCAAACACCCATTCATAAGACTGCTGCTTTTTTTTTGGTCAAAACAATAAATCCACGTTTTGTCTCCTGTGACAATGTCATAAACAACATTAGAATGTCCGTGTTCGTACATCAGTAGCATCAGTGTGCATCATTCCACGCGTGCTGCTCCGCTGTCAGTTCCTGAGGGATCCAACGACAACAAAGTTTCCGAACTTTCCATAAAAATTTCGTGTAAAATTAAAAAAAAAAAATTAAATTTCGGAATTGGCCTCATACCAATCCTCAATAGTCCTCGAATTGTCTCATAGGTAATCCGCGGGGTTTCTCCAATTAGCCACTTAACAGTAGCCACATTATTTTCGTTTACGACAATTGAACGCCGCCCTTCACGAAATTCATCATGTAAAGAAACTCGACCTCTCTCAAATTCAATCAATTTCTTCACGGTGCTCAAACAAGGTGCTTTTCTCCCAAAAATATTTGAAGACGAGCAATTTTGAAGAAATTTTTGAATTTTTGATTTACTAGTCCCCCTGGGCTGGGACAAAACCTACGTGGACCTCTAATTAAAACGCTATCATGCACTTATCGCTCGGTCTAGTGACTTGACTACGACTATGTGACTCTCCCTGTCGCCAACACAGTTCACTAACACGTTGCCAAAGCTGGATCCGCCCTGGGTTGGCTGCGACATACACAAATCAACTTGCAACGTAATTGGATCGGATATTGAAGAAGAACTACAAATTGATAAAGCGGAATCACACGTTATCAGACGAGACGAAAAATGTGTTGAAACCATCGATATAGGGAAAGGAAGATGAGGTACGTTCTAAAATGAAATCAACATAATGTGGCGAAAATTTCACACAAATACACAACGTGCACATAACTACACTTCCATCGTGAGATACGTTGTAATTAATGACAAAGACATCATAGAAAATTGGCAGTAGATGTAACTGAGATAGCTATACATACCACAGTTACACGTTTCTTTAAATATTTTTTCAAGAAGAATAAAAAAGACATACGAAGACACTGGCGTGAAAGAGAAGGAATAGCAGCTGCCCGTGACGTAAACATTGGCCGTTATCACTGCAGTCAACATATCGCTGGTCGTGTCCCACTCTTTCACGTCATGTAGATCTGTCCCTTTTTACAAATGCCGAATTGTTTACAACAGAAAATATTATTTTGAATGAAATAATTAAAGATTTTGTGTAATTGCGTATGAAAAGTGATGCCACGAAACTTTTTCGTGGTCTTTGTACTATTTGTGCACCTTGTACACACACAAAATGGCATTGTAACAGCTCAAATCGAATTTCGTGGAATTATTAGCACACATGCGCTCCATTTGTCGCTCATGTTGCGACTGATCTCAATCAGGAGACGTCACTTGATTTTACATCGCCATCGTTGAGGAGCGTGTACCGCTTCTTCCGTTTTTAAGAGTTCAATGGTTGAAACAGTATTGACAGATTGCGCCAATCTAATTTTAACAAATTTTTAACAAATGGATGTTTATTGCTTAGTCAATGTCGATCGGGCTAATTTACGTACCTATCTTTTAAAAAAACTACATTATATTATCGTAAAACCATTAATTACTACTTAATGCGGGAAACCGGAATTCTCGTTTTGATGTTGGCAATTTTTTTTTGAGTCTTCATTTACATTTAATCATCATCTCATGTAAACACACCAAAGTCAAGGAACAGTACGGTTCTCATGGAATTCATGAATAACTTGGAACAAAATGAAATTTAAAGAAAATGGTTGCTTTTAGTCCTTATGTTGTAACTGAGCACGGTTCATTGAACTAACTCTCTTCTTTTCCGACGTCTACAAAAAAAAAATTAACCTCTCAAAAATTATTTACAAAGCCACTAAAGGTATTATATTACGTAGACAAAGACGAGACAAACACTATTTTCTATTTGTACAACAATTTCTACCTAAGCGTCGGCGTCGCCCCAAGCAAATAGATTTTATCAAGTACCTCTACAGTTTTAGTCGAGGTCCCAAAGCGGGGATACGGTGTGGATTAAACCCCACCTCTGTTTATAACAAACACAAAACTAATGTAAAATCTTGGGGTTTGTGTGGTAACAGCGCTTGTACAAGATACTTAGAACAGTACTTGAAAGTTTACTGTCGGAATTGGTTCAAATTAAATTTTAAACTACGATATTTTTGGTTTTTCTAGGAGTGAATTGCTGGTGCTACTTCTTAACTTTTTAAGATATAAAATAATTTACCTATTTCCAAAATATGCGAAAATTATCCTGATAGGTTATCCTGTCTGCTGATTTATCGTTAGCTACAGAAAAGTGAAAAAAAAACTACATTCACACAAGTTTAAAACAAAAAAAGGATGAAACAACATAAGGAAAACATTTTCCAATACGAGTCGTATAAAATATTAAATTGATTGTGCATACTTGGCTTTCGCGTCGACGTCAGCACTCTTACTCAAAACATCATTACAAGTAGAGTAGCTATCATTTTTGCCATTGATTTGTGCAGGTTATATCCCATTATTACATTACTGAATGCTAAACCTACATATTTATGCATCTCTACAGTCTACATATGTATATACTAGCGGCCCGCCCCGGCTTCGCACGGGTACATACACACACACACCCTTTTTTTGTATCGGGTTAAAAAAAAAGTAAAATTGTAAAGGGAGTTTGAATTTTTTTTATGATTTTTTTTATTAATGTTTTTTTTTTGTATTTTTTATTTTAAAATTTTATACATATATAATATTATTTACAAAAAAAAGCCATTAGTTTTAGTGAGTCAGAGCTTCCCTGTAAACGATATTTGAAGTAGTTTTATTTTGTGGCAGCAAAATAAATTGATTTTCAGGAGCTCCGACACGTGGGCCAACATACGTTGTTGGCCATGAGTGAAACATTCTTTTCGTAGGTCGATCTCTAATAATTCGAAGGTTTGGCCCTGGGACTTGTTAATAGTTAACGCGAAAGATGATTCCACCGGAAACTGAAGTCGTTTAAAAGGGATTGGCAGATCAGTTGGAATCATCGGTATCCTCGGTATATGAGCTAGTTGACCAGCTGCTGGGCCAGTGATAAAATTTTGTTCAGCAAGCCGCTGCGAACGCTCGATACTTGACTCTCTAGCACGCGATTGCGACGCGTATTCTCTCCGACTTGCAAGGCGATTTTCAGTTTCTGATGAAGATTCCTCATTACGCCGTATTTTTATTGCCCTCGCCTGGGAACTATGTTTAGAAAGTTGATATCTTGATCTTTTTGGCATTTTAGGGCATTATAAAATGAAAAATAGAAGGAAATAAATAATTAAACAGGCTTTTACTAAATTTTTGCTTATTGAACTATATGAAGTACTAAGCTGTTTGAATTATTAAAATATAATATTTATTATCAGGTAAGTAGTAGGTACTTATTGAAAGAAAATTAAAAATATGGGCGTAGAAAACTACCTTTTTACTAAATTTTTGCTTAAATTTTGAACAGGAATGAATACCCATAAAATACTACTATTTTAAGCAGTTTGAAAAGTTACATTAAAATATAATATTTATTATCACATACTTATTTACCTACGAAACGAATTTAAAGCGAATTCAAAAATCTTTCAAGCTAAAATCATACGATCACGCACACGACAGCTGCGTAGGGAGCCGATCGCGCGAGTGAGCCGCGCGGCACTTTATTTTATTACATTGACTCGCGACACTTTTTGTAGATAATGATGAGTTCTGCAAAGTCGTAGTAAATGATTTTGTTCTATCATCAATAGTTTTCGCAGCGCACGCGACGTAAGGAATTTTTCAGGTCTTTTTTTTTACACCTTATGTTACATTATTGGAGTTTTAGTAAGGATTCCTAATTTTTTTTAAATATAATATAGCCTATGTTACTCGGGGATAATGTAGCTTTCCAAAGGTGAAAGAATTTTTGAAATCGGTCCAGTAGTTTCGGAGCCTATTCATTACAAATAAACAAACAAACAAATCTTTCCTCTTTATAATATTAGTATAGAAAAATACTCTCAACATAATCTGTGCCTTATTTATGAAAGCAAACTAATCGCTCTGTATTCTGTATCGCTTCAAAATCAATCAGCTATATTTTTATGAAAACGTCTTGTTTCGAAATACGCCAAAGAGTTTAAGATATGGCATTGAGATTTTTGAATAAATTAATATATGTAGTATGTCTAATAAAATAGTTATTTGTTTAGTGTTCAGTCGTTATTTCAGGAGAGTGCTTGGGAATTGAATACCGAATTACTGAACAATTTTAAGCGCTGTTGGATTATGTTGGATTTGTAAATAACCATTTTACTTTTAATCGTAGTCTGAATAATTTTAAAAAGATTGATTTCAATTTAAATTTTATACAAATACTTGTTTTTTACATTTCATTTTTTGATTAAACGTTTTATCTTTGCTTACATTTTCTTTTTTGGTGGGAAATATAAGAAGAATATTTAGGTACGGTAATTATTGGAAAATCTGCCTATATTGTAAAATCTGTCTGTCTGTCTGTTACGACACGACTGTTACGATATTGTGAGTTTTTTTTATTGAGATTTAATAAGTTTTCTTCTAGTCTGGTTTTTTGGTTTAATCTCATTTGATGTTAGGCAACAATGAGGTATACGGTGAAGATCAATATAGATCAAAATCAAAAAAATAGATTTGAAGACACTTAGATCACATTGATCAGGAAATATTCACTCAGGAACTGCATTCAACAATTTTAATAGTCTTTCTACGAAAGTCAAACTCTGCGGAGTCATACTCTTCCTTAGAGTTTTAGAGTTGTTAGATATGTAAATTCTTTGATTGTTAGCCATAAAATTAGGGTGATTTAACTTCATGCAGATCAACTGCTAACTTTTTTCAAACTTACGCGTATAGGGTTACGACAAAAAAGGTGTCTCTATTAAACTACCGGGTAATCATGTAGGTACCAAAATGTGCAAAATTACCTACTGGAACAACCTGAAAACTGGAAAAAACAGCAGTATAGTCTGTTCAAGACTATTTGTGTGAAATAGCTCATTTTCGAAAGATATCATTGTTGAACCTATTTCGGACTGGTCTCGTGACTTAGTTACGAGGACTATCAAATCTGTCAGTCGTGCGTTTGGCTGTGTGGTTTGTTAGTATGGTTCAAAGAGTTTACATATACTACTAGACAGACTAGACTACTGGCCCGTGAACTAAATTTATGGGTCAAATCAACCACCGGGAGGAGACCTATGTAGGATGATAGAAGGGTATAAAATAATAAGATTCAGCACTATCCCGTCACTTGTAAGCTGTCCAACTGAGTGCAATTGAAGAGGGGGGGGGGGGGGTCCTAATCCTCGATCATTTCTCCTTGTCGCATGATTTTTGTACGGCGTTGGGGAATAATAGATTAGAAGAGGTATAGAAACTATAAAAATTCTAAATTTTAAAATTTTCATTGTTAGTTTCTCGGAAAAATATCATGATTTTCCGACGATTTACAGAGTAAATTTGGTCATTTGATTAAGTACGCCATTGGTTCCATACAGTTTCAATACCTCTTCTAATCAATTATTCCGCGACGCCCTACAAAAAAACATGCCACAAGGTGAAATGATCGAGAGTTAGAACCCCTTCCTTTTCAATTACTCTTAGTTGGACAAGTGACGGCATAGTGCGGAATCTTTTTACTTTATATCCTTCTTCCTTCTTCATCCTACATAGGTCTCCTGTTGATTCATTTGACACACAAATTTTGTTTACGGGCCTGCAGTCTATACGTATAGAGTTAGATTTTCCGCACGGTTCCTTAGTGTTAATCGTAAGTAGATGACGTGTATACTTTCTATGGCAACAGAGTGATGTGCCGCGACAAAAGTATGACACTTCCGCAAGAGCGACAGGGCAAAAAAATTGCTACCCATGATTTCGGTGTAAAGTGTTTGTGCCAACTCTATACGTACGTAAACTCTTTATGGTTACTGTGGTATGGTTACTGTGGTTTTGAACCTTTGTTGCTCTCGGCATGGAGAATAGATAACATTCCTTGGAACAGCATGCATGATGGCATGCACATCGGTATAAACCATTGGATGTGCCCTCCCAAACTTTAGGCGAACGGAATTATGATATCGTTAGGCAGAGAGACCTCACTATTTCCGTTTTAGGCGGTTGCACGAATCGGTGAACGCTAGACTTTTTACTAATAACTATTTACTGCCGACAACCAAAATAAGTAGAACCACAGCATACCTTGCCCTAGCGATTATAGGGGTCAAGTAGATGAGCGATGAGTTAACCACTTACACTACACACTAAAACGTAGTTTATTACCATTTTCAAAGTGCTCAGGGCACATCTAGCGATTCATATCGATGGCCCACGCAAGTTGTGCTCACCGATTAATCGACATTCAAAATGACTGATCCTGATTGTCAATACATGGCTATTTATTCGTTGAATCTGCATAGGTACTTATTTATTTAAAGTTGTTCAAAAATATAGTATGCTCTACAAAAATAACTTTATTTGTGCAAAACTCTGTAAATAATTATCATAACTTTCCTACAATTTTCCTACCACTTCGAACTTTCTTATTTTAATCTAATTCGTGCTATTTTAGTGAGAACGCTTTATGTTGCCACTTGAGCCGCGGGGCAGGCTGCCAAATTGACGAGACGGCCGTTAATTAATATAAACCTTAATTAACCGACTCATACAATCTCTAAAGGTGTTCGTAAACCTCGTTTCATGTCGGATCACGATGATAGATTGTGATTCAGTTTAGAGACTATTCTAAAGATTATGGATTTGTTAGTTTAATTTTACAATGATAGGTTAACAGTTTGACCGCGACATATTGCTAGTTATTAAGTGACGATGGTAGAGCGTGCTTAGCTAAAAAAACCGATTCACTCTCGGAGGCATCAAGTATATGTATTTTTCATTATCTGTTTGCTCTTATCCTACTGTATAACATGTACGATTTCTCCAATCACTCCATCGTGCATTCATGTCCTCATTGACACAGTTCATCTATATTTTTTTCGGTTTTTCTTTTCCATCGCAACCTTTCACATCTTTTTATAAGGACGCCTCTTTTTATGACATGGCATAACTAGGTATATATATATTATATGAAAATGAAAATTATAGATTTGTACATATCATAAATATAATGTTCCGGTTTGAAGAATTGTAAGTTTATGAGACTATTTATATCTATAAATTGTTAAATAATCTAGAGGTAATGAATGATTTCAATTCATTGAAAAATATCGTTATTTTTTCTGGTCACGCTTAATATAATATGTTGTTTAATAGTTCGTCCATAAAAAAAAAGAAAATTGTGCAGAAACTTAGACAGTTAAAAAAACTTAACAACTGCCATAAAAACTTTTAATGTAACCTTAACCTTAGCCTCAGCATTTTTGCTGTGACCACGTTTGCAATAACTTTCAGTTGTTTGACAAAAACAGACAGATGGCCACAGACTAAGTAGAGAGATCAGATGGCGTACCGCCAATATCGTTTCGACATTCAAAATCTGTAAAACATCTGAATCGTATTTAGCGAAAATAAACTACAGTAAAAAGCTGCAAAGACGCGGTTTACAGCACAGCCATGGACGTATAAAAAGTCGGACATAGTCTCGCTAAAAACAAATTAATTGTGTATATAGATTGGGGCCCGTGTGCTGTCACATACAGGCTGACACGCACACATACAGCTAGTTCTCTTTCATAAAAATAAATATGATATAATAAAAGTAAAACTTTGGAAAAGGTAGGAACAGAAAAGGTAGCAGTAAGTGAAGTTTTCGCAAGTTTTGTGTAACAGTTGTGAAACTTTGGGAATAAAATGTCTTCGTGATCAGAATAATTATTCTCCATAACATCCGGATGCAATAGAAATGTAGGGTAGATTGATTTGGTGAGTACATAGATTTTATTGGGTACCACTTAATGTGGCTGGCAAATGATTTTGAAGTCAATTATTCTTTGAGGTGTTGATAAAGAGGTGCACATTTTGATACGGAAAAAAATTCTCGTCACTCAAACGTTTCGTCAGACGCTTTATAGTCTCAGATAAGCAAGTTAGCGGGTAATCATGTGTTCTTAGTACGTGCTAACTCTACTCAATCGTCCACATTTCATCCATCAGAAAATACGTGACGTCTGGCGGCCCTGGGATTTTACTCTATTATGCACGGGTTTTCACAAAATTCGTAATAGCAGTATATCAGTAACCATACAGGTACGTATTGTAACATTATAATAATAATAATAATAATAAAAGCCTTTATTAACAATCTTATATGTTACATTTCATCGTATATCTACTTATGTACTAACTACTAATATAAAACTTGGTTGTTTATGAAAGCAATTAGAAGTAATTAAATTTTATTTGTATTAGACACCGGTTTCGTGATTGTCTTGCTCTTTGGCATAGGCCTCCCCCAAAATTTCTCCACAATGCTCGATCCCTTGCTGTTCTCGTCCAGCATGGTCCTGCTATCTCCTTAATATCATCCTCCCATCTTCGATACTGACTGCCTTTATTCCTCTTTTTGTATCTAGGGCACCATTCTGTAACTTCATTTGTCCACTTTTCAGTCTTATTCCTTGTCAAGTGTCCTGCCCATTTCCATTTCAGTTGTTTAACTTGATATTTTATATCTATAATCTTGGTTTCTTTTCTTATTGTTTTTAATCTAATTTTGTCTTTTAATTTTATGTTGAGTATGCTTCTTTCCATTCGGTTTTAACAAGTTTGTAGTGATTTGATATTTTTCTTTGTACAACTCCATGTCTGACATCCATAGGTCATGCTTGGTAAAATGCATGTATTAAATACTTTCTTTTTTGGCCTCTATTGGTATATCTGAGTTTTTCATTACGTCTTTTAGAGCCCAGTATCTCTTCCATCCTAAGTTTATTCTATTTTGGATTTCTTTTGTTGTAGTGTCTGTTGGAGATATTATTTGACCTAAGTATGTATATTCGTTTACATATCCTAGTTATGCGGCGTTTGCAGGTTTAATGGGAGTTTTGATGTAATTTGTCATTACTTTAGATTTACTGGTATTTATTGATAGTCCTACTTTTTCACTTTCATTTATCAATTGTTCAATCATAATCTTCAGAATGTTTGGATTACCACATATTAATACGAGATCATCTGCGAATCTTAGATGGTTTAGTAATACTCCATTAACATTTATACCATATTTCTTCCACTCCAGTTGTCGAAATATATCTTCCAGTGTTGCCAAGAACAGTTTGGGTGATAAGGGATCTCCCTGTCTAACTCCCCTTCTAATGGGGAAACAGTCTCCTACTTTTTCTGTTCGTATTTTGGCTGTCATATTTGTGTATATGTTTTTTATTATTTTAATGTATTTACTGTGAACCTGTTGCGTGGTAAGAGCTTCCCATATTTTTCAAACGCTTTATTATAGTCAATAAATGCTAAATAGTACTTCATTCCATATTCATTGCATTTTTGGATCATTTGTTTAATGGTATGGATTTGGTCGATGGTTGAAAAGCCACTACGAAACCCTGCCTGTTCTTTTGGCTGATTCTCGTCTATCGTCTTTGTTATCCGGTCCAGTATTATCTTGGAGAAAATTTTGTAGACATTTGACATAAGTGAAATGGGTCTGTAGTTCGATATATCATCTGTTCTCCCTTTCTTGTGAAGTAGAGTTATTGTAGATGTGGTCAATTGAAGAGGAATATATTCAGTTTTTATAATTTCGTTAAACAGGTTTGTTAGTGTGTCCAAAACAGTTTCTGATATTCCTTTTAAAAGTTAATTAGAGATGTTATCTTCACCGGGTAATTTTCCTTTTTTCTGTGTTTTGATGGCTTTAGTAACCTCATCTTTCAATATAATAGGAACTGGGTCTTCTTTTGCAGTTACAATTGTTTCGTTACTTTTAATTGGTGTACTTGGTTTGTCATGATAGAGATCACGATAGAAATCAGTTGCTGTATTTAAAATTCCGCTTCTTTTTGATTTGTGTTTTTGAGATTTGTGATGTGTTATATTTATAATCCAGTTTATGTGGTCTTGAAGTTCGTTCCACGCACTCTTGATTATTGTACTTTCTTAGTTTGGTGTTTATTTTTTTACTTATTGCTATTATGTTTTGTCTATTATTACTTCTGTTCTTAAATAAAACTGATCTTTGTTTTATTAATTCCCTTACCTCTGATCCTATTTTATCTTTAACTGGTTTGTTGGTTTCTAGTATTTTATTGGTTCTTTTCATTTCTTGTTCTAAAGTGTCATAGTTTTCTTGGACTGTTCTTAGTTCGCTTATTGGTAATAATTGAGTTTTTAGGGACTCTAGAATATGACTTGGTAGTGGCAGTGTTATTGGTTGTTTAGTATTTCGTATATATTTTCTAGAATTTTTAGGCTCATTCAGGTGACCTCGGAGTAATCTGTGATCAGTAAAATAGTTAAAATTGTTGAGGACGTCCACGTTTAAGAAAAGCTTTGGTTTATTTGTAGCTATGAAATCTATCTCATTTCTTATTTTTCCATTGGGAGATTCCCACGTCCATTTTCTTTGTGGTTTTCTTTTATAAAATGTATTCATGATATGTAAGTTATTTTCTAACGCATAGTTTATAAATCTTTGTCCATTTTCATTTCGCTTGCCGGTTGTGTAAGGCCCAAGTATTTTATCTTTATTCTTTCCTCGTTGACCAATTTGACTATTAAAATCTCCCATTACTATAACGGTATTATACAGGGTCTCCATTGTCTCATTTAGGTTTTCATTAAATTTTAATTTAATTAAAAACTATTTTTAATTTCTTTTTTCGCTACCTCAGTAGGAGCGTACACTTGGACTATTGATGTCGGGTGTTTGTGGCCAGGAAGTAAAATGTTTAAGACTGCTATCCTGTCTGAAACTCCTTTAAATTCTATTATCTTATTTTTCAGGTATTTTTTTACTAAGAAGCCTACTCCGTATATACCTGGTATTTCATTTTTATGGTACATTATATATTCTTTATGCTCTTCAATATTTTCTTTCGATCTCCGTACATCGCTTATTCCAAGAATATCCCAATTAATGTTGTTTAACGCATGTTAGAGTTCTGTTAAACTTTCTTTTGACTTTAATGATCTTGTATTCAATGTCGCTATGTGGAGTCTCCTTTTCTTGTTGTTCGTTAATGTTATATTTTCTATCTTTAATGTGGTATTTTGGGGGGATTGGTCAATAACCCCGCAGTGACCAACCGTATTGGGGTTTTTCTTTTTTTTTATTTTATTGTTGTCGCTATAATTTGTTTTGTTTATTTCGTTACCGGTGTCTGACATTTCCTATGCTTTATGTTGGAATGGTTTTTCAGTCAAGGATGCAGATCGTGCCCTCATATATTCAAACGCATTTGTTTTATGTAGCTTAGACGGTGCAATAATATTATTCGAACCACTGGAGAGTGAAGTGCTTATGTTGTTCGGTGATATCGAGCCCTCTCTCTTTCTTTTTTCTGTAACTAGTGTTCCTTTTATTATTATTTTATTGTTTCGAATAAATGCGTCTTTTCCATTTTGTTTTTCTTGTTTGAGTTTTTCCTGTAGGTTCTTCCGCATTTCCATTGTTTCTTTCGAAAAATCTTCAGTAATGTAAGTTTGTTTCGGCATTTTCATTTTATTTTTCAGTATTATTAGCTTCTTTTGGAATGATACGAAAGATATAAGTATTGGTCTTACTTTACTCTCACCTTGTTTCTTTCCCAATCTATAATAGTTATTTATTTCGTATATGTTTATGTCGGTATCTAGGTTTTTCAGTGTTTCCTTAATGAGATTGAATAATTCTTGGTGGTTCTTTTCTGTTTCTTTTATACCGTGTAGTATCAAATTATTTTTCCTATTTTTTTCTTCTAAATATTTTACTTTTTCCTCTAATCTTTGTACATCGTTTTTCAAATATTTGTTTTCTTCCAGAAATGGTTGTAGTTTCTCATCTATATTATGCATGATGGTTTCATTTACACTCCTTGTAATAGCTGCGGTTTGTTGTTCTAGTTCAGTTTTCATCATGCTAAACAGCTGTGCCATCTCTAGTGACATTCCCTTAGAACTCATGTTGCAATTTAAAATGTTTTTACAGTGTGTATTGGAACGTATTTACGGAACGTCTCGCTTCTCTAACAATACCGGGTTACGTTTGCCACTAACAGACGTCACTGTCAGATGTCACGGTCACTGACAGATGTCAAAAAGTAACTCTGGCTGTCAAAACTGTCAATTGATGGCAAAATGTTCTTAACCTCAAATTCTTGAGATATTTTATTTGTGGTTTGTCGATTTATTTGCTCGGTTTTCCGCGTACCTTTTTGTAATCTCCGCGTAGATTATTTCCGTGCTGGATAATTATGTAGTGCGCGGCTGGTATTGGTTATTTTTTATCGGCTGGTATTGTAACATTAGGCCACAGTAAATATATAACAGTAGGTTATCTAAGGCCGCCCGCCGAGTTATTAGCCTACTCTTGCGTTGATCCCCAGGGTTGTCACTTTTGCGAGGTTGGCGAGAGTTGACGAACGCGAGCGGTCATGTAACGTACGCACGTGCTCACAGTCGCGTTGCACAGCTCGTACTGCCGCCACCTTATTCCCCCATATATTATGCTAGCGTGTGCGTGAAATCGCGTGCCGACACGGCGCGCGGCGCGCACGCACACATCCAAACCGAGAACGACACGTTTGTATTAAGATATTTTACTTTAGGTTTTACTGTGATTAGGGGGTGTTTGATATTGAAATTATTATTTAAAAGGTTTCACACCCATCGGTGGTCCCTGTGACCGCTATTTTTTAATTGCATATTATACAGCAGGACCTCTTTAATCCGAATTCCAACAATTTACCCCTCGTTCGTATTACTGGAACGTTCAGATGACGGTACCGAAGATTTATAAGGTTTTTTTTTTAACTTTTCTTTAACTCGAAGCCATGATGTGCAAAGAGAAATATCTGTCTAGATATATGAGCGACGCAATAGCAAAACTAAATGGTAAACTAGATACAATAACAAATGCGTATGATAACTCGACATTCCTCATGCAATTTTCGAGACAGCGAATATAAAACGTGGGCGGGAGTGGGACGTTCGGATGACAGAGGTGTTCGGATTAGAAGAGGATCTGATTATAGAAGTCCTGCTGTACCATTTTACCATAATTTAAAGGCTAAAGTGAATCAAAACCAAATAACTTTTCTGAGCAAATTATAAACGACGTATTTAGCAATTTAATACATTCGACTCATCAAACCAAAGAGTTTACATATACTACGTATAGAGTTAGATTTTTCGCGTGGTTCCTTTGTGTCAATCGTAAGCAGATTACGTTCATACTTTATATGGAAACAGAGTGATGTGCCGCGACAAAAGTATGATACTTCCACAAAAGCGACAAGGCAAGAAAGATGCTACCCGTGCTCTCGGTGTAAAGCGTTTGTGCCAACTCTATACATACTCGTACATGCAAACTATTTGCGTCAAATACAAAGAAACAAAATATGAGCCTATTTTTATTGTAAGATTAGAGATATGCTGACCTGACACATATCCTCGAAAGACATGAAATTAGTAGGATAAGAACCGCTTCTGGATATTTTTATACGGATTTATCAAAAAGGTAGTTTTTTATCTTAGCCATAACTTCAAAGCAAAACGTAGCTTACCTACGAACTCTCGCACATAAAATTTCCGGCAGCTTCATGAAAGGGGAAATGAATGCCAATAAACGTAATGACTCAATTGCAGAGTTCGTATTACGACGCTTCAACCTGATTTCACACCGTAAAATTACAAAATTCACCTCGTTTTTCAGCAATTTAGCAAAATATCAATTTATATGAATACGAGTATTTATATACACGCTAAGTTGTACCTTGTAAACTTTCTTATGAAAAGGGAACGAACTGAAAATAAAGTACCAACTCCAGCTTAACTTCTACTAAGATGCTTCATGCTGAAAATAGAATAAAAAAACTCTTTTTTTGATGCTAGCAAATAATAGAAATATGACGAGCTTTATATTTGAACGCGCTAATCTCAGGAACTACTGGACTTATTTTAAACATTATTTTACTGTTGGGTATGTACAGGATCCTTATATATGTTGGATATATATTGTACTAGCTTTTACCCGCGATTTCGTCCGCGCCAAATGAAAATTAAGGTAACTGAAGCAGTACTTGTACTCCATACAAATTTATGTGTACTAAAAACAGCTAACATTTAAAAAATATACAATATCATCAAAATCGGTTCTGTAGTTTAGGCGTTAAAGCGTAGCAGACAAACAGACAAAGTTATATTCACATTTTTATATTTAATAATATGGATCAAGTTTCTAGTTGCAAAATTTCATCTTTATCAAAATTGCATTTATCCAGAAGCGGTTCTTATCCTACTAATTTTATGTCTTTCGAAGATGTGACAGGTCAGCATATCTCTGCTCTTACAATAAAAAATAGGCTCATATTTTGTTTCTTTGTAATTGTTTGACGCAAATAGTTTGCATATACGAGTATGTACTACGTATAGAGTTGGAACAAACGCTTTAACACCGAGAGCACGGGTAACATCTTTCTTGCCTTGTCGCTCTTGTGGAAGTGTCATACAGTATACTTTTGTCGGGGCACATTACTCTGTTGCCATAAAAAGTATGCACGTCATCTGCTTACGATTGACACAAAGGAACCACGCGAAAAATCTAACTCTATACGTAGTATATGTAAACTCTTTGGTTTGATGAGTCGACTGTCTTAAATTGCTAAATACGTCGTTTATACTTTGCTCAGAAAAGTTATTTAGCAGTATACCGCATCGTCGCTTCACATCAGACGAGATGGCGGTCAAGTGTAAACCTATAAAAGTTTAAAAAAATCCTGGGCCGATGAAGGCTTAAAGATAATCAAGCTCACCACCAGTTCGAAACGTACGCAGGGTGGCATTACCACGCTGAATTACAATGCTTATACGTCGGTCCCAAACAACTGCTCCGCTTGGCAAATTTAATCACAAACATAGGAAATGCATATCTCAATATTTTTAATACTACACATAAACATTTACCATAAAATAATTATGACCGGCTCGTGTTTTGTTCAAAATCTAATGAAGATTTGATTTCACTCTAATGCAATTAGGAATGTAGCCGCGCTTTAATTAAACTACAAATTCCAACAGTCTACAACATTCTAATTTACAGGAAATGGTTAGAAAGGTTTCTATTGCTAATATTAACATCAACCAATTTGTTTTCCAATAACTTGTGAAGCATACTCACGGATTAATTGCTTCTGATCCTTTTTGTTCGACAAACAAAGCCAGGTTCAAGTAGCATCCATAGTGGTGAAAATATTATTGTAAGAGCACTACGCTTGTGCGGGGCTGTATCGCTCTCATATTTCAATATATATTTTTAATACTGACCGCCATTTTCAAAGCATTTACTCAACCGTGTTACATATTTTAAATTAATTACCAGAACAAACGAGCAGAAGTTGTGCGCACACACTTTCCTTGAAAAAGGCCGCCGAATGCGGCTAAAACTAAAGTTGGGCTGGACCAGCCATAATATCATTGGTGATTGACCTGTTAATAAATGAAATTCAATAAAGACTTACATGAAACAAAAAACTGTATAATTTTTAATCAAACATGCAAATCACATGAAAAATGACTTAAGTTTTGCGATGGCAAACGAACTCGACGACTGAGTTGATTGAGACTTAAGTTTTGTAGCAGTGTCGGTTATATCACTACCAGCGCCCTGTGCGAAATTTCAGTCTTCTTTGACTTGACCGCTCAATGAGCGAAGCCTCGTTACAGACTAGACACAAAGGGGCGCCTGCGCTTGCGGCGCGGCGCCCCTTTACACTACACTTTACGGAACAGTAACAAAATCAAAAATTAAAGATTATGCCTAACAAAGTCTCCACACTCTATACGTCCCACTTGCAGGCAAAGTTTCCCGCTACAATCCATGATACAAAAAACAAAAAATATTTCCAGGTGAATTAGGAAAAAGGGACGTTGTCACTTTAACGTTTTTTTTGGTAATATTATTGATTTAGCGCCTGGATTGGTGAAAAGTCACGCGAACAGTTAGATGCTGCGGGGGAATGAGGACGTCCCGTGTCTGCACTGCACATGCTAGACTTTGCAGTGCCTGGCTACTTTTTGAAACCTACAATATAAAACTTAATAAGCAATAGAACTGTTTAGTTAAGTAAAAAATGGCTACCTACAATACTGGTTGTGAATGTTAACGATAACATTCAACATATTTAGGCCGATGACTACTCGTATTCAATTTTGGGCTACCGATGTTTTTTTAAGTTACATGAACGAATTCGATGTTTGATTTTAAGATTAAAAAAGAAAGTTGAATTATTAGGGCTACAAAAAAGCCTAAAGCCACACATAAATAATATTTGGGCTACCACATACCTTAAGAATTTTGAAATGCGAGGATGAAAAGGCCACGTGCTTCTCGACCAAAAGCTATCAAATTCCGCTTATTCCGAGAACAAATCTTGAAAAAATATTTAAACCTCGTAATAGGAAATTGTAGGTGGTATAACGTTGGATAAAAATATTATTTTTACGGCTGGGTATAAAATTACCGTGAAGCTTTTCTGAGAGCCAAGTGAAGGATTCTTAAATAGCGTGGTCGATAAGTAGGGATATTTTGCTAGAAAAAATAATAATACGGTCGAATGTTTTTCTAACAAAACGGGATTCCTAAAGTAAATTGAGTCAAGGAATTCTGATTTTTATAAAATAAATTAAAATGTGTTGTTTATTTTGGAGATTCGATATAATAATGAATGATGATATATACAAAAGGCAGTAGGCCTAAAAATCCTGGAAAGGGCTGAAAACTTAAAATTGAGGGATCGGAGCGAGTGACAAGTTACGGAGGCTTGTTGCGGTTGGACATTGTTACAGACAAACAGTTACCTATATAGACTTATATGTATTGAGTTAGTTATAAGCAAATATTAATATTATTACACAGAGACACTAATATGCTCTTACTTTCCACCAGAGACAGTCAAAGCCATAATCCACCGCGGTAGCCAAGTGCGGGTTGGCGGACGACATTTGTCAGTTAAATACATATTTTTTTCTTGACGCACAACGGTGTTTTCATGATGTTTCTTTACCATTTGAGCCATTGGTGGTAAGAATTACAAAACTCGTTAGTTAAAATATTTAGTAGTGTACATGGAATTCGACCCTACTATATCAAGATTGTTCTAGAGTATAAACAGCTAGCTACTAACCCCTATATTGTACACAGGCTCGTGAAGGTTGTAAAATAAGGAAATATCAAATCTGAACACCCACGCAATAACGAAGTGATTTGGAGGGAGTTTTGATGACTTAATGAAATATCGTCCACGGAGAAAGATACAATCTGGTTTATTTATACGGCGGGTGTTAAGTTGCCTTGTGTCTATAAACGGATTGTAAAATTGGGAAAATACGGTAGTAAAATTGTCAGAATTTTAGGTAAAAATAGTTTTGTGACGTAAACCATTGTGTCGAAAATTATGCCACGTTATTCGGAGAAAATTAAATTATGCATGTATATGGTAGGTACGTTTTAAAATATGTAAATTAGTCGTAAATTTAGATAAAGCATACGTAAACTCTTTTGTCGTAAATCACTTTTCATCCTTTTGTCTCCAACATAGTATAACTTTATGTTCTTACTGTTGAGAATCGGGATTTCCTTTCATAATACATTCCAAGTGAATTTAAAAATTTTGCGGTCGACGTAGTTTTTTATGAAATTTAGTTGATTTAGTTACATTTCAAATTGAAATCGGTTTTCGTTTTGTCGGGATAAATAAAATTATTTAGGTAAGGTACTTCTTCCCATCTACTTGAATACGGGTAGGGAAATTCGAATTCACATTTATACTGTTGAACTTCTCCCACTTAGCGTCCACTTCTGTTTATCTGGATTTACTTATTGAAAAGAAAACATTAATTAATTCCTTTGTAGAGCTAAAATTTCAAAATCAGGTTTACAGGAAAATTCCTTCGTCAACAACGCGTGAACATAGTCGTAAATATCAATTATGCCCGAAGGACTGGCCATTTTATTGTCCTATAAAACTTCTTGTACAAGTGAAAACGACCCAATAAAACCAAAATAATTAATGGTTAGCTGTCGCCCGAATCACACGCCGCTTTTCTTCATTGTTCCTAGTATGTGAGGAATTATAACTTTTCGGTCTTTCAACAGGAGTATTGACCCTCAAATTTGGGCTTTGTTGATTAAATTTATAACATAATGCCAGCTGTTAATACGTAAATACCGAGGTAGTGAAACATGTTAAATTGTACAAAGGCGTACCTATTACATGTGTTTACTTCTTCGAACGCGTAAATCATGATCTTAAATAACGATCCCCAAATCCGCTGTACATTCCGGTACACGCATTACATCATACAACGTTGTTAATCCCGGCTTCCGTTGAAATAGCTAAAATAGTGATAAAGTACTTTGATGGGAGATTCGTGACTGACAACAAAATATTTGTAGAACGTTTCCGCTTCCCGAGAAACAAAACAGGCGCGATTTAGTAGTTTAATTTACGCGGTTTCGGTGATTAATTTCAAATGTATTGCTGTGATTCCGTAATCAATTACGTTTATTGCGAGTTACTGTCGTTTGTCTTAGTAAAATAGATATTATTAAATAAATTCATCGTTATAAGTATTAATATCAGATGTGTGGATCTCTTTTTCAGGCTTTGTCTAGTTTGAGGGTTCATACTATTGTGTACGTGGTTGTGGAATCGTGGAATCTTCTCGTGGAGCACCTTGGAAATCTAAACTAGTAATTCACTCGGTGGCTTCCAGATGATTGATCACTAGTTTCAACTGCGGTTTAAAATTTTATGTGCAGCTTTCGCTCTTCAAACAGTCCGTGTACAAATTATGCAGTGGCGTGGTGAGATTGGAAATAATTAAAAATATTAATCTGGCAAATTAGTAACAGTCCTGATTCTTTCAGAATAGCACTCGTGAAGTAACCCATGGGTCTTCGGACATAAAGTGGCCCCCAAGCGGAAGGTGATGCTGCCAACGATAAATTGCGTGGTGAAAGTGGCGCCAGCTGAGGTCAGCCGCGATATCAGGTGTCGAAGTTCGCGGCAGTAGCGTAGAGAACGCGACGGAAGAGGAGTAAGGGTATAACGATAGGCTTTTCTCATTGCTCTCCGTGGTGTATTCTTATTAATTTTGGATCGCAAGTGTGGGGGGGCTGCAGGGGAAAAGGAGTGTTGATATCTGGTGAGCCTTATCCTATTGAGCTGGGTGTTGACAGACGACGAAGAGACCAAAAGTCTCCAAATATGACATCTACTTACTGGCCAGGTCTTGCAAATGCAGACTGCGGTGGATTCACGAAAAATGTGATCCTGCCCGCCGTTGGTATGCCGATAGGATAAAACCTAGTGGAGGTTTTAGTCGGTTTTTTATCATCAGTTAAAAAAAATATTGAAATCCAAATTGATATTCGTCGCCTTTTCATATTCAGTTCCTTTATAAACTTTTAAATGAATATTGTAAGCGAATGCTAAAAGGTACTTTGAACCGAAAAAAAAAAATTGGTTGCCTGTAAAGTCGGTATACGGGCGAAAGTTTTACGTGACAACGACTTTGAGTGGTAAAATAATTTTACGGAAGGGACGCGTGCCTTTCACTTTTTATGTCTGTCTCTCTCGCTCTTAGGCGGGCTAACCTTGCCCGAGTGGAAGGGACGCGTGCCTCTCACTCGCTCTCGTTGTGAGCGCATAACGTGAGCGGAGCGTAACGCAGTTTCTTGAAGTGTCACCCGGCAAACCAATTTATAAGACGTTGTCACGTCAAAAACCGGGTATCGATTAAGCCTTAAAGGCGGTCGTATTGAAAACTTATGGGTTCATGTTTACCTACGCGTTGGTAAACTCCTACTTTACCCTGAATCTTTTCCCGATTTCCTTCACCAGCTTGGTTCATGGAAATATACCCTTTTTGGACGCATTGAAATGAAAGGATTGCCCACTTTACTTATAAATATTACTGATTTACCACCGGGTTTTCTGCGTGAACTGTTAAACTGATGTAATGGCTAATTTAGTGCCAATTTCATCTCGTCTACGGCCGATAACTAAATAATGAAAAATAAATGGAAGATAATTTAGCAATAAACGCAAAATTAACAAAAAACAATAAAATTTAAAATCCTAAAAATGATGTTTAAGTATTGTACAACAATTAATTCGGTTAGGCGAAACTCAGAACAAAGTCTTGTGGCTAATATACTAATTGTCTACTATGAATGTTAGATGTTTGAATGTTAATTTCTCGATCACTCCCTAAATACTACAGGGATCAAGGGTGAATTTGGTACTCAATTCAATTATAGATTAATAAACTTGTAATGTATGTAAAAAGTAATAACATAAATTGACAGGCCTTGAATAGGCTTTAAATTAATTAATTTTATACCCTGTTCTTAAATTGTCATAGACAACTTAACATTTGCGTGTCGTAATGTTGCTTATGCAGGTTTCTCTATGTAAACATTTAAGATCTTATTGTAACTACCCATTTTTGCAAATAAAGTAATTATGATTCTTTGTTTATACACACTTGCCCAGATAGACCGTTCGAGCGTAGGAACACCAAAAAAAAATATCAGCTTATTGTTGGCTGATAAGCTCGATCTGTCAGTATAGTTGCGACACTGACGTTGTGCGGTAAACACGTGTTTTGTGACTCTTGAATGTGACGATTTGCGCAATTACGCAATAAAAGTCTGCAAAAATTACAAAAGACGATTTAAAATAACTAAAAACGTTAGTTATCAGCGGCAAAGTAACCTTTACATTACCATGTAGTTACAGAAACAATTAAATTAAAAAATGTGTCCCAGGACAGCGTCATTTGACGCCTTATGTTTAAAACTTTGATGTTTAAAAATGTCACGAACATAGTGTCCGTCTTTCAACACTTGTGTGCGTAGCACGCACACAAGGGTTTGAAACCTGGCCTGTTACTTTTGTCGCAATTACAGCGTAACGCTCCATCTAGACAAGTCATCATATAGAATAATCATAAAGGTAATCAAAGTTATGAATTAAAGATCCGCAAAAAGGCTTCTTTCTAAATTCTCCGCGGATAAAATTGTGGTCAGATGCCAGTAATTATTATAAATATCTCTTCAATCATTCTCAGAGTACTTATCCTATTGGACCTATTCTTCTATGTAATGTGTTAAATTGATATATTTGGATATTTGTTGCTCAATCACGTTGTAACGTATGAGAGGATCAAACTGAAATTTGGAACTCAGATTATAGTCTGTAACTTACAAATGTAATATTTCTTTCTAGATAGTTTATTATAACAATGTGTGTAAGTAACATATTATACCAGAATAATTGGTTTGTTAAGAAACTAAAATCTAGTTCCCAATGCCCAATGAACAATCTCGTATCAACGAGAGCTTCGGAATAACAACTTCTTGTTCTGAAAAGAGCTATTTGAAAAATTTCTTCACTTTTATCAAGATCATTACCGTATTAGAAATATTACTAGCCGTTTTATTCTAGAAAACGATACAAATCTGTTTGTCTGTTAAAATTTACAGCCAAAACTTTAAAAATGAAGTTGTTTACATTCCCGTCATTTTCCCACGATAAAAAAACAATGTGATATTGTTTTACATTTTGAAGTTTTCGCTCTGATTTAATTTTATCTCATATTTATTCCCAGAGTATAATCAAGCTGTGTCCCATATTTCAACCCAATCCAGTCAGAATTTCCAATGTGAATTAGGAAAAGACATCCAAAAAAGTATAATGTCACGCAGCTTTTTGAACGTAAAGATTTAAAATACCTAATTATCACTGCAGAGAAATGAAAAATAAATCTCTTTGCTAAGTATTTTCTCTGGAAACATTAGAACACAGTAATGCTAACACATAACACCTTGGAGTTAGAATAACTTGCAAATATGTAGTCAAGCAGAGTCTGTAAAAAAGTCTTACTATACTAATTGTGTTTTAGTCTACGACTACAACTAGAGAGATACCTATAACCTTGAAACCTTCAAACGTAAAACTCGCAGAAGAAACATTTTAATATGATGGTACCTACTTTTAAAATTTCTTTACTGAAAATACTTTGATAAGCCTTTTGTGCTTCAGAATTGTTTAGGAGTTTTATTTTATATAATAGTGAATACTAAAATTTTCTTTTCTTTTGCTGCTGCAATATTTTCGCCTGCGTAGAGTGTCTAAAAATTAGATCTTTCAGAAAGATATTTTCATCTCTATCGTAATTTGTAGTAAGCTAGCCCGCCGTATTCGAAACAGGGATTTACTTTCAAAACATTTTTTTATTTAAAAATTAGCAACTCCCCAAACTCCAGGATCTATGACTCTTATCATTTGTTTTTTTTAATATATCATGGGTTAGGAGGAGATAAGGGAAATAGGGAGGAACATTTGCAACAGAATTATAATGTTCTTTAGCTAGATTTCGCTATGACTAGTATGACTAGTAATCGAGTCGTTACCATTTTCTTTTGCTGTTATCGGCTTAGGGGTTCCATCGTGGCTGCATTTCTGTCCCTGATGGTTAACTGTAAGATGTACTTTCATGTGATCTTCGGTGCAGCCAAAACTCGCCATACGAATCAACCGATGGTGTCGTCGCGACGAAAACAAGCTCCACGAAAGGAAAAAAATCCAGATTAATAGTTTAACAATTGACGTGAGCGTAGCTTGCGCAAGCCGTTGCCGGTTTCCTTATTATTACCGATATTACCGGTTCGTAACTTTCGTGGAGTTTGTTTTTAAAGGTCTTAGAATAGATTCCCGTTAAGAATATTAAAAAAAAAGTGTTAAATTCCGTTTTCGGGCGTATTTTTAACACTCTGGGGGGAAATTATAACTATGGGCCCTAAAGTTCTGAAAGTTAATATTATTCAAAAAAACCTCTTCTTTTTTAATGTTTTTTCAAATTGGAATTATCTCAAATTAGTTTTTGAGGTATTGGCAAACAACGAAACCCCGTTTTTTCACTTTATTATTTATAACTATTGCAAGCGGTACAACTACAATATAACATATAGCGGGTTCGGCATTTTCTAAAAAAATATATCTAGATGCCATTTCGATGCCATTTTGGTATGACACCTCAATGATGATAATGTTAAAAGAATTCGAAAAATAGTGGACCTAAAAAGCACTTGTTGACTACACTAGATCATCTAGATATCAGAACAACGTTTGCTGAGTCAAGTAATCGGTATAAAATATTCAACGCTTGTGACGACAAATAAAATAACCTAAAACCTATATTGAGTATTGAAGTGGTTAAGTTTATAGAATCCGATATACAATGATAATGAAGATCATCCTTTTTGACCCGTGTTAAGTACAGTAGATAATTAAGGCTTAAGGGCTGTGATTATATATAACAAAAGATTCGGTAAAAAAATGCGCGCGCGCCGATTTTGCCTGCTGCAATTATTACTCTTGAGTTTGAACCTGTGTAGTGTAGATAATTGATCTTAGTTTTTTTTTTTATTACTCAAATTTATGTTTTTAATTGTAAGCACAATGGAACAAATTAATTAATTTGGATTAGAATGAAATAATTAGAAAACATTAATTGGTGACTAGTGTTGACATCCTTTAAATTTAGTTTGTAATAGCATGTAAGACAAGTTGTGTAATTTTTTGCCGCAATAAAAGTTTTATTATTATTATTAAAATGGTTCCTTAATATTCTCTCGTCAAACGAGGACAATTCACTTTTTGCGGGCTAATAGCCAAACAAAAAGTGAGGAACTCGATATTTTATTGATTTAGCGATAAAAATTTACGGACAATTCGGCAAGTGTTTAAAATCACCGCTTTCTGTAGCTGTATAAAAGTATACGTGTGCATGTCGAGAGTTTTGAGTGAAGTGTGTAGTGTGTAAGGAATTACTCCCGTTGATGATATAACTATTGGTATTGTTTTCACGGTTTCTACATTCCACTGGGTTTTTAATTCTATTGCAATATTATTATTATATACGCTCTTAATAGGTTATCCTCGCTTCGGGTTGTCCTTATAGAGTTTTTTTTTGTAAAGAGTGACGATACGAGCAGGACATGTCCCTGATGGTAAGCAACATGCCACATAACATCACAGTGCCACACAGTTATTGGCCCATGATGCGCAATTACCTAGCACTGCACTGCGCTCGTCACCCAGAGATCTAAGATATTATATCTCTAAGCCCTGTAATTTCTCTGGAAACATTGCCCTTCAAACCGGAACACTGTGATGTTTACACATTTCTCCTTGGCGGTGGAATACCTGGTAAAGGTGTGGTACTTTCCCAGGCGGACTTTGCTAAGAGTCCTACCACTACAATTATATCGAAGAGTAGAAAAACAAGAAACTACTATTAGAAAGTAAGCATCACAACTTAGTCCACACGATGCAACTAAACAAATGGGGACGTACATTGTGATATTGGTTGATCATTTTGTTAATTCCAAATTCCTCCCAAAGTAAACAATTTTAGCACGTTTCTTTCAGGTGTGATGATATAATATACATTTATTATGCTACTAATAGGTACTTTGATTATTTTTAAATCTGTTTTGGTTTGTGTTACGGACGATATTCCTCAATATATTAATTATTCAACATCACCTACCGACGATCCTTCTTGCCTTTTTTTCTATATCTGTCTCGCATTTTTAATTTGAATGTCTTAATTGTAAATGTAATCTGTCGGGGTAATTAATCACGAAATTTCAATCAAAATCCATTATTTCTCAACATCATGATTTATTTCACAAAGTTTCATTGCTGCTGACTCACATTTTTAACAAAAACAACATTTTTCGAATTTATTTTACATTGCTGGAGAGATTTGCCTCCATGAATATTAATGTGGGTTAACATGAGTACTTTTTCTATGTAAATAACTACCCAATGCCGAAGCAATGACAGCTTTCAATTTATACGTGTATAAACGACTCATGCTAATCCTACCATAAAATCTAATTACTATCTATCCAATTAGGTACGTACAAATTTTAAATAGTGAAATGACTTTTAATATCAAAAACCTATTTTGGAATACTTATAATAAAAATAGTATCTCACTCGTAAAGTACCAGATGGGTTTTGATTCCAAAAATCGCGTAGCAGACTCTAAAATATAACGTATATTTTATTAATTGGCCATGTAATCTGTACCATATATAATTTGTCTGCATAAAATATGTCTCTATATGGTATAAAGTAGACCTTAAACCAGACTAGTTCAGTACTGACCGAGAGACAGGAAAAAAATCCAGGACATTTATCTTCTTAAACTTCATTAAAACATACTTACTTGAATGCATTATAGATTAATTAAATATTATTATCCGTTTTCTGTAACGTTTTTTTACTCATCTCAAAAGCTTATAGATTTGTTGTGTTTGCATTTTTGCAATTCAGATAAACCTTTTTTCAACACACAGACCGATAGATCATCTTGAAACATTTTTTAAAGGTCATTAAGAAAAAAACTTAAGATCCCTTTTTTAGAAAGTAAGGTTATGTTAGTCTTAGTTTTGTAAGAAACCTAAGATGTGTTAGGTAATCAAATGTCCAAGAAGTGTTATCCTTTTTGCTGTTTTATTTCGGGAAAAGTATTGTAGAAGCGACAAAATACACTTTGCGAGGTCGATAAAGTAGTAGATTTCCCAAATACCTAAGTTTTGGGTTTTCTTTTCGGTACGCAAAGTACGATTTGTCTCATAACATCAAGTATGCTGCATTGCCTGTAGTAAATTCCAATTCTAATCTTGTCTAATTCAGTTTTTAAATACAACATTAGAGCATTTCACTAAAACAGATTCTATGTCAGCTTCCGAAAAAAAAATCGAGTTAATTTGACACAACTACCTAAGTAAATCTTTACAAAGATGTTTTCAGTTTATTAGGCCGTAACTTTTCGTGACCTAATGAGATTAGCAATCAGGTTTTTCTCTGAGAATTTTACAAAAAGTCAGTTAATATTTTCGTAACTTTGATTGAAGAGTACCTAGATCCGTCAGAGTCTAGGCACATATTTCTTGTTGCTTAAATTTTACAGAAGTATACAAGACTTTTCATATACAATAAAGTTAAGCATATGTTTATAACATGTGTAATGTTTACAATGTATGGAGCTTAGTCACGATATTATGTGTTTTAAAACACATGATATCGTGTTTGTCGCGAAAGTTTAAAAACAATATAACACATGTGTATATTTATTGCAAGCAGGTAATAAACGATAGCATTACGGAGCCCACGGGTCATACATTAATGTTGAGATAAAAGTTCATTTCATTTACACTTGTTCACGTATATACATGGTAACAGTTGCGATAGTTTGAAATACATAGTTCAACGTTGTGTAGACGTCACAGACACTTCTCGCTGCAACGTTTGTGTTTAGTTGAAGTGAGGTCGCACGGAGACGGCACGGATCGGGGGAGTCACCGTGCGAACGTTACAGCCCCCTCTTCTCAAAGATGTGCAGGAGGTGCACGTAGGAGCCCTGTTCAATCGGCTAACACAGCTGCTTGATGTCCCACGACGCGCAATTCCATTCATTCCCATCATTTCTATAAGAAAAACGTACATAAATTAATGTCTGCTTCTCACAGAGACAGATAGAAAACTTAAAAGCTATAATATAATGAAAACTAACGTGCTATAGGTATCAATTACCTAAGCCACGGCTAAGTCACGTGTGATATGCTCGGTCCTGTAACTCCAGATCTTTAAGTCGGTCTGGACCGATCCTATCAAATGTGAGTTACTCCCGACTTCATTAAATCTAGCTATAATTAGTTTTTGTTTCAAATGGTAATGCTTAAACACTTCACAAACCAACAACTCAATTAGTACACAGATAGGATCTAGTACAGAGAGGTTATCAGCTTAACTTCTCGTTATTATCAGACCTTATTATTATTGTCGTTATAATTAGGTAACCTGGAGAAGTCGGTACCAGGAAGGAGCTATTGTTTATACACCATAATACTATATAATGTCCAAAATATTGGTTTGTTCGATTTGTTTGTTTTTAGATCAATGTTTTCAGAAGAAATACATCGCAAACAAATATACTATTTCATAACAACGACGAGGGTAGTAGTACCTACTATCTAGATGTTTTCATAATAAGATAGATTACTGCATGACGATGCCCCATTATACGTTATTGGGATAAATAGGATAGGTAGGAAAGTAAGAAGTAGATCTAAGTTGTAATAAAGTATATTTCATAGGTCTATCTTACAAGTCGATTCAAAACTGTATTATTTTAAAGCAGCATTTTAGTTCCCAAATTTAATAAGTCGTATGAGTTCGCAAACTAAACTAACTCTGTAATGTACCATTTCCGAGGATGGATAAAGTATCCTCGAGTCCATTTACAACCCTAGGCAGGATTTAAAATAAACCCGACCAATTCTACATTTTATTTTATTTTTATATGACCGCGCTGTATATCGAATTGAAAACAGCTACACAAATTGAACACTTAAACACCATTCTCAAAATCCTTTTTGTGATAATAAAATTCGGTTACTCCAATACAGATTAGGTAGCTTCAGAGGATCAGTAAATCCATTCTGTAACCGTTAACTGTGAAGCAGATAATATGGGTAATGCTCGAAAACCTAATGAAATCATGAATTTCATTTCACTTTAAAAAATTAAGAGCGTCAGTTCAGCAGACTGAATCCAATTAAGCCCTACGCCTATTGACTGGAGTTAATATCGTGCCCGTTTTCAGAGATTTTTTGTGTGAGGAACACTTAACTGGTTTCCTTTGCAAATTAATCAATAGATACCTAAAAAGTTACCTAAAGGCTTTGAAGATATGAAGAGCCGCAGGGTGTATAATTAATATATAATATTAAGAAAAATAAGTTGAATTATAAATCTAAACAAGTTGTCTTGATTGATTGGTTGATTATTATTATTTACCTAGCAAAACTATATTGCAAAAATGGGAATATTAACCTTGTAATTTTTAAAAGTATAGAGTGACGGGGCAAACAGTGTATGTGGCTGATGGTTAGCAGCAAACCTACCTTTGCACATTGCCACGCACCTATAGGAGCATGTAGATTCCAAATCTATTACCTAGCACTGCACTGCGTTCCTCATCCAGAGATACGAGTATAAGATTAATTTAATGACCTGGAATTACTTTGGTAACATTTTCTTCTAACATTGTTTTTCATACGTTCAATGTCACAAAATGAAAATATGAAAATTGCATGTTATTTATAAAATTTTGATCAGATTCTGATGGAGTCAGATGGTGTTATGTCTGAAGTTTCCACTAATATTTATTATATTTTATTTTAAATAATACTTAATAATTCAATACTTGATTATTGTAATACGAGTACCTTTGTGCAACGTAGTCACAGAAACAGGCAAAGTACCTATATACTACGCTTCATAAAGCTCCTTTTCCACCAGAGATGTGCGTGGATGCGTAGCGAGGGATGTGTTTGTAAAGAACTAATTCTATCGCTTCAGTTACTTCCCCTCGGTCAGCACAGCTCTGATGGAAACTGCTCAGCCGAGCTAGATTTTTGCGCATACAAAACAACCGAGGGATGCGAGGAATGTTTTGCGTGATTTGCGATATACAGTACCGGCCAGTCAATATATAGACGCACCTCGCACCACACATTATTCACAGCTCCGCTACACATCCGTATACGACACATTTTCTTCGCACATCTGTGGTGGAAACGCAGCCTAAAGGTCATCATTTTGGCTATCTTTAGACCTTCAGATTCAGATCTACGGACAATTCTGATATGCTTAGTGTTGTTATTTAATTAACTAAGTAGTAGTAAGTAGTTTAGTGGAGTTCTCATTGTAATTTAGCATTTTTATCAAAGCTTTGTCAAAAATCAAAAGGTTCTACTAAAACGAAATATACTCGCGATGCATAAAATTTACTAAAAACAAAAAAATATGTATTTTCATTAGAATAAAAAGAATGTCTATGTAAGATAGAGCGATGGGACGAGCATGGAGTTGGCCTGAAGTTAGGGCTTAATACCAGCCGGTAAGAGTCCAAAACCACGTAGTTAGATCATGGAAAATTTAAGCCTAGCACTGCACTGGGCACTCATCACCTGAAATTATAAACTTACTAGCGGCCCGTTCCGGCTTCGCACGGATATTGTCACATAGAGCCCATTAAGGCCAAGGTAATTCTGTCAAAGTAGGCATTTAATGCTGTCTTGTACTCGCGACCGTTCTGACGCGCGGAATCGGTGCCACAGTGCAGAAATAACATTAAAATGTTGGACTATGTAATTTAAACTCATTTTTGTTCAAGATTTGGTTATACTAGTCACAGATTGTTTTAGAAATCTGTGATACTAGTGATGAAGTTTTGTTGCTATATAAATGAAGAAATATTAAATTTATCTATACTCGTAGGTACGAGTATACATAACTGAACCTTTTCTTTTTTTGGTCACACTATAAGTTGAGACCGGCTTTTCCAATTTCATGTATCTTTTTAAAATGTTTCCTAATATCTCAAGTTCGTCAAAAATTAAAAAAGGGGCTGAAACGTAGTGAAAGGCCAGTAAAATAGACGGTTTTTTGTTCAACTTTGCACTAAATTTATAATCCAATTTTTTTGTATGAGGTAAAGATCACTTACTGAGCATAAAATTACAAAATGCTCACAGATCCAGGTAGAGCATCAAACGCCAATTGAAAAAAAACTGTTTTAGCCGATATTATGACAACAATTGTAGAAAATATTTTTTTTGCATCTTTTGTTGCTAGTACCTATACTTTTTTTTGTAAAACTTATCGATGATAGTGGATGAAAATGATGCGGTCTACGATGGAACTTGCTTCTCTAATAGAAACATGGTGTACCTCTTGACCCCAAGGTTCGAACCATCGACAAAAACCCACTCTGGCAATGCGTTTCACAGCTTAGTTGTTCTTATTACAAAAATAGAGACCAAACTCTTCGTTCAACTCTTCAATCATGATGATGAACGGTGCTGTTTTTTCGAGCAACGAACAATATTATAGAATAACTTTAATTTAAAAACCCGGACTACAAAAAAATCTACACTTAAAAAAATATTACCTACTATCTAAGGACACTTTGGCGAATGAGACTAGTCTTACAATATCTTAGTTACCAATATCCATTCAGCCGTTTGGAAGATACGTGGAAATAAAAGTTTTACAAACATAAAAGATACGCGCGAAAAACATGACCCTTCTTCCTATTCGGGTAAAAAAAAGAAATGTTTATGCTACTGGGAACAGAATTCACATCTTATTTTTTGGCTTCGTAGCCAAATTTCAAAATATGGGACCCTATATACGTTATGTCTGTCCATCCGTATGTCACGGCCACTTTTCTCCGAAACTATAAGAACTATACTATTAAAACTTGGTAAGTACATGTGTTTTATGAACCATATTAACATTTCCATATAAAAAAATAAAAAACAATAAATTTTGGTGGTGTCACAAACTTGGAACTGCAACTCAAAAAAAAACTATCAAAACCATACGTTTATCTATGGATAGGTGTTCAAAAATTGTATTGAAGTTTCTAACATTTTTTTTTTCTAAACTGAATAGTTTGTGCGAGACTCTCTTCCAAAGTGATAAAATGTATATGTGAGGACTTTTCTTCCAAGTACTAAGTACCTTACTACCAAAGAATTTACCTAACGGGCATATAAATGCAAGTTAGGTATCATTTCAATTAGGGGATTTACGCAGGGGATTTCTCCCCTTTCATCATTTCCTTATCCCGATCTCTGATTTGACGGACGAATATTTTACCGATACTTATCTATTTTCCATTGCATCCGGATTGAATTTTTTACTAATGTGGTAGCGACGTCAGTTTTTTGAGACTCCCCCTATTGGTCTACAACATAAAGTAAACAGCGTACTAATTAGTATCAGCGTCTATTTGCAATTCCAATGAAAACGGTATCACAAATCAAGATCATAGCGTGCTTCACTAGTAATACCTACTGATATTGTTATACTGTGGCACTATGATCGTAATATTTAAAATTTATCGGTTGTCAAAATTGCAAAATCAAGCACAGGCCCGTCGTCAGTGAGCGCCGAAACGCGACTGATCAGGCTTGCCGAACGGCGCGCTATATATATGGTAGATATTAAAACATAGTGAATAACTGATACTTTTATCAAGTCAAACTCTGCGAATGCATCTATAACTTTTAGTGGCTTTCGTTGAGTACAAAATTTAGTAAAAATTCATTAGTTTAGTCATAAACTTGAAAAACTTTTAGAAAAGGGGTAACTTTGGTTTTTTTTTCTATCAAGTAAAATTCATTAAATCGTGTTATTGACTGCGAATTGCACTAGATTAGATCCTTAACTAATACATATATTTTTTTCAGAGTTTAATACACTATTTGAAAGGTCTTAAAGTTGTTTTAAAAATTTAAAATTACGGCCCACACGCCCTTAATCAAAATAAAAACTATCCTATATTTTAAGTTGGATCAATCTACACACGGTGTCCAAATTTGATTAAAATCGGCTAAGAAGTTTAGGAGTCCATCGCGGACAAACATCGTGACAGAAAATTTACATATATTCAGATTTATCTATTTCCTGTAATTTCTCTGATAGCATTGCCCTCTAAAACGGAACACAGTAACGATTTAAATTCCTGATTATGAGAAAATTGTGAGAAATAGAGCAATCTGTCAAAAGATTTAATTTTTCTTCATGCGGAAAATTTACCACTACTTACGAGAACAATAAAAAATTAAAAAAGTCGGAATAACCGGATTCGATCTGTTATTGATCAGAATGATGTGTAACCTAATTGTTGCGAATGGCTTAGGATAGATCAAGATAAGCTGGATTTAACCCACAAATGAATGCTTTTTGCGTTTTACTGAGACCCGTAGATTCTTCAAAGGCGCGTTTTCTTGGTAGAGGTAACATGATTGATATTCGTCCTTAAGTAGTCCCTTATGAAAAGGCGTTCGTTTCCCACGTCATTTTATCCACCTTTGTAGCCATAATGATATTTATTTACGGCACAAATAGAACGGGCACCAGACTCGTGACCATTATGCATGTTAATAAGTTTTTCATGAATATTCAGTCTTGTTTGTCGTGTTTGACTTTGAACCGAGCGGTCGCTCGCAGAAATCCGGTGTTTGATTGATAACCATTTTGGAAACTTAATATCAAATCGGAAATCGGATTCGGATCGTAATGCCGCTAACTTAAAAATGTTCTAAGGAAAACATCGTGAGGAAACCGACATGAACCTAGGTCTAATCTTTCGAGGTCATGTGTCATCTACCAACCCGCACTTGGCCAGCGTAGTGGATTATGGTCTTAACTCTCTCCTTGCGAGAGAAGCCTCTGAGTCCCAGCTGTGAGAACATTTAGTGGGCTGCTTACTGCTGCTGCTGCTGTAATATTTTTAGAGCATGCATAGAAAGATTTAAAACTGAATCAAGTTATACTATAAAATATAACGTTAATAAATTTGGATATTGTAGTTGTCTGTTCGTGTCTGTAGCTTTGTAATGCTCTACAGAGCATTTAGATACTTTATTAATCAATTATTCATTTGTAAATGAAATTAAATTCAATTGATTAATAAAGTATATATTTTTAAAATGGCATATTCGTATATGTTTATGTTGTTGTGGGGCGTAACTAAATTATTTGTAATAATCGTGTTTTTTGTGTATTCGTCCTGGTTTTATTGCATCTAATCAGCCGTGGTGGGCTTGTGACTACAACGTCCGATTTCACGATCGTGAGTTCGGCCGCGCTTTTAAGTATTTTTTCACGTGTATATACATATTAATTTGTCGTCACCACTGCCTTTGACGGTGAATAACAATTTTTGTGAGGAAACCAGTGCTTTTTAAAAATAACCTTTTGCAGACAGGAACCATCCGTCAACCCCCACTTAGAGAGAAGCGTGGTAGAGTATGCCTGGACTCTCCCCTTGTGAGAGAAACCCCAGAGTCTCAACAGTGACAGTAAAGAGAGGGCTGCTTATGTTCCTTGCTTCTGGTTGGTTTGGAAAAATAAATGCCAGAGTGTGTGATGAATATGATTAACATGTAAACCAGTGTTTATAAATACATATCTTGTAACACAGATATCATTAAGGGCGTGTGGGCCGAAATTTTGAATTTTCAAAACAACTTTAAGACCTTTAAAATGGTGTATTAAACTCTGAAAAAAATATATGTATTAGTTAAGGATCTAATCTAGTGCAATTCGCAGTCAATAACACGATTTAATGAATTTTACTTGATAGAAAAAAATCCCAAAGTCACCCCTTTTCAAAAAGTTGTTTCAAGTTTATGACTAAACTAATGAATTTTTTTACAAAATTTTTGTACTCAACGAAAGCCACTAAAAAGTTATAGATGCATTCGCAGAGTTTGACTTGATAAAAAGTATCAGTTATTCACTATGTTTTAATATCTACCATATATATAGCGCGCCGTTCGGCCAGCCTGATCAGTCGCGTTTCGGCGCTCACGGACGACGGGCCTGTGCTTGATTTTGCAATTTTGACAACCGATAAATTTTAAATATTACGATCATAGTGCCACAGTATAACAATATCAGTAGGTATTACTAGTGAAGCACGCTATGATCTTGAATTTTGATACAGTTTTCATTGGAATTGCAAATAGACGCTGATACTAATTAGTACGCTGTTTACTTTATGTTGTAGACCAATAGGGGAGTCTCAAAAAACTGACGTCGCTACCACATTAGTAAAAAATTCAATCCGGATGCAATGGAAAATAGATAAGTATCGGTAAAATATTCGTCCGTCAAATCAGAGATCGGGATAAGGAAATGATGAAAGGGGAGAAATCCCCTGCGTAAATCCCCTAATTGAAATGATACCTAACTTGCATTTATATGCCCGTTAGGTAAATTCTTTGGTAGTAAGGTACTTAGTACTTGGAAGAAAAGTCCTCACATATACATTTTATCACTTTGGAAGAGAGTCTCGCACAAACTATTCAGTTTAGAAAAAAAAAATGTTAGAAACTTGACCAAAGTTGACCAAAAAACCTTTTATTTTTACTGGCCTTTCATTACGTTTCAGCACATTTTTTTTAATTTTTGACGAACTTGTGAATTATTAGGAAACATTTTAAAAAGATGCATGAAATTGGAAAAGCCGTTCTCAACTTATAGTGTGACCAAATAGAAAAGGTTGAGTTTTGTATATCTACGAGTATAGATAAATTTAATATTTCTTCGTTCATATATCAAAAAAACTCTTATTACTATTCACAAAATTGTTATCACAAGTATAAACAAATCTTGAACAAAAAATGAGTTTAAATTACATAGTCCAATATTTTAATGTTATTTCTGCACTGTGGCACCGATTCCGCGGTCGGTGACGGTCGCGAGAACAAGACAGCGTTAAATGCCTAATTTGACAGAACTACCTGGCCTTAATTTATTTCGAAACAGAAATATTCATTATTACGGGACGCAAGAAGATTTTTTGTAAAGATGGAAGAAATGTTTATTGCTTATTCATCTTTACGAACCACTTTTAGTATGTCACCAAGTCTGAAAGAGCGGAAAAAACTGTCGTTCCCGTATACTTTTGTTAGGGATTATTTTCATATAGAATCGTTGATTTTTTTCCCGGTCTGAAATTTGTAAAGTAAAACAATTGTATTGATCGTAATGAACATGTACTTTGAAACCTATACTACAATGACGCAGAGAACTAATTGTTCCACACAAAAAAAATCGAATTCTTATTTCATATGGAAACAAGAATAAGAAGAAAGAAACGTTTACTTCACATCATCCAAGCAAGCTGATTTATTAAACTTCTAATCTTAGTAGAGAAGTGAATCTCCTTAGATTAATATTACATGTGGTAGAACTTTACTATGTGGTAGAACAAAGTGAGTAACCTAAGCACAGGTAGAATATATCCTAAGTTCGGTTGTAAGTAGCTTACCGTAACTTGAAGTTACTCTGATTACATTGTTATCTAAGTGTTCATGCTGAGATGTTATGTTATCCAAGTAAGGGTACTGTGTCAAAAAAGATCATATAAAATATGTGTACATATAGTGTAAGATAATATATGGTGTAGTTTAGAATACAGTTTTTGTGTTGACACGGATAGCTATTAGCGATAAAGTCGCCAATTGCGCAAATCTTAACGTATCGGATTGTTTTTTTTTTTCGAAATAAAGGCAAGAAATAATACATATATTTATTTATTTCCTATCTACTAGAATTATAAAGAAGAGATTTATTTATATGCATGTTATGCATGCAAAACAACGGAAAAGTGGAACATTTTTTTTTCATTCTTTCTCTAATAAAGTACTATTATAACACTGAACTACAAATAACACATTAGATTATTAATTGAATCAATTTACGAACCTCTACAGAAACAGCAATAATGTAACTCAAAGTTCTAAATGTTCCCACTGATGGGACTCGGACCCCTTTTATTACAAAGATCATGGCATAATCCACCACGCTGACCCAATACGCGTTAGCGTATGATACGAAGCAATTTCGAAAGATTCTTTGAATGTATCGGTTTCTTCACGATGTTTTCCTTCTCCGTTAGAGCCTATGATGATGAAAACTTTTTTCTCTCTAAGAAATTTCCGCAGAGCCTTTAATAACATAAACATACCTTACTGACTTCTTACATTAACCTGAATTATCCATAGACTAATGATTTAAAAAGAAAAGTACAAGACTTTGCTGGCAGCATAACCACACTGAATGGCAATGCTTATAGGTTGCTAAGTACCTCACTAACTCATGTATACATTTTGTTGCAATAAATCTAAATTGTCCTTCACTAGATTCTTACTTACCGGAATTAAATAGAGTGTATTTACATATACCCTTACATGGAAATAATGGCACATGGCCAAAATGGGAACTAACGCCGTCGTCAAGCCAACAAAGCCGAGGGTTGCCAATGCTTGATTTCCCAATGCCCACGCCCTCTTGACAATGTAATCCAAGTGCCATTATTTCGTGGTACGACGCCTATACTTGAAATAAAGAATGAAGCCTTTACCTCACCTGACATGGGCATCACCTCGCCTGCGCTGGAGCGGTGTCGTGATGGAGTGTCGGAGCGGGTACGGAGAACGCAGTGGAACGCCTGTAATTACCAAAGTTATCAGTCCGTGAAATGAAGGTTTAAATAAATAAATATGCTGGAAGTTTCTTACACAACAACATCTAGCCCCGAACTAAGTTAACTCCATGCCAATTTTTTTTACAAATACTACGTATAGAGTTAGAACAAACGCTTTACACCACACGGGTCTGATCGCTCTTGTCTTGTCGCTCTCGTGGAAGTGTCATACTTTTGTCATCACTATGTCGCCATCATAGCTAACATACACCTCATCCGCTTATGATTGTTACAAAGGAACCGTGCGGAAAAACCTGATCTGATTTACTTATTCTTTATCTAAGCTCCATCCACACACCAGTTAACAAAAATATGTATTCATCGCAGAAATGTTACTATTAATGAAGTTTTTACTAGTTGCTAGATTGCTAGAAGTACCTACATATTGTAAGAAAGCGCGAAATATTTCAAGATATTTGACTCAATTTCGGTTAAAAGTATAATAATATCCTCTCAATGGAATTATTGTCCCAAAGTCCAAAAATATATAGTTGCATTAGCGCATTTTGGTGCCAGGAAACTAAACATCATCAAATTCTTAACATCTGACGACGTGGCGTTCAAATATAAAATTATTGTAGTTAAAAATAAAAAAAGTGGTCAATTGCGAGTTGGACTCGCCCAAGCTTCCGTAGCAGCAAGTAACATAATGTAAAAGCTCTTGTAGTTCGTTGTTACTTTTATCAGTGTTTTAACAATAGTCAATTTAAACTACTTACTAGATCTTATTCAAACTAATTTTCGTTGATAGTTTATGCATGGTAATGTACATCATACACTTTTTATTTTTATTTTTGTCATTCACTTATTTTAGAAGTTACAGGGGGTTTGTTTGGGGGTTAATTTTATATTTCTGGTAGACTAGAATAGCACAGTGATTTGAACTATTCGTGTTCAAATTGCTGCTTGGAACTGTGCTGTTATGTGGAGGCTTGTTGCTTTCCGTAGCGTGTCAAGGTTGTCTTGTCACTGTACAGAATAAGAAAAAAAGTATCGCTTCACCTGTCTAAATCCTCGTCTGTAGCGCGCGTTCATGTAGCAATATATGATGGGGTTGTAGCAGGAGTGAGACATCGCCAGCCAGTGGCTCGCGAACCATACGTATGGCATCCCCGGCCATCGACCCCATTCTTCATCCTGTTCATGTATCGTCCATAGTACCTGTGTGATAAGGAAATATATCATGAAAGTACGTAAGACCTTTCTATTTCTAGAATAGTTTTTACAAAAATACCGATTAGACCGAACGAAATAGCGATTCTATGAACACTTGACTGAACCATAATGGAATTTCATGACTCACACTATTATATTCTATCACCGTTGTTCTAATGGTAGGTACAATATGAAGACAATTTTATCAGTGATTAATGATACTCGTAGGTCGCTATGAAGTGGTTGGTTTACTGTTGAGCTCTCCAAAATTTTTACGAATCGATTCTAGTCTTCATTGTTCGTACACCTAAAGAGAAAATTTACACACCTTTACATATACAAATCCTAGCAAAGTTACGGCTAGTCTTGTAAGTTACAGCTGGTCTAATGAAGTTGCGGCTAGACTAGTCGGGAGAACGGCTACTGCCGATCCGGAAACCCCTGGTCCAAAACCACGCTCACCACTGTCTTTTCGAAGTCATGTGCGTAATGCCGCTAACTTAAAATGGCAAAGGAAAACATCGTGAGGAAACCAGCTTGTACCTAGAACCTTTTGAAGTCATGTGTCATCCACCACTGGCCAGCGTGGTGGATTATGGCCTTGACTCTCTCCTTGCGAGAGAAGAGCCCGAGTCCCAGCAATGAGACATTTAGTGGGCTGTTTATGCTTTATACTAACATTTAAAAATCCAGTGCCATGATATTTCTTTCAATCGAATTCTTCATCAAGTCAACTATACCTCTACTTTTATCACGATATACATGAAAGTTCGCATTTACGAGTATGTGTAATTTGGTTCAACTTGAGAGATCGAAAAGTTTTTATTTCGGTTTATGATCTTTATTAGAGATTATCCGGGCGAAACCGGAATAAACTGCTGGCTTCACTATCTAATATCTTCCGATACATATGACTTGAAACTTTTCGAAATCAAAGTGCAAGGTATCTTCGAGGTCTAGGCAAGTGTTCTTTATCTTCAACGCCACCGTCGCTTACCATCAGGCAAGGTGGTATTCTAATCTTTTTAATTCTTCTATGTGCGTTAAATAAAGAAAAAAATAAGAAACGAGCGCTTGATCTTCTGAAATGAAACGTTATGATTGGCATTTATCTAAATTAAGGAAAATTCGCTTTTGGATGACTTGAACCATTATTCAAACAGATACGGCTGCACAATACCCTAACATCATTTATTATTCGTAATGGAGAGCACAGCTAAAATCGCGATATGTGGAGGGGAAAGGAAGGCACAGTGGCGGGCTCAGCAAAAAAAATATAATACCGCACGCAACAACGTATCAAAACTGCGCGTCTATTTCCTGAATTTTATTCGTAGGTATCTAATTTAAAACCATGACGTGATCCTAAACCTTCCCAAGATATAATGTTGAGAGATTCAAGATGAAGTGCTTTACTCTATAGCAACAACAAATGGCAACGCGTAAACATGCGGATCCCCAGATAAACAAATCTTACTGAATGGTAGGATGCTGAATGTATCAATCAATCTACTTGTATTCAAGGTATCGGAATTTCTATCGTATATCAACACTTACTATGAAAACGTTGAGAGGCAGCCAACATACTGTGAAGACGGCGACCACAGTCACCATCATTTTCACCATCTGGGGAAAGGCAAATAATTTTAGCGAGGAACTACCATTACGATCTTTTTATCCCATAACTACATAATACAGTTTATTGAATATCACAGAGCTTTCAAACAAAAACAAGAACAAAATTAAAAATTTTGACTAACCCCCGACTACCTCAGATTTGTTATCTGTACAACATTCTACTAGTCAAGCCCTTTCATTTGATACCCATATTAAGGGAGTTGTGAAAAAAGAAATGTATTTCGCCATTTTGTGGTAGCGGCCATCTTGGATTTGAAATTTGTTATAGTGCAATGTATTCTACTAGTCAAGCCCTTTCGTTTGATACCCATATTGAGGTAGTAGTGAAAAAAAATAATATAATTCGCCATTTTGTGGTGGCGGCCATCTTGGATTTGTTTTTTTTATAATGTATAATATTCTACTAGTCAAGCCCTTTCATTTGATACCCATATTGAGATAGGTTGTGAAGAAATATTTTGTCCGCCATCTTGAATCGACATTAACCAAACATAGCTAAGAACATCCGCACGGATATTAACTTTCAAATAAAAAAAACCGCATCGAAATCTGGCCATCCGTTTGAGCTCTACGGTGCCACAGACAGACAGACATCGACGTCAAACGTATAACACCCCTTTTTTTGGTCGGGGGTTAAAAATGGCAGCCAAAGGGACTGCCAATAGAAGTGAAAACTTATCAGGATTGATTTCATTTACGCACACTTTGGAAACTTCGCGGGTGAAGCTGGAGGGTGCTGCTAGTCCTGAATAAATCTTCAAAGCATTGTCATCTAAATAAGTCTGCTTCATCTAGACTCACAGACAAAATCATCTAGACCAGTCTATACAAGATAGCTTTGGTCCCGAGTTTACCCGAAGATTTCATTCACGAGCGTGACGTTTGAGCTCAATTCACAGCCCGCGGAAAATCTGTGTGAGATGCGCCAAAAGAGTGTTCACTTCAGAAAACGGTATCCAACCAAGTTAGACTTTTTTTTTACAATACAAAGTGACCGTCACTATCAATACTCAATACTCAATCATTTTATTGCTAAAATTATGGTACATTTGATGGTGTTATTTAAGCATAGAGTAGTATGAAATAGTTCCCATAATGACCCTGATTGGGTGTGGCAATATAATTAATGTCATAATTAAGGCGCTGAATATCGCCAACTAGCACTTTTTAAACACACATTTAACAACATGTATATGGTTTGAGGCTTTTAGTAAAATATATGTTATTCTTGAACATATTTATTAGGTAACCTATTGTATCAAAACACGATTTGGAAAAAAACTCGATAAGAAAAATCCTAAACTTACCTCTAAAATAAGTTTTAGATGTAAATATCTGTGTCATTAAAAAACATACATTATTCAAATTTTATAGGTAAACGTATCATTTTTTACTAAGGGGGATGGAAGATTTTGTATTTTGGATTATGAAGTTTAATTCGTATTAATTAATTGTCTTTTGAAAAGCTAACTCGACCGAGCCGGCCCGTGTCTTGCTTCTCGCTTACTACTATGAAGTCCAGCAGAAAGCGCTGATGCGCCTTGCTAAAAGGACCTGTGTCGCTTTGTCGTCCGACGCTCGCAATTCAAAAAAATTAAAATAAACAATTCTCACAAATTCATGCAGCAACATCTATAAAGTTCATGTGGTTTGAAAATTCGACACTACAGACATCTGTACATTTGGCGCAATGTTTAAAGCGGCAGATGAAGTCGTTACGATTTACGATCCTGAGTTCGTATCTCAGCACTTCGAAATCTTTTTGCGTGTTTTTTTGATATTGTTTTTGTTAGATATTTTCTCCGTTGTTTTTCAAGGTTTTATTTCTTTAGTTCTGTCTGTTCTGAGACACAGATTAGAAAATAGTTCCTAAGTAACCAGAGGCTTTTCATCAAATCTTAAAAATTAAATCCACTTCCCAGTTCCTGATTGAAGTTATAGAAGTTTTACAAACGGTAATAAAGTTCATATGATGTGAAATTTTGGACCCTACTGTAACTTGTCAGTTTGGCTCGGTGGTACAACCGCGTTCAAGTTCTCGAGTTCATATCTCATCACTGTGTAATCTTTTGCATGTTTTTTGATATCGTTGTTGTTGGATATTTTGTCCGTTGTTTTCAAGCTTGTATTTAGTTTTCGAGACACAGATTAGAAAATAGTTCCTATAGAACCCGAGGCTTATCATCAAATAATCTACTTCCCAGATAGATTTGTAACTTCGGTCGGTATGGTCGGTAACTTCAGTTACCGACTGAAGTTATAGATACCAGTTGAAATTGTGTTCCGGTTTGAAGGGCAATGTTTCCAGATAAATTACTGCCCTTAGAGATATAACATCTTAGATCTCTGGGTAACGAGCGCAGTGCAGTGCTAGGTAATGATTTGGACTTCTAATATTCTAATAGCTGTGTGTCATTGTGCTGTTATGTGGCAGGCATGTTGCTTACCATCAGGCACATGTCCTGTTCGTCTCGTCACTTTTATTTAAAAAATAATAATTGTAAGTATAGTTGAATATTACGATATTTTAACGTGGAGCAGTAATTGAAACAGCCGAGTGACACAACGACATTTATTGGTTTACCCACAAGTATAGTATTAATCTCTAGCCTACCTACATCACACTACCTACATTGCAAGACAATGCTCAGTAACAGAATAAATATTAGTACCTACAAGGCTCAGTAATTAAACAAACTAGCTTTGAATCACCGAGGTGTTCGGACGTAGGTGTACAAAAGAGTCCTTGCATAAAATCTTAGCTATGTTTGGTTAATATCGACTCAAGATGGCCGCCTCCACAAAATGGTGGACAAAATATTTCTTCACAACCTACCTCAATATGGGTATCAAATGAAAGGGCTTTACTAGTAGAATATTATTATACGTTGTAACAAATTTTAAATCCAAGATGGCCGCCACCACAACATGGCGAATCAATTTTTTTTTTTCACTACTACCCCAATATGTGTATCAAACGAAAGGGCTTGACTAGTGGAATACTGTGCAATATGACAAATTTGAAATCCAAGATGGCCGCTACCGCAAAATATCGAAATACATTTCTTTTTTCGAAACTCTCTCAATATGGGTTTCAAATGAAAGGGCTTGACCAGTAGAATGTTTTATAGAAAACAAACCGAGGTAGTAGGTGAACCAATGTTTTTAATTTTGTTCTTGTTCGATTGAGCGATGAATTAAAATTACCTAAATCGGTGCTTTAAAACTAAAAAGCCACAACTCAAAATCATTTTATCTTTGTTTTTCAACAATTTTTTCTATTTCTGATGTTTTTCTATCATTCTCTGTGTATGTTAATTAGCTGCAACTTGATTATTTTAGGTATATGATTATTTCAACATTGTGTTAAATATAACCAAAATAATTCAGGACATTTTTTTTACTTTCAAAGGTTTACACTTGACCGCCATCTCGCCTGATGTTAAACAACAATGTGGTACAAATACAAAAATCTTTATTGCTGTTTGCAGGTAAGATAAGGTGATACAAAACATTTTAATAATTGACCCATACAAACTGGCCTCTTCTTCTAGAGGCATGCAATATGTTTGCCTACGATATGGAGCGTGTTTACCTAGAAAAAACCGACTCACTTTGGATTTGAAGACACAAAGATTGTAATTATCGGGGAAAACTCACTCAGGCAACGTATTCCACAGCGTAGACAAAAAACAAAAAAAGAGTCAAATCTCTTTGTTCGTGCCTTTGGAACATCCACCATGAAACGATGTCGCTTTTTCGAGATGCGAGCAGTAGCCCTGAGTAGATAGCCAAGCCGAGACCTTTTTCTTGCACTCATAATGTTGACGTATCTATGATGTCCAACTCTTTGTCAATAGGTTGGTAAAGGTATGGTCCAGTAAAGGAAAATGCACCCTGGCCAAAACCGGTTCTTGTTTTAGGTATTGCCCAAGTGTTACGTCTCTTTTGACCTTTCCGCCAACACATTTCAAAGTTGTGATGGGAGACTTCAACGCAAAACTGAGCAAACGTAGATGAGTGAGAGTGGGGATTTCGGATATGGGCAGCGGAACCCAAGAGATCTTTATGATGAACTCCTTTTTCAAGAAACAACCACAAAGAAATTGAACCTGGATTAGCCCAGACGATTCCACAAAAAATGAGATCGACTTCATTATGACGACTAAACGGCAAATATTCAGCGATGTCTCTGTAATCAGCAAGGTTAAGACCGGCAGTGATCACCGTATTGTAAGAGGCACGCTGAATCTAAACATTAAGGTCGAAAGATCACGTCTAATGAAGTCCATGCTCCGACCAAATTATGCTCAGATCGAAGATCACTTCGAATCCTTAGATGAATGCGTAACGGCGGACGAAATAAACGATAGGCTAGTGGAAACTGTTCATGCGGTTGGCAGAAAATTTTATAAGAGCCGACGCCAAAACAGAACCGAAAGCTCTCCGATCAAACTCTAGATCTTATGGCGGTCAGACAAGATATGCGACGTATGCTGCTTCAATACTTCGAGTATTGAAGAAGCAATCAAGCAGAACAAAGGCTCGAAAGTGTTCGCAAGAAATCAGTCCCTTGGGCAAACTCAGCTGACCAAACTGAAGACCGATAGTGGTAGCATCGTCTTATCGATACCCGAGATTTTGGAGGAGATTGAGAGGTTCTATGGACAGTTATACACCTCTACGCAAGCACAACCTGTCGTTAGCATGGCAAAAGACCCCAGAGCCAAGCTGACCTGACACTTTAAGATGTCATATCTCCGAAACTGTTCACTGCCCCGCTGGAAGATGTTTTCAAGCTACTGGACTGGAACGGATATGGCATCAATATCAACGGCGAATGCATCACTCACCTTCGGTTTGCCGACGACATAGTCATTGTGGCGGAGTCGTTGGAGGACCTCCGTGCTATGCTCAGGGACCTCAGTAGAGTATCCCACCAGGTAGGTTTGAGGATGAATATGGACAAGACGAAAGTCATATCAAATGTTCATGTCTCACCTGTACCGGTTATTGTTGGGAATACCACACTCGAAGTTGTTGACGAATTATACGTCTACCTGGGTCAAAAGATCCAATTAGGTAGATCCAACTTCGACAAAGAGGTCCAGCGAAGGATCCAATTCGGATGGGCAGCGTTCGGGAAACTTCGGCACATCTTTGAGTCCAGAATACCCCAATGCCTAAAGGCGAAAGTCTTTAACTAGTGCGTGTTGCCAGTGATGGCTTATGGAACTGAGACGTGGTCCTTAACTGTGGGCCTCATAACAAAGCTCAAAGTCACACAGCGAGCTATGGAGAGGGCTATGCTCGGAGTCTCTTTGCGCGACAGAATCCGTAATGAGGATAATCGCAAAAGAACGAAAGTATCCGACATAGCTCAAAGAGTAAGCAAGCTGAAGTGGCAATGGGCAGGCCACATCGCTCACAGAACTGACAACCGATGGGAAAAAAGATTCTCGAGTGGCGACCACGAACCGGAAGACGCAGTGTTGGACGGCCTCCCACTAGATGGACAGATGACCTCATAAAGGTCGCTAGAAACCGATGGTTGCAGGTTGCGCAGGACCGTTCGTTGTGGAAATCTAGGGGGAGGCCTATGTTCAGCAGTTGACGTCTTGCGGCTGATGATTATGATGATGTGACATTGTTTAAAATAATAACTAAAATATTTACAAGTTTAATAACTAAAATATTTACAAGTTACGCTCATTTATACTGCTCTACGGGATTATTTATTTTTATTTATTTAGTATTAGTAGATGAATTTGCTTTTCGTGGAGTTGTGAACGAAAGCAGGTGCGATGAAAACCATAACACAAAAAGTCTATCTCCATTGTTGCTGAAAATATAACTTAAAACCGATATTAGTTGTTTACTTCACGCATAAATGTAAAATGTGACTTTTTGTATCAATTTAAAGCTTAAATTGAAAAAAATCGATATTATTTAAAGGTTATAAACTGGCAATAATATAATTGGTTGAGGGGCGGAAATAATGATTCATCATCATGATCATCTTCCTAAACGAACGAGAAGAAACACAGCGCTGCTCTAGTGTCAAGGAAAAACATAGAAATATATTATTGTATGCTGTAGGTACCCCATATGGAACAGTACTGAAAAAATGAATATCTACAAAATCAATGCATTTCATTTAATACTAGATGTCCGCCTCGGTTTCGCCCGTGGTATATTAAATAGCATTCATCAGGATCCCGTACATATCCAACGGTGAAAGAAAAACTGAAATCGGTTCAGTCATTCTTGAGAATATCGCTTTCAAATAAAATACCTCTTCAGCTGCCTGTTACGCCACCTGTCGGAAATTGGTCGTACCAACTCGGAGATTAGCAAAGGTTTTATATTCAAGAGGTATATAATCTGTGATATTCAATGACGCAATCTTAGACACATGCTGTCATGTGTCATGTCACAGCACGAAACGTGCGAAAACTCTCAAAAGGAATATTTTTCCTGATTTTGTTACATTCTTGATCAATGCTCCGCTTCTATTAATAGTAGCGTTATGTTTTATGATCTATAGCCTTCCTCGATAAATGGACTACCCAATAGAAAAACAATCTTTCAATTCGGACCAGCACTTCCCGAGATACTAGCGTTCAAACAAACAAACAAACTCTTCAGCTTTGTAATATTAGTATAGATTATTTTCACTTATGTCTAGACACTATATAGAACTACATATATATTTTTACTCGATTTAATAAAATCATTTATTGTATTTTAAGACATATTCACTTACGAAATAAAAAAGAATTAGGAAAATTTGGTTATCCATATCGAGGTAGAAGTGAAAAAATATAATTCGGGATTTTATGGTGGCACCCATCTTAAATTTTATATTGGTCATAGTGTGTAATGTTTTACTAGTCAAGTTGCCAGCTATTCCACCGCCAAGCAGTAGTGTGACAAGAACAAAATTAAAAATTTTAAGTAACCCCCGACTACCTCGGATTTGCTATCTGTAAAACATTCTACTAGTCAAGCCCTTTCATTTGAAACCCATATTGAGGGAGTTGCGAAAAAAGCAATGTAAGTCGCCATTTTGCGGTAGCGGCCATCTTGGATTTTAAATTTGTCATATTGCATAGTATTCTACTAGTCAAGCCCTTTCGTTTAATACCCATATTGGGGTAGTAGTGAAAAAAATGTAATTCTCCATTTTGTGGTGGCGGCCATCTTGGATTTGTTATAATGTATAATATTTTACTAGGCAAACCCATATTGTTCTTATTGTTCATTTGATACCCATATTGAGGCAGGTTGTGAACAAATATTTTGTCCGCCAGTTTGTGGAGGCGGCCATCTAGAATCGATATCAACCAACCATAGCTAAGAACAGCACAGATATTTACCTTCAACTAAAAAAAACCGCATCGAAATCGGCCCATCCGTTTGAGCTCTACCGTGCCACAGATGGACACACACAGACAGACAGATAGACAGATAGACAGACAGACATCAATGTCAAACTTATAACACCCTTTTTGGTCGGGGTTAAAAACATCACAGTTTTCCGGTTTAAAGGAAAAAATACAGTATGATTACAGGGCTTTGATATGAAATCCTACTAATATTTTAAATGTTCAATATATGGATAGAAATATATTGAAAAATATGGATGTTTGGATACTTGGATGTTTATTGCTTAATCACGTCGTAACGTTGGGTCGGGCAGAAATTTAGAACAGATGTAGATAATAGTCGTGGCGAGCGCAGTATAATGCAACGTAATGATTAGGATTCTTTATTTTCCAATACCTGCGTGTCACTGCGCTATTATAGGCATGTGACTTACCATCAGGCACATATACTTACTGCTCATCCCGTCACAACAAAAATACTTTTATCACTTGTTAATAAAAAGAATGCCCTAACTAAAATGATATAAAAGTGATTTTGGTTTTGTTTTGTTTGTGGACCTTTCGTTACAAAGCAGCGAAATGGCGTCGCTGTATTATTATTAAAAACTTGTTTTCCGAGTTGTAGTATGCAATAATGGTGGATTATTTACTCGTAGCCTCGTATAATGATAATGATGATTATATTATGTACTATTAGTATCCAATCCTACTAATATTGTAAATGTCAATGTTTGGATGTTTTTTGCTCAGTCACGACAAACATCAAGTCACGTATAAACGGATCGGGCTGATATTTGGAAAACACGTAAGATTATAGTCTGGAATAACACACAGGCTACTTTTATCCTGAAAAATAACGGGAACGGGAACAGTGAAGGTAAACTCGCAGGGTGCTGCTAGTCAGCCCCGGACCTTCAATATTTTTTAGGCGGGGCAAAATCTGAAAAATGCCGCCGGGCCGCCACTAATATCTAAATATAATTCAGTGTTTAAACCGAGCAAAGCTCGGTCACCCAGGTACACACACTTGTACTTCACTAACAGTGAATGTTTTTCTTCAAAATTCGTACAATAATTTTAAAGAAATGGATTACTTAATATGTAGTGATTCATCTTCCTGGCTTAGCTAATTTATGCAATTTGTTTTTTTTATTTAATATACAAAAGGACTTTACTTAGTCCGTTAGAAAAAATAAGAGAATCAGACGAAAAAAATTTGTAAACAGCAAAAAGACGTGCATTTCTAATTAATAAAAATTTTGAAAAGCGCCATCTATGAGCATGAGCATGGAAGCCTTTTGTTTCCATCAATGCAAATAATTTTACTGAGTGCACGCAACTTCGTGTGGCGCTGTCTTATCGGAGTTGTAAAGGGGCGGAGCTTAATTTTGCATTCGTGAATTTCACTCAGGTCTTCCCAGCGCCTTAATGTCATGCGGAGCGGATCGACTTACTCGATAATTGATTTGTCAGTAAGGTATTCTTCTATTGTGTAGTAAGCTTTTACAAGTAGTATATTTTTTAACGTTTTGATAAACTTTTCATAAGAATCGATTTCTTTTATTTCATATGGCAATTTGTTATAGATTTTAACTGACATTGAGTTCGGACCCGAGCTATGCAATGTTAATTTTGAATACGGCAAATTTAGATTGTGTTTGTGGTTTGATCTAGTTGGGTAATTTCGTCTATCTATCAGTTTTGTGAAAAATTGGGGATTTCTACGTATAAATTTACAGTGTTCCAAGATGTACATGGAAACTACGGTCAAAATTTTAAATTTCACAAAATATTGTTTATGGAACTGAGCTACATTAATGTTCGGGAGTTTAATGTTTGCCAGGATCCGGATACATTTTTTTCTGGATAACGAAAAGATCACTAGCATTGACGCTGTTTCCCCACAGGATTATTCCATAATTCATCCAGGAGAAAGCATACGCATCATATTCGACAAAGCTAAATTATGACTACCACCTAACTAAGCACATCAACGTTACTCATAGAATAATTTAGACAGCTACTACTACTCGGAAGCGTATGCAGCATTGCAGCCACACTTAATAGCGCTGACCGCTATTAAGCGTGGCTTATAGTTTCTGTAATCTATGGGCTTATATGAGTTCAGATGTTGAACCATAGATTAGGAAACCTTTTGTTTCTGTAATCTGTGTGTTGAACAAAAATAAATGCAAATGTTCAAAGAAGAATATTAGATGAAATATTTCTGACATTGACGTTTACACGTGAAACGCCATTATTTCTACACAGCAGCATTTTTTTCGCATAGCCCAGATTTTTACCTACAGCAGAATTAACCATTATTTCTACGCTAAAACAGGGCTTCAAGCTCCTTCCAAATTTGATTTGACGTAAATATTTGTTTGATCATGAAGTACCTACTACGATCTCCGGTACGCCTACGAAACGTTGAATACCCCGTGATGGATGTTTACATCGTTTACTAAAATTGAATTCTATTCAAAGTTAGAACTGATTTGTTTTTAGAATTTGATTCTAGGTTTCTGTTTTGCTTGTTAAATTTTGTTGATTCAAGCAATTACCAACTATATGGTTACTTAGATACATACATACAGAACTGAAGTATGTACCCCATTTTACCTCATGACTTTTATTGATTTTCATTGTATAAAAATTCGAGAGTCTATTTTTTCATTTAATACGAAAATATGGTTAGCGTGACTGCCGCGCCCCTCACAATATTGGGGTCTCATGAAAATAGTCACCTTTAGTATAATTTAAATATAAGTGAAAACTTCTTTAGCCTTTTTGGGTACTTTTTGGAAAGGAAATTCTCACGGGATCGCTTCGTCGCCGTGTTAATGTCGGGCGGCGACGGTGATGGCAGTGTAGCGTCGGAGTGGTGGCGGTGCACCAGATAGGACGTGCGCATAGACGCTTTTTGTATGGGTGAAACATTTAGAATTGAGAAATCCATAACTAATTATAAATGGTAACAATATAAATGGTGGTGGAATTGTCTACCAATATTTATATATTTAATATACCATTAGGAGAAGTATTGAGCAAAAGTAGAGCTGTTAAAATTCTAAGTTACAAGTTTTCACTACTGTTAGGAGTCCCTGTAACTACCATTTTTTAAAACAAGTTTATTTAAGAGATGGTTTTAATGGTTATTCGATATTTTATACGAGTTCGGTAGGTGGTAGATCTCCTTTTACCTTTCGCTTCGACCGATGCATGCGCGAATCTCTAGCGGAGTGCGCTTCCCCGGGAGGGCGGCCCCCCCACACGACGTGCGCGATGCGCGCGTACGTGCACACGAGCGCGCCGAGCGGCAGCGCAAACTGCAGCGTCAGTAACGCGCAAGTGTACTGCTCGCTTTGCTCCGCGCGCTCCCACTGTTCGAGGCAAATATCTCTGTAAATATTATCTGCAATGTACTCCACTTGTCATATGAACATATTATTTCAACCATCGATCTCGAAGTGGGAAGATGACAGCTTTAAGAAACGGATGCGTTATATCATATATAAGAAGTTATAGCTCGGTATGGTTAATTCAAGTTTTATTTAGCTCGTTAAATGGTACTTGTAGTTTGTTTGCCGCAGAGCCCAATAATAGGAGAGTAATAAAAGAGAGAGAAGGTTACTACGGACTTCTATTTTACAATTACTCAAATAGTTAGTTAATGCATCTATTAAAATAAGTGACCGTCTACCGTCTACTGAAACATTTTTTCTTATTACTTAACCTTATAACTGAAACTAGTGAGTTTCTTGTGAGAAACGTAAAAACATCAACAATTCACGAGTGAACCAGTCCTCCATCTTCCCCCTTTAATAGATCGATGTAATATTGTAAGGAGATACTCACGCTTCGCAAAATGTGTGCCATTCTGTAGGCCTCTTTAATTGAGAGACCACTGATATAGGTGCAGCTGTAGCTAAAGCACCTGTCCACACAGCTGCTACCACCAATTTGGCTGCAGTTTTTCCTAGACGAGGTTTGAGAGGACGCATGATCGCCATGTATCGGTCTATGGAGATAGCGAGAAGAGTGTACGCGCTAACTAGCACCGACACGGCCTGTGAGTAGTTTACCACTTTACACATCACGGCCCCAAACGGCCAATACCGAAGCACTAACATCGACACGAACGAAAATGGAACACAGAACACAGTCATCAGTATGTCACCCACAGCCAAGTTCACTATGAAATAATTTGTGACGGTTTTCATACGCGGCGATGTTTTCACTATAAAACACACTAGTCCGTTTCCCACTAAAGCTACGACGAATACTGTACAATACATTATGTAAATGCAGGTTTGGAATATAGGAGAAGTGATGAAATCTTCGGAGGAAGTGCTTGGGTCGCAAACACTCCGGTCGTAGTTTGCCCATGATGAGTTGAGGAACGATGAGTTTGTCGAATTTTCGAAAGAAGATACGGTGGTCACCGTTGCAGTAGTATCGTATGTTTTGGAGTCATAATCTACGTTGGACTCATATACCATCATGTGTAATGATTCTTTTGTCCCAAACTATATATCTTGTATATGAAGCTCATATTTTCGGGTAGCGCCGTCCCTCTGAAACAAAACAAACATGCATCACGAAAATTACACAGGTGCTATTTGAAACACTGCTGTCGTGTCGGGGCGCTAGGTAATACGTTGTTAAATTAAATGTATAATAACAAAAGGAAAACCACAGTCAAATATGCATGAATACTTGTTTCAAACTTGTTCCAAACTTCGTTATAAAAGCAATACAATGAAAACTGATATTGTTCTAAAGTGGTGTAGGATCGGTGGCTAGATCAAACTACAAACTGTAAAATGAAATCTTACAAAGTTTTCTAGTTCGTGGTAAGAAAGGTACTGGTTATTCTTACACAAGATTTGAATAGGTATTAAATTTAAGGGGTAAAATTCTCTCTTTGGTTAATACTATTTCAAAATAAGTGTTTATTTTTATTTCTTACTTGCTCATAAAAAATTTGATGTGCTACAAGCTTTCAAACAGCGAAAACTTGGAAGGTACCTAAATTAAGTTTTCACTATTTGAATACTTAATTTATTAAATTTAAGAGGATCAAAGGCTTTGGTTACAGTCTGACGAAAGATGGGTGGACCCTCTAGATTTCTATCAACATAGGATTGATAAGTAGGTAAGTTTTTAGTCACAGATCACTAACTCAAGGATTGTATTAGTGGAATTGTTATTTAACAAAATTAATAAGTATTTCTAATATCACTAGCAGCACCTTGCGGTGTTACCCGCGTAGCTTCCGTTCCCGTCATTCCCGTTATTTTTTCGGGATAAAAAGTAGCCTACATGTTCTTCCAAACTATAACCTGTATACTATGTTCCAAATTTCTGCCCTATTCGTTGAGATACTACGTCGTGATTGAGCAACAAATATAAAATCACTGACATTTATACTAATATTAGTAGGCTTGGGTCACATCTACAAAAATAAAACTAGAAAATCAAACATTTCGGTTGCCTGGAAGAGATCGCTTTAGCGACAAGGTCGCCACTTGGTTCACTAGTTCTTTCAATAGATATCGAGTAAAAATATACTTCAGTAGTAGCGCTTCACGATTTTACCCACGTAGTTCCCGTTCCAGTTGTTTTGCCGCGTTAAAAAATAGTCTCTGTACTTACTATTAGATATTTATATATTTTTTTAATTTTTAGTTTAACGTATACAATTTTGGGGGGAGGGAGGAAGGTCATGTCCCCTGTGACCTCCCAAGAAATTTTGCAAGAAAGGGGAAAAATGGGGGCGCTAAAAAATTATTTATTCTCAAAGTGGGCAGTAGCGGAAATAAGTTTGGGAAACCCTAGTGTATATGATCAATGATCATCAACAAATTTTACTGAATTATTTTACTAAATTTGCGAATATCTTCTGGTAGTTATGTGATTTATATATGAATAGGGATTTTTAATTTTGATTTGTTCTACCCTATGTTTTTTTTAAAATTAAGAATGACGAGACGAGCAGGACATGTGTCTGATGGTAAGCAACATGCCTGCCGCATAACATCACTGTGACACGCAGCTATTGGAACATGAAGAGTTCAAATCATTACCCACTGCACTGCGCTCATCACTGAGAGATCTAAGATGTTATATCTATAAGCCCTGTAATTTCTCTGGAAACATTGCCCTTCAAACCGGAACACAGTAACGTTTTCACATTACTGCTTGGCGGTAGAATAACTGGCAAAGGTGTGGTACTTTCCCAGGCGGACTCTCCTAGGTGTCCTACCACTACAAAAAAAATGTAGGCTGTATCTCAATAACGGTGATTAGCTGCACAGTTAAAATTTTCACAGGTAATGTATTTCTATTGGCACTATAACAACAAATACAAAAATTAAATCAAAAATTAAATAAAAATTATTAATAAAAAAAACCATACAACGAACTTGATTTTTTTACCGCTTCGTGCTCGATACTAATAACGGTGACAGGTAAACTCTTTAACCATTCACAGAATATTTAGTTTTATCTTCTCTTCAAACATGATTAATTAAAATAAAATATTTAATTAAGAGAAAATTTAATTTTAATTTAAAAAAAGTTACTTGCTAATGGTGCAGAACCCTTTGTGAGCGAGTCCCACTCGCAGTTGGCCGGTTTATTATTATTATATGTATTATATTCATACCTATGTATGAATAGGTACCTATCGTCCGTTATATATGTTTTTATATATCCTACTTGTTAATATAGCTCAATAAACTACATCAAAATATCGGTTCTCACTCCACCATGTTAACAGAATATTGATATTGGTTTATCAGAGTAAGTACGGATTCGACTATGTACAGGTGTGTAACATCCTACCCTGAACAGACACTAATAGGTGTGGCGAAATCTAATTAAAATGATATTAGAGGTGATATACTCGTTCCATCTGTACAAAAACGATGTTTGCGCTACCTATTTCCGAAAAAAATGTTGAAATTATAAAGTCTATAACTAAATGATATACTTATTCATAAAATTCAGAAATAAATTATGCAATTTTTTGTGTACATTAATAGTAGGCCTACGCTTGACCTCTACCTCGTCCGAAGTTAAATCACCAAGCCCTATAGGTACAGTGAAAAATGTTAACCTAAAAGAAATTGATTCACTCTCAACTTAAAAACACCAATATTGCTTCCATCGGAAAGAGCCTCCTCAGGCATAGCATTTAAAAGTCTATCTGTTTGTAAAATGAAAGTGGCATCAAAGTCTTTGTTTTAATCTTATGAACCATGAAACAGTAAAGAATTTTCTAACCATAAGCTAACAAGTTCCAAAGAGAAGATATCAAGACTTAGATCATCGACTTGCTTCCAGATCTTTTCGTTCCCATATCATCTACAAGCGTATGTAACACGTCCCATTAACTAGAGAGAACATTAATGCTGAAGATGGAGTAGGCGATTAATTACTCCTCGTAAGTGGCGTAATGCCTTGCGCTAATTCTGAAATGGTTCGTGGTATTCTATCCTAAATAATACAATATATTTAATTAGACACATTAATTTGGAGAGTTTTTTTTACAGATTGTACACTAATAGACAGTGAGTGAAAATGTTATTTCGCTGCGATTTCCCTTGCTAATTTGAAATGAAATGTTTAATTTATCTAATAATAATCATTTTTATTCCGAAAAATATATTACTCATAAGATTTAATAGTTTAAATTCATCCCTCCCCCAATTATTTCCATAATGACCGGTCTTGTGCCGCCTCCATCCACCGACTTCCAATCACTTATTCAAAATTACAGGAAATTTAATTAACTAAAAACAAATTATATACACTCAACACCATTTTAACAATTATGTATACTCTTGGTAACTACGCTATATCTCTGTATCTGGGTCAATTTAAATTTAATTCATGGATTCGAACCAAAAATTCAAAGAACACACAACGTTTCTAACACTAATTTGTTTTCTCGGAAAAAAAACGTAGTTAATTTTAAAATTAAATTGAGACACTCGACCAAACTTCGTAAGAATCTATGGCTCTCTCCAATTGAATCCACAGCTATGCTTCACAATCACAACGTCGTCGAAATACGCGAAATATAAAGCTTCTTTAGTTTTTTATTAATGGTTCAAAAACCACCACACCAATTCCGATAAAATTTGTATGAAGCCACATCTGAACTAGGATCTTCATTCATTCATAATTTAAGAGCGACGCTCTTGTCGATGGAGTTCCTTCCATGTACTTCTACACTCCGCCTTCTCATTGACTTCCTGATACGACACTACATTTATGTTCTCCTTCACTTGGTTCACGTAACTTCTCCTAGGTCTACCTCTCTTCCTCTTTCCTTCTAATTTACCTTCCATTATTGTTCTAATGAAGTTGTCGTGTCGTATAATAATAATAATATAATAATAATAATATAATACTTTATTACACTACAAATTAACAATAAACCTTAATGCTAATACAACATTTTAAAAGAACAGAGAAGCTTGCAGAGTAATGGGCGGCCTTATCGCTTAAAGCGATTTCTTCCAGGCAACCTTATTATGGAGAAACGCTTAGAAATACTTATTTTGTAGTGTGGGTGGTGTGACTAATCATACCAGAAATATGCATACAAACAAGAATATAAATACTTATAATAATAAATGTATACTTAAATACATACATACATACATATAAACGTACACATAATATATATAACTAATTTAAAGAAAAGTACCTATTGGGAAGAGGAAAGGTAATACTGATATATGAGGTTTTTGAAAATTGGAAGGGACTTAGACTGTCTAATAGAGAGTGGGAGAGCATTCCACAGTAGAACAGCTTGTACCGTGAATGAGTTGTTAAATGAGAGGTTAGGATGTGTAGATGTAGGAAATTTGAGTTTAAGGGTGCGGGTGGAGCGAAGAGGACAAGATTTTGGCTCAATAAAGTTGAAACGCTTCTTTAAGTATAAGGGAGTCGTAGGGTTAAACAAGATCTTGTAAAGCAGGTAGAGTATATGTGAATTACGGCGAAGACGGATAGGTAACCATTTGAGCTTTAGGCGAAATTGAGAAATATGGTCATATTTGCGAAGACCAAATATGAACCGAATGAAAAAAATTTGTAAACGTTCAAGTTTGTCCAATTGCTCTTCAGTCAAATCCAGATAACAAACGTCAGCGTAGTCCAATATCGGGAAAAGAAGAGATTTTACAAGCGCAGTTTTAGTAGTGATAGGAAGGAAATTACGTAGCCTCCTAAGAGAAGCCGCAGAACTAAATATCTTCCGGCTTACTTCTGCCAGTTGAGGACCCCACGATAGTTGTCTGTCTATAAGGATGCCTAGATTTTTGACGACTTCACTAATAGCGATGGCAATGCCGTCAAACATCACCTGGGGAAGATGGAACCAATCAACCTTCGAGATCATTCGGGAACTCCCAATTATGATGGTTTGTGTTTTCATGGGGTTCACCGTGAGGCCAAATGATCTGCTCCAGTTTAACAAGCTATTCAGATCGGTGTTAGTAGCTTGGATAGCCTCATGTAGTTGCTCCAAAGGGGCTTGTGTATATATTTGTAAGTCGTCTGCATACAGATGGTAGGATGAAGTTAAATGTTTTGTGATTGAATTTATAAATATTGCGAAAAGAAGTGGAGATAAAACGCCGCCCTGTGGAACGCCGGCAGAGACACTACACCATGAGGAATAAGAGTCATCAATACGAATTCGCTGTCGGCGTCCAAACAGGTAACTGCGAAACCAATCAATTGCCGATGGAGATATGTTAAGAGAGCGAAGAAGCTCCAACAAAATGTCAAAATCGACATTGTTGAAAGCGTTGCTAAAGTCTAGTAGCGTCAGCACAGTCAGCTTACGATGACCAATACCATCTCGAATTTCATCGGTAATTTCCGTAAGAGCAGTAACAGTACTATGCCCAGCACGAAAACCCGATTGAAAAGAATTTAGAAGGTTATTTTTAATTAGGTAAGAGGAAAGTTGTTGGTGTATAAGGCGTTCTAAAACTTTGGAAAGGAAAGGAAGAATAGAGATAGGACGGTAATCGGAGTAGGATGCGGGGTTGGGTTTTTTAGGAAGTGGAGTAATCTGGGCTTCTTTCCATATAGTTGGGAAAATGCCTGATGTTACGGAGTAATTCAGAATGTGCTGAATGACAGGAGCGATTTCGTCGAGTATAGGTATAATCATTTTGCGACTTATGCAGTCGCTACCAATAGCATTGGATGAGATAGATTGAATGCTCTTCTTAACATCACATGCGGTAAATTGATTTAAGATTAAAGGGTCATAATCGGGAGGACTTATAGAGAAAATGGATTTAAGAGTCTGATCTTTTAGTGGTCCGTTGAAACTGGAAGAAGTGGAGAAGTGTAGATTCAGCTGATTGATGTCTAAGTTTTTTGGAATGTTATCGTGACGAGATTTACCAACTCCCAATGACCTCAAAAATTTCCAAACTTTTGCAGGATTTTCATTTTCAACAGATTTTTGGATATGTCGGCGTTGTGCGTCCCTACATGCTCTGTTGCAGACGTTACGATAATTAATATACTTTTCCTTAATCTCATCAGAACCAGAACGGTTTTTCTTAAGTTTGTTCTTAGCGACTAGTTTTTTGTGCATTAGTACTCGGATTTCATCAGTCAGCCAGGGGGCTGGCAAATGCTTCATTTTTAAAGCGCGGAGTGGCGCATGAACATCAAAAATTTTGTTTAAAATGTCATTGAACTTTGTTATTTTGACATCCACGTTTTCTGCACTCCAAACATCAGACCAATCAGTCTCTAACGCATGTTTTCGCAAGTCCTCAATATTAATACTACCAAAAACTGCGCTGCAAAAGAATTTTGGGTTTCAATTTAGGTGGTCGAACTTTATATGAGAGGAAAATTAAATCGTGATGAGAAAGATCATCTGCCGCACACTGGCCGTGTTTGGCAGCATGAGCAGGAGAAGATATAATCATTAAATCTAAAAGAGATGGTGTACAGTTTGGAGGGTTATGAGTTGCGTTAAGTGGGAGTATTGTTAAATTTAGAGACGTGGCTAGTGACAGAAGCTTACGAGACCGGTAATCTTGCTTAATCAGGCAAGTATTAAAATCACCCATAATTATGGTGTGATCATATGAAGTGGATATGTTTTCAAGAAGTTGTTCAAAAGATGTGAAATAATTAACCTCACGAGAGTGTGGATAAAAACCCAAGAAGTACTTTAGTGTGGTGCAGTTCGACTTCAATAAAAGATGTTCACCGGCATCGGGTGGGGGCGGTTGTGCGGACATACTAACAACAGTAAAGGGATATGTGTACGGAGATATATAGCCACGCCGCCACCACCTTTACCAACACGATCATTTCTAATGAGCCGAAAACCAGGCAATGCCACGGAGTTAGACGGTAGAACAGGTTTCAACCACGTCTCAGAAACTAAAATAGCATGAATATTGGGGTGTACGAAGGACGCAAGCATTTCTGGATAGTGAGCCGTAATACTCTGTGCATTTACATGGAAAATATTAAAGTTTTTGGGAAGGTCTGATATCAGTGACTCAATAGAGTCTGACAAAGTTGGAATACTGCAAAAACTGCTCACAGTATCGTTGTTTGAGGAACATGTCAGGTAGTTAGAGACTTCACTATCACTATCTGACATTAAATGTATACAGAGGTACAATGTTTATAATAAATATAAAAATATACAATAAAAAATATATATATAACAAAAAAAACTATTTTTAAAATAATATTAAGTTTTGTGGTAAGTAGACTTATCACCTACCTGCCCATTGTGCAGTGTTATTATATTACACAATATACAATTATACTTATACACTTAATTAATAAATAAAGTAATAAAGTAATTAATAAACTAATAAAGAGAAGTCACTAATTTTAGAATGAGAGTCTATCCATTTAAAATATAAAATAAAATTTGCATTTGTTTAGTAAGTACCTGTCGTGCACTCCTAGAGCATTTTCGAAACTAATATTTAAAATCTACACGCACTATGGCAAAAACAGAAATAAAATAAAAAAAGATAAAACAGTAGATTTTGTCACTGTCAAATTGACGTTGACGCATCTGACACGTAACGTTCAGAGAATTGACTCCGAGCACCTACAATTTAATTTAACTACTACCATCGCATTGCCAGCCTATTAGCCTATCCATAGTACGGCCAATAGCGAAACAACTGACGTCCACATAATACAGAACTAGAATTGTCTGAATTTGTAATAGGTAGCAACATTTTGCGATCATGGCACCATTGCTGATTTACTAATTTGCTAGTTTGCTACATTATATTTAATAAGGTGGTCGTAACATATGAAAAATTATTATTGTTACACTTGGTTCGTATCTTCCGAACACACCTTTTTAAACAATATCTATATCTATGTTCTGTCAAAATAATTACAAATTTAAATTTACAATATTACAAACGAAAGAAGGCAACTAATAAAATATTTTTGAAGAATTGGCACTAGAGTAAGGGTACTTATTAACAACAACAAAAACGATGGTAGATACAGAAAAACGGAAACAAAAACCTAACTAAACAAACGAAAACAGAGAACTCAAAAAAATAAAATAAATATATCAGTGAAAGACTTGGAAAGAACTCGAATCTGTTATCTGCTACTTGTTTTATGATCACGTCGTGATTTCGCGCTCTTCGAATCCTTCGCTGCAGCAACCACCAACCTTCCCAGCGGTGCCTGTGTTGTTGAGGCTGATGATTGTAGTAAAACCACCGACCGGCTCCGTTTCACCGGCGGCGTAGTGGCCGATGGCTGCGGTATGGCGGCGAGATCATCCATGTTATTAATTGTGTCTGATGCCGTCGGGTCCTGAGACAAACACACTTCCATCTCTCGTCCAGCACTTCGTAACACCAAAGCGCTGACGAGCTGCCTGAAACAGGTCGTGGCGGGTCCTCGTTAAAAACTCGGATACTGTGATACCCGAGCCTTTAAGAGAGCTTTTGGCTGACCAAATCTCATCCCGAAGTCTTATGTCTCTAAGCTTGAAAAGAACTGGTCGTGACTTATCAGCAGCTAAACGTCCCATCCGATGGCACCGGACAATATCAGCAGATGAAAAATTGGCAATCTTCAACCGTTGTGATACTATCTTTGCTACTGTTTCATTTGCCTTTTCATCTTTCTCTTCAGGAAGGCCATGCAAGAGCAAAATCTTCCTGCGTGAGCGCATCTCGCTATTATCAATCTGTTGTGCCAGAATGCTAATCTGTTGTTGGACTGTCCGGAAAGTGGCAACAACAAAAGCCTTGAAAGAATTAAATTCTGCTGACAGACTATCTGGGCTCTGCGGAGAAGGACTTGGCAATTGTACCTCGATTGAGTCCAATCTTTTATGAAAGGTGGCCATCATTTGATGAAAAGACTGTTGAATGGCATCCATAGTGTAGTGTGTTAGTGATAAAAATATGTTTGTTTTGTTTTGACAAATATCTTCAAGTGCAGTGTATATAAAGAGGAGATAACACTCACAGACAGGTAGGCGGTATCAACAACTGTGTTGATACATAAAACTTGTAAATTTACAAACTTTTACTAATTTTAATGTAATTAAAATTGATTAGTATTCAAATAAGATGTTTATACTTTGACACCTATCCACTTTTTTGACATTGTATCAGATGTCCTAACATCTTTCCTAGTCTGTTTTCTATTGTTTCTATTAATATTCCATTGATATGAACCATGATCTACCAAACAAAAAATAATCATCAAAATCGATTGACACAGTCGACAAAAACAAACAGACATTTCTCTCTCCTATCCAGGTGTGACGACATTGTCTCAGTAAGCAATTTCACTGCATCCTCTGTTGATCTGGCTTTTCTAAATCCGAAGTGGTGATCATTAAGAAGTATATGATGATCACCAGTTCAGATTTAGAAAAGCCAGATCAACAGAGGATGCAGTGAAATTGCTTACTGAGACAGTGTCGTCACACCTGAATAGGAGAGAGAAATGTCTGTCTGTTTTTGTCGATTTAGCCAAAGCCTTTGACAGCGTCAGTACAAAAATACTGTGAGAATACTGTAATTGTGAGAATTTAAGGCCAAATATTATATAAGCGACGACCCAAGAAGAGGAGGAGCGCTGAAAAAGGGTTTGGAATACGTCCCGGGACAAGCCCAGATCGTGGAACAGATTTTGGTGAGTTTTATTTCGTTTTCAAGCCAGACCTACTTTTCTTCAAATTTAAATTAAATGTAACGAGCTATCGAATCGCACGGTTGGTTTGGGGCCTGGGGCAAGCCTGGTTTGCGGGGCATGCGGCAAGCGTACGATAGGGTCTCGTGCTCTGGGCTTATGATCGCCATGGAGCCACTCGGGTCCTTTCGGCTCAGTCCCACCCTGCTATATATTATGTACGAGTACCACGAGCGAAGCCGGATCGGGCCGCTAGTATAAATACAAATATGTATAGTACCTAATAATGAGTGTAAAAAAAGGAGGAATTGTTATACCATGGTACTTCATTATCATCGGAGTCCACAACATTTTGTTTGTAAACAAATTTAATTCAAGTAACTACAAGAAGTCCGGATAATCCCATTTAAAACCGGTTGCTTCCGTATTAACAGAAGGTAATCAAATTTTCTCCAGTACGATAACGCTTTCAAGAAACATCTGGTACTAACTTAACAAACATCTTAATATATTTCAGTCTTGAATATAAATTTATCTTTAGAAGTAAATTACCCTTGGGCTTGCAAAATTCCAAGCCACATTTCTGTACTTGGGATAATTTATAAAATGTACCAAACAAAGACGATTGATTTCCTTAAAAGGCGGATTATTTGCTTCGGCAAATGTTTTTATGTAATATTTTTTATCAATCATTAAAGAAACATGCTTCAGTAGAAAGATGGAAGCAAATAAGGGTAAACATTTTGGGCTTCTGGTCCAGTCAACAAGTGCTTTTTTGGTCGATTTTTTTTTTTAATTCTCCTAACATTATGAATGAGGTGTCGTTCGATTTGGAATGGAATCTAGATAGTTCTTGAGAAAATGCTAAGCCCGCTTGCAATAGTGCAACTTTTGCGAGATAATCAATTATGTGGAAATAACAAAGAGAGTTTCGTTTTTTGCCAATATTTCATATAAGGAAAGTAATAATATGAAATGAGCATAAGGTACAACATTTAAAAAATATAAATATACATGTTAACCAATTACATGTTAAACAATTGAAAAAAAAAACTGAATTTAAGCAATATGTATCATAAATAATAATTTAACTAAATGATAAAATCTAACCACATTTTTTTTTTTTTTGTAACCCAAACTCAATATACCTATTACCAACTATAAATAAATCAGTCTGAGGTGTATGCGTATTTGTGCAAACGCATTTTAAAATGTTGTTTATATCTAAATGTTTGTACCATAACGTCCCTGTAGTAGGTACTTATCTTAAAACAGAATTAACAAAACCATAACATAAGAGAATCATTAAAAAAAGAACAAATTTTATACACTTTTATTAAATACTTATATGATAAGTGTACATATTGCGTACGCATATATATATACATATATATATATATATTTTTTATTTATGGTAAAGTAATAACTATGCTACTGAAATATTTTTTTTTTTTAATAATTAAGTAATACTTCAAAAACGTTACTCGTTTATATTACGTGAAAGTCGCTGAGCCGCTTCCAGATGCACATATATCCGTGGTTATTTTACCTGCTCCGAGTCTTTTGTTCCGCCGGCGGCCGGCGATCGACGCCCGCACCGGCTTCGACATACAATTACTTATTTCTAACTACCCTCTGATTTTGTAGTAGACAGAATTTGCACGTACGATGTTAAATAAAATATCATACTTTTTTTTTTAAATAGCTATTTCTCATGTAAGTGAAAATGTAATTTTTTTTATGAGAAATAAATTGTCTTAAACCCGATTTCAAAAACTATTTGAGATAATTCCAATTTGAAAAGAGATTCAAAGAAAAGAGACAATTTCCTAAAAAAATCCTGACTTCCGGAACTGTAGGATCAATACATATAATTTTCCCAGAGGGTTGAAAATACGCCCGCAAACGGAATTTTAATTTTTTCCAACGGGAGTCTATTCTAAGACCTTTGAAAACAAGTTAAAATTTGAGGATAATTCAGGATTTGAGGATTTCAGGAAACCGATGTTATATCAATCCATAATATAAAAATGTATAGTTTGGTTTAGTACTACAAGTCAAAGATTTTCAAACAACATCTACGATCACAATAAGCGAACAACTTATAAACCATTAATCATTTTCACGAGTAATTTAGTTAGCAACTGGGTCGGACGAGGGACGAGATAAATCAGACAGCACAATAGTGTCAAGGATTCTTTAGATAACCCTTCGTTTTCTTTTTTTAGCTGGATCGAAATTGGGGTTTTTTACGTTATTTTTCGCTGTAAATTAAATGACTTCGTCTTCTTCGTTGATTTCGTTGCTGAGATTTTTAGATTTTTGGAGCAAAAATTTAATCTAACACAAACGTTTTTTAAGGCTTACATTTTATTTAAACGAGAATACTTTGACATTACTTTTTTGACATAAATGATTCATTTTGTTTTTGTATAATTTATGAGTGCAGTTACCTGCAATAACAGGATTTTATTGAAATGTACTGTAATTTAAACACATAAATGTTTGACGTTTCTGACGCCACACAATCTCAAAAAGACAATCCGATTGTAGAGGTAGGTCCTTTTTTTGTAGTGGTAACACTATGCAGAGTCCGCTTACTGACATACTTCACTTCCCCAAACCGTCACGTAGTAATATATCTATACTAATATTATAAAGCTGAAGAGTTTGTTTGTTTGTTTGAACGCTAGGATCTCGGGAAGGGCTGGTCCGAATTGAAAGATTCTTTTTCTATTGGATAGTCCATTTATTGAGGAAGGCTATATATAGGCTATAGAAAATAACGCTACTATTAACAGAAGCGGAGCATGAATCAAGAATGTAACAAAATCGGGAAAAAATATTCCTTTTTGAGAGTTTTCGTACGTTTCGTGCTTTGACATGACACATGACCGCATGTGTCTAAGATTGCGTCATTGAATATCACAGATTACATACCTCTTGAATATAAAACCTTTGCTAATCTCTGAGTTGGTACGACCAATTTCCGACAGGTGGCGTAGCAGGTAGCTGAAGAGGTGTTTTGTTTGAAAGCGATTTTCTCAGGAATGACTGAACCGATTGCTAAAATTTTTTCACCGTTGGATATGTGCGGGATCTCGATGAGTGCTATATATATGTTCTACGGGCGAAGCCGGGGCGGACATCTAGTTATGTATAAAAATAACTCTACACTGGTTTAATGAGATATGTTTCCAGAGCAATGACAGGGTCAAGTTATATCATCCCTTATCTAATATTACTGCTACGCAGTGATTTGAATTTTTCATGATCTAATAGTATTGTAGTACTGTGATTTTTGGGACAGGCGTTGTCTTGCCATGTATCTTGCTTGGCTCGTTACTCATTACTCAATATAATATACTTATATGTATAAAAGGTAACGCCTAGTGTCATTAACGTATTTAAAATACAGAAACACTTGGTTTTAAAATCGAATGATTATTAATCTTATGGATACCGTTTTCAAGCTCATATATAGTACAGTATTTAATTAGTCAAGATTGGTCCCAAAAATAGTAGTATTATTCCTATAATAATTGTTTCGTTAAATAAAGTTGAAAATACTGTGAAGCCCACGTATTCTGAGCAAATTCTTTAATAATGGCCACTTTTGTATTCGAAACAGGCTTCTGGAGAGGTAAATGAAGGATATTAAAACAAACATCACATTGTCTATTCTCGTAATGTAGCAACCTTTTGAGCTTTTTGCCAGTAGAAAAATTAGCACTACTAAAATTATCACAAAAAATACTAGTTAGACTCTCTAATCATGGTTTCCGTACCACCACAAAATTGATAGAATTACATAGTATAGATCAGTGTTACTGTTAATTATTATATTAATTCTGGTTTATATATTTACTAGCTGTACCCTGACACACTTCGCTGTGGCACATTGTGATGCAAAAATAAATAAAACCAATCCTTGATGCGGATTATATATCTTTCTAAAATTTCAGCTCGATCGGTGCTGAACTTTTTGAGTTTTTAAAGCGTACACAAACCAACATAACGGTTTTATATATTGAGATATTCTATTTATTGTATTGTATGTATCTTAGTTGTTATATGTGTATACCATTATAAAGTAGTATATTTTTACGTATTATAAGTAGTGACACTGTAATTTGTATCTCCTCGTACTCTATCTTCACTACGTTCCTTCATCTTACTTTTCTATTACTTACTATACTTTGCTTTTACTGTTTGTCTGGAAGAAATCGCTATTAGCAACAAACCCGCCATTTATGGCACTCGGTACAAGAGTTTATCTTTTAATCGTGGTAATTTCTTTGGTATGCAAAATAAAGTGTTGCCGTCTGTTTGTCAGTATTCAGTTGTAAGTTTATACCGTGCTCGCGACTCTTACTTATAGATAAAGATAAACCATTGTAAAAATGCACGCCCCTCCACCGCAATTACACTTACTTACAAAATCGTATTATCTATTATAATGTATTATTATAAGTTACGGCTGATCTAGTCGGGAGAACGGCGGTGAAGGAAAAAATCGTAAGGAAACTGTCATGTACCTAGAATCTTTCGAAGTCATGTGTCATCCACCAACCCGCACTGGGCCAGCGTTGTGGATTATGGCCTTAACTCTCTCCGTGCGAGAGAAGGCAGTGTCCGAGTCCCAGCAGTGGGAACTTTTAGTAGACTGTTGATGTTTACATAAACTATTTTCGTACAATAAATTAAACCGGCTTCAAAACCTCAAATAGGCACTCAAAAAGCGAAAAATAAATGAGATGAGAATTATAATATCATTATTACAAGTGCTACTCACTCATCTATTTGAAGTCATGTTTTTAATTTTTTCATGCTAAATGTAAATTTTTTCAGTAAAGTTGCAGCACTTAGACAGGTACAGCGACGCTATACATATTTCCTCTCACATGTTGAAATAGTTAAGTTTTGTGGAGGGGAGTTCATTTTTATAATGGTTTATCTACATGGGTAATGATTTTTTTATACTTTTTGTTTATTCATCTTTTTAGTGTGGAAAATCACTTGCCTAATGTCTAATGACTTTAACGGTCCCCCTACAAACAATAGCAACTTAACTGATAAACTATGTTTTTTTTCTCCCAGTCCACCGTCGAAATTAAACTTACGGTCTACTTAAGTCTTTTTGACTTTGACTTTTTGAATTTACTTACCGTTCGATCGTGATGAAAAAAATAATAGGCGAAGAGGCCACTGACTTGATTTTTTTTGTAGAAAATTCCGAATTGACTCATGTTTGCGTCATTAGGGTATTAAATTTTATTCTACGAGTACTATTGGACTTAAACTATTTACAAATCACGTGTTACGCTGAGTTATGCTGAGTACAAGCTTTACAAAGCAGCGTCATAAAATAATTCATGATTCATGACTCATGATTAGATCACTTGGGAAAAGAATAGGTATCGGAATTATACGGAAAATGTGATAGGTACTCTAAAATATTTCTTATAAGTTTTGAACCCCGGAGAATAACTATGAATTCATATCTATAACATCCTCGATATTGAATTAGTAATACAATATATCTGAGAAATTAGAAGAAGTGTCCGTGGCGCGCATAGAAAGAAAAGTATTTTTTGATGAATTAGCTACCGTTACGCATAATTTAAACGGTATTTATTCATTCATAGCCAACATAGTCATAAAATTGAAGGTTAAACCTACTTACATACTCAACGTAATCATTATTATTTTCAAACTTTTTTTTTTACTGTTACCTAGGGTTTCGCTTAAACATTTCACTAGAATTTATTTGAAGCCTTACAGGCACGAACATAAAATATATCGTAATATAGTACCTACACAGGTAAATCCAATACAAACTTCAATGGATCCGTTTCTCTGTAAAAATCAGATTGAAATTTTGTTACGAGTTTTACGCGCTAGTCAAACAGAAAATCCTGTACAAACGAAGTCCCCGACAAGTAATCTATGTAAAGCTATCGCAAAATTGAGGATTTTGACTAAAAGATTGCCAAATCACATGTCAATAAGCTCCAACAATTTACAGTTATTGGTACGAGTATAAACGTGTAAACTCCCATTTACACGTGTAAGTCTAAAAAGTTCACATTACAAAGGAGATCGAGGATATAGTACCAACATACATATATGCATACATTTAACTTAGCCTTTCAGAGATAAATTCTACTCCTTCTAAAATCTCAATGAGAAAGTTTGGATGTCTGTTGGTCGTAAAGATCGTCGGTCATAAAGATGAGGTCGTCGTCGTCGTTGGAGAAATTAATTCGTCATTTGTTTATTATTACAATGCGTGTGGCATGTATGACCCCACTAACCATCTTTTGTAAACCCATATACGCAATAAATATATAACATTTTATACTTTATATGTTTTCCACCGCCTAAGATCAGAATTTCTCAAATTATGTGTCAATCCGAGCAAAGCCACGCTTCCCGTGTCATAAGCTATCACAACTTCAAACGTAAATATACTTCATCTTTGGTGACATCAATATCAAACAGGCTGTGAATGATTACAGAAGAATAATTTGAGTCTAAAAATGTTTTTCAGGAAGTAAATATGTAGCACACATTATTAGGAACAGGCCCTGGTCGTTCCAAGTTGATAATAATAAACAGATCAATTCATTAAACATTTATTACTTCTTAATCTATACAAACGAATAAATAAAATTTAAGTGTCGATGCATATGAATGCATGAACTGTACATAATTTTATACTCGTGTATGACTTTCTGTCTGGCAGTTTGTAGCGGCTAATTTCCCAAACGGCTGATCTGATTATGACGGGGCTTTAGTTACTAGATAACTGATGTTCTAATGTATAACTTAGGATACTCTTACTTGAGGAAAATAAACAGGATTCTGCGAAATAAACAAAAAACGCGCGTGAAACCGCTGGTTACACGCGCCACTAGTTAAAAATAAAACGTGTTTAGCGTTGTAGATTTTGGTTTTGCGACTTTTATTTACAAACAGTAGTGCCCCGCGGTTTTACCCGCGTAGTTTACATTCCCGTCATTCTGTTTTTTTTTTCTGGATAAAAAGTAGCCTATGTATTCTTCCAGAATATAATCTATCTATGTTCCAAATTTCAGTCTGATCCGGTCAGTAGTTTTTCCGTGAAAGAGTAATAATCCATCCGTCCATTCATACTTACAAACGTTCATGGTAATAATATTAGTAGGACTATTCAATTTTAAATCAACAGCTAATTTTAATTTAAATGGTTGCAAATATCAAACTGTAGTGTTGAGGACGAGCAAGACATGCATCTGACAGTAAACAGCACGCCTAATCTAACAGCACAGTATCACGCAGCTATTGAATTTTGGGATATAACAAGCGCCTAAATCACTGCCTTGCACTGCATTGTGCCCGTCACCAAGAGATCTATGATGATTTAACTTATTAATTTATTTAAAAATATTTCCCTTTAAACAAGATCAAAGCAATGTTTACATATAAATTGTAAGGCTACAGCCTTACAATTTATATGTAAACATTGCTGCTAAATAACTGCCAAAATGAAAATATCAAAACCAAAACGAAAAAGGGAAAAATGTGTTACTTCTTTAGACTCCGCCAAGAGTACTAGGTATCAATATTACTCTTGATAACGAATAGATAGATATATTTAATGCCACTATTCAATATTTAGCTTAAAAGTTTCTTAATATTTATTATTCCCTAGAGCTCAGTCGAACCGGAAATTGGCAGTAATAATACGATTATTTATAGCATCTGGACGGTAAATCAATTACGTGTACAGCTGAGTTCAGCAACTCAGACCCATTTGATAATAATAATTCTTAAAACCAGTACATAGCTAAACTGTCCTATCTGAAGGACGTAGTAAATTCTTTAGGAGGATAAATAAGAGAAGGATAATAGGATAAGGGTCCTTTAACTTTAAAATCGTCACGTCGTAATTTGATTTATTTGTTTTGTAATTGCGTCTAATAATACTATTATAATAAATAACAGTTTAAATAAACATGGGTAGAGCAAATGACTAATAAAACTAGATTGCAATGGAGACCCAAATTAATGCTGCCAGCATTTAGGGCTCCTTAGCACCAGGAACAGTGCAGGCCGGGCTATGCGATAGCATGTGACGTGGTATCGTTATTTTTGGGACTTATGTTTAATTATAAGTTTTATTTGTAACACTATTGAAATGTCTAGTTTATAGTAGCAGTATCTTTTGTAGCATTTCTCATTTATTGTGTCTATTTAATTGACTCAAATAACAATAATGAAAAAAACTAGATACTTTCTCTGAGCAGATCTGAACTGTCCATATGCCAATAATGATAAGTAAGATAGTTAAACCAGCCGGAAGTATGTCCTGTAAAAACCCTTTCCAAGTTGTTATTATTCGATGCCATATACTAAACCAGACTCCATACCAATACTCGTGTTTATTTGTCTCAATGTCGCGTTGGGAAACCCACATTCAGGCAACACGGCCTGTAGCCTAAAGGTTCTTATCACAAAAAAATGGAATCGAAACAACCGAGAACGATCGAATCTTTTTAACGTTCAACGTGAAACGATGTCGCTTTTGCGACAGATCCGAGAGACAAAATTGAGCCAAATTCTAGTTTTGCAATTCGTCGGATAATTCGTATGTTTTTGATTTTATTTATTGCCAAAGCAATCACAGAAGCGGGTTCTGGAGTGGAGACCGCGAATCGGTAAACGTAGTGTAGGACGCCCTGAGACTAGATGGAGTGACGATATACGAAAGACAGCTGGTGGCGGTTGGAAGCGTAAGACCGAGGATCGGGCTGAGTGGCGTGTTATAGGAGAGGCCTATGTCCAGCAGTGGACGAACACGGGCTGATGATGAATCACAGAAGACTCATTGCTATTGACGTTCTGAAATAAAGTTAACGACATCCCCTTAGCACATGCATATTTTAAGAGTGAATAGATCATTCAGCCCTGCAAAATAATTTGAAAAGTTGAACCCTTGTGTGATGGAAATGTTCGTCATTCAAATATGTATGTAAATTTCGTTAATTTCACTGAGGGTCTTTAAATTCGGAACCATTACTCGAACATCTGTATGAATTTCCACCGATAATTGCGTTTGGTTTTATTTACTGGAATCGATCAGGCATATTACTTATAGGACTTGGTTTCCGTTTTAATTTTTTTACCGCGTATTTCAAAGCTTTACTCTGGACTTACGCAAAAAGTTATACTACCTACCTAAATTTTTTATTAAAGTCAAATTCGTACCTTAAATTTTGACGTGGCGATATAAATCAATGAGCCCCTTACTGGAGCTCAAGTTTTATGAACTCAAGTAAAGAATTAGAATACGGAAGTTTTATGGTCGTATTCGCATTAAGGTAAAACATTTCTGAATTTTTAAAACTTATGTTTGAAATGCTAAACGTATTATTAATAGTATAAATCATTATTGTGAACATCAAAATAAAAAAAAGTGTTTGTTTAATTTTTTATTATGTATGAATCATTATGATATCACGCATGAACAATGAGTTAGACAAACTAAAAACCTTAGTTAAAAACATAACGTTAGGTCGTGAAATCCTTGTTTAATTACTGGGAGTACGTGCCTAATTTTTACAAAATAAATTCTACCTAACCTATTCTCCAAATCATAGTTGGGTCTGCAACATTCCAGCTAAAACTGGAGAACCGATTTGCTGCCTTGGAAACCATAGATAGCGTTGACCAGAAGCTTGACAGAGTGGTGGATGTCCTACGAGATGAGGGCACTAAGTTCTGCAAAATGCGTAGCAAAGGCAGAAAGTCAAAGCTTTCGACGGAGACTCTGAAGCTTATGGAAGAACGACGCAATCCCATGTTAACTTCGTCAGAACAAGGGGCTCTTAATAAGAAAATTACCAAACTTGTACGACGTGACCTCCGATCAGCTAACACGCTCTTGATTGAAAAATCAATTGAGCGAAATCGGGGGTCAAAAGTGTTCGTCAAGACATTAGGTAGAAGCCACCTGATGAAGTTAACCACCTCGGCAGGGAAAGTCGTTTCATCCCAGTCGGAAATCCTATCGGAAGTAGAAGACTTTTACAGCCAGCTGTACGCATCGCATGCTCCTCATCTCCAACAAAACGAGGACAAAAGAGCCACTCTGACACGTCACTACACCGAAGACCTGCCTGAAATAAGTCTGGACGAAATTGTGATGGCTCTTGGGCAACTTAGGAACGGAAAAGCCGCGGGTGAGGACGGAATTACTACAGAGCTCTTAAAGTCCGGTGGAACTCCACTTATTAAAGAGCTCCAAGAACTGTTTAATACCATCCTCTTCACCGGGAGAACTCCACAGGCATGGCACAGAAGTGTGGTTATTCTGTTCTTTAAAAAGGGAGATAAGACCCTTTTGAAGAGCTACAGATCGATATCGCTTCTGAGCCACGTCTATAAGTTGTTCTCAATAGTCATCACAAATCGGCTCGCCCGAAGACTCTACGAATTTCAAACTCCTGAACAGGCCGGGTTTCGAAGTGGGTATAGCACCATAGACCACATCCACACGGTACGGCAGATTGTACAGAAGACAAAGGAGTATAATCGCCCCCTCTGCTTAGCGTTTGTGGACTATGAGAAGGCCTTTGACTCAATCGAATCAATCCAAGACCGGCGGACGAAACATATTCCCCTACATCGAGGCGTGAGACAAAGGGATGTAATTTCCCCGAAATTGTTCTCAAGCGCATTAGAGGATATGTTTAAGACGCTGGATTGGGTTGGACGTGGCCTAAACATCAATGGCGAGTGCATCTCTCACTTACGATTTGCGGACGACATCGTAATTATGGCAGAATCGCTGGAGGACTTGCAGTGGATGCTGGACAGCTTAGCTAAAGCTTCTCAACGCATCGGCCTCCGGATGAATTTGGGTAAAACCAAAGTCATGTGCAACGAGTTCGTTGCTCCGGGGCCGATTGTCGTTAGTGGAACCACTCTTGAAATTGTACAGAAATACGTTTATCTAGGGCAGACGCTCGAACTAGGTAGAGGTAATTTTGAGAGTGAGGCTATGAGAAGAATACAGTTGGGCTGGGCAGCATTTGGAAAACTTCGTCGAGTCTTCTCGTCACCCATCCCACAAAGTCTCAAGACAAAAATGTACAATCAGTCCAAATATCCGTGGTCCTACCCGTTATGACCTACGGTGCTGAAACGTGGACACTTCACTTACAGTCAAAATGGTCCGTAAGCTCAAAGTCGCCCAGCGAGCTATGGAAAGAGCTATGCTTGGAGTTTCTCTGAGGGATTGCATTTGCAATGAAGTAATTCGTCAGAGAACTAAAGTGACCGACATAGCTCAACGTATTAGTAAGCTGAAGTGGCAGTGGGCCGGACACATCTGTCGCAGACCTGATAACCGTTGGGGTAAACGGGTTCTGGAGTGGAGACCGCGAATCGGTAAACGTAGTGTAGGACGCCCTGAGACTAGATGGAGTAACGATATTCGAAAGGTAGCTGGTGGCGGTTGGAGACGGAAGACCGAGGATCGGGCCGAGTGGCGTATCTTGGGAGAGGCCTATGTCCAGCAGTGGACAAGTACAGGCTGATGATGATGATGAACCTATTCATAAAAAAAATCTAATATGTACATTTGAGATTACTATTAATGGTTTAGCTGTTTTATTTTGTGGTTGAGTTGTACTTTTAACATTGATCTATATAATATATACTTTCTTTATCGTCCATCCACGGGGCATATGACAAATAAATATTAATTGGTATAATATTAAGCTAATATTATGCATAATATATTATTACATTATTATAAATATTCCACAAAACAGGACATTAAACTAAACATATTAAACAAAACACATGAGCGGGCATTTTTTTTCGCTCCAAACGCCATATCTACATTCTTATTTGAAGCGCAATTTTTCGAGAAAAATCACCTGCCAAAAGGTGTTTCCCTTTCATATATTATCCAATTTATGAACGCATTTCGGCGGCTATTTTGAATTGTTTCCATTAGATGCATCAGCAGAATGTTTAAAGAATGGTAAGAAAGAGTAAAAAACGACATTATTATTTAGTTTTATTTGTTTTTATGATCATATGTAATCTTTTTCTTTAAAAATTTATCTAATATAAACTACAAACGAAATTGTATCGAAATCGGTGTGGTGGTTAATGAAATAACAACAAAAAATAATTTACCTTTATCTGGATGACGTTATCATAGCTTCAACAAAAATTTTGGAATTTAGTCAAGTATCTGATTTAGGCTTTATGTTTTTCGGAGAAAATTACATTTTATTATTCATAAACTTTGAGGATTAAGAATAGTTGGTCTGAGTTCATAAATTATTATTAATCAATTTTAATACATTTGACCACAATAAGTCAATTTGGCCAATGTCGTTTAGTGACTTCTCTTCGACGACATAATAAATAAAAAAAGGTACACAAAAAGTTCGACAGCTGTTAAAAGCAAAGTTATTTCGTTAAGGTGATTTATAACGTTCACGAAATTTTGTTCAGCATAAAATAATAACATTCAAACTAATATAACTTAAGCTAAGTTTTGTAAAGTCATTATAACTTCATTTTTAACCGGTTTAAAAATAGGAAGAGGTATTCGATTCGATTGTATGTTTTTTTAAATTAAAATTAGTGTGTCGGTTTTTGAAATACTCGTACCAAAAAATACAAAAGTTTGCTTTCATTTATCTACGCGATGTAGTGAAGTGTAGCCTGTGATGAAAATTTGGTCGATTGTCTAAATTTTATCTTTAATTGCAGTCGGTTTTTAGTTTTTTTTGGAGAAATAATCCACTGATTGAAACGATTTTATTTAAAGAACAACAGCGACATTTTCATAAAGTAGGTATTAAATAAAATAAATACAAGCAGTTGATTTCTGCTATTAACTATGATTGAATATTATAATAAAAATAATCACTAGTACATTAAGCCGAAGTAGTAGTATTCAATGTCAAGCGAAATATAAAAAGATGAAAGCATATCGTTGGGCCTTAATACGAGTAGGAAAAAATGGAAAGGCCAGAATTTCGTTCGAAACTGTTGAACCGAAGATGACATGGGTAAATTGAAATACAAGTTATTTGGAAGTTAAAATGGTTTGTAAGTTTGAAAGAGTAGGAACAAAAATTAAAAAAACTATGAGATAAAAATACTGTTGTCGCCTGTCCTATTATTTTACACATAAAGTGATTGAGAGCAACATAACAACAGTGTCACCACAGACAGTTATTGGACCATGAAGAGTCCAAATTATTACCTAGCACTGCACTGCACCCCTCACCCAGAGATATAAGATGATTATCTTTATGTCCCGCTAGTTTTTATAGTCATTGGACTTCAAACCGGCACACAGTGATATGCACATTACTCCTTGGTGGTTGAATAACTTGCTAAGATATGATATTTCACCAGGCAGACTCTGTAAAGAGTCCTACCACTACAATTATATTTTGTATACTGAATTATATTTAGTGCAGTGGTTTGGATTTAAAAATAACATATCTATGAATGGAAATTATTTAAAGAAATGAATGTGACTAGTAAAGTTTAACGTAGATAGAAGACGCAGGTGTAGAACAATCTACTTTTACCGCTAACTCAAAAAAGAGACTGATATTTGTATAACGTATGGGTGTACCAATGAACCGTAAGTATATTTTTTATAACTATACAACGTGTGGCGGAAAGGTCCAACAATATTTATTGTATTTCATCTATACTAGGTATCTTATCAAATATGTGAATATTAGACACGAAAGCACAACATTTTTTTCCATGTAAAGTTATAAATTCGTTGTTTATTATTTTATTTGACAACCCTAATCACCGGCGGCGCGGCGCGGTCACTGACCGCCGCCTGCCGCGCGCCGATCCGTCGTCGCACGCCGCGCCGCCACGCATTAGGGTTGAAGCTGGTCAATTTTACATCAAACTTTGACTCGTATTACCTCGCGATTTAAAGTGAGGGGAAAGAGACCTTCGGAGATGAAGTCCACATCAGTGTTGGAATGACCTATTCAAATATTGTTGGACCTTTCCGCCACACGTTGTATAATTTGTAAAATATCTTACTCATATTTACTAAATTATATTTTTGTAACCTTCTTCTCTTTTCGCAAATTCAAATTCATGATTATAATGTTGCTGTTTAATTTATGGATGTCGTCAAATTAGCCATATTTTGTATTTGGTCGTCCAGGACTGCATTCACTGTTACGTAGCTTCCATCCATGAACTTGCCGACCACTTGCTATCTAGCCATGTGTACTGTGAACACCACTTAAGTTTGTAATTTTATTATATGCCTAAGTTAGGTATAGCTAGGTTTTAAGGCACCACGGCATTTTCGCTCTCTTTTGTCTAATTTCTTTTTCGGATTGGTTAGGTACGATCCCGTCATTGGGCTTTCGTCAAAAGACTATAACGAATATTAACGTCCACTTCACCGCCAATATTAATTTCACTGCGAACCACTTATAAATAAAACGATAGCTATTACCTACCTTACGGTTTAATACTAACTGAGAAAGAAATATATTTTGACAACAATATAAAATGCTTGATACCAGTAAGTTGAATTTAGTGTATTTCACTAGTCAAACGCAGATCTAAGTGTGACAAAAAGGTTCTAATTTTTTTTATTAAGGGACCACTGCCATTAGCATTTGGTCTCAGGTTACTGCATATTGAAATTTACTACAAAATATATTTATTAACCTAAACTTAGTGAATACGCTTACTCATATATGTAGAGCATACCTGAAAGCGTACCATAAGCTTCCCATAACCACTTATCATAGTCAACAAGTGCTACTCCTCGTTAAAAAAAGTTAATTAATAATGTTTATATAGTACCTATGGGGCTTAAACATTGTGTTCAAATCGCGAAAGTTTAAAAACAATAGTTATTCATTCGAAATGTACCTACATAAGAGTTTGTCATATTTTTTTATCAAACCTCGAAAAAAGAAGGTTATACGTACATGTATAGGTACGGCTGAAGGTATATACACGTCCGTGTTAATTCCATCAATTGTGAATCTATTTTGCTCCTTTTGCTACTCCAAGTTGATCTCGTTTAATTTGAAGAAATTATTCAACCCTCAAGGGGGTAAGCTTGAAGGATGATTGCCGCGGCATGGCTTCCTTTCGTTTTCCGCCCGGATATTGACAGAAAAACTATTGAAGATAGACAAAAAAAATGGTGATGGGACAAATATTTATTGAAAAATTTGTAAAGAATTGTGTTTTATTAATTTTGTACAATTTAGTTTTGCACAATTTGCTCGACAAAATAAATGCTGTGTGGCGCCGTCTGGCCAATTTATGTGTTAACTTATGTGTTTAAAACTTTATGTTAGATTCCATGGTTAGAATATGTTTGAAAACACCAGAAACCTTTTAGTAACTTCTATATGTCTAGAGCAGTATAGTTGCTTAGACAAGTATGATTTTACTGCAGAAATAATACGTGAAGTAAAATACTTTGTATCTCTTTTTATAAGAAAATTATACACAGGCGAAAAAAATTGGAATTGGATATGAATATAGAGACGGACCACAGAATACATTTATTTTAAAATTAGACATTAAAATGCGTTAAATCATTTAAATTAAACGTTACACACTACCATGTATTTGATCGTTACATACACGCATATTTATATATTTGGGTTAGACACTTTACACACAACACAATCTGACCCCAAACTAAGCAAAGCTTGTACTATGGAAGCCAGATAGCTGATATGCGAGTACACCTACTCTTTTCTTAAAATGTTGGTCTAATTTCGAACGTAATAAGAAGTAGGTAGGTAGTAGTAATCTTTAAAGAAATAAAAGTAGTTTAGTTTTTAATTTTTATGAAACTAAACAAGTGTAAAATTAAGAAATTCAGTTTTGTGTCAAAGTCATTTTAAGACGAACTTCAGCGCGAAGGAAATTAAAAATAACTGTCCGGTTTAATAATTAGAATGCGCACAGCCACTCCGTAGCCTCTAATGAGATCCTGAAGCTATTACAGCCTGAAAACAGATTCCTTTAACTCTTTGCGCCATAATTTCTTTGAGAACATTGCCGTTCCGTTGCCGAACCGGAACTCAGAAATGTTTGCACGTTACTGCTTGGTGTTAGCAAAGAAATCCTGTCAAATCACACTGTTTTTTTTAAATATATAAGGATTGTGTACTCGGAGCACGCATGAGCACTAAAAGTTTTTCTTGCGGCAACGACGTACGAGTATGTTAGATTGCACACTACCCTCAAATATGATCGAAAGTAATGACTTACAAAAATAGGATAATTTTGAACGAAAAATTCTTTTTCCCCTTGAGAAACCTGGACAGAATATATAGACAACATATATTAGTGTAACATTTTTGTTCAACCGATTTTTAAGCTATTGCATAGCTTTCATCGAAGGCCTGGGGACCGAATTTTAGTGATCGTCCATCTCTTTCTTGTGTTCACGAGAAAGAGGGATGGAAGACCGTAACGTCGTCCTCCTCACTCGGTCATTCGACTTTGAATCTTATTTGTATTAGCTTTACAGACTAAATGCTCTTAGCAGTGTTGCCAACTTAACGGATTTCCCGTGATATTTTTTTATGGTAAACAAATGTCACTCTTCAAAATAAAAGCAATTCCGAAAAATTGTTAACATCCCTATTGCTTATGTTGATAAAAATGCATGCAACATGCAATAGCTTTACCGCGGCAGTCTCCGAGTGCCACACTTCTTTTTTTGTTTTAATTTCATCATGGCAAATCGAAATTATTTATGCCTTATTACAAACAACTTTACTCAAGCCCGGTATGCACTAAAACGGAGACGACACGAGATGTGTTTTGAATAAAACAATCAGATTTCATTATTTCCACATCTCCACTCCTCTTAGCTTCGGTGGAAAATCAAGCGGAGAGATGTCGAACTTTTCTATAGACGTTTGAGCCGCGAGCAAGCATGCGGCTCAAATGTAGAGTAGAGCAGAGAAGCGTGTAGTTAGCGGCCTAGTAGCACGTGCTTGCGTGTCCCGTTCTTTTACCGTCTAAATAAATCCCTAACTACACTTTTCTTAATTTAGTCGCTAGCTAATTGAGTGAAGTGTGTAACATTTAGTAAGCCATCATACTAAATTCAAAACGAAAATTGCTTGCTTCTAACTTGCTTCTGAATTCAGTCGACTAAAGTCACTTTTTAATTTTGATTCTGAATCCAGTTACTAAATTTAGCCAACTGTAATAACAGCTTTAATCGGCTTTCACTTTGCTATTGCTGTCTCTACAATTTCAAGATAAAAGAAAAGAGAGAGCAAGAAGTACTAAAACAGTTGTAGTAGACCCTCAGCTCTCTTTTCCTCTTTGGTGAAATAATCCGCCCGTGTCACAGCACAGTTCCTCTCGTCTCGTACACGGGTTACTCACGGTTGCTATAGTCAGTACAATCATGCTCGTTAGTGCCAAACGCGGTCACACGCGTGCACTCTACTTGAAAAAGACTGTCGGATGCAGCCGAAGTATAAGTCGGACCATATACGTGAATTACTAATGTGATAATTTAAAATGTGTAACAACCAATTTAGTTTTCATACAATTTAATTTTTGTTTTCGTTAAACTCTAAAATGAAAATGATAATAAATAATTGATCGAGCGGAGAAATGGCGAACTTTTCTTGATGACTGGCCTCGTGGCTTAACGGGTAGTAACTCTGCCTGCAAAGCCGAGGGTCGTGTTCGATTCTCAATTATATATTTATAACTATGTAAATATTATATGAGCTATCTGGCCGCTATAGTATAAGCTTTGCTTAGTTTGGGTACAGATGGTGTTGTGTATAAATTGTGCACCAATTACAACTTTGGCAACAACGCTTTAGGAGATGGTAAGAATACAAAGGATGCATTCAATAAAATTAGGACTATTTTATTACTTTGCTGAAAATTCTCAACCAAATGATTAGATTTTTAGGTAAACAGTGAAAGAACCAAGCGGGGAAAAAATTACGTCAATGATTCTCAAACTATCCTTTTGTTGATCGCCGCTTAGAAACTATTTGGTTTTAAACTGAAATAAGCAAAACTGTTCGTATGTATAAAAACAATAGTTTCTAATAAAAACATGAACATTTCATGTTTGTGAAAATACGTGTAGTAAGTAATGTATCTTCTGGACCCCATATCTCAAAATTGGCTATGTAAGCAAGTTAGCGGGTAAGCATGTGTTCTTAGTACGAACTAACTCTACTCAATGGTACACATTTCGTTCATCAGAAAATACGTGACGTCTGGCGGCCCTGGGATCTTACTCTATTACTTATGGCTATAAATTATCGTTGTTTATGGTCATAGAAAAATGGAAAAACTTTTATACAATAGTGTCTATAAGTTTTGTGAACCATTCGATCAAGATTTAAAACATAATACTTTGTCGATTTTATAACATAGTAAACAAAATACTGGAGGCGTTCGGAAAAACTTTTGATTGATAAACTTTAAACGAGCTGCGTGAATTGCATATTTTTAGTGGAAGGAAAACGTGGAAGATTAGAAATGCTAAAAAAAATCATCGTTACTTTCAATATTTACGATTAGACCCGTCTTGAGACAATATTGACGATGAGAAAATGAAGTAGACAAGTAAAATTTTATCTTTTACTACCATTGAAGAAGCAAAGAAAAGATAGTGACAGAAAAAGAAGTTCAGATTTCTGAACCTCTTTTACCTATAATAAGTGCCCTAAATATTCAAAAAAGTTTATTAAATCATCACCACCAAAATTACCAATTCGGATTAACTTTTTGCGCTGAAGATATTACTTGTTTTATTACATTTAGCTTAGACAGAGAATAAGTAAATATATCAGCTATACGTAGTATATGTAAACTCTTTGTTATATATCTATTATATGGTTAAAGTTAGAATTCTTAGCGCGAGGAATAAAAAGAAAAGGATCAAATTTTAAAATAAATTAAATTGCCTAAAAATAAAAGAAAATATGTTTTTAAATAACAATATTTGGACAAATATATAGACAAAGCCTAAAAACCAATATATGTTATGCCAGACTAGTATATTAGCATATTTGAAATGGTAACAACGATGTAAATCCAACATTACTTATATTATTAATATTTTTTTCTTCTTATTATCTACTTATTTGCAACCCAATAGGTTTCTACGAAGCTCGAGAAAATCCCCATTTAGCACTAGTATATATCTGTGTTCAAAGTTTCAATCTTATCCGTTCCGGCGTTCCGACGTAATTGAGCTACAAACATCCAATCATCTAAAATTCAAACTTTGGTATTTATAATATTAACAGGAGTAGAAGGAAGTCGGCTTGCAGAAAATAGGGTGATACTGTAAATTATACTGTGATTAAAACCTTTTTTCTTTCAGAGGCAATATCTTAACTGTTACGATATTGTTTGGTTATTTGGTTCAATAATCATAAAAATGTGTCTGTAGGTACTGTAACAGTAGTATCTATCAAATAATTTACCAAAAGCATTACCTTCCTTCGTAGACAACGAGCTAAAATAATCAAAACGAACAGAGACAGTATCTCGCACTGCAAGTTAATGTTATGAAAACATTGGACGGTACTGAAATAGCTCGCCGTTAACATAAATTAGGACATTCCAACTGCGGGCGAATTTCCGATTAACACTCGGGGAGTTTATTCAGGATGACCTCAGTGGAATCAAACCATAGGTAGATACGGTTAGTTATAGGTAGACATTTGTATTGTATAGGTATAGCTATAGTTATATCTAGGCTCCTTCGTAGACCGCATGGTCGCTTAACATCAGGTGAGGTTGCGGTCAAGTGTAATAGTCAGCCACTTAAGTAAACCTACACAGTAAAAAATGAAAAAAGGGATTAATTTTTTAGTGGTGTAATTACATCTTCAAATTGGATTTTAACCATACTAATTTCACCAATGCAAAAATTTGGATGTTTGTTGCTCAGTCACGTCGGAACGTCTGAACGGATCATATTGAAATTTGAAAGTTAGATGATAGTCTAGAATGATATCTGCTTAGATAAATTATGCGTAGTATAGGTATTATGTAAACTCTTTGGGTACATAGGATACTTTTAATCACGGGAAAATTACAGGAACGGGAACTGTGCGGGTAAAACCACAGGGCACTGCTTGTAGACAATATATGACGGTTTAAATCAGCGGCGGTCAGTTAGTACCAACTAGAAAAGTGACTTTAGAGAATAATTTTAGCTGCAATCGATATTTGTATACATCTGAAATCGGCTGCTGTAAATATGCATCGGAAGTACATTAAATATGATTTCATATCCGCCAAATGATTTCTGTGACTAGATGTAAATACTGACGAGTGTTTATTTTGCCGGTTAGTGTCTGTAAAGATTTCTTTTCAGTAATTTAATAAAAGGATAAAGCTCGCGTCATACGAGGCGGGAAGTGCGGGGTCGCGATTGTTTTTTCCCGCACTTCACGACTCTGTGTGACGAGAGCTTTAAAAAGCTAAATTTCAAAGATAATTAGCAGTTATTATACGATTCAGAATTGTTTGTTGCGTTGTGTACAATAGATGGTACGAAACATATTAAAGTACTTAACAACAGTTTACCCATTTTGAGCGTGCATTATTAAGTTTAACATGCATGTAAAATATAATGATTGTAACACATTTTACATTGGACAGTTATTATTAACTGCATTTATAACTCTTAATTAAAGTTAAAAATGAATCAGTTATTAAAAGTTATGTTAACTTCTAGATCAACGACTAAAGGACTCGAGTAACTATTTTTAAGTACCTCTAAGAATTACAGATTTATATGGAGTCATTTATGTAGTTATGTGGCTAAAATGGTGGCTGCTTTCCCGCTCTGAATAGAAAATCAAATTCTTTGCGCGATAACAGTTTTAATCAAAGCCAAAATATTTACAGTAACACCCACTTTCCCAAAAAGGTTGAGTTAAAAGACACTTTCAAGCAAAGACTTTACTTATATACTACGTATAGTGTTAGATTTTCCGCACGGTTCCTTTGTGTCAATCGTAAGCAGAAGACGTGCATACTTTTTTTTATGGCAACAGATTGATGCGCCGTGACAAAAGTATGACACTTCCACAAGAGCGACAAGTCAAGAAAGATGCTACCCGTGCTTTCGGTGTAAAGTGTTTGTCCCAACTCTATACGTAGTATATGTAAACTTTTTGCTTTCCAGTCTTTTTATCGAGTATAAAGATACTCAAGGTTCGAAGGTCCATTTTTGAAAAGGATTATTACCGACTATCCTTTAACATCTCGTAATGACAAGTCGAATGCGACCATTTCTGTTTATGGAAGGTGTTGTGCGAAGAACTGTATCAATACATTTAGTATTGTATATTATATCTATAATATTATGATACTTTAAACGAGCAATTCTTGTACATATTTTATGTATAATGTATAGTAAAATAGAGTGGCTTTTTACTTCTTTTGACGTGACGACGTCTAATAAATCGATCAATGCCGGCTGCATGCACGTAAAAGTGTCTCGTTATGTCCCGTTACGCTCATTATATCCTTGCTCCGCATCTATCAATGTTTTGTTATGACGTTGTCACGTTAAATTATCGTCCTTAAACCAAGCGACCTACAACCAATACTTATAAGTACATAAGTATATAGTACATACTTATAAGCACAGATTTCTAAAACAAAAGGCAGATGGAACGTGCGGTACACAGATCCTTAGGTCCAGAAAGAAAATATCAAACGCCAAAGCAAATACAAACTCCAGTCAGTACGAAACGGACTTCCGTCTCGTACGGGAGCTTATATTTTTTTTTTTATTGATTTTAAGTTTTGTTTAAGATTATTCCGTCTTGTGTCTTCAAACATTGCAAACATTGTTCCCAAAAATAAGAAAAGGAAAGAGGAATATCATTTCATAGGAAAGTTTGAATATTTTTTATTGTTATTTATATAATTTAGGCGATTTAATTTCGATTGATGAATAGAAACACAACACCTCAACTAAAATTGGTTAGTGTTGCTATACTAAATTGAAATTATTTTCCCTAAAGTTAAGGGAACATATAGATTTTGAAGATACTCGTAGACCAAATCATTTATGTACATTGTATTATTCTATTTAAAATCCTATTTTTATAATCGTAATTTTTTAATTTAATGTGGATCGATGCCTAGCATAAATCCACGCCATTACTGGTGTTTATAGAAATACTAATAGTGTTGATGAAAACTATAGTTATGAAGCAAGTTTTAATACTTGTAAGTAGATATAGTGGAGCTTAAAAAAGTAGGCGAGTTCTTTTGAGAGATCTAATCGTTTTAATTAACCTCATGTCATCTGGTCGAGTCAGTAGTGACATTGTCGAAGTTTTATACGGTGCTAATTTGTGCGTTAATTTGTGTAATTTGTACCCAAAAAAGATGTTGGGATCAGGCCAATCGCTGTTGGCACCACAAATACTGGCCTTGCTACCAAGGTGGGTTGTAGGTATAAAACGTTGCTCTTTCGAGCTCCCTGTCCCAACAAACTTGATTTTGGTTCTCTGGGTGGACATCAGGCTGCTATTCATGTCTGTCCTGACTTTTTTTGTCCAAAATTGGGGAGAGGGGTGCTAAAGGTGGACGTCAAAAACGCCTTCAATTTGGTTGATCGTGGAGCCCCGTTGTCCGAAGTGAAGAATTTCGTTGGCAATGTTATGGCGGACCCTCAAAATTATCAAAACAATCCTATGCTATCTTCCGTTGGCCATCAACTTGGTAAACCTTCAGCCATGCGACCTTCGCCCTGGCCATTGACTTTATCATTTAACGTCTCCAGTCCAATTTAAACGTTTGGTATTTGGACGACGGAACTTTGGGTGCCGATGTGAATAATGTTCAACCGATTTACAAAACGAAGGGTTTCGTTGGTTTGTATCAACATTTTTTGAAAAGCTGAACTTTTCGTTTGCGACACGCGTCCAGACAAAGATTGGATAGTAAACAAATTGAATGATCTGGCCCCCAACATCAGATCACTTGACAAAAATTCTCTGCACCCCCCTGTGTTCACCGATATTAAATGAGTAGTTGCCACCTTTTGTCAAGCATAATAGTCAAAATTTCACAAGAAGCTCCGATAGAATACTCAAAATAAACACACACACGACTTTTACTATTCGGCGTTGTCTTTTTATTCCGAATTTTCTGTACGAATATTCGAATTTTTAGTTGCATGCAAACTCAAAATTCTATACTTCATAGGATGGAAAAATAGTAATAACAAGAAATCCTTGCATAATATATAATCGTATATATCAATATTAAATTATTCTAACATTATAATATGTGTGTTTAGTATACGCGAAGATTTCCGAAGCTAAGACAACAAAAGTGGGATTTTTTTCTTAAGACTGGGAACATTACACGCACACCAACGTGAGTAATTTGACGGTGAGGTGAGAGCTGTCACGCATACATAACTAATTACTGGCCTCACAGTGTCGTTCACGAAGGTTTCATCTGTTTAGAAATCTGTGCTTATAAGTATATAGTTACAAACAACCAATTTTTTTAGATTAGTAATTGAAATGCTTGGATATTAAATAGTGGCTATGTAAATACCAATTTTAAGAAAAAAAATTATTGAAAGTGAAAAAAATAGGCGAATTTTCAGCTTATTTTCCTATTTTCTTGCCTATTTTCTAGGAATCTTCTAGAAATCTTCTCCATAAGCAAAGCAACGCTGTTGCGCCTTTGTTTTAGAGAACTACGACTGAAAATCTATGATTAATCTATGATTACGTTATTGTTGGAACAAATTTCAGTCGCTTCGGCTTTGAAACAGAGGGCGGAAAAACGAGTATCGAAATCATTTTTCAATAAACATTTATAACAAGCGAGTTAAAAGCTTTTTGCTTGAATTTAACAAATACCTAATGCCGTGTGACCGTGCCATTCTGGCTTTCCAGTGGTTTAAGTTAACGAGAAAAATATTTATAGCCTCAAAGGACTTAGGGAGTCCTCAAACAGATATTTAAATTGTTAGTAGTATTTATTATATTTGGTTTATATCTGTAGATATACAGACAGAAGTATTGTGGAACATTAGTGCTGATTAGTATGAAAATTATAAGTTAGCTTATATCGACAGTATGGCTGATTTTTTGGTGTTATACGGAATTATAAGATAAAACAAGCGATAACGATTTGGTCGGGGTAACAACGTAAATTACCACGTTCCAGCAATATGGCAGTATGAAGAACATGAAAATTCCAATCACTGCCTTGCACTGCACTTTATTCGTCACGTAAAGATGGATAAACCAAGAACACTTTTTTATTCTCAGATTGCAGCCTTTGTGTTTTAAAAACATCATCTCAATCTGCAGATGGCCATTATAGTCTAGTGAACAAGTGCTATTTAGGTCGAATTTTTTTGTAGACCCTTGTAAGCAACCTTCAAATTTTTAACCCTCTAGAAAGATCTCAGGGCCATTTTTAGGAAATTTCCTCTTCTTTTCGAATCATTTTTCAAATTGGAATTAGCTCAAATAGTTTTTGATATTCATATTACCAACTTACGAAACTCACTTTTTTATTGTCATTTAATTTTTTATAACTATTATTTTTGCAAATTTTTGCGAGCGTGTTTAGTTATTTCTCAAACACTATCTAGATTTCATTCCGAACCGAATTACATCTCAATCATAATGATAATTCGAAAAAAAATCGACATAAAAAGCCCTTGTTGACTAGACCATAATAGCCATTTGCAGATTGAGATGATGTTTTTAAAATATAACGTATAAACATAACATAAAACATGAGTTTAGTGAATGATTGACCCCTTAGATCGGTCTTTCTTTTTGGAAAAGGGTTTAAAATACTTATCTGATAAATATACTCGTATATACAAATGGAGTATGATAATTTAAGAAAAGTTAAGTCATTATTTTGTGAGTTTTAAGGCATCTGGACGGAAAGTGTCTGGGAGTATTGGGGCCTGATTTTTAAAGATATAAATACCATACCATAGTATTTAAAACATAACTGAAAATCAGTTATTAGAAAATAGTAAGCAATGTTTTTATGTACCTTCTGGACCCCATATCTAAAAATTGGCCATCTAAGCACGTTAGCGGGTAAGCATGTGTTCTTAGTACGTACTAACTCTACTCAATAGTCCACATTTGGTTCATCAGAAAATACGTGACGTCTGGCGGCCCTGGGATTTTACGCTATAAAGCATCAGAACGCTTTATATGACTACGAAAAATAGGCGTAAACTTTATTTTTTAAGTAAAGAGTGACGAGACGAGCAGTACATGTGCCTGATGGTAAGCAACACGCCTGCCACATAACAGCACAGTAATACGCAGCTATTAGAACATGAAGAGTCCAAATCATTACCTAGCACTGCACTGCGCTTATCACCCAGAGGTCTTAAGATCTTATATATATGTCACCGTTAAATTGTAAATAATCAGATTATAATCTAACGACGACATAATTACACGAAGATTATAATTTAACGCGTTATATTACAAGTTTAGAAATTTACGGTGACATATCCACTTCAATCACACTTCCACATCTTACCTGAAATAGTTCAATAAGTCAATCCATAAATTGCCGAACTGCTCACGTTGAGTTCCGCCGACATTGGGCAATTTAACTTTTCACTGACACATTTCCCTTGAGCTCAGGGTTAAACAAGTTTTAGCACAACTACGATTAAGTCAATCATGGAAGTGGCAGCTACGTAGCGGCAGTAACGTCAACTACAGTATTGTTTAATTCTAGACAGTAAATTCGTGTTCTACGTAACAGCTATTTTTAAATATTCCCAGACATATAGTGCATTACATGGTCGTTCATCATTCCCAGTTTTTACGTTCAACGCCTACAAACTTTTTTATCGTATTCTATTTTACGATTATTTTAAGACTGGAATACCACAACACAAGAATATTATGAACTATTCTTTGTATAGTTTTAGGTTGTAATGCGAAAACAGTTTGGGGTATTTCATGGCTAGTTGTGTACGTAATAAATGTAGAGTAGCCAAAGACGAATACTCGTAGTGGATGAGTTTTTGAGTTATTATGATACGAGTATAACGCTGCATAATAAAACCTGATTTAGGCACAAAGTAAATGTAAAAATTGGACTTTTGAATAACTGGTCATGTTCAGCTTACCTACGATTTGAGTAAATATTTAGAATTCGGAGGTTGAATGTCCAGAAACGTCTGCATGACTAGTGTATTTCAAGCATAGGTAAACCTTGGCTTGTTACACTGATATGAGGTACAGCCATTTATGGCATACGAGTCGCTAGTATATTTTAGCAATCCTAAAATACTGCCAGGAGTCATGTTTATTTATGTTTGTAAATAACAAACATCGACTAAATAAACATAAAAATAAGACTCGACTAAATTTCAAATACCTATTTTGTGAAACACTATTTAATAAATAAAATAATAAATATCGATGGACAATTCACACACAACACTATCTGACCCCAAACTAAGCAAAGCTTGTGTGATGGCAGCCAGATAGCTGATATAATACTTATACAGTTTTAACTGTTTTAACTGTCGGTGTTTCTACTGTAAGTATTTGATATAATACTTACAGTAGAAACACCCAGACACAGTGCAAACATTTGAATTCATCACACAAATATTTGCACTGGGTGGGGATCGGACCCACGACCCTCGGCTTCGCAGGCAGAGCTAGCTACTACCAACTAAGCCACTAGGGGCAGTCAATGAAACAGCGAGGTTTCGAGGTCGAGGTAACTATTTTCTAATCTGTGGTCGAGCTTACGAGTAAACAAAAATATCACATGTATGAAAATTTTATATTTTCAAAATCTGCTATACCGCTTTTGATAAAATTTATATGAGACCATCTTTAAAGTAGGTAGGTGTGATGATTTATCAAACAAAAAAGTATCGTCAAAATCGGTTCTCTTAGTATGCTTTCCTTCAGCGCCAAATTTAATGATGGTGATGAGGGAGTTTTCTCATAGCGTCCATCAAAACAAAAAACATTGAAACCGAATTGAGAACCATTTTTGAATTTATTTGATAATTATGCAATCACTGGCTTATAACTCAGACCAGTACCAACTATCTGAAGCTGTCTTGAAAAGTTAATCACTGCCTAGTACTGCACTACGCTCATAACCCATATATATACTCTTAGATTACCCTGTAATTTCACTAAAAGGTATATAGGAAAACTTAAGTAATACGAGTTCTAAATTAACCTTACGTTGTTAACATCGGCCCGTGCTTTGAAATGCAAGTATTATTTAAACTGATTTAGTCCACTAATAAATTCAATTACGGTCCAGTAAAGGTAACATACGCACGTAGGTAAGCAAAGAGCTAATTTACAATGTTTATTACGCAAAGCCTCGGCAACTTCAACCCCTGCAACTAATAAATTCAGTTACCCAAAAGGTAACGATCGAAGATGTACACTCTATTCACGTCTCGTTAAGCGAAACCCAAATATATTCCAGTGTAACTTGGTCTACGATTCGGCGGAATGGATGTGAATCTTGAAGTCAAGTTATGTCGGATACACACGTACATTATTTAATGGTCATCGTGAATCCCAGCCCAAGAACCTAAACCGTCCAAGTTGACTAAACCTCGAGAAGGGACGATGAAAGGCCGGATGGATTACTTAATCGAATTTTCGGACACGATTCGTTTTTAACCAAAGTAAAAGTAAATTGTAAAAATCAACATACCTTTGGCTCGAAAAGGATTTTTTCACTCAAATTGAAAAGGTGTGTTTTTCTAGTATATGAGTGTTCGTTTTTATCGTTACTTAATTGTATCCTTTTTAACCGCGACGTAGATGGAGAGATATAAAAAGGCGTCGTGGAATGGAGTACCCAGAACGGTCGATTCACTAGCGTGGAGTCGTCAGTTCTAAATCTATTCCGCACCTATTAGTGCAAATGTATAAGTTTGTCATCGGCATAATCATCGCCACCATATCGTGAAAAAGCCGGTACATTCCAAGAAAGCTATCTTTTGAAGGCTTATGACGTTTGCCAATCCACACTTGGCCAACCCGGTGAATTTTGCCCTTTACAATCTCAATTTACGGTTCGAAATAAAAATGTAGTGTACCTAGTAACCATTTTGCCGAAAGACAACGGAACCCAATGTCTTTGAATTATCTAAAGAATCCGTTGAGAAAAAAAATCGAAATCTATGGTTTACATATTAATAAACCACTGCTTAAATCTAAAAATAAGTTGACAATGACAGAAAATAGGAAATCCGATTTAAGAAATCTCTTTGATCACGTAATCTTGAGTGTATTGTGCACAAACGTTTCACAGAGCTCGGAGTCTTCCGTGAGTTGAGCATTCCCCAGACATAATTTTCTAATTTCGTTACCAGCTGAGTTCATTCACGTGCCCTTTGCCAAGACAAACAACTAACAACTCGTTTCCGCTCTTGGAAATGAAAAAGTCAGATTGTTTTATACGTCTCCGTATCAACAAACACGAAAAAACTAGAATCAGAATACTTTATTTAAAAAACAGCGTACAATAGTTATACAGGACCCGCCATAGCCAAATCACGTATGGAGGAGGTCATATGCTACCTAATGAAGGTTACTTTCTCTAACCAACGTTTTATAGTTTAGGAGATTATTTTAGAGTTAATTTTTAAACTTTATTAAGATTTTCCCGAAATTTTACCTTAAAGCTGCTTAACTTTTTTATATATTTAAAGTTCTACTGATTTTTTTTTTGTCAGCACAGATAAATGTTTGATCAAACTACGTCGGAACTCCGCTCACACAAGGACAAAAAAAAGATACTATTATTAGGAACGAAGTTCCTTACGACAAGATTGGAGAAAATATGCGTTTGGTGTCGGAGGTGACGCGTACAAACTACCCGTGATCAGTTTTGGCAACTTTATTTTTAACCCCCGACCAAAAAAGGGGTGTTATAAGTTTGACGTCGATGTATGTCTGTCTGCTGTTGCTACCCTAGCTTGAAAAAGTAGGCTCGTGTAGCTCGGGCATTATTCTATGTTATCGAAATAAATTGAACTGTTCCATATTTTTCGTATTACTTACATCTTAAAAATAAATCAGACTACATTATCTAATAACAAATCCCAAACAAACATATCCATACTTGTCTGGTTCATACCGAGTAGGTAGTAATAAAATTAAATTTCAACACACTTTGTTATTAATTGGAATTAATGGGAGAGGCATTAATATCCTTTCTAATATTATAAATATTATATGAAATCTCTTTGTACTGTTGCCCTCATGACAAAAAATAGTGCGAGGGGTAAAGTATTTTCTATGCTTTTTTTTTTATTTTATTGGAGCTATAAAGTATTAGCAACAACAAACGTTTAAAATTAAACTATTCGTGCATTATTTACTTATTGAGCAAATAAATACTTACAATCAAATTACATATACTTACAAGTAGTTTCAATAAAAAAAAATGTTTTCTGCGTACTAGATTACGTCCTAGACCTAGACTCTCTCCTTGTAACAGAAGGCCCCGAGACCTAGAAGTGGGAACCAAAATGGTTTGATTATGCTATGTGACGTCAATGAAGACGGTTTGCCTTTTACTCGCAAAATTATATTTCTCCTTCCTGCGACTTTTAGGTTAATTACATGTAAATTCCTTACAGTGCTTAGTTAGTACTTGGACGAAGTGTCATTCTACTTATCATCACGAAAAAGCTTAACCCTGTATGTATATACTTTCCACTTTATTATTACTACCAACTCTGCTTCCGCTAAGTCCATTAACGCCATTGAATAAACAAGACCGTCCGGAATTACCATATAATACACCTACACTGGAAAATTTAATTTCATCTGACTTTCCTTTTTTCCCAACCCTACAATAAAAAGAGGTCATTATACGGCAGCCTATTGCAGTAGCGAAGCAGGTTATTGTGATTTTTAATAACTGCCAACTTTTTTAAATGACACGTACAAAAGTTGTACTCAGAGAGCTGGCGGCAAATTTCGGATAGGTCTTTGAGGCAAGTCACATGCCACATAGGTCTCCTATCATACCCCACCCAACACGGAGTTGTAGACCTAGCTGGTGAGTAGCAGGGCAAAATTAATCAATTCATTCGAATAAAACAATATGTTCAATAAATATGTTTGAAAATGCATTTTTTATATGTTGTAGTTTAATGTTTAGAATAAAAATACTACTAAGCCAGATGATTTAGTCGAGATTACAATATTATTATTCACGTATTTATTTCTTTTCTTAAGCCTAAGTTTTTACAATATTGATATATAAAACAACATAAAAACATTATAAAAACTTAAACCTAGTTTGCCGCCAGCAGCGGGGCAGGGCCCAAGCTACCGGTGGTTAGGGCTGCAGAGTGAGGAACCTCCTGACGATGCGCGCTGTGTCAAGGATGACCGCCTTCTGCATCTGACCCTTGATCCAACCATCTAGCGAAAGTCTCTTGAGATGTTGGTCGAGACTTTTCGCTATAAGGCCGTTTGCCGACACGACTATGGGGACTATGATCGTGGAATCAACATTCCACATGGCGGTAACCTCGTGAGCCAAGTCAAGGTACTTGCTAAGCTTGTCCTTCTCAGCTTTCACGAGGTTCTCGTCATGTGGTATGGTGATATCGACGATCACAGCACGACCATTCTCGAGAACTGGCAAAGGTGCGTACTTATAGTACGGCACCTCGGACTCGACAAGGCCGTGTCGAAGAGCAAGTTGCTGGTGGATGATCCTGGCTACTAGGTTATGTCTGTGCAAGTACTCGCCGTTAGCAAGATGCAAACAACCGGAAATAACATGACGAAGAGATTCGCCTGGACGGCGGCATGCCCGACAAATGTCGACCGTACCGTCCTTCATTATGTATTTCCGGTAATTGTTCGTCTTGATAACCTCGTCTGCAATTGCACAGACAAAACCCTCGGTTTCTCCGAAGAGGTCCCCGAAGCGTAGCCAGTTCACCGACGCGAGCAGATTCACATCGGGTCCCGTTAGGGCCCGATAGAATCGCCCGTGCAGCTCCTTGCTCTTCCACACTTCCTTGCGATCATCAGTGCTGAGCACCGATGGTTTACGCCAGTTCTCGTTTGCCAGTGAAAGAGGCGTGAAGCTTCTGTCAACTGCCACAACATCGCGATGCATCCCGGACTCGCTGTTGCGGAAATAATCCCTGAGACTGCATACTTCGCGGTTGTGTAGGTTCTTGGCATTTAAAAAGCCTCGACCTCCCCACTTCCGCGGAATATACAGTCTCTTCCGCGGAATATACAGTCTATATTATTATTATTTTAACTATAATAGATTCGCACTTGACCACCATCTCGCCTGATGTTAAACGATGATGTGATCTACGATGGAGCGTGTTTACCTAGAAGAAACCGATTCACTCTCGATTTGAAGCCACCAAGATTGTAATCATCGGGAAAACCCCACTCAAGCAACGCATTCCACAACCTAGACGTTCTTATTATAACGTGGAGTCAAATCTCTTCGTTTGCGTTTTTGGAACATCAACCATGAAACGATGTCGCCCTTTTGTGGAACGAGAAGTCCGATAGAAGAAAGGGCAAGGTGGTATTAAATCATGCAGATCAAATGCACACTCTCCGAGGTATATCCGATAAAAAACCGATAAGCTAGCAATTTTGCGGCGATGATCAAGACTTTGAAGTGTCAGACGAGTGTAAAAATGTTTTGTAAAAAATATAAAAAAAATTGGATGAAGCAATTTAAAATTTTTATTTGCTATTATTAATAACTAGAAAAATAGGTATTCTTAAAAATACATATCATTTTAGTGAAACTTTCTACCTGTCAGGTGATCTAAATTGGTCTGCACTTCCTGGTTTACACTTTGGTGTTGAGGTATACAGAACACCTATGTGACAAGTTTTCATCGTGGTTCTAATACCTACCCAAAATGTGCTACCAGCTCTCGCAATATTAACTTTGGTCCAATCTTGTTTCTTTGAATACCGAACTAGTAACGAATATATCGATTGACGTCACAAATATTGAAAATTTCTGATCGGACTGGTCGGATTTTTCTCAAACAGTTGATAAGCTTTTTGGCTCGTGCGAGACTTCGGCAAATGTTTAGAATACACTTAAATTAGATCCAAACGCCTTCACAAAAGAAAACTCCTCAAATTGTTGACATATTCTTATATTTACTAACTCTAATGTGTGATTAGTATTACGAGTATTACAACTACGATACCGATTACCGATCACATTATTTTCTTGGGATAAAGTACCACCTATGTATCATTTCATATATTATTATCAATTTTATACAGATGCCGTAGTTTTTGATCGAAAGTATCTACGCTACAAACATCTTATACACAAACTTTCTCATTTCTATTATTAGTAAGGTTAAAGTAGCTGTCTATTTCTTCTGTTTGCGTACTCCCGAAAATGACTCCTATTTTTCATCTGACTTCAATAGTATATAGAAAAAAGTTTGTGTGCAAGTGTGTATGTTTGTAACACGTTTGTCTGTAATTGCTGAACGTATTTGAATGAATTTAAACACGCAGTAAGTAAAAGTGATGTACTTGGATTAAAACTTACTTTTTATCCCGTTTAAGTTAGCAGTTGCTAGATACGATAACTGTATAGTTTTATGTACTATTTTACTATAATGCGTTAATATTCTCAAAAAAAACTTGATTCAATTTAATTTCAAATTAAACTTAGACCCTCGACTAAATTTGGTATGTTTGTGAAATAAACTACATATGTATGTATATAATATAACACCTTGTTCCAACGAGACAGCAAGCTCGGCCTATTTCATATTTTTCGATATTTCAAATACTACTCTACTGATTTCTCTCTTTCACTCCATTTTTAGGGTTCCATAGCCAAATGACAAAATACGGGACCCTTATAGATTCGCCATGTCTGTCTGTCTGTCTGTCCGTATGTCACAGCCACTTTTCTCCGAAACTATAAAAGCTATACTATTGAAACTTCGTAAAAAAATTTAGGGGTATCCCATACATAGAACTGAAACTAAAAATGTGTGTTTTTATCTATACCATACGTGTATGGTATCTATGGATAGGTCATCAAAATGATATTGAGGTTTCTAATATATATTTTTTCTAAACTGTATAGTTTGCGCAAGGTACTCTTCAAAGCGGTAAAAAGTGTGTGTCCCCCCCCCCCTGCAACTTCTAAAATAAGAGAATGACAAAAATAAAAAAAGTGTATGATGTACGTTACCATGTAAACTATCAACGAAAATTGGTTTGAATGATATCTAGCAAGTAGTTTTATTTTAATACGTCATAAATTGGCTATTGTTAATACATATAATATTTGTATGGGGAGGTCGGCCCAAAACGGGTAAGCTACGGTAGGATGCCTAAAAAACTAGTTTTTTGTAATTTTAGGGGCTTTTATTATGGTTACATCTTATTTTCCTTTATTAAACTTTAACAAATCAGTCTCAAACAGAAAAAAATATCTTTTTTACTAAACAAAAAAACTAAACCTCTCCAAAAACCCGTTTCGCCCTGAGGGGGGTGCCTAAAGCGGGTAAGGCTTTTGGGCAAAACGGGTAGAGATTACAAAACTGATATCAATTAACCTTAACATCTAAAATTGACTTAATTATTTCTGTTTTTAGACCTGGGCATATACCACTTTTAATCAGTCTATAATACAAAACTCAAATAATTGAAAACAACGGAATCAAATTGACATTACTTGCATAATAGTGTGTGTTTCATGGGCTCAACACTCATAATCATCATATTTTATCCATGTCATTTCTTTTTATAATTTTGAATTATTTGCTCACTATCTTCAGTGGGATGTTGTGTTTCTGAGATCCAATTTTCTAAAATACACGGAGGCATAGTGCTTTGCGATTTGTAATTGGTGCTATCGATTCCAACCTACGGTTGGTGCGATCGAAAAAACAAAGGATTGCACTAATAGAGTACTCGGAAGGTCTGCCTTACACATAGGCAAGTGCGCTGCTTGTACATCTGAGCAGAAATGCAAGTGAAACACCCCGGGTGATAAGCGTGGATGCGATGGCAATCGAATATTTAAGAGCGAGAGTCGCAGACCGGCTGGGTTGCATTGAGGCCTCTAAACATCATGAGGTTGTCGTATAGCCCCTACGCACGACCAAACAAATGACAGCTGGGGACATCCTGTTCCTAGTTCGACCATCCAAAACCGGTTCCGAAAGAGTACAGCAGAGGGCAGCCGCGGAAAAAGCCTCAGCCAATCTAAATGGCAGCCGAGGCACCAACACGGCGTTCGTGACTGCTTTCAACGCAGCAGCAAGGAGCGTACTCCGAATCACATCCCATTCATCACCACCCTCGACGTCAATAATCCCCAAAGTAGCTTCACAGCAACAAATGAGCCAACAAACAAACGAACAAGAGCCGACATGGGACAGGTTGAACCGCCCCGCTATGTCACGGCTTCGGAGCCGCGGAGCCATGCACGTAACGTCTTCATCGAATTCATAGCCACACTGAGCGCGACACGACAAGTCTACCTCAAGACCTGCGAAAACATCATGCAGTCCTATAGGCTAGGTAGTGAAAACCTTTTAAAGGCGAAACTCGAGGAGGCCGAAGCATCTATTTACAATAATGTCACTTCCCGGGTCATCAAGGGAACCATGATAGGATAGTATATGGCAGCTTACAGTGCAGAAAATGGCTTCGTGACACTGAACGAGAGAGAGACAGAGCGCGCGGGAGTGCCTGTTTATGCGTCACCACCAAACGACCCATTTGTAGTGACTGCCCGATGCACCAAGATTTTGCTGGACGATAAGATCCTAGAGATGGCCAAGACCATCGAAGGGAATGGAAACGTCAAAGCAGATTGGGGAAATTGGGAGGTACCAAGAATACAGTGGGTCAACGGAGTTCCAGGATGTGGAAAACAACATGGGTGATTAGACACTTCGATGTGGACAAGGACGCCATCATCACTACAACAATTGAGGCAGCAAAAGATCTAAAAGAAAAGCTATCGTACCGAATCGGAAACCTGGTCAAAACCAGAGTGCGAACCATGGCTTCTGCTCTGGTAAATGATTTTGGTAGAGAAAGTTTCAGCCGCTACATGGTGCACGAAGCTCTCATGAACCATTTTGGAGCTATTTTATGGCTTCAAGGCTGTCTGGTGTTGATAGTCCACTTTTCTTCAAGATCCATTGAAACAGGGCAAATCGGGTATGGGCAAGACGGGTACCCGTTTTACCCCTACCTGATTTGCCCAAAGGCATACTTTTTCATTGTTCATTAATAACCTCAAAACCAAAGCTACATGTAACAAAACACTACTCTGAAACGAAAGTCAAAATAAAAGAGAGTAATATAATCTGACTAATAAAAACGCTCAAGGAACTAGAATCGACTAAACAGCAAATAGTAAACCTCATAAATTTTAGCAGAAACAGCTAAAATCTTTGATGCAAAATTACCATGGGACTGCTTGGTTCAGATTCGTGAGTAGACTGTCTGTGTTTGGACGACGCGTGCGCCATCCTTTCTCATGCACACATTCGAACTAAATCCATAAGCGCGAAATTTAAACTGCCTACCCGTTTTGGGCGGGCTACCCGTTTTGAGCAGATCTCCCCTGTCTGTCTGTGTGTCTGTCTATCTGCTGTGGCACCGTAGTAGAACTCAAACAGATGGGCCGATTTCGATGCGGTTTCTTTTATTTCAAGGTTAATACCATAGCAGATGTTCTTAGCTATGTCTGGTTAATGTCGATTCAAGATGGCCGCCTCCACAAAATGGCGGACAAAATATTTTCACAACCTACTTCAATTTGGGTATCAAATGAAAGGGCTTGACTAGTAGAGTACTATGTACTGTAACAAATTTCAAATCCAAAATGGCCACCACGACAAAATGGCGAATTATATTATATTTTTTCATTACTACCTCAATTTGGGTATCAAACAAAAGAGCTTGACTAGTAGAATACTTTTCACTATGAAAAAATTCAAATCCAAGATGGCCGCTTCCACAAAATGCCGAAATACATTTCTTTTTTCACAACTCCCTTTATATGGGTATCAAATGAAAGGGCTTGACTAGTAGAATGTTGTACAGATAACAAATCCAAGGTAGTCGGGGTTTAATAAAAATTTTTAATTTTGTTCTTGTACACTAAAAAGAGTAAAATAAACAATTTTCGTACAAAAAATTAAACCGACTTCAAAACCACAACTAGGCACTCAAAAGCGAAAAATAAACTAATATCATTATTATAAGCGCTACTCACTCATCTATTTGAAGTCGGTGCCAGCTAAATCTAACAGGTATAGGATAGATACTACTTACCTTTTTTTTTTTTTTTTTTTAACTTTTATAGGTTTACAGTTGACCGCCATCTCGCCTGATGTTAAACGATGATGCGGCCTACGATGAAGCGTGTTTACCTAGAAGAAACCGATTCACTCTCGATTTGAAGACACAAAGATTGTAACTATCGGGGGAAAACCCTCTCAGGCAACGTATTCCACAGCCTAGACGTTCTTATCACAAAAGTAGAGTCAAATCTCTTCGTTCGTGTCTTTGGAACATCAACCATGAAACGATGTCGCTTTTTCGAGGTACGAGCATTCGATTGAAAAAAGGGCAAGGTGGTATTAGATCGTACAAATCAGTAGCACACTCTCCGAAGTGTATCCGATAAAAAACCGATAAGCTGGCAATTTTCCGGCGATGTTCTAAACTTTGCAGTCTTTTTCGCACGAGAATGTCATTGCCTATGAGCCTTTTGGCACGTCTCTCGATCGATTCCAGAGCTTCCAGCTGATACTTAGCCGATCCATCCCAAAGGTGCGAGCAGTACTCCATACAGGAGCGAATCTGTGCTTGGTATATCGTGAGCAACTGTTCAGACTTGAAGTACCTTCGCACCTTTGAGAGGACACCTAGTTTTTTGGCAGCTAATTTAGCCTTAGATTCGATATACGAGCCAAAGTTGAGAGTCGATGACAAAGTAACGCCCAACAGCTCGAGATGGTCGGATACCGGCACGGATACACCACGAAAAGTAGGAGTCTGTTGGAAAGGACTCTTTTGCGGAGAACAGACACGCCTGCGTCTTTCCTCGTTAAACCTGACCAGGTTGGCATCGCCCCATTTAGAGACTGCCTCAAGAGTCAAGTTTAAACGCTCGATCAAACTCTCTCTCAGTACCTGAGTTTGTTGCCTATTGGCTCTCGCGCTCGATATGTAGCTCTCTCACAACGGTGCTTTCATCTGCGTACCCAAAGATACCGGGCTTCAACAGATCGTTGATATGTAGCAGAAAGAGTGTCGCAGAGAGCACCGACCCTTGAGGACTCCGGCATTAATAGCCATTTGATCCGACGAGCAGCCATCAATGACCACTCGTATGGATCGATCCCTCAAAAGTCCGATAGCCACGTTATAAAACCTGGAGACAAACCATAAGCTGAAAGCTTGCTTAAAGGCCATCGTGCCAAACCCTGTCGAAAGCCTTCGAGATATTCAGGAGACTGCAAGTGCTTCCCGTGCTTCTCGATAGCTTCACTCCAGATGTGAGTGACGTACGCTAGAATATCCCCGGTGGACCGGTTTCGGCGAAACCCGTATTGCCGGTCACTGAGGAGATCGTTCGATTCTAGGTACGCCAGGAGCCTGTGGTTTAAGACACGTTCCATAGTCTTGCAGAGTATGGACGTGACCGAGATTGGCCTGTAGTTGGCAGGGTCAGCACGACTACCTTTCTTGGGTACTGGTTGCACGTTGGCAAGCTTCCAAGACTTCGGTACTTGTCCAGTTTCGAGAGAGTCTATACAGGCGCGTCAGTATTGGAGACAACTCAGGCGCACAAGCCTTCAACACTACGGCAGGAATACCATCTGGGCCACTAGCCTTATTCACGTCCAGATTGCGCAGCACTTTGCGAACCTCCATTTGGCGAATATGTATTTCTGACATAGAAGTCGGACAGCCAGGTGAAGTAGGAGGTGTCGCGCTACCAGCATCTAGACGCGAAGATTCCGCAAACTGAGATGCAAACAAGTTTGCCTTCTCCATTGCGGTGTGAGCCAATGTCCCATCAGGTTTCAGCATTGGAGGCAGTGAGGGGCGGCAGAAGTTCGATTCGACCGATTTAGCTAGGGACCAAAACGCTTTGCTGCCCGCAGGGTACGAAGCTAGTTTGTTCCCTATTCGACTAATGTGGTCAAAACGAGCCCTCTGAAGAACCTTTTTGCATGCCCTAGCAGCCTTGTTGAACGCTTTCTTCTTCTGGTGTATATCCTTTGCCCTACGCTGTCGAGCATCAACCCAAGCTAGGTAGGTCTCATGTTTAAATGCTTCAGCACTTTTACACTGAGAACCAAACCAAGGGCGAGCTTTGCTGGATAATGTGACGTCGGAGTATGGAATGAAATATTCCATAGCCGTTCGTATTACATTAGTCACAGCATCCGCGCAGACTGAGGGATCACCAGAAGTGAAGCACAATGGCTGCCATGGGTAAGATGCAAATCATCTCATGCGCATCTCATCCCAATCTGCTGACTTGTATCGCCACATCCGCCGGTTGCCTCTAGGGCTGGGGTCAGGCGGATGGTAGACAGATACTGACTTCACCAGACAGTGGTCGGAGCTGCCTAACGGCGAAGATACCACCACGGAATAACGGTCTGGATCTGTTGTCAGCAGGAGGTCTAAGCAATAAGGTGTATGCGACTCAACGTCGGGTACTCTTGTGGCCTCTTGGACCAGCTGGGTTAGGTCTAACGATAAAGCTAGCTTTCTCGTTTCCTGCCCAGCGTGGTCAGTGTCCCGGTATGGGTACAGCCATTCCTTATGATGGCCGTTAAAATCCCCCAGTAACACTAATTGGGCTGAAGGGTACTTCTGTTGAGCCGCGTCCGCCGCCTCATTTAAATAATCCATAAGCCTAGTTGTCTCCTGGTCACCGCTGTGCGATCGATATTCACAGGCGTAGAGAATTTTGTCTATCTGTGTATCCCTGTGTCTATCAATACCCAAAGGACGGAGAATCTTGTGTCCCCTAAGTTACGGAGACGCCGACAGCAGATGTCGTCACGGGCGTACAGGCACACTCCAGCACGGGGCCGAAATTTGTGCTCCAGGGTGTAACCTGGATACGTTAGGTACGCCACATCCGACGGACAACCTATTACCTGTGCCTACATAGCATCAATCTACTAACTTTTTGACCTGACTGGCACCGACTTCAAATGGATGAGTGAGTAGCGCTTATAATAATGATATTAGTTTATTTTTCGCTTTTGAGTGCCTATTTGTGGTTTTGAAGTCGGTTTAATTTTTTGTACGAAAATTGTTTATCTATGTATAAAAACGTTATGTTGGTTTGTGTACGCTTTAAAAACTCAAAAAGTTCTGCATCGATCGAGCTGAAATTTTAGAATTATATATAATCCGCATCAAGGATTGTTTTTATCTAATTTTTGCATCACAATGTGCCACAGCGCAGCGTGGCAGGGTACAGCTAGTATATTATATTACACTTCACGGAAAATAGTAGCGACTAAATTTATCCAAGTGTAATAATAAACATAAGCCTTTTAACAAAAAAGTTGGTAGCGAGATACTTACTCAATCTAACTAACTAACAATCACAGACACACACACAGGTACACATGAGTACGTATAACGAAACAATTTCTACATCGGTTTTAGGATTTCGTACGCAAAGGTTGAAATTGACCCTATTACTAAGCCTCCGCTGTCTGCCACCAGGGTTTATCTCATATCTTAGACTCGCGCTTGGCCGGTTTCATTCTTTTTATATCAGATCATCTTTTCTGTCAGTAGGATAATTCTGGAAATAATTGGAATATTGTATGTACTATGGTATTATTGTAAACAAAGGTGTTTAAATTCAAAATAAAGTATATCTTCTACAACACAAAAGCAGTAGCTCTGTAGTTTATATAGCTTAGCCTCTTATCCCCTACTGTCGCACGGAGCAGGTGGACAGGATAAACACCACCTTTTCGTGATCCTTTTGAAGCCGAATATGAAACTTATAAAGTGTTTTTTGGAGCGAGTGAATGGGTCAGACAGCCAAGGATCAGACTGTTGAGAAAGTTGCTCATTGTCATGACTTAAAATACCAGAAGATCACTTTTTACATTTTTTATGGAATCGCCATAGTTTGAATAGTAGCTCTGATATGGACATTTACTTTGATGAAATACGAGTATATACATTCACTGCATCATCTCTTTAATTTAATCGACTTCTAGAAATTAGGAGAATCTCTATTCGATTGTATGTTTTTTGTATGTATGTTACTCGATAGCTCCGCAAATTAATAATAAATATGAACTTATTGTGATGCAATTTTTTTTATTTAGTTGATTATAATACTTCAGAGGTGGTCCCATATAAATTTTATCGAAATTGATGTAAGTAGCTGTTTTAGAAATATCAATAAAACTAGAAAATTTGCTTACCTCGATGGCATATTCGTCCTACCTCGCTGTCTCTTTAGAACAGTGTGTTCAGATTTCACAAAAATCATGAAGTTCAATTTGAGCTAAATTGTAAATTGAAATCATAGTTAAAATCATCATATTTGAGGAGTTAGTCTGAGTAATTGATTGATTTTTCGAAAAAACAAATTATTTCTTTCAAGACATCAAAGTCGCACGTGATTAAAAACTAAGCACTACATAATATTCATATTAATAAGTAGTTAAGATACACGCTTTAATAAATTTCCCAGAACGTTTTACTACTCAGTAGGCAAACATATCTTCACATACGTAACAACAGGCGAGGCTCGACTTCAAAGAAATACCGTTGATCGACCCATTTCGGTATCCATTAAATCTATCATCAAAGTATCTATAATACGTACATAGTTCACGCATGAAATAGTAGCGTTATTTGTAACGTCGTTGACTTTAGACAGACATTACGCCCTTTACGCATATGTATGTTAATACTAAGCAGCGCCCTGTGGTTTTAAGAACATTTTTCCAGTCCCCGGTTAGTCTAAGTAGCCTATGTGCTATTCCGGGCTATATTCTAACTTTGCTTAAAATTTCCACCCGTACAGAAAAGCGACGTGATTGAGCAACAAACAACTAACTTTGACATTTATTACATTAGTAGGTCCTACTAATGCCGCGGCTTGACAACCACTACTTCATCGGGATAACAAGCGTTTTTGTTAATCCGGGAAATGATGCTTACTATGTAATTTAGTTCAAATTTGTTCCATTGCTACACAAAATCTTTACAGGCAAATGTTGTTCAGTCGTTACAGACACAGATACGAGAGAAAAAAGATACACACTTACAAATACACAAAATTTCGCCTATATAACGCTAGCGTGGTAACACAACTAATTCATTTTCGCTGTTTGCGAGTCAGACCTGAGTTCAGGTTTGAGGAGATAATAAGTTTAAAAGAGAAATTGGGTCTTTGCCGAAACTGGGAGAGCTATTTTTATTCTACCTAGCAATCAGCTGTGCAATGCAAAGCAGATGCGTTGTGTACAGAAGGCGAAACCTAAAGTGGTCGGAATCAACAACATTTACGAAACCCCGTAGAACTACAAATACTTATCCAAATCATTGCCGATCGCTCATCTCCTGGTTGTTTAATGTAGAAATAAACATGTGTCTGATATGTTCACTGGAAGCTTTGTCCTTTGAACTACACACAGCGGAAATACTTTTAAATATCGTTTAGGCGTTCTACATCCTGTTGTTTATTTGTCAACGAAATTACCTAATTACAAATTTACGTAAAGTGACACTGCATTTAATGCTATTTAGCGAAAATATGCAGCTTGGTGTATTTTAATTTTTTAAATTATTTGTTTTATTTACTTTATTTCTATTATAGAAATAGGGACAAATACCGATTATATGAAAAAGTTTAAAAGTGTAGCTTTCGATTCAAAATATAACTTTTAGATTTATAGAGAAAATTTGCTTGTCATCAATGTGTTATCTAGAAAAAAAGTGCCGACTAAACAGTTATTAAATTTTACTTACAAACCTATTCGAGTTTGCAGCCAATAAATTAATCTTGTTACGTAAACACGCTGTAGAGTTGGATTAGTTATTTGTTGTTCCCTCTTTGCTCTGAACTCTTTGGAAACAAAAGATTATGGGACAGTTCTGAGGCTATTTAAAGTTAAGGGTCTTCTATCGAACTCTCCTCTGTTTGGATTGGACACGGGATCAATAGGCTTAATTCTTATTTCTAATGCTTAGTATTACATACACGTTATCTTCGGACGCGGAACCCCAAAAGAACCGAAATAGGCCGTAAGTAGATTAAGCTCCTACAACCCCGACTAAGAAGATGTGAGAGCTTGTCGCGAGAAATTCTATTCTTAGGTTCGACATGGTTGATAATATTAAACTAATTTATAAGTAATATCCGCGCTCTACGGTTTTACACGCGTAGCTCCTGATTTTGTTTCCCTGGATACAAAGTATCTTTTGTTTTTTTTTTAGAATATCATCTAACATATAAAAATATTAGGTATTCTACTAGTATTATGAATGAGAAAGTCTAGATCAGGGGTCGGCAAGTAGTTTTAGTTGCGGTCCGGATGCTGTGCGAAAATTTTAACGAGGTCCGGAAAAAACATATTGGTATAACTAGGTCATCATCATCATCAGCCCCAAGACGTCCACTGCTGAACATATGCCTCTCCCTAGATTTCCACAACGAACAGTCCCGCGCCACCTGCAACCAGCGGTTTCCAGCGACCTTTATGAGGTCATCTGTCAATCTAGTGGGAGGCCGTCCAACACTGCGTCTTCCGGTTCGTGGTCGCCACTCGAGAACCTTTCTTCCCCATCGGTTGTCAGTTCTGCGAGCGATGTGGCCTGCCCATTGCCACTTCAGCTTGCTTATTCTTTGAGCTATGTTGGCCACTTTCGTTCTTTTGCGAATATCCTCATTACGGATTCTGTCGCTCAAAGAGACTCCGAGCATAGCCCTCTCCATAGCTCGGTGTGTGTGCTTGACCTTCGTCATGAGGCCCACAGTTATACTTAGGTAAGTGCTACTTATTTATTGTACGATTTCAAACTATGTAAATAAAACACGAGACCTAAAATCAATGCTTTAAAAAATTATATCGAAGCTCTTTCGTGAGCCAGTTCTTTAAATGTTAGGCTCTCGAGAAGAACAGCAAATTCGATGTGTATCTTGTTTCTTCTAGGTAAGTATAGGACCGCCAGGTCGGCGTCGGTTAATATCGAATACATATTTGTTATTCAAAAAAATATTTTTTGAGAGAGTTGACTCACATACGTAAATCGAACCAAACGTAGTAGACAAGTTGATAGCTAGTTTTTTACAATTTTCATATTTTTCTGAGATGTGTTTGTCCCAAGATTCTTCAGATACAGTTTTATACATTTATTTGCATCTTCTTGAATATCAATTATTTCCATTCGAAGTGAAGCCATTGACAAATCAAACAATTTGGCAGTAAGTCCGCCACAATGGCTCCAAAGTGGTTCATGAGAGCTTCGTTCACCATGAGAGGACTGAAATTTTCTTTTCCGAAACTAGAGCAATTTACCAGAGCAGTAGCTAGTAAGGCTTGCACTCTGGTTTTGACCAGGTTTCCAAAACGGTGCAACAGCTTTTCTTTTAGATCTTTTGCTGCCTTAGTTGTTGTACTGATGATGGCGTCCTTGTCCACGTCGAAGTGCCTAATCACCCATGTTGTCTTTCCACATTCTGGAACTCCGTTGACCTACTGTATTCGTGGTGCCTCCCAGTTTTCCCAACCCGCTTTGATGTTTGAGCTCCCTTCGATAGCCTTGGCCATATTTTATCATTCATCATAATCTTGGTGCATCGGGCAGTAACTACCAATGGGTCGTTTGGTGGTGTCGCATAAACATGTCTTCCTGCGCGCTCAGTCTCTTTTTTCACTCAGTCTCACGAAGCCATTTTCTGCACTGTAAGCTGTCCTGTCATGATCCTCTTGAAGACCCGGGAAATGACAGTATTGTAACTGGCTGCTTCGGCCTCCTCGAGTTTCCCCTTTAAGAGGCTTTCACTTCCTAGCCTATAGGACTGTGTGTTGTTTTCGCAGGTCTTGAGGTTGACGCGTTATGTCGCTCTCAGTGTGGCTATAAATTCGACGAAGGCGTTACGTGCATGGCTCCGCGGCTCCTAAGCCGTGACATAGTGGGCGGTTCAACCTGTCCCATATCGGCTCTCGTTCGGCTCATTTGTTGCTGTGAAGCTGCTTTGGAGGTTCTTGACGTCAAGGGGGGTGATGTATGTGATGAAATTCGGAATATACTATCTCCTGCAACGTGGAAGACAGTCACAAAGGCTGTGATCCTCTTCCTGTGGCCTCCACTGCCGCTTTGATTGGCTGTGGATTTTTCCTAGGCTCTTTCGGACTTTTGGAGCTGGTTTGGATGGTCGAACTAGGAACAGTATGTCCCCAGCTGTCAGTTGCATTTGTTTGGTCGTGCGAAGGAGCTCTGAGGAAGCGCAGATTTTCTCCCCTATCTTCGTATACGATAACTTCATGATGTGTAGAGGCCTCAATGCAACCCAGCCGGTCTGCAACTCTCGCTCTTGAGTATTCGATTGCCATCGCATCCACGCTTATCACCTGGGATGTTTCACCTGCATTTCTGCTCAGATGTGCGAGCAGCGCACTTGCCCGAGTAAAAGGCGTCCGACCTTCCGAGTACTCTATTAGTGCAATCGTTTTGTTTTTCGATCGCACCAACCGAAATCGATAGCCATCTGCCTCCCACACCGTATTGTAGGTTTTCCGGTTCATTGTGACTTTTGCGAAACTCCCGTTGAGTACGCAAGTCAATCCAGGTGACAAACGGGCTCGTTTCCGTTCTCAGGCGAAGCAAAAGCAAATTTCGAATCATTCTTTACTGCTGTCCATGAAGAACGCCACTCCGCGGATACGGACCCCTGCCTCTCCTCGGTCTGCGGGGACCGCATTCCACGTATCCACGGACAGCGGGGGCAGAGTGTGGTAGCAATTGTTTACTTACTAAGTTAGATTCTACATGGCAAAAAATATTGTTTCAATTGGTAAAAGTACAGTGTACCTTATCTACATTTCGAAATGTATACTTGGTATATTGGCGGTCCGAGGTTCAACCTTCCGCGGTCCGGATACGGACCGCGGTCCGCCTGTTGCTGACCCTTGGTCTAGATGTTCCTAACGAAATCGACGACGAATAGGATAAACATTTGATACTCAAATTCTAATTTGGAATAGCACATAGGCAACTTTTTATAGCAGAAAAATTAAGACAAGAACAAAATTAAAAATTTTGATTAACCCCCGACTACCTCGGATTTGTAATCTGTACAACATTCTGCTAGTCAAGCCCTTTCATTTGATACCCATATTAAAGGAGTTGTGAAAAAATAAATGTATTTCGCCATTTTGTGGTAGCGGCCATCTTGGATTTGAAATTTGTCATAGTGCAAAGTATTCTACTAGTCAAGCCCTTTCATTTGATACCCATATTGAGGTAGTAGTGAAAAAAATAATGTAATTCGCCATTTTGTGGTGGCGGCCATCTTGGATTTGAAATTTGTTATTATGTATTGTATTCTACTAGTCAAGCCCTTTCATTTGATACCCATATTGAGATAAGTTGTGAAGAAATATTTTGTCCGCCATTTTGTGGAGGCGGCCATCTTGAATAGATATTAACCAAACATAGCTAAGAACATCCGCACGGATATCAACCTTCGAATAAAAAAAACCGCATTGAAATCGGTCCATCCGTTTGAGCTCTACGGTGCCACAGACAGACACACACACAGACAGACAGACAGACAGACAGACAGACCGACAGACAGACAGACATCGACGTCAAACTTATAACACCCCTTTTTTTGGTCGGGGGTTAAAAATGGGAAATATATGAGTAAAACCTCGGGACGCGGGTACTAATTGATTTAATTGGATGGTGTGAATCTGTGATATCAACAATTACTCCCATAATAAGAACATCTAAACTTTGGAATACGTTTCCTGAGTGGGTAAATCCTGATGGATATTATCTGAGTGTCTTCAAGCTCACAGTAAATCTTCTGAGAGTGAGAGAAGACTCCTAGTCCCATCCACAGACTAGGTAGAGTGGTCCCACCTGTGGTAACAATAAAGTGAGCTAAAATAGATAACTGTTGATGATGTTACATGTTGCATGCATGCCAAATGATAATACAACCTACAAAATAGTGACTACTCGGAAACTCTCGTGCTGAAGTGTATTATATTGGATGACTGGATACTGACACCTTCATTGAGTAAAGTCCTTCATTGGTCAACTGTGTATCTCGAAAAAAACGCCAACAAAATTGTGTGGAATTTAATTACTGTCCAGTATCAGGCTGTCTAATTTTGTGTGAATACAATTACATGTGTACAGCTTTTGTCTTAAAAAAAGATTTGTTGTATATTTCAGACGAATAAGTATTTATTCCGAATTTGGCTGTCTTTCACAGATTTATTTCATAATCGAAGAATCAAAATGTAAATAGAAGCTTTATGGAGTTATTTTTACTAGCCAAACAAATAGTGTGTTAAAAAAAAGATAGTTGTTTTTATTTTAATTTTAATCTAATTTCTATTTGTTGATTAAACGAAAATGACGTGATGACGTAAAATTATACTGTTTTTAAAGAACATTTTTTCTTTGCCTAATACAAAAAACACAAAAGTGCCTTCCCCCATAAAAATTGAAGTTAATGCAATATTTAATTTATACACACCTGCTACACAGAAAGCCACTTCGTTGCGACGCCTACTTTCAATCAAGAGCTCAACGCTACTCAAGACAATACTGAAGCATTAGATTTTTGTTCTTCAAAAATAGCACAAGGAATTCAATACCACTAAACACATTTTGTGCGATTTAACACAGCTATTCGCGAATTGTTGCCCAATACGCATTCCATTACATCACATTATGCCAGCCTTGAAGAATCTGACCCTAACTGATGTTCCATTTACGAGCAATATAATTTTATAGACAGTATTACTCGTATTTTTGATAGATTGGTTTTAATAGCTTCTTATACTGGATAAGAAATTGCCTAGGTGGGATCGTCTGCGGTCTGGGTCATACTCATAAGTGGTTTTAGGTTAACAGATAGTAAAATGAATCTCACTAGGGCATTGGTAAAGTGTAAGACTAAGACGAGCCGCTTGATACACGTTGGGAACTATATTACACCGAATGACGAAAATTTACAAAATTAACTTTGTGGTTGGGCTTTTGGCGGGAGATTTTTTTTTGATATTTTTTTTTTATTATACCCACTAATTTGGGTTTAATGGCGTCTGCTTGAACCGGTCTTTATTTTGAGATAAACCACGTTAAAATTAAAGTTCGTTCAGATATAAAATCGTTAAATTAAAAAAAAAACAAAAATTTAAATTTTTGGCGGGAAAATGGTCCCAAAGTATTGAAAAAAAAAAAACAATTTATGCTATCGAGTGTTTGTTATATCGTATACAATTAATTTAAAATATAAAATCACTGTCTTCCTTATAATTTAAGATGTCGAAGCCCTAGAACACTTGAGAACTCGAAAAAATCCTACACAAGTGTCAAAATTGTTAATTTACATTTCAAGCACATTAATTTAAACAAATGATACCGCTAGAAACGTCTTGAAACGCTCTTGAGAATAATGGGCTTAACCAGGTACAAGTTACGTGGCACTTCATATGCCGAAGCGTAAACAAACGCACTTAGGTAACCTGACACCCGTTTTCCCGCCAAAATTGTAAACGTGAGTCGCCGAAAGTGTAGCAAGCGGCTAGAGAAGTTAGTTCTAGTAGTTTTTGGAGTAATATTTAAGTTTCTAAGTGATTGTGGTTAACTTAATCATCGGCGTTCATTACAAATTAGTTTGTTTTTTGCCCATTATTTTGCGGAGTTCATGCATTAACTTTGTATACATACAGAAACAGCTTACCTAATGCTACCGCAGTTCAGATAGAGTGAACATAAAGTTGTAGTTAAGTGTAGTTGTATGTAAGCTGTAGGTTGTAAATTGACTGCGAATCCCTACTCACACCCGTCTTTCATTTGAAGGAAGTCGAGGTCATGACCAATCAGCGGCGGCTTGGTGGATAACATGAAACTGGAATAACATCACAACTATTCGATATACATAATATTGACCAGTATTATATTAAGTTCAGCAGACCAGACGCACTCGTCTGGTTGGCTCAAGATTTATATTTTACCAGTAGAATAGAACAGTGAATGTGTGGATCTGGCATAAGTAAACAATATGACTATTACGTAAATTTTCAGGGAACTTGTCAGCGTAAACATTTTTAACAAGAACAAAATTAAAAATGTTGACTAACCCCCAACTACCTCGGATTTGTTATCTGTACAACATTCTACTAGTCAATCCCTTTCAATTGATACCTATATTAAGGGAGTTGTGAAAAAATAAATGTATTACGCCATTTTGTGGTAGCGGCCATCTTGGATTTGAAATTTGTCATAGTGCAAAGTATTTTACTAGTTAAGCCCTTTCGTTTGATACCCATATTATACATATTATACCCATACCCATATTGAGGTAGTAGTGAAAAAAATAATATGATTAGCCATTTTGTGGTGGCAGCCATCTTGGATTTGATTTTTTCATAATGTATAGTATTCTACTTGTCAAGCCCTTTCATTTGATACCCATATTGAGGTAGGTTGTGAAGAAATATTTAAAAAAAACCGCATTGAAATCGGTCCATCCGTTTGAGCTCTACGGTGCCACAGACAGACACACACTTTTGGCTTCGAAGTACGAGATAAAAAAGTGTTGTTAAAATATCCTAGAAGGATAGTTTTCTGTTATTGTACTTAGTATGTATTGGTTGTAATAAAGAGTTTACATATTTTTTTTTACCTTTTATAGCCTCACACTTGACCGCCACGTACAGAACGTTAGGAACAAACGCTTTACGCCGAAAGCATGGGTAACATCTTTCTTGCCTTGTCGTTCTTTTGGAAGTGTCGCGGCCACGGATCCGTGGTCACGGCACATCACTCTATTGCCATAGAAAGTATTCACGTCATCTGCTTACGATTGACACAACGGAACCGTGCGGAAAATCTAACTCTATACGTAGTACTTGTAAGTAATTTCCGTGTCTTTCTTTACTGTTGAATATACAGTGATTATCATAAACAAACTGTCATTTTTGCAGTTGGAAAAATAAGCAGAAGTGGGAAAAGATGGGGTTCGAAACAAAAATCGCACGAAATGAGGTTTTCTCGGTAACACGTCTTTAAAACTATAAAATTATTTAAAATTAAATGCCAAGTACTCTTTACTATTTAAATTAGCTTTATTCTACTTATTTCTCTTTATTGACTTTATTTACTTCTATTTTATTATAATTTTATGAATGTAAATATGAAATTCGTTTGATGGAACAAATTAGCGTTCGACAAACACATCGTGAAACTGAAATCATTCAGCTAAATATTGAAACCTTGTAGCGGCTAGCTAATTGCCAGGTTTTGGTAGACTTTATTACTACACATTAAGTAGATACTGCTGTAAGTAGTCAACTTATGTTTACTTTTATTACAGTTATAGAGCAAGAGCCAGTGACTGCCAAGTCTTCGTCGTGTTACAAAAGTATGTTACATAGTCTCTACTGCCTGCCGCGTTTGACTTATCGTGATTTTAGTGAACCATAATGGCGTGAGGCGGTAACGAAAACTTTTTTTAAATAAAACTGTAAAATACCTCTATAGTGCTCACGATTATTTTATTCTCGTGTCGTTAAAAGACTTCCACAATTCCAAAACTTTATCCAATCTTTAACTGACTCCAAAATTTTTTCGAAACGCCTTCCAATTACAACTCAAAACGAATTCAAACTCATACAAATTAAAACTTGCAAATAGTCCTTAGACTATTAATCATATTCTGGACTGAAATATTTTAGGCAACCCATTTGCTATATATTTGTTGACATATTAAATTACATATAAAATACTTTTCATCCAATAAACTGCTCGGTGAAGATCGTTGTATAGCGGGATCTCCTACTATGTCTATTTAGAAATTTAGTAACAGATATTTATAAACGCAGCCATTGTAGTCTTTTTTAAACATGAAGCATTTTTTCCATGCCGTTTACACGCATGCAACGCAAACACACTCATATATACATAACTGGCAACAAACGTAGGGATTTGGATTTTTTTAAGATATTATTTTTATAGATATTATGGTTTTACAACACTAGTAGTACACTCACTCGCATTAAATATCCCGTAATTAATAATACTAGTGTAGAGATTTTGATTCAGGATTTTGATCCATGTAGATATGGTGTTTTAAGTCTACCATTACATGTCAAGAAAATATACAACTGTGTCTGACTGGCGAACAATCACTACATCACATAAAAATCTAGTCGTCAAAATTTAGAATTGAGAACTCTAGATCAACATCATTTTCGTTTACGTTTTATGCCATAAAATAATGGACAGAAAAAGAGATATCGATAATTTCTCATTCGCTCGACTAATATACACAAATGTGTAACTTTACGATTCTCGTGGAGCAAAAATGAAAATAATTGTTAGATCCCAACGCACGCTCACAACAGTCGTGAACGCCTACTATAGGTGTTGTTTAAAAATGTTTTTGAAATCGTTGTGGTGATTTTTGAAATATCAACAAAAATGTAATATTGCTTTTTTTATCTTATACTTAACCACGTATTCGAAGATATCGTAAAAATGTTTAATTTTATCGAGTTTAATTTTAAATTACAGTCGATATTTTTTTTTTTTTTTTTTCGGAAAAACATATTACTATTATTTCGTCTTTGAGTACTTAAAAGCCCAATATTACAATCGATTTTTTTAAATTTTATAACGTATTTCGAGTACGATACTTACTAACAGTAAGTAACACACTTCCACATTAACAGAATAATGCGCGTAGCTATTGTAAAATGAGTCCAAATTTAAGCAATTACTAGAGATTTTGTTATTTATTCATACTGATAAGAACGACAAATGACAATTACACAATTAAATTCTAAAGTTAAATTATAAATTAAATAATATTCACACAGATTACTGAAACAAAATCAGTAATCTGTGAACATTAATATGTCAGTGTCAATTGTAGAAAGTAATCACAGTCAGATTCGAAAAAAAAAAGAACAGCAAACTTAAATTCATAGAAGTTAATACTTAAAAAAAAACAAAATAAAGTATTATACAAAATTACTTACACAAAATTTTAAAAGAAGATAATAAATATCAGCCAACGATCACAAAAAATGGCATATTCAGGATATTCAGGTAATTCTGCAAATATATAAGATCATCTTCTCTATGCCCTGTAATTTCTACAAGAAAAAAATTAAAAAAATTGACTAACCCCCGACTACTTCGGATTTGTTATCTGTACAACATTCTACTAGTCAAGCCCTTTCATTTGATACCCATATTTAGGAAGTTTTGAAAAAAATAATGTATTTCGCCATGTTGTGGTAGCGGCCATCTTAGATTTGAAATTAGTCATAGTGCAAGGTATTCTACAAGTCAAGCTCTTTCGTTTGATACGGCGGATTACGGCGGATTACGGCGGCAATTAAAATATCAAATTTATGCTTAGACGCTGAATCATTTACTTCATTATTACGTATTTAGTTTTAATTTTCTGTCTCCAAATGTAAAATAAAAACGTTAGAAACCTGGCAAGGCCATAAGGGCCAAAATACCCACATCCCTTTGCGATATATCTTTTAGGCAATTTGAAATGTCAGCTGACAGTTCAAATTATCGCCATCCGCTTGTTAAAACGCACAAGACATATATTATGTATCATTTTATTCATTATTATTAGTTTTGATGACTTGATTCTAAACAAACTGATAATGGTCTGATATGCTGGGGTATAATTGGACTCTAGGACTAGTTACACTGCACACTATTAATATTAATATATGGATTTGTTAAGTATCTTACTCGTTTGTTAATAATAAATAAGTTAAGATAGTGTAAAGCCTCCCAATTACGTCATTTAGTTTTATCTCTATTGTTATTTTTAGTCAGTTCAAGTTTAGGAAGACACTGCCTGCAGCAACACAGCTAACGCTAAAGCAACAGGCAGGGGCTATTAATGTATTTAATCTAAGTTATTATTCAATAACGATATATGTATTTATATTATTGTATTCCAATTGTTAGTACCACAACTGTCCGATATATTATGTACCTACTAATATTGACCTCTTTATAATAAATAGATCATATTAAGTCCAGTGGGCCCTACAAGCGGTTCAAGATTTATATGTATACTAGAATAGAATTGAAAGATTAATGTGTGGATCTGACATAACTAAACAATTTATCACGTGAATTTGTATATAACTTGTCAGCGTTAACATTTTTAAAATTAGGAACACTTTAAATATTTGCATTTACAGTGTCATAATAGGATTAATTTTAGTTGGCTGGATTAAGTTATGAAACAACTTATTTATGTTTTTAAGTTGTTTGTGTATTTATCGTACATGACATGGCGTCAGGTATGATAGTATACATACTCGTAATTTTTTTCAGCAACAGTTATGTGCAAACATCTTAAACGTGTTCCGGTTCGAAGGACAATATTTCCAGAGAAATCACAGACCATAAGGATAAACCATCTTGTTTCTCTGGATGTTGAGCGAAGTGCAGTGCTCGGTAATGATTTGAACTCTTCATGTTCTTCATAGCTGCGTGACACTATAAACGACTAAAATAACTAAATACTAAAATAAACCATTTATTATTATTACTATGATGTTATGGGCTGGCGTGTTGCTTACTATCAAGCACAAGTCTTGCTCGTCCCGTCAGTTTATACTAATAAAAAATATTTAAATCATGCATGTCATATATCTGAAAGCATTACTTATTTACGTACACGTTGAGTACAACTTTATTTTCTGTAACTACTCAACGAGTACACTCCGCGAGGTATAAGCTGAGCTTTGCATTAGTGTGAGTGATCACCAATCAGGCAGGAGCGCGGCGAGACAGAATGGCGCCGCGCCTAAGGCCGGCTGTCACACCTACACTATCCATGTACACTCACACAAATGCAAAGCTCAGCTTATGCCTCGCGGAGTGTACGACTAGCGCAAAAGCACCTTTAGAGGGTACCTTGTGTCCTATGTTTGGCGCTATTGCGATGAACACAAAACAATGTTTTTTTTTAAGTCTTAATCATTAAATAAAGCTTAAAATGATCTTGTCATTGTATAGTTGTTTTTATCTACCTAAGTTTAGCAAATCTCCAAGGTTTGACTAAGTTCGATGAACCGAACCTATTGAAAAAAGTCCACATACCTAGATAAATCGAACTATCAGGAGTCTCAAAAATACATGGTTCGATTAAAAGTTCACGTAGTCCGATCGATCGAACCAACGGCAAAAAGGTCACATGGTCCGATTGATCGAACTACGCAGTTGAACCACGTGGCCAGGAGGAAGGATTGTCCTTAGATGTTTTCTACTATTTACCGAACGAACCACATGTGATGTGTCATATTCCTATAAATTCAAGTTGCACTACGCGTTGCACAAATTTCACATAAATGCTAGCAAATCTATGAAAAATACGGATCCTACACCTTGCCTAGCCTTCTGATCGTGTTTCATAACGTAAACCGTTATCGCACGCACGCGCCTTCTATAATTTAGCTGTTTTATTCGTATTTGCCGAAACACCACCTAACAACTTGACAACATGGGTCATGTCACTTTTGTTTGAACCTAACTCGGGGAAAGTTTTCAAAGCTTTTTAAATAAGTTTTGGTTCTGGCAGCAAATCAGAATAGTCGATAAAACAGGAAATAACAGAAAGCATTTTTATAACGGATGGATTTTACCGCCAGGAAAAATGGCGGCGTGATGTGAGTACATAAAATAAATGCGAAAAATATTTTTGCCTTCCCAGAGCCTCAATTTCGGTTTGAAATATGTTGATATTTCTGTGTGAAGGTAAGGTGAAGGAAATAAAGAATGCCATCAATTATTTATTGGTATTTGATTAAAATTATAACATACATTCATACACTACTACTACCTATTTTTGGCATAGGACAAAGAAAGCAACCATAGCCGATTACGCCCCTTGTCAGCGTAGCACTCACAGATTCACATCTCTAAAGGGTTAAAAAGTCCCTTTTTGTCGGCTGTCGTATGACAGTTGACTTTAGATAGCCTGTACCCTTTACCGAATTTTGGGCTGACGCTGAAAGCGCAAGACCTGGCGTCTGTTCACTAATTTTAAGAGTTGTTATGCACGGGAGATTATCTAGCTACTTTCTGTTTCTGTTTTCTTTATCTTTCCCCAGACTGACATTAAAAAACTAATAAAAGTCTGTTATACGATATAGGTACAGCTTATGTATATGTATGCTTTATTCTGATGACAGAGTTTGAAATTAAAAGACTGTTTTAAATTAAAATATGTCTGTCTATTTGTATTTCAGCGAATTTGACATAGATAATGGTATTTTAAAACAGCTTACTAATCAGAAAATCTAATTTCAAAAGTAGGTTACTAATATAAATTAGACTAGCATAAAAATATGAGTGAGGTAGAACAAGGAAAACAAGTACTTGATGGTAAGGAATGCGTCCGCTTATAACAGAGTGTCACTTAACTATTTCTACATGAAGACTTTATAACACTACCTAGCATTGTACTGCGTTAATCACCCAGAGATATAACATGATGTATCTCATTGCTCTACAGTTTCTCTGGAAACATTGCCTGTCAGACCAGAACATAGTGATATTTGCACGTTACTTTCTAGTTCTCTTGCAATAAGAATGTCCAGGTCCTAATCCAAAACGCTGGCCCCCAATGCGGGTTGGTGTATGTCATGACCTTGAAAGATTACAGGTACACGTCGGTGTCGTCACGACGTTTTCCTTCGCCGTTTTAAAGTTAGCGGGATTACTTCGAAAATACTGTGGTGCGCACGTAGGATTCGAATCAGAGGTCCAGATCGGTAGTCGCGGGTCCTTCAACTAGATCATTTGTAACTCGGACTTAGCTTTAGAATAATACATGGGCTCTTTTTCATCCCGGCAAAATAATGGGAACGGTAGCTATACGCGGGTAACACTAGTATAACATATTTACCTACCTATCTCTTTGTTTTTGAACATTAAATATAGTATACTTCTAAAGTTTGTATGAAATAAAACGTTTACTCTCTTTCTACGAAAAATGTAATTTCGAAATTAACTCGCGACTACGCTACTCAGGCTCTACTTCGTTTCGTTAGATCAAACATTGTTTGACGTTTAAATGTTCTAAGCCTACTCTAATTAGAGTAGAGTGGATGAAATGACTGATCGAACTAGAACCGGAGTAGTAAAGTCGCGAGTTTATTCGAAATTACCTTTTTCGTAGAAAGAGAGTAAACGTCTTGAACTTAAACGTAGAACACAAACCCATTTTGATTAAATAAGACTCGAAACGGAAATTTGTGTACGTATCGGAAACTTAGGATACCAATGAAGATACGAGTATTGTTGTTGCTATTAACAACTACGTACCTATACCGGTACTTTATTTGTTTGACGATTATTTATTTATGATTGATATGAAATTGACCAACTCATTTTGTAAATCACTGTATTTCCGTAGATAATACATTATTTTATCAATTTTACGCGACTTTAAATCATTATTTCTTCTTTTTCATGTCGATAACGTTATTTTGTTTTTAACCTAACTTACTTAATCTATGTTTCCTATAATCAAAATAATTTGTATTTGCTTTTTAATATAATTTTGTATGTAAATTTTAAAATGATCAAATAATTAAAATAAAATATTTAAAATAGGTTTTCAATTTAAATTAATGGTGCCCTTAGATAAAGAATAAGTAAATAGATCATGGTTTCCCGCATGGATCCTTTGTACCAATAGTAAGCAGATGAGGTGTATGTTACCTATGGCGACATAGTGATGTGCTGTGACAAAAGTATGTCACAAAGAGCGAAAAGATCCGTGCTTTTGGTGTAGCGTTTGTTCTAACTCTATATGTAGTAATGTAAGCTCTTTGATGGCGTTCAGTACTTAGCTGATGCTATTCCGGGAAGGGAGGCTTCCATCAAATCAATTTTGGTGCAGCTGTCAAGGCACTGGGGGGGGGGACAGCACGTGTTGCATGGTTTGTGTTGTACCACAGTCGTAAGACATAGAATTTATGTCAGTGTATCCCCAACTATTCAAATAACCTATTCAGCTAACTAATAGATTACTGTAACAAGTCACCGTGTCTCAATTGAATTGGCCAAACTTTTAAAAAAAGCCTGCTCTGCACTCCCCTTTAAAAAGCCTATCGTATCAGACCTATCTTATCGGTTTTTTATCAGATCTGATTCGGAGAGTACATATGCAACTGATCTGCACAATATAAGGTTCTGCTTTTCCAAAGAACAATGGCAAAATAATAGTTGACATCGTTGATAGCGTCTAGAAATAACATCTATACAAAAGTAATTTGTTGTTTTTGCTAAGATTTTTCACATAAATATAAATGGTAATACCTAGAAGCCACAAAAAATATTACACTTTATTGGGGTTTAAATGATTAAAAAAACTTCCGACTCAGTTTAAGTGAGACCACTAAGTATAATCATACTATTTTGGAAGTAATTTTAAAACAATAATGACGCCAAAACATTTTTATTTAGAGTTGGCTACTATTAGTAAATAAAATATCAGTAGTTATAAAAAATAAACGATAGATAATGGAAATAAGTTTCACTTAAACTTCTTCCCGGCTGTATTACGATTACAATATTAATACCTACCCTAATAACTATTGGTATTCATTTTATTTTATGTTATGGTAACATCAGAAATACCTTTGTTGCTGTCAAGTGTCAAGTTCGTTGCTCCTGCGCTTTTCGAGTTTCGAGTCGGTTGTTTTCGTATTTGAATATCTCATTGACATTAGCGAAATTGTGAGGCTAAACCACAATAAAAGCAAAAGTTAAAGTTGAATATCTCATTAAAATAATTTGACTTGGATTGTTTACCGGACTGATATTCCCATCGTTTTATGTGACTTGTGCGTGCCTAAAGGAACCTACATATTAATCTGGCAATCTTATTTGCTGTTAGAATAACAAAACAAGACCTCAGAAAAAGTAGTTTTCTTGTTGTGAGAACATGTGTACAAGTGTCAAACCAATGTCAAACCTACATAACCTAAAAAAAAGTTTAAACCTAAATATCTTTTTTTCACGGCCTTCTCCAGAGAAAAATCTTTCCATATATTACTCAGAGGCTGACGCTCAATATTTTAAGATATTTTTGATGTATGGACGCTATCATTTCGTCTCAACTATTTTAAAGTATGAAATTCTGCCACTGTTCTTTATGTTATTTCATTTAATTTGGCGTATACTTGGTACTCATAGCAGTAGTAATCGAACTCCTGCAAGCAATGCCTGTGGCGTATGACGCACATACTTGTCTGTCTTTCTCTATCTCTCCTTGGCCATATTTTAGGAAAGAAAGTGATAGCAAGCGTTGCTCTCGCAAAGAGCCTTTCAGCGAGCACGAGTGTTCAAAGCTTAAACGCCATTCCAGCTGAATATTGCAATTAGCGTTAATTACATTTAGATCACTCCAACCTCGTCAACGCTTCTACCATCGCCTAGTTCCTGTCTTTAATTGACATTTGCAAGTTATGATCGGGGATCGTATAGCTTGGATACGAGTAAATAGGTACCTAACCTAAAAATAGGTAACGAGCGCAGTGCAGCGCTAAGTCACTTAACATCAGGCGATATGGCGGTCAAGTGCGAACCTACAACAGTTAAAAAAACGATTTGGACTCTTCATGTTCCGATTTGGAACGCAATATGATCCACAGCTATTGTAACTTTCAATAGCTACACGACAGTTTGCTATTATGGGCAGCTTGTTGGCTACCGTCAGGCACATATCCTGATCTATACGATGTGAAACAAAGTCAAACAATGTATGTATGTCTAAGACAATACGGCAGAAGTGAATACTAAAATAAGATATAAAAATTAAAAACTATTTAATAATTTTGAATTGAAATTATAAACGAATACTTAGGTAATATAAATTGAATATAGAGGTAGTTAACACAGCGACACAACAGTGACAGATAAATTTTAAAAAATGGCAGTCATAAGATCTGCCAATAGATGTGAAAACTTATTATTCAGAACTTGATACAAGCTCGCTCGATAGACGCTCATTTACGAGCGTCACGGCCGTGATATCGTAAATGAGAATAAGCTCAATTCAGAGCCCACGAAAAATCTGGGTAGGGTGCGCCAAAAGATGTTTTCACTTAAAAAAAATCTATACTAATATTATAAAGCTGAAGAGGTGATTTGTTTGAACGCTCTAATCTTAAGGACTACTGGACCAATTTCGAAATTTCTTTCACAGTTGATACCTACGTGATCTCTGAGTGCTAGACACAGACACACTCTGTGGTCCCGAGTTCTTCCGAACGAACCTTCCATTTACAATCGTGACGATGACCTTGAATCACAGCCCACGAATAACCCTGTGTGTAGTGCGCCAAAATAATTTTTGGTTTTCTCCGATGGTTACAATTTTTGTGTCTTCAAATCGAGAGTGAATCGGTTTCTTCTAGGTAAACACGATCCATCGTAGACCGCATCGTCGAGTCGAAACCACATCAGGCGAGATGGCGGTCAAGTGTAAACCTATAAAAGTTTAAAAAAAAAGAATTTCTCACTTCGACGATATCTTTCATTTAACAGCAATAATAACATACATCTTTAAGTTGTGTTTGAGTTATCAGTACCTCGCGTTGAAAATATTTTCGTGGTATTCATATGATCAGTATGAACGACGCCTAATGTAGTTTGAGGCTGATTCACAGGCCACGAAAAACCTTGTGTATGGTGCGCCAAAAAAAATTCTCACTTCAACGATATCTTTTATTTAACAGTAATAATAACATACATCTTTAAGTTGTGTTTGAGTTATCAGTACCTCGCGTTGAAAATATTTTCGAGGTATTAAATATGATTAGTGTGAACGACGCCTAATGTGGTTTGAGGTCAATAAACGTATCAGATTTCTTAAGTAACGCCCACATTGTCCGACCATAAGGCAATTTGTACAAAATAATTATAGGAAGAAGGAAGTAACAGGATGATAAACAGAATAGTGTTGCTGAGATGATTTATAGTCCTATAAAACATAGTGTCTGAAGTGATCAACTTAATGACAGTATATACATTATTTTATGGATTTGGACATTACCTAGATGGCACTGAACTCATATTATCTGGCGGTGTCAAATTCTAGACCATTATAAAACCACATTAGAATGTCGTTGGGAACGCATTATCCTTAGTAGTCACCACGGTATAGGTGTACATATAAGTTTAATACACAGACTTGCTCTTTGGCCACGTAATCTATAAAACAGTAGACAATCTGGAAGGGGTCACACTCAAAGAATTTTGATAAAACTGTCTCACAAAAGTCCTAAATTTATTTATCAGGAAATACCATGTTTTTATGATTAAGTGTACTCGTATAATACAATAGAACGAATGTTACACAATAATATTTCTACTGAAACTGTGCCTAATACTAGAATGTATTAATATTTTTTTTAATTACAAGTAACTTTTTATGGACTATAGGTACATTAATCACAAATATGAAGCTTTCTTCTCAGAAGTGCTATTTTTTTCTAGGACAAATACTTGTCCTAGGTGAAAATGGAATTCATACTTCTAACCGTATGATTTTCTTATTAATTATGATTTGCAAACTGTACATGGCATCACCACGTATATTTTGTCTAAGGTTTGAAATAACTAAAACGGTACACTGATAGATTGATAATAGTTAATACAGGATAGGAAGAGTAAAAAAAGATATGAGGAAGTATGTAATATGGATACAATTTATTAAGTCAACACTTAACAGAAGCATAATATTTACCAAGACGAAAAAAGATGCGTCAGGAACACTGTTACGGACAACTTTTACTATGGGACAAGCCCAGTGCTCGCATAAAAACTCAGCCGACCCATAATATATTTTGTCGAGGGACCATTTCATGATTTTAGGTTTGGCTTCACAGAAAATTGTGTTTCCAGCAAAAATATTACATCATAATACTTACCCACTACTGGATAAACTACGCTCAATCTTTGTTTTTTGTTACGCGAGACAATATTCGAATTTCCATAATCAAACATGACTATAATAAACAAAAAATCATAAAAATATAACAATACATAAAATATCGTTAACATTATGTTAACATGAAATGGTATTGTTTTACTTAGGTGCTTTACAAACAATAAACTATTTGGCGCTATCAAGGAACAGTCCAAGTCGAACGATGTTTTTATAATTTTTTGGCAACCTGATTTTGTGGACTAATATTAAACCGTGGTTGGTATAAACCCTCAATAACTTATTTATAGTGATAAACAGTTAGGTACTCGCCGTAATAACTTTATTTGTTTTCATGTTATATGAATAGGTACCTACTTTACTTTTACCTACTTTTGAGTAATTACTCACCAATGTCTCAAAGCAGTAATGCATTATTTTCAGTTTATTATGATTTTTTCTGTATAATATCTTGTACAAACTTGAAAATTTGTAAACTTAGATTAACGACTGACTTGGTGGACCATTTGGCAGGGCATTGTACCTAGGTACTAGATCCGTTAATTTTATTGTGGGTTCTAATAGACAAATCTTTGATACAATGACTAGAGTGTATTTACGATCATTGTAAGTATTATATCAAGATATATAACATCTGGTTCTCATATTATAAGTTTTGCTTAAATAATGCTAATTAGGGCTGGAGCTAGACTTGTGTAAGAAATTTCCACATATATTTTTAACTTATTTAAATTTAACAATCGAATCGAGATCGAGCGCTTTAAACCATAAATCTAAATGTTAAAATTTTGCTGCAAATTGCGTATCCAGCTCATACATTTTATTTCCATACGAAAAGGGGGGTTGAATACCTAAGGATATCACAGGAATTTGAGAATATTTTTTATATTCCATTAAGATAAATTTGATGATTTCTGTTTAAAAATAATATAATATGAAGTGGTAAGCTAGGGTGATATTACTGTTTTACACTAGTCAAAATAAGCTTTGATGGTTAGATTTGATTTTGGTAGTGGTAGGACTCTTGGCAGAGTCCGCCTGGGGAAGTACCACACCTTTGCCAGTTACTCTTCCGCTAAGCAGTAATGTGCAAACATTACTGTGTTCCGGTTTGAAGGGCAATGTTTCCAGAGAAATTACAGGGCTTAGAGATATAACATCTTAGATCTCTGGGTGACGAGCGCAGTGCAGTGCTAGGTAATGATTTGGACTCTTCATGTTCCAATAGCTGCGTGTCACTGTGCTGTCATGTGTCAGGCATGTTGCTTACCATCAGGCACATGTCCTGATCGTCTCGTCACAATTTATTAAAAAAAAAAAAAAGATATACAACTGTTGGTTTTTTGTTTAGGTAAACTGAATCTATATAAGTAATTTGCTAATGCGTCGATGTTGGCTAGTCGATGATAGAAACGTCGCGTGTGCCACTCCTTAATAGACTACAATCTATTCTTGGTAGCCTACGCTTGAGATTTCACTGAACTTCAATAGCTGATTTGCGCCTAATAAGAATTAAAATTCCAAAAAAATATTTCTTAGTTAATTTTAACGTTACACAATTAAACAACTTTACGCATCAATTAAGGGTGCCACGAGCCGCAATACGCTCAAATTTTAAAGTCTAATCGCCCTTAACAAACAATGTCTATGACACAGATTAGGTCGCGATGACTTAATAACATTCAATGAGACTAAATAGTATACAAAAGTGTTTTTAATTATGGAGGCTTAATATAATATGATCCGAAGTTTAATCGTAATGTCTAGTCCACAGATCACTAAGTCTAGTCTTTAGTCAAATTTGTAACACAAAACCAGTTTCGAAATTAGAATTTGTCTTGGTCTAGACTTTGTGTCATAATTTATGACCGTTAATGATTCGCCTCTGGGATAACTTCAATATTACCTAAATTAAAATCATTAAATTATGTTAAACATGTTTAATAACAAAGCCTTACTTCAGTGATGAAGCGAAACCCTTAGATTTGTATTGCTAAAACGAATACGGTATGCCTCGGAAGTGATTAACAGTTCACTACAAAAACATTTAACAATTCTGGATTCACAAATACCGCGTTCACACTAGTCGTTCGTTAATACCAAACCAAAGGACACAGATACTTACCTAGATAATAAAATTAATCCAGTTGGCATTAATAAAAAGGATAAACAAACTTGGTTTCAATTACGAGCAGTTGAAATGTCATCAATTTATTTTAGGAACGTTATCAACAGTTCCACACCGATAAGTCTACACTTAGTGCCGCTCGGTCCCGGATTAAGGTAAGCTTGTTCACTGCAGAGATACTGTCATTCCCCATCGATCACGGATTTGTATCACAGCTAAAAATCAACACTGAGCGCCTAATTCTTTTTGAGATTATTTTGATTATTTTTACCTAGTGTTTTCATTGAATGTAAACTTTTGCTAATCAAATTTGTTTTTAAATCTGAGTTGGTACGACCAATTTCCGACAGGTGGCGTAGCAGGTAGCTGAAGAGGTTTTTTTGTTGGAAAGCGATATTCTCAGGAATGACTGAACCGATCTCAGTCATTCTTTCACCGTGAAAGATATGTGAAAGTTTCACGTTGGATATGTACGGGATCCCGCTGAGTGCTACATATGTACCACGGGCGAAGCCGGGCGGACATCTAGTTTTAAATATAACAATAAAAATGACTGGCCTCTTTATTCAGTCGATAGTGAGTCGCTTATCTGTAGGCTCTAATTTCAAAACCCACCCAGACAAACATTTGCATGACCTTTGTTCTGAGCCTAGGTGATTATATGAATCAAGAAGATATATATTAAAAAAATTATAAAAGTATTATGTCAGCTGTTTGGCTGCCTTAGCACTAACTAGCTTCGTATATTTATGAGAAACGATGTTTTGAGAATTGAAAATGTCGACCACTACGTATTATTTATAATAAAAACTATAACTTACTGATGGTTTTAATCTGACTGTATAAATGAAAATGTAATTAGTTTCCTGCTCACTCCACTCCATCGTAGACTACAACGTATCTAACAACAGTTTGGCAGATGGCAGTTAAGTACAAAACTACTCGTATGTATTATTGAAACGTTTTTTATAACGACTTGAAGTCTTGGCTTCAATTCGTTGTACAGGTACATGGAGACTAACATTATACGGTCACAGTATAAGTTACTGCTTAATGTGAATTATACGACTCGCTTTATTGTCACGATATAAGCTACTGCAAAATGCTAGTTAAACGACTTACTTGCTCATGCAACGAACATTACTGATGTACAAATACGTACGGTTCGACAACCTGGATGATATAAACCGTATATGAAATATAATCTTTATAGTATTACTATACCTCTAGCACATCCCGGACACTCCACTAAAACTCCATACAACCGCCGCTGTGGAGTTGCCTACTCTTCACACAACTACGCAGATGTCGTTCGTACACACGCGTGAATGTGTGCGTTAGCGCTAGGGCTACTGAATTGTTTTATTGAATAGTTGTGCCCCTTGAGTTCACCTGGTGACGTAGTCTATAAACTTGCTATAATGTTGAGTTACATAAATAGAATGGAGCCAAATTATACTATTCTAATTAAAAAGGGTGTTTGCACAGATTTCTAAATTGTTTCAGAAATCTGTGGGTGTTTGTATTGCCGCGTAAAATGAAACGAAACCGATGATAGATTAGATCAGGTACCTAGATATCTATTTCTGTTAGTAGGTACACTTTCGCATTTTATTTTACACTTACCCATGAAGGAAACTTTATTGTGTCAATACAATTATTCCTCCAGGCATTATCAATCCGTGCTTGGGGACATAAGTTACTGGCTGTGTAAGTTACGAACTTTGAGTTAAAAATGACTTCGTTATTAAAAATAAATAAATATTGGTAGACAATTCACACACAACACCATCTGACCCCAAACTAAGCAAAGCTCGTAATATTATAAAGCAACGTTATTGAAAAGTTTCTAATCTTACGTTATTTTATCATTAGGAAATTAAATAAAGCTTTTAATCTTGTCCCGTTTAGTTGACGGACAACCGTAAACAGCACAACAACCCACCATGATGATATTTCGTTAGGAATTAGATGTTCGATACCAGCCCTTCGTTGAGTGCTCCCTAGCGTATCCGAAACGGCCTGAGGGGTGAGGAAGCTTGAAATTGGCGGGGGGTGGGGAGTGTCCGTTCTATCTATATTATCTATTCTATGCCTCTAGTAAAATATGGTCTAATCGGGAGAACTGAGTCTGCCGATCCGGAGCCCCTGATTCAAATCCCACGCGCACTACTGTTTTTTTCGAAGTCATGTGCATAATGGCGCTAAATTAAAACGGTGAAGGAAAACATCGTGAGGAACATGTACCTAGAATTTTTCGAGATCATGTGTCATCCACCAACATGCACTGGGCCAGCGTGGTGGATTATGGCCTTGTGAGAGAATGCCCTGCCCGAGTCATAGCAGTGGGAACATTTAGCGGGCTGCTTATAAGCTATATAATAGTACACAATGTATGCCCGATATCACTACGGTTTACCCCGATCCGACCGAAATACAAATATATCTAGGCTTTATAAATGATATAGCAAGAAACACCGCAGGAGGTGGCTAGTAAAAAATAAATTTACCCACCTAAATCTATATCTCTGTACAAGTCCATTACATAAAACAGGGTTATTCAGAACGAGTACAATATACTCATGCGGATGGATCCCTGATATTGAATAAAAAAAACAAAGTGATATCGTGTCATCGCCGAGATTCCAAAGACTCGACCGAAAAGGTTTAACTGCAAAGTCTACGAAAACGTAGGAAAAACAGCTACTTCGACTGGCAAATGCGTTGTCTGAGTGGGTATCTCCTGATAAATTTGAAAACCGAGTGTCTTCTAGTCGGAGTGAATAAATTTTGCTTTAGCGTGTACCATCGTAGACTATCTCTTACGTATCGTCTTTACTCAACGGGCAAGCTGTCAACCTCAAACTCAAATTCTTTTGTTATTTAATTTATACATCATACTTTGGTCACCGAACAACTTATAAAATGTATTTCGGCTTTCTCCCAAGGTACGTACATGGGTCGCTGCTATATTCAAACAAAAGAAAAAAACGCATACCTTTTATAAAGAAAAACAACTGTTCGATACTAAAATATACGAGTAATCATTTTAGTCAAAAATTAAATTTTGTTGCAATGGTACAACTATACTTTAATAAATAAAACTATGTTTATGTACCTACTTACAAATGTTAAGTGACAAGGTATATAATGTTGGTCTACTAGTTTCAACCGTTGGCATACATACTTTTAACATATGTCATCAAGGATAGTACGAGTACTTCCATTACGGAAAACAAAACCAAAAACACACAATATGCGATGTCCTGCCTCTCTTTTTTTACTGTATAAAAAACAATGTATAACAAAAGCGAACTAATTAATTGAACAGTCAGATACCACTTATATTATTAATTAGGCAATAGCACACCGAGTCCTAGATTACTTTCCATTCAGGGAACATTTTCTACATTACAAAATTCAAATATTGACCACGAGATGAACCACACACAATCAAAAAATATATCTGTATCTCGCTCTCATCTGTATTTTTGTAATCATTATTTACTTTTATAGAAATTTATTTTAATGTCGCCACATCAAATTACTGTAATTGTCAACTACTAGTGAGATCGACAGCATTGATTTAACATTTTAAAACTCGATTTCTATTTTTATTTCTTCTAAATACACGTCTTTATCTGCTTTGTAGTAGACATGCTTTTTTTCTAGAAAGTATTAGGTTTTTCAAAGTTTTTCTGTAAATTTAACCACGAAAGAGATGATCAAAATCAGCGCAAAATTATTTTTGATACCAAATCTGATCTCGTGATAAAATCGTAATGTAACTATTCCAAATCGTACCTTAATAATTTGCCTCAGTAAATATGGCCAATCTGCGTAATCATATTAGGCAGGTAAGTAGATAGGTATTACCCGCTGTCCTATCCTTCCAAGACTCACGGTCCCATAAACTCCTATTAACAGGCAATAGGACCCGCGGTTCTGAGTGATATGATTTTGGGGATAAAGAGCCCTTGACCTAATCTCATAATATGTCAAGAAGAGAAAACTGATTCTGTCCCCTCTTTATTCGTTAATTTAATCACGAAATATTGGACCTTGGATTATTTTTATTAAACTGTAGTAAAAATTCCTTTATGCCTAGGCACAGTTTAGTTATGACTAAATATTTTGAGATTCTTCGTTTCTGTAAGGAAATGGTAACAGTAAATATTTACTTATACTTTATCTAAGAGTATACACACAATTTTGTTTGATAGTAAGATGTGTTTTGAGGTACCTACTACTTATACCATATACTTTCATTCCTTTCATAAATTAAAAATATGAAAGTTCTGAAGCTATTTACAAAATTAAAGGTATGTCGGGTGAAGTTGGAGCCCCATATATTCTGTGAAAATAAAAAGTAATCTGGAAGTTTAATACAAAAAGAAAAATAAAGATTTTTGTAATATTATCGCAATAGCAGCATTTATTGTAGTATCGTAAATTTTATGAAATTAGTCTGTGCGGGGCGGAAACTAAACCATCTGTCATAATATGCATATACAAAAGCTTATTGCGAATTGGAAAAAATGGATCTTTTAAAAGTCTAGTCAGGTTTTTGCAAACAAATTCTTTTTTTAAATGTTTAAAATGTAGTTTTTGCTTAAAACTTTGAATTGTATTTAAATTCCATTACCAAATCATTCAATAATTCAATATGATTAATCACTTTTAAACAAAGTACAAAGTAAGAGGCAAAATGTGGTTTAGGAAGTTGTGGACATTATAAAATAATAGTAAATAAATTGGTATTTACGACATGCTCAAAAGAATAATAATATAAACTATTAAAATGTCCAAATTAACTTTAAATAACTGTTTATTAGTTTAAATCGATAGAGAATACAGTGAATTCATAAAGCAAATATCAAGTCTCGTCACAAGTCCCTAATGAATAATTTATATCTGCTTTCTAGCAAAAAACATGCGATACTTGTTTTCGTGGTTGAAGAATCAATAAGCCCAGATCGCAAATCAAACACCGAAAAACTTTTATAAGTTATCAAATTAAGTCATACTAAGCTAAATAAACTAAATCATGAAATATTGTTGTATTATTTTAATAACTCACAGATCTGCTGTCCAGCTTGCTCTGCTAAATTCATTAGTAACTTTTTACAGAACTTTACGCAACGTTTTTTTCAACCTCTTTTTTTAAAGGAGCAAAACTTCTGTCCACTTTTGTGTTTTTTGGTGTTGTAAAATCTGTGGGGTCGTAGAATAATGATAATCACTTTAGGTAGATGACGTCGGAGAAGTAGCGAGTACGTCACGGACTCACGGAGCGCGGGTGATAGGCGGGCGGTTCGTTCGCGGCGGGATTACATCTGCCCTAGCGCCAAGGCGGGCGGCCACCGCCAGATTGCCCCTGAATCATTTACCATGCCTGCGAACTTCGCCGTGACTAGGAGTTAATTAATAGCATTTTATGACTGAGCTTTACAAATAAATTGATCTCTGGTGTACGCTGCGAGGAATCATAAACAATGTCGACTTTTTATAAGTACGAGGGAGAAAGTTTTTAATATTTTAATACAAAAAAACTTGTGAATTACAAACTAATTATTTTAATAACAAAATTTAGAAAAAAAAAATGTAACATTATAAAAAAAAATACCTATTCAAAGCTTAAGCTTATGTTTCCACTGCTTAAACTCGCTGCCTTATGTCACAAGGTAAGCGGCCAAACCATGACTCACGTAAGCTAAGTGCGTGTTGGCGTATGATACATAATGACTGTATCGATTGATATTTATCTTAGAGCATGCCGGTTTCCTCTCGACGTTTTCCTTCGCTGTTATAACGAGTGGCGATGATATTTACACATTTACCGTGTGTAAAATATTCAGAAGAAGGAGTAACTTCTAAATTTAGCTTATTAAATAGGACGTGTTAATAGAAATACATTAAAAAAGTAACTCATAGGGACTGCCGATCAAAGTGAAAACTTATAACTTAGAATAAGTGGCAAAAAAGTCAGTTAGATAATTAAAATTTTTTTTACAAATATTTTTTCTTTTGTTTAACAAACAAAAAATAACGAAAATACAGACGAAGTTTCGAGTACGTCACGTCTATTTAGGATTTTTATCTAGACGTGACGTCATTCGAAAGTTTCATGATTTGCCTACATTTTTGTCGATTTTTAATAGTAAAAAGAAAAAAACAATTTAAAGTTTGAGATCCCCATTAATAATCTACCTGGCTGACTAATTAGAATGTTGTATTTTTGACCCAGTCATCATCTTTGTTTTAGTATTATATAGTACATACTAATAGTGCACCACGGTTTCCGCTACTTTTTCAGGATAAAAAACACCATATGTGTTATTCCAGACCATTATCTATCAATGTACCTACTAAATTTCATCCAAATCTCTTCAGTAGTATTTGCATGATAAATGATAAAGTAACAAACATTAATCTAAATATCCATACCTTAGATAAAGAATAAGTAAATAGATCAGGTTTTTCCGCACGGTTCCTTTATAACAATTCAAAGCAGATGAGGTATATGTTAGCTATGACGACATAGTGATTTGCCGCGACAAAAGTATGACACTTCTACAAGAGCGATAAGACAAGAGCGATCCGGTCCGTGCTTTTGGTGTAAAGCGGTTATTATAACTTTCCCTGCGATACAGGTCTCAGGGCTGTAAGCGCTTAATTAACCAATCTATATTTATAGCAAATAGCTCTATACGTAGTAGATATATGTAAACTCTTTGATCCATACATTCTTACAAATTTCCGCGTTTATATTATTAGTACCTAGGACTAATGCTACACAATACACCACTTGTATAACTACATATCTATATATGTCATAGCAGTACCTATGTACTGCTATGACACAATGACAGTCGCGCTAATTCACAAACAAGGTTACCCAGCCAAAAACCGTCTAGCGCAGGCATTCCGGCTACCGCCAACTAAATCAGCTATGCCTTTGCTATAACTGTCTCTATCATTTCAAGCGAAAAGAAAAGAGAGAGCAATATCAAAGCTATGACAGTTTTACTTAAGCTGTAGACCCTCCGATCGCTGCTCCGCCACCACTTCGACGCTAAGCCGGCGCATTAGCATGTGAATGACGTGAACCCGTAAGATAAGAATCTTACCACCTCTTACACAATCTTACCCTACCAAAAAAGCTTAACGTAGCTAAATAAGTTTTCACTAATTTATTTTATGTTACTTGAATAGGTATAAATAAAAAATTGGCAGACATAGGAACTGCCGATGGAAGTGAAAACCTATAGACTGATTTAATTGCAATTTAGAGTGAAAGTAACGAAATATTTGGTCATAATAAATGAGAAATAGGTTTTGGCCAGCTTTTAGCGATTTCACGCCTGTATCGGGCGTGGCCATGGTCCCGGGATTACGCGAAGATTTCTTTAATTCCCGAGCGTGATGCTTGAGGACAATTCACAGCCCACAAAAAACTGTGTGTGTTGCGCCAAAAGAAATTTTCACTTCAATAATTTACTTATGTTTAATAGCTCGTACCTACACACGTACTAATGTACATTTGTTAGCATTTAAAACTATAGAACAAAAATGTTGTAGACCCTGCATTAAGGACGCAGAAACAACTTAAATTACAAATGCTGTCTAAAACTTATCTTAACTTTTATCCTCTCAATTAGCCATACCAAATCTTATACTTCTTTGCGTGCACAAACTTTTGAAAAGGTTTTCGAAGTTTTGATGACACAAGAATTTTTCGCTTAAAATGATTAAAAATAAATAAATTATGTGCTTTTGCGCTATGGAGTCAAAAGCATTGAGATACGTCAGAAACAGAATTAAAACTAAACGCCGAGTTATAACAAACCCTTACTTTAGATCAATCTTTTCTCTTTGAGTTTGTCACGTTACTTCACAAACGTCGATAATGGCTGTATCGGACATTCTTTTGTATTCACGATTGTTCACTACTATACTAAATTAAGTAACATATTTATTTTTACCAAGGTAGGCTAGCACTTGACTGATATCTTGCCTGATGTAAAATGACGACGCGGTTTAAAATGAAGTACGCTCATCCAGAAGAAACCGATTCTACATTGGAAGGCATCGTTGTATACTGTGAGAAAGATCCACTCGGGTAGGATATTCCATTGTTTGGTTCTACGACCGAGTACGTACTAATTAAGTGGAGTCGAACCGCGTAGTAACTGAAAATAATACTTTACCATGGCTATATGGCATAGCGAAATCTCGATAATCATAATAATTTTTATTCATAAAAGATATTACACGTCACAAGATTAAATAGTAAAATAGATACATTTATAATAATTGTTAATCAATTACACAAAATGTAATTATTTAAAAACTGATATCATTTAAATTAATTATCAAGAATAATTAATTAATTCTAGATAATTTGACGCAGTATCATGCACCATGTTCACGGGTAAACTAACGTGCGGAGGGGAATATTTAACAATACCGAAGTACTTTCAATCGTTTGATCTCTTTCTGATCTCGATTGATGGGACTTAGATCAATTTATTTATGTACAAAGTTTGCTTTTTAATGTTTTCGTTTCTTTCTATCATTAAGCAAGCCTATATCTGGAAAATCAGTCTCCAAATACTTACACAATTTTTTTTGATTCGCAATCACAATCACAATCTACCTACCTAACCCCTATACAGATTTTGCTTTTAAAACGTTACTGACATGAACTGTCAAAGAAATTAGTTGAAAACTCAACTTAATGCTTAAAAATATTTACAAACTTTCGTGAAATCCTTTCTTAGTAGAGGTCTGCATTTCTCATACAATACACGCTTTGAATATAAATTACCTAAGTTAATTGTTTCAGGTTCTCTGTTGGTTGTCAATCAGTCTGTCAAGACTCCAGATAGGGTTTGAAATAGCGAAGGCATGTCTACAAATAATGAAACGTTACCTAGGCGAATTACAAATACTCGCTTCTATAACAGCGTCACGTAAATCTAGCAAATGTATGAAAAATTTGAATAACTTCACTAGTGGCCGCAAAAAATAATAATCGGATCTCGTATAAGTTTGCATGCGCTTTCGCAACATAACCATAGACACTAGTTTTTTTCTACTACTTCCAATTTAGCTCAGCATTTTAGAAATGTTGCAGCCATAGGTTTAGTAATATTTTGTGTAAACTCTTTGGTTACGGAAATCGCCAACTCAAAATCCCGAAGAGATTAAAACTATTCAAAGGTTAGAGACATAAGGTTCATCTTCGTTCGTCATGAAAGAAGTGTAATTATGTATGGCATTTCACGAGATCAACATCGCCACTTGAATATTAACCTTACCTACAGAGGAATAGAAACTTTTGAGCCGAAATTCAGTACTTAAAAACAAAATCTTAAATTATTATATCATTTCTTTATAGCCTACTGTATTGTGTTTAATGCTAGTATCTGCTAGAGCAGGGGTCGGCAAGTAGTTTTAGGCGGGGTCCGGATGAAGTGCAGAAATTTTGACGAGGTCCAGAACAAAACTAGTAGTAATAATTGCTCACACAGCCCACTAAATGTTCCTACTGCTGAACCTCGGGGACGGGGCCTTCTCTCGCAAGGAGAGAGTCAAGACCATAATCCACCACGCTGACCTACTGAGGATTGGTGGATGACACATGACTTCGAAAAATTCTAGGTACATGCGGTTTCCTCACTATGTTTTCCTTCACCGTTTTAAGTTAGCGGCATTACGAACATGACTTCAAAAAGACAATTGTGCGCGTGGTTTTCAACTCAGGGTCTCCGGATCGGCAGTCGCCATTCTCCCGATTAGACCAGCCGTAACTTGGTGATAATTAAGTGCTACTTATTTATTTTACGGTATCAAACTCAACTTGTAATTTTAATTACACTGATCCTCTTGAGCCAGTTCTTTATAGTTCGGTCCTCGAGAAGAATAGCAAATTCGACGTGTGTCTTCTACGAGTAATTGGGTGTCGGTTAATCTCGAAAGACGTTTGTTTAAAAAAAATTGAGAAAGATGACCCACACACATAAGTCGAACCAAACATAATATGTATGGTTCGATTGATTTTTAAATATTATATATATAGATAGCTAGTTTTTTGCGATTTCCATATTTTTCTGAGATGTGTTTGGCTCAAAATTATTCAGTGGATACAGTTTTATACATTTACAAAGATACATCTTCTTGAATATCAATTATTTCCATTTGAAGTGAAGCCCTTGACAAATTGAATAATTTGGCAGTGTGTCAGCCACAATGGGTTCAAAATGGTTCATGAGAGCTTCGCCCATCATAAAGCAACTGAAACAGAAAGCGTTCCAAAACCATTTACCAGAGCAGAAGTCATGGTTGGCACTCTGGTTTTGATCAGGTTGTTTTAATCAGGACATTATTGTAAGACTGCTTCAGTCTCCTCGAGTTTCGCTTTTAAGAGGTTTTCACTTCCTAGCTTATAGGACTGCATGATGTTTAGGCAGATGTTGAGATTGACTTGTCTTGTCGCTGCCAGTGGGGCTATAAATTCGAAGAAGGCATAAAGTGCGTGAGTCCTTGGCTCCGCTGTTGGTTGGCGGCTCTTTCCGCGGCTGTCCTCTGCTGGGCTCTTTCAGAGTCGGTTTGGATTGTTGAACTAGGAACAGGTGTCCCCATATGTCTGTTGCATTTGTTTGATCGTGCAAATGGTTCTGAGGAAACTCATATTATTTCCCCCTATCTTCCTATATGACAACGTCATGATGTTTACCAGTAGTTCTGCTCAGATGTGCAAGCAGCGCTCTTGTGTGAATGCAAGGCGGCCGACCTTTCTTTTGTTTTTCGATCGCACCTTCGCACCGAAATCGGTGGCCGTCAACCTCGCACACATTACGTCGTTACCTCTTCATTGTGACTTTTGCGGTACTGCTATTGAGCGAGCAAGACAATCCAGATGACAAACGGGCTTGTTTCCGTTCCCAGACGAAGCAAAAGCTTATTCGCAATCTTTCTTTGCTCTCCATGAAGAGAGCCACTCCGCGGATTCGGATCCCTGCCTCTCTTCGGCCTGCGTTCTCTAGTAGCTATGGGACGGAGATGCTCTTCGAGGAGTCTTGGGCGATCTTGGGCGGGGGCCGCATTCCACGATCGTGTCCACGGACAGCGAGGCAGCGTGTGGTGGCGAAGAGGAGCGTATATTTGAAAGTTTGGAGTTTCTCTGAGACGCTTTGCGGAAAATATTTAGTAGAAACATAATTTATTTACTAGGGTAGATTCTATGTGGCAAAAAATATTATTTAAATTAATAAAGGTACAGTGTACCTTATCTACATTTTACAAATGTATACTTGGCTTACAATACAATATTTTTGCGGCCGATCGGTACGGCGGCGGTCCGAGGTTTGACCCTTCGCGGTCCGTATCCGGACCGCGGTCCGCCTGTTGCTGACCCTTGTGCTAGAGAGTTAGCCTGCCTACAGGTTATAAAAAGGCTATTTCTTATTTTAGAAAGAATTTCTCATTCTTTCGGGATATTCTATGCTAAACCAGACTCAAATTCCAACTTAAATTTTTTAACGTTCCCAATTTTAGGCGAACCAGTTATACAGACGTGTTTGAGCAACAAACATCTAAACTTTCACATACATTTATAAAAAAAAAGTCATGTTGGTTACACCATTTTTAGCTCAAGAGCGGCTGAACCCATTTTTATGTTTTTGGGTTTGTCTTCGTTCGGAATACTATAATAAAATTACGGCATGTCTTACTCGTCTTACGTCAGTCTATTCTACCTACAAACACAGACTACTATCTTCGAGTGGCAAAGTAGTTTGTTAGGCATGTAGGTACTGTAGATTTAGTCGTAAATTGGTTTTGCTAATTGCTTATTACCAAAGCAAATATAGACATAGAATAAGTCTATATTCAAATGACACGACTTAAAATCAAGACTACGACCGTCTTTTCTGATTTCAACCGAAGTGACAAAGACGACAATGTCTCATTTCAGATCTCTATCCAAAGCCATGTTCACAAAATTGGAACATGAATTAGTGTAATAGTTATCTATTCCAAAATTAATTTCAACATCAATGGAAGCCATTAAATTGCCCCATAAACCACTCTTTACTCTACTAACTAACGATAAATAGTTATGATTAATATGACCGGATGTTTTTATACCTACAATATAGGTAGTTAAAAGAATTTAAATTGTGCCTCGAATCGTTATGTTTTGAAAGCTATTTTAAATGAGTCTAATTTGACGGAACCACAATTTAAAGAAATACGATCAAAACCCTGGAGTGTAAATAAAATACACACTCTATTATGTTAGTAACAATTACCTTTGATTTAAAAATGTTTACAGTAAACTTATTGAGAATGTTGATTTAAAAAATTTCGCTATTATGGAGTGACGCATACCTTCACACAGACGCAAGTATCACAAGCAACTTCTAATATGTTCGTGATTTTAAGGGTTCCGTCGCCAAATGGCAAATACGGGCCAAATATAGACTCGTCATGTCTATCTGTCTATCTGTTCTTACGTATGTCACAGCCACTTTTCTCCTAAACTATAAGAACTATACTATTTTAACTTGGTATATATATATAAGATGTATTCTGTGAACCGCATTAAGATTTTCATACAAAAAAACATCAATTTTGGGGGTGTCCCATACTTAGAACTGAAACTCAAAAACTCCCCAAAGTAACTTCAAAATTAAAAAAATGTATAATGTACATTGCCATGTAAACTTTCGACAAAAAATTGTTTGAATGAGATCTAAGTAGTTTTATTAAATACGTCATAAATTCACTATTGTTAAAACACTGATAAAAGTAACAACGAACTACAAGAACTTTTACTGCTACGAAAGCTTCTATAGGCAATTCCGACTCGTACTTGACCACTTCTTAGATGTTAAATAATAGGACTTAAAACAAACAAACCATTATAAGTGAATTATATTTTTTATCGAAGGCACTCAAATCCATCTCGGAGTCTTAGTACCTATAGGGGCTAACGATCAGATGATGTCTGATGAGCCAGGAGGAGTTCAGTCGATTGTCCAGTTTTCCATCATCAAACCGTGTAGGTACCACTGATAATAACGAAGCTGCTTTGAAAGTGCACTGTTTGAAAAAAATTTGCTTGTCAAAATTATGCAGTCATCTTCAGCACTCGATGCTACTGTAATCTATTAGCATCGAGTGACATGAATCTATGATTGTCGCTACTTAAATAGAGTTGAATGTTTATTATTTTGTTGATTAGTTACTATCTGATTGAATATTTATTAATCATTTAATTTATTATTGCTTGATTTAATTCATTGATGATTTCATATTATTTCTGTACGATTATATATCATTTATTAGCATTTAACTATTAATACATTACAGCTAATTTAATTAATTTTACATGCTAAGTTCGTTTCTAGTTACGCTATAAATGTTTTTTTTTAATAATATCAAATAATATTTTATTAATAAAGAATATGAATATCGACAACAAATTGGATTTGCAATCCAAGTTCTACCCTCAAATTTTTTTGAATGCAATTAAAATATGAGTATTTATAACCCACTTTCAAACTACAAACACATGTTTTCATCAAAATGGAGAGCCAATATACAAAGACTGCTAATAGGAATTTTCTTAACATTTGCGTAGTCAGGTAAAATACCAAGCGTAATTGACGTCATCAAGATCATAAATCATTTCGGGTGAACGAAAAGGTCTAAAAATATAGACATACATTATAAGACTCATTTCTTATTCGCAACACCCAACACTATTGATATTGTTAGCTAACAACTCAGAAAGTGAAACAAAGATAGCTTAAATCATTCTGTATTACATCAGTATTTCAACTAATTAGCCATTCTGTTTAACATCGGTGTTTTAAACTTATATCTATCTATAATTCATTTCAATATCCAACCATCTTTTTAGCTATCTGTTGTTTTTTTTTCTGACATCACCGATCTGTCTTCCAAACGAATTCCATATTTTCTTTTAAATTTTCAGCCAGTAATCATATTTTAGCAAAGAGTTTTGTACAAGCCTAATTGAACCTTACACTCGTCCATCCTGATAACGTGCATGCCCTCATGTACGCACCAGGTGGAACCAACCTTACACTTGGCAAAAGGTATATTAACAAAATTAATTTCATCATAATATATTACAGACATGACTAAGCTTGTTTTCCCAGACACAAATATGATTACCTACGGAAAGTGACATATTCTGTTACAAAAAAATATATATATGCAGAAAGGTGCAACAATGTTTATGGTAGTTCATCTATTCTATACCTACTAGGTTTCGAATCATAAATGTGAACATAAACATGTTTTTCATAGACATGAAAGCTCATATTTTTTTCTAATACAAAATTGATTGTTTATTATTTTATTTAATATGCCTGATCGACTGTCAGCTGTACATGCGTTAGGGTTAAAGCTGGTCAATTTTACGTCAAACTTTGACTCGTATTATCTCGGTAGAGTGCTGAGTGAAAATAGACCATAAATAGAAAATAAGTGGTAATGAAGTAAATATTGTTGGGGTAAATCCACCACGTTGGATATCTATAAATATAAAATTCGCAATCTGGCCAACTTATCCAGTTAAGAAACAATCTGTCTAATATTAAAAACCAATTAAGTTTATCTAATTCACAAACAATAATCACTAACTCAATTAACCACTACTAGTATCATAACTATAATTACATGTCAAATCAAAATATTATCAAAGTACAACTCAATAACCCACCCTGAATCGTTCCTGGTGCAAATGTGCCCAAAACGCTGTCTCGCTGAACAGCGATATCTATCCTCTGCCTCAGAGACGAACCAGAGCGGAATTCATCACTTTGGTTACGTACACGACGCCCAATATCTTGAATTAAATCCTTCATCCTTCATAATTTTAACTATACAATTATAAAATATTCTACACTAAACATTTATGCAGTTAACCAATAATTTAAATTGTAAAAAAAAATAAAAAAATTGTATCAGTTCGGTCTGTCCCTCATGTCCAAGGATCGTGGTCAGCATCAGGGCTGCATCTAGAGCGGATGATCTTCTTCCACCGGTTTCTGTCCCGCACGTTTCTTACGACCGAGTAAAATTTGGAGGAAAACGGATCTTTCACTTTATCGGTCCAACTGGTTGGTGAGTGACCACGCCATCGTTTGCCCTCAGTGTTGCCAACTATGATGAGTTTTTCCAGATTCCCGTCGCCTCTTCGCATTGTATGATCAAAATATGAAAAGATGTGTTGTTGACATTTATTAGCTAGACGTTCTTCGGAGCTGGGTCAGGATCGATGCTTTGGGAATTTTTGCAATTCAAAGTATTCGTAACATTCGTCTCCAATACCACAAATCTTGAGTTCGTCAATTGTGTCTTTCCCGGGCCCGAATCGTCCACGCTTCTACGCCATGCAGGAAGATAGGGAATACCAGGGCTCGTATCAATTATCAATAATCCATCGATTAACCAACGCTATTAAAGTGTTAAATCCGTATTAATAATTAAATCTGTCAACCACAAAATAAGAAAAATAACATTATTTCTCCAATGCATTTCACATCCAATGCATTAACCAGTTATCCAATGCATTTAAAATCCAATGCATTAACAAGTTATGCAATGCATTTAAAATCCAATGCATTAACAAGTTATCCAATGCATTTAAAATCCAATGCATTAACAAGTTATCCAATGCATTTAAAATCCAATGCATTAACAATCCAACCAACTTTATCATATCATTATATCCAATTTGTCTCAGGTCTGATCTCGCACTTGACCTGAAACAACATAAGACAACCAAACATTAATTCGCTAAAACGCACGCTAATTTATCAAGTTAAACAACGGCATGTAATTGTAGAAAGTATTACTAAAATACTTTAGCCACTATATCATTTTATTGATCTGATTATCACAACTGCAGAAACAATACACAGTATTTTATTTCAAAACTATATCCCAGTCATTATTATTCATCATTATCAGGTATTGCTGTACCTCCCCATAAATATATCCTAAGGGAAGAAAACATGAACCCACCACAGTCACATCTCATCTGAGGCCGCAGTTGCTAGTTTTAACTACTTTGTACCAAAAATCACAATACCATTATGAACTCTCCCTCAAATGAAGATACAAATATGCTACCTTAGCCCTTTCATTGTTGTTTCAAGACAATTGCCGTTACCATAATTGAAGCCATATTGGAGCAGATTATCGCCTCTTATCATAATATGCTTTTTTTTTGTCTCTCTGGATTTCTCCGTTCCGAATCCAACCCCAACAGCGACGACAGTAAAGAGACTAGCGTGCCGTCCCTTGACATTAAACAAAGTCCTATCCGTAAAGTTTACTCAGACTACGACTTTTCCCAAATGTATCATCTCACTAGTACATTAAATTATCTCTTAGATAATGCCCAGTCAATTTAACAAGAATCCGGTTGTACCACTCAGCAACTTTCACCATCCGATTGAGTGAACCAATAAACGAGTACAACCCCGTTGATTGTCGTTGGTTGAACCCTTCATCGTTGTTAGCGGCATCGTGATCAAAGAACGCACCTAAGTATCGACTATTTTACCAGCGTTATTTCACAGCCTACTTCTACGAATGTTTCTGTATGCTTTTATTCATCTGTTGTTCAAATGGTGGTAGTGGTGGACACTAACTCACACCCACAACACCAACTAGTCCCAAACTAAATAAAACTTGCACTATGCACTTGTACTACAGACAAACCTTGTACTACAGAGAGCCAATCCAAAAATTGAATATTTCCAGACACATACTTATTATCCATAAATAATACCCATGCACAGTAAAAATGGTTGCATAAATCACACAGCTTTGCAGGGCAGACTCACTAACAACTAAACCACCAGGCCAGACGAAATCTGAGCTAGTAAAACGCATGGTCTTTGACAGAGTGTCAGCATTTATTGACGATCAACTGAAGGAGCCAGTCCTTTAAAAGTTGGGTGTAGTTTCGTAGCTGAATAGCATTTAATAGATTTACTTGCCACTTGAGTTTAGTAAGCTATTAATTCTTCCACAACCCGTCTTTGCCTGTCACGTTTTCGTGTTATGAAATGCATCTGTTTGCAACCCTTCCTACAATTAAATATATTATATTTTGCTTGCATAAACTTTAGTTCACCCGGATTATATTCAGATGGCGCTGATTGTTATTAAAACGCACCATCGCTTGGGTTACTTGAATCGTAAAAGCAGTGACCAGACTTTGTTAAGATTTGGTCAGTAACTTGAGGCGTTGTATTATTTATCCAGTCCAATCCAGCTCTACGAAGTTGGTACAATGTACAATATCTCCGTCGTCACAATCACAACCGTTAACTAGTGGTGTTATATTAGATTGATATATTCATATTCCTATTATCGAATATGTCGCTTTGAAAATAATAGGCTATTGGACCTATCACTGGGTAATACTGGCCAATAGTAGTCACCGTTTATATTCATGAATACACAATATTCAGCCTTTACTGAAATAATATCTATTAATAGAATAACATATGGTGCTCGTTTGAATAATATCTTACGATTTAAATATTATTAAATTTAAGACAACATGTAGCGATACAATTTTCATTAATACTATGACAGGCTTAGGACTGTAAACGAAATCGCTTATTTATCCAATTTTTTTTTTTTTACTATTACTGAACAACATAATATGATAATAACTAATCTGAAATTCCACCCGTGTACCTATTATGAATATATTACTCAAACCACCGCTACTAAAAACCATAAACACTATGACACAAATTATGAGTCTGTCATTACGGATTTTTCAGATAACGGAACGTAAACGTTAGAACGTTACTCATACTCAAACAGAGGATTTCAAAATTATCTATTTTTAAAAGTGCATAACGATACTTGAAATATAGATAATTATAATATTCTTACATACCGTATCTTTATGATATGAAACGATCATCCTCAATCTATTTGTACTGTTTTTTTTTAAAGTATTGAATTCAGAAATATTACTTATCTGGTTCTTAATTAATTCAGAAATTAAGAGACTTCTAATAATTTGTGTTACATTCTGATTTTGGCTGTGACGGGAGGATGTTTTTCATGAACCTAATTTATTGTATGTCTTAAGAGGTAGATTTAAATATAATGTTACATGACCTGAATTCGAACTTGTAGTATCTCTTCTATTCGGACAACCAACCCTTGGCTGTGAATATGGCCTTAATGCTCCCGGCGCGACCTTTGTCTCGCGCCCGGCTGCGACTACGTGACGCCCGGCGTGACCAGGCTGTCACGCCTAGCAGCGCAACTCCTGGCGCGACCAGGCTGTCACGCCTAGCAGCGCAACTCCCGGCGCGACCAGGCTGTCACGCCCAGTAACGCAACTCCCGGCGCGACCATGCTGTCACGCCTAGTAGCGCAACTCCCGGCGCGACCAGGCTCTCACACCCAGTAGCGCAACTCCCGGCGCGACCAGGCTCTCACGCCCAGTAGCGCAACTCCCGGCGCGACCAGGCTCTCACGCCCAGTAGCGCAACTCCCGGCGCGACCAGGCTCTCACGCCCAGTAGCGCAACTCGCGGCGCGACCAGGCTCTTGTGCCCGGTAGCGCGGCTCCAACTGATGACTCCAACATCCGCGATGACCCTCAGCGACAACACGTACTCTATTGCGGCTCCGTCGCACCTCACCATCGCAATCTCGGTAACGGTTCCACATACTGGACCTTTTCCTTTCAATCATTCGATCTTCACAGATGGACACCAGGGCGGTGTCCATCGTCCATTGTCTGAAACTCACCCAACTAAGTGTTAATGCCGTGACTCTGTCTTATCACGCTAAGTATTCCATATAGACATAAAAAAGGTAGAGGTCGTTAAAGTAACATTTTAATATCGGCATTTTCAGAACATGGGTGGTAATTAATAAGTTTTATGTAATTGAACCAAATCAACCCGCCGCCAACCCACCAAATTGCACTAGGCCAGCGTGGTTGATTATAGCCTTGACTCTCTCCTTGTGAGAGAAAACCCCTGAGTGGGTACATTTAATAGGATGCTTATGGTAAATGAACTAGATTCTCAAAACTAAAACTCAAGTGAATACTAAAACCGATAGATAGCCACAACCATTAACAGTTAATAAAAACACAAAAAAAAAACATGTGGACGTGTACTTACGATATTTCATCGTTGTCATCCCACTTCTGAGTTGTTAGCTAACAACTCAGAAAGTGAAACAAAGATAGCTTAAATCATTCTGTATTACATCAGTATTTCAACTAATTAGCCATTCTGTTTAACATCGGTGTTCTAAACTTATATCTATCTATAATTCATTTCGATATCCAACCATCTTTTTAGCTATCTGTTTTTTTTTCTGACATCACCGATCTGTCTTCCAAACGAATTCCATATTTTCTTTTAAATTTTCAGCCAGTAATCATATTTTAGCAAAGAGTTTTGTACAAGCCTAATTGAACCTTACACTATCAACGTTGCCAATAAATCTCAACAATTTAAAATTAATCTACATTATAATTCCCTGAGTATTTTTGATGTTAAAATAGTTTTTATGACTTTTTATTGGCGATAAAAATCATCACATCTTCTAGTCTTACACGTAATTTATCAAACGAATTACTATGAAAACATGAAATGTTCTGCTCTTTATTGCATCGTTATTGTAAATGTGTCTTCAATTGTCTGAAAATTATGTAAATATTCACATATTATGAAAAAAAACAGTAGATAAACATACAGTGTTCCGTACGAAATTGCACAATTCATTTTAACCTAGACTAAGCACACACAATATTTGTATGCATATCCTGAGCATTCATGCTCACCAACAAAGGTTATTTAAATCGCAAGAATGGTATGGCGGGTCTTCTTCTTCTTTTCTCTTCCCTAAAAATGGTCGAGAAGACCAAATGACTGCTGCACATGCCAATCTAGTGCAAGGGCGGATCCAGCTTTGGGTCCATGGGAGGGTCACATGGTTCCGGGGGGGTTGGTCACAGGTGTCACATAGTCATAGTCATGTCACAAAAAAAACTGTGCGATAAGTACATGCATGTTTTTAAATCAGTGGTCCACCTAGGTACTACATCCAGCCGAGGGGGGTCAAAACCCCTTGACCCCCCCCCCCTTGGATCCGCACCTGATCTCGTGATTGTGTGCTGCTTGCGTTTTTTGGTGTTTTGGTATACACGCACAACATAGCAATGTCTAAGTTTATAAGAATTCCTTCGTGCAAATTATAACAAAGGCTTTTGCAAAATAAGAAAGCATCACAAACAACACCTGAAAAGCTGACTTATTGATCGAATATTAATTTTGATACATTGCCAATAAATAAAATTCACAATCGTGAGGTTTCAGGTTCAAATCCTCCCTGCATCTCTGAGTATTTTTCAAAGTGCGGATAAACATATTCATTATCAACTATGGCTTCAACAGAAAAAGAAACCATCGTGTACAAAAAAAAAACATATTTCAAGGACTTGTGTCATCCGTGTGGATTGCCTTGAGTTGCCTGCTTTGTGGATTATGGTTTCTCACTCCTTCTCTCTCCACCTCCTCAACTCTCTTTGTGAGAGAATGTCTTGAGTCGACGACGACGTTAGTTGTTACTTGATACTCGAACTCATTTTACTACATCGTATTCGCAGGCTTACTAGACTTACTATTCGTTTCCAACAGTCAGCAGTTACTCTCGTTTTGTTTTTTTTTTTTAATAAATAGTGACGAGACCCAGATGTCTAAGATGTTATATCTCTAAGCCCTGTAATTTCTCTGGAAACATTGCCCTTCAAACTGGAACACAGTAATGTTTGCACATTACGGCTTGGCGGTAGAATAACTGGCCAAGGTGTGGTACTTCCCCAGGCGGACTCTACCAAGAGTCTGCTAGTAACCTTCTGATAGTTTAAAATTAACAAATTTTATTGTGAGTTCAAACAAAGATGCATCATATAGGTACATATGGCTTCTATATTTTGTCGAATCCAAAGTGCTTTTATATCAAAAGTTTGTAACCACATGTCAACTGTCAACAAACAACTGCACTTTTAAAACTAATTAGAAGCGCAAGCGGGATTCGAACTTTTGATTTCGCGTTTCGCGTTAGTAAAATGGAACGTTCCAGCCACTTGACCACCTCGGCTTATTGAAGGTTTACTATCACGCTAATGTCATGTGTTGCGCTAGTTCATATGTGTTTCTCTGTAATACATTAATATGTTTGTGTCACAATAAAAAGTTGTTTTTTTTAATAAAGAGTGACGAGACGATCAGGACATGTGCCTGATGGTAAGCAACATGCCTGACACATAACAGCACAGTGACACGCAGCTATTGGAACATGAAGAGTCCAAATCATTACCTAGCACTGCACTGCGCTTGTCACCCAGATATCTAAGATATTATATCTCTAAGCCCTGTAATTTCTCTGGAAACATTGCCCTTCAAACCGGAAGTTCCTATATCTATCTATCTATCTAATTATTAGCAAGTAAAAGTGGGTTTCCCGTAACAGATTTGAAGCTTCGGCAAACAGAACAGAACGGAATGACACTTCGACCCTTCTCAGTAATACTCGGTTCCTATCGAGGGACCATCTTGTTATTACATTTTCGTGGATCTTTTTAGGGTGGTTTCGACTTATTCGGGGTTTCTCGTTTTTTGTTAAGCTCTTAGAAATCGTCGCGTGATTTAAAATAGCTTTAATCCGATTAACAATAGAATTAAATAAGATGCAAAAATATTTTTTCAAATCGGACAATATTTAAGAATGGACTAATCCCATTTAAACAATACGTAACCTCTTTAATTCTTTTTGGTAGCATTACAGATTAAGATTTAGCCAAAGGATTGAAACTAAAATGTAAACAAAAGACATTTCCCAACGACAGTATTTCTATTGTCACCTTCCAAAACCCTGTTTAGACGGGACAAAGCTGGCTTTTCGGGCACAATCTTAGTTTTGTAAATGTCAGCAAATTTCAATAAGAAGACCTTCCTTGAGTTTGACGATTACTAAAATTAAACCATGTTTATTGCCGACCGAAATATAGATATTTTCAAAAAAATCATATTACTATAGTGACGAAACGATCAGATCATGTGCTAGATGGTAAGAAACATACCTGCTTATAACAGTACAGTGACACGCAGCTATTGGAACATGAAGAGTTTTGAAGAGTCCAAGTCATTATCTAGTAGTGTAGTGCGGTCGGCACCCAAAGATATAAAATGTTTTATCTCTATGCCTTGTAATTTCACTGGAAACCGGAACACACTGATGTTTTCACATTACTGCTGTTAGAGGCGGTAGAATAACTGGCAAAGATGTGGTATTTCTCCAGGCGGACTCCGCAAAGAACTATAAGCAAATACGTCTGTAACTTTAGTATCAAAACTAACGTGGTTACTACACATTTTAAATAAATATACGGATAACTCACGTGATATAGTCAGTCCAGTCCGACACAAGTTTCGATCGTGTCCGGCGACCTTTTTCAATGGTAGTCTTTTTAAACGAGCTGCGATCACGCGTGTAGACTTCCTTGGAAAAGGTCGCCGGACACGATCGAAACTTGAGTTGGACTGGACTGTTTATAGCATACGTGAGTTACCCGTATGTTTATTTAAGATATCTATCTATAGGCTATCTATATCTTCAGGCTTAACGCATATTACGCCTGAATTGTACAGACAGTTGTACAAAATCTGACTGCTGTATTCAGTAACGTATTTTAAATAACTTACGCCACATTTTCAACAAAACTGATTCTTCATAAATCAAGTCTAGTTTCTATTGATACAAATAGACATACTTACTTTGATATTTAGACCTTATGTGTTATTTAATTTTTACTGTTCACTGTGTCCGTGGTTTCACGCGCGTTTTAAAGGGTTTTTGTTTATTTCGCTGAACTCAGTTTATTTTCCTCAAATAAAAGCAGCCTAAGTTATGCATTAAAACATCAGCTATCTAGTAGTAAAAGTTTTCTCATAATGGGTCCAGCCGTTTCAGAGGTTACCCGGAACAAAGAGACCGATAGATTTTACTGTATTGTACAATTTCACAAGTTTTGGCTTGCGTAAGACTTCAGCAGATATTTAGTATTCTATGAAACCGCCACACAACAGAATAATACGTTCACTACTACGTATAGTCTACTTTTATCTCACAACAATTTCCCAATCGTATAGCGATTGAAACTGGAGAACGCAGCTAGTAATAATTAAATTACATGTTTGACAAATGTTTTCTATGTTATGTGATAGGTATATGACTGTTACCATGTTACCTTTGAGTATAGGGTTACGCTGTAATATTGGGAACTCACTCAAACATAACACCACAGTGAATATTGCATTATTATTAATAATTATAGTGTGAACCCCCTAATAGCAAACATGGTTCTTTTTTGTAAGCAAAACACAGGACTTAATCATAATATAAATTATTATTTAATTGGCGATCCGCCCCGCCTTCGCCAATAAAATATGACTTATAACTCAGGGATCACTTAGATGTCCAACGGCGAAATATTTTTTAATCAGTCCAATAGCTTCTGAGATTAACGCGTTCAAACAAACTCTTCAGCGTTATAATATTAGTATAGGTACCTCAACAATTCGGCAGCGTTACGCCGTGGTCACGAGAAATGTTCTTGTTGATAAGTAGAGCTCGAACTTTTATTGAAGTACATACATATGTCAACCTTAAAGTACTTTAAAAAATGTATGGCAGTTGACCTCAAGTGGCCTCTACTACCTATTCTTTCTTTCTTTAGAAATTTCGGCTAGCGCAGAAGAAACAGAACCATAATAAATATTTTTTTCTGAATTCTCGTACCACGACTAGCGCAAAGGAACCTTAAGTTGGGCTGCCGTCAAAATAAGACTGGCAGTTCCAGAAGGGCTACCGTACGGCCCTAGCGGGAAAGATCTAACACTTGCCGAATCGTAGCCGGTAAATAGAGCTTTTCAAGCAGTTATAAATATAATTTTGAAATAAAATGATTTTGCTTACCCAGTACAATCTTAATGCACTACAACTTTATTTGTAAATTAGGTAGATACGTAGGTATTGAATAAATATCACTATAAACATGAAATGCCAATGGCAAGCAGTTCTGTATAAACCTGAATGCCGGTACAGCAGTCGACCCGCTGGGACGTGACAGATTAAAATGTAAAAAAATTTGGCACCTTGAGTGCGTTCTTATATAAATTACTAAGGTTTTATCCAGTGGGACAATGACTCGCCCTACTTATTACCTATTATTTATTTAACTGTACAAATAGATATGATACGATAGTGGAATCAATGAAAAGTGATTATACTTTTTTTATAGTAGGTTTATAATAGTGTCAAAACGAGCAGAACATATGCCTGGTGTTAAGCAACGCGCCTGTCCATAACAGTACAGTGGCAAGCAGCTATTGGTACATGAAGGGTCTAAATCATTCCATAGCACTACACTAGGTTTGTCACCCAGAGGTATAAGTTGTTTTATCTCTATATAATTTCACTGAAAACATCACCCTTCAAACCGGAACACAGTGACGTTTTCACATTTCTGCTAGGCGGTAGAATAACTAGCAAAGGTGTGGGACGTACATCTGAAAACAGACAGACATACATACATATAAATGCTGGATCTGTGCCGGTCTTATTGCTCCGCAGTTTAAATATATGGCCCATCCAAAAAGAAAAGTGCAAAAATATGTTAACATTTCAGCATCATTCTGTATTATTTTACCTCATATTTCGTGATGAAACACATTTAAAATACGCGCAATTTATAATAAAATTATATACCTTTAAGTAAATTTGAGAATCCCAAAAATGTGGCAGCATTTCTCAATTTAATTAACTTTTTGTATGTAAGGTATGCGAAGACTTCTTATATTGGAAATTTATTTTCAGATATTCTGTTACGGAACGTGGATACCTACTGGGTGTCAGAACATGACCTAAGAGCCCGTGATCTCCGACATTTTATAAAAAGATAAAGCTTATTAAGGAACCCGTCACATTTTATGTAGATAGGAGCAAATGATGATTTTTTAACGGGCAGAGCCTTTATTAACAAAACTAAAATATTATGAGAACTACACTACGCTACAAACTAAACTAACTACTTACACTAAGTGAATTATCCATAGACCATTGAAGGTATACAGAATTGTATTGCCTACGTATAATGAGTATGTATTTAAAAATATACAAGTAGCATAATATTAGCTATCAGGCTCCCATAGTACAAGCTTTGCTTAGTTTGAAGCTAGATTGTGCTGTGTGCGAAATGTCCACCAATGTTTAGTTTATTTATTATTTACAATTTAAAGTCAACGTGGTGTTAGCTGTTTCAGAGCCATGAATATATTTGTGCAAATTTGTAGAACTAACGAAATTAATATGAAAAGCATTGGCAAAAGCAGTAGTATAATGACGCTATCACCAGTCCAATTACGTTTATACATATATACTAAGTCAACTAAAAAGTTTCGACTTTATGTACCTACTTTTTTACATAGATTGATAGGAAGTTATTGATATAGAAATACATTTGTCGAAATTTATTAGTTGACTCAGTACACTTAGGAGGCATCGATATTAATAAAATAATACAAATATATTTTTAGTACCTATAGTTCCAACTGCTTATAATATAATCTTACAAAATACCGTTTATATGGCTTAGATAGAGAATAAAACCTTAATGTAAGTAGTTATCATACTAGAAGTTTGAATGAGTTCAAAATAAAGTGTGACAACCGTTTTGATCAATATAAAGCTGCATAACCACCTAAAAACAATTCCATCTAGAAATCATCGCTAAATTTTAGCGAGGATTTCTAGATCGAATTATTTATTTATTCTAGAAGAATTAAAACTCTATTATTTTCGGAGGCTTTTAAGCGTCTGTTAAGCAAAACGGCCGAAGAAAAGTGGGAGTGTTGGGGTCTTATTTTTAAAGATATGCCTATAACAAACGTGAAAATCAGTTATCAGAAAATACGTGAAGTAAGTAATGTATCTTCTGGAACATGGAACATAGAGTCCAATTCATTACTACAGCACTTCAATGAGCTCGTAAGTGTAAGCCTCCTTAAGCTCTATGACAATAAAACTCCATTGCAGAAGTAATTGATAGTAATCAGTAGCAAAAACAACATACATTTCTTTTAAAACTTTTAGTACAAAAAAATGTGTTGAACTTTAAACTTTATTCACACACAAATCATAATAAGCATAAGCAGCCCACTAAGTTTTGCCACTCCTGGGACTGCTGGCCATTTTCGCAAAGGATCATAATCCACCACGTTAGTCCACTGCGATTTGGTGGCTGACGCATGACATCGAAAGATTCGAGGAACATGTTAATTTTTCAATGTTCTCATTATTATTACGCACACGAGTACGAGCTAACTTGAAGGAAACATCATGAGGAAACCGTCATAATTCACGTTGCTCTTCGGTTATGGCCTTGACTCTCTCTTAATGACGAATTACACCCCCAAGTCCCAGTAGTGTAAATATTTAGTGGGTTATGCTTCTGCAAAAATTTGACGCGAAGATCTTTCGTGAATGTTTGAAATGCGGTGCTCATATGATGGTCCATCTTTTTCTTTAGTAATTTTCAATAATTCTCGTTAAATTGGGTATTTATTGATATTGAGAGATGCTTCGAAATGTTTGGGTAATCGCTCTAAGTGGGTCAAGGGTCTTATTTACTATACTCAAAGTCGTTACTTTTCCTATTTTAGGTAAAATTTGAATTTATTTCGTATTAAAGGTTAAAATGGTTTGAATTATTTCCGGTGCCGTTACGAGGGCTGCCATAATGAAAACGGTCCTGAGTGGATTTAATTAATTGTTTTTTTTACCAGAAACGGTATAAGTATGCAAATTCCGAGTTTTCTGATTCAAGTCTTTTACATATTCTTTGGTATTTTGATTAATTGAGTAAATGACAGCTGGATTTCGAATATCTTCACGTAGCTAAAGCTGAGGGTAAGTGTTCTTAAAAAGCTGTACTTCGTATTTTTGTACTAATACCATCGAATTTTCTGATCTATAATGTTATTTACGGGTCAGTATTTTTAGTTAACGTAAATACCAAGAGAATACGGAAAAATATGAATGATATGGAAATGCAATGCAATTACTAACGCAACCGTTTATACAAAAAGCAACATGAATAGGAGACCGTAACTAAAAAAGGTCCTTGAACTGTTAATGAAATAAATTAAGTCTTTGTATAGTTTCACTACACAAAGCCATCTACTTGTGTGCGACGCGACATACGCTGCTTCAATACTTCGAGTATTGAAGAGGCGATCAAGCAGAACAAAGGCTCAAAAGTGTTCGCAAGAAATCTGTCTCTTGGGCAAAGTCAGCTGGCCAAACTGAAGACCGATAGTGGTAACGTTGTCTCGTCGAAGCCTGAGATTTTGGAGGAGATTGAGAGGTTCTATGAACAGTTATACACCTCTACGCAAGCACAACCTGTCGTTAGCATGGCAAAAGACCCCAGAGCCAAGCTGACCCGACACTTTACCGAAGATATCCCAGAAGTCAGCCTGTATGAGATTAGGATGGCCCTCAAACAACTTAAAAACAACAAAGCACCTGGCGACGACGGAATTACGACTGAGCTTCTAAGAGCGGATGGAAAACCGGTACTTAAAGTCCTCCAGAAGCTGTTCGATTCCGTCATACTTGACGGTAGTACGCCAGAAGCGTGGAGCAGAAGTGTGGTGGTGCTCTTCTTCAAAAAGGTGACAACACCTTGTTGAAGAACTACAGACCCATCTCACTTCTGAGCCACGTTTATAAGTTGTTTTCGAGGGTAATCACGAATCGTCTCGCACGCAGGTTTGACGACTTCCAGCCACCCGAACAAGCCGGTTTCCGAAAAGGCTATAGTACCATAGACCACATTCATGCGCTTCGGCAGATTATACAGAAAACCGAGGAGTATAATCGGCCACTATGTATAGCGTATGTGGACTATGAGAAAGCCTTCGATTCCATCGAGACCTGGGCAGTGCTTCAGTCTCTCCAGCGATGCCGCATCGACTATCGCTATATCGAAGTGTTGAAGTGTATTTACAGCAAAGCCACAATGTCTGTCCGATTACAGGACCAGTGCACAAAACATATCCAGCTACAGAAAGGCGTGAGACAGGGAGATGTTATATCTCCGAAACTGTTCACTGCCGCGCTGGAAGATGTTTTCAAGCTACTGGACTGGAACGGATATGGCATCAATATCAACGGCGAATGCATCACTCACCTTCGGTTTGCCGACGACATAGTCATTGTGGCGGAGTCGATGGAGGACCTCGGTGCTATGCTCAGGGACCTCAGTAGAGTATCCCAACAGGTAGGTTTGAGGATGAATATGGACAAGACGAAGGTCATGTCAAATGTTCATGTCTCACCTGTACCGGTTATTGTTGGGAATACCACACTCGAAGTTGTTGACGAATACGTCTACCTGGGTCAAAAGATCCAATTAGGTAGATCCAACTTCGACAAAGAGGTCCAGCGAAGGATCCAACTCGGATGGGCAGCGTTCGGGAAACTTCGGCACATCTTTGAGTCCAAAATACCCCAATGCCTAAAGACGAAAGTCTTTAACCAGTGCGTGTTGCCAGTGATGACTTATGGAACTGAGACGTGGTCCTTCACTGTTGGTCTCATAACGAAGCTCAAAGTCACACAGCGAGCTATGGAGAGAGCTATGCTCGGAGTCTCTTTGCGCGACAGAATCCGTAATGAGGATATTCGCAAAAGAACGAAAGTGGCCGACATAGCTCAAAGAGTAAGCAAGCTGAAGTGGCAATGGGCAGGCCACATCGCTCGCAGAACTGACAACCGATGGGGAAAAAGGTTCTTGAGTGGCGACCACGAACCGGGAGACGCAGTGTTGGACGGCCTCCCACTAGATGGACAGATGACCTCACAAAGGTCGCTGGAAACCGCTGGTTGCAGGTTGCGCAGGACCGTTCGTTATGGAAATCTAGGGGAGAGGCCTATGTTCAGCAGTGGACGTCTTGTGGCTGATGATGATGATGATGATAGTTTCACTATAAGTCGGACCACTTGCAAGAGTAGTTAAAGATAAAGGGACGTTACTGCCGTGAAGATATCCTGACACATAAACATTATGACTCGAGGGCGAATGACATAAACGGGAGTGTCCGCTTTTAAACGTAATTGTGAACATAAAATGGGGCTTATGAATATAATATTTTATGGTACGGAAATCGTTGACGTGACGAAGCTGAGGATACCTTTAGGTGCAAGGTGTAACTTTAAAATATCTCTAACTCTAACCGCCCCGGTTTCGCCCGTGGTTCATGATATATACCCAAGGACCGAACAACGGTGAAAGAATATTTGAAAACGGTCCAGTAGTAAACTGACGTTACTACTGGACCGTTAACGACCGTTCCAACTGATGTTGAATGATAAAACTGCCTTAACTTACTAAGCTTGCCTTTCAATTTTGAAATGGATTTGAGTGCTTTTGACGTCACTTAAGTTATAAGTTTTCGACCCATTTGGCTGTTGTCTTACGTAAGTCTTAATTTTATGTCGGTTGTAATGACAGTAAAAGTAGATAATTTAAATAATCCTGGTCAGATTCAGCCTTCTCTCAGTTGCTAACAATAAGTTGATTTTTTTGAGAAGTCATTTATTAGATAGATAGATAGATAGATAGATAGATTAACTCTTTATTGCACTTAATAAAAACAAAAATACATAAAAACTTAAAGACTAAAATTAAACAAGCAATGGGCGACCTTATCGCTTAAAGCGATCTCTTCCAGGCAACCGCAGGATGGAAAAACAGATACGAAAACAGGAAGACGGGAAGTACAAATAAAAAATAGTGAATACCTCTATTATATATATATATATATATATATATATAAAAATTATCTTCATTCCATTTTTTTTTAATCTAATAAAAAAAATGGAACGAAGATAATTTTAATAGCTTGAAGGCAGGCTTTGAGGAGGTAACGATTTTACTACTCGAACTGAAAAAATGTGAGACTAAAACTGTAAAAAAATATATAACGGTTGTGACGTGTAAAAACTGCCCGTGACCAGTGTTGCCAACTTTATTTTTCAGATGATTGAAACCCATAAAATAAAATTAAGCATTTTTCCTTTGCAGGTTGTGTTGCTTCTAGAAATATACATATTTATAATAAATATTGTAATTATACATATGAATAATAAATATTGGTGGACAATGCACACACAACACCATCTGGTCCCAAACTAAGCAAATCTTTTATTCATCGCAAAAATATTTGCACTGGATGGGAATCGAACCCACGACTCTCGGCTTTGCAGGCAGAGTTACTACCCACTAAGCCACGAGGCCAGTCGTCTTTATCTCATTATCGGAATGAACGTCGTTCTTATCTGGTGTCATGACACCAAATCTTTTTTTGACACTGCCCACTGAGGATGTAACTGCAGCTTACTTAAGGTACAAGTTCGCCCGGAGACCGCGACAGGTGACCGCGACCGGAGACCGCGACGGGCACTTGACATTATGGCATTGTATGGGCGCCAGTTCGCGCCGAGACCGCGACAAGAGACCGAGACACACACGTGTCGCGGTCTCGGCGCGAACTGGCGCCCATACAATTCTATAGCATCAAATGCCTGTCGGGGTCTCCGGTCGCGGTCTCCTGTCGTGGTCTCGTGTCGCGGTCTCAGCGTGAACTTGTACCTTTATACGTTATCTAAGAACCGCAGTGATCTGCATGTGTATTAAACTGAGGGCTGAGGATTATAACGAAGTAGTTCGGGCAATCGAACTGCATGTTTGGTAATTCGAAAGGTAAAAACCGAGTAAATGATTGGAAAAAGAGTTGAACGTTCTTTAGAAATCATTTCCTACAGGTACGAAACCGTAAAAATTGATAAAACTTCTTCTTCTGCTTTTTTGTCCATTGATTTTTAAAAGAGACGAAAGTTCTCAACTCACTTGTATTCCTCAATATTTGTTTCCATTTTAGAAAATAAGAGAATGTTTTATGTCTGTGTATTATCTATTTATTTTCTATAATACATTTTAGTAGGCCAATTAGTTATTCAGGTAATAAGAATTAGTTTACTAAGTAAACTTAAATTAAAAATGTCAGTCACTTCATTTCCAGTCTACCTATTAGCCGTTATTAACCTCACTCCGCAGCGCAAAAATTAAGTAGCTTCTTGATTTCTAACAGGAAGCAGATGAGTTTTACTGAGAGGTAACTCGGTAAATTGCAATTAGGACTTTATTAGATGAAAATAAGCCTCACTCTTAAAAATGATATCCCGATGTTGCTTCAAACAATCATTATATTATTTTTTTATAATATTTCGAACTTTTGCTCAAGTCTTAAGCGAAACCAGTGAAAAATTTTAGCAATGTCAGTTTAACATAAAAGTTGCTAAATCTTTTGATGTCCTAACTCAAGACAATATTGAGTACTAACAGGTTTTATAATCCGATAGCAAGTGGTGCCAATGAGTACAATGCTTTATTTATGGGTCTAGGTTTCAATGTTTCCAGTGAAACTACAAAGCACAGAGTAGTGGTACGACTCTAGGCAGAGTCCGCCTGGGGAAGTACCACACCTTTGCCGGACTCTCCATTTTCTAATTGCTTCATGTCACTGTGTTGTTATCGGCAGGCATATTGTTTACCATCAGGCAAGTGTCCTGCTCGTCAAAGACTCGAACAAAGAAGACTGACTCTATTTTTGTGATCAGAACGTTTCGGCTGCCCGCGTTTTTTCCTGATACTTATATTATTGATGTCTTCAAATCGAGAGTGCATCTGTTTCTTCTAGGTAACTGGTTAACATAAGGTGAGATGGCGATTAAGCGTTCACCAATTTTTTTTAAAATCTAGAGTATTTATAATTAATTTTAAAAAAGTTCAAAAACCGATAAGTCTAAATGGCCATGTCAAACACAATTCATACGAAATTCAAAAAAATGCTTTTTGTTTTTAAGAAAGCTATTGATTGATATTATATGTATTTTTATAGAGCAGTCTATTAAATACGAGTTCAATAATAAAAAAAACCATTCTTTAGGAAAAAAAGGAAACGTTAATGTTAGTTATCTTAAGTGAGCTAACATTTATGCATAGCAGAATTAAGCAATTTTCTAAGTAGAAAACAAAATTTTTACTACTTGTTTTGTTGCCAAACTAATCATTATTTTTGGTAAGATGATTGGTTATGTAATAAATATTTGACAAAGTCAGATTAGTTATCTGACTTCCATAGTGAATCATGGTTACCCTTGTCAGCATGAAAAGGGCCCTTCCCAGTGCTTGAACACTTCACAAACAAAATAGATACCATCATGTGTGCTTTGACTAATTTGTTGGCTATGTCCCTGTAAGTTATAAATCAAACAGTATCTACAAGGTTACACAATACATAACCCTATCGGCTTAAAGGCTTATTAAACTTGGTTACATTTAGTCGTCTGAATTCAGTAGCGACTGAATTCAGTGAAGTGTAATATTTTATTTTCTTTTTAAATAATGAGTGACGAGGCGAGCAGGACATGTGACTGATGGTAAGCAACATACCTGCCACATAACAGAACAGTGATACGCAGCTATTGGAACATAAGGAGACCAAATCACCACCTAACACTGCACTGCACTCGTCACCCAGAGATCTAAGATGTTAAAACATCTCTAAGCCCTATATTTTTTTGGAAACATTGCCCTTAAAACCGGAACACAGTAATGTTTGCACATTATTGTTTGGCGGTAGAATAACTGGCAAAGGTGTAGTACTTCCCCAGGCGGACTCTACCAAGAGTCCTACCACTACAAAAGAGTCCTATCACTACAGCAAGATTCCTACCACTACAAAACTAAAAAAAAATAGCATTTAATAAGCTAGCATACTACAATTCAGAAACGAAGATTGCTTGCTTTTAACTTGCTTGTGAATTCATTCGACATGCCTTGAAGCAAGGTTTACTAAGGCAAAATTTACTTCTAAATATACAGTTTCTAAAGTTAGCCAAGTGAAATAAGCCTTTGCGCACAGGGGTTTGATGTAATCCTACAAATATTTCTGTGGTTGCACTGGCAATACTGCACTGGTTAGGCGTTTGCGGTGAACGTCACTTCCGACACGTGAAGAGTTTGGCGCTTAAGCCCGAACTTCCTTCACTTTGTCTCCAGCAGCCAACGCAAGAAGTCAACAACAACAAACTTTGTGCCACTTCATTAAGTATTTAGCAAAGTGAAAGAATGTAGCATACTATTTCACTCGTTTACCGCCCTCTAAAATCTTATCAAGTATTGTTTTATTTACGTTTCCAGTCCTTTAAATTTAATGCATGAAAGTGATTGAACGCATTTCGGTTGAAGATGTTCCCTGTATCTAAGTAAATCTATAACATGCATTCAAAAATGTGTCTATCTACCTTTTTGTTTAAATTAATCATTTAACCTATAACCTGTCCCACTGTATTGTTATTTTATATTCACAAAATGACACATTTTTACTATCGGGTAATCTTTGTATTTCAATTGCGATTTCTCCGATGTGATCGATTATGTCCTGAACGGTGACAGAGCTGTCCAGGTTAGCAACATATAAATAAGCTTTGCGCGGAGCTGCTTTTATTTTGGCAGTTGGAGGTAGCTAAAGAAGTACCTATTATATTACGGTTTTTACGTCGCTGTTTTTATGTGTTACTATCTGAAAGCCATCTTCAACATTATCACTAACGACTAGCTTAGGCTTAGATGCGCGCCGTTTGTTGAGCAACTGTAGTTGACTGGAGTAATTGTTAGGTAGCTCAATGTTATTATCACACAGACGTACCGCTGCCGTTGATATTGGAGTCTTGACGAATTTCTAGAAGTTTCGTGATACTGCACTCTGCGGCCGTGGCGCGGCGTGGCGTGGCGCAGACTGCAACACAAATGGTATCGCGACCGCAGAGAGTTAGCGCGTGTCACGTACAAAAAATGTTGACGTTGTCCGATATCCTGTCTCGCACAAAGGTACTAGAGTAACTGAGACATGCATCGTGCAGCCGAGCCATGTCACTGCGCTTACCGTAACTTACTGGACCAGCTGTAACTTTCCAGACTAGCCATAACTTCTCCAGTGCGGGTTTACATTTTTCCAGTAAGCAATCCAGCGCTGGACTGGAATAATGTAAGCGGGGCATAATGCCCCGTTTACATTATTCCAGTCCAGCGATTGAATCCAGCGCTGGATTGCTCACTGGAAAAAATGTAAACCGGCACTGGAAAGCATTGGCACAGGTTTTACGCTTTCCAGTGCCGGTTACATTTTTCCAGTAGGCAATCCAGCGCTGGATTTGACCGCTGGACTGGAATAATGTAAACCGAGCATTATAAGGGATTTGTATGAAATTTGGTATGTAGACAGAAAATGGTCTGGAATAACACCTAGGCTATTTTTTATTTCAGGAAAATAACAAGAGCGGCTATATGTTCTGTGGTTAGCCCGGCCGGTAACATGCAGGTTTACCGCCTAACTCTTCTACTTTCTGGTATGCTTTGATTTCTGATATTCACCCAAATTGATAACGTCGATGAAAGCAGACAACTAAATCTACTTTCAGTTCCGCTGCATACTGGAAGCAGATGTAGCAGTCTGCTTCCATCGGCGACACCAAATTGGCCGATGACATCACAAATCAAAGCATAGCAGAAAGCAGGAGAGTTAGGCGGTAGATCTGTCGGAGTTAGATTAGATACTCTAAGTATGGTCAACCGAAACGGTTACTAAGCAAAAAAAAAGTTTAATACTGTTGAGCGTGTATGTACACACAGAAACGTATCTTGGTGCGAAATAAAGAATTCTTCTTTCCAATGAATACGTTTTATTAATAATGTCGAGAAATGAGAAGCTCAGTGCGTACGGATATTAAGGAAGGGTTCCGGACACGCACGATTGATTTAACAAGACGACACACCTGATTTTTTCTATCACGAAAAGGACCTTCTCCATCGCATTCTATCAATAATATGTCAGCACATATAAACCTAACTCACGCATCAAATTTATCTCCAAAATGACGAGTGCACGTGACCGTCGTAACGTCAAGTAACAAAATGTAGCCTATGTTGGAACTTTTTAGTTCGCTAATTTGTCCAACCGCAGAGATAAAATTGACAATGGATATGGATCTAAAGGTGTATATTTATGTTTGTGTAATGTTCGTCTCTGAAATGGAATTCGGAAGCCCGTACGTGACAGAAATTAAGTAGTAGGATTGAAAACTTCCCCAATGAACGTTCACTGATATTCGTATTGTTATAGCTTCATGTATTTTATCATGTTTCGGGATGTCCCTGGAACAAAAAATAATTATAAGCAGTTAAGTACTCAAAAAAAAAACACAAGCTGCCCGTGGTAAGTACGGTGAAAGTTTTTTTTTTAAATTGGCTAAGTAGTTCCTGACATTAGCCAATTTAAAACAAAAAACCTCTTCAGAGATTTTCAGAAAACTCGTATTATAAAAAAAATCTTGTTTAAGTTGTAGTGTGATTATGAACATTTTTTGGAATAAGTATACAACAATTAATATGCTGCGTGTGTCAAAGCACCTACCTATGTACATATCTAAAATGTAGGCTAAATGTCAATAAATAGACAAAAACATACTCTACATTACATTTAAAATAATAAAACACGTATTTTTCGAAGCTTCTTTTCTTTCTTTTTAATTCTTCGAAATTATTGTTTATATCAATTATTTTATTTTCATGTAGATAATGTCATTGTTATAAAATGTATTTGTTTATTTTTGATGGTTGTAAGCTATATGCATATTTAATGTAGTGTGTAAATACCCCGAAATGAACGAGGTTATACTTAATTTTTTTTATTAACAGATGATGGTAAACAAGGTTAACAAACACGTGTTTAAAGGCGAAAGGTCGTTTTTTGCTCATCAACGAAAACAATTTTTTTTTACTACCTATGATATTTTTACTGGCCATGGCATGAGGGCATAACATGGTTAATCCCGAGGAATATGAATATTTAAAATTAGATATTATGTATTAACCAGCTATTTGGCTACTTTACTACAATGTTTGCTTAACTTGGGGCTAGATGGTGCTTGCTGTGTCCAAAAATTACGAACAATATGTATTTTGTGTTCGTGGCACCAAACCTGAAATAAATCCAAAAATTAAATAATGGTTCCATTCTTTTTGCAGTATAGTACAACAGGCATTTTGCAAGTAATAGAAGAAATTACCATTTCTACTTGGGCGCAACCCTACATGTTTTCGTATCGTATCTTCTACTGTTAGGTAATAGACAAGCGTATCTAACTAAACTGCTGAAGTATTCAAGGACTTTCATCTCCAGTTTTATATAGCATTTGAGTCGACACATGTGATTTTCTGCCTGAAAAATCCAATCTCTTTCAGCGTGATAAAAAGCGTTCGTTTTTCTCGCTGCATTGGTAACAGATCCAATATAGTTTATATCTATTTATAAGTTGTAAGTTGTATTTTATAGAATATTCTGTCTCGGTTTTTAAGTAAATGTTGAAATTATCAAGGGCTTGCAGATATTATAGTCAGTAATTTTGAAAAATTGGATTGGATTTTGGAAAATTGTGCAGACAGAAATACCTCACTATGTTCGCCACCCGTAAAGACTTACTTATGTTCTCCAAAAACTATTACAATGAAGACGATACAGATTATGACATACCTATCAGTGCCAACATAAAACAAAAATAACGTGTAGATGATGTGCGTGCTACCAAGAAGTGAATAAAAATAGTGTCGTCACTAATACTAACTATACTCAATTATAATGAAAGGATAGCCAAAGACGTCGAAGTTGCAAAAAAAATCGAAATCTATGAGGACAGGAACAAAATAAGAAAATAATAAATGAAAAAAAAAAAGATGACATTCCCATAATTCAGATAGATATTTTTCTTAATCTGCGATTTCAAAGTTTAAACTCTACGCACGCATAGTGGCCACTGAAAGACCACAAAAGAAGCTAAAGAGTCGGGCTGCACAAATAAACATTTATTAGACGACCTACGACTACTACATCCAATATGGAAAGAAATATGTAGCCAGAGTAAGTGGTGACAAGGAATTAAATATCACATTTATAAGAGATATGCGTGTATGGGTATCGCTAGGAAACTAAATAAAAAGACACTCGAGCCTATTGCAGCTCTCCTTTTTTACAGGGCGATTGAACTTACTTGATTTTGTATTTGCTTTTATCGTTCTTTATCTTTATTTATATTTAGTTATGTGATGAACTAACGCATTAAAAAGTGTTTGAATACCTAGCTAAATGTAGTTAGTATTTATTTTGTAGAGCAATATATTCTACCTCATACGCATTACGTTATCAGGAACTGGACTGACTGAACTACATAGAGGCTAAAATGTACGGTTAATAGGTATTGTAAAACGAAGCTTCTTGAATAGTGTTTAACTGAAAAAAACATGCGAGGAATCGAGCAGACATCAGAATAAAAAGTAAATTATTAATGTAATTTCCAGGATTTTTTTGAAACAAATTGTGACAAGACGAGCAATACATGTGCCTGATGCTAAGCAACATGACTGCTACATAACTACACAGTAACATGCAGCTACATACAGCACAGTAACATATAAGTGTCCAAATCATTACCTAGCACTGCACTGCGCTCGTCACCCAGAGATCTAAGACGTTACATCAGCTCTAAATCCTGTAATTTCTCTGGAAACATTGCCCTTCAAACCGGAACACTGTAATGTTTGCACATTACTGCTTGGCGGTAGAATAACTGGCAAAGGTATGGTACTTCCCCAGGCCGACTCTGCCATCAGTCCTACAACTACTAAAGGACGAATCGAAAAAAAACATCAGCCAGCGTCATATCTGAACACAATAAGAACATAAAAATCATACAGCAACAGAAGTTCGTTTTGTTTTTTTTTTACAAGGCGTATTAAAGAATATAATTTAACTTTTAAAGTCCCCTTATTTTTGAAATATTACTATTTACACATTTTGCAATATGGAAATTGCTGGTTCCTTAGCTGGATTTATGGAAATTTCAAACAAATTTGCTGAAGTATTTTCGAAAAGCGTAGCAAGTTCGACTTTGCTCAAAGAAGGTTATCAAAGTAATGACTTCATTAGGAGCATGAAATTTTGAATTATTTGTATTTTCAACAACTACTAATAGTGGAGCGCCTGGGGGTTTTGAATTATGTAAATTATCATTATTTTTTTTAATCAAGATCACTATAACAATTTTTTTAACTAGTAAACTTTTTAATATATTATTAGTAGCTAAACATTGCATTTTAAATTTCATTCACTCTAGCTCAAGTTCGAGGTTTTATGGTTTCTAACGCCCCAGGTGCTCCACTATAATTAAAGTAAATATTTTATTGCATCAATACACCAATTTTTTTTATAACTTTTATAGGTTTACTAATATGTTGTTTATGTTATAGGTTACTTGACTGCCATCTCCACGGATGTTAAGCGATGATGCGGTCTACGATGAAGCGTGTGAAGCTTCCAAGACTGCGGTACAAGCCCAGTTTGGAGAGAAAGTCTAAATAGGCGCGTCAGTATCGGAGACAACTCAGGCGCACAAGCCTTCAGCACTAGGGAAGGAATACCAACTGGGCCACTGGCCTTATTCACTACTAATTATTAATTAATTAAATTATTACTAATTACTAACTATTAATTAGACCGTCCTACTAATTTCATAAACGCGAAAGTTTATAAGAATGTTTGGGTGTTCCGGTTTGAAGGGCAATGTTTCCAGTGAAATTACAGGTCTTAGAGATAAAACATCTTATACCTTTAAACATCTGATAACGCCCTCTTGTGGGCGCTGCAGGCTTAAAGGTGGGCAAGAGGACCTAGAAAAAAGTGGGGGCGTTGTGTAAAGGTAGGGCTTGGAGTCCATTGTGTTTTACGCTCAGGTCTCAAGTTAACTCCTAAATGTATAACCCTATGGTAAAAGTCTCGTTTAGAATGAATGTTTAATCTCCGCGGATATAGCACACAATAATCAATTATGTAATTTAATTTGAAGTTATAGTGGTTTTAAAGGATGTGAAAAAATGGGGGTGCTAAAAAACAATTTATTGTCAAAGTAGGCAGCACACACAGTAAGTTTCGGAACCCCTGCTCTATTAATTCTTTCCAATATTGTGCCACCAAATCCGGTCCTCGGCCCGACGTATCCATCCGCTTTCCGCCACTCTCTTCAGGTCGTCGGCCCACCGAGAGGGAGGCCATCCCACGGGACGTCTTGGATGTGGTCTCCACTCCAGAACCCTTCTCCCCCAACGTTCATTGGCTCTGCGACATATGTGGCCCGCCCACTGCCACTTCAGCTTGCTTATTCTCAAGGCTATGTCGGTTATCTTAGTTCTCCGTCGGATATCCTCGTTGCAGATTCCATCCTCCAGAGAGACTCCGAGCATAGCCCTCTCCATAGCTCGATGTGCAACTTGGAATTTGTGAACGAGGCCTTTTGTCAGTGTCCACGTCTCCGCCCCATAGGTTATACATAGGACGGCTGGTCTAGTCGGAAGAACGGCACCTGCCGATCCGGAGACCCCGGGTTCAAACCCCACACGCACCACTGTCTCTTAAAACGGTGAAAGAAAACATCGCGAGGAAACCGACATGTACCTAGAACCTTTCGAAATCGTGTGTCATCCACCAACCCGCACTGGGCCAGCGTGGTGGATTATGACCTAAACTCGCTCCTTGCGAGAGAAATCTCGAGTCCCAGCTGTGGGAACATTTAGTGGGCTGTTGATGATGAAAATAACGAGATCGGAAACTACTATGCTGGTAAAACCGCGGGAGGTTGCTAGTAAATACAATAATTCATTATTACAAGGAAGGGTTCATGGTCTACTGCAGTACCTAGTCCATGAACCATGATGTTCATTTTTCGTATTTGTGGGACCTCACACTACAAAGGTTAGCAAGAGAGGAGGAGAGAGAAAAAACGCTAAAAGTTCTCACTTTGTAGTAGACTATAGGCCCGTGAACAAAATGTATGGGTCAAATAAACCACCAGGATACTTATGTAGGATGATAGAAGAGTATAAAATAATAAGATTCAGCATTACGCATTTGTGAAGCTGTCCAACCACAGATATCTGTGTGTCCAACTGAGTGCAGGTGAAGAACTATCCGCTTGCCTATCGGAATGACAGCGTTATAGACTGCAGGCCCGTGAACAAAATTTATTTATGAACCACCAGGAGAACTATGTATGCAGCACTATGCCGTCACTTGAAAGCTGTACAACTGAGTGCAGTTGAAGAGGGGTTGCAACCCTCGATCATTTCTCCTTGTCGCATAATTTTTGTACGGCATTAATTATTCTAATCCATTAGAAGAGGTATTGAAACTAAATTGAAAAAAAAATTGTTTTTTTTTTGTCGGAAAAAATCATGATTTTCCGGGTAAATTTGGTCATTTGTTTTTGTACGGCATTGGTTCCATACAGTTTCGATACCTCTTCTAATTCATTATTCCGCAATGCCGTGAAAAAATATCATGCGACCAGCAGAAAAGATCGAGGGTTGCAACCCCCCTCTTCAATTTCCACTCAGTTGGACAGCTCACAAATGCCGGTATAGTGCTGAATCTTTTAATTTAATATCCTTCTACCATCCTACACACTCGTAGATCTCCTGGTGATTCATATGACCCATAAATTGTGTTCACGGGCCTGTAGTCTAGTAGGTTCGTCTATAATAATCTGTGTGTTGGTCCGTCCATGTTATCTCCAGCTATGAATCAGTTTCGAATTCTTGATTTTTTGAAATTCCGATGGTGCATACTTTAACAAGGTCCCTTTTAATCAAATTACGTACGTCGTCACTGCGTCGCCGCGTCGGTGTCGCCCCAGTAAGAGTGTCATCAATCTCCATCAACGGAGATAAAAGGAAAGTTCCGTGGGTTCAGATATGTAAATAATATTAGGGACAGGGTTAATGTACGCGGTTGAATTAAACCAGGTTACACGCAAACAGTGTGATAAAGCAAATTATGCACATTTAATTATTAACGCCAAAAATAAATGTCTAATAATTTTAAGTGACAAATGGTGGCACAAAACCAAACCATACGCTAAATAAATTATTAAAAAAAAACACATTTGTCTATTACATATTTATAAATCCTCTCGCAGGTGGCTCCCATATTTCTAAGCTTTGTTTAGTAATGCGTTAAGTTTGTGTTCTTTAAAAATGTCGGCTGATTACAGCTGGTTAAACTGCACTGGTTATAAGCATCCAAACTTTAGCATTTCTCTCTATAATATTCGTTGGAAGTAGAAAAAATAAACAAGGTTCGTATAAAAAATAACTTTATAAGTACAAGCATTAATTACTAAGTTTCATCATATAGTCATTTTTATTAACCAGTCTTATTATTAAAAACGAACTGAAAAGTGAATGGTCATCTTCCCTCATCAGACCCTGGTCACTATCTAGCAGTACAGTACTCGTCAAGACTAATCATACGATCCCAAACTCGATGTGATTGTGTCGTTCAATTGCCGAGTTTCTATAGGTACGGTACTATAGGTACGGTATGGTATAGGTACCTATACCAAATTTCAGCTCAATCCGTAACCGAGAAGTTGATCAAATTTTGCTTGTAAGATTATATTACAGACAGACATCGGACAGGTGAAACTATTTATTTGGCTTGTAAATAGTATCAATCTTTAGAGATTATTCTAAACTCACTAAATACGACAAGAGAATAGACAGTATAAAATTGAAGCCATAAAATACAATATCACATTAGATATAGTGTCAGTTAGCCATTTTTGTATTGACAGATCCTTACTGCATAGCCTGGGTATGTAAAGTTCGTCTACAAGTTATTATACTCTACCGTGGCACTAATTAGAGGTCAACACACTTCTAATGGAGTGTTTACTGCTGTTTGTAGTTTGGCTGTTTGATCTGGGTATATTATTTTAGAATTTAAATATAATCTGGAATGTTTTCCATGTTTTTAACTATTTTACAATGCTGCATGAAAGCGTACTACATGTTGTGATTGCGGCTTGGTGTCAGTCCGAGACTTTGAGATACTACGCTGATGGGATGCAGTTAGCCCGTTTGTACTCGTACAACGTACTTCAGTGGCGTCGTCCTCAAAGAACTGCAGATAGCCATCGCAGACAGAAATAAAAACACTAGTGATAAAAGGAAAAGGGCATATATACAATAAGCATAAATAAAGTTCCGTTAAATAAGACTTTTTTACATAAATAGGGTGGAACTGTGTACTTGCCTACAACAGCACTCAAGCTCGTTTGGAAAGTCCTGCTTGCGGCGGCGTGGCGGTCTCAGGTCGCCTCCTTCTTCAATCGTGGTGGAAAAAAACGACTACCACCACTGACGTGGTGGCGTGTGTTTTTTGACGGAGTCGGACTGTTCGTTGCACATACGCTAAATATAAATTATAATGTTTCCTTTAAAATGTTAAATGTCGCTTATGTTGTTCTGACAAAGAGTATGGATCTCCATGTCTACGGTGGTTAAAATTTTAAACCATAAATAACAGTTACATAAAAACTACGAAGCCACCATTTTATAAAAAAAAATCTACCTTTAAAGTAAGAAACGTGTATAAATACACGTCTAGATATTTTAGTATCTAGTCTAGTATGTGTTCATCAAAGGTTTTAGGGGTTATTGAATGAAGAGGTTAGAGGAAACTTACTTATACTTACTATAAAGGATAAAACTTAGAGCGCCGTATATCAATCTTTTTCATTTGTTCTTCTTTTTTAGTATTGATTGATAAACTTACGATCAACTACCGGCCCGGCAGTCCTTAACACAAGGTGTTCGGCATGTTCGTTAACCTGGTGTTAAGCGACGATGTGGCCTACGATGGAGTGCGTCTATATAAAACAAACCATTCCCTCTCAACTTCAAGATACGAAAACCCCCTAGTCACAGATTAAGTAGAGAGATACCCCCTAATCAGCAACCCATTCAACATTTTAGCTGTTTATAATGTAACGAAAACTCTTAACAATATCACGTCTTCGATTAGTTCGGCAGAAAACAAATAGTTTTTCCACACTGTATAATTTTTGTCTGTGATTTAGAAAAGTATCGTGTGGGAGAGATTGTGGATATTTTGACCCACGATTGGATAAGAAAATATTTTAAAGTAAAATAGCTGCTTGCGCGTTTATTATTAAGAATATAAAAGGTAACATAAAGAGAGCTCGTACTCGCCTCCATTTTCTAGGATCTAATATATTATTCTACACAATGCATGCAAATAATTCTGATAAATATACTGCGCTAGCGATAACGACAGCTGCCACAAAGCTCGCTATACATCTTGCTGTTTCATTATATTCCACAAAATGATATATATTTTAAATTCACATTTGTCATACAATTTTTAATTCACATTGGTCAAAAAATAATTTGAGTCTAAGCTACTAATTCTAAAGGTGGAAAGTAAAACATTTATGAAGCGACACAGATTAATAGCTAACAATTCTATCGATTACGGTCATAGAATATTTAAATTTGTCTGAGATTACGGTTGATATATGAAATTCATTCTGCACTGTCACAGATAAATACGTCCTTCAAACACAACTTTCTCTTCACTCATCAAGGAAATAAAAACAAAAAAACATGAAAGTGTCTTTACAAAAACCGGCCAAGTGCGAGTGGGACTAGCACACGAAGGGTTCCGTACCATTATCTGTAACGAGAACATGAAACTAAACATTCTGTGAATAGTTAAAGCGTCTACCTGTCTGTGTGTTGTGATTTTTTTACAATAAATGGTAAAAAAATTAAGTTTGTTGTATAGGAGCCCCCCTTAAATATATATTTTATTTTTAGTATTTGTTGTTACAACGGTAATAGAAATACATCACCTGTGAATATTTCAACTGTCTAGCTATCACCGTTCTTGAAATTGTGGCCACTGTAACAGTCTGGTAATGGACGGACGGACGGACAGCGAAGTCTCAGTAATACGGTCCCGTTTTTACCCTTTGGGTACGGATTCGTAAAAAGGGAAAACTCTTGAAAAACGGCACAAAAACCCGTTACCTGCACACAATATTTTTTTGGCTCATTTTTATTGCTGGAGTTTCCATTGCCATATGCGGGAGTTGATAACATGTCAGCATTGTTAAATCGCTTTTTGCATTGAGTCGACCGCTCATAGTTGAGATTGGGTGTATAGGGCTGAACAACCTATTCTTTCTTTTAAATAAGTAGTGTAAATAATTTAATATTAGGTCACAATACATTTTGTTTTCACTAAAATTTTGTGATTTAGCCTGTTTAATATTTTTTATTTAACTTGTCACACATAACTTTACATTTAACAAACAGAATTTCTTTAAAAAATATGCTTGCATTGAGTCAACATTTCATAGTCGATATTGGAAGCGTACAGCTGAACAATTATTATTATTTATATTTAAATGAGTATTAGTTCACAATATTTGAAAAATATGCAAAAACGAATTTTCTTTACGTAAAAAAAAATCACGTTTATATCAATGACACTGTGGATAGCTTCCACATGTATAAGTATCTCGACCTCTCATTACGGTAATTGTTTAATCCGTTTATTTCCTTTGACACTACCGCTTAGCACTACTGGTAGAGTCATGGGAAATTTTACTTTCCCGTGACACTACTGGTAGTGCTACGGGTAAAAGCACATTACCTATGACACTACACTGAATCCAATTAGTGATACAAACGCGATCCTAATACACAAAATATTCAACCTCAAAGAAATATAACTCACAAACACATCGCAACAAAGTCCACAGAACTGGGTCAAATCTCGTAAAATCCGCGTCCAATACTGCCGTTCTCATTCATAGGGAACATTTCATCTGAAAATTTTATCAGGAAAATAATGTTATTTTCTCGGAAAATGCCTAATTATCTTTTGTTCACATCAACTAGGGATGATAACATGAAAGATAGTATATCCAATTATTTTTCTCAGATATTAGTGAATTTTGCCGAGAATAATAGATGAGCGACTGCCAGCCCTAGCAAGCAGACATAAAGCTTTTTCTGCATGATATTGATTTCTCATTACTCGGTCGGCGAGGCTTTATGCCTTCAGATATCACCCTTTCTACGAAACCAAAATAACCTGAAGGCAATACGTTGACATAAAACATATTCACATTTAAAATATATTCTACACACTCCAAACAGAAGCCGAGGTTTATTTAGCCACTGGCAATAAAACTCTTGTAAAACCTAAAGATTGGATCTATAGCAGCTAATATTAAAATTTATTGTGTTGAGATTTTTCAGAAATACAGAGATTTCAAATATGTTTCGTTTTCTAGTTGTTAACATCGATATAAATCAATAGGTGTGCCCTGAGCACCTTGAAATTGTTAACAAACTGCGCCTCTATGTATGGCGTGAGTGGTTTACAACTACCAATCTACTCGACCCCTAGAATCGCTAGCGGCGATGTACCTACATGTTGCGGTTCTACTTATTTTGGTTGTTGACAACAAATAGTTTTAGGTGTAATCTACTTGACGTGTAATCTGTTTTACCAATAAATATGAATATGAATATAAACGTCTGGCGTTCACCGCTTCATACAACCGATTAGAATGGAAAGAGTTAGCTCACTCTTCCCAATGATAACATAATTTCTTGCGCCTGAAGTTTGGGAGGGCGCATCCATTGATTTATATCGGTGGTTTTAATGGTTCTGCCTTTTTTGTATTCTTTAATATGGAATACCAATTAATATCTTTAATTTATCTCAAATTTTTGTATTTCTTTGGCCAAAATAGCTCAATTATCAACCAAATGAAATTTCAAACGACACTTTATGTAAGTAAATTAATTTATTTGGATATTATTCGTACACAAACATTTTCGTGCTATAAGCGCTATTAGCAAATTGAAACTGGGAACAGGGAGCTGAAAAATACTTCATGACCTATTCTCATACCTTTCAAATGTGTAAAAAATATTTTCGGTCTACCTATTTCGTTTAAAGTGTACATGAGAGTTACATTAAAAGATAACACAGTCCTTCTATGTCTAGGTTTTAGATGCTTATATATCCTCCAGAATATACCCACGTAATACCACTAATAATATGAATGTACAATTTTGGATGTTTGGATGCTTGTTGCTCAAACACGTCGGCACTTCTGAGCGTATATTTGAAATACAATTAGATTATACATTATAGTTTGTAATAGCAGATAGGTTTTATTCCAGGAAAATAACATGAACAGGACCTACGCAGGTAAATCTGCAGAGCGCTGCTAGTGATGAAATAAAGTAAAATCTGGCCAAGGAAATTACGAAAAACAAAATTTATTGTACAATAAGATTTTTGTCATGAATAGCCATGAAAAATACAAGATACGTTGTCTCAATTAGTCGGAGCAACGTAGTTAATTAATTCTTTCAGTCGCGCTCCTTGCAAACTGTCTTTCAGTTTTATTGTGTTTTCAAAGAATTGTTAAATGGTTTGAAACAAGTACTTGAAAGCTATCATCAATTCAATTTAGTGATAGCGAAAACGATTGCTTTTATCTTTATTAACTAAATTACTTTTATCATCCGATTATGTCTCGTACTGCTTCAGCCGCGTTATTTAGAATTGATTTTGTCAATGTATGTTGAAATATCTGAGCTGGCGCTAACTTTTGTGTGCCAAAGATTTATTCATAACTTGGGGCTGACAAATTGTAGAAATTTTCGTTAAAACAACAGTCAATAATACAAATCGTTAAATAGTTCCGATATAGTATAATTGTATAAGTCGTCAAATTGAGAAAACATGTGTTAGTTATGTTTTTGAATACGTAGATTAAACATTAGTGACCAACTCCGACATCATCATACTCCATTTTGGACTGTTGAACATTAAAATGTATTACGTGAGGCTATGGCTTCAAATCTCGAAAGCGAGTAATTGATGTCTTACCTATTAAAGATATATGTATGTATGTTTGAAATTAGATTATAAGTAATCTATCCTCTTTTTTTGTTTTAGAGCCTTATTTTAAATTAATTGTACAAAGCTAGTAGCTTAATAAAAATAAGTAACATTCTAAGTAACTATAATTCGAGCAAAAGGTTCTGAAAATTTAGAAGTGGCGTTAGCTCTCCATAGGTTTAAATAAATCAATGATGTGTACTAACAACCCTAATTGAAAAACAACATCTTAAGAGTACGTTAGTAATTTCATATAAAATTTTATTAAACGAAAAGAATTTTGTAATGAAGTTGAAATACGTGCACGATCATAAAAATGAATAAAGCATTCCATTGTTTTGGCAACGTAAGAGCGGAGTCAGAGCAATAACATCTCTTATTAACTCCATCGTTAAACACCTCATTTAAGTCATTCATTTCGTCAAAATTGTTACCATCTTTCTTACAGTCTGTTTTCTTGGGCTTATCGTCGACTATATCGTAATCTATGTTCATTACTATGCTTGGACGATTTGTTTCGTGGTCCGTTGGGCAATCATCATCGATTACTTCTCTACTATCGTAATATACGTCTAGGGGGAGAGGCGTGGTCTTGCGATGTTTCTTTTTCTTTGGCACTTTAGTATCATCAACAACTTTGGGATGGTAGTACATGTCATATGGGTTTTCAACGTTGTTTTCACTAAAGAAGAATGTTTGAAATGGTTGTAGGTACACTGGGTAGTATGACACAGTGCTCATTCCGTATCCTCCGAAGACGGTCTGTGTGCATTGATGATGGTCAACCCTTGTGCATCCGCACTTTGTTGTCGCACGCAAATTGTTGTTACTATACGAATATCCTTGTGCTTGATTCGGATCATTGAGATTCCCCACATGTCTCACAGAGGGCAAACTTCGCAATCCCAATATTTTTTTAACAGATGAATTGCTTTTTACATCGTTGTGTAGTAAGTCTGATTCTACACTGTTTTCATTACTACCTAAGGTATCATCTTCATCTGATTTTGTTATTTCTTCATCGAACGTAGGATTTGTAAAAAGGTCAACTACGGACCATTTTTGTTGTACCTCGATAGTAGGCGTAGGCGCTGAATTGTGTTTAATTTTTTTGGTAGTCGATGCTTGTAATAAATCATTTTCGAAAAATCTTTGTTTTATTGACAGCATCTCTTCGGATAACATTTTGTCGAAAATGTGTGATTTCAAGTTGCTGGCTCCTGATTTGGTGAGATTCCTCAATATTTGAAACATTGGTTTTTGAGTACGAAAAGCCGATGCATTTTGTGATAGACCATCTGAAACAAAGATAGTACTTTTTTTATAATCTTAATTCATGTTTGTTGCCAGTGAACTCTTCAGCTTGACAACCGATATTCACGAAAATTAGCAATTACGTGAAATTTTGTCCAACTTGTGAGATAGGCTAGTTTTTATTTGGATCAATGGCATTTATATGCCAACTAGCGGGCCGCTTCGGCTTCGCCCGTATATGTATAGCTTGTACCACTCAGGGATCACGTACCCACAAATACAACTGTGAAAGAAATTCAGAAATTCGTCCTTTTAGCTCCTGAGATTTGCGCGTTCAAACATAAATTCTCTTCGGCTTTATAATCTTAATATACATGTATATAATATAAGTGACCTTTCGCTTTTATCTTCTTAATATATTTAAATTACGTGTCACATTGTTTGTCCGGGATGGACTCCTAAACTACCAAATCGTCTTTTCATTTTGCACACCGTGTGCAGTTTGATCCAACTTCAGAGATAGGATAGTTTTTTATTTCGATTAATAGTCTTTATATAACAATATCCGAGCGAAGCTGGAACGGGCCGCTAGTATCATACTTTTACTATTTATAGAACTGACTCATCCAATAAATAGATACAAAATTCGCAATTTGAAATCTATGTATGTATTATGAATGAAATCTATGTAGTAGACAAGCGTTAGATACCTCTAAATCTAAAAATTTTGTCATTTTCTTGTGAGAAGTTTTCTTGATCTGGGCGTATTCTTCGAGGAGCTCCAGCCACTTTACAAAACGGAATTATTAATAATAAAATATGAAATATAAAAAATATAACCAACATAATATTAAATAGCCCATTTTCATTGACACATTTGTGACTTCTGAAAATATCAAGAGGGCTATGATGTAGATGCTTATTTCATTTTTTAGTAACGTTTTCTATTTATATATTTTGTGTTGTTGAATGTTTAAATTATATTATTTTAATGAATTACTATGAAATTTATAGTGTTAATGTTATGTGTTGTGACTGTTCCCAGTCATGGAATTAAATATTGCGAGATATGCCCAAATCACACGCTTTGTAAATATACGGTAGGTGAAATAGGAATTTATAGCAAATTAAACTCGTCCACACCAAAAACTACAAATCATATGAATTGATGTGACACCGTAGAGATCCTGTAAACTTGATTTGAGTCTTACACCATCAATTTTCCTAATTATATACACAGTAAGTAAACGAGTAAGATACGTTTTACGTGAACAGTAAGAGAAGTAAAATCGGTAGGATGTGTATGCGTGTGTTTTAAACATTACAGGCTGATATGCAAAAAATATTCAGTTTCACTTTCACAAATGTAACAAAAAATGAATGGAATTTCAATGGAAAATGACACTTAATGAAATTTACCGGAAAGTTGCAATCTGTAAATTAAAAGCTATATAGCTTTTCAAGCTTTTTAGCTAATAACAATGTCGGAATATATCTAAGGCACAGACCGGCAACGCTAAAAAAAAGTTCATGCCCATATCGTGCCACTGGAAATAATAAACTGTCTGGTCCACCCATCATTTCTACTCCGGACCTGCAGATTTTATAAAACTCCCTTCCAAAGCTTTTTCCTATAACATTAAAAGGCCTAAAGTTTAGAAATGAGAAATTTAAGTACTTATATCAACACATTTCACCAGTCCGGTGGTAAACCACTTCAGACAGTGACAGACTCTCGTGTTTCAGATGTTCATATCCTATAAAACAGAAACAATTTTAGTACGTACCTATTTTTAACCCCCGACAAAAAAAAGGGGTGTTATAAGTTTGACGTCGATGTCTGTCTGTCTGTCTGTCTGTCGGTCTGTCTGTCTGTCTGTCTGTCTGTCTGTCTGTGTGTGTGTCTGTCTGTGGCACCGTAGAGCTCAAACGGATGGGCCGATTTCGATGCGGTTTTTTTTATTTGAAAGTTAATATCCGTGCGGGTGTTCTTAGCTATGTTTGGTTAATATCGATTCAAAATGGCCGCCTCCACAAAATGGCGGACAAAATATTTCTTCACAACCTACCTCAATATGGGTATCAAATGAAAGGGCTTGACTAGCAGAGTACTAAACGCTATAACAAATTTCAAATTCAAGATGGCCGCCACCACAAAATGGCGAATTATATAATATTTTTCACTACTACCTCAATATGGGTATCAAATGAAAGGGCTTGATTAGTAGAATACTTTGCACTATGACAAATTTCAAATCCAAGATGGCCGCTACCACAAAATGGCGATTTACATTTCCTTTTTCACAATTCCCTTAATATGGGTATCAAATGAAAGGGCTTGACTAGTAGAATGTTGTACAGATAACAAATCTAAGGTAGTCGGGGGTTAATCAAAATTTTTAATTTTGTTCTTGTCCATTAAACTGTACTCATAAACTGAATTTAATTTACATTTTCTCAACTAATGCACAGATGAGCGGCCCCGCGGCCGCGTGCCAGAGTTTCGACAACGGGTCGTCATTAGCCGATGCAGACATAACAGAAATCGTTAATAGGATCAACGCGAGACGATCCTTGGTAGCAGCCGGGCGCCTGAAGAGATTCCCGCAAGCCGCCAACATGAGGAAAATTGTAAATAAACATTTTGTGTTTACTTTGTTATGAGGGGGAAAATTGCCCAACTGGCACCACGTAACAGTAAAAACCTGATCAATTAATGTAAACAGAGTGATTTTCTGCCAATAAAATAGATAAAATTACATTTTTGAGCTAACGATTCAATTGAAAAGAAATCATGTTTTAGTAACTTACCGAAATAAATAAATAAGTATTGGTGGACATTTCACACACAACACCATCTAGCTCCATACTAAGCAAAGCTTTGTACTATAGGAGCCAGATAGCAGATATAAAACTTATATATTGACGTGACAACGTCTAATAAATCGATGAAAGCCGGCTGCATGCACTAAAAATGTCCCGTTACGCTCGTTGTACGCTTGCGCCGCATCTATCAATGTTTTTTTATGATGTTACGTTAAACTACCATCCGTAAGCCAACCGACTTTACAAACAACCAAGTTTTTTAATACATACTTTTATACACAGAAATCACTCAGGCACAGTACATATTATATTTGTCTTCATCAAACATGGTTGCACTGAGTGGGGATCGAACCCATGACCCACAGTACGGGTTTTGGTCGGGGGTTAAACATTGATCTAAGAAACACATCAAGCGCTATATACAACCGAAATCGTTTCTACGAGTAATATCATGAATTCACAGATAATTCACACGTTAACTATACCTCTAGATACATACTAAAATAGAACAGACCAATATGAAATTTCAACAAATTCACAAACTTTTTTTGCAAAAAAACTTATAATATTTCCTAGTTATGTTACAAAGGGCAATGGAAAACTTTTCCTATTCAGATAAACTGAAAGTTACAATTTTCCTTTGGCGTTTCGCTTTGAACATTTCAAAACGAAATTGTGAAACTACGGTGCTGATATTCAAACCTTTGAATAAACTTAAATAAATATTCCGACTGCAGTTTATGTTTGTCCAAAATTAATGCGAAAATCGAAATGTATTCATTTAGGTCCAAATTCACAAAATACATTTTTATAATCATTCGTTTATGTTAAGCAATGGTGTGGCTTACGATGTGCTTACCTAGAAGACACTACTCTCGATTTGAAAACACCAAAATTGGGGAAAGTCACTCAAGCAACGCATTCCCGAACCTAGACGTTCTTATCATAAAAGTAGAATCCAAACCTCTTCATCAGTATTTGTACCGTCAACCATGAAACGTTGTCGCACTGTATGTACTTAAGAAGCTTTGCTACTTATTCGAGTACAGGTATTGTACCAGTGATGTCTACGAAATTGTCTGCTAAAGTAAAATGGAATTAATAAAAGTTAAAAGCTGCTGTTGTTGTCTCCTGCTGTTTCATTACACGATGTTTCTTAATCACCCTGGTACCGGCTGTGATGTTAAAAGCTGTGATGTTATTTAAAAGTTACGAATCGAGTTAACCTACTATGTATTATTACAAATGCGAAAGTTTTGACGTTTAGATGTTGGGATGTTTGTTGCTCAAACACGTCGGAACGCCGGAACGGTTCGGGTTGAAATTTGGAACATAGTTGGAAACGAGAGAACTAGATACAAATAAGCTATCCTTGAATGATATTTGGTAAAAAAAAATACAGTGAAAAACTGATAAGTGAAAATACTACAAATACGTTTACGGATACGTATTATTTGTAGTATTTTAGTATATCATTGTACAGTATTATTACACTCTGTATAGATACTCATTTCGCATTGGTTTGCAAAATTAGTATCTATACATGTCGTCTATTTAGAGATTCTATTAACAACTAAGTTTTGAATTTCGCACAAAAGTCTCAAACATTTTATATGGTATACATAATATCTTAATAAATAATTTCTACTTGAACGCTCTAAATAACCGCTTCTAATATTAGGCCCGTGGTTCCCAGCCCACCTTCGTTATATTTAGGATATCGCACGACGTTGCTTAACCTCACACACCTCAAACATCTAATTTAATTAAACATTCACTTGACATGCAGCCACGTAAGCTTAATTATACACTAAACGAGAAAACTTTGAAGGAAAATCTCGTACAACGTCAAGAAAATTGGCACCTTGCGTTTATTCTGTAGCATGACGGATGAACGGACACAAATGGGATTTTTTATTAAATCCATTTCGAACGAACAAACGAGGAATGGGATAATTAAATATGTATCCAAATGGTACTCAACCGAGAGATAAATGGTGCAGATTACACTCTGTATTTTAAACAAGCGAGGTCTTGCTCTGGGATGTTGTCACAACGATTTTAAACATATTTCCCATTTCAAATCTGTCCAAATGAATTTTAAAATAATTGATGTTAAAAATGGGAATTAATTCCGTTGAAGAAAGACATTTTTTTTGACGAGACGATCAGATCATGTGCGTGATGGTAAGCAACATGCCTGCCACATAACAGCACAGTGACACGCAGCTATTGGAACATGAAGAGTCCAAATCATTACCTAGCACTGCACTGCGCTCGTCACCCAGAGATCTAAGATGGTATATCTCTAAGCCCTGTAATTTCTCTGGAATCATTCCCCTTCAAACTGGAATACATTCATGAATGCCAGTAAATGTGGCCACGTGTAACTTACTTGCTTCAGTATCAAAGCCTTTTTACAGCTGCACCTAAATGACAAGGCCCATTTACAGCTGTTTTTTTTTATTGACATTATTCTTTAGTATTATTTTATTATGTACACAGATTATTTATGTACTATATAATTTTATTGTGACGTTACCAAGTGTTCTTTTGAAATAATGTTTCGAATAAATACATTGAATTGAATTGAAATTGAATAATAGGCATGATGACTAAAACAAACTAATTAGTTCATCAGTTAAATTACAAAAAAATATTGTACACGCATATTTTTCACAAAAAAAACGAAGATATAATGCTTAGAAGTTTCGAGTGACGTCACGTCTAATAATAATAATAAAACCTCATTTAATTCCTTAATAAAACATTAACATTGAGAATAATAAATTAAGTAAGTAAATAAAAAAATAACATTAAAATTATTGAACACAAACAAAAAATACACAGTTAAATCCTAATTTATTTCCTTTTTTTTTTTATTCTTTCTTCTCTCTGTTTATTAAGGACCTCTCATCGAGTAAAGGCCTCCTCCATTTTTCTCCAATCCTCTCTCTCCTTTGCTATCTCAATCCAATTTGCGCCAGCTACCTTTATTATTTCATCTGCCCACCGTTGTTTTGGCCTGCCTCTGGTTCGTTTGGTAGGTGGTCCTATCCAAGTTGCTATTTTTTTAACCCACTTGTTATTTTCCATGCGAGCAATGTGACCAGCCCATTTCCACTTCAGCTTCCTACAATGTTTCAAAGCATCTAAGACGTTAGTTGTTTGTCTTATATATGAATTATTTTTCTGTCTGATATTTTTAAATTGAGCATGCTTCTTTCCATAGCTCTTTGGCAGACTTGTATCTTACTTTTTGTATATTTATTGTAAGTCCAGGTTTGACATCCATAAGATAGACACGGTAGTATGCAGGAGTCTAGAGCTTTTTTCTTTAGTTTTACAGGAAGTTTTGATTTAAATATTTCTTTGTTGCTCCAGAATTTATTCCATGACATTGTTGTACGTCTATTTATTTCATCACTGTTTCGAGATTTTCTGAAGGATATTTGTTTACCCAAATAAGTATATTCTTGTACATAATCTAGCGTCGTGTCGTTGACTTTTATAGGTACGTTTGCGCTGTTTGTCATGACTTTTGTTTTTAAAGTGTTGAGTTCGAGGCCAATTTCCTGACTTACTGCATATAGTTCATTTATCATATCCTCTAATTGTGTTGGTGTTTCCGAGAATAGTACTATGTCGTCAGCAAATCTGAGATTACTAAGAAATTCACCTTTGACATTTATACCTTTTCTTTCCCAGTTAAGTTTCCTCATGATGTTTTCCAGAACAGTTATAAATATTTTTGGAGATAGAGGGTCTCCTTGTCTCGCGCCTCTACCAATAATTATTTCAGGGCCAGTGCTTTCCATTTTTACCCTACTGACACTTTTGCTATAAATGTCTTTTTATTACCTCAGTCGCTTCTGTCGGTACACCGCAATCATGTAGAGCTTTCCACATACTGTCATGAGAAATAGAGTCGAAGGCTTTTGCGTAGTCAATAAATGCCATGTAGAGCTGTTTTTTTCGTTCTTCATATTTCTCTATTATTAGATCTACTGCATGGATGTGTTCTGTTGTCGAATAGTTTTTCTAAAACCAGCTTGCTCTGGCGACTGATATGTTTCAATGTAAGTAGATAAACGGGATTCGAGACAAGTAGCAAACAGCTTATAGATGACAGGTTGTAGACTAATAGGCCTATAGTTGGCTTTGTCGGCGGGGTTTCCCTTTTTATATAGTAAGACAATGTCAGACTTTGCCCATTCCACTGGTATTTTTCCGGTATCTAGAGCCATATTGAATATATCCGTAATGGGTCGGGCAAGCAGAAATCTTCCAGTTTTTAGGGCCTTGCTTGGGATACCATCTGGTCCAGGACACTTTTCTGTGTTTAAACTTTCCATTTTTTTCATTACTTCATGAGTAGTAAATCGTTGTATTGTGGTAGAATTTGGAATTAGAGCTGGAATCTGAAGACCAGTATCTCTTGCAGAATAAAGGTTGCGGTAAAAGCTTGTAGCTGTCTCTATTATTTTTGATCTTGAAAATGTCTTGGTATTGGTAGAGCTTACTGTAAGACAGGGAATCCATTTTTTAGTGGTGTTTAATGATTTGTAGCCTTTCTTCAAACTGCCCGTTGACAGAAGATGATTTTCAATCGTTTTAATTCTATGTTCTTTAATGTTTTGTTTAATCTGTTTATGAATATGTTTATATAAATAAGAGCGCTCTATTTTTTCTTCTTTTGATAGCAATTTCTGTCTGGTCAGTTCATTTCTTCTTGCTATTTGATGTCTTATATTTTCCGTTAAATAATATGGCTGGGTTTTCTTTTCAGTTTTCGTAGAGTTAAGGCTTTCGGTAATAACTCTTTTAATTTGTTCGTACAAAGACTCTACATTATTATCCATGTTGTCTGTTGTGATCTCATATACTTTCGCTTTAAGAGAGTTAACGAATTGTACTTCTTGTTCTAATGTATTCAGGCGGTTATAGTTATTTTTGTATTTTGATCGAGTTTTCTTTATTTGCGTTATTGAAAAGGTACTCCGTATAAATCTATGATCGCTGGCATATGAAAAGTTACTGAGTATTTCAAAATTAGTCATTTTTCCTTTGTTGTTGGTTAGCACATAATCTAATTGGCTTTTTGTTTTCTTTGGTGAGAGCCATGTCCACATGTTCTTAATGTTCTTTTTAAATTGGTTGTTCACTATGAATAAGTTGTTCTCCCAACAGAATTCCAGAAGAGTTTCACCTCTTTTATCTCTCTTTCCATAACAATGTTTCCCTAAAATACGTTCTTCACCAGGCATGCGTAGACCAACACGCGCATTAAAATCGCCTAATATTATCAGGCATTTATAACTTTTTATCATTATTTCTTGCAAATGTTGATAGAATGTTGCGATTTCATAGTCACTTGCGTCGGAGGTCGGAGCATGTACTTGAATGATTGATATTTTTGTATTTTCAAAATGACGTCACGTCTATGTATAAATAAATAATAAATAAATAAATAAATAAATTTATTGACCAATATCAAACATCACAAGTTGGCATTAATCTAAGGTAATACAGTAAAGTTTGTCGTTGATTCAAGTTAGACAACCTTGGTACCCAAACTAGGTGTAACCTGTATGATGGCATACCAAGGCCCTCCACCGGCATTACATACAAACGAATCTGTTTTTTCGAAAATTAAACAAAATTAAAGACAAGAGTAAAAGGCATGCAAATTTAGTAATAGACCAAATGACGTTTGAATATCAATAATAAAGTAAAACATTTGATTCTATAAACGCTTAATTCTAACTTAATAAAATTAACGCTAAGTATTTTAGTGTAATAAATTTGGGGGGGGGGTGGAGAGGAGGGGGAAGGATACAAAAGGAGAGGAAAGGAAGATATAAGATTGGTCCGAATGGATTCACAAATTAACTAAGACAGGATAGTGAAAATTGATTCAGTTGCATTATAGTTCATTGAAAGTAACCATTTTGTTAATGAGGTTTTGCAAGAATACCGGTTCATCGAGTAAATTTGTAAAGAAATGTTGATTTTGTTATAAAGGTAAGCTCTCAGATAGCATGACTGGTTTCTGGCAAATGAGGTATAAATACGCATTGTTTCACAAACTTTAGCTTTGGTCGTGCGGGGTATAGGAAGATCCGTACGGAATTTGACTACTTTATGGTGTGAAAGAACCGCGTGCAATATGAAAAGTTGGCGGACAGTCAGTACTTGGGCATCCTGATATAAAGTTTCAGTAGGATACCGAAAAGGTCTAAAAAACATAACTTTTAGGACAGAGCGCTGGGCTCTTTCTAGTTTAATCAGGTGAGTTTTGTATGCTCCGCCCCACACAGACACACAATATCCAAGAACTGATTGACAGATAGCAAAGTAAACTGTTTTAAGCAATGAAAGTGGTAGAGTATCTCTTAGGGTTTTAAATATCCAGATTAGTTTCCTGACACGTACCGTCATACTGGCTATATGAGGGACCCATGTGAGGTTTTCGTCTATAACTACTCCAAGATATTTGAGGGAAACCACACACTCCAAGCCCATGCACTTACACGACTTTTCCTCATAGTTGTGACATATGTGAGCCCTTATTTTGAAATTTTCCTTATTGGGTGAATTTTCTTTTTATGTTAAATACGAGTACTTTGCTTTTGGAACAGTTTAGGGACAATAAGTTAGACTGTAGCCAAGAGATTACATCTCGTAGACCTCTCTCAGCTCGATCCCTAACCTGTTCCCATGTACAACCTTCAAAAAGTAATGCAGTGTCGTCAGCGAAGGTAAAAATTTTACCATTCGCCGGACAGAAATGGCAGAGATCATTAATAAATACGAGAAACAGTGTGGGGCCTAAAATGGATCCCTGGGGAGCACCATATGTAATAGTTTCGTCATCACTAATAGTATCACCTATTTTTACTTGTTGGGTTCGGTTAGACAGATAATTTTGAAATAAAACTAGTGGTGCTCCCCTTATTCCTAGTTTTTCAAGTTTGTAGAGTAAGAGTGGGGTAGAAACGGTGTCGAATGCTTTAGCCAAGTCAAGAAATATCGCTACACATTTTTCTTTCTGTCTAGGCTATTAGTGATATAGTCAGTCAAGGCAGATATTGCCTGTTCGGTTGATTTATTTGCTCGAAATCCGTATTGGGAATCAGCTAGAAGTTTTTTTTTTGTTCTAAATACATCATCAGTCTTTTGTTTAAAATCTTTTCGATAACTTTAGACAGAGCAGGTAGAATTGAGATTGGTCTAAAGTTATTTACATCGTCCCTAGACCCACTCTTATGGATTGGTAGAATAACAGCTCTTTTGAAAGGAATTGGGAACGTACCAGATGAGAAACATAGGTTTATTATATGTGTTAGAGCAGGCACAATTTTATTTTTCACCAATTTAAGAAACATGGACGATATACCGTCCCAACCTGGAGCAGAATCATTTTTCAATGATAGAATAGTTCTCTCAACCTCTCCTTCATCTGTATCTAGTAGTACAAACGACTGTAAACTGGTCTGTTCCGAGATTAAGGTCTTAATAGTTGAGTGAGTCGGAGAACTAGTAATAGATTCCGCCAAGTTCTTACCTACATTTGCAAAAAAATGGTTTATATTATTAACGGCGGCTTTAGCATTTGGTTTCGTTTTGAGTAACTCTAAGGGTGGGCATTTGATTGGAGAGAAGTTTCCTATTTTTTTAATAGCATTCCAGCTTTTTTTTGCATTATTACCGGCCTTTAGTATTTCAGATTGCTCAAATTCATTTTTAAGTTTTTTTAACAGAGAATAACAGAAATTTCTGTAGCGTCGATAGCTTTGACTAAGGATGATATTTTCGGGTTGTTTTTTGAGTTTAAGGTGCATGTTGTCTCTATGCCTAATGCATCGCAGCAAACCTGGAGTTATCCAAGGCCTAGAGATAAGATGTCTACGAGTAATAGTTTTTGTAGTTGAACATTTTGTATGGACTCCCTGAGAGTATTTACTAAGATATCGGTAGCAGCGCAGGGATCTATCATAGTCAATATAGGAGATAAGTTGGACTCATTGAGAGATAACGCTGCTTCTCGGTAGTCAATCTTAGTTTTTATAAAGGAATCTGGTTTGAACTTACTTGAGGTCATCTTGGGAAGAGAAAGAAGAACCGGGTAATGGTCAGTTATAGTAGTCTGGATGACTATACATGTAGCTTTTGCTTTTGATTTAAGTAGCGCATGATCTAAGCATGTTTTGTCTCTAGTTGGGAAAGTGTGGGTCGGTAATAATCCATACTCCGCCATAAGGTTTAGGTAGTGTGAGCTCGGTGGTTCAGAAGTTCCTTCTAGAGAAATATCAATGTTGATATCACCTGTTATAATAATATTTTTAAATCCTTTTAAGGTATCCAACAGAGTTTCTAGTGATTTCAGAAATGTTGTGGTTTTACGGAAGGAGGGTGGACGGTAAATACCAACAATAGCCGTGTGGTTCTCTATTTTGGCTACCAGACAATTGGCTTCAGGAAAAGAGGGTTCTTCGACCACACAGGAGATATTATTTTTGTGGTATATAACAAGGCCATCGTTTTGATTATATGATAGAGTGGTTGTAAAAGTATTATAATTGGGCAGTTGTGGTAAGAGTTTATTACTGTTTAACCAACATTCTGACAAAACGATGAAGTCACATTCGAATTTCAGGGCAGTTAACATAATAAGCAGTTTGTCAAAATTTGCGTTAATACTCCGGATATTCTGCGCTAAAATTTTAAAATGCTTGTTAGGCTGTGTGATGTATTGAGAACATTGATCAATTTTACAGTTGTAACACTCTGAAGGTTTAACCTCATCAACTTCTTTGAGCATGGAATTGAGATTTTTATCCATTATTAATTTTAGGCATGATAATAGTGTTGTAGTTACATTCGGTGGCAGTTATCCTGTATTGTTCATTTATAGAGTTTTCCATCGGACATAAGTAATATTTACTGATTTCTTGGTTAGGAATGGGTATTTGGCATATATTTTTGTAGAGTTTGTAGAGCGTGTATATAGTAGAGATAATTACATGCATGCAAACTAAATAGGACTTAAATATAACTGAGTGGAATAAAATCATAATACAATAAACACACAAGAAAAATAGGGAAATTATAAATAGTCACAAATTTAGTGATTTCACATTAGATATATCTTGCTCTTTCTTGATTGGAATCATAGAAGTACCATCCGATTTTCTTAGGAATACTCTTCCATTCGCCGTCCAACAGTATTTAAACTGGCCTGATTTTTAAGTTCCTAGCTAGATAGTAGAGCCGGTTGGCTTTGCTAGTAAGATGTTCCGCTACGTATATTGGTGAGTGTGATGTTCGAATACCCAAATGAGACGCATTCAGCCTGTTAGATCTATTCGCTTTGTTGAAGGTTTTAACTAATTTCATTACGTTATTTTTATGCAAGGACGACGATAGTTCAACGATGACTGGTTTATTTGACTCAGATTTCCCAGGGACTCTAAAAATGTCTCTAATATCAGTAGAGGAAATTTTCCCACTTGTGGCAATACTCATGTTGACGAAGTACTCGGAAAGAACTTCTCTGGTCTCGTTTGCAGAATGTAGTACATTCCGAAGCTCTATAGTAGAATTCCGTGCGCTCCGCAACAGCTCCTCCACAGTATCCTCTAGACGGTCAATCCGACTCAAGTTCTCATTAAACTGTTTCTGAAAGCTTTCTACTTTTTTTGCAATTTCGTTTTGTTTGGCGCTCATAAACTCTACCGACTTAACGATATCAACTTTTAGCTCCGAAAACTTACTCTCGATGTTTTTAAATTTGGCGTCCATATCTGTCTTCCAAGAGGAAAACATCTTTGAAATCCTTTCTTCAAAACATTTCAACTTGCCGTCTATGTCAAAATCAGGAGAGCGACGTCGCTTGAGGGCCCGTTTCTGTCGCTCGCTTTTTTTTGAAACATCAGAGTCTGAACCTGTCACTTCAGGGGTTGGGGACATTTTTCCCAAATTATACTCCTGTGTTAAATTAAATAGCAGCAAGTATCCAACCAAGTACCTTGTAAATTTGTGTTAGCAAGCACTATCGTTTCACAGATTATGCAGAAGTGCCCACCACTATGATTTTCAGAGGCTGGTTGTATTAGGACATTATAAACATTAGTAGACAATCAGAAAAGATCTCACCCAAAGGCCTGAATCAAATAAAATCATCAGTTTCAATTAACACATGTACCAGGACAACAGCGCCGTGAAGAGGTTTCTTGATTATTCCAACCTTTCGTTCTATGGCAAAGTTTTTTCAAAAACACCTCCCTCTGCAGTGATGAAATCTCGCTGTTACAAAAACGGGACGGCTGTTGTTGCGATCGCAGGGTCTCTCTTGCACTATCGAATTTGGCACCACCCCCACGATGACGTAGCGCAGTACAGTGCGCAAGAGTGAGGTAACCACGTTGAACTCCGCTCTGCTATTTGTTTACCATCCTGCTCCCGCATGTAGATAATCTCTTTTTGAATTATGTTGCCCTATTTTATGCAGTTTATTTTTCTAAATTAAATTCGTTTCTTTTTTAAGTTTTATCGACGATTTAAGAATAAATAGTATTTTTACACTTCACTAAAAACACGTCTGTACTCTTTAGAGGTCCGGAGGGAAGGTGAACTCTCACTCCGGAAATGTGATGATCTATATCTTTGTCGATTTTTAATAATTTGATAAAACAAAAAATACGTTTTCTATGTTTTTCCACAATCTTCCTGGCGGGCTAATTAGAATGATAAATTTTTACACAATCATCATTGCAATTGTATCAAATTCAATCCTCACAATATTTCACTGATCACAATATATCAACTGTCTGGCTCCCATTGTTACAAGCTTTGCTTAGGTTGAGGCTGATGGTGTTGTGTGTGAAATGTCGACCAATAATTATTATATTTATTTAGGGACTCCAAAAGTGACAGTCCAACCGTGGTCCAACCTGATCCGTTTGTTTGAAACGTAAAAATATTATAAAGAATAGATAAATCGATTTTTGAAATAAAAACTGTTTAAAAAAGACTTATCATCGTACGAGTATCATTGGCGCAAACGAAACTATTTTTTAATAACTCGAAGTCTGTTTCTCGGAAATTTTGAAAGAAAATTAATATTCGTACATCTTGTGAACCTTATTCTATACGATATAATTATGTTTTTTCAGCAATGGTCCGACAAGCTTGCGATTTTTGCTCAGCGCTGGGCTGACCAGTGTGAACTATCAATAAGACCAAACAAAGAAGATGAATGCCGAGATTTAGGTATTTTAATTAAATATTTATTTTTCTAGTTTTGAAGTTACCAAGGTTTACACGTCGACCTCGGCTCGTTTTGCAATAGCCGTGGCGTGGTCAAAAAAAGGAAGTGGAACATCAGCATGACCACAGACCACAGTCGTTACAATACAACAGAATATAATACATAGTAAAAATTTAAAAAAAAATGTTATTTTCGTGTTTTCAAATAAGGGACTCAGTCTACATGAACGCATATAGTCTGAGTCCCTTATTATGAATTTAGTTAAGCGTCTACACATCTAGCGTGTGTAGACACAACAAAAGGTGTTGTTATAAATAAGATTCGTTCGAAGCCTTCCTACACCTAAGTACTTTGGGTTCGCAGGAGGCAAATACGTCAACGAGGATTACACATACTCGTAGTTTATGTAGTTAAACGCTTTCAAATCTTGTTTCCCGATAAGAGATTTAGGACACTTTTACTTGGAAGGTCGTGGTTGTCCCTGTACAATATTATCAATTATGGAGACAAAACTACGAAAAGTAGAAAATGATTTGCTTCTACAATAACATTTTCTTTTAAGATGCTTTTTATTGAGACAACTAACTACACTATAGTAAGATTAAACTAAAAAACTATAAAGCGTTGAATAAGATGAAAGAGAACACTGACTTAAAATTCCGCGGTCAATGTATCACAAAAGTTGGATTAATATTAAATCCCTTTCACGTTGGTCCAAGGGACTTTTAAAAGGGTATCCAAAAACCAACCATGCGAGAGTTTAGCCGATAGCGGTACAAGGTACGGTTCGAGGTAGATTCTAGTTTGTACGTGCTGACATAGGACAAATAGAACCCAAATAGTATGTAACCACGTACACAAAATATATCCCACATACATAGGTAAATGGTACCCTATTACGAAGTATCTATCCCTTTTGAATTTTTTCTACCCTGTAAAAGGATAGATGAATTTTTAGGAACCGTAATTCATAACCTAGTACGAAGTGGTACACCAACTTACAAAACGTAAAAATATTACGGAGTTTTTATTTATTATTTCAGGGATAGTAAAATATCATAGTCATAAGATGCGCACTAGAAACAAACTGGAAACATGGCTAGTTTTTACTGAGAGTAACAAAAATGCTCACTAAGTAGAATTTTAGAAAATATAAATATCTGATACTTTTAAATGGAATATGTTTTATAACCAAGATAGAACCACATTTCGTCAATTCAAATCATTTTATTTGAAAAGCTTTAAAACAAACAATTTTAGTCTTACATTGGCCAAAACCCAGATTTTGAGAAAATACGAGTAGGATAGGAGCCATGTATGATGATTGCCATTTCGCAAACAATGTTTTTTAGTTTGGAACTCTATTGATCGGTTTCTAGTAATATACATATACATATAAATATATGTTTGATTGTTATAAATAGATGTTTGAAAAAAAGAGCTAGTTAGCTATATTTAAAGTAATTCATTTAAACTGAAAAATAAAATAGTGATTGAAAGACAATTTACAATGATGAAGCACGATTATCTTATAGACTAAACTTTTTTTTCAAGCTGATAGCATAAACTTAGTTAAATAGAATTATTACCGTACTGCAATATCAGACTAAAACTCAAGTTTGCCTCTTTTGAGTTAATTTAACGTAATAACTGTGTGCAATTTGGCAGATGTAAGCTATATCATGGCCTACAACATACCACGTATGCCTAGAAAGTACCCAACTATGTACCGTGATTAGAAGACATCCACCTACACCAAAGTCTATTAAGTATTTATTTATACTGTCCCTAGACTGTACCTTAGGAAATAGGACTGTATAATATATTAGGAAACAGACTTGCGCAGAGTGTTTCACAATTTTGCAGTGCGTAAACGTGGATCCGAAGCGCTTTCGAACTACAAATTGCTCAAAAACATGACATATTTTTAACCCCCGACCAAAAAAAGGGGTGTTATAAGTTTGACATCGATGTCTGTCTGTCTGTCTGTCTGTCTGTCTGTCTGTGTGTGTGTGTGTGTGTCTGTCTGTGGCACCGTAGAGCTCAAACTGATAGGCCGATTTCAATGCGGTTTTTTTTATTTGAAAGTTAATATCCGTGCGGATGTTCTTAGCTATGTTTGGTTAATATAGATTCAATAGCCGCCGCCACAAAATGGCGGACAAAATATTTCTTCACAACCTACCTCAATATGGGTATCAAATGAAAGGGCTTGACTAGTAGAATACTATACATTATAAAAAAACAAATCCAATATGACCGCTTCCACAAAATGGCGAAATACATTTCTTTTTTCACAACTCCCTTAATATGGGTATCAAGCCCTTTGGCTTGACTAGTAGAAAGTTGTACGGATAACAAATCTGAGGTAGTCGGGGGTTAATCAAAATTTTTAATTTTGTTCTTGTGTTTATTAGTGACTATTGGTTTCAAACTTTCGCGATTGGATCATATAATGTAACTACAGGACTTCATCGCGATCTAAATTATTATATAATTAGATTTATTGATGAGACGAACCGCGGTTTCTGCAGTCTTCTCGGCGGTTGTAAAGCTGCCGAAACGTCGAGGTGATTACATAAAAAATTTGATTGTGATTACGTCATGTTTCGTTTTTACATTGTCTTTTTATAAAGTAGAGTTAAAAAGTTTTTAACTCTTGTAAGCGAACAGATCTTTGAATTCGGTGTTTACAGTACCTTTCTTTTTCAGTGGGGGTTCAAGTGGGTCAAAGCATAGCAGCCGTGGTGGGCCCAGCGCCCGGTCTGAACGTAAAAAGTTTTATTGATATATGGTTTATGCAGAAACTTCACTATGTAGGCAGTGTTATGTATTATAATCAGTAAGTATATATTTTTAGTCAATGTTATTTTCGTATATAGTCTATATTTTATTGATGTTACTCCATATAATCTTGATACATGGGAAACATTTGTTTGCTGAGTAGACCATTCGTACGCAGTATTTTTGGGCCGATGCCCGGTTTCCAAATTCCCCAAAACTTGAAAGGAGAAATCTCAAAATTGTTGAGGCATTATGCAATCAGTTATCAATGCATACAATAAATACACTAACACCACAGCATAAATAATAAAAGTGGTCAAGTGCGAGTCGGACTAACCATGAAGGCTTCAAAAAAAATAAAAAAAATTCAGTGTTTTAACAATAGTGAATTAATTACGTATTAAAATAAAACTACTTACGTTTAAGTTTATATGGTAATATACAGCATATTTTTTTTAGTTTTGTCATTCTCTTATTTTAGAAGTTAGGTACAGGGGGAGGACACATTTTACCACTTTGGAAGAGTCTCTCGTGCAAACCATTCGGCTTAGAAAAAAATATGTTAGAAACCTCAATATCATTTTTGACGACCTATCTATAGATTACCCATCCACACGTTTCGATGGAAAAAAGTTTTTGAGTTTCAGTTCTATGTATGGGATAAGATTTATTGTTTTTTTTATTTTTTGTATAAAAATCTTAAAGCGGTTCACAGAACACACCTACTTACCAAGTTCGAGATTCATATTCATATTCTTGAACTTGCGATAAATTCCGACAACGCAGTGACGCGTGTAAGGCAGTTACGCGCCTTCCCGCGTCTCGCCCCGCGCGCCTCGCATGATCGTCCCGTTTAGGCGTCATCGTCGAACGAATGTTTGATTTGTGTGGGGGAAATGTCTTTACGCACCGGCCACCGTGAAGGTACACGGCAGGCGTGTCTATGGCTTGTATATCGTTTCCACTGCAAGGCCTGGGGCGTCAGACGTTAAGGGCCGTCCTGTACCCCCCACCTAAGGATAGGCCTTCGAGGAGCGCCGCTTGTGACGCGTCGCTTAAGCGGCGCGTTAACGCCCCAGACCTTCCAGTGGAAACGAGATGCAAGCCACCAGAGTCTCCAGGCTCAACCCCGCATCCGCTTCCGCCTCAATGGTGTGAGCTAGTGGAGCGCTATTATTCGCTCCTCCAACTCATAAGACTTCTCACGATCTTGGCTGATATGGTCGGCAGCAAGAAGTCCGTCTTCACGCGGTGCTCAAGAGGGAGAAGAGCGCGAGTAGAAACGATCTCTCTCTGGGATTTGACATCACAGAACGAGATACCGCCGAGGCAAGTCGTTGTGCCCAGATGCCCAGGGTGCACCACGTGAAGGTTCCCGAGCCATACACCCGTGATTTATTGGACTGTGCTAACAAACTCATCTCCCACCCACTTTTAACTTTAACCTCCCACGGACATGTATTTAATTAATTAATTACTCTAACTTTTGTTTTATTTGAACCAAAAATATCGAATTTTTAGCTTAAACTTAAACTTATTTATTTTTCAGGTATTAGATATTAAATTAATTGAGTTTAAATCTCAAATACGAGTATATAATATTAAACGCTTTAAACCGAAACCTTTTGAAACGTAAAACTATTCCAGGAACGTTATTAGTGCTAAAACCTACTTAGAACCCGATTCTATTACGTTTCTGCCACAAATAATTTCAAACAGAAATATACCTACCAAGAAACGGGAGATACTTCGAGTCTAAGCTCCTGAAGTGCCTCAATGACGTCAAAGTACTCTGTCAACAAAAGGATAATTCCATTTCAGATCACGAGATGACAGGACTAATTATTTTACTGAATTAATATGGGCAGAAACCGAATACGTGGGTTGTGGCAAAATTAAGTTTTTCGTAAGTATAACATTTCAAGCAATTTTATTCTGAAACAAGAGCTCTGGCCCAAGTTCGTCTGGCTGGTTCGTCAAATATAGTTTTTAACGTGCCAACGTCTAATAAATCGATGAACGCCGGCGCCGGCTGCATGCACGAAAGAGTGTACCGTTATGTCCCGTTACGCTTACTGTCCCGTTTCGCTCTCTGTCCGTTTACACAGCCTCCATCAATGTTTTTTTATGACGTTGTCACGTTAAACTATCGTCCGTAAACCAACCGACTTTACAGACAACCAATATTTTATGTATTAACTTTAAGGTTTACAGTTGATCGCCATCTCGTCTGATATTAAGCGACGATTCGGTCTACGTTGGAGCGTGCTTACCTAGAAGAGATAGATTCACTCTCGATTTGAAAACACCAAGATTGTAAACATCGGATAAACCCACTCAGGCAACCCATTACACAGCCTAGACGTTCTTATCACAAAAGTAGAGTCAACCTCTTTGGTCGATTATTTGGAACAACAACCATAAAACAATGTCTTTTTTTTTCGATCTATGAGAAGTCCGATAGAAAAAAGAGCAAGATGCAAAATATTACTCATACTTTATCCAAGGCAAGATGGTATTAGATCAAGCAGATCAGTTGCAGACTTTCCGAAATTAAGAGCTCACGATAAAAAGTTGCCAGTTTCTCGGGTCCTATTGCAAAGCCATAATTACTTTACTTAGATGTGATTTTTTTCTTGAGGTGTCTCTCAATACGTCTAAAAAAATCACATAAAATAATTACGGTTTTGCAATAGAACTAACTCTCTCTAACCTTAGCGAAAATAAAGAGAGTAGGTAGTAAGTAACATAAAAGCTAAGATATTTAGGCGGTTGACCTTCGAATAAAACAGATTATGGCATTTGAAGTGGAATACCATTTAATGACTGGCCTCGTAGCTCAGTTGATAGTGATCAATGAGCCGTAGGCCGTGGGTTCGATTCCCATTCGGGATAAAAATTCTATCTCTGTTATATCTTGTTTTATCTCTGGAAGTTTCTATGTATCATAAGTGTGTATTTAAATTTATATGGTGTCAAATACGCTATTTGACCTATTTAGAACCTACAAGCTTTGCATAGTTTGAGACTAGATGGTGTAGTGCAAAAATAAATATGCCGACATATAATTATATTGTATTCAATCTTTTTCATTTTGAAACAGTAGCTTCCAAGATTACAAATTTAAATACAAACAAAATCAACTTTATTTCTATCTTTATAACATTCGGTAGTAGGTACATTTGTTTATACTAAACTAGTTAACCAGGCGAACTTCGTACCGCCATACTTTAGTGTCATTTTCTAAATTTTGGACTATACAAACTCTTTGAACTCTTGAATCATCTAATTTGGTGCATTCAAAAGTTATGAGCATACATACATTTCGAAAATCCATTTTTATATACATACGTAAACGAGAATCAAATTATAAAATTTTTCACAGAACCCAGAAATAAATAAGGTTGTGGAAAGACTTGTTTGCAACTTTGCACCCAAGGGGAACAATCATGGCAAACCGGTATACGCTCTGGGATTCCCCGCGACTCAATGCCCTAAGTTTATGACCCCTGATTCAGAGTACCCGGAGCTATGCAAGCAAGATCACGAAGCTGGTAATGTACTTTTACTTCTGTGTAGTGACGAGATAGACTAGTTGGACGCTTTCTTATTGTGAAACAATAAGCTTACACAACACAACGTTAACCACCATTTTATAAGAGGATATCAAATTGTTATTATATTATTCCACGAAGCCCATCACAGCAAAATATTTATTGTTCTTTTTAGTTAAAGTTTTTTAATTACACCAACTATGCGTCCTAAAGGGTAAACGGCCCACAAGAACGATAAGCTCATAATACCTTTTAGAATATGTAAGCTTCGAGCAAATATTTGGAATACAATGGTAATATACATTAGTCATTATTATTGTTTCAACAAACCGATAATTGTAATATTTCCTTCTCGAAGGGATTAGAGCGATTTGAGTTCCCCTAATAATGTTCAACAAATTCATAAATGACATTGTTTGATTTTAGCAATGGAAATAATCCCGAAATCTTCAACGAGCAGTTTGCTTAGGATACTCGATCCATCAAATAGCCCAATGAAGCAAGACTTGGATCCCAATCATTTGAAACAAATAAATTCAAACAGTAGCAATTATAACGATCAAAGAATTCAGAAAATAAGACATGCATTTTTAAGTAATTCCAGTGGTAAGAGGTATTTATCTACTAGATAGTATATTGTATGGTTTACATATTTGGTTTCAATTAAAAAAAAAACAAATTTCCCAAAGAATCCGCGTAGAATTTGAAAAAAGTAGCTTGTGCTAAATGGCAATTCTATGCTATAGTTCAAAAGCGTCTAGCTATCACCTCTTATGACGTGATTTAGCGATATAGACATGAGTGTTACACTATTAATAAAATTGTAAAAACCTTAACCTCACATTCGATCGTAAAATCGAAAATACTGATATATTCATTTTGAAATCGAAAACATTATTTGATTCCATAATATACTCGTATGTACATAGTGCGTATTATTAAACATGGTGGTATTTTTAGGTGCCATAAAACGGGATTCATTCCACATGCAAAGCTCCAATCTTAATCCCCCAAGTGATATCGACAACTTCAAAGCGCATCCATATACTCCAGAACGAGGACATTCGCGGATGTATCACGGGCATCTTGCTAAAATAGAACAGATACCAAACTTTCAGACGACACCATCATTTTCAGAACCCGATTTTAGGAGATTCGATGTTACAACCACACTCGATCCATTTAACATTCAACATAATCACGAACATTTTTTTGATGGTCGCAGAATCATCAACAATCAGAATGGATATTTTCCTGGTGGTCGGCGAATTATTAACAATCAAAATGGTTATATATCCGATGGTCGAAAGACCATTAGTAATCAAAATGACTATGCTCTAGATGGTCGCCGAAATTTTGGGGAACAAATTTGTACCCGTAAACCAAAATGTGATCATTGCCCTCCAAAACCGTGCGACGCAAATCAATGCACAAGAGGACAATCTAATTCCTGTGATTCATGCATGAATCCTCAACCTTGTAACTCATGCCTACAGCCACCTTTACCGCCTGCACCTAGCCATAACTCTTGTCCATGTAAAGTTACTTGTCCTCCTATACCTTCACCAGTATGTCCGATTTGTCCAAGTCCTAAGTGTGCACCATCTGAACCAATATCAGTTTGTGATAAACGCCGAGCTCAAGGAGATGCTCTAGAAATTAACAAAAATACTCAGTATAATTACTATGATCTATTACCTAACATAGAATTACGAAGCAATGATGAAAATCGACAAAAGTACTATGAAAATATCGATACTGATGATCACATGCAATATGACATCAAACAAAGTAAAACTTCTAATCAGGTAAAAGAAATTCCTGGTAACATACAAAAAAAATCACAACAAACTCAGAATTCAAAAAACATATTCCATTCCAGCGAAAGAAAAAGACGAGATTTTGAAGATCAAATGACTTTCAAACCTTTTTGGCAAGTGGACGAGTATAAAAGACCGTCTGAATTAAGATCATTAAGATATACAACATTAGCTGATAAGAAAAATAAAAAAAATAGATGGACACAATCAATGAAACTACCTACAGAATCTATTACAATAAAATTAGACAATATACCCGACCAAGATCATTTCACCGAAAAATATTTATCTTTTGAAGAATTAATGCGTCTTAGAAAATTAAGTACCCAAGATGACTTAGACTATAAAATTAGGCGTTTTGGAGAAGATGATTTTCGACGAACAAAAGGTGCTACTACTAAAAAAGGAGCAACAACAAAAAAATCTGCAGCCACTACTAAAAAAGGCGCAGCCACTACCAAAAAGGGAGCAGCCACTACCAAAAAAGCAGCAGCCACTACAAAAAAAGGGGCAGTCACCACTAAAAAACCTGCAGCAGCGACTACCAAAAAAACAGCAGCAACTACCACAAAAAAACCGGCAGCCACTACGAAAGCTGCACCAGCTACTACGAAAACTGCAGCAGCCACTAATAAAAATCCAACTACTGTTACGACAGACGCAGCGCTAGCTGCTACTACTAAGGCTACTGAGGATATGGAAACGGAGGAAACATTTCCAAGTATCACAGCCAATACTCCTTTCATAAGAATGAAGCAATGTACGAGAAAAATAACTTGTACGTGGACAGCTCTAATGTTCATGACTGAAGCTAATGGAAACCCTGTGACCGGAATCACCAATGACGCAGGTGGAATAGTGTATTATTCAGAAGTTGGTTCAAAAACACCAGCAGGATATGTGGATGGTTGTACTAGAACTTCTACTTGCACTCGTGATTTCATGGACCGAAACAAAATGCCTGTTCAATCAACGGACGATGATCATCATTTCACTGGAGGTGTTGATTCTACACCAGAAGATGAGGAGTACTGTGAAAGACGATCTTTAAATGTGCAAAGACGTAATTTAGGTGACACAGAAAAAAAAATGTATTTTGAATTTCAAGAAGCAATGACTGAAGTAGCACCACCGTCTTCAATAATAAATCATAGCACAAACAGAGACATAGTTGCTGAAAATAAAGTGACAGAATACAAACCTAGGGATTGTATATGTTATGATATTTACAGTAGAAACAAAAGAGACCATAACAGCGTATTTAAGCAGCTAACACAAAATGGCTGTCATGACAGAGCAGAAAATAATAAAGCAAAATATGAAAACATCAATGACCTTTACTCCATGCTAAGAAAAATGTCGTTCGCACCAAGAGGAAACAATATTCCACACAGTTGCGCATGTAACGATACAAATGAGTCGAATTTCCCATTACACTGGATATATGTACTAAGTTATAATAGCTTTACTTTGATTTATTATTATATTTCCGTTAAATTAAATAGTTACTAAAGTCATCACATTACTAAAGTCATCAAGTACAAAACAGTTAACTGGGATAAAATCTATCTCAGTCTTTTATCCACATCTATGAAAAAAGCAAGAAAAAGTTACAAAATTACATTAAAAACTTTTTTGTAGTGGTAGGAGTCTGAGGAGAGGAGGCAGAGTCCGCCTGGGGAAGTAGCACACCTTTGCCAGTTACTCTACCGCCAAGCAGTAATATCCTAACATTACTGTGTTCTGGTTTGAAGGGCAATGTTTTCATAGAAATTACAGAACTTAGAGATATAACATCTTAGATCTCAAGGTGACGAGCGCAGTGTAGTGGTAGGTAATGATTTGGACTCTTTATGTTCCAAAAGCTGCGTACCTTCAGGCACATGCCCAGCTAGTTTCGTCACTCTTGATTTTAAAAAAATATCTAGTCGTATTTAATGAGATTTAAAGACGTGCAAATGTTTCTCTTGTTGTAGAATGTGGTAACACCACCTGTATGATTCTCAAAATGAAAATCTATAATTATAATATATCTTTATTAAAGCCATGAAAAAGAAGTTTCACTGTAATAGTTATTACATATTCTGAATTATCCAGGCTATTAAATTCATCATTCATTGTTATTTTGTTGTAATCATCCCTAATTAATCATTAAATTTATTACCTTTAACATGGAAATTCTTATGTTGTTGTTATTATATATTGACTATTTGTTAAAATAAACGAATACACACTTGTTATCATTACGATTTTTCTTTTATATTTTCTAAAAACTTTTTCATAACGTCGTGGCCGTTTTTATGCGCATTCATGTTATCAGGAGATAGATACATAATAGTTGTTGTTTCTACAGAGGACTCTGAAGATTCAGATTCTAAAATATAGTCCAAAAAGTTTTTTGTATTTTTTTTTTTCTTGATGTCTTCTATTTCTAATAGAATGTCAGCTACTAAAGGATTCGTTGTATCATCGTATTCTGTGGTTTCAGTAGTACTTTCAGCTTCTTCGTCTTCAGGAAAAAAATAATGACCAGTAAAGTCTTCGTTTTCTTGAACTTGTGCCAGTTCTGCTTGTACTTTCACTGGATTGACCTCATATACAAAGTTAGTGCTTCGTTCTTCTAATGCAGGAACAGGAGTTTTATCTAAAATAAATAATTGTCATGTATAAATTGCATATAAATTGGATTACCACATGTATATGGTAATATTATTTCATTGTGACGTTAAATACATACCACCACTTCTAAAAATAACAGCTTCCACTAAATCAACAAGCAGAGTAGAGTTTAGTAGCTCACTTTCCGTACTTTTTATTGTAGTCAGAGGTTCTTTTTTACTATAAATTTTGTTCACAAAGGCTGCCACACTGGCATCTGTGAAATTGGTATCAGGAAATCCTTGTGTTGTCTTTGATGCTAATAATAATTCTTTGAACATGTGGTCATTGCTTAATTTCTTCTTCAATAAGTTAATAAATTCATCCACGGCAAGCATATCTTTGCACTCTGGTCTAGTTGTAGAAGATTCGGTGATAACGTATCTTGTATACTCATGTAAATGTGAGAAATAATCAAATATTGTATAGCTTTCCACATCGGTATCTTTACCAGAAACGGTAATTGTGTCGCCCGACCAATCCCCAGTCGGCATACTCTTAATATTACTTTCGTTTCTTTTTTGCAAAATTATAAGTTCCTCAGTTTTATTTGATGTGTCAATTTTAATTTTTCTGACCTGTTTACCTGAAAAATTCACGTCACTTGCATTTTTAATACCTGCATGAGTGCAATGTGTAAAAAAACGTAAAATTTTGATTAATAATTAATAAAATATTAACGACCGCAAGTGACGATGCGGTCTACGATCAAACAAGTTTACTTATTTATTATACATATTCTTCAGAAAATATCAGCTCCCAATCAAGAAATGCATTCCACGGTTTGAATATTATTTTTATCAAGTAAGAATACTAACTGCAAAGAGCCATGTATACATCATCACAGGCAGTTCCATTTGGACACCTTGAACACGGAATTCCCTTGGTGTATACCGACTGGTTCTTATGATTACCTGAAGGAGCAAAATTGCAGACCAATCGGTATACAGTTCTTTTTTTGTCATTGTTTTTATCTTGACTTTCCTGAAAAATATACGTACAAGATTACACATGTTGTTTCTTAAACGCAATACACATTGAGCCCGCCGGGCCGCCGACACATGTCGGCAACATTTTGTCGGCGGTCTAGTTGGCGGCTTTACTTATTACAAGTCGGAAAATTTCAGAGTGTCGTCGGGCAACTGAGCGCAGGCGTACCCAAGCCGGCAACATGTCGGCGGGTAACACGCGCAGGCGCATGTTGCCGACATGATTCTTTTCATACAGGCCACCGGGTTGCGTCATCGCGGCGGCCCGGCGGGCTCAGTGTGTATTACGCTTTACGAAACATGTTTTTCGAACATCAAACTTGATTTGTTATTTCCCATGTTAAAAGTTAATCATAATTATTCGTAGAACTTTACTCTTTTGACTCAATACGAGAATTCTGAGAACACTTGTATTTTAGTTCATTTTCCATAGCGTGATTGATATGGCAAATTTCACAAAATTTTTAAAAAGTTGTTTTGCGCGATTTATTTTCCATTTTATTAATGTAAATAAGGTGTTTACTGAACTCTATTTACTTCACTTTTCACTTTCAACTTTTTTTTTAACTTTAATTTTCTGTAAGAATTGCGTATATGTCTTGGGCATTCACGATCGGATTGAAATTAACGGCAGGGCAATAAATAAATTTCGTTTGACGACCCGCATTTTTTTCAGACCTAGGTATATTCAACTGTAATGTATCGAAAAGAAGTAAAATGAAGTGAAATGTATAAGAAATTGTGGATTTACTTTAAACTTAACACCGCCACAACCAACATCACTTGATTCCGCCCAAACCAGCTGCGTGAAATAATCATACTGTGGAGCTTCCGGAATTGACCTGTGTAAACAATATTTACGAAGTTTCAAAATAATGTAATAAATAATTTACACGTCTTTAGTAATAAACAGAATTCGAAAATGACGACAACATTTTAGTACTAACTCTCGAAATCGGGGTAGTATGGATTCATTGTTGTTAAGTAACTCCATATACCAGACATCGACCAAAGCAGTAGCGAGCAGTCCGGGGGATTCTCCATAAACGGTCGCAATATTCTGACCCACGTCTACGCCATCTGTAAGTGTATTGATAATAATAGGCGTTCTCTAGATATTTTTCAACAAATATGCACATTTTGTAACAGCCTTTTAAATTACATTTTACATTAAAAAACATATAGGTATATGTTCATTTTATTTTAATAGTGGACATTACTTACACAACACCATCTAGCGCCAAACTAGGTAAAGCTACTAATATGAATGTGAAAATGTGGATTTTGAGATTTTAGATATTGGTAATTTTCACAACAGAAACTACTAAATAAACTAACCTAACCCAGACACAACGCCTTACTGAAAAAGATTTTTACCGAATCTACCGAAAAAGATTTTTTTCACAAAATTTCGACCAAAGAATTTACATATTCTCTATTTAAGATTTCGACAGATTGCAATCTCGCAAGTGACATTGTAATATTACGGCGTAAACAATTTAACGGTGACATATACAAGAATTGCTCGTTTAGGGGTATTAGATAATTATATGATATTTTTTACGTAAATCTTCGAAATTCTGTATGATTTAGGAATATACCGAGGTTTCTACAAGCGTCTTTGACGTCTGGTACATTATCTTTCACACATTGTTTCGCCCATCTTAACGCCGAACGTTCTAATTTTGTATTCCAATTCTGAAACAAATTATGTACCCATATAAAATTTATATAAAAATTATGAAAAATAATTTTGTTTTTTCTAGGACAAAAAGTAAACATAATGATTCTTTGATACATTTAGTCTCTTTTTTCCGATAAACTGTTTAGATTAAGTTTTCTTTTCGTCGAATTCATTTAATTTTGATGCAAATAATAATTAAAGATCAATAAAACTTGAAGGGTTTTCCAGTCCAATGTTTGAAGTTTTACCAATATTTTTGGTGCGTAAAATGATAAGATTTTTTTTTCACGATGTTTGCGCTCAGCGCACACCGTCACAAACCAACATCCTGAAGTTATCTACTCAACATAAAAGTAAACATCGTAACTAACTTCAAGTTAATACTTCTTGTGTTGAAGATATTAGCTAATCTGTGGTTCAAGTTAGATTTATTTGCAGTTTGTAACTAAGTTCAAGTTAATACTTATGCGATGAAGATATTAGCTATTCTGTGGTTCAACTTAGAGTTATTAGCACGAAGACGAAGAGAAGCAGTACTCACGTCTTGCGCGAGGATAAAAGTACACAGACACACAGACACACACACACTCGAACTCTCACACTTTTTTTGTTTTAGATCCTATTTTAGTGGAGTAAATTGGAACGATCAAGGCACTCACCAATTTCAACATATTATCAGACGCTGGATAGGACCGCAATTCACCAGCTGCTACTTTGTTCCGTCTACTATTTATCTTATCTAGGATTGCTTTCTTGTCACCATTACTTTTGATCAGCTCTTCCAAATCTATACAATGCTTGGCGGGCATTTCGGATTGCTGTATAAACAAACATGCCTTTTTTAAGGTCTAAGATACATATATTATTAACTGTCGCTCATATGTATAAATACAGGCGGTGATATTATTTTTTCAAATATAACTCAAAGAAACTAAACTAATTTTAACTATCCTTGCAATACTTTATGCATAATTTGTGAGTGCAATTTATTAGTATTTTTATTGAGAACCCTGTTAGTGAAAAAATTCACCGCAAAACTGTTAAAAATAAGGTCACAGTACCTAAAAATACTTTTTATAAATTTTACAGTTAAATTTAAAGAACTGATAGGGGTTTTTTTATATTTTTCCCGGAACTGGTGTGACCCTCTTGACGTTGAGTTCTGGGACAGCCTGTATTTATATGAGCGATAGTTAACAATATGGATCTTAAACCTGGGTTTTAATAGCTTATACTGCTTGTGTCGTACCAGTCTAACTCCCACAAACAGCACCCCTAGAGTATGACGGTAGTGGCAATCATCACTCACCTACACTCTAATTGAAGAAACAGAGCGACCTACCTTACAACGCGTCCTCAAGAAGAAACCTTTAAATCAGCATGGAAGCTTGAGGTATATTCTCAGTCCCTGCCTATTGACATTTAAAAATCTAAATAACTAAATAAATTAGTCAATTAAATAGGTCGGAGGAGCCTGATGATACTGTTAGTTAGTTGAGTGTTGTGTGTCGTGTTGGTACCCCTGCGATTTTTTTACGCCAAATGAGGGTAGATCAAGATCCCAATGAGATGACCCGCAATTTGTTCAGTTTCAGTTTCTCGTGACCACGGCGGTTGTAACGCTGCCGAAACGTCGAGGTAATTAAACAATGAATTATATCGTGATGAAGCCACGTACAAAATAAACATTATCTTCAAATCGCGAATGTTTAAAAACAATAAATAAAAAATGCTAATTGTGGTTTTTTTCCTTTTGATGCTAACATTACCACCTCGTTTCTGCATGTGGTGGTCATTTGCAGGTAGCATTAGCAGCCCACTAAATGTTCACACTGCTGGGACTCGGAGCCTTCTCTTGCAAGGAGAGAGAAGGTCATAATCCACCACGCTGGCCAACTGCGGGTTGGTGGTTGACAGACACATGACCTCGAAAGATTCTAGGTACATGTCGATTTCCTCACGATGTTTTCCTTCGCCGTTTTTAAGTTAGTGACATTACACACATGACTTCAAAAAGACAGTGGTCCGTGTGGTGGGATTCGAACCCAGGGGCTCTCATCCTAACATATTTATGATGCTGAGACAGAAACGATCAATCGTGAGGTTATGCACAATATCAGAATAGCCATGGATAGATTTCTGCTTGATTGAAATCTAACTCAAATTAAATTACAAGTACAGAAACAAATCGTCTTCTATCTCTGCGCATACTGCAGTGCTAGGTAATGATTTGAACTTGATGTTTCAATAGCTGCGTGACACTACGCTGCTATGGGCAGTTGTATGGCTTACCATCGGGCACACGTCCTTTTCTTCCAGTCAATCTTCGTTATTAAAAAACTCCACAACAACAATACCAGCTTGCAATTAAAAACTAAAGATAGGGACGCTGGAACTACGGTAATATAATTCAATTGGAGTTGGATTGGAAACATTGCTAAAGGCGCTGATAGAATGGTGGCCCAGGTAGCGTAAGCGGTATCTTGGACGGCTAGTTTTAAATGATGAATCAACGACGCTGCGTTTATCGTGGACTACTCATAAGCACAGCACAAAACCGAGGAAGATGACATAATAGAAGAGAGTTCTATGCGCAGTCACTACAGCGAACGAAAATGAATGATGGTAATAATGACTAGCTAACGTCTAATTCTACATTCTACAGTCATCTTTTAGTAAGAATCGACAATATCGAAAACTTAAGACATCGTCACATTTACTTCTGTTTAAAAACATGGCAGTCCATGTAACTACATACCTACTTATAGAACGTAATACTGCTTTATCTTAAATCTCACCTGAAATTTACAAAACTGCTTATTGTTTTTGCAAACATTTGAGTTACAGTAGACTTGTCCATTTATTACAAAACGTGTTAGAAAAATATTCAAAAATATAATTTTTAAAAACATTTATAATGAAACTAAGAAAATTGTACAAATGTGATAATATTACATACCTTCCCAAATAAACTCTAGATGGCTATGATAGTTTTTTTTGACCATTAATAGACTTAAGCCTTACCGACATCTCGCCTGTTAAGTGACGCTGAATTGCACCTCTTACGCGACGTCCACAAAGAAATTGCCTGTGCCATCGAAAAATAAAAGTGGTCAAGTGCGAGTCGGACTCGCCCATGAAGGCTTCCGTAGCAGCAAGTAGCATAATATAAAAGTTCTTGTAGTTCGTTGTTACTACTGTATCAGTGTTTTAACAATAGTCAATTTATGACGTATTAAAATAAAACTACTTACTAGATCTCATTCAAACCAATTTTCGTTGATAGTTTACATGGTAATGTACATCATATCCTTTTTTTTTGTCATTCTCTTATTTTAGAAGTTACAGGGGGGGACACTTTTTCCCACTTTGGAAGTCCCTCGCGCAAACTATTCAGCTTAGAAAAAAATATATGTTTGAAACCTCAATATAATTTTTGATGACCTATCCATAGATACCCCACACGTAGGGTTTTATAAAAAAAATAGTTTCAGTTCTAAGTATGGGGCACTCAAATTTTTTTTTTTCTATTTTTTGTATCAAAATCTTAATGCGGTTCACAGATTACATCTACTTACCAAGTTTCAATAGTATTGCTCTTATAGTTTCGGAAAAAAGTGGCTGTGACATACGGACGGACAGACAGACAGACATGACGAATCTATAAGGGTCCCGTATTTTGCTACGGAACCCTAAAAAACAAAACAAGAGAATCAAGCAGTTGTACGAAGCAAGCCTAGTTGGAGTTTTTGTAGACTCTCACTGGCCAGAAACTGTGTTGTAACTGTTTATTTCTTTATAATGTGGTGGTACTTAAACAAAATAAATAAAAAAACTTAACAAAAGACAATTTTTTAAAATGTAAGTATAGTATAAATAATTGATAAAAAATAGTTTTAGATGAAGGCCAAAATTTTATCGCTGACACGAGAACAAGAAAACGTAAAAATTGCATACACCAAAGATCATAAAACGTCATTTTACATTAAGATCCACCTAAAGTTAATGAATTACTAGCAACACTACCAACTAGTGTTGTGTCGGACAGAGTATCTCTCTACTTAGTCTGTGTGTCGGAGTTGATACCACAGACAGGTATGGTACCGACTAAAACCTGCACAAGTTTCTACCTTTGACACAACTCCACTCTCTCCACACACTGACACGCACCACGCTGCATGTCGATGCATCTTCTACGCGTGTACTTGCGGGAGTATAGATCTGCATCATCGTGCGGGGTTTTCACGCACTCACGCGCGTTGTTGCATTTTGTGGATTCACGGCGGCTCTGCCTCATATCATTCAAACACAAGCCAATACCGTTCATGACCATCCGCATGTATCTAAGTGAGCGATCTGCAGAACACGCATGGATACATTTTCGGTGTGTTGAACTGTGCGTATTTTCTATACAAACGGAGATATTTACATACAACGACATAACACGCATTCACGCGCTACGTGGCGTGGTGTGTAGCAGTGTGAAGATCGCCTTACGGCGGTACGCGTGATCTCTATGGGGCACACATTTAGTCACAGCAGCAGCTTGCATGCCAATACTGCTGGATCTAGAGTATACTGTGAAATCTGTCTTCCACTATTCTGCAAGTACGGACCACTGTTTTTTGTTGGACATTGTTCAAGGCTTGTTTGACTTGGTTGGCAGGCCTCCTCTTGATGGCCTGCTCTGGATGTGGCGATGTGGCGGTGTGCGGAGTCCGGTGCTAGTCCGACCGGACCCGTGCTGACCTCCGATAACAGGACGTCTCCAGTATGGGCGTCCGAGTGGTGGTCGCCGAGTTGACTCGCCACGGGCGGAGGTCGTCCCGAGTATCAGGAAAGTTACGGCTGGCGGTCACCAAGTTGACCTGCCACTGGTGGTGATGAGGGACTGGTACTGTTGTTGCCAGTCCCGAGGCTGCCTGGTTAGCCTGTCTTCTCGGAGGTGGAGGTGTAGTGATTCAAACACAGGATGAGTGATGAATATTTTATTGAATAAATTAATGCTTTTTATATGCAGGTTTAAATGACGTTTAGAAGTTGTGAAATGGCTTATGTAGTAGTTTTGTTAGTGGAAATGTGAATAAAATGTAAAAAAGTTAGTAAAATGATTATAAAGTAAACAATTTAGTGATCGAGATACTGACTTAACTCAGCGTTTTATCATATTGATGTCACACGTGTATGTTGCCGTAATATCAGTAAGTGCAAGCTCCAAACAGTATGGACAATTTGGACAGCCATGAATATCGCAAATAGTTTGTGATGGCATGTGCGGTATTTTATTTGAGCAGTTAACTTTTGAGATTAAAATGATGTCACAGGTTGTAGTTGATTGTTAACTAGTGAATTTAGCTTCCAACGCAGAAGTTAAATGTATCGAAAACTAGCTCTATTGTAGCAAACAAACCTTGATGCACTAGTTTTATCGTGTTTGAAATTGTAACGAAAACAATCAAAAATATACGGCTTATACAAAATTTAGATTTTACCTAGACTATAAATTGAGGATTTATAGCATTTCACGATCGAGCGAGCGTATTCGAAGTAGAAAACTAGGCGTAAGTTCGTCACAGCGCACTTTCGACAAAAACTCAAGGCACGAAAAACATTGGCAGGTTTTTGGTAAGGCTTTGTTATTTTAGTTAAGAGAAACACCAATTCTTTGTGTGCATACAAAACTAAATATTTGTTTCTTAGTTTTGAGTCTGTTTCTATAGTTAGTATCTTAATGATGTCGATGTCTCAAAGGATTATTTAATTTAACTTATTTATCTGGTATTCGTTAGTTTTAGCCACAGCCCACAATCGATCTTTTTGGATTTTAAAACCTTAAGTCACGTGAGCAAAATGTCTACTGCAAAAAAATTCTAATTTAACGTCCAGCTCTGACTAACGTCTGATTAACATTAAAAAAGTCTAAAGGTTCTATATTAACATATTGAAACTGAGGAGATTAGCTATTTCAGAATAAAATGTATCTTTACTGCTGAACCAAACATCGAGTAATTATTTAATAATTGCGGTCCAAAAATTAATTAGCTCTCAGCAACGCTCAGTAAAAGTTCTTTAAAAAGTAAAAGAATTGGAACAATGTAGTAAAACCGGTGTAAGAGACTTTACTGTGTTGCAAGAAACTTTAGATTTTAGCTTCCAGTGAACTGTCAAGGCCACCCCTTTCCACTAAGGAGCAAGTGACGGGAGAGTCCGAGGCTGAATGAAAAAAATTGTACCCGAAGGTCTGATGCGAAATGGGCGTGAAAACTTTTCATGGCTCAATGGCCAACCCGTTAGCCATGAAAAAGTTCCTATGAGAGTCTGCAAATGAAACGATGCCTCTCTCTACTTCCATACTTCAGGAGAAAACCGACTGACCCTGTCAAGTCAGTAAAGGAAAGGAAACAACGATAACTAGCAAACGATCATGCTTTCACCGAGGGTAGTCCTGAAAGGGGCACACCAAATCGTTCCGTTTTTGTTGTTCTTAAATCATTCGTACTGATCCTCTCTTTTCAACAGTAAACAAAATATTCTGATGTATAACTTCCGATTATTGCATCGACAGAGAACAACATATTGAAAATTCATTGTTCATATCTTTTCAAAGTAATTACAACGAAAATAAAAGATAGATAGATAGATACTCTTTATTGTACACACCAAAAACAAAACAAAAAACACTTATACAGGAGAGAAGAACAATAAATACTAGTGTTACAATCGGCGGCCTTATCGCTAAAAGCGATCTCTTCCAGGCAACCTTAGGATGGAAATAGTTAGCAAGAATATATTAAAATGCGGGGTGTGTATCTAAAAATATTTCAGCAATTACAGTTACATACACTATAAATAAAAATACATACGAATACAGATACATACTAATACTTACGAAACTCGTAAAATATACTAATATATAATATGATCATATTCATATATGACAAATAAATTGGTATACCATCATAAAATAAACCAAGATAACAATATAAGCAATGATAGACATGAAAATAACATGATGTATGACAACAACATTGTCTACACAAATGTAAATTTGACGGATAAGATAGATATTACAATTAAATTACTGTGACTCTAGCTTTGACAAATAAAAGTTTTTAACGTTAGTTTTAAAAGAATCCAGCGATGGGGATTTTCTTATAGAAACAGGCAACTCATTCCATAATTGTACAGCCTGAAAAGCAAAAGATTTTCCATAATACATCTCAGAACGTGCAGTTGGGGCATTCAGGGTCAAATTAGTTTTGACCTCAGCGGCCGAGCATGGTAGTCTCGCCATAAAGTGAATCGCTCTTTGAGGTAACATGGAGTGGAGGGATTAAATAAAATATTGAATAAAAGGAAAAGAATGTGAGCATTACGACGCAGACGAATGGGTAACCACTTGAGCTTGGCGCGATAATGAGAAACGTGATCATATTTACGTAAACCAAATATGAATCTAATACAGTAATTTTGGAGGCGCTCAAGTTTTTTAATCTGGTCTTCTCTAAGATCGGGAAAACAGACATCAGCATAGTCCAGGATAGGTAGAAGCAGAGACTGTGCAAGCGTAATTTTAGTGGCAGTAGGTAAAAAGTTGCGAAGGCGTCTAAGAGAACCTCCTGATGAAAAGAGTTTACTACTGATTGTTTGAATGTGATTGTCCCAAGAAAAGGTTTGGTCAAATGTCACTCCAAGATTTTTGACTGAGTCGCTAAATGGGATCCTAACCCCATTAAAAGTTACGTTAGGAATGAGCGTCCAGTCAATTCTCGAGACCCAGTAGGAGCTGCCTATCACTATGACTTGAGATTTTTCGGGATTGACATTCAAACCAAAAGATTTGCTCCATTTACAAATACAGTCTAGATTGATATTAGTCTTTGAAATCGCTTCGCCAAGTTGATGAAGTGGAGCTTGTGTGTAAATTTGGAGATCGTCTGCATAAAGGTGGTAAGAAGAAGTTAGATAATTAGAGATGGAATTAATAAAGATAGCAAACAGTAGAGGAGATAGCACACCGCCTTGTGGGACACCAGCTGTTGTATTACACCAGGAAGAAAAGGTATCTTCCAGGCGAATCCGCTGCCGGCGTCCTTGTAGGTAACTACGAAACCAATCGATTACTGGTGGAGATATGTTGATGGAGCGTAGTAGTGCTAGTAAGATGTCGAAGTTGACGGCGTTGAAAGCATTACTGAAATCTAACAGAGCTAGAACAGTAAGCTTACCGTCATCCATCCCCAAGCGAATGTCATCAGTGACTTTAACAAGAGCAGACACAGTGCTATGCCCAGGACGGAAACCGGATTGAAGAGGATTGAGGAGATTATGCCTGTTAAGGAATTGACTAAGCTGATTGTGGACAAGACGCTCAAGAATTTTCGAAAGAAATGGAAGAATTGATATGGGACGGAATTCGGAAAAAGATTTTGGGTTAGATTTTTTCGGCAACGTTACGATATGAGCGTCTTTCCAAACTGAAGGAAAAAATCCTCGGTTTATAGAGTTATTAAAAATGGAGCAAAGGATAGGAAGGATAATGTCAAGGATGGGCAAAAGCATGTTCCGACTTATACTATCACTGCCAACCGCATTGGAGGATATCGACATAAAGCTCTTCTTAACATCACACTCAGTGAATCGATTAAATTGAAAGGATGCGAAATCGGGCGTTGGCAAGGCAGAAAGATTTCTGAACGTTGAATTTATATCTGCAGCTGACATATTGGAAGCAGAAGAAAAATGTCGATTAAGTGCGTCAAAGTCAATATTATTTGATGCAAAATTAGAACGTGTCTTACCAACTCCCATTGATCTAAGAAATTTCCAGACTCTAGCCGGGTTTTCATCATCTACTGAAGTATGAATATGGCGGCGCATTGCATTCCTACACGCCTTATTGCAGCGATTCCGGGCCTGGACATATTTAGCTTGATTGTCGTCAGAAGGACGGAGTTTATATTTGGACTTGGCTACCGATTTTGTATGCATTAAGATTTTTATTTCATCAGTAAGCCAGGGTGCAGGAAGGTGTTTAATTTTAACGGCTCGTATTGGAGCATGCACATCATAGAGCTGAGTGATCAGATAATTAAAAACCGCTACCTGATCATCCACTAAGCCTGCGTTTATAACCGTGTTCCAATCAATATCACCTGCATCCCGCGTAAGAGCGTCCCTATCCATGCCACTAAAATTGCGCTGCAGAAGAATTTGTGGTTTAATTTTTGGGGGTCGAAGTTTATACGAAAGGAAGACTAAATCATGGTAAGAGAAATTGTCAGCAGAGTACTGACCATGTTTTACAACATTATTAGGGGACGAGACTATCGCCAGGTCAAGAAGAGATGGCACACAATTGGGAAAATGATGCGTAGTATTTAATGGAAGAATATGCAAGTTACAAGATTTTACAACAGATTCCAGGGCCAAACTGCGATAATCCTTCTTGACTAGACACGTGTTAAAATCACCCATAATGATGGAGTGATTATAGGACGGAATAAGATTAAATAGAATACTTTCGAAGGAAGAAAAATAATTGATGCTACTGGACGGACAATAATAGACTCCGAGAAGAACTTTAATATTAGAGAGAGAAACTTCAATAAAGAGATGTTCGCCACCATTCGCGGGAGGCGGTTGCGGCAACTGACTCAGAACAGAGAAAGGTATATTGGATTTTAAGTAAATCGCTACACCACCACCGCGACTAGTACGATCATTCCTTATGAGAATAAAACCAGGTAGAGAATATGATGTAGTAGGAAGACTTGGATGAAGCCAAGTTTCGGAGACTAAAATGGCGTGTATGTTACTCTGATCAAGAGAAGCCAGCATCTCAGGGTAAGAAGACGGAATGCTCTGCGCGTTTATATGAACTACATTAAAATTACGTGTAACATCAGCAAAATTGTTCTTTAAGAAATCAGATAGCGGAAGAAATGTACTATTGGAACTTGCTTCACTGCTGCTTGACTCAGTGATAGAGACTGAAAGAAAATCGTCATTGCTGTTATCATTATTCCCAAAAATATTAAACATAATATAAACTAAATATACTAAATATTACTAGGTACAATAAAATAATATTTTGAAATATAAATATAGATGTGATATTATACAAGTTATATAAATATTTAAAGTTAAGTATTTAACCAAATTACCACCTGCCGGTTGTGTTGAAAAGATACTCTGTTTACATTTACATGACAACACAAAGAAAAAAAAAAATAATGTTGGTAAACTTGCAACTATACCAAACATACTCATACAGATTAACTCAAATACAACAAATCTAATTAAAAAAATAAAATAATAACATTAGCACTTCTTGTACTTATACCAACTATTCGACGTTTGTACATACTACAACACTATTTGGTATTTTATTTGGCAAATAACGCCAAACTCACTATGCCATTACGGGTTACAATGTTAATGTGACTTTGACAGTTTGACGTTTATTATATGTTTGAAAAGAAGAATCTAATAATTTTGTTGTGTCAGTATGGCATTGTAAGTGTGTGTGTCAGTCGCGCGCGGGCGCTTGTCACGGCGGGACGCGTATCGGTCGTCGATAAACCGGTTCCGTATCTAGTTCCGCGCGGCTAACCTAATTCAAGTTTATTTATTCGCTTACAATGCAAATAGTGGAAAATGGATGAAATCAATGCATTGACTTCTGAATTGAAAGATGAATCGCAGGCAGTACGATCAGATGAAGGTAGACAAATAAACAGTGAGACTATGGTGAATCCGGATAATACTGAGACGAATACCCACATTCAAAATGAGAGAATATCACAAAAAGAGGAACAGAGCTGTAGACAACGAAGAGATTTGGGCGACAGTTGGAAGAAAGGGTAAACGTTTTGCTCGATCTACCGAAATAGACGAAACTACTAGAATTGCGGAAGAATATATTGAAGTCAGTATTACTGGGACAGAAAAACTACCCAAGCAGTTCAAATTAGCAAAAGCATTAAAAGAGCAAAGAATACAGGATGTAGTGCAAGTTAAATATATAAATGCCTATAAAGCATTGCTACGTCTAAGTAACGAAGAAAGTGCAGAGTTGTTATTGAAGTGCAAACTATTTAATGAGAAAGGATATCGATGTCAAAAAACTATGAAAATAAACCAAACATATGGTGTGATCAACGGCATTGACCTAGATCTCTCAGACGAAGTGGTTTTACAAAGTTTATCTTGTCGCACTTTCATTTTGGGTGTAAAAAGACTGAAACGCAGAAATTCCCTTGATGGTCAGTGGATTCCAAGTGAAGCAGTAAGGGTATGTTTCAAGGGGAGATGTGTTACCTACACATGTATATATTTTTGATATGAGAGTAACCGTAAATTCCTATATTTACCCAGTAACTCAATGCTCACTATGTTGGAGATACGGCCATTTGGCTAGAACCTGCTCAGCTACAAAACCAGTTTGTCCTAAATGTGGAGGTAATCACAATAACTGTGAAACAACTGCATTTACTTGTAATAATTGTGGGGGTAGACACATGGCACTTGCAAAAATTTGACCAATTTTCAAAAAAGAAAAAAATATACGCGAGTTGATGGCATATCACAACTGTACATACAAGCAAGCTCTTGCCATTTACAAATCGCAAAATCTACCTCAAACTGAACATAATCTTCTCCCTGTATATTATGACTCAGATCAGCAGAACACTCGCTTGCCTGATTGTGCAACACAGGAACAACCAAGTCGAAGCGCAACTCAAAATACTGGTTCGTATGCAGAAATTACTAAGAAGAAAAATAAGAGAGAGAAAAACGGAAAAAGGCAAAGAATGTCACACTGGCGCAGAGCAATAACGACGTGGAGACAGATATGGATATCGAAAGCATCGAGGAAGAAAATTCTACACAAAATGAAGATTTGACAGATAAGCATACAAAGAAAAGAAAATCGACTTCGTGGAGCATATTATGGAAGAAACTCAAAGAGAAAATATTGGAGAAAAACGTTTCGTGGGATGTAAAGATCAGGGATTGTTTGAGCATTATTTTTAAGGAGGCTGTAGTTTTTTATTCTGCATAATATGCCCGACTGGCCTGTTTTTAACTTAATGAACAATTATGGATAGCAATTCTTCAAATATTTTAAATGTAAATACCCGGTATTCCATTCCAGTAGTTAACCTACTGCAGTGGAATGCGCGTAGTCTTAGACCTAAGAAAGACGAATTTGAGTTATTGTTAAATCAAGAGAAAGTACATATAGCGCTTGTGTGTGAAACGTGGTTTGTTCCAGATAGTTACTTTAAAATCAACGGATACAATGTTTTTAGACTAGACCGTAGCGATGGATACGCTGGAATAGCTATAATAACACACCGTTCATTACAAGTCCAAAAATGTGTATTTAATATGTCTAATCCACAGATACAAGTACTTCACGTAAAATTGTTAAACTGTAAAGATTTAGAGAATATTATATGTATTTATTGTCCACCTACAGTAACACCACGTACAACTTCATCTGACTGGGATCGAATATTCACACAGTTTAACCAAAAATCTCTGATTGCAGGAGACTTAAATGGTCACCATCCTAATTGGTCGTCTAAACGAGATACAAGAGGAGCTCAAATTTTCGACGCGATATCTGATAATAGCTATGTGACTTTAAATGATGGCAGTCATACTGTAATTAAACTTGTTGAGGGTACTTTACAAAAAACTTCTCCTGATATTTCGCTGGCTACCTCGGATGTCGCACTTAGATTTAAGTGGAGGGTATTAAGTGAAAATTTAGGAAGTGACCATTTAATTATTAAGATGAACTTTGAATTGTACACGACTCCGGCACGTCAGACACGTCGAAACTTTAAAAATGCGGATTGGTTGGGATACAGGCAATACATTGAAACTGAACTAACTAATTGTGACATGCCAGTAGGCGTTCAGGACGCATATGATGAATTTATAGAAATATTAAACAAAGCAGCTGATATAAATATACCCAATATTAAAACTTGTAACTGCCCTATTAGACAAAATAAATTTGTATCGAAACCATACTGGTCACAGGACTTATCTAGAATCGTTGCTGAACGTCGCTTGGCATTAGCTAAGTTTAGAAAGAATCCTACCCCAACACAGTTGGCATTTCTAAAAAGACAAAATTCGCCAAGCTCAGTTGGCCATATGACGTGCAAAAACAGAATCTTGGCAAAATATGTGCAGCAGCATGGGTAGCGTCACTACTTGTAGTGAAATGTGGGATAAAATGAGATGGATAAAAGGTCTTAGATCCAATAATGTCACGATTGATCGTGAAAAAGCTGAATCCCTTTTGTGTAGTTTAGCTCCTGATTATGTGGTGACGGACATGCCCTGTTTTGTATCTCGAAATAGTCGATTATCAATCCCTATAACGTTAGCAGAACTTAGTAACTGTGTCAAAAAAACAGACACGGCGCCTGGGGATGATAATATTTCTTATTCAATGATTAGAAATTTGCCTAACGAAGGCAAATTAGTATTGATCGCCTTGTATAACAAAGTATTGGAATCGGGTTCTATTCCAGTGCAATGGAAAAATATTAAGGTAGTGCCAATTCCAAAACCAGGAAACAACAATAGTTCTTTTTCTAATGTAAGACCAATAGCACTGCTCTCATGTCCATGTAAGATATTTAACACGATAATTAATCGCAGACTCGAATGGTATTTGGAAAGAAACGATTGCTTCTCTAACGAGACTGTAGGGTTCAGACGAGCAAGATCTTGCCTGGACAATTTATCAAGGTTGGTCGGACGTATACAAATCGGTTTCTCAAATGACCTCCCTACTGCAGCCTGTTTTATAGATTTAGAAAATGCTTATAACAACGTAAATTTAACTAGTTTGATGAAAATTTTAGATGGTCTTGGCATTGGTGATGTAATTTGTAAATATTTGTGGAATTTTCTTCATGAAAGAATATTAAAGATACGGGTTAATGACAGTACTTTTCAAAGGTTAACAAGTATAGGAATCGCGCAAGGAGATCCAATGTCCCCTACTCTATTTAATGCAGCTACTCACAAGATTTGCAAAATTATTAATAATGTTTATATATCACAATACGCAGACGACTTTGTGATATATAGCTGTCATAAAAAAATACCGGATGCTGTAACTGAATTAGAAACTGCTTTAACTACTATTCTAGGGTCTTGTATGAATTGGGACTAAATATGTCTAAAACAAAGACAAAAGCTATTTTATTTACAAAGGGTAAAACTAGACAAAGTATGGATTTAAGAATAGATAATGAAGATATAGAACAGGTAAATAGCGTGAAGTACTTGGGTATGTGGATTGATAATAACTTAAAATGGGGTTTACACATAAATGAAATTCAGAACAAAACATTAAAATTTTTGAATGTGTTTAAAGTGCTAGCAGGATCCAACTGGGAATACATCCTAAGCATCTTCGCCGTCTTTATATAGCAATCATCCGAAGTAGACTAGACTATGGCAGTTTTTTATATGACACAAGTGCCAAATATCATCTTTTCAAACTAGATAAAGTTCAAAACCAATGCATGAGAATCATAGGAGGGTTTATCAAAACCACGCCGACACATGCAATGGAAGCAGAACTGTGTCTACCGCCACTTCATATTCGCAGACTATACCTTGCAGGTAAATTTTGGTTTAAATCGCGTTCATTTGATGCGAACGTAACCATAAACATCATTAATGAGTTGTGTGACCTTTGTCAAAGCGAGGAATATTGGCGAAGGAAAAAGAACCCATTATTAACAGAAATCCATGCTAAATGGAAAAACCAAAAAGTTCAGTCCTGGCCTAAACTACAGGTCTACAGTATGAATGTTTGGAATAGTTATTTTAGCATTTCACAGAACATAGTTTGTAAAATTGAGGGCATTGATGCTGCAAAAAAGAGCTACAATCCCCGAGAATTACTTACTATGTGCAATAATTATCTTGATTTGACATATAACCAATCCTACACTATTTTTACCGACGGATCTAAAATGGACTCTATCGCTGGAGCAGCGTTCTATGATCCGCAGGCGAACATTAGGGCAAAATTTCGAATAAATGAAAATATTTCCACTATGCACAGCGAATTGATAGCAATCGCGGAATCGCTGTCGTATTTGGCGGACATGAGTTCTGAGCGATTTGTAATAATAACGGATTCCAAAAGTGCACTGCAGCATTTGGCTCGTATAACCTCGACTTTTCGAGGATATCCGATTGCCTACTCTATATTGAACAGTATATATAAACTTACGACTAGTAATAAGTCTATCACTATCCAGTGGGTGCCCTCTCATGTAGGAATCGTCGGTAACGAGGAAGCAGATCGAGCCGCAAAGGAAGCCATTACAGATGGGATTCCACTCAATTGCCTTCCAACACACAGTGAACTTCTTAAAAATGTAAAAGAATTGTGCAGAAGTATATGGAAAGAGCATTTCGACGAGCGATCTCGAGCTGTAGGTATTTGGTATAAGACAATACAAAATGACCTTCCTCGATACCCTTGGTTCGACTCTATGGAGATGGAGAGGCAATGTGTGGTCGCTCTGCTCAGGCTTCGTACCGGTCACATTCCTGGCAATAAGTTTAAACATTTGATGAAAATAGCAGAATCCCCCACTTTGCTGTTACTGCGGTGTGGTGGAGGACGTGCAGCACGTGCTGCTGGAGTGTGAGCGGTTCGGAGTCCCGCGCCGCGACAGCTCCGCCGTGGGCGACTGCAACAGTGCGCTGGCGTGCCCGGCCTCCGCGCAGGTCAGGGCACTGCTGCAAATCTACCTCAAATTTGTTAATTTTAAGTGTCCTTGTGGGACATGTTAAGTTAAAAGAGCTAGTCGGGTGTTAACTAAGGTTTTTTATTATTAGCAATGTAAAATATGTAATTGATTTTACGGGGTGGCATAGTCTATAAAGACAAAACCTCATAATTCAATAAAGATTTAAAAAAAAAAAAAATGTGTGTGTGTGGTATTATAACTCCTGATTCCTATCCGATTGGGACAAATTTGATGAGTTTTTTTTAAAACCTTACATAATCGTAACAACAGTAATTAGTTCTTTTCTGTTCGTGTTCAAATTTTCAGACTGTGCAGTATCCACATGTTGTCTACCCAAAACCTAGCACAAATTCAACTTCATAACAACGTGACGACTCTATGCAGCGATATTATTCAACAATCGTAGTACCAATGTAGCTATTTGCATATATTTTTTCAGTTGCGATATGGCACCTAATGCCAGCTACGGCGATGTGCCGAACTTGACAGAGGAGTCTTTGGAGAAATTGGTAGCCCCACAGGCTGGGCCGCGAAAGTACAAAATAACTTGGTCCAGAGTTGCTCTCTTCACGTACAAATACATAGCGGCAATATATGGACTGTACTTGCTGACGACCAAAGCTCTGTGGACAACTGTGGTTTTCAGTGAGTTATTTTCAACACAAACTTCAATGTAGCTAACAACATATTAAATGTAGGCTAGTGGCCTGTTTCAACTTTGTCCGGGGTGAACAATACGAGTATTTTTCGTAACACAATTGCGACTATTATCATAAAATTCTGTTCTTCAAATGGTCACAGGCGCTGACCATTTGGAGTACTGTATTTTTAATGACGTAATACCTATTGATTCAGTGTCCAGTTCAATCTTTAATTTAATTCATGTATAGTAACAATAGTTGAATAAAATAGGTCAAAATGTATAAATGCTCTTTTGCATTTCAATAAAATGACGTCCCTCAAGCAGATACATACATACGTGCCTGCATTACATACAGTGCCGTATCAGCCACCTATTCATGCTCAAACATGATTGTATGTACGAGTATTTTAATCCCTGACCAAAAAAGGGGTGTTATAAGATTGACGTCGATGTCTATCTGTCTGTGTCTGTCTGTCTGGCTGTCAGCTCGAATGGATGGGCCGATTTCGATGCGGTTTTTTAATGGTTATTTTCCGTGCAAATGTTCTTAGCTACGAGTATGTTTGCTTAATATCGATTCAAGACGCCGCCTCCACAAAATGGCGGACAAAACATTTCTTCACAACCTACCTTATGGGTATCAAATAAAAGGGCTTGACTAGTAGAATACTATGCACTGCGACAAATTTCAAATCTAAGATGGCCGGTACCACAAAATGGCGAAATACAATTCATATTTTACAATATGGGTATCAAATGTCGGTTGGGCTTGAATAGTAGTAGTAGTTGTATATTTAGGAATAAAGTACTTTGACTTTGACATTGTTTTTGTAGAATGTTGTAGGTACAGATTACAAATCCGAGGTAGTCGGGGCTAAATCAACAATTTTAATTTTGTCCTTGTCACACCTTAACTACTCAATCGATTTCAATGAAACAGAGGGTACAGAGATTATCTTGAGCCTGAGAAAGGGCATGTTATGCGAAAAAAAGGCTTCCAAGTATTTGCATGGGTCCTCATTTAAGGTTAATCCTAGTAATACTATAAATGTCAATATTTGGATGTTTGATGCTCAATCAAGTCGTAGCATATGAACGAATTGGGTTGAAATTTGGAATACAGGTAGATTATAGTTTGGAGGAACACATAAGAACCTAGATTTAGATTTATATTCCGGGACAATCACGTGAACGGGAACTACGCTCTTGACTTCTACGCTCAACTTTGGCTCGTATATCGAGTCCAAGGCTAAATTAGCTGCCAAAAAACGAGATGTCCTCTCAAAGGTGCGAAAGTACTTCAAATCAGCAGGTCCTACTACGAAGTCCGATAAACGATATATCGGCCTAAGTTGTGGACGTTTTATACCACGAAACACAATCGGTTGGTTGATCTGATCGAGCGTTTCGTTCATCCCGATCGACGCTGATTTGACAGTTTTTGTGTCATCAACCGACCGATTGTGTTTCGTGGTCCTCCATAACTTCGGCCGATATATCGTTTATCGGACTTCGTAGTAGACCTGCTGAACAATTACTATTTTTATACAAAGTACAGATTCGCTCATGTATGGAGTGCTGTTCGCACCTTTGGGATGGATTGGCTAAATATCAGCTAGAGGCTCTAAAATCGATCGAGAGACGTGCCAGAAGGCTCATAGGCAAATACATTCTAGTGCGAAAAAGACTTCATAGTCTTGAACATCGCCGCAAAATTGCTAGCTTATCGGATACACTTCTGAGAGTGTGCAACTGATCTGCATGGTCTAATACCACCTTGCCCTTTTTTCTATTTTACTTCTCGTAGCTCGAAGAAGCGGCACCGTTTCATGGTGGATATTCCAAAGACACGGCCGAAGAGGTTTGACTCTACGTTTGTGATAAGAACGTCTAGGCTGTGGAATGAGTTGCCTGAGTGGGTTTTCCCGATAGTTATAATCTTGGTGTCTTCAAGTCGAGATTGAATCGGTTTCTTCTAGGTAAACACGCTTCATCGTAGACCGCATCGTCGCTTAACATCAGGCGGGATGGCGGTCAAGTGTAAACCTATAAAAGTTTTTAAAAAACGCGGGTGAAACCGCAGAGCTTTCTGAGAGCGCCCCGCGAAACATCCAAACATTATAAATAAAGATGCCATTCAAAATTCGTAAATATTATACGCTGCAAATGTATTAGGCACAATCAAATTATCAAGGATACACCGTTGCTATAACTTTGTTACCTTTATTATAGTTCATAACTTTGTTACCTTTTTGGGAAATATACACTAGAATTGGTTTTAAATCGCTTGAGTGCCAACATCTGCTCAATATGCACAAAATAGTCAAACTGTACAATATTTCCTATGTTACCCGGGACACAAGCTTGGTAAATTGATTTAATTAGGACGCGAAGTAAATAAAAAAATATATATTTTCATACTTATGTAATCAATGATGAATTCAGTATTAACAAGCAAATATTCAGTTTTATTTGAGAAACAAAAATACGGTTGTTGTACCTCGATATTACCATCCCATAAAAATAATAAAGGTGAAATTACAGTAATTGTATCAAATAACTAAAATAGTTTGACTGGCCTCTTGGCTTAGTCGAAGTCGAGGGGACGAGTCGTAGGTTCGATTTCCACCCAGTGCAAATATTTGTGTGATGAATTTAAATATTCTTTTGTGTCTGGGTGTTTTTATGTATAATAAGTATGTATTTAAATCTATATATGTATATCAGCTATCTGGCCGACATAGTACAAGGTTTGCTTAGTTTGGGGTCAGATGGTGTTGTGTGTGAATTGTCCACCAATATTTATTTTCTATTTGTTTAGTAAGTTTAATAGTTAGTAATTTTAGTAAGTTTTTTAGTAAGTTTAATAGTTTTTTAACTAATAAACTTACAAATATATTTTGACGTGACAACGTCTTATAAATTGGTTTGCCGGGTGACACTTCAAGAAACTGCGTTACGCTCCGCTCACGTTATGCGCTCACAACGAGAGCGAGTGAGAGGCACGCGTCCCTTCCACTCGGGCATGGTTAGCCCGCCTAAGAGCGAGAGAGACAGACATAAAAAGTGAAAGGCACGCGTCCCTTCCGTAAAATTATTTTACCACTCAAAGTCGTTGTCACGTAAAACTTTCGCCCGTATACCGACTTTACAGGCTACCAATTTTTTTACTAAAATAAATATTTCGGCTACTGATGTTTTTACCCAATTGTAATTAGGATCTGTTTTGCTGTCATTCCAGATTGCGTAACGTTTTGCCTGAGCACGCTGGGGCCATATGCAGGCTCACACCGGCTGTGGTCACATCGCTCCTACAAAGCTACACCACCACTGCAGGTGTTCCTCATGATTTGTCACTGCATCTCAGCGCAGCACACTATCTTCCTCTGGGTCAGAGATCACAGGTAAATTGGCTTATACCGGCTATCGAATCTATAGAATCGATTTCTTATTGATAAAATACAATTGATGTTAATTAATTGAAATAAATATACACTGCGTTAAAAAAAACATCTTTTTAATTATAAATAATAATTATATCTACTGAATGAACCAGTGCACTATTACAATATTTTGTCTAGTAAAACAAACAAACAACTATTTACTTTTTTCTCATATTGCGGATTACTTTTTTTAAACGGCTGAGCCTTTATTAACAAAACTATAACTACAAGAACAAAATTAAAAATTTTGATTAACCCCCGACTACCTTAGATTTGTTATCTGTACAACATTCTACTAGTCAAGCCCTTTCATTTGATACCCATATTAAGGGAATTGTGAAAAAGGAAATGTAATTCGCCATTTTGTGGTAGCGGCCATCTTGGATTTGAAATTTGTCATAGTGCAAAGTATTCTACTAATCAAGCCCTTTCATTTGATACCCATATTGAGGTAGTAGTGAAAAAATATTATATAATTCGCCATTTTGTGGTGGCGGCCATCTTGGATTTGAAATTTGTTATAGCGTTTGGTACTCTACTAGTCAAGCCCTTTCATTTGATACCCATATTGAGGTAGGTTGTGAAGAAATATTTTGTCCGCCATTTTGTGGTGGCGGCCATTTTGAATCGATATTAACCAAACATAGCTAAGAACATCCGCACGGATATTAACTTTCAAATAAAAAAAACCGCATCGAAATCGGCCCATCTGTTTGAGCTCTACGGTGCCACAGACAGACACACACACAGACAGACAGACAGACAGACAGACATACCGACAGACAGACAGACATCGACGTCAAACTTATAACACCCCTTTTTTTTGTCGGGGGTTAAAAATACATGAGAACTACACTACACTACAAACCTACCTAACTACTTACAGTAAGCACACCTGAATTATCCATAGACCACTGTAGGTCTACGGATAATCAAGATATTCAAGACCACTACCAATCGGAAGCGTACCCAGCATGCTGGCGGCATTACTACGCTGAATGGCAATAATGCTGATGCGTTGGGCCAAATAAACATTGCATTTGCATGCATTTTGGTCACGCGTCGCGTCGACCAAGCGCTCGGATAGGCTTTTGAAGATGAGGTGAGCTCCCGGCCCCCAGGGGCCCAATGTCTCAACCCCAAAGGGCTCAAATATGTAACCACTTCCGAGGGTTGCATATTTGCGCCGTTTGAGTCGCTCAGCTAAATTAGCCGCTGCACCGGCCCTACTATGTGTCTCTGGAAGGTGCCAGAGTATCGACGCAAGTTGCGTCCCACACTAGGGGCCGACCCAACTTCCAATGCACAACAGTCATGCCGTCAGGTCTTTTGCCATCGTCACGCGCAAGACCACTCGGTTCGAGTATGGCTGGGACATTGGCGGTGGAAAAAGCCCGGCGTATGATGTCGTTCAGGCTGGCGTGGCGGCCAATACGAATTACTTGACATAAGTAACCAAAGAGTTTACATATACTACGTATACCACACGTTTCTTCCGAGATCAATGTTACTCACCTTGTAGCATCACCATGGAAAAATATACGGTGTTTACGATACTAATATTAATAGGATATTTACCGTTCTTCAATGGTTGTGTGTCAAATGGTAAATCAGTTTACCCATGGACATGGTGTTCGAAATGAATACATCAATACAAAAAAAACAAATCCACTATTTTACACCGATAAAAATTCCGTATGTACGTATGTATTCAAAACATAAAACTGATATCTCTTTGTAGTAGAGTAGTTGGAAAAAACTGTGTTTCAGGCTGCATCATAAATACTGCGATACAGACGGCGACCCACACAACTCTACACGCGGATTCATATACTCCCACATTGGATGGACATGCGTCAACAGACATCATGAGGTTGATAAACGCGGGAAACTGATCGATATGTCGGATATATCCGCCAATCCTATCGTTATGTTCCAGAAGAGGTGAGGTACATTTAATACAGCACTTGAGGGTGAGGGAATGGTATATCCGTCCTAATACGATTTTTCATTAGAAACTGTTGAACTTGGTTTTACTATTGCAATGCCCGACAGTACAGGCGACGAAATTCTTCCTCTGAAATCCTGATATTAGATAACAGTCTAAAGATACGAGGACCATGTGACTAAAAGGTTTCTTGTACCGCATATCTGCTTACTTTTAAGCGACGCAACGGATATATATATATATATATATTTATATTTGTACAACGCATGCATTATCTGTAATCTTAGAACCATAAACACAAATTTGCAATAAGTTACTTATCTACTTTTTTGTAAATTTCAGACATAGAAGCTGGCTCAACATGACGTTCGCATTTATCTTACCTACAGTAATACCGGTTTACTTCTGGGCGAGATTTTTTCCCTATCCTACCACGTCAATATGTTTCGCTACATGCTTGTTTTAAACGCCACTTTCGGCACAAACAGTTTAGCTCATATGTTCGGGACCCGACCTTACGACAAGAACATAGCGCCAAGCCAGAACATTATAACGACTTTGACGACTTTTGGAGAAGGGTTTCACAACTACCATCATACATTTCCCTTTGATTACAAAGCTGGGGAACTAGGCAACTTTTTAAATATTTCGGCCCATTTCATCGCATGTTGTGAGAAGTTCGGCTTGGCCTACGATTTAAAAGAAGTTTCTCAAGATGTGATCGAACAAAGGATGTCGAGAACCGGGGACGGAAGCGTGGACAAATACGGGATACATTTTTTGCAAAGATAATACAAATGCCAAGAAAATACACAATGCCATTCGAAGCACTCAACGAGAAGTTAATTTATTTTTTAGTGAATTTAACGTCAGTAATACATTTTTATCATGAAATTCTTATTTCTTGCTGAACAGTAATAACAGAACTGCAAGCATGCTGACAAAATGGGAATTGGACAATTTCCTCTGCATTTATGTAAAGTTATTATCTGCAATTATGCAAAATATGCAGTTTGAATATAAATTCTAATCCTCGATAAGCTAACGCTTGACCGCCATCTCTCCTGATGTTAAGCGACGGTGGACCGCGTTTGTACCATTGCACCAGTAGGTGGCTGTCTGTACATAGTTGGGGTAAAGACGTTATATTAAAGTTACGATGTCCATGAACAAGAGAGAGCGAATATCAAGCACCACGTACCTGGGACTGCTCGTCTCTTCGATGATGTTTCCTCGAATCTTTATGCTGCGCTCACTACTAGATCGTACATTCCATATATATACGAGTACGTTCCTGTTGTTGGTTCTCTTGATGTAGCTGACACAAATTATATCACGGATGACAAGGCGTTGAACACTTTATGAGGATAGATTCTGAGTACTTCCACCGAGTTGAACTCCCAAAAGACGAATGCGCGATGCTTGACAGCTGTTTAGAGCTGTTTCTTAGAACTACCCTCATGTTCGGTCATCGCAAAATTAATACAACGCTAGTGAGAACGATACATACCGCCCACCAAAATTCCTATGGTATTTTCCGATCAATATAGATAAATTAGGGACAGTATTAATGAATTCGGTAATAGAGTATAGTTGAATTCGATTTGATTTATTTACAAAAAAAAGAAAAAGAAAAATATGGATAAATGATGACGATAACAAAATAGTAACATTAAAATTGCGACTAAATAATATTAACTAATTTAACAATCTAGCGATACAATAGTTTACGATAAGTAATTGAGATACGATTTAAATTAGTCCTCTATTGGCAGAGGACACAACTTAACCAACGGTCGCTTGATTGTTTGATGGTTAGCGAGTTTAACTACTGCGCCACAGATCAGAAAATAGTTACTTCGTACTGCGCTTCGAGCGACCCCACCAGGGTCATATAACAGTTCCACCACTCTGGCAAGATTCCAGTATAAAAAAGCACGGTTATCATCCTTAATTATCACCATCGAACCGATTTGTAAAGGTTTAGAATTGTTAGTCCATTTGGCGCGTTGCGTTTAAGAATTTAGATATTTATGTTTCCATCTGGACCAGAAATACTTTTGCAATGATTGAATCAGCTGCCACCGATTAGGACGTTGCAGATTTACGTTAGATAAGTTGGCATCGGGAACAGCTGTCAGAGGTTCTAAAATGAGGAAGTGACTAGGTGTTAGAACGGACAGGTCGTTAGGGTTGGAACTAATCGAGGACAGAGGTGTTGAGTTTAAGATGGCTTCGGTTTGAGTGAATGTAGTCAACTCTTCAAAAGTGAATAACTGGTCTTCAATGACGCGTAAATCACTCATAAACGACTGTAATGATAGATAGATAGATAGATAGATAAACTCTTTATTGCACTTAACAAGTAAACAAAATTACAAAAATATATAAAACTTAAAAAAAACAAAGTAACAATTGGCGACCTTATCGCTAAAAAGCGATCTCTTCCAGGCAACCGCTGGATGGAACAGGAGAAATGAAGATTAAGAAGACGGGGAAGTACAAACAATAAGTGAATGTTATATTTAAAGTCTGTAAATATGAAAATTAACTTACAGGTATACTAATATAAATATACTACAATACTATTAAGCATACACCTACATATTAATAACTGTACATCCTAATACATAAATACGAATATGACATAAACTAATATATAAATATCATGTTTTACTAATGGAGATAAGTAATAAAAATTATTTAGGTACGATTTAAATAAGAGCAACGACTTCAACTAATATATATCACGTAGAGAGATAAATCTGATTTACCAGTTGTTTGAAAACAGCAACAGATGGAGCTTGTCTAGTAGTTACAGGCAAAGCGTTCCACAGCTCAACGGCCCGAAAAGCGAACGACTTGCCGTAGAAATTTTCGCTGCGTGCCAGAGGCGATTGGAGTGACAAGTTGTTCTTAGACCTTAGAGGCAAAGAGTGCGCATCGCTCCAGAAGGAAAAAACATCTTTCAAATAACGCGGTGATGAGGGGTTAAATAAAATATTATAGAGTAGAGACAAAATATGAGCATTCCGACGAAGGCGAATGGGGAGCCACTTGAGCTGCATACGGAACTGAGATACGTGATCATATTTGCGCAAGCCAAATATGAATCTTATGCAATAATTTTGGAGACGCTCAAGTTTATTTAGCTGGTCTTCATTAAGGTCAAGATAGCAGATATCTGCGTAGTCTAAAATGGGAAGAAGGAGAGATTGTGCAAGCGCAATTTTAGTAGCAGTGGGTAAAAAGTTTCGTAATCGTCTCAACGATCCACCAGAAGCAAATAATTTACTACTGACTGCTTTCAGGTGATGTTCCCAGCTTAACGTGCGATCGAAAATCACGCCAAGATTTTTTTTGACCGTTTCGCTGTACGGAATTACTATTCCGTCAAAACAACTTCTGGAATGGAAGCCCAGTCAACTCTAGAGATCATGTAAGGACTCCCAATCACTATTACTTGCGTTTTGGTGGGGTTAACACTCAATCCAAAAGAGTTGCTCCAGTGAACAATTTGTCGAAGATCAGCGTTCACCAGTTCAATGGCAACTTTGAGATCTGAGAGTCGGGCTTGGGAATAAATTTGGAGATCATCTGCATAAAGGTGGTAGGAAGAATTGAGGTTTTGAGAGATTGAGTTTATGAAAATAGCAAAAAAGAAGAGGTGATAGCACGCCGCCTTGAGGGACGCCGGCATTTGTACTACACCAAGACGATAAAACATCGTCGAGGTGAATACGTTGTCGGCGTCCATACAAGTAACTATGAAACCAATTGATTACCGATGGAGATATGTTAATAGAGCGCAGCGTCGCCAGCAAGATATCGAAATCGACGGCGTTGAAGGCATTACTGAAATCTAGCAGAGCTAGAACAGTAAGCCTGCCGTCGTCCATACCTTTGCGAATGTCGTCGGTGATCTTAACAAGGGCGGACACAGTGCTATGCCCTGGACGGAAACCGGATTGGAAAGGGTTTAAGAGGTCTTGCCTGATTAGGAACTGGTTAAGCTGTGAGTGGACAAGACGCTCAAGGACTTTGGACAGAAAAGGAAGAATAGATATAGGGCGGTATTCGGAAAATGAGGTAGGATTAGGTTTCTTTGGCAAAGGAATTAAATGTGCATCTTTCCAGATTGTCGGAAAAACACCACAGGTGATGGATTTATTGAAGATTGCACATAGGACGGGAAGGATGGCGTCAAGGATGGGCAATAACATGTTCCTACTGATACTATCACCGCCAACAGCGTTGGAGGAGATCGACACGACACTCTTCTTAACATCACTTTCAGTGAATCGATTGAATGTAAATTTAGAGTAGTCAGGAGCTGGGATGGCAGAAAGATTTTTAATTGTAGAATATTTTATCGCTTCCGATATAGAGGAAGCAGAGGAAAATGTTGATTAAGGGCATCTAAGTCTAATTTATTAGGTGTAGAATTTTGACGTGATTTGCCGACTCCCATAGACTTCAGAAATTTCAGACTTTGCCTGGATTCTCATTATGAACAGATTTGTGAACATGTCGGCGCATTGCATCTCTACACACCTTATTGCAGCGATTACGGGCCTGAACGTACTTGTCTTTGTTAAACTCTGTAGGACGCGACTTATATCGCGATTTAGCTGCCGCCTTCTTGTGCATTAGTATCTTAATTTCATCGGTGAGCCAGGGGCAGGGAGATGTTTAATTTTAATTTTACGAAGAGGTGCGTGAATATCATATAGTTCAGTAACGAGCTTATTAAAGATGGCAACTTGTTCGTCCACCGACACAGCGTCAAGAACGGGGCTCCAATCAATTTGTTTGGCGTCTACGAGAAGTGATTCATGGTCCATACTACTAAAATTGCGATGCATGACAATTTTCGGTTTAGATTTAGGGGGACGAATTTTATAAGAAAGGAATATTAAATCATGGTATGAAAACTCATCAGCAGAGTGCTGACCATGTAAAGCAATGTTATTAAGGCTGGAGACTAACATCAAGTCTAGCAAAGATGGGGTACTATTAGGAAAATGATGAGTAGAGTTGAGAGGAAGAATGAGTAAGTTGTAAGATTTAGCAATGGATTGGAGTGAAGAGGAGCGAAAATCTTTTTTAAGCAGGCAAGTATTGAAGTCACCCATTATAATGGAGTGATTGTAGGAAGGCAAAAGGTTAAGTAATAGATTTTCAAATGAAGAAAAATAGTTGACGTTTTGGAAGGGCTATAGTAGACTCCGAGAAGAACTTTAGTATGTGAAAGAAGAACTTCAATAAGAAGATGCTCGCCCGCAGAGACCGGGGGCGGTTGTGGCGATTTGCTCAAAATTGAAAAGGAATATTGTCCTTAAGGTAAATAGCCACACCACCACCAGTACGGCCGACACGATCATTTCTTATGAGTGTGAAGCCGGGGAGAGAATAAGAGATCGAAGGAAGACAAGGGCGAAGCCAGGTTTCGGAGACTAAAATAGCATGGAGGTTATTATGATCAAGAGACGCCAACATTTCAGGATAAGAAGCCGGAATGCTCTGCGCGTTAATATGAACGACGTTGAAGTTGTGAGGCACAGCTGAAAAGGTGTTTTCCAGAAATGCAGATAATGGATCAACACTATTGCAACTTAGAACACTGTCTGTTGAAACAGATGAAGCTGAAAAAAATTCGTCATCACTATCACAGTTATCGTCACTGAATATATTTATCATGATATTTTAAACAATATAATGTATATATTGTATATATACGATATACCTAAGTACTACTAAATAATATGTATAATATTTGCTTATATAAAAAGAAAAATCTTAAATAAAAACTAAATAAATAAACAAATGCAGACGTACACGTAATAATTAAATAAATAAAAATAATAAAATAACAAGTGAAAAACTTTGATAAACCTAATTCAAACACCTGTCGGGTTGTGCAGGAACGAGATTGCTTTAGTATTTCACATCACTTTTGATACATGAAAACATAGTAGGTACGAAAAATTTGATGAAAACAACAATAATATTGGCTATTATAACTAAATAATAATTATGGGTATCGAAAAAAGAATATCGATAGATGGCCAGTCATAAAGGGCTTAATCAGTTATTAATGCGTGACACTGGCGAAATTGCGGTGATGTAACGTGCACTGAATTCAAAAAAAAGCAGAACAATGAACATGACAGTTGTCAAAGTCTGGATCACAACAAGAAATTTACAATACGAAATTGAATTAAAATAATTCTTTAACCTTCCTTATGAGTTTAAAATTATGCAGTTGAACCAATGTACACTTTCCAATCAGATAATTTAACAATAATCATAAATCATAATAAATAAGAAGTGATGCAAAAACCATAAAAGATAAAACTTGCACAAACCCTAGCGCTAAAAATAAGAAAGTATAAGTAAATAAAGTAATTAAATTAAAGCACTATACTACCAAAATACAAGGTTGCTACTTTTGTGGGACTCTTCGAGCGGCTTTTGACACCTTCTTCAATGCTTCTGCCTCGGGTTTCTTCAGCTGGATCGGAGCTGGCGTCTCAAGTATATCAAGTTCGGATTGATTGCTGATAAAATGACGTTTGCCATCCAATCCAAGCACGACCACATTGCCGTCCTTCGTCCAACACTTTCCGATGCCGAATCGCTTACGGGCCAACATAAATGTTTCATGGCGGGGCCGCGTCAAAAATTCAGAAAGTGTAACCCCCGAGTCTTTGAGGTTTGAGGTAATGGTTGAGGATTTGTTCGAAAACATTTGATGTGTTTGGAGAATGGACGATGGATTGTACGTTTTGCTCTAATTATCCAACATTGTTGGAAGAGTAAAAATTGTGTTGTGTTGATGTCAGGATGTAGATAATGTTGATGAATGAATCCGATTACTGTACATATGAGTCGGTGGTCTGACGGTAAAAAGGGAGAATGGTTTTGTTCATATCCTAGACCCGATCGAGAGATCCTGCCGCCCACCCTGACGATTCCCTGACTGTCGGGGAATGGATTGAGTTTCCAAAATGGCTTAGATGACGGTTTGTGAGCTTTTAAGTTGTTAATTTCCGCTGAGAATGTAGTCGTTAGCACGTATTTGACGATTCGTATCAAGACTTGATGACACTCAACGTTAGTTAAAAACTTGGTATGATTAGTTTGCGGTGTGTTACGGATGCTAGTGACCAACTTTACAAGATCTGAACTATAAGAAGAACGGTTTATCGAGGAATCAAAAGGAGTGACTTCCGATGGTTCAGCATTTGCCACTAGGTCTGGTTTACGGTTTTCATCTTTTACGAGCAATTTGGTTTCGTGTGATTTTATAGCACGTGAATCGGATGGCGAGAAAGCATGCTCTTTTGATAACCATTGTGGCCCCGCCCACCATGGTGAGTTGTTGACAAGTGTAATAGGCGTTTGACCACGAGAACATACGTCAGCAGTATTGTTAGTAGAAACGCAGTAATGGGGGTAATATTTTCTGGTAAAGTGTGCAAAAGACTACTTGTAGACAGGCTAGTTTTGCCTAGTAGAAGCCAGCCGAAAAGTGAGTTAAACGCGGTAGGTTGATTGATACCTCCTTTAACATGTTCGCCCAACACGGTATCTGCAAAGACATCAGCGGCTAACAATAAATGAATCGGACCAGGAATGTCGAATCCTGGATCGCCCAATGGTAACGAAGTTATGTGTGACCAATCCGCGGTGTTTAATCGAGAGATAGGTTGATCACCACATATCCTCGAGATGACATGCATATCAAGGGTGAACAAGATTCGATTATTAGCTCCAATACCACAAGTGACGTCACCCATAATTGGAGTCACTGCTTCGCCCAATCCGCTAACATTAGTGTTCGCATTTTTAACGTTTAAGTTTAGTATTTTAGCAGCATATTCAGTTATAAAATTGCCTTGACTTCCGGTGTCGAACAATGCGTGAATCGATTGCATATTACCTGAAGCATCCTTAATCTGCACGATAGCGGTAGCCAGTAACACACCTACATCAGCTTGAGATCTCGAGAATAAAGACGACTCTGTGCGATTTGCGTAGTTTGGAGGTTTACAGAGTAACGTGTGATGCTTCCGTTTACAAGTTCGGCACGAAAATATTGATTTGCAGGCCCTTAATTGGTGAGATGATTTTAAACAATTAAAGCACCAGTTACGTTCAATTGCAACAGCCATGCGTTCGTCGACTGATTTGGCAAGAAATTCTTGACACGATAACAATGAATGGGGTTCGTTACAAAATGAGCAATTATTTGTTAGTGGGGTTTTATCAGTTATGTTTTGCTGTGGATTGGCCGCTAAGAGTGAATGTGACCAGGTACCACGTTGGTGTTTCTGGAGCGCGACGGCGGGCTTGTGTGCGGCGGCGGCCAGAGGAGCAGGCTTGATCATCGTGGCTGCCTCGGAAAAATGAGTGACACGCAACCCAGCATTGCATTTGCTCCGAAGAAAACATTTTAACTGTTCATAAGACGACAGTTCGGTACCTGCATGTTTTTCCTCAAAATCGCAACGTAATTCCTTGTCTAGTTTCGATAGAATATGATAAACTAAAACAAAATCCCATTTCGAAGTCGGTAAGTTTAAAGTTTTCAGAATGCTTAGGTTTTGAAACTCTCGCGGATTATTGATTTTGAAGTCAATGCTCAGTATGTCTCGCCAACACGTGAAAGCTAATGAGCGCGTACTTTGATAACGCGCGACAAGGGAATCGTACGCATCTCGATAATGTTCGTGTGTCATAGGATACGCCTTTACAACTAACAATGGCTCGTCACTAAGCGAGGAGATCAGGTAATGAAATTTCTCAGTATCCGTAAGCATTTCTGAATTAAAGCGTTAAAAAGATCGCAGTATTTAGGCCATTCCTTGACGTTACCCGAAAACTTGGGTAAATTAATTTTAGGTAGCTTTATATTCGATTCCGACGATGAGAGTCGTTCGTTTCCAGATTGATGTGAATCTGTCACAAAAAATCTGCGATGAATTGATAATACGCGGTAATAATTATCATCAAACTGTTGCTGAACTTTATCATCTTCGTTATCTTCTGTTTCAGAAGGGTCCGTTTCGTTACATACAAGCTGAAGAATTGTAAAGTGTGCACTTTCAAAGCTCGACACTATTTGATTTAGTTCTGATGATAAGATAAAAACAAATCCCGTTGCAGAGGCTCTTTCACGTATAAGTTACCTATTTCTAAAGCATTGGACATTCGCTTAAAAGCGATAGTTCGCTTCCGACGCAAAACTGGCAAATCCTTAACGGTATACATTCCATCCTTAGATTTAGATTTCGTCAGTGTGCCTCGTCGGGGGCACGAACCCTTAGCTAAGAGTGACATGATTTGATATTTCTCAAACAATTTGTTAAATTCAATAAAATAAGAATGTAAATAGAATTATTCAAACTCAACTTTGCAAAGAACTGATAACGATGCGTAAATTCCGAGAACCTAGAATAAGTTCGTAATTTTTTTCATCCGTATAGCCTTATAAATACGACTTATAATGCCAACACGTGACTTGGTGCTTACGGCCTTTGGTTACAGAAAAATGGTCTATTGTAAAGTTGCGGACGAGCACACGAAATAGGTGCAAAATACGAATGGACGAATTATATTATTTTATTGAATAGTTGCTGAATACAACTGAAATATGTAAATAATATTTTTAAAGTAGTCAATTTGACAATAAAAGGTTAATTGTGGTAAAATACCTTCAAATGATTACGAGTTTTGATTCTGTGACGAAGTTTAATGCGGGTGTGTCATAAAGTAAAAATATACAACTAAATAGCATATACTAATACCTATACTACAATTCTAATATATACGTTGATGGATACGAGAATAACAAAAAATAGGTGGAATAATGAATAATAATTGTAAATCAATACATAATGTTATGACATGTGCACCGATTTAGTTAGTGATTGCACGGTAATAAACAAGAAGTATTTCGTTAGGTACTTTCAGGTTCGTTAGTCTAATGTATCACGTTAATTTTGTTGTTTAAGCTTTATTTTACAGATATAAATATAACATATATTTTAGAGGAGTGACAAAACGAGTAGGATATGTGTTTGGTAATAAGCAATATAATACCTTCCAATAACAGCACAGTGACACGCAGCTATTGGAACATGAAGAGTCCAAATCACTACCAAGTATTGCACTGCGCTCGTCACTCGGAGATATAAGGTGTTGTATCTCTTAGCCCAGTAATGTATCTGGAAACTTTGCCCTTCAAACCGGAACACAGTAATGTTTGCACACTACTACTTGGCGGCTGAATAACTGGCAAAGGTGTGGTACTTCAGGCGGACTCTGCAAAGAGCCCTACCACTACAAAATGGTGTAGGTATATTTAAATTGATTACCTGACCGATAGAATACCCAGATGAATTATAGCAAGACGATAACGTGATTTTAACTATTTTATGCACCGATTGTGAATAATGTTTGCATTTGGTTTGCACAAAATAAGTTAGTGAATTAAATTTTACAGTAATTCGAAAAGGTAGGTAGGTTTTATACGTTAACGGTTTAACATGGTGACGGTGGCGTATTTAAGCAGGTGATAAAATACCTACCTGGATGAAAGAATGTTATTGTGAGCCGATACGATTTTAGTTTATTTTATGCACAGATGGTAGTGTTTGCACAAAATAAAATTTGATTAATTGATCTCACTATAATGTACGAATGTTGGTAGGTAATTACGGGTTATAAAAAAAAGGAATTTGAATTATTACAAGCCGATATAATTAGGCACCGATAGGTTTAATGTTTGCCTAATTAGATCTTGTAATAATTTCGGGTAGGGTAATGAGATGATGGGAACAGTTCGGGGGTGATTACGAAGAAATTTGTTTGAATACGAAGGAAACGTAGGTAGATACGATAGATTGCCAAAAGTGGTGATGCAATTACTCCAAACGCAGTATAATAAAAGTATGTCAATTTACTTCTTAAGTACGTTTTAATATAATATGATCAGAAATACCAAGCGCAGGATAATTTGGGTGATTATAGGTGGAAACATCCCGGCACCATTTAACTATGTACCATTGCACCAGTAGGTGGCTGTATGTAGGTACATAGTTGGGATAAAGACGTTATATTAAAGTTACGATGTCCATGAATAAGAGAGAGCGAATATCAAGCACCACGTACCTGGGACTGCTCGTCTCTTCGATGATGTTTCCTCGAATCGTTATGCTGCGCTCACTCCTAGATCGTACATTCCATATATATACGAGTACGTTCCTGTTGTTGGTTCTCTTGATGTAGCTGACACAAATTATATCACGGATGACAAGGCGTTGAACACTTTATGAGGATAGATTCTGAGTACTTCCACCGAGTTGAACTCCCAAAAGACGAATGCGCAATGCTTGACAGCTGTTTAGAGCTGTTTCTTAGAACTACCCTCATGTTCGGTCATCGCAAAATTAATACAACGCTAGTGAGAACGATACAGCGATTATCTAGAAGAAACCGATTCCCTATCGATTTAATTCGTTTATGTTGTATTTAGTTGTAGGTATAAGATGAATACCTACGGTGCGGTATTGAATATCTCGGAAACTATGGGTTAAAATTATTGAAGTAATTAGTGTAGAAAATAAAATTTTACACCTTTTGTTGCCTAAAACTTTTTTGGGAAACGTACCATTTACGATTTAAGGCCCATTTGATGAACCGGTTTTTTTTTATCGCGGCCGATAACTCTTGGAATATTAGATTAATCAATAAATAAAACACGTCAAGCCATTTTTAAAGACCAGTTTATTCTTTACAAATTTTACCTAATTTTTTTGTAATGACCATACTTTTTGAGTTATATAAAGTTTAATGTTGGACTATTGGGCGTGATGTTGAAATCTTCAAGACACGCATAGTAAAATTCTTATTCTTAAAAGTAGCTAATGTGTTATTCCAGACCATGATCTATCTATGCACTAAGTTTCATCGAAATCCCTTCTGTAGTTTTAAGTGAAAGAGTTACAAACATCCTTCTCTCCATCCATACTTATGTAAGGATGGATTGATTGAAGTATCTACTCCGAGTATAGTGCCACCAACTTAACTGTTCAGGTGGGCGAAATGGGAACTACAGCCGCGTCAGCCGCCATTTTCTAAACGTCATTCCACTGTCAGTTGATGTCTAGTGCGAGTGCTCCCGTGTTATTTTATTGATTTCATTGTGAAAAAAGCAAATAAAATGCCGAAACCTCTCAAAAGTGATGCACGGCTAATTATTTTAAAAGTTTTATTTTTTATGAAAGAAGAGAAACGCCTCCAAGCTCCATTAATACCATTTGAAAAGCTGAATGAACGCGTTGCTGCCGCGACAGGTCAGTGTAGCCAGATATGGAAATTTTAATCACTCATTTAAAAAAAAATCATTTTTATAGCTGGTGATTATATTTTAAAATATATAAAATAAGCTAAACATATTCAAATAAAATTGCCACCTGAGTATATTTTAACCGACTTTAAAAAACAGGATAATAAGTATCCTGCTATGTTATTGCTATGTTCGATTGCATGTTTTTTTATGTATGTTCACCGACATCTCCGTCAATTATTATTGTGGATTGATTTAAATTTGTTTTTTTTTTTGTTGAAAGGTATACTTTTTAGGTGGTCCACACAGTAATTATTTCGAAATCGATTTCGTAGTCAAAATTTTGTTTATTATTTATCCTGATTGGTCGGAAACAATCTGAAAGTAATGTTAACTTTTTAAAGCGGTTGCTGTATTTTATTTTATGGTTGTTCATTAAAAAAACCTATAAAATATTAAATTGTTCTTTTTGTTACAGGTGTTTCAGAACGGTTTGTCTACAAATTAATCAATGAAGAAAAACAGGCTCAAGAAACTAATTCAAAAATTTCTACCCCTGGCAAGAAAAGGGAAAGAAAAACAGGGAAACTGGATATTGATGATTTTGACATTGGTGTTATAAGAAGAAAGATACATGAATTTTATTCAGTAAAAAAAGAAATTCCGACCTTACCAAAGTTACTGACTGTTCTCAGGGAAGACATAAATTTTCAAGCAAAACGTGAAACTCTTCGAAAATTGCTCCACAAAATAGGGTTTCGTTTTAAAAAAACAAAATCGAATAGAAAAGTGCTGTGTGAACGCAACGACGTAGTTGCCTGGCGGGCATCCTATCTACATAAAATTAAGGAAAATGAGCGAGGAGAAAAAAAGCCTGTTGTTTATTTAGATGAAACTTACATACACTCGTCTCACTCAACTGGCAAATGTTGGCAAGGTCCTGAAGTTGACGGCGATTTGGAACCAGTTTCGAAAGGAAATAGGTGGATCATTGTTCATGCTGGTGGACAAGAAGGTTTTGTCGAAAATGCCCTTCTCGTTTTCAAATCAAATACAAAAGTGGGGACTACCATGACGAGATGAACAATAGTAATTTCAAAAATGGGTTCTTGAAAATTACTGCCAAATCTGCGTCAACCCACACTTATTGTGATGGATAATGCGCCATATCATAGTATTTGCGTAAATAGGTGTCCTAACTCAAACCACACTAAAGCTGATATGCAAAAGTGGCTGGTAGAAAACAAGGTCGAGTTTACGAACAAATGACAAAGCCTCAGCTTTACGAGTTAATAAAAGAAATAAACCTACACCTGAAAATGAAATTGACAACATATTGAAAAGCCATGGTCATGACATTCTTCGATTGCCTCCTTATCATTGTGATTTGAATCCAATTGAAATGATATGGAGCTCGATGAAGAGGAATGTAGCAGAGAAAAATATCGGAAAATCAAGTGCACATATGCCTCAATTGATTGAAGATGCATTCCGCAAAATCACACAGGCAGAGTGGAAAAACCATTGCGATCATGTAAAAAAAATTGAAAATGAATACAGACAAAAAGATGCGTATTTAGATGAACCTTTTATCATTCAATTACAGAGTGACAGTGAAAGCGATTCGAGTGACTCCGAAGATGAATTGTGGGAATCAGCAGATGGTTCAGGAACATCGACCGGAATTCCTGGAGTGCGGCCGCTTGAGCTCAGAGACCATGACCACAGTTATTTTTATAAAATATAAATAAAATCCTATTGTGCCGCATTATTGTTTATTTATGTAGTTAATAAGATTCATAGCTATATGTTATATTTATTTATTTGTGAGCCTGTCGCAAATTTTGACCTGTTTGATCACTATCTCACCTGATGGTAAATTGACGATGTGATCGAAGCTGGTAATTATAATTAAGCCATATTGAATCTATACTATGTTAGTTAGGCTTTGTATGATTGATATTGTAGTTTCTTAAATTTTAATGATATCTATAGACTGACTTGCAAGACATGTTTTAATTACCTTTGTTTCTTGGTGAATTTCTTATATGGCAATACCAAATTCTCCACTAGCGACGCTGTCAACTGAACAGATAAGATGGTGGGACTGTAAGTTAGTTTTCAACTCTTTTAACACGCTTTTATATTCACTCTCGTCTCATCTAATACTGGCTTTCATTAGACTCCGAAGAGTTTACATATACCGCGTGAAAAATACGTAAAGGTAAAAAAAACCTTGCATGTTTTAAATTTGCACGTCAGATGTGATTTTGAAAACATTTTTCATATTTCAGAAGATGATAGACAAGATAATTCTGACATCGATAAAGACGTTGATTCCAATGACGACTCAGTGGTTGATTCAGATTAACCCTCCGCTTACAAGGTGAAATCCTTCCCCGTACAACGTTGTTATTTTAACCTCACATTTATGATAAAAGTAAATATATAGATAAAATAATAATATTCAACATTATGCCATCAGTTGTTAGCTGTCCAACTGACTGCAGGTAAAGAAAGGATGTTACAACCCTCGGGCTTTTCCCCATATTGCATGATTTTTGTACGGCATTGCGAAATAATTGATTAGAAAATGTATTGAAATTGTAAAAGTTGTAAATTTTAATTATTTTTACTGTTGGATTTTTTTATCAGGCTATTTTCAGGGTAAATTCGGTCATTTGATAATGTATGGCATCGGATCCATACAGTTTAAATACCTGTTCTAATCCTTTATTCCGCAACGCCGTATAAAAATCATACGACAAGAAGAACAGATAAAGGGTTGCAACACCCTCTCTTCACCTGCACTCAGTTGGGCAGGTAACAAGTGACGGCATAGTGCTGAATCTTATTATATTTTACAGGTACCCTTTTATCTTTGACCTACATAGGTATGTTAGTGATTTAAATAACCCATCGATTTCGTACACGGACCTATAGTCCCTAACTAGTACATATTTTGTTTGATTGAGGGTTAAAATATACGGCATTATTTATTCACCTGAAAACTATTTAAAGCAACGATAATATGTTGAAAATTCATATATTTCATTAACCGATTTGTTGTCGTGTGACAGGCGTGTCTAACAAGTTTTCGTTTTTTTGTCTCACAAATACAGAGTTTTCATCGTCTAATAACCCACCACAAACAAAACAATTGTTTATTTTGATACAATTCTTAAATTTTTATTATTTTTGGCAGAATAACAGAATTTAAACGTCTTATAATCAAATCAAAACGTATGAACTTTAGAAAAAAAAGTTAAGGTAAAAGTTATAGAAAATAAACTGATCTTTAAAAATGAATAGATGCGTTCTATTGAGTTACCTAATATTTCAAAAGTTATCGGCCGCGATAGAAAAACTGTTTCATTAAATGAGTCGTAAATCGTAAACGGTACGTTTCACAAAAAAGGTTTTTGACATCAAAAAGTGTGAAATACTATTTTCGACAATAATGATCTCCATAATTTTTGCCCTAAAGTACATAGTTTCCGAGTTTCTAACTAAGTGATACACTTTTTGTTCGATTAAGGGTTAAAATGTACGGCATAATTTTTTCCTAATTTATTTACCTAAATGCTATTTAAAGCAACGATAATATGTTAAAAACTGCTATATTTCATTAATCTATGATTATTGAAATTAATGAAAATTTGCAATGTTTTGTATTCCTCTGTAATTTTTTTAGAACACGTTTTTATGTACGGCATTTACTATACAACAATAGATTTTAGCAATGTCATTCAGAAAAATAAGGTACCGTACAGTGTCAAATGACCTACCACCTTTATAAATAAAATATACGTTGAAATTTGCGTAATTATCGATAAACATTTAAATGAACAGTCATTTTTGTACGGCATTATTTTTAACTGTACGTTTGACTGCTAGATGATGTTTTGGAACCGATGCCGTACTGTATCAAATCACCTCCTTGGATCACTGAAAAGAGGAGATTGATCCCTCCATATTTTCCTCTTGTCGCATTATTTTTGTACGGCGTTGCGGAATAATGGGTTAGACGAGCTATTGCAACTGTATGGAACCAATGCCGTACAGTATCATATGACCAAATTTTCCCTGAAAATTTCCGAAATATGAAACATGTTTCCGATTTGGTGGACCACTTTTTTTGTACGGCACTACGCATTTTCTCATTATTTTCTATGGATCTATTTGATGGTAAGAATGCCGTACAAAAACATATGACCAAAATTTACCACTCTACTTGCGCTTTGGAATGCTCATCTGCACTCAGTTGGACAGCTTATATGTGACGGCATAGTGCTGAATCTTAGTATTTTATACCCATCTATCATCCTACATAGGTCTCATGCTGGCTCATTTGACCCATCAATTTTGTTCACGGGCCTGCAGTCTATCATAACTTCATTGGCAGTCCTTCGATTTTAAGTGGTGTTTCTGTAAGAGTACTTCATCGTTACCCACGATATAAAATTGCAAATATTTTTGAAATTACACGTGCTAAAACGAATTTGTTACATCACTCTTCCTGGCGTGAATGACTCGTACCTATATTGCTTCCTTGAATGATATGGACAATTGTCGGGACTCACTTTGTAAGTTCAAAACGAAATTGTTTAAGTATTTTAACAGTAAATAAGTTATTTTTTGTAATTGTAGTATCAGTGGCCTTGTTTTTGTAATCTCTGTTCTTAGTTTGATTATTTTAACGTTTGTTTTTACTTATAATTGTTTTTCTTTGTTTAGTTAATCGTCTGATGTTGTAGAGAATGCTGTAAGCACCTGTTAAGGGTATATATGTCGCAGCCGGATCGTATAATCCGCTGTATTACATTACGGCTAGCCGTTTTGAAAAACAGGGGCGTTTTGTAAAGCGGCGGTTTGACGATTAGCCAGATTGAAAGCGGCTGATTAAAAAACAGCCGAAATGTATTCGACGCCATACGTCATTCAAAACGGCTAGCCGTAATGTAATAAAGCGAAAGATTAGCCGCCGCTTTGACAATTTTTTGTTCCGATTCTAAACACACATGGCGCTATCTGACATAACAACAACATGGCGTTGAAAACAGTACGTGTGTTGCTAAATTGCTAAGGTGACTGTGGATTCTGGTGTTCGGCGGAATCCTACATATATAATATATTGGGGTGGTTTACCACCGACCACCTTGCTAAGACTAAATCGGACCGGGTAGGTTAGGAAGGACCCAGATCCGACTCGGAGCACCCCGACTCCACCTAGTCTTGTCGTTACTACCCCTAGAGTGTATATAAAAATGCGGGAGCCAGAAGCTCAAGGGAGGTCCTGAGTGGAGCGAGCCATGCGAGGCCGAGCGCAACAAAGGGGGGAGGTGGCGAGCGAAGCGAGCCGGCGACCTCCGTAGTGGAGCGTAGGCCGAGTATGGAGAAGCGACACTCATGGCTGACCGCATAGCTTCTGGCGGGAGCCCACCCGGAGTCCAACCTCAATGATGACCCTTGTCTAAGTGTACCATATTTCTTAGGTGTACCATCACCAATATCAATATAGGGGTTTTCAAGTTTCATCTGAGAGGTATGATGTTAAAAAAAAAAGTGGAAGAAATGAAAATGCAAGAGATAATCTGTCCAGTCTTCATGATTAATACAATTAACTTTCATTGTTTATTTTGTAAGTATGGTCACCCTACAAATTAAATGCTGCTAAACGTTGGCCGCCGTATTGAAGAACGTATCGCAATGACAATGCGGCTAATCGTTGAACCGCCGCATTACAAAACGGCCCTGTTTTTCAAAACGGCTAGCCGTAATGTAATACAGCGGATTATACGATCCGGCTGCGACATATATATGATCAGGAAATATTGTGAAATTGTAAATTCACCTTTGACTTATTTATTATGTATACTGTTGGTGTTTTATTAAATAAATCTAAATAATATATGATACCCAAACCAATCCAAACAAGTATGATCCATACATTTAATTATTTATCGGATCGGCCGATTAAATTTAAATTTATTTAGTTTTAATTATATACAACGACCTTCACCAAGCTGGTTATTGGATGACAATTATTTTATATTCAATTTAATATGTCTACAAATATATTGCTAATGGGTTGTCTAAAAATTTCAGTCCAGAATATGATTAAATAACAATTTGAAAAAAATTGAATATTTCACTAAATTGATTGAGTTTTCGAAAAATCTAAATTACTTAAATTATTATTTTGACTCAATGCTTACCACAGACTCCAGACTTACTTTTACTATGAGTGTTCTGCTAAAAATAATTTTTAAAGCTAATGACAACATTTTGTTAAAGTTAGGATACGGTCTAGAATAGGCTACTTTTCATCCAGTACAGGTAAAGGGAACAGGAAAGCCGTAAAGCTTTTTACCCGAAGCCGTAAAGGGTGCAGACATATTCATGTACGCAGATGATGTGGCTGCCGTAGTCACAGCTCTTTCAATAGAGGAATTAGCAGAGAAATTAAATATTGTAATTGACGGCTTAAATTCATGGTTTAGTGCCAACGGTTTTTGTTAAATTCAAAAAAGACTCACTTTATTTAATTTTGTCTGTCGGGACACAAAGTCTCGCTAAATGGTGTTAGGATTGAGCAGGTACAGAACACCGCATTTTTGGTGTTCGAGATTTATCGCAGCATGACGTGGGAGCACCACATCGACAAGATGTGTGTTGAAGTTAGCAGTGCATGCTTTGCGTTAAGACGAGTATCCCGAGTGGTGTCTACGGAAGTGTCACGTGCATGTTACTTCGCCACAGTGCAGTCACGGTTACAATACGGCGCCGAGCTATACGCGCGCGCTGCCGACTGGAAGAGTGCGTTCCGCGCCCAAAAACGTGCCGTACGTGCCATTGTAGGCGTATCGCAATGTATATCCGTTTCAAGTTTCAAGGAGCTAGGCATGTTTACTTTACCTGCTATCTTGATCTACCAAGTGGCTGTGTATGTCAAAAATAATCTAGAATCGTACAACACGCGAGGGAGAGACATTCTCGTAACATACGCAACGCTGACAAGCTGGATGTTATACCACACTCTCTCACGAGGTCACGGAAGTTGACTCACATTATGGGACCGGAAGTTTATAACACTCTTCCCAAAATAGTTATATCGGCCACAAGTTTCGGCAGCTTCAAAAACAGATACTGTACTGTACTGGCTTATCGATCAAACTTTTTATAGTTACAGCGAATGATTAGAGAGTGATGGCAAAGTTTCCATAAAAATGTAAAGAAATAAATTTGACATCATCATCATCAGCCGCAAGACGTCCACTGCTGAACATAGGCCTCCCCCCTAGATTTCCACAACGAACGGTCCTGCGCAATCTGCAACCAGCGGTTTCCAGCGACCTTTGTGAGGTCATCTGTCCATCTAGTGGGGGGCCGTCCAACACTGCGTCTTCCGGTTCGTGGTCGCCACTCGAGAACCTTTCTTCCCCATCGGTTGTCAGTTCTGCGAGCGATGTGGCCTGCCCATTGCCACTTCAGCTTTCTTACTCTTTGAGCTATGTCGGCCACTTTCGTTCTTTTGCGAATATCCTCATTCTGTCGCGCAAAGAGACTCCGAGCATAGCTCTCTCCATAGCTCGCTGTGTGACTTTGAGCTTCGTTATAAGGCCCACAGTGAAGGACCACGTCTCAGTTCCATAAGACATCACTGGCAACACGCACTGGTTAAAGACTTTCGTCTTTAGGCATTGGGGTATTTTGAACTCAAAGAAGTGCCGAAGTTTACCGAACGCTGCCCATCCGAGTTGGATCCTTCGCTGGACCTCTTTGTCGAAGTGTTGGATCTACCTAATTGGATCTTTTGACCCAGGTAGACGTATTCGTCAACAACTTCAAGTGTGGTATTCCCAACAATAACCGGTACAGGTGAGATATGAACATTTGACATGACCTTCGTCTTGTCCATATTCATCCTCAAACCTACCTGTTGGGATACTCTACTGAGGTCCCTGAGCATAGCACCGAGGTCCTCCAGCGACTCCGCCACAATGACTGATGTCGTCGGCAAACCGAAGGTGAGAGTGATGCATACGCCGTTGATATTGATGCCATATCCGTTCCAGTCCAGTAGCTTGAAAACATCTTCCAGCGCGGCAGTGAACAGTTTCGGAGATATAACATCTCCCTGTCTCATGCCTTTCTGTAGCTGGATATGTTTTGTGCACTGGTCCTGTAATCTGACAGACATTGTGGCCTTGTTGTAAATACACTTCAATACTTCGATATAGCGATAGGCGATGCGGCATCGCTGGAGAGACTTTTTTTTTTAACTTTCATAGGTTTACACTTGGCCGCCATCTCGCCTGATGCGGTCTACGATGGAGCGTGTTTACCTAGAAAAAACCGATTCACTCTCGATTTGAAGACTCAAAGATTGTAACCAATAGGGAAAACCCACTCAGGCAACGTATTCCACAGCCTAGACGTTCTTATCACAAAAGTAGAGTCAAATCTCTTCGTTCGTGTCTTTGGAACATCAACCATGAAACGATGTCGCTTTTTCGAGCTACGAGCATTCCGATAGAAAAAAGGGCAAGGTGGTATTAGATCATGTAAATCAGTCGCACACTCTCCGAAGTGTACCCGATAAAAAACCGATAGACTAGCAATTTTTCGGCGATGTTCAAGACTTTGAAGTCTTTTTCGCACAAGAGTGTCGTTGCCTATGAGCCTTTTGGCACGTCTCTCGATCGTTTCCAAAGTCTCTAGCTGATACTTAGCCGAACCATCCCAAAGATGCGAACAGTACTCCATACAAGAGCGAATTTGTGCTTGAAATAAAGTGAGAAACTGTTCAGACTTGAAGTATCTTCGCACCCTTGAGAGGACACCTAGTTTTTTGGCAGCTAATTTAGCTTTGGACTCGATAAACGAACCAAAGTTGAGCGTAGATGTCAATGTAACACCCAAAAGCTCAAGACGGTCAGAAATCGGTACGGATACACCTCTAAATTTGGAGTCAGATGGAATGGACTCCTTTTAGCGGAGAACAGACACGCCTGCGTCTTACTACGTCTTAGGGTAGGATTTCATGGAGCGGTTTCAAACCGCGCCCGCGCGCGGGCGCGGTCCCGCGTCTTCTGTAGGATGCAGATTTGTATGTAAAAATTGAATTCAAAACTCACGAGGCGGTTTACGCCCGCGCTACCACGCGGGTGCCGCGCGGCGCCCGCGTGGCGACCGCGCCGCTGCGCGCGCAACCGCGCGGTCGCTACGCGGGTACCGCGCGGCGCCCGCGTAGCGACCGCGCGGTTGCGCGCGCAGCGGCGCGGTAGCCATCTGCAGCCAATGATTTCAAAAGGAAGGATGCGCCCTACTTATACATTTTTTAGAAAACTTCTTAATACAAGCAAAAACAGTAAGATCTGTAAATCATACGAACTACGTGAGTGCCGCGTTGACGACAAAAGACGGCATAACTTTGTACAAAAAAAACGTAATTTCATACATATTTTTTTATTTGCAATTGGAATAATATATGAGAATAAAATTTTTACTATACGTGTGCACACCAACAGCCAAAAAGCATCATGTAGCTGTTAAATGTCTTTCAAGTTTCTGTGAAAACTCTAAACGAACTACATATGTATTGGTATTCAAAATAGTTTTTCAAATATTTAAATACAATAATAAACATTTTTCGTTTTTATTACATTTTTTTTCAAATCGGTTCATTAGTTTCGAATCCTATTCAATGCAAACACAAAAATTCGAAAGTATTTACAAATATTTTCTCTTTGTAATGTACTCAAACCTAAGTGTAGATTAAACCTATTCAGTCTTATTCCAAAAAACTAAGATACTCGTAGTACAGATTTAAACCAGGACTAACTAATCCAGGTTTGATACGGTGTTAAACTTAGGACCAGGTTTAAAATGTGTTCCTATTACAAAACTCAGACTATCCAAAGACTACTTAGTCCAAGGTTAAGCCTGACATAGCCCAACGTTATACAACAATATTAACAATTTTTGGAACTGCATTTATTTTGAAGATTGACCCTTGTTTACCGTAAAAAATTACATTTAATTTCAAAATATTAGTATTTTCGATGAGTAAATGTACTAATATACAATATTAGACTAATTTTGAAACACTAACGACTGACATGACGTCACTAGTCGCAAAATACTGGTCGCGATTCATGACTGTGTGTTCAGGTTATGTGTTTTCTTATCATTACTTGAATACAAACAATCAAAATCGTTGACGCTAAGATCGCAAACTATAAAAAAAAGCAGAAATGTAAACAGTTTAATCAGTTTTGACAGTTTGTTTTGCGACTAGTGACGTAATAATTCATATCGGTGTAGCCAGTCACGTGACAACAGATAAAAATATAGGATTTAAAATCATTTATAATAAATTTACTACGTAATATTAAATTAAAATAATGTGATTTTCGATATTCTATTAATGCAAACTGTCATAAAATTAACATTAATGTGTAACATCTCTATTGCGAGAGTTCAAATTGTTAATTTTTTTTTGTGGAAGAAACAAGTGTTGTCCTAACCTTAAAATGACAGATCCGAAGTAAGTCCATAGTTAAACTAGGGGTTCGATAGTTAATCTTTAGGATCATAGATAGTACGCGGCTTAGAGAAAACTTCGTTTTGTAATAACGCTTAGACTTAGACTTGGTTTAAACCTGGCTTAATTCCAGTACTATAATTAGTCCGTGTTTTGAAATAAGACGGATTACGTTTTGTTTTATTATTAAATCCCAAAATTCAAAATCACTTGCACTAAATTCGATAACAATAAAACAACAACAAAAATTACGTTTGTACAAGGCTACTTCGTCCACTTCACGCGTTCAATAACACTTTTAAAATGTATGCCTATTAATCTAACAGCAACAAAAAGAAATTAAGATTAAATACTTACTGATGATACCATATCCCATCTTTTTTTTTTACTTTTGTTCCGTTTTTGCAACTTTTAGCACACAATTATGCATTATATATACCAAATACTCGTTCACTTCCGCGTACTGAACGTTGTGAACTGAGTCACACTGGCCCTAAAAATGTTTTAGGGCCAATGCGGTGTTTTTTTTTTCGTACGGTTGGTCTGGTCCTTACTTATATAAGTCAATGTTCTGGCAGTCGATTGAGGGGCGGGAGAAACAAAAATAGTGCTGCTCTTATTAGTTTACTTTTCGCTTTTGAATGACTTTTTTGGTTTTGAAGTCGGTTATTTTAAACGTAACTTTTCATGTTTTTTATTTTATGTTTTGTACTTTTTAGTGTTTGTAGGCTATTCTGTAAAATAGGATAGGGTTTTTCTACCTCTCGAATACATCAAATATTTGCTTGCTTGTAATCTATTATCTGCAATAAAATATAAGTTTATTGCAGATTAGATAGATTACATATGGGCTACTTTTCATCACATGAAAATAACGGGAACTAGTTATAATAAATAATGTAATATAATAATGAGGCTAAATGAATTTGACTAGTCACTAGATCTAGTGAGTTTTTAATACCTGGCGGAACATTTTTGTATGATTTAAGGTTAAGGTAAAAACATGTGTTTATTTTAGTGACTAGTGAACTAGTTATAATAAATAATGTAATATAATAATTAGTGTCCGACCGAAACTGATTTTCCGGCCGAAACCGAAACCGAAACCGAATGTTCGGCCGTGGCTTCAGTTTCGGCCGAAACCGAAACCGAAACCGAAACTCACGTGGTCAAGTATATAATTTATTAAAATACTGAAATTTGGTGAATTTATTGATTTGGTGATTTATGAAAAAAAAAATATTATTTTGCCTTAATTAGGGCATGAAATGGAAACACAATATATATCATAATAGGATAGATAATAAATCAGTAAGAAGTCTTGTTAGTCCTTACAAGTTCTGATTCTAGGCTCTAGTTTTCACTATTTTATAATAACAATATTATAATCTCGTACTTATTTGTACGAGGTTAATTAGTAGTGTCCTCGTACCTCGTACGAAAGACTACTAATACGAATTCGATTAATTTCAAGAGATTCAATAACGATAATTCCCGAAAGGGCCGACAGCGTCCGTCAAAGCGTTGCCGCGGAAAACAAAGTTAGAGCGATCGTGAACGTGCTTGAACTTGTTAAGTTTCGGTTTCGGCAAAGTTTCGGCCGATTTTGGCCGAAACCGAAACTGTGGCCGAAACTTGATTTTTGGCCGAAACTCGGCCGAAACCGAAACCGAAACCGAACTTTCGGTCGGACACTACTAGTGACTATTCAAATTCATTTAGCCTCATTATTAATTAGTGTCCGACCGAAAGTTCGGTTTCGGTTTCGGTTTCGGCCGAGTTTCGGCCAAAAATCAAGTTTCGGCCACAGTTTCGGTTTCGGCCAAAATCGGCCGAAACTTTTGCCGAAACCGAAACTTAACAAGTTCAAACACGTTCACGATCGCCTAACTTTGTTTACCGCGGCAACGCTTTGGCGTACGCTGTCGGCCCTTTCGGGAATTATCGTGCGCCGTTCGGATAGTTCTGTAGCAACCAGCGATGCCAACCGTACGAGGTTCCTCGTACAAATACGAGATTTGTAGTCTTTCGTACGAGGTACGAGGACACTATTAATTAACCTCGTACAAATAAGTACGAGATTATAATCACAGATTACTGATATGTAGCAAGCTATAATATTGCTATTATAAAATAAATAAATATAAATAAATAAATAATGTGATTTGAATATTAATAATGTGATTATAAATAAATAAATAATGTGATTATAATATGGCTATTATAAAATAGTGAAAACTAGAGCCATCTATCAGAACTTGTAAGGACTTACAAGACTTCTTACTGATTTCTTATCTATCCTATTATGATATATATTGTGTTTCCATTTCATGGCCTAATTAAGGCAAAATAATAGGTAAAATGCACCAAATTTCAGTATTTTAATAAATTATATACTTGACCAAGTGAGTTTCGGTTTCGGCCGAAACTGAATCCACGGCCGAACATTCGGTTTCGGTTTCGGTTTCGGCAGGAAAATCAGTTTCGGTCGGACACTAATTTTTGTATGATTTAAGGTTAAGTTAAAAAACATGTGTTTATTTTAGTGACTTTTTCATTGCCAACGCATCAGTTATGTCAAGTTTTACTGAAACATGCTAAATTTATGGTTTACCTCGAGGACATAGTCAACTTTCGCTTGTTTTAATACGTTGAGCTATGTCAATAACTTTGGTCCACTGACGGATGACTTCGTTTCGTATACGATTATCTATACGATACGATTCGTATACGATACTCAGAAAAACACCAACCATTCTTCGTTTCACAGCACGTTTTTCAACTGGCGCACGGTTTTATATAGGTTCGTTTGGAGACCGGTGCGCTGGGAGGCGTAAACAAGGCCCAGTATCTCTTGTAGATCCCCCAGCATTTCGGCCATTACGACGATATCGTTTGGTGAGATACGCCTGTTGCCGTAATTATAAATGTCACGTCCAGTCTAATCCAGCGAGTTTCGAACTTGAACAGTCATAGTTGCGGCGATATACAAATATCTCATTACCTCGATATATCTCGGCTTCTCGGCAGTCAATTTGGCATCGCCGTAGGGATTCCAGGACCAACCAGACTTTCACCGAGTTATCCGTCATGCTTTCTCATAGCCCACAAACGCTATGTCAAGGGGCTGATTGTACTCATTGGTCTTCTATACAGTTTGCCACACAGCTTAAATTGATTCTTCTTCTTCCATCATTTACAGAGTCTGTTTCGAACGCTTCGACTTTAATCTTGCTCTTACGCCTCATCGCAAAACATTTCGTGGCCTCTTCCGCAAGACTCTACGAGTAGAGATTCACTCTGATAAGTTCTTGGTCAATATCGTCGGAGTCAAAAAAAAAGTTTTTAAGAAATCGTCATAGAATAAGAAATTAAAACAATTTGGTGGAATAAGATACATATACAGATAATACAAGCTTTTCTTAATTTGCGGCTGCGATAAAAAATATGATTTATTTCCTTTATTGCCATTTTACCCGACTGAAAGAAGAATTATGGTTTTCGAGTGTATCTGGTATGTTTGTAAATTTCTTTATTTCCACGTTTCTTCCAAATGCCTGGATGGATTTTTATAACTAAGATATTGTTAGATTAGTGTCAATCGCCAAAGTATCATCACATAGTACATAATGTTTTTTATGTGTTGATTTTTTGCTGTCGGGTTTTTTAAATTAAAGGTTTTCTATCGTGTTGCTCGTTGCTCGAAAAAATAACATCGTTCATCATTGATTAAAGAATCTAAGAAAGAGTTTTATCTTCACCTTTGTAGTAAGAAGGACTACTTAGGCTGTGAAACGCATTGCCAGATTGAGTTTTTCGTGATGGTTCGAACCTTGGGGGTTTCGAGTCGAGAGTGAATTTGTTTCTGTTAGAGAAGTAAGCGCCGTCGTAGACCATATCATATTCATCCACTATCATCGGCATTAACGCAACCGTATCGTTAATTAAGTTTCTGCACAATTTTTTTTATTTTGGACAAATCTACGAAGTTTAGGGCAACATTTTAAATAATGAATGGAATAACCGATAATGCCGGTCTCAACAAAATGCGTCAAAAAAGAAAAGGTTAATTTTAGTATACCTACGAGCGTAGATAAATATTTCCTGGTTTATAAACAAACAAAACTCTTATCACAATTGTAAACAAATCTTGAACAAAAAATAAGTTTAAACTAGTACTTAGTTCAATTCCGCACAAAGCGGGGGCATCAGAGCGTGCGAGGCAGCGTAAATGCCTACCTTGCCAGAAAAACCTGACCTTAAATATATTATTATTTAATCAAAAATTTGCCACCCCCTAAAAAGTGCCGCCCCGAGCGGGCCGCCCCTACCACCCTCCCTACGCTATGCTACTGACTTCCAACCGCACGTCCGCGCGGTTTTCGCCCGCGAACGTTGCGGGTTTCCAACCGCGCCCGCGCGCGGGCGCGAACCGCTACAATCAGCGGTCTCGTGAGTTTTGAAAAAAAATCGTCGCCCGTCGCGGTTCGCGCCCGCGCGCGGGCGCGGTTTGAAACCGCTCCATGAAATCCTACCCTTAGACTGAAGCACTCCCCAGGTCTCGATGGAATCGAATGCTTTCTCATAGTCTACATACGCTATACATAGTGGCCGATTATACTCCTCGGTTTTCTGTATAATCTGCCGAAGCGCATGGATGTGGTCTATGGTAATATAGCCTTTTCGGAAACCGGCTTGTTCGGGTGGCTGGAAGTCGTCAAACCTGCGTGCGAGACGATTCGTGATTACCCTCAAAAACACCTTACAAACGTGACTCAGAAGTGAGATGGGTCTGTAGTTCTTCAACAAGGTGTTGTCACCTTTTTTGAAGAAGAGCACCACCGCACTTCTGCTCCACGCTTCTGGCGTACTACCGTCAAGTATGACGGAGTCAAACAGCTTCTGGAGGACTTTAAGTACCGGTTTTTCACCCGCTCTCAGAAGCTCAGTCGTAATTCCGTCGTCACCAGGTGCCTTGTTGTTTTTAAGTTGTTTGAGGGCCATCCTAATCTCATACAGGCTGACTTCTGGGATATCTTCGGTATAGTGTCGGGTCAGCTTGGCTCTGGGGTCTTTTGCCATGCTAACGACAGGTTGTGCTTGCGTAGAGGTGTGTAACTGTTCATAGAACCTCTCAATCTCCTCCAAAATCTCAGGCTTCGACGAGACAACGTCACCACTATCGGTCTTCAGTTTGGTGAGCTGACTTTGCCCAAATTTTATATAGGTCAGTACAATTTTGTAATAAAGACATTATACTCGTATCATGCTTGACAGTTTTCTGTACAATAATTATAGTAACACAGTAAAGTAGTCATTTCAAACTTTGAAAATGTACCTATACAATTTGTATTCTCTTTCTTTTGTTTTTATTTTTATTAATTGACGTGTAAATTGCATTAATTGTTGGTTCCAGTAAAACACGCGATGAAAACCAGCGGCGCTTCACCGCCTATGAAGGACCTATCCCTAGCTGGGGTGACCCCCCAAGCCCTCTAAGTGAAGACGGGATGCGAGTTCGAGTGGCTCGCTTCATCCTCCGCGGAGGAGTGAGATGGTCCATCTCCCTCTCTCGTTCCTCAGTCTCCCTCCACGAGAGACTCTCGCAGAAAGAGACCACCGCCTCCCACGACCTCTAACTGCCGAGCATCTTAACCAAGCTGATTGGCAGTGAGAGTTCCACCCCACGACCGCGACTAGGGATAGCCACAGTTACTTTGAACCACTACTACCAATCTCTCAGCCACTATCAAGCCTAGCCAGCTGCGTATAATAGTCGTAGTATAGAATTTTGTATGAAATGTCCACCAATGTTATAGTCGTGTTTATATTTAAAACTTAACCTATGTGAATAATATAACTTAACCTATGTTGACTTACTCGTAATTTACCAAACAATAAAAACACTCGCACATTGTCTTTTCACAATTCAACTCGATGAAAATTGCATTTTAATATTATTTGTAGAATGTCTTAATAGATGCATTTTTTATGCATTTCATTGTCATTGACGCGATAAATAAGACTCTATAGAAACAACAGAACTGTGTATTAAGCGATTCCTCTTGAAAGTAGGGTTGTGTCGAATCGTTGTTGCCAGCTCATATTGTCGAAATATCGTGAATTTCAGAAATACACTCCCTGTAAGTAAAGCCTAAATAATGCCGTAATAGGTAATAATATACGTCCTTGATGACTTTCAAGCAATATACATATGTATGTGTAACAATTTTGTTCTTCACTACAAACATTTAACATAAAACAAAGTCACTTCCCGCGTCTGTCCGTCACTATAGATCTTTAAAACCACCAAACAGATTTTGATGCGGGTTATTTTAATAGATAGAGTAATTCAAGAGGAAGGCTATTATCATAAATAAACACATTTTTTGCGCTTACACTGCAAACTCTGGCTGAATTCTATGAGATAGATCAAAACAATGTAGAGCAATGTTGTACCCCTTTAAAAGGTTTGCAAAAAAGTCTGCACTAGTATACATCTATCTCTTAGGAATAACCCACAATAACCATTTATATTGCTACTTATGATCAGCATTGCACCCGTGCAAATCCGGGGCGGGTTGCTAGTATGTGATAAAATAAAAAATGCCAGTCATAGAGGCTGCCGACAACAGTGAAAATTAAAGGTGCATCCTCCCCTAAAACGAGTTTTTGCCCAGTTTTCAGCGCTACCTACTCATTAGCCAAAACAAATATCAAGTGGTAAAAAATACATTATACCTACTTCTACAATTTCTTGGATTCAAAATGGTAGTTTCTGTTTTTTTGTTAATGAATTTATTGTTTATATAATCAACCACGAAATAACCACGAAACCATAAAAAATATACATAATTGTAATTATCATGCATCTACTCGAAAACCCTCCATTATTTAGATTTTGTACTTACACCAACGGATAGGTACACCGCTTACAGGGCTTACACCATTACGAACATTTTGGTAGAAACATTTTTTCCAAAGACCAAAATCTGATTTTATAAAGAGTTTCTGCTGAAATTTGAGCGTAAAAGAGCGACAAATCCTACTGTTTCTCTCTTGCTCTTTCTTGCGGTATGCGATGATGTAAAAAATACTCTAGGTCGTTTGCTCGGGGTACGGCCTTAAATATTACTAATATCGCACACTTGTAGGTATAGCTATAGATACGGCTATCACACATGTCGGGGAAGCGAACTCGCAAGATTTCAGGCATCGAATAAATAATCATCTAACGCGGACGTCCATTTTCGCAACGATCGCAACCCCAAAGATGTGCCTCCGGAACTTCAGACTTCAGGCGCACTGAATTGTTATCGTTGGGAAGAGTGAGCTCACTCTTTCCGTTCCAGTCGGTTGCAGTGTAATGTTGCCGTACGATTTAAATCGTATTTATACAATCTCTTTGGCTCATGTATGCTCACGATCGCGAAGTCGAAATCGTACGCAAAATATACGATATTTTGAATGGAATCTTACGAAATGAAAAATCACCATAAAAACATTTTGTTGTGTAAAAAACAAAACTTGTTGAAGAGTTGATCGGACTCAACTTTTTATTTGTAGGTTGTTTTATGAACGCATCCAATAATTGCTAATATCTCTGTTTCCCAAGTTGACCCAATGAAGTTAGCTGCGCATGGCTGCGCAGACACGTTTTTAAGGTCTCTTTGGTGGAATTTCACATGAGCGAACTTTCCCCTTCCACGTCGCTTTTGGGTCAACTTGTTCGCCGGCCACTATAACACAGTCTATTTTCGTTACCTATATTTTATGTGCACTGTGGTATTACAGTATTAGTATGTCAATTTGGCTATGCAGCCCACTTCAAAGTGGAAATCCTCACGCAATCAACAGTTTTTTAATGTCATTCTAGGCCAATCGATATTACACTACGTGCTATGTACGTTCGGCCCTGCTAACTTTATCTGCTAATTTTAATTATTATTTTTCGTGTTGCTTGATAGCTAATTGAATTATATTTATTGAATTATATACTAGCTCTAGCAGCGACCCACGGTTTTACCCGCGTAGTTCTCGTTTCCGTTATATTTCCGGGATTTTTTTTTTATGGTTATTGCTCAATCACGTCGTATCACGTTCTGGATGAATCTGGTTGCACTTTGTGACACATTTCGATTGAAATCTAGAAGAGTACACAGGAAAAACCGCAGGGCGCTGCTAGTTCACAGTACAAGATACGAGTGTGCTTAATTCCCGAGTTTCATAACGAAGTACGGTTGGCATCCTTCTGTATTTAAAAAAAAAAGTATGCGCTTACGACCGCACGGCAGAAGTGAAAATTTAAATAAGAAATACAAAGGTTAAGTTAATGATGTATTTTCTTGTGTAATTATATTATTTTCTATTTCTGTAATCGGGTGCCAGTTAATTTTTCTACATACGAGTAATAAAGACTTGTATTTAATATTTGTAGATAAAAATGATACCTAGCCCCAAATATGACGAAGAGCCAATGTCTGCTGGAGAACCTTTGGAAAAACTGGTAGCCCCACAGGCTGGGCCGCGAAACTGCGAAGTAACTTGGCCCAGAGTCGTCCTCTTCACATACAAATACTTCGCAGCGATCTATGGACTGTACTTGCTGGCGACCAAAGCTTCTTGGCCAACGGTTATTTTCAGTGAGTGTTTTTCTTATCTTAATTTGAAATAAATCTTAAGTCAACTTATTTTTTTTTTTTTTTAAATAAAGATTGACGAGACGATCAGGACATGTGCCTGATGGTAAGCAACATGCCTGACACATAACAGCACAGTGACACGCAACTATAGGAACATGAAGAGTCCAAATCATTACCTAGCACTGCACTGCGCTCTTCACCCAGAGATCTAAGATCTTATATCTCTAAGCCCTGTAATTTCTCTGGAAACATTGCCCTTCAAACCGGAACACAGTAATGTTTGCACATTACTGCTTGGCGGTAGAATAACTGGCAAAGGTGTGGTACTTCCCCAGGCGGACTCGGCCAAGAGTCCTACCACTACTTAAAATTACTTAAACTTAAAAATAAATGTGTTTTTTAACTAGCCTCAGTTGTCGCTCTGCTGGGCAAAAGGTCTACCCCAATTCCCTCCACTTTAGGAAAGGAAATTGCGTGCTTGTAAGAACATACATGAGTGAATACGCAAGTGCAGTATGGTTACGGCAACCTGCGGTCAAGTGGAGCGACAATCTGCGTAAAATGGTGGGGAAGTAGTCGATGACAATAACATCATCATCACTATTACAATAAGCTCGTTCAATCTCTATTGTATGACATTTGAGCTCTGACTACCGGACGGCAATCCGATTTAATTGTTATAGAGAGATAGGAGTGATAAGGAGGTCAAAAATATGCCAAATTATTCAGATGGACGTTATGTATGCTGATAGTTTCAAGAACAAAGTGAAATACGGAAGCTGTTGGTTTATTTATATTGAAAGTAATTTCCTTTTACTAATAAAGGTTCTATACTTAAAAAAAAATAATGTACTAAATACATTTTGTTTCAAGTATTTAATTACATTTTCTACTTCCATGCTTATTGTGGAACTTGATAAATAGAGTATTTTTTTATAAAAAAAATCTTTAGCTACTGAAACTCAACTCAATGCCGAATAAATTAAGGTCTATTTGTATTGTCATTTCAGCTTGTGTAATGTTCTATCTAAACACGCTGGGGTCATGTGCGGGCTCACACCGGCTGTGGTCACATCGCTCCTACAAAGCTACGTTACCGCTACAAGTGTTCCTCATGATTTGTCATTGCATCTCAGCGCAACACACTATCTTCCTATGGGTCAGAGACCACAGGTAAATTAATTTACACTTATTACTATCTCCCCAAATATGGCATATGGTTACATATTTCTATGGAAATAATTAATTTGCGGATAAGTTTTACTCGCATCAGGCGCCGGCGGCCCCATTTTAAACATAGCTCCTGTCCCCTCCTCTCATCTCCGCTTTGGTAATGTTCTGTCTTACACTTCTTACACTAGTACTATTAATTAAGGTATAGTCGCCATCGTTGCATGTCGCAGATTCATACTTCAAACATGCTAAATCATCATTATCATCAGCCTACCCTAGTCCACTGCTGGACATTGGCTTCTCCCATGATACGCCACTCAGTCCTATCCTCTGCTTTTCGTGTCTAGACACTGCCTGTTGCCTTACGTACATTGTCACTCCATTGAGTTTCAGGACATCCAACGCTACGATTGCCTATTCGCGGTCTCTACTCTAAGACACGTCTACCCAACGGATATCGGTCCTACGACAGATATGACCAGCCTACTATGATAGCCTACCTGTGATAAACCATGATAAATATCAGTCCCATCCCATAAAAAAAAATAAGTACACTATTAAGTATAGTTAAATCAATATCACGTGTGTCAGTAATCACTATCACTCAGCGAGTGGCAGGTGTGGGCGCGGAGGCAACTGCTAGAAGCAAACACCTCAAATACTCTGCCCTGGAATCTTTTTACTTACGAGTTCGTACCGTTCGCCGTGGAAACGGCTGGACCTTGGGGTTATGAGGCGAGGGCTTTTGTTGCCGTCTTGGGTCTTCTTCTTAGGGAGAGGGGACGTGATCTCCGCTCGGGTCTCTATCTGACCCAAAATATTTATTTGGCCATACAGCGTGGAAATGCCGCCAGTCTGATGGGCACTTTTGGTCGACCATTTGACGAGAACGGAGACTAAATTGATGACTCCAAATTTGTGTTTGTAGTATTTAGGTATTTTACATTTAATGTTTTTAAAGTAAACATTTGACATATAATCTATACTTATAATAAAACTGTAACGGGTCGAATTCTGTACATTGAAGGTATTTTGAAATTTTTTTTTTGGGGCAATCCATAGTCGATACTGATGGCGAAACTGCATTTTTTTCTTTTATGTCTGTCTGTCTGTCTTTCTGTATAGGGATCACGCATCACGCCGAAACTACTGATTCAATTCAGCTGAAACTTGGCATGATTTTAGTTTATACTAAGGACATTGCTGTAGGCTACTTTTGATCCCCAAATTCTGATCGGTTTTTTTTTTGCGGGAGGGGGTGAAAGTCAGAATGTGTATTTGGTTGTAACTCATGTTTGCGTTGTTTAATTTCATTAATTCTTTTTTGTTAGAAAGAACACATTTTTTATATTGTCCCGTCAAAATTTGAACAATATCGGTCTGTTGGTTCGGAAATTACACAAACATTAAATAATAACGACACGCGCGGCGCGTTCGGTACATACTAACTTCTAAGTATTCTGTGTATCACAGACGATCCACAGAATATCTAGATTCTAGATTCTAGAAAGTGCCCACGTGATCGCGTCGCGTCGTCTTGGATGACAAAGTAATTGTCAAAAATATATTTTTGTGTGGAAAAACAAACATCATTCGGTTATAATCGACTTCAAACAAGGAGGATGTTCTCAATCGGGTTGCATGTTTTTTTATTTGGTGTTGTTTTACGCGATAACTCCGCTAATTGTTAGTTGATTTTGATAATTCCTTTTTTGTTTGGTAGAAAATACTTCAGAGGTGATCTTAGATATTGAAAACAGATATCAAATATCAACAAAAAACTAAAATTAGCTTAGATTTATCTGTACGCCAGTTATACCTTCTTATAAAAGTTAGTCGAATGACAGAATTAAATGACCTGTCATTGAAGTAGATTTTTGTATTTTGGAGAAAACATATCAGCATAATAAGTAGCACCATAAACAACCCATTAAATGTTCCCACTGCTGGGCGTCGGGGCCTTCTCTCGCAAGGAGAGAGACAAGGCTATAATCCACCACGCTGGCCCAGTGTCGGTTGGTGGATGACATATGACTTAGAACTTAGATTATAGGTAGATTTCGGTTTCTTCACGGTGTTTTCCTTCACCGTTTTAATTACCGGCATTACGAACATGACTCTGAAAAGATAGTGGTGCGCGTGGTTTTGAACCCTGGGTCTCCGGATTGACAGTCGCCGTTCTCCCGACTAGGGCAGCTGTAACTTACTAGACCAGCCGTAAATTATTAGAAAACGTATTATTTCAATCCAAATACTGTTTAAAATTTAAAGGTAGTGTTCAACAAGCTTCGGTGACCGAAGCAGACCGTTGTTAGGGTTCCGTGTACACAAAGGGTAAAAACGGGACCCTATTACTGAGATTTCGCTATCCGTCCGTCCGTCTGTCACCAAGCTGTATCTCAAGAACGGTAATAGCTAGACAGTTGAAATTTTCGCAGATGATGTATTTCTATTGCCGCTTTAATCATGGCGGAACGTATCAAGTGATCGGGTTGAAATTTGAAATAGAATTAGATTACAGTCTGGAAGAACACATAGGCTAAACATTGCCTATGTATAAGTACTCTATGTATTACGTAACAAACATCCAAACAGTGACATTTATAATATTTACAGGACAACGTCGGAACGAAACACACGTAGTTTGAACTCAGAAATAGCAAATCGGTTACTTATAGGTTACTGTGACGTAGGAAAGACTAAGCAAATTTGGTAGAAAATTGAAACAGAAATAACTCATAGTCTGAAATACCACATTTATGTATTTATTACCTATCAACCTGAAAAGAAGCATGGGCCCTAAGGAAACAAATATTAACTATCACGTCAAAACGGCACAACGATATGTTTTGACATACGAAACACATATAGTTTAGAGTCTTAAATTTCACATGGGCTAATAAGTCTACATTTTCATTTAACTCCATATTAATATAAGCATATATTTTCGTAAGGAACTTGATGTGATGGTAAGGTAAAAGCCAAAAATGAAAAATATATGCACCCGTTTTGGCGTAGATAATATAGGTGATTTGCGTTCACAATCAAAATAACAAGCAACATAATATTCTCATTAGACGGCGCTAATGCCAGTTTAAATCTAAAAGCACTGAATACCATTTAAATCGATGTTTTGCTATTGTGGTATGTATTTTTTCTTTCATCACTAGGTGGCGTTACTGGTATTCTAAATTGTACTAATAAGTTTTTGCTGCTAAAAGGATGATGATGCCAAATTTAGATTCTTTCGTTCTTGATTTTTTTATGTGTTACTTACAATTAAATTCATACATTAACATTTCACTAGGACTTGGCTTAGATTTACGGGTTCAACTTGCTTGAATATCATTAAAACTCAAAATTTTAATTATTTTGATTCCACACAGGCTTCGTTCAAAATTTTACGCCGGCGAAGTCGCGGGTAACAGCTAGAAAACAGCTTGCGGATAAAAATAAATAGGTGAGTAGGTATCAGATCATGCACATTAGCTTCAGAGTTTTCATAATGTATCCTATAAAAATCTTACAAACTTAACTCTTGCGGCTATGTTCGATACTACGAAACCTTACTAAGTATGTTTGATTTTGTTTAAAAAAAGAAAAATAAAGACGATAAAATTAAATAAATTTTTGTGTGGAAAAACAAATTCACTCAAACTCAAAGGTTTTTCAATGACTACTTATCCAAATATTTGACGTACGATACTTCCAATTAATGTATAAGTCAGTAACATCTGCTTACGCGAACGAAGTAGCGGGTTCAGCTAGTATTTTATAAGACTATTGTATGATCATATATATAAATCGATGTTGTTTATACAGGTTGCATCACAAATACTGTGATACAGACGCCGATCCATACAATGCTACACGTGGCTTCAAATACTCTCACATAGGATGGATATTCGTCAACAGACACCCTGAAGTAGACAAACGAGGGAAACTTGTCGATCTATCCGACATATTAGCCAACCCCATTGTTATGTTCCAGAAAAAGTGAGTTTTTTTTATTTGTTTTTTTGTTCTTTTGATTCTCCATCAGCCCAAGCTTAACCTTCAATACAACCCTCTAAATGTTCTTACTACTGGAAATTAGAGTCTTCTCATGCATGGAAAGGCATGATCCACCACGCTGACCTAGTGCGTCTTGCCGGATGACGCGTGATCTGAAAAGATTCTTGGAACATGCCCCTTTCTCAAGGTATTTTCAACGTTAAGCCAGTGGTTATGACAAAACTTATTCATCTGCAAATGAACAAAATGCACAATGATTTTACCTCTCAATATTCGGAAAAATATTCAGAGGTAAAAGCGGATACAAGCCGACCTCACCATTGAGAATTGGTGGTCCACCACGGACTACGTCTATAATCTATTTTATTTAAAACTTCTTTGTAATTTGCGAACGCAATAATATAAATAGCTAATATAATACTTACATAGTTTTATAGAGTTTTCACAAACATTTGCTAGCATAACACGACATGTCTGACACTTATATTCGCACTTAGCCAATATGTGTATTTTTCTGTTTGGGGTTTTGTTTGAAATTGTGGGAACTACAAACTCGGTTTGTGTGGGAAACTCGGTTTGGCATACGATCTAAAGGAAGTATCTCAAGATATGCTCGAACAAAGGACCTAAATTATATAATCCAATTATCATTTCTGTGCGGATGAAGCTTACAACAAAATGTTTGAATCACACTGGTGTTAAAAAAGTGAATATATGTGTGTATATTTGTACCTATCAAACATTACCTATTACTTACTATTACAGTTATACAATCGTTATAAGGACAGAAAAAGTATTTGAGGCATAAACTGAACGAGCGTATTTCCGTCAAACTACCAGTACATTCGTCTATTATAAGTACATTAGTACCTGGGTGACTGAGCTTTGCTCGGTTACTTGAATACATACTAATTTTCTCCAAAAAAAAAATTTACTTGAAAAAAGAAAGGCGGCCGGCTGGATTCGAACCCGGACCTACCATATTATATCCGCCCTTCTTCCCGACTGAGCTAATACATTGTTGCGCGACGTCGCGAAATTTACCGTCGCTTTCTAATCTTTATGTAACAGTTTTTCATTGTCTAAAAACGAGCATAAAACGGCGTTTATTTAAAATAAAACCTGGCTAGATCGATTTATCGTCCCCGAAACCCCCTGTATACATAATTTCATGAAAATCGATCTAGCCGTTTCCGAGATTCATATGCAAGAATTGCTCGTTTAAAGATATAAGATATATAGGTAATCGTTCAATGAAAAGCGGCCATATTGTTTGCATCGATCATGCAAAACAATACCCTTGTAACTGAGGTATATTTTTGAATATTAAATAAAAACAATTAGCCCGAGTTTTTTCATAATAATGTTCGTGTTTTTGTAACACGTCTCGAGTTACTCATACTTTTTGCTATGCTCTTTAATCTTTTAGTGGTTATAAGAGCATTTTAATGATGTCGATGATTTATGTGGGCCTGTTTACTTAATAATTAAATAAGAAAAATTACTTTAACATTAAATATTCTATGGTTGTATGGTAATTCGGCTCTCGATCCACACGCGGCTTTAGCAATAGCGCGATTAAAACTCACTCTTGCATAAATTCGAAACAAGCTAAAGTTTACACGAGCGGTAAGAAAACCATTATAAAGAAATTAAGATAAGACCACATCGATCGCAAAAAAATAAATACGGAAGAATTACATTCACCTATCTGACTGACGCTACAGTAGAAATTGTTGAAAGCGCGTACATTCATATTTACGCAGCCCACGCCTTGCAGCTAACAGAACACAGAAAAATCTCGTTTTATAACCAGGATGGCTAGACAACATAGAATACATCTTTACCACTACCACTGCAACTTCGAGAACAGGACGTGAAGGCACAGTCAAGTAAGATAAGATATAAGATAACACTTTATTAAAAGCCACAATATAAAAACACAAAATAAGCTTAAATTATTTTAAAAAAGATGATATTTCAATTGGCAGCCTTATCGCTAAGAGCAATCTCTTCCAGGCAACCGTGCACGGATTGGAAACAACACATATTAACGGCCCATAACATACAAGTACTCTGGAGTCAAATTAATTTTTTCATGTACATGAGCGCCACATCGGTGCAGACTTGAGCTTGCGCTCTCAAACCAGCTACGCAGTCTAGCCAGCGATGGCGGCTCGAGCATTGGTAAGGCCGATTTTCGGCTTCAAGCTGCTGCTGTCGATCAAACTGGGCATACACTAGATCCATCCGTCCTATCCGATAGACTACATTCGTACACATGTTACCTATAGTGCGCCGGAGTGAAATGCTTCCTGTACCCCCCCTACTGTCTGCGGTTGGCTGCGGCAACCGTGCCTCGGATCCCGCTACCCTCCACGACTAGCTTTCCGATGCAAAGTGTCGGCGTGTGGCATTCCAGTCTTGCAGTTATGCAAGCAGCAACTGTTCTGACCCGTTTTCCCTAATGGCGTCACCAAACAACATGCCGGAACACCGCTAGGCCGCTTGGTGGCATGACTTAGTCTGGTGGGTGGTCACCAGCCACGGCCGAGGCCTACCACCGGTATTTTTGTCAGCTGTTTAGCACTACCCAGGGACCACGTGTGGGGTTTCTATTTACAGGTCTTTCCCACGGACGAAGCTGACACAGTCCCCTAAAATCTCCTTATCTTAGTTTCGACAACAACACATCTTTTCTTATTTTGGCCACATAGTGCACATTAGAGATGAAACGGATAGTGAATCTAAGCTACTAGATAAAAGCTACGGGGCCGCCGAATATCCGGTAGTCAGCCTGTATTTGACAGGCTGACACGCACATATACTCCCTAGTTGCCTCCGGGCGTAATGACCGACTGATGTGTGTATGTGTACGTGTCAGCCAGTATGTGACAACGCACTGGCACTCTATAGACACAGTTTTTGTTTTAGCGACACTACGCCCGGCTTTTTTATACGTCCATAGTGCATATAGGCGATGAGAATCAACTGAAACCGATCGTTGCGTCGCGTCGCGTCACATAATTAGTATCGAGAATAGGATCCTACAATTATATTAAATTAATTGATATTATGACAGTGTTTAAATAGAAGTAAATTCAATAATAAATACAACTTTATTTTTGATATCTTTTCGTCTTACTTTATGATCATTCAAAGCTGGATGGGCAAGTACATTATAAAAGTATGAAATTATTAGAAAATGTCATTACCATTGGGTAGCCCATTAAATTTAAAATTACTTTTATTCCGAACCCAGTTTTCTAAATACAATATTTAATAAAGCTAACATACAAACTTTACATGCAACCTAAAGAAAAAACCTAACGGTGACGTCACGCTTTTGTAGTCTCTTTGTATGAAACGTTTTTAGGAAAACCCAAATTGCGTTTTTGTAATTATATTACCAAAGGAAGTTTGTAAGGTAAAAAGGTTTTTTTCACCTATGTTTCAGTAGCCTTTCTTTGATACATTAAATAAAAAATTAGTAGGCATGCCAATTACATGCGGTCGTAAGAGACGGACTGAACCGAGACTGGCAGAGGCTGATTATCTGCTCCAGATATGATCCCAATGCTGACCACGATACGCCGTCATGAGTGATCGACTATAGAGAGATTTTCGTTAGTTTGACAATCATGTACCTGCACCGCACTGACTCAATGGCTCGGTGCTGCTAAGTTGCTATCAATTTCTTTACAAAATGCACAGTGGGCATTCGTAACAAATCTTACTACTATACGTATATTTGTTTATTTCAAAATAAGTGTTACTACTATGAAACAAATCTATTCTATACTTATTAAAACTGAAACGGGTCGAATTCTGTACATTGAAGAAATTTTTATAAATTTTTTTTTGGAGCGCTCCATAGTCGACACTGATGGCGAAACAGCATTTTTTTTCTTTTTATGTCTGTCTGTCTTTCTGTATAGGGATCACGCATCACGCCGAATCTACTGATTCAATTCAGCTGAAACTTGACATGATTTTAGTTACTAAGGAGATTGCTGTAGGCTACTTTTGATCCCCAAATTCTGATCGGTTTTCTTCCGGGAGGTGAAAGTCAGAATGTGTATTTGGTTGTAACTCATGTTTGCGTAGTTTAATTTTATTAATTCTTTTTTTTTTTGTTAGAAAGAACACATTTTTTATATTGTCCCGTCAAAATTTGAACATTATCGGTCTGGTGGTTCGGAAATTACACAAACAATAAATAATAACGACACGTACGGCGCGTTCTGTACATACTCGTACTAACTTCTAAGTATTCTGTGTATCACAAACGATCCACAGAATATCTAGATTCTAGATTGTAGAACATGCCGACGTGATCGCGTCACGTCGTCTTGAATGAGAAAATAATTATCAAAAATATATTTTTGAGGGGAAAAACAAACATCATTCGGTTATAGCCGACTTCAAACAAGGCGGATGCTCTCAATCGGGTTGCATGTTTTTTATTTGGCTTTATTTTTCGCGATAACTCCACTAATTGTCAATTGATTTTGATAATTCCTTTTCTGTTTGGTAGAAAATACTTCAGATGTGATATATCGAAAAAAGGGAGGTAGTTTTTCAAATATCAACAAAAAACTAAAATCAGCTTAGATTTATCTGTACGTCATAGTCATAGCTTAATTAAATTTAGAATTAAAGAATTAAATTACCTATCATTGAAGTAGATTTTTGTTCTTTAGGAGAAAACATATTAGCAAAATAAGTAGCAGCATAAACAACCCATTAAATGTTCCCACTGCTGGGCGTCGGGGCCTTCTCTCGCAAAGAGAGAGTCAATGCTATTCACCACGCTGGCCCAGTGTCGGTTGGTGGATGAGATATGACTTAGAACACAGATTCTAGGTACTACATTTCGGTTTCCTCACGATTTTCATGGTTCTCCTCACGGTTTCCTCTGACGTTCCATTATCCAGCAAAGCGCGCCCATGGTTAGGTTCTTAATGTAAAAGTGCTGAAGCACTTAAACATGAGGCCTACTTAGCCTGGGTTGATGCTCGGCAGCGTAAGGCAAGAGACACACACCGGAAGAAGAAGGCGTTCAACAGGGCTGCAAAGGCTTGCAAAAGGGTTCTTCAGAGGGCTCGTTTTGACCACAATAGTCGAATAGGGAACAAACTAGCTTCGTACCCTGCGGGCAGCAAAGCGTTTTGGTCCCTAGCTAAATCGGTCGAATCAAACTTCTGCCGCTCCTCACTGCCTCCAGTGCTGAAACCTGATGGGGCGCTGGCTCACACCGCAATGGAGCAGGCAAACTTGTTTGCATCTCAGTTTGCGGAATCTTCGCGTCTAGATGCTGGTAGTGCGACACCTCCTACTCCACCGGGCAGTCCGACTTTGATGCCGGAAATACATATTCGCCAAATGGAGGTTCGTAAAGTGCTACGCAATCTGGATGTGAACAAAGCCAGTGGCCCGGACGGAATTTCTGCTCTAGTGTTGAAGGCTTGTGCACCTGAGTTGTCTCCTGTACTGACGCGCCTGTTTAGACTCTCTCTCCATACTGGGCAAGTACCGATATCATGGAAGCTTACTAACGTGCAACCTGTGCCCAAAAAAGGTAGTCGTGCTGACCCTGCCAACTACAGGCCCATCTCGGTCACGTCCATACTCTGCAAGACTATGGAGCGTGTCTTAAACCGCAGGCTCCTGATGTACCTAGAATCTAACGATCTCCTCAGTGACCGGCAATACGGGTTTCGCCGAAACTGGTCCACTGGGGATATTCTAGCGTATGTCACCCACATCTGGAGTGAAGAACTCATCGAGAAACACGGGGAAGCACTTGCAGTCTCCCTGGATATCTCGAAGGCTTTCGAAAGGGTTTGGCATGATGGCCTTATTAGCAAGCTATCTAGTTATGGATTGTCTTCAGGATTTATTGTGTGGATATCGGACTTCTTGAGGGATCGATCCATACGAGTTGTCATTGATGGCTGCTCGTCGGATCGAATGGTTATCAATGCCGGAGTCCCTCAAGGGTCGGTACTCTCTGCGACGCTTTTTCTGCTACATATCAACAATCTGTTGAAGCCCGGTATCTTTGGGTATGCAGATGATAGCACCGTTGTAGAGAGTCACATATCTAGCGCGAGAGCCAGTGGAGAGCAAACTAAGGTACTGAGAGAGAGTATGATTGAGCGTTTGAACTTGGCCCTTGAGGAAGTTTCTGAATGGGGCGAAACCAATCTGACCAAGTTTAACGAGGGAAAGACGCAGGCGTGTCTGTTCTCCGCAAAAAGGAGTCCATTTCAACAGACTCCTACTTTTCGAGGTGTATCCGTACCGGTTACTGATCATCTTGAGCTTGTGGGCGTTAGTTACCTTGACTTCTACGCTCAACTTTGGCTCACAGATTCGCTCTTGTATGAAGTACATACTGTTTGCACCTTTGGGATGGATCGACTAAGTATCAGCTTGAGGCTCTGGAATCGATCGAGAGGCGTGCCAAAAGACTCATAGGCAAAGACATTCTAGTGCGAAAAAGACTTCAAAGTCTTGAACATCGCCGCAAAATTGCTAGCTTATCGGTTTTTTTTTCGGATACACTTCGGAGAGTATGCAACTGATCTGCATGATCTTATACCACCTTGCCCTTTTTACTATCGTACTTCTTGTAACTCGAAGAACCGTTTCATGGTGGATATTCCAAAGACACGGACAAAGAGGTTTGACTCTACGTTTGTGATAAGAACGTCTAGGCTGTGGAATGAGTTTCCCGATAGTCGAATCTTGGTGTCTTCAAATCGAGAGTGAATCGGTTTCTTCTAGGTAAACACGCTCCATCGTAGACCGCATCGTCGCTTAACATCAGGCGAGATGGCGATCAAGTGTAAACCTATTAAAGTTAAAAAAAAAAGATATTTTCCTTCAGCGTTTTAATTACCGCCATTACGAACATAGATCGAACTCTGAAAAGATAGAGGTGCGCGTGGTTTTGAACCCTGGGTCTCCGGATCGACAGTCGGCGTTGTCCCTACTAGGTCAGCTGTAACTTACTAGACCAGCCGTAACTTATTAGAAAACGTATTATTTCAATCCAAATACTGTTTAAAATTTAAAGGTAGTGTTTAACAAGCTTCGGTGACCGAAGCAGCCCGTTGTTAGGGTTCCGTACCCAAAGGGTAAAAACGGGACCCTATTACTGAGACTTCGCTCTCCGTCCGTCTATCACCAGACTGTATCTAAAGAACGGTGATAGCTATACAGTTGAAGTTTTCACAGATGATGTATTTCTATTGCCGGTTTATCAAAGAATACTTACTTAAAATAAAATAAATATTTATTTAAGAGGGGCTCCCATACAACTTGATATTTTTTACCGTTTCTTGCTCGATATTAATAACGTACCTGTCACAGACGCTTTAACTATTCATATAATATTCAGTTTTATGTTGTCTTGAAATGTAATTAATTAAAATAAATTATTAAGGGGGCTCCCATACAATTAAAGCCGGTTATTTGCTAATAGTTCGGAACCCTTCGCGCGCGAGTCCCACTTTTGCATTGTTTGTTTTGTTTGTTTGATTTGCATTTATTTTTTCTAAAATTTGCATTTATTTTTTATAAAAATTTAAATATATGCACCCGTGTTGGCGTAGATAATACAGGTGCTTTGCGTGCACAAGCAAAATAGCAAGCAACGTTATTAACGTCTCATTAGATGGCGCTAATGTCAGTTTAAAGCCCATTTAAATCAATGTTTTGCTATTGTGGTATGTATTTTTTCTTTCATGTTTCAATGAGTTTTTTGCTGCAAAAATTTTGATGCCAAATCTGGATTCTTTCGTTCTTTGATTCTTTTTTCTGTGTTACAATTAAATGTAAAGGTACATTAACATTTCACTTAGATTTGGCTTTGATTTGCGGGTTCAACTTGCTTGCGTAACATTAAAACTCAATTTTTTTTATCGTTTTGAAGGCTTCATTCAAAATTTTACGCGGGCAAAGTTGCGGGTAACAGCTAGAGATAAAGATATAAGTAGGTATCAGATCATGCACATCAGCATCAGACTTTGTATCTTATAAAAAACCTACAAACTTAACAATTGCGGCTATGTTCGCTACTACGAAACCTTACTAAGTATGTTTGATTTTGTTTAAGAAAAGAAAAATAAAAAATTAAATATTTTTTTGTGTGGAAAAACAAATTCACTCGGTTTTTCAATGGCTACTTATCCAAATATTTTGACGTACTTTCAACTAATGTATTAGTCCGTAACATCTGCTTACGCGAAGGAAGTAGCGGGTTCAGCTAGTTTTATATAAAATCCGGTCACAAAATAGAATGTTTCGGAATGATTAAAGCACCAAAACGTTTACCCCTCGTAAACGTTTTTGTGAGAATGCCCACCTAGCAAATTTAGTCGTAATAACTAGCATTATATTAATTTTAACACTTTATTTAAAATTATAAATGTATTATAACTGAACGAGTAAGACGTGCACCTAATGGTACGCCTGGTTTTACGTATGTAGAAAACACATATCCAAAACAAAATAAAAAAATAAACTTACTGACGTATAACAATCTGACAAATAAAATGTATTGTACATGAATGGCTACGGAACCCGAAATTGCTAATTATACCATTTTTTATGAATGCTTCTATTGAATGCTTGCCGCTGGTTTATTATAAATACATACGCATAAGATATTAGGTATATTTAAACGCGAGGTCTCTTCGAATGCATTCGATGATTGTGATTGTATAAAAAACTTTTCTTTCCACATTTTTTCCTGAATATCGTTGTGTTTTATGTTTAATTTGTTCATTCCTGTGCATACATACCTAACTATAGAATAATTAATAAGTTGTAAGCTGCTGGTTAAGTTAGTATCCTGAGTGTGGCATAGGTAAGCATCCGTTATTTTGACATACCTATATATTTGAAAATTATCATTTTTTTTATATGTCTGCATATTAATGACAACACCCTTTTACAAAAGCACTTCACGAACACGGCATTTTTTAATTATACAGCCGCACTTTACTAACAAAGCCATTTTACAGCCGCATTTTACTGACAAGGCTATTTTACAGCCGCATTTTACTAACAAGGCCATTTTACAGACGCATTTTACTGATAAGGCCATTTTACAGACGCATTTTACTGATAAGGCTATTTTACAGCTGCATTTACTAACGAGGCCATTTTACTGGCAATATTAAAGGTGCCTTTTTAGTGTAATAAAATACTTACGAGCGTATTGTTTTTTTTCTAACCAATTTAATTTTGATTTGAATGTTACTTTTTCGTGAATTCAGAATTTTGTTAACGTTACGAATTATTGTATCTGAGATGCCAAGGTTCGAAGTAAATGAATTCTAATTGAAAAATCATAGAGGACGTCAATATAGGACATGAGTACTAATTTTATAAAAAAATGCGTATTCATAGTTGTATAACGTATTTATCAAGTTTGTTCCCACGTATTTCCATAACGGCTGAACAGGTTTGAATGACATTAGCGTAGAGAAATTGAAAATATGCATTGATTTGATTACATACGAGACGATTTTCTTAGCATTCCATGGATTCACCGTGCGGGTGCCGGGTCCATCGTGTGGCAGAGAGAGAAAACCCGAGTAGACCCCGAGACTTGTGACTCGGGCGTAGGTTTAACCAACTTAAAAAAACGAGGAGGTTGTCAATTCAGTTGTATGTTTATTGAAGTGAAATCTTCTTTTGTTGCAACGCATACAGATTTTTTCTTTTCCATAGATTAAAAAAATTACTAAAGTCTCATTCATCCTACTAATACGATCCCAAATAATACTTAATATACAACACTAAATTCAGATAATTAATTCATCTTCATTTCTGCCCTGCGCTCACCACAAACATTTTCTATTTAGGGTTCCGTAGCCAAATGGCAAAATACGAGGCCCTTATAGATTCGTCATGTCTGTCTGTCTGTCCGTCCATCCGTATGTCACAGCCACTTTTCTCCGAAACTATAAGAGCTATACTATTGAAACTTGGTAAGTAAATGTATTCTGTGATGGTTCACATTAAGATTTTCATCCAAAAAATAGAGAAAAACAATAAATTTTGGGGGTGTCCCATACTTAGAACTGAAACTCAAAAAAATGTTTCCATCAAAACCATACGTGTGGGTGATAACAATGGATGGGTCTTCAATACAGATATTGAGGTTTCCAAGTTTCCAAGATATTTTTTTATAAACTATAGTTTGCGCGATAGACTCTTCCAAAGTGGTAAAATAAGATAATGACAAAATTTTAAAAAATATATTTTTCAATTAAATTTATTTACTCGAACCATTATTTCAAAAAAACACTTGGTAACGTCACTTACAATTAAATTATAGATAATTATTCAGTGTACATAATCTGTACAAATAAAACATCTTTGTAATAAAATAATAGCAAAAATAATGTAAAATAAAACTAATCAGCTGTAAAGGGGCCTTGTCAATCAGATGCAGCTGTAAGAAGGCTTTGTTATGACAAAATACAATTATCTAAATAATTAATACATACAGTAGGTACTTATAAAAAAGTTACATTAATTTCCAGTATTGTTTAACCTTGTTCAATAGTTCCAATTTCGATATATTTATTCCTTTTCCAAACATTACTGTCCTTTACAAAATCATCTACAGTATAATATGCTTTGCCCATGAGGTAGCTCTTTATTTCAGTTTTATTTTTCTCTCTCTTTATTCAGTTATATTTCATTGAGACCTTCCACTTGTACTGGGATTAAATTATAGAAGCGAATACCATTACATTTAAAAGAGTTATTTGTTTTTTGCAGCCTGCATTTAGGAAACACAATTTTTGTACTTTTGGATTCAAATCAGATAATTTCTTCAGTCGACTTCGATTTTTTCTTACATACATTATACATTCATAAATATACAATGACGGGACTGTTAGTATATTTATAGTTTTTAAAAATCTCCCGTAATGATTCTCTAGCTGACAGATTGGACAGAGCACGGATTGCTCGCTTTTGTAATATGAAAATGGATTTTCTATCCGCAGCAGATCCCCATAATAAAATCCCGTAGGACATTATACTATGAAAGTATCCAAAATAAACAAATGAGGCTGTTGCTACGTCTGATATCTTCTTAATTTGTCGAACGGCATGGGCAGCTGAACTGAGTCGCTCAGCCAGTCTCTATGTGAGGACCCCACTCAAGCTTCGAATCTACTGAAATGCCCAGAAAAAGAGTAGATTGTACAGGTGTATGACGTACATTACCATGTAAACATTCAACGAAAATTGGTTTTTAATGAAATCTAGTATGTATATAATAAGATCTAATACGTAAGTAAGTCATAAATTCACTATTGCTAAAACACTGATTAAAGTAACAACGAACTACAAGAAGATTTATATTATACTTGCTGCTACGGAAGCCTTCATGGGGGAGTCCGACTCGCACTTGACCACTTTTATTTGTACATATGTTACGCGATAGCTCCGTCATTAAGAATCGATTTTGATGTTTTTTTTTGGTAGATAAAGCTTCAGAGGTAGTCTCATATAAATTTTATCAATGTACACCTGCGCTAGCGCAAAGTGCAGTAGGCAGTAAAGGACACTTAAGGACTTGATGAGGCCACTTTAAATAAAGTAATTTCAATATAAAGATCTTACGATTGCATTATAATCCTTAAATAGATATCAAATATAGATTATTTGTCAATAATGAAACCCGTTAGCATATTTAAATTATTTAAATGCTTTTTTCTTTTTTCAGGTAAAAGATGACACCTAACCTTAGCTACGGCGAAGCGTCAGTCTCAGCGGAGGAACCTTTAGGGAAGCTAGTAGCCCCACAGGCTGGGCCGCGAAAGTACGAAGTAACTTGGTCCCGAGTTGCCATCTTCACGTATAAATACTTAGCAGCAATATATGGACTGTACTTGTTAACACAAGCGTCGTGGCCAACTGTGTTTTTTAGTAAGTCCCTTTTTAATACAAGCTTAAGTGAACTGAAATATAAAGACACTTTCAATTTTGTTGCTTTTTAACCGACTTCCAAAAAAGGAGGAGGTTATCAATTCGACCCTATATTTTTTTTATACTATCTGAAGGAACTTCTGGTGTGTCTTCTCCTCCCTAGTGTGCCATGACACCACATCTTTTTTTAGAGTTCCGTAGCCAAATGGCAAAATACGGGACCCTTATAGATTCGTCATGTCTGTCTGTCTGTCCGTCCGTATGTCACAGCCACTTTTCTCCGAAACTATAAGAACTATACCATTGAAACTTAGTAAGTAGATGTATTCTGTAAACCGCATTCAGATTTGCATACAAAAAATAGATAAAACCAATACATTTTAGGGATGCCCCATACTTAGAACTGAAACTCAATTTTTTTTCTAACAAAACCATACGTGTGGGTTATTTATGGATAGGTCTTGTCTAGATATTGAGGTTTCTAACATACTTTTTTTCTAAACTGAATAGTTTGCACGAGAGACTCTTCCAAAGTGGTAAAATGTGTGTCCCCTCCCCCCCCCCCCCCCTTGTAACTTCTAAAATAAGAGAATGACAAAACAAAAAAAAATGATGTACATTACTTACCATGTAAACTGTCAACGAAAATTGGTTTGAATGAGATCTAGTAAGTAGTTTTATTTTAATACGTCATAAATTCACTATTGTTAATGCACTGATTCAAGTAACAACGAACTACAAGAACTTTTACATTATGTTACTTGCTGCTACGGAAGCCTTCATGGGCGAGCCCGACTCGCACTTGACCACATTTATTTTACTGCCCATTTACTTATAATAGGTAAGTGCTATATTTTGCCTGCGGATTCGCATTCGTTAGTTATTGAAGTGATAACTTCATTTGGGGCACCACATACAGATTTTTCGTGGGCCGTAAATTGAGCTCAAACGTCAGTCACGCTTGGGAATGAAAGAAATATACGGATGGAGTCGGGACTATGGCCAGAAATGCGTAAACATTTTAGATGGCCATGGTTAGAAGACTTATTTATATGGTACTTATTTACGGTAGTGGAGTAGAATCACACAACTGACAAAAACCAAGTTTAACTACTATCGAAAGTGGCAACTTTAGGGCTGCATAATAGCTAGCTTTAAGCGATAAGGCCTTCCACTGTCGCACCACTTTACTGATTTGTTTATTTTTGCTACGTTTTCTTTTATTGGTGAGTCAATAAAGAGTATCTATTTATCTATCTATAATCAGCCTACATTGTACCACTGCTGGGCCTCGGAGCTCTTCCTCCCAAAGAACCTTTATCCAACAGGCTGGCCATGTGCGGTTTGGTGCATGAGATGTCCTCAATATTATATTGTTTATGACTGTTTGTTCGCGATGTTTTTCTTCATACCTTGCCATCAAATAATTAATAGCAGTTCCGTATGTCTACCTAAAATTGTACAAATAACATCAGTTTATAATCTATAATTACGGCTGGTCTAGTCGGGAGAACGGCTACTGCCGATCCGGAGACCCCGGGTTCAAACCCACGCGTACCACTGTCTCTTCGTAATAATGTGCGTAATGCCTCTAACTTATAAATGTGAAGGAAAACATCGTAAGGAAACTGACATGTAGTAACTAGTACCTAGAATCTTTCGAATTCATGACTGTGTCATCTACCAACCCGCACTGGGATAGCGTGGTGGATTATGGCCTTGACTCTCTCCTTGCGAGAGAAGCGCCCGAGTCCTAGCAGTGGAAACATTACAACAGAGAACTATAAAAAAATCGCATAGATACAACTATAAAAAGTTCGACCATGAGCTGCCTTGTCATGCTCATTAATCTTTAGATCATTAAAATGTAGGTACAATAATTAAGATAATGGTTGTTTCTAGAAATCTGGATTTTTTACCAGAGGTAATTAAGGGCGTGTGGGCCGTAATTTTGATTTTTTAAAACAACTTTAAGACCTTTAAAATAGTGTATTAAGCTCTGAAAAAAATATATGTAATAGTTAAGTATCTAATCTAGTGTAATTCGCAGTCAGTAATACGATTTAATGAATTTTACTTGATAGAAAAAAATCCCAAAGTTACCCCTTTTCAAAAAGTTATTTCAAGTTTATGACTAAACTAATGAATTTTTTACTAAATTTTGTACTCAACGAAAGCCACTAAAAGTTATAGATGCATTCGCAGAGTTTGACTTGATAAAAGTATCAGTTATTCACTATGTTTTAATATCTACCATATATATAGCGCGCCGTTCGGCAAGCCTGATCAGTCGCGTTTCGGCGCTCACGGACGACGGGCCTGTGCTTGATTTTGCAATTTTGACAACCGATAAATTTTAAATATTACGATCATAGTGCCACAGTATAACAATATCAGTAGGTATTACTAGTGAAGCACGCTATGATCTTGATTTTTGATACCGTTTTCATTGAAATTGCAAATAGACGCTGATACTAATTAGTACGCTGTTTATTTTATGTTGTAGACCAGAAGGAGTCTCAAAAACTGACGTCGATACCACATCAGTAAAAATTTAATGCGGATGCAATGGAAAATAGATAAGTATCGGTAAAATATTCGTCCGTTAAATCAGAGATCGGGATAAGGAAATAATGAGAGGGGAGAAATCCCCAAGTTAGGGATCATTTATGATACCTAACTTGCATTTATATGCCATTTAGGTAAATTCTTTGGTAGTAAGGTACTTAGTACTTAGAAGAAAAGTCCTCACATACAGATTTTACCACTTTGGAAGAGACTTTCGCGCAAACTATTCAGTTTAGAAAAAAATGTTAGGAACTTCAATACAATTTTGAACACCTTTCCATATATACACGTATGGTTTTGATAGAATTTTTATTTTTTTATACTTTTCCAAGTTTGTGACACCACCAAAATTTATTGTTTTTTTTTTTGTATGAAAATGTTAATATTGTTCATAGAAATTTAGACATTCGACCAAATTTGATAAGAAGCCTTTTAGGCAGTAAAATTACTCGTAGAATTTAACTCTGCACTAAATTTCCGATTCGTATTTTTTATATAGGTAAGGTTTAGAATCATTTCCTGAGCATAAAATCACAAAATATTAACAAATCCAGGTTGAGCTTCAAGCGCCAGCTCGAAAAAACGTTTTTGGCTGATATTCTGAAAAAGTTATAAAGCCTATTATTATTGTAGAAAATAAAATTTCCCATCTAGTGTTGCCAGTAAACTTTATTTTCGAACTTACCGATTACGATTTATTAAGTATGTCAAATTTGATGATAACAATGTAAAAATAATAAGATGTAAATTCTGTTCCCAGTAGCATAAACATGTCCCTTTTTACCGGAATGGAAGAAGGGTTATGTTTTCGCGCGTATCTTTTATGTTTGTAAATCTTTTATTTCCACATATCTTCCAAACGGTGGATGGATTTTGGTAACAAAGATATTCTAAGACTAGTCTGACTCGCCAAAGTGTCCGTAGATAGTAGGTAATATTTTTTACGTGTAGATTTTTTTTTGTAGTCGGGGTTTTAAATTAAAGTTTTCTATCATATTGCTCGTTGCTCCAATAAACAGCACCGTTCATCATCATGACTAAAGAGTTGAACGAAGAGTTTGGTCTCCACTTTTGTAATAAGAACAACTAAGCTGTGAAACGCATTGCCAGAGTGGGTTTTGTAGAAGGTTCGAACCTTGGGGTTACGAGGTACACTGTGCTTGTTTCTATTAGAGAAACAAGTTCCATCGTAGACCACATCATTTACATCCACTATTATCGGCATCATCGCAATCGTATCATTAAATGGGTTATAAATCGTAAACGGTAAGTTTTACAAAAAAGTTTACTAGCAACAAAGATGCAAAATTTTATTTTCTACAATTATTGTCAAAATATATAGTTTTCAAAATATCGTATAAAATAGTTTTTTTCAATTGGCGTTTGAAGCTCTACCTGGATCTGTGAGCATTTTGTAATTTTATGCTCAGTAAGTGATCTTTACCTCATAGAAAAAAATTGGATTAGAAATTTATTGCAAAGTTGACCAAAAAAACCTTCTATTTTTACTGGCCTTTCATTACGTTTCAGCACATTTTTTTTAATTTTTGACGAACTTGTGAATTATTAGGAAACATTTTAAAAAGATGAATGAAATTGGAAAAGCCGTTCTCAACTTATAGTGTGACCAAAAAGAAAAGGTTGAGTTTTGTATATCAACGAGTATAGATAAATTTAATATTTCTTCGTTTCACTTCACAATTCACAAAATTGTTATCACTAGTATAAACAGTATAAACAAATCTTGAACAAAAAATGAGTTTAAATTACACAGTCCAATATTTTAATGTTATTTCTGCACTGTGGCACCGATTCAGCGGTCGGTGACGGTCGCGAGAACAAGACAGCGTTAAATCCCTAATTTGACAGAACTACCTAGCCTTAAGTAAAAAAAAAGATAAATCCAATAGTTTAAGTTTAATTTTTTTTCCAACGGGCAGAGCCTTTTTAACCCCCGACCAAAAAAAGAAGGGGTGTTATAAGTTTGACGTCGATGTCTGTCTGTATGTCTGTGTGTGTGTCTATCTGTGGCACCGTAGAGCTCAAACGGATGGGCCGATTTCTATGCGGATTTTTTTATTTGAAGGTTAATATCCGTGCGGATGTTCTATGTTTGGTTAACCTCGATTCAAGATGGCCGCCTCCACAAAATGGCCGACAAAATATTTCTTCACAACCTACCCCAATATGGGTATCAAATGAAAGGGCTTGACTAGTAAAATGTTGTAAAGATAACAAATCTGAGGTAGTCGGGGGTTAATTTTTTTTTTAATTTTGTTCTTGTAAGAATAACAATGAGAACTACTTACACTATAATCGCTGCATTCACTACTACTTGCACTAAGCATATCTGAATTATTCATATGTCAATGAAGTCAATGAAGGTCTAAAGATAATCAAGATGCTCACGCCCACTGCCAGTCGAAACGTGCTCAGCATGCTGGCATTATTATCACGCTGAATGGCAATGCTGATACGTTGGGTCAAATAAATGCATTCATAATATTTGGTTATTTCAATACTAAATTCGTTAATTGAATATTTAAAGCAGGGCTATAAGTATTAAGCACTAAGCAGCCCATTGAATAAACGTTCCCCGCTGCTGCAACTAGGGGTATTTTCTCGCAAGGAGAGAGTCAAGATCAATATCCGCTGGCCCAGTGCTGGTTGGCGTAAATAAAAATACTTGGAATATGCCGGATTCGTCATGATGCTTTTCTTCAGAGGTGCAGGTGGGATTCGAACCTACTATTGTGTACACTCTTTGGACATTGCCAAATAAATCCCTAAGCCGTATCGTTAGTATACTGAACAGATCGCCTTGAAATTTTGAACTTGGATAGACTAGGTATAGTCCGTAATAGGTACCTACCTTATACTTTTTGTTTCGAAACTCGACACGTGCAGTGGTAGGACTCTTTACAGAGTCCGCCTGGGGAAGTACCTAGGTACCACACCTTTGCCAGATAATCTGCCGCCAAACAGTCAAGTAAAAACATCACTGTGTTCCGGTTTGAAGGACAATGTTTCCAGTGAAATTACAGGACATAAAGATAAACCATCCTATATATCTGGGTGATGAGCGCAGTGCAATGCTAGGTAATGATTTGGACTCGTTATCTTCCAAAAGCTGCGTGTCACTGTACTGTTGTAGGCAGGCCTGTATTGTTGCTTACCTTGTACTTGTTATCCTGCTCGTCTTTTCAATCTATACTACTTATAAAAAAAACATGCAAAAACTCATTAACCGGTTTCTAAAGACTATAGTGAACGAAGTCGCGGATAGATTTTGTACTTCTCACGAAATCCTGCAGAGAGACGATCTGATATACAACTTTGTCAGTGCTAAATAAACTTTGTATAATAGAAAATTGTTACCTAATTTTGTTTTCATTTTATTTTCTTTAATTAGTACCTACTAGGTCAAAACAATGTAATAGAAAGAGCCTAGATTTTAGTTATATTTTAGTTAGTGTGCACTGTCCAGTGCACACTAACATACTTTGAATCCGCACTTTATTTTATCTTTTTTACACAATTACTTTATTTTGCCGCATATCTTTTTTCATGTCGTGGTATTTTATGTATGTTTTGCAACAATAAACGTTTTAAGGTTCCGTAGCCAAAAGGCAAAATACGGGACCCTTACAGATTCGTCATGTCTGTCTGTCTGTCCGTCCGTATGTCGCAGCCACTTTTCTCCGAAACCGTAAGAGCTATACCATTGAAACTTGGTAAGTAGATGTAATCTGTTAACCGCATTAAGATTTTGATACAAAAAAAAGAAAAAAAGAAAAAATGTAGGGGTGTCCCATATTTAGAACTGAAACTCAAAAAAATTTTTTTGATCAAAACCATACGTCTTGGGTATGAATGGATAGGTCATGAAAAATTATATTGAAGTTTCAAACATTTTTTTTTCCTAAACTGAATAGTTTGCGTAAGGGACTCTTCCAAAGTGGTAAAAAGTGTCCCCCCCCCCCCCTGTAACTTCTAAAATAAGAAAATGACAAAAATAAAAAAGTGTATGATGTACATTACCATGTAAACAACGAAAATTGGTTTGAATGAGATCTAGTAAGTAAGTAGTTTTATTTTAATACGTCTTAAATTGACTATTGTTAAAACACTGGTTAAAGTAACAACTAACTGCAAGAACTTATATATTAATGTTAGTTGCTGCTACGAAAGCCTTCATGGGCGAGTCCGACACGCACTTGACCACTTTTATCTTATTTTCAATAATAAATATCAGTCCTTGTTTGGGTCACCTGTGAAATACGTGGAGTTTATCTTTGATATGTCTGTAGAAAGTAGAAAGGGTGATAGAATACCTCTGCTTGTACAGTGCGACCAAGGGCGGATCCAGCTTTGGCTCCTTTACTGAGTTACCAACATTAGAAGAAAAAGTTGTCTGATCTATCTATACTTATAATAAAACTGTAACGGGTCGAATTCTGTACATTGAAGATATTTTGAAAAATTTTTTTTTGGAGCACTCCATAGTCGATACTGATGGCGAATCTGCATTTTTTTTCTTTCATGTCTGTCTGTCTGTCTGTCTGTCTGTCTGTCTGTCTTTCTGTATAGGGATCACGCATCACGCTGAAACTACTGATTCAATTCAGCTGAAACTTGGCATGATTTTAGTTTAAACTAAGGAGATTGCTGTAGGCTACTTTTGATCCCCAAATTCTGATCGCTTTTCTTGCGGGAGAGGGTGAAAGTCAGAATGTGAATTTGGTTGTAACTCCTGTTTGCGTTGTTTAATTTCATTAATTCTTTTTTTGTTAGAAAGAACACATTTTTTGTGTTGTCCCATCAAAATTTGAACAATATCGGTCTGTTGGTTCGGAAATTACATAAACATTAAATAATAACGACACGCGCGGCGCGTTCGATACATACTAACTTCTAAGTATTCTGTGTATCACAGACGATCCACAGAATATCTAGATTCTAGAAAGTGCCCACGTGATCGCGTCGCGTCGTCTTGGATGACAAAATAATTGTCAAAAATATATTTTTGTGTGGAAAAACAAACATCATTCGGTTATAATCGACTTCAAGCAAGGAGGATGTTCTCAATCGGGTTGCATCTTTTTTTATTTGGTTTTATTTTACGCGATAACTCCGCAAATTGTTAGTTGATTTTGATAATTCCTTTTTTGTTTGGTAGAAAATACTTCTGAGGTGATCTTAGATATCGAAACCAGGGAGGTAGTTTTTCAAATATCAACAAATAACTAATATTAAAAAAAAAATAATAAAAAAAACAGCTTAAATTTATCTGTAAGTACGACATATTTATACCTTCCTATAAAATTTTGTCGAATGACAGAATTAAATTACCTGTCATTGAAGTAGATTTTTGTATTTTGGAGAAAACATATCATCATAATAAGTAGCAGCATAAACAACCCATTAAAAATGTTCCCATTGCTGGGCTTCGGGGGTCGGGGCCTTCTCTCGCAAGGAGAGAGACAAAGCTGTAATCCACCACGCTGGCCAAGTGTCGGTTGGTGGATGACATATGACTAAGAACTTAGATTATAGGTAGATTTCGGTTTCTTCACGGTGTTTTCCTTCACCGTTTTAATTATCGGCATTACGAACATGACTCTGAAAAGATAGTGGTGCGCGTGGTTTTGAACCCTGGGTCTCCGGATCGACAGTCGCCGTTCTCCCGACTAGGTCAGCTGTAGCTTACTAGACCAGCCGTAACTTATTAGAAAACGTATTATTTCAATCCAAATACTGTTTAAAATTTAAAGGTAGTGTTCAACAAGCTTCGGTGACCGAAGCAGACCATTGTTAGGGTTCCGTACACAAAGGGTAAAAACGGGACCCTATTACTGAGACTTCGCTGTCCGTCCGTCCGTCCGTCTGTCACCAGGCTGTATCTCAAGAACGGTGATAGCTAGACAGTTGAAATTTTCGCAGATTATGTATTTCTATTGCCGCTTTAATCATGGCGCATCAAAACGTATCAAGTGATCGGGTTGAAATTTGAAATAGAATTAGATTAGTCTGGAAGAACACATAGGCTAAACATTGCCAATGTATGAGTACTCTATGTATTACGTAACAAACATCCAAACAGTGACATTCATAATATTTACAGGACAACGTTGGAACGGCTGAACATGTTTGGATGGAATTCGAAACACACGTAGTTTGAACTCAGAAATAGCAAATCGGTTACTTATGGGTTACTGTGACGTAGGAAAGACTAAGCAAATTTGGTAGAAAATTGAAAAAAAATAACTCATAGTCTGAAATACCACATTTATGTATTTATTACCTATCAACCTGTAAAGAAGCATGGGCCCTAAGGAAACAAATATTAACTATCACGTCAAAACGGCACAACGATATGGGTTGACATACGAAACACATATAGTTTAGAGTCTAAAATTTCACATGGACTAATAAGTCTACATTTTCATTTAACTCCATATTAATCTAAGCATATATTTTCGTCAGGAACTTGATGTGATGGTAAGGTAAAAGCCAAAAATTAAAAATATATGCACCCGTTTTGGCGTAGATAATATAGGTGATTTGCGTTCACAATCAAAATAACAAGCTACATAATATTCTCATTAGACGGCGCTAATGCCAGTTTAAATCTAAAAGCACTAAAGGCCATTTAAATCGATGTTTTGTTTTTGTGGTGTGTATTTTTTCTTTCATCACTAGGTGGCGTTACTGGTATTATAAATTGTACTAATAAGTTTTTGCTGCTAAAAGGATTATGATGCCAAATTTGGATTCTTTCGTTCTTGATTAAATTCATACATTAACATTTCACTAGGACTTGGCTTAGATTTACGGGTTCAACTTGCTTGAATATCATTAAAACTCAAAATTTTAATTATTTTGATTCCACACAGGCTTCGTTCAAAATTTTACGCCGGCGAAGTCGCGGGTAACAGTTAGAAAACAGCTTGCGGATAAAAAGAAATAGGTAAATAGGTATCAGATCATGCACATTAGCTTCAAACTTTTCATAATGTATCCTATAAAAATCCTATAAACTTAACACTTGCGGCTATGTTCGATACTACGAAACCTTACTAAGTGTGTTTGATTTTGCTTAAAAAAAGAAAAATAAAGATGATAAAATTAAATATTTTTTTGTGTGGAAAAACAAATTCGCTCAAACTCAAAGGTTTTTCAATGACTACTTATCCAAATATTTAACGCACGATACTTCCAATTAATGTATAAGTCAGTAACATCTGCTTACGCGAACGAAGTAGCGGGTTCAGCTAGTTTTTTAATAAGACTGTTTTCATTCATTTCAGATTGTGTAATGTTCTACCTTGGCACGCTGGGGTCATGTGCTGGCTCACACCGGCTGTGGTCACATCGCTCCTATAAAGCTACAATACCTCTTCAGGTGTTCCTCATGATTTGTCACTGTATTTCAGGGCAGTACACTATCTTCCTCTGGGTCAGGGATCACAGGTAATTTGGCTTATAGTAACTACTAGCAGCGCTCTGCGGTTTCACTCGCGTAGTTCCCGTTATTTTCCCGGGATACAAATAACCTACCTGTTCTTCCAAACTATAATCTATGTTCCAAATTTCAGCCCGATCCGATTACAAAGTTATTTTTGCATTTACCTATAACATGAATGGGGATGTCTACTGCTGTTAAGTATGCTTATTAGTTATTGTTTTAACAAGAACCCACCTCCTTGTTTTTTCAATAAACAACAAGTTAATACAAACTGTTTCAGGCTGCACCACAAATACTGTGATACAGACGGAGATCCTTATAACGCCACACGTGGCTTTATATACTCCCACATCGGATGGACATGCGTAAATAGACACCCTGAAGTTGATAAAAGAGGGAGACTTGTCGATTTGTCCGACATACTCGGCAATCCTATAGTTATGTTCCAGAAAAGGTGAGTCCTTTAATTAAAAAACGTTGCTGAAACAAGACTCAGTGATCCACCGGGTAACTAAAGCGGTATTTGATAACTCCCACTTTCATTTTGCCTGAAATTAAACATGAAGCAAGGAGCAAATCCGAAGCTATTTCAGTTGGGCGAAGTTCGGGAGTCACAGCAAATATAGAGCAATAGTTACTTGCTATAAATTACTAATCTCTTTTTTCCCTCAATTTCAGAAACAAAAACTGGCTCAACACAACGTTCGCTTTTATCCTACCTACAATAATACCGATGTACTTCTGGGGCGAAACGTTTTCCGTATCTTACCATGTCAACATGTTTCGCTACATGCTCAGCTTGAACGGGACTTTCAGCATCAACAGCTTAGCTCACATGTTCGGCACCAGGCCCTATGACAAGAATATAGCGCCGAGCCAGAACATTATAACGACTCTGACGACTTTTGGAGAAGGGTTTCACAATTACCATCATACGTTTCCATTTGATTACAAAGCTGGGGAACTGGGTAGCTTTTTAAATTTTTCGGCCAGTTTCATCGCATTTTGTGGAAAGCTCGGCTTGGCGTACGATTTGAAGGAAGTTACTCACGATATGCTCGAACAAAGGATGTCAAGAACTGGAGACGGCAGTGTGGATAAATATGGTTTAAATTTTTTGAAATAATAATGATTACGATACGATGAACAAATACGTAGGTACTAATGAGATATTACATAGTTGAAATTTGATTTGGAAATTTACTTTTGAATTGTTATAAATATATACTTACCTGAAGTAAATAGAGATACCTAATGTAACTTCAACGGCTTAAATTTGTTGAAAATATTAAATGTCCAATGAAGTATTTTTTTTAGATTGCTAAATAAATGACTTCGTTGCATCTGTTGGTTTAATTCTTGTAACATATTTATAATTGTTCGTATAAGTAAGTTACTGGTACTTTCCTGGTTTGCAATCAAAGAAACTAATGTTGGCTCACCAATATAGGCTAAGCGATTTGCTGGCGATGTACCTAATCGCTTTTTAAGATAGGTTTACCCCATAGAGGACAAATAACTAGTTATATGTAGATATGTACTCAATGGTTTACCCAGATAGGTAGGTACTAGTAGGGGTGCCCAAACGGAGGTTTTGGGATTTACTCTCGCGCGGAAGTGAAAACTTATTACTCAGAATTGTATACTTAGCTTACTTTGGTAACAACGCGGGTGAAACCGGAGGGCGTGGCCATGAGCATGGCCATCTAGAAATGTTTCAGCATGAAATGTTGATGGGAAATCCTCACGCATTTCTAGATGGCCAATGGGAAATGCTGACGCATTTCTGGATGGCCAATGGCTATGGCACAACTATTCAATAAAACAATTTAGTAGCCCTAGCTCTCACGCACACATTCACGCATGTGTACGAACGACATCTGCGTAGTTGTGTGAAGAGTAGCTCCACAGCGGCGTTTGTATGGAATTTTAGTGGAGTGTCCGGGGTGTGCTACCATACGATTTTGGAGTGTAAAAAATCTATCGAAGTAAATCTCAATTTCGCCAAAGATGGCGCCAATATTAGCGCCATCTTTGTGCGAAATTGAGAACTATATCTTTAACAGGAACAGCAAGTTTCTCTCTGAAACGCCTCAATAAATTAATTAAAACAAAATATTCGACAAATTATATCATAGGTGTTCTGGTTTGTTTAGTGACATTATTTCAGCATTTTCTACGTGATGAATGGCCAAATTAATCCAATTTCTTTGTTTGTAGTACAATAATGATACGTAAAATAGTTTTCAGCTACGTACGATCCGTCAATGTCAAATCATTATCAATACATCAAACAACAAACATCAATAGTTCGCCGAAAGATAAGAGATAACCTATAACTTTTCCTCAAAATAAGAAGATTCGAAGCTTATTATTACTTACTCCAATTTATTCGAGTGTTCAATTTTGGTAGGCTTATTGAGTATTAAAATCTGAGTAACCCGTCTTCACGAATTCTACGAAAATGGTGCGAAACATCCGAGCATTAATTGGTCCGTCTATCCTCAATGCTGACTTATCGAAACTTTACGAAGAATCTCAGAAATTACTCGACAATGGAGCTGATTACTTGCATCTTGATGTTATGGATGGTCACTTTGTCCCCAACTTGACCTTTGGTCATCCAATTGTTAAATGTCTTCGCTCTAAAATAAAAGATGCTTTTTTTGAAACTCATATGATGGTATCTAACCCAGAACAGGTAACTTTTAAGATCTTTATTTTGACTTGCCATTTATAAGTTTAGTTTTAAATGTACTTACCTGATCAAATAGAAACTGCTTTGATAGTATTTCCCACTCCAATTAAAATTATGTTACTGTCCCAAACAATGATGTAAGTACCTCTCAGAGCTCTATAGCGATTGGCTTCAGATAGCCTCTACTGCGTACCGAACTTTGGACTAGAGCAGAGGGTCGTAGGACCCTACTAACCTATACATAACATAGGTACATGATAGATAGAAACACATTATTGTTCACAACACAAAAACAAAAATGAATAAACAAAAAGATTAATTCTTAAATCTAGAACAAACAAATGGTGGCCTTATCGCTAAGAGCGATCTTTTCTAGGCAACCAGAGAACATGGAGTGTGAAAGCATTCCATATACTGACTATAACACTGTTCCAGTGGTTTGTACTACAGCTTTCTATTGTGCTCCTATTTACTATTAGGTAGGTACATAAAAGTTCAAACATCCAACTCTAACTTTATATGTATCTATATATCTTTATATTTCTATTCCAGTGGATAGCACCCATGGCTGATGCTGGAGTAAATCAATACACATTTCATATTGAACCTGTATCAAATGTTGAAGCTGTCTGTAGGAAAATCAAAGAAAATGGAATGAAGGTAAATCAATTACATATCAGTCTAATTATCTAGTTAGATTATGAGTTAGTTAGATTACTTACAACATACTTTTGTATTATATATATTGTCATCCATAAAAATCATTCATAAAATTTCAAACACAGTCAATTTACAATAAAACGTGAGATTAATATTCTACTGTAGGTTAGTTTATACTACTGTATACTGTAGGTCTCCTGAGCAGGCTGGTTTTGTTAAGGGGAAGGGAACCCGAGAGCAAATTTTGACAGTTCGACAAATTGTAGAGAAAGCCAGAGAATTCAACAAGCCCGCCTACATATGCTTTGTGGACTTCTCTAAGGCGTTTGACTCTGTCAAGTGGCCCAAGCTCTGGGAAACGCTGACACAATGGGTGTTCCAAAACATCTGGTACACCTCCTGCGAAGTCTGTATGAGAATGGCACAGCCTCAGTTCGCACAGATGACGTTCAATCCGATCACTTCCATCCCAGCGCTGGAGTCCGTCAGGGGTGTATAATTTCTCCACTTCTATTTAATGTGCACACAGAACTCATAATGAGAATTACACTTGAGAATTGGACAGATGGCATCTCGATCGGTGGTATGAGGATCTCCAACTTGCGATATGGAGACGATACCACTTTGTTCGCCACCAGTACACAGCACATGGGGGGGAACTTCTGGGCAGGATGGAACGCGTTAGTTTAGAGTTTGGGCTTAGAATAAACCGGAATAAAACAAAGGTAATGATTGTCGACCGCATAGATAACAATGCTCCAGAAACTACACAAATTGCCAATTGTGATGTTGTACAATCATACATTTATCTGGGGGCCTTGATAAGTAACAAAGGTGGATGTATCGACGAGGTCAAGAGGCGTATGGCAATTTCTAGGTCTGCGATGGACAGGTTGAGGAAAATATGGAGGTATCGCAACATATAGAGCCACAAAAATCCGGCTAGTTCGGGCACTTATATTCCCCATATTTCTGTACGCCGCAGAAACGTGGACCCTGCGTGAAACGGAGAAGAAGATAGACGCCCTAGAGATGTGGTGCTGGAGGAAAATGCTCGGAGTCTCATGGACTGAGTTCCGTACCAATGAGTCTATACTTTGAGAACTCGGCATCAAGCAGCGTTTGTCATCCTTGGTGCAATGTCGTATCCTCACCTTTTTTTTTTGGGCATGTATGCCGCCGAGGCGAGGTAGCTATTGAGCGACTTGTGGTCCAGGGAAAGGTTGAGGGTACCAGACCACGAGGGAGATCGCCTATGAGGTGGACTGACCAGATAAAAGCGGTGGTGACTGGTTCGTCATCAGTACACGAATGCACGAGAAAGGCGGCCATCAGAGAGGAGTGGCGGCGTGTTGTGAAGCTTGCCACTAACACCTAAAGTGATGACCACGACCACTCGGTCAAGAGTGATAACGACGAAGAAGAAGACTGTAGGTCTGACATCCTTTTTTTAATTGACTGTATTTACAATTTTCAGTAACATAAATATTGATACAAAACTAATAGTATAAGAATATAAAATAACAGTTTCGACTCTCTTGTCTGAGAAAGCCCTATGTCCCAGCAGTGGAAACATACATGTGTACATGTACAATGTGGGTTATTGTTTATTTTAATGCTAATAATGTTAACAGGTAGGTGTTGCAATAAAGCCGGGAACACCAGTAGCCGAAGTAGAGAAGTACATCAACATATCAGACATGGTACTCATAATGACGGTCGAGCCTGGGTTTGGTGGACAGAAGTTCATGGAGGACCAGATGGCGAAGGTGCAATATCTACGAGAACACTACCCCAATCTGGACATTGAAGTGGATGGTGGTGTAGGCCCTTCTACCATTAGCTGCTGTGCAAATGTAAGCTATATTTGTCCAAAATGTTTAGACAATATTGGCAGCACCAACCTTTACCCGTGTAGTTCCATTTTTCCGGGGTAAAAAGTATTCTAAGCTAAAATCCAAATATGTTACAAATCTCAACCTGATCATTTTAACCATACTAACCTGATGGAGGAATTAACATCCAAACCTTGAAACTTTACAATATTTGTAGGACTATGGTTTTTATCCCGAGAAAATAATGGAAATCAGGAGTTAAATCAGAATGCTGCTAGTATTGATTGAAAGGGTAACTCAGTTATTAACATACTATAATCTTCCTTGTAAAGATATTTAACTTTTTTTAAATATTACTTTTGTAATTGTTAATAAAAAGCATGGCCTGTCCATGCCTAAGTCCATGGAGTGTAATTTTCCACAAAGAAGAAAAAAAACATCCTGTAACTGATGTATCATCCCAATTACAAAATATCACCATGTTTTTTGAATTGAGCAAGAGAAACATAGATTTTTTTTAACTCCCAAGTATCGTTTTTAATTATACCTTTTTAATTTTTATCTCGCAGGCTGGTGCCAACATGATTGTTTCTGGTACTGCAGTGATTGGTGCTGCAGATCAGGCCTCTACAATTAAATTGCTCCGTGACACTGTGCAACAAGCTATTGAAAAACGATAAAGATGTTTCCAGACTGAATACTTATAGTTAACATTCCTAGTGTTCCTGTCTTACTCCTAACTCATGTTAAGTGCTTTCCTTAAAATTTGCTCAATATCTTAATGAGACATACCTACATATTTTGTAAAATGTAAATTAAAAAACTGAAGAAAATTTTGTAGGTTTAGCAAATATAAGTGATATAAATACAAATCATACTATAGTCTAAGGCACTGTGGGCTTCCAAATATATTTTTGTAAAAGGTTTTACAAATAAAAGAAAAATTGTCTACAATCTAGTGTTTTAATCAAATCTACTTAAATCTATCTTGCTTGGTGAACTTTTTACATTGGATTCATTTTTTTGTTTGGGAAATATGGAGCTACTAGCAATGCCTGTCTCTGTAAACACCATTGGTTCATTGTTAGCCTTCAACTTGCTTCGTAGCCCTGACAATGTTACTAGAATGGCTTCTTCTGTTCTAATAGTTCGGGACCCTTGATTGGGCAAGACATTTAGATACTGGTTGAAGAGTAAACTGGCTTCGTTCACATGTAGTTGCTCATCACTCTCTAGGGCACTTTCTATTCCTTGTAACCCACCAAATACAATAAGAGCATGATTGTAGGATAGGGACTTTTCTTGTACTTCATCAATGGACACTCCCCTATCGGAGGTGCCAATAGTTAGATCATACCTGTAAACAAAAATATGACCATTTTATCATACAAATCCATACAAAGTTGAATGGCTAATAAAAAGTTGTAATAAAACTACAAATAGCTTTTATGAACACAGCCAAATTTAATTTAATTTTAATTTAATTTTTACTACCAAACTAAGGCCATGAGGCCAGTCTAATAAATGGCAATTTATGTTTGAATCTTTCGAGAAAGCTGTTTATAATATTTTACTATGGCACAGTACATGAACTGTGCCATAGTAAAATATTATAAACAGCTGAAACATTCAAACATAACAGCTGACAGAAAGATTCAAACATAAATTGCCATTTATTAGACTGGCCTCATGGCCTTAGTTTGGTAGTAAGTTTGCCTGCGAAGCTGAGAGTTGTGGAAGGTGTTTAAATTCCCACCCAGTGCAAATATTTGTGTGCTGAATACAAGTATTTGTTCTCTGCCTAGATGTATCTATGTTTAATACATACTTAAAACTATTTATGTGTTATATCAGCTGTAAGACTGTCATAGCACAAGCTTTGCTTAGTTTGGTCAGATGGTGTTGTGATGGTGTTTTGGACAATTCATACGAATTGTCCACCAATATGTATTTATTGTTTTAATACCTATAGAGCTATAATACCAGTTACCATAGAAGCCAGCTGATGCATCATCTCCTATGAGTTGAGCTATCTCAGTTGTTTACTACACTATTCCCATTAATTATTATTATAGGATATTACAAAACGAAAGCCTCTCTCAGGCAAGAAATAACATTAAGAAAAATGAAAAACTGAATGACACATACCCTTCTTTGTAAGGACTTTGGGTAAAGATCTGGCTCAAGTTATTTGCAATTCTCACTGTGTAGCCCCAATACACTCCTGTCTCTGCTCTTGGTGTTGTGAGACTTACAATCTTGCCTTTGATCTTCTTACTGCCATCAGCAGTAGGTAACATCCTCACAGTGACTCTAATACCAGGATTCAGTAATTTATCTGTGGAAATGTCCTGTAGCAAACCAACATTCACTTGGGAACCTTTACCAGGCTTCACTTTCTTGTTCATGGTTATACCTTCCCTAAAATGATAAGTTTTCAACAGCATTATTTTTTAAATCACATAGAAGAATCTTTTTAGTCCAATACAAACAGGATAAAATATAAAGCTCATGAATTATTGTTAGGCATAAGCTACACATTGTATGTAAGACTAATTCTATAATATAGTAACTAAGGTACTAATCTCACATTTGAGAAATCCTTTTAAGTAAATATTTGTCTCAACCTCATACGCATTCAGGAGTTACAGATTAAATACTTATTGAGCACTTCTACTAATAGCATTGGTGTGAGGCAATTGTTAGTACAAGCGTAACCTTACCTAAATCTAAAATCATTCGACTGCCGTAAGTGATGTGGTGCATCTAAAGGGTTCAATAGGCCAGCAAATTCTAAATCTTTATGTAGCGGAAAAAAATGTTTTCGTAAATATTGAGGGCATTCCAAATATTGAAGAATACGCGCTAACTGCACGCAACTTTTACGAGCCACTTTACCACCATCAGCTGCGTCTAATTTCGCCTTCTTTGTATCTATTTTGTCGCCGATATCGTCGTAAACTATCACCTCATCAACACAAAAAACACAGGCAGCTCTAGCTATCTGACCAGCTAAGTATGTACGCAATTCTGCAGACTGAGCGTTCTCCAGGATCGACCCAGGCACGGCTATGCTAATAGTAGAAATTTCTGCGTATTTCTTCTCTTTTTCAGCCTCAGCTATCGCTTTGTCTTCGACTTCCTTTTCAAGTTCAGCTCGTTTCTGACGTTTTACTATCTTCTCTTCATTTCGCTGGCGTTTTAAAGATTTCCTTTCCTGATTGATTTCACGCCAACTTTTTCCGGGTGGTTTTATTAGACCAGGTTGAGACATGGTATCAAGCTTTACACATACAAACTTAATTCAAACCATTTAGAGAAAATCCACGTGCCTAAACCGCATCGTAAATTCGTAAACACTAAAATAGGGATGCTCGATAACTCGATATTCATCGATGTTGAAGAAACATCGATGTTGAGCAGGAAAATATCGATGTTGAGATGGAAAATATCGATGTTTTGGGTTTGATCACATATATTAAATTTAATTAATATTTACAATATTAAATTTAAGGAATAAAACATCGACACGTGATTTATCCATCAGAGCGCGTGTCATCTAGTGTGCATTAAATGTACTAGGTTAAACTGTCAGTATTAGCAAAGTCTGTTAAGTTCAATTATGTTCCACTAGATGACACTGATATCAATAAAATAAAACCGGAGGAAGCCGTACGACAAGACATTTCTTTATAATATTTGAATGACTTACTCCTTAAAAATGTTTAAAAAATAATTTGTTTGGTTAACGTGACACAAAGGGCATTGTTTAAACTGGGCAATCTGTGGACAAAATGTTTTTGATAATGAGGCGTGTTCCAAACGCAAAAAGACTAGTTAAATATAGTACTAAATATTGACAAGTGTGGCACTATTAATGGGTTTTGTGAAATTTCTCTAACAAAATAAAACAGTGGCGCCACCTACGGCGAAATTAGGAACTAACTTTGACAGGTACTTTTGACTCTTAAAATCGCCCCGTTATGATTTAGTCAAAAAATCTATTTATTTTTGTAGATAATTTTCATGTTTTAATTAAGTAGCCAGATTAAAAAGTACGAGTAAGTAAGTATTTTGATAATTATTTCCGATCTCTCCCCCAGTTATATTGCCAGTATGTAGCTTTGAATAATTTCGATTTTTGCAAATTTAATCTACAAATCGAAACAAAAAATAACATTTTGACAATTAATGCGTGTATTAAGCAATTAATATTGCAACACAACACTGTAGCTAACCTAGTTACAGTGTTGTTTTTATGTATCGCACTTACTTTCACTTCACAATGCCACGAGAAGCAAAATCATCCACTAATGCTAAATAAACAATAATTCCGTAGAGCATAGAGCCGTATAAATAATCGGCTACTCATTTTAACCACTAAAATATTTTAGTTATTATTTTAAACAATGGCCACCATAATAGAATAGTATCGATTTTAACTACATGATCATTAGGTATCGATTTGCTTAGATCAAAATTAAGATATTTTTACAATGGGAGCACTGCATATGTTAAAACTAAATGCGTTTTTGTCGGTTGTTTATTTTTGTTTTGCTGTGTCATGTGTTTGTGTGTTTCGTATTTGAAGATTGTGTTATGATTTTTGAATTCGGTTGATTGAAATGCATTCTTAGGTCCCTAGCTTGTTCTCTGACATCGATGCTTTCTCCAATAACGACTGTGACCCTCCAATGGTACAGAATGTAGTAGTTTTGTTTAAAAATAATCTCGTCAATATCTGTTTGACTAATGAGAAATATGCGTAAGTAGTCTTTTTTTTATTACCAAATGTTAATATTCTGATATCTATTGCTAGAAGCTATTAAGTTTAATTTAGGATATCAGAGACAGTCAATGTTCAATGTCCACATTTAGTCTCAAGTCCCTTATAAATGAAAAATGTGATTTGACAACGAAAATTACAATATTACAAAAAAAACCGGTAGCTGAGTTAAAACAACACCCATTACTTTCAGGAAATGCACTAGAATCCACCTACCAAAATTTAATGAAAGAAGATATTTAGTATCTGTGTTGCACAGCGACATCCACAGGTTCAGAAATACTATTTTCCAAAACGGGTCAACTTCTGTGCCAGCAACGGAACAGACTAAAAAGGGGAAACAGCTGTAGTATGAGTATTTATTTTACAGAGTGGGCCACAGAAATACTGGGAATGTAAATTTGTTTCTCTGTCTATTATAATTTATAATTTTTTTGCATAACACAATAAACGTGTTTCCTAAAAATATATAACAATTTTTTTTGGTACTGAAAACTTTGATACGGTTTCACAACATCGATGTTCTTCGCTCGATGTTTTTCGGGCATCGATGTTTTAGGTTCGATGTTAACATCGATGTCAATATCGATCATCCCTACACTAAAACCAAAGAGAATGTACATTACTACGCTAAAACCGTAGAATCTCTAGCACTATAAATATTATATACACAGAGTAAGTAATCACTACGTCTATAATATACCAAAGAGAATGTAAAATACTAGTTACGTAACATACTATGAGGTGCGAAATCTGTGTATTTTACATAATTATTGTGATCTGTGTTTTACATTATCTTTGGTTCCTCATACGTAGTATATTACATTCTCTTTGGTTCCTCAATCCTCAATTCCTCAGGTTTTTTCACAGAGTACAAGTTTTTTAGTAAAATGTAAACAAATAATTAACCATGATGTCCATGATTCTCACAAGAACGAAAAACAACAAAATAATGATAGATTTGCAAGAGCCTAGCTACGTTAATGTTTTAGTCAATGTTGGAGAATAGCAAATTACAAATTGGCAAATTAGTGTAACTAAAAATGGTATTACTGCTGCCCATCTGTGTAATCCAAGCTATCGCATTTGTGGTAATTAAACAGTCATGAATCAATTTATGAGCTGGCTGTTTTGTACCAGGTTCCGAACAAATATTCGTCATTATAGAGATGTACAAACTTTTTAAAGTGTGATGTATATGGGTATATAATATACTTACTGTGTTCATATGTCGTGTGTAAAGAGAATTCCAAAAACACTGCTGATTCAAACCAACATAAATGTACATAAAATCATCATTATCACCTTTAGTCACGATGTGATGGGCTAGTCATAATTATCAATCGACAATCGTTGAAATAGATACACGGGGAGTGGAGAATCCGTATCGATAGTGGAGTGACAATTTACGGAAGGAATCCATTGGGGGTTGGAAACGTACAGACATATAGACGTACTTACCTAAAGACTACAGGTCCGTGAACAAAATTGATGGGTCAAATGAACCACCACGAGACCTATGTAGGATGATAAAAGGGTATAAAGTAATAAGATTCAGCACTATGTCTTGTGAGCTGCCCAACTGAGTGTAGTTGCAGAGGGAGGGGGAGGGGGGGGGTGTTGCAACCCTCGATCATTTCTCCCCTTGTCGCATGTTTTTTGTACGGCGTTGCGGAATAATAGATTAGACGAAGTATTGAAACTATAAAAATTTTAATTTTTATATTTTATTAGTTTATCAGGACAATTCATGATTTTCCTACGATTTTTAGAGTAAATTTGATTATGTGCGGCATTGGTACCATACAGTTTCAATACCTCTTCTAATACATATTACAACACATATGATATTATTATAATAAATTATTTCGCAATGCCGTAAAATCATACGACATGGAGAAATGATCGAGGGCTGCAACCACCTTTTCAACTGCGCTCAATTGCACAGCTTACAAGTGACGGCATATTGCTGAATCTTATTACTTTATACCCTTCTATCATCCTACATAGGTCTCGTGATGGTTTATTTGATCCCTAAATTTTGTTCACGGGCCTGCAGTCTATAACGGAGAGGCCTATGTCCAGCAAAAGCGAAGTACTATAGGTCAGGTACTCGATTTTTTGTTTATCTGTATCTGTATGTGGTCTAAGTTGTACCCCATAGGAAACTCGGATGAGTAACGAAATATGAACAAAGAAAAATAAAAAAAATTGATTTACCCCCGACTACCTTGGATTTGAAATTTGTACAGTATTCTACCAGTCTTTTCATTTGAAACCCAAAACTGAGAGAGGCTGTGGAAAAAATGTAGTTATATAGATATTGTCGTGTAAGCTTACTCAGAATTTGATACCTCATTTTGGAAACTACGCGGGTGAAACCGGAGGGCGATGCTAGTCTAGAATAAATCCTACAAGCACAGTCGTCTAAATAAGTAGTCTAAGCATGGTCATCTAACCTAGATGGCCCTGATCCCGATTTCACCCGAAGATTTCTATCATTTACGAGCGTGACGCTTAAGCTCAATTCACAGCACGCGAATAATCTGTGCCGCGTTGTGCGCCAAAATAAGAAGAGAATATTCGCTTAAGAGAATATCTAATCTGTATTTTTTTAAGTGAAAACTTCTTTTGGCGCGCCACAGATATTTTTCGTGGGCTAGCGTAGTATTCTAGCGTCACGCTCGGGAATGATAAGAAATCTTCGGGTAAACTCGAGAGCTCGGGACCATGGGCATTAGCCATCTAAAAATGCGTCAGCATTTCCAGGTCTATTTCCGTGCTCATGACCATGCCCTCGGATTCACCCGCGTGAATTTTAAAAGTAAGCTATCAAATTCTGAGTAACAGTTATAAGTTTTCACTTCTATCGGCAGTTCCTATGACTACCAATTTTTTATACTAAATAATAATATTTTCTGCAGGATCTTTTAGCAGTAGGTCTCATTGTACCAGTATTGATGATCCATGTAAGAAGAATAGGTGCCACTCATATTCATATCGGTTTGTTGGGAACTTTGTACTCTGGCTTTCAATTCTGTTCAGGACCAATAATTGTAAGTTATTTGTTAGTCAACGTATACATTTCTATGGTAAGTTTGTCTAATTATAGTGTCCTAAAAAAATCAGCTAGTTATTCCTTGTTTTTTTTTTTTCAGGGAAGTTTGAGTGATATAACAGGCCGTAAATTTATTTTAATTACTACATTGCTTATGTCTAGTGCAGCCTACACTTTAATGGGATTTACAAGTTCAATTCACGTGATTTTATTACTTAGAGCTGTTTTGGGCAAGTAACTTTTAAGTAATTATACTTTTAGAACAAAACTAATTTTAATTACAGGCATAAATAATGTGAAAATTAATAGGTAGCGTACAAGTACCAACTCTACCTATTAATTTTCACATATTAATTTCACACTACGAATAGCATTAAATTTTAACTTAAGTATCAAATATACGGTGGCGAATGTTTGATCCAAGAACAAAAGTAAAAATGTTGACCTACTACCTCGGATCATCTGTATAACGGTGTACTAGTCAAGCCCTTTCATTTGATATCCATATTAAGGGAGTTGTGAAAAATAAATGTATTTCGCCATTTTATAGTAGCGGCCATCTTGGATTTGAAATTTGTTATAATGTATAGTATTTTACTAGTCAAGCCCTTTCATTTGATACCCATATTGAGGTAGGTTGTTAAGAAATATTTGTCCACCGTTTTGTAGAGGCGGCCATTTTGAATCGATGTTAACCAAACATAGCTAAGAACATCCGCACGAATATTAACTTTCAAATAAAAAAAACCGCATTGCAATCGGCCCATCCGTTTGAGCTCTACGGTGCCACAGACAGACACACACACACAGACAGACAGACATCGACGTCAAACTTATAACACCCCTTTTTTTGGTCGGGGGTTAAAAATGGTCTTATTGATACTCGCTATGTTATTCAAATTCTACGTACCTATAGATATTTTTGTAGATTAAGTAATGGACGCAGCGTCAACGTTATCGTTAGTTAGGTACCTACGTGACTTATTAAGAAATACTGTTTCGTAAAATATTTCCTTTGCTAGTCTCATAGAGGCGTCATTGCCACTTCTATACTCACATAATTTTCAAATGACGCAGGTCTATTTAAGCAAACCCAAATGCTCACTAAAGCAATGGTACCAGACTATGAGAAAAACAAACGCAAGCAAGGAGAAATATATGGCAAGATGATGGCAGTTTCTGGTGTTGGCATGACTTTGGGCCCTGCTGTCGGAGGCCATATAGCTGAAAGTTGGCCAGATTATGGATTCTCTTTGGTTACATTAACCGTGGGGTTTAGTTTTTTTCTAAATGCTGGTTAGTGGATCAACTACATGCGCCGTATTCAAACAAAAGAAATAGTTTCCAGCTTTGTGAGTTCGAAAAAAAATAGTTTCAACCAGATGGCGATAGTGGTTTGTGTTTAGTTGTTTAGAATAACTGTTTGACAACCATTATTTTGTTCTTTTCCTATTTCATTTTATGCTTAAGAAGGTCCCTAGGTGATCAATTATATTGCGCAATTTTATGAATTGTGCAATATCATCGACCGTTTAGAGTGAATATTGCGCAATAACTGAACCAAAGTTTGAGCGAGTTTAATTTTAAGTGTACCCTATTTTTGATTACATCATTTCGCTACAACAATATTTAGAAGACAACTTTTTGCGGTCATGATATTCTTTGCTCTTGATATTACACTGATACTACCATTCTCTGTACTAATGGATTTTCCTACATTAGCAGATAAACTCTCTTTTTTGACGTGACAACGTCTTTTAAATTGGTTTGCCGGGTGACACTTCAAGAAACTGCGTTACGCTCCGCTCACGTTATGCGCTCACAACGAGAGCGAGTGAGAGGCACGCGTCCCTTCCACTCGGGCATGGTTAGCCCGCCTAAGAGCGAGAGAGACAGACATAAAAAGTGAAAGGCACGCGTCCCTTCTGTAAAATTATTTTACCACTCAAAGTCGTTGTCACGTAAAACTTTCGCCCGTATACCGACTTTACAGGCAACCAATTTTTTTTTTAATTTTTACATTATTTATTTTTTCTTCATTTTTCACGCGTACTTACGTGTACTCTTTGTCAAGACGAGCCACTGAAAATTATTGCACATTAGTAACCCTATACGACCGAACGAATAACTTTAATTTTAAAACCTGACTGCGAAAATCAACACATAACAAAACATTATACAATACAATATATCTAAGGACACTAAGGAGACGAACCTTGCTCAAACTTTCGTTCAATCATCTTCAATATTTACCCTTTTTTTAACTATAATAGGTTCGCACTTGACCACCATTTTTCCTGATGTAAAGCGACGACGCGATCAACGATGGAGCGTGCTTACCTAGAAGAAACCGATTCACTCTCGATTTGAAGACACCAAGATTGTAACTTCATTTGATTGCATGTAATTGTTTGTAACTTTAGTATTAAAATTAACGTGGTTGTTACACATATTTAATTGGATAACGGGACACTCACGTATATACGGTCGGTCAATCCGACTCGAGTTTCGGCCGCGTCCGGCGGCCTTTTTCAAGGCGAGTGCACACGCGCGGTGGCTGCCCGTTTGTTTGGCACTGAACCAGTGCCAAACGCTGGACGCGGCCGAAACTCGAGTCGGATTGACCGACCGTATATACGTGAGTGTCCCGTTATCCAATTAAATATGTTTGTAACTTCAGCACATTTTTGAGTCCAAAATACCCCAATGCCTAAAGACGGAAAGTCTTTGACCAGTGCGTGATGCCAGTGATGGCTTATGGAACTAAGACGTGGTCCTTAACAGAACTGTGGGCCTCATAATGAAGCTCAAAGTCACACAGCGAGCTTTGGAGAGAGTTATGCTCGGAGTCTCTTTGAGCGACAGAATCCATAATGAGGATATTCGCAAAAGAACGAAAGTGGCCGACATAGCTCAAAGAGTAAGCAAGCTGAAGTGGCAATGGGGAGCCCTATGTTCAGCAGTGGACGTCTTGCGGCTGATGATGATGGCGATTATTGTAATTATCGGGGAAAACCCATTCAGGCAACCCTTAATTTCACCGTTTAGGTCAATGATATTGTACGATTTCACATATTGCGCAATGTGACTGCTCGTCTAGGGTTATGCATCCATAAATTTCATGGGAACAACAGATTATCTATTAACAGTACCTAGATGTACTTATTGGTTTATATTTAATGATGCTACATATTAAAACGAGAGTAAAATCATGGGCATTGGGTACCTATACAAAGACAAAACTGTCAGCTATACGAAATTATTTCAACTTTAATTCTTGATTGCTATGATGGTGGATATAGCTTTTATTGGGGTTAAGCCTCATAACTACGCCAATCTCGTATACAAAGATAAACCGTCAAACTAGGAGATTGGTGTTGAGACGTAATCTCAGACAAATTGTACCCTTAAGTGTTCTAAGTATGTAATCCAACCATGAGACCACGACTTTGTCCGAGTAGTTTAGAAGAAAAGACTCCAGTCCGTTGACATTTAAGAAAAAATATTCCAGATTCAAATCTATCTGTGTTCTAAATTTCAGTAAGATTCGTTTGTGAATAATCAACAGATGTCCAGTCGTTCCACCTTTTATATTTATAAAATTACAAGTATCAGGATAAAATTGCCTTATTTTTTTTACAATGCAGTTAACGTAGTTTGTAGTTATTAGCACTGAGCATATTTTAATCTTTGAATTTTTCATGAAAATTCTCATTGTTTTCAGTTCTTGCTTCGTTTTTGCCGAAACCAATAACATCAAGAAGGCCAAAAAGATCAATTACGAGTGTTTCTTCTAGAAATGTGGTATTCATGTTCTTTGGCAGTTTGAAACAGTCTTTTCTAGATCTATACAATATCAAATGGTACTACTACGGAGAAATTTTTGTGTTTGAGGGTCTCAGCAGTTTTGCAATGGGAATTTATTTTGCCATCTTTGGGCCGTATTTAAAAGATACATATAATTTAACTCCAAGCAACATAGGGATTATTATCTCATTCCAACGCATTGTTGGCTCATTGTCAAGCTATTACATGGGTTTCTTCAATCGTCTTTATACAAGCGATAATGATTACAGTGTTAGAAATTTTCATGTTTTTACACTTTTGTCTATTGCACTAATTTGTTTAATTTTGTCTAGTAATATCTATTTGTTTATATTTTGGTTGATTCCTTTGTCCATGGGAAACGCAATTGGTAGATTATTAACTCTGGAAATGGTGCTAAACAGGAAATGTATAGATACAGAGGAGCATATTGATGCATCTGATAGTGACAGTGAAAAATCGACAACTACTGTAACAACCTCTTCTCGTATGAAAAGCTGCGATCATCGTGGTAAATTGATTGGTGCAACAAATAGCGTAAAGTCATTATGTGGAATCATATCTCCCATGGTGGCGGGCATCATAGGAGAGTGGTTTGGAGTCAGCTACGGTTTATATGTATCATTATTAGCAATTGTTTCGGGGCTTATATTGAGTTATCAAGTAAAAAAAAGATTTGTTTGAAATAAATAATACAATAATCTTGCGAGCGTTTTGTTTTCGATAGTAAATAAATAAATATTGGTGGAAAATTCACACACAAGACCATCTGACCCCGAACTAACCAAAGTTTGTACTATGGCGGTCATATAACGGTGGTAAAGTTCAGTCTAAGTATTCTAATAGTTTTTTTACTCATAAATGAAATCGTTCTGTTTAGGGTATTTTTCTCCAGAGCTTCACAAGGGAACAAAGTGAGTTAAAGTACCTAATTACTTCAATTATTACTTGAAACTAACGGCCGCTAATTTAAAACTGTAAAGGAAACATCGTGAGGAAACCGACATGTACTTAGAATCGATCGAAGTTATGTGTCATCCACCAACCCGTACTGGGGCAGCGTGGTAGGTTGTAGCATTCACTCTTTTTGTGAGTGTACGACGGAATGCCCCGTATCCCAACAGTGGGAACATTTAGTGGGCTGCTTATGCACTTTGAGACGCAACGGCCTGGCAGATTTTTTTGGTACGTGGCGTAAGTTTGACGCATTTAAAGTTACAGTTCTTTACTGATCCATTTAGGTACGCATATTTTTCCGCCTTGTGGAGACCGTCGGGTTATGTCGGACTCGACACCATGGACGAACAGGATGACCCTAATGACTAAATCCTTCACGGATTTCCGTCGTTGCCGCTTACGACGGGAACGCGAACTACTCTTACATTCTTCTTCAAATTTGCCGCGGTTCTGAACTATGCTGCTTGCATCCTTGGTCCTCCACAATGGATAAGGTCTGTGGTCTCACTGCCTACCACTTTTCGGCTGCAAAGGATAGAGAAAAATGCGTACCGCTATACCGGTACTCCTCTTGCCCTGCAGCCGTCGGGGTGACCCCGTCAAGACCGCGGCGAGCAGGGAGATCGGCACACCGCAATACCTGCAGTTCCCTCCCGCCTTGGCCTCCACCCGACAGCCGCGACGCCCCCTTTCCCAACATCACGACCCACCACAGTTACACCGGTGCGTCATACACCATGCAACCTACATGGCCGCATCGTTGCTTCGTCAGCTTGTAGGCAAAGCATAGACGAGCGGACCCACCGCGAGATTTCTCTTAGCTTAGCTTCATCGTGGGTGTAGAAGTACTTTTATATAGTAATATACCTAGGTACTATAAAACACATTTTGGTATACCCCAGTATTTATACCCAGCGTTCCGTTGCGTTGTTATAATCTTATAATGTCCAAAATAGTTATTAAAGTAATAGTAAGTATATGTTTTTGTTAGTTCATTTCCCAAATAGACGCGGGTGAACCCACGGGGCACAGCTAGTTAAATCATTATTTTGATCGTGATTAAGTACTGAGTAAAGTTTTTATATAGGTAATGCGTTCAAATCGCGACAGTATAAAAGCTATAAATAGATTCATTAATAGACGCTTCTTATTGCCGCTAGTTATTAACAGAGATGTATAAGATACCCTATACAAAGTATCTGAAATACAAGATGCAAGATCCTTAAGAAAAAAGGATTTCAGATACCAGATACAAATACATTTCTAAAAAGGTATCTGAAATACTAGATACAAAATACGTATCTTACAAATACTTTTTTAAGATAAAATACTTTTGTCAGAAAACAACATATAATTGAACTTAAGTTTATTCATCCAAGAAAACAATTTTCGAATAAATATATCACGTTGATAACAAGGATCAGGTAAATGAGAATATACTTAGTTAGTGTTTAGTGTATAAATCAAGGAAAAACTAAACTTCCAAACTAATTTTTCAGTAATTATTCGGTCCAGTTTTCCAGATGCATTAACTAAATAAATAACTAACTTTGTAATCCCATGTTTAAATGTATAATACTGCAAAGTTATTATTACATAATATGCAGTTAATTAATAAGTGAACTTGTGTTTGTGTTTTCATGCGATGGCCAAGTCAATATATCTATTTAAATGTTAAAGATTTTTTTGTACTGAAATGACTACTATTAGACCTTTTAAAACAGAAGGTCCCTTATGGACTGACCAAATTAATAATAATTGACTTGGTATTACATGGATCTCAGAACTTTTTACGTTAGAACAACTGGCGAGACTCGTTTGTTTTACGAGGATTGTTGTTTTTAGCCCCCGACCAAAAAAGGGGTGTTATAAGTTTGACGTCGCTGTCTGTCTGTCTGTCTATGTGTCTGTCTGTGGCACCGTAGAGCTCAAACGGATGGGCTGATTTCGATGCGGTTTTTTTATTTGAAGGTTAATATCCGTGCGGATGTTCTTAGCTATGTTTGGTTAATATCGATTCAAGATGGCGCCGCCACAAAATAGCGGACAAAATATTTCTTCACAATCTACCTCAATATGGGTATGGGCTTGACTAGTAGAATACTATACACTATAACAAATTTCAAATCCAAAATGGCCGCCACCACAAAATGGCGAATTACATTATTTTTTCACTACTACCCCAATATGGGTATTAAACGAAAGGGCTTAACTAGTAGAATACTTTGCATTTTGTTAAATTTCAAATCCAAGATGGCCGCCACTACAAAATGGCGAAATACATTTCTTTTCATAACTACCGCAATATGGTATCAAATGAAAGGGCTTGACTAGTAGTCGGGGGTTAATCAATTTTTTTAATTTTGTTCTTGTTTATGAAACTATTTTATGTTCTAACATTAGATATATTGGATGTTTGTTGCTCAATCACGTCGTAGTAATCGACATGGAAATAAAACATCGATATTTTTTCCGATGTAACATCCGATTGTCACATCGATATATCCTGCTAGTCCTACTAATATTACAAATGTCGTTGTATGGATGTTTGTCGCTCAATCACTGTAACTTTGGAACACTTTCAACCCCAGTCTGGAAGACATTTTATCCCAAAAATAACGGGAACTACACGGGTAATACCGCGGGGTACTGCTAGTTAATATCATAAAAGAAAAGATTTTATTCTTTAGTGCGAGAGATTAAAATATATTTTTTCTTATTTTGCACACAACATAACTTGGATTAATATATTTATCTGAGTATATCACTTTTACTGACTCACCTTATTTACTATATTCATTATATAAAATATCGATGTAAATCGATATTTTATACAATCGTAAGAAAACATCGAGTGTTTTAAAAACATCGATATATGTATATATGGTCCATTCCTACTCCTGTGCCAGTTTAAATTAAAATAACAGTAAACAAATTTCGTAATTTAAAAATAAACAGAAAATATCCATGTTTTTAGATATCGATTTTTTTGCACATCGATGTTTTACGTTCGATGTTAACATCGATGTTTTTCTAATATCGATCATCTCTATTCGAAACACCATACAACACGTGCATACGAAAAAAATACGGAATGAGTGACAGTGACAGGAATGATGATGGGACATCTTAGTCGATGACATTTGTAGAACGATAGTGTCGCCATCTGTCATTTGGTTCCCGACCATATCCGCGAATTTTTTTTTAAACGACGCGTATCGTTCAGTTGCTTTCGGAGAGAAAAACTGCTTTTCTTTAAGTTTATTTTAGTAAAAGTATCTTACGGAAAAAAGTATCTTCAAAATACTAAGATAACCGGAAAATGTATCTAAATAAAAGATACAAAATAGAAAAAGTAAAAAGTATTTGAAATACAAGATGTAAATACGTATTTTGTATCTTGTATCTGTATTTTAGATACTTTTATCTGAGATACGTCACATCTCTGGTTATTAAGCTAGATAGTCGGGAGCACAGACTAAGGCGGGAGTGTTCTGAGAGGTGCGTGGCTCAGGAACCTCCACGTGGTGCACCCTGGGCGTCACACAACAGCTTGCCCCGGTGGCATCTTGTTGTGTGTTGGTGAATCCCGGCCGGCGCTGGGAACCTCTACACGCTCGGGAACTCCTCACCTCCTGGAGCAGTGCGTGTAGAGGTTGGGGAGGGGGGCTGGAAGATTTGGGAAGGTTACTCGGCTGATATATCGACCAAGTAAAATTCCTAAGTCTTCCAGATGAGGGTCCTCTTCGAGCACTCTGATTAGCAGAGTGCTCAGTGGAAGGACAAGGGCCGCGATGCGGGCATAGAGGCGGAACCGCGGCTATCCTGGCCGCGTTGGTGAGAGCGGACCTCTCGCTGCCGATCATCTTCGCCATGTGAGGTGAGATGAAAGTCTCTCGACAGTGAGAGGTCGCGTGAGAGAACGAGATACAAAAACCTCTTGCTCCTTAACTGAGGCGGAAGTGGACACGGGGGCGAGCCTAGAGAGTAGTCGACTCTGGGCTCGCACCTCGTCGCTACATAAAGGCCTGGGGTGTTGAATGTATAGGGCCGTCCGACGCCTCACCTAGGAATAGGCCTTCGAGGAGGTGACGCGCTGCTGATTTCCGGTGCGTCACTAGAGCCAAATGCTGTGGGTACTAACGTCCCCCGTGAGGTGGGTCCGCAAGGACAGTTGCAAGTGGGTCAGGATCGTCGTAGGAGTGCGAAAAGTGACCTCGTGACCCTGACACCTGGCCACGCAGAAATCTGTGGGGGCTTTAGTCAATAGGGGCACCATGTCGTATCCCATGGTGTTGATCCCGACATATCCCGCCATGTCCCTGCATGGTGGGCATACATAAAAGTATTTCCCCCACATAAAAAAGGGCGTGTTCTGAGCTATGTTCGATGTTCTATAAAAATCGTACTAAGAAGCTAAACCACTGCCTGGCTACCATATGGCGAATTCTATTTTTTCACAACTTTATCAATATTGGAATGAGTTGAAATTAACTAGTAGAATAATCATCATCATCAGCTGCAAGATGTCCACTGCTGAACATAGACCTCCCCCCTAGATCATCACAACGAAAGGTCCCGCTCAACCTGCAACCAGCGGTTTCCAGCGACCTTTTTGAGGCAATCTGTCCATCTAGTCTAGGGGAGGCTGTCCAACACCGCGTCTTTCGGTTCGTGGTCGCCACTCGAGAACCTTTCTTTCCCATCGGTTGTCAGTTCTGCGAGCGATGTGGCCTGCCCAATAATACCACTGCAGTTTACTTACTCTTTGAGGTATGTCGGCCACTTTCGTTCTTTTGCGAATATCCTCGTTACGGATTCCGTCGTGCAAAGCGACTCTAAACATAGCTCTTTCCATAATTCACTGTGTGACTTTGAGCTTTGTTATGAGGTCCACAGTAAAGGACCACGTCTCAGTTCCATAAGTCATCACTGACAACACGCACATATTGAAGACTTTCGTATTCAATAAGTGCGTGTTTGCGTGTGAGTATGAGTATGAGTATTCAAACATTGGGGTATTTCGGAAAAGATGTGCCGAATTTTAACGAACGCTGCCCAACCCAGTTGGATCCTTCGCTGGACTTTTTTGTCGTAGTTGCATCTAGCTAATTGGATCTTTTAACCAAACAGGTATTAAATAATTTGCCGTTTTTTTTTCATCAAAAGCTGTTTGTCGCAGGAATTTCGTGAACAATTTGGGGTGAAATCTAGACACTCAAATGGCAACACTTTTCGCAAGTGATTTTGAAACATTGAATACAAGCATGCTTGTCATTTCTCGAAGGATTACATAGTGTATTTCTCTCTCTACTTAGTCTGTGGATTACACACATTGATTATACACACCTCTTTTGAAAGAGTAAATCAATAAATAGTTATTTGTTATACAAGAGTGCAAAGTTGATTTTTAACCGCGTGCTCAATTTTGATGACCGAGCAAGCGAAGGATTCTAAAATTGAATCACGAGCGCGGCGAGTGATTCAAAATTAGAATCCTGAGCGTAGCAAGGGAATCAAAAGAGCACAAGGTGAAAAATCTTTGCACTCGAGTGCAACACGTATAACTTTTCATTCCACCTCAGCGAGGAAATGACTAAATGCCAATTTTTAAAAGTTTTCCCGCTAAGCAAATTAAACAAGAACAAAATTAAAAATTTTGATTAACCCCCGACTACCTTAGATTTGTTATCTGTACAACATTCTACTAGTCAAGCCCTTTCATTTGATACCCATATTAAGGGAATTGTGAAAAAGGAAATGTAATTCGCCATTTTGTGGTCGCGGCCATCTTGGATTTGAAATTTGTCATAGTGCAAAGTATTCTACTAATCAAGCCCTTTCATTTGATACCCATATTGAGGTAGTAGTGAAAAATATTATATAATTCGCCATTTTGTGGTGGCGGCCGTCTTGAATTTGAAATTTGTTATAGCGTTTAGTACTCTACTAGTCAAGCCCTTTCATTTGATACCCATATTGAGGTAGGTTGTGAAGAAATATTTTGTCCGCCATTTTGTGGAGGCGGCCATTTTGAATCGATATTAACCAAACATAGCTAAGAACACCCGCACGGATATTAACTTTCAAATAAAAAAAACCGCATCGAAATCGGCCCATCCGTTTGAGCTCTACGGTGCCACAGACAGACACACACACAGACAGACAGACAGACAGACAGACAGACAGACCGACAAACAGACAGACAGACAGACATCGACGTCAAACTTATAACACCCCTTTTTTTTGTCGGGGGTGTTAAAAAAAGTAAGTACACCAAGGAGGTTCCGAGTCAAGGAGTCCGAGAGTTTTTAACATATTAAAATAAAAAAAATGTATGATGCATTCGGCACCAAGGAGGTAGAAATAAATAGGTTTAATTATGTTTTGAATTCAAAACACGATGTTCTAAATTCAAATTTACTTTAACCTCCAGAGGGTAAAAACGACTTTTGCGCCCTGATATCGAGGAGCAAAAGTACTCTTTCCGGTGGGATGAAAAAGTTTTTTTTAATGAATGGCTCTTTGTGGATTAGCCTCACAATTGCGCCAAAGACAAATAAAAAGTTACTCGGATGTCGGCTGAAAACTGGGGATGCCCAAAAAAGTGTATTGTATCGATATTTCGCATCGTAACTGTTTCGAACTTGGTTGTATCGATACGCGATATTATCGATTTCCTTTTTATCGATATATCGTATCGTGACCGTATCGCATGTCTTTCAATTAATATGCGATATAATGAGTATATATCGTGCAAAGAGTTATCTTTTTAGTAGTTTTACTATATTTTTTTTAAATAAACAAATAATATATGTTAGTATGAAAACTAACGTGGTTATTACACATTTTACATAAATACACGGGTAACTCACGTATAATGTAGTCAGTCCAGTCAGTGCTAAACGAGCTGCGAACCCGCGCGCGCACTCTCCTTGAAAAAGATCGCCGGACGCGATCGAAACTTGAGTCGGACTGGACTGACTACATTATACGTGAGTTACCCGTGTATTTATGTAAAATAATATATGTATTTAATATATGTTTTATTCAACAAAAACAAAATCACAATTGCCATTGATCAGCACCTAAACACCGCTTAAATAATAATTTTGATAAGCGCTGTGGATTTAACCTATTACGGCTTTCGGAAAGTGTGTGTCCAGCTACGAACGGAATGAAAAAGGAGAACGTAAACTAAACATTAATTAATCATATTTGACGGTACTACAAAGTTCAAAGATTTATTTAAATCTGCCTCCAAGTCTAAACAAAAGCCGGCTGTTCTTGTTCCATAAACAATTTTGTCGACGTTATCATTCTCTTATTACTAATAACAATCTATTAAATGGCACTAATAATAATGGTCTATTATCGTTTAGTGATGATGTAATATGAACTTTAAAATTATACAAATTAATCACCGACATAGTTTGATACGATACGGTAATGCGATATTTTTATAAGAATGCGATATATCGAAGCATATCGTATGGTCAAAATATCGCATCAAATATCGCTAAATCGTATAGTGTTGTATCGATATTCCGATATATCGTTTCTTAACGGATATCCCTACTGAAAAGTGACATTGATGTGATTGATTCTTTTGACTTTAATGACTTCTGACGTTTTGATGTACTGAAAGTGACAGTCGGGTTCTTTTGTTTTGACTAAGTTTTTGGTTAAAAATCTGCGAAAATTAAATAAAAGTACAAGACTTCAAGTCTAAAATAGTAAAAAAATCGAATAGGTATTGACTTTGACCGATGCCACGTATTTTTAGTCTACAACGTTTTGTATAAATCTTTTTTGGTAGGTAATCTTGTTGCTATTGAGGAAATTACTAAATATTAATTTTTGTTAATTAAGATTTCTATTGACAAATGTTATCCTGGGTACCTGTAATAAATGTTTTGTGAAAGAATTAAAATAAAATGTTGTCTCCTATCCTCATCGTCCAAGCTGTCGCGTTTGTGGTAAGTGATTACTTATTTTTGAATAGTTGGTTTTTAGTGTTTGAAAAGAGAAGTGTTGTCTAATATGATAGGTTCAGGGTCAAATAATTCATTACCATCTTTAGAGCTGAATCAGTTAACTCTTCATGTTTAACTCACTGTGTAGCTCTATGCTGTTACGGGCAGGTGTGTTGCTTACCATCAGCCACATGTATTGCTGGACCTATGTCCTCACTGCAAAAAACTACTTACTTTTTAACCAAGTAATCATAAAAAGAATAAAAGTAGTTAATTAATTTAACTTTTTGAGTTTTTGAAGGGTACACAAACCAACATAACATTTTTATACATAGAGATTGTGAAAGTTAAACATTTTGAAAAAAACCTGACTCCAAAACGATACCCACAATTTCAACTCGAAAGTAAATATTATCTGCACATTTCTTTTCACCTCTGATATATCTGATATATATCGCCGAAGATATGGACGTTTCATACCACGAAACACAATCGATCGGTTAATCTGATCGGGTGTTTTGTTCATTGCGACCGACGCTGATTTGACAGTTTTTGTGTCTTCAACTGACCGATTGTGTTTCGTGGTATAAAACGTCCATAACTTCGGCCGATATATTGTTTATCGGTTTTCGTTTATCATTAAAAAGAACATACAGCCACATTAAGAACCTTCTTTTTTTGAAGCCTCTTAAAAAACTGTAAGAAAATTGTATCACACACAATCATCTAAGTCTTGTTGATAATTTTCAGGATCTCTTAGCAGTGGGCCTTATTGTCCCACTGATCGTAAACGAAGCCAGAAAGATTGGAGCCAGTCATATCCACGTTGGGTTACTGGGATCTATATATGCAGGGCATCAGTTGGGATCTGGACCATTAATAGTAAGTATGATATAAGCACAGATTTCTAAACAGATGAAACCTTCGTGAACGACACTGTGAGGCCGGTAATTAGTTATGTATGCGTGACAGCTCTCACCGACGTTGTCAAATTACTCACGTTGGTGTGCGTGTAATGTTCCCAGTCTCAAGAAAAATATCCCACTATTGTTGTCTTAGCTTCGGAAATCTTCGCGGATAATAAACAATATATTATAATGTTAAAATAATTTATTATTACACCGATTATATATTAAGCAAGGATTTCTTGTTATTAGATACTATTTCCATCCGATGAAGTTAAGAATTTTGATTTTGCTTGCAACTAAAAATTCGAATATTCGTACAGAAAATTCGGAATAAAAAGACAACGCCGAATAATAGTAAAAATCCTGTAAAATTTTGAATATTATGCTTGACAAAAGGTGGCAACTACTCATTTAATATCGGTGAACACGAGAGGTGCAGATAATTTTTGTCAACTGATTTGATGTTGGGGGGCGCCAGATCATTCAATTTGTGTATTATCCAATCTTTCTCTGGACGCGTGTAGCAAACGAAAAGTTCACCTTTTCAAAAATGTTGATACAAACCAACGAAAACCGTCTAAGAGTTTTTGTAAATCAGTTGAACATTATTCACATCGCCACCCAAAGTTCCGTCGTCCAAGTACCAAACGTTTAAATTGGACTGGAGACGTTAAATGGTAGAGCGAATGGCCAGGGCGAAGGTCGCATGGCCGAAGGTTCACCAAGTTCATAGCCAACGGAAGATAGCATAACATTGCCAAAGAAAATTGTAGAAGTCAAGAATTTTATTCTTCACTTTGGACAACGGAGCTCCACGATCAACCAAATTAAAGGCGTTTTTGACGTACACCTTTAACAGCCCTCTCCCCAATTTTGGACAAAAAAAGTCAGGATAGAATGAACAGCAGTCTCACGTCCACCCAGAGAACCAAAATCAAATTTGTTGGGACAGGGAGCTCGAAAGTGCAACGTTTTATACCTACAACCCACCTTGGCAGCAAGGCCAGTATGTGTGGTGCCAACAGCGATTGGCCTGATCCCAACATCTTTTTTGGGTAAGTATGTACGCACGAATTAGCACCGTACAAAACTTCAATGTCCCTACTGACTCGACCAGATAACATGAGGTTGATTAAAACGATTAGATCTCTCAAAAGAACTCGCCTACTTTTTTAAGCTCTACTATACCTACTTACAAGTATTAAACTTGCTTCATAACTATAGTTTTCATTAACACTATTAGTATTTTTATAAACACTAGTAATGACGTGAATTTGTGCTAGGCATCGATTCACATTAAATAAAAAAATTACGATTATAAAAATAGGGTTTAAAATAGAATAATACAATCTACTTAAGTACATAAATAATTTGATCTACGAGTATCTTCAAAAAAAACATAATCTATATTTTACCTTAACTTTAGGGAAAATAATTTCAATTTAGTATAGCAACACTAACCAATTTTCGTTGAGGTGTTGTGTTCCTATTCATCAATCGAAATAAAATAGCCTAAATTATATAAAAAGCAGAAAAAATATTCAAACTTTCCTATGAAATGATAGTCCTCTTTCCTTTTCTTATTTTTGGGAACAATGTCTGAAGACACACGACGGCATAATCTTAAATAAAACTTAAAATCACACGACTCCCGTACGAGACGGAAGTCCGTTTCATACTGACTGGAGTTTGTATTTGCTTTAGCGTTTGATATTTGCTTTCTGGACCTAAGGATCTGTGTTCCGCACGTTCCATCTGCCTTTTGTTTTAGAAATCTGTGGATATAAGTCTAATTACTCTATTGAATACAGGTTGTTGACAACAATTCTGTACATTTTATAAATTTTGTCTATATGTATGTATGTAGGGAATCCTTGAAATATGATCCTGATCTGTGTAGAGTTGCCTGGCAAAGATTGCTCTAAGCGATAAGGCCACCATTTAAAATATCTAGTTCAGATTCTTTAGTATTTTATTTTCGTTTTTGTAGCTTTTTGAAAAAAGAAGAAACGAATTTTCTATCTTCCCTCCCCTGCCTTCTCCCCTCCTTACATATACCATTGGCCGTAAAAGTTGTTTATGTGTTTTTTTTTCTCTATAAATAATGATACTTGTTTGTAGATTATTGTATAGGTCTATAATCTGTCTCAATATAAATTTTTGAGTTTGTGTATACATATAATATTACACTTTAAAATTGTTTTATTAAGATTAGATAGTCTAGACATAATATGCTCACCCATTTAATAATTACTTTTACTATTTTCAGGGCAGTCTAAGTGATATTAAAGGCAGAAAATCTATTTTGATAATGTGTTTACTTGTGACTGGTGCGGCATACACAACAATGGGATTTACAAGTTCCATTTATGTACTACTTTTACTTAGAGCTATCTTAGGTAAGTTGTTTGGATGCTTTTTTTAAATCAAAATTTACATACCTATTCATTTTAACCTTCTCTTAGTGTCTTTTCATGAATGATCAAAAAATTTATCAGCTAAGGATTAAAATAAATGGCTTGCATTTTCGAGATGAAAAGTAGCCTATGTGATATTTCAGACTATAATTATAGTTCCAAGTTTCAGACTGATCCATTCAGTTTGTACATAATACAATGCAGATCAAAAACTACAGTAGTAACTACTTTAGTTTCCTGTTTTTTTGTACACCAGTGTGTGCGGCGCGGTTATTAAGGCCAGGTAATTCTGTCAAAGTAGGCATTTAACGCTGTCTTGTTCTCGCGACCGTCACCGACCGCGGAATCGGTGCCACAGTGCAGAAATAACATTAAAATATTGGACTATGTAATTTAAACTCATTTTTTGTTCAAGATTTGTTTACGTTTGTTTGTTTATGATAAGAGTTTTGTTGCTATATAAACGAATAAATATTAAATTTATCTATACTCGTAGGTATACAAAACTCAACCTTTTCTTTTTTGGTCACACTATAAGTTGAGAACGGCTTTTAAAATTTCATGCATCTTTTTAAAATGTTTCCTAATAATTCACAAGTTCGTCAAAAATTTAAAAATGTGGTGAAACGTAATGCAAGGCCAGTAAATATAGACGGTTTTTGGCCAAGTTTGCATTAACTTTCTAATCCAATTTTTTCTATGAGGTAAAGATCACTTACTGAGCATAAAATCACAAAATGCTCACAGATTCAGGTAGAGTTTCAAACGCCAATTGAAAAAAAACTGTTTTAGCCGATATTTTGGAAACTATATATTTTGACAACAATTGTAGAAAATAAAATTTTGCATCTTTTGTTGCTTGTAAACTTTTTGTAAAACTTACCGTTTACGATTTATAGGCCATTTAATGATACGGTTGTGATGATGCCGAAAATAGTAGATGAAAATGATGTGGTCTACGATGGAACTTGCTTCTCTAATAGAAACAAACACAGTGTACCTCGTAACCCCAAGGATCGAACCTTCGACAAAAACCCACTCTGGCAATGCGTTTCACAGCTTAGTTGTTCTTATTACAAAAGTGGAGACCAAACTCTTCGTTCAACTCTTCAATCATGATGATGAACGGTGCTGTTCATTCGAGCAACGAGCAATATGATAGAATTACTTTAATTTAAAAAACCGACTACAAAAAAATCTAGACGTAAAAAAATATTACCTACTATCTAAGGAGTCTATGGACACTTTGGCGAATGAGACCAGTCTTAGAATATCTTAGTTACCAAAATCCATCCAGCCGTTTGGAAGATATGTGGAAATAAAAGTTTTACAAACATAAAGATACGCGCGAAAGACATAACCCTACTTCCATTCCGGTAAAAAGAGACATGTTTATGCTACTGGGAACGGAATTCACATCTTATTTTTTTACATTGTTATCATTAAATTGGACATAATAAATCGTAATCGGTAAGTTCGAAAAAAAGTTTACTGGCAACAAAAGATGGGAAATTTTATTTTCTACAATAATAATAGGCTTTATAACTTTTTCGGAATATTGGCCAAAAACGTTTTTTCGAGCTGGCGCTTGAAGCTCCACCTGGATTTGTTATTATTTTGTAATTTTATGTTCAGGAAATGATTCTAAACCGAAAAAATACGAATCGGAAATTTAGTACAGAGTTAAATTCTACGAGTAATTTTACTGCCTTCTTATCTAATTTGGTCGAGTGTCTAAATTTCATTTTAAATAAGTTTTAAATGAACGAAGTTGGGTTTTTTAGGGATTCGTAGACAAATTTTAAAATATACGTTATGTCTGTTCATCCGTATGTGACAGCCATTTTCTCCTAAACTATAAGAAGTATACTATTAAAACTTGGTAAGTACATGTATTCTATGAACAATATTAACAGTTTCATACAAAAAACGAAAAAACAACAAATTTTGGTGGTGTCACAAACTTGGAAAAGAAATTTAAAAAAAATCTATCAAAACCATACGTGTATCTATGGATAGGTGTTCAAAATTGTATTGAAGTTCTAACATTTTTTTCTAAACTGAATAGTTTGCGCAAGAATCTCTTCAAAGTGGTAAAATCCGTATGTGAGGACTTTTCTTCCAAGTACTAAGTACCTTACTACCAAAGAATTTACCTAAATGGCATATAAATGCAAGTTAGGTATCATTTATGATACCTAACTTGCATTTATATTAGGGGATTTACGCAGGGGATTTCTCCCCTCTCATTATTTCCTTATCCCGATCTCTGATTTGACGGACGAATATTTTACCGATACTAATCTATTTTCCATTGCATCTGCATTGAATTTTTTACTGATGTGTTATCGACGTCAGTTTTTTGAGACTCCCTATTGGTCTACAACATAAAGTAAACAGCGTACTAATTAGTATCAGCGTCTATTTGCAATTCAATGAAAACGGTATCAAAAATCAAGATCATAGCGTGCTTCACACTAGTAATACCTACTGATATTGTTATACTGTGGCACTTCGATCGTAATATTTAAAATTTATTGGTTGTCAAAATTGCAAAATCAAGCACAGGCCCGTCGTCCGTGAGCGCCGAAACGCGACTGATCAGGCCTGCCGAACGGCGCGCTATATATATGGTAGATATTAAAACATAGTGAATAACTGATACTTTTTATCAAGTCAAACTCTGCGAAAGCATCTATAACTTTTAGTGGCTTTCGTTGAGTACAAAATTTAGTAAAAAGATCATTAGTTTAGTCATAAACTTGAAAAAACTTTTGAAAAGAGGTAACTTTGTGATTTTTTCTATCAAGTAAAATTCATTAAATCGTGTTATTGACATGAATTGCACTAGATTAGATCCTTAACTAATACATATATTTTTTTCAGAGTTTAATACACTATTTTAAAGGTCTTAAAGTTGTTTTAAAAATTCAAAATTACGGCCTACACGCCCTTAACATTTTTTCCGCCCACGATTATTTCTACGATGATGACAATGAAACAGACAGACAAGTTGTATATAATTAATATTGTTTGCTACGACTTATATGAGAATATCAAATAATTGCTTTCTGCGGGAGAATGATATGAATCTTAACTTTTATTATTTAACTTTTCCAGGAATATTCAAACAAACTCAAATGCTAACAAAGGCAATAGTACCAGATTATGAAGGAAATGACCAAAAACAAGGAGAGATATACGGAAAGATGATGGCTATATCCGGAGTCGGAATAACAATGGGACCTGTCATAGGCGGCCATGTTGTTGAAGATTTTCCGGAATATGGATTCTTCATTATTGCAATTGTTGTGGGAGTTTGTTTCGTAATTAATGCAGGTACAAATACTTTTCCATCCCACCAGCTCGGAAAGAATACTTTTGCTCCTCGATATCAGGGCGCAAAAGTCGTTTTTACCCTCTAGAGGTTAAAGTAAATTTGAATTTAGAACATCGTGTGTACTGAGGTTTTGAATTCAAAACATAATTCAACCTATTTATTTCTACCTCTTTGGTGCCAAATGCATCATACATTTTTTTTTATATGTTAAAAGCTGAGACTCGGAACCTCCTTGGTGTACTTACTTTTTTTAATTTTCTTAGCACGAAAACATTTAAAAATTTGCATTTAGTCATTTCCTCGCTGAGGTGGAATGAAAAGTTACGTGTTGCACTCGAGTGCAAAGATTTTTCACCTTGTGCTCTTTTGATTCCCTTGCTACGCTCAGGATTCTAATTTTGAACAAAATTAGATGAAAAATTAGGTGAAAAATCAACTTTGCACTCTTGTATAACAAATAACTATTATTGTACTATTATTATGATTTTAAGCCATTGCTGTTACAGTGTACCAATACATGTACCTACATACTACATGTAGCATGTAGGGTGGACTTTATTTACATAAATGTCTTAATTTAACTCTCCTGTGATGTGATAAATGTTATGCATTAAGTGGATTGCAAGGATACAATTTTTGTTCAACTGTTTAATTATTATTATTATTTATTATTAAGCCTTTATTGCTGAAAAGTTAAATTAAATTTCACACTTAGATTAAAAAACGAAACACTTTATATTTCAGCGTGTCTAGACACATAGGCCTCTTCCAGCTGCTTCCAATTGTCTCTGTCCCAAGTTTTCCTTGTCCAGGTGGAGCTTGCTACTTGTCTGATGTCATCTTCCCATCTTCTGCTCTGTCTCCCTCTTTTCCGTTTGCCTTCGCGTGGTGTCCACTCTGTCACTGCCCTTGTCCACTTATCTCTACTGTCCCTTGTCAAATGGCCGGCCCAGCTCCATTTCAGCTGCTTCACAACTCTGAGTACATCTTCTATTTTTGTGCGTGATCTTAGTTCACCTATTCTTTTCCTGTCCTTCAGAGAGTATCCTAGCATGCTTCTTTCCATTCCTCTTTGACAAGTCCTGAGTTTTTGTCGATTTTTATTTGATAGTGCCCAAGTTTGGCATCCATATGTTAGGCAGGGAAGTATACACAAGTTGAACACTTTCCGTTTTAGGGCTACTGGGAAATATCCACTCCTCTTCATGATTTCCTTTAGAGACCAATACCTTTTCCATGCAGAATTCACTCTTCTTTCTATTTCTAAGTCTGTCTGGTCTCTAAAGGAAATGAGGTGGCCGAGGTAGATGTAGTCCTTTACGTATTCTACTGTTTCGTGATCAACTTCTATGGCTAGCTCTTGTCTGTTGGTCATTAACTTAGTCTTTGATTTGTTCATGGTTAATCCAACTTTCTTGCTTTCTCTGGCGAGTGTTTGTAACATTGTTTTTAGAAAATTGTGATCATTGGATATCAGTACTAGGTCATCGGCGAATCTTAGATGGTTAAGTTTGACTCCGTTAATATTTATTCCAAACTCGTCTCAACTCAATTTTCTAAATATACTCTCTAATACGGCTGAGAAAAGTTTCGGTGAGAGTGGGTCTCCTTGTCTCACTCCTTTTGTAATCGGGAAGAGGTTTCCTGTTGACTCAAGCTTTATTCGTGCTTTACAGTTGGTGTACACATTTCTTATTATACGGATATATTTCTTTTGTACACCTTGCTCGGCTAATGTCTTCCAGAGAACATCATGTTTTATAGAGTTGAACGCCTTGTTGTAACCTACAAAAGCTAAATACATGGGTTTTCCATACTCTTGGCATTTTTCAATAGTTAGTTTTAGAACATGTATGTGGTCTATTGTTGAGTATCCTGCTCGAAACCCTGCTTGTTCTTTAGGCTGTTGTTCGTCCAATGTTTGAGTTATTCTTTTAAGTAGTAGCTTAGAGAAAATCTTATATATGTTGGACATCAAGCTGATTGGTCTATAGTTTGTGATGTCGTTTCTATCTCCTTTCTTGTGCAGAAGTACTATAATACTCTCTGTCCATTGAGTTGGGATTTCTTCTGTTTGCAGGATGTGGTTGAACAGTTCTGTTAGGTTGCTTATATTTTCTTTTAGTGTCATTTTGATCATTTCATTAGTGATGTAGTCTGGCCCAGGAGCTTTCTCGTTTTTCTGCGTCTTTACTGCTTGTTCAATTTCAGATTCAAGGAAGTGTGGTACTTGTTCTTCTTGCTCGTCATATAGCAGAATTTGCTCGGAGAAATTGTTTTCTGAATATAGTTCTCTGTAGAAATCTGTAGCTGTCTGTAGTATGTTTTTTCTAGTAGTTTCTATTTTACCTGTCTTATTTTTCATATTCGGTATCCACTCTTTTTTCTCCAGTAATTCTTTATAGGCTTTTTTCACTCCATCTGTCTTTTTTATATGATATTTCATTACTTGGATTCTTCTTTTCTCCTTATCTCTTTTTATATGTTTTGCAATTTGTTTGCTTAAATTTGTTATATTTTGGGACGTTTCCTTGTCTTTTTTTTTTTAATTAACTCCTTTCGTTTTGCATAAGAAATTTAGTATCTTCTTCAATGTAACTTTTGTTTTTCCTTTTGTTGCTATTTTTGTGGTTGCTATACATTCCAGTTATTACTGTATTATATGTTTTCTGTGTGGAATTAGTGGCATAGTTGTTACTATTTTCTTTTCCTTGCATCATTAGGGTACAGGCATTGTAGATTTTCTTTCTGCTATTTCTAGGTTTCTCCGCAAATAATGTCCCTCTTACCATTCTATGATTGGTATTAAAGTTTAGTCTGTTAATAATTTCAATGTTTTGGAAGGCTTTTGCATTATTGGTAGCTAAGTAGTCTATTCCATTTTTGGTAGAACCGTCAGGTGATTTCCATGTCCATTTGGTTTTGGGGTTCTTTCTGAAAAAGCTGTTCATGAATGATTAATTTCCCTCTAGCGCCATGTTGACCATTCTTTTTCCGTTATTACTTCTTTGTCCATGCCCGTATCTTCCAACCACATTTTCCTCTCCAAGTTGTTGCTGGCCAATTCTTCCATTAAAATCTCCCATTACTAGGACATTGCTATGACAACTTTGTATAGCAATCGAAAGGTCATCATAGAATTTGTCTTTTATAGTGTCGTCCGCTTGCTCTGTTGGTGCATATACTTGTACTATTGACCATTTTTTGTCATAACCAGGTAAACTTATATTCAAGATGGCTAATCTATCGGATATACCTTTAAATTCCTCTATGTATTTTTCTAAATATTTTTTTATTATAAAACCAACTCCATAACGCCCCTTTACTTGTCCTTTATAGTATAATATGTAGTTCACATGATCTTCAATGGCTTCGCCCATTCTCCTAACCTCACTTAGTCCCAGTATGTCCCAGTTTATTTCTGTTAATGCTAGTTCTAATTCCGTGAGCTTTTCCGCTGTTCTTAGTGATAGACAATTTAAGGTTGCTATGTATATCTTTCTTTTTCTAACTTGTTTCTTGAAATTTGAGTTATTTTTTTTTTTTTTTTTTTTTTAACTTTTATAGGTTTACACTTGACCGCCATCTCGCCTGATGTTAAGCGACGATGCGGTCTACGATGGAGCGTGTTTACCTAGAAGAAACCGATTCACTCTCGATTTGAAGACACCAAGATTATAACTATCGGGGAAAACCCACTCAGGCAACTCATTCCACAGCTTAGATGTTCTTATCACAAACGTAGAGTCAAACCTCTTCGTCCGTGTCTTTGGAATATCCACCATGAAACGGTGCCGCTTCTTTGAGTTCCGAGAAGTACGATAGAAAAAAGGGCAAGGAGGTATTAGATCATGCAGATCAGTTGCACACTCTCCGAAGTGTATCCGATAAAAAACCGATAAGCTAGCAATCTTGCGGCGATGTTCAAGACTTTGAAGTCTTTTTCGCGCTAGAATGTCTTTGCCTATGAGCCTTTTGGCACGCCTCTCGATCGATTCCAGAGCCTCAAGCTGATACTTAGCCGATCCATCCCAAAGGTGCGAACAGTACTCCATACAAGAGCGAATCTGTGCTTTGTATAACAAAAGTAATTGTTCAGATTTGAAGTACTTTCGCACCTTTGAGAGGACACCTAGTTTTTTGGCAGCTAATTTAGCCTTGGACTCGATATACGAGCCAAAGTTGAGCGTAGAAGTTAAGGTAACGCCCAAAAGCTCAAGATGATCAGTAACCGGCACGGATACACCTCGAAAAGTAGGAGTCAGTTCAAATTGACTCCTTTTTGCGGAGAACAGACACGCCTGCGTCTTTCCCTCGTTAAACTTGGCCAGATTGGTTTCGCCCCATTCAGAGACTTCCTCAAGGGCCATGTTCAAACGATCGATCATACTCTCTCTCAGTACCTTAGTATGCTGTCCACTGGCTCTCGCGCTAGATATGTAACTCTCTACAACGGTGCTATCATCTGCGTACCCAAAGATACCGGGCTTCAACAGATCGTTGATATGTAGCAGAAAAAGCGTCGCAGAGAGTACCGAGTTATTGTTATTTTTTGAGTTTCTTGAGTTTCTTTCTTTTGCTGGAAGGTGGTGGTCTGATTCCTCGCGGTGACCAACCGTATTGAGGAATGTTGAGTGTTTTGTTTGGATGGTATATTTAGTTATGTTTGTTTCTTTATTCCGTGTTTCGAGGTTTATTAGTTTTTTGACTGTGTTTCTTCCATATTCTGTGTTTTGTTTTTATCTTTGGACCATGTACTTGCTGCAGTCAGTGAGTTGGATCTAGCTCTGTGCACTTGCTCAAATTTTTTTGTTTTGTTTATTTTTGCTGGAGCTGGTGTCGTTTTCTCCTCACCAAGCACTTCATTCTTAGGCGATGTTGATGGTTGCCGCTTTCTTTTGTCGTTGGGTTTGTCTTTTATTATAAGTTTGTCATAGCGAATATAAGCTAGTTTTCCTTTATTAATTTCTTCTTGTTGTTGTTTTTTCAGCTCCTTCCTTTTATTTAAAGTATCTTTTGAAAAATCTTCGCTGATATAGACATTTTCTGGGAAATACTTTTTATTCCTTAGTATTTCCATTTTGCGCCATTCAAGGGTGAGAGAGACAAGTATAGGTCTAGTTTTGTTTTGACTTGGTTTTCCAAGTCTTCGAGCGTTGCTGATTTCCCACTTGTCCCAGTTTTCCAAGTTAGCTTGTTCCCCTGTTTTGTTAAATATTTCTAGTATCATATATATAAGATCTGCTGGGTGTTTTTCAGTTTCTTTTAATCCATGTATTATTAAGTTGTTTTTCCTCATATCCTTTTCCATGTATTGTATTTTTGATTTCAAAGTAATTATCTCTTTTTTCATTTCTTGATTTTCTTCCAGTAGGGGTTTGAGTTTTTCGTCTATAGTTGCGGAAAGAGTTTTGATGACATTCTCGGTTATTCTTAGGGTTTGCCTTTCAAATTGTTCTTCCATTTTAGATAATAGAATTGAGAGGTCCGTCATTCTGCTAATTGGTAGCTTTTACCTTTTTTACTGGTATCACTTTTAGAATACTGGTAACCCCGATTGATTATGTTTTTTTTTTCCTTGTGGCAGGTCCTTTGACAGATGTTTGAAGTGAGTCAATTTCAAACCGAGTTGAGTGAGTGTGGTAGAAAGCGGTTATTCATAATTCACATTTTCATACCCTCTTTGTACTTAGCTGTTGATAATATGTACCTCACTTTTCGTTTATATTTCACTGATTTTCACAACGAATCACTGTAGTTTTTCACTGTGTTGTGTTGATTTTCACTATTAGTGATTGGATCTTTCTTTTTGTGCACAGTTTACGGCGATATTCTTGAGTTTTGATGATTATTTTTAAATAATTCGAAGACGCACTTAGAACGTGTAAGTACACTTGACAGTCGAAACCGTTTAATTAACTTACCATTAAAGTAACAAATGACTGTAATATAGGCACAACATGTCACCAAAAACAGTCCAGCCATTCCGGAGAAGTTGGATGTCCAACTTATGTAGGTACAAATCTATACTAATATTATAAAGCTGAAGAGTTTGTTTGTTTGAACGCTAGGATCTCGGGAAGTACTGGTCCGAATTGAAAGATTATTTTTCTATTGGATAGTCCATTTATCGAGGAAGGCTTTAGGCTATAGAAAATAACTCTACTATTAATTGAAGCGGAGCATGAAACAAGAATGTAACAAAATCGGGAAAAAATATTCCCCTTTTGAGAGTTTTCGTACGTTTCGTGCTTTGACATGACACATGACAGCATGTGTCAAAGATTGCGTCATTGAATTTCAGTAATCTGTGCATTGAATATAAAGTATAAACCTTTGCTAAATTTTTTTTTCTAAATCTGAGTTGGTACGACCAATTTCCGACAGGTGGCGTAGCAGGTAGCTGAAGAGGTTTTTTTGTTTGAAATCGATATTCTCAGGAACGAGTGAACCGATTTCAGTCATTCTTTCACCATTGGATATGTACGGGATCCCGATGAGTGCTATATAATATACCACGGGCGAAGCCGGGGTGGGCATCTAGTAATAATATATAAATAGAAATTTGTTGGAAACTTGTCAAATGGACTAGCATAATAAACTAAGTATGTAGTTCAATTTTGAAATTAAGTTTGTACTTTGATAATATGGTAAGACTTCATTTAATATGTTCATTTTCCAGGTCTTGTCTCTTTGCTGCCCAATCCAAAAATAGAAGAAAAAGAGAAGAAATCTAACACAACTCCAGAAAATGTTATAGTGATGTTCTACAGCAGTCTAAAGCAGTCATTCTTAGCACTATACAACATAGAATGGTCACAATATGGTGTCATATTTATGTTCAAAGGCCTTATAGGTTTTGCAATGGGAGTATACTATTCAATCTATGCATCATACTTAAAAGAACAATTTAACTTAACTCCTAAGTACATAGGATACATTATATCCTTCCAAGGTATAATCGGTTCCTTGTCAAGTTACTTTATTAGTTTAATCAATAATTTATATGTTAATGATAAAGATTATAGTGTAAGGAACTTCCATGTTTTTCTATTGTTGAGCATGGCATTGTTAGGTTTAATATTGTCCTATAATGCGTACTTGTATGCAATGTGGTTAATTCCTTTAGCTATAGGGAATGCTGTGGGTAGATTGATAACTTTAGAAATGGTGTTGAATAGAAGTCGGGGTAGTCATAGGGGTAAGTTAATAGGTGCGTCTAACAGTGTTAGATCGTTATCTGGGGTGCTGTCTCCAATCGTAGCAGGTGTGATCGGGGAATGGGCAGGTGTTGAATATGTTATCTATGCGTCACTATTTTCAACTACTCTCGGAGTTGTGCTAAGTTATCAACACAAAAAGAAAAGATTAAAATTGGAATAATGTTGTTAAGAATTAAAGATTGTTTGTTTAAATGCTTTTTTATTTGCAGTCATGTATGCTTGGAATATTAGTAGTTTTTTACAGTGGAGATAATACATTTAGGCTCATTTTATCTGAGGGTGAAGACTAAAACCCAGCTCTATAATTAGGATATTTAGGAACGAAATATTGATTCGAAATGAAGCGATTATGCTAGAGCTACCGATTTAAATTGTGACGGGGAATAAAAGAGTACAAAACTATACGAAGTTGATTGTCAGAAGCAACTGTCTTTATGGTAAATGATAATCTGTCATGTGCAATCCAAAGAGAATGTAATATACTGTGCAATCTCTCTACTTAGTCTGTGTGTGCAATCTAAATCTAGCAGAATGAAGGCCAATTTATTTGTAAACATTTTCAATGTAGGTAACGAATATTGAATAGGAGATTTTCTTTTGAGATCGACAAAATGTAGAAATTATTGGGCCCCGCATAACTGCGAAAATTATCCAGTGAGATACATAAAAAAATAGTTATGGTGTCACCAATTTATATTATCGAAGCTGTTGCGTTTGTGGTAAATAAGGAAATAAATTGTTTACGCTATTAAGTGTTAGTTTAGTGCATATTGTCCTCCCTTCTTGAATATTGGGCATAAAAGGCGTAAGTCGTTGTAACTTATCTTTCAACGTGCAACCTGAACAAAAGGGTTTACAGAAGGTACATACATACCTACCCACCTACAAGTAAAATGATATCAAGACATTCTTTCAACTTCGTTGAGCCTATAGCAACGACTACCATAGAAAAAGAATATTAGGAGGTAGTTAACTAAATACGTTCTTAAATATTTGCAAATTAGCTGATAGTACAAGCGTGTTCATTAGTTTTCATCCTGAAAATAATGAGCAACGGCGTTACACACCTGGTGATTATTGCTAATTTTAATTATTCAGGCGCTTCTTTCCTTGTAGATAACTAACTGATTATACCTCTATGTGTACTATCATGGAATAATAGGTACTTTCGTGATAATGCACGAAGGAATAGCGCAGTTATATGAGATTCCACGGTAACTTTTCGGTATTCCTTCTCTGTCACTGCTAGCAGGAACAGAAGAGTGTGTTTAGCGATCATCTGGGACTCTTGACTGTGGGGCCGTTGCCAGGCCCTCACTCTGCATTAACGGCATACTCTTATCAGAATACACCGCCAGAGTCGGAATTACTTGATCAGTGACCACCCTAGGAACCAAACCAGCGTTTTGCGAAGCGATCTCTTGTTCCCTGATCCTGATCCTTGCCGCATAACAGCACAGTGACACGTAACTATTGGAACATGAAGAGTCCAAATCATTACCTAGCACTGCGCTCCTCACCCAGAGATTTAAGATATTACATTTCTAAGCCTAAGCCCTGTGATTTCTCGGGAAATATAGCCCTTCAAACCGGAACACATTAATGTGCAAACACTACTGCTTGGCTGTAGAATAACTGGCAAAGGTATGATACTTCCCCAGGCGGACTCTGCCAAGAGTTCTACCACTACTAAAATATAGGCATAGGGCAAGTCGGCAAGCATCAAAACATTCGTAATTTATAATTTTGTGAGATGCTAATAATTTAGTATAGTATAATACACGTTTGTTTCTACCAACAGGATTTTCTTGGAGTAGGACTTTTTATTCCTTCTCTTATGTTCCACGCTCGTAAAATTGGTGGCAGCCACATTCAAGTTGGTTTGTTGCGCTCAATTTACTCTATGTTTCAATTGTGTTCTGGACCACTAATTGTAAGTATAACCATAAACAAAATAATTAGTTTGTTCTCCCAACTACACACTAACCACTACTACCACGTTAGACTGTGTTTTTACTATGGCTACCGGATCTATACTATCTATTCTATGACCGGAGCCTCAGTTAGTAGTGGTCAGAACTACTTACATTGACGTATTTGAGCTTGAATTTTGCTTGTAAAAATAAAAGTAGGTATGGGTTTTTTATTTTAGACATAAAACGAATGTTTAGTGTCAACGTTATCGTCGTGTAGGTAACGATAGTAAATATTCTAACAACATAATATGTACTTATTAGGCATTTTTCTAATTTTCCATTCATTTGAAAGTGCTACTTTACAGTATCTACTCTAGATAGCATATTATAGCAAAAAAACAGACCATTAAAATGTTCCCACAATTGGAACTCAGGGGCTTCTCTCGCAAGGAGAGAGTCGGTCAAGGCCATAATCCACCACACTGGTCCAGTGCGTGTCGGTGTCTAGTCTAGAATTCTAGATACATAAACAATGGTATATAGTAGGTTAGATTATTCTGAGGTGTTTCTATGTATAATAAGTATATATTTTCAACTTTATAAGTATTGTAATCTGGCCGCCGAAGCTATTACAAGCTTTGATTAGTTTAGGGTCAGATGGTGTTGTGTGAATTGTACTACAATGTTTGTATTTATATATTTATTATCTTATAATATTCTTATTTTCAGGGTAGTATGAGCGACTTGAAGGGTAGAAAGCCTGTCTTGATAACAACTTTGCTGATGTCCAGTGTATGTTATATTTTAATGGGGTTTACTACATCAATCTATGCTCTATTTGTCCTCAGAGCTATTGTAGGTAAGTGCGAAACTGTTATCCTAGCGATATTTAAACTTTACGTTATCAAAATTTACCTAGCCAGAATGCTACATGTCGGTTTGGTCAAGATGTGTTCCTTCACCGTTTCAAGTTAGCGGCATTACGAACATGACTTCGAAATGACAGTGGTGCGCGTGGTTTTGAACCTAGGGTCTCCTGGGGTCTCCGGATCGGCGGTCGCCGTTCTCCCTATGTGTTCTTCCAAACTATTATTACCTATCTATTTATGTTCTATGAAACTGCCCAATCCGTTCCGACGTGATTGAGCAACAAACGTTGACATTTATAATATTAGTAGAATTTTCTATTCTTGTATGTCGGTGACGTGAGCTCAAAAGATTTCATCCATCTAAAAAGGGTCTTTATGCGCACGTCCCGCCCTTCTACCGCCTATGGATTTGCTATTGCTGTCTCAATCATTTTAAGCGAAAAGAAGTGAGAGCAATTTCAAAGCTAAGACAAATTTTAGCTAGGCCGTAGACCCTCCGGTCCGCAGCTCCGATCAGAGGTCACGCAACCACATACATTTTTCGCCTAACAAAGAGAGCTATCAAAGGCGTTTTCTCTACAAAAATTGACTTCCTCATACTTCCAATGTATCCACAAAGAAGTTGGATTCCACATTCATTTTAGGTCTAGTGAAGCAAACCCAGATGCTGACAAAGGCAATGGTCCCCGATTACGAGCGAAACCAGCAGAAGCAAGCTGAGATATACGGCAAGTTGATGGCCGCTTCGGGTGCTGGCTTGACGTTGGGACCCCTCATGGGTGGATACGTCGAAGAAACTTACGAACGTAGTTTCACATTCGTAGCCTTGTTTGTGGGCCTATGTATTCTCACTAACGCAGGTACGTGGCCGTATCGTATCATGCATTTTACCTACAAGATAAAATTGCAGTCACTCCAATCACAATGGTAAATTTTGTGTTAAACTTATAGCATAATGTTCCCTCAGCGGGGCCTTCTCTCACAAAGAGAGAGTCAAGGACAAAATCCACCACGCTGGTCCAGTGCGAGTTGGTGGATGGCATGACCTCAAAACATTCTATGAACATCCAATGTGAAGTGAATGGCTGGCCTGGTGGCTTAGTTGGTAGTAAGTCTGCCTGCGAAGCCGTGGGTCGTGGGTTCGATCCCCACCCAGTGCAAATGTTTGTGTGATTAATTCAAATATTTGTACTGTGCCTGGGTGTTTTCTAATTTTTCTATGTAGAATAAGTATGTATTTAAAAATATATAAGTATTAGGTATATCAGGTATCTGGTTTTTCCATATTATAAGCTTTGCTTAGTTTGGGGTCAGATGGTGTTGTGTGTGAAATGTCCACCAATATTTATAATGTTTCCTCAATATGTGTCATGACATGATTTCCTTACGTCGTTTTTAAGAAAACTTCGAAGACAGTGGTTCGCGTGAGATACGAGTCGGGGGCTCCGGGTCAGCAGTCGCCGTTCTACTGACTAGACCAGCCATAACGTTAAGCTTATACCATCATCTTTTATGAATAGCTTATAGTGTAAACTGACGAGACACTCATGGTTCATGTTAAAGTTTCCAGTGTCCTTCAAGCTGCCAATTAGAGAGTGTTAAAGTTGTTCTATCATGTTATACCAAATTACTGTTAAGTGTTTCAGTGTCTATGTCGCAGCCGGATCGTATAATCCGCTGTATTACATTACGGCTAGCCGTTTTGAAAAACAGGGCCGTTTTGTAATGCGGCGGTTCAACGATTAGCCGCATTGTCATTGCGATACGTTCTTCAATACGGCGGCCAACGTTTACCCGCTTTGTATTACAGCTTAAATTGTAGGGTGACCATACTTACAAAATAAACAATGAAAATTAATTGTATTAATCAGAAAAAACTGACTTTACTGAGATTATCTCTTGCCATATTTCTTACACTTTTTTTTTAACATTTTACCTCTCAGATAAAACTTGAAAGCTAACTTGATATTGGTGATGGTACACTTAAGAAATATGGTGCACTTAGACAAGGGTATATCATTGAGATTTGACTCCGGGTGGGCTCCCGCCAGAAGCTCTGCGGTCAGCCCTGAGTGTCGCTTCTCCATACTCGGCCTACGCTTCACTCAGGACCTCCCTTGAGCTTCTGTATCCCGATTTTTTTATATATATACACTCTAGGGGTAGTGTAGTAGGGTACACAAGACTAGGTGGAGTCGGGGTGCTCAGAGTCGGATCTGGGTCTTTGCTAACCTACCCGGTCCGATTTAGTCTTAGCAAGGTGGACGGTGGTAAAACACCCCAATAATATTGTGTAGGATTCCGCCGAACACCAGAATCCACAGTCACCTTAGCAATTTAGCAACACACGTCCCTACTGTTCTCAACGCCATGGTTGTTATGTCAGACAGCGCTATGAGTGGTTGAAAATCGGAACTAAAAATTGTCAAAGTGGCGGCTAATCTTTCGCTTTATAACGTTACGGCTAGCCGTTTTGAATGACGTATGGCGTCGAATACATTCCGGCTGTTTTTTAATCAGCCGCTTTCAATCTGGCTAATAGTCAAACCGCCGCTTTACTTTTGTAAAGCGAAAAACAGGGTTGTTTTCAGCCCTGTTTTTCAAAACGGCTAGCCGTAATGTGATACGGCGGATTATACGATCCGGCTGCGACATCTATTTCAGGATAAACTGATCTGTCAACATTTATTGCACATAAAAATTTGTTTCAATAAAATAATATTTTTAAGCATTGAATAACTAATTATTTAAATTAAAACATATTTATAATAGCACTATGGTGCTATGCAGGACAACAAATAATGCAATTCATCAATATTATCACTTTTGCTTTAGCAGAAAAAAGCCATATTGAATATTAAAATATTAATACAATTTAAATATTTGTCTCCAGGTCTAATATTACTGTTGCCCAGCCCACCAAGAAGCCGGAGAATGTCACGATGCAGAATCAGTTTACAACCAGGAAATATAATACAACTGTTCTACAGAAGTCTACGACAATCTTTTGTAGCATTGTATGATGTTGAATGGTCTCACTATGGTGACATATTCATTTTCAAAGTATGCATGTGTTTTGCTATGGGAGTGTACTTTGCAATTTATGCAGCATATTTAAAAGAGACATTTGGATTAACACCAAAATATATAGGTGGTATTATATCATGCCAGAGTATTGTCGGTTCCGTATCATGTTGGTTTATTTGTTACATTAACAGTTTTTATACCCATGATAAAGACTGCACCACGCGGAATTTCCATGTTTTCATTTTACTATCTAGTGCTTATCTCGGTCTGATTTTAGCTCCAAATGTTTCCTTTTTTGTGATTTGGGTTGTGCCATTGGCTATTGGGAATTCAGTCAGTAGGTTAGTTACTTTAGAGATGGTCTTGAATAGAAGTAGAGGTGCTCATAGAGGCAAGTTAATTGGTGCTTCCATTAGTGTTGGGTCATTGTGCGGAGTGATAACACCGATGATAGCAGGTATGATCGGAGAGTGGCTAGGTCTGAGATATGTTTTCTATGCATCATTGTTATCAACTAGCCTAGGAATTCTGTTGAGTTACCGTAGTAAAAGGAAAAGTATGATTGGAAAATGTGATTAATGTGGTTGAGATACTTCCTGATTATACATTTTATTCAGCTCTTATGTGTTTTATTTGTACTTTCAGTTACTTTAATTGGACTGGCCTACAGTTTAATAGCCTTGAACAAAACTCTTTTCTCAACTACTAATCAAATACTATTTTACTATATTTATATTAAAATTAGAATTTAGAAAAAAAACATTCAATTTAGTTAAAGGACCATTTATTTTAATATTTCCAACAATAAATTATCTAAATAGGGACTTAAGTTAGTTGTACCTAATCACTCGCTTTCCAAAGACTGCATCTGTTTTCTTCTCATATCCTGAATAAGTTTTTGTACATCTTTGCGGTCTTGTTCATTTTCGGGTGGGAAGATTTGTCGCTTGGTGTTCGTTACCCACTCTTCGAAGTACTTAGGCTGGTTAAAGACGAAGAAAAGACCCACAGGGAACGCAGTGTACATGGCCATCCGGCCAACTTCTAGTTTCCAATTTCCCATGGTTTTGTACCGTTGGAATTGTTAACGTCTTGATGTTTGCATAAATTAAGTTGGTTTTTAGAGTTAATACAAACTTTGTAACTATTACGCCACACAACAAAATCAACAAATTACTGCTGGAGAAACTGAGAAAATAAATGGAGTTTCAAAATATTTCTAAGTTGACACTTGACAATAGAATTCAATTGACATTTGACTTTGATAAAACAGAGGAAACTTCTACAAACTAGGGATGCCCAAAAAAGGGTATTGTATCGATATATCGCATCGTAACTGTATCGAACTTGGTTGTATCGATACGCGATATTATCGATTTCCTTTGTATCGATATATCGTATCGTCTCTACGTGTATCTGTGTGACGTCTGTACGTCAGATCTCTACGTGTGTGCGACGCGACATACGCTGCTTCAATACTTCGAGTATTGAAGAAGCCATCAAGCAAAACAAAGGCTCAAAAGTGTTCGCAAGAAATCTGTCTCTTGGGCAAAGTCAGCTGACCAAACTGAAGACCGATAGTGGTAACGTTGTCTCGTCGAAGCCTGAGATTTTGGAGGAGATTGAGAGGTTCTATGAACAGTTATACACCTCTACGCAAGCACAACCTGTCGTTAGCATGGCAAAAGACCCCAGAGCCAAGCTGACCCGACACTTTACCGAAGATATCCCAGAAGTCAGCCTGTATGAGATTAGGATGGCCCTCAAACAACTTAAAAACAACAAAGCACCTGGCGACGACGGAATTACGACTGAGCTTCTGAGAGCGGGTGGAAAACCGGTACTTAAAGTCCTCCAGAAGCTGTTCGATTCCGTCATACTTGACGGTAGTACGCCAGAAGCGTGGAGCAGAAGTGGTGGTGCTCTTCTTCAAAAAGGTGACAACACCTTGTTGAAGAACTACAGACCCATCTCACTTCTGAGCCACGTTTATAAGTTGTTTTCGAGGGTAATCACGAATCGTCTCGCACGCAGGTTTGACGACTTCCAGCCACCCGAACAAGCCGGTTTCCGAAAAGGCTATAGTACCATAGACCACATCCATGCGCTTCGGCAGATTATACAGAAAACCGAGGAGTATAATCGGCCACTATGTATAGCGTATGTGGACTATGAAAGCCTTCGATTCCATCGAGACCTGGGCAGTGCTTCAGTCTCTCCAGCGATGCCGCATCGACTATCGCTATATCGAAGTGTTGAAGTGTATTTACAGCAAAGCCACAATGTCTGTCCGATTACAGGACCAGTGCACAAAACATATCCAGCTACAGAAAGGCGTGAGACAGGGAGATGTTATATCTCCGAAACTGTTCACTGCCGCGCTGGAAGATGTTTTCAAGCTACTGGACTGGAACGGATATGGCATCAATATCAACGGCGAATGCATCACTCACCTTCGGTTTGCCGACGATATAGTCATTGTGGCGGAGTCGATGGAGGACCTCGGTGCTATGCTCAGGGACCTCAGTAGAGTATCCCAACAGGTAGGTTTGAGGATGAATATGGACAAGACGAAGGTCATGTCAAATGTTCATGTCTCACCTGTACCGGTTATTGTTGGGAATACCACACTCGAAGTTGTTGACGAATACGTCTACCTGGGTCAAAAGATCCAATTAGGTAGATCCAACTTCGACAAAGAGGTCCAGCGAAGGATCCAACTCGGATGGGCAGCGTTCGGGAAACTTCGGCACATCTTTGAGTCCAAAATACCCCAATGCCTAAAGACGAAAGTCTTTAACCAGTGCGTGTTGCCAGTGATGACTTATGGAACTGAGACGTGGTCCTTCACTGTTGGTCTCATAACGAAGCTCAAAGTCACACAGCGAGCTATGGAGAGCTATGCTCGGAGTCTCTTTGCGCGACAGAATCCGTAATGAGGATATTCGCAAAGAACGAAAGTGGCTGACATAGCTCAAAGAGTAAGCAAGCTGAAGTGGCAATGGGCAGGCCACATCGCTCGCAGAACTGACAACCGATGGGGAAAAAAGGTTCTTGAGTGGCGACCACGAACCGGGAGACGCAGTGTTGGACGGCCTCCCACTAGATGGACAGATGACCTCACAAAGGTCGCTGGAAACCGCTGGTTGCAGGTTGCGCAGGACCGTTCGTTGTGGAAATCTAGGGGGGAGGCCTATGTTCAGCAGTGGACGTCTTGTGGCTGATGATGATGATGATGATGATCGTATCGTAACCGTATCGCATGCCTTTCATTTAATATGTGATATAATAAGTGTATATCGTGCAAAGGGTTATCTTTTTAGTAGTTTTACTATATTATTTTATTTTTTGAAAAGAAACAAATAATTATATGGATTTAGAATAGTTTTATTCAACAAAAAAATCACAATTGCCATTGATCAGCACTTAAACAACGCAAAAATAATAATTTGGATAAGTGCTGTGTGTGTGTATGTGTAAAATAATAATTTGTGATAACCTATTACGGCTTTCGGAAAGTGTGTGCCCAGCTACGAACGGAATGACAAAGGAGAACATAAACTAAACATTTATTAATCATATTTGACGGTACTACAAAGTTCAAAGATTATTTAAATCTACCTCCAAGTCTAAATAAAAGCCGGCTGTTCTTGTTCCGTAAACAATTTTGTCGACGTTATCATTCTCTTATCACTAATAACAATATATTCAATGGCACTGTCTATTATCGTTTAGTGATGATGTAATAGGTACTTTAAAATTTTACAAATTAATCACCGACATAGTTTTATACGATATGGTAATGCGATATTTTTATAAGAATGCGATATATCGAAGCGTATCGTATGATCAAAATATCGCATCAAATATCGATATATCGTATAGTGCTGTATCGATATTCCGATATATCGTATCGTAACGGGCATCCCTACTACAAACATGGAGAATGTATAGGTAGCGGGGGTAGCGGAGTTTTATTTGTGAACACGAAAAAATGTCCAAATGGTCCAAATACAGTAAAATAAATTAAATATTCACAGTGCACGAAATTTAATCACTTTAGATACGTAAGGAAAGAAATCCCTGATTAATATTTAATAGTTTAACAACTGACGTAGGCGTGGCTTGCGCAAGACGGAGTATGTATCGGCCCCTTTCGTGGAGCTTGTTTTCAAAGGTCTTAGAATCTATATATAATATATGTATAAATGCATTTTTAGCGAAATACCTATAAAATAAACTTCAACTTTTAGTTTATGGCTTTATTGTGGTTTAGCCTCACAATTTCGCCAACTACAAAATAAATAAATATAGGTAGGTATTCAATCTGAGATAAATAGCAAACACTAAAAAATTTGCTAGTCAAACGTCGAACAACACTGGTTTGACGTTTGTCAGAAGCCCATCTCAATTTTCCCCCAAAATGTTCTCGAAATCCCCCAAAAAGTGGATTTTCTGGAAAAAAGCCCCCAAGTAAATTATACATTCGCTTACCCCTAAAACATAATTTTACGCTGACGACCACCTCAATTTCTCTACAAAATGTTCTCAAAATCCCCCCAAGAAACAGGATTTCAAGAAAAAAATAAACCCCTAAATTGATAAACATTTCGTAACTCTTAAAACACAATATAAGGCTATTTCAGAAATAACTTCTATTACTCCATAAAGTGTTTCGACAAGTTCCCATAAGATAAAGCATTAAAATTTTTGTACTTAGTTCATTTGGATAAGTGCCGTATTCGCTAAAAAACTGCAAAACTCTGCAATGGAAAATCTCCAATTTCCCCCCACAGGAAATTCCCCCAAAAAAAAATAATTTCCAATTTGGCTGAAAATTTGTAAGGAGGTAGCTCAGGACCAGGAAAAGGACATTCGACTGCGTTCCCGTGTCCCGTGTAACGTACCATAAAACGTAAACGATAGCAAAACATCATTTCATCGTCGTCATGTTAACGGCGACATCACCGAAAGGAAGCCAAAAAAAAAAAGGTTGAAGAACCTTTGCTAATCTTTGTTTCTAAATCTGAATTGGTACGACCAATTTCCGACAGGTGGCGTAGCAGGTAGCTGAAGAGGTTTTTTTGTTTGAAAGCGATATTCTTAGGAATGTCTGAACCGATTTCAGTCATTCTTTCACCGTTGGATATGTACGGGATCCCGATGAGTGCTATATAATGTACCATGGGCGAAGCCGGGGCGGACATCTAGTTTAGAATAGATTCCCGTTGGAAAAATAAAATTGATAAATGCTTTATGCCTCTGGGAAAATAATTAAAAATATTAATCCTAGCCTAGAGTAATGCGAGTCAGACGGTCAGGCTGGGTTGGACTATTTTAGGAATTTTCCTATTTTTTTAATCTTTCTATAAATTAGTTTTTGCCATAGGTATTGTGCAAATAACGAAACCCCCTTTTTTATTGACAACGCCGGCTGCATGCACGAAAAAGAGTCCCGTTATGTCCCGTCACGCTCATTGTACGCTTGCGCCGCATTCTATCAATGTTTGTTATGACGTTATCAAGTTAAACTATATAGTCCAAGATCCTAGAGTCGCCAGTACTCACGTATTTTCTGATGGATGAAATGTGGACTATTGAGTAGAGTTAGTACGTACTAAGAACACATGCTTTTCCGCTAACTTGCTTAGACGGCCAAAATTGATTTTGATACATTAGCAAGTTAGCGGGTAAGCATGTGTTCTTAGTACGTATTAACTCGACTCAATCGTCCACATTTCATCCATCAGAAAATACGTGACGTCTGGCAGCCCTGGGATCTTACTCTAATAGTCTGTATCTAAACTAAACATGGCAATCTAGTAATAAAACAAATTTAAAAAAATGTATTGTCTATAAAGTCAGTTAGTTTAAGGACCAACTTCTTTATTTACGGACGATAGTTTAACTTGACAACGTCATAACAAAACATTGATAGATGTGGCGGATGCGTACAATGAGCGTAACGGGACATAGCGGGACATTTTTTCATGTATGCAGCACTACTGTCTTCTATAAAGAGGTTTGGAACTATTTTTGCTTCTTCTGGAAATACCTCATTCCGGTTAATGTATTTCATCATTATCATCAGCCTGTGTTCGTGCACTGCTACACATAGGCCTCTCCCATAATACGCCACTCAAACCAATTCTCGGTCTTACCCTTCCTAGCCACCAGCCACCTTTCGTAGGTCGTCACTCCATCTAGCCTCAGGGTTCTCCTACACTTATATTATAAGTAATAAAAAATATTTGTGGACAATTCACACACAACACCAAATTACCACAAACTCAGCAAAGCTTGTGCTATGGCGGCCAGATTGCTGATATAATACTTATATAGTTTTAAATGCATACTTATCATACATATTATAATTCTCGGTATAACGTTCTCGGTTTCCTCTCCAGAACCCGTCTACCCAACGGCCAACGATTGCCAGGTCTGCGACAGATGTATCCGACCAATAGGGATGTTAACATTTTTTTCGGAACTGCTTTTATTTTAAAGATTGACCCTTGTTCACCGTAAAAAATAACATTTTATTTCAAAATATTAGTATATTCGATGAGTAAAAATACAATATTAGACTAATTTTGAATTTTGCCGCTAAAACACTAAAGACTGACATGATGTCACTAGTCGCAAAACATTGGTCGCGATTCATGACTGTATGTCCAATTTATGTGTTTTCTTATTATTACTTGAATACAAACAATCAAAATCGTCGTCGCTAATATCGCAAACTATAATAAAAATGCAGAAAAGTAAACATTTTAATAAGTTTCGACAGCTTGTTTTGCGACTGGTGACGCAATAAGGCAAATTGGTGTTTCCAGTCACGTGACAACAGATAAAAAAAATATAGCATTTCAAATCATTTATAATAAATTTATTACGTAATATTAAATTATAATAATGTGATTTTCGATATTGTATTAATGCAAACTATCATAAAATTAACATTAAACATTAATTTGTGATTAGTGTTAACATCCCTATTGTCACTTCAGTTTGATAATACGCTGAGCTGTGTTGTGCTGTTGTGATCTTGTGATTGTGACTTTAGCTCTCTGAAGAATTACTTCATTACGGATGCAATCACTCACAGCTCACAGAAACCCCAAGCATATCCTGTTCCATATCTCGCTTAGCGACTTTGAGCTTGCGGACCATTTTGTCTGTCAGTGTTCACGTTTCAGCACCCTAGGTCATAACGGGTATAGTTGCCGGTAAACAAGTTGACCCAATGAAGTTAGCTGCGCATGGCTGCGCAGAAACGTTTTTAAGGTCTCTTTGGTGGAAGTGCATATGTGCGAACTTTCCCATTCCACGTCAATTTTGGGTCAACTTGTTTGCCGGGGGGCTATAGTAATGTTCGGTCCAATTTTCTACATGTACAGGCACATAATTATACAAAATAAAAAATAAAACAGTCCTAAACATGCTTTTATCTCAGCACTAGAGCATTGTGCACGCACGTGCTTGGAAAATTACAACGCTATTATAAGAATTTGCGTCTGTAATAACCCTAATATCATTTTCCCTGTTATTTCTGCAGCTTACCGTGTACAAGTCTAATCTAAAACAACGATTGTTGCAAAAATAAAATTAAAAAAAGAAAATTGCACCTGCGCTGCGCTTTGTTTTGCGGTCAAACGCTGATGCGTTGCAACTCAGCAGCACTTGGAAGTTTATTGCTTGTAAATTGCTTTTCCAATGCCACCTAGGTTCATCGAGTGTAATTGGTAGTTGCAAACTACAATGCAAAGATTTTTCAGACAATTTGTTTATTAAAACCTACTATGCATACAATAGATATTTTTACCGTCTAAAATGCTATGGCTAAGTATACTAATGCTCGTTCTTACATTTCAATATGAATATTTTTCATACCTACATAATATACCAGATAGCGGCTGGATCCAACTTTGCTCGGATATTGTCATTATAACTCAGACAAATTTTAAAGTCCATTAATCGAAATAAAAGCTATCCTATCTCTCAATTTGTAGCAAATTACACTACATATTAAATGTGTTTTTCGTGAATATCGGTCGACTTGGTGAAGATTTTACTGGGACACATAATTATATCATGATAGGCAGATTTTTATATTTTACGAGATATGTATTTACCTATTTTATTCAATACTAGGCTATACCCTGCCACGCTTCGCTGTAGCACATTGTGATGCAAAAATTAGATAAAAACAATCCTTGATGCGGATTATATATCTTTCTAAAATTTCAGCTCGCCTGATCTAGCCATTTGTAGGCAATCTTTGCTTGTAGTAAAGTTGTACCATTACGGCTGTATGAATAAGTCACACTATTTGAAAGGATTTTACATTATTAGTTCTCGAGAGGGTCAAAAATTAGGCATGTATTTAAAAAAAAAGAAGTGTGGCACTCGGGGACTGCCGCGGTAAAGCTATTGCATGTTGCATGCATTTTTATCAACATAAGTCACATTTGTTTACCATAAAAAATATCACGGGAAATCCGTTAAGTTGGCAACACTGCTAAGAGCATTTAGTTTGTAAAGCTAATACAAACAAGATTCAAAGTCGAATGACCGAGTGGGGGGGACGGCGTTACGGTCTTCCATCCCTCTTTCTTGTGAACATAAGAAAGAGATGCACGATCACTAAAATTCATGTTTTTCCGACGAATTACAGAGTAAGTTTGGTCATTTGATTATGTTCGGCTTTGGTTCCATACAGTTTCAATACCTCTTCTAATCTATTATTCCGCAACGCCGTACAAAAATCATGCGACAAGGAGAAATGATCGAGGTTTAGAACCCCCCCTCTTCAACAGCACTCAGTTGGACAGCTTACAAGTGACGGCATAGTGCTCAAACTTATTACTTTATACCCTTCTATCATCCTACATAGGTCTCCTGCTGTATCAGATGACCCATAGATTTTGTTCACGGGCCTGCGGTCTATGAGATTTCGTGACATTATTTTCCTATAGCGCCCAGATAAAAACTTATTATTAAAGAGATTTAAACTCATTTATAATAAATTTATTACGTAATACTAATTTATAAAAAATGTGACTTTCGATATTCTATTACTGTCTACAAACTGGCATAAAATAAACATTAAACATTTAATTTGTGATTAGTGTTAACATCCCTATTGCCGGGATTAAGTATTTGAAAATATACTTATTTTAAAAATCATTTCACGTTTACTAAGTGTATATAGTAGACCAATAGACCGTAATTCTATGGCATCGATGTACAATCTCAGAAGGACATAATAATTTAATTAAAATCCTCGGATATGGATTAAGATGTCCTATCTTGGACTACAATTATACAAATCTCGTAACTTGCTTAGCGGATATCGAAGCGGTTCGATTGTATTGGATACGCTCATAAATTGTCATATTAAGTGGCGCTTACTCGTACTCGTATCTACAAATCTCGTATTAAGTTACTCGTATCTACAAATCAGCTTACTTAAGCTGTTGCGTCTGTTGCTGGGTTAAACAGAAAGGACGTACTTACCTACAGTTTCTTGCAGGACGCAGTTCCAAGTATAAAATTCGATTCGAAGATTCTTTTATTCCCAAAAAAATACATGTTTTTTTTTGGAATAGCTAAGCTCTTTTTGTATATTTATATTATTTTTTTACTTCATTGTTATGAAAAAAATAATAATAAGATAGGTGCCGACTTTTACATGCCCATGCTTATAGCTTACATTTTTTTATTTATGGAGTGATGTGTTGCATATTTTTAACCTCCGACCAAAAAAAGGGGTGTTACAAGTTTGACGTCGATGTCTGTCTGTCTGTCTGTCTGTGGCACCTTAGAGCTCAAACGGATGGGCCGATTTCAATGTGGTATATATATATTTTTTAATTAAAGATTAATATCCGTGCGGATGTTCTTAGCTATGTTTGGTTAATATCGATTAAATCTTTAATCCGCCGCCTAAGCCGCTTAATAAGCCGCCTCCACAAAATGGCGGACAAAATATTTCTTAAGAGCCCGCTCACGTCGTCGCACGAAATTCAAAAAGTTTGTGTTCCGAATTTTCCATCTTTAGTATTATCTAGAAAAAAGATAATTTCGTTCAAAAAATAGGCCGATCTTTCTTATTGACGTTTCCTTGTTTCAATTTTACTAATCATAATTCCTTTGGTCGTAGGGAACGATCTCCCATGACCATTTCGCCGAAAAGTCGCCGCCGTGTCAGTTTCAGACTTTTAAATCTACAAGTGATACTCAAAATTTATACTTAAAAAATATGAGGAACACCATACACATATTTTATTAATTCAGACATGTTACATATATCTGAATTTTGGTCCCATTTATTAGTAAAAAAAACAAAATCATGAGACAATTTTAAGTTTTATATTGCAGTTTTAGCGTTGTCTCTGTGTAAAATACACAATAATTCCAAAATAAAAATTAGACACGATAATACTTTGTTCTTTGTAGAATCCAATCCTATAGTTACTTTTCAAATCATAGTTGTCGATTTATCAAAAAAATATAAATTACCAGCAGTCTAAATTACAATAAAATTACGCTGCGCAATTTAGTATGCCGCGAGCGGCCGTCGGAAGAGGGCCTGCGTCAGTTAGCGTGGGCGTCGGTTACGTAATATTTCGCGCGTTTATGACATAAGCTAGAATAATTATTGTGCGACCACAAAATTTTAAGTTGTTTGGCGTTTTATAACGTTTCATTCAGATTTTTCGGATCGGACCATCACATTTGATCTTGTTTACTTCTTGAAGAAGCAGAATCTGTCAATTTTTTTTTGATGTGACTACGTCTAATAAGTCGATGAACGCTGGCCGCATGCACGAAAATGGGATGACTCATTGTCTCGTTAAGCCCATTGTCCTGTTGCATTACGGTAAATTATTCTTGCATTTCCAAACTCTGATTACTAGTATAATTTCAAGAATGTATACTTTTAACTGAAGGTTAATTTTCATGCGGTGGATCTTAGCTTTGTTGGGCATGACTAGTAGAATACTGTACACTATGATACATTTGAAATCCAAGATGGCCGCCACCATAAAATGGCGAATGACATTACCAATTTTTTTAATTCAACCTCAATATGGGTATCAAATGAAAGGCCTTCCCTAGTAGAATATTACGCGCTGTGACAAATTTCAAATCCAAAATGGCCGCCACCACAAAATTTACTACTACTTCAATATGGGTATCAAATGAAAGGACTTGACTAATAAAATACTATGCACTATGACAAATTTCAAATCCAAGATGGCCGCCACCACAAAATGGCGAATGTCATTATTTTTTTCTACCACCTCAATATGGGTAACAAATGAAAGAGCTTGACTAGTAGAATACTACGCACTGTCACAAATTTGAAATCCAAGATGGCCGCCACCACAAAATTGCGAATGTCATTATTTTTACTACCACCTCAATATGGGTAACAAATGAAAGGGCTTGACTAGTAGAATACTATGCACTGTCACAAATTTCAAATCCAAGATGGCCGCCGCCACAAAATTGCGAATGTTATTATTTTTCACTACTACCTCAATACCATGACCAATGACCATGACTATGACCATGACCAATTACAATGACCATGAGAAACGGCCACGACCAATGACCATGAGCAATGGCCATGACCCATGACCGTTCCGACGTGTTTGAGCAACGAACTTCCAATATCAATTAATCATCATTATTTTTTACTACTACCTCAATATGGGTAACAAATGAATGGGCTTGACTAGTAGAATACTATGCATTGTCACAAATTTAAAATCCAAGATGGCCGCCACCTCAAAATGGAGACTGACATTATTTTTTACTACTACCTCAATATGGGTAACAAATGAAAAGGCTTGACTAGTAGAATACTATGCACTATCACAAATTTCAAATCCAAGATGGCCGCCGCCACAAAATGGTGACTGTCATTATTTTTTACTACCACCTCAATATGGGTAACAAATGAAAGGGCTTGACTAGTAGAATACTACGCACTATGATAAATTTCAAATCCAAGATGGCCGCCACCACAAAATCGCAAATGTCATTATTTTTTACTACCACCTCAATATGGGTAACAAATGAAAAGGCTTGACTAGTTAGCTCTTCCATTAAATTTGATACCCATATTGAGGTAGATTATGAAGAAATATTTAGTCCACCATTTTATGGAGGCGGCCATCTTGAATCGATATTAACCAAACATAGCTAAGAACGATGCACAAAAATTAACCTTTAAATAAAAATGAAATTATACTAGTAATCAGATTTTTGAAATGCAAGAATAATTTATCGTAACGTAACGGGACAACGAACGTAACGGGACAATAAGTCATCAATTTTCGTGCACGCAGCCAGCGTTCATCGATTTAGTAGACGTTGTCACGTCAGAAAATCTCATCAAAATTTTTAGTACACTGCCGTTACGGCTCAAGATCGTTCTGTCCGCCTAAACGCTCGAGCTGAATCGAACGAAGGCACGCTGACAATGTTGCAGGATTTTACCTAAAGTTGAGTTCTGTCGTTTCGTGAGAGGGCTCTTAACAACCTGCCTCAAATAGGTATCAGACGAAAAGACTTGACTAGTAAAATACTATACACTATGACAAATTTCAAATCCAAGATGGCCGCTACCACAAAATGGCGAAATACATTTCTTTTTTCACAACTCCCTTAATATGGGTATCAAATGAAAGGGCTTGACTAGTAGAATATTGTACAAGTAACAGATCCGAGGTAGTCGGGGGTTAATCAATTTTTTTAATTTTGTTCTTGTTATTAATTGTTCAATCAAACGACGTCAGGATGGATCTTATGTCAATTTAAGGTTTACGTTCATTTTGCGTCATCATTCTTTTTTTGCCTATGAATTAGGTACTTACATAAAACAAAACCACGGAAAACCCCAAAAAATAAAGTAGCTATTTTGCAACCTCACCACTAGGAGCGATTTTTTCAGGCAAAAGTAGAATGTTAAACGAGATTTTGATTTAGGAAGATTGGGAGTACAGTGAAAATTTCAGCAAAACTTTGTGTAGCGACAAGTACAAGAAAATCATAATTCTACTTAGGTAAATCAATTAACCTTTCGACTTAAGTTACCCTTTCCGCAAAATCCCATAGTAAGACATTATATTACTGCCGAGAGATTGACCTGTAAGCGGTCTCCAGTGGTGTAGCAAGGCACGTGTAATAACTACAATAGGCCCAGGAAGGCTCCCTTTATGTTCTTCGTGTATATCGGGTTTCGCTTCCGTGTTTCTGGTGTACAATCGCTAACATTAAAACAATAATTACTTACCTACCTAGAAGCCATAGACGAGTAGCGATCCAGAAGTCACAAGAATAATAGTAGGTGAGTAATCGGTGCCTCAATATTGATCGTGAATGACACATTTCTCACGAATGATGAACTCCAAAAATTTGAGAATATGTGTCTAGAAATCAGAAAAAGTAGTGCAGGATTAGAAATCGCTTAAATCTCAGAATCGTGTCAATATTTTACTGAACTCACGCAATTGGTTTCAAGAAACTCGTTGTCTACATCGGATAGAGGGCGAGGCGACTGGCGATCTTTCTGGATGATTGTGTGGAACACCACGGTAGTTGTAATAGCATGAAATACTGTATCGGGTGTATTAATCCGCTCCTTAAAATAACGCCCGCAGACATGGCGTGGCGCTTCAATTCTATGTTTTGTGATGTTCATTCTAGCATGTTCTCAAAAATCGAAAAAATGTGTACCAGATTTTTATGGGTTGTCTAATTTGTACCACATATTAAATTTAACTTTGTTCAGGTGTACCCTGACTAAATGACCTTGTGCATTTCTTCCTTCTTCGTACAACCCTAGCCAGAAACAGTAGCATTTGCTACTGTTTTAGTACTTACATTGTTCACCGAGAGGAGAAAGTGACCGATTACCGTCGAGGGTGTCGTTTGAAGCCCGAGCCGTAGGCGAGGGCTTTAAAACACCCGAGATCGGGAATCGCACTTTCTCTCGAGTGATACATAGTGCTTTATACTACACCTACGAGGAAAATAAATTTCTACGAAAACTGAATCCTCAAACAACACACAAATTGAAAATGGCGCCAATGGGGTCTGCAATTTTCACATGTTCTTTTTTCAAATTGTTTGACACCATCCAACACACAGCTAGTGGCCAGTGTCATTTTGCGAACTTGGAGATAAAAACTCACTGTAAAAACTTTTTGGCTTTTGATATTTAGGTTACCAGCGCATAGTCTTACCCAAAATTAAAAAAGAAAAACCACGTAAGAAATGGATTTTCATACACTTTTCTCTCCCGCTCAGATGCGTTTTCTCGCCGCATATTTGTTCGATATGCAATGACGTACTTTCTACCGTAAATTTGATAAAGTATCAAGGTACCTACTTTCCGAGCAGGTGTAGTATTTATAAATGAAATTTCTACAATCCTATTTTGTTTTGCATTTTTTTACAATAATGATTGAAATTAAATTGCCTATCTGTTGGTATTACGAGTAGTATAAAATCCAAATTAACTTTTTAACCGACTTCAAAAAAAGGAGGTTTCTCAATTCGACCGTACGTATGTTTTTTTTTATGTGTGTTCGCGGATAACTTCGTCGTTTATGAACCGATTTCGATGATTCTTTTTAACCCCCGACCAAAAAAAGGGGTGTTATAAGTTTGACGTCGATGTCTGTCTGTCTGTGTGTGTGTCTGTCTGTGGCACCGTAGAGCTCAAACGGATAAGCCGATTTCGATGCGGTTTTTTATTTAAAGGTTAATAACCGTGCGGATGTTCTTAGCTATATTTGATTAATATCGATTCAAGATTACCGCCTCCACAAAATGGCGGACAAAATATTTCTTCACAACTTACCTCAATATGGGTATCAAATCGATATCTCCAAGGAATACTACGCCAACTATAAAGTCATACAAAGGTTTTCAGAACGTAAAATAACACTTAGGTGAAGATAAAAAGTCGGTATTTGCTATTTTACTGAAATTTACAAAATGTTTAGAAATTACTCAGTAATTAAGAAACTACTAACATTTGTTCTATAATTATTGCTCTTTCTGTTAGCCTATATATGTTTTTAGATTTGGCGTAGTATTCCTTGTAGGTATCGAAATGAAAGGGCTTGACTAGTAGAATACGATACACTATATCATATTTCAAATCCAAGATGGCGGCCACCACAAAATGGCGAATTATATATGTTTTTTTCACTACTACCTCAATATGGGTATCAAACGAAAGGGATTGACTAGTAGAATACTTTGCACTATGACAAATTCCAAATCCAAGATGGCCGCTACTACAAAATTGCAAAACACATTTCTTTTTTCACAACTCCCTTAATATGGGTATTTTTTTTTTAACTTTAATAAGTTTACACTTGACCGCCATCTCGCCTGATGTTAAACGACGATGCGGTCTACGATGGAGCGTGTTTACCTAGAAGAAACCGATTCACTCTCGATTTGAAGACACCAAGATTATAACTATCGGGAAAAACCCACTCAGGCAACTCATTCCACAGCCTAGACGTTCTTATCACAAACGTAGAGTCAAACCTCTTTGTCCGTGTCTATGGTATGGGTATATTTGGGTATGAAATGAAAGGGCTTGACTAGTAGAATGTTGTACAGATAACAAATTCGAGGTAGTCGGGGGTTATTTTTTTTTAATTTTGTCCTTGTAATTAGTTAGCACTTCTTGAGTAGAGTAGACTAGTTTAAAGAGTAGGTACGAGGAGCTCCAAAAACTGCACAAAAAAACAGCTAACGCTGGATTTTGATCGGGGACGCGCTTTGAATATGTAGGTTTGTATATTTGCATGCTAACTGCAAATGTGTACAAAAGTGTAAGGACTAGCAAAATCAACTTATCCGCAGTTTTAGTGCCAATACTTCGCCGTGGGTATTGTGAATTGACATCAGGTTGTACCTATCAGATGCCGTGTGGCCGGAACGTGCGCGTGCGCCGTGCTAATGTGGACCCGGCACGATTCCGATTTGTTATCTCCGCAGGAACACAGACATTGGCTCGAAATGTTTTGATACAGTAATGCACTGCATTAAGTAACTACTGTTATAACGCTAGAGATATTGAAACTTCACTATAAGTTAGAAGCTATAAGCTTTTACTACTCAACTAGTTGCGCATCGCGGTACAACTAAACTATGTATTTGTAGAGATATTATTTTTTGAAGTGAAAACATCTTTTGACGCACCACAGACAGATTTTTCTTGGGATACGCCCTCAAGCATCACGCTCGGGTATCAAAAAAACTTCGGGTAAACTCGGGATCATGGTTTCCAAAGTGAGCTATAAGTTTTCACTCATATCGGCAGTTCTTTATTAGTATGCAGTAGGTATGCTATAATCTATACTTATAATAAAACTGTAACGGGTCGAATTCTGTACATTGAAGATATTTTGAAATTTTATTTTTTGGGGCACTCCATAGTCGATACTGATGGCGAAACGGCATTTTTTTTCTTTCATGTCTGTCTGTCTGTCTGTCTGTCTGTCTGTCTGTCTGTCTGTCTTTCTGTATAGAGATCACGCATCACGCCGAAACTACTGATTCAATTCAGCTGAAACTTGGCATGATTTTAGTTTATACTAAGGACATTGCTGTAGGCTACTTTTGATCCCCAAATTCTGATCGGTTTTCTTGCGGGAGGGGGTGAAAGTCAGAATGTGTATTTGGTTGTAACTCATGTTTGCGTTGTTTAATTTCATTAATTCTTTTTTTGTTAGAAAGAACATATTTTTTATATTGTCCCGTCAAAACTTGAATATTATCGGTCTGGTGGTTCGGAAATTACACAAACATTAAATAATAACGACACGCGCGGCGCGTTCAGTACATACTAACTTCTAAGTATTCTGTGTATCAGACTATCCACAGAATATCTAGATTCTAGAAAGTGCCCACGTGATCGCGTCGCGTCGTCTTGGATGACAAAATAATTGTCAAAGATATATTTTGTGTGGAAAAACAAACATCATTCGGTTTTAATCGACTTCAAACAAGGAGGATGTTTTCAATCGGGTTGCATGTTTTTTTATTTGGTTTTATTTTACGCGATAACTCCGCTAATTGTTAGTTGATTTTGATAATTCCTTTTTTGTTTGGTAGAAAATACTTCAGAGGTGATCTTAGATATCGAAAACAGGGAGGTAGTTTTCAAATATCAACAAAAGCTAAAATCAGCTAAAATAAAATTAGATCTATCTGTGACGACATAGTCATAGCTTCTTATAAAATTTAGTCGAATGACAGAATTAAATTACCTATCACTGAAGTAGATTTTTGTTATTTTGGAAAAAACATATCAGCATAATAAGCAGCCTAAACAACCCATTAAATGTTCCCACTGCTGGGCGTCGGGGCCTTCTCTCGCAAGGAGAGAGACAAGGCTATAATCCACCACGCTGGCCCAGTGTCGTTTGGTGGATGACATATGACTTAGAACTTAGATTATAGGTAGATTTTGGTTTCCTCGCAGTGTTTTCTTCACCGTTTTAATTACCGGCATTACGAACATGACTCTGAAAAGATAGTGCTCTGAAAAGATCGTACGCGTGGGTTTGAACCCTGGGTCTCCGGATCGACAGTCGCCGTTCTCCCGACTAGGTCAGCTGTAACTTACTAGACCAGCCGTAACTTATTAGAAAACGTATTATTTCAATCCAAATACTGTTTAAAATTTAAAGGTAGTGTTCAACAAGCTTCGGTGACCGAAGCAGACCGTTGTTAGGGTTCTGTACACAAAGGGTAAAAACGGGACCCTATTACTGAGACTTCGCTATCCGTCCGTCCGTCCGTCCGACTGTCACCAGGCTGTATCTCTAGAACGGTGATAGCTAGACAGTTGAAATTTTCGCAGATGATGTATTTCTATTGCCGCTTTAACAATAAATACTAAAAATAAAATAAATATTTAAGAGGTGCACCAATACAACAAACATGCTTTTTACCGTTTCTTGCTCGATACTAATAATAACGTACCTGTCACAGGTAGACGCTTTAACTATTCACATAATATTTAGTTTTATGTTCTCTTTAAAAGTAATTAATTAAAATAAAATAAATTATTCAGGGGGCTCCCATACAATAAAATCCGTTTATTTGCTAATGGTTCAGAACCCTTCGCGCGCGAGTACCATTTGCATTTGACCCGTTTTATTTTTTCTAAATTGTTGTTAAATCCTATGCTTTCCTAATATTATATAATTATGTCAATGTTTCAATTTTTGCTGCTCAATTACGTTGGAACGGCTGAATGTATCGAGTTAAAATTAAAGACACATTCTTGGTTTAGCTTAAGTAATACATAGGGTACTTATACATAGGCAATGTTTAGCCTATGTGTTCTGCCAGACTATAATCTAATTCTATTTCAAATTGCAACCCGATCACTTGATACGTTCCGCCATGATTAAGTAACAAACATCCAAACAGTGACATTCATAATAATTACAGGACAACGTTGGACCGGCTGAACATATTTTGAAGGATTTCGAAATACACGTAGTTTGAACTCAGAAATAGCAAATCGGTTACTTATAAGGTTACTGTGACGTCGGAAAGACTAAGCAAATTTGGTAGAAAATTTAAACAGAGATAACGTATAGTCTGAAATACCACATTTATGTATTACCTATCAACCTGCAAAGAAGCATGGGCCCTAAGGAAACAAATATTAGCTATCACGTCAAAACGGCACAACGATATGGGTTGACATACGAAACACATATAGTTTAGAGTCTAAAATTTCACATGGGCTAATAAGTCTATATTTTCATTTAACTCCATATTAATATAAGCATATATTTTCGTAAGGAACTTGATGTGATGGTAAGGTAAAAGCCTAAAATGAAAAATGTATGCACCCGTTTTGGCGTAGATAATATAGGTGATTTGCGTTCACAATCAAAATAGCAAGCAACATAATATTCTCATTAGATGGCGCTAATGCCAGTTTAAATCTAAAAGCACTAAAGCCCCATTTAAATCGATGTTTTGCTATTGTGGTATGTTTTTTCTTTCATCACTAGGTGACGTTACTGGTATTCTAAATTGTACTAATAAGTTTTGCTGCTAAAAGGATTATGATGCCGAATTTGGATTCTTTCGTTCTTGGATTTTTTTCTGTGTTACCTACAATTAAATTCATACATTAACATTTCACTAAGACTTGGCTTAGATTTACGGGTTCAACTTGCTTGAATATCATTAAAACTCAAAATCTTAATCATTTTATTCCACACAGGCTTCGTTCAAAATTTTACGCGGGCGAATTCGCGGGTAACAGCTAGAAAACAGCTTGCGGATAAAAGAGATAAGTAGGTATCAGATCATGAACATTCGCTTCAGACTTTTCATAATGTATCCTATAAAAATCCTACAAACTTAACACTTGCGGCTATGTTCGATACTATGAAACCTTACTAAGTATGTTTGATATTGTTTAAAAAAAAAGAAAAATGAAGATGATAAAATTAAATATATTTTTGTGTGGAAAAACAAATTCACTCAAACTCAAAGGGTTTTCAATGACTACTTATCCAAATATTTGACGTACGATACTTCCAACTAATGTATAAGTTAGTAACATCTGCTTACGCGAACGAAGTAGCGGGTTCAGCTAGTATTTAAATATATTTGTTATGTCACCGTAGAATCGTAAAAACTGCTTGTGGATGCTATACCATTCCTTTGCTAAGTACATCATTTTTCATCCCACCACCTCGGAAAGAGTGTTTAAGATAGTTCTTGGTACGTAGGTAGATAGAAAATTTGCGTTGCGACTCCATAGCAATTACATCGTGCTGTGAAATACAATATGACATATGGATATTTTGTTAGCTATATCACACCATGTGAATTTATTGACCCGTTTTGTGTCAAGCTATAACTTTTAATAGGCTAGGTTAGTCACAAACTCACGTTGTTCATCACGAGTTGATGGGGCCATTGGTAAAGCTGTCACTCAGTTGATGGCGCCTCAGTACTATGGCCTGAGTATGGTTATTGTGCATCTGTAGAATCAATGTAAATACGATGCACTGTTCCACGGCTAGTTCTCCTAGATATTGCACGGGGACGGTAGATCCATCAAGATCGTTTGACCTCACTTGAGCTTCTGTATATAGATCAGATATCTATTCAATAATGAAGGTCAATATCGCTGTTGTTGGTAAACATGCGATTTTGACGCTTATTTTTTTTTGGGGAAGTAGACGGATATGTTTTGTAATAAAACACCCTGCGTTTCCAAAACAACATAGTGCTTCGCTGCTACATAGTAGTTTGAACCGAAATAGCTTCAAACACTGCAATGCGACACACTCGGTAATTTAACATTGTTTCTTACTATAACCAATAGTTTGATTAAAGACTTAAATCTCTAAACCGGGATATATCTAGACACTTCGGCGTTGCTCTCTCGTTTCATCTAGAAATCAAAAATGTTTTCGAAACGAAGTTCCTTATGGCATGCTTTGCGGAATGGGGATTTTGCTACACGATCGAAATAAAATAAAAGTGGTCAAGTGCGAGTCGGGCTCGCCCATGAAGGCTTCCGTAGCAGCAAGTAACATACCTAATACAAATGTTCTTGTACTTCGTTGTTACTTTAATCAGTGTTTTAACAATAGTCAATTTATGACGTATTAAAATAAAACTATTGGTTATATAAATCATACCCTTTTTTTATTTTCGTCATTCACTTATTTTAGAAGTTAGAAGGGGGGGGGGGGACACATACACTTTTTACCACTCTGGAAGAGTCCTAACGCGCAAACTATTCACTATATTATAGTTAAGAAAAAAAAAAAGTTAGAAACCTCAATATCATTTTTGATGACCTATCCATAGATACCCCACACGTATGGTTTTGATAAAAAAAATATTTAGAGTTTCAGTTCTAAGTATGGGACACCCTAAAAAATTTTTGTTTATTTCTATGTTTTAAATCAAAATCTTACTGCGGTTCACAGATTACACTTATTTACCATGTTTCAATAGTAAGAATAGCTCTTATAGTTTCGGAGAAAAGAGGCTGTGACATACGGACGGACAGTCAGACAGACATGACAAAACTATAAGGGTCCCGTATTTTGCCATTTGGCTACGGAACCCTAAAAATGTGAAACTAAAATCGTAAAAAAATATGTAGGTAACGGAAAAACGCGTAAAAGTTGCCCGTGACCAGTGTTGCCAAGTCAACTTTTCAGATGATTGTACCATAAATATAATATAATTTCAGATGATTGTAACATAAGTACCTAATATTTTTTGCATTTTGTTTTGTTTCTTCTATGTTATCCAAAGGAACTTGGTTCCTACCTGTTGTCCTATTGAACCAATCTATTTTCTAGTCTACAGTGGTGTAGTTTCTGAATATTTTTAAGATATTTAATGCAACCACAACTTAAAGCGAAATAAAAAACTTGAATGTTGAGAACACAATGTGATATGATAGCATTCATAGTAGTCATAGCATGACTGGCCTCGTGGCTTAGTGGGTAGTAACTCTGCCTGCGAAGCCGAGGGTCGTGGGTTCGATTCCCACCCAGTGCAAATATTTGTGTGATGAATTCAAATGTTTGCACTGTGTCTGGGTGTTTCTATGTATAATAAGTATGTATTTAAAACTATATATGTATTATATCAGCTATCTGGCCGCCATAGCACAAGCTTTGCTTAGTTTGGGGTCAGATGGTGTTGTGTGTGAATTGTCCACCAATATTTATTTATTTATTTATTTATTTATTTATTCGAAATACACCTGTGTCATATGAATGATCATCAGTCCTAATTTCTCAGTTTCACATATCATTTTTAAAATGTATAGATTACTTTACATGACAAAGGATTTACTTATCATTCAATACTAATCGTTTCAAGGCGAAATGTTAATAATTTAATATGATATCAGGCTTTTGTTAGACCCCGAACGGAGCCTTCTCAGCGGGGGTCGGTGTTGATTCAAAACGATTTCAATTTGTTCCATTGCATAATTTGGAAAACCTTTGAATAAAAAGCATGTTGCATTATAAACAACTCGCAACTGCCGTACGACAAATTTATATGTGCAGTTAATGAAATTATGTAACTAAAACTTTTATGTTTTAATAGCCAGCTTTAATTCCAAAGATTTATTGTTGTGCCATCACTATCAATTTAAGAACTAAGTTGGCCGGACTGTAGGTGAGATGTACCTATACCACAAGCACTTTCCAAAATATTGCATAACGCCGACCTTGTAGAGTTGCACTTTGCAATCTTACACGAATGTTTTGTTGTATTGTAAATTGAATTATCGAGCCTGTCGATGTACCTATTCGATCAAGGACCTTTTTGCAAGTTCTTGCACCTCTTACGAAGTTTGCGCAATTATCTGTCATATTTGTTGTTATAACGTTGTTGGATTAAAATAAACGAGTCAGGTTGCAGAAATCGCCAGGAAATTATCAGTTTTGTTTCCTTTCCTTTCACTAAGAGCTTCGAGCTATGTTTTGATTTTAACACCTGCTTTATCAAAATTAAACAATTCTTGCGTAGGTAAATACGTTAGTTACGTAGGTACTTCTGCTGGATATCCCAAGTTTCTTACTAAAGAATCTTTGATTTTAGGACAGTTATAAATTTACTCCCAAGGATTTGTCTTCATCTACGAGATTATCCCTACATACCTATCGAAACTTCTTCGCCTCGAATATTTAATTTCTAAGGGGTCTTGAATAGGCCATAACAAGCAGAATGTTCCAAGAACCAGTTGAGAGATCTCGTGGCCTATTATACTTATAATTAGAAGTAAGCCTGCCCGCAAAGCCGAAGGTCGTGGATTCGGTTCCCATGACAAATTTGATACAAATATTCGTTGCGCTTTCCTGTGCATCGTAAGTAGGTATGTGTTAAGAACTTTATTGTAAGTATTAAATTAGCTGTTTGGCTCCCTCAGTACAAAGCTTTGGTTAGTTTGGGGCTAATTGGTGTTTGTTGTATGAGAAATGTCCAACAATTTATATTATTTTCTGTCCTATTTGAATAAGGCGTTTACATAATGCAAATTTGCAAATATGTATGTCAAAGATTTCGATTCCAGTCGGAGATCGCATCAAATACCTAAGTGTAAACGTCTTGCTAGAGCATAAACTTGTCGATTATTATTTATCCGTTGACCGTTGATACTCTACCTTGGACGAGTTCAAGGTAGAGTATCATTCTCACTTAAGAAACACCGCTAGGAAATTGGCTTTGAAATGAAAAAAAAACTGCATTAAATTAAACCGCGTTTGAGAGATACGAGTACGATGCGGCCATAGATCGCACGGTGTATGAGCACCGGTGTAGCTGAGGTGGGTTGCAATGTTGGGGGCTGGGCATTGCGGCTGTAGGGTGAGGATAGTCTGTATTACAATGCACCGTTCTCCCAGCCTGCGTTCTCCACAGTGAAACTTACAGAAATTTTAAGGTGGGGCCACTCGTCTAGACCTTGCCTCCAAGTCGACGACGATGCGCCCGTGTAAGTTATACGGTGTATGCGCAATGGCACAATTGAGATGGGCCGCAATGTTGGGGGGATGGACATCGCGGCTGTGGGCTGGATGTCGCAGTAGCAGAGCACCGTTGGTGTTACGCCCTTGACGGGGACGATAGCATTAGATGGCAAAAGCGGTGGGGCTACACAGCTCCAAAGGACCAAAGGGACCAAAGGGGTCCAGACGCGGGGGTGTCAGGCACCCAGTTACTGGTTGGTTCTTGAGGTGGCCACGGCGTATAAAGAGTGCCTGTGCTTTAGTGACCGGGTTATTTTCTATAGGAGGGCCCTGAGACGGGCAAGGTGTGGTTTCGCGGAAGGAGGTTATAGTCCGACTTAATCTGAGCGTCTCCACCAGGGCAGAATGCATTTCCTCTACATACAAAAAAGGTATTATTGAAAAAATTAACATCAAATTTGTTGTTTGTCGTCGCCATCTTGATAGATTACGGAGTTTCGGCAGTAGGTGGCAGGCAGTGGAACTAAATTAATTGAACAGGCTAGGCAAGTAATTACATGTCAAACATCAGTTACACTCCGCGAGGTATAAGCTGAGCTTTGCATTAGTGTAAGTGATCACCAATCAGGCAGGAGCTTGAAATTTTGTCCGCGAGGTATAGGCTGAGCTTTGCATTAGTGTGAGTGATCACCAATCAGGCAGGAGCGCGGCGAGACAGAATGGCGCCGCGCCTAAGGCCGGTTGTCACACTTACACTATCCATGTACACTCACACAAATGCAAAGCTCAGCTTATGCCTCGCGGAGTGTACGCCGTTAGGTTAGGCGCGGTAGAATGACCGCCCAGAGCGCCGTACATAAAGGGCCGCCTACACTTGCGAACAAAGTAGTGGGTTAATAGACTACAGGCCCGGGAACAAAATGTATGGGTAATATGAACCACCAGAAGACCTATGTAGGATGATAGAAGGGTATAAAATAATAGGATTCAGCACTGTGTTGGCATTTGTAAGCTGTCCAACTGAGTGCAAATAGAAGAGGGGGTTGCAACCCTCGCTCTTTCCTAAAATTGTTACAATCATACATTATACAAGCCTTACGGCATTGTGTAATAATAGATTAGAAGAGGTAAGTATTGAAATTGTATGGAACCAATAATCCCGTACATAATCAAATTACCAAATTTACCCTGGAAATCGCCGGAAAATCATGAATTTTCCAGCAAAAACAATAGTTTAAATATAAAATTTACTATTTTTATAGTTTCAATATTCTTCTAATCCATTATTCCGCAACGCCGTACATAAAACATGCGACAAGTAGAAATGATCGAGTGCTGCAACCCCTCATCTTCAAATTGCACTCAGTTGGACAAATCAGCTTACAAATGCCGGCATAATGCTGAATCTTATTATTTTACACCCTTCTATCATCATAATTAATATGACCCACAAATTTTGGTCACGGGCCTGTAGTATATAACGAATTAGTAGGTAGTTGAAACTATAGTTAAATAATTGTAGATCACAGTGTTTGATAACTTTTAATATGGAATCACGTCCTTAGTCGCTCTATTTGGCGAACCCCCAGTGGCGGATTAGCCATATAGCAAGAGTAGCAAATGCTACGGGCCCCGCGCAAGTTAGGGGCCCCGCGCTCCGACATCTGTCTGACTGTAAATATGTAGCGAAAATATCTGGCATAACTTGACCCTTCCGTTCCTAAACCTAAGCAAACCAAGGGCCCTTGACAGAAATTGCTACAGGCCCCGCGCTGGTTTAATCCGGCACTGCGAACCCCTGAACATGCCGCCCGCGTGCTGTGCACGCCATGAACCATGAACGTTTGCTTACGGGCTCTTCTGCTACGGTGTCACTGACACACTGACACAGGTGTGTGTATGCGTCTGTCTGTGGCACCGTGTGGCAGACAGACAGACATCCGACTGCCCCGACCAAAAAAAGAATTGTTATAAGTTTGAACTTATGCGGTCTTATTAAATGCGGTCTTGCTTGAGGTATAGCTGACACCTTTGAAATATTACCAACAAAGTGCTTTGGGGTGGGGGGTTGGAGGGTTCTCCAACATGACTCTGTTTACGGACGAAGAATTAATTGATATCTTCTGAGTAAGCGTTTTAAACCTTACAAATTGTCTAAGCCATAGCATATACTTGGCATACCAAGACCAAACCAATTATAACAACAATCTATATTATCTATTCTATGACCAAACGTAAAATCATAATGTAAGCTTAGAAAAAAAGTATGAATGAAAACGTTAAGAATATTGGATGGTAGTTAATTAATGTCACAGTAAGTAGAGAGTGGTTAATGTTGTGCCTAAACGACGGTTTTTGTCTACCTTAAGGCTAAGAAGGGGTTTCTGCCTTTTAGCCGAAATTTGTTTGGCCGATTATCACTTGCCAACTTCCGTTTCGCAGACTTTTATTTCTCCGATTAATCATTTGCCAAACTGACCACATAATTTTGTTTTATTTTTCAACCTAACAGTCGCCAACTGTACGTTTGGCCTGGCTTTTAAAAGTACTCTTTTCAAAAGGACAACTTTCATGTAGCGATTGTTTCAGTTAGAGTAATATTAATTTGGTTATAGAGGTAAATTGTTGGTAAGTAAGTAGGTATATGTGTTAGATATCGAATTTCGAAAAAGCTGCTATACTGAGTCTTAGGTCAAATTGTCAATAAAATTTACAAGGATGGCATTTTTTATTTGGGACAAATTAGATACAAAATAAATATAAAGGTTGTTATTATTATTGAAATATTTTTTTCCATAACTATTTTTGTAATGTAGCACATACTTATTCAAGTACCCTGTGTACTCGTAGTAATAAAAGAAGTAATGTAAGAAATAAAAGCGATTTGGTTTATGCACTTCGCTGGCCGCTGCCACGGCACGCTCGCTTCGCTCGCTAGGCTCATGCATTGTTGGTCACTATTCTAACCTAACCAATTCCTTTCGATTCCACCTAACTTCGTTCCTCTCTTTGAAATTAAAAAAAAAGTGTGTATGCAGATGTTTTGTTCTGTTGCCTTAAAATTACACGTAAAAAGAGTTTTTTTTTATCATAATTTAAATGTACGAAAAGGGTACTGATACACAGACGAAACGTTATTCGTCTAAAAGTTGTTTGGCCTAGTAAAAGATTTGACAGGAGTTGCGAGGCTCGGCGTGCGGCTCCAGCGCGGGTCTCGTGAGTTTTTTAAATAAAACCTTTATTTCCAAACCACGACGGTCGCGTTTGAAAATCGCTCCATGAGTTCTTAGATATTTAAACTATTTCGTTCTTAACAATCATAAGCAGTGTTTCCACAATGAGGGGAACTTCCCATTTTGAGGGGAAATTAGGAGGGTCCAGAGGGGAACAAAAAGGGGAAAGAGATGTAAAGGGGAAATCATGCCTAAAATCAAACAAATACAAAAACTTCGTCATATTGAGGAACATTTTCGTTAATAATTCAAAATAATTAGTCCATACAGATATCAGTTCCAATTTTTTTTCAATAAGGCGATGTTTCTTATAGTATGGTTTTCGATGAGGCACGAAAGCTTAAATATTATTGAGATTAGTTGCAATTTTAAACTTTGAATCTCTTCTGAGAGGGGGGAGGGTGCCAAAACAATACCAGAATAATTTTTGAGGGGAAAAAAGGGGAAATCTTAATTGAGGCGAGGGGAAAGAAAATGATTAAAGTGGAAACACTGATCATAAGAAATATTGTTCGACTGAGCTAAATTTTGTGTGGGACACACCCTATAATGATATAAAATTTTTAATGATATATAATACTCTTAGCTTTATTAATAAGCGTAATCTGCGAATTCGGCTCTTTCTGACGATTTTAAAACAAAATTACTACATACATACTATTATATCCGGTTATTGAGAACATAATTATTGATTATATTTCGGAACGTAGCAATGTAGCATGCAGCGGCCGCGGCCGCAACGCACGTTGCTATTTGCCAATCACAGGCGCCATTACAAATGACAGATGGTAAATTAGCTAAGATAAAAGATAACAATAACAAACCAAAAAAAAAGTAAATAGGTATTAGGTATTACATTACTCAGTCTCAAGTGTTAGTTTAGTTGTTGTGGTGTTGTGTTTTGTGATTTTGTGTTAGTAAACAAGAATCAAAAAGCTATTATAAGTAGTAAAGCTAAAAGGATAGGAAGGTTACAAAGGAAGACGCTTTTTCATATGAAAAACTTGGTATTTTGATGCTCCACTAATAATTTGGTACCTACTATAGAAAATCATAATCAATATTCCAAAAACCATGTATAACCTCGAAATTAAATTCGTGGATAAAATCGTTCAAGAATGCTTCGATTTGTATGTTAAACTGCCTAAATCTGGGAAACCCACTGAAGATGAATGGACAGTACTTTCGTGTGTTGTGATGTATGACAAAAGTTGTGAAAAAATTGAAGTAGTTTCTTTAGGCACCGGTTCAAAATGCATCGGTGCTTCAAAAATGTCTCCAAGAGGTGACATTTTGAATGATAGCCATGCTGAAGTAATGGCTAGACGAGGATTTTTACTGTACCTGTATGATAGCATAGAAAAGACTCTAAATAACAAACCGTCCATATTTTGCTACGACAATGGAAAGTATAAACTAAAGGATGAGATTGAATTCATATTCTACTCTTCACAATTACCTTGTGGAGATGCGTGTATTATTCCTAAAAGTGATGAAGAACAGTTTGGTGATATTTTGCAATCAAAAAAACATAAGATTGAGGATTCTGAAATAACTAGTCCAATTGAGTGTAAAAAATCTAAATTAGATGAAGACATTCACCGAACTGGTGCTAAATGCTTACCTGATTCTGAACAGGACTCAAAAGCATTAGGGACAAACTATCATGTAGTTGGCCAAGTTCGTACCAAACCCGGACGAGGTGATAGAACTTTGTCTGTTTCTTGTAGTGATAAAATGGCTAAATGGATTCATTTGGGCATTCATGGAAGATTGTTGCATATCCTATGTTGGCCAATACACATAAAACATTACATATTTGGTGCCAATGTACCATATTCTATAGAGACATTGACTAGAGCACTTATAAAAAGAAATGATTATGGTTGTAATGAAAAATTTCAGCCACAATTTTATCAAACAACTTTACCATTTTCTGATCTAAAAAAAGATGATAAACTGCGACCTGCAGCTTGTAGTATTGTGTGGATAAAATTGGAAAGCCCGTAAGTATCTTATATGATAAATAAATAAATTATATTCTTTTTTCATTGTATAAATGAAGACTACAACAAATTGTTTTGCCAGATTTGCTTATCTCTAGAAGAACAGGCCAGTTTATATGGGTCAACTTTTAAAATGTTTTGTATCATCTTATTTTACCTGCAAGCGGCATTTGGGTCATTCTACTGGCTTTAATAGTGAAGGAGAACTTTGTGTGGAAACTGGAATGTTTAAAGAAAGCCAGAAAGCCAGTTTTCAAAGTATTGTGCGATTTATCTTCCTGCACTTGGCAAGGATGCTTGTTCGTGCAAACAGTGTGGCTTTGACTTTCTTCTAGTGAGTCAAGGCCTTTTTATTTAGGCCCTAAAATACATTATTAAAGCTGAAATGGTCATGTCTTTTCAAAAATTATAATCCTAAGATTAATCTATTATCATTTTTAAGGTTCTTAATTAACAAGTTAATTATGTTTTTAATTACTTTTTATGTTTGTTAGTTCTTACCTCATAACTTTTGACTAAGTGAACTGTTTTTTTTTAATTCTTTTTTTTGTATGAAAGGTCAGTTCTTCTTGAATGGTCCCATATACATTTTATCAAAATTGTTTGAGCAGATTGTGACATATCAACAAAAATAAAAAAATACATGTGTTGATGAAATATTACTATAATATCATTTAGTCAGTTTAAATTAGTGAACTCTGTGAGTAAATTTTTTTTACCAAAGTTTGTTGTATTGTTTAAAAAAATAATATTATCTTGAGTATATTTGAAACATACTGTAATTTTACAGGATTCTTGAGGTTGCTGTCCAAGGAAAGAAATTAGGAGTAACAAAGAAAAAAGCAACATTACCAAGCAGTTCGCTGTGTATAAGCAAATATAATATTTACAAAAGATTTACAGGACTACTGACTAATAATAAAAATCTAAAAGAAAATGTTATAGGTGAAGATGATGTTTCAACTATACCTTATAGTATGATGAAAAGAAAAGCTCAAGGCTATGAGGAAGAATGGAACACAATTAAAGAAAGCTTTTTTAAAACATGGACACTGAAGCCTGACATGTGGAATTTTTGCATTTAAGTACAAATTAGGTAAGTAATTATATTCTATTTCATTGGTTTTCCCTACACTATGATCTTTAGTTATGGGATTACCTTAGTCATATGTTGTAGAGACCCTAATTTTTCAATTAAGTTTCATGGTCTATGTTGTATCTTTAAACACCTCTTAAGGCTGACTAAATTTCATCAACATCTCTGATGTTCCACTTGTTCATAAGTAATGACTATTGTTTACCATCAAACAGACCACATGCTTATTAACATCCTGTTAATTGAACATCACTGTAAAATTTTCAAAACTGTCAGATTCTAATCTAACATGTAATTTGTTATCTGATGTTGTTATATTAAAATGGTGACATATGCTCTAGGTGGTCTGGCGAACTTTTTATCTACTTTTTTCTCTGACTTAAAACATCAGCTATCTGCCAGTGAAAGTCCCATTAAAGTCAGTCTAGCCATTTCCGTGATTAGCCTGAAGAAACAGAAAGACAGACAATTTAAAAAAAAATGTTTATTTTATGTAAGTACCATAGTAAATGTATATACTTTCATGCTTTCATATGCATTTAGTGTGAATTTGGAATTACAAACAGATACTTCGATTTAATTTATACATTTAGTTATAATGTGTATCGTAGACCTGATCAATAAATGTCCTGTAATTAGTGAAAATTGTTTTATTATGTATGTTATGCTACCATAGGGCTGTATAAATAAACATAAGCATTCCCACTGTTGGGGTTGAGGGCTTTCTCTGAGATGCAGAAAATGTCATAAACAGCTATGCCCAGGTGCCGTTCGATTGATTTGCTTGAAACATGTTGATTCCCTTACCATATTATCATCCTCATTTAAGCTAGTGGTAACGATAATTTTACGAATGTTCATAAATTTTAAATTATTATTTAGACAACCTTTTCCAAAGTTGGTTTGGAAATTTATTACTCTCCGGCCCGCATGTCTACTTAGTCTGTTCTCCAGTTTTAGGCTCCAGCAAATCTCCAGTAATTTTCAATGACAATCCATCCTGTTTGGTATTTTGTACGAGTATAGGTATACGACTAATCACAAATTAATGTTTAATGTTGATTTTATGAGAGTTTGTTTTAATAGAATTTCGAAAAAACACATTATTATAACTTAACTAGCTGTACCCTGCCACGCTTCGCTGTGGCACATTGTGATGCAAACATTAGATAAAAACAATCCTTGATGCGGATTATATATCATTCTAAAATTTCAGCTCAATCAGTGCAGAAATTTTTTGAGTTTTTGAAGCGTACACAAACCAACATTTTTATATAAAGAGATATTACGTAATAAATTTATAACGAATGATTTTACATGCTATATTTTTAATCTGTTGCCACGTGACTGGAAACACCAATATGCCTTATTACGTCACTAGTCGCAAAACAAGCTATCGAAAACTGACTAAACTGTTTACTTTTCTGCATTTTTATTATAGTTTGCGATTTTAGCGACGACGATTTTAATTGTCTGTATTCAAGTAATGATAAGAAAACACATAAAATGGACTTACAGTCATGAATCGATACCAATGTTTTGCGACTAGTGACGTCATGACAGTTGTTAGTGTTGTAGCGGCAAAATTCAAAATTAGTCTAATATTGCATATTTACTCATCGAAAATACAAATATTTTGAAATAAAATGTAATTTATTACGGTAAACATGCGATCAATCTTTAAAATAAAAGCAGTTCCAAAAAATTGTTAACATCCCTATTGTCTTAGAAAAAAAGGGTTTTTTCACAAATAGTCCGATGAAATATGTTCCGTTCCGTATTTAACGTAAATTAGCCTAATAATAAAAAAATATGTCTTTACAAAGAAGTTTTGATAATTGTTGCTCAATCTCGTCGTGCCGACGGAACGGATCGGGTTGAAATTTGGAACATTGTCAAATTGTATATTTTGGAATAGACTTTGTATCGCGAGAAAATAATGTGCACGAAAATTAAGCACTTAGAATAGTGTACTGTACACTATCGTGAAATTTTAGAATTAGACAAATAATTATTATAATTAAATTCATACATTATAACTGATTTTGTTTACTTAAATTGCGGGCCACGCTGGTCTAGTCGGTAGAACGGCAACTACCGACCGAGAGCCGGGAGGTCCTGGTTCGAATCATTAGCGCACCACTGTCTTTTTTTTTAATTTAGCTACTCCACAGACTCCTGGGTCCGTAACCATCATAAAGCATCTTATATCTCTGGGTGACGAGCGCTGTGCAGTGCTAGGTAATGATTTGGACTCGGACTCTTTATGTTCCAATAGCTGCGTGTCACTGTGCTACGAGTATAATGGTGTTATGTGGCAGGTATGTTGTTTACCATCAGGCACATAACTTACATGTCCTGCTCGTCTCGTAACTCTATACTAGGTATATAAAAAAAAACCGTGCTGTGATGGCTTGAAGCTGCGCCTTTCGCCATCATGATGCTTTATCCAATACTCCAATAGTTCCGTGACACTGCTGTTATGGATAGTCGTATAGCATACCTTCTGGTACATGTTCTGCTCACTCCGTCACTATACACTATAAAACAAATGCAAGCTAGAACAATCGAACATTCTGAGTCTGTGATTCTTCCTGATCATAAGATTAATGTTATGTTCTGAATAATAACTTAATAATAATCATTGACGCAGATCCATCGCAAAAACACGGTTATTGACGGCTTAACAGATTGTAGCCGTGTAGGTACTTCGTTTTTATACCTAATTACTGTACAAAAAATGATACAAATCGCTAATGGAAGCAATGACATTAAGCTTGATGTGCTTTTTCTTGTTCTGTTCACGACATTACGTTTTGAGTCGAATTAATTTTTTATATTGAAGATGCTATCTTAATAAAATTTTGTGACTGGCAGACAGAAGGCAGCTGATACTGTACGTCATGCCAATGGGTCAGTGCTCGATCTTTAATGTTGAAAATGCTTGGCAAATTATTGTATGGCTTTGAAAAGGGAGGGGAAGGAGTTTTACCGCCAAATCTTTAATTAATAGTTATATGACACTTTGCTGAGTCCACCTGGGAAAGTACAACGTCTTTGCTGTTATGCTGCCGCCAAGCTGTTATGTGAAATCATTACTGTGTTCCGGTTTGAAGGACAATGTTTCCAATGAAATTACAGGACGGAAATAAAATATTTTATATCTCTGGGTGAAGAGCGCATTGCAGTGCTAGGTAATGATTTGGACCCGTTATGTTCCGCATGACACTGTTCTCTTCAGTTTTTTTAAATATTATTTAGTGACGAGACGAGCAGGACATGTGCCTGATGGTAAGCAACATGCCTGCCACATAACAGTGACACGCAGCTATTGGATCATGAAGAGTTCAAATCATTACCTAACACTGCACTGCGTTCGTCATCCAGAGATATAAGATGTTTTATCTCTATGCCCTGTAATTTCACTGGAAACATTGCTCTTCAAACCGAAACACAGTAATATTTTCACATTAATGCTTGGTAGTAGCATAACTGGCAAAAGTATTGTACTTTCCCAGGTGGACTCAGCAAAGTGTCATACAACTATTTCCTAGCACTGCACTGTGCTCGACACTCAGAGATATAAGATGTTTTATGGTGATGGGCAACATTTTTTTTATTTTTTTTATTCATAAATTACAATCAATTCGTACAAGCAATCAGCACTATTAAACCTCGCAGAGGTTTGTGTTAGTGCTAACATTCTCGAAAACTAATAAATACAATTATAAGAAGATACAAAATTATAACTCAAAAAACAATAAATCACAATACGTTCGATTTAAATAAACAAACCTAATCCTCAAATCCAATCTAGACATTAAGCAGAGATATTTTGGAGAGAACCATAGATTTAAGTTGCTATTTGTATGCAGCATAAGTTCCATTATCAGCCCAAGCCGCATCTGTTTACGAGTATGACGCATGTGGCATCCATCGCCCTCGGTCACCATATTGGAGGCAAGAGGACTACCCGTCTCACTCGACGACGCCGAAAGTAGAAGCCTCTAGGCGAGTATGAGTTCTTGAATTTCATCCGCAGTATCTATTTAGCCTTATGCTGATTTTTTTAACTCTTAAAGGTATTTCATTTGACCGCCATGTCGTTATGATGTTAATCGGTGTTGCGGGCTGCGAAGGAGCGTGCTTATCTGGAAGAAATCGATTTGAAGACTCAAGATTGTAACCATCGGGAAAGATTCACTCCAGCAACGTATTCCACAGCCTAGACGTTCTTATCATAAAAGTAGAGTTACCTCTTCGTTTCAGTATTTAGTACGTCAACCATGAAACGATGTCGCTTTTCGAGTTACGAGCAGTCTGATAGAAACAGAGGATAAATTTGCATTAGATTATGCAGAATAGTTGCACACTCTCCGAAATTTATACGATAAAAAACCGATAAGCTTGTATGTAATTCAGCGGCGAGTTTCAAGACTTAGGAAGTCTATTTCAAGAAGAAGAACAAAGGTGTTGACATAAAGATACTCTTAAGTGGTTTTCAGAAATACCAAGAACAATTCTAACGTTAGAATAGACTTGTCTACAGTGCCCTGCACTACTGTGTCTATATTTTGTAGCACTAATCGTTACACTCGTATATCACCTCTCACAAGGCTGTGCAACAAGTTCGTTAATTAAGTGCCATACGGATTGCATTAACAAAGTGGCGAAATTAAGGCCTACTCCACGTCTGCTACTTGTCGTGCCAACTTCGAGATTATTTTGTTTAGTAATCGTTCCCATCTGGCATTTATCTACCGCTCGTTCACATCGTGAGACGCGAGCGCGCGCTTTCTGTTGATAAATAAATAGATCTACATCTATACAAATCCATTTTCATTCCACTGATAAAATCACTGCTTCCACTCAGCGTCTGCTCGTATGTTGATGTTCATGTTTTTTTCCACCGCCAATGTTTTTTTAATAAAGAGTGACGAGACGAGCAGGACATGTGCCTGATGGTAAGCAACATACCTGCCACATAAGCAGCACAGTGACACGCAGCTATTGGAACATGAAGAGTCCAAATCATTAACTAGCGCTGCACTGTGCTTATCACCCAGAGATCTAAGATGTTATATCTCTAAGCCCTGTAATTTCTCTGAAAACATTGCCCTTCAAACCGGAACACAGTATTGTTTTCACATTACTGCTTGGCAGTAAAATAACTGGCAAAGGTGTGGTACTTCCCCAGGTGGACTCCTACCACTACAAAAAAAAACCGACTGGTCACGACCAGGTCTAAAAAGATAAGGTCCACTGACCTTCTTATCTTTTTAGACCTTCATCGGTTTATGAATACTTCAGATGTGCAGGATGTGCTTAGTGTAAGTAGGTAGTCAAGTATGTACCTAGTGTATTTTTAATTGTAAGTGAGCTTTGTAAATAAAAGTTAAAATGAATCACAAAATAATACAGAATAAACCAAAACTGATTTGAGTTCTATTTGTGCGATAGCCGTTAAATAATCACTGAGCACTGAGTACTGGAACTGATAGTATTTGCGTTGGGAAACAGCAGCATTGTCGAAATGCCATACAAGCCAATTTCATATCATCAAGTTGCACTATGAGCACAGGGCGTGAGTGTGCTCGGCTTATATGAACGAGCGGTAAACATCTCGGCTTGGAGAACTTGTCACGCCCGCTTGTCAGGATTTGATTCGGCTAATTGTTATTGTTGATCCATTTTGTTATGTAAAGATGTTAGTATTCGCAGGACTCACGCGCAACATTTATTGAAAAAAAGGTCACATTGTTTGTTTTAAATGTTGTTCTGTCGGTTGACAGTCATATTCCAAATATTTGACAAGCCTTACACGAGCCAAGGAACTTGTAATTTTTTTGTAAAGTCAAAACGAAATTATAATTCCGTTTAGACTTTAACGACGTTTAATTAAGTTTCGACGTCTGTAACGTGAAACAAATTCAAACACAAAATTGGTCAGGTTTTGTAATATGGAAATGAGTAGTACCTAAGGACCTACCTACCTACTACCTAGTAGCGAGTAAAACATATGCAAACATTTCCTCTTTACCTTTATTGAAAGTATAGGTAATATAGGTAGGCACCTATCTGTACCTAATGTATTTGGATTTGACCTTACAGTGCATATCTAGACAAGTTACAAATCCTATAGTAATATATTGATTGCTATTTTAAAATGTTGAAATCATAAAAAGTAAACTTTGTTTATCGCTAGTGTTTCGTCATTTAGAGACATAGTTCACATTACTTTATTGATATAAATGCAGGGAAAATCATGACAAAAGAATTTTAACCAAACTTTCTTAATCCTTTCCCTCACTGTACATCATAAGGACAATACGGCAGATAAATCTCCAATCAAATGAGGATAACCTTTGTCCCGGGACCGTTTTCAATATAAATCACTCCCACGCTCGCGTTTAGGCCACAAAGTCCCAAACGGAACAAAGGACCACCTGTAAACAATAACCACCGAATTTAAGAACCGCTGCACAACGAATAGACGGTTTTATACCTTGTTTTAATAATAATTTCGTTTCGACTATCCATTCACTCGGTCTACAACTTCAATAGTTGTTCAGGGAATCATATAATTATTATCTCTCAGATATGTTTCTGTAGCATTGTACCAACAGTACGGTAGCAATGAGAAATTACGGGCACAAAATCACCTATTCATTAGCTAAATGGACTGAAGTCACAATGAAGAACTGATAAACCCAACAGTTCTGAAGAAAATATGACTACATAATTACATATATGTCCCAGAACCAATAACTGTTGGGGTAGACGGGCTTATTGCTAAACGTAGTACATGGTACCTAGGTAGGTACCTGAGAGAATAGACTGATGTGACAACTGGTAATAGAAGCGAAAAGCTGAGCAGTGGCGTCCCTGACGTCTACCGAAATTCCTTACATCGTTGCATAAGTTGCATTCGTTCTGTTTTTATTTTCGCTTCAAATGAAAGAAAGATTCATAGTAAAGTTTCGTACAATTTACTGGCAGTAAACCGTGGGCCGTAGGATCTGGGTTTCACAGGCGACACTACGGCAATTCGATTCACACGGACAACGAAACCTCGAAAAAATCTTTGAAATATAGTGACTGTGACATGGTTCTAGAATGGTGTTTTGAATACACCTCACGGTTTCCTTTTAAGAGGATGCGTATCGCTGGATAAGAGCATTACAGTTAAGTAAAACAAATGGGTGTACTTCAAAACGCCTACTCAAATATGAGGTACAGATTATTCGGTTATTGATTATGGACATATCCGAATCCTCAGTTTATTACGTTGAATATCGGTTATATGAGAGGTGTCGAAATCAACAGTTAGTTGATGTCTTCTTTATCACTTCTTTGTTAATTTGTGTTGTCGTCAGATCACCTCTATTTCTTACCAAACGTTTAGCTGGTGTAGAAAACTAGATTCTACTACCCTAAATATACCAATTAACTATAGTTATACCTATACGTACCTATACCTAGGGCATATCTTTAGGTAAACCTGAAAGCATTACAGTACTCACCATAAGTTACGGCTGGTCTAGTAAGTTACGGCTAGTCTAGTCCAGGCGCGGTCCCAGCCTCGAATTTTGGAAGGGGTCATCAGTAGGTACGCAGCCTCAGGTTTTGGGGGGGGTCACAAGTAGACATACAATAAATCGAGCAAAAATACTTTAGTAGAATTCCCTCAAGGTTTTACCCTCGTATACGATTTTGGGAGGGTCATGTCACCCGTGACCCCCCTTCTCGAACCGCGCATGGTCTAGTCAGGACAACGGCGACTGCCGATCCGGAGCCGCCAGGTTCAATACACACGCGCGCCACTGACGTCGTGTGCGTAGTGCCGCTAATTTAAAATAGTGAAGGAAAACATCGTAAGGACATCGACATGCCTCTAGAATCTTTCGAAGTCATGTGTCATCCACCAACCCGCACTGGGCCAGCGTGGTGGCCTTGACTCTCTCCATGCGGGAGAAGGCAAGAGTCCCAGAAGTGGGAACATTTGCTGGGCTGTTTATGTTTTATGCTAGGGCGGGCATATCTAGGTGAACTTAAACTAGAACTGAAAGCATCCGAATAATTACCATACTTGCCGCTATAGGTACTTACTCATCGAGTACGACCATTAGTGCACCATTTCGATAGAGGCCACACGACACGGGGCAGCTGCCCTAGGACCCTTTACAAAAAAACACGCAATGACCTAACTTCAGTGTGTTGAATTTAGGTGTCGATGTGGCACGCATTTTTTTTTAGTAAGTATTTATACAGTGACAAGATGAGTAGGGCATGCGCCTGATGGTGAGCAACATGCCTGCCCATAACAGCACAGTGACACGCAGCTATTGGAAAAAAACCTAGTACTGCACTGCGCTCGTAACCAGGAGATATAAGGTGTTTTATCTCTTAGCCCAGTAACAACTTAACATTACACTTCAAACCGGAACACAGTACTGTTTGCACACTACTCTTTGGTGGCAGAATAATTGACTAACGTGTGATACTACCCCAGGTGGACTCTGCAAAGAACCCTAAGACTACAAACAATAATACCTAGATAAATTATAAATTAATTTGTCAGCCAACTTCGTCTTGCCGTTTTTTTACTGTCTGTGTGCGCACACGTGCGCATCGTTAAAAAAAAAATAGCAGGCATAAGAACTGCTGACAGAAGTTAAGTTAAAATTTATAAACTCAAAGAATTTAAATCAAAGAAATTGATAGCTTACTTTAGAAACTACGCGGGTGAAATCGGAGGGCGTGGCCATGAGTACGGCGATCTAGAAATCCGTCGCTCAATGTGAAATGCTGACGCATTTCTAGATGGCCAATGGCCGTGGTCCCGATTTTACCGGGAGATTTCTTATCATTCCCGAGCGTGACGCTAGAATTCAATTCACAGCCCACGAAAAATCTGTCTATAGCACGCCAAAAGAAGTTTTCGCTTCAAAAATCACTCGCATATTTTTTCTAAGTGTGCCGTACTTACAAGAAGAATAACTTCAAGATGTTATGTCTGGCAAAACCTAGTTATTGGCGAACCATCTCTACGCAAAAAGAGGACTATTTTCGGAGTCGGTGGAAAATGAAATAAACATTAGGTACAATATTACCTTCTCTTAACCTCTTATCATCAGCATATACATATATATATATATATTATATGCCTCTACCACAGTACCACAACACACCACTCAGACCTGATCATACCATAACCGTCTTTTAAAAATTATCACTCCATTTAGTCTCAAGAATTTGTTACGTAATAAGTTTCAAAATCGTTTTGATGAATAAGTACTAGTGTATTTATTAAAGAAACATGTAAAAGCCACAATAGCTGTTAAACTCCACTTTCTTCCGTTATCTACAGACCCATCTCACCTGTTAAAACCCTTTCGTTTGCGGAGCGCACACAGTTTTAAGACCATTAAGGGCAAGCCGTGAATTGATCCCAAATCAATAGCCATTCGATTTTATTTGCATTCGCTTACCTACTTAAGGTGTTAATTAATACAGACCCGTTAACATACTGTTTGACTTGAGCAAGATAAACACTAACATGGAGCGTAGTCAGGGAATGGCAGGAGGGGTCCATCAAAAAAATCACAAAATTGGAGAACATTACCATATCTGTAAGGGAACAGTAAAGAAAGCATCGTGAGGAAACCGACATGTTCCTAGAATCTTCCGTAGTCATGTTTGTGTCAATCACCAACCAGCGCTGGGCCAGCGGCTTGGATTATGCCCTTAACTCTCTGCTTGCGAGAGAATGCCCCGAGTCCCAGCTGTGGGAATATTTAGTGGGCTGCTTATGCTTTATGGTTCGAAAGTAAAAAGGGCGAAGAGTAAATGAGATTATGTAGTTCAAGGTATTGTGTATAGCCGAGAAACTTCTTCCGTAGGTATAAGCATGCTGTAGGCAAGTGCGTACAAAATCATTCATCAATCATTCGTCCAAAAATGTTAAATTTTACCAACACCTAATTTATAAAATTGCAGTCGACAAAGGCTCGTTTATAAGTTCATCAGTCCGCTGCAATGCACAGATTACCTTTCAACATAATATAACACCTAAACGAACGATACTCGTTGGTCCACCTCTGAAGTTGCTACGCAGACCTTGCGGTGTTGTACAACAGTGCCGGACAGCCGGCCGCAACGGTGAAGAGTGATTAACATTCAATCTCGTGAAGTGTTGATAAGACGGCGACATGACGCAGGACCGTAGAAAGTGAGCCTTGTTAGGCCCGTGTTTAACTTTCAAGGCGCATTTTTGGAGCTGGCGTTACAGACAGGGCCGGATTAAAGTCTTACAAACGCCCCAAAAATAATGGAAGCATCGGTATCCCTCTTTCATAAGTATATGTGGATCTTAAAATGTAGGTAGATTGCAGACCCCATCAGAGGCTAGTCTGATCAACGCTCCGAAATAACGAAGGGTCGTTCACGGCTGCTAACAATATTAAGTATTACTAAGGATAATCTGGTAAGTAACGTGCTATAACCCACTCTATTATTGCGCATGAGTTCGATTGCTACAACTACCGCTTATATGGCAAATCCAAAACCAACATGACTATTGACTACTAATCGGATTCGTTTTCAACAACAAAAATTTTTTTAAGTAGGTACTTACATTCTGCACAAAAAATACGTCCTTCCGATTAATATTTTCGTCTAGCTGCGTAGTCTAGACGTTATCTGACAGTTAGCCAGTGAGTCATCAATCCAAATCTTTTTTAAAATACCGGGAAACATACGATCTAACCAACCACCTTTTAATAAAATGGTTGGGTTGTGGGTTGGAAGACCCAAGGCAGGGCGGAAACGTGGACACTTTGTGCCCTTTGTCAGAAACAAGCTACCGATGAATATTTATTTTCTACAGAGCCAGTGTGAAATTATCCATTCCCTTAAATGCAAAAATTTTTGCGCCCGTTACTGGGCACAAAAAATTGTAATTGACGATCAAAAAGAGTTCGGTGTCGGTAACTGGAAAACGCAATTGTCTACGTTTGCGCATCGATTACCTAAAAATGACCCTATCAGGCATTTGTTTTGGCATCAGAATACATGCAACATGCATATTTCGGTTTACTCGTTGGATACAACCTCGTATCAAAACCGGTTTCGTTAAAAGCCGAATGGGCATGCAGACCCGTAATTCCGCTCCAGAACCTCCCTTCAAACTGGCGCGAATCGGACACCCGGCGCCGCCGCTTTGTCATTATTTCGACAATCGAACCGATTCGCCAGCCCGTTCCGTGTTCTGACTTCACCCACTTTCTACCGGAAGGCAATTAAAAATAATTTGCATTTCTCTTTGTGCGCCTGTCAATGTTCTGTGCGAATTTGCCGCGAACCATGGTGGAACGCGAGCGAGATGCGTTCGATTCCGCCAATTAGCCGGACCACTTGCTGCTCAATGTCTGAACTTTCTCGGGACAAAGATGTTCTCGCCGAAATGTAGGTGTGTGTGTAAATTAAAATGTTACGATAACCGCATTCGTGCAGAACACTGAGTAAGATAATCGATATTACAAAATCGACGATATTACAAATCACAAATTATTCATTATTTCCGGACATCATAGATCACAAATTCCTACCAATACCTACTGTTTAACAGGACTAAATGTGTTGCATTTTTAGTTGAATATAAAGTATAGTCGATAGCAAATTTACCCATGACTGAGATATTGTAAGTTTTCATAAGTTTTTTTTTGTTCGAGTAAAACAACTCCTTTAGGCCCAATTAACTTCACAATTTCTTCTCTCTGTATTGTACACTAGCCTCACGACCCGGATTCGCTCCGATATTGTCATATAAAGACTACTCTCATCGAGATATAAACTACCCTATCTTGCAAGTAGGATAGATTAGATTATAGATTCAGATAGTAGATTTGCACACGGAGTGCAAATTTGATTAATAGTTTACGAGTCCGTCGCGGACAAACAACGTGACGCGTCATTTATAGAAATCGCTTTCAGCGATAAGGCCGCCAGCTGTTTCACTAGTTTTACTGTTTTCCTATATTTTATGTGTTATTTTAAGTTGTGAACTATAAAGAGTTCTCATCCATTCATTCATTCATTGTACACTTATATTAAGATAATATTTTATAATGTACTAGCTATACCCTGCCAAGCTTCGCTGTGGCACATTGTGATGCAAAAATTAGATAAAAACAATCCTTGATGTGGATTATGTACCTATCACTGTAAAATTTCAGCTCGATCAGTGCAGAACTTCTTGAGTTTTTGAAGCGTACACAAACCAACATAACATTTTTATATATAAGAAGACTTAAATACAAAGTGTGTCTTCCAGCACTGAGGAATAATTTATAACTGTCAATAAGACCTCACATCGACGACCTTAAAGGCAAAAAGCATGCAAATCATGACCGTAATAATCCGCATTAAAGCAATGTCAATCAGAAAGAAATAAATTCATCGGTCAAAAGTTTAGGGGATTAACATTAACCGTTATATTTGATTTAGTTCTTATAATGTTCTAATTTATATTAGTTTTTTGCTACGCGAATCAAATGCCAGCTTCGAGCTTTTAATACGTGATGGGGTCATAGGTCTGGACTACCTTTTAAGTATTGGTACGCGTAAACTTTTTACCTACTAAACAAATATACACCTACTTTAGGATCGATATTTTTATTATTGATCATGTCCAAGATTTGAAAGTTCAAAGTTAATGCATGAAAGTTTTATTCATCATATTATTTTGTAGTGGTCAGGACTTTTTACACAGTCCGCTTGTAAATACCAAAAGGACCCCACGTTTGCCAGTTATTCTCCCGCTAGCAGTACCTAATGTGCAAACATAAACAGTGTTTTAACAATAGTGAATTTATAACGTATTACAATATAAATACTTACAAGATCTCATTCAATCGAGTTATTTAAAATAAAATTTACACAATAGATTATCTTATGTGTAAATTTTATTTCAAACACATGTGTTCTGATTTGAGAAAAATTTGTTGCTAATATTTCTCAAATAAATTCCAGGGCAAAAGACAAATCATATTATATGGTTGGGTCGTCACCCAACCAGCCTGTGTAATGCTTAGTGTAAATTTGATTTTTCATGTTTAAATTGCTTAATTGCTAATTGGGTGCTGTGAACTGTGCTTATAATGGGCACACGTGCGTGCGAACATCTTTTGCTTTGAGGAAACATCTGATATTATGAACAAAAACACCGTACTAATTAATACATTTAAGAAAATTTGGATGTTTGTTTCTCAATCACGTAGTAAGAACTGACGGGATAAAGCTGAAATTTGGAATTCAAATAGATTATAGTCTGGATTTTTTTTGGAAATTGGCAGTAGCGCTGCGTTTCCACCGAACAGCCCTCAGTTCGCAGATTGGTGGATCAGAAAGTTCCAAACAGAAACGAAGCAATCGTTGGCCGGTGCCACGAACAAAAACGCAGATCGGGCAAAGAAACTACAGTTTTCGCGGTTCCTATATATATACAAAATTAAATAAAAAACAAAAAAATAGGTAAATAACTCTAAATACATCTGCAAAAACAAAATTAAGCCCTACCTGAAAAGCTTACAATACAGAGAAACTGAAGATTTAATAAGAATTGTCAGCTAGATTGAATTTGTATTTGACGTTAAACTCCCGCAACGTATACTGCTCATTAATCCTTAACCTAGTAGTTGAAATAATGCAACATTCTTACATCCAATTGCAGTGCACACATTTGTATACACCCTTCCATACCACACACACTCACCCTCACACATACCATACACACACACACACACACACACACACACACACACACACACACACACACACACCACATTCACTACCACTTCACAACGCCTAATTTATTTTCTTGAATGGACCCATGATATTGTTCAATAATATTGTTTTAATTTAGAAAATTACTTCAACACTTCGTTAATTATCATTATTAGAACTTTGGAAGAGCACTAGTCATTGCAACACAGGGTATCCTACAGCAATGACTAGTGTCAGAATGTAGAAATATGTCCAGAATGTACTCGATTTTGTTGAATTAACTTTCAGATGTACACCGATAATTAAATATATTGCCCATGTATTATGAAATATATTCATAGAGAAAATCATTTCATGTCGTAAAATTGTCTAATGTAATTATTTTTGTTACAAAATAAAATTTATTATTAATAATAACGCATACATTTTGTTCATAATTATAGAGACTTCCTGAGGGCATAGCCATTTTCTTTATTCTATGTGAATGAAGTCACATGCTATCATAAATTCATTAATGATTCATGGAACACGTGATGATTTTGTTTTACGATTTGGAATTGGATCCTATATTATTTATGAAGTAAATATTAGAAATTCTTTTAAGAAAGGCAAAATTACCGCTAAGAGCGATCTCTTCCAAGTAACCGAACATAGGTTTTATGCGACCCTATATTTATACCATACACTTTTAGTGTAACCCTGTGGATTTACTTCAAAGTTTATCTGGTCCTATTCTTTCACAGCACTTTCTAATGTATCTAGGTGCTCGAGAAAACCGTGTCTAAACCTAGACTTTACTACAATAGGAACTATTTGTTCTGAGCGTGGCGCTAGGCGGTGTCAGATGAATCAGGCATTGGTTCTGCACTACAATAACCACAGTAAGTTATCGACTATCTGAAATGCCTTACATTTGAGGTTAGACGGTCTGTGAAGTTTCGCGTTACATTTTGTCCGAGCCGGGACGAGCTACGAACCGTATCAAGGCTTATAGCTTGACGATTGTCAATATAGGGATATGTATTGTTAAACAGTTTACATAGTAAGTTTACTCTTGATATTACTCCGGTATCTCACTTGACAGAGCTTATTCCTATTAAAACTCCTAGTAGTTGTAGTGGTAGGACTCCTAGCAGAGTCCGCTTGGGGAAGTACCACACCTTTGCCAGTTATTCTACCGCCAAACAGTAATGTGAAAACATTACTGTGTTCCGGTTTGAAGGGCAATGTTTCCAGAGAAATTACAGGGCTTAGCTTATAACATCTTAGATCTCTGGGTGATGAGCGCAGTGCAGTGCTAGGTAATGATTTGGACTCTTCATGTTCCAATAGCTGCGTGTCACTGTGTTATGAGGCAGGCATGTTGGTTGCCATCAGGCACATGTCCTACTCGTCTCGTCACTTATTATTAAAAAAAAAACTTGATTACAACCAGATCCATCAAGAAATACCCACTCCTCACGCAACGTAGGTCTTCCACATTTTAGATGTTCTTATTAGGAGAGTAGAGTCAAACCTAGAACAAGTGGGAATAATAAACGTTGTTAACCACTTTTTGTGGTGGACATTTGAGTCCACTTTTGTGATAAGATCGTCAAGGCTGTGGAACGCGTTGCCTGAGTAAATTAATTGTATGTGTATCAATAAAAATGCATAAAATATGCAAAGCGTATCTACCTAATTATAAAGCAATATCACACACATGTATTGCAGGTTGATTGACAGAAGACGTCGTTACATAGGGCAAATTTGATCTAGACTAATACACAAAAGCCAATATACGCTGAAGATGCATTTTTTGTCGTTTTTGGCTGAGTAGTAGATTAACTAAGTCGTATAAAATATTGAATTAGATTCGACCATTCTCTTGTAACAACGCTGTATTTAAATAGTCTGCACTGCCCAGGTACGGATGGCGTCCGTTGTAAATGTCTTATGAAACTTAAACGCCCGTTCGCCGCGATAGTGCAATAGCTGTACTGGTGATAAATCATAGCAGGTGAGCTTTTGCGTTGGGTGCGGATCCACTGCAATATTACAGGTGTTTCCAACGTATTTCGTGTAAGTTCTAACGTTTTGTGACTAAGGTATGTAAGCTATAAACTAAGGTCATTAAATATGACCTTAGTTTATAGCTTCTCGCAGTACCTTTGATCCTATTTTTAAACGACTCCAAAAAGGAAGGTTGTTCTCAATTAGGTTGTATGTTTTTTAAACGACTTTCAAAAAGGAGGAGGTTCCATTCAATCACTATATTTTTTGTATGCTACGCGATAATGCCGCCAATTGTGTATCAATTTTTAATGGTTATTTATTGTTTCGTAGATAGTTCAGAGGTGCTCCCATACACATTTTATCGAAATCGGTATGGCACTTTTTGAAATGTTAACAAAAAACTAAAATTAGCTTTCATGGATTTAGACGACATAGTCATCATCATCATCATCATCATCAGCCACAAGACGTCCACTGCTGAACATAAGCCTCCCCCCCCTAGATTTCCACAACGAACGGTCCTGCGCAACCTGCAACCAGCGGTTTCCAGCGACCTTTGTGAGGTCATCTGTCCATCTAGTGGGAGGCCGTCCAACACTGCGTCTCCCGGTTCGTGGTCGCCACTCAATAACCTTTTTTCCCCATCGGTTGTCAGTTCTGCGAGCGATGTGGCCTGCCCATTGCCACTTCAGCTTGCTTACTCTTTGAGCTATGTCGGCCACTTTCGTTCTTTTGCGAATATCCTCATTACGGATTCTGTCGCGCAAAGAGACTCCGAGCATAGCTCTCTCCATAGCTCGCTGTGTGACTTTGAGCTTCGTTATGAGACCAACAGTGAAGGACCACGTCTCAGTTCCATAAGTCATCACTGGCAACACGCACTGGTTAAAGACTTTCGTCTTTAGGCATTGGGGTATTTTGGACTCAAAGATGTGCCGAAGTTTCCCGAACGCTGCCCATCCGAGTTGGATCCTTCGCTGGACCTCTTTGTCGAAGTTGGATCTACCTAATTGGATCTTTTGACCCAGGTAGACGTATTCGTCAACAACTTCGAGTGTGGTATTCCCAACAATAACCGGTACAGGTGAGACATGAACATTTGACATGACCTTCGTCTTGTCCATATTCATCCTCAAACCTACCTGTTGGGATACTCTACTGAGGTCCCTGAGCATAGCACCGAGGTCCTCCATCGACTCTGCCACAATGACTATGTCGTCGGCAAACCGAAGGTGACTGATGCATTCGCCGTTGATATTGATGCCATATCCGTTCCAGTCCAGTAGCTTGAAAACATCTTCCAGCGCGGCAGTGAACAGTTTCGGAGATATAACATCTCCCTGTCTCACGCCTTTCTGTAGCTGGATATGTTTTGTGCACTGGTCCTGTAATCGGACAGACATTGTGGCTTTGCTGTAAATACACTTCAACACTTCGATATAGCGATAGTCGATGCGGCATCGCTGGAGAGACTGAAGCACTGCCCAGGTCTCGATGGAATCGAAGGCTTTCTCATAGTCCACATACGCTATACATAGTGGCCGATTATACTCCTCGGTTTTCTGTATAATCTGCCGAAGCGCATGAATGTGGTCTATGGTACTATAGCCTTTTCGGAAACCGGCTTGTTCGGGTGGCTGAAAGTCGTCAAACCTGCGTGCGAGACGATTCGTGATTACCCTCGAAAACAACTTATAAACGTGGCTCAGAAGTGAGATGGGTCTGTAGTTCTTCAACAAGGTGTTGTCACCTTTTTGAAGAAGAGCACCACCACACTTCTGCTCCACGCTTCTGGCGTACTACCGTTAAGTATGACGGAATCGAACAGCTTCTGGAGGACTTTAAGTACCGGTTTTCCACCCGCTCTCAGAAGCTCAGTCGTAATTCCGTCGTCGCCAGGTGCTTTGTTGTTTTTAAGTTGTTTGAGGCCATCCTAATCTCATACAGGCTGACTTCTGGGATATCTTCGGTAAAGTGTCGGGTCAGCTTGGCTCTGGGGTCTTTTGCCATGCTAACGACAGGTTGTGCTTGCGTAGAGGTGTATAACTGTTCATAGAACCTCTCAATCTCCTCCAAAATCTCAGGCTTCGACGAGACAACGTTACCACTATCGGTCTTCAGTTTGGTCAGCTGACTTTGCCCAAGAGACAGATTTCTTGCGAACACTTTTGAGCCTTCGTTCTGCTTGATCGCTTCTTCAATACTCGAAGTATTGAAGCAGCGTATGTCGCGTCGCACACAAGTAGAGATCTGTCTATTGAGCCGTCTGTATACCGTCATGTCGACCGAAGACTGTAACCGCATATCGCGTCTGACCGCCATAAGATCTAGAGTTTGATCGGAGAGCTTTTGGGTTCTGTTTTGGCGTCGGCTCTTATAAAATTTTCTGCCAACAGCATGAACAGTTTCCACTAGCCTGTCGTTTATTTCGTCCGCCGTTACGCACTCATCTAAGGATTCGAAGCGATTTTGAAGTTCGAGTTGAAAGTTATCGGGATCTTCGATCTGAGCATAATTTGGTCGGAGCGTGGACTTCATTAGACGTGATCTTTCGAGCTTAATGTTTAGATTCAGCGTGCCTCTTACAATACGGTGATCGCTGCCGGTCTTAACCCTGCTGATCACAGAGACGTCGCTGAATATTTGCCGTTTAGTCGTCATAATGAAGTCGATCTCATTTTTTTGTGGAACCGTCAGGGCTAATCCAGGTCCACTTTCTTTGTGGCTGTTTCTTGAAAAAGGAGTTCATCATAAAGAGGCTCTCCCTTTCCAAGAAATCCGCTAGACGTTGCCCTCTTGGGTTCCGCTGCCCATATCCGAAATTCCCACTCTCAACTCATCACCGCTACGTTTGCCCAGTTTCGCGTTGAAGTCTCCCATCACAACTGTGAAATGTGTTGGCGAGACATGTATGGCTTTGGAGATGTCCTCATACATGGCCTCAACCTCTTCGTCGGGATGTGTCGAGGTCGGTGCGTATACTTGTATGACCTTCAATGAATACCGGTCGCTAATTTTAAGTACAAGGTATACCACCCTGTTCGACACACTCTCGATTATTATCACGTTGTTGACGAGAGACTTGCGGACGATAAACCCGACACCCCCTTGGGATTGTTGATCTCCTCCCGGTAGTAGAACAAGTTGCCGGATTCGAGGGTTATCCTGTCCTCGCCCTGTCTACGGACTTCAGATAACCCCATGATATCCCATCGCAACTTGTCCACTTCTTCTTCCAGCTCCACAATCTTTTCGTCAGCCCTCAGCGTCCGTGCGTTATATGTTGCCAGGTCGAGTCGTTGGGTTTGGTGGCGGGGCGTCTGCCGGACATTCTTCGCACCCCATGCTCCGCCGGAACCAAGGCTGCCACCAGCGCCTGGAATAGCGGAGCCGCCGGGGACTAGGGGCCGTTTTCTGGTTGTGATGTTCATAGGGGGGGTGTTTGCCATAGTCACCACGCTTGGCAAGCGGGTTGGTGACCGCGGAGCCAGTCCTTTGCACCGATGACGCCGCTGCCCGTCATCGGCCTGGTCCATTTAGGACTGGCTTTTAAATGGATATACCGCCATTGGTTCGGTCGTCAGAGCCTCGTTAGTTGGCAGCAGGGTGTACCACGCGCAGGAGAGGTTGACATTTGGGGAAGCTAGATGTTAAGCGCTTCCCCCTTACACCCAAGACGACATAGTGATAGATTCTTATTAGAGTAAGATCAACTAACCACTGTATTTAAATAAATGTTGTTTCTAGACCCACATAGTTTGGAATGTAATACAGTTCTGTACAGTATACTCTTATGTTATAGTTTATGTTTATTATATTGTGTTTTGTGTGCTCATTGAATGAATAAATAAATAGATCCCAAGGCCGCCAAACGTCACGTATTTTCTCGAAATGTGTACCATTGAAAAGAGTGCGAAAAGACAGACCGATCGAATTGGTCAGTCACGAATAAACTCAACTCAGAATCTCGTACATAAATGTTTTTATGTACCTTCTGGACCCCATATCTCAAAATTTGCCGTCTAAGTAAGTTAGCGGGTAAGCAATGTGTTCTTAGTACGTACTAACTCTACTCAATCATCCACATTTCGTTCATCAGAAAATACGTGACGTCTGGCGGCTCTGGGATCTTGGACTAGGTATATAAAATTTGGTCTAGTGTCAAGTACAAGTTGGTTTTTGGTTTTTTCGGAGAAAATAAATTGTATTTTATTTTGGAAACTAAAAAGTGAATTATTGATGAAACTTTTTGTATTAATCCATAGTCTATGTTATTTCTATACCAATGTGTTTTACGTATTTATTTAGATTTTCTTTTGCATAGGTAGATTAATCTTATATATAAAAATGTTATGTTGATTTGTGTACGCTTCAAAAACTCAAAACGTTCTGCACTGAACGAGCTGAAATTTTACAATGATACATAATCCGCAACAAGGATTGTTTTTATCTAATTTTTGCATCACAATGTGCCACAGCGAAGCTTGGCAGGGTACAGCTAGTTGAGAATAAAATACTTACAATGTTCCTTTTAGTTCGCCACCGAAACCTTGCAAAGAGAATAGAGATCTTAGCCGTAGGTATGTATTAGTAATATCACAATACACACGTAATATCTCAATTCTTGAAAGGTCAGTTGAATAAAATCGTAGTAGTATTCGAATTTGAACTCCGTGACTTTGCAGGGCGGTTCATAAAATGTAACAATGCTTATTCAAAACAATTTATGGTTTGAATGAGGAACGTTAGGTTTAAGATGCCATTATTGAATGGGTCAGTTGACTGACCTAACGTCCATTGTACCCCAGAAACCTTACGAGTATAGTTCTTGTCTTTGGCACTAAGTCAATGTTATTGTCAACTCAAGGCTTACATAGAAAAGGTCAAAAGTCTAATAACAGTAATTAAAATAGTATTTCATGTTGAATTAGCAGCGCCTTGCGCTTTTACACGCGTACGTAACATTAGTACGATCGCGTAATAAGTAGGTATTTGTTATCGTGTAGGTAAGTGTTTTGTAGTGGTGGGGCCAAAGAGTTTACATATACTACGTATAGAGTTAGAAAAAACGCTTTACACCGAAAGCACGGGTCTGATCGGTCTTGTCTTGCCGCTCTTGTGGAAGTGACATACTTTTGTCGCGGCACATCACTCGGTTGCCATAGGTAGCATACACCTCATCTGCTTACGATTGGTACAAAGGAACCGTGCGGATGTCAAACTTATAACCCCTCTTTTCTCGTTGGGGTCTAACAAGAACAAAATTAAAAATTTTGATTAACCCCCGACTGTCTCGGATTTGTTATCTGTACAACATTCTACTAGTCATGCCCTTTCATTTGATACCCATATTAAGTTGTGAAAAAAGAAATGTATTTCGCCATTTTGTGGTGGCGGCCATCTTGGATTTGAAATTTGTTATAGCGTATAGTACTCTACTAGTTAAGCCCTTTCATTTGATACCCATTTTGAGGTAGGTTGTGAAGATATATTTTGTCCGCCATTTTGAATCGATATTAACCAAACATAGCTAAGAACACTCGCACGGATATTAACTTTCAAAGGAAAAAAAACCGCATCGAAATCGGCCCATCCGTTTGAGCTCTACGGTGCCACAGACAGACACACACAGACAGACAGACAGAAGTAAGAATATAAGCATACCTACTTAAATTGTACTTAACTTTTCCCGTGATCGCCCAAGTATATTCTGTGTCCCAAATTTCAACCTGATTCGTTCGGATATACTGATGATCCGTGATTGAGCAACCAACATTCCACTAACATAAAAAAGTGCACAAGGCCTTAGTACGTTTCCGTTGTTACTATCGACAGGCACCGAGTCCCAACAGTGGAAACAATTATAGTGGGCTGCTGCTATGCTATTCTCATTAATTTTTAGTATTTGATTCAAAAAAAGAATTTTCCTAATCCGTAAAAATACGTAAAAAGATTGCGATGATTTTTTAAACTTCTTAAAGGCAAATCAATAGGTACGTTTTGAAGTCTAAGATTAAGGCAAAAATTACTAGATACTATTCAAACTCATCGAATTCATATTCTGTTGTTATTTAAAAACCGTTAAGTTTTACGATGCTGGAAATATCCGCGTACGCACATAATACAAGCCTTCAAACCGACATTGTTTTATTACATCCCTGATGAGGTATGAAATAAAATAGCCGTAACCATGAAGTACACTTTAAAGATTATTTCGTTGTAGAATTTGATAGAGATACCGATATGAATGAACTGTTACAACATTTTATGCGCCGTAAATGTTAATGGCTGCGTTCTCAAAGACTAATAACAATGTATGAGCTTAGTGAAGTTTACGACATAATAGGAAACTTTTAATTCTTATGACTTCAACGAGTTCGTTACAAAATTTTATCAGTGTAAGTGTAGGCATAATATTTCTATGTAAACAACAGGAAGTCAAGAAGTCAAGGAGTCAAGAAGTCAAGTCAAGTCAAGGTCATAATTTCTATGTATACAACAGGAAGTCAGGAAGTCAAGGAGAAGGCGGAGTGTAGAATTGCATGGAAGGAACTCCACCGACAAGAGCGTCGCTCTTAAATTATGAATGAATACAACAGAAGCAGCCTACGAAATAATGTTCCCACTGCTGGGACACGGGGCCTACTCTCGCAAGGACAGTCAAGGTCATAATCCACCACGCTGGCCTAGTGTGGGTCAGTGGATAACATACCTTGAAAGATTCTAGGTACCTACTTGTCGGTTTCCTCACAAGGTTTTCCTTCATCGTTTTTACGTTACCGGCATTGCGCATATGACTTCGAAAAGACAGTGATGTGCATGGTATTTGCCCCCCCCCCTGGTTCAAATCCCATTGAGATCCGGATTGGCAGTCACCGTTCTACCGACCAGACCAACTGTAACTTCACACCAGCTATTTGTTTTCCATAGTACAGTAGCTTTGCTTAGTTTGGGAGTCAGATAGTGTTGCGTGCAAGGGGGGAACCAACTTTGGCTCCTCACATAGCCGTGGTCAAGTCACGAAACTGTGCTTTTTAATCCGTGGTACACCTAGTACTTACTAGACCCAGCACAGGGGATCATGAACCCCATGACCCTCCTGGATCCGCGCTTGGTTGGGTGTGAAATGTCCACCAATATTTATTTATTTGTTTTATATTTGCGTTTCGAACCACGTACAATATGTCAAAGGATACTACACTACTGCCCTTGCAATCAAAGTAAGTTATCCTGACAACCAAAAGATTACATATTTGTACTATGTCTGGGTGTTTCTATGTATAATAAGTATGTATTTTGAACTATATAAGTACTAGCGGCCCGCCCCGGCTTCGCCCGTGGTACATATATATAACCTACAGCGTTCAAGGATTACGAACATATGAAAGAACGGTGAACGATTTTTTTAAATCGGTCCAGTAGTTCCCGAGATTAGCGTGTTCAAACTACATATATGCTATAGGCTACTTTTGATCCCCAAATTATCGTGCTGTTTACTGGGTCAGAAGTGACACCTGTAGACATCGGGGATAACTAATTACGAGTAAATGACGATTGATCAGTTTTCGACCGGAGAGGAAAAATGATTAAATTACTAAAATGGCTATTAAAAAATAAGGGTTGATCGTAGAAGGGTGAAAATTGAGGATTGTATGTATTTTTGTATGTTGTATCATTAAAAAATAGAGTTTAAAAATTTTGTCTAAAAAATAAAAATAAAAATTTTGGGTTGGACTACCCCTAACATTTAGGGGGATGAAAAATAGATGTTGGCCGATTCTCATAGATACCGGATAAGCACAAAAAATGTTATCAAAATCGGTCAAGCCGTTTCGGAAGACTATGGCAACGAAAACTGCGACACGAGAATTTTATATATTAGATCATTTATTAGCTATCTGGCCATCGTACAAGCTTTGCTTAGTTTGGGGTCAGATGGTGTTGCGTGTGAATTGTCCACCAATATTTATTTATTATTTATTTTGTCATTTATTTATTATTACTATCTGCAAATAATCGCTAGCTGCGGTAGGTATAATTAAGTGTTTTGGTATTGTGTATCTACCGATTTAACCAATCAACCGATATCGCTGGATCATTTTTATCGGTTTTTAATTATTTTTGTTAAGTTTTTTTAGTAATATTGCCAAATTGTTTTGTAACAGACAATCCATTTGTTATTGACCAATCTATAGTTAAAATGCAAACAGAATCGTACTATGATTGCAGTTATTTTTAGGGTTGCCAGATTTATTGGTTTGTTGAGAAGGGACAATGGTATCGCGTTTTCAACAGACTTCAAAAAAGGAGGAGCTTCTCAATACGGTTGTACGTTAATGCATGTTCATAATGTTACGCGATATCCCTGCCAATTATTGTTATTGTTGTGTTTGGTAGATCATACTTCTGATGTGGCCTCAAATAAATGTTATTGAAATTGGTGTAGCAGTTTTTGAAATATCAACAAAAATCTGAAATTTGCATATTTTGATGATGCTTTCGTTTACTCTAAAAACTAGCTGTTTCATTAGAACTAGGTATGTTTAGTCGATATTATGAAATTAAGTGGAGTGTCCAGTTAAGTTTTAAATTGAAGTCGGCTGTTCTTTTTTCGGTGAATAAAACTATTTATTTTCGAAACAGCTTTGTGCATTTTACGCCATAACTTAACCGTGTTTTTATCGAAATTTTTGTAAGCATGGTGTGTTTTTTAAAACTTAGATATTCAAGTTAAAATTATCTAATCACACTTTGCAGGGAGATAATACTTAACATTACAAAAACGAGAGTGAGTTTCTCAATCCAGCTCAACAAATAGTTTAGACATCGATTTCTAAAATATTTTTATTGGAACACTAACTCAAGATACATAGCTTCGAATTTATATTAGTCGATAATTTCAATGCTAATATTAGGTCTTAACCACCGTATCACCGTAACAGTTGCACAAGCCTTACTCGAGTCATAAAAGTGTCTTTTCTTTAAGTCATTTCGGTAACTAAATGTTCGACGTTTGTGACATCATATCAACTCAAAGATAACTAATTATTTTTCTCTGAAAAACGAAATAGCCGACTGCAACTTAAAAGTTAAGCTCACACAGTTCACAAGTTTTAATAAAACGAATATTACCTAAACGAATTTATCACCGATGTTTGTATGTATGTATGTATTGTTGGTATTACAAAAATTGATTCACTGATTTCGATAAAATGTAAATAGTACCATTTGGGAAGTTTATACCCCTTTGAGCTAAAAAATAATTGTTAAAATCATTTCACCCGGCCCAAAGTTATAAAGCAACAAACACAAAAAATACAGTCGAATCGAGAACGCCTTCCATTTTTGAAGTTGGTTATAAATAGTTTTTTTTTAAATTTGATTTGAATTGCAAATATTGAGTCATATTTGACTATATCCGTCCCTTAATTAACACAGAAATAACGTGAACGAGTAATTAGATTATAGAAAAACTAATTTACAGCCTATAGGCCGACCTGTAAAGTATTCTAGAAGCGTTAAAGAAAGTGTTTAAGTGTGGTTTTGTAATACGGCTATAAGTCACATACTTTCCCAAGAAAAACTCCTAAGTAGCCAAGTTCGGTCTGTCAGGTTTTGTAATACAGCCATAAGTACCATACTTTTTGGGAGTACCCTAGTCCGGTCTACCTGGCAACCCTGGTTACTGTTGGGTGCTGGGTCCCGCTATACCGCGGAGATCCATCGGAGGGCGCGTCGATCACGACCCAATGTTTATCCGCAACATAACAAATTGCCTTGCTCGAATTCGCGGAATATAGGACTCTGTTCGTATGACCTTTTGGAACAAGCACCCATTATTTTTTTAATGTGACGGCGATGGTATCTGCCGTGACCAATGACAATATTGGCGGTGACTGATTAAGTTTATCAAACAGTTGATATTTTATACCTTGTCTATGATCTACTAACATGAAGTGGGTTTCGTGTTAATCACAAGCAACATAACAAGGCACTACTGGGCCTCAGGACATTCTTATACAAGAAGAGAGCCAAAGCCATAATCTACCACGGTGGCCAATTGGGCTTAGCAGATGAAACATGTCTTCGAAAGATGTCTTTCTTGGGACATGATGGTTTCCTCACGATATTTTCATTCACCGCTAAAGCAGCCAATGGTTGTAACAAATCGTACATATGCACTTAGAATAATACTCAGAGGTGCAGACAGCAGTATTAGAATGTTGTCACCGTAGACTTCTACGGTGAAGGAAAAGATTGGCATGTTCCAAGAACCTGTCATGGTCATACGTCATCCGCCAGCCCACATTAGGTCAGAATAGTGGATTATGGCCTTGTCTCTTTTCTTTAAAACCCGTTTCTGTAAAAATTCGGTCTTCAAATTTCCTATGAAAAAGTAATTTTCTTCTATTTTTTTGTGCTCGACGATGTGTAATTAATTATTCTAAAAGTAGATACGTCGTCTCGTTCTGTGTAATTTATACATAACCATGATACGAGTAATTTCATTGGAGAGAGACCCATCATCATCATCCACAGCTTTGGCCATCCCCTCGATGGGTATAGATCTCTATCTTATTCTGCTATCTGCCTCGGTCCTCTGCTAATCAAGTCTAAGATCGACCCGCAAAAGATGCAATGTTGTTGAGCCATCGTTTTGGTGGGTGGATTGTGTGGTGTACAAGAGATGCTAGAATTTCTTGATGTTTTTTCCAAACTTTTGTTTAAACATGCCCGGGAAAAAATCGTCAATGTTAATTATCGCATATTATCATTGATAAATGTAGGCGTTTATTGGATTTGGTTATCTGGAAAAATTGATCATCATTGTTGTATAAAAACCTATAATTGTACCGTTTTGAAGATAGTTGATTCGTGCAATTCAAAACAAGTTCCTGTTGCTAAATAAATTTGTGTTATTAGATAAGCCGAAATTATCAAATAAGATAATTGAAACCAAAGTTGGCAAAGACATGATTAATAAAAGTGAAGTGGAAACATCCGAAAACCAACTTAAAGGAAAAGTAAATATTGATCACAAACCAGAGCCACAATTTTCAGAAGCTGACAAAATTCAATACGATGAACTCTTATCATCTGCTGGAGAAATCGGATTGTACCAGGTTCTTCTACTGCTATGTATGGGACCGTTCTACATGTTTGGAATCTACACGTACTATTCACAGATGTTTATCACTCAAGTCTCGCCAAACCATTGGTGCTGGATCCCGGAGTTGGCACATTTATCAGACATTGAAAGAAGAAATCTTGCAATACCAAAAGATGACTCCATGTTTGGATATTCACGTTGTGCAGCCTACGTAGCCAATTGGAGTGAAGTTCTGGAAACAGGGCAGGAGCCTGATGAATCCTGGGAAACAGTACCTTGTCAAAATGGTTGGGAATTCAACAGTACAGAGATTCCTTACACAACAATAGCAAGTGAACTTGGATGGGTTTGTGATAGAGGCAGCTACCAAGCTACAGCTCAATCGTTGTTTTCAATCGGAGCCATTTTTGGATGTCTATTCTTCGGCTGGCTTGCGGATCGCTATGGACGACTCCCAGCTGCGGTTTGCTCCAATTTATTGGGATTCATCGGAGGTTTTGGAAGTAGTTTTACCAATAACTTCGTCCAGTTCACAGTCTGCAGATTCATCATGGGAATGGCATATGACACTAACATGGTTATGGTATACGTTCTAGTTTTAGAATATATTTCTCCTAGATACAGGAGTTTGATGTCAAATATAGCATTCGCTATATTCTATTGTATATTTTTGACATCGTTACCATTTATAGCTCTCGCTCTTGGACATTGGACATGGATCGCTATATTTACTAGTGCACCTCTAGCGCTTGCAGTTTTTGCTCCATTAGTTATTCCGGAAAGCCCTAGGTGGCTTCTCTCAAAGGGGCGCATCAATGAAGCCATTGAAAAAGTGTTGATGATTAGCCGCGTGAATAAAAAAACCATACCACCTAATTTAATAGAGAGGTTCAAATGGACAATGAGTACTGCAGAAAAAGAAGAAAATCGTAATATTGTTTCAGTGTTAAAAAGGCCGATTTTAAGAAAAGTGCTATTTTTGATATGTGTCCAGTTTATGTGCTGTAATATTGTGTTTGATGGACTATTGAGAAACATTGGTAACTTAGATTTTAATTTTTTTATATCATTCTCGTTGATGTCCCTTACTGAACTCCCGTCAATGCTTCTACTTGCTGTTGTATTGGATGTTTTAGGCCGTCGATGGCTAACAGTGATTGTAATGGGAGTCTGTACTGTATTCACCTTTTCTGCAATCTTTGCTATTACCGGATTACAATCAGTGATATTAATTGTAGGGGCCAGATTTTGTATTAATATGACTTATGGAATTATATTGCAATGGGTTCCTGAATTGTTTCCTACGGCGGTTAGAGGTTCTGGGGTAGCTTTTGTTCATATTTGTGGGTTTATTGCTTTTACCATATCTCCATTCATCGTACTTTTGAATAATTACGCCTACTGGCTTCCATTAACTGTTATTGGAACAGTTGGGTTATTAGGATCAATTGTTCCTTTATTCCTTCCGGAGACAGCTAAAAAAGAAATGCCACATACATTTGACGATGCTGAACAACTCATGTCGCGACAGAAGTTTTGTGAATTGCCGTGCGTTAGAAAACGTGATTAAATCTATGCTCATATTATAAAGCTCAAGAGTTTATTTGTTTGAACACGCTAGTCTCAGGAACTACTCAGCAGACTTAATTTCAATTCTTTCACTATTAAATATGTACGAGTACGTGACCTCTGAGTGTCTAACCTATTTATGTACCACGAGTGAAGCTGGGGTGGACCATTAGTTTATATTATAGCAGCATCACATTTTCTAGAATCTATGTAAATATAATTTAAGGTGCGTCCCCCAGCATAACGAGTTTTTTTTCAGTTTTCAGAGCTATCTACTCATAAGACAAAACAAATATCAACTGGTAAAAAATACATTAAATTTCTACAATTTCTTGGCTTCAAAATGGTTGTTTGTTTTTTTTAATAATGAGTTTATTGTTTAAATAATAATTGTAATTATCATGCATCTATTCGAAAAATTGCTATTATTTGGATTTTGTACTTACACCAACGGATAACCAATTCCATTACAAACATTTTGGTAGAAATATTTATTCAAAAGACAAAAATCTGATTTTCTAAAGAGTTTATTCTAAAATTTGATCGCAAAACAGCGACACATCCTACTGTTTCTCTCTTGCTATTTCTTGCAATGTGCGACGAGGTAAGGAATACTCAAGTAAAAATACTCTATTTTATGGACTGCAACAGACAATTGTAACTTTTCTTAAATTTGATTTTCGCTAATCTATACCTATACGTATTATATAGAAATGAATGTTTGTCTGTGTGTTCTTTATACATATAATCGTAAACTACGCATGTGATTATGTGATTATCATTAGCAAAGTTGTTGTGGATGAGCCAAAGAAGGTTCTGTGTTTCGACAGGTAGCTTAGCAACGCTCGCAGGGTACAGCTACTCGTACTAGGTACGTAGTATAAATACTACCAGTATGTAGTGATCTAGTAAAACAAAGTCACTTCCCGCGTCTGTCCGTCCCTATAATATATGCTTAGATCTTTAAAACCACCACTGTGTTCCGGTTTGAAGGGCAATGTTTCCAAATAAATTGTAGGGCTTAGAGATAATATAAGATCGTAGATCTCTGGGTGACGAGCGCAGTGCAGTGCTAGGTAATTATTTGGACTTTTCATGTTCTAATAACTGTGTGTTACTGTGCTGTTATGTGGCAGGCATGTTGCTTACCATCAGGCACATGTCATGACCGTCTAGACACTCTTTATTTAAAAAAAAAAAACAGGTTTTGGTGCGGGTTTTTTTAATAGATAGAGTAATTCAAGAGGAAGGTTTATATGTATAATACGTGCATAAAATAACAGATAAACACGGATAATTTTAAAGGTTTCTAATGTAATGTCATAAATAAACACATTTTTTGCGTTTAGAGTGCAAACGCTGGCTGAACCCTATGATTTAGATCAAAATAATGTACATCAATATGTTACCCCTTCAAAAGGTCTACAAAAAAGTCTGCAATAGTATATGTCTATCTCTTAGGAATAACCCCCGATAACAATTTATTTATTGCTACTTATGATTATTATCAGCATTGCACCCGTGCGAAGCCGGGGCGGGTCGATAGTAATAATAAATACTTTAAGTATTGGTTTATAATTTAAACGTAGATATTTTAAAATTAAATAATTAAGATCTGTTATCTCCGAAAATAGTATCGGATGCAAAAAAAAAAACGTATTATTAGTGGTAAAATACGAGTAGGTATTTGTCGTATCTATTATCCAAACGTCTCAAAAACAGTTGCTATCTGATAACTGGTAATCACCCTGAGATCACGTATTATTTATTATAGCTCAGAGAAACTAGGTGTTGATAATTCGTATCTTGCATTGGATCTTAATTTCAGAAATAACAAATTATGATTAAAAAAAATGTCATCAACAGTGTATTTTGAAGATGCATTAATGTGTTTTTGTAGTGTTACGACTCTTTGCAGACTCCGCTTGGGGAAGTACCACGCCTTTGCCAGTTTAAACCACCGAGCAGTAATGTGGAAATATAACGGTGTTCCGGGTTGAAGGGCAATGTTTACATTGAAATTACAGGGCATAGAGATGAAGCATGTTGTAATAATATCTCTGGGTGACGCGCAGTGCAGTGCTAGGTAATGATTTGACCTTTTCATGATCTAATAACTGTGTGTCACTGTGATGTTATGTGACAGGCATGTTGCTTACCACCAGGCACATGTCCTGTTTGTCTCGTCACTCTATACTATAAAAAAATAAATTAAAGCGTAAATGATTTTTTGAAAATCTAAAAAGTGAGCGTCACAAACATAAAATTAGAATTCCTGTGCATAGCACAACACTATTAGGAAACGGTGCACTTTGCATGGCTCCTATGATTTACAACCACACCAGAACATTTTTTGAATATAAAAGAAACGTATTTGTTTAAAAATAAATTAAAATGCCTTCTGACAGGAAGGCATATTATACAGTTAATTAGTACCTGACTGATAAATTAGATTCAGATTTGTAAGATTTTATTTATTTCGAGGATATTGGTACTTATCTTAACTAAATGTATTAATCTAATGCTTTCATTATCATTACTCTGTTAGAAATACATAAACAATTTATGGCTATTTGAATGAATAATAAGAAGAAATTTGCAGTCCTTGAATGGACAACTCTACAGAACCTAGTAACACTTACAGATTTTTGAGTTTTTACATTGGGCTTTAGTACTAGGTATAATTGTTTTTGATTACTCAATTACTTTATTTGTTAGCTTCCATTATTATTGAATTGTTAAAAATGCCTAATTAGTTTTGTATAATTATGTAATGTAGATAATAATAGAGTAAAATTGGTATTCCTTGAATAGGCAGCTCAGAGTGATAAATTGTAAAGTTTTTTGTCAATTTGTCGTAGACAACGTAATATTTGCATGCCGTAAGGTTGATTATGGAGTTCTCAATGTAAACATTTAAGATCTTTCTGTAATGACCCATTTTCGCAAATAAAGATAAATATTTATTTATTAATAAAATAATCATAAAAAGAAAAATTTATTGTTGCTGTCCTGTAATTCGTTAACTCATAGCATTGTCGAAACCATTGCGTTGACTGTTAATCGTATATCAATAAGTTATTTTTATGAATTGCTGTCAACTGTAATGCGGAGAAAACTCGTACCACAGTACTGCTTCATTTATTTTTAATGTTCGCGTCCCAGAAACGTTGATGCAAATCTTTGGGTCCTGGTTTAAACTAACAAATACATTTATTAACTTATCGGAATATTTACTGAAGATCAAAACGAACGAGCTTTGTTCTAAAGTCCCCCCTACTTCATATTAAAAATATAAATATCAGTGTATGTTGTTCAATCACATCGTAACGCCTGAATGGATCGGGTTGGAATTCGAAATACAGATAGATTTCAGTCTTGAATTACCGATATCAAAAAGTAGAATCCGATTGCTTAACTAAAGTTTTGAATAGTTTTAACGGGGAACTCTGCTTTATACTCGTGTTTCAAAGTAGGTATTTAAACTTGAGGATTTTTGCGGCACGTTTATAATTTTAGATTCGCAATTAATTAGTCCCAAACCAACTGTATCGCTAATGGCCGCCCTCGATAGTGCAGATAGACATTAGACAGGTCCACATTATTTTTGTGGTTGAAATCCAATTTGATACTTTAACCTCTGTATCGAATATCGGGCACACGTGAGTTGTCACTGTCAGCATCTTTCTACTTGACAAAACTATTTATTAACTAACTGTTGCGACTTGGTCCGCGTGATAAAGTAATTTAATTTTAAGTAAAGGGACCAACTTACAAAGGTAACCGTGGTGTGTACCGATATTTGCCGTGTAGGCAGTTGTGTAATCATCTGTCACACGTCAAATTATCTACTGTCTACCACAGACTAAGTAGAGAGATACTCTCTGTCTTCAGCGTTAAAACATATCGGTCTGCCAGCCTGAATTAAATTTTATCCAGATAAGTAGGTAGTACCTGGTTAACCGCGCTTTGCTCGGTTTTTTAAATGATATTTAGGCAGGTACGAATTACGAAGTGATGACTTACTTAGACCTACTAAAAGGCGCTAAGTATAAGATTTTCTCAGAAAAAAAGAACAAAACGAAAAGGACCACCAGGATTCGAACCGGGGCCTATTGACTCCGAGGGCATTTAGACTTAATAACAGTGGCGAAATAAGTTATCGTATTCTAATGACATTGTAGGAGGTTTTTCATTGTCTAAAAACGCGCATAAAATGATGTTTTAAAAAATAAAACCTAGCTAGATCGATTTATTGTCCCCGAAACCCCCTGTAAACATAATTTCATGAAAATCGTTCGAGCCGTTTCCGAGATTCAGATTCTATATATGTATATACTTACAAGAATTGCTCGTTTAAAGGTATAATAAGATGTAGGTACTGTTAAGTTTCATGAATTATTTTTTTACTAGATGTGCCCGGCGGGTTTATTCACTTAGTTCCCATATCCGTATTTTCCCGTGATAAATAATAGTTATGCCTATGTGGTTATTTCAGATTATAATCTAGTTGTGTTCGAAATTTTAACCCGATCTGTTCAGACGTTCCGACGTGATTGAGCAACAAACATCAAAATATCTTAACATCCATTTAAAGTACTAATGTTTAACTTTCACATTTATTGCGTTGTCCAGCTCCCGTTACATTCCCGGGATGAAAATAGCATAAGACAGTGTTATTACAGATCATTATCCATCTATGTACCAAATTTCATCCAAATCCATTTAGTAGTTTGTTCGTGAAAGGGTAAGAAACAATCATCCATACATCCACTCATTCTTACAAACTTTTGCGTATATAATTTTAAATATGGTGCATATATTGTTATGATTAGCTTAATAGTAGGATTAAATATATTTTTTCCGAAAAACGAAACAAAAGACTTCAATTTAAAAAACTGCACAATAGATTGCGATACAATTTAAATGAGGTCAAAAGTTGTAACAAACAAAAAATACAGTACAATTGACAACCTCCGCCTTTTTTTTGAAGTCAAGTTGTACATAAAAACTTTTCAAATAATAAGGTTCTACTATGAGCCCGTTAGACTAGCTAGACGATGAGCCAATTTAACGAAAATGTTTTTTATTTTATTTCCAAAATAAAATACAATAAAAAAATAATTGTGTTGTTGTAGTACTGGTATGATCTGCGTATGTGCGTAAGTTTAGTTGGTAAAATTAAGTTAGTAGGGCCTTACGCCTACCAAGGGTGGATCCAGGGGGCGCGAGGGAAGTTCACGACCCCCCCTGGTTCTGCCCTTGACGCCTTCTGCGCTAACCCAAAGTTTGGCAGGCAGTAGAAAACACTTGAGGCCAACTGCTCTAGGTCCTTTTATAAAAAAGGTGTACTTAAGTAAAATTCGTATTTATGCGATAACTCGTTACGGATTTCTTTAAAAGATAAAGGATATCCTGCGTCGAAAATCGGCAGTTTTATTATTAAAATGTAGACTTCAAACTCACTCGAGATACCAAAATCTCTTTTAAACTGTATGACGAAAATGTGGTTCTAACTTAGATTTCTTGATTTGACATAAAGGTTTGGAAAAAGTTGTGGGCTGTTTTTAAGAGGAAGTCGGTCAGTTTGAATATCACTGTGTTTATGGTGAGAATGATCAGATATTGTATGTGAACAACCTACTAATATTTAAAAAAAATGCGAAAGTTTTTGTTACATACCGTCTTCGTATATGTATACAGTTTAAACAAAGACATTCATATTCTATACTGATATGTTTCTTAACCGACTTCCAAGAAGGAGGTTATCAATTCGACCACCATATTTTTTTGTTATTCATGTCTTTCGAGTATGTTTCATATGTATGTATGTATCCATAGTTTTCGGAGTTAACTAAATGTAAATAATGTGTTACATACCAAAATTGCAATTGCCTGAAATAAATCGCTTTTAGTAGATAATAAGGTTACCCATTGCTACTTTATTTTTGACGTTTTATGTACCTATTTGGGTGTTTTGTTTTCAAATTAAGTGCAATAAAGACTTAATTTATCTCTCTATAAATATTGGCGGACATTTTTCACACAGGTAGTGGTAAAGTTGTAGTTATTTTGATGATAGGTGGTCAGTGTCGTTTTTTATTAAAAGGCTAATCTGGGCAGACTGACCGGCGTCAGGCACGTCGGCTTACCGAGTGATTTTCTCTTCATTACTTTTTGCTGGGAATATTAATTCGTTCGGCGCCACTGTTCTGTCATTTACGACCGTCTTTGAAATAGTTTTCCAGCAATTACTTTTAATTGATTAGATGTATTTTCAAATTCGACGAATTCGATGAATGTGTGAACTAATTTCTTAATAAATGTGAGCATGTCTCAGATTTTGTGTTATCGTAGTGTTGTTTGATAGTATTGAAATGTGCACTCAATTCTTGGATGGTTTAGTATACCTAATTAACCAGCAAAACCGTAACATTTGTGAGTACATTATTGATTTACAAATTTTTCGCATATCCTATTTTTATACTAGGTTTGTACTGCGTCTCGCCTGGGGATGAGCTTAAATTGATGATTGAAAACTCGACTGATTATTAGAAAACTAGGGTAGACTTACAGAATGTGTGGCAATAAGTTGTACTTATGTTCGTCTGGATGGTATGTGATACCCATTAAATGTAGGGTTTGTTTTTATTGTGTAAGTATTTCATAGTTCATTTTCACGTTTTAACAGAAAAAACTGTAAAATGTAACTGTGTCCCTCCCACACAGTGGTTTTTAACAGTTCTACTGGATTTTGAACAAAATAATTACGATTTTTGATGGCATAAGTGAGAGTTTCTTATCATCGCATTATCATCTTGAAGGAGTATTTCAAGACTACGATGTTTTCCTTCACCATTATTTTCTTTTCTTATTCTTCTGTAGCTGTAGTTGACAAAATGAACAGATTCGCAGGTGGGATTCGAACCTATGATCTCATACTTGTGTAACTGTATATTCTTGCCAGTAAACCACTACAGTTTCAACGAAAATATCTCATCGTTCAATGTGTAGCCTTTGTAAAAGACGGTTACTAGGTTGATAGAGTTGAAGACATCAGTGCTGTAAATAGCCTTTTCGGCGAACTGCCTCTTAGAACTAACTTCCTTACGGCATGTTTAAAACAATTATGCTGCGTGACAGAAATGAAAAAATTGAATGGGATGAAAAAAAATGCTCGTGGCCCTAATAAAATGAATATGGTGTTTTGTCTAATTTAAAATACGTTTTTGATGATGTAGGTACGTGTAGGTATGTGTTGGAATCGAACACTAGGCGCGTAGCGGGACTTATCAAGAGCAAGCCGAAAAAATAATAGTCCTGCTTCTTCTGGTCATTCTTGTGCCCCTAGAATCTACGCCCTGTACCCAGGCACTAGTGGCACCGCCCTATTTACGGCACTGGCAGACATAGGAAGTTCTTTTGCCATCAGTCTGCAACAAAGTTGCATATCGCTAAGACGCGATCAGACAGTCGCTTTGTATTTGCTCGGTACTGAGATACCTTTACAATTATTTGTATTGTTTCTTCATTGCTTCAATTTAGAATAATGTTTGCTCTATTAGTTGTTTCTGGGTAACGAGACTGTAATACAAATAATGCTAATCCTATCCTACTAACATTACAATAGATGGATGTTTGGGTATTTAGCTATTTGTTGCTCAATTCCGTCGCAACGTTTAAACGGATCTGTTTGATATTTGGTACAATGGTCTGGACTAACACATGGGCTACATTTTATACCAAGAAATGATCAGGATCGGGAACTACGGCAGTGAAGGCGCGGTACGCTGTTAGTATTTTAATAATTGTTTAGAGATTGACTACGATAACATGGCCCGCCCCATCGATATATTTAAGGAAAGGAAGTTTTTAAGAGTTCAATGGCCCGCCCCTCCAAATTACTGTTTTAATGTGTGTAGTCACATCCTTACTAAAGAGTTTGTATGTAGTTGTAATTATTCGTCTTCAGTAGCAGATAGCACACATCTGTGGTAGTGCGTTGTATATACTTTTACAAATACTTTCAAACGTTTTGAATTCTGGAGGGGCGGGTCATGTTATCGTAGTACATCTCTACATGTTCAGACTTTTTGACAAGTGAAAATCACGGCGACGACGCCCTGATTTATCTGTGATGTACGAGTATTTATTCAATGACCTGAATGAATGAATGATGATAAATAAGATTATCGTTTTTTTTTGTTTTAGTTTTTGGGCTAGTTGTGTTGTTAATTTCTTATATTCTTCTTTTTCTGTTAATTTCTTTCTTCTTCTTCTTTTTTATAGCATAAAGTGACGAGACGAACAGGACATGTGCCTGATGGTAAGCAACATGTCTGCCACATAACAGCACAGTGACACGCAGCTATTGGAACATGGAATGTCCAAATTATTACTTACCTAGCACTGCACTGCGCTCGTCACCCAGAGATCTAAGATATTATATCTCTAAGCCCTATAATTTCACTGAAAACATTGCCCTTCAAACCGGAACATAGTTATGTTTGCACAATACTGCTTGGGCGTAGAATAACTGTCAAAGGTGTGGTACTTCCCCAGGCGGACTCTGCCAAGAGTCCTTAGACTACTACCATTCTTATCGTAATGGTTTTTAGGATTCTGAAAAGACATTTTAGGTATTAAGTAATAAGATTGCGGTGTATGTTTGGTTTTAAGAATCTTGCAAAGTTCGAATATGTGGAATATGTGTTGAAAGTTTTTTTTGTGTAAATCACTAGTAGGTACTTAACATTGCACTGCGTTCATCGCCCAGACATGTGAGATGATTTATATCTTTATCCAGTAATTTCGTTGAAAGCATTGCTAAATGCCCGGCGTGTCTCTCTTGAAAAATTACGAAATACAACTCTCCGGTTTAAAAGTTTTAATGCAAATCAAAATATCTCTCACAAAAGCCTTTGTTTATGTGTCACATAAAAAATACAGAGCTACGCAGGATGGGGGTTTTAAACCGAAAGTGTTACGTTCACGGATATATTGGTCGCGTTGTACACATCATTTATTTAATTCACACATGTTATTTGTATTTCTTGTCTTCCTATTCAGGTTCTTTCCTGGAAGAAGTGGCTCTACGCATTAAGGTCGCTAATTCATCATCATCATCATCAGCCGCAAGACGTCCACTGCTGAACATAGGCTTCCCCCCTAGATTTCCACAACGAACGGTCTTGCGCAACCTGCAACCAGCGGTTTCCAGCGACCTATTATTTACTAAGGTCTATTTAGTTTTTCAAGTGAAATCCTTCTTAGCTGCGTTTTGCACTGGCATTGGTACGTATGTCGGGTGGCACGGGCGTAGCGTCGGAACGGCGGCGCGTTAGACGATTTTGGAGTGAGTGCGCAACACACCGACATTCGTAGTAGCAGCACATAATATAATATAGAGATGCATTTTAAGATATACATTTTCACTTTTATCTCCAGTTCCTATGAATGCTTCTTTTATTGGATATTTTTTCCATCAACTGGTGTAAAGAGTTAATCTATCATAAGGATACGGTTCCACTGAGGCGGAGCGCAGCAGAGTGGAGACGTGCTGTGCCGTGATTCACCAATCACGTGACTTGAAATGTACATATTTATATTTGTACTTGGATGTGGTGAGTCGCGACACAGATCGTCTCCGCTCTGCTCCGCTCCCCCTCAGTGGAACTGCACCCATAAGCACAACTTTCAAAATGACTAAACAATCACACGTTTATTCGCAGCCTTATTTTTGTCAAGGTTAAACGACATGTATGTCCTTTTGGGTATGATCTACCATAGTTAATGGTATTCGCAGTGTGAAGATTTTGATCTTGTAGAATGGGTAAAGGTTGCGCCACTTTCGATTTACTGCACTTAGTCTGTGTAACCCTCTATGTGTACACATCTGTGTTCCCGCGAATTTAATCTCTTCACGAAATACCAGAACGCTTACTATGTTGATTTTAAACGATGGCATTCCATTAGGCGACGCTGCCACTCGTGCAAAATAACGAAGGAATTTTATCTTAGAACGTGTGACGGCGAAATATTAATGACACACTTTTTCCTTTGTGTCCGCGATAATGTGTGGAGCAACCGTAGTTATTTTTAAATTTATTATTGTATCGACAAAATTATGTAACAGCACGGCATCTTGAACAGAGAAATCTGTGTAAAGAGCGGTCGACACTGTCAACGCGCCGAGGATTCAGCGGAACGTACGTACTCCGCGATTGATCGCAACTTTTAAATGTCTTTATCGCGATTTTATCAAAAAACAAACGTACATAACAATAAAACAAACCAGTGAGTTGCACACGTTCGCGGTTTATGTAATGCCGATATCGAAACAAAACGTATTTTGGCGAATTCGGTCGAATGCACCGAGTCTTTAGCCGAGAGCGAGCGTTTCAAAATTTCAAAAGTAATCTCGTATTTATCGAAGACTTTATTATCATGTTATGTGACAGCTTTATTCTGGGTCGAACTATTATTATAATAAATTGGATCGATTCTGCACATGCAGTTAGGTAGAGCTGTTTTTACGATGAAGTTTTATGTGAACCCGTGTAACTTGAATTTCAGGGATTAAGATTAAGATAATATGTATGTGTTTTTTTAAATAAAATTGTGTTACGAGTAAAAGTTTGACGTGTCGGTGTATAGTGTGTGCGTGTGTCTGTCTGTGGTATCGTAGCTCTCAAACGGATAAACAGATTTTGATCTATTTTCGTTTTCATCATCATCATCAGCCGCAAGACGTCCACTGCTGAACATATGCCTCCCCCCTAGATTTCAACAACAAACGGTCCTGCGCAACCTGCAACCAGCGGTTTCCAGCGACCTTTGTGAGGTCATCTGTCCATCTAGTGGGAGGCCGTCCAACACTGCGCCTTCCGGTTCGTGGTCGCCACTCGAGAACCTTTCTTCCCCATCAGTTGTCAGTTCTGCGAGCGATTTTCGTTTTAATCGTGTGTTAATCAGATAACTATAGTCCGTTCCACGGAGCCGTGTAAAAAAATGTAAACAAATCAATGTCACTCTCAATATGACAGACCAGCATTTCTCAACCTTTGTTTTAGAAGATAGTTCGTTGTAAGCGTATCTGTTTGCCCTTTTTGATTTTCGTCACATAACAAGGTTAAATATATTCCAATTAGTCCGTTTCCAACCTTTTGTCTTATTTATATTATTTTATAATAATATATTTATTAAATATGTGGTGCGCATCAGTTTAAAACATTAATACAAAAATAACTTGGGTGGTTAGTTCATGGAACACAATAGTAACATATAAACAGTTTTTATTAATATTAATTACTAAGTACAGCTTTGTTTTGTTATGTAGCACTTAAATTCCTTTTTCGTTATGTATGTAAATGACTGACTTTTTAGTAAACTTAAATTTAATGAGCTATATGTATACCTATATATGAGACGATCTTTTTAGCATTCCATGGATTCACCGTGCGGGTGCCGGGTCCATCGTGTGGCAGAGAGAAAAATCCCGAATAGATTCCGAGACTTGTGACTCGGGCGTAGGTTTAAGGGGCCCCTTTCTGACGTACATCAACACTCACCTTCATCACTCGTTTTTCTCTCCCCTGCCCAGCTAAATCTGATATGAGCCTACTAGCGTAGCTTTAGATTCTCGTATATATATCCACATTCAGATCCGTATCCGTGGATGTACTTTTTTCACAATCTAGCACATCACTAGTGTAGTTCTTACTACCTGTGTAGCTGCCATTGCTATTATTTTGTCTTAATAAAAAGTGGTGTACCTATATAAGTGGTAACCTGTATGCTATTCCTTGCTATAATTATTGATCTACGTTTTACATTTGAACTAGAAAAAAGCAATCCAGTCTGAGTATATAGCTAACGTGGCCCTTATACTTGATTCCGTAACAATCGAATAAGGTAAGCAAAATGACAAAACAAATGGTGGTACACAAAAGATATTGGTGGCACTATTCCTATCCATTCTGAGAAGATTCAAATAGTTTTAAGATTAAGTACCCCATTGGATATTTTTTAGTAAGAGTGGTAAGTGTAATTCATTCAAAAATTCAATTAATTTCTACTGCGTTAGATGCTGGTACAATTAATTTTAAAACGAATCGAATACTGGGTAGTGTTTTCATCTATCCTACTATAAGATTTTTACATCCAAACAAATTTGTTAATGAGCGTTCTGTTTTTTTTATTACATTAAGTTGTTTTTACATTTATTATTTTAACTTTAAGTTATTGCTCGGGTCGGGTGGTCTTGTCACGCCAGTACGCAGATGGAGTGCATGGTTCTTATCTCACGTGCACCTCTGCCTTTTTGAATGCATGAGCGTAATTCTGCTAACGGTAAAAGAAAACATCTTAAGCAAACTAACATGATCCTAAAAAAATTCGAGGTCAGAGAGGTTTGTCATCCACCACCAACACGGAAGAATTATAGCCCCAGCAAGGAACTTTTAGTGGGTTGCTCATGTGAGCAGCGTCCCGCAAATTTACCCGCTTAGATCCCTTTTCCGTAATTTCTTCCCCATAAAAATAAACTTATACCTATGCTTTCCAGATCATAATCTAACCGTGTTCCGCGTTTAACCCTGAGCCGTTTAGCTGTTCCAATTTGATTGAGCAACGTACATCCAAACTTTAGCACTTATAATAAGTATTATTAGTAGATTTTCTTGCGAAAAAATAGACATTATTTGGTGGTTCATTAGGTAAACGTCTTATAATTTACGTGCAAAAAGTTATGGTATCCCATCAGAAACATGCGTATACTTAAGTGAAGTGAGATTAAAGTTCAATATTATGATGTTATATGCCTTGTTTGTTGACTTCAACGACTAAAGAATAGAGATCTAAATGGTCTTAAATGGTCAGTTCTACAGTTCTAAAATCTATTTATAATAACATAGACTAGTTTTAAACACTTAAAATATGATTTGATTTTATATGATAATTATTAAAAGCAGTCTGACTTGGCTGGTTTTAATATCATAATATTGAACTTGTCTTTCGCTTCACATTTATGTTTTGATGGGATTCACAGTTTGAGAAACACAGATCAAATTGCCACTGTTTAAAACCGTATCTACCACATTCTAATATTACTATTTATAACTTTCAAGATAAGTTAATAAATCATTATTTGATCAATACATATCCAAGTATGTTGTATTTAAGATCACAGTAAAGTCAAATCATATTTGTGAAAAATATTTTAAGACAGTTTTAGAAAAATACTAAGGTTAAACGATTTTTATGTTATGGTAGCACCTTTGTTTACATTTTCTACACCGTGGAACGGACTATAAAACTGTCTTAGCTTTGATATTGCTCTATGTTTTCTTTTTGCTAAAATTATAGAGACATCAATATTAAAGCCGAAGCCGTAGTTAGGCGGTAGAAGGGCGGGAGTGTTCATAGCCACCTTATAGCTACATATGTTGATGAAAATCGATCCAAGATTACCCACCACAAAATAGATGCTCTTAATGAATAGAATAGAATAGAAAATATTTATTATCATGTAAGTCACATTCACAAACATTTACCTACTTAAACCTAACATTTGGAATGATCCTATACAGACTCGTCAATAATTATAAAAATATCATTAACGTTTCTAAATTTACCATTATACATTTAAAATTCTAAAAGTTCAGCTGTAAAGGGGAATCAAATGAAAGGGTTTACTGGTAAAACTCTGTATATTATATACTATGATACACTTTAAATCCAAGATGGCCGCTACCACAAATGGCAAATCACATTTTATTTCACAATTCCCTCAACATGGATATCCAATGAAAGTCCTTGACTAGTGGAATAAATAAATAAATACACTATGAAGAAATGGAAATTGGAAAAATTGATTATAGTTTTTTTTAATTTACTTTGCTTCTTTATTTAGTACATTGCGAGATGGTTTGCCGAGTATAATGTTGGTCTTATTTGCTTTCGATTAATCAAGATCATCCTCCACTCAATCATGTATGCTCTGATGAAGGCCGGATTTAAGAACAACCATGTGATTTTCTCCCGTATAATGGTACAGTAATGAGTCATGAATCTTCGGCAAATTAATCATTCAATAACCGCTGGGCATTTATTGAGACCATTTATTTTAGATTACATGGTTTCATAAAGCCTCGTTGTTGGTAAAGGGCCGTTCGTGTTGGTACAGCGAGAACAGGCACTTTGGAAAACAATTAGGCTCGCAAACCGGTAATCGAACACAGAAACGAAACAATTACCGGTAATTTGTCAGTGCTAAGAACCGAAGTTTTGAGAACTTGCTTTACTCTATATCTATAGTTATGAAGACAAAATTAAATGTGTCGTAATTTATGTTCAGACAAGTAGCTATGATTAGCGAGTAGTACTATTCATTTAAACGTAGGTTTGCAACACTTAGTGTTGTTAATTACGGAATATTTTCCGTGGTTATGCGATGGATCGGGTCCCGATAGTTTGATGAAATTTATACGTCCACGGCGTCCACGGGTAAAGCTGACGAAAATGGACCGTAGTCTTTTGGTCGTGAATCTGAAACCTATGACTAATGAGGCCTTGGGGGAAGTCCTTGGGATAGCTTAAGTCAAGTAAGAGAAGAAAATACGTAAGAGAGTAAAACTTACACATTACGTTCGCAAGTTTTACAGTAGGTTTTGATGGAGGGAATCCCTGGTATGTCGATGCAGTTTCATGCACGATGTTCAGGGACTCCGGGCTATACTGGCCATGATCCGTTAGTCAGCTTAACCCGAAAACATTGTGCATCAAATGGTATCGAAATGTCGGGGACTTGCTCCGCCATAAATAATCACCAAGATAAAAATCCCGTAATTAATAACACCAGTGTAATGAATGACCGTGATGGCTTAATTCAATACAATTTCGTTAATACATTACTTATGCTTAGATGCGTTTAAATTAATATTATTAAATTTACCTTTTGGAATGTTTAACGTCTTTTTTATTTGTGTAGGTATCTGTAGATTCAATTAATTTATATAGATTTCATATTGTAGACTAAGAACTATTCTCAGATCCAGTTAATTTGTATAGATCTTTGACTTTAGACTAAGGACAATTTTACAACTGGAGCATGCACGAGTGATCGCCTTTGTGTCTGGACCTTAATTGGACGTAAAAACAAATGGGTGTCAATTATCGACAAGAAACAACCCGAACTGGCAATTAAAAAGGTGATTTTGTCATTCTACGGAGTCGAATGTTGGGTTAATTAGCGGCTGCGAGGCAGAAACAACAGTGTTGGCGCCAATCGTGTGACCCGATCTCTGACGGGTGGTTATTGGATTCTGTTCGACGAAGAGGTTACGGCGCGCCGTCACTGACGCCCCTTTGTGCTGTGTTGTGTTAAACTTCGGTGTCGATTATCGAGATCATTGTACAGCAAAATGTCCCTACATAACGTATTGAATGGAGGAGAATACAGTTCTTTATTCACACGCTTTAGCTTGCTTTACTATAGGGTTTCTCGTATACGAGTACATACAGGTATTATGTAGTTCGCCAGTTTGACAACGCTGTCTACAATTGTATATTAATAGTAAAAGGATTGTTGTTTAATATTTCATTTTTTATTAATGAATCTTGGTCGAAACTTTTTTCACGCATCTATTTAGCCCCACACTTAGCATAACTTGTTATATATTACTTGTTATAGATACTATAACGTTAAGTTACGTTTAGTAATGTAACGAGCACTGTACAAAATAAAACAGCATAGCATAAAAAAACACGGACTTGGAATCCGTGGAGTTAATATAAAAAAATACTTTTACAGTAAAACTTATTCTAGATATTTCTACACATCGGTTATGTGATGATCGTGACACTAACAAGTGCCTCTATATCGTAACTCAGTTGCACAAATCACAAGGAACGAAATTATTTTATTGGTCATCCAATCACACACTTTCCTATTATTTGGCAAATAAATATTTTGCGTTTGGAAAGAAGTTGGCAAATTTAGAATTTTAAAATAAACATTAATTGAGCAATCGGCAAATTGGTCGATCAATCGTCGGGTTGCGAAATCTGATCACGGAATAAACAAATACTGAACGGTCTGTCCGTGTCGGTGGATACTGTGGGCGTGCTTTGTTTTGGGCGCCAAGCTTTGCCGCATTAGGTCCATTATGTGCGTTTTCAATGTAGGCAACAGTATAACAGTAAGGAATAAGGAATTTTACAAGTTAGTCCATTGCATTGATTAATTTCTTAAATCAGCATTCTCGCTATTCGGTGGATCGTGCATTTGATTGCCTTAGGTATCTTATATTGCACTGATAGCGAGGACTGTTTTAAAATACATATGTAAGTACATTCAAGTAAAACTGAATTTAAACACAATTCGGGGTTGATTTCTGAAAAACGTCTCAATTTGCATAGCTAAACAAATCTATGGGTTAGTGATTTAGTCATTTAGGCCGAGTGCTATCTGTAAGAGAGTAAAACAATAATTCCCAGGGAAGTTTTTCAAGTTTTATAACTCGAAAAGCTTTTCATCCCTCTATCTATCTGCTATAGTTATTCCTTATGAGGAGTTTGTCATCAGATACTTAGTTTTCGTCATACAGTTGTTACATGAAAATTAATATTATTGATCTCATGGTTTGGCCGGAACATTTAGTGTTTCATGTATTTTCATACATAAGGGTTTTTTTTATATGAAGCATTTAAAGAATACCTAACATTAAGAATTCTGAAATTGGCCAATATGTTGTATACATTCGATGAATGAAGTAAAATTCTTATTGAATCTTGAGATTGATCAAAATATTTATAATTTTGAAGAGCTTTTTTCTTGTATGATTATTATAAGTAATGTTCCATTCAAACTTTGAAAATGTACCTATCGTTTTTTGTTTTATTTTATTATTTAATTTTGTATATTTACGAATAAAGAACTTTGACTTCTGAGCAAAGTGCTAGAAATCAGATAATTTATGATGTATAAAACTTGATGAATAAAACGTCCCTACTGTTACCACTGCTGTCTAAATGTTGTAACGCGAATTTTTCATTTCTCATTTGAATAAGCAAGAAACCTATTAGTGAGTATTGTAGTCGAGCGCTTAGCGTGTTGGTACAACTGTTGAGGTTAAATACGAAGATATGAATCGTTTAATAGGCAAGTGTGAACACTGCTGCCATTGTGGGCCCATTAACAAACGAGTTTTGACACGCGAATGTATCAGAATCAACTTGCGAAACCGTAACTCACGACTAAATAAATAAATGCTTATTTACATCGTTGCTCAACCGCTGATAAGTAATTTAATTAGAACAGCTTTAATTGAATATCGGACACAATAACGAGCGATACTGTTGCAACAAATTAATCAAAGTTATGATCCGCTCATGGGCTTGCCTGTTTGTTATCTGCGGCTGTATTGGTTGCGAATTTCCAAAGTGTACAACTAAACTTCGAGGGATTATTCTGGACCTATGATAGGACGTATTATGGCTGGTGAACTAGTCAGAAGCATGATAACAGGGCATCGGAGTACCACCGATACGGTGAATTGACGATATTCAGAAAGTTAAACCTAGATCACATTTTCAGGCACCTATAAAGTAGCGAGATCACAAACCCATAGAAATTGGACACACTACTATTTCCAGTACACTAATGCCAAATTATTGCAGTCCACTCATCATCACTCCTGATTCGCTCAGTCCTGATATTGCGATAAAATTGTAAACAGTTGCATTTACGTGCACGTACGGTCTTTTATGCATGCTGCATTACAAGGCTGTTTTTTCGATTTCAGAGTTATTTCGGTTGCAAAAACTGTTCATAGTGATGAGTAAAACTCGACTCTTTCATCTTGGGTGTTCTTCGTTAGCCTGTGTTTCTGGTCTGGCTTCGATGTAAGTGCTTAAAAAAGCGACCAAAGTACTTTTCGCTGTTAATGTTTCTGATGTTTTCTTGTCACCGTCATCGTTCTCAGCCTATTATCACTATTGAGCATACCATATTTCTCTTTTCGTGTAATTCACGTTGCGATTCTGTGCTCTTGCGAATCTCATCCAGGTATTGCTTTCCAAATGTCATCGATTCATCGTACCGTCGAAAGTCTGACGCTATTTTTGCTTGTCTCTGGCCACCAATACGTCAACGTTCTGTTCCACCTGAATTCAATCAGCCCAGTAAAATGTCCGGCCCAATTTCATTTGAGGGAAACGATTGTTCTTCCGATAGCACGCAGTTTTTCTGTCAAACACTGTAAGCAAATGATTGTGCTTAAGCTTGGATAGGCGGTTTTCATTTAAGACGGTGCCCTGGAAGAGATTGCTCCCATCAACATTTTTTTTGTGATACTAGTTCATAAGTGTTTTACTGTAATATTTCCATTTGTATGTGTCATAAGAAAAAATATGTTTCTAATATTTATATACATTGACCAGTGGTGACCAATGGTATATTTAGATTATAGATAGATAGATTTTTTTATTTTCCGGGTATAAAAATTAGCCTATGGGTTATTCCTGACTACATATGTACCAAATGTCATCCAGATCCCTTCAGTAGGTTTTGCGTGAAATAGTCATAAACTTGCGCTTTTGTAATATGTCGCTACATCCCTAGCTCTAAGCATATTAACAAAGGCAATAATTCTGCAAATGTGATAACATTAACATACTTATTCGTGGGGTATATTGATCTCGAATAATATCGGAGTGAGTCAAAGTCGCGACTCGACGGCGGCGCCGGCGGAGTCGGCCACTGTTAAACGCATTTCAAGTGCTCTCGATCATTGAAATCTATGTTTGTTTTATGATATCATACCTATTTGAGTGCATGCCTTTGTTAGATTTAGACAACACTGTAAACTGTATGTAACTCGAACCTCGGTAAGTCAGATCTGATTGGACGATGTTATTTTTCTTTACTAAGGTTTTCCCAACTCGAGTTACTGGCTCATAAAGGTTCGGAAGTGCCCTTTCCTATACTGTCTTCTTCCTTTCTTAACTTATGTAAAAAAACAAGATATTATAGCAGATATCGTGAGAATAAATTTATCGATATTTTCTGAATATGCGTTTTGATATAAGTACCTTGAAAAAATTGGTTTACTTCTTATTTCTAGATGTTCACAAATAAATATTTCAGGGTCTTCGACTCTCCAAACGACGAAACACTAAAAAGGCATTTTTCTCTACGATAATATTATGAGAGAACGGATATATATTCAAAATAATCACCTTTTGGGGTCAATATCCTAAGGCAAGCAAAATGGATTATAACCTTGACACCCTGCTTGTTAAAGAAAATCCCAAGTCCTAACAGTGAGAACATAAACTTGGCTCTTTATGCTACATACTACAGCATCCACTGGACGTTAATATTATGGAAATGCTTCCTAATTAGGTGGTAAAAATAACTTTGCCAACAGTGTTAACCATGATTTTATCGTGCCCATTAGTTAGGTTACGGTTCTTCTATGAATAATACACATGTGAGATAGAATACCTAGATTGGGATTTTTTTTATAATTTATCATAACGGTACGAGTAAAAGTTGCGCCTGATGGTAAGCAATATGCCTGCCTATGACCACACAGTGTCACAATGCTATTTAAACAACTAAACATAGTTCAAATCAACATTGACTAATTAGTTCCTTTGCTCTGTATGTTTTTGGTGTCATTGCTCTCCAAACAGGAATACAGTACCGTTTGCATATCAGCAAACAATATACTAATTGCGATTATTACAAAAAAGTAGATAAAACCGGAAAATCCAGTACGTAATTAGTTTCGCTTTTTTGTAAACGTTTTACCTCATTTTATCTATAATAGGTTTACTCTTGATGGCCGGGTTAAAGTGCTTGTTGCTTCATACGTGTCTAAATATAAAAGCTCACATTAAATTTTATAAAAATACAATGTAAAAACCTTGCTCGGGGAAGCGGTCGCCAGTGAACCGGGTAACGATCAATTTGCGTTGCGTCGTTGAGAAACAGCGTTTTTCTATACACAAGCTTCCTTAATTAGTAGAGAAACCAAGTGATCCAACTTCTATGCAAATAGAATTTTCTTCTGTTTTCGAAAGCACCTTCTTTAGGGATCCGTATATAGAATATAGACGACGAAGTTGGGGTAATGTAATATTGGCCAGTCCTGAATCCAATTATGCTATTGTGCTGTACGAACTACGAACGTACACATTTAAGACTATAAAAATAATTTGTGATTTATAATTGAAATGTGATCTTATGTTGGCTTATAATACAATATGTTCGTCTGTGATGAAACCTTTTAAAGAAATGATAGTAGTAGGATAAACAATACATTCATATCTAATTGTTCGTAGTTGTGTAAATATGGCTATTGAAATTGTACCAGAATATGAATTCAACAAAATGTTCTTTGCTGACTCATATTTTTCATAATGGGTTTGCTAAAACGGGTGAATATAACCAGATAGGTTGTATTTTAAACTTAAAGGGGTCAATAAATAATGAAGTGTACCTATGTTCAAAATTCATTAGTATGAGCCGCGGCTTTTTTTCAGTAGAGCAAATACAAATATAAAACTTTACTGTTACGGAACTTTATTACCTGAGCCCAACTTGCTCTTGGCCGAGTTTATTGTGAGATCGCTAAGAGGTGCTTATCATTTTACTTTTACATGTAGAGGTCGTTGGGTCTAATGATGTTCTAATGACTGGAATTCTTTAACGCGTGCTTTTGCTTTCATTTGATAGAATCCGGGGAAATTGCGTTCTTCTCTTACACAACTTATTAATAATACTGACATTAACTATTATGACTGTGAATGTACTTTTTATCGGATTTTGATGTGCTAATACAGGCTGTATCAACAGTAGCTATCGGTGGTAATCTGCAATGTAGCCATAGTACTAAAATCTCGTGTTACGAGACGAGTTTTTTACCTGGTACATCCTCTCGGTGAAATATCTAAATATTATTAATACGTGAAGCAAAAACTTTAGTGCCCTATTTTACGAAAATTGCGATTTACATTTACCCGAACATTTCTTTCATTTCCGAGCGTGACGCTGAGCTTCATTCACAGGTCACAAAAAATCTGTGTGTGGTGCCCCAAAAAAGTTTTAACTTCAATAAAAAAACATTACATACACTACGATGTATTCGAAATACTCATAAATACATTCATTTGTTTATTGTTAAGGTCTGAAACCAATTGAGAATAGATTAATATTTATTGGTATATGGTCGAATTTCGACCGTTGATACTACTGCAACTAAAAAGTTGCAGTAGTTCGGTCAACCAAACTAACAACCGGACTACTGACACTCCGCGGTGTCAACAGTTCGGTGATTGCACGCAACCGAACTACTGACACTAAAAAGTTTCAGTAGTTCGGTTAACCGAACTAACAACCGGACAACTAACACTACTCGCTAATTATATACAAAGAGAGATAGAGATGGTCCTCCTTGAAATTTACCCTGTGAATGTAACATACGAAAAAAAAAAGAATTGTCCAAATCAATTCATTATTTATTTTATTGGCGGAGCTAACGCTTAAACATAGGCACAAAAAAACATATAGCCGAATTGAGACACTTCTTCTTTTTTGAAGTCGTTTCATACATTATGAACAGGAATTATGTAGGTTACTAGACGCGCATCTATAAGTAAATAAAGTCATCATAGAAAAGCTGGGAAAGATGTCGCCAAGTCAAGATGCTGCGTAGGCGAAGCGGGTCCAATTATGTCTGCGGAACGAATTTATGGCGACATGGGAGCAACTCTCTCACCTTGACATGTCGCAGGCGGCTGCCAAGACCGGACTTGGATTACACCCAGGGTACTGCCGCCTAACCAGAATGGTCTTGGTTTTCATATTGCTCTCTTTTTCCTTTGGCTTGGAATTATAGAGAGCGATAGCGTACATTTTTAGTTAGATGGTCGAACTTTCTTAGCTTCCTCGGTTTTAGATCAGGCACGGAAGTCTATAGGATTAGCTGAAATGGGTTGTTTGAGTTGTTTTGGCTTTTTTGGGAACCTTATTCAAGAAGTGACTCTTCTAATGAATAGAAAGTTTGTAAGTGTCTAAGGAGATACAAATCTACCTATATTATATACTCCTTTGTCCTTTGTTATAACTAGAGAGACCAAGGCCATAACCTACTATGCAGACTACGCTAGTCAAGGGTGGGTTTTTGGATGACGTATGTACATACACGAAAGATGTCTTTCTTGAAAGACGCCTTTCTTTCTTCAAAGAAGATTAATTTTTTTTATCAAAACAGTAGTTGAAGATAAGCATTATACGACCCAAATAGAAAAAATATTATAATGATTTTCTTTCAAGTTACTTCGATACGAAACACCGCACCGGTGCGATTAACGATGAACTGTGGATAAATTCCAAGAAGTTTATTCACAGTTTATGCGGATAGCGTAAACATTGTCGTATGCGCATGCATACTGAACTTACGGATCGAAGGTTGGACGTTCGGAGGCTGCGCGAGCGCACCCGACTTCCACACTCGCGAGAGAAGCCGTCAGTCGCGCGGGACACGTTGCGGCGCTCAGTCGAGAACACCGCCCGTCCAAATTTATCTCAAAATTCCAAATCATCGATCACATTTACGATAACTTACTCTCATTTTCGCGACTACGACCCGGTACCGTGAATTGAGTGATACTAACTCGTGTGTTTTTGATTAATCACGGACATAATGTCCAGTTAAGAGGATATTTATTGGATAAACAGTGAAAAACAAACCTTGCCCAAATGAAGATGACTGTGAGTCGTATAAGGGTGGTGGTTCTAGGGAGTCCGCGCAGTGGAAAGTCAGGTTAGTAATTGCATTTCCTTGTTAAGTGCCTATTGGTTATCTTCGACTTATAAGCGGCTTATAAGTGTCTTATTAGTGTTTTATTTGATCTCAATTGCGGTCGCTGACTTTTGCTAGAATATACAAGGACACGCAGTAACGATAAATTTTATATTTTTCTTATAAAAATTGGCACGTAGCAGTTTTGGAATAAAAACGCGCAATTTATTATTCTTTCGAATATGTCATTATCGCAGGTAATAAACTAAGAAATGTATGATTATGGTCCGGTTTTTGCGAATTTTACGTACAAGGCTTGTAATTTTGGACACCCAAATTACTTTTTTCATCGTAACCGTGGCATGGAGTTGCCTTACATTCAAAATGTAACGGGAATCACTTTTTGTTGATTTTGTGGATAATATCAACATCAGTGTAAAATTTATGACACATAGATTATTTAATTTTCGAGCACTTGTATTTTGTTAATTATTTTTGGGACAAAATAACTTATTTTTATTCTAAGCGTCATATGTATTATTATACATTAATAATATTAGCAAAAAACTAATTACGTGAATGATCAATTTTGAAACCGAAAATGTACGAATCGAATAACGATACATTTAATGAAAACCATATAACCATAAGAAAAGTAATATCTAAAATTTACTTAATAAATATACTAAATAAAGCAATTATTAAAGCATCTAACAATCTTCGAAGACGCCTTGATAAATATTTACTTACATCATTGTTCAGTGTCTTATCAGAGCATTCCATTGCACAGATTCACATTCCAAAACAATCAAGTACATTAAACAAACAAAAACATAATATGTTATTTATTATGTAATTATTTATCTGGAAATCACGTGTCTGTCCGTGGAAAACTTACACTGAGTAAATATTCCAATGTTTATGCCATTAGTGAAATCTTGTAGCGATCATCTTGTACTACAGCGTAGTCAATACGCATTTATAGACAAGAGCTATCTTATATATATTAGACTATAATAGTGCTAGGTACGCGGAAACTGATATGAGTGTCTACGTCGTGCCATATAATATGTAAATGATGGCTAATGTCATGATCGCCCGCTACTGAGACATTTTCCCGATAATTACTCTTTATCTTCAAGGTCATTTTTTCCGGTATCACAAAATCATGAACCATGAAGTACCAAACTGTTTGTTGATTAAAATTGATTTAGCTAGAATATAAATATATATTATATATATATTTATATGAAAGAAAATGAAGTACCTAAGTTATTATTTTATGGCTACTTTATGCATCCGTTAAACGTCCTGTTCTGAAAAATATTATCATATTTGGGTCAGCTATTATTAAATAAGACGTATATGTAATTGTTTTATCGGATTTTATACAAAAGTGACAAGACGATGCACGGAGAGATCTTCCTGATGGTAACCGATACAAATTACGTTTACAGATACAGTACATTCAAGATTGAGAGTTCAATTTACTACCGAGCACTGCACTGCGTTTGTTACTAGGAGATATACAATTTATATGAATGTTCAATTGTTGCTCTGAAAAAAAAACACTACAAATTTTATCCTACTAATATCATAAATGTCAATGTATCGATGTTTGTTGCTCAATCACGTCGTAAAGGATCCAACTGAAAAAGGCATCATAGTCCATAGTTTTTATACCGGGAAAATAAGAAAATAGGAACGATGCGGGTAACAACGCGGGCCGCTGCTAGTCTACACTAATATAAAGCTGAAGAGGTTTTTTGTTTGAACACGCTGATCTCGGGAACTACTGAACCGATTTCATAAAGTTTTTCACCGTTGGATATGTAGTATGTACTATCATCAAAAAACGTAGAGTAATGGAACTACTTGGACAAAAAAGTCCAACTAGTTCTATCAATAGAACAATCGATGGAACTAGTGGGAACAGATCTAAGCTACAAGCTATATATTATATGCCACAGGTGAAGCCGGGGTGGACCTCTAGTATTTAGTATGTATTTGTCCATTATTTCTTGGCGGTAGAATAAGTGGTACGTAAATGTCAGTAACAGTCGTAATGAAAAATTTCTACCTATGATAAAAGAAAATTTAATCAAATTAGGTAACTGTAAACAATACGAGTAGTAAATGGAAACTAACAAGAAAATCACTGAAATTCGATTGCAAATTACAACTATCTAACTTGATCTTACGATAAAATTACGAAATAATAAAATCTCAGAAAATAAAGCATACGAAATAATTCTTATAGCTCAGAGTAAAAATTTGGTTCTATTCAATAACTCAAAAGTACTGATAACTAATAACAGGTCAATATCACTAAAACTCTTTAGAGAATCAAACTACAAACAAACTCCGGTGTATTCCTAGTATGATTATACAAACATACACATAATTATAATTGCCAAAGTTTTTTTAAATAATGAGTGACGAGACGAGCAGGACTTGTGTCTGATGGTAAGCAACATGCCTGCCACATAACAGCACAGGGACACGCAGCTATTGGAACATGAAGAGTTCAAATCATTACCTAGCACTGCGTTGAGCTCGTCACTCAGAGATCTAAGATGTTATATCTCTAAGCCCTGAAATTTCACTGGATTGGATGTATAATGATGATGATGAGGATGATTCTTGTATAACACATATTATGCTACTTTTCATCCATCCCAGAATACAATCTGTCTGTAGTCAAACTTTTTACCCATATGTTCAGGCGTTCCGACGTGATTGAGCTAGAAACATCCAAACTTTCTCATTTATAGTATTAGTGGGATACGCGTCCAGAGAACTATTAATTTGAATTTCCAAACAGATACTGACATTTTTATTTAAATGTTAAAGATAGTTAATACAGAGGTGCGGATAGAATTTGACACTGAAACTCATTCGCGAAGTTGATAAATGCCCAAATGACCGCTGTCTCATTTTTGGGGTCGACATGCAGAAATTATGGTACGATGTCACCCACTCCAAGAACAAGACGTCCAAGTGATTAATGATCGGTTATTTTTTGTAACACTGGTATTGTACGAACTTCGGCGTCGCTGTGAACTTGATCTTGAGCTCTGTCGGCTTCTTTTTGTACGTTGCTATGGACAATATCAATCACAGACGTGTATGAATAATCGATTTTTTATTTCTACAAACGATTGTGTGTACTACAAAGCTATCATCTAAACTAGTATTATAGAGTTTGTTTGTTTGTTTGAACACTAGGATCCCGGGAGCTACTGGTCCGAATTGAAAGATTATTTTTCTATGGGAAAGTCCATTTTTCGAGGAAGGCTATAAATTATATAACATTACGCTAATACGAGGATCAATAAGAGCGGTGCATGAATGAAGTGTGTAACAAAAAAGGGGAAAAATATTCCTTTTTGAGAGGTTTCGTACCGTGCGTTGACTTGACAGCATGTGTCTAAGATTGCGTCATTACAAACTTTAGCTAATCAAATTTGTTCTAAATCTGTGTTGGTACGACTAATTTTCGACAGGTGGCGTAGCAGGTAGCTGAAGAGGTTTTTTGTTTGTACGCGATATTCTCGGGAATTTTTGAACCGATTTCAAAAATTATTTTTCGTTGGATATGTACGGGATCCCTGATTGCTATAGGCTATATTTATATTTTATGTAACGAAAGTGGGCGAAGCCGGGGCGGAGATCTAGTATATCTATACATGTTAATACGTGAAGTAATAAACTTTTTTACCTACCGAAGACAGAAAAGTATGTAATTTTGCACACTTAGGTGTAGTTTATATAGAAAAGGAGCGCGCAATTTTAGTATTTAAAAAAAATGCGTGAATGATACATTAAACATATCAATTATTTATCATTCTTTCTCTTTTGTTTTGTTAAAGTTTGTGATCAAATTGAGAATAGATTAATTTTGCTTTAAGATCGAATTTGGACCACTTGTATACAATTAAATGAGTAGTTTAATATCACTGTGTAGACTCTACATATTCTAATAAAGAGCCACTCATTCATTGTAGAAGACATGCTCTGTTTTTAAAGTAAATTACCTATTTAATTTTAAACAGAGTTCTGAAAGTTAAGAGATTCTGTATTCTTTTTTTTGTATTGGTCTTATACATAGAACTCTATCATTTAAAATTAGTCGCAAAATTTAAACTATTCATTTAAAATGTAAATCGGTTCTTTAATTACACAGAAAGAAACGGAGATGAGAACCTCTGTTTTCGAAGTCAGTAAATCTAACGATTAGAGAGAATTCGAAGTTTAGAATAAAATAAATAAAATAATGAAATTACGTCCAATTTAGGAAACCCCAAACCTCATGTCATATTTAAATCAGCGTCTAAGAAAATCGTACGGTCCTAAATTACCTAGCTAAACCGGAGAAGTTAAATTTAAAGCCGACGGTTAAAATGCCACGCTGTTGCATTAAACAGGAATAGTTCGCTTAATTCACTGTTTAAATATTACGATATGTTATAAATGTGTAGAACGACGACCTCGTCGGGTATGGCGTTAATGGTAGTTACACAACGGCGGTCGGTGGCGCCAGGCGTCGGCGGCGGGAAATCGCTTCGCTGACCCACCGGCGCGACGGAGGACGGAGTTGCATGCGGGGCGCAGCCGTCGACTTGTAATTGTAGCGCCCTAATTGTTCCCTAGCTGACGGCTGACGGACCGGCTGGCTCATGTAGGGCTGCCAGGTCGCCAAACTTAACATCCGGACTGACCCGCCCGTTTTGCCGGATAATTTAGTAAAAAAACCAGACTCCCTAGTTGAGCCCTTACTTTTTGTGTGTCAATGTTAATAGGTAATATGCTACAGGAATGCGTACTACTGACTGCAGATCACGAGAGTGACTCGGCCACGCTCGGGACTTGATCGTATGCGAAAATTTAATTGCGGACTAGCTGGACGCTATTTATTTTGGCAATCCAAAATCCTAACTAATATGTCTGGATTTATCCTAGCAACACTAGACGTATGCGTTTGCATTACACTTTCATTACGCTGTGGTCTTTGTCAGGGACAGAAAGCGGTGCCATTGCTATTGCTACCTACTTATTGATACAGCAGAACCTCAATTATCCGAATCAATTAGGACAAAGTAATTCGAATGATCCAAAGTCCTAGTAATCAAAACGTGGGATTTACGAGTATAAACAACATGTTTGTTATGTAATGACAACAAATCGTTTGGTTCCAAGAAAAACAAAAATTTTAAGACCATGTGCGAACCCACCTTTGGCCAGCATGGTGGATTTAACCTTAGCTGTTTCATTGTCTCTTGAGAAGGCCCCGAGTCCCAACATTGGGAAAAAAGTGTGAACAAAGAATGCTGGTTGATTTGAGTCATGTCGCACCGCAGATTGGAGTTTGTCGTTCAAGCAGAAAAAGAGAATGGACATCGGGTACACCTTAGCGAAGCGAATGGTAACAGGCGCAAAGCGACGCTAAATTATTTTCAAAGTAGATCCTGTCCGTCGGCGTGGGAGTGGTCCGTCTGTCGCGGATCAGCGCCCGACTGACATCGTTTCATACCCTAGGAACTATCTGCTCATTAAGGCCACAGCATATTATCTACTTTTAGCATCAGCGATTGGCGACTCCTCGTTTTTAAAAACTAAAAACAAGTTTCCACACCGCACACTGAAATACGCCCAACGCGGTGATTGAGTGGCTTTTCGGATGCGCCACACAGCGCCAGAACGCACACTCTGCACACATTTGGATGCCGGTCGCACTAGACTTATTCCGATCACAAAACAGTGTTCCACTAGATTTTAACGACACTACACTCTTTTGCCCTGGATTCTAATGAAGCTGCATTGCCGCTTGCGAACGCTGCAAGTTGCCAAAATGCCATGCATCATCTACGGTATAGATGATGCATGGCATTTTGGCATAGATTCTAAGCAGTCGCAAAATCCACGGTCGCTGTAACAAAGTACCATATCTGCTAGAGCTCTTACATCGCTGGTCTCAAATTGTTCCCGGACCTCGTTCCTACAAATGGGATCTTATTCGACGAGACGCTTTATTTACGCGCATAATGAATTCCGTTACGTGGACACTCATTAAACGGCCCCAGCCCCCATATTTATCTCACCGCTCGATATCTGGGTCACATTACGGCGCTCTTAAAATATGATATACTCGACGCACCCTGTGGTTACTCGAGGAATGGGTTTAAGATCGCCACAGTTTCCTTAACATGGGCTAATAAAGAATTTTCAATCAACAAGCGCAATCGCATGTCTGCATGTTTTCGCCAGAATCGTATTGCGAAGGCATTGAACTGTGGCATGTTTCGAAAGAATATTAACATGGTCATTAAGTGGGAAATGAGATGACTGCATTTATAATGGAGCTTGGTTATTTATTTGTTGGATGGTGTCGCAGCTTGCCAAAATGCGTGGCTTTATAACGGCGCGGACAGCTTTACTCGGTGCGCGTGCGCCGACCAGCGGGAATCGCTTGCGCCGACCTCCGCATGATGGATTATCGCATCGCATTGTTGAAATATTGATGCATTGTTTTAAACTCGCCGCCCTGCCAACTCTTGGCATGTTCGACAGTAATATGTCTACATTATGTTCTGTGTCCAAATAAGGGTACGTAACTGCGCTTCAGAATTTATTTCGTTTAGTGGCAGCAAGTACGTGCCTAGACTAATTTTGACATTTACGTTCATCAATTATTTAATTATTAAATATTTATTATGAAATATTATTGTTAAAATAGCATGGCTTTAAAGCACCTCATTCAACTTTTATAGCGTTTATTATTGGTATAGAAACGAAGAGGAGCTTATAATATAAAAACTACTTTTACCTCAAGGAGTCGAAAGTCGTGAGGAATGAAAGCAAGGAGCAGAGGGCATTGATCTGAACCAAGACAACCGAGAACAAAATAAAATTCTAGAATTATCTTATATCTCTAGAACTGCATCACTGACAGAGATATCTGATGTTTTTACCACCGGTGACCTCTGACTCCAAACGCAATGTCAATGCCTATAATACTGATCGGTATGTACGTCAGTACGTCGTTCGACAGATGATGGATGATGAAGGCAATCTATTAATTACCTATAGCACAGGTACCGATGCTCCATTGTTTCTACAGATACGGTCCATCTATCAACCCACGTGGTGCCATGTTGTGTGATCACTGCAATTTGTCTTATATGCTTGGGTGATTATAAAACTCTGTTATTATCCTCCATGTGAATCCGACCAACGTTCGATCGATCTTCATTTGACTTGGTACGTGGTTATTGTTTTCGATGAGTGTGTTATCAGAAAAAAATCAAGATCAAAACTCGTACAACGTATTCAGAAATATTGCAACGATCCAGAAGCCAGTTTCGCTCTTGAATTTGTTTTACAAATATTACAAAATTGAATTTAAAACTTCATTAATACAGGTGTACATTAATTAAGCAGACAGGCTTAAAATTTATTTCCATTTGTTGCGTAAAAAGATTTGTTATGTCTTACGAATTTCGCCAAAATGTGAAAGATTATGGGTAATCCGAAATTATGTAAATATAGTTTATGCTAACTGATAATATGAAAGCTGTCTCTCTGAGATAATTAGTCATCCACCAACCCGCACTTGGCGATCCAAATCCCTCATAATCAGTGTTCCAAATTACAACCCGATCCCTTCAACGTTCAACCGTTAGGACGTGGTTGAGCAACGAATGTCCAAACTTTAAAGGTATTAATTAGTAGGATATTTCAATCGATCAAAACCTATTCTTGAAGCCGGGCACAGATACGATATCCTTATTATGCATTTCAAGTAAACAAATGACAACGCAAAACTGCAAATATCGAATAAAACAGTAAAGAATTGAAATTCCGCGTGTTCTGCAGAAGTGGAGCAATGAAACTTTATCACTCGATTATGTACGTAATCGGATCGGAGAAAGTATCGTACTTGCTGTAGACGGCTAAAAATCGAGAGGAAAACGAGAGTGTGGAATTTTGAATGTATTTCATAAACCACGAGTGTGGTAACACGGCGCCTTCGTTACAGAGCTTTTATTGCTGTCCACGGTCGTTTTTATTGTGTGACAATGATGTAGGGTATTTATCGAATGACTGTCAAGTATAAGATTGATAATGATTTCCTTTCTTGTGGCATTTTAATGTTGTCGCTACCATTTTTTTTTTACTGACCTTATATCGGTTTTGTATATTACTATGGGATAAAGGACCACACGTAAACGTCAATTCGAAGTCAATAAAATATTATTTTATTGATAGTGCTTGATCCCTATCTCACCTGATGATAAGTGCTGATGCGGTCTATGATGGCGTCTATTTACCTCGAACATACCATTAAACTGTCAATTTGAAGACACCAAGATAGTGTATACATCAGGAAAATCCATTCAGACAACCCATTTCACAGCCTAGACGAATCAATCAACTTTCGTTCTTATTACGTCAGTGGAGTCGAACCTCCACGTTTAAATATTTTTAACGCCAACCATGAACCCATGCATCGATGAACCTGAATCTCGATCGCGAGATTTCTATTCATACGAAATAAACATTATAATGTCATTGTATATGTTTTTATGTATTTTTAATATAATTTTTGAGTGTTTTTACTTAAAAATTAAATTATTTTTAGTAACTTCTGTATGTCTAAAAATGTCCGTGTGCCTAGAGAGATCTGATTAAGAACCCACTTTTAAAATTGCCCTTCTAACCAGAATATGTTATGGATTTCATGCTGCTACTTGACTGCTCAATAAGCTGGGAAGATTACAACTCACACTCTGTAATTTTGCGTGCTAACAGCATTGTTCATTAATGGGTTGTCCCACTTTATCGTCGTTAGTGCACCTCCATGTGAGTCGCCCTGGGGGCATATCTGGGCGCTCCAGTTTTCTAACCCTCGGATTGGGATCAAGCAATAGATCAACGTGACTCGCGCCTTGGGGGCTAACATACGGGCAGTGGTCGCTACTATAGCGATGAGCGAGACGCACCAGGGCTGCAGGCTTAGTGTCACAAGGGAAATGTACTTACACACACAGCAACTAAAATATTAAAATAAAATTCATTTACCCAACAAAAGCTAAAATAGTGTGACTCATCGGCTCCCGAAGTAGGTAGGTACTCATACTCGTAGACTGTGTACGGGTGTCAACTGACTGTGTACGGGTGTCAACTGCTTCTCTGAAATGTGCAATTGCGGAATCTAAAATAAAATATGTTTAACCAATTTAAAAAAAAACCTGAAATTTGATATTTTTTTTGCTATTTCATTACTTACGTTAGAATCCTACTAATATTATAAATGCGAAAGTTTGGCTGTTAAGATGATTGTTGCTCAATTACGTCGGAACGGCTGATTGGGTCAGGCTGAAATTTGCAACTGTGATAGATTTTAGGCTTGAACAGCACAAAGAAATTTTTATCCCGGGTAAATAGAGGGAACGACATACGTGAGTAAAGCCGCGAGGCGCGAGGCTAGTAACTCCCTTGACTCTCTCTTCAAGGGAATAAGGTCCAGAATCCAGGCAGTGAGAACATTTAGTGAGCTACTTACGCTTGTTGAGCGAGAGCGTTGCTTAGGTTTCAGATACTATAATCTATACTAATATTATGAACCTGAAAACTTTGTTTCTTTGAATGCTAGGATCTCGGGAACTACGATTCGAATCGAAAGATTCTTTTTCTGATGGATAGTCCATTTATCGAGAAGGACTGTAGGCTATTTAACGTTACGCTTCTATCAATAGGAGCGGAGTGTAAATGAAGAACGTAACAAAAACGGGCAAAAATATTCCTAATTGAGAGCTTTACTTGCGTGCGTTGACATACGCTGAAGTCCGTGTCAGCATGTCTTTTAAGATTGCGTCATTATAAACCTTTGTTAATTAAATTTGTTCTAATTCTAAGTTGGTATGAACAATTTTCGACAGATGGCGTAGCAACTCGCGCAGAGTTAGCTAGGATTCAATGTTCATATAACTATAGGTACAATTATGTTTAGTAATAATAATATCATTCCGCTCCCGCTCTCTCCCGACCTGTCGCTATATATCAGACGGCCTAAGGGCCCGCGCGGTCCTTATTGAAATGTGATCGGCTTCCCGTGAAAGCAGCCTCTTGTTTAAATAACAGGATGTCGCTTTCTTTAAATATTAACCTCATAGGACGCGCGGTTAATGGCTTATGATTTATAGATAACAAAATATTGTACCCGTAGAAGCAAAACTACTTAATAATCTCGTGTTTACTCTTATTTTTTTTAAAGAATTGCACTTTAAACTGTTTAAGAAGATAGGTATCGTTTAAGTCAGTTAGTATAAGGACTAAAGTGCTGCAATAAATGTATCTGTACTTTCATGTTACTGTATTTTAATCTAGGTTTAGTCCAGACCCATATTGGAAGAGGGACGATGACACTTGTCCATATTTTATATCTGTAGTAGACTACAGATATATGCAGCGATCTATTAATATAACTAGTTGTAAACAAATAGTATTTTAGATAAATAAATATTTGGTTACTAAAGACGATCTAATTACTTATTACTTAAGCTTCGTTCAGTACATGCACAAATGTACATAACTATAATTTATGACAGCCGAAAATGTCGTCATGCCTTTTCTATTTGTGTAAATGTCAAGATGTCAACAATCAGATATTGATACCGAAGTCATCGGCCTTGCACAGAGTCAAAGAATCGTGAGTGAACGATATCAGAACATCTGGGTCCTAGTCGTTTGGACTGGAATGCGTCCGGAATGCATTACAAGTCCATTGTCAGTGCGTGGTGCAGTTGCATAATGCATAAATCGGCGGTCATTGCAACTGCTCTACTATTGACCGGAGTCTATATTCCGTAATAGAAAACTCAAAACATAATCCATAAACACACCGCCAGAGGAAAATTGAGAAAACCTTGGAGTTCTCATGAACCTTCGTAAAGATATGGTAAGATGATATGTAAGATGTAAATAACCCTTTAACAACGATTTATTTCAAGAAAACATAAAACTTGACAGATTCTGTTTTTGTGAATCATGCCACTACTTGACAGAATATGATTTTTGACAATCATGATGTTAACAAATTTTTATAGTACTGGGATCCAGCTATACCAGATCGTGTTTGGCGTTTAGCCTTTACAGAATGCGCAGACAGTTATGTAACGCTTGGGTCAAGGGACCGGTGAATATGGTCGCAGTCACCAACGATAGCTCCATGGGGGACAGCAGAAAACGATACCCTATTTTACGAACTACCTACATGGAATAATAATAGAATTGTTGGTTGTCCCATCGGTACAAGTATTACGAAATACCGGAGCTCAAGGGAAATTGAATGTTATTCGCGTTTGTGACGAAATATTTTATTGTCAGTTAAATGACAAGACCGTAACATAAATATGGAGAATGTAGATATAGAGAAGGTTCCTTACAAGTAATGTGGTAAGTATGATTTTAATCAGGCACAGAAGAAGTACGGCCGTAGTGTAGGCCCTGGATCTGGGCCGGGAGGAGGCGGTTTAGGCAAATGACGATGTTGAGTCGATTACTAGCGGAATCCCAACCGGTAGTATCGGCTCAACAGATGAAATTAGACTTATACTAGAATTAGGTTTAAAATGTTCTTAACTCTCCACTATTTTCCTATTCTTTTCCTAATCCAAGAAATATGTAAAAAAGATAATTGTAATGACAAAGGTCACGGATTCCGGAGTCCGTGGCTAAATTACATTAAAAAAAAAGCATTGGAGTGTCCAAAAAAAGTGTATCTAAGTGTCTTTTAACGCCATCCTTATCCCCTCTTTGTTTGAATGATGTGAAAAAAATCGTGAAATAATTATATGACTCTCAGAACGGTCAGAACCACTACAACCCGTGCTGACATACGTCGAAACATCTCCATACACAGGCGCGTGGGTGATAACTTATCGATGTGCTTGAGATGTTTATTTTATTCTTAAAGATTTTTTTTTCTATTCACAGTGTGTCAGCGGAATTGCGAAGCTCTAAAAAGCCTTATATTTATTAAAGCTACAAAATCTACATAAATTTCACTAATTCAGGGTAAAACATCCATATCTGCCTATTCTTGATGCTATGTATGATTCATGCTATGCTGTGCACGGTTGTTTTATTTACTAAGAAGAAGCAGGTACACGCTAATCCTTTGAGTAACTGTATTAAAAAACTAGTATTATATTAGTAGAAACAAATTTACAAAAAATGCAATAAAGATGTGAAAGAATAGTGATGACAAGAGTACCTAATACGAGTACATAATGAATGACACAAGTACACAAATAACAGTACACATTTTCTGTATTAAAATGGAGAATTGTTAGAATCTGAATTACAGATGGTTTGAAGACAGACATCTGAATTACAATACTTACGAGTTTTTTTTAAACTGAGTGATGGGACGAGCAAGACGTACGCCTGATAGTAAACAGCACGGTTTCTTATAATAGTGCTACGTATCTTTTTAACATGAACTGCAACGTGCTTGTCAAGACAAAAAAGATGAATTATCTTTTAATTTATCTCCTATGTCTTTTACCATGTTATTTCAAGAGTATGCATTGCTTTGAGGTTTTATTGTAATATTTGCCTTAAAAAACTAAGCATCTTCTTGCATTCTTATTTCGAATTTGTAAACTGTGCTTCCTACGAGATTCGATAGGTTTAATTATTTAAAAGACTGCTGATTGCACAGATCACTAACAAAAAATAACTAAATCGAACTTCATAAATGACTATATCATGAGTAGCTAATGATAGTTCATTACCAAACACTTGTCGAACACAACAATCGAATTGTAAATAACACACTCCAAGACGAAATTACATGTTCGGTTCTTCCGACCATTTGATAGAAACTGTAATTACGAACATAAAAAGGCGAAGTACTTGCTTTGAGTGAGCAGGCACGTTTAAAGCCCTTTCTGGAGAAGCAATCACGTTTTTGAATAAGGAACGCTTGGGAGCCAGGATTCTCCACACTGCGTTTTGTCGGTAGCCTGTTCCATTCACACAACTTGCCACGTCATTGTTAATAACTGTTTGTATTGTGAGCCATCCTCCAGGTGAAATGTCTGGAGTGAAGAGACTAATCAATGCTTCGATTGCTTCTAGAAAGTTGGGAGTGACGACCTCTTAATTGTTCTCATTGTTGTTAAGATGTTCCGTGATGCAACTTGGATGTAACAATTTGTTCATAACTTTTTTCTCGCTTGTTGCAGCGGTGGTAGTGCGTTATCTAACGAAGCGGTACATTGGAGAGTACAGCTCGACAGGAGGTGAGTTAATCCAATCTCATATTTACTCAGAATTGCTTATCGCTTCTGGCAATGCTACTCGCAATCTCGCGAACACAATGCGAAATTAAATGCCAGCTGCAAACTAAGTGACATTAAAATTGAACGCGACTCATATTGGCTCTGTTGAGTTAATTTAAATGGAAATGTCTCCTTCCTTCCGACCTTAAAGTTTGTACATTGCGTCATTCGAGACGTTATTGTTACATATCGAAATGTTAAGGTGATCACTTTCATAGCGAGCGTTGGTTCGCACCACGGTGTTAATGACTTCCACAAGCACAGCTGCGCGACTCAGGATATTAACCTTACCATTCTTGTTACAGATTTCCTTTATCAACACCGAGTGGCTTTCGACGGAGCCGTGTCCGAAGTCGAAATTCTAGATACGTCTAATTGTGCGGTGAGTAACTGCTATCGGGCGACTTCCAAAGCAAAGATTAACGCTGTCTTCCTGTGAACAAAAGACCCATCGATAAAGTCGCGAGTCCGACAGTCGGATAGGTAAATAAAGCGATAGATGGTTCAAAACTTAATTTAGTAGTAAACAATAGAGATGTTTATCTGTGTGCGGTGGACCGGCCGCGGAGGCTGATGCCCGCTGTACAATTTAATTAGACAAAGTTTATGTGCCTTGTATTGGCTTATCAGATGCGATCGCAACGGCCGCCTTCGGTCCGCTCGGGGCGAAATCCTAAGCCCCATCCTACGCGAACTGCGCGAGAACGCGTGAATCTTGTTACGCAATCGCTAATGTTTTCATTACTGTTACGACGGCATCCAATAAAATTTGAATACCACGTTTTTGTTTTAGTGTATCTAAACAATCGGCCGATGGTTTATTATGAGAATCGATAACGGAACTAAAAGATCGAATCGATGTTCTGGTTGCGCAATCGGCGATTTTATTCGGTGCAGCGCTCGGCCCCGATACTGGATTCTTCTTGTGACTTCATTATGAATGAAGTTCACTGACTTTTTGTACGATGTCAGATATTCTGAGATATCGATAAAAATAAACGGATAAACTGTTTATCCGTTCGGGAGAATGTGATTGGTGACAGAATGTCGATGACTTGCCATGTTTACCAAATTTTAGAGATTTGGACTTGTTGACCGATTTATTGATACATATTGGAATTTGATTTACAGTTCGACAGTATCTACATTCATACAAACACACAAATCTGTAAAATGTTGTAAAAATCAAATAGTATCTTACTTTTGGTGATTGACAAAAAAACATAATTCGACAAGCGTCCTGTTTTCTCTCAGTTGTGTAAATTTATCTTGTTATTTCCTTCATGAATTTACACGTTGCTAAACTGCGCAAAACTGTAGCATAGTATGTTACCATTCACACTGCGTCAGAGACAGGAAATTGCAGCCGGAAGCAGAGGACAGGCAAACAAGTCCTATCAAGAAACACGTATCAGTCTCCTGTCTTTAGCTACCGAGGCGATTTCTTGTTTCGGTGCTTCTACTTTTAGATTTCGAATAAAAAAAACGCTTTTACTAGACCGCTTTTTTGCATGACGATACAATATCGACGATAGAGCGCGTTGACCTGAAAACAACAGATTCACTCTCGATGTGTAGGCATCTTGTATCTATCGCAAAACGTAAACGAGATCTTGCCTATATGACATAATATATAGAAAGATAATATGCCCACATATTATCTATATATTATGAAATGCTTCCAGAACCGATATAAACACTTGATACCACTCTGAGCCAATATTTTGGGGGCAGTAAGTTAAATTCGTTATACCGTCCCTTTACGGACACTATATCTGTGAAAGGAGGATTCCTGCGAAGGACTACTACCTATATCGAGTACTTGAGTGTTTTCCGATGTCACCGTTAATAAAATTGTAATAATCACATCGTCAGTTTATAACAAAGCACGTGAGATTATATACCTACTGTAGGACTGTAGGTTAGGTAAGTTCATAATCTTACGCCGTTAGATTATAACCTGACGGTATTTACAATTACAGATATACTGAATTGTTTTTTTTCTAGATGCCTGCCGTGCCACTCTTTATTTATTTATCGTTAAGGTACACACAGCAGTATACAATCAAATTACATAACTATAATACAAGGTTATAAAATAACAGGTACAATTCTAAATCGTAACAGTATTGTTACGATATTTATATAGTTACATAAAAAATTAACAATTTTTTTATATTTTTTTCTTTAACATCAGACAGGGTAATTCTAGGGTAAACTTAGACTAGCTGTGTCATCTATATAACTTGTGGTTTCACCCGTAGATTCTGTGCTTTCTTTATAAACATATCTATCAAATTCAAAAACATTTTTTACAACTCCAACGAGTAGATTCCGGGATTAATGCGTTTAAACAAACAAACAAAAAGCAGTTTATTATTTTAGTATAGATAAACAAAACAATAAGCCAGCAATTCACATTTAATGGTTTTGTTTTTCTCTCAGGTTCATTGCAAGGTTTTTAAATATGTAGAGTGACGAGACGTGCAGGGTATGTGCCTGATGGTAAGCAACAGACCTGCCCATAACTGCACAGTGGCACACAGGTATTGGAACATGAGGAGTACAAGTCATAACCTAATACTGCACTGCGCTCTTCACTCAGTGAAATAAGGCGATTTATCTCCATGGCTTGTAATTTCTCTGGTAACATTGCCCTTCACACCAAACTAATGTCCGCAAAATTCAACTTAATTAAGGTTCCATCAGAGACAAAAACGTAGCCGTGGTGGAGGCTCCGAACCTGGAGGAGGCGACTTAGAAAATAGCAAAAAACGATGTCGAGTCGATTACTAGCGGAATCCCAACCGGTAGTGATCGGCGGACAAAATCGGACTAGCACTAGAATTATGTTCAAAATGTTCCCACCTATCCCCCCTATTTCCTCTTTCTTTCCTTTCTCTTATTCCTCTTCTCCTAATGTAAGATATATGTTAAAAGAAAAGAACATAAATGACGAAGTTCACAGACTCCGGTGACTGTGGAGTAGATAAAAATCATTAGAAATGTATGGAGCGGCTAATTGGAATAAAAAATGGTTCGGGAAAATTAGTTTCTAAATTTAATGTTTTTTGTTTAGATCCGAGGGTGTCTCGCGGAGCACGTCCGATGGGGCGATGCGTTTGCGGTGGTGTACTCGGTGTGCGAACGACGGTCGTTCCTCGCGGCCGCAGAACTGCTATCATTGCTGGAGAGGACGAGGCTACCAGGCTGCGCTGCAGTCACCCTCTTGGGGAACAAACGTGACCTCGAACACGCAAGGTAAACTTTGTACTCCTGTACATTTACATAGTTATTGACAAAGGAGAAGCGGTCGCGAGATTTGGTTTGTAGGACACCTTCTTCTTCATCGTATCGCTTATGGCAGAGTGCTCGTGGTTACGACGAGGCGTCCACGTCAGTGGTAAAGGTGGACACAGCTCTCCGTACGATCTCCCGCCATCTCTCCCTATTCGAAGACTGTCTGACACAGACACGTGGCTTCCTATAACGGATTTCACTTGGTCAGTCCAGCGCATAGGTAACCTGCCGCATGACGAACATATAACTCAGATATGAGGCACCCCATGTTGATCTAGTCCTGGAATTGCATCGACCATCTTTTTTCAAACGCTCTTCCTCGATGGCCTAGGATCTAGCTTAAGCAGCCTACTAAAAGATTCCACTGCTGAAATTCTTAAAGCCCCCCCGCTTTCACAAGGATAGAATCAAGACCATAATCCACTACGCTGACCCAGTGCGAGTTGGTGGAAAACGCATGACCTCGAAAGATCCTAGGAACGTGCCAGTTTCCTCGCCGTTTTTCCTTCACCATTTGTAAGTCAGTGGCATTACGCATATGACTTCAAAAATACAGCAATGCGCGTGAAGTTGGAACCAGAGGTTCCGGATTAGCAGTTGCCGGTCTAGACTATCCGTAACTTACTAGAGTACTAGACCATCTTAACTTTCTATGCCCTCTTAATTTTTAATATTTCTATTGCTTCCTAATTGTTTAAAAATAAAATAGCACGCATTGTTTGTCGCATAGGGAGGTCCACGCGGAGGAGGGTCAGGAGCTGTCGCTGCGGTTCGGATGTCAGTTCTACGAGGTGTCAGCTGCGGAGTCGTGCGCAGGCGCAGCTTTAGCGTTCCACGCGCTTCTGAGGGAGGCGCGAGCGCTGGCATTACTACTACCGGCGCCGCGGCGCAAGCTGGCCGCTTACTCCGTCTCCAAGGTATTTTTTATGTTTGAAATGTAAGCTATTTATATAAAGGCTATATCACTTCTTTTTTTATCTATTTTACTTAAAAATTACGACTTTTTTAAATTTATACATTTCCGTGCAAATCTCAGTTTAGTTTTTGATATTCTAGCCCACTTCCAAACAATCTTATTAAGGTGACGCATTGATAAACTTGACCGGCCGTACCAGCGGCGGACGGCATGGCTGGTCTATCGTACGTGGCGCTACGGACGGTGCGCGGCGAAACCTGTCTGCATCGCATTTATTTTAGATCTTACCGGATCGGTTAAAAGTTGATAATCGCCTGGCACAGCGGATGATGTTGAAAACAGTGAGCGTAATTTTGCTAATTTTTGACTGGGTTTTTATTTAATTACTCGTAATGTAAACATGACATAAAATAACTGCTCGGCCTATGAAATAGAATAGCAGTCGGGCTATTTTATTCGTAAAAAATAGTAGGGTGTTGTCGCTGATAATTCCAAGCATTTGAACTTTTTTGGTGAAAAGTTTGTACATTTTTTTTTATAATTCTGACTATTTTCAAAAATTTTGTCCGGTTCACAAAATTATACAGGGTTTCTCCTTATCTACGATATTTTTAAAATTTTAATTATATCATTCGTTGCTATCATACTATGCAATCAAAAGTACTCGTTTTCATGTTTCTTAGTTCAAGGCGTCGTCTTAAATACTAGCAGCGCCTTGTGGTTTTACTCTTGCGCAGTTACTCGCGTAGTTTCCGTTCCCGTACTCTTTCCGCAATAAAAAGTAGTCTGTGTTATTCCAGATCATAATTTATTTCTGTATTGTATTTAAGTTTAGCAAAAATATAATTGTAGAGCTGGATTATAACCAACAATTTTAGCAACAATTGTACTAAGTCAACTTCCTACTAAAATTATAAATATTAAGATTTTGTTGTTTGTTGTTCATCACGTCGAAACGCCTGAACGCTATTTAGAACAAAGTTACTTACTTTATCGCGGGAGAATTACAAGAACTAGAACCATGCGGGTAAAACCGTGGAGTGCTGTTAGTTATAGAAATTTTGTGTGATAAATAGTTGCCAATGTCCTATTCCAAACTATAATCTGACTGACAATCCGACGTGATTGGGCAACAAACATCCAAACTTTCTCATTTAGAATAGTAGGATAGTAGTCCGATAAAAGTTTTTGATTTATTACTTGTTATTGAAGTTTTCTAAAACAAATTATTTCGGATGCTAACGAAGAATCCTTTAACTGTAAACATGTGTTCCGGGCGATGAGTCACGTCTTAGCGCCTCACCCATCGCTTTCAATGTCAATTAATCTGTTGCTTTTCTTCCAGGTCATTGGAACGATATTCGGCAAAAACAACAAGAGTGTCAGGAAAAAGCGCCCATCGCTTAGCATTTAAATAGTTATATAGGTTTAGGCTAACCAGAAAGGATATGGTCATTGTTAAGTTGAAAGGGACTCGTATATACTCACTGTTATGAATGAGTTTTAATTTGGGATTAATGCTAAATCCTATCGAGTAGATAGTAGATCGTTGTATGCTCGTCGTATGTTGAATCCTAAATCGGTTATTAAATAAGTTATAAGATTATAAACCTTGAAAGCCACAATGAAGTAGTATCGAGGAAGTCCGATTCTCAACCATTAGGTCATTGATTGAAATACCGGCTGGATCTTTAAATATTTCTTATATTATTATGTGGGCTGTATCATGCCAAGGTTTTAACATTAATAAACTGTTCAATTTTTTAAACACTTTACAAAGTGTCATCTTGCATAGTCGATAAAATTAATCTCGATTGTAAGACTAAATTTGACTATTGCATCTTAAGTGTCATACTGAAATTTGTTCACGATCCTGAGTATAGTGAGTGCCTTTCGGCTGAGTACAGATATCCTTTCTGTGTAACCCACAGTTAATAATAGAACTCATCGTACAGACTGTTATCATGTTAAATATTATTTAAGATAATTTTACGTTTCCTAGCTATTTTAAATGTACAGTTACGCATTTAAATCCATAGAATTTTGAAAGAGGACTTCTCAAGTGTCTGATTTATGTGTAAATAATGTAATATTCCCAGTATTCGTGTAAATATAAATATGTTTATGAATGCACCTCGCGTTAGAGTTACTGCTCGTCGGTAATTAATGTTGTAAATATGAATAATGTTACTAGTTGTAGCTTTATGTAAAGGCTTGTAGTTGTATTTGTAAGAAATACATTTTATACGAAACTTAATTGTGTTTGTTTTTGGTATGTGGCGAGAACATCCCAGTTCGTAATCTTGAGAGCGAATTCTAGCTATATACACCTCTGAATGCTTTTCAAGATAGATAAGCTTATTGTTAACGTTAGCTTTAACAGTGAAGGAAGAAAGATATCGTGAGGAAACCGGCATGTTCAATAGTTCAAAGTTTGATCTCCAACTGGCTTAACGGTAAGCGGCATTAAGACGGATGTTTTTAGCTTAGTTATCAGCGGGGGCGTATATATACATTTAGGAGGTCCCCGTGAAATAACCTACCTACCGCAATTTTATATGTAAACTAGTTTCTGACTATTATTTTTATTTTCTAGGTCTTTACTGAGGCTAGCGTGTATAGACCGGTCAATTTTGACAAATTAAATCAAAATAAATCCGACAGAGCCCATTTTCCATAGAGACCTTGGGTTTACCATAAGTAAAATGCCAAAAGTCCCTTTCAATTCCATGTTCATTTCACGTTCAGTTCATTCTTCACTTATTTGGATCAAAATTCAAAAGTTTAAGTTAAAAAGTTTAAGTTAAGAAAAAGTATTTGTAACAAAGTTATAGATCTCTAAATTCTCTGTAAAAATGTCTCTGATATTTATTTTTCTAAAACTCATCCTTTCTTAGATATTGCGCTTGTTATTGTTAATTCGTTCCAAAAAATTTGCAGCAGGCATACCTACGAGTACCTCGGTATACCACGTACCTATGTGCAGCATTAGCCAGCCAGATGATTAAATGTCGTAACAAAGCTAGTTGGCTGCGACATGTACATAAAAGAGTCACAAGTAGGCATTCTCGCTTGCTTAAAAACCTTAACTTATACACCTACGTGGCAAACGTGTACATTTTATGGTATCCGTTCTTTTGAAAAACTTTTTTTCACAAATGTACACCTGATAACCAACGTTCGACAAACTCACGGGTCGTCAAATGATTATTACACAAAAAAACATTTCACAAATTGGTTACATCTCAAAATATTTATTTGACAAACTTTCATTACATAACGTATTATTTGACAATTGATTCGTTTAATATTTTAGTTAACTAATAAATGTTTAAAAACAAAACCAACACTTGACACATTTTTATTTTACAGAGTGTTGTTTGACAAACATTTCAAATTATATTTTAATTACTTAACAACTGAAACATAAAAACATTTCATTTAACAAAAATTAAAATTAAATTCTACATCATTGGCAAATTTTTTGGCCATGCCACTGCTCTGGATTTTTCTGAAAATAAAATACATAAAAAAGTTGTTTAATTCATTGGACCGGTTAGGTAACTTAGGACCCAGATCCGACTCAGAGCACCCCGACTTCACCTAGTCTTGTCGCTACTACCCCTAGAGTGTATATAAAAAGTGCGGGAGCCAGAAGCTCAAGGGAGGTCCTGAGTGGAGCGAGCCATGCGAGGTCAAGCGTAGCGAAGGGGGGAGGTGGCGAGCGAAGCGAGCCGGCGACCTACGTAGTGGATGGAGCGCAGGCCGAGTATGGAGAAGCGACACTCAGGGCTGACCGCAGAGCTTCTGGCGGGAGCCCACCCGGAGTCAAATCTTAGTAACAGATCCTAATCGGACAGGTTAGGTCAAAACTCTGTGACAGGACCTAATCAGAACGGTTAACTCCTATGGACAATTTAATGGGTACTTTTATGATTTTGTACCTAATTTCACAACGGAAGATTTTTTTGGTAAATGTTAAATTTGTAAAATGAATAGTATATGAAACAAAAAATGTACAAATAACAAAATATCATTCGATGCATTGTCTATATCAAACGTTTGCCGGATAAATGGTTATAAAATGATGGTTTGTAAAATAAAACATTTGTTGATGTAAGACATTTATGAAATAAATATTATGCAAAACGTTGTTTTTAAAATGAAACATTTTTGTGGTGTAAAGTTTTCGTAATGAATATTATACGACTAGTTGGTTTTAAAGTGATGTTTTGTCAAAAAATGTTTGTGAAACATTAGTGAACCACATTTTATGTACAAGATGATTTTTATAAGCACGAACGCAATATCTGGGAAATGGTGGGTATCAAAGAAAAAAACATTAGTGACGTTTTTGTACAAAATTTAGAGATCTACAACTTTGTTAAATTTACTTTTTGATAACAATCCAAAAAACCTTAAATTTTTGCTTTTGACTCCGAATAAGTAAAAACCACACATGGAATCGATGGGGACTTTTGGCACTTTATTTTAAATGGAAAACATACGGTTCCTACGTAAATTTGGCTTTGTTAGAATTTTTGTTAATTGATCACTATTTTTGTGTTTAAATGGACGGTACTAGTAAACAAAAGAAAAAAAAACCTCTGAAATAAAATATCACGAGGCATGTACCATATAACAAAATAGTTAAATAGCAAATGTTTTGTAAACGCTGTAGAAAAACGTTGAAATGGCAACCTTATGGGGGGCAAGTGTCATAATGATTCTCAGCTTTCTTTATCTAACTGCGCTGAGCATATATCTTAATTTAATTATGCCATTTCTATCGAGCCTGATGAGCCAATAGTGTCCAGGGTTCCTATAAAATAAAGACGATATCGTCGACTCATCTTGCAGTTGCATTTCCTCTGCTTAGTCTACTACCACTCGTTCACAATAAGGTACAGTATAACCATAAGTTTGGTTACTAAGTTTTCCTTAATGTCCTTAATGTCGAGTAGTGGTAGGACTCCTTGCAGAGTCCGTCTGGGGAAATACCACACTTCTGCCAGTTATTCTACTGCCAAGCAGTAATGTGCAAACATTAATGTGTTCCGGTTTGAAGGGCAATGTTTCCAGAGGAATTATCAAGCTTAACATCTAAAATATGAGAACATTAATCACCATTTAAACTATCAGAAATTGATCACAAATGATACTGTATAAATAATAGATACGTTCAAATTTCAAAACTGAAATGTTCTAATGTAAGTATTTCCATACATTTTTAATTTAAACACCCCCAATCGACAACAATGCCAAAAATATAAAAAAAACCGTAAGGTACTTAAGGCGTTTTTGGAATACTAGAAACCTCTAAAAAGCCCTGCCTGCGTATTTTCACCAGCGTATTTTCCGATCTCATTATTTTTAACGAATAATTGGGTAATGTAATATAGGTCTCTTCAGTATTTTTTGCTTAACAAACATCCATTAATATAATACAAACATTAGCATTTATAATATTAGTACCTATTATTTATCTTCCTATTATAAAACGTCTATTTCTTTTTCTTTTGTTTTTGCACTTGACCGCCATCTCGACTGATTTTAAGCGACGCCGACGATGCGGTCTACGATTTTTACGTACTTTAGTTTAGCGATTTAACTTAATTCGTTAATTTAACAGCTTTTTGCCCGTACCTATTTGGATTACATTGACGAGTTACATGAGCATAACAGCGCATAGAAAACGTACTCACGTTTAGAAAACGTAGATAATGTCACGTATGTCAAGATCTATAGCACAAGTACTTACACGCCGCTAAATGCTCTAATGAGTGTCTGTTCACTGCCAAGTGCGCTGGTGTCAGAGAGCGGCGGACACTCGACAGCGGTGTCGGACTAATATCGATCCGACAAGTCCGATGTCCGGAGAGAGTTCTGCAGCCTTGTCCGATCCCTGCCCACGTCCGATCGTCGATAACGCTAAAGCTGCAAACGAACTATCGGACGCTTTTTTGAGACGCGGCTGACAACACATCCGGAAATAATTATGTATGTTTTTACATAATACTGGCCGCGTCCTGCGATTTTATTCACGTAGTTCCCGTTTTCGGTATTTTGTCGAAATAAAATATAGCCATTTCCAGACTATAATCTAATTGTATTCCAAATTTCAACCCGATCCATTCATGCGTTACAACGTGATTGAGCAACAAACATCCAAACATTGACATTTTATAATGTTGGTGGAATAGAGTGACGGGACGAGGATTAATACGAGACAAGCCGACTCATAGGAGTATAGGTAGCCCCACGCCTTTACTTAAATACGAAGAGTCTAAATCAATACCATGATGAGCGTAGTGCATAGGAGCAGCCAAGTAATGTCCAGCGAACTAGGATAGACTAATGATAGCTCTGGATGATTTAGAATCTTCATATTTAAGTAACTGCGTGACTAAGCTCTCGTTTTTTCTTCTTTAGCTTTACATTCCATGGAGATTCTCAGTCATTCCATCGAGATTCAGGGTGCCCATACAACATTTGCTCATTCACAATTCACAATCTCCACTCTAGCACATGTCTATCCCAACGGTTATCGGTGCTACGACAGATATGGCCCGCCCACTGCCACTTCAGCTTGCTAATACCTACACCTTTATTGGACTCTGTCCTTGGTCCTGCACCCGGAGATATAACACGATGTACCTATCTCTTTACGTCAAATTATCAGTCATAAGAACTGCCGATGGAAGTGAAAACTCATTCGTATAACTCAGAATTGGACAGCTTAATTTGGAAACTACGCGGGTGAAACCGGAGGGTGTGGCCATGATCACCAATCAAAATCAATAATCAAACCAATGCGTCAGTATTTCTTGATGGCCAATTGCCATGGTTCCGAGTTTACCCGAAGATTTCTTATCATTCCCGAGCGTGACGCTAGAATTCAATTCACAGGCAAAAAATCTGTCTGTAGCGCGCCAAAAAAGTTATCACTTCAAAAAGAGAAGCTAAGATTTTGCCCCGCTACTCACGAGTTAAGTCTGCAGCTCCGTGTTGGGGTATAATAGGAGAATGTATTTAATTAGTTATTAAATTCATATTAATAATTCATATTAACATTGAATTATATATTGATAATTATTATTTAATGAATTTTCATCTTGCCTCAACTACCCAAAACTTTCTTCCAGCTCTCGGAAAATAAATCTTTTGAAAGATTTAACTAACGTAATGGTGTCTTACGATGTCCGGTGGTTTGTAGCTTGACTTAATACCTACATACTATCTCAGGAACCGTGACGTTACATGTGAAAGCAACAAGTGCAAATCGCGAGCGCATAAGTCGTGATCCGGACGCAAAACTCGCGCGCCCGAGCGGAAATAACCGATACCCGACCGCCGATAAAACTATCAGCTATCAAGTTCAAGTTCGTGTCAATAAAGTTACAATGTATGCGTCTAGTGATCCGCACTGACTTGGTAGGCAGGCTGATAGGCTATGAAAGGGGTTATGGTTTTTGTTTTCCGAAACATATTCAGGTATGTAGTATTTTTGAAGCGAAAACTTCAAATGCGTTGAGCACTTTTGGAAAATCGTAAGGCTTTGCATCGCCGACATGGTAATATAGCAGTGTACTGTCAGAGATATGGCGGAGCAGCGGACCGGAAAAACGTTTAACGTTCGCGTAAAACGGTACAAGTTCACGCGGAGACCGTGGCACGAGACCGCGACGGGTGACCGCGACAGGCACTTGACTCTATAGAATTGTATGGGCGCCAGTTCGCGCCGAGACCGCGACAGGAGACCGAGACACGTGTCGCGTGACATGTGTCGCGGTCTCGGCGCAAACTGGCGCCCATACATATATCCAAAGACAATATACCCATAGACAAATATACATACTGCTATTACCGTCTCATGTAGATTACGCGAACTCACAATGTTTAACATAAACAAAAAGCGTCTAAGGCGCACGTTCTACTACGTTGCTTTGCCGTCACTCCGACACTACGACACTACACGCACTACGCGAAGAAAACCCCGTTGCAGTTTTGGTAGCCTCTCACTGGCCATAAACCGCTTAGTCTGTAAAAATAATTTGAAAAAAAAATACAAAAAATATTAAAATACATTTCAAACAACATTTCAAAATGTTATAAAATACGAGTATATTTTTTGAAGTGAAAACTGCGTATGGCGCGCCATGTACAGATTATGTCGTGGGCTGTGAATTGAATTCCAGCGTCACACTCGGGAATGATAAGATATCTTCGGGTAAACTCGGGACCATAGCCATTCGCCATCTAGAAATTTAGATGGCCATGGTCATGGCCACGCCCTCCGGTTTCACCCACGTTGTGTCCAAAGTAAGCAATCTGTCATGTTATGTCTGCAAGTCTGAGTAATAAGTTTTCACTTCTATCACCAGTTCCTATGACTGCCATTTTTTTTGTGGATTTAGCCAGTTCAAAATTGAATCGCTGAACAAGAAGAAGAAGAAAACGCGAACTCTCACAGAGACATTAACTCATAAGATTTTTAAAACGCGCGTTCACTTCAAAAACCCCGTGCCATCAACAATTAACATACAGTAGAACAATTAACAAAGAGGTGACACTTGATCCGGTGTATTTATATCTGGCACGTGTATGTGATTGTGGTTATGCAACATGTTTCCCGTTTACACAGTGAGGGCTGAATCGACGCAGGTGTAGCGATGCCGATGTGATACGGCCAATAAATCTGATCTGCTGATCGCGTAGTGGCGCCAACGTTCCGCTCGGAATAATGGCGAGTCGGATCCGTACCATGACTCCTTCTTCAATATTGTTGTATTAAACTAGTTGCGCAGTATTGTTCCACTCACTAATAATAATGGCTATTTTTCAGGATAATACCAATTTTATGGCCCTGCTGGTCTAGTTGGGAGAACGGCGACTGCCGATCGATGCCCCGGGTTGAAATCCTACGCGCACCACTATCTTTTCGCAGTCATGTGTGTTTAGCCGGTAACTTAAAAATTAATACCGGTAACTTTAAAAAAACGGCGAAGGAAAACATTGGGAGAAAATCGACATGTACCTAGAGTCTTTCGAAGTCAAGTGTCATCCAGCAACCCGCACTGGGTCAGCGTGTTGGATTATGGCCTTGACTCTTGAGTCCCAGCAGAACATTTAGTGGGCTGCTTATGGCACGACCCTAATCACGAGAGTTGGATTGGGGAACATGCTTATTGCGAAAAGTACCAACCAACATCTTGAGAGGCTTTCGCTAGAAGGGCACAGCACGCATCGTCAGGAGGTTCGTCAGTATGTAGCCCATAACCATCGGTAGATTGGCCCCTACCCGCTACTACTGGTGGCGATCTAAGTTTCTGTTTTTTTTTTTATACTGTTTTCTTTAGTTAAATATTATAAATTTTAGACTGGAGAATACCAATAAATAACTAATTTTATGTGGTTAAATGTTGTTAAAACTTAGAATTAAGAATAAAAATAAATTACTGAATAATGGAATGAAATACGAGTAGTAACATGGAAAAGAGCCGTGGCAAAAAGAGACTTTAGTTGAGTCGAGTACCTTAAGATCATAGAGGTCATTCGTGTAAGCCCCACCTACACATGCATTTGTACCTACACATGTATATTATATAAGTTTGTCATCACATACTGTGCGTATGGTTTGTCTGCTAATTTTATTATATACGTAGAAATTGGTGTCCTTGAGGGATTGATGCAAGTGCAACAAACATTTTATTGACAAATACATCTTTTGAGGAAATATTTAAACGGAATACATTTATACATACTTTCAAATCAAGCTACAAACAAAAAAGTCTAGTTATGGCAAAAAAACAGTACAAAAAGGATTAAATCAGCTTATTCACTCTATTAACTACGAAATTAATCCAGGGAGACACGGTTATTGTATTTTTTTTGTAAGAATGGAATTGAAAAATGATCCAAATGAGGTTGCATGGTACGAGTCCGGTACCAGCACAGAGATTGCTATCTGTCTGCGCTGGATCATGCACTGTACTTACTTATTACCGGCCTTATTATCTTGTTAGGGTTATTACACAAGCTCTTAGGAAGGCCCGGGCACTGTGATTTAGGACCCTAATAGATTTGACTGTTCTATTGGTAGATAAGAAGGGCCCGGCTGAGTTTCCACGTTCCATTAAATATTCTTGGCCACGAATTGGTAGATAGCATATTGTACGGTATAATTTCACTTAAACTTCGACATACACCTGGGCTTAGAAATTGCCCAAGGCAACACGTCGGTGATATCGATCTTGACCTCGACTTCGACGTGTGTACGTGTAGTGTAAGCGGACGTGTATACAACGTGGTGGGTTTACCCCCAACAATATTTTAACAGTCCATTCTAACACTGATGTAGACTTCACCACCCAGGGTCTCATCAGCACGGTAGATAACGAGATAATACGAGTCAAAGTTTGACGTAAAATTGACCAGCTTCAACCCTAACGCATGTACAACTGACAAACGCCGTGCCTTGGTGCCAACGCCACGACGACGCGACGGCGTCGTACTAAAATCTGTGCCGAGATCTGGCTGTTAGGGGTTTGTCAAATTAAATAACAAACAATGAAGATTCAACTTTGTATGGAAAATAAATATGAGCTTTGAGTCTAATTTTCACATAAATGATTCAAAACTTAATATAGATGGACTACCATAAATATTGTTGCATCTTTCTGCACCACCTTGCATAATACAAACATACTCTTAATGTACAATATAAACAGCGTGTTGGACATCACAGAATCCTGAAGATTGCACGACTTTATTTGGGATTACGTGAAATATGTACGTGATCTACAACGATTTCAATGGTCCGCTCGGAGAGTAGGTAAGCTTGAGATCTGATCCCGTTGGTATACTATGGAAGCTGAAACAAACTTTAATAAATACTTTGGCAATGCCCAGTCCAGGTAAATATTCTCCCTTACTCACAATAGTGGTGGTTTACTGATAGTGTTTATTTACGACTTGTTCCATCGTTTCGAAAGCAAGGAGGTTTTGTATACGATAATTTGATGGATATCTAGTGCTTAGGGACTGTGTGTAAGTACCAAAGCAATTCGCCCTTCAAACCGGAGCACTATATTATTAGCACATTGGCATGGCGGTGGAATAGACAATAACTCACAAAAGTGACGTACTTTCCTAGGCAGGGTCTACATTATCATCATCATCATCAGCCGCAAGACGTCCACTGCTGAACATAGGCCTCCCCCCTAGATTTCCACAACGAACGGTCCTGCGCAACCTGCAACCAGCGGTTTCCAGCGATATCCTTTCTTCAATTTGATAAAAGTGTTATTTTTAGTAAAACTTTTTCAAACCATGAAGAATAATAGTCATCATTCCACAAGGCTTTACAATTAAACGTAATTTATTTTATAGGTACCTATTAGTATTGCAAAATCAAAACTGTAAGAACACCTCATTTATTTATGCGAAAAATACTTACGATTAGAGAAAGTTATGATGAAACCAGTGTTATCGATCTTGAACGCCTATTCATTCCTTCATTATGAGTTGGTACTCATAATGTGAAAATGTGAAGTTGATATTTAGTAGATTAAGCTCCGTCTCCACGATCGTGTCAGAAAGTATATTTGGATCCATTATACTTCTATAGTTGTCACGATTAATGTAATTTTGGATGGTTTGGGAGCTTCTAGGTCAGGGTAGAGGTAAGTAGGAGGATCTACATAAATATGTGTAGTATCCGAGGAAGTAATGCCCGTGCTAGCATTTCATGTATTTTACGTCACGTGTTAATATTACGTGTATTTTTTCTATTAATTTAGTATTCATGTGAATTAAATAAATAATATGTTCATTAGTTTTATAATAATTTGTTAATTTGATATATTATAAACGATGTGTCGATGTGTCTTGATGATGAAAATAATAGCTTTTGTTAAGATTGAGGCATACATGAAAATTAAGCACATAGAATTTCAAGTCATGAATACTTTATTTTCAATCACATTGTTACAAAAGTACAATGTGATTTAAAAAAAAACAAGAGGATTCATCGCAGCGGCTCAGTCGCTTCGATAGACCGCGCGTATCATTATAATTTAAGGCAGTTACGACCAAATCATTACAACAGCAAAATGCGTGATAAGTATTAGCGAATATAAAAGCATTGTCACTAATTCAATCAGAGGAAGGTCAAGTGGCTGACCCCGCAAACAGTCGGATATTTAGCGTCAATTAAAGAATTTAATGAATCACTGGTGAAAGCTAGATGCGCAGACGCTGTGAACTCGCCGCGAACTTTTTGTGTCTAATGAATAAGAACTAAATGTTACTGGGAACTAAAATGATCTATTGCGGAATACAGAAAAACTGGTGCCTTTCTTAACATAATTGTAAATATCCTAAGACAAGATACATTTTTATTCAGTTCACAAGTTAAAAAATTTCACAATTTCAAAGTGGAAAATAGAACCCAAACTTGGCTAGGCCGGTATTTTGGTATTCCTCAGTTTGAATTATAAAAACTACCGCGAAATAATTTTACAGAATCTAAACAAAAATACAAATAAAAATTATAGTTCGATATATAACATAAAATTACAAGGTATTATCCTATTAACATTACGAGCATAAATGTGAAAGGTTCGATCTTTCAGCCTGAATCTCATCGGAACGGCTGAAAAGATCGGGTTGGAATTTGGAACACAATTAGATTGTAGTCTAGAAAAACAAATAAACACACTTTTTATCACGAGAAAGCTTAGAGAACGGAAATTACCCAGGTAAAGTCGCGGGCTGATGCTAGTAGATTTATCTATAATTGGAAGTCGAATGGAAAAAGTTAACATAAGCAATTGTTTTCGGTGGTTTTCATTCAAGTTTCGTTGGATAAATAAATACTACATTATGTGATGGTAAAAAGTAAAGACAGCACTTTTTTCACCTTTTATAGGCTCACACTTGACCGCCATCTCGCCTGATGTTAAGCACTGAAGTAGGTATTGTGAGTTTAGAACGGATTACAGAAATTTTAGCAAACATAATGCTTACGGAAAATTAGTTTTCAAGCTGTCTCTAGACGTCTACTTCGTTATATAAGTAGTTATCTTTTTACATTGCAATAAATACCTAAATAATTATTGGTGAACCTTTTACAACACACACAATACTGTACTTTCAATTATAAATCTACTACTGTCTAACGTGAAATGATGTTTTCCAATAATAAATCGTTTTCAGCATGACAGCTGGAAATTACAGAAAGATGAAAAAATATATTAAATAGTCGAATTTGTCCAAAAAAATGAAACATTTAAGTAAGTCACATGTAGAGCAATTATCTAATAATCTAATCTAATTTAAATAATTTAGGATTTCAATCATTTGACATTCTTCAGACCTCATTGCTACTATCTGTCATACTGTTGAAAACTGGCAGGTCCACTTTGACAGTTGCGTCTGCATAAAGCGGCATTTTAGACCCGTTGCACAAAAATACTTCTGTTTATACAACATATACCTCACGAGTATCTCCGATTCTAATCAAGTTATTTCAAGCGTTATAAATTGTAGCGTAATGAATGACGAAACGAAATAAAAGGAGCCATCGTGAAATGCGATGCAACATCTCAGTGACAAGAATATGACAAGAAGAAATAAGTCGCGATGTCTGTGCGTGCGTTGGATTTCCGATGCAATGCTGTACACTTTTCGTGGACGTACTGAGGCTCAACCTGGGGGGTGATTTTAAATACTACTAACGTTTAACAATACGAAATCTTGGTTAACCACGATAAGAATGTTTGTTGGTTAAGCACGTTAAAACGGCTTCACAAATTGGGTTGAATTTTGGAATACAGATTATTTACATAGTAGGTACTTTCATTGCGGAAAAATAACGGAAACTATGACGGAATCGAGAACTATGCGGGTATAACCACAGGGTGCTGTAGCGTGTAAATTGTTTGCATCAATCAAAGTTAATAATATTTACCTTTAATATTAACCTTTAATAATATTAAGAACACATATCGTAATCACAAAAACAATCTTATTAAACTGATAAACCAACGCTTAACGCTTTGCTAAATTTAAAAAAATATATTTAATAGGTACAAGAGGAAGAATAGATTTCAATAGAATATGTAAATTAAAACTTGGGCAAGATTTGTCTATGTATATGTAGGGATAAACTATCGGCTTGAAATATGTACTTGTTTATTTACCTTACCTAGTCCAACATTTTAGAAATACATATAATTTTAATTTGCGGTAATAATACATACTTTCGATATGATCTTATGGCGTATGCCAGGGCGACCGAGTATTGATAGTTTTTTTTTATTACCAAATCAAACTAACAATATAAGTCTGCATAATAGTGACCAATGAAGATTCAATTGTGAACCTCCATATTTTTGCACATATCTTTTTAGATTTCTCTTTGAACTCGAAAGACTAATGGGGCGTTTGACCCTTCCGCTAAAACACTGAATTTGTCCACAACATATTTTATCATACACTTTCATCTGAGCGTTTAGATGAAAAGATTAGCGTCTAAGTCTAATTGCTCGTGTTGTCTCGATGGGATCGGCCATTGAGACAGATGCATGACTGAAGCTAAACCTGTATGTGGTAAATGACTCCAGCCATCTGATAGTCATCGGGGAGAAACTCGAAATTTTCCTGTTTTTAAATTGCTCTTGATAGCTACAGCATGGACTAGGAATTTTAAATTTGTACGTCGTATTACAAAACTTGAGTTAATCTCTGGTTGACAAGCGTAGTGCAGTACTAGGTAGTGATTTAAATTCCTCGTAATCAATTAGCTGCGTGACATTGTGCTGTTGTGAGTAGTTAACCATCAGACGGATATCTTGTTCGTCTCGCCAATCCTTACCCAGGCTTTCGCTAGACGATTGAATGAAGGATCAGATGCTGACGGCTATTCCCGACACAGTTCATATTGCGGAGGAGTCCTCAGATGCTTCCCAACGCTTCAAGAGTTACGCTGGCGTCTTACTTATAGGCACACAGTGGATATCGTCTCTGTTCATAAATTTTACGTCACACGTCACTATTTATGTTTAATACTTTTTGACTTAGCTTCAAAATGTGACATGCTTTTGACTCGTTCAAGCTACGTATAAATGTTAGACATTAAAATATTATGATAAAACATATTTTTTTCGACAGTTAGAATTCGAGAGATACGAATAAAATACTTACAGCTTTCTTTAGTAAGGATGCCTTTATGTTTCACGATCTGACCCAAATCAGACTCAAATCTGAGTTTAACTAGTCTAGTCAGTATGCCTGCTCTAGTCAGTTATCTACGAAGTAGGTAGGCACCTACCATCTGTCAACCGCAAAACCGCACGTTATCCTTGTACGCACCTTGTCAGTACTTACCTATGTTCCACTATTTAAAAAAGCCTTGTTTAGGTTATCATAATGTGGTACGTCTGATACGTGTCTAGGCCGTGAGTGCGAGGAAGCTAAGCTATCTGAATATGTGAATGTTTCCAGACTCAAGTTGCGAGATTAGGGCAATCTAGGAAAATCCAAACGAAAATCACCTATAAACAAACAGAGTTAGATAGATAGACTTGTCGGCGCGTATCAGAAAATGGTAACACCAAGAAGTGACGATATGTGACGTCACTAGCGAAGCGTCGTGTCTATGGTAGCGAGGCGGGCATTTTTGACAGGACTTGTCAATTGAGGGCCGTCAGCGCACCACGTTTGCGACGAATCGCTATAATTTTGTTATATTTTAATTTACCTTTGTAACCCACACGCCGTATGAAATTATTTTTACTGATAAAGGCCTTCCTGCGCCTTTATCAGAAGTGGGATAGAACCAACTACAAGTCGAAGTGAACCAAACAAATCTCACCCACTACCGCTGAAAAACTTTTGGGTAGCATGGAAGCATTACTTCCCTGAGTTCCAGGAGCGCTACAAGGTTCGGATGTCAATGATTGATATAAAGTGATAGTGCAAAGTAAAGATCTTCAAGAAGTGAATTTACCCTTGGCATTCACGGAGGAAATTTTCCAAATCTAAATGTATTCAGAATAACTTCGACCAAATGCTACGTTTACGAGTTGAACCTAAGGAAACAGCAACGGAATTCGCTCTGCTTGAAAGCTTGAAGAGACTATTATAATTTTATCTCCACTGTGTAAATTTGCCATAAGTTGCACACATGAACCGCAACGAGTCAAACTCTTCTATTCTGAATTCTCTGCGGAGGATACTACATAAACGACATCTGGATGGCGAAGGACAAGAATGTAAAACGAGCATATTCAATGTAATGATTTACTATTGTGGCACTATTGCGGATTGTTAGGGCACATTGTAGCCAAACGTAGAAGACAACGTGATGAGATTGGCACGAAGTTCTAAGATACATGTGGTGTCCATTGCGTACTACAGAGGAAACTACCAATGTGACCTGCGATGTATGCGGTCACGCCGGGTACGTAGCGACTATTTTTTACAGTCAAGAAGAACTGTGGCAGTCCAGCGATTAAGAATATTCATCAGTGCGAACACCGCCTTTCTAGGCACCTTGCAGACATCATTGGGGCGTGTGCGTGATGCCGCTGACTTGAAGCGGTAAGGTAGTGAGGAGACCGACGTGCGCCTGGAGTTCTCCGAGGTTATTTGTCGTCCGCCATCCCGCGCTGCGCCGGCGAGGTGGAGTGTGGCCTTGACGCTCTCCTTGCGGAAGGGAGGGGGGGGCCTGAGTCCCAGCGGTGGGAACATTTAGTGGGCTGTTTAAGCAGATATGTCAAAATGCACACGTAAGTTCATTAAATCTTGTATTATTTGGAAAACACCAAAACGTCCGTAAGTAGCTCAACCCGTTTAGCTTTATTCAACCTACAACCATTAGGTGTGTCTAAATCTTGTTTTGGTGCAAGTAAATGCATCAGCGAACATCAAATAGGTAAGCAAATCTGATGTTAAACGATTTTCAAAGGAGGTTTTTGATTTATCAAAAACAGCTAACGGAATCAAACGAAACGGACAGGAAACTCAAAGGTCCTTTTTCTTATTACGTCAATATTCAATTACCTAGATAGTTCTCATCGAAAGTTATGTTATGCAAGCTATTAAAAAAAAAATGCGTCCAGTACCTTATGGACACGGACACTTGGTTGAAAGCACCGCTAATCTTCTGAACCCGTGACCATGACCGAGTCGGCGTCAAAAAGATGATGCAACTCAAAGAGATGACTTACTTACACTTGACGATAACAGTGACACCTCGACCGCGTGTTCGGTCTACTTCGACTATGTCCGCCGGGTCTAGTACTATTACTGCTCAGTTAGATACTCTCAGTGCACGTCCTGAGACATGGGAAGTACAGTATGAGATTGAAATTTTTGATGATCAAGATGATGATGATCGGTGTTAAGCTGTATCTGTCCTTGATTGCTCAGTAATTGCCCAGATTCACGACCCAGTTCAGATGTTGAGTTCTAGTAGTCTATCCTGGTCGACAGTGTCATCCGAGCTACACCTGCTAGGGCTAGCTGAAGGGATGCACTCGGTCGGTCCAGATGTGAAGTCGATCCTGATCGAACAGTGTCGTCCGGGCCATATCCGTATGGATTGGTTGAAGGGATGCACTCGTCCGGTACAGATGGTGTGAAGTCGATCCTGGTCGGAAAGTGTCGTCCGGGCCATATCTGAATAGATTGGTTGAAGGGATGCACTTGTCCGGTACAGATGATGTGTTGTCGATCCTGGTCGGATAGTGTCGTCCGGGCCATATCCAAATGGATTGGTTGAAGGGATGCTCTAGTCCGGTCCAGATGATGTGTTTGTCGATCCTGGCTGCACAGTGTCGTCCGGACCACAGCAGCCGCAAGGGTGGTAGTAGGAATGCACTCGTCCAGTCCAGATGTAAATTTGATTGAATAGACAGTACTGTGCGACATCTGAACTTTGGTGAGCTTTCTAGTGTGGTGCCAAGGTTAACATGAACAGCTTTATATCTATCTGATGATTGACGTGTAAATTGTACATTTATCAATAAAGAACTTTAACTTTGACTTTGATGATGTTGACAATGTGGTTTACATTTTTGACGACAGTAAGTTATGGTATCAGGATGAACGAGCGAGTGTCCTACTGATTGGACAATGTTTATATCAGAAAATCATTAACGCCTGAGGACGGTCGTTTGTCAGATTGGCCGTGTCGGCGCGTATCAGAAAATGGTAACACCAAGAAGTGACGATATGTGACGTCACTAGCGAAGCGTCGTGTCTATGGTAGCGAGGCGGGCATTTTTGACAGGACTTGTCAATTGAGGGCCGTCAGCGCACCACGTTTGCGACGAATCGCTATAATTTTGTTATATTTTAATTTACCTTTGTAACCCACACGCCGTATGAAATTATTTTTACTGATAAAGGCCTTCCTGCGCCTTTAGACTCTTTAAAGCACTTAACAAAACAAACAATCTAAACAAGAACAACATTTAAAATTTTGATTAACTCCCGACTGCCTCGAATTTGCCATCTGTACAACATTCTACTAGTCAAGCCCTTTCATTTGATACCTATATTGATGTAGGTTGTGAATAAATATTTTGACCGCCATTTTGTTGAGGAGGCCATCTTGAATCGATATTAACAAAACATAGCTAAGAACACCCGCACGAATATTAACTTTTAAATAAAAAAACCGCATCGAAATCGGCTCATCCGTTTGAGCACTACGGTGCCACAGCTGTCTGGCACCGTGTGTGTTTCATAGTACACACACACACAGACAGACAGACAGACAGACAGACAGACATTGACGTCAAACTTATAACACCCCTTTTTTTTGGTTGGGGGTTAAAAATAGAGTAGTAACCTTATCGCTACGTACGCTATTATTACGTTTACGTCACATTACATACCACACATACTAAGTAGCCACTTTATGTTCTCACTCCTGGAACTCTAGGGCTTCTCTCACGTGGAGAGTCTCAATGCCATAACCAACCACGCTAGAGGCCCCTCTACCGCCTAACTAAAGCGGCTATTGCTTTGCTATTGCTGTCTCTATCACCGCAAGTGAAAAGAAAAGAGAGAGAAAGACATTTTTCGTTCGACGGTAGACCCCGGGTTACCTGAATATCTGATGACGACTGTACTCGAAACCGATCTTTCTTGGAAGATACTGGGTTTTACAACTTTTTTTCCTGCACGAAGGTGATGATATGTAAATACATTTAAATATGTCATTGCCTTGAAAAAATTAATCTTAAAAGTGTAGGCGGAATTTGAGAATGAACCCGATTTTAAATCGTCTACTAAGTCACCACGGCTTACTGGATTACGTAAAACATCTTTATAAAGCTGAAAGAGTCGCGTTTTCCTCATTATTATCAGCAATTTGTAATAAATCAACCCGAAATCGTGAACATAAAATCAGCTGTTCCAAATTGCATCGAAGAAACTACAAAAAAAATGTTGTTTTGGTACACGTAAAAAAAATATTTGACTAATTAGCCCGTATTTTGTTTAAGTTTATGATACTGTAGGTTGAGCTTGATGTCCAAGTCTCTGTTATTTTTAAGTTATTCTACCGCCAAGCAGTAATGTGCAAACATTACTGTGTTCCGGTTTAAAGGGCAATATTTCCAGAGATATTACAGGCCTTAGATATATAACATCTTATATCTGGTGACGAGCGCGTTGCATTGCTAGTTAATGATTTGGACTCTTCATGTTCCAATAGCTGCGTGACACTGTGCTGTTATGTGGCAGGCATATTGCTTACCATCAGGCATGTTCTGCTCGTGTCGTCACTCTTTTTATATATATGCATATAAAAATGAATCAATTTGAAACACAGTAAAATTTGTTATAATATAGCTTGGAATAGTACATAAAATATAGGTCATGCAGGTAAATAACGAAAACGGAACTACGCGGGCAAAACCGCGAGGCACAACCAGTAATTGTTTTTAAACAGGCTGAGCTAAGCATCCGTAATGGGCACCTCTAAGATATTCTAGATAGGTACTACCTACGTCTAGGCAGTTCCAGTTGTACAACTTCTACAAAACTAAACTTCTAAAAAAATATATCTTATGCCCGAGCTACACGAGGTTAGTTTTTAAAGCTGGGATAGCAAGCTAGTGTTATCAAGCTAGAGAGCCAGTACTTCTAGCTTGCTAACACTAGCTTACTATCCTAGCTTGAAAAACTAGCTTCGTGTAGCTCGGGCATTATAAATTTGGTAGTGGTAGGACTCTTGGCAGAGTCCGCCTGGGGAAGTACCACACCTTTGCCAGTTATTCTACCGCCAAGCAGTAATGTGCAAACATTACTGTGTTCCGGTTTGAAGGGCAATGTTTCCAGAGATATTACAGGCCTTAGAGATATAAGATCTTAGATCTCTAGGTGACGAGCGCAGTGCAGTGCTAGGTAATGATTTGGACTCTTCATGTTCCAATAGCTGCGTGTCACTGTGCTGTTATGTATCAGGCATGTTGCTTACCATCAGGCACATGTCAGGATCGTCTCGTCACCATTTATTAAAAAAAAAAAAATGCTCTATTGACACACTCTGTAAGAAAGTGGTGAATCTCTTCCACACATAAACTCCAAAAATAAATTCAAATGAATTTAAGTCAAAATTTGTAATACGACGGTACTATGTTAAAACAAAATACTGTCAATAAATTTGTTACACAAATTTCGTAAACCGAATACTTTTATTACGATGTCAATTGAATTCAGTTTACACGGAAGACAAACGACCAATTTGTCTGTGCCACATCACTGATACCAATTAAACTGTTTCTAAGTATTACATTATGGTTTACTTCATCCGAATCATTGGTCATAAAATGGTAAACTAGTAACAAATTGAATCGTCATAATATAATAAATCTAAGTTGTGTCATTTCGTAACTGTAATAATTACGAGATAAAATTGAATAACATACAACCGGAATGCGAAATGGTATCGAATTAAGTGTCTTAATGGAGCTCTACAGGACTAGGGTTGTCACGAAATCAACATACCAGAGACATTGTTTTGTTTGTGTTGTTTGAAATAAATAATGCCCAAATATAAAAAAAATAATCACTACCTAGAACTGAACTGAGCTCGTCACCCACAGATATGGCATGATTTATTTCTTTCTATAACGATAAATAAAACATGACTCACACACACATTATGATTTTTTGTCCTTTTAATAAACTTCTAATTACACATTTAGCACACGGTATTGCATATTTTAACCGAGCGGAATAAATTGGCGACGAACAAAATTGCGCACAGTTTGGTCTCAAAATTGTTTATTGAGAGTTCTTTGATTGTAGCGTGTCTTTATATCACTCATAATTATGTGAGAGACGGAATACGATCAATTAGGTTTATGCCCCATCGGATCAAATATATTTGGTCACCGAATAATAATAACTCCTGAAAAAAAAAACTTCTCGTTTCTGGTAAAAAATAAATGTGCCGTACAGCCCTACATGCAGATCATCGTGGGCACCTGTCCCAATTGACGGATGAGTAGCAAGCAACGCGCAGGCGTATCGCCTCATCGGTGAAAGTGATACCACCAGATATACGACCTATGGAATCGGTAACAAATCTCCTCGCGTCCATTTGTTTCTATCGCTATTTAATTAAATGCAGAAGCTTTATATCGGCCGTAAACCCTCAGATTGATGGACTATTGACGTTGTGTCGTTATTCCAGGGCAATACCATTAGGGACTTGTGAGTTGTGACGTCGTATATTATAGACGGTGACAGTTACAATCTAAAACTACCTGAGTTGTTTTTTAACCGACTTCAATAGGCGAAGGTTTTGGATTGTTTGTTTATTGTACGATATTTTTAACCCCCGACCAAAAAAAGGGATCTTATAAGTTTCACGTCGATGTCTGTATGCTGTATGTCTGTGTGTGTGTGTGTCTGTCTGTGGCACCGTAGAGCTCAAACGGATGGGTCGATTTCGAAGCGGTTTTTTTTATTTGTAGGTTAACATCCGTGCGGATGTTCTTAGCTATGTTTGGTTAATATCGATTCAAGATGGCCGCCTCCACAAAATGACGGACAAAATATTTCTTCACAGCTTACATCAATATGGATATCAAATGAAAGGGCTTGACTAGTATAATACTATACATTATAACACATTTCAAATCCAAGATGGCAGCTTACACAAAATGGCGAATTATGTTATTTTTTTCACTACTACGTCAATATGGGTATCAAACGAAAGGGTTTGACTAGTAAACTACTTTACACTATTACAAATTTCAAATCCAAGATGGCCGCTACTAAAAAATGGCGAAATATTCGAAATATAATATGGCGAAAATATGGCTTTTTTCACAACTCTCTTACTGGTATCAAGTATCAAATGAAAGAGATTAGTAGAATGTTGTACAGATAACAAACCCGAGGTATAGTCGGTGGTTCATCAAAATTTTTAATTTTGTTTTGTATATTGTATGATACCTTTGACGGTGATGGCGAGATATTGATTTTTAGTTCTGTATTTAGTTTCAATGCTGTTAAATATAAATAAATAAATATTGGTGGACAATTCACACACAACACCATCTGACCTCAAACTAAGCAAAGCTTGTGTGATGGCAGCCAGATAGCTGATATAATACTTATATAGTTTTTAAATACATACTTATTATACATAGAAACACCCAGACACAGTGCAAACATTTGAATTCATCACACAAATATTTGCACTGGGTGGGGATCGAACCCACGACCCTCGGCTTCGCAGGCAGAGCTACTACCAACTAAGCCACTAGGGCAGTCAATTATTAATCATTGTTATTGAACTAATAAGTGAAATTATTATTATTTATTTATAATGTAACAAAAATTAATAATTAAAATTAATAGTATTACCTATTTAACTGTTTTCAAATGGTATTAAGCTATAAAAAAATAACAACTGTACCTATGCCTATTTCAAAAATGCATAGGTAGGTATTTAAGTTATATCTACATAGAAAACACATTTTTACACAGAAACTACTTTCTAATTATAGAACATTTGAATAGTACATAGCTTAAATACAATAGACGTTAATAAACTACTAACAACTATTTTATATAATGTTAGCAGCAAACGAGATTTAAGGGTCCGCGGTGGTGGGGGAAAACCTTTATAAACGCTCGTGCGCTCAGTTCGGTCTCTTTTCTGCCACCATACACTCGCTCAAGCGGTAGCTCTGACCGTTTGACCAGCCAAAGTTTAAATTGTAATCGTTATCAGTATCGAATTTACTTTAGGAATCGGTTATTCAGATGTTTCAGTTTAATTGTTTAAGATCGGTTCAATTTCGTTTGTATTTCTGTTAAGTTTCGCATATAAATGTGACTGTGTAAAACTTAATTGTGTTTTTTATTCTTTCCCCACTTCTGGTCTCTAATAATAAATATACAATTACATAATTAAAATTACACCACACTGGTTAAAAGGCGTTGTGTGAGAAATGTCCACCGATATTTATTATATACTATATACCCGTAAAAATAAAAAAAATGGAATATATTTTATTTTACATCCCAAATATTACATATTGCTACACTATTAATATACTATTTTAATATAACATAGGTACCGAAAGAAACAATTGTTGTTGGAGTCCTATTGTTGTGAGAATCTATTCATATTACTGAAAAAAATATCTAATTTACAACATTCATTATGAATTTGTCAGTGTACATTATTGGCCTCGTTTTCCCAAGGTTCAGTCAGTGTATATCCAGGTAATATATTGTGAATTAGGTAAATTGCGTAAAAGAGAGATCTTGTTAACCTCACGTAGTGGGATGTAAATATATCGCTAACATTTATTTTTGTAGACCCATTTTTTGCAGTAATTTCATGTTAATTTTGTGTTGCCAAATATAGAACATCACGCTGGGTAAACTTGCAAAAAACTCGTTTAAATTGCGACTTGGCTGTCCAGTTGTCCATGCGTGGGCGTACACATGATCGCAGTTAATCTATCTACCTTTATGTGGTCTTATTTTTATATCATAGTTGCTATCTAATAACTAGCTACTTATGGCCTTTTGTTTGAATTCAGATTAACTTTATTAATGATGGAAAATCTAAGTAAGACAAATGCTCAGCGATTATGTGTGTTGACGTAATATAGAGTTCGGAATTCACGCCAAAACTAGTATGGCGTCTACTTTCTTGTGAAGTCTAAAATGACAATTAGCATACGAAGTATTTGTTTCTAAAATTTTGGTTCGCTTTTGCTACAAACTTCGCATGAGTTCCTTGCTAAATATACTATATTATCAATTTGCACAGTGTAGTGAATTGATGCTATTCTCCATACTATGGTGTAACCCTTTACTTAAAAAATTTAATAACTGTTATAGTTTGGAATGAAGCGGTTTGTTGCGTTTCAGTAAAAAACAACACACTTAATATTCTTCCTGCCACAACTTGGAGCCACTATGCAGGTTAATAGTGAGTTGGCGGATAAAACAATTCCTCGTAAGAACACAGTTTCTTCACGGCGCTCTACAATATACTCTACAATGGTAATGATAAACTTGGGCAAATTCACTTCTAAAATATTCAAAAGTGTCAGAAAGATAATCGGATACTTTCTACCCTAAGCCAAGGGTTTGTTTCATTTCGACACTTCGTAAATTCTCATGGCAAAATATCTACAAAAAATATTTATTTCAATAAAAGTAATTGAAATATTGTCGACATGTTGGAGACATTACGTTACGTACATTACGTCTGAACCAAAAAACTGTTTGTATTTATTTTGTTGAAAGGCAAAAATCGGTAGAAGTTTTGGACATTTTTGTGATGGAAAAAATACGCTACAAATTGTACTAAGTAAAGGTTTGGATTACAGCGGTTAAGACAGTGGATTTGGCACGGGAATCGGCATGTTTTTTAAGCAATATTTTTTTTATTGATTCGAGCTATCATGGGTGTTTACGACTCGTACTTTACTTATTACCAATTGAATACTCCCCTGAAATATTGGATTTTGGTCTACTATCTCACTTACCACAGTAATTATGTCGTGATTAATAAGTAATACTAATGATGCACACTTAATACTTATTTATAGCTGAAGGAGGAAGAGTTTTGACGTGATAACGTTTCCTAAATTGATGAACGCCGGCTGCATGTTCGAAAAAGTGTCCCGTTATGTCCCGTTACGCTCATTGTTTGCGCCGCATCTATCAAAGTTTTGTTATGATGTTGTCACGTTAAACTATGGTTTTAAACAAACTGACTTTACAGACAACCATTTTTTTTGTTTCTTTTTTACTTTAGACTCGCTGATCTTTACCTAATTGTACGACACTTTGCAAAATTTTGTCGGATCATCACATCTTAGGTAGTTATTCTACAGCCATGCAGTAATGTGAAAACTTTAGCAAACTATTAGTACGGTTTGCTAAAGTTTAGATTAGAAAGTAAAGTTTAGATTAGAAAGTAAAGTTTAGATTAGAAAGTAAAGTTTAGATTAGAAAGTAAAGTTTAGAAAACTTTAGCGAACTGTTAGTACAGTTTGCTAAAGTTTAGATAAGAAACGGAATGTTTCCAGAAAAACTACGAAGCTTGGGATAAATTATGTTATGTGTTTGCCGATGACGACCGTAGTGCAGTACGAGGCAAAGGTATTATAATTCCTATAAATATAAAGGTAATGTTTTCAACATGAGTTCTGATCGCGAAGCTTTTAAAGCTATATGAAATCACTTCTGAATCACTGAAGCTGTAAGTCACTTCTAGGTACAATCTACTTCCTTGTTAATGGCGAACAAGACCACAGATAGCGTTAAACGGCTAATTTGTATGTATTTGTATGACTAGTGTTGCGTAAATCGAAACATGTGCCGCTAATGAGCGGCTACCGTATGACAGCTGAACAGCTATTATGACTTATGTGATATGATGTGATTTGAAAGTGAGATTCGTACATTCGTACTTTGACGGAGTGGCGTGTCCACATGTCGTGTATACTCGTCTCGACTGCGCCCAACTCAACTTCATCAGCTTTGTTCATTATCATCATCACTTATTAACTATTCACTAACAGTCACGAGACAAATAAAACATGAGCCTGACGCAGCTATTTGAACACGAAGAGTCCAAATGACTGCACGGCGTTCGTCACTCGGAGATATAACATTATTTAAGTCTTTAAAGAAAAAGAAAAGAAAAGAAAAGAAGAATAATATTTATTTGCCAAAATAACACATACAATAAAATAGCTAATTATAGCTTCCGCACTAGGCTTGGCCTGTATCGCGGAAGCCGATACGATTGTCCTATATGGATTTAGTACCTCTAGATATAAAATTAAAAATAATTGCGCGTCCTACGTCAATAATCTAAAAATATACATTCACACATATTATATGCAATATATTTGTCCTGTAAGTTTACATATTTTAGGTATACGATTTAGAACTGTACCTGTTGTTTTATAACCTTGTTCGTGTAATTTGATTGTGTATATAATCAAATTACATGAATTCAGCGTGGTAATGCCGCCAGCATGCAGGGCACGCTTCCGATTGGTAGTGGGCTTGAACATCTTGATTATCTGTAGACCTACAGTGGTCTATGGATAATGCAGGTGTGCTTAGTGTAAGTAGTTAGGTAGGTTTGTAGTGTAGTTCTCATTGTATTTTAGTTTTGTTAATAAAGGCTCTGCCCAGTAAAAAAAATTACATGAATAAGGTTATAATATATATATATTTTGTGTACCTTAATAATAAATACATAAATAAAAGTAATTCCTCTGATATGATTGCCCTGCAAACTAGAACTTATGTCATGACTGTACATTACTGCTTGGCGGCGAAATAACTTGCAAAACTGTGGCAATTGTTCAAGCGGACTCTGCAACAAGTCCTACCACTACCAACATTTTATTTACGAACCTAAGTATAACAGTTAGCCTCAGATCTTTTCTGTGGTCTACCGAACCGTCTTCTGCGTCAGCGCTACTAATTTAAACTTATACATACACGTGGACCACACCTTTGAGCATACACGAATCTGAAACTATTCAACACACTATACTCACGAAAACCACTGGTCCACTGATGCGGCTGTGGTTTCCCTCAGGATAAATACTCATTTTATTTTTAATGTACGGGACGCAAAAAGAGTCGTAGGCAGTAAAAACTTACGTATTTTTGAAGTGAAAATTCTTTTGGCGCGCCACAGCCAGATTTTGTGTGGGCTGTGAATTAAATTCTAGCGTCACGCTCGGGAACGATAAGATATTTTTGGGTAAACTCGGGACCATGGCTTTTGACCATCGGAATTTTCCCATTGGTTGACGCATTTCTAGATGGTCAATAGCTGTATGAAGGTGTACCAGTACCTATATGTATGTTTGTCTATGTACCTCGATATCTGAGTGTTTGTGTCTTATGTCATTAAAACATCACGAAAAAAGACGATAGCACACAATCGGCAAATAGGTACATTACCTACCTCCAGTAAACTTTCAACGAATGAATGAACACAATTCCAGTTACCTTCTAAGCAGTTACTTGCGTAATTTTCTAAAACCCTTTTATGAGTCCAATATTCAAATTAAATCTTTTGAGGAAAACTGCCAACGTCATCTTTTACCTGTCAATTTAGCAATACGATTGGGCTACTTTCTTGGCTTCTTTATAAGATCACAATAAATCTTAATTAGCTTGTCACTTTTGGGCCAAGATTTCCATATCTGAATAGGTGCTTTATTGCTTAATTTCTACTTTATCGCAATCACAAATCTACCAAACTACTGAATAATCATTTAGTTAAAAGGTATTAACGCAATATTCTTAAAAGTTCACATTAACATACAAAACAACAGCAATGACATAAAAAAATCAATAACTGAGTTTCAAATAAGTTATTGTTAACATATTTTTTTAATCTTAGATTTTAAGATTAATAATACGTAAAGTCAAAATGTTGTAGATACTTACACATTTTTAAGAAAATTTCGCAGTCAAAAGAGTATGAACATAGTTTGCATAGAGAAAGTTTTGAGTGCGCATTTAATTTCATTTCACAAAAATCCATCGAAATCTGAACCGTCTCCTGGATGTATACATACATACAGTAATGTTTTTAGAAAGCGTGTGAATTATGGTGAGTAAGTAGGTATAGTTAAATCATGATTATGACTAGAGCGAAACCAAAATGACCAGTAATAGTAAAACAGATACTCTCTATTGCGATTTCTCGCCTACAAAAGTTGTCATCCTCAGCTTACAAGGCTAGAAACATCGACGCCTATACGCCGCTTACACAAACACCTAACTTACCCAAGTACCTTTTGAAAGTATGTTAATCTATCGATCTACGAAAGATTCCTTCGTCCGTTCCTGCAGGTATTTGAAGAATGTTCGTCCAGCTTATTGCGATAGGGTTTTATAGTACTGATAGTGTCTGGCATGTTCTTCTATGTATCTATGACAGGACGGACAGGCAGACAGGCGTCGATTTTCTATCTAGGTAGTGCTAGAGATCGCATTAATGTGTTTTCAATTGAAGGTGAGGTATCTATGGCATGCCTTCGCACAGTCATCTTTATTCAAATACGTCGGCATTAGAAGAGGAGATGACGATTAAAAAATTACTAAACAAAATTCTTCATCGACTTGAATTTAAACTTTGACTGGTTTAAGCTACGTTTCTTAGCTTGTAACTACTAATTATGAGTATGATTGTTATAATCCTAATAAATTTTCAATTTAGTTTGTAAAGGTAGGTTGACTTATTTTATCAATGTAGAGTTAGCACGGTGGAGTACCTACCACACCTTCACCAGTTATTTTACTGCCACGTAGTAATGTCCAAATATTACTGATAAGAAAAAAATCACCATTTTTGTGTGCATAATATATTTATTTTACTCATTGTCAACTTTATTTGTGGTTCCAATAAAGTATTATTAGTATAAAGTATTACTGTGTTGTATTGTACTATGCTCTTTGAAAGGCAATCTTTTCAGTTAAATTAAAGATCCAAGATTACTTAAAGTTTGATCATTAATAGGTTTACGTTTGAACGTCAGCTCACCCAATGTTCTATGGTCCACGATGAAACACATTTACCAAAAAGAATTACATTTATTTTCGACTTGAAAACGTTTAAGATTGTATCCATAGGGAAAAACTGACTTGGCAGAACATTCCACAGTCTAGCTGTCGTCACCACGATGGAACGGAAACAGTGTATGCATTATGGTGAGAGGATATTTGTTTGTTTGCATCCAAGTTGCCAATTTTGTAAAACTACTAGCCCAATTTTGATGCAGTATTCAGTAATGGGTTTTCATGGGTAGGACATTCCTCACACAACTATCTAGCCCCATAGTATGTATTATGGGAGTCAATATGATTCTTATTCAACTGAGAATCCTACTAATATTAAAAAACGTCAACTTCTTTGTATGTTTGTTGCTCAATCACGTCGGAACGTCCGAACAGATGTCGAAATTTGAAAGACTGTTAGATTATAGTCTGGAATAGCACATAGACTTTTTTATCACGAGAAAATAACTTGAATGGGAACTACAGGGCGCTGTCAGTACTCCATAAAAACGAGTGCAAATATGAGTACATTATCATATTATGACAAAGTAAATCCTACCGCGGTACATTGTAAACACACCTTCTCACGAACGAGACTTTGATAGTGTCACTCAGCCAGACGTTACCTCGCAATGATCATGACTCAACTATGATCTGTCAATTCATCGATACGTAATGACTTCAGAACTTGACATCTCTATTTATTGAAGCCGGACTTCAAAGAACGTGGATAAATAAAAGATCTTTTGAGTTGAATTACCGTTGGTGTTGAGTATCGATCATAGGATGTTTAGGATGCATGATACAATCTGATATTTTCTTAGAAATTGGGAAAATACGATTTTGGGCAAAACGAAAATAGCCGGCGATTGATACATAAATGTGCATCTCAAATTAACCATTTGGTTCTTAAAATTATGTGTGAGTAGTTGACTTTTGAAGATAGGCAACCACATAAACCTAAATAATGCACCTTATTATTCGGATTCATGCGTAGGCAACTAACTCTTTAAAAACACAAAAACGCAAACAATTAATCGTAGATTTATGACCAATATTATGTATGATGTGGAGTTTAGGGTAAACATATTTTCCACCAGTAGATTTTTATTAAAACAACGTACTTTAATTTGAAACAAACTTAGCACACTAAGCCCACTTTATATCCCACCGCTGGGAATCTAGGCCTTCTCTAATAACGAAAGTGTCAAAGTCCTTATCCACAACCTTGGCCTAGTCTGGTTGGACGGAGACACATGCCCTAGATTATTTTTTTCATGAAGCAAACTGGTATCTTCGCGATCGTTTTATTCACATTAAAGTCATCGGCGATAATAAACATGTACTTACATCCGCTTTTAGAGATGCATGTGGGAGTTGAATCTAGTACTTCACACTTATGATACCAGTTGTTCTTGCCTCTACGCCACGCCATTATGGCTTAATTTTAATGCACAAATACCATTTTCCTTATATTAGTGTAAGATATTGGACTAAAAGAATAGTCGCAGTGTTGTAGACTTGACTCAACTCAGACGCGCTTTGTGTGACAGCGAAAACGTTTCAGCCATGTTAGCTTACCCTTGTACTTTGTAGGCCGAGGATATTTTCACACAAAGGAGACGAATATGTCATCACCATGTTGTAATTTTTGTGAACTTTAGTTCGTTCGTACATAATATATAATCATTATTTCGATTTAGCACAAGCTGTTTGTTCCCGGGCAAAGGAAGTGTCATAAGAAACATTATTTTGGAACACAATAAAATCACTGTCAATTTACTTGAACTAGAAAACAACTTTTGTAGGGATAATTTGTGTACACGTGTAGTTACTACCTATTTTTTTCATCATTGTCATCAGCCTATCTAATAGTCATCTACTGTTGGACGTAGGCCTCTCCTATGGATCGCCACATGACACGGTCTTCTGGTCTTCGGATCCACTAGCTGCCAGCCGCCTTTTTTGAGTCGCACTTTTTTGTTTATTTTGCAGGGTGTCCCACTCTACGCTTGCCAGTATGCGGTCTTCATTCCAGAACACGTTAGTACCTCTAATCCAGCGGTTATCGGTTCTTCTACAGATGCGACCAGCCCAGTGCCACTTCTGATTTCTGATTTTATCCTTCAAAGATACTCCTCCTACAAGACTTCTTTCTTTTTTTACCCTACTTAAGTTTATTTTATTTAGTTTTAACATTTTTCAGTTTAAACCTCCACGTCATGCGTAATTACTTTTTTACTTTTTCCCTAAAAGAGCCTATATATAGCAGTTGGTCTCAGATAGCCTCTACTGCTAACCAAACTTTGGGCTAGTGTAGACGACACAGGACCCTACCAACTAAACTTACAACGTGACTTAAGCATACATATTCTCCATTTAACTTTTGACGTTAAAACATCAAAATTTAAACATTCCAAATTTTATTTCAATTAAAAAAAAAAGATTAAAATACAGAATTTCACATACCTACAATTTATGTAACAATGAAATTGTTACAGAAATTTTCAATGTAAAGACTAAAAAATTTGACAGATTTAGTTAAGCTTAGGCTTGGATAAGTGTTAAGTAAGTAAATATTCGGAATATGGCAGTCAACGTTTAACATGTAGCAGAAATATGAAGTGTTAGCAATAAAAGTAAGACATAACTTTATTTGTGCACTAATTTTAAAAGTTTTTTACAACGGTGTGACTGGACCAGCCGGATGTCACGATAAGAAGCAAGGAAGTGTGCCATTAGTGTTGCCAGCACACAACTACCACAGACAATGATATTATCAATATTGTTATCTGTGGATTATGTTACGTTAACAGAAGTTATGTTTCTTAGTTTGGACCTGATATCCGTGGTTTGGACGAACATTAACGTAATGGTACTGCCATTTAACCCATTGTCTAAAAATAAGAAAACTTTTGACGACATATTAAATATGTAAATTTATTTCCACAAAAGTAGGTCCCTAATTTTTTTTGCAGAAATTTGAATGAAACCAAGTGTAACAGCGAGTTTATTTATTGGAAAACAAAAGACTCCACGACTTGAGCTTTGTGTAGTTCATCAAATATTGAAGTCAAGAGGGTATTGAGTGTCCTCTGTTATTTTGTACTTTTTTCAAGATTGGATCATAGACATAAGTATTTAGGTATATTTAAGCAATAGATCAAGCAAAATGTTAAATTAAACTATCTGGTAACACACCATTATAGAAGTTCATTATTCCGTAAAATTATAATCGTAACCGTTGTATGTTGACGCCTAGAGGTCCGATGGTATCAAGTACACGCTCAAACCAACTGGCGCCACGTTCTATTACCTACCTATCCACATTTATTGCAAACCACCATGAAGAAGATGTAAATCCAGCTTCTATAGCCACGTTATAAAGGCCACTTTCAAAGCAACTATGTTCCTTGCGGTCTCTTCTAGTCACAATAAATCTCTCCATAACTGATACGAAAGTCAACTTTAAGGATATACGAGTAGGGTTGGATTTTGGTACTTTTATTCGTGAAAATATAAAATATGCCCACAATTTTGCTATCGATTCCCGACATCCGTTCATTACAAGGTGCTGGAATGTTGTTCAACACATTTTATAATAAGAATTGTTAGCTGTATGGACGATTGAAAATAACAGCAATTTGATGGACCTCGACTATAACCAGATGGATTTATCGTTGGTCATAAGTGGGCAGGTCTCTAGAGTCTATCAACTTGGTGCTCGGAACCGTCATTATGTTTTCTATTGAAAATTTAATAATATGAGCAAAATTGATTTTGATTGGGCAGTTTATAGCCATTCATTGGCCTCACGCAAAGACTTCTCCATAGACAGTTTAGTACAACTTTGAGTATATTTATAGACATAGAGAGATGTATGTGCACTTGTTAAGAAATATATGTACGACATAATCCAGAATAAATCTTAGTATACATTACTAAGATTTCGTCTGCACAATTTTTTTTTTTTTGTTAATAAATACTCATTTGCCATTATATCACCGATAGATAAATAGATTTTTTGCAGAAGTAATGAACCTAAGTATTGACTTAGGTCAGTGATGGATAGTCTATCTTTTAAAGTTGGCTTTGATGGCCCAAACCCTGCAGTGTAACTTTTATAGGTTGATACGTACCTGATAAAATTGTAAAGCGGCCGCTTTACAATTTTATCAAAAACTACTTAAAAATAAAAAAAAGAAGTATGGCACTCGGGGACTGCCGCGGTAAAGCTATTGCATGTTGCATGCATTTTTATCAACATAAGCAATAGGGATGTTAACAATTTTTCGGAATTGCTTTTATTTTGAAGAGTGACATTAGTTTACCATAAAAAAAATGCAGAGAAGTATACAATCTAGTCAGTCTTCGACAGCTTGTTTTGCGGTTAGTGACATAATATGTCATATTGGTGCTTCCAGTCACGTGACAACAGTAAATTTATTTAAAATCATTTTTAATAAATTTACTATGTAATATTAAATTCTAGAAATGTGATTTTCGATATTCTAATGATACAAACTTTCATAAAATAACACTAAACATTAATTTGTGATTAGTGCTAGAGTTTTTCTAGAAGAGCTTGCCGGTTTTTTCTGCATTTTTTTTGTACACAAAACCAATCTTTTTCAGAAGTTGTCGCAAATGCTCACGACTCCCATCATAACCGCTGTCTTCCTTTAATTGAGCTAATATTTTACAAAGTGTTGCCACTTTTTTTTTCTGTATAAAAATAATGAATTTTTTGTCGGATCGCACACGTATCAAAATCGTCTAATACCTTTGCTGGACGACCCTTTCTATGTTTTGCCGGTGTCGAGAGTTTGCCGCCTTTTGCAATGCCCTGCTCCACTATCCGACGGACTGTACTCTCAGAAACGCCTAAAACAATAAGAAAAGAAAAAATGTATAAAATATGTGGATATACTGCTCCTAACATGTTCTACTCATCTTGCAGTAATTATCCAATATATATCACTGATATGTATACAGTATTGTTATTATTACATACTGTTTTATTGAAATACATAATATACATATTTCTTCTATTGTATTACAGTTTATTTATTATATTTAATGTTTATTACCTACTTACATAATTTATCCACGAACAAATTTAATAAAAAAACCCGACTGAAAAAAATCAACAGATAAAAAAACATTATTTAATACAACATCAAAATCCATCCAGCCGTTTGGAAGATACGTGAGAATAAAGGAATTTACAAACATATAAGATACGCGCGAAAAACATAGCCCTTCTTTCAGTCGCGTAAAAAACTTTTATAATATGCAAAATAGGTATGTTACTTACATACCACGTTAGTAAACTTATTACTTTCTAAACACATTCTGCATGTTTCTTGCTTACATATATTTTAATGAGTAATGAAAAGAAAAATGCTCAAAATGCAGCAGTTGCGCTATAACTTGAAGTTTGTTTACTTTAGTTTAACCTCAAAAAATAAGTCAGAGTATGATATGTTGTTGTTAATCGTAGGTAAGAATATCTATTATCTGCATACATTAGTGGTTCATGCCAGTGTTTTGTACAATTTTCTAGAGTCACTTACCAGTAAAATCAGCTGTACATTTGTAAACGTCGTCTAGTCATGTTAAAAGATTTCCAGCTTGATATTCCCCCCATTCACCGCATAAAAACTTTGTAAATTATTGCACGGGCACTGCCACGAATCACTTTGTTCATGATGACACTGTTTTGCTTGGTTTTTGTTGTTCACTGTTCGTAAATAACGCAAAACAATTAGAACACACATTCTACAAAAACACGATTGTTTACGACTAAACGATTATTGACAATTCGAGTACTTTTTTTTTGTGTTGCCAGCAAGATTGAATTTTTAGTTCCCGATTAATTAATTTCTACTCTAAAATGTCGCACTGTACTTAATTTATTAAACAAGATATGCAATAATTTATTTTTATTTGAAGTACGTTATTTTTAAATACATAATAATAATATAATACATAATTACGCTAATATGCTAAGATAATAGCCGTTAGAAAGTTATTTTCCCGTTCTCTATGTACTCAAATCCGCTACGTATCACGGGAATTCTGTTAAGTTGGCAACACTGCTAAGAGCATTTAGTCTGTAAAGCTCATACAAATAAGATTCAAAGTCGAATGACCGAGTGGGGAGGACGGCGTTACGGTCTTCCATCCCCCTTTCTTGTGAACATAAGAAAGAGATGCACGATCACTAAAATTCGGTCCCCAGGCACGCAATAAAAGCTATACAATAGCTTAAAAAATAAACTGAACGTCATGCATTACCCATTAGAACAAACAGAATATTAATAAAGGTTATCTGGAAGAGATCGCTATTAGCGATAAGATCGCCTTTTGTGCCCAAAATGTTTTAATTTTAAATTTAATCACTTTATTTTTGTTTTGTGGTATAATAAAGTGTTTTTGTATTGCAATATTTAGGAAACATTTGTGATTCTCGTACTTGCATCATTATTACCAACTCTTAAGTGTTTTGTAAAAAATACAAACATTTATAGTGTATGTAAAATCAGATATATAAAATTTGAAAGCGTGTAATCGAACAAAGAAACTTGCATCTCAATTTCACCACTATCCAAAATACAGCAGCCAAGTCAAATCTCGTTAAATAATAATTAAAATTTACGAACGCGATTAACATTCGAATTCCTATCCACTTAACGATATTAATATTATTATAGATGTTATAAAGATATCAATTTTGATTGCTCTGTTATTAGACCAAGATTTACGAGACTTGAGCAAATATAAACTGTTGTGCAATAGATATTGCTAAACCAATTAACTGTTAACAAGTAGCAGAATGTGTAGCGAAATAAAATATAATTGTTATTATTATAATCGCAATTTACAAGACATGTTATTAACATTTAGCAATTGCTATTATACATTTTGTGTATAGTTTTTCAGATTGTTATCTCACTTAACTGCTTTAACGGAATAGATTATCAAATTGAAATTCGTCGTTCAGTTAAAACATGTTTAAGAGATTAGTCATAGACTTCTAGTAGTTACTACATATTACGTTGTCTCTAAGGAATTTTATTTGATTAACGGCAACAAATTGAAAATGGAACAGCCGTTCAGTCAGCTTCGTAACCATGTATTACCATGTAGTACCATGTATTGACGATCATAAGTCGTAGCACTTGTAGCGCATTCAGGGCTAGGTTTTACAGTGAAGCGGTTTTTGTTTTGAGTGTCGTAAATCGTAAGTATAGAATACAGTGTCCTTGGCTGGACAAACTGGGCATGTTGCTTTGTATCTTATTTTTAGGTTGAGTTTGGTAGTAGGTACTAGCTACAAAACGCGTAATAGAAAAAAAAAGTGGTTTTCGAAGGAAAACATTTGGACATGAGGCCTTGCTTGAAGATACTCGGGTTGTAAGTTTAATGTAGACTTTGTCACCACATAAGTTTTTTGTTGCAGAACACTTGCAGACCTTTAAAAATGAAAATTATTCAGTGAATTTTATACTACAAACATTTAGACATTAATCCGTGACAGAATTATAGCTAATATGTATAGCTAACTAAAACTATACACTCTTGAACACCAACACCCATATAATCGCCTTGCTCTCAAGGCAAGAAAAAATATAGCTCTTTTATACTCCCTTTTCAATCCAATACAATTCGGTTTTGGTTCGCGGGGTGGATGTGAGGCTATCGTTTACTCTGTCCTGCAGGTCTACTACGAAGTCTGATAAACGATATAGTAGACCTGCTGTTTATGTCCTATCTCAATTGATGAGAGGTGCAATAAAAGAAAACGTAAAAAAACTTGTATTTGGTCGAACCAGTAGCCTTGTTGGTATCAGTGAATTATAAAATCCATGGTCAATATAATGTTCTTTGATAATGTAATGGTGAGCCTACACTATAATCCTATCTTTCGTCGGTTTTCCTGATCTGGATGTCTTTACTCTAAGAGAGTCCTGATCCGTTCGGCTCGCCCTGGACATTCATCCTATCGTCCTCAACGTCTTCACTCCGAACTGAACGTTTGGTACTTGGACGATGGGACTATTCCAACTCATTTACACATACCTACTCATAGACGGTTTTGGACTCATTGGTTTGTATTAAAATTTTTCATCATGATAACTTTGCTACGTTTACAACACATGTTCAGATAACGCCAATCCTATACAATAAATATCTAGAATACAACATCAAAACTGTCGTCAAAAGATACCTACACCAACTAGGTTCACGAATTTTAGATGAGCCATCATTATAACTTTTTTGTCGAGGAAAAAAATCCGAATTTCTGGAGATCCTCCGATGTGTTACTCAAAATTAACGCCTTGCGCGTTTAAAACTATTTGTTTCTGTCTCTTTGTACGATTTACGATGTAGCGTACTGTGGAAACATGGTGCCCAACTTTGGAGCTTAGACAATGTTGTAAGGGAATCTCTAATATCGGTGAGCTGTGTAATATAAACGCTTACTCACGGATTCAGCTAGTAAAATTGTATATACACTAGCCGCACGTTCCGGTTTCGCTCGGACATTGTCATAAAGTATTATTAATCGAAATAAAAACTATTCTACATTTCAAGTTAGATTACACTGCACCACTGCGTGCAAATATGATAAAAAATGGTTAAAAGTTTAGGAGTCTATCGCGGATAAACAACGCAATAGGTACGTAATTTATGTAGAGGTACGAGTATAATAAGATTAATACTCGTACGTACACACGAGTACGATACTTGGTAATTACAAATAATAGATACTTGATAATGTCTCGATAATCAATGTTGACACACTGTTTATTACAGCTATTGTACACTCAAAATATAAATATTGAATTGGCATTACCACTTATTGTGCAAATTGGCAAACATTAGCTTTCTATGAAACCATAGACAATACCTATTCTATTATCGAATTGAATAGCCCGTTGACATTTTAATGTGACTCCATATACTCGATTACTCAAGTAAAAGTAATAACAATATTTATATTATTTCATATGTTTATAAATAAAATAACATAGGTTTCCTGTTTAAATGACAGTAATGTAGTTTGATTGTTTTGTATATGACTAATAGCTGAAATGTCTTGCATAGCATTATCTGTATGTAGTTTATTTATAAATACTTAGTAGTAATGAAAGCAACAGTGGTAGGCGTGAACATGCGACGTCACAATATTAATGAGTCGTGAGTTCGAATCCCGTTTGGACGAATGTTTTTCCAAGAGCTGATGTAATAGTTTATCATCACAACAGCTTTGAACGAGGAAATAAAACATCTCAAGGAAACCAATTTAATCCAAATTAAGACCATATATGTTCCAAAGACATATGTATGTCATCTAAACAACTCGCACTTAGCCAGTGTGGTTGGTTTTATTTCCTTGTAAGAAGAAATTCGGTAATTCAGACATGGTAAAAAAAATCCAAAATGGATAATAGTAGTGAATACATAATAGTTTAAAACAATGTTTCACAGAAGTCGTGACGTAAAAAATATTTCGATATATTTGCTCGATTTTGACTGAAAATTTACCAATTATAGCAACGTTTGTTTGCCAGGAACGTCTAATAGTATAATAGTTTTCTGTATATCTAATACAGAAAAAAAAATATCACCACATTATTTGTAGACTCGGAATGGAGACAACTTGATTTAGCTTATTACGAGTACATTTAATTGCACACTCACTTTATACTACGAGTATTAAATGTTTCTAATAGTGTAGGTATCTTCGCATCATTTTACGTATCCAGACCTTCAATTGAAGACAACGGTTATGAACAGTTTTGACTCGATAAAATGGAGTATTCGAAGCCAGACTGTATCCGTATAATATACGAGTATACTTGACGGATCTATAGTTTTTATAGCCAGAGGTAATAAGATCTCGCTTCTCCAAGCTCTAATGCCTCCACTTATCATGCCATCTAATTTTCAACGCGTGTTAGCTTTGAAGATAAATGTTTTCTGGGCACAGTATGGAATAAATAGCCCATTTGTTTTCAGGAATGATATGCGTTAGTATAAAAAAACACTTGTTGCTTGATATTGTTCTCATAACGCGATCTGGCCGCAAGCTGCGCAAGATACTTTGCAAGACAGATAGCTGAAATAATGGATACTTAGCCAAAATGTTAGTAACCAAAACCTAACGCGAGTCAAAAAGCATCCTTATATTTGGGTAAATTACGCTCCATCGTAGACCACATGGTCGCTTGCCATCTCAGGCGCAATGACAGTCCAGCGTAAGCTTATCAAGTGATAAAAATAAAGTTGGCAACACTGATCACGGGCTGTCTTTAGGCGTAACTTCTTTTTTTACGGTTTTAGTTTAATATTTTTTCAGTTTGGTGGTAAAGCAAAATCCCCATCTCCTCTAATTTGCCGTAACGAACTTCGATCCATGCGCGCGTGCCCCATGCGGTTGTTGCAATCTCACGGCACACCGGGACCTTTACATACTACGCTGACGACACCAACGACGCCATCGGCCGGTTCGTGCGGCGAGCGTTGGCATCACCGAAGACCATCCGAGATTTCAAACTACAGATGGCCATCAGGGACAGAAAAGCAGCCGTTGTGGAGGCTCTGGGCCGGGAGTAGGCAGTTTAGGCAAATGGCAAAAGGCAATTAGGCAAACACTCAATGTCGAGTCGATTACTAGCGGAATCCCAACCGATAGTGATCGGCTCTACAGATGAGCACTAGAATTAGATTTCAAATGTACCCAACTCCTCCCTATTTTCCTCTTATTCTCCTTATCCAAGAAATGTGTAAAAAAAAAGATAATTGTAATGACAAAGATCACGGGCCCCGGAGTATGTGGAGTGGCTAATGTAAAAAATAAAAAAAAAACTTCGATACAAAAATATCAGCTGAAAACTTTTCAGCGTTGTTAACATTAATAGTACGTAAAAAGACAAAATTTACACCTTTGTAAAGTTTTGGAATACGAAGATCAGATATCAATCATCTATCCCTAGAGTTGAGTTACCGCGTTAACTGCCGGCACAAGGATCCCATGATCGTCCGATAACGGTAGCCGCGGGACATACGTAAATACCACTACAGATACCGACGATCCAAGTACCAACGTGAGTATTCTGAGTATCGGTAATCCGGCAATTTAGTCAGTAAGTAGTTTTAGCTCGGCTCAGCAATCCGGCGTTTATTTCAACATTTTTGTTTTCCAAAGTGTAAAACTACTTTACATTTTTGGATTTTGGAGGAGTGCCAGTCACAACTGTAATTTTAATTTATTTGTTAAACTCGGAAATTTATTACAGCAGATATTAAAATTATTGTATTTAAATTCGTTGATGGGACATACCACACAACAATATCTTTTCTGTGGGACAAAGAGCCGCCTTGTTTGCCAATAGCGGTAACAAAAGTCGGCAATATGTACCTATAAAAATTAGAAAGTTTAATAAAACATATTATCATTTTAAAAATGACTTCTTGATGCTATGGGGTATAGGAAGAAATCTTTCTTACCATGCCATCTGCCTCGGTCCTGCTAATACAGTGAATATTTGAGAAAAGCTATGTAGTCCAATGCTCAAGTTTAATAGTTTGTTGCTCAATGTCGGAGGGTTGCTGAGACGACGCGCGACCTTGACAATACCGTAAGACGTTTTAAAAATGAAATGAAGTAACTAAAAGATCTAGAATTAATCCATTTTAAATTGTATAGCGTGCTTTACCTTCGACTATACCGTCCAACGGTCGAAGAATTAATCCATTTTAAATTGTATAGCGTGCTTTACCTTCGACTATACCGTCCAACGGTCGAAAGTGTGGTTACACTCTCGGTTACTGCTCGTATCAGGCGAGTTGTTGGTCCAATGCAGTTATGTGTGTTACAAAATATAGGTACCTATGTTCCAAAACATTACTTACTTATGTACAATTCTATCTCGATGAGTTTTTTCACATAATCAATTACAAAAAAAATACGCTGATTCGACTTTACTCAAAATGTTTTTTGGCTTAGTTCGAAACATTGCCGTTGCTGGCGGATTAGTAAATATCCGTACTCGTATTCAGATTCAAGATACCTCTCCCGGTACTCCCGGTATCTGGTATTGGCTCGATAACGATCGTAGATAGCTGGGGTCGCCAGCTGGTCAGATTTATGCGGACACCTTGACGTCATATCGGTATACGTAGGTTCGTACTTTATATGTGCGTGTAGGCTGTGCGATTTATCGTTTTTGGATATTATCGGAACTACATGATAGCGAAATTTTATAATTTAGGATTATTTTCGACATTTTCCAGTTCTAGGTTCCGTTGTTTTTTTAATGGTTCGGTCATCGAACTCTTAAAAACGCAGAAGCGGCAAACGCGCTTCTACTATGGCGATGCAAAATCAGGTGACGTCTCCTGATTTAGTCTCAGCCGCAACAAAGAGTTGTGTACAGTTTTGTACGTTCGCTGACAATTGTGTACGTTCGATGACAATTCAATTTTCAAATTTTTCAAACATATTTTCGCCACGTTATGTTTGTTGTCTTTAGATTATGGCATACCTCATCTTCGTTTCTTTAATTATATCGATGGGTTCGGTAGTTTTTTTTAACCTAGTCGTATAATCAATGTGAATTAATCATTGCCAATTTTGTGTAGTCGTAGGATTCCTTCGAAAGTTTATGGGTGAGTCTGTCGTTGTCCATTCTGAGGAAGAACCTCACCTTTGCTAGTTATCCTACTAACAAACATTACTATGTTTTGGTTTGACCCTACAAAGTGTTCACATAATTTTATGATTATTTGGTCCACATTCAGTCCCATTTTTTAAAATTTAAATAACGCTTTTGAACCTGTAGTCGGTCACAAAATTTTATTTTTTATGAAATTTATTTGCCATAAATTAGGACTGAATAGTCTTAATTAAAAAAAATCGAACGAACATGTAATTGTTCACTTTATTAAAAATTTCAATGATTAAATTTTATACATATTTAGTCCCAATTTTCAAAAACCGAGAGGAGGCTCTACTTCACCGCCTGGTCATCCGATACGCATCGCCCGGTCTTCCTGCACGCATAAACTAGATGTTATTTGACATTGAACTGTGAAACTCGCTCGAGTGCCTCGTATATTCCGATGATACCGATTTTATTTGAACACTTACTTTGTAACGGCTATTTTATTTTCTATCACGATATGAAACGTTTTACTATGTAACATTAGCTGTTGCACTGCTGGGAATAAGGTTGCTAAAACTTCGTATATTTCGTCCGTTATGTACAAAAGCAATATGATAGAACAAAAAAAAAATATAGTGATTTTTGGTAAACCAACATTACATTTTTCGTTTAGTCCAGAACTTCATAAATTTAATTGTTGGTGATTTCCAAGTTTAAACTTAAAAATCAGTTTCAGAACTTGATGTTTTGGGTATCGGAAAAAATTGATAAAGTGGGACAAGTAACAATATCGTTTAACGTTGATTGCTTTATTTGATCTCAAATTATTATTTTTGTAGGTTTGGTTAGGTGAAATCATGATTTGAACATAGAAAGGCTAAGTACAAAACGAGTATGTTAGTTAATATTTTGTTTCTGTTTGATAAATACCAAGCACTAAAACACACTGAGGTTTTGCACGTGTGAAACTGTTGATAAAATACGAAGAGATGGATTTAATTAATCATTTTCTAGTAGGTATCTGGTTACAGTTTCATATTTGTAGAATTAGGACAATGCTGTCCAGAAAACTGTGCTTTAGGACATATTTGCATGACATTTTTTTTGTGTTTTTCGAGACTAGAATACCATCAGAGTTGCCAATTTTATTCCGAATCAATCAACATTATCATCTTCCAGATTTATTTATTATATTCATAGCATAGGATAATTTATGTTGGTCACACAAAAACCCTATTTAGAAAACAGTCTTTTGAAGTTATAGCCTACTGTTATTTACATAAAAACCCATTTCTTCTTTCTTGCACTTTTAAAATAAAAAAGTGGAAATTCCATTTTCGTTATTTTAAATCCGGCTTTTCCGTCTATCTTCGTCGTTTGAACCGGATCCGGGATCCGGTAATGACGTCGTTGGCCTGTCTAGAATAATTATGTGTATACGTTAAGAACGATGAATAAATAAATGGTAGGTTCCTAAGAAACATAGAAGAAGAGTTTTATGAAAAAAGAGAAGAGTGCCTATTAGGTGCATACATTTGTTTTGAAATTAGTATACATGGATCTATGTTCTAAGCCCTGCTCAGCTCAAGTTTTGCCTTTTGGATGAAAAGATCTGCGTAATAAAATCAGCGATCAATGACCAATACAAATAGCTTGAGGACATTCGTAAATTTTGCAGCGGGACATTACCTCTAGACAATTATAGCAGATAAGCGAAAAAGGAGGACTTTCACACCCAGCTGTGGGCTAAAACAAACGCCTATAATGATCTAAATCAGATTAGTTTATTGTTTTTATGGTTTAGTAAAAACTACCACAAGTGGAATAAAATCTCTTGGTTCGAGTATTAGGATGGTCAACCACGAAATAATGTAGGTTTTTATAGCTACAAGCAGTCTGACAGTCAAAAGGGCAAGATAGTATTAGACCATGCAGTTCAGCTGCACTCTCTCTGAAACGTATCCGTTAAAAAACCGATAAACTCGAAACTTTAAATCGATATTTATTACTAAAATTATGACACGTAAACTACAATTAGGTTACTCAGGCATTAGGTACTTGTTATCAAGTCAAATAAAAACATTGAAGATATTCTTGACAGTAGGCTCCTACACTATAGGAGTGGTCACATTGCTGTAATAGAACCTATCGATAAACCCAAGGTGAGTGTTTACACGACCATCAGTACTACATGATTGACATTATAGCTAAATTACCACCAATGAATAGTATATGAATAGCAACAAATTATTATGCCTCGTTGCGACAACGATCAAACGCAATTTGTCTATTGAATTATATTTTCTTTATTTTTTAACCTTGAGTCTATTATCACGATTGTTTTCTTTGAAATGATATAAAAGATAAGAAAGCGAATTGCTGGAAGCGGTCCAATGTACGCAAGAGTTTTGTAATATCGTTGTGAAAATGATAAGCTTAGTATTTATTGTTTTGTTTGACAGAAGATTTTAGATAAAATTGAACGATCGTAATATTGTGACAATGATCAAAAGAACGATAAAGTTTGAACTAAGCTAAGCTTTTACAATATTAAACCTATGGCCGTACCGTAAGTGCTCAATTATGATGCAGCTAATTTTACCAATTCGTCTTTATTGATATTAGGTTTGCATGTGACCGTTATTGATAATTGATTGAAAAGTGATTGTTATCTTACCTGATTGTAACCCACAAGTTCTCGCATTAGTCAAAACCGTGTAATAAACACGGCTTGCTGCAAAATATAATTACTGTCAAACAAACACATAATAATTAAGTATTGTGTTTATAGGTAAGTACATGAAAAATTCAACAAACAAATTTATTTCTTTATTGCTATAAATACATTATTTTCTAAAAAAACTAGTTTTTTAGGTTACAATAATGCATTAACCCTGTATAAAGAGCCTTGCTATTTTACGATGTGCATGTTCGACAACAAACTTTGACAATCAAAACATACACCCACGCATACTTAGTACTAGAGACAAATTACTTAATAATAACTAAAGTTCAATTTTTTTTACAGAATTTTACAATAGGTAAATAAATAAATAAATATTGGTGGACAATTCACACACAACACCATCTGACCCCAAGCTAAGCAAAGCTTGTAATATTGTGGCCAGATAGCTGATATAATACTTACATAGGTGCTCGTATGCTATAAATAAAAAGCTATCCGGTTTGAAGGGCAATGTTTCCAGAGAAATTACAGGGCATAAAAGATCTTAGATCTCTGGGTGACGAGCGCAGTGCAGTGCTAGGTAATGATTTGGACTCTTCATGTTCCAATAGCTGCGTGTCACTGTGCTGTTATGTGTCAGGCATGTTGCTTACTATCAGGCACATGTCCTGATCGTCTCGTCACTCTTTATTAAAAAAAAAAAGCTAAATTACCTCCTAAACACGACAATCACATCATCAGTAGGTATGTACAGGTATGTTCTTACTGAATTATAGGTCGTAAAAAGTTTAATTTTAATAATTACGTAACGCATAATTTTTCAATCCCAGTTGTCCAGTTGAAAATAATGTGTCCCCCAATTCCTGCATAAAAAATAGTTTAGAAAAAACATGTGACATTCTTTATTCAATGTTTTATCAATTTTTGTGTTTTTACTTTGCCGGTTGAATGAATTCAGTTGCATGTTCTCAATGTAAACTACAATATCATAATCAAGTCTTATTAACTAATGAAATGTATTTTTATTTCTATTAATTAAAAAAGTACGTCAAGACAACGAGATTATTTGACAATGGCAACTGTTTAGCCAAGAACTAAACCCTCAGTGGAGGAAAAAAAAATACAAATCAGAAAAGTAGAAAAATCTCGGCAAACGGTCGACTTACGCTATCTTAAGTCGTTCTTTTCGTTTATATAACTTTTTTCATTGTCGATTATAACTTGTTGTTAACATTATAGAAGAGCCATATCCGAGAAAAAAATACCAAGGAGAAATAAAGCGCGGGAAACTGTCAACTTACGAGTATATTTTAAAAGTAAGATTAGTAAGTATAGAATGACGAGACGAACAGGACATGCGTCTGAGGCAGGAGTGGCAGGCATATTCAAAATTCAAAAAAATTCAAAATTAATTTAATTCAGGTAACTTAACCCATATACATTAAATAGCACACAATATAAATCATCATAATTTTTCAGTCATAAATCAGTAGTCAGGGAAACAAAATATATCAAACATTACAATTTAAAATGTCAAAAAAACGAACAACTACTCGTAAATTACAAAATAAAAATAATAATAAATGTCAAATAAAATTATCAAGTCCTAGATATAGTAGTCAGTACCTCCGATCGGGCATCGGCACAGACACATGCCTGTTACGGCAATGTCCGAGGAAAGCACAGTCCAATCGAGCCGCTACCATTTTTAAGACGGTGTTGGAGCTGCCCCGCACTCTGCGCACCAACGATGCAGCTCGCAACCGCATGGTCGTGTGAAAACAGGCCACGCGCGCGTCCGCGAACATACCTGAAGCGCTGCAGAACCGAGGCAGCCCCAACAACATCCTGAAGGCGTTGTTGTACAGGACACGGAGGTCACTGTATCTCCTCTTGGTGTAGTCGGCCCACAAGCTACACGTGTACAGCGACGTACAATACGCTATTGCATGTAAGCAACATGCAATATGCCTGCCACATAATATCACAGTGACACACAGCTATTGGAACATGAAGAGGCCAAATCATTACCTACCACTGCACTGCAATTTGACGTTTTTTTTTAAACTATGTCAACTGCAAAAAGCATGAAGCTAGAAGCTAAACTAACTCTCAATGAAGAAAAAATAATTACAAGACTTTTTTTGTTGGGTACGAACCTGTATTCGATCGGCTTAGATAATTATATAGATAACTCAATGATGGGGTACAAATATTGCTGTAAATCATTTATAAACTAGCGTCACAAATGCCCTATTGCTAAGAGCAATATTTTTCAAGCAACGCAAACAAAAATTGCTTAGTAGTTAGTGACATAAATCATCGATTTTCGAATTATTTTGAAGTTATCGTTTTGACGCGTTAGGGAAAAGTTATGAGAGTAAAATTTATTTCACAATACGCGCGCACTCCGTCACGAAAACGGCTCCCTGAAGTTAGCTAGTCAAATTTTAGTAATCTTTGTAACTAGCTTCAGGTTAATACTTCTATTGCGTTGAAGCCGTTGAAGATATTATCATCTATTCTATGGTAGAAGTTAGACTTCTCAGCACGTGCATTCGTCATTCCCACCCAGTGCAAATATTTGTGTGATGAATTCAAATGTTTGCACTGTGTCTAGGTGTTTCTATTTATAATTAGTATGTATTTAAAACTATATAAGTATTATATCAGCTATCTGACTGCCATAGTACAAGCTTTGCTTAGTTTGGGGTCAGATGGTGTTGTGTGTGTGAAAAAGAAATATCTTGCGTGTGTATAGGTTTATATAAGTACACACCCATTTTTTTTTACGATACTCACAGCTATATGTTAATTTACCAACTTATATTACAATAATAATTACCTATTTGTGTTACAATATCTATTAATTCTTATTTATTATGCGCAGTGGCTCTTCCACTTATTCTAGAAATGTGAATCCCTAAGAGAATTCCATGAATAGCCGATACAATGGTTGCGCAATTTTCTCATTACGTTATTGATTTCGCTGGTTTTGTTTGGAGACTCCCCGCGGGGCCGATGAGTGCTCCCCGACACTCAGTGTTGCCAACTCATTGTTAGAGAAAACTATTACAGCTTTGAAGCTTTATTTGATTGTTTTTTAAGGTAACTAATGTAGAAAAGAAGAAGGGCCAGGGAAATGGCATATGACCTTGAAGGACTTTTATCCGATGACGATATCGAACTACTTACTAGATCTCATTCAAACCAATTTTCGTTGATAGTTTACATGGTAATGTACATCATACACTTTTTTAAATTTTTTTAGAAGTTACAGGGAGGGGGGGGGGGACACTTTTTACCACTTTGGAAGAGTCCCTCGCGCTAACTATTCAGTTTAGAAAAAAAAAAATGTTTAAAAGCTCAATATCATTTTTGATGACCTATCCATAGATACCCAAACACGTATGGATTTGATAAAAAAAAATTGAGTTTCAGTTCTAAGTTGGGACACCCCAAAATTTTTTGTTTTTTACTATTTTTTTGTATCAAAATCTTAATGCGGTTTACAGATTACATCTACTTACCAAGTTTCAATAGTATAGCTCTTATAGTTTATGACGGCTCTTATATATTATACGGACGGACAGACATGACGAATCTGTACAAATACAAACACAAAAATCTTTATTCCTGTTTGTAGGTAAGATAAGATGATACGAAACATTTTAAAAGTTGCCCCATACAAACTGGCCTCTGCGAGAGGCATGCAATATGTCTGGCAAGACAATTTTGTTGTAGTCTTAATTTATACAATGAAAAAAAAAATGTGATAGTCAGCTGATTAAAGTCGTCTTCTTCCTCATCTTCTATTCATTTCTGGTTTTTATTTATGTCATCTGATTCTTTATCTTCGATTCATTTCTGACTTCTATTTGGTTGTGATATATATATTATATGTGTGTGAGATAATTGCTTGGTGAGCACAATTTCGCCAACGTCTTGTGTTTCATCAGGATGTTGTTTTGTGTTTTTAGAGCTTGATCAGTATGTCCATCCAAGGTCTAAGGTCTTGCAGTTCATCCATTTGAGGAATATCAAAGAATGTATAAAGTGCAATAAATGTCAATATGTATGCATTGAAATATGTAAATATTCAAAGAATGTCAAAATGTAATACAGTATAAACTAATTCAACATGATACAATACATCATTATTTGGTCTTATGTCAGTTGAATGTCAAATTTCATAATGGTATAATAATATATATGAGATATTAATGAAATAAGGTTAATAGATTGTAAAAATTTAAAAATTTAATGTTAAACAATGTCTGAAACATAAGTATTCCAAATAATTTCCTTTTCATTTAAAAATTCACTTACAGTATAATAGCATTTGTGTATCAGCATATGTTTTAGTTTACTTTTGAACATTGTTATGTTAAATTCTTTTATGCCATTTGGCAGCTTATTAAATAAAAGAGGACCCATACAAAAAATGCTGTCACTCATTTTTTTTTGCGTTTGTCTATGTGCAGTCTACACTTATCACGCCAGTTACGTTTTACTTTGTCACTCAATAGAGGAAAATAATGAGGGTTATTCCTTACAAAACACATAACTTCAAAAACTATAAGGGTCCCGTATTTTGTCATTTGGCTACGGAATCCTAAAAATCGTTAAAAAAATCTCAGATATCTGGTAAGAGCTGTGAACCCTATAACAAAATGAATTTGACATAATCGTCCCGTCTACTATCCACTCCGTTAAAAATAAAATATCGCTAAGCCTCTATATTATGACAATCACTTGACTAAAATCTTGTCGTTTTATTGATTTAATAGAGTTAAAGAAAGTGAATGAAAGCTGGTGTTGCAATAACAACGGATAAAAAGATATAATAAAAGCATACAGAACATAGATAAGAATTAGCATAAGTTTATGCCTGGTTTGAAAATACTAGTGTGCATAAAGACTAGTATACAATGACCGGATTCGAAATCATACAAATTTTAATGAAGGTGACACAAACATATGGTGGGTTTATTTAAAAAAAAATTTTTTTTTGTAACAGTTGAACGAATTTGAATGAAACTAAATGCGTGGTGAGTACTTTACTTAGATTGACATATACATACATGTATGCTACTCTTTATCTCATAAAAGTTAGTTGTTATTATTACGTGAATTACATAGATGGGTGCAACTAGTATTGAATGAACATAAATAATTATATTAGTAAAAAATGAGATACTTTTTTTTTACTAATTTTGATGTCATAATAAATCACATCATATCACAGTAATCTTGTGTCTTAACAGAATCAACCTAGGCCCTCCCTGTTTTCGCTTGCCCTTTGTGACAAAAATCGGAGTGGCTCAAAAATTACCACAATAATGCGATTCAAGAAAAACAAATAAGAGTGAAAGTTGGGTGAATAAATGTGTCAAACCAATTAAATAAACTTATTATGTTAAAAGTAAATGAAAAAATATTTCAAATAATAAAAAATGAAATATTCAGTCCACCTGTAAGCTATTGAAAACTATTTAGATATTTTTTGCGTTTTTCTGATAATTTAAAAACATCTCAGGAAAGATATCAGTGTAGTGAGTGATAATTTAAAGTTAATTAATTCCTTGCCGCTTCTTTGTCGTAAATCGAAACCACTACGCTAAGATACATATATTTTATCAATTAGTATACATTGGTTAGTTTACAATTTTTATTGTTTAGCGTGGTCTTTTTATTCTTTGTCTTATTTGCATTAAGTTTAATCCTAAACAGATTATATCATTTAATTCTAGATAATAAAAAGGCGTTTAACAATCGTCCTGCTCATAAAACTATACAACATAACAACATGAAATAGACTTCGTAATAATCACTGCACTTGTTATAAGCTATATAATCTGATAAATATAATTTAAGCGTAATTACAAAATTCGTGTTTATTCTACTCGTATTTACGTTCAAAACAAAAAATTACGCATACGTATTGAATACACTACGCGTAGAAGTAAATATAGCCAGTCTAACTTCGCTAACATTTGGAATTACTGCCAGTAAGATAGAGACAAAAGAGAAAGAGAGATAGTAATTAATTTAAATTTTACGATCGTATATTATTTTTGAACGGTTCTGCAGACGCAGTGTAAATTTACCTTTATTGTCTAGCGTGGTCGTACGCCGCCCGCGCTTTGAATTTAATCCTCCACAGATTATAATTTAATTACAGATAATAAAGAGGCGTTCAATCGAGACATTCCAATTTATTATTATTTGTATCATACACTTTCTATGAATGGAATGACGGATTATGGATTATGTTAATATTATTAGACATGTTTCAATGGATTAGGAAAGGTGATAATTTTAGAGATTTAATATCATTCATATAAATGGAGGCTTTGACTCTCTCTGTCTGTGATAGAGCGATGTGACAAAGAACTAGGGCACAGTGAAGATAAACAATACAGCTGCCCATATAAGTACTAAATAACTTGCAAACACTGGCTAATTTTGAATAAAAATAGTTTATAACAATGTTGGTGGACAATTCACACACAACACCATCTGACCCCAAACTAAGCAAAGCCGTATTATATTAGCTATCTGGCCGCCATATTACATATGGCGGCCAGATAGCTAATATAATACTTATGTAGTTCTAAATACATATTTATTATACATAGAAACACCCAGACACAGTGCAAACATTTGAATTCATCACACAAATATTTGCACTGGGTGGGAATCGAACCCACGACCCTCGGCTCCGCAGGCAGAGTTACTACCCACTAAGCCACGAGGCCAGTCATATTATAGGATATTGACCAAATCATGCTATTGAATTAAAAAAAACCTCTTTGCTCACTCCTCAAATAACTGTAAAACATACCCAAGCTATGGTGGTCTAGTGGCTAAATATAATTCAATTTCTCAACCGTAAAGTTGTCGGTTTGAAACCATTTTGAATCTCTGAGTATATTCCTAAGACCAGATATACAAGATTGTCATCACTACTGGGTTTAACGGTTAACGATAAAAGAAAACATCGTAAGAACCTTTTTTCAAGAAATATTTTTTCGAAGACTTGCTTCATCCACCTTCCCTCACTTGACCAGCGTGATTCATTATGGGTTTGACTTTCTTCTTGTACGACAGTACGAGACGGCTCGTGCGAATTTGAGTGGCGTGCATATCCTATATATATAATCGCGGAATATTTCTAGCCTATGCAACATAGATTTGTGGTCATATCGATTAGGTAACTTGTAACTAGCAAAAAATCCAGCTTCTAGACATAAATTCAAGTGAAATAAGAGGAAGACCTACTTTTATATTTCGAATTCTTTACACAATAATTTACAACGTAAGTGTTACAATTGCAATAAACCAGCGTGCACAATAAATTCAGCGCATATTTACAAACAAGCCTGAACTTTCGACCTGTCTGTTTAACTCGAAAAGCTCTCGAACAAGGCTATCCCATTTATGTATTTGATAACCTTTGACAACGGCACGGAGTGGCGAAACCACCGGCAAACTGAAGTGAAAGAATTAGTCCGTGAGCAATATTTCACGAGGGATACCAGATAAGCAATCGCAAAAAGCAACGTGTCTCAACATGGTGGAAGGTTTTGCAAGAAGATTTTTGATGGAAATGGCAACATTTACTCCATAGATAATAAAGCCCAATTATAGAGCTTTGGCGGGAACGCAATGAGCACGTAGAGTATACACACACCAATTTCGATAAAGGGTGACGAAAATCGTGGACTTGAACAAAGAACTATTAGTCTATTTTCTTTAATTTATTTTATTAGTTTTCGTTGCGCACAATTTTCTTTTCTCGCATGGAGGATAGTTTTCAATAATATTGTTATTGTTAAAACCTTAGGATAAAAACAGGAAACTTGAAAACAAGCGAAAAACCTAAAATGAGTGATTCTAGCGACGAAAGAGTTTATTTGACGCCAATAGAGTTGACTGAAACTGTGAATGTGAATAACAAAGCATTTAGTAAATTCCTCGCTGGGGTGGTATGAAAAGATACGTGTTACACTCGAGTGCAAAAGTTTTGGTCTATTAATTCTCTCGCGAACGCTTAAGATTATAATTATATAAGTATAAACACTCGCTGCACTCGTGATTCAATTTTAGAATCCCTCGTTTGCAGAATCACTGATAGAAAATAGTAACTTCGTACGCGGTCTCGGTAAAAAAACAGCTTAACACTCTTGTGCCAATAATAACTATTGTGGCCATTATTCATTCTTCCTATTCTAAATAAAAAAAAATTATCTCCTTCCTGGACGCAATCAAAAGGTTGCCTATTGCTACTTATTTTAAGGGTTTCAGTATATTTAACCGACTTAAAAAAAAAAGGAAGTCCATTCCGTAGTATGTTTTTTGTTTGTGTGCTACGCGATAGCTCCACATAAATAGTGAATCGATTTTGGTGGTTATTTTTTGTTTGATAAATCATAGTGAGGTGTGGTGACCCTGAGTATGATTTCATATAAATTTTATCGAAATCGGTGCAGATATTTTTTTTTTAAATATAAACAAAGAACTAAAACTTACTTTCATTTATCTAGGATAGCTTCTTATGACGTTTGGTCGAATGTCTGAATTTAATTTTAAACTGAATTGAATCGAGGAAATAAATTATGATAATATGTTTTTATAATTTATGCACACCATTTAGACTACCTATATCTACGAGTTATGTCGTGAAATTTTTAACGTTATATACGGAAGTATTAAGAATACCTAGGTATAGCTTTTCCAACAATTTATTGTAGGGTAGATGTCGTCAATACCAACGTGTCACAAAATGGTATGAATAACGATCTCGTTTTCGCTAAGTGATCATTCATCCTTTAGTCATTAATAGAACATCTATTTTTTTCTCTAACATTTGTTCATCTGTTGGTAGGTAATAAACGTTTAACCAAGTCGTGATGTTTTCTGTCGTGTAATGCTGCGCTCCTTACGTGAAAGGTGAAGGACGGGAATGCAGGATATCAGATCATCTCCAGACTTATTATTATGCAAATTGATTTGTTGGAATGTGATATTTCGTGGGGATATACCACAACTATACGAACTAAGTCGGATTGAAACGGTCAGATAGAAACACACTTCTATAAACTTTTCCACAATATTTTATAATGTAGTTTTACCAAAGAAAATCTTATATATATACGATTCTCAATACTTAGTTTTTGTATGTGTATTTACTAACGTCATAAAATTTGGATTTGTTATATTTTTTACAGTAAATTGTTAGCATGCCTTTTTGGCCAAAATGGTCTAGGGGCTCAGTATTTATAAGACGTTTCATATAACCACAACTTAAAGCGAAATAAAGAAATTTGAACCGATGAGCATTTATTGCTCTTCAGAATATTTTATGTGGCCTTGTCTGATCCAAAACGTTCTTAAAGACGTCTGATTCGCACATAAAACATAAAATCATCTTAGATTCAACATAGGTATTTATAGAAATATAACTGTTGAAAAAGAAAATGTAAATACAATTATTTATTTTCCTACAAAATGTTTCAAATAAAGCTCTTCCAACTTTCTCATTCCGTAGCTTAATTTTAGCTCGTTTAAACTCACACGTATTACGTTAATTGTTACTTCTTTGGAACTGTCAGTGCTAGAAAAGCATGTCTGCCTGCCAAAACTTTCCAGTCTTAATTAGTTAAATCTTCAAACTGTAGCCTATGTGGCACTATGCTAAGAAAATCATCAAATACTGCAAAGAGACTTGACTGCATTTTCGTACTGATGACATTGAAACAACTTTGAAATATTTCGCCTGAATGGGGTTTTTCTAGACAATGTAATATATATGTATTCAAGTCTAGAATTAATCGATTTCTTTGACGTATACGCATAAAATTAATTTCAGGCTATATGGCAATTAAGTACAAAATTATAATTGACAAAAAATACTTCACGACACCGTGCGTACTATTATGAAAGTTTTTTCAAACGGCCGTACCATAAAGTCAAGTAATTTATTTAAAAAGGGACTGAATCAGATGTATGCCACCCGTCTAATTGTGGCTAATCCTTTAAAGTGCAGGTGTGTGGTATGTTAATGCGAAACCTGTGGAATGCCGAAACTGAACACTGGTCAGAATGACGTGACGTTGTCACTGCAATTCGAAACGGTTGAGTGATCAAAGACTTGCCTTGGGGGGCTGCCAGGATCTTTTTTATCCACTCAGATTCCCCAAGATTTGTTTTTCGTCGCAGATCCTGAAATTAACGTTATAAAAACGTTTTTACGTCTCAAAATTCCAGGGTTGTAACGTATTCGATAGTTACGTAGGTAGAATATACGCTTTCGTCCAATCCGTGCTATTTAAAACAAAATATGTTCAAAGTTTTTTTTGGAAGGTGGTATTAGGTATATAGGTGTAAATAAAAATGTGTGTTGTAACCATAAAAATTTTAGAAGCACTTTTTCAAACGGGTCATAACCGCGCTTGTTATACTCGTAATAAAAATACGTTTTCAATTAAATCTTTTCGAAAATTGCAATTATGCAGATGTTTGAAGCCAGATTTATAGGCCTCTAAAATATTGGAAAGTCTATTGCAATGCAATGCAACGCATATATATAAAGTAAAAATTTCAGTGCTGATGACGTCACTTTATTGAGCTGTTTAATTAAACCACATCAAGACTACAACGAAATGATGTAAAAAGATGTATCATTCCTATATTTTGGATGATTTTAACGACAAAATACACCTATAAAGAATATCAGAGTTTAAATAAGATAGACTCAATAAAATAATATCGGTAGGTACATCCTGGAGTTTTCTGAGAACCCCAGGATCCTACAGAAACGGGTATATTTTGCGCCTAAAAATAACCTATGGGTGCAGTAACTCTTCACTCTATTTTTTATTCCAACATGTATAAACGTTAAGTATGTACGTAAAGAAGGAATGTAAATTTGGTACAAACTTTACGAGTTAAATAAATTGTAAGTGTGTACGTGAAATATTGGGGTCTAAGGAAAGGCTTCGCTATCTAAAGTAGGCCGTTTCCCATAGTAAGCCAGTGTTATGGTGTAACACAGCTCCGGGCGCTTCATGTCGTCTAAAAACAGAAAGCATGTCTTCATGCTACCGTTTTCTAGAAAATTGCGTTTCCTCAGTGAAAGTCCGTTAATGATTGGTCGCAGGACTCGGCGGCATACTATGTTATTTCAGTGAGAAGTAGAGAGGACACGCACAAATGCTGAGTACTTTGCAAATCCCTTCCGACACCTAGTTAAAGTTTTCTTCATCATAACTTTATGTTCGTTATTACTTATTACCTGCTGCCAAGCAGATGTCTCATTTTGTATAAGCTATTTGTCCGGATTTCATGTTAATGTTGTCTAACAATAATTACAGCTTTAGACACAAAAACACTCTACATTGATTTGAAACAGAGTATTTTTTTATGCGTTTTATCCATATTTTATTTACCGTAAGGCTATATTAGACTTATTTTTTATAGTAAAGTGTGACAAGACGAGCTGAACATCTGCCTTGTGTTAAGTAACATGTCTGCCCATAACAGCACAGTGACACGCAGCTATTTAAAACATAAAGAATCCAAATAATTACATAGCACTGCACTGCGCTGGTAACTCAGAGATATATTTTGTTGTTTTGTTTGTTGTTTAAGCTCTATGCCCTGTAATTTCACAAAAACCATTTTGCTTCTTATTACTAGTAATGTACAGAGGTAGAGTTTGTCGATTTTAAGAACTGATTTATAAACTCTTTTCCCAATAGAAATCCACATTATTTGTTAGTGTCATTCTTCTTCTTCTTATTCTTGCTTTGTTTGCTTCTGATTTGCTTTAGAATTGGGACAAGACATTCAAGGACGAGTCTCAGACCAACTACTCATAAATCCTCAAAGGAACGAGAACGATGTCTAGTTTCGAAAAGATAAAAGTTTTTTTTTAATTTGCGCTAGTAATAAATTTAGTCCGGATGAAATCATGACCACACGTACTGTTTTAAATGATACTTGTGACTTCAGATGGTCTCAACTGGCTATGGAAGTGCAGAATGCGCAAGATCCTACTAACATGAGTACCTACTGTACTTTAGTCCAATCTACTGGGTTACGGATGGAACTACAGTTAGCCATATGTAACTTTTATTACAAAACAAATTTTACCACGGAACTAAAGCAGACAGACAAGTTCAATGTATTATTTTATCGTGATTAGAAATTCCGGCTGGTCTAGTCGGGAGAATGGCGATTGCCAATCCGGAGCCCCGGGTTCACATCACACGCGGTCTTTTCGCAATAATGTGTTAGCTTAAAAAGTTGAAGGACCACATCGTGAGAAAACCGAAATGTACCTTTCGAGACCATTGTCCCAGACGATAAATTACCTTTATGTAAGCTTTCGAGATCATTACTGGGTACGCGTGGTGTATTATGGTCTTGACTATGTCCTTGCGAGAGAAGGCCGCGAGTCCTAATAGTTCGGGAACATTTAGTGGACTGTTTATGCTATGCTATGCTATAGGAAAATAATTAGTTACATAGTTCTATAAATCTATACTAATATTATAAAGAGGAAAGATTTGTTTGTTTGTTTATTTGTAATGAATAGGCTCCGAAACTACTGGACCGATTTCAAAAATTCTTTCACCTTTGGAAAGCTACATTATCCCCGAGTAACATAGGCTATATTATATTTAAAAAATTAGGAATCCTTACTAAAACTCCAATAATGTAACATAAGGTGTAAAAAAAAGACCTGAAAAATTCCTTACGTCGCGTGCGCTGCGAAAACTATTGATAGAACAAAATCATTTACTACGACTTTGCAGAACTCATCATTATCTACAAAAAGTGTCGCGACAGCATATGTCTAAATATTATAGTTATTATGTCACAGTAAGCAGTTTTTTATTCTAAAATATTAATTTATATATGCCGCCTCTTGAAAAGGCTCTTCATTTGTACCTTGGTATTAATCCTTATCAAAATAAATTACTTTATATTCAAGACGGCTTTACTTAATCAACAAAAAACTTAATTTTCTATAACTAATCTATTTAAATTGTAGTTAGAAGAATCATAAACTCACAAAAATAAAGTAACGATGACATTTAAATTCTGTATTACAAGCTATCACATAGCCACCCTGCGCCGTTCCTGGCACAAAGGCGCCCAAAATGCTGGCGGCATTACCACGCTGAATTGCGATAGAAATCCTTTGCACCAGAAACGAACCAGACCGGGAGTCACCACCTTTACAGCGAATTCGGCGACCAATGTCTTTCACCAGGGTTTTAGCCTCGGCTCCCCAACTGCCCATGGTTTCCACAGCTACTGGTACGAAATAATACTTCGGTTCCATCGTCGCGTACTTTTGGTGCTTTTTACAGGCTGCTTCCTCCGCAGCTGCCGCCGGCGAGTGGATGGTTCGACTCAAATGCGTGGCTGTGACAGTGCTAACGCAAGTGGCATCCCAGACCAGGCACTTGCCGTTTTCCATGGCACTAGAGTTAAACCATCTGGGCGCCTCCCATCAGTTCTAATCAAACCTGGCGGCTCCACAACACAAGGAACGCCAGCTGAAATCAAAGCTCTACGCACTATGTCGTTAAGAGCATGGTGACGCGGAAACCTACCTGAGCAACGACGACAACTAAGTGCGTGATAGCCATCAGACTCCACAACAGAGCCGCAGGTGCATTTATGGGGCTCACACACCTTACTGCCCAATCGCAAAGCCACGGTCACCCGCAGCGAGTCGTCGTCTATCAAGGTCCCCAGATTAGGCGAAGAAAGGGCTTGCAACCATGCTCCGGATTCTGTTTGCGACACAGCAAGGAGTCTCGCCAAATCAGCGCCAGTTACTGTACCAATCATCTCTTTGACAATCCTCTTAGCTCCAACTTCATCCCATATTCGCTGAACGTGCGGGGTAATAGGTTTTGACGCTCCATCATTGAGTGCAGACCAGGCTGACATCGCCTCAGGCACAAAAGGTATGCTCGCCCCGTCGCCACTAGACAGGATGATAGTGACGAGGTCCGCAACCCCGTGCGCTGATGCTAGAAAAGCCGGCAAACCAACATCGACTACGCGACGAAACCCGAGTCCCCCGTGCCGAATAGGAAGGGCTGCTTGACGCCATTGTAGCTCCGAAAGTGACCCATTAAGGATGGACTCCACCACATCCCTCAGTGTGCTGTCAAAAGCGAACACTTCTTCCGGGCAAAGCCAAGTTGGAGCAGTACGCAATAGGTATGTCATCCTCGGCATGGTAAAACACATACGTAGCAGCACCATTGCAACATGAGCAGATAGATCTTGCAATCGCTCTCGAGCAATAAGTAGAAGCTGTTTTCGAACAGATATGGCCTCGGGAACCGCCTCAAGAAAAATTAGAGAACCCAAAAGGTTGAAAGTGGAAGTTGTTAGTTCTCTAAGGCCAGGAAGCCTAGAATCAAAGTGACGGAAGTGTATGTTAGCTTCAGTGCTACAGGGAAAGAACTCACACTTAACCGGATTCACTTCCAGACCCAGCTTCCTGAGATGGGGAATGAGCCTTTGAAGGTCTTGGTCCACAATGTCAGGCCTACCACCGATGTTGCCATCATCCAAGTACCACATGTTTAGAGGCGATTTCAGTTCCACAATGGCTTTATGGACTGCTAAGCTATAGACTAATGGGCCAAGTGGACCCCCTCGCGATCGGCTCCCTACGCAGCGGTCGTGTGCGTGATCGTATGATTTTAGCTTAAAAAAATGTTGAATTCGTTTCATAGGTAAATAAGTATATGATAATAAATATTATATTTTAATGTAACTATTCATACTGCTTATAGTAGTATTTTATGGGTATTCCTGTTCAAAATTTCAGCAAAAATTTAGTAAAAGGTAGTTTTCTAAGCCCATATTTTTAATTTTCTTTCAATAAGTACCTACTACTTACCTGATAATAAATATTACATTTTAATTATTGAAACAGCTTAGTACTTTATATAGTTCAATAAGCAAAGGTTTAGTAAAAGCCTGTTTAATTATTTATTTCCTTCTATTTTTCATTTTATAGTGCCCAAAAATGCCAAAAAGATCAAGATCTCAACTTTCTAAACATAGTTCCTAGGCGAGGGCAATAAAGATACGGCGTAATGAGGAATCTTCATCAGAAACTGAAAATCGCCTTGCAAGTCGGAGAGAATACGCGTCGCAATCGCGTGCTAGAGAGTCAAGTAGCGTTCGCAGCGGCTTGCTGAACAAAATTTTATCACTGGCCCAGCAGCTGGTCAACTAGCTCATATACCGAGAATACCGATGATTCCCAGTGATCTGTCAATCCCTTTTAAACGACTTCAGTTTCCGGTGAAATCATCTTTCGCGTTAACTATTAACAAGTCCCAGGGCCAAACCTTCGAATTATTAGGGATCGACCTACGAAAAGAATGTTTCACTCAGGGCCAACTGTATGTTGGCTTATCACGTGTCGGAGCTCCTGAAAATAAATTTATTTGGCTGCCACAAAATAAAACTACTTCAAATATCGTTTACACGGAAGCTCTGACTCACTAAAACTAATGGCTTTTGTTTTGTAAATAATATTATATATGCATAAAATTTTAAAATACAAAAAAAACATTAATAAAAAAAAATCATAAAAAAAATTCAAACTTCCTTTACAATTTAACTTTTTTTTTGAAACCCGATACAAAAAAAAGGGTGTATGTGTGTGTGTATGTACCCGTGCGAAGCCGGGGCGGGCCGCTAGTGAAAAATATGTTTACTAAAGTTTTTCGCCATGTTTACGATGGCTATGTCTACGTAGTAAAAATGGAAAATAATTATGAGAAGTGTTTGAATCTTTACAGGCAATCCGTTTTCTCCTCATGTTTTTTTCATTGTTCGAAGTCTGTGAAAACAAAAACTATTGAAGATTTCGTTTTCTTTTATTCCCTGTTGAAATTTGCCTTTACCCAAAGTAAAAGTTGCACGTGTTGGCATGTCTGTAAGTGCGACAGGTAATTAATTGATGATAAATAAAATAAATAAGCATTTACTAATAAAAAATGAGTAATATTTTTGAAAGATGAATCTATTGCTACCACCTTTGTTTTAATATGTTTGTTCTTACTGTTACTGTGTTCTAAGGACGGTATTGCACAAGCGGAACTTCAAAGGTTCTTACTTTCTAATGCTTATTTATTGTACGGATATGCGGCAGTAGGAAAACTGACGTGTTCTTCTGCCTGGGTTAAATAGTTGGCACCACTTATAATTCCTGTGCTTTCCCTTAATATTAATAGTTAGAAGACTATGTCACAGCGTTCACAGTTCGCTATTACGTCTACACATTTCTATATTTTTGTTGAGTTTGAAGAGACCCTCAAAAATTTTAATCACAATTTTTGTACAAGTGTGTAAGTCTAATTTGCTAAAGGCTCACGCCAGCCAAACAAAAGTCAAAATTTTGAATACCTCAGAACTATTCGACGTTTTCGATATCACCGAAAGACACAAAATTAACTTTTGCTTATGTCAGGTTTTTGTTACGTTATCTCCGGGTGACAAGAGCAGAGCAGTGTTAAGTGGTCACTAATTTGGATGATTTGTATTTTGTAAGAGAGACATATGAACAACCAGTTGTAACCCGCCTGATTTGTTGCTCTCATCGCTTTGTTTTATGATATTTAAGAAAAAATACGCCAGTGAAATTTCCAAACTCCTTATTTACGCTTACAACCAAAAGCTATGTTTTTTTTATAATACCTTAATGAACAAAACTAAATTAAGACATAAGCTACACTACCTAAAAAACTGCTTACATAAGCTCATCCGAAGCATTCACAGCTGAAGGTCTAGAGATAATCTAGACGCTGAAGTCCTTCAGTTGGAATCATCAGTACCTACAAGTTATAAGCGTGCTCAGCATACTGACGGCATTGCCACGCCGAATGATAATGAATGCTCGTTGAGTCTAATAAATACTAAAATTTTCGATACGCGTCGCGTGGACTAATACCTTTGCGAGGTTTTTGAAAAATAATAAAAAGTTGTATCAGTCCACAACTTTGTTTACGTTGATTTTAGAAAATTCCTATTCCCTAAGAAATTCGGCACTTTTTTGGCATTAAAAGCCTATTATATTATTCCAAACTATAATCTATGAGTATGTACTCGAAAGCTCCCAATATCAGCTTGGTTTAATTAATATTAGGGGGATAGTAGGGGAAGCAGGATTAGCCAACAATTATTTAGGTATTTTATTTTAAAAAAAACACGAGCTCGTAAAAAACTAAATTATGGGGCGATAAAGAAGTATTAAGTCATCTGGGCCAGAATCAGCAAATGGCTCCTAATTTCTATCTCTAGAAACACTAACCTGATGGAACATTAATAAAACAAAAATCAGATAATATGGCATAATACTTATCTAACAAAATAACCCAACGATTGATCTTCGACCATTAATCATTGGAAAGGAAAAATAAGAAAGTAATAGGTATACATCGTGTTATCGTCCAAAGTAGCGTCTATAATGAATCTAATTAGCTGACAGATTGCTCTTGCCTCGGACTGCGTATCTTTGAGGTATTTGTCAGAGAGATAAATTAACCTTCGTTTGAGTTCTCTCAATGAACTCACCTTTGAGTATTAGAATAAGAATAAGAATTTATTTATTGCTATACTGTGTTTACAAAGATCTTATAGTAGTAGCTTAAATGTACAAACGGTGTGCCCAATTACGGACGTGCAATATGTGTCACATAGTGACATAGTACTAATTTACTATACTAGTACTAAATTTAGGTATATTCGCTTGTACGCAGAATTAAAGAGGGATAAAAGTATTTTTATTGCTATCTTGATGGCACAATGGTAGGTATATTACTAGCCTTAGATAACTAATTTAGTAATAAACCTATCCACGAAGTGCGAGTTTGTGGGTTCGATTCTCACACTGATCAAATATTAATTTGTGCTTCGTCAGAGGTTACGTTACAAGTTGTACAAGAGTAGTAGTTGTTACAAATATATATTTACAAAGGTAAGTTGTATTATATCAGCCACCTGGCTTCAATAATACAAGCATTGCTTATTTTTTTATTATTCAGAACTTGAACTTCTGTTTGCTCAAGATGTATCGATTTTTTTAAAGGGACCTGTGACGGTTTGGCTAATATTGGGGTTACTTTTAACAGGGAACCTATTTATATTTAAAAGAAAAAAAAATACCTAAAACTAATTTATTAGGTGCTTTTATATAAAATAAAAACGTTCTTATTAAAATTTACTATGATGGAGTAGTTTAAAATTTTGATTCAATACTGTGTTTAATGTACAAATGACTAACGTACAGAACCGGAACAAATAATTCAAATAACCGAAAATACATAAGTATTATAATATCAACATTACTTATACAGGACTTGATCTAAAATATTATTTAATTACCTCGGCGTTTCGGCAGCGCTACAACCGACGTAGTCACGAGAAGACTGAATAATAAATAATAATTTAGATCATGATCAAGTCCTGTGTCATATTTACAATATGTCATCAAATCGCGAAAATCTAAAAACAATGTAACCCAAAATACACCCTTGACTTACGCTGCTTCTTATTTGAGACAGTATTTCCTCAGATAAAACGGTCACGGAACCTTCATATAAATTAATTACGTTGCATCGGTTCGTGAAACTCGGATCCTTTTATAAATTAGTGTCAAGATAACTTTATAGAATGAGATAATGCGGACATCTCAATTAATATCATTCAGGAACACATAATGGTATGATACAGGAAAGTAACAGCTTAAGATTAATGTAGGTACTATCGATTGATATTCAATTAGAAGGATAATTTCGATTCCTTAGATGTTATTTTTATCTCCTATTCAGAAGTTTATTCACCTTTATAGCGTGTGTATTGATATTTACCCGCGGCATAATTCGCATAGACTATTTCAAATTACTAAAAACCTTAAGCATCTCTGGATATAACAGATATCAACAAAAGAGGATTTTCTTCATTCGGTTGTATCTTTTTTGTACATATGTTACGCTATAGTGAAGCGATTTTAAAGATGGGTACTGTTTTATTTGGTAAACCATACTTCAGAGGCTGTCCTATATAAAAAAATAGTGGAGCGGTTTTTAAAATATCTACGAAAATTTACCTTGCTGTCTCGTTGGACGTGTCTTCAGTTGATTTGACAAAAACTATATGAGTCAAATTTTAAATTGCACCCGTGTTTTCGGTGAATATAAATATTCCAGATTTCAGATGGGTACCAGAAAAGTATTTCGGAATATCTGAGTTCCAAATTTCAACCTGATTGTGCACTGTACTTCCCAAATTTACATAACTATACTACTACATCTTACTTACTTACTATATATTAGGATAACAGAACTAAGAAATCACAATTATTTGGCATGCTGAGCGCGCTTCTATCTGGTAGTGGATTTGAGCATCTTGATTACTTATATCTAGATATTTATCGGTATAGATAATTAAGATGTTCTGCGTGCTGTTCTTGTAATTATATTAGTTAGGTATTCAGGCGCGGTCCCAGCCTCGAATTTTGGAGGGGGTCACCAGTACGCAGCCTCAGGTTTTGGGGGGGGTCACAAGTAGAAATACAATAAATCGAGCAAAAAATACTGTACTCGTAGACTCCCAAGATCGTTACGAACGTAGTTCCCGTTCTAGTTGTTTTCCCGCGTTAAAAAATAGTCTATGTACTATTAGATATTTTTAATTTTCTTAGATTTTTTGTTTAAGTTATACGATTTTAGGGGGGGTCATGTCCCCCGTGACCCCCCCCCCCTCGGACCGCGCATGTAGGTATTGCAGTGTAGTTTTTGTTTTAATTTAGTATTACTAGTAAAAACTACTACTCAGTAAGAAAGTGATTCGCTTGGGTTCAATGTTTGTTTGTTATGCAACTGTTAATTCTTGAAACCCTTGTTTCCAAATAAGAAGCATATCTCAACTAATAAAAGAGGAAGGCATATTTCACACAAAAAAACTGAGATCAATATATCTAAGTATAACAAATAGCTTGATTGATCGACAAAACTATTAAAATTACGCTGAAAAATGATGATACAGCCAATTGTACCCTTATCTCACCGAAGGTTCGAAAGGTGTTCTAATTCTGTAATGTAAATCTATCCATGTAGTGTGCACGGTTGATAATAAATAAATGACACCTGAATTTGTATCTGGGTCCAGCGTAATGCTTGTGAAGCTAACAATCCAAACAAGTCATCTAGTTTTCAAAGCTTTTAAGGCATGTCCTGATACCTAGAGTATACGCCACAACGGAAGTCTTGAGGCCAAATAGTTGAACTAAGTGACTTTTATACATTACCTTCCGTTTACTGCAGAATACGACAATGGCGCCAATACTCATGAGTGGTGACTTGAGGCTACCACGGTCGATCCCTTCCCCGATAGTATCTGGTGCATTAGTTCACTCCGTTATTGCGAGCGTTCTCACGAACTATCACTTCACGATGACATTTATCTTCCAAATCAAATGGCATCAGTCAGGCAAAGATCAACTGATTTGCTGGTAAAAAATGGGACGTTTAGCAAATATATACCTACATTCAAACAAAGTTTTAGATAATTTAGATAACGACATATCTGTTTATATTGGTAATCACTATATGGTGAGCAAGACACTTTTCGTAGTTTTTCCCAAAGCCTACTAGGTCTACTTAAAGACGTGTCCTGTCTAGGTACATAATATTGGTCTCATTAGTCCCAATTGTGCATAATGTACTTTTTTGTTATTGTCTTTCGAATACCTAGTCCCTCAATAACAACAGGCAAACGCGAAGTAGGTACTGGATAGCAGAATTCATGTCAAAACATTCTTCAGTTGCCGCTATCTTATTATTTAGGCACTTACAGGCACATTTTTTACCAATCAATAGTCTCTGTTACTTATAGTCTCTTGTAAATGTAAACATATTTTGGATGAAATAAATCGCAGAGGAAATCGATCGTATTTCTTTCCACAATTTAGATTTTCAAACAAGTGTCCTTTCTGTACTCTCTATAATCGTAATCTTTTCCTATTATGCCGAGATCCTATCGCTTGCTGTTGTTCGCTAAAATGTTCACCGGTTGCTACTATTTTGCTCTAATTGATGTCTTATCAGCAAATCTACTGGACTACTTGAGGAAAATGGCGTTATCAATTAAGTAATTGTGAGGGCCGACTTGGGTAAGTCCAAGACCAATTTATTGCATTGTCAGGAAGTAGATTGCAACGCTGATGACTTTATTACCCGTAAAAAAATCGAAAGCTTATAATAGTAACCACTTAATTATGTACATGGTGCTCTCATTTGTTATCAAACCAAACCATTGAACCAAATTCATGAAAAACAGTACAACTGTGGATATTTTGAAGTTTTGATGTCAACAGTTTAGATGTGTATAGCTAAATTACGTCGGAATCGCTGAAAGGATCGGTTTGAATTTTGAACAGTAGGTCGTTAGATTATGGTCTGAAATAGCATAATTAAACTGTTACCGTACCGTACCAAAAAATCTATTTATCGTTAATTTATTATAGTAAATTTACGGTAACGGGAACAAAGCCTTTACTGATTTTAGAGTTTACCTACTGACTTTTTTCAATTATAACGTAAATAGACTTTTTGAAAGTCATTGAAACAACTGAATTTTTAATTGATGTTTAATTTGTTTTTATTTGAAAGGTTACGTGGTTGGTTCTATCATTATCCGGTTAAAATATGATGTTTCCCACAGCATGCTTTGACGTATTCTATAAACTCTTGAAAAATATTAGTTTCTGCCAAAAATTTCTCTTCCTTGGAAGCTGCCGGTTTCCCCACGTCATTTTCCTTCACCATGTGCCTTAAAACCTGTTGTTATCTGGAATAGATAGTGAAAATAATAAACCAAATAAAGGCTCAATATGAGCTTTGTATCTTTTTTGATTCTAGGTTTTATTTTTTTATTTAGATTTAATTTATTTGAAATAGAATTTGTCGTAAAATGGGTTTTAAGTGAGTTAACAGGTAGTAGTTTTTCTGTATTGTATACACCAAATTGAAGTGTATTTGTATTGTATACTGTCAGCAAAAATCCCTTGGGCAATGTACTGATTTGCCTCTTTCCTCGCAAGAGAAGGCCCCATAATATTTTTTTCGTTCCATACCTCTGGTCCTTCACCGCTTGTTTGTTTAAGCATATTACACGCACTAAACAAAAGATGATTTATTAAGCTTTCTCCTGACACGTGATGTACCACGTTCGTATTTCTGGCGTCCTATCATTTATAACGCGCCTGTTTTAATAAACGATTCGAAAGAAAGTGCATTAAACGCATAGGTGTACGCGGCGTTACAACTTGGTACTGATGGAGGAAGAAGCTGCTTTTGAAAAATAAAAATATGTTGTCATACCATATGATACACGCTCAGACACAGTAAGAATACTGTGTTTTTTATACAGTTACATTTTTTTATAAACCTATGGCAGTTGGCTTCAGGTAGATTTTGCTGCATATTGACAAACATTTGCGGATTTCTCACCTTACGTCAAGCAACGATGTGGTCTGTGATGGAACGCGCTTATAAAGAAGAAACCGATTAACTCTATAATCTTAGACACCTAGATTGTTTTCTTAGTGATGAAATAAAAAAAATAATGATAAGAAAAAAAGTAACACTGTGATTAAATATCAACGCCTTGATTTTTGTTTAAATTTTATATTTATACCTGATCGCCATCTTGCCTATTTATACAAACTTATTTATCCTTGAAACTCTACAGACTTCAAACCTCTGTAACTTACTTGTGCCTAATTATTTATTATTCTGTCACTATCAATACAAGCTCTATGCTGTCTCTACTAGGAATAGCAGTAATTTGTAAGTGGACATATGCGGTGTTTGTAAGATTGATCGGTCCACGTTTGTAGCCCGTTTAACTTAATGACCGTGGTTATCTATTCATGGTTATATGAGCTGGCGCCTGGCAACACTGCTTAATCTTATTTTAAATAAATATATAAAACGTTATACAAGTACAGTATAGTTGTTTACGAAAAAAAAAATGTTTTTGAATTAGTCTGTACAAGGTACTAGTTTGTACAAGGTAGTTACTTTAACTTTACATGTTCACATTGATAAAGTGCTGTTACGGACATCCGTTTTGCTTACCATCAGGCGCAAGTTTTACTTGTAACGTCACTCTAGATAATTAAAAAAAGTGTGTTTTATTGGCGGAGTTTTTGCCTATTACGTAACTAGCGGTCCGCCCCGGCTTCGCCCGTGGTACATACTATACAGTGTATAACCGATAACACTCAAGCATCACGTAGATATAATATCTAGAATCTAGAATAATAATTTAAACGAGAAAGTTTGCAAGTACATATGTATGGACGTATGATTGTTGCTATATCACGCAAAAACTACTGAAGGTATATGGGTGAAATTTGGTACTTACTCGTAGATGAATATTGGTCTGGAATAACACATAGACTATTTGTTATCCCGTGAAAACAAGTATCGGGAATCACGCGGATGAAGTCGCGGGCAGGTGATAGTTGACTTTAAACTTTTGTAGTTTTTTTAGATTTTGCTTGAAAAAGTAAAAAACGTCCACCGTCCATACATACAAACAAATTTCACATTTAAAATAATATTAGGAGATAGGATTGTCCGATTGACAGGCCAAGCTGTTGTGGGTATGAGGACTTGATTACGTTTTACAAATTATAATTTACATTTTCCAACTGTTAGGCGACTTTCGGCTATCGACATTGTTGAATTCAGTTGGTGTGTGATGGTAGTAACAAACAAATTGACAGCAAACTACATTTTCTTATAATTCCGTAAAATATGAGGATAAATTGAAAATAACACTACATTATGAAAAGCAGGTCACAGATCAAGAAAATAGGTCGAGGTATCAATCTTTCGCAGAATTCCATACACACTCAAACTAACATAAAACCACTTTATAATAGACAAATATTTGCCAATAAGTCGATTGGATGAGTAACATATCGATTTAATCGAGTGAACATAAAAATGATTCATGTATTAAAGTTATATCTATACCCGTCTACGCCACCACTTAAACCTACTGGCGAAAATCTTGAACTAATAACGGGTTTTATTTAAAAAACTACCTGGTAACAGAGTATAAAATATAAGAAAGTGGCGCTATGCGGAAACGTATAAGAGTGATGGCGAGGACTCTAGTAAGAGGTGCGGTTATCTTAAATTTCGATCTCATTCTAGATTGCCTCGATTTAGAAATAATAGTTTAATAGAAATGTCATTGTGCTAGTAATTATACGCCTGTAAAGAAGTGAGCTTTCTAAGAAAGGCACTGCAATTGGATGGTTATTGAAAGTAAGATGTTATCTGGCTGCTAGTTATTAGCTTGGTTGATTTAGTGCTGGAGTCTGCGGCGTGCTTTATTGTCACAGTGCAGACCGTGGTGTAGACAGTACGCTATCTTCATCACAGGTTTGGGTTATCCAAATTTCTACATACCTATAATATAGGTTTATCGTCAATGAAACCTATTTCATTTTAATTCATTTATTTTCCAGTAATTTCAGACTGTTGTTGGATTTATTGTTACGTTGTTTCGAAATTGCGTATTATTATTGTTGTCTTTTATAATTTGTTCCTGGTTCTGCAATTAAAAACATTACTATATTATTGGTAGGTGTACCGCCGCGCCGTCTCATGTAGGTATACACTACCTTCTTTTACCAAGTAACCAATTTATTCACTCTCACCCTGAAGATACAAAGGTCGTATGAATCGGGAAACACCCACTTAGATAATCTATTCCACGGATTAGCTGTTCGTATAACGAAGTTGGCAAAAAATCTTCGTCCGCGTCTTAAACACGTCAACCACGAGCTCCGAGCAGCCCGAAGTAGAAGGCTAAATTAAATTCTCACGTAGATGGGTAGCACTGCATACTCGCCAAACTATATCCGATAATAAAAACTGATGAAATTGCAAGAAAAACTACGTTTCTCCGCTGTATTTTCCGCAACTATTGTAAAAATATAGAAATCCGTTAAGTATAAGACTTTGCATCCATCTGTTCTGGAGAGAAATAAACTTCCAAATTTGAGAGCAGTTTTTTATTCAATTAATTTCTGATAATCTTTGACCTGACTAGCCAAGTAATAAGAGAATGTAAAATATAATACCCATGATATAGAATCATCTAGCATCCACAAATATGTTACACATTCGCAGTTCACTCACCCTATTTCGTTACAGCACCAAACTTGTTGCAAAATTGCAAGTCTCACCTATTGACAGCTACTCTCGGCACCTTAATGTTCATGTTCAACTAATGCCAGGAGACAGCCGCTTTGGGTCACTACCTGTCGAAAATTAATTAAAACCGACCACACCATCTCTCATGACCATTGCCGGGTGTCGCTACTACTATAAATCCTTAAGAAGTTAACAAAAAAATATTGTTCAACTATTTTGCTGCAAGATTTCAGTGGTGATGCAGGTTTTATTTCCATCCTTATCTCACCTCCAAAAACAAAACGAGAGGTGTGTAATCTTGACGGATGGCTAGTAGTAAAGCGTGAATGAACGCATATCATATTACACGGAATGTATTGCATAAGGTGTTCAAATACTTGCACGGTAAAGTTCTTACGCTCCAATTATGGTACATACAGTGAGAATTATATCATGGACACGCCTCAGATTTGTGGAATATGAAACTAGAATACAGGGTGTTTTTTGTATCTCTCAAAAAACTCAGCATCATCATCAGCCGCAAGACGTCCACTGCTGAACATAGGCCTCCCCCCTAGATTTCCACAACGAACGGTCAGGACCGTTCCTGGACCGCAACCTGCAACCTGCAACTCAAAAAATTATTGTTCCTATATTGACAAAATTGAGATAAAAGAGTCGGCTGATATTTGTGTCATCCATTGTTATAGGAGAGATACGAAACGTTAAATGAAGTTTTAAAAAATACGGAGTGCCGGAACAAACAAAGTATGCTCCTGCTAAATATTTAAAGACCGGCCGAGCTCAGTGTCACGCTATTTGAGCACGACGGGCCGAAATGACTATGATTTATTTTTCATTTATTAAAATGGTTTATTTTTCACCTAGTCATCATCCCACTTGACCTTGCTGAGAATCGAAACCGCGACCTCCAGGTCCGCAGGCAGACTTACTACCAACTAAGCCACGATACCACTCACCATAGAGTCATTCCTTTTGTTTGTTTTAGGTATTTGTGCTCAGTCTATTAAAAAGCTAGAATAACTCTAATTTACAAAATATAACAAATACTCTAAATACAAAAGAAACTCCAATACCTCATTTGATAACCAAGAAAAATCAATTTAAGGTATAAGGCAGATATTTGAACACCCGGTGTGTATCTATAATGTGGCTTAATTTGACTGTTTAATTTATCAGACATCGGTCCATGTTAGGTATTTATTTGCTTTTAAAATTATCTTCCGAGAACTGGTATTACATAACGTATTGATTTAGTTTGAAAAGCTGTAGTTTACTGTCACTATCGTGTATAACTTGCTTCCAATATATCAAGATACTGGAGACAGCTCGGTCAAGAAAAATATTCTCAAGATACATGTTGATATTTTTTGGAATTTATTAATAGTAAGGAACTTTTTCAACTAGCCCCTCTTCATAATTGTAGAAATTTACTCTGAGGCCGCCTATCAGTCTGTCTATTCGTTGTTTGTAATAATAATTAATTAATGGCAAACGTTGTTTTGGTTATAAGATTATTACAGTACTAAATATTGCTACTCAAAATGAGGTTTATAGTAGAAAGAAAAAAGTAAAGCATTCGTATAGCCTAAAAATAAAAAAAACATTATACAATATGAAGAATATGAAGAATTCAAATTATTCCCGATGCGCTGGTCACCCATTTTAACCCCCTGAGCTATAAGATGATTTATCTCTTGTACTTGTAGTTTTCAGGACACATTGCCTTTTGAAGCGGAACTCAGTAATTGTGTACAATACTGCTTAACGTTAGATTAGCCGCTAAAAGTGTGGTTTGCACATTACTGATTATTGGCGGCAGAATAACTGGAAAAAGTCCCAAGGCAGATTTTGCAAAGTCTTGCCACCGTCCACTGTACCACAAAACAGTCCGTTTGTTCTTAACTATGTTTTTAATATGTTACATTGTACCTACAAGTTAAAATAAATATATGGCCATATGGTAAGATATAATCTCAAAGATACATTTTGAAAAAGAAAATTAGGGCTTTAAAACGGAAATAATACATATATACGGTCGAATTGAGAAACCTCATTTTTAAAGTCGGTTAAAAAAGAAAACGAAAAAGGGAAAGTTAACCTTTGTGTCAAATTTCATCCCAATCCGCGAGACCATCAAATAACGACACATATAACAAAATGCACAGAACACTCAGGTACACTTTTGGTTTTGCATTATCTTTGCAACTCAAAATTTCATGCAAAAACGTTGTAGTTACAAGAATTCAACGCCCAACGCCATTATGGCTATGATTGTTTTTTTGTTAATCTGCTTTAACATCTTTTATTAACACAAGAGCAATTTAATCTTAAGCAACATTCAAACAATGCGTCGTATCTTCATGTTATGGCACCCAATATAGTACGGACAATTGCATTGTATCAAGATTTCCTTAAAGTACAAGTCAATTTTCAAAGGTGTTGCCAAAGGTCGCCGGTAAAGTCGGCCACTTACGTAACGCAATCTTGACATTTGCAGGGCTGCAGGAGTGGATACGATGGCTGGAGTATCCGCCATCATTCAAGCCATCTGATTAAGAAATTAAATTACGATTTTACAAGCGAGAACTATTTAGCATCATACAGAAATACGATTGTAACGCTACGTATAAACTCTGTGTCATTCCACAACCAGAGGAATTCCCTGTTACGTCACTTGTTTCGAAATTTGAACGCAGACGATGTGTCAATATTTTTCTTTCTTTTTCGGCCAAAGTACACAATTTGCTCTGCAAGTTTGCATGAAGGTTATATCTTTGCTAGTAAGGACCTCGTTTTGTATTTGGGTTTTTTAGCTAACGCTGATGGCGACCTTTGAATACTTGGCTAATGAGTGGTTCGTCATCATCAATATCGCCCAGTGACCTTATGTCTTTAGTAAAATTTTATAACCTTTGGATTTTACACCGCGGAGCAAAATAAACGTATCGTGAAGGATATCAATTTATCAATATATAGGGTAACGCAAAACGACTGTACTAAATCGAAAGTTGTATACACTTACCATTTTTTAGAAACAATTCTACATTTGAGAGAAAATAATATCTATGTTCCGTATCGAGTTCAAAGTGTATAGAATAACTGACTTATTTACACAAATTTCGGGTTGGTTCCTATTGTGAAAGTGGCCTAATTACGATGAATTAACAACCGTTTTGTGTAAATCTGTGAGTGTTAACTTTTGATGAGAAAACACGATAAATTAGTAGGGACTGATGAGCCTGTATCTTTTAAAGGATTGGTAAATATCTGGCTAGAAAGAGATAAAAGGAATAATTATAATTATGCAAAATTTAGCACGGATCTTGTCTTATATAGGCATTGTTAACATAGATATCTTACGCACAGTTATAGTTAACATAAATGTGAAAGTTTGGGCCAGGGTCGTTGACGGGAGTGCGAAAAGTAACCCTGCGACCCTGAGCCCTGGCCATGCAGGATATTTATATCTGTGCTTTTAGTCTGTATGTTTCCACTATGTCTGTCGTCGTCATAGGGTCACGGTAGACGGTGCGTAAAGACATCCCCAAAATAAAACATGTGAACAATGTGAACGTTTGGATGTTTGTTGCTCAATCACGTTGGAATTTGTCAACGGATCGGAATGAGATTTGGGTATACAGGTATAATCTGTAATAGAGGTTCTTTGTCGAGGGAAAATTGGGGGATCAAAACCGAAGCTGGTAAAACTACAGGTCGCAGCTTAGTCTGTGGTCGCAGCTAGTATAATAATAAAGAACAATTTTAATGTTGGGTGTACTGTTTTATTCAATTAGGCTAGCTGGTCTATACAATATTATTACTATGCTATTTAAAAAAATGCCTAAAAAAATGAATTTACCTCGAAACTTGATGATTATATATTTTAAATTAATGAACTCGTTCCTCAATTGTGATGTGTATGTTTAGTGATCTATTTTGCACACGTGCGATCGCGTCTCAACTGCGCCTGCGTAACGATGGGATGTAGGTATTGTAGGTACTGTGGATGTAGGTAATCAAGCGCGCGTGAGAGATCCTATTGATAAAAGCTGTCAAAAGCGGTTGAAACTTCAGTAACACTAGACCGGCTACATCATACGTAAGCAGGTCGTTAATATTAATTAGAAAAGAAAATAGATAATCATTTCCTATTTTAAAAGTTATCAATAAACATGCGTGTAGTTATTATAGTAGTACTACACCCATAGTAGTTTTCATTTCCTGATATTAATGTCACCTTAGTTGTCGACTAATTTACATTACTGTATAATTTATTTTAATTACGTCCTCTGTAATCATATTTCCCATCGAATCAATGGACTATTTCATTAGAAACACAATAATTGCCTACTAGACCATAATACGGTAAATTTGAAACTACTTGTAGCTATCAAAAACGGGTCACGTCTTTGAGGGTCAAAGCAGCAATTATACTTTCTACAACAATTTAACGATGGGGTAATTTTGTCATACACCGACTACCGAGAAAACGAATTGATTTTCGTAATTACTTTATAACAATGTAATGACTCGTAAAATGCTGATTATATCGAAGAAAATCAAGATCATTCTGTTTTAAGCTATCACGTTTTTCGTCACTAGATGGATGGATAGATTATTAAAGTATCTGACAGTTATACTCGACGTTTTTTCTTCTTCTTAGACTTTGCCAATTTCATTCACATCCATCAAAACTAATAAAAACTAATATAGGTACTCTAAAATTTAAAGACAATCCATGGCCGGAAGACAATAGATAAGATTACCTTACTAGTGTTGCCTTGTGTGTGTGTGGAAAATACTCTATGAAATTTATAAAAACGTAGCAAACATTTGCATTGATCCTAAAATCTTATTTCTTAAACATCATCGATTAATTATGTAACATTTAACAGAAGCAACAGAACCTATTTAAATCAGTTTGGCACCGTTTTGAAGAGAAATTGGTACACGTGTGTTTGCACACACAAATAACTCGTCCTCAACGCCTGCGTGCCATCCGTTTCACCCTGGATTTAAAAATACAATCAAAAATATCTAAATAACCAACAAAATATTAAAATACGTCAGAACAGCGTAAATTATGAATATGAAAGTGTTAATGTGTTTTTGGCAGTCACGCTGGAAAGATGCTTGCAATTTGTAACGTAGATGGATTTTGATCTGGAATAGCAAATAAACTATACTTCTATTCCAAAAAATTACACCTAAGCGTAGGATATATCGATTTATAAATTCCACAAGTCAAGTCAACAAACGAAGCCGCAAGTGGAAACTAGTAATCGAACAAAGATAAGCACATTCAAAATATAAATATAAAATTATTTTCTTACAATGTAAGGTGATGAGATGAGCAAGATATAGACCTGATGTTAACCAACAAGCTTACCCATAGCGACATAGTCTCATCATCTATTAGAACACGAAGAGTCCAAAGTTCTTTATGCTACTACACTGCGCTCATCGCCCAGACATACATACATTTACGATGATTTTTCTAGAAAACTGGTTTTCAAACAGTAACAAAGCAATGTTTACAAACTAAATATCGGTGATATTGGTTGCCAGTAGAATAATCATAACTATTTATTCATAACATTCGTTTAATGATACAAAAACGGGGAAAAATACGAGTACAATAAAAAAAATAGCATGTCAAAATTTTACAACAATCAAAATGTTTAAATGAAATATTAAGTAGCAGCTTTTCTATTCAATCTATTAATTATAGCTGTAAAACGTCTACTCAATTAGTCAACGCTTGAGAACTGATTTGAAACTGCCCATAGTAAGTGCACTTAGCAAACTAATGCTACTTGCCCAAGCCGACTGTACAAAGTATATAACAATATTTTTTGTAATTATATGTAGACATCATAAAAAAAATATTGATTGATTGAAACAAAATTTCCCATTTTTTTTTAAATGAGCTCAACCTGAAATTTGCCAATAAATCTGTAGAAACAAAGTTGCGTGCAACAGTTAGTCTGCTCATAATTTTATGCGCGCGCTAACTTGCGTGTACGCTGAACTGTACTTACATTTCAAAGCTTACACAGTCTCATGTTTTTGTTCCGTATCTTAAAATACATGTGGGAAGTCAAGTTGTTTTATCTGAGTTAGTACTTACACGTACAGATCGTCGAACTTATATGCCGAATTGGACAAATGAAAACATTAAACGTTAAAAGGAGGAATTTCTTGCAATACGATGGTAGCTCACCCACTGTAATTATCCAAATCTTGGTTGTTCTGTATGCGATGTTATTCCACGGAATCTCAAGAACATTCTACCTGTTTCTCTTTTATGGAGTTCTGGGTGCAAGTACGGATACATGATGCGAGTGCGGGTATAGTATGCCCAAAAGATCCAGTCGATTTTGGGAAAAACTTGAAAAAAAGCAGTTGATTTTTGTTTGTCGCCGCTATGGAAAGTACCTACTTTTGATTGACCAAGTAATTTTTGTGACCATTCATGAAAAAAAATCAAAGCTTTTGTACTACAAGTTATTTAAAAAAATAAATCCTTTTTATATGTATTTAAACCGTGTTAACGTGGCGTTAACTAAAGTAAACTAAAGACTATAAAGTTGGTATTTTAAAAGTTGGTAGGCATTGGCGCGGTTGCAACGACACCACGAAGCTTATGCATGACTCACAGCACATAGCGACATGTATGAGACACTCGACCAGACAAAAAAAATCAAAGAGATCGACTTCCTTATCCAGAAGCCCACTGCTAGGTTTGGTAAAACGTCCGCACAATGTACAGTACGGCCAACGTATTGGCGTAAGTGACCCAAAAATCCACCCAAAAAATAACTTATTTTGATTGGAATTTTCAATAGTGGCTCCTTCACACAAATTCTATTATAAGTTGGTTTTATAACAGGCTTCAGACTCCCGATGACCCTGTTGGGAAAGAAGACTAAAAACCTGGATGGCAATGCATGTTACGAACGATATATTGCGTCATTCAGAAAAAAACCAGCCTCTATAAATATCTAAAAACCAGTCCACATCGAATATAAATGTAATGTTGTAAGCGTATAAAGCAATTAATACTATAAAAAACTCTCATAATTTCACCGATGACAACATACAAACGCATCCTGTCAATATATACATTTAAAGCTAGAGTTGTTGTTTGTTAATAAATTTGGTAGTTTTGTTTGCATCAAGGCGGTAATCTACGAAATTTTCTATAAAATTTTAACAATTTGTTTCGCATTGTATGTTTTAACTTTTGAGGAAAGAGAGAGAGGCAGATATTAACATACTTTTATTCGCATCCAAGTATGATTGAAATAAGTCACAGGAGTCAATAAAACGTCAACGGAGGTTAAGGACTTGGAACCGAATATTAAATGAATGAGCATGCCATGAAAAGTGTCCAGCGCATGGGAAAAATAATAGAATCAGCGTTACACAAAAAATGCACGCTGGTTCTACGTATTAATAGATTGCACAAAAGACAAAATAATGAAATACAGATGCACTTCACAACCTCAAAAATGTAGTATAAAACCGATTTATAACACAAGGTATATTTTACTGTAGTATCTTATATTCATAGGTACTGCAAAGTATGATTTATTTGTCTAAGAATCTATAATCACCGGATTCTAATAAACCACGCATAATTTCATTTTTTTGTAAAAAAATATTTTCTCCGAAAAAACAAGAATCGACTTCAATATAAAACAAATTTCTTAAAAACCCATCACTAGGTCATCTAGGTAAACAAAAGTAAATTTTAGTTTATTTTTAAAATAAATAAAAAAAACTCCAAACGGATTTCGATCAAATTTTATATGGGACCACCTCTAAGCTCTGAGCTGTCGCGTAACATACCTACATACAAAAAAACATACGAGTACAACCGAATAGAGAACTTTTTTCTTTTTTTTAAGTCGGTTAAAAATATGTTAGTTTTATAAAATTAGTAGATTATTAAAAACATAGCAGCAGAAAAGCTGCAAAATATATATTTTTCTGCAATATAATGGGCGAAACCTCGGGGCGCAGTTAGTAAGCTATAAAATTAAAGAAAGCACCAAGTTTTTAAAAGCTGCCAAGTCGTGCGGTCAAAACAACAATTTCGCTGTCGACTGCATTGGATTTATCGTTTCTCGAATCATCGTAGGGGCGTGCATAATGGGAACAACTATTTTATGGTCCTTTCTTAGTTCCAATGCAACAGCTTTTATGCTACAATTCTGAAGTGTTTACGTAGGCTGAGCAGCTTTGTGGAGCTAAAAAGAGAGAACATGTGACATATAGAGTATATCCACAGGACTGGGGCCTTTCTGAGTACGCTAAAAAGATTTCGAATAACACAATTTTAATTTGATTTAATTAAGAGCCACATTAAGTACTGTCTATTCTTTTCCGCAATAAGTTGCCAGGAAAATGTAACGAGTTTTGAGCGCAATGCGGTGCTAGGCAGTGATTTGGACTGTTCATGTTCAAATAACTGCATGGTTCTTAGCTTTTATGTGAAAGTTCGTCATTACCATCAGGTGTCTATCTTGTTCTTCTTGTTACTCTATGTATCCTATATATATAGATATATATTGCAAACCCTCTAAACAATATAAAAGAGAAAAATCTTATTTTTTTTTAACTATCAACTTACAACCTCAACAACACAATTTAACATACTTACATACATACATTGCAAGTTAAACAAGTCTGTATTATCTGTAGACCTACAGTGGTCTATGGATAATTCAGGTGTGCTTAGTGTAAGTAGTACCCACTTTAAAAAAGTTAAAGAAAAACTTTAAATAAAAAAAGGTATTGCTCAAAGCAGAAAGGTCACTAATTAGGAACCTCACTCGATAGTCAGTAAGTTTCAAGTAGGTATGTATTTCTAAGAATGAAGAAACAAAAATGAGCTCAAGTCAAGTTTCGTAAAATGGCGGAAGGTTTGGTTTAGCTCCAATAACTAACTTTCTACAAATAATACATCTATAAAAATAAATAAAATGGAAGTATCTGTTTGTAATATTGAAATAACCGCTTTTTACTACACGCAGATTCATGTATAGAAGTATAGACGGTCCGGATACCAGATTTCATTAGATTTTTACATTTTTTGTCTGTTTGTTTGTTCTGGCTAATCTCCGAAACGACTAGATCGATTGTGACGGAGCTTTCACTCTTAGATAGCTGATATTCTAATGCATAACATAGGCTACTCCTACTTACTTGAAAAAGATAAACAAGGTTCCAAGATTAACAAAAAACCGCGCGTGAAACCGCGAGTACAGCTAAAATACTCAAAATGTCCATCAGTTTCTCTCTCTCTCACTATGGCAACCACACAGGCAAACCTAATAATTCTGCCCAATCTCAATTCAGATCTGCCTGACATGAATATCTTTGGGGAATGGCTTTGGGGATTTGGATTTTTTTCTGAGTGATTTTTTCAGTCGTAGAGCGTTTTCCTTTGATAATTTTGCAGCCGATTTTTAACCGAGTTCAAAAAAGAAATTGTGAACCAAATATGACAGTTTTTTTTGTTTGGCGGATTATAGTTCTGAGATGGCCCCATTTAAATTTCATCAGTGTGACTGTTTTTTTTTGAAATATGAACAGCAAATTAAAATGTACTTTTACTATTAGTGATGGATTTTTATGAAATTTGCCCGAGTGTCGAGTGTAAATTTAATTTTAAATTAAAGTCAGTTTTTGCTTTTTCGGAGAAAATTCATTAAAAATATTACGTACTGTATAATAATAGACAAGCGTCTATTCGTAGCGGGCGTTTTGAAAATGGTATGAAGATGGTTCCATTAAAATTTTATTGAGATCGGTGGAGTGGTTCTTGTAATATAAAAAAAAGTATTTACATCGATAATATGAATATATTAGAATGCATGAATTTAAGTTTTAAATTGAAGTAGCTAATTAAGTATTTCAGAAAGAAAAAAAAATCACCAACTTTGAGAACAATTACGAGTAAGTTCGGAATACGCCCATTAGTGTTGTAGTCAGAAGAGACTTACATCGTACGCTGTAGTCTAATGCTTAGTAGATAAATCAGTATAAAATGAGTCAGAGGTCTAGCTAGAGGAATTAAGTTGATTTCAACTCTATGTTCGAATATAATTTGAAATAAATAGCTTATACAAGATTACCCGGAAAGGATGTATCTATAGTTTGTAGTGGTAGGACTCTTGTCAGAGTCCGCCTGGGGAAGTACCACACCTTTGATAGTTATTCTACAGCCAAGCAATAAAATTTCAAAAATTTTAAACTGTCCAAGTTACTCAAAAATCGATTTGAAATGTTCACTTCCGGTTTACAATCCGTAAAATAATTCAAATTTCAAATGCGATAAAAAAATTAAAAGTACAACTTTTTAACTATCAGAAACAACACTATTTAGTTTTTTTAAATAGTTAATTGATACAAATAAAAAGCATAGAAAAAGTCATAATTTCATTTTAGCTAATTTTTAATAGCTCATAACTCGGCAATAAACCCGAAAAAAATATGTGTGTACACACCCACGTCTACTAGAAGTATAAATGACCAGAGTATGAACAAAATTCACGACCTCATATTTTTTGGTTGTCCGCTTGGCGTGAAATGCCCCAATTGTAATATTGCATGGAGTCACCCTTCGAGGAAAAAAACTAAGTGATCCAAAATGTGTGGAACAGCTGAGTTCAGTTCAATTTCAGTGTTGTTCAGCAATTTGTAAAAGTATGTCTTACATAAAACAAAGTTTTTACTTCTCCTACTACTATTATTAACGCGAAAGTAAGTTATTTTTGTAACGTTTTAACGCAAAAACTATTGATAACCGATCAGCACGAAACTTTGTAGACTTCTTTTTGGAGGTATTAGATGGAACATGCTTCTTTTTCATCATCATTTTGCCTACCCTTATCCCACTTTATGTGGGGTCAGTACAACATGTACGTTTTTATCTATTCTCCAATCGCCTCAATCATTTGTCAAATCTGAGTTTACTCCTTTCCTATCCGTGTCCTCTTTCACAAAATCCATCCACAGTTTCTGAGCCGCAGCATCCATCAACTCATACATATTTAAAACTCTTTAGGGTATGTGGTTAAACATAGGCTTCTTTTTATTCCGGAAAAATAATGGTATCGGGCTTTGCGCGGGTGAAGCCGCGGGCACTGGTTGTCATTGATAGACTAAAGTATCAGCAGCTATTTCGTATTTATAGAGAGTATTTGAAGTACCATGTGGTTTTTTATAGTATAAAGTGACGAGACAAGCAGGACATGTGCCTGATGGTAAACAACGTGCTTGCCTATAACAGCGCAGTGATACTTAGCTATTGTGCCAAGGTGCTACACAATAGAGGTAGATACGAAAAAGGATACTTTCAAATATGTACGCGTGTATTTTCATATTCATATATGATACGATACATACGTATGACTTACAGCTGTTGTGACTGAGTTTTTGCAAAAACATGTTTGTATGAAAAATTAAAAAAGGCGTAAAAATTTAAAAGCAATTTCTTTTTACTTAATGCAAAGACATCTTAGTGGTAAAGGGAACATTATAATCTATTATTCTTGACGCGTTTTCCTTCAGGCAGACATGCAAGTAACGGTATCCAACCATGTGATGGATGCATGTAGCCAATAAGCGGCTAAAAAATTACAAATTTCGCGCCTTTTATCCGAATACTGCGTCATTAAGTTAACGGTTTATTCAATTTATGAACTTTAACTTTCTTGTACACACGAAATGCTATTACAAAATCAATTGGAACTTGTGACGAACCAGTGAGAGCCACTGACGAAATAGTCATCGAAGTAAATTTTTGACTGGTGTAAAATGCGCTCAAATCCAACATAAGTATTTTTTTATATATAGTATAGTATACGCGATGAGCAGGACATGTACCTGATGATAAACAACATGCCTGCCACATAACAGCACAGTGACTACAGTCCAAATCATTACCTAGCACTGCACTGCGTTCGTCACCAGATATCTATGATGCCAGATATCTATATACCTCTAAGCCTTGTAATTTCACCGGAAATATTTCCCTTCAAACCTGAATATAGTAATGTTTGCACTTTACTGCTTGGCGGTAAAATAACTGGCAAAGTATGGCATAAGTAGACCACTTTACGTTTCCACTGCTTATACTATGAGCCTTCTCTTTTAAGCAAAGAGTCGAGAACATAATCAACCATGCTCACCAAGTGCGAGTTGGGAAATTAGCAATATGGCGGTGACTGCAATTCAGACTCAGAACTCAACTCGACACAACTCAGAATCGTATTTTTATTTGACAATTTTTTTCGTCTGTGATGTTTTATCTGACCAAGGTTTAAGTGTAAATATATTTTTATGTCTAAGGTTATAACAAAAAATAAACAAATGTTTAAAATAAACTACACGGACCTTCACAATGATCTTCAATGTCTATCTGAACACAGCATACTATGCCATCGACATCAGTCAGTTCCACTGATATAGACATTTCAACTAAACGATTTAAAAATTGCTTTTCAATACGGTCTCATTGTTTTCTCGGACACTCATCTATATTAATTGAGAGGTTGAGTGTTCGATATCCGACAAACATATCAAATGTTACTTCGCAAAAGTGAAACCAAGCAAAGCGCGAACTTAATGTTGCTTTTGTGTTTTATAGGCCACCTATCATTACTGGATGCATAGAGTAATAAAAGTTTTGATTGACGGTTGGAGGTCACAAACAACAAAGTAAAAGCTATAAATTCAGGTTGTATGGAGAAGCCTGGACAATGCCTCTGGTCAACTCCAATGGTTAAACGTTTGTTGGCTACCTATAATTGTGGTGTTAAAATCTAGAGGCGCACCTCCGTGACTTAGCGAGGTCGATGTTTTGTTGTAGAAATAATGCGAAGTGGTTATTGTTGAATTGAAAATCAGAAAGTAGGCAACTTTATAATTGAGGCACGAGTAATGTGGTTGATTTTGAACTTCAGTATAATTGGATCTTAAAGCCGACTGCTTGAGCTTAAATGGATTTAACTTTTATAACTGATTTGAAAAAAGAAATTGGTTCTCATTTCTAATGCATTGGTTCTCATTTCATTATATGTATAGCATTTCTAATGCTATACATATAACGAAATCACTTTGGTTATATATTGACTATTTTTTCCGAATCGGTTTCGATGATTTTATTTAGCTCTATTTATATTAGTGCTGAGATTTAATTTTCGTAATATGGTACATTTATAGATTACATCAAAATCGACTCACAATGTGCACGCGAAATTACGGCAGTGATCTTTTATTTTTTAATTTTGTTATCTGTAATTTTATAACATAGTACATAGGTACATGTAGTTATTCGAATATGTACTAAAATATAGCTACTTTACATTGTAATTCTTAAGATCCAAATGTTTTAATGCCTTCTTTACAAAATAAACATAAGTATTCTGTGTAGAGGCAGCCATAAAAGTATATTTTATGTTTAAAAGTTTAGTAGAGCGTAGGATCTCTTTAATAGAATATCATCTTACTACACCTTCACATTTAAAGTAGTTATTGCTACCACACGCCACAAGCATCATAAACAACATTTTTTTTTAAATGTCTGACGATTATGTGTTTAAAAGATTATCCTATAGAATAAAATACTTCACTCGATGTTTTATTCAGTTAGATATTATTTAAAAAAAAATATAATAAAGATTGTGATAAATAAAATAATTAGCCTGTACTAAATCTCTATATATAAAAATGTTATGTTGGTTTGTGTACGCTTTAAAAAACTCAAAAAGTTCTGCACCGATCGAGCTGAAATTTTAGAATGATATATAATCCACATCAAGGATTGTTTTTATCTAATCGCATCACAACGTGCCACAGCGAAGCGTAGTGGGGTATAGCTAGTTCATTAATAAACTTGAAATTACGAATTTTTGAATATACGAATATTAATGTTATTGTTATTTAATAAAACAAATATGAGAAAAAACAATTTTTTTTTATGGTTAGACACATTTTAAACTGAAATTAAATAATAATTATATTTATATGACATTTAACTGATGAGACGGATGTGTGAATGTTTTTTTTTTAATCTGTGGAATCTGCTAGTGTCACGTTTTAGCTATCATCAAAATGTTGCACCACGAACAAAGTCATAAAAAAAAATGGAATAGTATATTAAATTCGCAACCAAATAAAATTCACTATGGCTGTACTAAAATAACATAAGCATACAGTTACTTTTATGATATGACCCACAGTAGCAAACAGTCGACAATAACGGCCAATATGGCTATACACTGCGCTAACACAGCAGGGCGCCGCCGAACTACACGCAAAATAGACATCAATATCTGAGAAGATGGCCACTTTTATACCATTTTCCCGTAACTGGTTGTGAAATTGGTGCATTTTGTATTCGAAAAGTTGAATTTAGTAACGGATCTTTGGATGCCAAAGTAACTAATGTCACTGTTGAGTGATGACGATGACAAAAGCTCATTTACATGCCCGTCTTATCTGACGTCTGAGAAAATTATGCTTAAATGTAGAGAGATAATTAAGATACTATGGACTGAACGGCGTTTCATTATTATTTATTTATATTGCTATTATTTTAATTAATTTAAAGGTTATGGGGCTATTTTAATTGAATTTTAATTTCGTTAAATTTAGACTTCTTCTTCTTCAAGTACCTCTTCAATGTTGAAGGTTGGCCGTCAGCTTCTTGAATTCGTCTCTGTCCATTGCCATCCGGAAAAGCTGCTCGACAGAGTTTATGCCGGTCCACTCCCGGATATTACGGAGCCATGATTTTTTCCGGCGTCTCGCGCGTCGTTTTCCCTCCACTTTTCCCATCTTATACCTTTAAACGACCAATTATTGTAAGTATATATATATATATATATATATATAGAATCTGAATGTCGCAAACGGCTCGAACGATTTTCATGAAATTATGTATGCAGGGGGTTTCGGGGACGATAAATCGATTTAGCCAGGTTTTATTTTTAAAAAACGCCGTTTTATGCGCGTTTTAGACAACGAAAAACTGTTACATAAAGATTAGAATGCGATGGTAAATTTCGCGACGGCGCGCGACAGCATATTAGCTCAGTCGGGAAGATGGGTGGTTGAATCAGTATGTATCTAAGTAACCGAGCAAAGCTCGGTCACTCGTTATTAATTGGAGCAACTTATATGTATCATGCCTAAGCACGTGGCCGAGATATTCAATTTTGCGCTTCTTGATGGTGGGAATAATTTTTCGGGGCATGAAGACGCACTGTAATACAGTTTCATTTCTGACCTTTTGTGTCCAGATAATGCGTAAAATGCGACGGTAACACCACATCTCAAAAGCTTGTAGGCGCTTCGTAGTGGCTTTTTTTAAGGCCCATCTTTCGCAGCCATACAAGACAATAGACCAGATATAGCACATTAGTAACCGCACTCGGAGCTTTATGTTAAGTTGACGACAACACAAAACCTTTTTCATTTTGTTAAAGGATGCTCGGGCAATTTCTATTCGGGTCTTGATTTCTTGATCAGATTCCCATGCTTCATTCACCCAAGCCCCAAGATATTTGTACTGTCGTACCCGCTTAAGTTGTTTACCAGCTACGTATATGTTAGGGTTAAGGTCGGGGTTTCTTGAGATTACCATGAATTTGGTCTTGCTGGTATTTATAGACAATACACTATATATTTTAATATTATTAGCTGTTTTCATTGACTTTATCTAGCATTACTTGTGAATCACTTTCTGTAGACGCAATTAGCACAGTGCCGTCAGCGTATCGCAAGTTATTGACGACAGTGCCGTTGACTTTTATGCCAGCATCAAGGTCCTCAAGAGCTGCCGACATTACTGCTTCTGAGTAGATATTAAAGAGGAGCGGAGACATAATACATCCCTGGCGGACTCCACGACAGATCTTGATTTCGTTTGTTTCCTCATTGTCAACTTCTTCTATTGTCTTATGGTAGCTACCTGGTTATCATAGAGATTGCGAATAATTCTGACGTCCCTACCATCCAGACCAATCTTGATTAAAAGGCTCAAAAGCTGTTGATGTCTAAATCGATAAATTTGGATCTGGATGCATTATTATTTTTGGGCTGTCGATTTTCAGCGCTGCGTTGGTTTGACTTTAATACAAAGGCTTATCCAGTTTTGGCGCCGGACGGGTGGTCACGTAGTAAAAGAAGTAGCAAAGTGAGAAAACCGTGAAAATAGTGCGTGAGTACGTTTTTCTTAGTGGTCCACCAAGAGTTCAACTTCAACTCTTGGCTTTTATTGTGGTTTAGCCTCACAATTTTGCCAATGTTAAGTATTTATCTAATATATAATCTAATTTTTTGAAGAAAAAACGGACGACGCGTACGTCAAAGCGCCATTTTTCCAATTCTTAATCCCAAAAACTCCAACCTGAGCTGGGTAGCTCAGGTTGGAGTTATGCCCCTCATAACCTGGATCCGTCTTTGCTTCAATAGTCTATAGGGGTTTTGTGTTGGCGAGTTGGGTGAGCGAGAGCGAGTTAATGCAACTAATAAAACAGTTCAAAGACACTGGGGTAGCCATTTAATGTCCAAGTAAAAAAAGTTCCTTAATAATCTAAAGTCCTCCAGGCGGTGATGCTATTGAAGGTGTAGAGAAATGACAAGTATCATAGTCACAAGAACAAACGAATAAGAGCTCTCATAGAAATTTCCATCGTGGTCAGGATTAACGGTCAGTCTAACAAAAGAAGAAGCATTCGGATTAAGCTGTCGACTATTTCCTAAGGTAGGTACATAAAGATTTTTTTGAGTCACAGACCACATCTATCTCAATCACGGATATCGGTTCTCAATGGACTACTACTGACTTAGAATAGTTGGCACTTTCTAATAATATAAGGTGTTTGGCGCAATACTTTTACATCAATTTCGTAATAATTTTCTTTAATATCAAATCTATATGAATCAGTCAGAGACGGTTTATTGCTAATGGTTAACTGTAAAGAAAATAGTTAGTAAAACCATCGAGCAGTCATAACATTACGAGTCTGCGACAAAGCAATAAACCACGCAACAGTTACAACTGTTTTGCCGGTGGAGATACTCGTGTACATGACAACTAGATAATAAACTACTTAAGTACTTAATCCACCATCAGATGAAACTGGGCTTAGAGTTGTTGAATCAAATTAAACTATATAAATGGAAACGTAACACGGACCACCGCGCTTTGTGGAGTAGGAAGAAGGAGAGCACTATGTCCATCAGTAGACAGCTGATATGATGTGAAGGCTATGCTATCTTAAAACGCTTGAAAGGCCGAAATGACTAGGCAACACGTTGGGCGATATTGAGTTATAATATATATTATGTATAATAGGGTGACGACAGGGTCAATAATACACCATTCTAATTGGTTCGTCAGATTTATTATGGAACTAGCTGAACTCGCTACTTCGTTCGCGTAAGCAGATGTTACGGACTAATACATTCGTTGAAAGTACGTCAAAATATTTGTATAAGTAGCCATTGAAAAACCGAGTGAATTTGTTTTTCCACACAAAAATTTATTTAATTTTACTTTTTATTATCTTTTTTTTCCTTTTTTAATCAAAATCAAACATACATAGTAAGGTTTCGTAACGAACATAGCCGCAATTGTTTAGTTTGTAGGATTTTTATAAGATACATTATGAAAAGTCTGAAGCATGAAGCTGATGTGCATGATCTGATACCTTCTTATTTCTTTTTTTCTAGCTGTTACCCACAACTTCGCCCGCGTAAAATTTTGAATGAAGCCTTCAAAACGATAAAAAAAATTGAGTTTTAATGTTACGCAAGCAAGTTGAACCCGCAAATCAAAGCCAAATCTAAGTGAAATGTTAATGTACCTATACTTTTAATTATAACACAGAAAAAGAATCAAAGAACGAAAGAATCCAAATTCGGCATCAAAATCATTTTTTGCAGCAAAAAACTCATTAGTACAATAGAATACCAGTAACGCCACCTAGTGATGAAAGAAAAAATACATACCGCAATAGCAAAACATTGATTTAAATGGGCTTTAGACACTACTGACATTAGCGCCATCTAATGAGAATATAACGTTGCTTGTTATTTTGCTTGTGCACGCCAAACACCTGTATTATCTACGCCAAAACGGGTGCATATATTCAATATAATACGAAGTTAAATAAAAATATAGACTTATTACCCCATGTGAAATTTTAGACTCTAAACTATCTGCGTTTCGTATGTCAAACCAATTCGTTGTGTCGTTTTGACGTTAATATTTGTTTCCTTAGGGTCAGACATTACATACCTCTTTAGGGCCAATGCTTTTTTGATAGGTAGTATATGTGGTATTTCAGACTATAATTTATCTCTGTTTCAATTTTCTACCAAATTTGCTTAGTATTTCTGACGTCACAGTAACCTATAAGCAACCGATTTGCTATTTTAGAGTACAAACTAAGTACGTGTGTTTCGAATTCCTTCCAAATGTGTTCAGCCGTTCCAACGTTGTCCTGTAAATATTATGAATGTCAATGTTTGGATGTTTGTTAGTTAATCATGGCGGAACGTATTTGGTGATCGGGTTGAAATTTGAAATTGGTACAATTAGATTATAGTCTGGAAGAACACATAGGCTAAACATTGCTACTAAAGCTAAGCCGAGATATAATGTGTTTCAAATTTTAACTCAATACATTCAGCCGTTCCAACGTAATTGAGCAGCAAAAATTTAAACATTGCCAAATTTATGTAATATTGGTAGAATAGGACTTTACAAAATTTTTGAAAAAATAAATGCAAACCAAACAAACAATGCAAAAGTGGGACTCGTGCGCGAAGGGTTCCGAACTATTAGCAAATAACCGGCTTCCATTGTATGGGAACCCCCTTAATAATTTATTTTAATTAATTACATTTAAAGAAAACATAAAACTAAATATTATGTGAATAGTTAAAGCGTCGGTGACAGGTACGTTATTAGTATCGAGCAAGAAACGGTAAAAAATATCAAGTTGTGTGGGAGCCCCTCTTAAATAAATATTTATTTTATTTTTAGTATTCTTTGTTAAACCGGCAATAGAAATACTTACATCATCTGTGAAAATTTCAACTGTATAGTTATCGCCGTTCTTGAGATACAGCCTGGTGACAGACGGACGGACGGACGGACAGCGAAGTCGCAGTAATAGGGTCCCGTTTTTACCATTTGGGTACGGAACCCTTTCCGGGTTTCCTTTCCTTTAAAAACGGGACCAGACCGACCGGGAGCAGACCGTTGTTAGGGAACAACGGTCTGCTTCGGTCACCGAAGCTTGTTAAACACTACCTTTAAATTTTAAACAGTATTTGGATTGAAATAATACGTTTTCTAATAAGTGACGGCTTGTCTAGTAAGTTACAGCTGACCTAGTAGGGACAACGCCGACTGTCGATCCGGAGTTCAAAACCACGCGCACCACTATCTTTTCAGAGTAATGTTCGTAATGGCGGTAATTAAAACGCTAAAGGAAAATATCGCGAGGAAACCGAAATGAAGTGCCTAGAATCTGAGTTCTAAGTAAGATGGTGTAACATACCATGTATTTATTTTTTAATAAAGAAAAAAACAATATCCGAAAAAACGTACACCGTATATATAAAGTACAAACAGTTTTTGCTTAAAACGCAACTAACGATCGTTGAAATTTTGGTAAGATCCAGGATCCCGGTTGAGCATACCCTAAGCATCGCCACAAGGCCACTTTGCAATATTTTGTTGGGTAAATTAACGAGGACGTACGAACGTAAGAATTGCATTTAAACCGACTTCAAAACCACAAATAGCCACTCAAAAGCGAAAAATAAACGGTTACTTAATTGTTATAAGCTCTGCTCACTCATATAATTGAAGTCGCAAAAAATTGTAAAGGAACCTCGATGAAACTAGGCAAGTTTTATTAGACAATTTTTTATCTCGGCAAAATAAAAGGGGAGTGACCTACGCGAGTGAAACCGCGGGTCGCTGCTAGTTTAAATATATGTGTGATAAATAAATAAAAATGTACACTAGAATCTTTCGAGCTTGGCAGTGGAGGTCGAGCATTGCAGTAATAAAACTTACGAGGTAGCTAACTGTAATGATAATGAACATAGCAGGAACAGTCGGCTGTTCATTCAGACGGTCATTTGCCGGTAGTGCAGTGCCATCTCGGATAATTTATTTAAATTGTTTTCTTAGTGCCTGACTACATTATTTTGATTATTATTGGGTTGTAAAATACTGAATGTTCAATAAAACTTTGCATGTTGTACAAAACCTTGTTAACGTTATAAAATAAATACTTACATCACATGAAATTAGCTTAGCATAAATGTTGCTGTATTGACAAGCGTAATAGCAAATAACCTAGATATAGACTGTAGCTAACATAGGTAGGTCATATTTAATTGTACGTATATACGGTCGGTCAATCTGACTCGAGTTTCGGCCGCGTCCGGCGGCCTTTTTCAAGGAGAGTGCACGCGCGCGTGGCTGCCCGTTTGGCACTGGCTGAAACCTGATGTTTTTGTCAGTGCCCCGTTATCCAATTAAATATGTGTAACAACCACGTTAATTTTAATAGGTAAGTCACTTTTTGTTTTATAAGATGGCCTGGTTATGTGAATTAAGTAAATTCATAAAAGAAATAATGTTGATGTCACATGTACCATTTCTTGACTACCATAATTTAAAATGCACTTTAATTATTAAATACATTTAAGTTATTAAGACGTTAAGTACTGCTCGTCCATAATACCTATTGTCCTATATCTACTTACTACTTTTAAGGTCTTTTTGAACACAGTATGGTAATCAATATTTTTTTTATTAAAATCTGTTTTAAAATAAGTCACTTCAGAGGTATTTAAATAATCCCAAATTTAATATTATTAAAAAACCTGGTGTTTCCCGATCAAATTAGTAAAATATTTTATAGGTGCAGTAGCTTTTGAGTTTTTTTTACCAACAAAAATAAAAACAAATTTACATTATTTATTAGTATCGCTAATTTACAAAACATAATTAATACATATTTAGGTACTTGATTTCTCTACTATTACCGTAAGTAATTATTAAGCCATAATAATATCATCTTCAAAATTTGGGAAGCCTTTAAATATGTTATATTCTGTTGTTATAACCCCACTACATAAAAATGGCAACAAGTACCTAATGAAACTATCGTAACGATATTAACAAACTAAAGGATAATAATCACTAAACTAAAACACATTTAAGGTTAGATAAACAAGCTATAACCAACAGTTAAAACACGAAATCACACGTAGAACGGAAGTTAATAAATCAGAACATGTACTTTCGATACATTGATTTATTCATCCGGAAGGTATCAGTCATCTTCAATCAGAAGCTAGCCAGAGCCGGTAATAAAATTTAGAAAACGAGTTAATATCATTAGCGAAAATATACGTAGGACTTTGGTTTCACTGGCATGACGAATTGAATTCTAAATCTTTTAAAGTCTATCCTATTGCAGATGAGTATAAAATAAATTTGTTATCTCGCTCTTACTAACTTAAGTATACGAGCGAGAGGGATTGATATCTCAATTTTTCATTAATGACACGGCTTTATAAGTTTTTGATTGATGATCGATTTACCAGATACGAGCGTAAACGATAGGTTAATAACACAGGTTTTATGCGATTCGTAGTTGTTTTATGATTATAGATTGGTTATTCTGGAAGGTTTATCTACTGTGTTGGTGCAAAATATCGATTAGAAAGTAGGTATATGTAGCTATATATCGTATACCTTTAAACGACCAATTCTTGTAGGTATATATATTTATTTAAAACATCATTTTATGCGCGTTTTTTAGACAATGAAAAACTCCTACAATGTCATTAGAATACGATAACTTATTTCGCCACTGTTCTTTATGTCTAAATGGCTCAGACGGAATATGCTCGCCCTCGGAGTCAACAGGCCCGGTTCGAATCCTGATGGTTACACTCGGAACTTTTCTTTTTGTTCTTTTTTTCTGAGAAAATCTTAAACTTAGAGCCTTTTATAAACGCATTTAATTCGTATCTAAGTAGGTCTAAGTAAGTCATCACAGTCATCACTACGTAATTCGTACCTGCCTAAATATCATTTAAAAAAACCGAGCAGAGCTCGGTCAACCAGGTACTTGAAAATTAGTTAGGGACGTGTGTAAAATTATTAAATGAATACAGTGAGAGGTTGAACTTCCATAAAGTTCGATAACGTCCGATTGTACAATACAGAGGTCGTAAGTTCCAATCCCACCTGCATCTTTTAACTATTTTCTTACTATATTTAGATATCACAAACAAGTTTGTCAGCACGACTGGGTTTAACGTTGAGGGTAAACATTCTAAAGAAATCAGCATGTTCTAAGAAAGATATTTTACGAGGACAAACGTTATCTGCCCACTCACATTTGGCCAGCGTGGTGGATTATGGCATAGACTCTCGCCTTGTGAATGAAGGTCTCAAGACCTAGCAGTACAAAAAACGTGGGGTATTTATAGTTATGAAGCGCATCCGCAATGATGGTGCTACTATAGAAACACATTCAAACAAAACTTGTACACAGCACATAATGCGGAATAAATATACTATGATACCAAACAATTATTTGCAAGGCAATTACCTTGAACTTGACACAGCAATTGATTCCATGGCATTAATCAATGGCAATTTAAGTAATTAAGTCCGCGTACTTTTAATTAACCGTCCAATAAAAAAAATAGTTATGCTATTTAAAATTAGTACGGATTTTTTACGGAATAAAAGCGTAAGAAGCTTTCTTCATCTTCCCATTTCTGGTACTAGCAGCTATCTCTCACATGGATGGGTCAAGGGCATAATACACCAAACTGGCCCATTTTCCAGTGATGATGGCGAAAGTGGAATCGGTCGATCTCGCCACTAAGCCATCATGGTTTCCAATGGGCAGCATGGAATTTTAACGGGCAGAGCCTTTTTTAAATAATGGTATATCATTTGTTAAGACCATTGTAGTGTGTATTACTTACAGTATTGAATATGGAGAAAGTAAATATTATAATACTTCAAGTACCACAACGACCTTGTCTGTTACGCGTTCACACCTAAACTACTGAACTCATTTTGATGAAATTTGGAACAGATATACTATAACCTGAGAGAGGAAATAGATAGGTACGTTTAAAGGGGATAAAAGGTTTTTAGGGGTTGAAATAGGGAATGAAAATTTGGGGCGCGTAGCTTAGAAACCTCTACGTGTACCCTGGCATCACACAATAACCTGCCTCGGTGACATCTTGTTGTATGATGAAAATCCTGTGGAGAAAGCTTTTACTCGCGCTCCTCTTCCCTTTGAAGAGCAGTGCGTGTAAGAGTTGATGACTGGAAGACCTGGAAAGGTTACTCGCCCAAGTAAAATTCCTAACTCTTTTAGATGACATTATAAGAATTCGAGACAAATATGTAAAACTATTTTTAATCCTTATTATCTACAACAATATTAGTATAGATTTGTCATCTATCCGCAAAATGTCCATTATATACTTTAGGCCAATCATCAATTATTATTGTCTTCATAGGGCCAGAATAGGATACGTCATGAACAAAGTTCAAACACAACACTAAATAAACATTTTTGCTCGATTAAATCTTATCAAACCTTTGACATTTTGTGTACATTGCCACCTTTTGGCGGCAAATTCAGTAGCAGATAAAGATAACGAGATCTTGCAACATTTTCGACATTACCTAGTGGGACGTGGTCGTTGTATTAATGACTACCTCTCCGATGCATATCAGATGCTGCTGGCGAAAGTTCTGCGAACACTGGATGTGTCCAGCAATTGATGAGCCTGTCAATGGTGCCGGAATCGAATGTTGAAGATCGCACGCGACCGGATCACGCGATACGGTTTTTCATGTTCGACATAATTTCTTTGGGAGGTTGGTAGATTTCTTATATCTACCATATGCTGTCGATACAGAAGACTATAGAAACTAGTTGTTAAATAGATAATGATGTTATTTATTAAACTCAATGAATACAAATTGCATTAAGAAGGTATTTACGAGTATTGCCAGAATACGGTCGATATAAAAAATACTTTTTGCGATCTTCTAAGCACAGAATTAAGACTACATACCTATTAGTTTACTAGCCCTTGTGTAAAGTCAACTTTGAATTATTTTATACCCAGTTTTACTAAGATCAGACGGGTTTTTCATTCATCATTACGCACAACTCTTAAACTTGCGCGCTTTAAACTCATACTGAAAACATAATAGGACTCAATCGCAATCTAAACTTTAATGATTTTAATATGTAAATAAGGAGATTTCCATCTACTCTCATTTGGTCTACAAAAATCGCGGGATTGTCACCATGTTATACGGCGTATCAACAGGCTTCTCTCCAAACTCACTCCGCGATGCGTAGGTACATTCCACGAAGAATTAATGACAAGATTCTACGACGCAGATAGCCGAGGCATGGGATTGGTGAATCGCGGCTCGATTTCGCTCTGCTCCGCTCCGCCTCAGTGGGATCGCACCCTTAGCGTTCTTTTATAATACGGCAGTTTATATTTTAAAGTCTAAAGAGTGCTTTATGTTACATGAAGTCTACCTTCCCGTCCGAATGAGCGTTGATGAGTGGTGAAACTATTTCAGAGAGACATGCCCCACTTTCCTTGAGCTTTTGACTTAATTATAATCTGGTTGAGAGTATTGATTTTTTGATTACAATTTTTAAAGTGTTTTCCCTGTTGCAGTGCTCTGTACAAATTTAAGAGAATTACGTGACAAAACGGACCTTTAGGGCAATAAGAGTAGAGTTGTGATGCAAGTTAATTATAATGGTTGGTGAAGTAAAAATTGGATCTGTGAGTTCAAGTAATTTATATGCTTGTACGTACGTATGTCTACTTCTATAATGCAGCTGGACAACAGTAATGTTTTTGAGTTTCAGTTATTTCCCACTGCTTAAACTGTTGTTAACACGTAGAACAAATAAATAATAATTTATTTATTATATAATAAATAATGGAGGGCAACTGACACACAACACCATTGAGCCCCAAACTAAGCATAGCTAGCTAAGCTATGGGAGCCAGATGAAAACAAAACTAACTTGAGTTTTATACAAAAAACGTGGTGACCTAGTGGCGAGAGCTTCCGGTTTTGGACATTTGACGGTCAAAGTCGTAGGTTCGAGCCCCGCTTGCACATAAGGATTGGGGATATTTCCTCATGAAAATGTTTTAATTTGTCAATTCCACTGACTTCCTGGTGAAGCAAAGCATCACACGGTAAACAATATTTTCCAAGAATTATTAATTATATTTCGAAGACATGTGTAATCTGCCACGGGAACTAGCTTGGTAGATTAAATAATTTTATTGATTTTTCAAAAGCCGTAACTAAATTTCGATTAAATTTTAATAAGAGCAACTGAACTGATCAACGTAAGTACCCTTTGGATAAAATGTTCCAAGCGCCATTGATCAATGGATGTATATACCTACTAAAAAAAACGATTCTGGCGAATCAAGATCCTCCTCGTTACAATCGGTTAAAAATTAACATATTTTCACTATTACATCTATTATAGGCGTGTTAAATCAATATATCAATCACAATTTATTGATACAAGACACGTCGGTCTTTGTCTCGACTCTCTAAGTAGGCATGTATTGCAATAAATCTTTATGTGTATTGCCCTCTATTTTTTCTGCCTGCGCCAACAACAGATTGTGTTCCTTAGATTTCATGGTATCGTGAGAAAGTCTGTTCTACTTCATTGGCACTAGCTTATCAATTCTTAGTAGACTCATAAGAAAGAAATACAATTGGATTGAGTATTTACAGATGTTTTTTGATTTGATACGTGACATATTATACAAGTTTAAGACTTCAAAGTCGCTGTAAAATTGCTAGATTTTCGGTTTGCAAGTCATATTTTTGTTAGGTTTTTCATTGGCATATGAATGAAGCAGATATCCATAGTATCACTATAAATTCGACAGGAATTCATCTGTTCTATAAAATATCTGCAGCTCTTCGCAACTTAAGAAAAAAACATATACCTAGTAGTGGTACGATTCTATTGCAGGGGCTGCCTGGGGAAGTACCATATCTTTGCCAGTTATTCTACCGCCAAGGGGAACACAGTGATATGTAAATATCACTGTCTTGATTAGTTTTTTAAATGATAATGAAAAAACGTAGGTTAATTAAAGGGTTATGTTTATAGAGAAAAGGGCAATGAGATAAATCGTTTTATATGGGGTCGAGGGCAACACATTGCTAGGTAGTGTTATATGCTCAAATAGCTGATCGCCACTACCTTACCCTTATATCAGTAGTCGTGTTATATGCTTGTATTTCTAGCTTCGTCATTCTAAATTATAAAAAAAAAAGAATTGTAGAAGGGCAGACAGACATACAAAATTACAAACACTTTAATGAAACCACCAGACTATAGGAAAATATTAAAGAAAAACCAAATACTATATCTGCTTAAAATAACAATTACAATACATTCGTGAATCAAATACTTGATGATTGATATAAAAAATGAACATACCATTAAATATCAAATCAAATATTTGCAAACATTTTACTTCATTAATCAATCTCTAATGAACTGCAATGAACGCTACACCTACTGGTAATGACCTTAGTCATAACAAAACATACGAATTCGAATCAGCAAGTAATTGTCTGTTAAAGAGAATACACATTGCAAATGTACCTAATATGATAAACGGTGTATTGGTTAGTCAAATGTCAAGGTTAAAGCTGTCAATCAGCGAAATGATACGGGATTTCCGATTGTCGGAACTACCGGAAGAAGTCATAACGTAGTACACTATAAGTAGGTACTCGTATGCAACGGCGGATCCAGCTTTGGCTACAGGTTGGGGAGGGGGGGGGGGTCACTTAGTCATTGCCAAGTCATAAAACTGTGCCATAAGTATATGCATGCTTTTTAATCAGCGGTCCTCCTAGGTATTGGGCCCAGACCAGAGTTAGAGGGGGCGTCATCACTCCAATGACTCCCCCCCTGGATCCGTGCTTGCTCGTATGTATCTTAGTTTGGCGGGGCCTTTTCCTCACTTATAACATTGAATTTTAGTATTAAACAGCACTGTTGTACAAAAAGTCCCCAGTATAGCTACAGATACACCTATACTACTATTACGCACGTCGATGACTCGAGGTTACAAGATTTCACTCATCTAAAAAGCGAGTAATGCGCGTCTCAAACGCTGCTCCACCGCGGCTCCGACGGTTCGCTTTAACGCCGCTCCGCCGCTTTGATGTCACACCGCGAACCCACAAGATTTTCTGCTACAAAAAAATGCTTAACGCAGCTAGTGAAGCTTTACTTTAAAAACCTATCCAATGCTATTCCAAAGCTCTTTATTAAAAGGCCATAAGACCACAGGTGAAAAAAAAAATTATTCAAGCATTTTGATAGTCAGCCTTATTACTTACAGCCAACTCTGGCTAAAATCCTTGCACGGACGGGAAATAGCGTACCTACAAAACGGGATTTCACAAACGATAGACGGACAGGTGATTACAGACGTTAATCCATTTGTGCTCAAAAATTAAACCCAATTCGTCATACCACTGCATGTTTGAACTACTCATGTTCCCGCTTTTTTTGGATTTCTACAAGTAGTCGTTCTAAAATTTGAAAATATGTACAATTTGTTTTAATTGACGTGTAAATTTTATACATACATTTATGAATAAAGTACCTACTTTGACTTTCTACCTAGTTCGTGCTACATAGGTACATTTATTTTCAAATTTGAATAAAAAAATATCTAAACTTATTCAGACGTGCCAATAGTCGTATATATCAGATAATTCATCAACCTTCTTTGAGGGACTTATGTTGGTGGCTATATTGCTTATTAAAAGCGTACCAAACAATACCGTAATAAAACTCTGCCGAGTCATGGAAGAAAACCTGGATAGAGAGAAATGTAACGAGCACTTTACACCACTGACCTGCTTGTCCGTGTCACTGTCAGTCACGCTGTATCACACTGATTAGGGTATTGTTTACATAACTGACCTAGCGTTCACCGGGTGTTAAGCTGGTCGTGCATAGCGCCACTAATAATAAATTTAGAATGTTCAACTTTAAGTATATAACAAGTGTAAATTTTAGTAATGATTACTGTACTGTCTAATTTGATAAAACAAATTAAGGTGCGTGTCTAATTTTTTTCGACAATCTACCTAGCGGATTATTTAGAATGGTGTATGTATTTGTCGTATATTTTGTCATACCTAACGGATTAATTATAAACTATTTTTAACAAAAAATTAAACCGACTTCAACACCACAAATAGGCACTCAAAAGCGAAAAATAATTTAACATAGGTAATTAATATAACCGCTACTCACTCATCCATATAAAGTCGGTGCCAGTCTAGTTAAAAAGCTAGTAGATAGATACTATGTACGAGGTAGTAAGTAGGCATAGGTATATCTATCTATACTTATTAGAGTTGGCTGGCACCGACTTCATATAGATGAGTGAGTAGCGGTTATATTAATTACCTATGTTAAATTATTTTTCGCTTTTGAGTGCCTATTTGTGGTGTTGAAGTCGGTTTAATTTTTTGTTAAAAATAGTTTATTTTACCCTTTTTAGTGCTAAACAAGTTTTCATTAATGCATTTACACGATTTCGTATTGACAGGGTCGAATTTCATAACTTTGTGAAATCTACAAATATGTCACCCAGACGAATTAATCTTAAAATGAAAAAACCGCATCGCAACCGGCCCATCCGTTTGAGCTCTACGGTCACTACGGTGCCACAGACCGACAGATATTTTTTTGGTCGGGGGTTTAAAAGTATAGCCTTGCTTTCGATTATATTGTCCAAACGAGGTGGAGGTGTTCAATATGCAGCTCGAGATATAGATGATTCTAACTTGAAGGTCGATAGCGCGTGTTATTTTACTAGTGGCGCCATCTAGTTTGCTAGGGCTGTACTAATGGTTGGTAATCAATAAATATGTAATCAAGTTTGTTGTATGCCAGCCCTCCTTAAATATTTATTTTGTTTTATTCTTAGTATTTGTTGTTACAGCGGCAATAGAAATATATAATCTGTGAACATTTCCACTGTCTACCTATTACCGTAACGGTGATACCTACAGACGGATGACGCAATCACTATGTCGTCGAGGTAAATTTTAGTTGTTTTTGTTCATATTTCGAAAACTACTACACCGATTTCGATAAAATTTATATGGGACCACCTCTGAACTATGATCTACCAAACAAAACAAGAACCATCGAAATTGATTGACAATTGGCGGCGCTATCGAGTAACATACATACAAAAAAAAAAAAAAAAAACATACAACCGAATAGAGAACCTCCTCCTTTTTGGAAGTCGGTTAAAAATGGTATATTTTTGACTCAATGACCCCAATTGGGCTATAAAATAAAATAAAATCGTAGAATGGTAAAACTATAAAAATTACAGCCAAGTTTAGGTGAAAGAATAATAAGAACGAAAATAACATCCCGTAACTATAACACAGCGACTTAACTATTATCGATGTCGAGTCGATTACTAGCGGAATCTCAACCGGTAGTGATCGGCACTACAGACGAGCACTAGAATTAGATTTTAAATGTACCCAATTCCCTCCTATTTTCCTCTTCTGCTCTTTATCCAAGAAATGTGTAAAAAAAAGATAATTGTTGTGACAAAGATCACGGACCCCGGAGTCTGTGGAGTGGCTAATTTAAGTAATAAAAAAAACTACCATATAACATAACATTTTAGAATAGACGTAATTCATAAAGAAAACGTTTGTTATATTAAATTATCCGTTATTGTATAGCCCTTTTTATATAAATATGCATAAAAGAAAACGGAACGGAATTAATACAATGGAACGAAACGAGACAAAACTGAACGGAACGGAGAAAATGTAAGTGAATAAAAATATGAGAAAAGGAAAGTAAAGCAGAAGAAACGTGAGATACCTAAATAAAATAAAGTAGTTTTTGATGAACACATATTTTTGTGTTTTCTGTTAAGCGTATTTATTTTAAACCAACATGTCGTGTACGAACGGCCTGATAATCACTGACGCGTAGAGAAATGTAGCTTCTCGGATATTACTACTGATCTACTTGATCATTGTTCTTGTCCGTATCAATCAAGTACTTAACATTGATTTGAACAGGATTACATAACTTTTGTAACGGTTTTTAGCAAATGTACTTTTAGGCAACTTCGTGGAATGTAGGTTCAAAAAAGGAGGAAAAAATAAATATAAACAATGGACTACTACGAGAACGACTCCTTGTATACTTAATTACGAGATTTTTTTGATTGTGACTTGATGGAAAAAGCTTTTGGACATGATACAATAAAAATAAAAATTACAAAAAGATATATTTTAATATTAATGAAACGAATGTCGACCTTTTCGCTAAAAACTAAATCTTCCAGGCAACTGGAGAGTAGAGATAGAAAAATATTATTACATGTATAAACACGGTAAATGCCCCCTAATCAGTGATAACAGTATTGTAAACAATCGTCATTTTCATCAACGATTTTGTGAAAATACAACTACTTATATGTGTGTTGATGAGTGACAGTTCTTTCAAGTTGTCGATGTAGTGTCTAAATACATAAATATAGCTTGATAAGCAAATAGCCAACTTTATGGGTCGAATTGCGAGGTTCGTTGTTTCTCTTCTCTCATAAGAAGGATCATGGCTCTCTCAGTCAAGGCCATGATCCATCACACTGACCTAGAATGGATCGGCAGCTGTCACACATCCAAAAAAAAAAGATGTGCGTCTCGATACACGTCCGTTTCCTCATGATGTTTTCCTTCGATGTTAAAGACAGTGGTAATGGAAAACCAAATATCTAATTTGGAAAATACTCAGAGGTATAGGTATAAGTACAGGATTCAATTTTACGATTTCATAATTGTGAAATCGCATGTTCCCACCACTAATCCATTGCGGTTTTACGGTCTTAAAATACGAGGTATTAATATACTCGTAAATACAGTTCAGCCTTTTCTAAAGGGACCTTTGGTCTCAATTGGCCTCTACTGCCTACAGAACGTTGGGAATAAAGTTCTGCTTTTTGTACAAAACCCTTTAGAGCATGAAGGCGTCTCACATTAACAACAATACAGAATGACACTCCCGCGCACGTCGTATAAATAGTAATATAAACAGGTACATTTATTATCATATGGAATTGAAACGCCACAAATGAAAATGCGTCTTCTCATTTATAGCAATCGTTCTTTGTTACATATTGCATAACAGCGACACGTGTAAAAACCAGGCCTTTCATACGGCGCAACAAATATATCAGTTACACTTAAAATAACGAACTGAAAATACATTGTAGGAATACATGGTATGTTTTCAAATGCGATAGTAACTCCCTCAGATGGTATTACTAGTATGTTAGATAGTGATATTGATTGTAAAGAACACGACGTTTCCTTTTGTGTTGCAACGCTACTATAGATATGTTTATGAACGTCATAGGTATGAAATATGATATTTTTTGTAAAAGGCATATCGACTAGTTAAATGTAGCTGCGTACATGAACTGAATATAATTATCTAATACAGAATACGAGATTTATAAGGCATCGATAGTTATAGGATATTTTATCTTTGGTATCTTTCTGAGTAGGAAGTAAAGAAAGTAATCTTGCCTACAGTAAGTCCAGAGTGTTGTTCAAAATCCAATACTTCGACATTTTTTATATCAATACGACATTTTACTAAAAAAAACTTGAGAGGTGTCAAGGGACACCCGGATGGAACGAAGTTCCTTTCGATTAATTAGTGAAGGATTTTTTAATTTTTTATTATTATTATTTATTATTTACAAAAAACCTGTATACACTCAACAAAAATAATCGTCGCGACACCACACTGTTCAATGCGAAATAGAAATGAAAATATCTGGCTTGCTTTCTATAAGAGAGAGAAAGACAGACAGAGAAACATGCGACGCCGCACAGCTTACAATAGCAAAAAGTGTCGTGACAACTTTTCGTAAGAATTTTTTCCGTCTAGCCCCCTTTCACAACGCGCGATAAGGAACTTCGATCCAAAAATAAAACAGCTTGATTTGCGTAATATGAATAAATACATTATAGTCGCACGAAAAGTAGCACAACGGAAAAAATATCACAAATGTGTAGGTACGAGTTCTTAACTTCGTTGTTCGAATTAGTAGTAGCAGGACTCTTTGCCGACAGCTAAGACGGTGCTGAAAAACGCTACCGTGAGCGTACAAAAAAAATCATTTGACCACATAACCTCTCACCAACTTTCAATAATCAGGAAGTTCACAACCTAGCTGGTACCAAATTTTTGCCAATATGGATATCCTTGTCTGACGTAATGGGCATGGTTTCAAAAAACGTATTAGAGCGTCCGATAGATCATTAAACAATATTTTACACGTATTTTTTCTTTTGTCACTAAGGAATTTTGATGATCTACTTATATTCATGTCGATATTTAATAATTACTACCGGCTATACTCACATTTTTGTTACAAAGGATTTCCTGATCAATTCACTCTTTTCAAATGTCTTACCAAGCCCCTGCGGCATGCATTCCAGTCATCATAATTTATTATCGTATCCCTCCCATTGAATGCATCAGGCATCCAAGATAAGGGAATAAATATGAGATCTGCTAATTCCACTCCATCTCTGACACATGAGATAGAAGTTGCTATTTTTAATTAACCTGTGGTTCAACATGAAACTGTTGCTTGCAATATGTATTTAATCATTTACCAAAAACCGTGCCACAAAATTTCTGATGCTCAAGTAATACAATTTTCAACCGCAATAATGCTAACGCTTAGATACTCACGACCAGGAATAAAATTGTAATCTTTTAGGTACACTTAGATTAGCAAAAAAAATTGCGACATTTATGTTTTTAAATGAACTCAACACAGACTAAGTAGCGAGAACTCAAAGCAAAACCAAACAAACCTTACTAAGGTTATGTTTTCCAATATGGAGATTTTATTTATATTGCAACCTTACTAGCGTATTAGAAAATGTAATTTAAGTTAAATCTTTCCTCCTTAAATTTGTTTTATGAATAATCGCCACAACGTAACTCGTAACAAATCATTTTATACAGATTTGATTTTACTTATACATTTTACAGGTCCTAGAATCGCATAGCTTTGGGTTAATGTTTGGAATACAGCTATTAGTTCTTATGAAGAAAGGATAATTATGGTTGATAGTTAAGAACTATGAAATTTGTCAAAATCTATGAAAAATGTTCTAATTCTCTAATATTACCACCCTAATACTAAAGTTGACAAACTCCAATTATATTTTATCTACAAATGTTTGATTCTGTTTAGAGTAATTATAGAAAAAAACAACGCATGGTATACAACTGTAACTAGAATCTTACATTTTGAAATACGAGTAATTTGTCTTAAAGTAATGTAATCTTAAATACTTTTTTCTATTAAGTACTAAAAGACTTGCTTTTTTAATTTTTCACTATTTCAATAGCCGGTCGGTTGAAACATAAGCCGGACACGTAGCAGTAAGTAGCCCGTAAGATATTCTCTAGCAAAAAAAATTGTTTACAAAATTATTTTCATTTACAAGATTTTTAATCACATACCTATTTATGAAAACTAAAGTAAATATAGAAATAATTTGATAAGCGTTTATTAATTTTGATTAGCAATTCAACACTTCCTATGAGTTATTACTCTGGTCGACGGTTAGCTTCAGATCTGACTTATTAGATTATCTTTATCTGAAGTTTCATCTCAAAACTGGGGAGTAGAGCACTGCTTATGAGTTTGCAGTACATATTTTATGGTAGCTCTTGGATGTGTCTTCACTCGTGATGAATGCAATTATTATTATTTGAGAAAACTAGTCCGGCAATGTTTCCAGTAAAATCACAAGCCATGGATATGAAACAGAAACTTATATGTCTGGGTGATGAGCGCTGTACATGATATACTAGGTAACTTGATTTAGACTTTTCATGTTCCAAAAGTTGTGTCGCACTGTGCTGTTATGAGTAGTCATGTTGTTCACCATCAGGTTACCATATTATATGTATACCATCTTACCTGCTCGTCTTGTCACTCTATACCTACTATAAAAAACAGCAACATCAGAGATGCTGACGACGTGGACATTTTGCTAACCCGGTGTTGTGAATTGATCCGTTAATGCTGCGAAAACCATACGAAAATGGTATGAAATTTATGACATTTTATTCTGCAAATTAAATATTTCCACTCGCTACTATTCTCACGTTGCTTGCTTATAAGGGATTGATTGTGACAAAGATCTATCTAGCCTAGATCTAAATTTAAGATATAGTTTCCTAGCAACGCCCTGTGGTTTTACCCGCGTTGTTTCTGTAATTATCTCTCAATAATAAGTATTACTCGTTTTTTGATCTACCAATATTTATTACAGAAGTTATCCCAACTTCTTAGACAAGTGCGTAATATCTCTATGGTATAACAACGTCATTTATTGACATAAAATAACTTATAAATTATACTACTTACTTAAATTTGCTATCTTGCACTGTTTTCTATCGGACAACGCGTGGTTCGAAAAATCGTTGCTTTCTAAAGATTCAAAAGAAGAACTGAAAACATCTAAACTGTGAATGCTTTGCATGAGTGGGTCTTCTTTGATGGACTGTTTCTAAGTTCTAGTTGTTGTTGTTTCTTCTAAGTAAGCGCACTCCATCGCATGTCGCTTAACACCAGCGAGATTATGTTCAAGCATCTATTTTATCTATAGAAATAGAAGTAAGTGTGTGATGTATTTTTCTTAAATCTTCTAAAATGTTAGCACTGCCGCTAAGTTGGTCCCCATGCTACCAGATGTCATGACTCCATCATAATTCAGGACCAACGTAAGGATCATCATCCCTAATGCCGCGATGTTTTCGATAAATTATAAGCACATACATACTTACTTTATTATGTATAGAGATGTTGCGTAAGTTTCAAATAGCCTTAGCTCGAACACGCTCATGATTATCAGTTGTAGATAGAGGCCATTTGTTCGAATATTTTGATTTATTCGTGTCACAACTGATCAAACCTGTCGGAACACTTTGCAAATTATTCGAATAAAATCATTTAGTATCTAGACTACAAGTAATGCTTTAATTTTGTTTTCTTTGGAATTAAGGTTTTAATTTTACTAGTAAATTTTGGTTTTAGTGATGAGGGATAAAAATGCAGCCTGTGGAAAGTGGAGGCTCTGAGGAGGAGGCGGCTTATAATATAACAAGCCGATATAGAGACTTTGATTCGATTACTTGAGAAGTTGTCCCAACCGGTAGTAATTGGCTCAACAGACGAAATCCCGAGTAAGCATCACTCATGCATTACTGAAAAAAAATGTTCTCTACTCCCTTTATTTTTCTTTCCTTTACGTAATCCATACTAATATTATAAATGCGAAAGTAACTCTGTCTGTCTGTCTGTCTGTCTGTCTGTCTGTCTGTCCGTCTTTACCGCCTAAACCAACCAACAGATTTTGATGAAATTTGATACATAGATAGAATAGATCCCGAGAAAGGACATAGGCTACTTTTTGTTCCGAAAAAAGGGTTAAAAGGGTTAACATAAGGGATGAAAGTTTATATGGAAAACTTCGTCATTGTTGAAGAACTATGAAACTTTACGTCTAGATATTTAACACGAAACCATAAAATGTATATTTAAGCAGTTTTGTAGTTTCGAACTGTACCTACGGGGGTGGAATTGGGGGTCAAAGTCTGGAAGTTCAATATTATTGAAGATAAAACAGCAATTTTATAATTTATAACTATACAGGGATACTTATATAACCGCTTGATACACTGGCCGCTTTTCGCGTTTTACAAATTTGGTGGGAAAACGGGTGTCAGGTTACATAAGTGCGGTGTTTATGTTTCGGCATATGAAGTGCCACCTTACTTTTACCCGTTTGAGCCATTTACTCTCAAGAGCGTTTCAAGACGCTTCTAGCAGTATCATTTATTTATAATTAATGTACTTAAATAAATTCAAGATGGCCGCCGCTACAAAATGGCGGATAATTTATGTTTTATTAATCCCATCAATATGGGTATCAAATGAAAGGGCTCAATAAGCAGAATACAATATACTATAAAAAAAAATCCAAGATGGCGGCCGCTACAAAATGGCGGATAACGTAGGGTTTATCAATCCCATCAACATGGGTATCAAATGAAAGGGCTCAACAAGCAGAATAAAATATACTATAAAAAATTGAAATCCAAGATGGCGGCCGCTACAAAATGGCGGATAACGTAGGTTTTATCAATCCCATCAATATGGGTATCAAATGAAAGTGCTCAACCAGTAGAATACAACGTACTATTTAAAATTAAAATCCAAGATGGCGGCCTCTACACAATGGCGGATAACTTAGGTTTTATCAATCCCATCAACATGGGTATCAAATAAAAGGGCTTGACAAGAAGAATACAGTGCACTATACAACCTCAATATTTAAGATGGGCGCAGCCACTAAATGGCGTATCAGACAGAATTTTTGATAGTCGACGAGATTTCCATGGTGTCTTATCAAATGTTATGCATGATGGATGCTCGATTAAGGCAAATTAAGAACTGAGAAAATGAGTTTTTTGGAGGAGTAAACGTATTACTTTTCGGTAATCTTTTACAACTGCCTCCTATAAAATGATCAGGAACACCTGTTTTCAATTCTAATACGAAATTATATACATGAAAGTAGCTCTCTCTGTCCGTTGCCGTCTAACGCCTAAGCCACATAAAGAGTTTGTTACAATTTGGTGCACAGATAGACTAGACTTAGGAAAGGACAACGGCGACTTTTTATCACAGAAAAAGAGTTGAAAAGAGTGGAAATGAGGAGTAAAAGTGTGCCTGGAAGGATCATTGCACTCTTTGTATGCTATTTTTAACCGAATTCAAAAAAGGAGGAGGTTATCAATCCAGTTGTATTTCCAATTGTGAATCAATTTAGATGGTTATTTTTTTGGTTGGTAGATTATAGTTCAGAGGTCGTCATATAAATTTTATCGAAATCAGTGGGGCGGTTTTTGAAATATGAACAACAAACTAAAATTTGCGTTCATGTAATCAGACGATATATCTACTAATATCTACTAATAGACTCTAATAAAATTTGGTGGACCGTCCCAATATGATTTTAAATTAAAGTCTGTTTTTGATTAATTTTTTGAGAACATAGTTTTTTTTGTAATTTGTCGTGTAAATTGCACATTTATTAATATATATAAAACTTTGACTTAGACCGATTTTGATTAGGAAACGTGAATTTGTATGGTTGTACGAGTAGGTACTGCCTCAATTACTTTAATAAATATGTGGCGCGGACGAAGTCGCGGGTAAAAGCTAGTCCAAGATAAATGTAAAGGAAAGGAAAACCGACATGGCAAAGATCACGGACTCCGAAGTCCGCGGACGGGCTGATTTCCACAAAAAATATAGCGTCTGCTTTCAGTATTAGAGTTACATGAGAAAAATGTATTTTGGTAATCTCTTGGATTGTGATTATTTTCTGAGTGAACCTATTTAAATAATTTCTAACTTATGTTATATTGTGAGAATATAAGTGTTGTCAATATGTTGAATGTTTTGAACAACTCTCTCAGGAACTCCCAGGGCGTCAATATGTAATTGGATCTGATGGTGATTGCTATTTTCCGATCTACGAGAATTGCTTCATCGGATTTTACAGATTCACATTATAATTTGTAAGCTAATACTAGTAATATATATAAATATATATAAATATATATAATATATATATAATCAGTCCCGGCTTCGCCCGTGGTACATACAATTTTGCATACTTATATCACTCAGCGGGGCTAGCACGGACAGTGGACTAATAGTCTTTCCACCATTTTTATCCACCTGTCAGTGGATATAATAATCATTTCCACCTTGCATAGCATGGCAACAGGGGAAAGGGATAAAATGTTTCCACTTGACGTTTGTCGTGGACATTATATCCCGCTACTCCACGCTGTATATCACGGACTTGGGAAAACGAAGATAAATACTCTTCAATTGACATATGACAGGGGACAAACTATCGTCTGATTTGGAGGTGGGGATATAAGTAAATCTCTCTCAAACATAATGTCGCGAGCAAATTATAATTATATTTTTACGGAACAAATGGAAACAATGGCCCGAAAATTGCATCGGAGATCAATAAGGGATGCTAGTAATTTGAGTTGAGTTTCCCCGACAATGAATTTAGGCGATTTTTCGGATGTATAAAAATATGGCATTGTATTTCGACATAAAGTCGACCAACACCCGAATTTGGGTTTTGTTGCTTCTTATTCTAAAGAACAGAAATGAAATTATTTATTATAAATAATAATTTATTAGAAATAATAAAAGAATAATTTAGTTTCTTCCGCTCATTTTTATAAATATCTAAATGCGTTCTCTTTACTAAGGTATGTTTCAACTTCTATGGATTTAGATGAGAAAATGTTTTATAGTTGTTTAAAAAAATAAATATAACGTCAAAACGCAGCACAGAAAAAAATAAGAGTAAAAAGAACGAACACATTTGAAGGTTTGATGAGTTGACAGAAAAACTGATGATTAATGCTTCATTTTTATTTAATTTTCTTATAACGGCAATACTGAAGTGATAACGCTACTCCCGCCGTATATCCACCGTGGAATAACTATCCACCGGCGAGTCCGTGCTCTGAAAGTGGACAAAATTGACAAGGGGGAAAGAGATTATTTCCTTTCCCGGTGGAGTAATTGTCCACTGCCCGTGCTAGCTCTGCACAAGTATCACATACATATCCAACGGTGAAATATTTTTTTTAAATCAGTCCTGTATTTCCTGTAACTAGCGCGTTCAAACCAAAAAAACCTCTTCAGATTTAATGTAATAACATACTCGTAGATTGAAAGCAAGGTCTACATTTTATTATTGTTATTAAATTATACAATTGATTTTCTTTAAATAACTTGAATAAAATCAAAGTAAAAAAAAACAAAACAAGATAAACGTCAAATGTAACAAATTGCTGCTTGCATAAAATTAGTTTATTTTTTAAATATTTATTTATTCTGCAATGTTAAATTTATTTTCCAACGTATTGACTCTTCTTAATATTATAATTATTAAACCACATAATATCATAGTAATTGCTGTCTAGACAAAAGAGAAACTTCTATTTTAGGAACCTTATTGTTCTCAAAAATGTTTAGTAAACACTAAAAACCATAATGTGGCAATCATAAAAGTAAACATAACTGAATAAATCTGACCATAGCAACAAATCGATACGTGTTAAATGACGACAATAAAAAATAAGGTCACAAAATCGATATTTACGATTATTGCACACATAACCTTCGAGGACAATAAACGGATTAAGAAACCATAAATAATATGTTTTATGTAATAGCTTGTAACAAACGAAAGTAAGAGTGGAGACGTAATTTGTCCCTAATTTCCATACGGGTTCGTCGGTGGCATTTTTAGCTCAAGTTTAAATTGTATGATTATGAGTCTGACACTCGAGTGACAATGTTAAAAAAAATGTTACGGACATCTAATTTTAATAAGATATGAAAAGAAATGGGGCTACCGGTTTAAAATCAACAATAAGTACACTGAGTCAATCTTGGCCTTTGCGGACGACCTTGCAATACTTACACGTAATCCCAAACAGTGTCAAGAATTGTTGAACGAAGTCGATGAGTTCTGTACATGGACGGAGGGAATGAGGACAAAACCATCTAAATGTCATTGTCTTTGTCTGGGTAGAAGAAATACCAAATATACGTCTTACGATCCGGGACTCTCCATAAGTGGCCAAGGAGTTGCCACAATTGCAGAGGCAGTGCCTTTCAAATTTCTTGGTAGAAAGATAGATCACAAAGGACGTACACCATCATTAGAGGTGGTTGTTGAAAATTTCATGAACAACCTCAATAAGGTAGACCAGCAGCCTATCAGCAATATCAAAAAGCATGGATATATGACAACTACCTCACATCACGTCTCACTTGGCCTTTCCTAGTATATGACATCGGTAAAACTCTCCTGGCAAAGCTAGATGCCAATGTCATAAAGATATTGAAGTCATGGTTCGGATTGGCACATCCGGCTGATCCCTCTACTCTTTTAGGGATCACAATAGTTTTGGGCTGAAACTAAAGAAACCGTCTGAACTTTACAAACACCTAAGAGTTACAAAACGCATGTTTTGGGAAAGTCGCAAGACGAATTAATTACATCTCTCCCAAAAGACAAAACTGCTTCAGACCTGGAATCTAGACTTCAATTCCATAAACAATTTATGGCAGGTGCACAAGTAAATACTGCTGGGTTGGGTGCGAGAGAAAAAAGGAAGACCGAGACATGGTAAAAACCTTTCTACAACAAGACGAAAATGACGGTTACAAAGTGCACGCTATGAATTTAGAAATGCAAAGTGAGTGGTTAACCATAGGTGAGTTCTGTATCCCATTAGCTCTAAAATGGCGCACCTTGATCTATGACTGGTCCCCTGCCTTATTAAAATTTTATCTAAATGCATTCCAAATGACCCTCCTGACCAGAGTAACTTGGTAAGGTGGGGAAAAGCCTCTGAAAAATGTTGCTATACTTGTGGAGAGGCGATATGTACAGCAAGGCACATATTGGTGGGATGCAAGGTGCTCCTTAATGGGGTCATTACTCACGGCGTCATGACAGAGTACTTGAAATCATACGTGAAGCCATGAGCCTTTCAGTAGCTAGAGCCCAAAAGGGATTGACGACAAACAACAGACAAATTAACTTTGTAAAGAAGGCTCAACTTCAAACTCCAGGAACAAGCCTTACTCAATCCTGGGTACAGCGCCTGATTGGACTATTTTAATGGACACGTATGAAAAGCACTACAAAATCCCAGAGGATGTGGGTGTTTCGTCATCCAGACCGGACATTTTCCTTTTTCTAGAGCTACGAAACGCATAGTCCTTGTAGAACTTACCGTACCGTGGGAGACTAATATACCTAAAGACCACGCGATGAAACAAAATAAGTATTACGACCTCCTAAACGAATTAACAAAAACGGCTATGTAGTTAGTTTATACGCTGTAGAAGTGGGAGCGAGAGGTATACCAGCAAAATCTCTCTATAACCTACTGAAAGACCTTGGCTTATCCAGAAGTGCAGTAAGTTCTATACTAGAACGTGTATCTAAAGCTGCACTAGTAGGCTCATATCAGATTTGGTTGGGCAGGGAGAGAAAAACGAGTGGTGAAGGTGAGTGTTGATGTACGTCAGAAAGGGGCCCCTTAAACCTACGCCCGAGTCACAAGTCTCGGGAACTACTCGAGTTTTTCTCTCTCTGCCACACGATGGACCCGGCACCCGCACGGTGAATCCATGGAATGCTAAGAAAATCGTCTCATTGATTTTCACAAGCGCACAATTTTTGTAGGACTGTTAAAATTAACAAGTCCGCTACGAACCATTTCTTTTATGAAAGTACCTGTAGTAGTGGTAGTTGGATTGAAATCTCGTAACTAAAAAACCTCTACGACTTACCTAGCATTTTGACGTGACAACGTCTTATAAATTGGTTTGCCGGGTGACACTTCAAGAAACTGCGTTACGCTCCGCTCACGTTATGCGCTCACAATGAGAGCGAGTGAGAGGCACGCGTCCCTTCCACTCGGGCATGGTTAGCCCGCCTAAGAGCGAGAGAGACAGACATAAAAAGTGAAAGGCACGCGTCCCTTCCGTAAAATTATTTTACCACTCAAAGTCGTTGTCACGTAAAACTTTCGCCCGTATACCGACTTTACAGACAACCAATTTTTTTTTTATAAAGTGTGACAGGATGAGCTTGACGTGTGCCTGATTTTAAGCAACACGCGTGCCCATAACAGTGTAGTATCACGCAGCTATTGGGACTTAAAGAGTCCAGACTATTAGGTACCTAGCACTGCACCGCACTCGTCACCCTGATATTATAAGATTATTTATCTATATGCCCTGGAATTTCTCTGGAAATTTGGCGTTTTTTAAAATATAATTCCTAATTGAAAACTTGCCTGAATTGATTTGGGGAAATTTTGTTTTTTTTTTTTCAAACGATATACTTCCGAGATGGACCCATTTAATTTCATTTTTTTGCTTTTGTTATTATCGGATTGAGTGGCTTATTATGGGAGAGTCCCATGTCCAGCAGTGGGTGAATACAAGCTGACGATAATGATGATGATTTAATAACAGCGGTTTATCTGTCACCCACTATGTCTTCCAATTATTGTTTACTCAAGGCTTACGAGAGCTAAAACAAGTTAAAGATATGAGGAATTTTAGATTATTATAAAAAAATTGGCATCCAACAAAGAGGCTAAACAGTGATTAAGTCAGGATTAGTAATAAATACTATGGTTAGTCTGTAGTCGTCTATGGTTAGTAAATACATTATGTAGTCGTGATGTTCCTTTAGTCGCGACGATCTTTGGCCGCGACTTTTTGAAGTTGTTTTCACTAATTACCATCTCGTTTGCAATTTAAAATTCGCACATGTTCGCGTAGTTTGCGGCCCTTGTCCTTGTTTGGAAAGCTAGCTTGCTTGTAATACACAGGGGTGTAGTGTTGTAGAGGTTTCTCGTACTCGCTTGACAGTTTGTGTTCGAAGACTGAGGATTTTAAGATAAATTAGATGCATAATTTTTTCATTGAACTGATTTGACATTTATCTTTCTTTGTTTTATGTTTCCTTAAGAATTTTGAGAATTATTAACATTTGGATATTTACCTTGGGTACGTGTATGGTGAAGTGTGCCCCGACACGAGAAAACGTGATTTTTATTTCGTGAACTGTGGATACCTACCTGTATTATTTCGTGAACGGTGGATAGTACCTCCGTTTATTTATTTCTTTTTTTTAAACATTCGCGTTTTAATACACATAATTTAAATTCTTCACATGACTAAATCACGATCAAGACTATTAATTATCGCTGCCAAAACGTCGAGGTAATTAAATTATAGTTTTCGTGATTAAATACTGTGAAGTATTTAAATCATTTATTGTTTTCCTTTAAAATTTACCCTACATTTTTGTATCCATTTCCGCAAAGATTACATGAGCAAAATTTTAAGGGAGGGAAGGTTTTGAACAATTTTAACGGACAATGCTGAAGTATGTGCGTCAAAACAACTCAAATAAACAAAAAGGGAGCTTAAGTCAATTTCGTAATAAATTTAACAAAATTGTATTTTTGTGTTTTTTACAAATTAGGAACAGTTCTTATAGGACGTGAGACAGATGCAGACGGCAAAGTAGGAGACCTTTCTCCTACTTTGCCGTCTGCATCTGCCCGTAGAGGAATAATAAAGACGGCGAATGGTGACAATGACGATGTTGACATAAAATTATTTTTATAGCCCGTAGTGTAAGCCAGAACATCTATTTAACACACAAATATTAAGTGCCTCTATGAATGCTTCAAGAGTTGTCAGGATAAGTCTTTTTAAGTAGTACCACTAAGAAAAGATGTAAAAACACTACTGGTTAGTAGAGCAGAAGGGAAAAAAAATCCCCACGACACTACCAGTAGTGCAGCTTGGTAGTGCGACGGGGAATAAATAACTTCCCTGTGTTCCGCTTTGAAATGTAATGTTTGAATGTTTTCAGAGAAATTACAAGGCATAGAGATATAATGTTGTAAAGTGATGGGAGACGAACGCAGCGCAATGCCAAGTAAAGATATGGACTAATGCCCCAATAGGTCTGTTTCACTGTGCTGTAATACATCTCTTGCTCGTCTCGTCTCTCTTTACTACAAAAAGTATATATACTTTACCTAGCAATTCCAATAGTTACTATTTACCTAGGCATGTTATGTAAGCCCTGCGAGGCGCCACCATGTTCTGACGTTGAAGCTTCCTGAACTCTGAGTACCTAATTGAGTTACGATATCTAAATACACCTCGAACAACGTATAATTACCCTATTATGCAATTATCTATAAATTACCAGCGTAATGAGAAGGAAGCCATTAATATTTGCTCTGTGTCTATTAAATTAGCTAAAACAGCGGTTGTTAAACTTTTCTGGCGACGATACTCTGTTGGAACCTAAATATTAGAGAGAACCCTAAAATTGTAATACAAAGATATATATTGCTACTAACAGTGCTCAGCGGTTTCACCCGCAGAATTCCAGTTGCCGGAATTTTTCGCGTTTGCGTTTATTTTTTGATAGCACTAGTTTTAAAAATGAGTAAATTGAAAGATACAACCTTAGATAGAGAATTAGTAAATACAAGGAAACTCTTTGGAGACAACGTATGACATCAAATGCATTTATCCTATATAAGTAGCAACACATTTTTTACGAGTATCGTGTCAAGTAAGTAGTTTTGCATATCTCCAAAAATAGTACCATTGGGGTTTTTGCTGAGTATACTCGTATTTTGAGAGAAAATAAAATACACTTTGAGAATAACTGGGCTAGCGCAACATGTTAGTCGCATGCCAAACTAACTCTGGGCTAAATTAATAGCCAACTAGGTCCCACAAAGAACAAGACCACCCGGCTAGTCCAGAAAGTGGGAGTCTGCTGACATTAGTATAATACCTATCTTTCTCTACATAAAATTACTGCTTTAAATATTTGAATAGCGGTCCTCCAATTTATGGGAGCTGTCGTCATAATAGGTATGACTAAAAAATTAATTAGTTAGGTTATTATTTAATATTATTGTACAAGTAAAAGTATGTTACTTTTTCTTTTGTTTCACAAACAAAAATTTAGAAAGGTACATACAGTAATTAGAATTTTCAAGTGACATAACTACATTTTACGATTTTCACGAACACGTTACGTCACAAGTACCTACGCCACTTCAGAAGTTTGATGATCTATATCTTTGTCGATTATTAATGCGATAAAATAAAAAAAATGTGTTTCATATTTTTACTTGATCTAATTTTTGACCCAGTCATCATCACAATTCTTTGTAAGTAAAAAAAAATCTTGACCAACTTTATCTGCTCTCATCATTGGGTTCTGCGTCATTGGGCACTAGTGCAAAGTCTGGTAGGTATTTAAAGTCATATACAGCCAACTACCATAGGACCTTGATAGAAAAATGTCTACTGTTGTCTGGGAATTATCTCGCTATTGAATAAAGATTTAAATTGCCTTTTTAAGGTTAAATTAACGTGAAACAAACTTTTCCTGAACTAATCGTTTGTTTCCAAATGTCGATATTTTCTTGGCATGACAGAATAGACCAATAAGGGACTTGGACTTACTTTAAAAAAAATTGGCTTTGACAAGCTCTAATACTACATTTCAAATATGTTCACTAAATAATAACGTCGCATCTTTACATAAGTTTAATAAGAAAACACATACAAAGTTCTGGTATTCAAAGAGATACGACTGTTGTAATTTTGTTCTTATTTGTAATCCCTGATGTGAAGGTGAGATATTAGTCTTACGCATTGCATCAAATAGCGTCCATCAATCCGGTGCGTAGAGAATTGCGCATGAGCATGATGCGATGGGCTAATTGAGCTGGAAGCATTGAACTTGCAATGTTCCGGGTTATGCAGAAAAGATCAAGTATAATTAAGTTTTTCAGAAAAAAACAAATATTGATATACAAGTCAAAAACATTTCTTCTAGGAAAGCCAACTGACTGACTTCAATTTGTTATTCTAAGCTTTTATTCTACTTGCCTTGTTAGTATGTTAGTGTGGGATAAATCTTGCAAGTTAAATTAGAACCCCTTCCTGTTGTTCGGTTAGGTTGAAATTTGGTATTGGTAGGTAACTTCGGTGACAATGCAATCATATGATACCGTCTCAAGCTGATCTCAAGATGGAATCGGAAGGTGGCCATAAGTACTCCTAAACTACACAAGATAAGTCCATCGAATTTCGACTCGTTTGATTAGTCTTGACAAGCATTCTTGTACTACATGACAGCCAGGATCTCGAGGTAGCATCGGAAATTGGCCATAGGAACCCCTAAACTAAACAATATAGAACCGTTGAGTTTGGACTCGTTCTAATAGTCTTGACAAGCACTTTTGTGTTACATGACAGCCAGGGTCTCAAGATGGCGTCGGAAGTTGGACATAGAAACTCCTAATTTTATCACTTTGGAAGAGTCTCTCACGCAAACTATTCAGTTTAGAAAAAAAAAATGTTGGAAACCTCACTATCATTTTTAAAGTCATGTCCATAGATAACTCACACGTATGGTTTTGATGGAATTATTTTTTTGAGTTTCAGTATGGGACACCCCCAAAATTTATTGTTTTTTCCATTTTTTGTATGAAAATCTTAACGAAAAGAGAACAGAATACATCTACTTGGCTAGTTTCAATGGTATAGATCTTATAGTTTCGGAGAAAAGTGGCTGTGACATACGGACGGACAGATAGACAGACATGACGAATCTATAAGGCTTCCGTATTTTGCCGTTTGGCTACGGAACCCTAAAAATGGGGTAGTTCTCGCAAGAAGATTTTATTTACAGCAATTTATCTATATTTTATCTATATCTATACTTATAATAAAACTGTAACGGGTCGAATGTGACCACGTGATCGCGTCACGTCGTCTTGGATGACAAAATAATTGTCAAAAATATATTTTTGTGTGGAAAAAACAAACATCATTCGGTTATAATCGACTTCAAACAAGGAGGATGTTGTCAATCGGGTTGCATGTTTTTTTTATTTGGTTTTATTTTACGCGATAACTCCGCTAATTGTTAGTTGATTTTGATAATTCCTTTTTTGTTTGGTAGAAAATACTTCAGAGGTGATCTTAGATATCGAAAACAGGGAGGTAGTTTTCCAAATATCAACAAAAAACTAAAATCTACTTAAATTACCTGTCATTGAAGTAGATTTTTGTATTTTGGAGAAAACATATCAGCATAATAAGTAGCAGCATAAACAACCCATTAAATGTTCCCACTGCTGGGCGTCGGGGCCTTCTCTGGCAAGGAGAGAGACAAAGGCTATAATCCACCACGCTGGCCCAGTGCCGGTTGGTGGATGACATATGACTTAGAACTTAGATTATAGGTAGATTTCGGTTTCTTCACGGTGTTTTCCTTCACCGTTTTAATTACCGGCATTACGAACATGACTCTGAAAACATATTGGTGCGCGTGGGTTTGAACCCTGGGTCTCCGGATCGACAGTCGCCGTTCTCCCGACTAGGTCAGCTGTAACTTACTAGACCAGCCGTAACTTATTAGAAAACGTATTATTTCAATCCAAATACTATTTAAAATTTAAAGGTAGTGTTCAACAAGCTTCGGTGACCGAAGCAGACCGTTGTTAGGGTTCCGTACACAAAGGGTAAAAACGGGACCCTATTACTGAGAGTTCGCTATCCGTTCATCCGTCCGTCCGTCTGTCACCAGGCTGTATCTCAAGACCGGTGATAGCTAGACAGTTGAAATTTTCGCAGATGATGTATTTCTATTGCCGCTTTAATCATGGCGGAACGTATCAAGTGATCGGGTTGAAATTTGAAATATAATTAGATTACAGTCTGGAAGAACACATAGGCTAAGCATTGCCCATGTATAAGTTCTCTATGTATTACGTAACAAACATCCAAACAGTGACATTCATAATATTTACAGGACAACGTTGGAACGCCTGAACATATTTGGATGGAATTCGAAACACACGTTACTGTGACGTAGAAAAGACCAAGCAAATTTGGTAGAAAATTGAAACAGAAATAGCTCATAGTCTGAAATACCACATTTATGTATTTATTACCTATCAACCTGAAAAGAAGCATGGGCTCTAAGGAAACCAATATTAACTATCACGTCAAAACGGCACAACGATATGGGTTGACATACGAAACACATATAGTTTAGAGTCTAAAATTTCACATGGGCTAATAAGTCTACATACCTTACCATCACGTAAGGAACTTGATGTGATGGTAAGGTAAAAGCCAAAAATGAAAAATATATGCACCCGTTTTGGCGTAGATAATATAGGTGATTTGCGTTCACAATCAAAATAACAAGCAACATAATATTCTCATTAGACGGCGCTAATGCCAGTTTAAATCTAAAATCACTAAAGGCCATTTAAATCGATGTTATGCTATTGTGGTATGTATTTTTTTCTTTAATCACTAGGTGGCGTTACTGGTATTCTATATTGTACTAATAAGTTTTTGCTGCTAAAAGGATTATGATGCCAAATTTCGATTCTTTCGTTCTTGTGTTTTTTTTCTGTGTTACCTACAATTAAATTCATACATTAACATTTCACTAAGACTTGGCTTAGATTTACGGGTTCAACTTGCTTGAATATCATTAAAACTCAAAATTTTAATTATTTTGATTCCACACAGGCCTCGTTCAAAATTTTACGCCGGCGAAGTCGTGGGTAACAGCTAGAAAACAGCTTGAGGATAAAAAGAAATAGGTAAGTAGGTATCAGATCATGCACATTAGCTTCAGACTTTTCATAACGTATCCTATCAAAATCCTACAAACTTAACACTTGCGGCTATGTTCGTTACTACGAAACCTTACTAAGTATGTTTGATTTTGTTTAAAAAAAGAAAAATAAAGATTATAAAATTAAATACATTTTTGTGTGGAAAAACACATTCACTCAAACTCAAAGGTTTTTCAATGACTACTTATCCAAATATTTGACGTACGATACTTCCAATTAATGTATAAGTCAGTAACATGTGCTTACGCGAACGAAGTAGCGGGTTCAGCTAGTAATTTAATAAAATGGGTGGGTTTAATTGCATTCCAAATTTTTTTCTTCGTTTTAGAAAATTTAAAGAAAAGCTTGTTTTTAAAAATGTGTTTTTAATTATTATTTTATTATAATTTTGTTGAACAAAAATCACAAACCGATACATGATTTGCACACTTTTTGAAGTGAAAACTTTTTTGGCGCGCCATAGACAGATTTTTCGTGGGCTGTAAATTGAATTCTAGTGTCACGCTCGGGAATGATAAGAAATCGTAAGACCATGGCTATTGACCATCTAGATGCCTGTCAATCCATCAACCCATGTGTCAGCTATGATCATGGCCACGCCCTCCGGTTTCAGCCGCGTAGTTTCCAAAGTATGCTATCAAATTCTGAGTTATATGGTTTCACTTCTATCGGCAGTTCCTATGACAGCCATTTTTTTTATTTCGGATTCACACGAAGAGGTTTGACTCAATTTTTGTAATACAAAAAGGAGTAAGATGTGTACTGTGGAGTGTTTCTTGAATGTGAGAGTGAGTTTAAGATTCTTCTCCATCAAATATGGCATCATTATTTAATTTTGGCCGAAATGACAGCCAGCGTTTCAACCAAGATGTAATCATTAAATTCATGATAAAAATGACGCTTGATCATAAATCACTATGGGTGAAACCAAAAAAAGCATTAAAAATCATTGAACATACTTAATTTCATGGTTGATATTTTAATGAAAGTTGTTGTGAAGTTTTTTTTACTTTATGAACAATTTTTGTGATGCGGATTTTACCAGCTCGGTTTATTTTTCTACTTCTCAGGTCTTCTCCCACAAGAGGAGTCAAGGCCACCATGCCGGCCATATGTAGTAGTTTAGGGGCTGATACATCTCTCCAAAATATTAATTAATATTTATATATTAATATTAAATATTTCTTGGAAATTGTCGTTTTGTTCACGAAGTGTTATGATACATACTTACCTATTCTTAGCTAGACATAGAACTCTCCCATGATACGCCACTCAACCTTGTTCTCGGTTTTTCTTCTCCAACCACTGCTTGCTGCCTTACGTATATCGTCACTTCGAGTTTCAGGATGTACCTATACTCACAATTATACTCATTTATTAATAACCATGTAAACGTGACGTAGAACCCCCCGTCACGTTTACATAGTTATGACAGTCCTTAATGAATAATATGATACAGTCAATTAACCAATGAAAAGATAGTCAATTAAAACAGTCATATGTAGAGGTTTCAATACCAGTCACAAAAAAAATAATATTATGATAACAATATAATTAAAAAACTAATTAAAATTAAATATCAAACAGTGTCTATTGCGTACACCATATGGTGCAATTATTCACCAATAAATATAATATAATAGTATGAGTGTTCTACTCTATACCCTTCGGTAAAAACTCATGTTATTTCTAAAAAAACCTACTACAATACGTTTACCGATTCAATACACATTCAGTGTAGAAATATTATTATCCACCTACTGTCGTGTGTATGTGTGTCGTGTGTCTTGTGTGTGTGTGTCGTGTGTATTTCGCCTTACATACTTTGAGCTATATCGATGATCTTGGTCCTCTGATAGATGACTTCATTTGGTATACGATTCTTCAGAGAAACTCTACCTTTTACTTTAAACTTGTGGACTGTATAACTGTCAGTGTCCACGTTTAGGTACCGTAGGTCATGACCTACAGTGGTCATGACCAGTACAACGAACGCACTGATATATTTCAACAACCTTTTATTCTTGTTTGTTCTGTGTCGGAATGTTTTTATGTATCACAAGTATGTTTTTTACAATTACATATCTACGTAATTCACTATTTATCTGGCTACCTTAAAATGCATAAGCTTTGCAAAGCTTAATAAATTAAGTGTGATAATATTATCTATTCTGTGATTGAACAGTGTTGAGTGAAAAAGGTTTACCTATATCATACTAACATTATACATAAATGTGAAAATTGCGAAGTTTAGGTATTTGGATTTTTTATGCTTGATATCGTCAGATCAGCTGAAAATTGGTAAGTATACAATTTGTATACAATGTTCACAGATAAATTATATAGTATAGATAGATACTCTTTATTGACACACCAAAAAAGAAGGATACATAGCAAAAATAAACAAAACATAACAAATAAATTTAGTGCAACAGTGGGCGGCCTTATCGCTAAAATCGATCTTTACCAGGCAACCTTAGGATAGAAAACTATATGTGGACAAGTCAGAAATTAGGGTGCGCAAATAAGAAGTACAAAAAAATATACTTATAGTAACAAAAATAAATAAATACATATAGCTTGACATCGCATAATATACAACGTGTGGCGGAAAGGTCCAACAATATTTATTGTAGTTCATCTATACTATGTATCGAATCACATATGTGAATATTAGATACGAAAGCACAACAATTTTTTCCATACAAAGTTAAAAATTCGTTGATCTCGTTGTCAATTTTACATCAAACATTGACTCGTATTATCTCGCGATCTAAAGTACTGAGGGGAAAGAAACCTTCGGAGATGAAGTCCACATCAATGTTGGCATGACCTATTCAAATATTGTTGGGCCTTTCTGCCACACGTTGTATAGTCCTGGAATGGCATATAAGCTACCGGAATGGCATATAAGCTTATATACCGGAAGAAATCCTTGGGAAATATGCATACGTATGCATAGTCGCAGTGATCCACGAGAATAAAGGTTTGGGAAAATCTCTATGTATAAAAACGTTATGTTGGTTTGTGTACGCTGCAAAAACTTGAAAAGTTCTGCACCGATAGATCTGACATTTTATAATGATATATAATCCGCATCCAGGATTGTTTTTAACTAATTTTTGCATCACAATGTGCCACCGCGAAGCGTGGCAGGGTACAGCTAGTATTATATATATATTTTTAATATTTTTGTTATTATCTAACACCCTTTTTCTGGATAGCCCGTGTATGCCATAAGTCATGCAGTTGGATCCTTTGATGAGTTTGAGGTCGGACGGCGGCTCCGCTTAGTCAGTGCCAGTTGGGATGGAGTTGGATGACTCTGTCAGTTTGCTTATTTGTTGTCTGCGTCGGCGCAAGGGTTGTACAATTCTCTTTTCTGCCGTTGATCATTCTGACAGTAGATAACAATAGTATCTGTACATTATATTTTAATCATCATGAAGAACCAGTTAACATGGTAATCTGATGTAAAAAATTACATAAACGAAAAAAATACTAAAGTGCATATGGGTCCCAATTAAATATATGTACCAAACATTGTTAATATTAATTATTGCAGCAGACAAAAAACTTAATTAATTTTAAGTTTTTTACGCGGTAATCAGTACAAAAAATGCGAAGTACAAAAATTACAAAACGTAATAAATATTTTTTACGGCAAAATAATGCTAATTAGTTTGATCTTTCTATTTCATGTTGATTCTATTCGACTATAAATAACTTTTTCTTTTATTCTCATGTATACTACCTAGTTGTATTCACGTTCTTGACAAAGCACAGTGAAACAGTTTAATGCCAAGATATAAAAAACCGTAGGTACCCTATAAATTGAGTACATAGCCTGTACTCTATTTATATGTATGAGTAGCCTGTTTTTAAAGATCACGTAAAACGGTTCTATTTGTCGAAGGTGTGAATTTCTGTAATTGTTTTTCTTAATGTATTAAAAATGCTTGCGTAGATCACTTCAATGCCAATGCCTAAAGACGAAAGTCTTTAACCAGTGCGTATTGCCAGTGATGGCTTATGGAACTGAGACGTGGCCCTTAACTGTAGGGCTCATATCGAAGCTCAAAGTCACACAGCGAGCTATGGAGAGGGCTATGGTCGGAGTCTCTTTGCGCGACAGAATCCGCAATGAAGATATTCGCAAAAGAACGAAAGTGGCCGACATAGCTCAAAGAGTAAGCAAACTGAAGTGGCAATGGGCAGGCCACATCGCTCGCAGAACTGACAACCGATGAGGAAGAAAGGTTCTCGAGTGGCGACCACGAACCGGAAGACGCAGTGTTGGACAGCCTCCCACTAGATGGACAGATGACCTCATAAAGGTCGCTGGAAACCGCTGGTTGGAGGTTGCGCAGGACCGTTCGTTGTGGAAATCTAGGATCGAGGCTTATGTTCAGCAGTGGACGTCTTGCGGTGGATGATGATGATGATGATGAGATCACTTCAAAATTTTAGACTCTTATTCTTTACTGTTGAATCATATTTGTCTGTTACCGGTTAGTTATATGTCATTTAAGGATATATATTTTATCTTGTTATCAATTAGTAGTACGTATGTTTATGATTAGTTTTATTTATTAGAGTATTTTGATTTTGTATAGCTTAAGTATTTGTATGTAATATTATTAGAATGTAGGTTTATCTCGTAGTAATAGTCTTTGTTGCGCACCGCGATTAAAGTTTGCTTAGTTTTTTTCTTGTCCACCCCAAGGTTGCCTGGAAGAAATCGCTTCAGCGATAAGGCCGCCAGTTATTTCACTAGTTTTATTGTGTTCCTATATTTTTTTGTACTATTTTAAGGTGTGAACAATAAAGAGTTCTCATTCATTCATTCATATTTAAAGGATACAGGTTACAAACGTCATACAGGTATGCGAGGGCAGTATTTGAACTCTGCATGTTCAGTTGCATGACTGAACTGTTAATTTGTTGCTTACTATTAGGCAAACGTCTTTATCGTCCGCTCAATCGCGCAAACAATAATATAAGTAGGTTTCAAACAATTACAAATTGACATGCATAAGTATTTTAAGTAAATCAAAATTACGATGAATATTTTTTCAATTCTATTTATTTTAAGTTTTTAATATGTTCCAAAGCTCTTGGTAGTTGTTGACATTCAGAAAGATCTTAATTCCATTTCGGAATTGAATCCAAATGAATGAATGAAACTTACTGACGTAATTAATTCTTCAGTCAAATTTAACAAAAAAATTACCACTCACAACTTTTTTCATATGGGTTGTATATTTTTCGTCGACTACAAGTATATCGAAATCGATCCGAATAGTGATATCGATTTAGATACGGTAGAGTCCAGCTCTGAAAGAACACTACGAATTGAAGCCAATTTCGCAAAGTCTATGGGAATGGAATTTTAACGATTCAGTAAACGTGATAAATCGTTGTAACTAACTCTCACCACTTAGTTACACTTATTTTTTAACCCCCGACCAAAAAAAGGGGTGTTATAAGTCCGTCCGTCCGTCTGTCCGTCTGTCCGTCTGTCCGTCTGTCCGTCTGTCCGTCTGTCCGTCTGTCCGTCTGTCCGTCTGTCCGTCTGTCCTCTGTCCGTCTGTCCGTCTGTCAAATCTGTCCGTCTGTCCGTCTGTCCGTCTGTCCGTCTGTCAAATCTGTCAAATCTGTCCGTCTGTCCGTCTGTCTGTCGTCGTCTTCGTCCGTCTGTCCGTCTGTCTGTCCGTCCGTCCGTCCGTCTGTCGTCGTCGTCCGTCTGTCTGTCAAATCTGTCCGTCTGTCCGTCTGTCCGTCTGTCCGTCTGTCCGTCTGTCCGTCTGTCCAATCTGTCCGTCTGTCGTCTGTCCAAATCGTCTGTCCGTCTGTCCGTCTGTCCGTCTGTCCGTCTGTCCGTCTGTCCCGTCGTCTGTCCGTCTGTCCGTCTGTCCGTCTGTCGTCTGTCCGTCGTCCGTCTGTCGTCGTCTCGTTCGTCGTCCGTTCGTTCGTCCGTTCGTCCGTTCGTCCGTTCGTCTGTTCGTCCGTCTGTCCGTCGTCCGTCTGTCCGTCTGTCCGTTCGTCCGTTCGTCTGTTCGTCTCGTCCGTCTGTCGTCCGTTCGTTCGTCTGTTCGTCGTTCGTCCGTCCGTTCGTCCGTTCGTCCGTCCGTCTGTCCGTCCGTCTGTCCGTCTGTCCGTCTGTCCGTCTGTCCGTCTGTCCGTGTCCGTTCGTCCGTCCCGTCTGTCCGTCTGTCAAATCGTCCGTCTGTCAAATCGTCCTCGTCCTCGTCCAAATCGTCCGTCCGTCCGTCTGTCCGTCCGTCCGTTCGTCCGTCTCCGTCCGTTCGTCCGTTCGTCGTCCGTGTCGTCCGTTCGTCTGTCCGTTCGTCGTCGTTCGTCCGTCTGTCTGTCGTCCGTCCGTCTGTCCGTCTGTCCGTCTGTCCGTCTGTCCGTTCGTCCGTCCGTCCGTCTGTCCGTCTGTCGTCGTCTGTCCAATCGTCCGTTCGTCTGTCCGTCTGTCCGTCTGTCCGTCTGTCCGTCTGTCGTCGTCCGTCTGTCCGTCTGTCCGTCTGTCGTCTGTCTGTCTGTCTGTCCGTCTGTCTGTCCGTCTGTCCGTGTCCGTCTGTTCGTCTGTCTGTCTGTCTGTCTGTCTGTCTGTCTGTCTGTCTGTACCGTAGAGCTCAAACGGATGGGCCGATTTAGATGCGGTTTTTTTATTTTATATATAATTATATAATTAAATGTATCAAATGAAAGGGCTTGACTAGCAGAATACTATACGTTATAACAAATTTCAAATCCAAGATGGCCGCCACCACAAAATGGCGAGTTATATAATTTTTTTCACTACTACCGCAATATGGGTATCAAACGAAAGGGCTTGACTAGTAAAATACTTTGCACTATGACAAAATTCAAATCTAAGATGGCCGCTACCACAAAATGGCGAATTACATTTATTTTTTCACAACTCCCTTAATATGGGTATCAAATGAAAGGGCTTGACTAGTAGAATATTGTACAGATAACAAATCTAAGGTAGTCGGGGGCTAATCAAAATTTTTGATTTTGTTCTTGTTACTAGTAGCGCACTGCGGTTTTACTTGCGCAGTCACCGATCCGGGGGTCTACCGCCAAACGAAAAATGTCGTAGCATTGAGAATTCTCTCTCTTTTCTTTCCTTTTGAAATGATAAAGACAGCAATAGCAAAGCGAAAGCCGATTTAGTTAGGCGGTAGAAGGGCCGGCCCCTCTACCGCCTAACTACATCGGCTTTGCTATTGCTATCTCTATCACTTAAAGCAGAAAGAAAAGAGAGCGAAATACCAAAGCTAGGACAGTTTTAGTTAGGCTGTAGAACCCCCGTTATAATAATGGGTATATGTAGCCAATGTGCAATCCTTGCATTACTTACCATCAGCCAATGGACATGCGGCTGATGGTAAGTAACATGCCTGCCACATAACAGAATAGTGACACTCACATATTGGAACACGAAGAGTTCAAATCATTACCTAGTACTGCACTGCGCTGTCACACAGAGATATCTCTAAGCTCTGTAATTTCTCAGGAAACATTGCTCTTCCAACCGGAACACAGTAATGTTTTCGCATTACTGCTTGGCGGTACGAGTAGATTAACTGGCAAATGTGTGGTTCTGGTATTATCTGTGTTCCAAATTTTAACCCGATCTGTTTAGCTGTTCTAACGTGGTTGAGCAATAAGCATCCAAATTTTCGCATTCATAATATTAGTAGAATAACAATGTACTTTTATACTGGAGTTTATTATTACCTCCACCTCTGGTATAATATGCTCATTTGCAGACAAATCCCAATAATCCAGTCTAGAAATCAATTTTCTGAGCAATTTCAGCAAATTGCGGAAGTTACATGAAGATTGCTCTCGTTCAACAAGGTAGCGGTAAAAAATATTAAAAACAAGTCCATCTAGTTCGATATTTTTATAATCACTTTTGCGGTAGAAAATGTAGACGTAGAAGAAAAACACAGGGTTGACGGTTAGCAGTTGATTACGCTTACAAACATTCAGTATACTATTTTTATTGTAAGTAATGTGTACATAGAAATATATCTTTTAAAGTTTAAAATTACATGATGTCATTATAAGACAGTGATCAAGTGGGTGTCGGACCCTGCTTAAAACAAGGTTCTATAGTTACCATAATACACACATATAGCCACCTTTTTATGAATCATCCACCAACAGAAATTGGACCAACGTGGTGAATCATGACCTTGACTCGCTCCTTGCGAGAGAAAACCCTGAGTCTCTGCAGTGACAACATTTACATTTAGTAGTTTTATAGTAGTTAAAAACAATATTTACTTCTTGAAGTATAGATGACTGGAAGTTACTATGATGAAGTTTTACCCACCTATAATATTTTTGAGAACTTTATGACAAATTAAGGACGTCACATTGGGGTGGCCTCTAGATGTCGGTTTTCTTATCAACGAAAAATTTCATAAAATTTCTTATCGCTTTAAAAACCTCAAAAAACAGATAATAAAGCAAGTGAACTCTGCAAGTCATAGTCATAGCATATCTGTTTAGCCAGGAATATATCGTAGCCTGAAAGGATCACACTATTTTACGACGTGAGAAGCTTTCCATAACAACCTTCAAGTTCAATCAGTGTCTGTACTCAGCCCTTTCAATCTGTTGAATGGCTTTGTTAAGTTACAAAATGTTACATCCAAGTGTTAATAAGATATTTATGCTCTCAGCGCTAGCACGCCTTTTTGCACGTCGAATTCAAAAGCTAAGTTGAAATACAAAAAAATACAAAAAACTTAGAACCGCTCTTTAGGAACGACATAGATGAATGACAAGCAGTAAATACAAATTCTGTAAATAACGAAGAAGAAATGGTATTTACCTAATGTACTATATAAAGTATTCTACCTATATATAGCCAAGATGATAAAATACTGTTTGAAAAACTAAAAGAAAACAGAAAACAAACAGTGAAACGAGACGGTGGGAAAAGTTGATTGAGTGGGTTTTCCCGAAATGGATAATTTTAGTGTCTTCATGTCGATAATGAATCGATTTCATCATCGTATACCATAGAGAAATAACCACTTTCTTTTAAAAATACCATTATCGTTTAACGTCATAACCGTGGTCAAGCGTAAGACATAACATAAGCAGTCCAGAGCCCACTTTATTTTTCTTCTGCTCTGAATCAGGGCATTCTCTCACAAAAAGAGGCCATAATCGACCACGCTGGCCCAGTGCGGGTTGCCGGGTGATCTCGAAAATAATCTTCCTTGAAACATGACGGTAGTTCAAAACCAGTGGTAATTACAAATTTATAAATCAGCTATACTTGAAAAAATCCTTACTACAGGTACTGTTGGGATTTGAACCTACGACTTCATGATTCTGAAATCGGTGGTATTCACTAATATGTATGTCATCACGGTTACTATTAAATTAACTGAAAATAAGATTCTCATCAGTACCACCAATTTCTACTTAGGTAATTATATCGTTTGATTTACACGAAAGCAAGGGTATCTAGCATCTTTCTTGCCATATTGCTCTTGTGGATGTGTCATACTTTTATCGCAGCACATCACTCTGTTGCCATAGAAAGTATGCATGTCATTTCCTTACGATTGACACAAAAGGACCGTGCGGAAAATCTAACTATATCGTGGTATATGTAAACTCTTTGGTATGAACCTTTGAAACAGTAAATACACGGTTTTAACACACTTGACCGCTGTCTCGCACAAAGCATCGTAAAATACAATAAAAATTAAACATAATGGATGTAAAAGATTACAATCTGTCAATAAAACACGCAATCGAGTAGTTTGAGCCGAGGGATAAAGATCATAGTCGTAAAATAACTGTCTGTACCCATAACATTGCTTAACATGGAAATAAACTCGACATAAGTACTCTTAGAACTTTGAAACTAGGTACCGACTGTTTTTAAAAGGTTATGTGAGCAGTTATTGGAACTATTACTTAACCTTACTGTATTTTTTTCTAACATGTAAATTTCAACATCAAATAAAAAAAAACTTAAAATGCTTTTTCGTACATTTTATTTCGTTTGTACAACTAATTTTATTTTACAAGTATTAACTAGCCCAATTTACGGTCCCACTGCTGGTCCTCAGGGTCTTTTCGTACTCTCTAAGTACCTACAAGGTGAGAAGACCACGTTACATCACTTTGACCACGCGTTTTGGTGAATGACGTATTGTACATACTTGTAGATCTGTCTCTGAAGGATATTTTTCAAGGAACACACCGGTTTCTTCATGCTAGTTTCCTTTACACGGGCCGATATATAGGCGGGATTCGAACCCACGAGCTCCTGATCGCAAAATAGGACATCGTGGCCTACAGTGGCTTATAGTAATGACATAAAAATATAATCAGCGTAATTCTTGATCAGGCGAAGTTAGGACACAGCCTAAGTAGAGAGATACTATTTGTATGGAACCCTTTTCGATGGATATCAGCGTGTTGCTTGAGTTCTTCTTACTAAACGAAATACTACTGAAATACAAGTTTAAAATCGGAACTTTATCCAAGGAGGTTTTAATGAAGGTATCACACTTTAGGTGGACTTCCGATCCGATAAAATAGTCGTGCTTTTTATCTTAATTTTTATAGTAGTAGGTCTCTTCACAGAGTCTGGCTTAGGAAGTACACCACCTTAGCTAGTTATTCTACTACCAAGCTTTAACTGGCAATATTGTGTTCCAGTTTCAAAAAAATGTTTTCTGAAATATTACAGGGCATAGCGTTAAAATAATCTTATCTTTCTCTAAAACTTAAGATGTTTAACACTATACAAATACGAAGCAATGGAGCTCTATACCTAGTTTTTGTTACTTTATAACAAAATTCAAATACGCCCACAGAATTGGCCTACGATTCCATAAAATCGGGGCGAGTAATTTCTATTGGTAAACACACGTGTTCAGTTTGTCATAGCGAATCAGGCCGCAGGTTGTACGCTCTCGAGGTAAACTTTTCATTTCTCAATCTAAGCCTATACAGGGTCCGTAATTACTATATGATTTAATGCTGGTCGCGTCGAGGACAGACAGGCATTTATTAAGCAGTTATTAATAACTCGGCCCACAGCGGTGGATCCGAGTAAAGCCTATCTCTGTATTTTATTAGCAACTTGTCAATGTCAACGATTTACCTATGATTACTCCGACAATGTTGTATTCTAAAATTGAAATGAAATTTATTTGATGTATAGGTATGTTAACGGAAATGTATGTAATCCGTCATTGTATACAATTCCTAGGAAATGTATGTGATTCCTAAAATCGCACGGAAATGTGTAAAATAAATTATATTATACTTACAAATTACCCAAATAGCAATCGGAAATGTAAAACATTTAAGATATTAAAAACATTAAGGTTAGGTTAGGTTACATTTGATTTTATAAGAATAAATATTAGTTGATTTTGTGATACGTAAACAATTCATAGATAGTTGATTTTAGAAGTTTTGATGAGTAAGATAATATGAACATATTATTATTATTTTACGGTATGACTGTTACTCAATTGTTTCAATAAGTACTATAATAAAAAAATATTATCAACAACGAGTTTTATTACAGAAAACATTTACTTTGTACGTTTTCTAATACGATATTGGAATTATATACAATTCCGAGGAAATTTAACATTTCCTCGGAAATTTATATCTATGCATCAAATAGTTTTTCAATAAATAATTTATACATTTCCTATAGTATCGGATTTCTTTGGAAATTGTACATATTTCCTAGGATTTGTATACAATTCCTTGATATCATACATTTCCGGTAACATATACAAAAGTGAGCAAATCTTGTATTATGGGAGCCAGATACCTGATAAAATAATTTAAAATGAATACTTAAAAAACATTACATATTTGTATTCAGCACACAAAAATATAAATTTTCTATTACAAAAAAAACTCAATTCAACCCTGTAAAAGCGGCATTTGGACACTTAATATAAGTTTTATAAGATAAAAATTATAATTTATATCTTATAACTTTAAATGAGCAATTCTTGTAGGTATATATATATATAGAATCTGAATCTCGGAAACGGCTCGAACGATTTTCATGAAATTATGTATATGAGTTCAGGGGACGATGAATCGATCTAGCTAGGTTTTATTTTTTAAAAACATCATTTTATGCGCGTTTTACACTATAAAAAACTCCTACAATGTTACATTAGAATAGGATAACTTATTTCGCCACTGTTCTTTAAGCCTAAATGGCTCAGACGGAATATGCTCGCCCTCGGAGTCAACAGGCCCCGGGTCGAATCCTGATGGTTACACTCGGGTCTTTTCTTTTTGTTCTTTTTTCTCTGAGAAAATCTTTTACTTAGGGGGCTTTATAAACGCATTTAAACCGAGCAAGGTCAACCAGGTACTAATATTTAACATTTCATCGTCAGTTTGGCAAATAAAGTAGTGCAATAGGATATACCTACATATCAGTGAGAAAATAAGCACCACTTTACGTCGTACTGATTGGAAAGTATTTATGGGTCTGTGAGACCAATGAAAAATAATGAGATGGATGTTAAAATAACTGTTGAAGCTATAAAAACACTAAAGTTTATCGTTTGGCTAAATTAAATAGCCAGTCAACAGACTGTTTATGGTGAAGCAAAACAAAATCCTTTTGTTTGCAGATTGTGAACATTGTAAGCTGATGCGTATTAATTTTGATCGGTAATAACTAATACTTTTGCGTACGTCATGTTTAAGTAATTTATGGGTATTGCCGATCTTTACGTGGCTCGTGACGTGTTCTGCTTTGGAGAGTGTAAACGGAGTTATTACTTCGGAAAATTGAATGGACATGTGTGAAAATTCTTCAGCGAATCATGATTTGCAATTTTTTCTTGCAATCTTAAGCTTTTTTTATTATTTACACATTGTTGAGACGAGCAATACAAGCAATTGGTGCAACACGCCTGTCTATGACAGCACAGGGCAATACAAATATTTAAACATGTAATGACAGCACAGGGCAATACAAATATTTAAACATTTAACAAAAACAGATCACTAAATTATTCTACTGCTGGGACTCGGGGCCGTCTCTCGCAAGGAAAGAGTCAACGCCATAAACCACCACGCTGGTTCAACCAGTACTGGTTTGCAGATGACACATGACCTAGAAATATTCGTGAAAAAAATCCGGTTTCCTCACCATTGCCGTTTCTAAGTTAGCACCATTACGCATATTGTGACTTCCAAATGACAGTGGAGCGAACTAGGGGCTCCGGATCGGTAGTCGCCGTTCTCCTGACTAGACCAACCGTAACTGCGTACCGATAGATACGAGTATCTTTAGTAAACTTATAAAACTGAAGAATTTGATTGTTTGAAGGCGCTTAAGAACTACATGTCCGATTTCAAAAATCTTTCACCGTTGGATAGATACGAGTTTTATTTGTTATATTATATTATTGTTTAAAGATTATTGGGACTTAATATTTACATATTATGTATAAAAACAAAATAATATTATTATAGCATACAATAAAAATAAACAAAATAAACTCAGCTTTTGGGTAAAGTAGGCGCCAGCTCTGGGATCCCCTGAAGCGAGGACCAAACGTTTTGAAAGATCTTTCATAATTTTTTTGGTATCGGACGACCACGGGCCCATTATCTCCACTGCCAGCGCAAAGAATATATAATGTGCGCTGAGCTGGAACTACTATTTTATTTATTTGTGCCTGTTCGGCTGCAGATTTCGCGCCACCACTCAAGACCATAAACGATTAGCGCCATTGTCGAATTCTCCAATGATTGCGGAACGTCAATCTTTAAGTTACGTAGTACTACAATTCCGCCACCGGACTTCAGTGGTGGCGCGGACCATAACTCCGACATTGCAAGTTGGATAGATATGAATATGATCCCTAAGTGCTATATGTTATATGCATACGTACCACGAGCAAAGCTGGACCGGACCTCTAGTTTTAACATAAATAATCCAAATCACTGCCAGACTCTGCACTGCGCGCGTCACCTAGAGATAGGTATTTCTTTGTCCAGAAATTGATAATTTAGCTGCGGCAAGATGAACTCCAGTCTCGTGATCACGGTCTATGATATGGTGCTCGTTGTGCAAGCTTCAGTTTTCCATACCTACATTTTATATTCTCTTTAACTGGCCTCGTGGCTTAGTGGGTAGTAACTCAGCCTGCGAAGCCAAGGGTTCAGTTCCCACCCAGTGCAAATATTTGTGTGATGAATTCAAATATTGGTACTGTATCTGGGTGTTTCTATGTATAGCAAGTATGTATTTAAAACTATATAAGTATCATATCAGCTATCTGGCCGCCATAGTACAAGCTTTGCTTAGTTTGGGGTTTCTTACAATTAATCGGAAATGTTTAGCAAATTGGACACCAAGAAGCGAATTCTAGTTGTCAGTGTGCTGCTAGTAATAGCTAGTATAAGTATAAGTGGCTAGTAATAAAAACTTTTTTTTTTAATTACTTAATACACAAAGCTCACTCCAAATTGCGAATCTGATTTATACCAAATAGCTTACTGAGTATTTCTCATAAATATCTCTCCTTCAGTCCTGTGGTTGCCTAGCAGAGATCTCACTTAGCGATAAGGTTGAAAATTGCTATTTTATTTTTAAGGCTTTAAGTGCAATAAAATGTTGACATATATATATATATATATATATATACCTACGTATGTATGTTTATTTTTTAAGATTACCTGATAGTTCCTTTGTAGGATAGATGTGTGTTTGTCTACTACGTGTATTGTCTCTAAGTAAATGTACTTTAGACTGGTCAACTTTTTAGCCAGCTTCATCAAGTACGGTGTGGATTCATCCATGTTATGCTAATGTTAGTGGATAAATGGGTCATTTTTTCCGATACCAGTTAGCGAACCAAGTGGTTAATTACTCGAATCATTTGCCTGTCGGCGATCAGTAAATTCTCGTTTGCATTCCTTCGTTAATTTCAGAGCGATCACGTTTGCAGATCCGAGGCAATGTTATTTGTATCAACGGCTTGTATTTCTAACTTCAAAGGAGAAGAATCTGATATATATTATCTAGACACACACGGCAGCGTGGCCAGCCAAGTGTAACATAACTATAGCAAATATGTATGTAATATTGAATTGAACATTAAATGTTTGGGATGGGATGGTTATTTTAGTTTCGAAAACTAGAAAATACGAACCCGAAATACTTCCATAAGAATTCGTTTTTTTCTGATCATTTATTACCTAAAGAGAAACTACGTACTCTGCCTCCATATATCACACAGAGTTATGCAAATTTAAAAAGCTTTACAATACACGGCGATTGGATAAAATATCGACATGAAATTTCACGCCACTAGTTAATGACTTGACGTCACAAAATTTCAATTATTTACAACGAAATATACAATTAAAGTAATGCGAAAGCGGTACGCTCAATTAAAGGTCAGACTCATGTTTTGACCTTTTGAGCCTGCGTGTCAACAACCCTACCAACAATTCTCGAAAAATTGAGAGTTAGTCCATCTCTGTCAGTCTTACGTCCATCACAATGAGAGTGACACAAGACAGACGACAAAAATATATCGAACAGAAATTGCCGCTTCTTTTTCATACTGTCAGTTACGTTAAAACAAGATTACAATTACGTAAGGACACAAACAATTTACGTCGAAGTTTAATTATTAATTTTCACGTGTTATATTTAAAACCACAATTTGATTACTATACGAACTTCAGAGTATCGAGGAAATGTCAAAAATTCTCTTGTATTTAATCTTTGTGATTTTTTTTGTATTTCGATGATCCTTCGTATCAAGTATGCAATTTGTACCTATTATATATTTTTGTACTCATTGGTGTATGCAGTATCACAGTATACAACAATTAAATAAATAAGTTAGTTTTTCCGATTAATAAATAAGAAGTGGGTGCTATTGTTTATTTACTATCAAACGCAGAGTTTGTCTGTTCTCCTAAGCAAGGTCAACCATATTTATGGGCCACGAGGCCCATAGACCCATGAACCAAGAGCTCCATTTATAAAATACTTCGCACAACCGTCTAATATTTTCGTAACACGAATAAACTATAAAATACTTTGATGATATTATAACGAGGGTGTCTTCAAATTGAGAGCGAATAAGGCGTTTTCAAGGCGCAAAAAATAGACCTGTAAAACGTATTTCTCCATTTAGTCTAAGGTGACGCAAATGTTTTGGTTTGTTTTAGAAACTTTGCAAAATGAAACATCACTGCCACATTTAGGAATTGTCACATTATCTTGGATAGATTTATTTGCATCCTGAAAACGACTCATTGAACTGTTTAGATAACTACGCTTTATCGTAGTCTGCAACAGTGCAGAATGCGGTCACATCGGTATCCTGAGTGTGAGACATGTTGATCGGTTTCTTCTAGGAAAACACGCTCCATCGTAGACCGCATCGTCGCTAAACATCAGGCGAGATGGCGGTCAAGTGTAAACCTATTAAAGTTAAAAAAAAAAAGAAAACAATAAGCGTTCTACCGTGAGCGCGTAAACGTAACATTTGTATGAAGAGGTACGTATAGCGCCGCTAGGGGCACTGTAAATCGTTGTAGAACGTGTATTGTCTTTGACATTTGTAACTCGTACTCGGCATTTAGGAAAGATAACACAAACTCAATAGGAATAAAAAAAATGGTTGTCTGTTAAGTCGGTTGGTTTACGGACGATCGTTGAACGTGACAACGTCATAATAAAACATTGATAGAGGCGGCGTAAAAAATGCCACATCCTCCGGTTTCACTCGCGTAGTTTCCACAGTAAGTTAGCAAATTCTGAGTTATAAGTTTTCACTTCTATCGGCAATTTCTATGGCTACCAATTTTTTTAAATCAAATATTCCTTTAATGGATAAATTTTTTGTTCGAATGATCTTAAAAATTAGAACCGTGTAAAGCCTTTGTAGCGCCGCTTGCACCGCTACTCTTCAATGGTCTAACGGACACTGTTCGCGCTCACAACTGTTGCTAAATGGCAGATTAATGTGGACAAGCCTGTGATGTATTACTCGGACTTCGTTGTAACGGACGTGGGAGCTACATTGTGATTTCAGTTACATTATTGGATGAATTGAAAGAATTTGTGATCGAATAGCGATGACCAAAACTTGTACAGTTTCATTAGTAAGCAACTTGAATGAATTATACGAATGGATGTATGGGCTAACTCAAAAATATGTACAAATATCATAAAGTGAGTTGAAGTGCAGTGCGATTAATTTAACAGTTATACATATGGCCTATACGAACTGTACAGATAGCTGTATAAAGAGAGGTACGACAAAAAACGCTTAAGCTTGCTCTTCGAAATTAAATCTACGTGTCTTCTTACTCTTTACATTTAAGTACAAAATAGTACCTATAGCAGTTGTATATCACAAATCGCCATCACCTTATCGTCACTACATTATCTTCCTTTTAATCTAACATTCGCACTAACGTCAGCAATCCATCAGGGTCTGCCGCCTAACAAATCTACTTACAGTTTTCATATAGTTTTCTCATTTATTTTGATCCAAATGACTGAGAGAGCAATATCAATGCCATTAGCAACTTTGTAAGCGGTAGTGGTCTTCGGACTACATGTAAGTACTCCGATACATCGCAGCGAACGTTCAAGTAAAACAGTTCTCATGTTTTAGCGAAAGCATTCGTGATTCAACTTAAATTGTGAAATAAATCGGAAATCGGACCTTTACAAAAGATTTATTGGGTTAACGATAACACGGTTGTTGCTGAAAATGTCATGGTTTAGCATGAAGACTGACGAGAGTACAATATAGGGGGGTTCCGCGGTAAACTACTACTAAAACGAAAAGATCGCAAAACAATAAATCAATGTTTCGTGTTTTTAAACTTTAGCTATTGGAAACTCAATAATGTGTGCTGACTGAATTATTTTTTTTACAAATAAAAAAATAGATCTAGTCCCGTTACCTTGCAGTATAAAAAGGGGGTAGGTCATCGATATAATTAAAGAAACGAAGATGAGGTATGCTATAATCTAAAGACAACATAACGTGGCGAAAATTTGTTTGAAAAATTTGAAAATTGAATTGTCAGCGAATGTACACAATTGTCAGCGAATGTACACAATTGCCAGCGAACGTACACAACTCCTTGTTGCGACTGAGACTAAATCAGGAGACGTCACCTGATTTTGCATCACCATAGTAGAAGCGCGTTTGCCGCTTCTGCCGTTTTTTAAGAGTTCGATGGGGTAGGTATAACTATTTACAGCGTTGACATCTAGAGACGTACTAAAGTGTCAAATAGAAGTCAATCCAGAAATCTCCAAAATGCATGTGTTATGTGATTGCATTTCAAATCGGAACACAGCTCTCACATCGATATCATTCGATACAAGTATCTCAAATAAAAATGTTTAAATTATAATGCGTTCGAGCATTTCAGTACTCCAATAGATAAGTCAAAAGATAAATTCTACGTAAGAGAAAATTATACATCATTTAAAATCACTGGCAATTATTAATTTCTACAATATACACTAGAGTATCCAATGGATTCTCCATTGGCGTTACTAATTAAGATATGCTGATAACTACACCCTGGTTAAAGGTGTAAGGCCAGGCATGGACACAGGAATGCTGCACATTTTAAATAATCACATCTCTACAAAACAAAAATGTTGCCTTATTGTGATTTTCTTACACGCTAGTTTTTTTTTTCTCAACTTTTGTCGTTATAATAGAATTTGGGTAACATTTTACCATGGGTTTGACGCATAGAAAACCAGAGTAAATAATGAATTTGTGAATAATGTGTAATAGTTTCATAGATTGTTATCATAAGTACTTCAAAAACAGTTTTATATCAAGAACAAAAGAACTACTCTTGACTGTACCTAAATAGTAATTGCACAAAACACCGTGACGAAGAACACATACTTAGTAGGAAGGGATAATACTAATACTGATGGACATTTTACACAAGGGAGCGGTAAGAGACCCAGAAAAAAATGGGTCGCTAAAAATTATTTGAGAATAAATAATTTTTAGCGACCCATTTTTTCACATATTTAAAAAACACTAGAACTTCAAATTAAATTAATTATTGTGAGCTATATTAGCGGAGATTATTCATTCTTCATTCTAAACGATATTTTCCTAGAACCCGCAAAAGTTAACTTGAGACTTAAGCACAATAGACATTTTTTCACATACTTAAAAAACAAGTGGTCAGCAGAAAAAGTTTGTTTGGGAACCCCTGATCTAGCCCTAAACTAAGCAAAGCTTGTACTGTGGAAGCCAGATAGCTCATTTAATCCTACGCGAAATATTGTCAGAATGTATAGATTAACGGATGTATGTATGTTTGTTACTCGTTTACACAAAAACTACTGAAGGGATTTAGATTAAATTTAGTACATAGATAGATTTTACTTTGGAATAACACATAGGTTTTTTTCCCGAGAAAATAACGGGAGCGCGGAAACTACGCGGGTGAAACCGTGGGCAATGCGAGTACTGATATTCAATTCAATTATAGATACGTATTTATTATGTAGGCATAGAAATACTAAGAGGGTTATCTAGACCCTGTTGCTGCTCATACTTTGTCCACCCCTGTGAACCTGTAGTTATATATTATGTATAACTAACTAGACAATGGTTATGGCATAGTAATATTATTCAGGTATACTGATATCGTAATGGAAATATAATAAGGTAGGAGAGCGTGAAGATCACTGAGGAAGATTTTGAGAAAGCTTTTAGCATTTAAGCGGGATTTACACGGATAATATTAAATTTCCTCAGGTGTTTGTGGAGTTTTGTTTTTAGTCGACTTTAAAAAGGAGGAGAAACTCAATTCAAATATTTTTTATCGATTAGTAGCTGTTCTGATTCCATATTTTTTTATTTTATCATTTTCATTCAAAAGAATTGGAATAACATTCAAAAGACGAAAAATTAATGGTTTGAGTCTGTGAATCTACGAATATGTAGAAATAGGTTAATTTTACATTTCACGTTAACTGATCCGTTAAGTTACTAACACAATAAGGTCATAGAAAAAATATTAATACAAAATTAAATATTTAATAATTTCCATATCTATCAATTACTACAAAATCAGTCGATTCGTTTAGGAGTGAGCGATTGACCATGCCAATGATTTTCACTATTCATGTATAGTGTGTTTTACCCGCGTAGTTCCCATTCTCGTTATTATCCGAGATATAAAATCTATGTGCTATTCCAGGTTACATTCTAATTGTGCTTCAAATTTTCTCCTGATCCGTTCAACTGACATTGTTCTGACCGTTCATTTCAACTTTTAAATCTATAATATTTTATTACTGACTTAAATCTATAATAGATTATTACAAAAAAGGGGTGTTATAAGTTTGACGTCAATGTCTGTCTGTGTGTGTGTGTGTGTTTGTGGCACCGTAGAGCTCGTAGGTACACTATAAAAAATTCAAATCCAAGATGGCCGCCACCACAAAATGGCGAATTAGTATTTTTTTTCACTACTACCTCAATATGGGTATCAAACGAAAGGGCTTGACTAGTAGAATACATTGCTCTATGACAAATTTCAAATCCAAGATGGCCGCTTCCACAAAATGACGAAATATATTTCTTTTTTAAACAACTTAAAAAAAGGAGGTTTCTCAATTCGACCGTATATATGTTTTTCACAACTCCCTTAATATGGGTATCAAATGAAAGGGCTTGACTAGTAGAATGTTGTACAGATAACAAATCTGAGGTAGTCGGGGGTTAGTCAACACTTTTAATTTTGTTCTTGTTATTGTCTTTAGTAATGTAAATATTACGGTTGGTATAATATTATGCATTCGCATTTTTTCAATAATTATTGGATAGGTACATCTTTTACATACTACCTCTACTACAGTAACTTACATTCCACTGACAAACACTAGATAAGTTTATGTAAGCCGCGTGCAAATCCAGCTTTACCGTGAATTATGGGAGGATCAGATAATTTCGAGGCTTCGCCGGCGTGTCGATACAGTCTACGATACCCTGCTAGGTTACCAACTGTTACGTATTCTGCGGTTAAAACTCTAGTGCATTTACTAAACGCAATGGAAACTAAATGAAAATATGGTGTATGCTAGCAATGGAGTTTGTTATACGAGTGTATCCAGTTGAGTGTCGTTCGGGTTCGGATCGGGTTCGGATTCAGCTTTAGGTTAAGGGTTTGGGACGGTTTCAGGTTTGACTTCGGGTTCAGATTCAGGTTCGAGTTCAGGTTCGGGTTTGGGTTCGGTGGGATTATTTATACCTTTTATAGGTAAGTATATACTTGACCCGCCATAACCTTTGATGTTAAATGACGATGCGGTCTACGATGGAGCGTGTTTGCCTAGAAGAACCCGATTCACTTTAGATTTGAAGAAACCTAGACGTAATCTGTTCAGACGTGCCGACGTGATTGGGCAATAAACATCCAAAAATAATACACCTATCAAAATTTATAATGTTAGTAGGAAGTAAGATTATAATACCGGCAGAAAACTATGCAATACCACCCAAGGAAACGTGATAAAACAATATACGTTTAATAATTGCAACGCTGAGGCTGGCCAATTCCAATCTCCAGTTACATCATAACTCTGACTGTTTACGTTAGCACTCACCCATTGTTTTACACAAAAATATTTCGCATAAGAAGACACAGCAGTTTCTTTTTATTGGGTCTCGTTTAACTAGCTAGAGTTACAAGTTATTTTGAATCATCGTTGTAACTTTAATGTCGGGGCAATAATTAAAATAACAGAAGATTTACAGTGAAATATAAGCCCCGCTGCAATGGATGTGCCATATTTACGATCAGAGAAATTGATACAGTTAATAAATATATCGGTAACTCGTGTTGCTTTCGAAGAAGCGAGTCCTTGCGGGCTTTCTTTCACTCACATGCAGCGACCCGTCATCTGATACGGCACGATGCAACCGTTTGCAATTTTTTGTTCTCATGTTTACACGTAAAAAGATTGGATGTGCTATTTCAGATTATTTATTCACCGCATACTTACGTCTGAATTTCTAATAGATTTGATAATTTTGTTAGGATTGATAGTTTTCAAGGCAAAATAATTTTGTTTAAACTGTATATTTTTTCAAATATTTTTTTTTTTTTTTTAACTATAATAGGTTCGCACTTGACCACCATCTCGCCTGATGTTAAGCGATGATGAGATCTACGATGGAGCGTGCTTACCTAGAAAAAACCGATTCACTCTCGATTTGAAGACACCAAGATTGTAACCATCAGGGAAAACCCACTCAGGCAACGCATTCCACAACCTAGACGTTCTTATCACAAACGTGGAGTCAAATCTCTTCGTTCGCGTTTTTGGAACATCAACCATGAAACGATGCCGCCCTTTTGTGGAACGAGAATTCCGATAGAAGAAAGGGCAAGGTGGTATTAGATCATGGAGATCAGTTGCACACTCTCCGAAGTGTATCCGATAAAAAAACCGATAAGCTAGCGATTTTGCGGCGATGATCAAGGCATTGAAGTCTTTTACGCACAAGAGCGTCATTGCCTATGAGTCTTTTGGCACGTCTCTCAATCGATTCCAGAGTCCCCAGCTGATACTTAGCCGATCCATCCCAAAGGTGCGAACAGTACTCCATACAGGAGCGAATCTGTGCTTTGTATAACGTGAGCAACTGTTCAGAGTTGAAGTATCTTCGCACCTTTGAGAGGACACCTAGTTTTTTGGCGGCTAATTTAGCCTTAGACTCAATATATGTGCCAAAGTTGAGCGTCGATGACAGAGAAACGCCCAAAAGCTCGAGATGGTCAGTAACCGGCACGGACACGCCTCGAAAAGTAGGAGCCAGTTGGAACGGGCTCCTTTTAGCGGAGAACAAACACGCCTGTGTCTTTCCTTCGTTAAACCTGGCCAAATTGGCATCGCCCCATTTAGAGACTGCCTCAAGGGCCAAGTTCAACCGCTCGATCATATTCTCTCTCAATAGCTGAGTTTGTTGCCCACTGGCTCTTGCGCTAGATATATAACTCTCTACGACTGTGCTATCATCTGCGTACCCAAAAATACCGGGCTTCAACAGATCGTTGATATGTAGCAGGAAGAGCGTCGCAGAGAGTACCGACCCTTGAGGGACTTCGGCATTGATAGCCATTTGATCCGACGAGCAGCCATCAATGACGACTCGTATGGATCGATCCCTCAAAAAGTCCGATATCCACGCAATAAACCCAGGAGACAAACCATAGCCAGAAAGCTTGCTTATAAGGCCATCATGCCAAACCCTGTCGAAAGCCTTCGAGATATCTAGGGAGACTACAAGTGCTCCCCGTGTTTCTCGATAGCTTCACTCAGATGTGGGTGACATACGCTAGAATATCCCGGTGGACCGGTTCCGGCGAAACCCGTATTGCCGGTCACTGAGGAGGTCGTTCGATTCTAGGTATGTCAGGAGCCTGTGGTTTAAGACACGTTCCATAGTCTTGCAGAGTATGGACGTGACTGAGATGGGCCTGTAGTTGACAGGGTCAGCACGACTACTTTTTTTGGGCACAGGTTGCACGTTTGCAAGCTTCCACGACTTCGGCACTTGCCCAGTTTGGAGAGAAAGTCTAAACAGGCGCGTTAGTACTGGAGACAACTCGGGTGCACAAACCCTCAGTACTATGGCAAGAATTCCGTCCGGGCCACTGGCTTTATTCACATCCAGATTGCGTAGCGCTTTGGTAACCTCCTTTTGGCGAATATGTAATTCAGACATTACAGTCGGACTGCCAGGTGGAGTAGGAGGTATCGCACAACCAGCATCTAGACGTGAAGATTCCACAAACTGAGATGCAAACAAGTTTGCCTTCTCCGTTGCGGTGTGAGCCAACGTCCCATCAGGTTTTAGCATTGGAGGTAGTGAGGGGCGACAGAAGTTCGATTCGACCGATTTAGCTAGGGACCAAAACGCTTTGCAACCCGCTGGGTATGAAGCTAGTTTGTTCCCTATTCGACTAATATGGTCGAAACGAGCCCTCTGTAAAACCTTTTTGCATGCCTTAGCAGCCTTGTTAAACGCTTTCTTCTTCTGGTGTGTGTCCTTTGCCTTACGTTGTCGAGCATCAACCCAAGCTAGGTAAGCCCCATGCTTACATGCCTCAGCATTTTTACACTGCGGGCCAAACCAAGGGCGAGCTTTGCTGGATACTGGGACGTCAGAGTACGGTATAAAATATTCCATAGCTGTTTGTATCACTTCAGTCACAGCATCCGCGCAAGTTGAAGGATCACCAGAAGAGAAGCACAATGACTGCCATGGGTAAGACGCAAAAAAAGAACGCATCTCATCCTAATCTGCTAACTTGTATCGCCACAACCGCCGGTTGCCTCTAGGGCTGGGATCGGGTGGATGGTACATTGATACTGACTTCACCAGACAGTGGTCGGAGCTGCCCAACGGCGAAGATAAGAAAATATAAAATCAGTGATTGACAAAGGCATTTTGTTAATTATTAGGTCCATTTCAAGACGTTTTGTTTTACTGTACACGTGTGTCAGTTTCTTGAAATTCTCATAGTTTGTGTACACTACTTTATATTTTTACCTATTTTGGGCCTGATGTATTTACAAATTATGATTTATAATAGATTATTTAATTTAATTAATTATAGAGCTTCAGCTCAAATTTGTTTGTATTTCATATGTGCACAAAAACATGCCAATAAAATTATTGTCTTCACTTATTTGGTATTGATCGAAACTTTTGCATATAACATCATCTAGCCTAAAACTAAGCAAAGCTTTTACGATGTAAGTTGTTTATCTAAATTCACATTTAATTTTAATTACACAGTTACTGTTTTGATACACATGCACATACAAAGAAAATACATTCGTATTCATTAAACAAGCTTTTGTCAACGGTGTCTTGGTCTTATTCGATTATTTTTCAAATAAAATCGCAGTCAGTGAGTTATTGGCCGATAGTAAACAGCGAATAACATTACGTCGGCGTCGGCTACTTACGATTTGCTTTGTTTATCATTGAGTAACGAGAAGTAATCGCATGACTAATTGTCGTCGTAAGGTGTAATTCGTCATGTCTTGGCGCAGTCGTTTTTCCCCTGCATGTGTCACAGGAAAGTTGCGAAATCTGTCTTAATCGGATTTGTCTAGACACACCAAAGGCTGCAATGAATGCAAATATATATATATATTTTAATTGTGAATTGTGTATTCACTATTTATACAATTCACAATTTTTAATTATATAAGCCGTCGTGGGCTTCACAAGCTTGGGGTCGTTCAAATTTCACCTGCATTTCTGCGTAATTTACAAGGTCAGACGTGTAAATTATCATTTTGTGCACTGGTTTTATTCAACAAAACATTATCCTTCAACGGTATGTATCATCCAGCACATGCGCCCCGCTCTAGGTCAGCGTAGGTTTACGCCTTTGACTCTCTCCTTTTAAGAAAAGTTCTCGAGACCCAGTAGTGGGAACCTTAGTTAATGCAACTAAATTACTGGTTGTAAAACCGTAACGGTAAAACCATACACCATTGCGTACAATTATTTTTATACCAACTCTAATAAAATATTTAATAAATAAATAAATATTTCGTAAACTGTACGGTTATATAGAAAAATAATTCAATAATTGTCGGTGAACATTGTTACTCGTATATCGTTATGGCTGAACATTGTAACGGTATAAATACAAACTAGCAGTGTCCCGTGGCTCTACTCACGTAGTTCCCGTTTCTGTTATTATCTCTCAATAAGCATTAACCCATGTGATATTCCAGAATATCATATTATGGTATTCTAAATTTCAACCTGATCCGTTCAGCCGTTCCAACGGTATTCAGCAACAAATATCAAAACACCCAATCTTTGACATTTGTAAAATTTATTAGTAGGATTAATACAGATAGGCATGCGGTCAGAGTTTTAAAGGCAAATCAGAAAACAATGACAGACTGAGCTCTGTTCTACTAGACAAATTGTGGTTGTGCTAATTTTACAATACGCCTACGACATATACAAGATGAACACCGTTAGTTTTACGAACGGAGCTGTAATATCTCGTACAAATGTTAGTTTTGTTGTCTGTCTGAGTTTGTGGACCCCTGATCCGCTAAATTAAACTAGCTGCACCCGTGGTTTCACCTGCTTTTTAACCGACTTCCAAAAAAGAGGAGGTTTTCAATTCGGATGTTACACGATAGCGCCCCCAATTGTGAATCGATTTTTTTTGTTGTTTGGTAGATCATAGTTCAAAGGTGACCCCATATTCATTTTATCGCAAGGTGTAGGTGTGGTTTTCGAAATATTGATGAAAAACAACCAAAGTTTACTCTTGTTACTTCGACATAGTGATTGCTTACTTTTGAATTTGGTGGAATGCCTGAATTTAATTTTAAATTGAAGTATTTTTTTGTTTTTGTTTTTTTGAAGAAAATTGATTATTTACAGCAGCCTTGTATTGTTATATCGTAATTAAGTACATACTCGTATTTGCTCTAAAATTTCATGGAACTCCGTTTTGTAGTTTCGTTTTCAAAGAGGAAAAATACATTCATCTATCTTCCATGCCCCATACACATGTTCCATAAACTTTATTGTGTAACATTGACAATTTCAATAGGCAAAAGACAGGGGATTTTTATTTGCAAATTTATGAGATCTTATGATACAAGACAGCAATCAATTTAATATACAAACATGTCTCTTACGGCGTTGTTTGAAGCGTTTTCTTCGCATCAGCATAAGCAGCCCACTAAAGGTTACCAATGCTGGGAATCTCGGGACTTTCTCTTTCTAGATCATAAGCTACAACTGGCGGATGACGGAAGACCTAAAAAGATTTTTCGAATCATACTAGTTTCCTCACAATGTTTTTCTTTACTGTTAAAGCCAGTAGTGATTATATGTGGTGATTTTTATGATTATGAAAATTATAAAAATAACCAAATTTTACTCCATAGGTATATATTTTTAGGGTTCCGTAGCCAAATGGAAAAATACGGGCCCCTTTCAGATTCGTCATGTCTGTCTGTCTGTCCGTCCGTACATATGTCACAGCCACTTTTCTCTGAAATTATAAGAACTCTATTATTGAGACTTGGTAAGTAGATGTATTCTGTGAACCGCATTAAGATTTTCATACAAAACATAGGAAAAAAACAATAAATTTTGCGGGTGTCCCATACTTAGAACTGAAACTCAAAATGTTTTTTTCATCAAAATACGTGTGGGCTATCTATGGATAGGTCTTCAAACATTATATTGAGGATTGAGGATTTTTCTAAACTGAATAGTCTGTATGATGTACATGTAAACTTATACCATGTTAACTTTCAACGAAAATTGGTTTGAATGAGATCTAGTAAGTAGTTTTATTTTAATACGTCATAAATTTACTATTGTTAAAACACTGATAAAAGTAACAATGAACTACAAGAACTTTTATATTATGAATTATATTGAAGAGATTTTTTGTTTGAAGGCTAATCTCAGGAACTGCTGGACTGATTTAAAAAAATGCACCGTTGGACATTGTACGTCATCCCTGAGTGGTATACACTATAAATTACGTACCACGAGCGAAGCCCGGACGGACCGTATTTTTTATACCCACAAACGAAACGGTATCAGGCCAACTCAAACTAAAGCTTCCAGTAAGAATAGATTTTCTCAGTACGCTAAGAAATTTGGAGGAAAATTTACAATTATCAAGTTCTGCTTTTCCTCGTCGATTACCCTTCATAAATCAATGTATAGTCAATTACGTCAATCAGAAATTATATCGTAATGACGTCAGCTGCGCGCTTGCGCGTGCGCCGCTTTTGTTCCGAACTCCTTTTTAGTCTAATCTCTTTAAATGAGTCAACTGATAGATTGATTTATATGGTGTGAACGGTTACGTGTTTTTATTAAGTTAAGTTTAAGTCGTTGTGTTGTTTTGTGACATTGTGACGCTACTAGCTATCTCTGACGTAGACGTTTATCTATGAAATTGTTGGTATTATAGGTCTTTATTTAAACATATTATAAGTATACAGGTATTTCCTTTTTCCAGAAAAACATACTAAGGCCCAATTTAAACTCGTTGACAACAAAATAATAACATTGACGTTGAAAGCGTAGAACATTTCTAATTTCTATACACATTTGACTCGTAGGTATATTGACAACCAGTTTGGATCAAGAAATCTAGGTCTCTACGATTAAACTTTAAGGTTGTATTTGAATGACAAATTAGATAACATTTGAAATAAATAAGGGGTTGTGTGTAAGTGAACACTAACTAAACAATTAACTACGCAGTTGAACCACGTGGCCAAGAGGATTAAAATAACTTAAACAGGCGTTTCACTGAAAAAATATCTTTGTTTACGTCACAATACAGAGTTTCTGTTCTTCTTATCTTTACCTACTCACATAATACTGCAAGGTTGTGTGCTCATTGTACTAAGTATCTTACATTTAGGTTTCGACATAAGTTAAATTTATGAAAAGGCCCAAACATAGTAACATGATATTGAATAAATTGAAATTTAATTACAAAGTCTGGGAAAGTGCCAGCGTATACGTTCTCCATCAATGAAACGATAATCCAAACAATTCGAAAAACTTGAGTGAGAGTTGACTGAGACCTACGCGATATAATCCAGGACATAAATTACGTTTACATGCATTATTTGAAAGAAATCAATGGCGTTGCATGCCCGAAGAGAAACTGAGAGTAAAAATTATCGCTTGTGTACTGACAATACAGAATTGACCTTTCACGAGGTACGATGTGCTTCAATAACTCAATAACATCATTCAATACTTCTCGATGATACTTACATGATTGCAACAAAGCGTTTTAAAGTCACTGCATTTATTATAAACGTATAATTGTTTGTGCTCTGCCGTTTTTTGACGTGATAACGTCAAATAAATTGATGAATGCCGGCTACATGCACGAAAAAGTGTCCCGTTATGTCCCGTTACGCTCATTGTACGTTTGCGCCGCATCTATCAATGTTTTGTTATGACGTTGTCATGTTGAACTATCGTCCGTAAACTAACCGATTTTACAGACAAGCATAGTGTGGAGGAACGGTACGGCTGCCCATAACAGTACGGTGTCACAAAGGAACATGAAGAGTCCAAATCATTATCTTTTGCAGCACTACTCTCGTCACCCAGATACAGGTACGAATATAAGATGCTGTATCTCTATGTTTTGTAATTTCTCTGGCAACATTACCCTTCAAATCGGAACTCAGTGATGTTTGCACATTACCTACTACTTAGCGGCAGAATAACTAGCAAAGGTGTCGTACTCGTACGTCTCTTGGTGCTCTAGTACAGTAAGGAGTACCTACCACTACCTAGTAGAGTAGCTAAGATTATTATTAGATCTTTGAATATAGGTACGAGTACATTTTATAATTATTATGGATCCTTTGAAATTCCACGTGCTTTGTCAAAAATAAACTGTGAACATAATATCACAGTATCGCGTGGGTTTCTTATTTACAGGTTAAGTACTCAAGTAAATTATTTCGTTTTGTGATAAATTACCACTCTACCTATATATGGAAAAAAATATGAGTTACATACCGTTACCCTTAATCACTGACATGCTTTAAGACTAGTTTCATTTTGAAGACCCCCTCTGTGACTTAAAAACGGTCGTTCTGTTGTACAAGTTTACTGAAAAAATATGTGGGCACTACAAATATTTTTGTCTGTACATGTAATCAGTACAAAAAAATAATTGAAAGTAGAAATTCATTTTGACGTGACAACGTCTTATAAATTGGTTTGCCGGGTGACACTTCAAGAAACTGCGTTACGCTCCGCTCACGTTATGCGCTCACAACGAGAGCGAGTGAGAGGCACGCGTCCCTTCTACTCGGGCATGGTTAGCCCGCCTAAGAGCGAGAGAGACAGACATAAAAAGTGAAAGGCACGCGTCCCTTCCGTAAAATTATTTTACCACTCAAAGTCGTTGTCACGTAAAACTTTCGCCCGTATACCGACTTTACAGGCAACCAATTTTTTCTTTTTTTTTTACAATTTTATCAAGTACCTGCATTAAGCCTTTACAACTTTTACTAAACATCTCCATAATCTCAAAACAAATTTTACTGAGCTTTCACTTCGAACTTTTTAATTACGACTACAAAACTTCTTCAATTATTGAGGAAGATTTCCGAAACCTGTGGCTACTGGAGCTATCAATTACAACTTTATTTTTATACACCTTATCGAATTTTTACACGGCCGTCACAAAACATTATATTACTTTAGAGTATGAAAACTAACGTGGTTATTACACATCATTTTACATAAATACACGGGTAACTCACGTATAATGTAGTCAGTCCAGTCCGACTCAAGTTTCGATCGCGTCCGGCGATCTTTTTCAAGAGAGTGCGCGCGCGGGTTCGCAGCTATTTCCGACGCGCAGCTCACCAGCGACGACGAGTTCCAGAGTACACCGGCGCAGCCCTCCCGCACCCCCTCACCTGCACCCCCGCAACAACCGTTGAGCTTGCGTGCGCGCCGTGCGGCTGCCCGCAGTGCTAAACGAGCTGCGAACCCGCGCGCGCACTCTCCTTGAAAAAGATCGCCGGACGCGATCGAAACTTGAGTCGGACTGGACTGACTACATTATACGTGAGTTACCCGTGTATTTATGTAAAATACTTTAGAGTAGCAACTAATTAAATGTGGAAACGTTCTCAGTAATATCATCAAAAACTTCTCTCAGCATGAGAAACTTCGTAAGTAGATATTTTTGTTTTGCTGGTATCCATTTGTACTCGTATGTAGAAACGACCGCTTACCAACAGAAAGACCGTTTTTCGCAAATTTTTTAAATGTTTTTGGTTACTATGTATTTGTATTTCAATTATTAAAATATTAAATGAGAATTATCCTCCATACTCCAAATCTAAAACAATACTGAAGCAGAATATTGTTTCCTTAACTTTCCTTGCTTTTCCACTCTACGTAAATCGAAAATGTCTTGACCAATATTACCATTTCAAATTGTCCCATTGCTGGACAAAGGTCTTCCCTCCTTCCATAAAATCTAATCTATGGCTTTAAAGGACCAAGTTTATCGTGTGAATTCAGTTCCGTCAGTTTTTTCGTTTGCTATGAATCCGAAAATGTTCGGAATATGATGTCATTAACAAATGTATCTCAGCGTTTGAACACGACATGGCTTGAGTAATTAAGAGCAAATACGATGATTAAACTTTAATGTTTCTCCTATAATTACCTACCAATCACTACCGTAGAATAAAAAGTAGGTGAAATGTGACAGAGTTGGCCTAATTTTTTAAGGTCCACTTTTTGCTGGGGTCATCGCTTGTGCATTTATCTCCATCAGCCTGTCAGATCCGTGAGCTAAATTATGCAAATAATCGGTTTCGAGGGAATTATGATGACCTCTGCTAACTTCCAATTATTTAGCCTCTAGCGTTCTGGAAAATAACACCTTGCATTTGTATTGCATTGTTTTTAGTTTTTTTTTGTATTAAAATACTCAGAATTATTCATCCTTTAAAAAAAACTGAACAGTTCATAGATGTTGTATTATAATAGGTATACATGCCGCTTACCCTTTGTTTCGGGTGTGCATTTTTAAAACTACGAGTACGTTTAAATCACGCACAATAATCTACACATACCCAATGTATACCCTTTTAATAAGATTACTTATGGAAGTAAGTAACATTGAATCGAAACTTATTCAGCTCCATATTATGCACCTATTTACAAAAGAAACATGTGTTAAATACGAGTATTTATACATTTTCAGATTCAACTTTTTCAGACTCAGATATAGATAGGTACTCATACATTTTAATGGATTATCTTATATCTGATTATATATTTTATTTATATACTTAAGATAATCCTGTGTATATTTCGGTGACGAGCGCAGAACTGTGCTAGCTGGGCAATGATCTGCACTCTTCATGTTCAAATAGCTGCGTGGCACTTATTGGCAGGCGTGTTTGCTTATTATCAGGCACAAACACTACGCTTTCTGCCACTCTATATTGTAAAAGAAGAGCTTGAGTAAAACTCAAAATGTGGCGTTTCATTTGTTATTTTTATAAATGACTTTACTGTGAAAATTAATGCATATTGTCTATGTTATTCTTTGACATAATTATGTAATCTATGCACAGTTACTCAAAACATCAATTCGAAGGGAATATGGTTTAGTTGTACTCACTATGAAACTGTATGAACCATTATTATCATAGAACCATTTGTATCATAAAACTACTTTTACCATCCAACCAAATAAACCATCAGCTGTTTCTTACAAATACTTTGTGTAGAGTCAAGTTAGGTACATGGTCGAGTATAAAGTTACTTTTCTAAAAGTAGCTTCTACCCGTTCCATATGCAGCAACCCTTTGAAAGTTCTAATAATCGCCGCTATAATCTTCGTACCATAAATTATCAACGGGTTGTCTGACAATCTCTTGTACTAATCCTACAAAATCTTTTTTTAACCACGGATCATTCAACAACTTGATTAAGTTCAAACTAAAAAAGAACAGTAGCGAAGAGCGCAATAAAATCTGTTCCAATATACGTGACCGCCTAAAATTAGTTTTTCAAGCTCTTTTTTGTTTTTGGGATGTCGATATGATTAAGTTCAGCTGACTACCGGTGTACGGAATATCCTTAGGGATACCTGTTGTGTAACAGGATATACTTCGTATGCTCAGGGAGTATTCAACGTGGTAATATGACGTATAACGCGATCGTTTCAGAAGCTAAAAGAGAGTTTGTGTTTTCATTTCAGCTCTCTGGCTTCTATAGTGCAAGTTTTGCTTAGTTTGGGGCTAGTTGATGTTGTGTGTAAAATATCTACCTTATTTATTTATATATTTTGAAAAATCTCATTATTCTAAGCAATGTTCCCAATGCTGGCTCTCCGGGCCTTCTACCCGTGGTGGCTAGTAGGATTCTTAGATTCAGGAACCAGACATTATACAAACATATAGACTCTCAAAATCAGGCAATCCGTAAAGTAAAGCATTGTAGAAGCGATCACAAATCATATGTTTTAATATATTGATATGACTACACTTCAGAACATTAAAAACATAATTTTCCACGTAAATCTAGTGACTCATTACTTAATGCATTAAATTTAGTTGTCATATCTAAACCGTAAAATCCAGATAATATCTATAAATTCGTATCAGTCGAGATCAAGGCAACCTGGTTAACATACCTTTATCAAATACAATATCGCTATATCAGATACAATCGTACTAATAGGTCAACGCGATAGGTAACTGTCTAAAAATAAAGAATACCGATACTCAAAAGCTGCAAATAGAAACGCTATCAAATGCGGTCGCCGACTGTCTTTTGTTTGATTTTCATTTGGTTTTGTGTGCAGTTCTGTTTATTTTTGGGATTGGTTATCTCTGGCCTGAATTACTTTAGCCATTGACTGTTTTAGTAAAAAGTAGGTAAACGGATAAACAAGCTAGATTTAAAACAACAATAAAATATCTAGAATAACAAAACACAATTGGAATATCAATATTGTATACAGTTTTGCTTTTATTTCTGTCTCAAAACGGAGGTTGATCGGTCCAGTTCTAGCAATGTTATTATATTAATCAACAAAGATCCAGACTTTTGCATTTAAAACATGAAAGATTAGTGGCACTAAAGATATTTAGAAAAGTGTAAATTTATTATCACGAAATTATCAAGGCAGAACCTTAGTTCGATTCTCGACAGGAATCAAATAGTTCAGTAATGCGTACTTGGGTGTAAGTTACTAGTCCATGACATAACCACTGCAGAACATTATGTTGTAAAGTACTATTACATAATTTCCAAAAAAGCAGCACCGATTTCGAAAAAAAAAAAAATGGGACCACCTCTAACTATGATCCACGAAACAAAAAAAGAATCATCGAAATCTTTTTTTGAAGTCGGTTGAAAATGGAGTTTTAGTTTCGTTACATTTGTACCATCTAATACCACCTTATCCTTTTTCTATCGGAATGCTCGTAACTCGTAAAAGCGACATCGTTTCATGGTTGATGTTCCAAAGAAACGAACGACGAGATTTGACTCTACTTTTGTGCTAAGAACGTCAAGGCTGTGGAATACATTGCCTGAGAGGGTTTTTCTCGATAGTTACAATCTTTGTGTCCTCAAATCGAGAGTGAATTGGTTTCTTCTAGGTAAACACGCTCCATCGTAGACCGTATCATCGTTTAACATCAGGCGAGATGGCGGTCAAGTGAAACCCTATAAAAGAAAAAAAAAAAACATAACGGTACGTTTTTATATAAAACTAATTTCTTTCAAATATTGAAAAAATATAAAGTATCAAGATTGAGTCGTGCAGCAACGTCCATCTAATTATAAAAGTTCGTATAACTCAGGATCGACGAAACCACGAAGTCTTACAATCTCCGCAGGTGTCATCTGCCGCCGCATCTCCCCTTTCGTTTTCTTTTTGTTTTTAGCCTTGAAAAGTTAGTTTTTTGCATTTTATCAAATGTGATATGCGAGTTTCTCGATACATACAAGTGTAAGGTTCAAATAGGCTTGTACAAAACTCTTTGGTAAAATATGATTACTGGCTGAAAATTTAAAATAAAATATGGAATTCGTTAGGAAGACAGATCGGTGATGTCAGAAAAAAACAGATAGCTCAAAAGATGGTTGGATATCGAAATGAATTGTAGATAGATATAAGTTTAAAATACCGATGTTAAACAGAATGGCTAATTCGTTGAAATACTGATGTAATACAGAATGATTTAAACTATCTTTGTTTCACTTTCTGAGTTGTTAGCTAACACAAGTCACCTACTGAGTTACTTTTAGGATCAATTTACTTCAATATTCCAAAACATGACTCGAGTATAATATTGTCTCTTTAACTACAAATTAGGCGTTTTAGCTCTTCAAGACGATTATGACGGTTTTTTAACCCCCGACCAAAAAAGGGGTGTTATAAGTTTGACGTCGAAGTCTGTCTGTCTGTCTGTCTATCTGTCTGTCTGTCTGTCTGTCTGTCTGTCTGTCTGTCTGTCTGTCTGTCTGTCTGTCTGTGTGTGTGTCTGTCTGTGGCACCGTAGAACTCAAACGGATGAGCCGATATTTGAAGGTAAATATCCGTGCGGATGTTCTTAGTTATGTTTGGTTAATATCAATTCAAGATGGCCGCCTCCACAAAATGGCGGACAAAATATTTCTTCACAACCTACCTCAATATGGGTATCAAAAGAAAGGGCTTGACTAGTAAAATACTATACACTATAACAAATTTCAAATCCAAGATGGCCGCCACCACAAAATGGCGAATTACATTATTTTTTTCACTACTGTCTCAATATGGGTATCAAACGAAACGGCTTAACTAGTAGAATACTTTGCAGTATGACAAATTTCAAATCCAAGATGGCTGCCACCACAAAATGGTGAATTACATTTCTTTTTTCCACACTCCCTTAATATGGGATTCAAATGAAAGGGCTTGACTAGTAGAATGTTGTATAGATAACAAATCTGAGGTAGTCGGGGGTTAATCAAAATTTTTAATTATGTTCTTGTCAATTATTTTGTAGATCACAGTTCAAAACTGGTCCCATATACAGTTTACTGAAATCGGTATGGTGGTTTTTTAAACACAAACAAAAAAAAATACTTTCATTTATCTAAATGACTTAGTGATAGCTTCTTGTGGACTTTGGTCGAGTGTCTGAATTTAATTTTAAATTGATTTCGGGTTTTTTTTTCGTAGAATTAAATTGTGATACACATTTTAACTCATCACTCATATCTTGTGTTAAACATCTCATTGTAATATTTTGTTAGTTTCCCGGAAGCCTAAATATTTTAGATCTAGCGTTTAGCTTCGCTGTTTTTTGAAGTTGTAAAGCAAAAAAGTACCTATTGTTATTGTGTGTCATCAATAACATAAAACTAAGAAGAATTAAGGAAGACAAAATACCGTTAACCATAACAAAAGGCTTGTTAAAATTCCTTGAGTTACACATCTGATGTCACCCTATTAAAATTAAATGATCAAAGACAGTTTTAGACAATGGACGTAGGTATAGCTTTACTTCTTAATTTAGAAAAAAATTAGACAATTGATTTCTTGGTAAGTGTTTAAATTTCTGAATCAAAGAATCTCACCCAAATAACTTTTATACTTAAACTGTAAAATTTAGGTGATATTTTCCTGCTTCTCGTGACATAACCCCCATGTAGGTCAGTACAAGTAATAAATTTTATTACCTTTTACCAATATGTGAATATCAAAAAATAAATTATAAATAATAATAAATAAATTAATATTGGTGGATAATAAAATAAAACTTTTACATGTTTAAATAAATTAATAAGAACTTCACATAAGATTTAAACAAAAGCGGAATTGTCTGCTGATTACTGTCTGTCCTATATTTTTTAAATATTCTGCCATATTATTAACCTTTTACAGTAGCTATCTAAACTGTAAGAAATATATACCCATTTAAATACGTACCATGTGACTTTTCAGACATAATCCCCAGATTATTTCAAGATTAATACCTTAACTGTATAATATGCACCTATAGTAGATTGATTGGATATCTTTAATTGTAGATAGAGATATCGGTTTTCTAAAGAAAGCGTGGTCCGTCGTAGACTGCATAGTAAGCATAGGCAAGATACCTACTCAAATGCAAACCTACAAAAAAACTAGTCCAAGATCCCAGACGCTTTAAAACTCTATTATTTTGGGAGTTTTAAGCGGCTGTAAATCAAAACGGCCGACGGAAAGTGTCTGGGAGTATTGGGGTCTTATTTTTAAACATATTGCCTATAACATACCTGAAAATCAGTTATCAGAAAATACGTGAAGTAAGTATTGTATCTTCTGGACCCCATATCTCAAAATTGGCCGTCTAAGCAAGTTAGCGGGTAAGCATGTGTTCTTAGTACGTACTAACTCTACTCAATCGTCCACATTTCATCCATCAGAAAATACGTGACGTCTGGCGGCTCTGGGATCTTAATCTAAACCTCTCTATACATTTTAAGCATTAGACATATGATAATAATATAAAAAACACAAAAAAGGTAATATTATGGTGAAATCGTCAGGAACAACGATTTATTTTATAGCTTCTAATGAACCAAAGCGTGTAACTCGATATGTTATATCATATACCGATGTCTGGACGACTAACATAGTTTCTTCTAGATTAAACTCACTACCTACTCCCCTAACCGTAATAGTCGCTGATAGTACCACGACAAATAGAGATCAATTTTTTTGCACCGATAACACGGCTGTCTACCGATGACTATCGGTTCTTGTCAAATATTTTATTGACAGCTTTCTGTATCTGTCAATTGTATGTCGTAAACATTGGCCTTAATACTACTGCATCATTGGAATTTTTAGTACAAAATTGGCCTAATTAAATCTCGATGTTGAGGCCAATAAGGCTTAGTCCAATTACGGGCGGCTAACGCGATTATCAGGTTTGAACATTGTTGGACATTTGTAGGGCTACGGAGCCTGTCTACTGTCGGCGAATAATTGAGTCAGCGGTGGCTTATTTCAAGGTTTCATTAGAAATTAGCTGTTAAATACATTTTTGAGCTTACGTAATAAGTGTTTAATAGTGTTTCCCTGACTACTGATTTATGACTGAAAAATTATGATGATTGATATTGTTATTATTGTGTGCTATTTAATGTACTTAAGTAAATGGGTTAAGTTACCTGAAATAAATTAATTTTGAATTTTTTGAATTTGAATAACTAATACTTGTAATTATTATAAATTAGCCGTTACTTTAGGTGTATTGTTGCTTACACATTTATATATTTGAGTTTATAGTAAATCGGGGTACCTATGTAAAAATAATTTAGATTTGTTAATTTTTATTTATCTGAGATGATCCTGTGAAATCTGAATTTTTTTTTTAACGATTATAGCGAACTACGCATGATTAATAAAATAATTATCAACAAAGAGTTACGGAAAAGCGTAGGTAAAGTGGGTAGTAGCTTAAATGAAAAAAAAATGCAGTTGAAGAGTATCAAATTTAGTTTTGCTCTGATGTCTCTTTAAAAATTAAATAATTGCTCTACAAATTTGTGGCAATCGCATGATTTTTTATGGATCCCCTAATTTTTTAAAAATGGTTTGATCCCGTAGTGAACAATCAATTTGGAATTTTCCATTCCCTATGCAGAGAAAACTTTTTAGTTGATATATGTATTTAAAATACACTAAAATAATAAATGTAGGTACCTGTGAAACTTTACATTTTTTCTTGTCTCGCCATAAAAATATTCTTCAAATCGACGAATATGTCCGTATAGCGCAAACCTTACCGACTTACTGTATGCTATTTATAAGTTTGTTTCTATGGATTGTAATTATCCTAAATAGAACCCTAAAAAATCCTATATTATAACTAAAAATAGGTACGTTTAAAGTGAAATGTTATACAGCTAAGAAAACATTTCGTGTCTCGAACACGTGCACTCAAATAGTGCATGCCTGCGACATAGTGACCATGAAAAGCCTAATGAAAGATAATAATGCACTTGTATTCAAATCCAAACTTCTCTCACGATCATTCTACTAGACATGCCGAGCGCGTTGCGCCAATTTAGTTTGACGGCAGTCAGTCGCTAGCAGGTGCGTGGAGCGCGCGTGCGTCGCAAATTACATAACAGCTGATTTTGCCGCCAACGCGAACTAAATCAAATTTGGAATACAGTCGAAAACCATAGACCAGGAAGAGTAAATGCTCAGATTTTGTTAGTGGCCAGTGATAAAGTCGGACTCATGAAGATGACAGTTAATCGAATAAGAGTTGTGGTGCTCGGTAGCCCGCGATGTGGGAAATCGGGTAAGAATAACAAATGAATAATCCTACAAGAATCTTGCAATATTCGTGCTGTTATTAACACTAATTTGCAGTGGAATACTTTCAGTAGGATATACACCTTCGATTACCACTAAGTGGTCATCGAAATTAATTTTAACGATGCGTTAACAATAATTGAGTTTATATCGTGTCTGGTTCAACGAAATTAATTACTTACATCTAATGGCCGAAGAAAAAGTTCCTTGATTTATTCTGAGAATGCCTCGAGGTAGTAATTAGGATTATTAATTTAATTACAGGTATGTTTCTTTTCAATTTTCAAAGAGATGTTAATCATTAGCCGTGTTATTCCAATTTACTGTCGATAAATTAGTGGTTAATGGTTTTTTTTGTCTGATAAAATATGTATCAGCTGCATCCAATATAATTAGAGATTTTGACTAAACATTTAAGCAGTTAATTTTAATTGAAGTTACGATTTTTTGTCGTCCGTCCATTTTTTTTATCGGCCATATAGTATGGTATAGTATTAGATGATGGTAGTTTATGTTTTGTGATTACCTTGGCTTGACCCTTTAGAAAATCATTTTCATAGATAAATTCTACTAATATAAATGCGAACGTATGATGATGGATAAGTGTGTAGATGGTTATTGAATGAATATGGGTTGTAATTTAGTTCGGATGCATAGATCGCAGAGCTATTTTTATTTTAGCAAATTAGCTACAGAAACATTTTATTTCCGAAAATGGAAAAAACTGGAAAATTCGTGGGTAAAACCACTAGGAGCTTTCTTTCCTCTTGTTTCCTTTGTTTCACACCCGGTACGATTAGGTATTTTAACTCATCCATACATTATTTCCATCTTAAGGTTGTCTGGAAGAAGTCGCTTTGATTGATAAGGCCGCTTAATGTTGCATCAGTTTTAAAGTTTTTTAACTCTTTCTGTGCATGATTTTTTGTTGATATGTCAATAATAAGTATTTCACCAACTATACGGTATAGTTAAGATTCATGAATGAATGCATGTTAGTGACATAATGAAATTAGCTTGAAAAAAAAAAATTATATGAAAATCGAGACTAAATTTTATTCAATCAATATATTGTACTCTCCATTAGTACTCGTACAATTTGTAACTAATTGTGCAACTTTCTGTTTTTTTTTTTTTATAATATCTCACACCTGCTCCCCAAGAGACTGGATCTATGCTTAGTTTGGGCTACACTTTATACACATTAAGGTACACAAACGAGTAAAATACATATATGTTATACTACTCACATTAATATTTATTTGTTTTCATAGTTATTTTTTCTGTAAAATAATAAATTTTAAGGGCTCAAAATTTGGAAGTTGCATGTTTGTTGCTAAACCATACCACACCGAAACGGCTGAACTGATTGGCTTGAAGTTTGGAACACAGTTATATTATAGTCTGAAATATCACATATTCTACTTTTAATTACGAGAAAATGACGGGAACGGGAACTACGCGGGTAAAACCACAGGACGTTACTACTAAAAGTAGCTGCTAGTAGGTATATTTGTAAGTAGCTGTTCTTTCTATCTCATCTTTGTTTAATGGAAATTAACTTATCAATATTTGTTTATACATTCCATCTTACGCAAATGCGCAATATCACGGCATGCATTCCATTCGACGCATTCAACCGAGCACAATGTTATCATATCGGAAAGTATTTAGCCTGGGATTACTGCTTCGCGGAATAGTCCATCGGCATGTTGACATAGACTAGTTGTTATCTTTGTATAACCTATCTGCTAGCATCCGTGACTGATAAGTGACAAGGTAGGTACTGCACCTCATGAGGGAACAAAGAATTTAGTAATAAACTCTTTATAAAATGATAAGTGACTCAAATTTTTTACATAGTTGAGTGACATATTTTTTACTAGAAGTACAAAATTTTGCTGCACCTATATTATTAAAAGTAGTGTAGTGTAGTGTACGTAAAACGCTATCTATAGTCAGAAGAGAAGGCACTAAGCCTCACAACACAGGCTCCCCCTAGTGTGAGACTTAGGGCTCATAATAACATGAGATTGTTGAACAATTTGGTCGCCACTTAGTTAAATAGTTAGTTTAATTATTTAGAATTTGCATGCTAGTTTCTTTAAGTAAATACATTAATTTATAATAAGGCCAAATTGTTAAGAGGAAATAAACTTTATTATTATTAAAAAAAATCCTAAATTCCTCCTTTTTGGAAGTCGGTTAAAAACTAGCAATGCCTGCGTTTTTTTCGCATGTTCCCATATCCGTAGTATGCGTGCGACTTAAAGGAAGCTATGTGCTATTCTGAACTATAATTTGTTCTAAATTTCAACTCAATCTGTTGAGCCATGACTTAGCAACCAACATACAAACTTTCGCATTCATAATATTAGTAGGTTAAGAGGGGATAAAGTTTCATTGGCTGTTTCAAATAACTTATTAGAACTATTACTAGTTCCTAATTGAATTATTTAATATTCATAATGTATAAAACAACTATTTTATTTCTTTAACTTTTGGGAATATATTTCATACATTAATTAGATATAAAAATATATGGATTACTAAAATTACATAAAAATTACTAAAATTACTTGTAACTAATTTAACTTTAATATGACAATATTAGATTTATACAGTGAGTAATATGTCTCGTTTGTACATTTCACTGGTTAATCGTGATAATCTAAAATTACTTAGAAATTAAAATTGGTTTGTCATGGATCCGTGAAATATATTCGTCACCTGAAATTACTGCTTAGTTATTGTCACCTAAACGCTACCAATTGTATTCATATAAAACACGATTTTTCTTTGTATAAAGGGACCTAAGTGTTATCTTATATCGTTATGTTAACTTATGACACTTGGCATCAGATTTCCTATAGGTACTATACCCCGAACTCAGGGCTAGCGCAGATACTTACTGACCTAATCTTACTAACTACACCTACTAACGCAAACACGTAGAACATACCTGAGATCATACGTGTACCATACTCAATAAAATGTATAATTATTATTTTACTTAAAAACGATTTAATTCACATCTGCTTAGAATGCTGTTCTTATTCATCATACGAAAACATTTTGACTTTGAATTCAAATGAAGCCAATATAAATAAATAATATGTGTATTGAGTAAACTAAAAATAAATTAAAATTACATTTATGTGTGTATCCTATTTTGGATACAACAAAAGTTCTATGAACACTACGTAACAACAGTGTAATCATCAGCGTGAAATAGAGTAGCAAGTCAATAGACTCGTCATACTCTACGAAAAACTTCGTCATCCCAAGTCGAAGATACCACGCAGTACGAGTCAGACAGTACCTACTATTCGTACGCTCATAACGTAGAATTGTCAAATTGCCAAAATTTGTGGGATCGGAATTTGATTCGCTGAAACGGAGATACTAAAGCATCCGCTGTTTTGAATCTGCAAGTAATCAGAATCATTTCAAACAAAACTATTACATTACCATAATTACTATTTCTGTTTCTATTACCAAAAGTAAATTCAAATGAAACTACATCACATATGTAACTACCTACTTACACTAAGTACGTCTGAATTATCCCTAGACGATAAAGGTGTAGAGATAACTAAGATGATCAAGCATATTACACTCCGCGAGGCATAAGCTGAGCTTTGCATTTGTGTGAGTGTACATGGATAGTGTAGGTGTGACAACTGGCCTTAGGCGCGGCGCCATTCTGTCTCGCCGCGCTCCTGCCTGATTGGTGATCACTCACACTAATGCAAAGCTCAGCCTATACCTCGCGGACAAAATTTCAAGCTCCTGCCTGATTGGTGATCACTCACACTAATGCAAAGCTCAGCTTATACCTCACGGAGTGTACCAGTTTATTTACTCGTAAATATTACTATCCTCATCATTCAATTTGTTTTGTTTGCTGAATTACAAGCTAAGTTAAAGTTACAAAATTTGATTAAGACAATGATAAGTTGTTTAAGACAGTTTAATTAATTAACTTTTGATTATCTGGTCGGTACAAAAGAATTCAATGTGGCAAAAATATTAAAATAATGGTGTGAATAAAATATCTACATGCTAAGAATGGATCCGTTTTAAAATATTATTTTTTTCTGCATTGAACCAATTGACCGTTATTTCGTACAGGTATCAGACACTTTCTTCATGCGTGAAATTCTTTACTGTCCTGGAACATGATGTAAGTGAAGCATAATTAAACCCAATTTGTAACGGTCTAATATCATGATGGTGTATGTAATGGCTTAAACCAAATCCACTACTCGTAATATAGAACGATTAAGGACCATTTTGTATCGTAAAATTATGTTGGACTGTCTATCTGCCGCCACTTAAAACGATTAAAATAGAATACCAGCCGCTTCCGAAATTAATACCACAATAACTTTCTGGTATATTTTTATCTCTAGTTTGGTTTAGATTATGAACCTAAGTTATAGCAACAAATAAATATAATAATAATAAATATTGGTGGACAATTCACACACAACACCATCTGACCCCAAACTAAGCAAAGCTTGTGTGATGGCAGCCAGATAGCTGATATAATACTTATATAGTTTTAAATACATACTTATTATACATAGAAACACCCAGACACAGTGCAAACATTTGAATTCATCACACAAATATTTGCACTGAGTGGGGATCGAACCCACGACCCTCGGCTTCGCAGGCAGAGCTACTACCAACTAAGCCACTAGGGCAGTCAGTCAATATTTCCTCGATATGCGATACTACTCCCACTTTCAAAGAATTCTCATTTCCATTTAAAAGCGCTTTTCAAAAATATTTTCGCCCAACTCACCGATGTTTATTCCACGTGCAGGCCTCCGTTAAATTATGACGAGCCGTGTCAAAATATACAAACATTAGAGGCTAACCAAATAAATCTCTGGTCGGCGTTAATGACTCATTACATACCGACAACATGCCGCTAATCACCAATTAATATTAGTAAGCAGACCATGAAATGCTACCATTTGATTTACTAATATCTCTTGACTATGTAATAGAAAGTATAAACAATAACTTAGCGAAAGCTATCCGAGAGAGTTTGATTTATAGCTATGGCGACGACCGCACGTCTTTTTTCGGAAACACTTCAATATATTAACATAACAATTAAATATTAGGTAATGCTATTGACGGATGCCGACTGTCGGATGAGTAACCATTATGATGGTACTTGACTCTTAGCAACGGAACTAGCTTTATATGCAGCTCATTTAATATTAACTCTGACAGGAAACCGAATATTAATTGTTTTTCTAATTAACAAATAACATAATCATAGTTTTATCGTCAATAAAAAGGTTTTAAATAGGCACGTTTGCTGAAGTATCATATATTATATTAGCAGTATCATTTACCTGGTTCTCACGGGGAAAAGCGGGAAAAATGTCTATCACTAGTGAACATAAAAAAAGGTATTAAAAGGGCATATCTAAGGCAAACTGCCGTAGGTTCATATTAAAGTTGCACATAATTAGAAGACTCTATCAAAATGGTGATGTCAATCTATGAGACATAATACCCACACGAAAGAAAAAGTATCCATACAAAAAGCTGCTAAAAGATAAAAATGCGTAATGTGTGCCAAGAAATTTAAATTTTGTCATAAAATTGAATTATACAATTTATTTTTAGCACATTCCATCCATCCCAACGCGCGACATAGTAGGAATTACTTTGAATATCATAAGCATTTTAAATATTCGAAAACTCAAATCTTGAATATACATTATATTTCCTAAGTTAGTACCTATTACCTACATTCTAATGAGTATACCAATATGCTGATAAGATTATTTATAAATAATAAGTCATTGTAACTTCGTATTGTTAGGAGTAATAAAGGATATGCATGCCCGTTTAAAAAACTATGATGTATTTTACTAAATTTTCTAAAATATTTTCATTTTAAGATTGAACTAGATAGAGGTTAGTATCAATTTGTTACTTTTTTATATGCCGATTATGTGTCAATATTATTTACAAGAAATAAATAGAGCTAAATTCTAAATAGGTACTTACACAATTAAAATAAATTGAAATACGTGCCATAACAGTTTGAATACTTTTTGGAGTATTGGCGATATGACAATACGCTAAACCGATTGCGGCAAGAGCAAACTTTACTAATCATAAAAATTTTGCGACGGTAATTCCAAACCCGAAATAAACTTTAGTACAACCTATCAGACGAAACCATAAACACAATGTTTACAAACAACCTCCATGTGGATCAGGCAAGAGTTGGCTCGGGGCACAAAAACAAAAGCACCCAACCTTTCAACTCGTCACTGGATGTCGGAACAAACCACATTAATTTAAGTACAGCACAGTTGATTACGCAATCAAACGAGCACACAATCAATCACAACCCATCGCATCTTGATTATGTGATTAAGCTAACATCAGAGCAGTTGGGAACATTCAAAGCCCGCGGCAACGACGGACATTGGCTTGTAAACATGCGGGTGTAATTATAATGTAATAACAATTATTAAAATAAACATTAAGCAGCGGTTTCATCACCGCGCTTCTGGGGTAATCGTGAGTGTTGTGCTAACCTTGTTTGAGAAACTATTTTGAATTAGATAGAAAAACAGTCACATTAGTTTGGCAATCCATGATCGATTGCTTATAAGGTATGTAGACATGCTTTAGACACAGTCATAATTTGTTGAAATTAAGCTACTAGTTCTTTTTAATCAATATTAATGTTAAGACATCTGTACTGTACACTGTACAGCTTAATTGTATCAGTATTACGATCGCATAATCAAGTTATTGGTAATACTTCAACACGAATTGACAAACGCAGATCATCAAGGACTAATTCTTGCTCTCTTACTTTAAACTACACACGAATTGAATTGCTTTGATTTATTACTATAGTCGGTTATATAATGTACGATAATAGAAGGTGGGTGTTAAAATGGTGCCAATTATTATGTTCGGTCATTTATCACAGTTTGTAGTTTAGCTCGCGGCTGTCTCTAAACTGTTCCGTCGAATCGTGTTATAAATGTTCTAAATGTCGATTGTTGGTGATGACTAGTGAGGAGATTAACAGATGCTACTATTATTTCCTGGGGTTAAAGACCTATATTTGAATAATATATTTAAGAATCAATAATGTCTCTTTTACAAAACCCATTTTTGTACAAGACCATTGGTCAGCGTGATGGATTGTGGCCTTGGCCCTCTTCTCATGATAGAAGGTCCCAAGTCCTGATAGTAGGAAGTGGGCTGGTTATGTTAATAATGAAAGTTCAAACACAAGCCTAACTAACAAAAAATGTTTGATTTGAATATGTACTTTTAATATGCTATTTGCATTAACACCTGCAAAAGTTCTGCGCCTGTATTTTGGGTGCATGAAGCGTTAGTATCGTGTCGCTTCGGGCTTGCAGATCGAGAACGAGCAAATGTCAACCTTTCTTGTATTAATAGCGGAGCGTGCCGCGTGCCGGAGTGAGTCACCGGCGCGGGCGCAGACGCCTCCGGGACAGCCCGACACTCGCGCTCACTTACTCACACACTACTCACGAAATTCTCAACGGCTCACTCACCGATCCAAATAGTTGGCGTAAATAGAAAATCATAAATAAATGGGCGAAAAATAACTCTACCGGATCAAACCAGAAATTTATGAAAATAGATGCAAGACTGATCGTAGGTCGAAAACGTTTCATTGGCGAAAGCCACATTATTGCCTGGGTTTAGCTTCAAATGAATTTTGGAGCTAACGAAGAGTATTGAATCTACTTTCCACAGTTCTGTTATTCATGAATATAAATGCGTTGTCTGAGTTCAGTTTTTCCGATGGGTACAATGTTGGTGTCTTCAAGTCGAGAGTAAATTGTTTTCTTCTAAGTAAGCGCGCTCTATCACAGGCTACATAGTCGCTTATCATCAGACGTGATAGTTTGAAACAGTGCAAACAAATTCGAATTAAAAAAATTCGAAGTAGGAAAACTTTTATAATGGATTTTTATCTACGATTTTCAGGATTACAGTAAAACCAAAACAAAATATATTATGTAGAAACTCGTAATATTTCAATTTCTATGTATATTTTGTGAATGTCTAAGTTTAGATGGCAGTTAATACAAGTCTTTATCTCTGATCTTGCGTCTTGAAAACTTGATCAGTGAAATTTTAATTAGCATGTTGGCAAAGAGTGTATCTATATTGAAAGAGAAAGCTACTTAGAATCCTCACATTTCATATGAGCTCAAGATTAAATTCAAATTTTAAAGCTGCTTTAATTGAATAACCGTCAATAAAGTTAATGGCAATTGGTAGTAATTTGATGGACGTGAATTAAGAGTAGAAGTGCTGTTTAATTGACTGTCTCTTTTAAAATTTAATTTAATAAATGTAAATGAACTGTCTCTGTCCAATTACCGCGTGTCCCGGTCGTGGCTGTGATCACCTTGTCCGATGATCTTAATTAACATTTAGCTTTTGCTACCGTATTCGTTCGACAAACGTCTCTTAAATTCCCTTCCTAAGATCCCGTTATGGTCCTCGTTACAGGTAGAATTGAGTCCATTCTGGTAAATAAATTACATTTTTTAACCGCCACAAAGTCTTCACGGTCGAGATTTTAATAAGTGCATCGCCATTTATGCGAGTACTGCTACAATAATCACAGTAGCTGGAACATCATCGTAAAATTATTATCATGCTTACCCCTTTATAGTATGTTATTTAAGTATGGTACAGGCAGTAATTAAATATCATTGCATTTTGTGTAAACATATACCGCATTTCACAAAACATGCCTTAAATATATTAAAATGTTTACGGTTAGTTTTAGAATACACCCCATTATCAAATAAACATTTGACAGCTTGTTAGCACGCGTAAGCCTTCCGTAAAGGTTTGAAATATGGAGGTGATTTAGGTATATACAACTTGATTTAAAAAAAATGCGGGACGACATCTATTTAAGCGTGAAGAATTCAAATCACTGTCTAGCGCTATACTCGTCACCCGGCTATATAAGGTGATTATATATGTGTTGGTTCTATAATTTATCTGGAAATATTGCTCTGCAAACCAGAACAGTAATGCTTGCAGATACTTGGCAATAGAATAACTGACAACGATGTGGTACTTCCCTAGGCGGAATTTGTCAAGAATCCTACCACTACTTGCAAAGGCATTATGGTTGTTATATCAATTACTACATAATATAATTGGCTTCTTTGTGATATTCATTAAAAGCAAAAACATGAGCCAATTCAACATTTACCTAATAATAATTGTAAGCATATATTTTATCTCTAGTCATCTCTGCATTTAGTTTGACACGACCAGCTAAATTATCTCAAAATCAAAATTTTCTCAAATTACCTTGAATGATATGAAACCTAGTGAAAGTAAGTACTCGTTAGTATAATTGGTGCGTTCTAGTATAGTTGTCTATTCGCACGATTTGATAAGGGACCTCGGATTCCGCAATACGTCCAAGTGAAGTACGGTTAGGAGTTATAAACGTGACTGGACAATTAGTTAAACTGTGTTTGTTTACCTAAACGCGGCCGTTGGAATAGAGAGTATCAATTTAACAAGATTTCAAATGAAACTGATTTGAAAGTACATGCAATATTTAACTTGATAAAAAACAAACGATGATTCAGATTTCATCAATGGTGACCTGAATACATAAAATTAATTTCGATTGTTTGTGAGAACGTCAATACAAATACAATATCCGGACAATCTTTGCAGATATATGGCCTGAGGATGTGTATAAAAGGAAAGTTTGACAGCCTCAATAGATAACCGTGAAATCGCAATTAGCATACCTACAATCAATTGTTTTGCTATATCTCAATGAATCAGAGTTTATAAACACTTCAATCTAACCCTGACCTTAGTCTCACGGACGTCCAAATTCATTTAAAATTATACATCAACATAAAGTTTCACTTATTGTTTAGTAAATTAGCGCAACTTCAACATCTCTGATGTTGCAGACTTTCATATAAAATAAAATAAATATTGATGAACAACTTACACACACATCGCCATCTGACCCCAAACTAAAGCAAAGCTTGTACTGTGGCGCCCAAATAGCTGTTATAATACTTATATGGTTGGATATTATACATACTTATTAAACTTAGAAACACCCAGACAGAGTACAAATATTTGAATTCATCACGCAAATATTTGCACTGGGTGGGAATCGAACCGACGACCCTCGGCTTCGCAGGCAGAGTACCCACTAAGCCACGAGGCCAGTCAATACTGGTCAATACTGATTGCCACTAGCCCTATTTAAAAAAAAACATCAAACAAACACACGGAATCCTAGTAATAGAGGCACGGTGCTGGCGAGATGAACGTTATAGATACCTATTTCGTTGAACTATTATTCTCTCTGTTTTATTATTTAAATAATTCGACACATTATTATCTTTAAGACAGAATTATTGCACGACTTTACGGCGCTATGCCCGAAAGTAATGTTTCATCATTTATAGCGGAACATTCATTTCATATCGTGTAAAACGTAGCAGATTTTTTTACTCAGTTTAATAAGAATATTTGGTTTGTACAGTCTTAAAACAGCATACCTTTTGAATAATGTCTTGTTGTAAAACGTAAACCAAAACAAAAAAATGAGTTGATAATACTGAAATACAAATAGTACGAGTATCAAGACATTTTCATATAGGATACTACGATAAGCCTTGTTAATTCGTTACTATTTTGTGTAAACAAAAATTGCGAAAGTGACTACAATAAAACCACGGACAAAACTATATCTCTAAAACAGTTTGTCTTGCTCGCGGAGTTACTGAGTTATCTAATTTCGTTGTTGCAATACGTTCTAAATTATTTTGTTCATACTATTATGAACATATTCGTATAGTCAGTTCGTGCTCACTATTCCCAAGACTCTATTGTGAAATAGAGCATGTCATTTATCTCACTCGCATTCACATTTTCTCACTGAACTATTTTAATAACAAGCACTTCATTCAAACGTAAGATTTCTACATAGATGCAACATTACAACTTACTGCATATCACAAAGTCGTTTAATCATCTCCAACATTAAAACCATATTATTTACGATCCTATGAAAGTTATCATTATATCAATTTAGTAATAGTTCGTTTAAGATTTGAATATAATCTTCGGTTATACTGTTTAATTGGCTGTGAGACTAAGCTGTACTATCGTGGATACATTCGTATAGCCCTTTTGTCTGCTTTCCCTCTAATTGAGGTAGTTATAAATTCACAGTGCTATAGGAACAACTTTTGTAACACCTTCTGCCGATTACTTACTAATTGCTGCTTTCTCTGTTTTCAACTTGTTTTCACTGCCTAAGCACGATGTGTTTTATGGAGCAAAACGTAAAATCTACGCTATAAACCTTAATTAAAATTTCAATTGTGCAAACAGTGAACTGAGATATTGCTTACTAATTTGATCATTTTCTGTTTGTTTCAGCTGTAGTCGTGCGTTATCTGACAAAGCGATACATTGGAGAATATAGTTCAACTGGAGGTGAGCAACTTTTTTAATGTTTTCTTTATTCTGTGTGTGTGTCTTTACCAAAAAGAAGTCATTAACCGAAGGTGCTACAGATTTCAATATATTAACAGAACACCTACTCTAGGTCATAACAAATATAGGCTAGAAAAGAGTTGCCAGAGCTTTAGCGACATAAACATTAAATGTAGGTAAGACAAATAACAACAACATTATGTTAGAAGCTGTAATAGTTAACCATCCTGGCATCGCTCCCGATCACCTCGTTTATATGCTGAGAATGTTTGAGCTCACTGAAAGACAGAAATACCAAAGATGAGCCCTTACTGAGGGCACTTACTCCATGCCAAGCTCGAGTGCCAATGGACGGTTTATTTGCGATATTGGCAACAGCGCACCGATGCCAAGGCTTCCCACTGGCGCCCGTAGTAGGCCGACGACCTTTGCAAATCCATTTGACAATAACTCTATTTTTTATCTCGCTCACTTTCATATCACTATAGACCTGTCCCTAATTACTGTCGTTTACAGACTTGTTATCAACATTTGTAAAATTTGTAGTGTCCCGGTTTCATTGACCTAAAAGTTTAACAAGCGTCTTGGCAAACGTAATTAATGCTTGAAAAACATCGTGGTTAACCAGTTCAATGTAGACATCGTAACATCGAGATAAATATATCAATTAATTATTATTTGTATATGTCAGACGACTAATAGGTAGGTAATTGATCTGGCGTATCGATCGAGTACGTTACGAGCTCATGTGACCTACTTGCGTCGGTTGATGTTATCTTCAGATCTGTAGAGCCATAAGTTACGCGCTCAGATCGAGACCATCATGGAACGGAGTTATGTAAATGAGAATTGTTTCAGACTTCCTGTATCAGCATCGGGTCGCTTTCGATGGGGCCACGTCGGAAATTGAAGTTCTGGACACTTGTGGATGTGCGGTAATTACTTTAAATTTACTACTAGCTCTATCGATCAATATCAGTCCATAGTTTTCGACAATCGTTTTTGTTGACTAAACAAATAACTTTCCAGTCCTTGAGGTATCGGTTTAACTGTTGCCAGAAATACCTACAGTGTTTAACCCTTCGAAATTACTTTAATTATTACTTTTTTACCAATACCTCATATTTGTCGAAGATTTTTTTTCAGGAACTTACTTAAAATTTATCTATTAGTATTTTTTAGTGCTTTTTTTTCAATAAAATATTGTAATTGACCTAGAATCTATTATTTTGATACAGAAACGCGGCTGCTTAGCCGAACACTTACGATGGGGCGACGCATTTGCTGTGGTGTATTCTGTTTGCGACCGTCGGTCGTTCTTGGCTGCTGCAGAGCTCTTGGCTCTGTTGGAGAGGACCAGGCTACCGGGCTGTACAGCTGTGACTTTATTAGGAAACAAAAGAGACTTGGAACATGCCAGGCAAGATTTTTTTTTGTTTTAATCCTTGGTCCGTTTATTCATTTAAAAATTAAAGATTAATATAAAAAAATTAAGTTGATTTAAATAAAGTTGCGGTTGGTCTACCTATTTGGAAGAACGGCGATTGCCGATCCGGAGACCCCGGGTTCAAAACCATGCGCACCTCTGTCTTTTTGAAGTCATGTGCGTAATGCCGCTAGCTCAAAACGGTGAAGAAAAACATCGTGCAGAAACTGACATGTACCTAGAATCTTTCGAGGTCGTGTCATCCACCAACTTGCACTGCGCCAGCGTGGTGGATTATGGCCTTGGTTCTCTACTTGCGAGAGAAGGCCCCAAGTCCCAGCAGTGGGAACATTTAGGCTTTTTATGCCTTATGCTTTTTTTAATAATGCATTAAAAATGTAAAGTCTTACAAATTTGTCAGATAGATGATAGACACACTTTAGATGGTCGTGTAAAATAAACTGTATACGAGTACATTCCCATGATGCTCATTGCAAACTTGGCAAATTTCATTTACATCGTCTCGTTGCCAATGTTTATCCCTATTATTGTCTGAAGTCTATGATAAACAAACCAAGATGTCTGATCTAGTTTCACTTTTATTATAGTACAAAACAATTGTTTTTATAATACAATATAGAACCCCGATATGCCTGTCCGGTTAGCAATTGGCCAGTTTCTTCAAGATCGTATCTTTGACATCAATTGATTGTGAACTGGTTATCATGGCCTTGCTTCTTACAGAGTCGTCAAAGCGGAAGAAGGTCAGGAGCTGTCTCTGCGGTTCGGGTGCCAGTTCTACGAGGTTTCTGCTGCGGAGTCGTGCGCGGGCGCAGCGTTGGCTTTTCACGCATTGCTTCGGGAGGCGCGAGCGTTGGCGCTTCTTCTGCCGCCAAGAAGGAAATTAGCGGCGTACTCTGTATCCAAGGTATTATTACATGTTAGTACCTATGCAATATATTTTAATTTTAACTACTCTTCAAAAAAAATGTTTGTCTGTAATATGTTTAGCCAATTATATTTTTTATAGTATTAAGTAATGGAAAGCAGGTAAACAATATGTCTGTCCATAACTGCACAATGTCATACAGCTATTGGAACATCCAAATTATTTACAGTACTGCACTCGTCACCCATATAGGATATAAGATGATTTATTTATATGCCCTATAATTTGCCTGTAACAATTTCTCTTTCCCACAGTGATGCTTACACATTACAGTTCAAAGTTTGAATAACTGGTAAAGGTCTGCTACATTCCCAGGTAGACACAGTAAAGAGCCCTCCCAATACAAAAATATAGACATCCGTGATGATTATACAGACAAACATGGTGGTAGATCTTTTATATGATATGGACAATGAAATACGTAACTACCACTATAAAGCATGACACTTGAATAACCTGGCAGATGATCTAAAATTTGGATGTTTTATCCATTATTATAATATGCAATCATTGTTTTACAAAATGTTGGTCTCCTCTGAAAACCTCTCTTTAGATCCATTCGTAAATACATACATGGTGATAAACAAAAATAACTAAAATAGCTAAAACATAACTTTGAACTCGCAGGTAATCGGAACGATCCTTGGGCTGAGCAACAAAAGCGTGAGGAAGAAACGACCGTCACTAAGCATATGATGCGTCGGTCCACGCCACGATGGACCTTGTTCACTCCGTGATAGGAGTTTTGTTGTTTCGGTTCAACAGAACCATTGTTATCTTCGCCGATGTGATATCGGTGAGATTTGTCGCTTGACCAGCCTACGGAATGGGATTCGGAGGTTCTGGTGTAAATGCATCAGATTTGCAGATAGGCATACATATTTATGTCGTCCAGCTTGAAAACTCTACCTTTTGGCCGTATATTTTGGATACGCGTATTCGACGTAATTGTCATTTTATTACCCATAAATATTTCCTTGTGAATAAATTCTACGGTTAATTGTAATTTCATAAGCATTTGCGTTTCTTGTAAATTTAATGTTATTACTTAATTATACGCATGTATTATTAAGGACTCATTTTACAGTCGTTAATGAAGTATCTTTTGGTGAAATGAGGTTGATATGGCACCAAATGTATAATTTACCTTTTTAAAATAACTTCGAAAATGCAGTTGAGTTATTTTATCCAATGTCATTGTTTTAATGATAACTGTCTTACAGTTTCCGGTACGGATATTTTTGTTGTTGTTTAGCGAAATGATTTAGTTTATTTTGTGACCCTCTTCTATAACCCAAAAAATAATCAAATTTAAGCGTTAATAGGAAAAAAGATAAAAAATGTGATTAATACAGATTAGTTCCATGCCCAGGCCTGACTGAATTACTATAAAAAGACATTTATAAGTCCAATTAATAAAATTTATCTTAAGTAAAAAAAATCAGTGGATTGTAGATTGTAATGTAGACATTAAGGATGCGCAGACTAACGACAAATCTTTGAGTACTTTTTGTCATTTAAAAACTGAGCGTTTTCTCACCCGTGATAGTAAAAAATATAACTTTTTGACAAAAAAATCTCCATCTGGATGTATATTAAGTGTCATAAAAGTTAACAAACAAACGTTATTCTTCTGTTACCTTCTTCCTCAATCCTAAAATTATGTATTCCATGTCTCGCTTTGTATTTGCAGATGTTAGATATTTACTGGCATTGTTATTTCCTATGCATAAATTATATAATAGATTCGTAGAAATCGGAATAAATTATATTGTTACTTAATTATTTAGAGATTGTCCAATAATTGAAAGGTATCATATAAAGTAACAAGAATTAAAAAAAAAACTGAAAAACACATAAAAACATGATTAATGAAGACGGCTACGAACCAAAATCTGTAAAACGTTTAATTAAAGGCAAATCAGTTTAAAAATATTTTAAAATCTGTGATTTCAGACAAGCTCAAAAGCAACAAGATTGCCAAGTTTTATTAAATATCATATGATTGTTCAGTACTCTGTAACTGCCTCTGTATTCCGATTTCGTAAAGAAATGTTTCTTAAAATACAAATAAACCTATGTTTTGAAGCCTCAGTGCCTGTATACGCTGTTACCTAATATTTAATCATATTTTTACATGTATAAATAACTGAGTATTAATATTTTAATATGTATGAACCTACGTGCCATTCTTTTGTAATAAAATTTGAAATGAACTTGAGTAATAAAAATAATTTATCGATATTGTTTTCTTTCTGTTTTTTTATTGAGCCATCGAATACTTTCGTTGTGTTGTAATTTTTACAGGGAATTAGCCTGAACAGGCCTTCTACTTCTACCGCCTAACTAAATCGGCTGTGGCTTTTCTACTGCCATCTCTATCATTTCAAACGAAAAGAAAAGAGAAAGAAACATCAAAGCTAAAACAGTTTTCGTTCGGCGGTAGACCCCCTGATAGAGTATAATAGTAATTTCTATTTACCCAAAATAGTAAGTAAGACGAACTAAAGCACTAAGACTACTTCTCCTCACTCTTTTCACTTCATCTTATGAGAACAGTCAAGAGTGATATTTATCTATTCTTATGGGACACTGTTCGCTACTATTGTATTACTGTCTGAATTATGAGTAATTTTTTGTTAGTGGCGTTCAAAATTTGGAGACAAGGATTAAATTTACGTAGGGTTGGGAGACGTGCAGTGCTACATCAGTTACCGGGAGATATAGAAAATCAGTCGTCGCTTAATTTTATCATCAAAATGTACATGTTTTTTTTTATAGTACCATCCGAAATCCTACTAATGTTATAAATGTCAATGTTTGGATATTTGGATGTTTGTTGCTCATCACGTCGTAACGTATGAACGGTTCAGGTTGACATTTGGAACACAGATTATAGTTTAGAAGAACACATAGGCTACTTTTTATCCCGCGTAAATTACAGAAAATAGCCAAATTCCTCAAACCCAAACCAGTTTTGTCTTTCTTCAGCCTCTTTCAGGCTCGCCCCGCCCGTCGTACATGTTGTGGGGCCCAATTGGTTGTTTGTTTGGCCCAGTGTTGTTCCGCTATTGTACATATTATATGACCAGCCCCAGTTGAGCATGGCCGCTATTATCGAAACAAAATAATTAATTATATTTCCATGAAAAATCAACCGATTGTCTTCCAATCCATAATTGGGGTTAAAGATTAAACTCATTGTTTTACTGAGACGGCGGTAAATATTTCGGGAGTAAACGAAACTATCGTCGATGTGGAGTAGGTAAAGATTTTTTTAATACCTATTGTTTTTTCATCATCTAATAATTTTTCAAAAACTAATTCAACTGATTTCGACAAAATATTAACGGGATTAGGAAACCTAGGAATAACTATTAAATTAATGTCACTTTTACCGTCTACGAGTGTTTGTAGGCTATTTTCCTTGATGCTGGTTGCCTGGAAGAGTTTGCTCTCAGCAATAAGGCCGCCATTTGTAGCGCTAGTTCATAATTCTCTGTAATACTTTTTGTGTCACAATAAAGAGTTTCTATCTATCTATCCTAGCAGATTAAACATTAAACGTGTTGTTTGTGCTTATGCTTTGCTTCTGCTTTTTGACTCTCCCTGCGTACCTTGTATTACCAACTTTATCTAATGCGTAGACACACACACCCTTCGTACACATAAACAGATATATAGATAGAGCCTCATATCCTCAATTAATTATGAAATTTATTGACGGTAGTACGAAATGATAACATAATACCACCGCTAGAAGGCATGTGAATAGATTATCTAGAGATAAGGATATCATATTATTATGAATACATTGATTGAATCAGCGGATGTCAAGCAAGTTCCTATTTACTTAATGGCTTGTACTTCGTATGTAATTCTATTCTGGACTTGTAAAGCATGTTGAAAACGTCTGGCTTAGCCTATGAATAAATACCAGATCTTCATAAAATCGCGTAAAAATTACGTTGGTATACAAGTATTTTGTTTAGTTTTACAACCACAGACATAATGAAACTAAGAAATAACTAGAGCAATTTTTATTAAATAAATATATTATTTGGTTTACAAATAGAATTAAAATTAGTTGAGCGTGTGAGTTTAATTTTTGAAGTGTAATCGGTTATTTGGATCTTCGGAGAAAAATAAGTATGTTATCACGATTTCATTGTTTTTATATCAACAATGCATAAATATAAAAATAATTGAAAACCTATTAACGCATAAATATTAGGTAAATCATTTAGACAGGGCGCAAAGGTAGATATTTTTTGTTTTCTGCGTCAGATACAAGCTACCGATGAATATTTGTTTTGTATTACACTAGTATTAAATAATCCACTCCCTGCGCAAACGTAAACATAAAAATACTCATTGACGATCACGAAACTTTCGACGTCGGTATTCGGAAACTAAAAGCTTTACGTTTGCCTCAGATACATGAAATGTTACGTGACTTTTACCTACATTTAATTCGGTGGTCATTTACACATTTACATGGCACATTGATTTTGCGGGATCACTTCTTTTCTCTTAGACTTTTTTATAGAACACAACACGGGGTTGTGTTGTATTAATCTTAAAAAACATAAATAAGAACACGTAAATATTTCTAAGCTGTGATTTATTTCGTCTACAATTGTGCGGAAGTCCTAAATAGAATCGTTATTCAACAAGAGCCCACTAACTTATAGTCTTAATCTTGACTTTAAACACACGTTTAAGTACAAACCCTGGTAAGTAGGAATCAGTATTGTCGGCTTATCTAAACTGCTGGTAGGGCCTTCCGTCACCTCGCCCTAACATGCATAAATTTCATTCTAATGTGGTTGGTACAAGTAAAGGTCTGTCCATATTTGTGCTGTGTGGCAACCATGCACCTGTACTTGTTTAAAGATGTGACTATTAATACAGTGATAACTAATAAAAAAATTAAGTACCGAATGCAAATTATAAAATTGGTATAAAAATAGTCCACTTTATATTTCACACTACTGAGACTTAGAACTTCGCACAAGATGAAAGTCAAAAGTGTTCTGCAATACTCCAAACACACATGTTTGCAAGTTCTAATTGTGCGTTGCCCTAATGCACTTACTGGTACCTCCATAGCAAGCACAGATCTTGTGTGACCATATACTGAGACAAGACGTGGAAGACATATGCGCCTGCACAGCACCGCGCAGCCATTGACTCAAACCACTGCCTCAAAGTACATTCTCAAAGATATTCTCTTTGTCTTGTAATTTCTCTGAAAGCATTGCCCTTCAAACCATAACTTAACGTGTACACATTACTGCTTTGCGGTAGAATACTAATCGTAAAGTTGTCTATCATGTAAAATATATTTAATACGCCCGCCTGTTTTTAGGTTTGTATAAAAAAAAACAACATGATCATGTATAATTAGCAAATTTTGATTAATCAATGAGTTTATTAATTTCTATTGTTTATTTTTTTTTCTTTTATTTTTATAATAAACTAGCTGTAACCCTGCCACGCTTCATTGTGGCACATATGTAACTGATGCAAAAATTTGATAAAAAATTCCTTGATGCGGATTATATATCATTTTAAAATTTCAGCTCGATCGGTGCAGAACTTTTTGAGTTTTTTGAAGCGTACACAAACCAACATAACATTTATATATATAGAGATGAACTGTTAATAAATTAAGTTATTTCAAAACCATTAATATTATCGTACAAAATAAAAGGTTTCAGTGGAAGCAGCTTTAGAGCCGGCTCACAAGAAATGACGCCTTTCACCTCTCAATAAAGATCCACTTTTCTACTACTAGTTCCCAGTTACTTGCTATATTACCAGTAAAATTATACGTAATTAACTATTATAATAATTGCTCTAATTACCAATTTTACGACGATTAAATTTATGTGATGTGCATTTAACTTAATAGGTGATATGAGTTTTTTCTAAAACTTTATTAACAAATTGAAAATGAAACGTTTTATTTCTTTAATATGTTTTTAATGTTACTTACGTGCGTGCCCAGACTCGTCGCCTTCTTATGAAGAGGGGCGAAGATATAGAATTTATATCAGGTGATTGATTGTATTTCAGGCCTTTTCTCTTTCCGTATCTTCATAATTATTTATAACACTGATAACTACTGTTGAAATAAGCACTGTAATATATATCTAAATATATATATAAAAATCAATGCCACTTTTCGTTGTAAGTAAACTCCTCCTAAACGGCTCGATCGATTTGAATGATTTTTTTTTGTATACGTTTGGGTAGGGCCTTGAATGGTTTAGATTCACAAATCACCCCGGCAGATGTCGCTGCAGTCGATCTAGGTTGTTATATGAGCGAAGCCGGAATGGGCCGCTAGTATATTTTAATTTCAACTACCTATTTATTTCATTTATAGACAAGTGAATGTTTAGATACAATCATTTATCCGAATGAAACTAGCTTTGTCGAATGCTTTCTTTGACTTTGACAGGTTTGACAATTGTTTTAAAGGAAACGAGGATGCGTTTAATTAATTGTGTTTTTTTTAAAAAAAAGAATAATTATTAAAAAAATATACGAATTAATTGCAGCAATAAATAGATACACTTTGCATTATCTAGTGTTATATAGAAGGTTTCACAAATTATGTCAGTAATTCATATTATTAACCGACTTCAAAGCAGGAGGAGGTTGTCAATTCGGTTGTATGTTTCTTAAACGAAAGCCCCGTCAATTGTAAATCGATTTTGATAGTTATTTTTTTGTTTGGTTCAGAGGTGGTCCCATATACATATAATTATCGAAATCGGTGAGCGGTTTTTGAAATTTAAACAAAAAACTAATATTTACTTTAATTTATTTATACCTCGATGAATTAGTGATGGCTTCTTATGAAATTAGGTCGCGTGTCTGAATTTAATTTTTAGTCGGTTTTTAATTTTTCGGAGAAAATAAAGTATGAGATACTTTGTTTTACAACTAAAATTATTCCACATTGTGTTTAAATAGGCTTTAATTAGCGCCTAACATCAAATGACCTCCTTCAGAAAGGGGCTCCTTTAACATCAGGCTCAGGATCGGCTAACACAATTTTACCGGACATCTAACTCTGTGCTCGGCGCTCTTATGGATGTGCATGGACCCATCCTGGCAAAATGGAATAAGCTGCATGCAAAACACTGACTGACGTAGTTAATTTATTTTTTGTGTTAATTTTCTTTTTACTTATAATTTATTTTTTGTGTATCGTATTTCTATTAGCATTGATTAATTTGATTAGTATAATTGTATATGGAATAACTAATTCTGGAATAAAATATTATTATTTAATCCTACACCTGTGTCACAAGTCTCGGGATCTACTCGGGATTTTTCTCTCTGCCACACGATGGACCCGGCACCCGCACGGTGAATCCATGGAATCGTCTCATAACTTTGTTTAAACAACTAAAGTTATTCCATATTGTATTTAAATAGCTTTTAATTAGCACCTAACATCAAATGACCCAGTTCGTTGTCGACTCTATAAATGAAAAAAAACTACATCTAAAAACTATCAACGCGTAGGCACCTACACTACTTCGAGACCCTACCAAAGTATATGTGATAAGCAGCACACGTATATTAAATGGTTGGATAAATGGTCCACAATTAACACTTCGTTGAAGTCTATTTAAGTTCCCACAGGATTGATGGCCGCACCACCCACAGGATCCTGGATCTAAATTACCTGGTATTCATGGCTGGCTTGTCAGCATCAATGGAACCTTCAAGGAAATGATAAATGCTGGCTTTTCAACTCACGTACTGAGAGATGTAGTTGCAGATGCTGTATCGCGTATTCAATGAGAGTGTTATTAAAATTAAATATCTAAAAAAATCCGATAGACGACACTGTACAGTCTCTCACGTCTCTCACTAGTAGAGAATCAAGGCCATAATCCACCATGCTGAATATATATTTCTTGGAACAGGTCGGTTTGCTCGCGATGTTTTCCTTTACAGTTAAAGTCAGTGATATGATGAACTCGTGCCACTGAACTAGGCAAAATACCCAAATGTGCACAGATCCGATTCGAACCTATGATTTATATTGTCAAATCGAACGTTCCCGTTACTAGACTACCACGGCTTTGTAGTTTTAGCAGCGACGTCGATTTATGGTTGATGTTCCAAGGACTCGAACAAAGACGGTTGACTTCACTCTCGTTTTATAGTTCCAGCGAATTTTTAGAGTGATGGCAAAGTTCCTATAAAAAAGTAAAAAACATACATGAGTCAGTACAATTGTTTTCTGTACGATAATTATTATAATAGGTACATTGAAGTAATTATTTTAAATTTAAAAAATGGATACAAATTGTATGCTCTTTCTTTTGTTTTTGTTTATTATTAATTGACGTGTAAATTGTAAATTTATCAAAAAAGATCTTTGACTTTGACTTCGTAATAATAATGTCTATCTAGACTGTGAAATGAAACATTGAGTTGGTTTTCTCGGTTGGTTTCAATCTTTGTAAATTTTACTAGATAAAAACTACAAAGTTGGTACAATAGATAATAATGGTCTGGAATATACATAGGCTATTTTTATCCCAGAACAATTTTTCTTTATCTCGGTATTGGAAACTACACGGGCGAATCCGCGGGTGGTGTAATATCTATAAAAAACCTCGACAGGTCTAATGTGGTAAAAAATATTTGAAAATCTATAAAACCTTGAATCAGACTTTCGCAGACAAACAAAAATTTGGAACAGCCAGCGGTAGATGTAATGATTTCAGTAGCTATTTTCACAAACATTTATTTTTCTGTGATGTAGTAGTGTGCAACACGTCTGGAAATTGTAAAGAGATTACGCTAGTTTCTTTTTTAAATAGGGGCGTTGAACGAGAAAGGATTAATGATACGAGTAACGTTACGAATAGAGTAGTTTTTTGAACATTGATACGAGTATATTTGCTTTTGACCGCCATCTCGCCTGATGTTAAGCGTCGATGCTGTCTACTATGGAGCAAACTTACCTTGAAGAAACCGATTAATTCTCGACTTGAACTTGAACTCGTATTTCACAGTCTAGACATTACGAGGGCTCAAACCTCTTTGTTCGAGCCTTTGGAACATCAACCATGAATAGATGTCACTTTTTCAAGCTGCACAGTATGATAGATAAAATGTTCTCCTTAGAAGTCAGTGTAGTGAACGCATCGCGAATCTCTCATACAATGCGGCAGCGCAACCTCTCACCGTCAAGAGACTTGTCTCTTCTTTGTATAGTTTAGAACTTATATCAATGATTATTGTATACTTATCGCACAAGCATGAACAACATCTATGATATAAACATCGAAACAATAAAGTTTGACTTCAATTCATAATGAAACTCAAAACATCGAATAAGTTTAATAAATTTTGTGAAAACACACTGTTCCAATGAAACAGTCAAGTTTTAGAAAAAAATATATACATATCAATATCATAAACATAAGTATTTAAAAAAAAACAAGATTCTTCAAAAAGCGTTAAATTGATTTTGACAAAATAAATACCGGGAAACCTCTGAAGTGTGATCTACCTAATAAAAAATTTATAAATAAGATCGATCCACAATTGGTGTTGGTAGCAATACGAAAAAAATAAAATGACATACAATCGAATTGAGAACCTTATTATTTTTTGCAGTCGGTTAAAAATACATATATTCTTAAGCGGACATAGAATAATTCTAAAACTATTTTTACGAGGTTTTTACTATTTATGCGGTAGAAATTTAATAGCACAGTGGAATTCAGACGCATCAATTTAGATGGAGTTGTGGCGCCACTCCATGAAAGCTGTATTGAAGCGTATTATGTAAATGTTTAGGGAATTTGTTACACACGAGCCAAATTTAAATAATCCATTTAATCGAAAAATAATTCATGAATTAAATTGAAAATGTGTTTTTTCGATAGAATTGATTGGTCTATTACCTACTTAGTGGTCTTTTAACGGGCAGAGACTTAAGTAACAAAATTAATTTACTATGAGAACTATATACATCTACCTAACTATTTATACTATTCACATCTGAATTATCCACAAGCCATGAAGGTATGTATACAGGTAAGAAAGATGATTTAGCCTACCAGGTGGAACAGGAACAAAGCCCAGCATGCTGGCGGCATTATCATATTAAATGGCAAATTAAACTATCAATGCTAAATTAAATTATCATAATCATTTGTAGTGGTAGGACTCTTGGCAGAGTCCGCCTGGGGAAGTACCACACCTTTGCCAGTTATTCTACCGCCAAGCAGTAATGTGCAAACATTACTGTGTTCCGGTTTGAAGGGCAATGTTTCCAGAGAAATTACAGGGCTTAGAGATATAAGATCTTAGATCTCTGGGTGACGAGCGCAGTGCAGTGCTAGGTAATGATTTGGACTCTTCATGTTCCAATAGCTGCGTGTCACTGTGCTGTTATGTGTCAGGCATGTTGCTTACCATCAGGCACATGTCCTGATCGTTTCGTCACTCTTTATTTAAAAAAAAAAAACAAAAAATGGCAATTTTTACCGAACCAAATAAATTTAAGTCAAATGGTAGGTTTCGCTAAATATGCTTCTTAGTGATTAGTTTACCGTTCATTGCTACGTTGTTGGCTACAAAGTTAATAAAATAAACGTATGAAAAAAAGCGAACGTGTAGTACCGAGTACCGATCTTACAAAATGAGATAAGGATGCTTGGTGTCCTCAAATCGAAAATGAATCGGTTTCTTCTAAGTAAGCACGCTCCATCGTAGGTTGCATTTAACATCACGCGAGATGTCTAGTGTAAACTAATCTTAATACAAAAAAAAGCTGAACGACGGATAACCACATTCGTTTTCATAGTAGTATTAATAGATGTCTTGTGTGAGAACCGCACTATATTTCATAGTACTCGTATAGTCGTGACATTATTAAAAATAATTAAATATTTGGTGGACAATTCACACACAGCACCATCTGACCTCAAACTAAGCAAAGCTTGTACTATGGCGGCTAGATAGCTGATAAAATATAATACATTACATTAAGTAGATATATGGTTGGATTATTTTTCGATCGTGTGATCGATGTGTCGATCTACGGATCAAATCTCCGAACGTTATATGTATGTGGAACATAAATTATGTTGTCAATGTAAATCTAAATTTGTATCTGTTTCAAAATTCAAACTAATATTATTCCTAGAAATGCAAATATTGGAAACCTTCGAGGAAATTCAGGGTCCACCTGGGGAAGTACCACACCTTTGCCAGTTAATCTACCGCTAAGCAGTAATGTGCAAACATTATTGTGTTCCGGTTTGAAGGGAAATGTTTCCAGAGAAATTATAGGGCTTAGACACATAACATCTTAGATCTTTGGGTGACGAGCGCAGTGCAGTGCTAGGTAAAGATTTTGTCTCTTTATGTTCCAATAGCTGCGTGTCACTGTGCTGTTATGTGGCAGGCATGTTGCTAACAATCAGGCACATGTCATGTCGACTTGTTAATCCTTAGTTAAAAAAAGGGTTGTGGGTTCAATTCCTAACCAGGACGAACATATTTATGTATTTGTATCTGGATTCCATAGTATTAGGTAAAGTGTCGACCACTGTTTATTAATTTTACTAGTACGAGTAGCGTCTTGCAGTTATGGGTGTATTATACCTCTAGTTGTTAGTTGCCTTTATGCTATTCCAGTCTATATTATTTCTTTATTCCAAATACCAAATGCAACAACCAAATGCAACAATCATTCAAATTTTAGTATTTACGACACTTAAATTGTATAGATAGGAACATCTATAAATACTATATATAATATAGGTGTCGTAAATACTAAAATTTGAATGATTGTTGCATTTGGTTGTTGCATTTGGTATTTGGAATAAAGAAATAATATAGACTAAAAAAAGTTGGCTTGTTATTTTTATATATATATTACTTAAATTCAATGATCGGTTTTAATCATGCCATTAATAAGTCGGTTAAGATATTTAGATCAAAGAGGTTAATGAAACGGTCCATTTATACGCTAAGTACCCAATAAAAAGGCAGGTAATTATTACTTGACCTACTATTACTGTCTAGTAAGTACCGATTAAAAATCCTAGATTAAAGAGATCATCAATATTAAATTTGATGATAGAATTTACCTACTTTAATCAATTGTACAACAATAACCGTGTTACGCAAATCTTGCAATTTAGAGTCGATTCGCTGAATTGATTAGTATTCGTTCTTCAATACGAGTTATAGCCATTTTGAAACACGAACCCAGTATAAAGACACTATCATGTTTGTCATAACTTATTTAGGTAAGAACAAATATAACTGCTTTGTTTCCGATATAACGACAGAATAGAAACGGATTATGCCTTAATTTATCGACCTATCTAAAGCTACTGATCCGTACTAACGGATAAGATCAATGTTTACGTAACCGATATCACAGTAATCGTTAAAATTTACAATGGAAAGTTTCGAAATAATACATTGTTTGGTCGATTTCGCTGCGTCTGCGCCGCGTCGGGAAGTTTCTATTGCCGCCATAACATTTCCATAAAAACACCGGTCGACTCCCACGCGCGTGACTTAATTCCAAATATTCTTGATAAACATCTCGGTAATGGATTACTGGGCGTCTCGTGTCACATTCGGCACCTTCGATTCAATCAACATTAAAGAAACAGCATTCCTGCATCTCGTAATCCACTAAATTCTGATAAGAAAAATGTTAAAACTTGAATTATTCCACCACCAAACGGCAATGAGCAAACTTCACTGTGTTCCGGTTCGAAGGGCAATGTTTTCAGTCAAATTACAGGAGATGGAAGATAAATCATCTAAATATTTCTGGGCCTCTGGATGAAAATAGTACTACCGGTCCCAAGTTTCGGTAGCTTCAAAAACAGAATATAATGCTGGCTTATTGATCAAACTGTTTATAGGTATAAAACTGTTGTGGTGAGTTTTTAGAGAATGATGGTAACTTACGACAAAATAAAAAAAATATTGCAATAAATACTTGACACTTATCTGTACGATAATATTATCGTACAGTGAAATGTGTATAATATTTATATTTAAATTTATACTATTTGTATACTCCTCCTTTTGTTTTTTTTAATTGATTGTAGTACATTTATGAATAAAGAACTTTGACTTTGACGAGCACAGTGCAGTAATTAAATGAAGCTGGTAAAAACAGTTCAAAATAAACAGACTAAAGCTATCTGTTACAAAACCTGTACCACAGGAATCTGCTTGCAATATCAACTGAACCATGGCTCTATTACGAAAATATTCCTTCTCTTAAAATAGAAATATTGGTATTTGAATATTTAAGCGGCCAAGCCTTATGAGGGCATCACTAGCATTCCTTATATTGCATTATGATAATGTGCCATTTTCAACGCGCGCGCATCGTACCCATACATGTGGCCTCTCTGGCGCCTCTTGCATATGCACCCTATAAAGGTCTTATGTGAACACTACATAAAATAGCCTATTGTCGACCTTGGTCTAATATTTTCGAAGACACACCGGTAGCAAATATTGAATAAACACTCAAACTTTAAAATGTTCCGTGCTAATCGCGGCAGTACAGCTTCTACTTAGAGTCTAGGGTAAAGTAAGACATTTTTTACAGTATGAAGTGACGGCACGACCTAAAAATCAAACACAGCAATTGTAACATGAAGAGTTCAAATTATTACATATCACGGCTCGTCACCCGGAGTAATAAGACGATTTGACTCTATACCTTGTAATTTCTCTAAAAATGCCCTTCAAATCAGAACAAAGTGTAGTTTGCATATCACTGGCATTTGAATAACTGGCCAAGGTTTGTGTTTGCCAAATGTGACAAAAATTCTCCCAAATTTATGGATACTTTGAAAGGGCTATCTAGCTATAAAGCTACCATCCGATTTTCTTACTAGCTCAGCATTTTGTATTTTAGAGTAGCTAACTGTGTACATAAATCACATTGGAAATAGGCCGCAATACCGTAACGAACACAAGGTGAGCGCTACTTGCGATATGTGGCAACCTCGCTATTAATGAGCTCTTGTGTTCTGCTTCTGTTAAGCGATGAGTTGACTTTCCTAATCAATGCTTCATTTATAAACTGTCCTACTAGTAGGTATTTCCCTTGCAAAGTTTGTGGGTGTTTGCGGCTTCTCTTTTTGTCGTGCAAGGCAATGTTTCCGCTACGCTGACCATCAGAATATTTTTCTCTCAAAAAAGTCAAAAGATGTTAGGAGGCTTTTTAAAAGGTCCCAGCGCATCATCGTATTGTTTCTCTATGGATACTAAATAATTAGAATACGAAGATGATGCTCGTAAGGAGAGGGTGTTAACTTTTTACATGAAGCAAGGCTTCATATGTAAAGGGACGATAATTTGGAGTTGGCAGACATTTAAGAAAATAAACAATAATAGCCGAACTGAAAAAAGTGAGAATAAAACCGTAAGAAAAGTAGACATCAGAAATGACGCGTAAAAACTGCCCGTGACCAGTGCTTATAAATAAAGTTCACTATTTTTCAGATGATCGTACTATAAAAAATATAATCAAGCAATTTTTTTTTAATTGTGATGCTTCTTCTATATTGTTCCGAAGGAACTTTGATGAAGGAAGTGTTCCATGACACCGCCTCTTTTTTATTTTTGCAAGATATAATATGCTAATGAAATGTTTCCCAATGAATATAATATAAATGACTTCAGGTCGAGTGTAAATATATGTTGTTACTTGGTTAGGTTACAAATTGCATCATGAATAACATATTTGTTAAAATTACACAGGAACTATAAAAGCGAGTCTGCTGGGCTTCCATCGCGGATCCACGAAATGAAACTATTATAGAGGTAAAGCTCAAAACAACGCTTATGCATATCTTTGAATTGTTTCGACGCTATAAATGTTGACAGCTTTTTGGCTCAAGTAAGCTATGAATGTTTCGAATATTTCGGTTAATGTTTGGAGTACGACAATGAATCTTCTCGAGACCACGGTTGTTGTGTTTCGACTAAAACGTCGCGGGGTAATAAAAAATCATTTACGTTACGATTATGTTAATTAATGTTTGCAATATGAGTTCAAACTTTAAGAATTATAATTATGTAGGGAGTGAAAAGTGCTCATTTAGCAGCAGTAATATGTACTTTTACGTGACCCTATAACATTATAATATATATATATAACCCTACAATAGCGCAAAACGCGTTTTGACAATTTTTTTTAAAAATGTCGCTTTACTCATTCTGGAACATTTTGTAACCTAATTTGTTTCGAAACAAATGTTTGCTGTGAAACAAATTTAGTAAACAATCCGATCATAAAATGGAATATTCCGGGACGATCAAAATGACATTTTCATAAAACCTCTCTGGTTTTGTGAAAATGCCCTTTTACGAAAAAATCTTGCCGTTTCAGATCTGATTAAGCTCCGTTGCTTACTAATTATAGCTCGCCAGCGGTTTTAGTGTCATCGTACCACGTCTATCTATTACAATCACGTTTGCATGTAACTTTACTAATCATTGCCATTAACCTAGGAAATTACGACCACTTTGGCCTTCGTCTTAGGTTAAGAGATCATTAACTTGTGAGCAATGTTGCGAATTACGCATATGAAGAGAACATACATTGAATAAATTAGGTTAAGGGCGTGTGGGCCGTAATTTTGAATTTTTAAAACAACTTTAAGACCTTTAAAATAGTGTATTCAACTCTGGAAAAAAATATATGTAATAGTTAAGGATCTAATCTAGTGCAATTCGCAGTCAATAACACGATTTAATAAATTTTACTTGATAGAAAAAATCCCAAAGTTACCCCTTTTCAAAAGTTTTTACAAGTTTATGACTAAACTATGATTTTTTTTACTACATTTTGTACTCAACGAAAGCTACTAAAAGTTATAGATGCATTCGCAGAGTTTGACTTGATAAAAGTATCAGTTATTCACTATGTTTCATTATCTACCATATATATAGCGCGCCGTTCGGCAAGCCTGATCAGTCGCGTTTCGGCGCTCACGGACGACGGGCCTGTGCTTGATTTTGCAATTTTGACAACCGATAAATTTTAAATATTACGATCATAGTGCCACAGTATAACAATATCAGTAGGTATTACTAGTGAAGCACGCTATGATCTTAATTTTGATACCGTTTTCATTGAATTGCAAATAGACGCTGATACTAATTAGTACGCTGTTTACTTTATGTTGTAGACCAAAAGGGAGTCTCAAAAACTGACGTCGATACCACATCAGTAAAAATTCAATGCGGATGCAATGGAAAATAGATAAGTATATAATATATTCGTTCGTTAAATCAGAGATCGGGATAAAGAAATAATGAGAGGAGAATCCCTGCGTAAATCCCTAATATAATGCAAGTTAGGTATCATAAATGATACCTAACTTGCATGTATATGCCATTTAAGTAAATTCTTTGGTAGTAAGGTACTTAGTACTTGGAAGAAAAGTCCTCACATACAGATTTTACCACTTTGGAAGAGACTTTCGCGCAAACTATTCAGTTTAGAAAAAAATGTTAGGAACTTCAATACAATTGAACTTGAAATTGAAATTGAAAAATTTGAACACCTTTCCATAGATACACGTATGGTTTTGTTAGAATTTTTATTTTTTTATTTCTTTTCCAAGTTTGTGACACCACCAAAATTTATTGTTTTTTCTTTTTTTTGTATGAAAATGTTAATATTATTCATAGAAATTTAGACACTCGACCAAATTTGATAAGAAGCCTTTTAGGCAGTAAAATTACTCGTAGAATTTAACTCTGCACTAAATTTCCGATTCGTATTTTTCATATAAGGTTTAGAATCATTTCCTGAGCATAAAATCACAAAATAATAACAAATCCGGGTGGAGCTTCAAGCGCCAGCTCGAAAAAACGTTTTTGGCTGATATTCTGAAAAGTTATAAAGCCTATTATTATTGTAGAAAATAAAATTTCCCATCTTTTGTTGCCGGTACGAACTTACCGATTACGATTTATTATGTATTCTGTTCCCAGTAGCATAAACATGTCCCTTTTTACCGGAATGGAAGAAGGGTTATGTTTTTCGCGCGTTTCTTTTATGTTTGTAAATCTTTTATTTCCACATATCTTCCAAACGGCTGGATGGATTTTGGTAACAAAGATATTCTAAGACTAGTCTGACTCGCCAAAGTGTCCTTAGATAGTAGGTAATATTTTTTTACGTGTAGATTTTTTTGTAGTCGTGGTTTTTAAATTATAGTTATTCTATCATATTGCTCGTTGCTCGAAAAAACAGCACCGTTCATCATCATGATTGAAGAGTTGAACGAAGAGTTTGGTCTCCACTTTTGTAATAAGAACAACTAAGCTGTGAAACGCATTGCCAGAGTGGGTTTTGTCGAAGGTTCGAACCTTGGGGTTACGAGGTACACTGTGCTTGTTTCTATTAGAGAAACAAGTTCCATCGTAGACCACATCATTTACATCCACTATTATCGGCATCATCGCAATAGTATCATTAAATGGGCTATAAATCGTAAACGGTAAGTTTTACAAAAAAAGTTTACTATCAACAAAAGATGCAAAATTTTATTTTCTACAATTATTGTCAAAATATATTTATAGTATCCAAAATATCGGCTAAAACAGTTTTTTTTCAATTGGCGTTTGAAGCTCTACCTGGATCTGTGAGCATTTTGTAATTTTATGCTCAGTAAGTGATTTTCACCTCATAGAAAAAAATTGGTTTAGATATTTAGTGCAAATTTGACCAAAAAACCTTCTATTTTTACTGGCCTTTCATTACGTTTCAGCACATTTTTTAAATTTTTTGACGAACTTGTGAATTATTAGGAAACATTTTAAAAAGATGCATGAAATTGGAAAAACCGTTCTCAGCTTATAGTGTGACCAAAAAGAAAAGGTTGAGTTTTGTATATCTACGAGTATAGATAAATTTAATATTTCTTCGTTTCACTTCAGAATTCACAAAATTGTTATCACTAGTATAAACAGTATAAACAAATCTTGAACAAAAAATGAGTTTAAATCACAAAGTCCAATATTTTAATGTTATTTCTGCACTGTGGCACCGATTCCGCGCTCGGTGACGGTCGCTAGAACAAGACAGCGTTAAATGCCTAATTTGACAGAACTACCTGGCCTTAAGTTAAAATTCATTAAGGATTATTCAAGTAGTTTAAACTTATTCATTTGCTGAGTCCATTTATAGAAGTAAAACATCTAAATGTTATTTGGAATAAGATAGTGCAAAATGGTTACCAGTATTTATTTTCATGGTCTGAAAAATATATGTATTTTAAAGGAAATCTTGATACTGTAAATTAACTTAACAACCGCCTTTAAATAGATTTTTAGTTATTTGACAATCAGTTCAGCTACCCTTTTTTACTAACTACCGTATTATAAGCAAGCCTATCTCACTGAATTTGTTTACTACTACAAATGTCGTAAATTTTGACATCGATTTGACTGTACCTAAAAATTTGACAAGTATGTACGGCTAAGGTAAGCCGTAGAACATCGAAAAGTCTAATATTCACGCGACGCGACGTCAAATAGCCCTATACGTACTAACATACAATCTAAAGATTGCGAGAAAATAAAACGAGATCACCACACAGGAATTTATTAACATTAAAAATCCATTAAAATATCGTAAAGTTAACTTCTCGCTTGCAAAGATTTTCAAAGAAAAATGAATTCATGCCGTGATAGCTTCCATGAAAGCCGTTAAGTGGTTTTAAGCTTAAAATAGTTTTATGTTGCGGTTAATATTGAACGTATTATTTTAAAGTTAACTTTATAGCTAATTTAAGATGACACAAGTGAGTGAAATAACTACAAATTATGGGAGGTTGGTTAAAATGTACGTTTTAACGTAGATACCTACTTACCTTACAGAGTCAGATCAGAGTAATCCTTTTAATATCAATTTAGTGATTGATATTTTTATTTTTTGTATTTTATTGAACAATAACTTTCGTTTTATATTTTTTTAACAAATAATAAGTCGCAATAATTTGATTTATGTATACCACCAAATTTTAATAAAATATGTCACTAATTGTGTTAATAAAATGATATTTTAAAATATTGCAACTCAAAATCGTATTTGATTACTTTTCTAATATAATATGATATTATGTTTCTTAAAATTGCCTTATGAGAAGCGATATGTCTTAAAGCACGCTTGCTCATGAGGAAACTTATCCACTCTATTCACTGTAGATTGATAATAATGATCTAGAGGTTTCGCGTCGGTCAATATTTAAAAATGTATTCAGAATAAAATATAAATTTAATTTTTTTTACAATTTTTTGAATAACTTCCGGATTACACACGCTATAATAACGGGTCATAGTTAAACTATCATAGCTTCTAAACTACTTTACGTAGGATTAAGATGTAAATGTATTTTTTTAGCAAATATCCTATACTTTTGTTTAGAAATAAAATAGTAGCTAGTTAAAAGCTTAGATTTTTTAAAAAAGCTAGTAATCTAAAAAAAAACGCAAAAAAAATATAATTTTGTTTTTCACCAATTTTTTTGTTGTTCTTTTACTATTATTTATTATTTTATTATGGTAGGGAAAAAACTACTTATGAGAGGCAATTTCTCGATAAAATGTATCGTATTTGATGCCATTGCTGGCTCCGACACCTCTGCCCGGACACATTGTATATACCCTGCCATACAATTCATTCAAACAGTAAACACAAGTAAGTGATGGTATGATAACATTCTGCAAGAAATAATCAATAATGTTTAGTTATTTTAAATCACCGATTCATATTAACTTAGCCACTATGTGCAAATTTTCATATTAGCTCAATTTAGCCACGCGATAACAAAAATCCAACTTTTTAAAAATAAGGTATGTATAGCGTAATAACCGCTATACCTACATACTCTTGTATATATATACTTAACCCTAATACTAGTGTGACGTAAACCTAATATGACGATGCTATGAAATCTCTTTTTAATTATATTTTAACCCGCTATAGTTATTTATAACGATTTTTTTAATTTTCGTGGTCTTGGACAGCTAGACTTTCTTTTCTCTGGTACGGTCTATTACAACTAGTAGGTATACCGAAGTGCCAAAGTCCTTACCACTATGAGATCGCCACTTAATCATAAGTTTGCTCCAGTTTTTAACAAATAATATCATAAACAACTCAATAGGTATTTTCACTGCCGCAACTCGGGACCTTCTCTTGCAAGGAGAGGGTCAAGCCCATAATCCATCGCGCTGGCTCAATGGGGGTTGGTGACTGACACACGACCTCGAAAGATTCTAGGTGCATGTCGATTTTCGCGCGATGTTTTCCTTCACCGTTTTAAGTTAGCGGCATGCATACTTCGGAAAGACAGTGGTATGCATGCTCAGGATAGGCGGGCGCCGTTGTCCCGACTAGACCAGTCGTAACTTAACAAACAATACTTTACCGTAAAATTTATTTGCCAAAATACTCTTCCTAGAAATGTTACAAAAACCACAGATAAGCAACATGTAGGAGACGTTATGTTTATCAGTAGCTGGAAACGGTAGCGAGTACTCGTAACATGTAACTGTATCCGTCCGAACAGTGCGACCGCAGAGGTTTTGTTTATGTTTCGTGGGTTACTGTTGTTTTTGGTCTGTGGACTGAGTGGAATTGTTTTACGTGATATTTTTAATTTTGTTTTTTTTTTGTATAAAGAACTTTTTGTTACAATCGCATTGTTTTGTACAGACTATTTTAGTTTCATATTTAATATCTTATAATTTATTATTTTTGTATAGTAAATTTGAAAACAGACAATTAAATTAGTAATTAGCAATTTCCAATTTTGGTATTTAGTAAACGTTTTAACTTTATTTAATAGTTACCTAAAACAAATATTACAAGGAATTCGTTGGGGGAGGGCTATGCCCAGCAATGGCCATATGCAGCCTGCAAATTGCATACATACCCACATAAATAAATATATATATGCTAGTATGTGTATATATATATATATATACACATACTAGTATGTGTATATATATATATATATATACACATACTAGCATATATATATTTATTCCTACAGTTTAACCCGCGTAGTTCTCGTTCCCATTATTTTCCTGGAATAAAATGTTATTCCAGACTCTTTTCTAACTGTATTCTAAATTACAACAAGATCCGTTAAAGTTCCGACGTGGTTGAGCAACAAACATCCAAACTATGACATTTATAATATTAGAAGGTTTAGTAAAACGCAATGATCGCTCGCGTACTCGCTCCGCTTATAACCAAGTGCACAGGCTCATGGAGCCAATTCCGGGAACGCCAGTCACCTGCTGTGACACCACATGATAAATACGACTTAGGATTAATTGCTTCCTACACCGACTCCTCTAAATTATAACTCAGTTATTATTCTGTCATTTTTGTAACAATGCCTTCCTTTTAATCCTTTCCGTCAAAAAACTCCGTTAAAAGAAAACTGATATGGTTCACGAAAAAACATAGTTCGCCATGGATGTTAAAGTTTCAATATATTCCGAAATGGCAGATCGTTTTGGTGGGGTCGAGTTTCAATATATTTCAAAATGGCAGATCACTTTAGTGTAAGGTTGCCATCCGTCCGGGTTTTCACGGATTTGTCCTAGTGTGGACGGCGTCCGGGCAGCGTCCGGGCCGGATTTCATCTTCATCTCAATGTAAGAAGAGATAATAACTTTTTTTTAAACACACTATGTGTAAATGTTGACATGTCCGGGTTATGGGCTATTGCGATCTCTATAATTTCAAGTGGAAAGGAAAGAGAGAGAAATATCAAAACTAAGACATTTTTCGTTCGGCGGTAGACCCCCAGGCCTGCACCTCCGTGTTGAGGTGTATTATGAGAGCTATGGGACAAAATTTTCAGCTTTCCTCAAATACTTACCCAAAATGTGCTACTACCTCTTGGACTAATAGTGGTACTTAAAACGTAAGATAAGCTTATACCAGCACTGACAGCGGTTGCACCTGTGTACTCCCTATTTTCCGTTATTTTGCGGGGATAAAAGTAGCCTATGTGTTTTCCAGACTATAACCTGTGTCCTAAATTCAACCAGTTCCTTTCATACGTTACAATGTGATTGAGCAACAAATATCGAAACGTTGACATTTATGATATTAGTAGGATAAGTAGGATGATGATGATGGCGCCCATTATAACAACTACAAATAGTTATTTCTCAAATTACGTTAGAAAATGAGCATTTAAGTATGTGTGTGAGTATATTTCATTGATACGAGTAGGTTTTGCGCCAAACTATTACAATTTGGTAGACAGAAAAGGCCATCTGGCGTCTGACATAACAAATAGGCTTTTTTAGAAAAAAATATGTAAATGATGAGGCGGATGAGAGTATCCCGGTGTAGAGTCATGTATCAACAACAGTAACACCTACACCCGGTTTGGATCAGCCAAATCAGTTTTGTAGTGGCATGAAGCCACTATAAAATTCAATATGTTATTTCGATTCCTCTCTATAAGCTCATCTCTTTAAATGCGTACTACATGTCACCTACTGATTACTACAAGAGAGTACATGTACCTACCTAGTCACTTTGAGTGCTGTTTGAGGGAAACAAGTCAAGGTCCTGATGGAATTCATTCGTTATGTTCTTTGCATTTACTCAAGGCGTGTCAAACTTTATTTTTAGCCCTTTCATAATTTGAGATGTCAAACGAATCCAAAAAGAAAAACCCATCTTGAGTCAAGTTTTGTGATGTAGCCTCTACCGTCAAGAGTTATAAACAACAATCATGTTCTACATCTAAATAAAATTGCCTTAAACAAAGGAAGTTTTTTATCACTCTGTATTCGTTCACTAACTTTTACTATATTGTTCTTCATCAATCAAGTGTGATAAACAGATTCAAATCAATAATTTCAAGAAAAAACAAATACAGCTAAACTCCAATTCTATTACAATAGCCAAAGTTTGGATATTCGGATGTTTGTTGCTTTATAACGACGGAACGGCTAAACAGATAATATATCGGGCTTGAAAGTTAGAACACAGAAAATAGTCTGGAATATCATACAGTCATCTTTTTATTGCGAAAATGTTACAGGAACTAGAACTACGCGGATAAAACCGCGATGCGTTGCTAGTATGCAATGTAAGTGATTGCAACGCAAATGACAGGTCAATAATATAGTGCCATTGGCCGTTCTTCCGCTCACAGTATAAAGAAATTACGATATAATAGACTGTGGTTCTGCTATTGAAAAGTTACAAAGTTGTTACGATTGACCTGTATTTATTGTAAATACTCAAATGCGAAGAAGAAAAAGCTCCTGGTGTATGTGCGGCCGTTACAACTTTGTATCGAGCGTAAAAATGCTCTTCGGTAGCAGAACAGCGGCCAAAACAATGACACTCCATTACTGACCTGCCATATTGCGTTGCAATCGCCTATATTCGATCTTATTTATGTGACGGGCTGAACGGCTTGCTCCAGATAAACGCTACGATGCGTTGCCACAAGAAAGATTTTGGAGGCGGTATCAGCAGACTATTTAACTAAATAATTATCGTGAAAGCTGACATAGGTGTTACATATTTTGAATTAATTAACTTGCAACTCATTGTGAGTTTGAGACTCAATGAGTGTCAAACTAGTACCAGTCAGACACGTGCACTCCTTGAAAAAGGCTACCGGATGCGGCTGAAACTTAAGTCGGACTGGACTGACTATAACGCACGTGAGTTACCGACGAATTATTATTATTACTTAGCTTTCTAAATAAGTAATAATAATAATATTCAACATGCGCACAATATAATATCAAATTGTTGGCGATACCGATAACTGCGAGCTAAGGGTTAGTAGTACGGGTAGTGCGCACAAGTTGGAATGGGATGATGCTCAAGTAAAAGTTTACGATGTTTGTCGATATGTTTTGATTTTGTGCAGCCATTAAGCAAGTCACATAAATGATAGAAAGTGCCTTTAAATTTTATAGGAGGAACTAAAAGCAGTAGTAGGCCCTAACACTTTGTTAGTCTCGCGGGAAGCACTGGTAGCTAAGTGGTAGAGAACGTTTGACCACGATCATGAGGTCAAATTTATAATACAAATGTATAAATTTGTCATTATCATTGCGTTTAATTTTTTTAAGACATCTAGTTGTAGTGGTAGGACTCTTGGCAGAGTCCGTCTGGGGAAGTACCACACCTTTGCCAGTCATTCTACCGCCAAGCAGTAATGTGCAAAATTAAGCTGATCTGAAAATAAAAAGCCATATCCTTGTGATAATATATGTGATCTATGGAACTTACTACCAGACTTGTGGTGACTCATGCTGTATCAAAATTTAGATTTTAACTAATCTCAGGGCAGAACGATGTAACACGCATTATAAATATAATTAATGTATGGTAGGTTATGTTCTGTTATAAGATTTTATACAATCAGTAAAATAACGATTTGTGAATACGTTTTCAAGCAATCTAAACTCCAAAAAATGTAATATTTGTGTTTTATTGATATGGTTCTACTAAATCTTAAAATACAATACAAATAAAAAATGTTTATTTCTTTTAAATAGTAAACTTACGAAACAGGTATATCGGGGTCTCCTTTTAAGCATAAGATATACCTGTAATAGGAGACACCGCCTTTCTATAACCATAACATTTTTTTTTTGTTATATATGTCATTTTTTATTTTTAGGTATGAGTATATGTATCATTGATTTTTTGTGTTTTGCGGAAAGACATCAGGTCCGAGTTAGAGGGTTACCTAGGCCAGGACTGACGCGCACGCATATGTGTTTTGAGATTTATCTTAAATTACAATCTTTTCATTCTTTATGTTATAATTAACACAGTATTAGTCCCGTACGAGTATTTGAATATGAATAGTTCCACCTACCTTTGCACTCATCACTTACGGGTCTACCCTTTTACTAAATCTGTTTTGGCTTTCCTATTGCTGTCTTTGTAATTTTAAGCGAAAAGGAAAAAGAGAGCAATGTCATAGCTGAGACAGTTTTAGTTAGGCGGTAGACTCTCCGGAGATATAAGAGGGTTTATCTCTTTCACTTATAACTCCTCTGGAAACTTTGCATTTGAAATTACAGCACAGTGCATTTTACTGCTTGGCAGGAGAATAACTGGCAGAGGCGCGGTGCTTCTTCAAGCGGGCTCTTTCAAGAGTCCCACCAGTAGGTACTAAATTATTTTCACATCTACTACTGCTGAATGTTGTTCTGATTTTCCATACATTCACTGATATTACGCAAGTCGTTTGAAAATTGATTATTAAAATATTGTTTGTCCAACATTAAGAGTTGTTACAAATAAACTGTCGAGGTAATTCATTGTGATTAAGTCCTGTACATTATAAACATTAAATTTGAGACGTCAAAATAAACAAAAATAAACTTCAAAAATCTAGATTAAAGTTAATTTCTTTATATTCAAAACTCTACCGCCGCATCACATACACTACGTTATCAGTAGCCAGTCTTATAACATGAATAAGACAAAACAAGTTATTTATTTAGACTATCTCATTCTCCGTTACTTTACCTAGTCCACTTATCAATCTGGATGGGCTTTTGACAGCATTCATCCCCTAATTGGTTATGCAGTAGCTTACGATTCCTGCAGCTCTTTATGCAGTAGCTAGTTGTTTGCCGACGTACATTGCGGTTCGTTATCCGTCCGTCAGAAGCCGTCTCGGCCTAAAGTCGGCTTACGCGGCGTATGGTTGAACCACCACTAACATGGAAATAGAATTTAGTTGCACTACGAAAATTATTACCGCTCTACATGTGGGAATTTGACAATAAATATGACATAGTAAATGTAACGCTTAACTGTGAGGTATATATGGATTACCAGTGCCCTGTGGTTTTGACCCGGTTGTTTTCTGTTCTTGTTATCTAGGATAAAATAGCTTATAAAACTTATGGGCTATTCCAGGCTATACTTTAATAATTGTGTACTAAATTTTAGCCCGATTGGTTCAGGCGGTCTGATGTGATTGCGCAACAAACATCCAAATCGTGGCATAAATAATATTAGTAGGAAGTAGATTTATTTGGTCGTACTACTTTTCAACGAGAACGGAAACTACGCGAGCATAACCACGGGGCGCGACTAGTAATTGTATGATTGGAAATACATAATACTCGTATGTATACAGGTATTATATTTAATACGTAGAAACTCCGTATGCATAATTCAAATACTTATTTGTCAAATCCAATAACTGAAGAGTGTTTTTTAGATATATGTAACTACAACATTAGACTACGAATAACAGGATTCCGATGTGCGATTAATGAGCGTCCGACATCGAAGGCTCTAATGGGCACTATGTCACTCGAGTACGTATGAGCTATCGAGCAATCTCGCGTGCCTTCACGAGCGTTTCCATAATAAGCCACCTATGACCTGGCCCCGTTGTTCTACCGCTTTATTTATGTGATTTATTGACGAATTATGATTTCTTCCTAATAAAAGTGGTTATTGGTGTATTATGAGTAATTGTAGTTGCCCCATTTGCTAAATCCACTTGTACTAATGAATTCCAGTAAAACGCGTGGTTTATGGTATTTTGAGCTTTATGCTATAGTTTGTTTATGACTTGAAAATAAATGATGATTATTATTGTAGCCTGTTTTGGCCTGACTTGTGAAATTGCACTGTGACTGTGATATAAGTTAGTACAAGGTTTTTACGTAGAAGATAAAAGATGTTGTTTCGGTGTCTTTTGTCCACATGCATACAGACTATCGATTTTGTAAATCAACTAGCAGCGCCTCGCGGTTTTGCCTGCGTAAGTAGTTTCTGTTCCCGTATTTTTTCCGAGATCAAAAGTAGCCTATGTGTTCTTCCTGACTATAATAATACTGTGTTCCAATTCCCGATCCATTCATACGTTACCACGTGACTGAGCAACAAACATCAAATTTCTAAACATTGGCATTATAATATTAGTGGGATCATATTACAAGAAGTCTAATTTTCAGTATGAAATCGTTTGAACATTGATTTTAGCAATTGCGAGTAATTGCGGTGGAGTGAAACTTCGATAGAAATATCGGGGACCTACGTCTCTTCGTTTCAAAACTTTACGAAATTACGATGAAAAGTATAGTGAAGTGAAAAAAATACCAACGTGAGTCGTAGTACCAACGTACCTACAAGATTTCGCGATTATGTGGCATCCACCAACCCACACTGGGCCAACATAGTGGATTATAGCCTTGTCTCTCTCCTTGTGAGAGAATACCCTGAGCCCCAGCAGTAGGAACTTTTAGTGGGCCGCTCTTGCTAACCTGCTTTGGCTAGTTGCCTCTTTACAGCTAAACTAGGGTTAAAATCATGTAGCTAGCTCATTTTATCTTAAACAATTCGCCTTCTTGACGTAAATTGTGGATATGACATAGAATTTACCTACAGAGTACTCAGAATCCGCAGAAATGGTACCATTAATTCTGAAGAAATTAATGGTTTCATATATCATACGGTCCTTGCCCTCGATGTTTTTCTATTGGGCAACAAGATTAATAAGGCCGTGAATAAATGGGAATTTTAATGCAAGTACCTTTAGACTGTTTTACGTAGATATTGAGCAATCAAAATTATGGTGTTTTGCTTCTCATTAGCCTTATGAAAGTGAAGTTAGTGCAAGTAAATCTTCATGATTAACTGTAGACCTTCTTTAGTCTATGGTTAATTGAGATGTGCGTCGTATAACTAGTTAGATGTTAACAAAAGCCCTGCCCTTATAAAGAAGTGTAAATGTAAAAAAAGTCAAACAAACAACAATTAAAATTTAAGATCAATTTTGTCTCTCCACGTTCGTTACACGCGACAAATGTCGACAGATCTGACTATTTTCATTTTGTTTGATTTTCTATAGCGGTCGTAGGTTCAATCTCCATCTAGGACAAATCTTTTAATTACGGTTACGTATGTTCGTTCTGTGTTCAGGTGGTTTATGTATGCAACATAGGTGTACATTTAAAAATAATGATATGTACTTGTATTCATTGGTTCTATGACTACTCATAGTACAAACTTTGTTTAGGTTGACGCTAAATGTTGTGTGCCAATAATAAATGACAACCAATATTTATTTATATCGATTGGACTTCACTAAAAATGACAAGCATAGGGCATAGTCAAAAACTAGATCAAACTTGAGATTACTCTTGAGTAAAAGTTTGGAACAAGTAGACTTCATGTGAAAAACTTACATCCGCACAGTTAATTTTAACTTCAAAGACCTTGCGATAAGTAATCAAGCAAGCTCACCTGTCAACCTTGCAGTTGTAAATGCATCAAAACAGTGTAATCGATATTAAATACTACCCTTCACAATACAAAATTACAGTTATTATTATACTTTTTTGGATATTTCGGGGCATATTTTGGTCATCTCATTGACAATCTGGTTCTTTTCATTCGATATCTTCAATTAGTCCGATAAAATCTTGATTAAATCTTTTGGTAAATGCTGGTCCTGTACATTCTATTTGCATATTTGTAATTATTCTCATCCTTCTTTTTAACTGTATTTGTTACAGTGGCGCCATCGTCGTAAGTTATAGTCTATCTACATCAACACGTACAGCAAATTATTACTATAATTTTTACTATAAAATAGAGTGACGGAAAAAAAGGTTCCCCAAAAATCGTCCTAAGCTAAAAGCACCGCTTCGAAATGCTGATTAATTAGTAGGTACAATCAATTCGAAAAAGCACCTGTATTAAAAAAAGGATAGTAATTTGTATTACTTTAAGATACAACTTTATTATAACCATCGTCTTTGACAGGGAATGAAAACATCTTGAGGAAACCTGCATGTACTAAGTATTTTTCGAGACCATGCGTCATATTCAACTGACCAGGTCTGTGGATTATGGTCTTGGTGAGAGAAAGTCCCAAGCCCCAAGTCCCAGCAGTGGGTACATTTCGTGGGCTGTTTATGATACTAGTTTGAACGTGAGCGACCTTTGGACCACCGGCACAGAATAGACAGTAATTCCCACCAGCACCGTCGCGTAAAGTAGTGGCGTACAAATGTAACAGTCATTACGTGGCTTCTGTGCACTTTCACTGTCGACGAGAGGTCAAGTTTACATGTGCCTAGTCCGCCGTGTAGCGTCGTGTGATGGGCCATTTATCAAGCTCATATTTACATCAAGATTAGCTGTGATTATGAATATAAAGATATTTTTGAGAGATGTATTTTACCATCTGTATGGTGCGAAAGTTAAAATGATAGGTAATTTGTTTGTTCTTAACATATTTATTAGTATTTTATGGTTGTTGCTTTCCGCTTAATTTATCCAGTTTAGACTGATACAGGTTGTTTAGTGATTTTGGACCTTATTTAACTATTTTACCCGTAAAGCCATAATTATGGGTTCAGCGCCGGATATGACTAATCATGTGAAAAAAATAAAATAAAAAAAATTGAGAACTACCCCTTGGGTAGATTAATTTTAATTTACAGTTTTGACACAACAAATTATAAGTGAAGGTTTATCAACAAATAAAATTCGCGGCAGCAGAGAAAAAACTATAAACGAACAGAATTAAATAAATGAACAGAATTTGTCTTTAAATTTGGTTTTAATAACGGTTTAAACTTTAACATGAACAAGATGAGCGCATTCAAATAATATCATAGTATTTATGAATATTTAGGCACTTGACCGTTATCTCGCCTATGCAGTCTACGACGGACTCCGACCGTCTCACCCCACGCGGAAGGGTATGCCTAAATGCATTTCTTCCAAATAAAAAAATACCTATGTACATTACGGTTGCTACAACTTCAACCACCATTGTTCACTATTCATTAATTTACATCAATAACTGATGGCTAAAATAAACATTATTGATATACCAGATACTTATTCCTAACAATCATTTTTCAACAAAAAGGTGCTCGCTAAATATTTGCCAACATTTTGACAAGCAGCGAAATGTAATTATTTATTTGACCACTCGAGAATACATCGATACGGTCGTTGAAAGTCGCTTTGAAAGGATTTATTTAACTTAGTCATTTACACAGAGTTGTAGTTTTCGACGGGATGGCGAATTCTTACTTTCTTTTGGACTTGTTTGTCATGTTTTGAGTTTTGATCGATTTATAGAGGCGACTGTAAGAGTTCTTGTGTAAACTAGTGTAATAAATAACAAGATATTTAACGCGTTTGAGCGAATCCCCGATATTTCGATCCAGATTTATATACATACATACTTACACTAAGCACATCTGAATTATCCATAGACCAAAGATCTACAGTTAATCAAGATTTTGTCAGCCCACTACCAAATAACGTTGAGCCAAATAAACGCCAGCGTTTTGGTCATGCATCGCATCGACCAAGCGCTTGGACAGTCTTTTGAAAACGATATGAGACGACGGAAGAGCCCAAAATCTCAATCCCTAAAAATTGAAATATGAAACCACTTCCGAGAGTTGAATATTTTATTATTATATGATAGATTCCATTGCTATCAACATTCAAAACAAGCCATTTATTTTTTGAGCCTATACAAGGAAGTTATAAGCAATCGAAACAGTTATTCTGGACAATGTTTTGAATTCGAATTCCAAATATTTCTTGATTTAACTTCCGCACTTGAAAAATATTATTAAGTAGGTTTGTAGGTTCAATTTAGTAACATTAAAATAACGGTAAAAATAAAATCACGTTTCAGATAATATTAACAGCAGGAATTTTTGAATTAACATTAATGTGTTACGGAGTTGTTACCTTAATTCCCAATTTCATAAGCTTGCACATTACTGTTAAAATTATTTCACACTTACACCAAATGCTGAAAAAAAATCACAATTAAATACTGACTAAGCTGATTCGCAAAATGTCTGACCTTTTTATATTTTACTTAATCGACTTAGAAATTTGGGATCATTATACATAAAATATATGATCAAAATGTAAAATACTTATTTGTAAAATTTCAGGTTCAATTGTAAGGTGGGGTGGGTCAAGTTCAGGTCATTAATTTCACACTTGTTACGTGCCTAATTAATTACAGTTTAAGTTTTAAATAAAAGTGGTCAAGTGCGAGTCAGGCTTGCCCATGAAGCTTCCGTAGCAGCAAGTAACATAACACAAAAGTTCTTGTACTTCGTTGTTACTTTAATCAGTGTTTTAACAATAGTCAATTTATGACGTATTAAAATAAAACTACTATTAACTAGATATCATTCAAACTAATAGCGAAATATATTTCTTTTTTCACAAATTCCTTAATATGGGTATCAAATGAGAGGGCTTGACTAGTAGAATGTTGTACAGATAACAAATCTGAGGTAGTGGTTAATCAAAATTTTTAATTTTGTTCTTGTTAAGCTTACCTACTTCTAGACAGGCTTCGCTTGACCGCTGTTTCGGCTGATGTCAAGCGACGAGGCCGTCTACGATGGCGTTAATCTAGACGAAATCGATACTATTCTTGAAGACACTTCATTAATATATGTTTACTCTACATACTGTTTACTATTAAACCAAATCAAATCGTCTTTATCTAGTATCTTTCACTCATACTTCATGTGGTTGCCTGAAAGAGATCGGATTTAGCGATAAGGTTGTCAATAGCTACTTTATTTTAAAGGTTTTTTATTATCTTATTTTGTTTTGTAATTAAATGCAATAAGGGATTAATCTTTATATCTTCATTCGACGTGTATCCTGCAAACCATAGAAATCCTAACAGTAAGTACCTCGCTATCTCGCCAGTGTCTTATTGGCGGCGCACGCGCATTCTACAGGTTGCCGTGAATGGCCCGTCTGCGTCACCTGTTACAGACCTGGGAAAATAAAACAGTATGACAACTTATTCTTAACTTTTATCGAATATTTTAAACATTAACATACGAATTAGCTAAGGAGTAGCAGAAAAAGTCGATGTTGCAAATCAAAATTCTTCAGCAAATCACAAATAATTCATCATAAATTATTGTTCTTCAACTCGCGAAACTTAATAAAGGAATATAATATTAATAATATATATTATTGGACACTTTTTTTCACACAATTCGATCTATCCGAAACTAAAGCTTGAAGTATCTGATAATCTGAAATGGTTATTTGCCAATCGTGTTTCGATACCTACGTACTCCCTACGTTAAAATGTAAATAAAATAAAAGTAAACAAAACATTTATTTCTTGCTTCACAAATATCACTTATAGAGATTGACAATTTAAAACAGACAGCATGCTAAATTAATTAGAACGTCGCAATGTAGGTACTCAATTTAAAATATTTGTTTGTTTCAGAGAGTGTTGTTCAATGAGATTATATCATTTTAATCTCAACAAAATCGGTAAAATAATTGTCGATATTATATTTTCGCTTCCTCCGAAATTTCGCTGTTACAATGGCCCAGTGGTATGGTATAAAGTTTCACTAATTTATTTAAGTGAATGTGTTCTTTTTTCATTAAAAACGGTTGTTTGTGTTTTCCGCGAAAATCAAAATTCCGTCGCTCCGAAACTTCACTGCCATAGTGGATTCATGCGTTTTGTAAATAATGAGTAAGTCTGGTATTGAAATTTGTTGAGTGTGTAATTTTAAATTCCTGAATTGAAGTTGATTGTTGTTTTTTATTAAAGAAAAATATGTCATGTAGCTGACACATCGTTTAATAAGATCACAGAGGATCCACATAATATGAAAGTAGGAAGAAATTTTCCAAACTTAACGCTAAAGACAAAAAATGCGAAAAGACTGACGCTCCAACAAAATCTTTAGTAAACGAAATTCGTCAACCTCAACATTGTGTGGTAGATTATGTTTACATACAAACACACAAACTTTCGTCTTTATAATGTTAGTAGTGTGTTGTGTGAAGTTAAAGTACTGTTACAACTCAACTCAGCAGCTCTTGTGTCAATCGGATCCGTCTACTTAACCTATTTAAATGGCGATATTCGCGTCAACGTTATCCTTATCGTATTTTATGTAAGTAGCTTATTAATTTACATAATCAGCTTCTGTTTTAAAAGGCATCTTAAAGTGCCAAGAATACTGTTATCGATTTTACTACATTTATGTACAGGTTACATATTTTTACTAGCTACAAGTTTTTCTACAAATACTAGCGAGCCCGCTAACGCTGTATTGATGGTATAAATGAAATTAAGTAAACGTCAAAGTGACTCGATGATAGATAGATAGATAACTCTTTATTGTGACACAAAAACAGAAATATTACAATAGAACACTTATGAACTAGCACCACAAATGGCGGCCTTATTGCTTAGAGCCTTCTCTTTCAGACAACCAGCTTAAAGGAAATTCATAACTTTCGGCTGGAGAGCGCTTCAGCAAAATGTTTGTATTCCACTTTTCGCCATGTATGTCCTTTTCCAAAAGGACAAAAGGCGCTAAAGAATTAACTTATGTATGTCCCGATAAAAAAGTTAAGAGAAAAACATATACGTACTATTCAACCGGCGTGGTAATAATCTCCATCTACGGCTATCTGGAACTTTAATACCGCTTAATAGGCTCTACATAAATCGTCGGAGGCGACCGATTTTCAACAAAACGCGATAAGATCCAGTAGATAAGAATTACATAAGTTCTCATAATGGAAAAGATTTAACAAGACAAAAAATACTGTTTTGGGAAGAACAGAAACGTAACGGCGATAACAACGTCTTGTTAACGTTTTTAAGGCTTATTTCGTGCACAAATATGGATTGTACAGTTATTATTACATAACGAATGCAAAATTATGATGTTTATTGTTTTAAGTGAGAGTTAAATTGGCACCCTGTTTTGTGGTGACGATTACTAATAAAGTAATTGGTATAAAGTGAAATTTCGAGCCTTCCTGCAAGTTATGACATCTATAAGTAAATGGGAGATTTGTGTACCTAAATAAACTAAAGTTATATTGACTAACGTCGTAATTTCGTTGGTAATGTAAAGTATGCCGGCGGAGTAAAAAGTCCTGTATTCGATTATATATCTATAAATGAGGTGCAATGGAAACTGTAACAAAAAATATTTAATAGTGCAAATATTGAAAACCCAGAAAATATTGTGGATACAGAAAAATACAGATAAACATAGTGTTATACATAATATAGATATACAATCTATTTTATTTTATCTCAGTTTTTTCAAGGTTTTCTTTATAAATATAACAAAGAATAATGTAACAAGCTAGACGTGCGCCTGATGGTGAGTCTACTTAAAACAGCATAATGCTATGCCGCTGCTTAAAATATAAAAACTCCAAATCACTGACCATTATTGCACTGTACTCATCACGTAGAGATATTTAGTGATAGGTATATCTATTTGCCCAGGAATTGAAAACATTGCCTATCAAGCCAGAATAAGTATCATTGCTACATTATGGGTTTGCGATAGAATAACCGGTATTAAAGATGTGGTACCACACCGTGCATAGTAGTGTCAGAACACAGCAAGGAAGTAGAACACAGCCCTACCACTTCTAAAACATAATAGTTTATCTTTTTAGTCCGTAATTTCTCGGTAATTACTGCCCTTTAAACAGAAAAAGAACTTAGTAAAGAAGAAAATAAACTCAGTAAAGTTTGATGGTAGAATAACTGATATATGTGTGATATTTCCCCTGAAGGACTTTGTAAAAAGTCATTATACCACAAAATTATTATTTATAAGACCTCTAAAAGGTGATAATAACAAGTCTGTCTAACTCACATCCAACTAGTATTTTTTCCGCGTAGCCTTGCATTTTGTTTCATGCAAATTACATTCAGTTTAAGAATGCTGTAAACAAAATATTAACGAATTAATTAATTTGCTTAAAAAATCAGGCATAACATTTAACAGATACAATAATATTTGCTAACAGCTGCGTTATCAATAATATTATGATGTCCAAATTTACTACAGTCGGTAAGTAAATAAAAATAATCGAAAATGGACTGGATAATATTTATGGTTGTAAGAATTCCATTACTTACCGATTTATACATCATCATACGTGCTAGGTGATTTAGACTCTTCATGTTCTAATGGCTGCGTGTAGCTGTGCTGTTATGTGGCAGGCAAGTTGCATACCATCAAGCACACGTCCTGCTCGTCTTATCACTCTTTATTTAGAAAAAAACTTATTGTAGTGGAAAACTCTTTGCAGAATTGTTGTGTGTGAATTGTCCACCAATATTTATCTATATATTTAATCGACTTGAGTAGGTACCTTAGCCAGTTGTTATACCTCCAAGTAGAAATGTGCATAAATTACTATGTTCTCATTTGATTGACAATGTTTCCAGAGGAACCACATAGCAAAGAGATAAATCATAATTTATTTCTGGGCTAGAAGCGCTATGCTACTTTTATTTCAATAAACTAACCGTTGCTACTAGCAATATGCACATTGCTAGCAATAATCCCAAAATTTTATTTTATACAGATCCCTCTCTTAGAATCTACTATTTTCGAAATAGTAGAACATTGTAAACAAATTCATTGAGTTGTTTGCAAGAAACGCTCAATGTAACAGATTTCGCTTCGCCAGAATGGCGGCCTGCCAAAACACACAGTCATGGAGAACCGTAGGTAGCTTTGAGAAAATAATTACGAGCGTCTAGTTATCCGTTATCACCTAGTTAACGAGTCTGCCATTGACATAGTTTATAATAATTAACGCTTCTTTTTTGGCTTAAATCCGTGTATTTGGCTGTGTTCCGGTCTGAAGGGCAGCGTTTCCAGAAGATATACAGCGCTTAGAGATAAATCATATTTTTATTTATGTAATTGCTTTGGACACCATGCCCTTCAAATAAGAACGAAATGTAGACTGATTATACAAATAAGCAGTCTACATTTTGCCACATAGCCAACACACGAATTTAAGCCGAAAAATGCTTAGTGCTGAGACTCTGGGCTGCCTCTTACAAGGAGGGGCTCGGGCCTTATTCAACGACGATAGCCTTAGCTAGTTTAGCTCTTAGAATCTGTCGGTTTCCTTACAGGAAAGCACTCCAGCGTCGCTATTAAAGCTAGTGATAATGACAAATCTGGGTATGAAAAAATATTCAAAAGGGTGGCGGGGTCGGAACCCATGATTTTACAATAATAAAATAAAAAGTGGCAAATTGATTAAAAAAACATTGACTATGATTAATACTCGTAGTACCTTCTTGAAATTATACTCATTTTGCCAGGCTTGGAAAAAGTGATGGGATTAAATTTTTATCGACGCGACACCCACTGCCAAAAAAGGACATGATAAAGTATATGAAAAAAGGGCTGATAACTGTCTCATCAAATTTTTAATAAATACACGGGTAACTCACGTTTGATATAGTCAGTCCAGAACGACTCAAGTTTCGATCGCGTCCGGCGATCTGTTTCAAGGAGATTGCGCGCGCGTGTTCGCTCGTTTAGCACCGCGATCGAAACTCGAGTTGGACTGGACTGACTATATCTAATGTGAGTTATCCGTGTATTTATTTAAAATGTGTAATAACCACGTTACAATTCGGCAGATGCCAGATCATCTCCTCCGGGCCAAATAACGCTTCCTTCAAGGGTACCAGGCCGCTTCTTGCTATGTCTTGTAGGAGGCACCCCAAGCTGAGATTTTATCGTCTCACACCTGAAGTACTCTACTATGGAAACCTAAAAACTAGTAAATAGTAGTAAGTAGTAGTAAACAATCAATATAATAAATATAATCTTAGTTATAAATACATACTTATCAAAAATAGAAACGCCCAGACACAGTACAAATATATAAGTATTATATCAGCTATCTGGCCGCCATATTACAAGCTTTGGTTAGTTTGGGGTCAGATGGTGTTGTGTGTGAATTGTCCACCAATATTTATTTATTATATGTATTCGTCTCACAGATATTTGCACTGGATAAAAAACAAACCCAACTCGAATGATCTCTGGTATGCTGCAAGTTTTCTTTCACATATTCTCTAATATAAGAAAATAACTAAGGTAAAATAATGACTCAGACGGCTTCTATTGTTTTTCTGACAGTGGGCAAAGTACAACTGTAACTAACCTAAATCAATTACGTGCTGAAAAGACACTCTAAATAAGATATCATAAATATAATCTCAACACGAAACACAAACTCAAATTATGTTATTATATTAGTCATTTCGTTCCCCGTAAATATTAAATTTACAAATTCCGGAGGAAAAAGTAAACAGAAAGTTACATTTTGCACTCGTAAGTTGTTTACGGATGTCGGTAACATCCCGTTTCCGTTGTTACGAGGAAATGTTCTTCCTGTTGGCCCTCGACACACTTGAAACATTTGTAAAAAAATATAAATTAACAAATAAATATTGGTGGACAATTCAGACACAACACCATCTGACCCCAAACTACAAGTAAGCAAAGCTTGTACTACGGCGGCTAGATAACTGATATAATACATAATATATAGTTCTAAATACATTCTATTATACGAGTACATATTATACACAATGGTGAGAATAATACCAAAACAAGTAGATGTTGCCTAGCACGGATCGTATTCGTATTTGTAAACTCTATCCATCAGCATGATACGTCCACAATATATGATGTCATGGGTCACGCCAATATAAGACTGGACTGAGATGGATAGAAAATTATCACTATCAGACGATAACATAAATAAAACAAAAAGTTTTTTTATTATTTTTTATTATATTTATATTATTAAAATTCATCTGAACTTATGCTTCTGATAGGTAGCTAGTAGTAGGTACACTCTGCGAGGCATAAGCTGAGCTTTGCATTTGTGTGAGTGTACATGGATAGTGTAGGTGTGACAACCGGCCTAGGCGCGGCGCCATTCTGTCTCGCCGCGCTCCTGCCTGATTGGTGATCACTCACACTAATGCAAAGCTCAGCCTATACCTCGCGGACAAAATTTCAAGCTCCTGCCTGATTGGTGATAACTCACACTAATGCAAAGCTCAGCTTATACCTCGCGGAGTGTAGTAGTGTAGTAGGTATTATTTACCACAATTGGCTTTCTGGCTTCCACAGTACATACAAGCTTTGCTTAGTTTGGGGTCAGATGGTGTTGTGTGTGAAATGTCCACCAAATGTCCACCAATATTTATTGAATACAGTTTTTTTTTTTTGTAAATTTACATCAATCTAAACAATTTCCATTACCTGAACCTTAAATTTGGATAAAATTGTACTAATACTGTTACTAATACAGATAGGCGCTATTTATCTTTTTTTTTGTCTTGTTTGAAACTTCACGGTTAAGTGTGTGGAAGACAATAGCTGTTTTAAAAGCACTTAATTTTTCTGTCATGACGTCAAACTGATCGTTAACAGACGGATTGTAGGTCAATAACACTTACTAATAAATAAGGATTCGTATTGATTGATGGCATCAAACGAGAGGTGAAAGACCTATAGCACTTCTGTATATGTGATTCCAAATGCGAATATTGTTTTATGAACACTATACTCAAACAAAAGTTCGGTTTACCCAAAATACTCTTCTGGTGGCTTGCACTAAAACACAAAAATAGTGTACCAGACATTTCGTAGACTCCTATGAAATTTCTAGTACACTGTTTTTGTATATTATGTCACAGTAAAATGGCAATCGCCGACAGTTTACAATACAACGCGTGGGATTTTAATCACACGGTAGGTCATGTTAGTTTATAATATAACCTAGATTATATAATCAGACGGTTTTTACGGTGACATGTGCTCAGCTGTCAGCTATGTCAACATGAAGAGCCAAAATCATTGCAATGCACTACATTGTATGGTCGCCCGGTCTTTGCTCTGTAATTTCTCGGAAAATATTTCCCTACCAACTGGAACACAGTAATATTTACCTATTTTTGCTTGGCAGCACAATAACTGATAAATGTGTAATAAATCAAAGTACGTCTAAGTGTGCAAAGTGAACTCTAACGTAAAAAATGTACCCATTGAAGACTCTACTATTATTTATCAATTATTTTTAAGCAAAGTTTCTAATTCCACTATTTTAAAGCAATGGCTATGACAAAATAAGCTGGCTTTGAAATATTTAGCAGAAATCAGATCTCTTTTTCTTCTAGCGGAAACTAATCATTGGAAACCGAAACCAGCTGTTACAGCCAACGCTGCTGACGAGATCAGAGTGATGTGAACTACGCCATTTAGGATATTCTGTAGGATTTGCATAAATGCCTTGAATGGTCGTGCTTGCTGAAAGATTACTTTTATCGGTAATGAAGTTTGTTGGGTCGTCTTCGATTCGTTGGTGTTGGTCGTCGATAAAATATGATCGAGGGGATCGATTTCTGGTACATGCGTGAACGGGTATGACAGTGACACGAACCCATAAAATCTTCCCCCTACCAAAAAAATGTTCAACACCCAGTGGCATAGCTAGGTGTGGAATCCCCGTGTCCTCCTTCAGGCACAGATGTAGCCGAGGAGGTTCTTGTGAGTAAGATCTCACATAACCCGGCTGCACCCCAATACAACCGGGTTATACAAAGGATTTCCTCTTCGTAAAAAAGGTGTTGGCGAAGTGACTTGCATATAAAGGTGCCTCCCGAGGCCTGTTTAAATGCAATTCCAACCGAATTAAAAATCCCTGTTTAATTTTACATTGATAAAAAAAATATTACCACACTCCTGAGCCAGACGCAACAACAAAACTTATTAGTTCCTAATTTTATCACCTGGTCCTACTTTTCCAAGTGTAATAAGATATATTGGGTAGGTCTTTGGAACGAAAGAAAAAATGCGTCGCTGATGCGACTTTTCCCAAGTCTTTAATAGTCCACGTGGCTAAAAAATTTTAGCTTCAAAACTCAAGGTGCTCAATAAAATCTGAACTCAGCAACTCAACTTTCATCGCTACAAATAGCTGACCATTCTCAATGAATCCACTGAGCTAAAAAAGATCCCTGTCAACCAGACAGCGGTTTCGCAAAGCCCCGCGGCCTGTAGTTAACTCGTGTTAGTTTTGTTCGGGTTATTCTCGTCTCGGAACGCACTAATGATCCCGAGAAGGGATAGACACTGCATTCCTTCGCAGATATAATAAAACACAGTCTAAACATAGTAATTTTTGAAGTGATGCGCGAATTACATCTTGGACTGGCTGCAAAATTACCGGTGAGATGCGTCCCTTCGGCGAGATAGCCGTAGAACTTTGTTATGCTTTGATTTACAATCCATTCAATTTGAAGTTGAAATAAAGTCAATACTGTGGGTTCAAATCGATGATAAACATAAAATTAAAGGTAATGAAACAAAAATAGGAACAAGTGGAACTCCGCATTTTTAAATGAAATATTAAAAAAAAATTCAGCTACTTTTTATTGACTATTTGCTTTCCAGACTACATACACCTGGGGAGTACAACATCCAATTATTCTACCGCCAGTAATGTAGAGATGTGTATTACCTACCAACGTTTTGTTTCGGTTTCAAGAGTAATGATTCTAGACAACTCATAAGTTAAACAGATTTTATATACCCCGAATATCCGTATATATACCCATCCGGATGACGAACACAGGGCAATGTTAGGCTATCTGAACTTTTCATTTTCAAATAGCTCTGTGACAGTGTGGTATATTATTGGCAAGGTGTTACTTACTACCAGATGCATATTTTGTTCATCGCGTCACTCTACATTTATTACACAAAACATAACAGTCCAATATTTTCTTATAGTGACTACTCGTTAAATTGCAATAATATCTCGTCGGAAACGACGTCATGGTACACAACGTGGTAAAAATAAGTAAATAAATATTATATTTTACAGGGAGCCTAACAGCTAGGTACAACAATTTTATAACGTAATAGGTTTAGAAAGCCAATTACAAAATTGTTAGCCCTTGTAGTTACAAACAAATAAGTAACTCAAGTAGACTTATGATACAAAACATAAAAAAGCTTGAACAGCACAAAATAAAATACCTACAGTCCCACTCAAGCAAAGTGCGCCTTTCTAAGAAGTCGCTTACATAGTTCAACAGTGTTGAAAACATAGAGGTTTACAATACGTTGAATATTTTATACGTTAGTATTTTCATTGGTCAATATTTCACATACAGCACCACCTAGCTCCAAGCAAAGGTAAGCTTGTGTTATTGGAGCCTGATAGCTGATATAGTATTTACATATATAATTGCACGGAAATACGTACTTATTAAACATAGAAAGAAGCACTTATTATACATAGTCTGAAGTGTGTACACTCGTAGACTGTTGAACCATGAATGCCATAACACCCATAACCAACAGTCCATAAAACAAAACGTCTGCACAGCCAATTTCGTGAATACAAAATTAAGATAAGCATAAAAAGTTTAGATCAAGGCTAGATTGAAAATGCGCGCCTTCTTTCTATTCACGTCGTCACGACTTTTTTGATAAATGCTAAATGTTTCAATGTTAAGTTAGATGTTAATCTATTTATGTGTTAAAAGGTTCTATAACTGTTGAATAGGTCGCTAATTTGCTACAAAGTAGACAGTGATTAGATCAATGCAACACCTGAAACTAATTACGGATAGTTTAGCTTGAAGGATGTTAAACGCTAGTGTTATGTTCAACCAGTTAGAGGTAATAGTTAGATGCATACCGTCAATTTATCTGATTCACTAGAGAAACCGTAATGTAATTTTAGTGATTAAATTGTTACGCAAAAATTGCAGAAATTATCTACGGGTAAAACCGCGGAGCACTGTTAGTAGAACATCAACTTAAATACTTAAAAGATTTAATAAAGATTACTGAATTATCAAGTTATTTAGGTCTTGTCGCTTTTTAATTTGTAGGGCATTTTGATTTTAGGTCCTTCTAATACGTGTAAGCATGTAAACTGTAGGACATGTTCAAGTAAATTCCTAAACGGCCAAAACTGGCCGACGTCGATTTTAGACTGAGCCACACCCACACTCCACTAAAATTCCATACAAGCGCCGCTGTGGAGCTACCTACTCTTCACACGTTCGTACACATGCGTGAACGTGTGCGTTAGAGCTAGGGCTACTGAATTGTTTTATTGAATAGTTGTGCCTCTTGAGTTCACCTGGTGACGTAGTCTATAAACTTGCTATAATGTTGAGTTACATAAATAGAATGGAGCCAAATTATACTATTCTAATTAAAAGGGTTTTTGCACAGATTTCTAAATTGTTTCAGAAATCTGTGGGAGTTTGTATTGCCGCGTAAAATGAAACGAAACCGATGATAGATTAGATCAGGTACCTATATATATATTTCTGTTAGTAGGTACACATTCGCTATTTATTTTACACTTACCCATGAAGGAAACTTTATTCTGTCACTGTAATTATTCCTCTAGGCATTATCAATCCGTGCTTGAGCACATAAGTTACTGGCTGTGTAAGTTACGAACTTTGAGTTAAAAATGACTTCGTTATTATAAATAAATAAATATTGGTAGACAATTCACACACAACACCATCTGACCCCAAACTAAGAAAAGCTTGTAATATTATAAAGCAACGTTGTTGAAAAGTTTCTAATCTTACGTTATTTTATCATTAGGAAATTAAATAAAGCTTTTAATCTTGTCCGGTTTAGTTGACGGACAGCCGTAAACAGCACAACAACCCACCATGATGATATTTCGTTAGGAATTAGATGTTCTATACCAGCCCTTCGTTGAGTGCTCCTAGCGTATCCGAAACGGCCTGAGGGGTGAGGAAGCTTGAAATTGGCGGAGGGTGGAGAGTGTCCGTTCTATCTATATTATCTATTATATGACGCTGCGTCAAGTAACTATATTTTTCTAGATGTTCTGTTTACCTTTACAGGAAAAAAGCGCCATGTTATATCTGGAAAGAAAGTAGCGGCACAAAGTAGCGAAACAGAAGCAGACCAGAACCTCGTGGAAGTGAATATCCTCGATTGACGCCAGGAATAGACAAGACGACATAATAATGTAAATGAACGCGCCCGATTCTGCACCGTTCGACCGCGTTCCAACTGGCCCTATCATTAAACGTCTGTCTTTGGCCCTACTACAGTTAAAGTTTTCTATTTGTGCAGAACAAAGAGATGAGCCGGATGTCTGAAGTCAAGCATGTTCTTTAATAACAGTTCAGTAAATTATTATTTCCACAGCCTATTTCCATTCTACCGGGCTTCCGTTTCGTTGTTTCAGGGGGATTTAACTATTATAACATTCTACGCGGAACGCCTGCCCATAACAGAGCAGTTTCATAGAGCTATTGGAACATGAAAAGTCCAAATCATTACCTAGCAATTACACTACAAATAGGTTTCCTCGTTAGTATTTAAAGCAACACTTATCGACTTATCGTACTGAAATATGCCCAGTAAAATGTAAATTTGTAGTTTCGAAAATGCACGATACTAAAAACTAAATAATGAACTGAATCATTCGGTATGAACCACTGAATATCAATTGTTGCAAGATAGTACTCATACTTTACGCTAATGGACTCATAAAATCTATACCAACAAATTAACTTGTAGTGTCTCTATGCAATATCAAAGTAACAGCTTTTTACGTTTAAATGAAAGTAAGTACTCATACATATATGCGGATACAAAAAACTTTTTTTTATTTTGTGTGTATATCTCTATGCTTATTCCAGCTTATCTCCAAACCAGCTGAATCAATTATGACGGGACTTTCACTATCAGATTGCTGGTGTTCTAAGGCAAAACTTGGAATACTCTTACTTAATTTAGAAAAAGAATTAGGGAGATTTATGTGAAAAAAAATAAAGCTCTTCTCGCGGGCTACCCTGGTACAAACACAGCTACTATTTAAGACAAACGCACGTTTTTCTTTCAGTCGCAATAAAAACATGCGGTCATCGAATCATTTCCCATCGATTACACAAGAGCAGACAATTTACGTTCATGTTTTCTCTCGCCTACTAATTACTATAACTGCTCCTAAGGCATGGCCGCCCTTATTAGGCATCGCAAATAAATACCCACGCCTTGCGCCAGTGGTAGGCGCCAGTCGCAGACAGGTAACGCTTGCCAGGCAATTAGCATCCTCAGCGACCGGATTCTTAGCATTCTTCCTGTCGTGTCCGTTCTCACATCAAAAGAAACTTATTATGGTGCATCCATGCCTAAGTCACCCTTTGTAGACCAGCGGTTCTAACTTTAGTGCACTAACGGTTTATCATCAATATCAACAGCCCATTAAATGTCCCCACTGATGAGCCTCGGGCCTTCTCTCGCAAGGAGAGAGTTAAGGTCATAATCCACCACGCTGGCCCAGTGCGGGTTGGTGGATGGCACATGCCTTCGAAAGGTTCTAGGTACATGTAAATTTCCTCACGATGTTTTCTTTCACCGCTTTAAGTTAGTGGCATTACACACATGACTTCAAAAAGACAGTGGTGCGTGTGGGGTTTGAACCCGGAGTCTCCGGATCGAGAGGCGCCGTTCTCCCGACTAGACCAGCCGGAACTTAAAAAAATAACGGTTTGTAAAAGTATCAATGTCCAGTGTCGAGTCTGAATACTGAGTCTGAACGCATTCCGAACGATTCATATTCGGAATGACAATCCTTGTCTCTGTTATTCTAACTGGATAAGATGAAGACCGCAAGGTTTAATTTCGTGAAATCAATCCGACTTGCGATTCTGAACCCAGTGACCTGTCACAAGCGATGAAAATTTACAAATCGATTTCACATCTATATAAATATAAAAATAATATTTGTCTGTATGTCCTTTACAGAATCGTAAACTATGCGTTTGATCGTGTGATGATCAAAAGCAAAGCTGTTGCGCATGTGAGCCAAAGGTTTCTGACGTCCTTATATGACAATATCCGAGCGAATTCGGATCGGCCCTTCTACCGCCTAACTAAATCGGCTTTAGCTTTGCTATTGCCGTCTCTATCTATTCAAGCGAAAAGATAAGAGGGGGACATGAAAGCTAAGACAGTTTTCGTTAGGCGATAAACCCATGGACCGCCAGTAGCTTGTAAATTTGGCAGCTTTTAGCTCTCGTAAGACGGGTAAAATATTGGAATGTGATGGTTAGGATCGTAACAATGTATATATACTCTTACTAGTAGCACCCCGTGGTTTCACCTGGGTTTTCCCGATCCCGTTATTTTCTCGGGACAAAAGTTACCCTTTTGTGTTTTTCGCGACTATTTACTATCTATGTACCTAATAAATTTCAACCCGATTCTCTCAGTAGCTTTTGCATGAAAGAGTAACAATCATCAATACGATACATTTCATCTCGAAAAAAAATATAGGAACGGGGACCATGCGAGTAAAACCGCAGGGTGCAGTATAAATATAAAAATCCTTAAATTAATACTAAATATCTAGGTAAATCCCTCACACATCGATGGGAAATTATTTAATTACTTTTAATTGCTACTAAAAAAAGAGCTTTTGCATTTAACAGTAGCCCGACTAATCAAGGCTTGTGCCATAGTAGTCAGATAACTGATATAATAATTATATGATTGTAAATGCTTACTTAAAATTAAAAAAAAACATTTGTTTATCTGATCGTAACATAGTATTCAACTGAATATTAAGAAGATACACATAATATGCTATTTGCTTTAATTATGCCTCTTTTACGAGTATATTTAATTTTAAGGTAGGTAATTGTTTCCGTATGTTCTGCCTTTCGTCTATTTTAAGATGTTGGTGTTTGTTTCATGTTTTCTGAATTCCAATTTAATTAAATAAATATAAACTATTCGTAACAGGTATTTATATTTCGTTTATAATAATCTTGAATCACTTTTATGAATAGGAAAAGTTTCTTCCGATTAAAATTATAATACCTTTCTAGTTTTTTTTTTTTTCGATCGTGATTAATTCTTGTGTAATGTTTACAATATCTTTCTAATTATTACATACCGTATCCCGATTTAAAGGTCAAGGTTCCCAGTGTAATTAAAGAGCAGAGAGGTAAATTTTATTTTAACTCGTTGCTGTTGATTGCAAACATGCTTACCGTCAGGTGCATGTCTTGCTCTTCGCGTAGAGGTATTCTCGCTTCTTCTAGAGGTATATTATAAAAAGAAACAAGCTAATATGTAGCTACTGGTCAATTGCATATGCAAAACGGTAACTTTGAACAAATAAAAAACAAATGGTAAAAAAGTTCTTCGTTATACTTAGTCATCGTGTACTCCACAAAAAGCAACGTCGTTGTAGATATGCTATTAACAGCGCTAAGTTTAGCATACACAGATTGGCGCCGTCAGGAATTTCACATGTTGAAAAATTGCAAACGTTTTTGTCAACGTTGTAGGCGAAAGTGTTTTGTGTGACGCGTAAGTTGGTAGTTCGTAACAAAGGCAGTGAAAGCCTTTGAGTTATTGCTTCGCGCTTATTCATTGAGTTATTTGATGGCTCTGTGATGGGTTAACCGCAATCATAGATGCCTGCCGTCACTACTGTATGTTTTTGTATGAAAATTACATCTTCTCGGGATAGAAATCTGAAACGTTATATTTTAACAAAGAAACATTAAATTTTCCATTACATTATTATCATATTATTATTCTAATTTCTAGATATCGCCTTCACTCTCTATTGGTTTAATTAGCACTAAAATCAAAGATTTATCGAAAGACTCTGGAAAGATTTATTTTCGGACATATACAATTTTGATGTGTTTTTTTTAACGAGGAGATTATTATCTAATTTAGATAATAATCTCTTCATAAATGATTAAAATTACATTATTCAATAAATCTGTCTAATTCTTACTCTAAGCAGATCTGAATTATGCATACTCTGATGAAGGTACAAATATAATGTTGGGTTCTACTTATTACCCACTTAATTAAGTCAAGTTTCAAATCTATTGACTTGGGCTACACTACCTTCTATTTAGAAAGAACTTACTAATGAATAATAAAAGTTATTTAGTCTTTCTAAACGTACGTCGTCTTTTTTCATCAAAACCAGACGAAAAACTGTCATAGAGCGCTTATATTAGCACAGGAGTTTATTCATAAAACCTATTCCAATGGGAATTATAGCCATTAACTCTTCCAATTGCACAACAGTCTGCTTAGGACACTACCACCTTTCAATATCATTTTGACGGTATCTGAATCTCGATCAAAGATCATCATGCATAGAACTAAAGTCTGAAGCAACTCGAACCCTTTTCATAGGACGTCAGCCCGGCGACGGGCGGTTTGCGCAACGAACAATTACGATAAAATCGTCGGAATAATTACAAAATAATCGAGTTATCAGCATCTTCATGTCGGTTTGGTTACCGAGTCGATGCGCAAGCGCAGGCTCTGGTTGCGTGTGAGTGTCCCCTTGCGCAATTAAGATACGTCGCTTGATTTCTGGTTTAATTTACTGCAAACAAATGCAGTTTTTGGTTCTAAATTGTTATTGATTTTGGAATGAAAATATTCAACAATTTCAATTTTGATCTGAAATAAAATGGTTTCGTTTAAATGATCATTAAGTTATGTGTGTAGAATTACATAAAATCTATTTAATTAATCGTAATGCGAGAAAAATTAAACGACACGCAATACGGTAAGTAAAATTATACTACCTTTTTGTAATGTAATAATATTTTATTGAAGCCTTATTTCATACCTACTAGCAAACCGGTCGGTGCTCGAAGTTAATACACATATTTTTAAAAGGCCATAAAACAGTCTATTTGCCCGGCCTCAGGCGAATATATATCAGTAATGGTGTAAGAAAAAGTGAAGTCACATTACGCAAATTGCATAACATTACCGTATCTCATAATAAACCCATTTGTCAGGCAGATAGCATCATAGCTCTGCCCCGATGGGAACAATACACTCACGTAACAGACGAAAGCGAAAACAATTAGGAGATAGGCAGATCATCACCGACTTTCGCGGCCCCCAGATCTTATCACGGCTAGCTAATCAACTGAATTTATTTTCTTCACGAAACGCCGCTACGCAAATAATGACAGCTCAAATTAAAATCTCACAAACTAAGATCGTATCTGCGTCGCTCACTGCAATCCAATTAACGTAGAAATTTTCAATATAATTTATTGAATTAACAACTCTCTCGATCAAAATTTGAACGGACGCAGGTGTGCAATTTTAAAAGTAAAAATGTCTAGGTAATATTTGAAATAAGTTGTCCCATAATTTATGTTGCAGAATGACCATAGCTATGCGCTGTAAATAACTTTTACAGCAAAGGGAATACTAGAGTAATTTTCGCAAGAGATCGTGCTAACATTAGTAATGTTCGATCGATTTGAAATCGGTTCAGGCGCCCCGGGAAAAGATCTCATTACAGAACCGAGAATTTCAAATAAGCGCGTAATTACGTATATGCACTACATATTTCAAGCACTGTTGAAGTATTTTTTCCTTTTACGTCTGGTGCCTGTGAATAGCGCGGACGATCTAGTAATTGTGCATAATGTCGTCCCAAAGGCTATTCAGGTCGTATTCAATGCGATATTTATTTTAATTCCAGTTCTGCCGACGGTTCCCTAGATTTTATCGTGTCACGCCTTTACTCATTGTGAGTTTAAATGAGCAAGCGTTTTTATTTACAAAAAATACGATCAATTGCGTTCGTGTGGGACTTTAACAAGACAATGATGGATGCCATCGAGTAATGTTTATTGGGGATTTTTGGCCGACTTCTAAAAAAATAGGAGGAAACAAATCGAACAACTATTTTCAGTCAAGTTTAAAACAGCCGGATTTAAATTTGGTAAAATTTTCACGTTCTTTAGTTTGTAACTCCATGTAAGCGTGGTTACCTAGTGGCGAGAGCGTTCAATTTCACAATCGTGAGATTAGAGATTTGAATCCTGAAGATTCTGAATAATTTTGCAAGGCCGCATGTTGGGTTCATAAATGTAGTGAAGTAGTGACCATCACTTATATGAATACATAGTGAGGAACCCGAAGTGTTTCTAAGTTTTTTTTTTTTGATACCATGTGTCATCTGTCAGCCCTCACGTGGCCAGCGTGGTGGATTATCATTATCACATTCTGGACATTATGGCCTAGATATAATCTATGGCCAGAGTGTGAGATTACACCCCGAGTCTGTGATAAACTTAAAGTGGACTGCTTATAAAGTCCCCCAAAAATAATTCAATATTATTTTTATATGAGATATTATATTATATTCAATAATTTGAGCTTTATCATCATTAGAGTTTTATTAAGATATATACAATTAATTTATTTTTATGTTTCAAATTTATCAGCTCAGAAACTTTCAACCGGCAGTAAATACATAATTTACAGCCCCATCATCACCAGGATTTTTTACCGCCAAACACGTTGCGTCGTTAGTATCGTTGTCTCTATCAAATCAACTCGAAATTAAAAGACATCGATAACGAGAACACTAGTAAATGTGTTTCGTTAGAAGCATAGTTCCACGTAGTTTGCTCTAGCTACGGCTGTCAAGTGGAAATGCCCAGGAATTTATACCATCGGTTCATTCGCAATAACATAACTTTCCGTCCTTTTGTTGGAGGCCGCAAGACCTCGGATAAAGAGAGTTAAGACAAAAGCGTATATAAATTATTGATGGCCAGCGATTGCAAGTTTTCAGGTCGTCTTTTGTTTAACAGAACAAAGTAGGTTCTTGGCCTATTTTACTTGCATGCTGTCTATGACCGCTCTGTAGTAAAATACCTTTTAGAGATAAATGAGTGGTAAGTGAAATAATGTCACGCCGATTAAACTTTAGTGAAGTAAAAACCGGCATAGCCCACTTTTAGTTTATTCTCTGACTGGGCATTATTGTCTGAATCTAGGTATTATACCATAAAATGCTACTCTGGTTAAGTGCTGATTAATGGATGCACCCATTAGATGTACATTTACCCTTAAAAATGGATTTCTTGAAATATTTCGGTTTCCTTGTGATCCCCATGGTTTTACGTCATCATTAAAGATTAACGGTAGGTACCATTCCTGACTAATTTGTAAATTGCGCTTGGAAAAATACTGGTGCAGACGGCATTTGAATCGACAACATCATCATCAGTCGTTTCTCACCACTAAGCCACTACAGCCAAACACGTAAACCATATAAATATACTATCAGCGCCTCGCGGTTTTATGTGAGCATTTTTTTATAAAAGTACCCTATGTGCTATTCCAGACTACAATCTAAGTGATCCGTTCAGACGTTCCGAAGTGATTGAGTAGCCTACATCTAAACTTTGACATTTAAAATGTTAGTCGAATAACTTTGTTTTCATAAAGAGTAATTTTAATACATCGAATCGACACTTTATTATTTATGGGTAATGAAACCAGAAAATATGGAATTTAACTGAATAAAATCATCCACTGCAGAGTAAAAAACTCGAAGTAAGTACTTATTTAATTCAATTTACTCAACATAAGTACAAGGAAGGCGTCCATAACATAAAAGTGACATTAATTATAGAAGACAAACCAAGAAAACGTGTTTCCAAAAGCAAATAATTATGATTTTAACAACCCCGCGTCAAGTAGAAAATTATGTAAATATTATTGTGTAACAGATGAAAGTTACACTAGTACATATTATCTGTAATAATAATTAATAAGTAGCAATTTCGCCGGTTTGTTTTGCTGCGCAGGCGCGACCGGTGGCAAGTGTTTTGACAGATGGGTGTCATTGGATACTCGCTACCTTACCTACGCGTTCGTTACGTCATTTTTTGAAGATTATTTTAATACTTACGAATGCTTGCGGAGATTACTGCGTAAGTGTGTGTATTCACACACACTCACTACATGAGTGTGTAATAATTTTTTAAGTGTACATTTATTTGAATGCGTTAAGTAGTTGGTAGCAGAAAATCTTACTTGTTTACGTCACCGACATGATAATATCGAGCGAGTCGGAGCGGTGGCGGAGTAGCAGAACGGGAAGTGTGCATTAGACGCTTTTTGGATGGGTATAATCAAAGACAATAATAACCCACTTGACTGATCGTACGACTTCCCCTTCCTTCGCCGTTTAGTAGCACGATTGCTCAGTTCAGCACCGTTGGGAACCCGTTGATTATTTCTTTGCATCCTGCTCTGTTCTTTGAAGTTTGTATAACTCTATCGCATTTGTCCGATCATTCGTGGAAAGCAGTGCACGTCACACAGATGTTCGCTAATCACAAGCGCGGTATACCTCGTCCGGCACCCCCGCTAGTGAGTTGTGTTAGTAGGCGAAATTCGTATCATCATCGATCAACAGGGTATCTAATCTGTGGGTATAATAGATAGATATACTCTTACATAGAAACTTTATTGTGACACAAACAACTAAAATATTACAGCGTAAACACTTAAGTACTAATACAAATGGCGGTCTTATATACTCTTTTGAGTTAGCATTACCAACATGCATAATATCAGCAAATCTGTAGCTACACAAGTAATCTATTGTGCAGCATTAGTGCTCCTTAAAATTATGAGTTATAACACTCTTCACTCTTCATCTTCACTCCGATCCGCATTGCCTATTTTTTTCACCACTGAATTGAACTAAGTAAAGCTTTGGTAGACTAGAAATAGTATTTTGGTAGGTTAGATATACGCATTATAATCTCCGTAATAAACGAGAGGTTTTAATTTTGATGTGTATGACTGTAAATCTATGTACGAGTCTATTGTTGCTTTAGATTCTAAATGACTGAACAGATTTTAAGTTTTATGGTTCAAACTAGCTGAACCCGCTACTTCGTTCGCGTAAGCAGATGTTACTGACTTATACATTAATTGGAAGTATCGTACGTCAAATATTTGGATAAGTCATTGAAAAACCTTTGAGTTTGAGTGAATTTGTTTTTCCACACGAAAATTTATTTAATTTTATCATCTTTATTTTTCTTTTTTTAAAAAAAATCAAACATACTTAGTAAGGTTTCGTAGTATCTAACATAGCCGCAAGTGTTAAGTTTGTAGGATTTTTATAGGATACATTATGAAAAGTCTGAAGCTAATGTGCATGATCTGATACCTACTTACCTATTTCTTTTTATCCGCAAGCTGTTTTCTAGCTGTTACCCGCGACTTCGCCGGCGTAAAATTTTGAACGAAGCCTGTGTGGAATCAAAATAATTAAAATTTTGAGTTTTAATGATATTTAAGCAAGTTGAACCCGTAAATCTAAGCCAAGTCTTAGTGAAATGTTAATGTATGAATTTAATTGTAGGTAACACAGAAAAAAATCAAGAACGAAAGAATCCAAATTTGGCATCATAATCCTTTTAGCAGCAAAAACTTATTACTACAATTTAGAATAAGTACCAGTAACGCCACTTAGTGATGAAAGAAAAAATACATACCACAACAGCAAAACATCGATTTAAATGGCCTTTAGTGATTTTAGATTTAAACTGGCATTAGCGGCGTCTAATGAGAATATTATGTTGCTTGTTATTTTGATTCTGAACGCAAATCACCTATATTATCTACGCCAAAACGGGTGCATATATTTTTCATTTTTGGCTTTTACTTTACCATCACATCAAGTTCCTGACGAAAATATATGCTTATATTAATTAATATGGAGTTAAATGAAAATGTAGACTTATTAGCCCATGTGAAATTTTAGACTCTAAACTATATGTGTTTCGTATGTCAACCCATATCGTTGTGCCGTTTTGACGTGATAGTTAATATTTGTTTTCTTAGGGCCCATGCTTCGTTTCAGGTTGATAGGTAATAAATACATAAATGTGGTATTTCAGACTATGAGTTATCTCTGTTTCAATTTTCTACCAAATTTGCTTAGTCTTTCCTACGTCACAGTAACCTATAAGTAACCGACTTGCTATTTCTGAGATCAAACTACGTGTGCTTCGAATTCCATCCAAATATGTTCAGCCGTTCCAACGTTGTCCTGTAAATATTATGAATGTCACTGTTTGGATGTTTGTTACGTAATACATAGAGTACTTATACATAGGTAATGTTTAGCCTATGTGTTCTTCCATACTGTAATCTAATTATATTTCAAATTTCAATCCAATCACTTGATACGTTCCGCCATGATTAAAGCGGCAATAGAAATACATCATCTGCGCAAATTACAAATGTCTAGCTAGCACCGTTCTTGACATTACAGCCTGGTGACAGACGGACGGACGGACGGATAGCGAAGTCAGTCTCAGTAATAGGGTTCCGTTTTTACCCATTGTGTACGGAACCCTAACAACGGACTGCTTCGGTCACCGAAGCTTGTTGAACACTACCTTTAAATTTTTAAACAGTATTTGGATTGAAATAATACGTTTCCTAATAAGTTACGGCTGGTCTAGTAAGTTACAGCTGACCTAGTCGGGAGAACGGTGACTGTCGATCCGGAGACCCAGGGTTCAAAACCACGCGCACCACTATCTTTTCAGAGTCATGTTCGTAATGCCGGTAATTAAAACGGTGAAGGAAAACACCGTGAAGAAACCGAAATCTACCTATAATCTAAGTTCTAAGTCATATGTCATCCACCAACCGACACTGGGCCAACGTGGGGTTGCGGTATATTTGGACTGAATGTTATATTGTACTAAAACCGTAATTAACAAATCTTAAAATGACCTTTTCCCATAATGACTGATTTTCGAAAAAATCTAAGCTGATTTTACTGAGGATGAGTGCCTATTTATTGTGGGCGTGATAGGCAAATCTAATCGCATCGCGGCTTAACATCAGGCGAGATGGCGGTCAAGTTGGCGGTCAAGGTCAAGTCAACCTATTATCGGTAAAACTTTTCTCATAATTATTTTAATTGTTTCTTTTAACATTTTGAACGGTAAATGCTAACATGCATATCACCAGAAATCCAACTTGCTCGTCTAGCAAGTTTAAAAAAAATTGAGCAATTAAAAGATTCAATCAGCAACGATTAATGGCATGCAAGACTGCAATATGCAAATTAATTATCTAATTATGAGCTTATCCTTAAGCTATTGATCACGAATTGGGACCCGTCGCTTGCGCAACAAATATGGCAGTAAATGTGGATCGTTATTAGAAACTGATTCTACTTAGCTAATTAGGTTCTGGTAGTGTATACAGTTGTTCAAAAAAACACTAAGTCCATGGGTCGTGCGTAGGCCCCACCCAGCGCAAATATTTGTGTGATAAATACTAACTAATATTTGTACTGTGCCTGGGAGTTTTATATATATAATAAGTATAAGTATTTAAAAATATGTAAGTATTATATCTGCTATCTGGCTTTCATAGTACAAGCATTGCTTAGTTTGGGGTCAGATGGTATTGTATGTGAAATGTCCACCAATATTTATTTACAAGTATTGGTAAATCGTTGTCGCAAATAAGTTCATCAAGTTCAGATGTACATCACTCTGATTCTGAAAAAAAAATGCACATTATATAGGTAAGACCAGGTACTATTTTGGTAACCATTGATGATTTGTAAACTTAAGTTTAGAAGAACAAAACCAACGTGTGATTCGGCATCTTTTTACAAGTAGACTTGGCGTAGTTCAGGTCTATTGTAGTCAATCAGGCCTATATACCTAGTGTCTGGTAGACAGATCTCAGTGTCGAGATATGCCCGTCGATATCACCATATCATCATTGACGAAGATAGCTTAAACCTATGAAAATAAACAAGGACGGGGAGGAAATACCCAGAGGTATTTCCTAGCCTAACCAAATGACTACCACCATAAAAGACATTGATTCATCATTTTTCTGGCAGTCGCGTTAATTTAGTTACAACATCATAAGCAAAATCTTTTATCTTAAGTTGCTTTTACCGTTCCATCGACCGTAAGATCAAAGCTCAGATAAAGAACGCAGTAATCCTCGGCACAGCACACATCGTTAGGAGAAGAAGGTTCCTCACTCGACAGGCCTAATCACTGGTAGCTTTAGTCCTCTCCCAGCGGCATCATAGTTTTTTGGTTTTACACAATTTTAGTTTGTATTATAAAATATAATAAAAATGATGGCACCATTGTTACGAGTATTTAGAAGGATACGCCACCATGTTAAGTTGTTGAGCTATTTTTTTCCGGAAATAGAGCGGGCCGGGTTTTTTGGTTCCAGTAGGTATTTATTAACTGTACATATTTTTGCTCTGTAGTAATTTTGTAGCAAGTGACATCTAATTTGATTTAGTGCGAAAGCTAATTAATAAGTTAACAAGTTAAATAAACGTTTGGCTAAAATATATTATGTGTGTAGAATTATCATGCTACATAGAGTAATAAGCTACGCCGAGATAATGACGTCATTAGAGTGGCCTAACTGTAACAGGATAGGCTGATTATAATGAAGAGGAAGAAACATATTTTCGTTGTTATTCATATTTTCGCTTATCGGTTTTTATCGGATACACTTCGGAGAGTGTGCGACTGATTTGTACGATCTAATACCACCTTGCCCTTTTTTCTATCGGAATGCTCGTAGCTCGAAAAAGCGACATCGTTTCATGGTTGTGTTCCAAAGACACGAACGAAGAGATTTGACTCTACTTTCGTGATAAGAACGTCTAGGCTGTGGAATACGTTGCCTGAGAGGGTTTTTCCCGATAGTTACAATCTTTGTGTCTTCAAATCGAGAGTGAATCGGTTTCTTCTAGGTAACCACGTTCCATCGTAGGCCGCATCATCGTTTAACATCAGGCGAGATGGCGGTCAAGTGTAAACCTATAAAAGTTTTAAAAAAAAATCGTTGTAAAATAAAACGGTTAGACATTTTCATAGTCACTCAAACACAACCGAACACCAAATTAATAGATAACAGTTCTGTAATCTGAATGACTTCTCGCTAATAATTAATAATTACTCATATCTACAACCAAACATTAAACAAATGTCAACAAATAAACTACCCTAATGCACAGTTGTCAATATATGTATGGGACATATATTGACAAAAGTGTCTCAAAAAAAAAAACTGTCGCAAAATATATTTGCAAAATGGCAAGACCCGTTTGCACGCTTCGCAAGAAAATTTCGTCATGAAAATATTAGGTTTCACAGCTCTAACGAATATCACTCATTTTGCTTTGCGTAACGGCTACTGCGGTTACCCAAATCAAATGTCAGTCGGTCATTCTTAGCTAATTAGTGTAAAGAGACAAGCGACGCCGGGATAATAGATTAGTATGTGAAGGTATATCAGTATTTGCGCAACTGTATCGGTTTACAAATTAACCTCTCAGTTTTATCTCCATTGCAGTTGCTAATCTTATTAAGGGTAGGGTGTAGTGATTTTTTTTTAACCTAAATTCATTGTCGTAACTGTGTTTCATAGAATGTACAGTTTTTGTACCTATAGGCCGTTTTGGTATTTGAATTTTATTTTTTCGTAACTGTGATTCATGTACAGTCGTTACTTTATTACAAAAATCAACGCCGAAAGCACAAAGCTCAAAATATTCTTAACTAGCGTGCAGTTTGAAAAAAAAATCCGTAACAAGCGAATTTAGTGATTTTATTGCAAGGCTGTTTATCAAATTGAGAAATTTCTAAATAAATTAAAAATGTTGACACAAAAAAAATGTTTTGTGAATGTTTTATGCCATATATGTACTTAGATGATCTAGTGTTGTATCTTGGCGACTTTTGGCTCAAACATTATAATCACTTAATTCAAACTACTAAGTAGGTAGGTTCCTAATAGTAAATAAAGTTTATTTACTATATGTGCTTATCGTAGTTTAGCTAATAGTAAACTACATATTTAGATTTTTTACGAAACAAAGTTCTTTGGTCACCAGATCTACAAAGTTATTTATTTATGTTTTACCCACATCTGGATCCTCTTGAATATTTATTGTACTTTTCTAATTTTTATGTAATTAGTTGTAATAGATATAGATCCTTAATTTTGAAGAAGATTTTTGATTCTTAAGAAGCAGAATGGTACACAAAAAATATGCCACACATGATTAGATTACCCATACCTTTATGGATTTTTAATTATACCATTTTTCATTTATACTTATTGGAGCTTATTGTAACCTAGGTATTTAAACCAAGCTTTGATCTTAAGTAATACAAGCAGGTACAACAGAAACGGTAAGCCTTCGCCTTAACATCTAACTTGTCACTTTCTCCCGCACGGTCGCAGACAGTGTTTGTCTGATCCTCTCCAGATTATTGCCATTAGTGTCCATTAGCCTTTTAACTCGATATGATTAGAACGCGTCACGACATTTGCAATACCATAAATCATAGTATCAGGTTTCTGAATCGCTAGAATTTGTACGGTTGCGTAACCGTATCAGATTACTGGAGCTGTGTGCTATGTCAGAGGTGTCACCGTCGTCGATTGTGCCATCTGCAAAAAAGAAAAACAATTTATTTATTTACAGGTTCATTAATTTTGGATCATAGTGTTAAGGATTTTAGAAATTGTTATTGACGGGGCACTTTGAAATAGTCCACTAAAAAAAAAACACCTGGTTTATATTGTTGGGATGATATACATAATCATAATATTATTATGTTACTATATTTATTATAGCCGAGCCTCTCAAACGGCGGAATTAAGCAACCATCGGAAGTAGTCAAATTATATTTGAGCACTTTAGGGTTGAGCCATTGAGCCCGTGGGGGCCGGGAGGTCATGTCATCTTCAAAAGCGTTTCTGAGCACGCTTTGACAAGAATGCTGTCGTATATTTGGCTCAGCGCATAAGCATTGCCTTTCAGGTTGGTAATGCCACCAGCATGCTAGGCACGCTTCCGACTGGTAATGGTCTTGAACTTCAGATGTGCTTAGTGTAAGTAGTTAGGTGTGTAACGTAATGTAGTTATCATTCTACTTATTTTAGTTTTGTTAATAAAGGCTCATAGGTACTTATATTATTAACCTCTATCCTAAATAATGATTTCAAAAAAAAGCGGTATAGAACGACGCCTGCTACCTTCTACCTACGCGAGTAACAAGTCTAAAAGAGTAGTTTTTATAATCGACTTGAGCGAATTGATAATAAATAAATATCAATCAGGCCTTGCACCTTTTACTCCAAAACAACATCCTGCTGAAACACAAGACGTCGGCGTAATTGCACTCACCAAACATATCTCACATACAACCAAAAAGAAGCAAGAAATAAATAGAAGATGAAGAACCAGATGACATAAATAACAAAACCGAATAAAAGCTAGAAATGAAAAGAAGAAGAAGACAGCCGAAGATCAGTTAACTATTATTGTATTTACTTATTCTTTGTACAGTGAAACAAATTATATTCTTTTTTCAGTCTATAATTGTACAAAAACGTGGAGAAATAAAGCTCCTAGAAACATGAGCGACACCTCATTCGATTCGGAATAACGTCTATAAAAATGCTTTTTAAGGGTTTATTTGCACATTAAAATTTGCGATAGTTATTAAAACAAAAACAAATTGTTTTGTCAGACATGTTGCATGCTTCTAGAAGAAGAGGTCAGTTAGTAAGGGTATTTTTTTTTAAATGTTATGGATCATCTTGTCTTACCTGCAGCTGCTATAAAGATTTTTGTATTTGTATTTAGTTTTTTTTTTTTTCAAATAGAGTACAAGGTTCGTAGCCCCTTTGTCGAAATTACACTGCACAAAAAGATAAATAAATCGTATAAAAATGTTAAACCCCTGATGATACTGTCTTGATTTGACTATTACTATACTATGACTATTCGTATAAGTGGTATGAGCTCTAAGCATATCACTTTCAAGAAAATAAGTTCAGCAGTTTAGGTTGTGGGTCCATTACGATATCGATTACTTTTGAAAATACATACATACATCACACTCTTTGAACATTTTGCTTTATTTGCGCAGTGGGTTTAAAAGATATGTGTTTTTGATATAAGTTTCCGTGTAACAAGCAGGCAAACATACACAGTGGACTGATAGTAAGTTTTATGTTTTTGTATTTAAAATATTTGACAGCCCTGTACATTACCTTGTACACAAATACAAAGCAAACTAATTATTATTAAAAGCAAACTATTTAATCACCACCATTCCCTACCGCCACTATTGTTATCTCTTTTATTTTGGGAATAGGTAAAGACGGAAAAAAGGACAAAAATATGTCTAAAAAAAATAAAGCGACCGTCAATGTTTGTCAAAGGTTTTTATATCACAGAAGCGCAGTAACCTGTTTTGACTCAACATTATATCGCAACGTTGTCATGACCATAGGTATTTCCCGCATTGGCCGAGACCACGGCCGTGGCCGAGACAATCTCCCTTTTTAGGTAGTCTATTTGACCCATCGATCGATCTCTAGAGCTTCAAAGCTTCTTGCTAAGCAATAAAAGTTTTCTGTTAGGCGGTAGACTGTCTACTTGGCTATAGAGTATTTTCATATTAATAGACTGTCTACTAATGTCTGCTAGGGTCACCGGAGTATCTACCGAAAACGCCTCGGTGTCCCTAGCACAGCTGATATTTCGATTTTGAAAACAGACGAAACGACTAAATATCAATAAATCATGAGCTCCATTCTTAAACCTAACAACAAGACTCGATATTGCAAAACAGGGGGGACAAATGCGACTTAGAAGCCTCATCACTACTGGGGCTAAGTAAGTCATACCTATTTAACTACCTTAGTTCTGTGTATTACGTATATTAATTATTTTGTATTATTCTATCTTCTCCAACAAAATACTTGTAAAACACTAAAATCTTTTCTTCACATAAAATTTTTCTTGTTGCCATAGAGACACAGACTAGTTAACGATTTAAAAAAAATCACGTTGGATAAAAATAAGTTTTTCCTAAGAATGTACCACAACGTTTTCTAGAAATCAAACCTATAATAACCACCTACTCGTATAGCCAAATAAAAATACCGTTACTAGAATCCGCCAGCTTACGTAACCAATCTTAGATCTAGAAGAATTATGGACACGTGAAATTCGTATTACAAAATATTTTTTTGTTTATTCTTAGTTTATAACGTCTAATTACGATGCGGTAGGTGTGAATTGATACGTTGCTGATATGGTCGTAGATACCTACAGCACACTTTTACTATGAGGGTAGACAGAAAGAGACATTAATTGTGAGAATTTAAAGTTCTTTTTGGACTGCAACACGCTGCGAATGATCTTCTTTTTTGTAGTGTAGGACACGAACGTGCTCCTACTGTAGGTTTTTTATATCCTTCTATTCTACTAATATTATAATAGCAAAAGTTCAGATACTTAGATGCAGGTACTTAATTTCTCTTTTTCCACTCTAATTTATCTAGAATATTTATTTTTACCTGGGTACTCTATAACATTACTGTTTTGATGTAGAATAACTGATTAGCGGGACTCTGCAAAAAGTCATACTTTTCTTCACAAAATATCGCTATTTTGGACAGGACGAGAGACTCTTTTAAAGAGCAAATGAACTTTTAACCGGTCAGTTGATCTGTAAAAACTAGAGTTTCCTTTCAGCTATCACCACACTTTCTGTTCAATCTCGAGTAGGACCGGTTACTAGCGGGCGTATAATATTATATCTGTCAATAACTCGAAGATTATTATAATTATTTATTTGTCTACAATTATCGACTTAGCATAGTGTTTCCCGTATAATATTAATGGTTTTAGGAAGTGTTTACAGCAGCTAGTTCAAGTTAAATAGCGATTAATAGATGTTCTGTCACCCTTTCTACAGGAAAATCATTTCCTAGTCCTGTTATTTTACGTTTAATAGCTTTAATAGCACGTTTAAACTATTTTTGTACTTCAGAGAAGAAGAAATTAAACGTCTGTAATCGATCGAGAGACGTGCCAAAAGGCTCATTTTTATCGGATACACTTCGGGAAGTGTGCAACTGATCTACATGATATAATACAACCTTGCCCTTTTTATCGAATAGTTGACGTTCCAAAGACTCGAACGAATGGGTTTGACTCAACTTTAGGGATAAGATCGTTTTCGCTATGGAATGCGTTGCCTGAGTGAGATTTTTCGATTGTAACAATCTAAGTGTCTTCAAATCGTGATTGAGTCTGTTTATTCTAAGTAAGCATCAATGTCGCCATAGAAGACCGCATCGTCTCTTAACATCAAACGAGATAGCGGAAAGGTGTAAACCTGAAATAGCAAAAAAATTATACTCTAATTTGCAACTAGCATTGCATTTCGTACTACTATTTTAAATATATAAATACGATCTTATCAAGAAAAAATCAATTCAAAATTCCCCCCTCGCGATAGGTTCGCGAAAAAGAACAGTAATTTCTTGAAACGAAAACGATGGAGAGTTCAGCAAATTCAAGAGGATGTTTACCTGTGGGAGCTCATAATTATAAATTGACGATGCAGACGTTTATATTGAGGAAAATACGAAGATAATTTTCCGATAGCTATGAAACCTGGCCAAAGCCAAGAAATCCACTCTCACTGACAAAACTAACAAGGGCCATATTCACAACACAACATCCGTAATGTCAATGACACCACACGGATGCTCTTACGCAACTTCCACCTTGACAGAACTGCGATGACGACGCTGTGACGTAACCTGACGTCTGCTGCCTTACTTCCATCCAACGCTCTCTCACAAAGTCATTCCACAAAATCCCATCAACAGAACAAGCAATGTAAATGTTGCAAAAGAAACAAATGCATTGACAACCGTGTAGGTCGTACAATGGGAGTCGTTTTCAATGAGATGAAATGCAAGTGATAGTATAATTTCACAATAAACTATTGTTCGTTGGACGTAATCGATGTGAATGAACGATCATCAATGTCATAGCACACTATCGGTTAGATCTCGATTCCGTTCATTGATAGAATATTTATTTAACTTAAATTTTATAACTCTCGTAAATGGTTTACGGTTTTAGAAATTGACTCGAAATCAAAGATTTAGCCTGGATATTAAGAAAACATGGTGTAGCTGTTTTACTGTTTCCTAGTAATAAACTGATGGGTTGTGATGTAGGTTACTGTATTGTTTTGAAGTGACCATAGGCCACTTTGTAGTGGGATCTATAAAAGTATATAAACATGTGAACTTCTTTTTTAACAATAATTTTAACAAAAGTGTGTTACTAAACTAAGTTATGAACTAACGCTAATAATGCACATTATTATTTACTTCTAACTGTGTCACTAGCTATTTGACAGTAATTGCGTAAATTTCAGAGTGAAAAGTAGCTAATACTGAATGTAAAATAAACAGTTTTTATTTTATTTTAAGACAATCCAGAAATATGATGATAAGTAGCAGTGAGGTTAAGGTTGAAAAACGCTATTGTGTAATTCCAGATAAGTTATTCAAAATAAAACTACAACACTCAGGAGTAGTTTTAATTTTGTTGTTGGGAATACCCTTTACATTACATTATAAACTTAAGCTTACTCAGTTCAAAAAACTATTTTGTAAAACTCGGCCAGGTAGCAGTAGCATAAATAAATAAAAAAATTGGGCGCGTCTCGAAAAAATAAGTTATCAAATTCTGGTAGGTATTACGTGCGTTTCATAAAATTTGCAAGAGTCGAAATAAAACGTGGTAGAATCTATCTCTTCAGCTAACTGTGATACATCTAACTGGCCTCGGCTGTAACCTCACAGTAGGTCAGTTCTAAAACATTCATAGAATTGAATAATAACGTCGTCTGCTCGGGGTAACGGTTGCTTTACCTCTTTGGCTCTTTCATTTTATTATAGTTTATACTTCTAACCCATAATCGTTTTATGTCATATGTTAGTTTGATGTCATATTTAAAATATTTGATTTGTATTTTTTTTTAAGTATAGAGGGACAAGTGCAGCACATGTGCCATATGGTAAGCAACATAGCTGTCCATAACAGCTCAGTGACACGTAGTTATTGGATCATGAAGAGTCCAAATCATTACCTACCACTGCACTGCGCTCGTCACCCGAAGATATAAGGTGTTTTATCTCTTAGCCCAGTAATTTCTCCGAAGGGCAATGTATCCACATTGCCCTTCAAACCGGAACACAGAAATATTTGCACGCAAATGACCTAGAAATACCTATTCTAGTTACATGTCGATTTTCTCACAATGTTTTCCTTCACCGTTTTAAATTAGCGGCATTACGCACATGACTTTGAAAAGACAGTGGTACGCGTAAAAAAGCAGTTTATTTTGCTTAGGGATAACAATTTCGCATACAGGTATTAAAAATAAATAGGTACCTATAGGAATATATGTAGAGTAGGTATGAAATGGAATTTTGTATCTCTAACCATCTCAGTTTGTCCTTGTGACTTCAAATGTTCCGGGTTTTTTGTTTAAAATTGACAAGAATACGAATAAAAATTTACATTAAATATTTTTTTTTTAATAATAAATAATGATTAATACTTATGATTACATTGCGAAGCGCAGCTAGTAATACTTTAAAGCGTTCCCAATACAAAAAATTAAACAGTAACACTAAGAAAATAGTTTCATCGGATAATGTTACAAATATAACTGTTCTTTGTATTCACTCGAGATATTCTGAAGCCACAAAACAGATTTAAATAATTCTTTCACCATTAAAAAGCTACATTATCCAGAAGTAACATATAATTCACATGACGCAAGTGAAGCTGCGAACGGAACGATATTCTAGATGTAGTTACTAATTTTAAACAAAGGTAAAACTCACAGAGATAAGATACACTCACCCAAATTACATATCCAATTCTGAAAATTTTATATCGAATAAAATGATTAAACATCAGGGGTCATTTCGTATACAGCACCATCTGAGCCCAAATTAAGATAAGTATTGAACACATATCCGTGGTATTGAAAATTTAAAGGTACTTTATCGCAATCGACAATAGAAAGTATGTCCTTTATAGAAAACTGGCATCTGCTTGTGATATTTCAATTTGGATTGAAAACAAGCACAAAATTAAAAATTTGGATTAACCCCCGACTACCTCAGATTTGTTATCTGTACAACATTCTACTAGTCAAGCCCTTTCATTTGATTTGATACCCATATTAAGAGAGTTGTGAAAAAAAAATGTAATTCGCCATTTTGTGGTGGCGGCCATCTTGGCTTTGAAATTTGTCATAGTGCAAAGTATTCTACTAGTTAAGCCCTTTCGTTTGATACCCATATTGAGGCAGTAGTGAAAAAAATAATGTAATTCGCCATTTTGTGGTGGCAGCCATCTTGGATTTGAAATTTAGTTTTAAATAATAGTAAATTAATAATAGTACCTATTCTACTAGTCAAGTTCTTTTATTTGATACCCATTTTGAGGTAGGTTAGTTTTAAATAATAGTAAATTAATAATAGTACCTATTCTACTAGTCAAGTTCTTTTATTTGATACCCATTTTGAGGTAGGTTGTGAAGATATATTTTGTCCGCCATTTTGTGGAGGCGGCCATTTTGAATAGATATTAACCAAACATAGCTAAGAACATCCGCACGGATATTTACCTTCAAGTAAAAAAAACCGCATCGAAATCGGCCCATGCGTTTGAGCTCTACGGTGCCACAGACAGACACACACACAGACAGACAGACAGACAGACAGACAGACAGACAGACATCGACGTCAAACTTTTAGCACCCCTTTTTTTGGTCGGAGGTTAAAAAAGGACTATTTGTTAAGGAACTTCACATTTTTTAGGACAAAGAGTAGCATTTGCACTATTCTAGACTATAATTTATCTAAGCATCTATCCAATGTTTTGACTGATCCGATTAGTTTGTACAACGTGATTGGATAACAAATATCTAAATTTCACTGTTATAATATTACTAGCAGTGCTAAGCGGTTTTACCCGCGTCATTGCCGATCCCTTAGTACAACGTTCTCAACGTTGTAACGTTCTCGCTATCAGTGTTTCAATTTTCAACCTGACCCTCTATCTACCGTCTAACTAAAGCGGCTATTGCTGTCTCTATAATTGCAAGTGAAAAGAAAAGAAAGAGAGAGATATCAAAGCTAAGACATTTTTAGTTCGGCGGTCCTGATTCGTTCACCTGTTACAAGCCAAGGTAAACTGTTTAGAACCGTCGTATAAGATGAGTACCTACCTGTGCGTTTGATATGGAAATCTGTTAGATATGCCTAGATTATGCTTCTATCTCTTGTATATGTGATAAGTAGGCTTTTAGGTATGCTCTAGGTATGTGCGAAAGTATAGTAAGGTTAGGGTAGTTGGGCCCATCGCCTGCTGTTCTAGCCCAAGGTTCAGTAGACAGTAAATACCATCTAAAGTACCAAGGTATTTTACACAAACAAAAAAGAATGTAGCGATGTTAAAATAGAATAGAATACTTTTTATTACCATGTTTAAACGTGCTATTAGCATGATTCATTCCAAAATATTGTTAAACAATGAGTAGTAGAGTCTAAAACATGTGTCGTCACATAAATAGTTTTAGTTAATATTGCAAGTTTGATATTAAGAATATTCTAAAAATGTTACCTAGTACTTGTCTAAGCACAAACGCGAGAAAGTACGTATACTTACACAAAAAGACACATTTACCTGGCACAGCACTATACAACACTTTGAGAAGGATGTTAACATAAATGATACTGTAATAAAAAACATACGAATAGAGAACCTCCTCTTTTATTGAAGTCGGTAAAAATTGGTGGACAATTCACACACAACAAAAATATTAATAAACCATGTTCTTACAGAAAAATATCAGAGTGCCTACCACTTCAATTAAATATATTCCAGGTATCGCAGCAAAATTCGCAATCCCGTAATTCGATACTAATATCTTAGGCTATTAATCTAAGTGCGGACAACACGAAATCCGGTGTAAAATGTTAATGAAATGATGTAAAGCTACGACGACACGATTGGTTTCCTCTAGTGTGGGCAGGTGGCGCCTACGATGCACTCACGCTTAATATAGCACAAAACCAGAAAATGTACTCTGACTACGTTCACCAATACCGGTAGAGAGATTAAATTAAGTCTTTATTGCACTTACGTTCAAAACAACCCAAAATATACAGAAACACCTTAATGCATGTAGGTGGTGATTATTTTCGCTAAAAGCGATTTCGTCTTTACGAAACTATAGCCGTTTCAAAACAGTGTATCAAATAAAATGCAATTAAAAAAAAATATAACTAATACCATACCACTAACTTTAAATTAAAATGAACATATACCTAGTTAAACGGTTGTCACAGTAGCGCAACGGCAAAGTCTTTGATATTACACTATTACCATAAAATGGGCCAGCTGGTTGTTCCTCACTTTGGTTGATCTTTCTAAAATAATAACATTCGATATTCAGTGCAGTAAATCAGATTCATTAAACTTAATAAAACGAGGCCAAATTCGACGCATTTATTTTGATCATCGGTAAGATTATCGATTTTCAAGATGAATTCAAGCATGTCCTCGAAATATGACTTTTTTTGAACACATCAATTTACTCAAGCTGTTTTCTTTCACTAACAAACCCGACAAACTTTACACTATATGCTTACATCTCATCATCATCATCCTCCACAGCCTTCCCACTGCATAGACCTTTCTCTTACTTTGCGGTTCTGTATAAAAAGAGTCTAAGTTTGACCCGCGATATTAACAATATCGTCGACCCATCTTGCTTGATTGCTGGTGGACGTCCAATGATCTGTTTTCATTGCCTCGGCCATCATTTTATCACAACTTTGGTCCACCTTTCGTTACACTGCCTAGCAATCTGCTCTTGGAAATATACTCCGTGATCTAGGCTGGTCTTCAAACTTACGATCACATGATTATGAATCGGACGTCCTCTCAACTAAGCCTTAGGCCACTATAGCTTCCACGATTCATATGGCCACCATTTATACCTAACTAAGATTGATTTGGGGGCTCTCTGGGACTTCTTTTGGGAACACAAGCACTGAAACGTGATAGCAGTACCCTGATTTATACAGCAATATAAAATTATCACAATCGCAGCCTTCACATTCAAAAGCATTTCCATTTTACACCTTTATATTCCTTTGTTACTGACATATCTACATTAATCAACTCGATATGTTGATTATGTGCGTGCCCTTACTCAATAAGGAATTAAAGAAAGGGACATTGTCTCGATTTAATGTAATGCTCCGAAGATTCCTGGTGGCGATAGTGGGAACGGCAAACAAACTCAAAATGAATAAAATTTACATCTTCATTTCAATGTGTTCTTAAATTAAATCGCAAGGGTCAAGGAAGCGAAGACTTAATAATAAGTGGTTTAAATTGAAAAATCGGTGTATTTTTCAATTTAGATTCATGTATCAATATATATATCAGTTTTGTAAAATTTTAATCGTCTCGAGTTAGGAAAAATTTACGAACTTCATGCGGAAAAAACACAGTACATCTTCAGTATTCTTTTGTCATAGTATAGAGTGATGTAATGAACAAGACAGTGATATGATGATAAGCAACATGCCTACTCATAACAGCACAGCGTGTGTGTATAATATATCTGAACATGAAAAGTCCAAATCACAACCTAGATACGAGTATGCATTACGCTGGTCAGCCATAGATAAAACAAATGAAAAACAGCATGTAACATGCTACGGCCAAAAATGGGCCAACCATGTTGCAACAGAAGTATGAAGTAAAATCTTATGCATCATGTGCAAATCAAAAGCTAATCAGCACAGTTCTCTAGAACAAACATACTAGTACTTTCAGACGTCCCACTTCGCTATGTAAACTTTACGTAACAAATTTAATGGATCGTGAGTCATCTCTGTCAATAGTACTCGCCCCAGTTCTCCTGGTCAGTGGGCATTGTAGCCAAACTCACCAGTTAAATCAATTGAGGAGTAGATTATCGGATTCCTATACCATCAATTCTTCAGCTAATTAGTTCTTACAAACTTTCGTGTCTTGAAATAAGTTGGTAAAATGGTTACGCATTTTGTCACAGGGTATTATTCGCCGCAAATTGGCCTTCATCACGACCTGAATACCTGCAGATATTTGTTCCGTAAACACTGTCTTTCGCGCAAAAACGTAATTAGCTACTTCCTATTGTGCTGTAACTGTCTTAATTAGTAACTGGAACTTGTATTTGGTAATAATCACAATTTCGCAGTTCAGATTTTTTTTTAAAAATAGTGCTTCAACTTACATCTTCAGGGAAGCAAATATAACCTTAAGTTTCGGGACTGGATAACTATATTGGAGTTGTTCTGGGAGACTCAGATTCAGCTGTACAGCGTATTTATTCCTAATCTGTTGCATTGGTTTGATATACAATACAGTTAAAAAAAAGAGAAAAAGGGTATGCGAAGCCAAATATGATGAATCTGGCATATACTCGTAGAGAGATGTCTTTTGAGGATACGCAATATCCACGTGGCTTACTGGCCAGTGTAGTGGATTATCGTCTTGATACTGGCCTTATGAGGCAAGATCCTGCAGTGGGAATATAAAATAGGCTGCTTAGGATGTTACTCTTGCAATAGCCACAAAACCTATGTGTTATCTTCACGCGTCATCTGATTAGTTTCGTTGACGTTCGGACTACAACAGAAATTGATTCTTCTTTGAGAAGCACAAAAATCAAACATGAGAATCTAGCGGTAGAGATGTTTTCTCGGCCACCATTATAATATTTTTCGGACTTTGATCTGACACACGAACACGTGAACATGTTCCTAGTTCAAGATTAGTTATTTAGCTCGGTTTATTGCAATAACGCAACATAAAACAAGAGAAAGATACTCGTGAGGAATCTTTTAAAACCGAGACAGGACTATGTCGAGCTCAGGGCCAGCACCTATGGGCGGTAAGTGAACCATGGGTCAAGGAAAAGGTCACACTAATTTGGTATAATTGATTGCTTTATTGCAGACATTTCGTCACGTTCCAATGGTTCTGACTCGGAACTCACAGCTGGAGACCGTATTTAGCGGATACGTCTAATATTTTACTAGCTCTTTGACCTATGTAAAGTGAGGTACGAGTAATCGTGGCTACGGTCACATCATCTTTCCTAAAATATCCTTCAGAATTCGTATTTTTTTTTGTAATTTCTGCAACGATTTTTTTTAAATATACAGTTTTCGGAATACGTTGGTTGAGTGCGTAATACCTGATATATATAATCTGAATGTCTTCCAGTTTTGACTGAATTTTTTTTTAGGTTGGACCGCTTCACCAGGGACCGCATCATCGCATATCGTAAGATCAGGCAAGTATGTGATCAAGAGCGAATCTACTATCAATAAAAACGTCAATGTTTTATTCTAAGGTCTGAGCTCAGTTGGGCATGTACAGAAATTTCAATAATAATATTGCTATTTACAGGGTTATTGGTATTCAGCATGTATCCTTTTAAGGGGATGTTAAGTACCTACAATACATTGAATACGTCAACTTTTATCCTGCAGTTTATAAAAAATCGTATATTTTTCCCATACAAAATAAATAATAAGCGTATTTGCTCGATCTAAAAGCATTTTAACGAACCCTTCGTAAGAAGAGCTTTAAAGAGCGCGCGCGGTCTTTAACGCTCGATAAATGACATATATGTTTTGACAAAAATTGTAAAACAAAAGTTGTTTGTGGTACAGAATTTAAATATTGTGTAGGTATGTACAGAAAATGTCCTTAAACGGATGCAGGCTCATTGCCAGTAACCCTGTGTAGTTCCAACGCTTAGTAGGGAACACAGAACTATGTCGATTTGATGTGTTGTACTTGCCAATGTCACCAGTTCTTACGATAAAATCGATTCAATTCAATTCATTTAATCCTTGCGAGAATAGGTAAAACAATTTTACATTGTGTTCTTCAGTTTGGTGTTAAAGGAACTCTATCTCGGCCAATAATTTAGCATGCAAGTGTTAATACATTCTTGTCATAAAATTCATTACTTTCCCAACAAAGAGATTATGCTTTAAAACTTGTAATGTACATTTGTAAAATGCTTTAAATCGAGTAAAAACCAAGAAAAAATAATGACCTCCTTACTTAAATTCCTTCAGATTCAGCCATATCGTTAATAGTGATATTTTCAAGGCTGCCGAGGGGATAATGAAAATGGATCACCATAGCCGTGGTATAATTTGTTAATGAAATCCAAAAATTGAGTCATACGAATTTTGCTCAAATGACCTCAAAAGTAAGCGTCATAAATGACTGATATGTGATTTCATAATTGGTTTTTCGTGCCGGCGCCAACATACCATACCTCTGACATTATTACTCGGGCATGATAATGATAAGTGTGACGAAACATCAAAGAATTTAAATCAAACTGCAAGTGAGAATTGCAAATAACGGACCTCCGGATGTGACGGACAGTGAGGCAAAAGCGTGTGATATAATCATTGACGCAGGCGCAATGTGCGACATACTTTGTATCTTTTTGGACAGACAAATAAAGATCACATACCTCTGTGTGCACTTTCTCCAGTCGCTATTGAAATTGACGTCAATAGTATGCAGATATTTGGTCTCAACCAAGCTTTGATGAAGGAAACTTCCGAATCTCATATTGAGTAATTAGCGCTCCCAGAAATAGTAATTCTAATGTAGGTAATGGTTTTTACAGATTCATAAAATCATTTTTTTGATAAAAGTGTTTTCACTTTATCAAAAAATGTGTTTTTTATATTATGTTAATAGGTATAAGTCAAAGTACTTTATACATAAATGAACAATTTAAACGTCAATTAACGAATGAAATGTATAAAAACTAAATGAAGGATACAAATAGTAGGTAGGTAAACTGGTATATATTTACAAAGTTATAAAAAATACCGAACGATAATAGTCAGTTATTTTGTATTTATTACAATTGTTAAATTAATTATAAATGTCTTTTTTTTATGCTATCACTTTCCAAGAACTCACTGTAACTACATGTATTTAGTCGATAAGCCAGAATTTTAATCTGTTTTTGAAGCTACCGAAACTTGAGGCTGATGTAACAATTAAATTCATTAGATGATTACAGGAACTCAATACAGACTAAGATGTTTAATCTTATTAAACATCTTAGTAAAAACAAAAATAGAGATATAAACAATAAATAGAGGTAGAATTTCTGTTTAAAGGAATAATAGGATAAAAAAGCTACATAGCAATTAAAGGTGCTCTAACCTTTAAGGTTTTTAAAGCCTCGTCAGTATTAATTTGTTGATAGGTACTTCGAGGATATGTTCTTAGCAACGTGTGCCATTATTAACACGAATTATGTAAAAGAAATCGCATTTATTGTTCTCTAAAGAAGTATCGGTAATTAATTGGATAACGGGACACCCACAATAATATAAATATGTTTAACAACCACGTTAATTTTAATACTAAGCAGTATTAGTAACGTATGAAAAACATTTATCTATTGGTACTTATAAGTATTCTCCCGTCAGCGCATCTAATATATTTAAGTAAACCTTTAAATAAATACACTAGATATACCTATCATGTAGGTAATATATAGAAATACCTAGTCTTTTTTTGTCATTTCTTGTTTTGGGGCACGCTAATTCTCGAAAATTATACTTTGTGCCATAAATTTTGTACAATATGTCAATTGGTTCGTGGCAATTTTTCGATATTTTCGAAATTCATTTTAGAGGCAGTGCATGCCCCTGCGTGCTCCCACAAAAAAGCCCTAGGCTTACCTATAATTGAATTGAATAAAATTGATTTACTTAGTTAAAATTGTTTTGTAATCGATAAAACCAAGTTATCTCGCAAGAAACTATAAAAATCTAGCCGATTGACGCAATATTACAACCTAAGCAAATAGGTACACATAATTCAAATAGGCGCTAAAAATATAGCCAGACAGCAAAGTCAGATAAAAGAGTTATTTTTGACATAGACATGATTAATCAAAACAAAAGCGATAAAGCCTGATGGCATACTAATAATGTATCGAACAAATTGCTTGATGACAGCTGAAAGCAACAACGTAATATATGGATACCATTAGCAGGATGTAACCGATGACCTCTGTTGAAAACTAGGCAATACTTACATTAATGACATAATATCGAATGAGAGCATTGGCCCAAATACCACACTTAATACCTGTTTAAACAGTGATTGTAAAACAGTAGGTTGTTCGAGATAATGAAAGAATGTATTAAATCCACGTATAAACCAACTTGTCTTGATCAAGGACATCAGAGCAATTCTTAAGATACCATTTGTTACTTGCACTCGAGGTCCAAGACACAGACTTTTGTAGTTTGGGATTCATAGATGAACAGCTTTTCTGTACGGAGTGATTTCAACTTGTATTCTGTATCGCATAAACGTAGCCTTTATTGTATGTCCTTTTGGTATTTTTTTAAAGGTTTTTCATTCTCTAATATTTCATCTTGGGAGTATGAAAGCAGAGCCGTCGTTTTAGCAGTCTAAACGAAGTGTGCTAAATTGCAAAGCAAATAAATTACGAACTTGTCCCGCTTATATCTACTTTTTTCATCATGCGCCCCATTGCTCCTAAAAGGTTGCCGACTCCTGTTTTAGGCTATCGTAAAAGATGCTGGCAGGATTCTACTAACTTAAAAATGCAAATACAAACTAACTATACCTATCCATAAAATTAGAAAATACATACAGTCGTGACATGCCGTAAGGGCAACCCCTAACGGCAACACTAACAGTCATACGCGGCTAATGCATATTACGTGAAACATATTTGAAAATATTCCGTTAAATTGCTGCTTAAATCTTCAATTTGAATGTTAAAAAAACAACAGTAAGAACAAGAGATCAATAATAATAATTTCACGTTTTTGTACCAATCCACTTAAAGAATGCTAAATAACTATTAATATTTTAATTTAGATACTTACATCGTTTTTTTTTTCATTTCTTCTGTTAAACTGTTATAGAAAATGTACAGCAATAAGCAATTTGTAATCAGAAGATTATAGAGAGTGATCTATGGATTCTGTGCAGTTCAATTATTTGACAGTCATGCCCATATTCAAATTTTTGTGGGATGGGTTTCTACTAAGTATAATTATTTCCCGTTCGTAATTATTTCTCAGTAAAGATTATATTATGTACTAAATTTGATTAATTCCGAAACTATCTAGTAAGGTTACAGAGTTTTTTTTTAATGTGAGGTTCTCTTAACCACCATTTTGCCTGACGCTAAGCAACGACACGTTCTACCATGGGACTTGCTTACTTTCATAAAACCGATTCACTATCGACTTGAAGACATCAAGATTGTAACATTGGGAGAACCCCACTCAGGCAATGAATTGCACAGCCTAGACGCTTTTACTACGATCGTGAAGGCAAACTTCTTAGTTCTAGTTTTTAGAACATGAACCATAAACTAATTTCGTACAAAAAGCTGAATCGACTTCAAAACCACAAATAGGCACTCAAAAGCGAAAAATAATTAATATTTATTACAAGTGTTACTCACTTATTTATTTGAAGTCGGTGCTAGCCAAGTCTAACAGGTAGTGTGTATATGCCTACCTACCACGTGCCTACTTAGTATTTTTGGCCTGACTAGCACCGACTTCAAATAGATGAGTGAGTAGGACTTGTAATAATTATATAAATTTATTTTTCACTTTTGAGTGCCTTTTGAAGTCGGTTTAAGTTTTTTTGGTTTATTTAGTTTTTTTAGTGCAAAACAAGTTTCTATCAACGCATTTCCCCAATTTCGTAGTGACAGGTTGGAGTTCCATAACTTTTGTAAAATACAAATACGATTACGTCATCCAGAAAATTGTGTGCAAGTTTTAGTGTTTGGTTCATACTTCAAAAACCACTCGACCGATTTCGATAAGATTTTTATATGGGACTATTCGGAAAGCATACCCATCCGAACATAAAAAAAAAATTAAAATCGGTACGAGGGAGAACTTTAGGGGTCGAATTGATAACCTCCTTCTTTTTGGAAGTCGGTTAAAAAAACAATATCGCCTGTCCGAGCTAAGGGTAGCCCGATGGCAAAAAGCACGATAGTATTAAATATGCAGTGATAGAACTCTTTGCAGAGTCCGTCTGGGGAAGAGTGAAGTACACCTTTGCCAGTTATTTTACTGGTTATTGTGCAAGCATTACTGTGTTCCGGTTTGAAGGTCAATGTTTCCAGAGATATTGCAGGGCATACCTAGAGATAATTTTTTTTATATCTCTGGGTGAGCATTGCAGTGCAGTGATAGGTAATAATTGGACTCTTCATGTTCCAATAGCTGCATGTCACTGTGATGTTATGTGGCAGGAATCTTGCTCACCAGGTACGTGTCCTGTTCGACTCGTCCCTCTATAAATAAAAAAAACATGCAGGTCGGCTGGAATATTTCCGAAATGCATCTGTATTATCTGGGACCAAAAATTTGGAGTGGATCTAATACCTACTCTATCCTACTATATTAGTAAAACAAACATTTAGTAACTAAACTATTAATGGCAACTATAACATATTTATAATTAACGGCAAAACTTCGAGAAGTAGCAATGTACGAGTATATACGATCGAAATAATTGTTGAGGAACAAGGTAACAACTAAAAATTAAGAAAATTGCAATCTCAACAAATAGTACGCGTATCAATTATCAAAATTACCATCGAACGAGATAAGAACAGGATATTCAGGTGACCGATAAATACGAAACTGCAAAGAACGTAATTTTGATATTGCACCAGACACTAACGGAACTCCACCTACTTGCTATTAGGAAGCTTTTAACGAGGCTGCATTCAAAGGCGATTCCGATTATGTATTAAATAAGTAGGTAATTGATTTAAAGATAAGATCCGTATCACGAGATGATCGATAGCAAGGGGACCTAGAAAGCGAGGTAAATCGTGATTTTGCTAATTATTAGACTTACCTACAAGTTACGTTGGATATTGCGACAACTATTGTCTATTTTATTGCGAATACGCGAAGATTTATGGCCACTGATCAAGCTATAAGAGCATTAGTATTTGTTTTATAATGTTGGCTAATCGATGTGTTAATGTCGATATTATGGAAACAGGATTGGGTAAATGGTGATTATTGAGTGATAGCTAATATGGTATTAATAAATTTACATGTGTTACGTTAGTAGCAGAGAAGTATATTAGTGTTGGGGTGAGTTGCGAAGGTAAATTCCATAGCAAGCACGGATCCAGCTTTGGCGACAGGGGGGGGGGTCAAGTCACATGGTCGTGGTCAAGTTTCAAGACCGTGTGGTAAGTGGATGCGTGCGTTTTAATTAGTGGTCTATCAAAACTCTGGACCCACCCCAGGGTGATGTCATGATCCATGGAAAATATTCGAATTGCTAAGTAATGTTTGAACGGATCGGTCTGGAATAGCACATATACTTTTTATCCTAGGAAAATAAGGGGAACGGGAAGTACGCGAGTAAAACCTTGGGATACAACCAGTATTATTATAAATATTATGTTTTAAATATGAAAGTTTAGATGTGGATTGGGGATTTCGATACAACCGTGGTGATGAAAAAATACTACTAGTATTGTGTATAATTTTCATATTATACCCTGATGTCATAATTTGAGACCGTATAGTTTTGAAAAGACGAAGAATCAATTCTCCAAACTAAAGCTCAAAACGTCTTCAAAGGTCAAAACAAGAAATGTCCTCAACCCCAACAACCACACATTTGCAAACTGTATTTCATCCAGTTTTAGTGCGACACTTGTCGATTTAAAAATAAATCCTGGAGCCATAAAATCCAATACAAGCATTCTTCGAGAGAAGGTAGAAAGACCATTACTTACCTTAAAGGACAGTGTGCGTTGTAAATTTTCCGACATAACATTTTTCAAGCCAGTAAAATCTTGAATAAGTTCGCCAAGTAATAAAAGTGGCAAGCCACAAATTAGTCAATGTGACGAGGGATGTATTCTGTTGATAAAATATAGCTTTATTTTTCTTGTGTACTGGTTTCCCGAACCAGTGTAATAAAAACTTACTCGAGAAACAAGCAGTTCATTTGTTCTTTGTCCTTTTATGTATCCTGGTTCGTGACTACACTGCACTAAACCAAACAATACGCAACCATAAATACCTTACATCTAAATACATAAAATGCATGACATACAAAACGGAACTTTGGTTGCCATAATTAAGTCAACAACCCTACGCATATGGAATTTTAAAAGCGCACCTGTATAGTAGAGCATATACTCAATTTTTTTTTCAATAATGTACATAAGGTGTCATTTAACTGGTTATTAATAATGACATACTAAAATATATGTAACCACAGATTACAGTAACGAAATGGTAATCTGTGCATGTAACATACTAGAATGTATGTAGACAACTATCACTACGAGCATGTTCTTGTCGGTCAAAGTTGAGGTGACGTTGAAGTGACCAGAGTCGTATCAGGACTGCATAGTCCTGACTGGGTAGATCGGGGTGGTTATTCAAGGGTGGCGGTTCTAGAAGGAAACGGGACGGTCTGAGGTACATAGTTCGGAGTGGACAATTTCGGGGTTTGGGGTGGGTATTTCGAGGTGAGCGGTTCCAAGGTGAACGGTCGACATCCATTTTCATTTTTTTTAAATAAAGAGTGACGAGACGTTCTGGACATGTGCCTGATGGTAAGCAACATGCCTGACACATAACAGCACAGTGACACGCAGCTATTGGAACATGAAGAGTCCAAATCATTACCTAGCACTGCACTGCGCTCGTCACCCAGAGATCTAAGATCTTATATCTCTAAGCCCTGTAATTTATCTGGAAACATTGCCCTTCAAACCGGAACACAGTAATGTTTGCACATTACTGCTTGGCGGTAGAATAACTGGCAAAGGTGTGGTACTTCCCCAGGCGGACTCTGCCAAGAGTCCTACCACTACAAATTTATTTATTATAAAACAATTATCTATACCAACAGCATAAACACACACGTATCGAAAGCAATATCACATTATAACATATTTTATAACAAAAGAGCACTAGCTCAAACTAACAAAATCGCGAAGAAAAGCTAGTTCAGTATCAAGAATGAAAACAAAAAAAATGGTTATCTGTAAAGTTGGTTCATGGACAATAGTTTAACGTGACGTCATAACAAAACATTGATAGATGCGACGCAAGCGTATAATGTGCGTAACGGGACAATGAACGTAACGGGACAATGAGCGTAACGGGGCATAACGGGACATTTTTTCGTGCATTCAGCCGGCGGCGGCATTCATCAATTTATTACACGTTGGCACGTCAAAATTTTTAGCATAACTTTTAGCCTACAGTTAACAGTACCGACATGGGAATGCTATTATTATAATTATCAACGATACTGAATCGGCTGCAACTACACTTTCCGAAATGCAGTGCTTTAAATTGTAGTGTACATTACCTTTCTATTGAATGAAATGAAATGAAATGAAATTTATTTGGTTCAAGAACACAATTACTTAAAAAACAAGTTAGTATCTACTTAAATCTAAAAAACATATATATTGAGACACAAGTACACTGGTACCCACACTAGGGCAACCTGTGTCGTGGGCACCAGGCATAACGTATACATAAACTTATAAATAATAAAATATAAATAAAATAAAATATAAATAAATTAATACTTCTTGACATTGACATAATATCCATCTAAACACTAGATATATGACACAAGATAACGCTTGGATTACTGATAGACTACCTCACATAAATAATATCTACATTTATCACAACCCATACTAATATGCGAAGGTTTGACTTTCGTAATAGAAACAACCTTTATTATAAAATAAACTTTATTTTTCTCTTTGTTCCTATGTCACGCTGCGATATAACGATGGACCCAGGTCTGGTTTTTTTCCTTAATATAGAGCGACGAGACGAGTTGTGATGGTAAGTAACAATCCCGCCCGTAATAGTCAAGTGCCACGCAGCTAACTGAATATGAAGAGCCCAAATGACGACCGCACTGCGCTCGTCACCGGATATTTAGGATTATTTTTCTCTTAGTACAGTAAGTTCTCTAGAAATATCGGCCTTCAAACGGGAACATAAGAGAAAATAAAGAAGTCGTGAAAAACATTCGCCCAACAAAAGTAGTTCAGATTATGATGTAACGAAAATCCAATGTCTAACAGCGAAACAAACGCAAGATACAAACAGTAGATAAAGACAAATTGTTAAGTGTCTTTTCATCGGTAAAACTTTTAGAAACGCATTAAGCCAAGACCCGTTGAATGACTAAATTGATACAGATTAATCTAGGGACTGTAGCAAAGCGGCTTTTTATTTATGCATAGCTACTGAACTGTGCAATTCATTTATAACTTTATGGCGAGATACTGAAAGTTCGAGTAGGTGTTAAATAATAAATAAAAAAGAATTCAGAAATCTAATTTGACAAAAAAACAGAATTATCTAAATGTGACAAAAAATCACACTAATGAAAAATTTTCTATTTGTTACAGAATTTTCACAAAATGAAATGTTGACGCCACACTTGGGAATATTTCAAACTATCTTTGACAGGTCTATTTGCATTATCAAAACGCCTCATTTACACTGGCACATAATATGTTGTACGTTTTGGTATTATGATTTATTTGGTACTTAGTACTACTCTTTGCGCAGTCCTGCCTGGGAAAGTATGCAACCTTACTTCTACCGCTACACCATGATGTGCAAACGTTACCGTGTTCCGGTTTAAAGAGCAATGTTTCCATTGTAATTACACGGCATAGAAATAGAACATCTTATGTCTCTGGCGAGCACGTCCAGTGCAGTGCAAGGTAATTATTTAGAGCTACTAAAAAAGGAAGTATGGTTTGGTTCGTCATAAAAATGCGAAAGTAGCCCTGTCTGCCTGTTACGCTTTCAACCTTAAACTGCTGCACCGATTTAAATGAATTTTGATACAGATATAGTCTAGGGTCTGGAGCCTGAGAAAGAATAAACTACTTTAAAAAATATTTAAGGGATTTAAATGGGGATGAAAGTTTAACAATTTTTTAAAGTTATAAGCATGAGACTAATTTTTTTGGCTTTTGATTACACTTGTTCCCCACCGCACCACCAGACTCCACTATCGGTAGTGTCATGGGGATTTATTTCCCCTTCTGCACTTTAGATATAAACAAAAATGTCATTTAAAGTTGGAAAAAAAACCTAGAATCGTATTTTGTTAATTAAATTATATTAAAAGACTGGTTGGTGCCTAAGCCGCGGGTTACTCTGGTGCGATGTGCAGCTGGCATGTGATAAAGACGGTTTTATAGAATAAGTTTTTTTTATAGAAGTTTAAAACACCTTTTTATGGACTTGGTAAGAGGCAGTAATTCGTTTCATGATGGTGCTTCTAGTTTATTTGCTCCAACGGGCGAGTGTAAATGTCTTGTGATGGATTATTACGTTGGTTTTGTTTATTGCCTCAGTTTACTATCCAACGATTGTATGTGGGTGTTTTATTTGAAATGTTCATAGAGACTGGTCATTACTTACTTCTGTGTACATGGTTTTTCTTCTGTGTCTGATTGTACCCTACTACCTACCATTAGGCACCTCAGGAAAAATACTCAAAGTTAGGCACACTCATACTTATCAATTATTCTTGCAATTAATTACATGTTTTTGTTTATATTTTGTAGTGGACTGTTATTCAACTCTTTGCAGAATCCATCGTGGGTAGTACCACATTTTTGCCCGTTCTTCTACCGCTAAGTAGCAATGTATAAACATCACTGTTATCATTAATTACAGTTTGAAGGGCACATTTTCCAAATAAGTTACAGGACATAGAAAAAAAACCTCATATCTTTGGCGAACGAGCGTAATGCAATGCTAAGTAATGATTTGTACTATTTATGCTCCAATAACTGAGTGACACTGTGTTGTTATGGGCAGGCGTGCCGTTTGATTGTCCCATCGTGATATGGTTATGTTTACATTTTAAAGCATTTTAGGTCAGTAGATACATAACAGATACATTACTTCCACTTTGAGTACCTTTATTATAAAAAAATACCTGTCAAGCAAATAAAAAGTATTATGAAAACCTATGACTAATAATCCTGTAATCCCAAAAGCCGTCGACCTCAGCAACTCGTCTGCGTCTTAATCCCATCAACCATCACGCATCCAAGATAAATAAGCATTTATTAGCAGGTTTTTATAAACAGCAATATTTTTCAATTTCACGCATTAACGCGCATGCGCGCCGCGTCGGCGCCGGCGCCGCGTCTGACATTTACAGGGCCTTGCTTGCGAACAATGAGATAGAGTGCGCGTCACCACTGTTGTCGTCGTTCGCGGCGCCACTTTTGCATTTCCAAAAGACGTTCCATTCAACAAATGTAGTTAATTTATTTACAAACGGCGATGAGAGGAGGTGTGGACTTCTAGCTTGTCACTGTTCCCGGAACACTATACACCGGGAAGGGTGACCTCAGATAGGTGACCTTAAAAACATATTTGCAAATTGGACAAAGAAGTGGTAGATAGCAATCGGGGACGGTTCATTATTGGCGATAATATTACTTCTTTCCTGGTTTAGCAAAGAATGCAAGGGCATAGGTACGTGAACATGGAATCACATAGATAACACAAGCCTGTAAGAAAGATTTTTTTACACACGGTTATTCCAGAAACAAATGCAATTTATAATGTACTTTTGGAAACTTCAAATCATACAGCGAAAATTGGAAAAAGTGTGGTGCTTTTGACCTACCTACTTAGATTATTGAGCCCTGGGCACAGATAAGAAAATAGTTACTACCTGGGCGCTTGACGCCCCAGGCCCCAGCAAAGGTGATAGCCTTGCTTGCTACCCTAAAATATTCGCGACACTACTGGTTAGTCTGAAATTCATTTCTTTGTTATTTTCACAATAGGTACTACCTATTGTGAAAATATCGATTGATATGCAACAAGAGAAAATCCTCTATCCCCATTAAGTTTGAAATTAAACCTACACAACAAAACACCACGCTAAATCTCACTGCTAATCGTAAATCAATCCACGGGGAAAATTTGATTATCAAAAGAAATTAAGATTTATGGTAACCGCCCACTTGAAGACCAAAACGTTTGATACATTACATAACGACTGTTTATCATCAATTGTGCAGTTCACCGACTTTCCAGCAGATTTTAATAGTGGTGCTACAATCTCAAAACACGAACAAACCTCTGAATCAGTCATAGAAATTGATTTGTAATCCAGTTTGAAAATAAGTTGGTAGAAAGGTAATTGATGAATGAAATCAAACGGTTGACTCCGCGGAAAGGTTCGCCCACTACCGGACGCTGCAATAATGTTCATCTATAACTAATTGCCTCACCAGTGTTCCCACAAGTGCGTCACGATGCTCGATTAGGTAACGATCAGCCGGATCTGCAAGCTCATTAAACAAAAAAATGATCATATCGGACAATAGACCACTCGCGACCGAAAGTGATAGTCTAATAGATATTAACTCGATGAAACGATGCCCGGATAAGTGTCCAGTCACGGTTCCAAGAAAAGCTTTGATCTTGTGGCCCCATCGAAGATATGAAACAATGCATTAACCAGTATTAATCAGAGCTTGCACAATGATACGATTTTGAACATCATTGTTGTCGTTTACTGACGACAAATTTCCTTATTCGTATCTCATAATCCTTTGGTTTGAAAACTGTCTGTATTGATAATAAGTATAAGAATACTCAAAAGTCTACTATGGGACAACCACTCAACAGGTCCACACATTTTGTTGATTCCAAAAAACATCTTTATTACAGAGTATAGAGTGCTAGGTAATGATTTGGACTCTCTGTGTTTTATAGCCGTGTGTCACTCTGCTGTTATGGGCAGGCATATTGCTTACTATCAGACACATATCCTGCTCGTTTCGTCACTATATACTATACAAAAAGTCTACTTACCCCACAAAAACAGAAAAACCATCTATCACACACTTCTGTCAGTTACCATAGCCGTAGCCTTCAAAGATTAAAACTCATACAGCAAAATCAAATTAAAACATAAATGTCAGAAACTCGCAACCAAATATATAACTGAGCAAATACTCAGGTTGCCTGCTAGAAATCTTGTAAACAACCCTAGCTTTCCCTTAAAGTGAATTATCAAAATTACAACCTATTACAGAGACAATGCTTGGAGCGGAATGACAAGCGGCCCACAAATCTGCAGCAGAGGGTCCATAAACAACGGAACATCCGTCATTCTGGCAAAATTGCACACAGAAGCCTGCGCATAAACTTTTCCAAACGTAGGGCTGCGTCAAACGAATTAAAATAATTCATATTCATCGATTGTTAGGTGCAGCGTCTCCTAAACCACATCACTAATGAGAATATCGTTGAATGTGAATTCAGGAAAATAGTACCAAGTGCTGTACTTCCGAGACCATACACCTAATTTTGGGTATTAGGTATTTGAGGCAAGCTGAAAATTGGTCATACATTCCCCAACTCGGAGCTGTTGCTCTGAGCTCGGAGCGGTCTGCACCTACGTGTTGGGGTAGGTAAACCTAATATGTATATAGGAGAGCTATCTGACAAGTTTTCAGCTTGACTCAAAAAAACCTGCCTAAAAATGGGTACCAGCTCTTAGAATGCATAGTTTAGCCAACGAATTTGTCTTCACCACTTAATCAAGTCATGGTGGTCTGATGGCAAGAACGTAAATAGTAATAAATGAAATTACCACTGGCTTTCACGGTGAAGCAAAACATATTGAAGAAACCGGCGTATTCCAAGAATTTTTCGAGTTCATCCGTCATACTACGCACTGAATGTTTGCAAAGAAATTACAGGGCATGATATAATTTAATTTTAAAATCTCAGGGCGACGAGAACAGTGTAGTTCTAGGAAGCACTTGTATTCCTTAAGTGGATAAAAAAAAGGATATCTACCATCCCATAGGTACCTGTAAAAATCGATAAATTTCATAACGTTGGAGTTTTACCCGACTAAGTAATAATGTTGTCTTCTCTACTACTTACAGCCCTAAAAGCCAAGCATACTAAAGGAAGGCCCGTCAAAATTGCAGCTATTTACGATACATCAGACAACCCAGCGGCCTCGGCTTGCGGTCGGTTGACAAATGAAGTTGTAGGAACGACACACGCCTGCTACCTGCCAACTGTGATTGAGGTAAGTTACTGGTAGATTCCTATCTATGAATAACTTAGAAGTTCTAAAATTATAGCTTTACTGGGTACCGTTCGGTCTGAGTTCTGTTTTAAAGGTTTCAAATTCATGGACAACGGTTCATACATTCTGAAAATAGTGATATTAATAATACAACATACCACAGGTTATTGTACCTACAAAATAGTACAAATGACTGCCTAGCAATATTCTCGTGAACAAGCGCTTTAAGATTCTTCATACCTATAACTAAGTAAATTCACTAGAATTAGAACCTATTGTGAAGAGTATTTACCAGTATTTACATAGATACGTATTATATTGTATGCTCAACTAGTTATCACTGAAATTTGAGCTAACACAGAAGGCGCAGGGCTCTCACAACCTTAACTGACTTATGCACATGGGTATTATGCATTACCTAACAGCACACATGAAATATACTAGTGATAGCATTCCATATACTATACCTACATAATATCCTACGACAATTAGCGTAAGGACACCTCAAATAATAGGCCTGCGAACAGGACTGCCAAAGTGTTGGCTGACAAATTTTTAGTTTTTAACTGATGTTGACTTACTTATTGTAACGGCAACAATTACCTCGTGTCGTCTGACTGATATATAGGTCAAGGGGCATTAATTTGTTGTCTCACTATAGTTGTCGACGGCGGACTTCACGACCTGTTGACTGTTGGGAGTAACCAACGTATTAAGAGGCTTCAGCTTGAGAAGCCGCTTTTAAAATAACTATACAAGATAAATTGAATTGAATGACCAAGGAGAACTCTAAATTGTGGTGCAAGTAAGTACATGCCCGCACTTAGTACTAGCAGGCGCGAACTACGCAAAGGATGAATTTGTTTTGAATGACTTAGTAAAACAATACAATAATTATATTTATTCATAACTCCACAGTTACATGTAATTTTAAAAAGCTATCTTACAATTAAAGTTATATAATTCGAACCTGTGTAATAAGATAATTTCAGTTAATCTCATTAGTAAATTTCTTGTCATTTAATATACCTACATGTCATAGTTGTAGAACTTATTAAGGTCAAGAGGAAAATGACGAATTACTAATACCTACCTCTAATTAAGTACTTCAGAGGCGTAAATCGTGATGGAACGAACACAAAAGTTTTGATGTTTCGTTTTTCTTTTCTAAAAGCCATGGTGGTCTAGTGGCGAAAGTGCACACATATCAACCTTGAATATTTCTCCAAATGCAAATGCACAAGTTTTTTTATCGGTTGCGGGTGCAATGGTGAGATTTAACACCGTAAAGAGACCGGCATGTGCATGTTTCAAGAAGATGCATCATCCGCCAACACTCTCTTGGCTAACGTGGTGGATTATGGCCCTAATTCTCTCCTTGTAAGAGAAATCCCGACTCCCAGCATAAGGAACATAAAGTGACCTGCTTAAGCACCTTATTTCTAGCGGAATTTTTCCGTGTTATTGAGTATTGATAAAAATGTCAGTCGATAATAATATCGACTCACTATACGATACTTTGATTTGGGACACCAAAAGACACGTGATTTTATTTTGTTTAGTCTTTGAGTTTATAGTATTTTGTATGCGCATTAAAACTTGGTTTGAAGTGCAAATACAGGGCTTAGAAATAAAACATCTTAAATCTAGATGACGAGCACAGAGTACGAGTAGTGCTATATAATGATTTGTACTCTTTATGTTTCAATAGCTGCGTGACATTGTGCAGTTGTGGACAGGGTGTGTTGTTTTCCATCAAGTACATGTCCTACTCGTCTCGTTACTCTACTTAAAAAAACTGCTGATTATTTTACAGAATTAGGTGACTCGTGTTGTCACCTAATTCTGTGACATGCCTGACATGACAAGCCTTTATTATGAATAAGAAATGTGTATTGCTATTTATACAATCTTATATATAAAATTCTTCTGTCACGGGGTGCGTAATCGAACTCCTCCGATACGGCTCGACCGATTCTCATGAAATTTTGTGAGCATATTGAGTAGGTCTGAGAATCGCCCAACATCTATTTTTCACACCCCTAAGTGATAAGGGTTGTTCACTCCTAAAAATATTTTTTAATTTTTGGTAATTTTTTTTGTTTTAATTTTTTTTATAATGTGGCATTAAAAAATACATACAACCATAAATGTTTACCCTTTTATCACCAACCCCTATTTTTTAATCTATATAATTGTATAAAAATCAATGCCACTTTTCGTTGTACTTACAACTCCTTCTAAACGGCTCGACCAATTTAAATGATTTTTTTTGTATACGATTGGGGTTTGCAGGGCCCTGGATGGTTTAGATTCACAAATCACCCCGGTTGATGGCACTGCACTCGATATTTTGGTTACTATCCGAGCGAAGCCGGGAGGGGCCGCTAGTATACACAATAAAAATTTCCATCATCTTCTATCCAATGAACTTCAGACCAGACAATGGAAGAGAGTAAGGCTCATTCACAATTATTTACAAAAACAAACAAACACTTATTTATACGCATGACCTTGAACGGCTTACGATTCTCGTACAGATGGGAGCCGAGGCCGAAAATGCCCCCACACTCAAGTATATCGGTGCTGCCAGGTTATTATTTTATAGCTAATTTACCCTTTATCTCGTGCGTTTACTTCAATAGTGTTAAATTACAAAATGTAAAAACACATATTTTATAGTAGTAATCCCCAATAAGAACTCAAAAAATCGACCTTTGCACTTATTAAATAACTACTATTTTTTTAAGTTAAAACTTCTTTAGTTTCGTGAAGTTTTTGTGGTAGGGTAAGTCTTTTGGTTTCACGATTCACGTCACCGACATGCTTATATGGGGCGGCGCGGCGGTGGCACCAGGGTACCGGAGTGGAATGATTGTCCTAGTCGCTTTCGGAATTAAATCTAGTAAGTGTGAACCATTTGTGCTGTTTAATACTAAAATTCTACGAGTAAGTTACAACTTTTCACTTATGAGGTGATCAGATAAATACAGTACCTACGTTTCATCGAAGGAAAACAGATTTATGATCGCCGTATTAGGTAGATATGTTTGTAAAATCAATATTCAATTAATATTATTATTCTATTACCATAATTATTTAGTATACCTATATAAAATTATTATTTTTTTATTTTCTTAGTTTGGCGTTCACCAGTGCCTAAATTTTGATTTATTGTTGAACAACTTTTATTTTGGACCATATTTATATTTCGTTTCAAATTATACATTCCTAAAACTAAAAATTGTAGGTACCTACAAGTTGAACCAGACAGAATATAATAGGAAACATAACAGTTACATCTGGCAACACTGCCCGACAAAACAAAGGAACTGATAACCGATCTGCATTAATACATAACAAATATTTACATTCAACCTAGACTTGGGCTTAAGATGAGTTCTGGAGATATGCTATCGTGAACTAAGCAAAATAAATGCAGCCGTAATTGCGGGTGACATTTAACATTTGCGGAAGGAATTAATTTAAAGGCAGCAAATTTAAAGTGGGATTTGGCCGGATATCTGTGCCGATTGTCGGATGATCTTTGGGCTAAACCCGCAACTCTGTGGAAGCCAAACCGGAAATTACCTTGCGGCAGACCTAAAAAGTGTTGGTGGGACGACCTAGACCAATCATGTGCTATATCATATCAGTGAAATTGATATGACATAGCACTGGATAGACACAAATGGAAAGAAGGCAGGGAGACATTTGCCCAGCATTGGGACATATCGGGCTCATTATAAATAATAATTAATATTTGTTTCCCCTTTTTATTTCTTGTAAGTGGTTATTTGAAGCCAACAGCCAACTTCGGCTGCATTTTCATTCTGGTTGGTGACAGAGAAAAAAAATATATTAGAAATTAGTTGACCAATTTTCTGAAGAAGAGAACTTAATAGCTATGTTTGACGATCTCAACAGGAAATACAATTCTACTTTGAATGTGTCTAAAACAAATCATTACAATAGCATAATACATGGAAGCACGAATCCATCTAAAGCTATGTGGGGAATCGTGAACACGGAGAGGGGGAAAAACAATTCGCCTAGGATGAACTTTTCCGAGATCGTAAAAGATTGTAACGGCAGTAAGTTTAGTTCGCCAAAAAATGCCGTAAATGCTATGAACGTTCGATTTTTAAATGCAGCTGCTGCCTGTGGGGCGCCTAAAGCTAATGCTGCTACTGTATGTAAAATTTTAGTATCTGCGCGTCAGGCGTCTGACCGTTCCCTCAGACTAACAAGTTTTTCGGCTGATGAGGTATTTCGCATAGTCTCCTCCAGAATACCTCCAAAAAAGTCAAAAGACATATACGGTGTGTCGATGGAGCTAATTAAACTAGCAATTTTGCCTCTAGCTCCGGTTCTCGCCACACTGTTTAATAAGTGTCTTAGGGAGGGTCGTACCCGTCGCCGCTGAAGATATCGAAAGTGTCCCCGATATTTAAAGGCAAAGGCAAGCGGGACGATATTGATGGATATAGACCAGTATCGATTATACCAGCAATAGCCAAAGTATTCGAAAATGGCTTGAGTTCGCGATTAGTGGCCTACCTATCGGAAACCGAGGCGCTGTGTGAACAACAATACGCATACCGCGAAGGGAGGTCTACGACTTCTCTAACGCGTGAAGTGATTCGTAGCGTGTTGGCTGCCCGTGAACGTAAAGAGCAAGTAGCCGTCTTATGCTGTGACTTATCGAAGGCCTTCGATGTTGCAGACCATGAGACCTTAGCTTTAAAGCTGAAACACTATGGCATAGCTGGGAAATCATACGAGGTATTGACTGACATGTTACGAGGCCGCTCTCAAGTAGTGGATGCTGGCGATGGCGACAATAAATCAGACCCGTTGCCTTCGTCTATTGGAGTACCGCAGGGTTCGTCAGTCTCTAATATTATGTTTTCTCTCCTACTAAACGATCTACCCGAAGCCGTGAAGGGTGCAGCCATATTCATGTATGCGGATGACGTGGCTGCCGTAGTCACAGCTCTTTCAATAGAGGAATTAGAAGAGAAATTAAATATTGTAATAAACGGCTTAAATTCATGGTTTAGCGCCAACGGTTTTATGCTAAATTCAAAAAAGACACACTATATTCACTTTTGTCTGTCGGGACACCATACAAAACCGCTAAAAGTCTCGCTAAATGGTGTTAGGATTGAGCAGGTACAGAACACCGCATTTTTGGGGTTCGAGATTGATCGCAGCATGACGTGGGAACATCACATCGACAAGATGTGTGCTAAAGTTAGCAGTGCGTGCTTTGCGCTAAGACGAGTATCCCGAGTGGTGTCTACGGAAGTGTCACGTGCTGAAAATGTTACTTCGCCACAGTGCATTCACGGTTACAATACGGCGCCGAGCTATACGCGCGCGCTGCCGACTGGAAGCGTGCGTTCCGCGCCCAAAAACGTGCCGTACGTGCCATTGTTGGCGTATCGCAATGTACATCCGTCAGACCATATTTCAAGGAGCTTGGTATACTTACTTTACCTGCTATCTTGATCTATCAAGTGGCTGTGTATGTCAAAAATAATCTAGAATCGTACAACACGCGAGGAGAGAGACATTCTCGCAACATACGCAACGCCGACAAGCTGGATGTTATACCACACTCTCTCACGAGGTCACAGAAGTTAACTCACATAATGGGACCGGAAGTTTATAACGCTCTTCCCAAAATAGTTTTATCGGCCCCAAGTTTCGGCAGCTTCAAAAACAGATTAAAGTGTTGGCTTATCGATCAAACTTTTTATAGTTACAGCGAATTTTTAGAGAGTGATGGCAAAGTTCCCATAAAAATGTAAATAAATAAATTTGACATAGGTTAGTACAATTGCAATAAAGACATTATACTCGTATAATGCTTGACAGTTTTCTGTACAATAATTATTGTAATACAGTAAAGTAGTAGTTTCAAACTTTGAAAATGTATACAATTTGTATGCTCTTTCTTTTGTTTTTATTTTTATTAATTGACGTGTAAATTGTACATTTATGAATAAAGTACTTTGACTTTGACTTTGACTTTGACTTTGACTTTAGACATCCTACTAAACCTACTTATAGCTAATGACATTGCTAGTTATAATAGGTACTATTAAGTTATACAGGTAAAATTTAGTAATATTATCAAATAAATGTCTCCCCTACTTGTATATATGTAGGTAGGCTATTTTCCTTTGTGCTGTTGGAAGAGATTGCTCTCATGAATAAGGCCGCCAATTGTGGTGCTAGTTCAAAAATATTTCTCAATAAGATTTTAATTTGTTTGTGTCACAATAAAGAGTTATAATCTATTAATTGCGAGGAAAACAGAACTTTTAAATAAAGTTCTGGGCCAGTTTACACATACTAAATACAGTACTGACTGCCCAAGTGGCTAAGTTGGTAGTAGCTCTGCCTGCGAAGCCGAGGGTCGTGGGTTCGATCCCCACCCAGTGCAAATATTTGTGTGATGAATTCAAATGTTTGCACTGTGTCTGGGTGTTTCTATGTATAATAAGTATGTATTTAAAAAACTATATAAGTATTATATCAGCTATCTGGCTGTCATCACACAAGCTTTGCTTAGTTTGGGGTCAGATGGTGTTGTGTGTGAATTGTCCACCAATATTTATTTATTTATTTATTTAGTTGGGTTATTGTTTCGCAGCCAATGTTGCCTAGTGGCCAGAAAGTGCGATTTACAATAGAGCTTACATACACTAAATACGTTGGGTTACTGTTTTGAAGCTAATGTTGCCTAGTGGCCAGAAAGTGCGATTTACAAACGGCAAACTCTTACATTTTCACTTGGTAATTACCATTACTACTTGTAATCGTGAAGAAAACCCAACGCCAACTTGCACAGGGCCAGCGTGGTGGATTATTGCGTTGACACTCTTGCGAGAGAAGGCTCCGAGTTTGTTTTACGCTTTATCCATTTATGTATGTAAAATGCCACTTTTATTTAGATTTTTCCAAGGAGGCGTTTTCTGAATGCAAATATCCATGATAATCTCAATTTTGCCTAATGTGGCGCCAATGTTTAACTAATAATAAAAAGATAACAAAATTAAACATTGCCCCTTTTGGCTAAGTTGAGAATTATTTTTTCTTTGACAATTTGCATTTGAAAAATATATTTGTAAAATTACAAAAAACTCAATGTTTCACGTGGTTTACACTTCAGACCAACTATTATCCTCAAAAGGTTTACCCCTTTTTCGCATTATCCTTTCTCGTGTGTTGAGATTTTTATCAGTACATTTAGGATTAGGTATTCTCTAGATTCTGATTTTGAATTGGTCAAAATGTTGCTTTTATTTAGATTTTAGAATCCAAAAAACAAATTAAAACTTTAAACTAAGTCTTGGGTAACTGTGTAAAAACAATAAAACGATTCATTTGTACCCGACTATTCTATGTAGTAGGTAAGTTTTTACCACACATAAAATACGGATATTTTTTATGTAACGAAATCAAAGAATACAACACCTAATATTACGTATTACTGTACAAAGGGTAAAAACGGGATCCTATTACTAAGACTTCGCTGTCCGTCTGTCCGTCCGTCTGTCACCAGGTTGTATCTCAAGAACGGTGATAGCTAGACAGTTGAAATTTTCATTGATGATGTATCTATTACCGCTATAACAACAAATACTAAAAATAAAATAAAAAAAATATTTAAGGGAGGCACAACAAACAAAAAAAGAGGGATACAACAAACATGATTTTTTACCGTTTCTTGCTCTATACTAATAACGGTGACAGGTAGACGCTTTAAAAAATCAGATAATGTTTAGTTCTAAATTATCTTCAAATAAAATTAAAATAAAATAAATAATTGAGGGGGCTTCCATTCAATAAAAAGAGGTTTTCGCCGTTTCTTTGCTTATGGTATAGAACCCACACGCACTTGCCCGGCTTTTTTTCCAAAAACTAATTATGGTATGCAAATATCAAATACTAACCTAGTACTAACACCAATCTAATGTTGCGTCACTGACACGGCGTTTCACTCATTCAAATTACCATTACTATGGTTCAATCTAGACTCCTATTTTATTCTAGGGTAGCAATTTATTGTAATACCATCAAACTTGAGGTAGGTCAGTACCGTGCAAAATACATTACCTGTTGATTAAGTTCCGCAATTTCCAACCTCGTTATTTATATCAAAACAAACCTCGCCTATTCAATTAGTAACGGTAATGTTCGACTAGCATCCAGCTGTACCATTTGGATAAACAAATGGGTCTATAAAGAAAAACCCAGGTTAATAAACTTGCAACTGTAATACGTACTTAGATGTGGGATAAAAGATGACTCAGATAATGCCGTAACAGAACCGTGCCGTGCCCGGGGCCCGTCTACCGCCTAACTAAATCGGCTATGGCTTTGCTATTGCTGTCTCTATCATTTCAAGCGAGAAGAAAAGAGAGAGCTCTCAAACTAAGACAGTTTTCGTTAGTCGGTAGACCCGTGGCCGAGCTTTACTTATCATAGAAATGTAAACATAAGTTGTAGTGTCACAGCCAGCCTGATTACGTAACTTAATCATGAAGTTGTATAATTATTTTAGAATGCACACTTTATTTAGATAGTTAGAAGCAATGTCATAAAAATGTTATAAGTAGTGTTCATGTTTGAATATCAATGTTCCAGAGAAATTACAGGGCCAGGAAACAAATCTTTTTGTGCTACTCAGTGCCAAACGCAGGTCAGTCAGTGCTAGGCAGTAATTTGAACTCTATGTTCAAATTATATAATAATATTAATAAAAATATTATCCAATAGCGGTATGCCACTGTGCTGTTATGTGGCAGGCATGTTGCTTACCATCAGGCACATGTCCTGCTAGTCTCGTCACTTTTTATAATATACACGCAGTAATTTAAACTCTATGTTCAAATTTTATGGAATCGAATCAGTAAACGTAGTGTAGGACGCCCAGAGACTTAAACTTCAAACTTAAAAGCTTTTGCTTTCCCAAACTTCAGGCGCACGGAATTATGTTATCGTTGAGAAGAGTGCGCTTTTTCTGTTCTAGTTGATTGTAAGGATTGGTAAACATCGGACGTTTATACCTATCGCTAATTGTTGTCAACAACAAATAAGTTGAAACGCAACATACCTTGCCGCTAGCGATACTAGGGGTCAAATAGATTAGTTGTGCCACTCAAGCTACACACAGACACGCAATTTGTTAACAATTTCAAGGTACATGCTGAGACTATGTGGAGTGACGGTATACGAAAAGCAGCCGGTGGCGGTTTGAGACGTAAGACCGAGGATCTGTCTGAGTGATGTACCTGTTTTCGGAGAGGCCCATGTCCAGCAGTGGACGAACATAGGCCGATGATGATGATGACTGTCCAATAGCTGCGCGTCTACGTGTAAGTACCTATATACTCGTAGCGATGTTGCCTGTTAGTAGTGGTAGGACTCTTGGCAGAGTCCGCCTGGGGAAGTACCACACCTTTGCCACTTATTCTACCGCCAAGCAGTAATGTGCAAACGTTACTGTGTTTCGGATTGTCGGATTGAAGGGCAATGTTTACAGAGAAATTACAGGGCTTAGAGATATAACATCTTAGATCTCTGCATGAAGAGCGCAGTGTAGTGCTAGGTAATGATTTTGACTCTTCATGTTCCAATAGCGGTATGCCACTGTGCTGTTATGTGGCAAGCATGTTGCTTACCATCAGGCACATGTCCTGCTAGTCTCGTCACTTTTTATAAAAAAAAAACCTTGTACATCATATTATTATGATTAGGATGTTGGTTTTGTTTATTTTTTCCTGGTGAGTTGAACTATTTACGGTGAGTACTGAAAATTATCCTGAAACATTATTCATTGTTTACAATTATGCATACATAGGATCATAATTGTTACGTTGTTAAATAGAATGATTTCAACTTAGTACACTGTACGCCTTGCGTCTGTTATGGTCAGCCTCGGCACGTTATACTTTAAAGAACCCCTGTACGGGGCGAATCAGCACATGCGCAGTACCCTCCATCGATTTTTCTCAGTTTGACAGTTCACCCCATGTTTTGGGACGTAGCTCGCGAAAGAAAGTAAACAAAAACCCTAAAAATGGCTTTAGATTTCTCTGCGACGTATAAATTACTAGTTTTAGGCGATTCAAATGTAGGGAAAACGTGTATTGTGCATAGATACTGTGATGAGAGATATTACGACATTTACATATCGACGATAGGTGAGTCAGTGCACTTATTTATTTGGTAGCTTTGGGTATTTACGAGCCTTTGTCAGACAGGTGATGCTGTATTTTAGTGATTTTCTGAATCACAACGAATTAGAGATAAATACCAACTGTATGTTATGAAACAAAGAACAATAGGGTAAACGGTGCAAAAGTACCGTAGAGTGTTAATGTGACAGAATTTACTACAGAAAATGATTTACCTACTATATAATTTTTGGTACAAAATTCTGTGCAAGTTTAATTTTCAAATGATGAATACAACATTTTATAATTATATCTAATCTAATGAAAAACGCTGGTTAATGTTCTTTCTTGACATTATCAGCTGATGTAGGTACTTAGAAGAGTTATTTTACAATATTGTAAGGACATTTAAAAAAAATACAGTGGTTGATTTAACCTCCAGTTTTAAGACCTTCAACCTTCAACTACAATACAATAAGTGTACATGTAGCTACTTATCATCTTTTGTTATTTTAAAAGTTAAATTTAAATAATTTCTTTTTAACAAACAGCTCGTTTTTTATCTGTTCCTTAGGTTACTTATCCATCACATTGGGTATAAAAAGATATTTTTTAAATGGATATAAAAATTAAGCTCATTGAAAAGGTACTACACTCTGTTACATTTTAGTATGTATAGGATAATACAGACCGCACGCACTGGGCTATTTCTCTTTGTGGTTACTACTACCTTTGCTACTTACTAAATAGTTTCAAGCAATACGTGGGTGCTAGTAGGTACAAGTTTTAAAATTATAATCTATTGCAAAATAGGTACCATATCTCAACGGTGTTTGTAACAATTTGTGACTGCCATATCACATTGTGTCAACAGCAAGATACTCAGCAGGTTTCTATATGGATTGATCATGACTCAACTTGATAAATTCGTTATCAAATGATTTTACTTAGTGTCAGTTTGTCAAAAGATTTGTCATCGCTGGTTAACTTTCGTCATGGCTTTCGCCACTATAGAAACGTTGAGATTATGGCTGTTGTACACTTGCCTGTGACTCTAGCTGGCGCCAGTAACTATTCTATAACCTATGGAAAAAGCACTATATCAATTTTCATTACAACTGACTCTGGATCTCTTATCGTTTTGAATGTCCTATGTTTCTAACGGACAGTTTCTTTTTAATACAACCTAATTCTAAATTACAATGAAGCCTACACCACACTCTCTACCTAACTATGTAGGTAGGTATGTAAAAAACAAATATTGTGTATCTCTGAATTATCTATAGAATGATGAAAGTCCTGATAATCGCTTTACTCAGGCTCACTGTCTGTTGGAGGCGCATTTTGTCGGTTTTATTTTCGCATACGCATAAATATGTATGTTCCAAAATCATCTTCAAAATAGTTTTGTAATTTTCGTAATTTTTTTCAAAATTCCAAAAGTTTATTTGCGAGATAGTAAGTACATACGTGAGTACCTAATAAGTTGAAAACTACTTAATTATAGATTTTTTGGTAAATATTTTAAGTAAACGTTAACTTATAACCTACAAACTATAACTTACAAATAACTTATTAACCCGTTTATGGAACGGGAAGAAGGCCCAGTTGAGCAAATTTAGACTCAATCAACAGGAATTTCGTTTTTTTTTTGTTGTGTGTTAGTTTCGTTGGTTTAATAGGAAGGCGACTGGCGCAAGTTGCTGGGTACGTGTAAATCGGCGTTTAAATCATTATCTGTTGTTGCAATAGGTCAAAAGTTTTAAGCTGTCGTATTAACGCTTTAACTCGTCCTAAGTTACCATAAGGTTCGAAGCAATCAATCAGCTGAATTATATTGCAATTAATAAAATTATGTATGAAGTAAATGTTTACCATTTAGAATCATAAGAGACAAACAATATGCCTAAGAGTTTTTTCTAGATATACTTTGGCAGTTTGAAACGGAATTTGCATAATTTTAACAAGAATAGAAAATATACATATTATTATTATATCCATAGTCATAGTCTGGCTATCATCATACTTCTATCCTTATTCTAACGATATATTTATTTGATTTGACATATAGGTACATATGTCCATACCACCGAATATTCGTGGTCCATACTAATAAATTCCATTTTTAGGCAAATATGTTAAGGAAATTTCGGTGTTCCAGTGTCGGCATTTTCCGTTGCATTCCGTTTTTCCGACCGACACAAAAGCTGAAACTAAAATGGTTGATATTTTGATATTGCTATTTTTTTCAAGCGAAAATATACAGAATGGAATATCGAAATACCTACTTACAAAGCAATGTCTTGTCTGCAAAGCAATGGTCTCGACCATTTTATTTGAGCTGTACCTAGAATTGCCGGTTGTACATAATATTAATACTTATATCTCTAAATAGAGTTACACTATACGTCGGTACCTAAGTTTTGACTAATACAACATAGATTGATTTTGATATAATTAAGTACTTATAGCACATTTTATAGGAAAATATCAAGAACACATAATGTAGAAGTTCATAGCTACACATGTTTACATAGTTTCACAGTTTGAATGACAATATTAAATATTTCTAGTATGCGCTTATGATTTTGTCAGCGTGGATTTTAGACAAAAAAGTAGATACCTACCTACGTACTATTCTCTGAAGAACTTTACATTGGAATATGTATAGGTACTTTATTAGCATGCCCATGAAAAATTGAAATGTACCTCTACAAGAAAAATCCACGGTAAATTTAGAAAGTCGTGCGATAGCTGAGGGTCTACCGCCTAACTAAAACTGTCTTAGCTTTGTTATTGATCTCTTTCTTTTCGCTTGAAATGATAGAGACAGCAATAGCAAAGCCAAGCCGATTTAGAGGCGGGAACACACCCCGCGGGTGAAACCACAGGGCACTTCTAACTGCTACTGTATAATATCAGTAGATTTAAGTATTTGAATCTACTAAATTTTGAAGTTTTAAATTAACTATTTCCAGGCATAGACTTCAAGCAGAAGATTATCAACTTGGACGGCGTACCCATCAAGCTTCAGATATGGGATACGGCGGGTCAGGAGCGGTTCCGAACTCTCACCACCGCATACTACCGAGGCGCCATGGGTATTATCCTTATGTATGACATCACTAACCTCGAGTCTTTCAACCACCTCTCTTATTGGCTGAGGAATATTCAAGAGGTAAGATCATTACATTATTTTTAGAGCTAAGCCTAGACAGGGAATTCAAATAATCAGTAAGACGTCAACATACTCGTAGTTTTACAGTGGGCAAACGGTTTTTACTCTTAATTAAGATACCTACCTATACTTAGGTAGGTAATTTTTATTTCCTACCAATGATGGATTTTCCCTTGACTTAATACTTTATGAGTTTCCTTGGTTCTTGACCTTATATATATTCTTCAACTGATTGTTTTATTTTTATACCTAACTATAGAGTCTATAGATTACCTACACTCTGCGTTTTTAACTTCTTAGCGCCTGAATAAATTTTCATATTAAATCACTCATCTAGAGGTAATCGTTGTTTTTGTAAGGTCATACAATTATAAGGAACAATTATTAAGGAATTACAATGTTATTATAGGTACTTACCTTGTTTCTCTTTGGAAAAATTGATCCCATAACAATAAAAAATATAATTTTGTTTACTTACAGTACGCATCACCAGATGTCATCAAAGTATTAGTAGGAAACAAATGTGATGTGCACGAAAACCACAGGGCAGTTCCAAAGGAGAGGGGCCAAAAGGTAATCCCGAAATTCAACTAAATATTAGGAGTTACTTACTAGTGAAAGTCAAGGTATCATACAAGGTACACTCTCATTATGAATAACTCATACCCACGATGAGGAGCCCAACCCCGAAATCGAGAAAAAAAACTGTTCCGTACTAATGGCACGGAATAGTTTTTTTCGATTTCGGGCATCGAGCAATTCGATCTTCCGCGCAAGCACGGAAGGGAGAGTAGCCTTAGCTAAAAAGTATTGTTCAAATCTTTCTGTCATTTCTTGCGGGAAGGGAAAGTTGCACACTAGCGCAAAGCGGCACTATTACATACAAACATACCTGTACCAATCCATTGCCGATCATACTCACAGACTCACACAGCCAAATCACTAACACATAAAAAATAAAGCACCGTTCACAAATCTAGCCCCGCCCTCACGCCACAGTAGTATATATTATCAAACTTCATGGTCCACGCGGACTTATCCTTTGACAGAGTGGAAACGCAGTGTATGCCTACTCCCTTCCGTGTTGCTGGCTGATTTCGGGCTTTAAATCGGGCTTAATACCTAGCCCGATTTGAACTGAGCTTAGTTTTTGGAACAGGTTTTTGTTAGGTATTTACCTATATCCGACCAACAAATTAGGTACTAGGTAACTAAAGTTCAGCATTTATTTATAAATTATGCTCTTGATTAGATATCAATCTGCATGTTTGATATGATTTCAGATAGCAGACGATTTCGACATGCCATTCTTTGAGGTGTCCTGCAAAAGTAATATTAACATAGAAGAAGCGTTTCTTACCTTAGCCAGGAAAATACGAGAATACAGAGATTCTAAAGTAAGAACCAAACAATTATTTTTGAGCACCTATACCTAGATATATTTACTTACCTAATAGATTTAAGTACCTATTAACCTAGTTATATGAACTAAAATGAAATGAAGGAACTTAAAAAAAGATAAGTACGACCGAATTCAAAAACCTAAAAATAAGAAACAGTACCATTCGAACTTGAGAAATTGTTTTTACGTAGTAAATCTTTCTCAAGTCAAAATCCATGAACTTTTCTAAAACTGTAGACAGTATAGTCATGGAATAGATGTATAGTGGAGAATGTTGTACCTATAGGTACGTAGATATAAAGTAGAGATGTAAAGTAGATACATAGGCATTTATTCTATGATATGACATGTACCTATATGAGTATTTCGATATGATATTTACATTATGAGTAAGTATTTCGTCGTCTTTTCGTTTTGTTTTAGATCACTCTGAGCTACATGATCGTCAGTTAGTTTTATACGCTATTAGTCATACACTGTACTGTACCTACCTATAGAATTAGTGTGAATTGAAGAATTCATCTTCTGTTTTCAGGCTGACGCGTTCGAGTTGAAAGAGCGAGACAACGTCATAAAACCATCGGAGTCAGAGACGGATGTTTCTAAATGTAGTTGTTAGCTTGTTATTAATATTATCTATTCAATATTTAGAATTTTATTTATAGGTAAACTTTGCTTTGATATTTATATTTATTTAAATAAGTAAGTACTAAGGCGCATCAATCTCCAAATAAGTATCTAACGCTAGCTGTCAATTGAAATCGTCATCGCGAATTGTTGCGATCTAGACAAAGTAACAAACGAGCAGGAAAAGCATATACTTAAGTGAATAATCTGCCTTATTCACGTGACGTCTAATAAATCGATGAACGCTGCATGCACGAAAAAGTGTCCTGTTACGCTCATTGTACGCTTACGCCGCATACATCAATGTTTTGTTTTGACGTTGTCACGTTAAACTATCGTCCGTAAACCTTCCGTAAACCAACAGACTTTGCAGACAACAAATTTTTGTTTTGTCATTTATAAATTTACACCTTCTCATGTGATGAATCTTCTCATCTTCTCTATCTGAAAGAAACTGCTTGATTCTCAACTTAACGTCAGGTCAGATGGCGGTCTAGCGAATACCTATTATCGTCTTAAAGACACCAAGATTTGTAACAATTTATTTTTCATCCCACCAGCTCGGAAATTGTACTTTTGCTCTTCGATATCAGGGCGCAAAAGTCGTTTTTACCCTCTAGAGGTTAAAGTAAATTTGAATTTAGAACATCGTGTGTACTGAAGTTTTGAATTCAACACATAATTCAACCTATTTACTTCTACCTCCTTGGTGCCGAATGCATCATATTTTTTTTTAAATAATATGTTAAAAACTCAGACTCGGAACCTCCTTGGTGTACCTACTTACTTTTTTTAATTTGCTTAGCGCGAAAACATTAAAAAATTTGCATTTAGTAATTTCCTAGCTGAGGTGGAATGAAAAGTTACGTGTTGCACTCGAGTGCAAAGATTTTTCACCTTGTGCTCTTTTGATTCCATTGCTACGCTCAGGATTCTCATTTTGAATCACTCGCTGCGCTCGTGATTCAATTTTAGAATCCTTCGCTTGCTCGGTCAGTAGGTCAGTAGGTTGGTAGGTATTAAATATGTATAATGTAATATGTGTAAATGTTGCAGTACACTTAAACACTAGATCTTAATATAGCCATTGGCTGCTAAATCCACAGAACCATACAATTTTTTGAAATGATAAATGGCAGATCTAGTGAAGAGATCTAACATAGCTTCGAGGTATCCTGATAAACGATCAATGCCCATTTTTGTCTTTATTATTATTATATATATGTATATAGCTATAGGCATGGACGTATAAAAAAAGTCGGACGTAGGCACGTTAAAACAAAACCTGTGTCTATATTGTCGCTCAGTGCTCTGCCACACACAGGCTGACAAGCCCACGTACACACATCACAGTCATTACGCGCGCAAACAGGCGTGTATTTTGCCTGTCACAAATAGGCTGACACGCACACATAAACAGCGTACTGGCCGACTCTATAGACACAGTTTTTGTTTTAACGAGACTACGTCCGACTTTTAAAAGTGAAAACTTCTTTTGGCGCGCCGCAGACAGTTTTTTCGTGGGCTGTAAAATGAATTCTAGTAAACTCGGGATCATGGCCATTGGCCATCTAGAAATGCGTAAGCGTTACACATTGGCCAGCTAGAAAAGTGTGAGCATATCCCATTGGCTATCTAGAAATGCATCAGCATTTCTAGATGACCATGGTCATGGATACCTACGCCCTCCGGTTTCACCCGCGTAGTTTCTAAAGTCAGTTACCAAATTCTGAGTTATAAGTTTTCACTTCTATCGGCAGTCCCTATGACTGCCAATTTCTTTTTTTTATAAGCCCATGGTTATATATCTAAAAATCTTCAAGTTCATAAACATGAAGATATTTTGAATGGACCTAGGTCCTTTGTGTCACCTTTAAGTCTATTGTAGGTACTAAGGGAGTAGGGGAGAACCTTGACATACCTGTTTTTTTCGATCCCTGACTCTGCGTAAAAATAATGTAGGTGCAAAACAATTGTCGTGATAACTATTTCAATTGACATCTAACGTAAGCTGCTGTCGGTACCTAGCTTTAGTAGATTGCGCTGCGCTTCAATCACAAATTTATTTGTGTTATGATAAATTAAATTAAATAACTAAATTTAATAGACTTAAATTGTAGACCGGGTTACTCATGTGTGTTGTAAAAAGCTGTGATGGTTCGTCGTCGTTCGTCGTTCGTCGGATGGTAAGACGCGGTCCGACTGGGGGGTCACAGGGGACATGACTCACCCCAAAATCGTAATCGAATACGTTAGATTAAAAATCTAAAAATTATCTAATAGTAGGTACATAGGCTATTTTTTAACGCGGAAAATAACAGGAGTGGCAAATACGGTGGTAAAATCGTGGGGACTACTAGTAAAGTCTTTTTTTACTCGATTTATTGTATTTCTATTGGTGAACAATCTGAATTTGCGTACCTACTGGTGACCCCCACATGTAGTAGGTACATTCGAAACTGGAAACCTCAATCTTGACGCCCACCTGCTGTTGTAGATTCCCTCGCTCATCCCTCAGAGTAGTATTCAAGTGGGGACACGTGAGTAACCCATGTTTTTTTTATATCAAAAATGTTTAACAACCACATGGAATAAACAAAAAATAAGTAGACTACAATGCAACTATTACAATTACATACAATTATTATTGAATGATGTGCTTGTACCGCACTTTATTTTAACAGTACCTAGTTAACTACGAGTATATTATCTTTTCAAGATCATTAAAATATCTACGTTACATCGATATCGCCCCGTGGGTGCATAATTCATATTGTAAAAACAATGAAAAGATTATTTTTATAGAGTCCAAAAGTGAAACAAGCCGTTCAAAAAAACAAATCAGTGAAAAAGATTCATTGGACACGCAAGCCCCGTTTAAAAGGATCACCAAAGTTTTTTAAGAAACTCTTGAAATTTATCTGGTTGATGTAAAATGGAACTGCTATTCAATGTAGCGTGTTTGGAATGACAGACAGATAAGAGTGATATTATGTGAAAATATATATAAAATTACCAAGCGTAGAAAAAAAATCGAAATCTATGCAAATCCCTCTATATAAAAATGTTATGTTGGTTTGTGTGCGCTTCAAAAACTCAAAAAGTTCTGCACTGATCGAGCTGAAATTTTTGGATTATATATAATCCGCATCAAGAATTGTTTTTATCTAATTATTGCATCACAATGTGCCACAGCGAAGCGTGGCAGGGTACAGCTAGTTACCTATAAAATGTATCTTGTCAAATTGATGTAACATAACGAAACAGAGTACAGACTCTGTTCAATAGGGAATTATTACAACGAATTCATTCCCTATTGAATGCATTCTAAAATGCCTCATAACGTAAAAAAATTAAGGTCAACTTTTCTGCAGTTAATGTTTTGAAAGGTTTTGGGACCACCTATCGAAGAGCACCCACAACTACACTTTTTCTTTAAATATCAGTAAGTACACAAATGTATCTTATAAAATTGTGTCAGAAAAAGGTTCATCTTATTAATTTCGAACCAACGAAATGACAATTTTAAGTATGTAGGTACATACATTAAATAATTCTCCTGGAAGAGATCACTCTTAGGGATAAGACCGATATTAGTGGCACATGTTTGTACGAATAGATATTATCCATTCTGTTACTACGGTATTTGTGTCACATTGAAGACTTTTCTATCTAGCATTTAAAACGTCGACAACCGTCGTAATGTAGGTACGAGTAGGTACCTACTCTCCCTAAATGACGCGCTGTCTGTATCTCAACCCACTTGACCAATCTCCCCTATAAATCGACTCAAGCGCATGTCTAGAGATTTACCGGCAACTAAAGTTGCCAACTCCTTTCGACTTTTTCGTTACATTGAATCTTCACGGATCCGCAATCTTGGAAGCCAGAGCCACTATTTTGAATTGAGAAAAGTTGAGCTGATATTATTTTAGAAATAAGTACCTACAGTATTTCCTAAGCTGTGCGTTTGTGTGTTATCTTGTGTGTTATAACTGACAAGTTTTCTAATCGCACAAGTGTCTAGTCCTAAACATGCGCGGTCCGAGGGGGGGGGTCACGGGGGACATGACCCCCCCCAAAATCGTATACGTCGAACAAAAAATCTAAGAAAATTAAAAATATCTAATAGTATATAGACTATTTTTTAACGCGGGAAAACAACTAGAACGGGAACTACGAGGGTAAAACCTTGGGGGACTACTAGTAAAGTATTTTTTTGCTCGATTTATTGTATGTCTACTTGTGACCCCCCCCAAAACCTGAGGCTGCGTACTGGTGACCCCCTCCAAAATTCGAGGCTGGGACCGCGCCTGGTCCTAAACCCTAATAGTTAATAATTTTGGGTCGTTTTTGGAATGAGTTTGTAGGCAGGTGACTGAGCAGATGATTTTATGAACTTAGTACTATCTACTTACCGGAAATATATGCGTAAAAATCCTGAAACTTCAGATACCTAAAACGGCCCAAGTGTATATCGGTTTCAAACTTTTAATTAGGTACTAACAAATCAAATTTCACTTTAATGATACGATATATAACAAATATAAAAGAAAACTGTTTACGCCAGACCATTAACTTTTATTGTCGAATGTAGCATCCAATGCTGTACAAAAAAAAAATAATTTAAAAAATGTATTTGTCAAATCGTATTTGCTCAGCAAACTATACTTACAATTATAACTAGAACATGTGTTAATATCTAACTATTATATTACTTCATGATTGCCCAGAAAGGGTAAATAAGTCGAAAAGAAAGCGATATTTACATTTATCAAAACCTATTGATTACATTGTTTTTTTTTTCTTTAAAAATATAGTTACTTAACTACTTATATACAGCATAAACAAGAATACAATTTTTCTTTTGACAACTGAAATCTGTTCCCAGCGTTAGTAACAAATTGCTGTCTACCGCCTAAACTGAAAGGCTAAATTTTGTTGACTTAATTTAGTAGCCCTTTATTCAGTGAAGTATAATTAATAGCATTCAGTAAGCTGGCATATTAAATTCACAAGCGAAAGCAAAGGAATCAAAAAAAAATCAAAGGAAAAATTCAAAAGCAAGGAATCCTCCTTGCATCTAAATATGATCCAAATTCAGTCACTAATTTTCCTTCTGTATTTAGTCACTAAATTTAGTCAAGCGTAAGACAAGTCAAGCCAATTTAGTTAGGCGGTAAAAGAGCTGGCATTAAGAGGAAAACGATTTATTTCACTTTAATGATACGTTTGTCGATATTTTGTTAAAACAAGTCTCATCTATGAGTTATTTCGCTGTTCTATTATTTTTATAATAAATTCATATTATAAAACAAATTTCCCTTCTAAGAAAATTAGACTATGATAATATTGACAGCTTCTAATTTATTTATTATTTACAATTTAAATCAGATATGAGCCTGAATGATTGAATCGATCTAATTAATATTTGTCTGAAGAAAAGTGAAATAACCCCTAAAACTAGGTAGTTTTCATAAATGTATTAATTTCGATTTATCTGTATTTAAAATTTCATTTATTTTGTGTACAATGTGATACATTTTAGCTTAGTTTCAAGCTAGATTGTGTTATGTGATAAATATCCTACAATTATTATATTTATTTATTCATGAGCTTCATAAATGAATCATAATTATTTCTACTAAAAATACATTTTAGAGTACTTTATTTAATTCATTCATGCTGTAAGTAGACTAAAATAAAAATGACAAAAAGGGCTGGTCCCAAATATTGGCTGATAAGTGAATTATAAAGAAAATAATCAATTTTATTAAACACTTAAATTTTATTACATACAACGAATTTGTTTAACATTATTTGCCTAGTATTGATAAAGTAGGTATTAAAATACATTACTGATCTCCAAAAATATACTTACTTAGATCTTATATCATTGTCTTACGTCATGAACTCTTTGGTTAGACAAAGTAAATTAGTCTATGGGGCAATGGTACAACTAAATCAAGCCATTTTCGCATTTCAGATAGCTTAAGAGTTGTAATGATTTAATTACTTATCTAAATACATACATAGTGAGATCGTTTAAAATTAAGAATTTCAATCAAATGTGTAATGGATACCTGTCTTCTCGAATTAGTCACGATACTGGTAAAGTTTTATACACTAGCACAACTATGTATCTAACGTTAGTTAGTTACAGTTCAATAAAGTTTTATTAAAAAAAAAAACTTTTTTTGTTTTAATTGTACCTACCAGTCGCACAGACTACAGGCCTGTGAACAAAATTTATGGGTTATATATGATCCAGCAGGAGACCTATATAGGATGATAGATGGGTATAAAATAATAGGATTCAGCACTATGCCGGCATTTGAAAGCTGTCCAAACAAATTGAAGGTTGGGGTTGCGAACCTCGCTCTTTCCTTCTTGTCGCATGATTTTTGTACGGCATTGCGGAATAATAGATTAGAAGAGGTATTGAAACTGTATGGAACCAATGCCGTACATAATCCAATGACCAAATTTACCCTGAACATCGTCGGAAAATCATGATTTTTTCCGACAAAACCAATAATTCAAATGTTCAATCTAATCTTTAGTTTCCAATACCTGATCTAATCCATTATTTCGCAATGCCGTACAAAAATAATGCGACGAAAAGGAAAGAACGAAGGTTCGAACACCCCCTCTTCAATTTGCACTCAGTTGGACAGCTTTCAAATATCGGCGTAGTGCTGAATATAATTATTTTATACCCTTCTAACATCCTACATAGGTCTCGTGCTGTATCATATGTAAACAATCTACATCAGAAGATTGGGAGAGTGAAGCAAACAATATTTAAATGAACGTTAAAACATTTTATATAACCTTAACGACAACAATCATCAATTAGTCAAACAAAGACACGAAGGCAAACACAGTATGTCCGGCGTGGCCGGCGTCTGGAGCAAAAGTCCCTCCCTTCTCTCTCGACCCACTACTTAAAGCCAGTTTTCGTCGCACGATGTTGCCACTCCATGCACCTTTTTCTTGCTTTTAAACGGGGTTGCTAACACGGCCCTCCTGCACCGTGCCTGCCCCAGGCACGATAAAGCTGTAATGTACAAAAACTTAGCATTACAATCTATTAAAATAATAACAAAGCTCGGCCTATCATGACATATTCAGTTCATACGAGAATGATAACATGAAGTCAATTCAATGATACCTTTATTCTTAGGCATTCTTGAAACTTCTATCGTATTTAACTTTAACAACCAGAGCGAGGGCTGTTGCCTCTATACTTAGACAACCCCTACGATTACTCAGTCATTACCAACCAACCAGTGCCTAGTACAGCTCATTTTTCCTTTAGGCTTAGGAAATTTCTGTGTTAGCTCACTGTTGGATTCTACCAATGTACCAATTCTTGGCACTCTTGAAAGAAAAGAAAGTTAAGTTGAACAATCAGAGCTAGGGCTGTTGCCTTTATACTTAGACAACCCCTTCGATTACTCAGTCATTACCACACCCAACCAGTGCCTAGTACAGCTCCCTTTTCCTTTAGGCTTAGGAAATTTCTGTGTTAGCTCACTGTTGGATTCTTGCAATGTACCAATTCAATCTTCTCAAATTGTTCGACTTCTCTCTCTTTATAGGAATTATATGTTTGTATCACAACATTGGGAATTCATTAATTACCTTGCCAACACGTCATATTATTTATTAATTTTACTCAATCCACAGATCAAAATTAGCAAACTTTATTATACACCATTGTAGACCTTTACTATCTCTCTCACTGACTCTCATATACTGTACAGACATATACTGTTGTACATATCTTTACTCAGTCATTTTTTTTTAAGCACTTGTATACTGTTTACGGCTTAAATTGCACCGATTTGTCGCTCTGTAGGTTAATCGTCACTTCGTGACTGCTAACCTTTCCACTTCCAGTTGCTTCATGTTCAAAGCTATACATTTGCACCCCTCATATTTACCAAAAGTTTAAGTATACTTGAATTAACTGCTACATTGCAAACCTCAGCTAATTCTTCGATGTAATTATGAGATGTTAGGGTATGTCATCAAAAAGGGTAACTCTTTCATATTAAGTCTTATCCGATTATCACGACGATAACATACATGTCGACTTCATTTACAGGAACAGAATCTAATTTAATTAGTCACTTACAATATTCGTCACTCTTGAAGGGTCATTGCTTTGGCTACTTTTAACGATTTTACTGACAACCACTCATCGTATCAATGAATATCGTGTTGTACAAATGAGCTCGTCTGTAACTGCACCATTTACATTGTATGTTGTTACAAAAAAACTCGCACTTTACCGTGAACTAAACACTTTTGTGGCTCTCTCCACAATTATAACAAAGGCTCTCGAACTCGTTAGAGTCATAATCATCGAAAGACTAGCTGTTTCAGAACTACCTACAAAATTTGGCGTTCGGGTGAATACTTGTAGGGCAATTTTAGTATCGTTACCCTCTCTAGGAGTAGTGTTACCTGCAGTATGTTTTCCCAGTTTTATTTTATATGTACCCTGCTGTGTATAAAACCTACCAAACTATCGACTTGAAATTACTAGCCTCGACAGACGCATTGATGTTATTATATTACGGTTTACATGAAATTCAAGTACAAACTGTAAATTTATGCAATCTGCTCAAATAATATATTGTGTAGCGATTAGTTTTCGACGGGTTTTTTGGTCCACAATTTTTTCGATACTTTGAACATATTTTTTTAGACTTTAAACGCAATACAAATTCTATTTCTCCATACCCAGGGGTTCGCCAGCGATCATGACGCAATAACGAGTCGTATCAAATCTTTGCAGAACCTTTGAGTTTATTCAAAACCTGATGACGAAATACTACCACGAGAGTATCGAAGCCAACAGGCTTCATAATCATCCACGAAACAAAATTATTACGTACCTAATGGATCAAAATCAGGTATCAATTTTTATAGAGGGTAGGACTATTGGCACTTGTACTCACAGTTGTGGCATCGTTTGTTAAAGATACCTTCGTCAGTTTCTGGGTAGCGCGCTTATGGTGAAATCCCAGACCAGCTACTGTCACTACCTTTGAGCTGCTACTTGATGATGAACGACCACGTTTTTTTTACATGCTTGCGTTTACCATTGCGTCTTCGTTTTGAACCCATTACAATCCAAATGATATACAGGTTTTAACTTCAAAGAACGCTAATGACAATAAAACTCAAGATTAGATGGCGAGCTAGGCCTCGTGGTATCCCACTTCTGATGTAAACAATCTACATCAGAAGATTGGGAGAGTGAAGCAAACAATATTTAAATGAACGTTAAAACATTTTATATAACCTTAACGACAACAATCATCAATTAGTCAAACAAAGACACGAAGGCAAACACAGTATGTCCGGCGTGGCCGGCGTCTGGAGCAAAAGTCCCTCCCTTCTCTCTCGACCCACTACTTAAAGCCAGTTTTCGTCGCACGATGTTGCCACTCCATGCACCTTTTTCTTGCTTTTAAACGGGGTTGCTAACACATATGACCCATAAATTTTGTTCACGGGCCTGTGATCTAATATAGCATTGTCTCATTTAGATTATTGGTGAACTTCTAAAGGGGGTAAGAAAAAGCAGTTAAACAAATATAGACTTAGCCTTATTAGAATTTAGATTTAAATCAACAGGAAGAAGCGAGCCTGCCGGTGGGCTCTCGCCTCGTACGCCCCGTAGGTACAGTAGCGGAAAATTTTCGATTTAGAAATCGAAAACACCCGAACAATATAAATAAGAATTCTGATGCGTGTATTTTCATTATCTAAGAGAAATTAATAGAGAATGTTGGAAAGTTGGAAACATACAGGCGGATAAAATAATAATAAATTCATTTTGTCATGGAATAGTGACAAATTTGACATTTGGAAGATTCGAACTCTTCACGTTCTAATAACTTCGTGACTTTAACAAAATACACCTTTCGAGGACTAATGTTATTATAGGTACCTGTAGCCAGGACGTGGCGAATACTTTCAAGTTATGTAAATGTACTTAGGCTTCGAAGTTACGCTTTTGTATCAGTATGAAACAACATAATATAATATTTTCACAAGTTGAGTGAATTCTTTGTAAAGTTTTTAACAACACAGTCTGTTCAAATCGTTCTAAATGTTTTATTGCGTAGAGCTGTGTACACCAGATGTTAATATCTAGTTAATATAGTATTAGCGCAGAACAAAATACGAAAAGTAGGCAAGTATTTTAATTTGAAATATCATTTGTGAAATTGATAGTTCAAAAAATTTCTTTGTACAGGAATATTATTATATAAACACATATGTCGCAACTATAAATATGTTACACCATGTACGCACCGCCGATGCGACACTGTCACTTAAAACTTAATTTAACAATTGTTTTAAAGTACCCATTCATTTGGAGCGATAATGTTCCGTTGGTATTTAGTTGGTAGTTGGTATTATTCACTAGAAATGACTATTGCATTGTATTAATTGGTGAAGATGACTTTCGAAAGCCAACTGATCATTTTGACTTGACACATGGTATTCAGGAAATTATGGGTAAAACTAAGAACACAAACATCATTTTGTGCTTGCCAGTACTAAAGACATCTATGCGAACAACACATGAATACAATTGGAGAATCAAAAATTTCAATAAATTGTTAACTTTAGAACTCAAAAAAACACAACCATGTGACTATATTTGACCCAAATATAACTGTGCCATTCTCCTCCAACATGTTTAATAAATTTAATGGCACAATAAATGATTATGGAGTTAGAACCATGTTTGAGTGCTTGTACAGACAACTAGATGATATTGACTCCCAATATATTAACTGCCATGGTGACTCAGTGAGTACTCAGCATGGTGCTGAACCTGATCTTAATCTTAATTTTTTTCTCAAATAAGTATATTAACATATTACATCAAAACATAGCAGGATTAATAACAAAATCAGACACACTTTCACTATGCCTTGATGAGCTTCTATAGTCCGTTCCACGAAGAGGTGTAGAAAATGTGAACAAAGGTGCTACCATAACATAAAAATCGTTTAACCTTAGTATTTTTCTAAAACTGTCTTAAAATATTTTTCACAAATATGATTCGACTTTACTGTGATCTTAAATATGTCGGCGCGTATCAGAAAATGGTAACACCAAGAAGTGACGATATGTGACGTCACTAGCGAAGCGTCGTGTCTATGGTAGCGAGGCGGGCATTTTTTGACAGGACTTGTCAATTGAGGGCCGTCAACGCACCACGTTTGCGACGAATCGCTATAATTTTGTTATATTTTAATTTACCTTTGTAACCCCACGCCGTATGAAATTATGTTTACTGATAAAGGCCTTCCTGCGCCTTTATCAGAAGTGGGATAGAACCAACTACAAGTCGAAGTGAACCAAACAAATCTCACCCACTACCGCTGAAAAACTTTTGGGTAGCATGGAAGCATTACTTCCCTGAGTTCCAGGAGCGCTACAAGGTTCGGATGTCAATGATTGATATAAAGTGATAGTGCAAAGTAAAGATCTTCAAGAAGTGAATTTACCCTTGGCATTCACGGAGGAAATTTTCCAAATCTAAATGTATTCAGAATAACTTCGACCAAATGCTACGTTTACGAGTTGAACCTAAGGAAACAGCAACGGAATTCGCTCTGCTTGAAAGCTTGAAGAGACTATTATAATTTTATCTCCACTGTGTAAATTTGCCATAAGTTGCACACATGAACCGCAACGAGTCAAACTCTTTTATTCTGAATTCTCTGATACTACATAAACGACATCTGGATGGCGAAGGACAAGAATGTAAAACGAGCATATTCAATGTAATGATTTACTATTGTGGCACTATTGCGGATTGTTAGGGCACATTGTAGCCAAACGTAGAAGACAACGTGATGAGATTGGCTCGAAGTTGTAGATACATGTGGAGTCCATTGCGTACTACAGAGGAAACTACCAATGTGACCTGCTATATATGCGATGTATGCGGTCACGCCGGGTACGTAGCGACTATTTTTTACAGTCAAGAAGAACTGTGGCAGTCCAGCGATTAAGAGTATTCATCAGTGCGAACACCGCCTTTCTAGGCACCTTGCAGACATCATTGGGTGAGAGTCTTTTTTCTGTTAGATAGCGGATCACCGTGTTTTCTTTTGAAAGTGATTTGTGAACAGTTTGCGAGTACTATACTGCGCGTAAAAGTCTCTGTTATTTGGCGGTGCAGTTATACACTGCGCGACTCAAATCAAAACTAAAGTTGTGAATGAAAAGCTTCCAGTTAATTTAAGTTTTCACGTTGTTTCCGATACGGTTATATTTTATTTCAAAGCCATAATAGTCGGTAGAGATATTTTTTAGTAAAGGCTTTGTATTAAAATTAACAACGACAAAATGTATGCTCTATTAGATGAAAGAAAGTAATTCTATTTACAGTTTAAAGTAATACAAACCTGATATTTCTAAAATTAATACGAATTGTGGGAGCTTTATATCCACTAACGAAACTAACAGGACTCAAAAATATTATGCATTCACACGTCACAATCGGTACTCTTTTTGATCCGACTCTATTAGAAGAGTCGTATACAGAGGCTACGGAACCTGAAGTTATATTTTTGCAAAAGGTAAATGACGTATACTTCATGTCATCAAGTATTACTGCCGTTGATCGTCGGAGGTGGAGTCACGCTACTCCTACGAGCTGGAGACGTTAGTAGTTTAGTAGTAGTAGTCGTCGGCATTTTAAAGTTCTTACGGAATGTAATTCTTCAAATTCAATTTGTAAAAAAGATGTGACTCCTTACATACACAGGTAGTGTTATCTATTTAACAGGCGTACGAACATCATTTATTGTAAAGGTCTACGAATGGTACAAACAGACGTAACAAGCTTCTCGCGTAATTATCTTCTTGAATTAAAGGTTCATTCACAAAGAAAGTTACGTTGAACATCATCAGGGTTGACTCTCCGTTGAACAAAAGCGAGACAGCGATATTTGAGACCTTTTATTAAAGTCGGTTAATAATTATTTTCCTGAATCGGTAGAACCAACATATTATGTCAGGGACGGCATCATATTCAGAAAAAAATCATTCGAAACCAGGCAGATTTTTTGGTTGCTTACTAGTTGCATAGTCCCTAATTTGGATGAAAATTAATCAGATTCATAATTTGAAACAACATTAAGGACAAAACCTTAGATAATCTCTACAAGAAATACTGGTTCCCTGAAATACGAAATTAAATTAGTTAGGGCTGGTCTGGTTGGGAGAGCGGCGACTGTGTTTCTGGAGGCCCTGGTTCGGGACCGCACGCGCCACTGTCTTTTCTAGGGCGTGTGCGTGATGCCGCTGACTTGAAGCGGTAAGGTAGTGAGGAGACCGACGTGCGCCTGGAGTTCTCCGTGGTTATTTGTCGTCCGCCATCCCGCGCTGCGCCGGCGTGGTGGAGTGTGGCCTTGACGCTCTCCTTGGGGAAGGGAGGGGGGGGCCTGAGTCCCAGCGGTGGGAACATTTAGTGGGCTGTTTAAGCAGATATGTCAAAATGCACACGTAAGTTCATTAAATCTTGTATTATTTGGAAAACACCAAAACGTCCGTAAGTAGCTCAACCCGTTCAGCTTTATTCAACCTACAACCATTAGGTGTGTCTAAATCTTGATTTGGTGCAAGTAAATGCATCAGCGAACATCAGATAGGTAAGCAAATCTGATGTTAAACGATTTTATTAAAGCCGCGGAAAACAAAACGATTTTCAAAGGGGGTTTTTGACTTTAAAAACAGCTAACGGAATCAAACGAAACGGACAGGAAACTCAAAGGTCCTTTTTCTTATTACGTCAATATTCAATTACCTAGATAGTTCTCATCGAAAGTTATGTTATGCAAGCTATTAAAAAAATGCGTCCAGTACCTTATGGACACGGACACTTGGTTGAAAGCACCGCTAATCTTCTGAACCCGTGACCATGACCGAGTCGGCGTCAAAAAGATGATGCAACTCAAAGAGATGACTTACTTACACTTGACGATAACAGTGACACCTCGACCGCGTGTTCGGTCTACTTCGACTATGTCCGCCGGGTCTAGTACTATTACTGCTCAGTTAGATACTCTCAGTGCACGCCCTGAGACATGGGAAGTACAGTATGAGATTGAAATTTTGATGATCAAGATGATGATGATCGGTGTTAAGCTGTATCTGTCCTTGATTGCTCAGTAATTGCCCAGATTCACGACCCAGTTCAGATGTTGAGTTCTAGTAGTCTATCCTGGTCGACAGTGTCATCCGGGCTACACCTGCTAGGGTTAGCTGAAGGATGCACTCGGTCGGTCCAGATGTGAAGTCGATCCTGATCGAACAGTGTCGTCCGGGCCATATCCGTATTGTCCGTATGGATTGGTTGAAGGATGCACTCGTTCGGTTCAGATGGTGTGAAGTCGATCCTGGTCGGACAGTGTCGTCCGGGCCATATCCGTATGGATTGGTTGAAGGATGCACTCGTCCGGTACAGATGGTGTGAAGTCGATCCTGGTCGGAAAGTGTCGTCCGGGCCATATCTGAATAGATTGGTTGAAGGGATGCACTTGTCCGGTACAGATGATGTGTTGTCGATCCTGGTCGGATAGTGTCGTCCGGGCCATATCCAAATGGATTGGTTGAAGGGATGCTCTAGTCCGGTCCAGATGATGTGTTTGTCGATCCTGGCTGCACAGTGTCGTCCGGACCACAGCCGCAAGGTGGTAGTAGGTATGCACTCGTCCAGTCCAGATGTAAATTTGATTGAATAGACAGTACTGTGCGACATCTGAACTTTGGTGAGCTTCCTAGTGTGGTGCCAAGGTTAACATGAACAGCTTTATATCTATCTGATGATTGACGTGTAAATTGTACATTTATCAATAAAGAACTTTAACTTTGACTTTGATGATGTTGACAATGTGGTTTACATTTTTGACGACAGTAAGTTATGGTATCAGGATGAACGAGCGAGTGTCCTACTGATTGGACAATGTTTATTTCAGAAAATCATTAACGCCCGAGGACGGTCGTTTGTCAGATTGGCCGTGTCGGCGCGTATCAGAAAATGGTAACACCAAGAAGTGACGATATGTGACGTCACTAGCGAAGCGTCGTGTCTATGGTAGCGAGGCGGGCATTTTTGACAGGACTTGTCAATTGAGGGCCGTCAACGCACCACGTTTGCGACGAATCGCTATAATTTTGTTATATTTTAATTTACCTTTGTAACCCCACGCCGTATGAAATTATGTTTACTGATAAAGGCCTTCCTGCGCCTTTAAATACAACATACTTGGATTTGTATTGATCAAATAACGATTTACTAACTTATCTTGAAAGTTATAAATAGTAATAGTAGAATGTGGTAGATACTGTTTTAAACAGTGGCAATTTGATCTATGTTTCTCAAACTGCGATTCCCATCAAAACATAAATTAATGTGAAGTGAAAGACAAGTTCAATATTATGATATTAATACCAGCCAAGTTAGACTGCTTTTAATAATTATCATTAATTATAAAAACAAATCATATTTTAAGTATTTAAAACTAGTCTATGTTATTATAAATAGATTTTAGAACTGACCATTTAAGACCATTATTTAGATCTCTATTCTTTAGTCGTTGAAGTCAACAAACAAGGCATATAATATCATAATACTGAACTTTGATCTCACTTCACTTAAGTATACGCATGTTTCTGATACATCATACCATTACTTTTTGCACGTAAATTATAAGACGTTTACCTAATGAACCACTAAATAATGTATATTTATTCGCAAGAAAATCTACTAATCCTTATTATAAGTGCAAAATTTTAGATGTACGTTGCTCTATCAAGATGAAACAGCTAAACGGCTCAGGTTTAAACGTGGAACACGGTTAGATTATGATCTGGAAAGCAGAAAGTATAAGTTTATTTTTATGGAGGGAAAATTACGTAATGCTGCTAAAGCATTACGCGCATGAATTCGAAAAAGCAGAGGTGCGCGTGAGATTAGAACCAGGCACTGCATCTGCGTATTGGCGTGACAAAACCACCTAAGCCGAGCAATAACTTAATGTTAAAATAATAAATGTAAAAAAAACTTAATGTAAAAACAGAACGCTCATTAACGAATTTGTTTGGATGTAAAAATCTTATATTAGGATAGATGAAAGCACTACTCAGTATTCGATACGTTTTAAAATTAATTGCAACAGCATCTAACGCAGTAGAAATTGATTGCATTTTTGAATGAATTACACCTACCACTCTTATTAAAAAAATACCCAATGGGGCACTTATATATTAAAACTATTTGAATCTTCTCAGAACGGGTAGAAATAGTGCCACCAATATATTTTGTGTGCCACCATTTGTTTTGTCATTTTACTTACCTTATTTGTTTGTTACAGAATCAAGTTTAAGGGCCACGTTAGCTATATATTCAGACTTGATTGCTTTTTTAGTTCAAATATAAAACGTAGATCAATAATTATAACAAGGAATAGTATATAGGTTACCACTTATATAGGTACACTACTTTTTATTAAGACAAAATAATAGCAATGGTAGCTACACAAGTAGTAAGAACTACACTAGTGATGTGCTGTATTGTGAAAAAAGTACATACACGGATACGGATCTGAATGTGGATATACATACGAGTATCTAAAGCTGCGCTAGTAGGTTCATATTAGATTTGGCTGGGCAGGGAGAGAAAAACGAGTAGTGAAGGTGAGTGTTGATGTACGTCAGAAAGGGGCCCCTTAAACGTACGCCCGAGTTACAAGTCTCGGGATCTACTCGGGATTTCTCTCTCTCTCTCTGCCGCACGATGGACCCGGCACCCGCACGGTGAATCCATGGAACGCTAAGAAGATCGTCATATATATATATATATATATATATATATATATATATACTTATATATTTACATCCCACCCCTTATGTAAATATATATATTAAATTTTAGTTTACTAAAAAGTCAGTCATTTCACATACATAATGAAAAAGGAATTTAAGTGCTACATAACAAAACAAAGCTGTATTTAATAATTAATATTAATAAAAACTGTTTATATGTTACTGTTGTGTTCCATGAACCAACCACCCAAGTTATTTTTGTATTAATGTTTTAAATTTATGCGCACCACATATTTAATAAACGTATAATTATAAAATACTAGAAATAAGACAAAAGGTTGGAAACGGACTTATTGGAATATATTTAACCTTGTTATGTGACGAAAATCTAAAAGGGCAAACAGAGACGCTTACAACGAACTATCTTCTAAAACAAAGGTTGAGAAATGCTGGTCTGTCATATTGAGAGTGACATTGATTTGTTTACATTTTCTTCACCTCTTCGTGGAACGGACTATAGACAAAAACATACCGGTGGATGTATATGTATCACCGAACACAATATGCTAGCCGGATATGAGCAGTACCTACACTTACCTAATTACTCTTTAGCTGCCACTTGTAGTAGACCAACCATCAAAAGAGGTGGTAGTTGTATACTTGTCAGAGATGGAAATGAATGGACTGAACTTACTCGAGTAAAGGATTTTTCTGTGTATAATGTAATAGAATGTTGTGCAGTAAGGCTCACTAGATATAATGTTGTTGTACTCTGTGTATATAGAATTCCATCAAGTAGTAACAAAAATACCTTTTTTTCAATCTTAGAAAGTGTTTTATTGTACTTGCATAAAAAGAAACATTATCGAATTGTCATGGCAGGAGATTATAATATAAATGTACTAAAACTTGATAAAACTACAAAGGACTTTGAATGCCTGTTATCCAATTTTAATTTGTCATTAGCGATTAAACAACCTACTAGACCAGCAAGTCAGACTTGCATTGACAACTTTGCTCATGGCTTTAGGGACAAGTGTAAAGCGGAGGTTTTGGGATTGGCACTATCTGACCACACCGCTCAATTATTGAGATGCCCAGTGAAAAGAATTTGTATAATTAAATATTGGCGGAAAAATGTAGAGATTACAGTGTTGAAAATATAACAAAATTTCAAAGTCATTTAAAAAACCTTACATTTTCAGATATATATAAAATATGTGATGCCAACTTAGCATACAACACATTTATAGATTTATTTAAATTATTATATAACTTATGTTTTCCTTACAGAACTGTAACTATCAACAAGAAAGGCGACATGGCTGTCATGTGGGTTAAAACTATGTAGTAAAAAGAAAAAGTTGTTGTTTAATAATTGTCGAAATAAACCTTATGAAGAAAATAAGGCAAAATATAAAAGTTACACCAGATTGTTCAAAAAAATTATTAAACTGACACAAAAAGCTCAAAACAATTACAGAATTAAAATGTCAGATAATAAATCAAAAACTACTTGGCAAATTATAAATAAATTGAGAAATAACTTACCTAAAATATCCATAGATAAAATTCAATGTAATGGCAAAATCTTGACAGACCCAGAAGTAATTGCTAACGCATTTAATAACTATTTTGTTGATAAAATTATTCCATTGCCTGGTTCTGGTGTAAATGTGATACAAAATATTGAAATAACTCAGAACTCAATGTTCATGGCACCATCTACACCACATGATATTCGAAAAATCATAAATTCTTTAAAAAATACAAACAGTGTAGGATATGATGAGATATGCACTAAAATTATAAAATCTGTCAAGCAGGCTATCTGTAGCCCTCTAAGTCATATAATCAATTTATGTATAAGTACAGGTACTTTTCCTGAGGCTCTTAAAAAAGTATAATCATACCTGTTTTAAAAAGAAAATAGGGAACACATGGCATATTACCGACCTATTGCCCTTATACCTATAATGTCAAAATATTTGAAAAATATTTTAATCAGCAGTTTATTCAGTACTTTGAAAAATACAACATACTTTGTGATAAGCAAAAAGGGTTTAGACAGAATAAAACAATAAATATTGCTATAAGTATATGATTTTCTTAACAATGTAATGAAAAATGTTGATAATAACAATGCTATATGTACCATTTATTGCGATATGACCCAGGCATTTGACTATGTCAATCATGACATTCTTCTAAGTAAATTTGAAGCCTATGGGGTTAGAGGTAATGTGCTTGACTTAGTAAAATCTTACCTAACAGACAGAAGGCAAGTAACTAAAATTACAAAGATTAATACTAAAACGAAACAGGAAGAAATATTCATCTCTAAAGAAAGAACTGTTAAATTTGGTGTGCCGCAGGGAAGTGTGTGGGGACCGTTCCAATTTATTGTCTACATAAATGATTTTCCTAAAGTAATTGAACATCCAATGTCACTATTTGCAGATGACAGCACGATTACAATAGCCTGCCAAGATAAAGCTAATTATGAGGAAAATATCAACGCTGCACTAAATTCGTCTATCCACTGGTTGAACATTAATAACTTGAAAATTAATTTAAATAAAACCAATTTAATGCAATTTACACAAACAAAAAATTACTTAAATAACATAAACATAAATTATCAAGGTAACAAAATTGCAGAAGTAACTACAACAAAATTTTTGGGCTTGACAATAGACATGAAATTGAATTGGAAGGCACATATTGAGATTCTCTGCAAGAAGCTTGGTAGCTCGGCATATGCTCTGCATAGGGTTGCTCCAGTGGTAAAAAAAGAGACTCTTCTTACATCTTACCATGGATTAGTGGCATCAGTCTTGAGATATGGGATAATTTTTTGGGGTAACTCAACGGATACAGGCTTAGCTTTCAACGCACAAAAACGATGCATTCGTGCTATGTTCGGGATGCAAGTTACAGATAGCTGCAGACAGGTATTCATAGACAACCAAATCTTAACCCTTCCAAGCCTTTATATTTTTGAAGTTATGTGTTTTGTAAGGAATAACCCCCATTGTTTTCCTCTCTTGAGTGACAAAGTGGAACGGAACCGACGTGATAAGTGTAGGCTGCTCATAGGCAAACGCAAGAAAAAGATTATGAGTGACAGTATTTTTGTATGGCTCCTCTTCTATATAATAAGCTGCCAAATGCAATTAAAAAACTTAACTCATCCATGTTCAAAAGTAAATTAAAAAAGATACTGGTACCCAAATGTTATTACACTGTGAAAGAATTTTTAAATGATAGGAAATTAATTGGAATACTGATGTATAGATGTTGTATAACTTGACATTTTACATTCCATTAACTTCCACATTAAATTCCATTAGCCACATTAGTGTCCACTGTCTATATTTTATGAAACTTTAGATTTAACTAATGTTAGATCAGATAATATATTGTAACGGACAGGTTGAATCAGATTACTCTATAATATATTGTGAGAGTTCTTTGAGCAGGTATACAAATATTAAATTTTATACATGTTAACATTCTTTTACACACATTGACATTGTTTTATTTTATACAAATTGAATTATTATTATCATTATTTTTGACTATTATTTTTTTGATTTTTCTATACATAATGACATTCTTTAAAATTGCTCACACGGCTAAACTGCAAGAGCTACTACTGCAAGACCTTGGATTCTACATGAAACCACACACTTGTCAAAGTCCATAACATCATCCTGCTGAAGCACAAGACGTTGGCGTAATTGTACTCATCAAACATATCACACTAACATAACACACCGGGATAGAAGCCAGAAATTAATACATGATGAATCAGATGACATATATGATACAACCGATTAAAAGTTAAAAATGATAAAAGAAGAAGAAGACTATCAGCTGACTATTATTATCATTGTATAAATTCAGACCAATGGAAACTGCGTTGCCAGACATATTGCATGCCTCTAGAAGAAGAGGCCAGTTTGTATGGGTCAATTATTTAAATGTTTTGTATCATCTTATCTTACCTGCAAACAGCAATAAAGATTTTTGTATTTGTATTTGTATTTGTACGAGAACATAGTTTACGTATGAGGGCGTTAGTATATACTAACATTGCGGTTTTGGCGCGAATCACAATGGTATAATTTTTACCAAACCTAAATTCCATGTTTCTCTGCTTTCTGTGAAGGTGTTCCGTGGGTGTGATAAAGCATTATTAAATACATATAAGTATTTCACAAAGACATCCCAATGAGTAAAAAAAATGAGACGCACAAGAATTTACAAAACCAACATTTCAGCACTTCACATTAAATAATTATATTATAACGAAGAGTGTGAGAGTTTGTACCTCTTCAAAGTCTTAAAAGTTTCAATCAAGTCTCCACACAGCCATCTTAGTCTTAGTAAAATAATATGTAATGTATCAAAACTTAAGACGTTTCTTCTGTTTCACAGGTTTCACTTCTTTAGTTTCTGGTAAACTTTCTTTTTTAACTTGTGGTATTAATTCTTTAACTACCGTTTCTTGTTTAGGCTTCACTTCTATATTGGTTGTTTTAGGCTCAGGCGAATGTTGACGCTTCCTGAAAATAGATAAGTATTATATTATAACAAAAACGTTTATTGAAGGTAAAAGTTAGGTATGTGTTGGCGGAAACGTCTATGAGAGCGCCTCACTTTTCGAGCAGTGTATGTAGAGTTTCGTGGCTGTGAGTCCAGTGCCGGATTACAGTAACTTGATTCTCTAAGAAATCCCCTGCCCTTCCCTTCCTGCCCCATCACCACCACACCGCCTGCCCCGCTGTCTGTGGACGCCGCGCGGCATGCGGTTCCCGCCCAACATAACTCCTCGAAGAGCATCTCCGTCAAACAACTACTGGAGAACGCAGACCGTGGAGAAGCAGGGATCCGTATCCACGGAGTGGCTCTCTTCATGGACAGCAACAAAGAAAGATTCAGAATAAGCTTTTGCTTCGCTTGGGAACGGAAACGAGCCCGTTTGTCACCTGGATTGTCTTGCCTGCTCAATGGGAGTACCGCAAAAGTCACGATGAAGCGGAAAACCTACGACGCCATGCCGGTGTGCGAGGTAGACGGCCACCGATTTCGGTTGGTGCGATCGCAAAACAAAACGATTGCACTAATAGAGTACTCGGAAGGTCGGACGCCTTTCACACAGGCAAGTGCGCTGCTCGCACATCTGAGCAGAAATGCAGGTGAAACACCCCGGGTGATAAGCGTGGATGCGATGGCAATCGAATATTCAAGAGCGAGAGTCGCAGACCGGCTGGGTTGCATTGAGGCCTCTAAACATCATGAGGTTGTCGTATACGAAGACAGGGGAGAAAATCTGAGCTTCCTGAGAGCCTCTTCGCACGACCAAACAAATGCAACTGACAGCTGGGGACATCCTGTTCCTAGTTCGACCATCCAAACCGGCTCCGAAAGAGTACAGCAGAGGACAGCCGCGGGAAAAGCCTCAGCCAATCTAACTAGCAGCCGAGGCACCAACACGGCGTTCGTGACTGTTTTCAACGCAGCAGCAAGGAGCGTACTCCGAATCACATGCCATTCATCGCCCCCCTCGACGTCAAAGACCCCCAAAGCAGCTTTACAGCAACAACCAGCCCGAACGAGAGCCGACATGGGACAGGTTGAACCGCCCCGCTATGTCACGGCTTCGGAGCCGCGGAGCCATGCACGCAACGCCTTCATCGAATTCATAGCCACACTGAGCGCGACACGACAAGTCAACCTCAACACCTGCGAAAACATCATGCAGTCCTATAGGCTAGGAAGTGAAAGCCTTTTAAAGGCGAAACTCGAGGAGGCCGAAGCAGCCATTTACAATAATGTCACTTCCCGGGTCATCAAGGGAACCATGACAGGACAGTATATGGCAGCTTACAGTACAGAAAATGGCTTCGTGACACTGAACGAGAGAGAGACAGAGCGCGCGGGAGTGCCTGTTTATGTGACACCACCAAACGACCCAATTGTAGTTACTGCCCGATGCACCAAGATTATGCTGGACGATAAGATCCTAGAGATGGCCAAGTCCATCGAAGGGAACGGAAACGTCAAAGCAGATTGGGAAAATTGGGAGGTACCGAGAATACAGTGGGTCAACGGAGTTCCAGGATGTGGAAAAACAACATGGGTGCTTAGACACTTCGACGCGGACAAGGACGCCATCATCACTACAACAACTGAGGCAGCAAAAGATCTAAGAGAAAAGCTATCGCACCGAATCGGAAACCTGGTCAAAACCAGAGTGCGAACCATGGCTTCTGCTCTGGTAAATGGTTTCGGTAGAGAAAGTTTCAGTCGCCTCATGGTGGACGAAGCTCTCATGAACCATTTTGGAGCCATTGTGATGGCTTCAAGGCTGTCTGGTGTTGGTGAAATTGTCCTCATTGGAGACGTCAATCAGTTGCCTTATATCGACAGAGAAAATCTCTTCGAAATGAGGTATCATCGCCCGAACCTGGTAACAAAGATCAGCCAAGAGTTGCTCTGCACACATCGAAACCCAATGGACGTCGCATATGCACTGAGGGAAATATACTCCGGTATGTACTCTTCAGCGTCCCGTATAAAGTCCCTAGAACAGAGAAGATATAGGTAAGGGAGCGCAAATACCCAACACCCTACCAAACACCCTCTTCTTAGTTCACACTCAAGAGGAGAAGGAGACCCTGACAAACCAGGGTTATGGATCAGGCACCGGGTCACGCATCCTTACCATCCATGAAGCTCAGGGACTAACATACGAGTCGGTAATCGTAATCAAAACCAAGGCAAACATGAAGCTGCACGAGAGCGTGCCCCATGCGGTAGTGGCAATCTCACGGCACACGGGGACCTTCACATACTACGCTAACGACACCGACGACGCCATCGGTTGGTTCGTGCGGCGAGCGTGGGCAGCATCACCGAAGACCATCCGCGATTTCAACCTACAGATGGCCATCAGGGACAGAAATGCGGCCGTTGTGGAGGCTCTGGGCCGGGAGGAGGCAGCTTAGGCAAATGGCAAGGCAAACACTCGATGTCGAGTCGATTACTAGTGGAATCCCAACCGGTAGTGATCGGCTCTACAGACGAGCACTAGAATTAGATTTTAAATGTACCCAAATCCCTCCTATTTTCCTCTTCTTCTCCTTATCCAAGATATGTGTAAAAAACGATAATTGTAATGACAAAGATCACGGACCCCGGAGTCTGTGGAGTGGCTAATTTAAATAAAAAGAGTATTACCGCAGTATAATGAAATACTACCAGTAGTTCATCGCCTTTGATCTCGGAACAAACACGGATAATGCCTAGACAGGGGTAGATAAAACCGAAAACTGACTCACATGTCATGGATATACTAGACCGACGAAGCGTTACCCTCGAGGTGGGCCTGGTGACCGGCAGGCCACAATTTCTCGGAGGAAGCGTATGCGGTAAAGGCATAATCCCAGGGTTTAGCCGGTTAACCAGTAAGTTTTGGATCGACTTTTTTTTTTTGTGTGTGAGTGAAATTCTTTTATGCACCAACGTCCGCCGTACAGAGATACGGCGGGTGTGGCGAACTCGACATCAACAAAAGTAGTGCCCTTCCGACTAAAAGGTCTTCTAGCATGTAATCTAACCATTCTCTAAGGTGGAATGGTATGAGTAAATGCTACTTACATTAAAGGTACCTAATCTGAAAAGTCTGGTATAGCATTGCATATTATTTTCTATGGCATTACTTAACACCTACCTAGAGATATTATTACTAGCAGTTGAATCACTCGAAGATGCTACAGTTTCCAGAACCTCGGATACATTAGGCCCACTGAAGTACTTATCATATGTTCCGTGCCTCTTCATATGATCATCGTCATTGTAGATCGTCGTTACATAGCGACCTGAAATAATCAATTAAAAGCGTAAATTAATTATGCTTTTTCTGGTTTAAAATAACTATCAGCTAAAACAAATCCGCTGCTAGACATAGATAGCCTTTGGTATACATGTAGCATGTAGCACTTTGGGACTTAGGGAAGTTCAAATTACTGCCTAGCATTGCATTGCTTTTGTCATCTAGAGATGTAAGATGCTATAACTCATTGCTTTATTCTCTATAATTTCTATGGACACATTGCCCTTTAAATGAAAACTCAGCAGTGTTATTGCTGTTTGGTGATAAAATAAAGGCAAAGGTGTGGTATTTCTCCCAGCAGAACAACACATTTTACAAAAGGCATGACAACTCATTTTTTATTTAATGTGCCATCAATGGCTACTCAATAACTGAAACATAGGTGAAAGAATTACTTTGTTATCTTAAAAACTTCCTGTGACATCACGATTTTAAAATTACAATTTTGGACTTTCCTAAAAAAGCTTCCTAAAAACACTACTAAATCGTGACATCACTGTCTGGTATTTTCAATGCGTCCCGCGTAAGTATTTGTATTTTAGCTATATCAAATTTCGCGTTTAGGAAACAAGTACAAGTTTCATAACAAGTCACTTTAAATGGAATGGGTTATTCACACCAAAATTTTCTAATAATTTCGTACTTTTAGAAAATGGACTTGCCTCCAGCTTATACTGATCATAAAGTCTCATTAATAGCTGGATGGGAGTGGAACTTAAACAAAAATATATCAAAATTAAAGTTGGTACATATTTTATTCTATTTAAATACTGTCATTATATCAAATAATTTAATACAATTCCAGGGTCAGTCGTCATGCCTATTATGCAAGTTCTATGGGTATTATAATCAGACTTACAGTTCCCACATTACAAGCATTAAGTATATGTAACACAGTTTGGGACTATATTAGGTACCTATAGTGTTATTTATTTATTTGAGATTTATTAACTAAATTAAGTATTTATTAACGCCTGAACAGATTGGGTTTAAAATTTAAACACAGATTGTAGTCTGGATTAACACATACATTTGCAGCTTATTTTTTAACTATAATAGGTTCGCACTTGCCCACCATCTCGCCTAATGTTATGCGACGATGCGATCTACGATGGAGCATTCTTACCTAGAAGAAACCGATTCACTCTCGATTTGAAGACACCAAGATTGTAACTATCGGGGAAAACCCACTCAGGCAACGCATTCCACAACCTAGACGTTCTTATCACAAACGTGCAATCAAATCTCTTCGTTCGTGTTTTTGGGACATCGACCATGAAACGATATCGCGTTTTTGAGATACGAGTAGTCCGATAAAAATAAGAGAAAGGTGGTATTAGATCATGCAGATCAATAGCACACTCTCCAAAGTGTATCCGATAAAAAACCGATAAGATTGCAATTTTGCAGCGATGATCAAGACTTAAGTCTTTTACGCACAACTTTTTTGGAAAACTATGGGAATGGGAGCTAAACCCGTGTTAAGCGAAAAAAAAGCGAGTAAAACCGTGGAGCGGTGCTAATGCTATTTATAACGTGGATGCGATACTTTCCCGAGACAAGAGTAACCTATGTGCTATTCCCGAATATATTCTGCCTGTATTTCATCCTGATCTGTACAACCATTTCAATGTGATTGAGATACAAACATCTAAACTTTCTCATTTATTATAACATTTAGTGGTATTAAATATATTTCTATAGACAACTAGCTGTACCCTGCCGCGCTTCGCTGTGGCACATTGTGATGTAAAAATTAGATAAAAACAATCCTTGATGCGGATTATATATTATTCTAAAAGTTCAGCTCGATTGGTGCAGAACTTTTTGAGTTTTTGAAGTGTACACAAACCAACATAACATTTTTATACAAAAAAAGATAGAGATTATCTGCAAAATTGTATCACTAAATTATAACTTTTTTTACTGTAAGTACTTATATCTAATTCTATTTGACAAAAAGTAAGTTCCATAAAAAATTTACAACGTACTTGAAGTTATTCTCTCATCTTTATATTCTTTAATTAGTTTTTCTTTCTTGATTATTTGGCTCCGTAACTCTTGTTCACTCTTACGTAGATCTTGTACAGCTTTCAGTAGGGGTTGGGTAACAGCAGCAAAAAACTGAAATCCATAAACAAGTGTAAAAGGATGGGTTAAAGTGGTCTTTTTTCAATGGCCTTTGCAGCAAAATTTGTTATAATAACATGGACTAGCAGTGCCACACAATTTTACTGGCGTAGGTCCCATCTATGTCTTCTTTTTATAAATAGTGGTCTATTTGCTTTACCAGATCATAAACTATAAGTATGTGTTTCAAATTTCAAGTTGTGATGTGATTGAGGAACAGACATAAAAAATTAACATTTATAATTTACTAGCTGGCTGTACTCTGCCACGCTTAGCTGTGGCACATTGTGATGCAAAATTTTGATAAAAACAATTCTTGATGCGGATTATATATATCATTTTAAAATTTCAGCTCGATCAGTGCAGAACTTTTTGAGTTTTTGAAGCATACACAAACCAACATAACAATCATATTGAGATTAGACTAGGATTGTAGATATTCTTAGAAACTGAGATTATGAAGCCATTTCTGATAAACATTCATTAGTATGTTTTTCTCAGGACTGTTTCAAAATAAATCATCTGGCCCTTTCCCTTCTACCACTTAGAAGGTGGATACAGCATAAATACCACTTTGAAATTTGACAAAACACAGCATGTGACAGGCTTTGTGGCTTAGTTGGTAAGTAACTCTGCTTGTGTAGCTTCAAAAAACAACATCATTTCATGGTTGATGTACCAAAGACTCAGGTTTATATAATCCAATATCAGATAGGAATAGATTTTATTCTACTTTCTCATACTAAGAACATCAAAAAGAGGAATACATTTACTCAGTGAGTATTCCCTGTTGGATATATTCTTAGAGTGATCAAATAGAAAGTCAGTTTCCTCTGGATGACACCACTTCATCATAGACCTTTACACTGGAGAAATGTTGGTTAACCTTTTTTTTTAGTATAGTTACAAGGGGAGCAGAACATGTGCCTGATGGTAAGAAATACACCTGCCACATAACAGGAGTGGCATGTAGTTATTGGCACATGAAGAGTCCAAATCATTACCTAGCACTGCACTGCGCTCATCACCCAGAGATAATATAAGATGTTTTATCTCAAAACACTGACATTTGAAGCCGAGGGTTGTGGGTTCGATTCCCACCCAGTGTAAATATTTGTGTGATGAATTCAAATGTTTGCACTGTCTGGGTGTTTCTATTTATAATAAGTATATATTTAAACCTATATAATTGTATTATATCAGCTATCTGGCAGCAATAGTACAAGCTTTGCTTAGTTTGGGGTCAAATGGTGTTGTGTGTGAATTGTCTACCAATCTCTGTCTATCTATCTATTTCACTGGAAAAAACCCTATGAATGACTAAAAACATAGATATGGGTTCACCAGCCCCACTTGAGATTCAGTTGTATTGTTACATATGTTTACTTAAAATCTACATACTGTTTGATTAGTGGAGAATTTAAGTCATTCAAGTTTGTGTCAATATAATACCTGATTAATTAATATCAAGAAAGCACCTTTAAAAGTTTACTTACATCAGGAGAAGCTTCTAATAGCCTTAAGTCTAATGTTAGTGTGATCTCATACATCTTGCTTAGAGATACAGAGAGGAATTTTCCATCATCTTCCTGTGATATCTTGACCTTCCGCAGTTTTTGAGGGTCAGAAATCATGTCAATCCCTCGTTCAAGTAGCACATTTTCATCATCAAACTCCAGTCCATCATTGCTTTCCTGAAAATGTTCAGATTTCACGGCTATTACTAATATTGAAACTGTGACAGTTTTTTGCTCAATCACATCAAAACAAACACATTAAGAACGGGTTGAAATATGGATGCAGTTAGAATAGTCTGGAATAGACAATAGGTTAATTTTAATTGTAGGTAAATAACAACAGTAACTTGATGAGTAAAGCCATGAGATGCTGCTAGTTATGTTAACAACTCTTTCACATATTTAAGCAATAGCTAATGAGATTATTTGTCTGTTTATTTTTTAAATGCTTAAATGAAGTATCACACAAATAGATCAGATGGTACAAGATGAGTGAGATATGAGAGTTCAAAAATTACAAATACTTAGGTCCGGCTTTTGAACACAAACACATAGGCAATATGTTTACTCAATTGAATATTATTAAATACATGCACACACTATTGTTTCGAAAATTACAATAAGAATAAGGTTGCCCGGGGCGAAAGCAACTATGAGGCTAAAGTGACTAATTGTTTTTTTTTCTCAATCCAATGTATATTTTAAAACGTGGTATCTGTTGACAAGTAGAGAAATTATTGTTTTTTTCTTACAAGGTCTAGATGGCGGATGGATGGCGATTCATGCCGTAAAATGTTAAACATATGAGATAATGATAATATTTTGAATTTGTCGCTTTTTTGAGGTTCAATTTCCAACCCTGAGGGACCTATGAAAAAATAATCCAAGGCTGATTATTCACGAGTTAAAATCTATAATGATTAAACTGTGACATATTTTGTTTCATTTTTGCTCATACCTATTTTAATTTTATGGACTATAACACGGTTTTTAGATTTTTAGAATGTTTTTGTTCGTAACCTTTTTCTGTTATTAAAATAAACAGACAAGATATAGATGTTAATTTTTATTCTTTACCTAGATATCAAACTTAATAATTTTTCAGTATTGTCATTCAAAATTGGTTCACGAAGATTTATCAATAAGTAGCAGGTATGTACCTAACACAACACTATACAGTATGGGAGACAGTTGCTTTGGCCCCACAAACATTAAAATTAAATTTTCTGTAAACTGAGGTGTATTCCCAGGGAGAAGATACCATTCAGTTAGCTGTTGCGTGAAACAATATTATTATATACTCTTCTTCCTCGCATCTAGTTATTGATTACAACATTATTCAACTGATAGTTGCATTAACCTAGGGTTGCCATCTGTAAAGTTTGGGAACCTTATACAGCCCAAAACCCGGACATGTCAACATTTTTTTAAACATAGTTATATGTTTTTTTAAACATCGTTATGTGTAAAAAAATTATTAGATCTTCTTACATTGAAATGAAGATGAAAGCCGGACTCTGCCCGGATGCCATCCAAACTAGGACAAATCCAGGGAAACCCGGACAAATGGCAACCTTACATTAACCAAGTGGGGTGAATGTAACTTTTAGTGTTCTTATTCAACAAAAATGTAAATTATTGAAAAACCTAAGCCTATTTTCAACGTACATTATGTAAAAACTATTCACTATAAGGCATTGAATAAAGTAAGTTTATTTAAATAACCTTCATAGTTAAGTAGCTAATGGTAGATAGTCACAGTTACAACTTTATTATTTTTAGTTGCTTTTGCCCCGGGTGGCCTTACAAGAACTTGATAATATGCTATTGTAATAACAAACATTTGATAACACATTTTCCTCCATTGATAACTAATGAATAACAGCTAAACTTGTTAGCCTTGAAGCACCACAATACATAATAAAATGCGAGAGATATTTGTACTATTCATGATACAATTTTCTTTAAAAAATGAAGCACACAGTAAGTATTAAGTTGGATAAATTACTTTCATATGAGCTAGGAATGTTTTAGCGGATATATTATTCATCCAGTACTTCCGAAAATCTGTGACACCAACATTATAGAAATTGTTTCCTTCTACAGTAAACGTCATTACATAAGGAGCCTGTAGCACTTTCCACATTTTATTTTAAATTAAAAATACACTAAATACAAATACAGTCGAAAATCAATTAAAAACAAACCGAGCCAAAAGGCCAGAACCAAGTTTTTTTTTTTTTTTTTTTTAATTTATTATATACATGGCTTGGATGCTTGTCCATGAGCCGAAATAATTCACAGTTCTAAAACGTTACATCATGTCCAAATAGTTTGCAGCACTTGACACACATTTCAATAAAAACACAATCTTCTCGAACATTTCCTCGATGCACAAAATTAGATCCATTTTCAGACTTTGTACCTTAGACATGTCCTTTGTGGCAAAAAAATCAATAAATAAATAATTGTCCTGTCATGACATAATGTTTTGTTGTCACTTGTCAAACATTGTCAAATGGCTTGGTATTGGTAACTTGGTATCAGATTTTGTCAACAGTATTTACAATAAAATTATAGATCACATTGAAGTACTTTGGATCAGAAAGTAAATCTTGAATGTGGCGGGGAACACTGGCATTATCATGTCCAACCAGATTTTGTAGTTCATCTGCAAGTAGGATCCGTTGTATTCCAAATTCCGGACAGGAAAAATAATGTGATTGGGATCTGCTTGAGGTGCATGGCAGTACGTACAATTATCGTTGGGGAGGATCTTCAATCGATGAAGGTGAGTTGGTATTAGGCAGTGTCCAAATCTCAATCTGTTTAATGTGGTAATAAATTTCCTTGATTCACTTATCTTACTATGATACCAGGGTTTGTTTGGTAGAGACCTTTGTATGTCTGCATACCATTTTCCTTTGGTCATATTTACAGAAGCCCAATAAGTGGCCCATATGTATTTTATGTTTTCTTTTATCACACTGTAGTAATCAGTGAAAGGGATTTTAGTTGGTGTCTGTGGTCTTCGTCATATCCAGCTGATAAAATTCTGTCTATGGTTTCGTTTCCAGCAATACCTCTGTGAGAGGGAACCCAAACAAAGTGTACTGACTTCATCTTCAATCTTAAATTCCTCAGTTCATCTCTTATCCAATACACTAAATAGTTCATCTTAAAGTCTATCCTCTTACCTTCTATTGCTAATAATACACTTCTAGAATCTGTTATAACTAAAAAATTATTTACATTATTACTAAAATTGATTATGTACAACAATGCCTGAAGAATAGCATATGCTTCTGCTGTAAAAATACTGGCCACACAATCTATTTCAAATACTCTGCTATAGTTTAACTTAGGATCATAAAATCCACTTCTGACTGACTCTTTGCTCTTTGAACCATCTGTAAAAATTTTATATAACTCTACTTTGTCCTTAATATATTCTAAATAATCTGCATTGTCTTTTATATTAGGTAAATTTATTGTGTAGCCACTATAAATCAAGGCATCGTATTTACATTTATATATAGGCCAAATATTGTCAGTACATTTATACATATTTACAAAAGTTTTATTAACATAAGTCATTATTGTGCACATTTCAGGAGAGTTTCCTATTAATGATATCATCACTGGAGACATTCAAATCACTTAAGTTCTGTGAAAGCTGAAGAGGCAAAATAAGATTGTCAATCACTAAATTATTACTTGCTGACTGTTCTTTAATGGAAAAGTTTTGTGCAAGCTTCAACCTTCTCAAGGATAATGGCGGTATGCAAGTTTCAACTTCCATAGAGTTTATTGGTGTGGATTTCATTGCTCCACATATGATTCTAAGACCAATATTTTGTATAACATCTAATTTTTTCAAAAGAGTAGAACTACAGTTCATGTATGCAAGGCAGCTGTAATCAAAATGGCTTCTGACCAAACTTTTGTATAGTGTAGATAGTGTTTTGGGGTCTGCTCCCAGAAAACTCCTGTTAAACATCTAATGATATTGATTCCTTTTAGGGCCTTTGTTGTAATGTACTTTATGTGTTCTTCAAATTTTAATTTATTATCCACTATTACACCTAAAAATTTATGACTAGTCTTTAATGGAATTATCAAACGGTTATATTGAATATCTCCTGGACTATCGGTTCCAAGAACCATCACAGAACTTTTAGATGTATTTATATTTAACTTAAGCTTATTTCCATAGTAATTATATAACTGATCTAATGCTGAATTAATTTCATCTTTTGCCATATCTATATGTCTATTTACACTATACAGTAGGAGGTCATCTGCAAATTGTAACATTTTAATATTATTATTTACATATTTTAATAGCTGAGATGTAAAAGATTGTACAAAATTGGAGAAAGACAGGCACCTTGCATCAAACCTTTATATGAAGTAGTTGGTCCATGTAATATATTATTAAATTTAACATAAACAGTTCTCTCATTTGAAAACTTATAAATCCATTCTATTAATTTTCCAGGTAATTCAAGTTCATGCAACACTTGACATAGACGGCACAAATCTACGTTATCATATGCCCCTCAACATCAAGAAAACACACGTAGCAGAAGAACGAGCCAACAAACAATTTTTCATATCTGCGATGATGTAACTTACAAAGCTCTCGGAAGCAGCCCGACCTTTGCGGAATCCAAACTGGTTCTGAGGTAAGATACTATTTGATTCTATATAAAATCCAGCCGTATTTTAATCATTTGCTCAAAGAGTTTACCTAAACATGATGCTAAAGAAATGGGTCTATAGGAATTGTGATCATTGTCTGGTTTATTGGGTTTTAAAATAGGTACAATACACTGTGTTTTCCATGACTTTGGTATACACTGTTTAGACCATAATAAATTGTAAATATTTAATAATGTAGTTTGTGCTACCTTATGTAATTTTTGATCATTATGTAAGGATAATTGTCTAAGCCTGGTGTAGAATCTTTTCTAGATGTAAGGGCCAAAATGAATTCATCCCATTGAAAGGGGTCAAGCAGATAACTATTTTTAGGGTTTATATTATTTAACTCAAAAATATTTTCAATATTCTCGATATCATTACTAGGTGGTTCTGAGAATTTTTTAATGAAGTCTGGAATCCATTCATCATTTCTAGTAGATTTATTAATGCCAATTCTTTTAAAACGGCGAATAAAGTTCCACACCTTGGTGATCGGTGTGTATCTATTAAAGGAAGAACATAGATTGTGCCAACTATTCTTTTTTTTTCCTCTTTTATTATAAGTTTCTTACTGGCATCTAATTTTTTATAGTTGATGAAATTTTCTAATGACATATTGTTTCTATATTTTCCCAGGGCATCTTGTGAGATTTTGACTGCTTCTGAACATCTACTGTTCCACCAAGGTGCTGGGGCTCTACTTAATGTAGTATTTGAGTTACATTTGAATAAAGGTATGCACTCTTCCCTCAATTGATCAAGTAAGGAACAAAATGTGTTATATGTAGATATTGGATTATTAGTGTCAATCTTAAAATTTACAAAAAGGACTTTTGATCTAAGATAGTATTGGGTCCAATCAGCCTTGTGAAAAAGATATCTGTCTAGTGGTTCATTTACTTGGTAAACTGAAGGTGAAAGACACATTTCTATAAAAGTAGGATAATGTAAACTACCCAAGGGGTCATTACCAACATTCCACATACAGAAAGGCGCCAAAGTAGGGCTAATACAACTTACATCAATTGCTGAGGTACTTCTATTAGGACCCTGTACCGTAGTATGAGATCCTGTGTTTAGAACACACAAATCCATCTCATCAAAAAGATCATATAATTGTCTACCTCGGGCCTTTGTTGCCTGACAACCAAAAGCAATATGATGTGCATTGAAATCTCCTGAAATTAGACATGGTTTAGGAATAACATTGATAATCCTTTTAAGTTTATTTATGTTGAATCTTCTCTCATTTCCAGGTGGACAGTAAACACACAAAATAGAAAGAGGACCTTTGTCAGAATCAATAGAAACAGCCACGCACTGGACGTCATCATAAAAGGAAGGGAATCGTTTTAAATTTAAGTGCATGTTTTAAAAGAATACCTACACCACCATGACCATTTTTGAATTCTTGTGTACAAAGTTGTATCCAGGAAAATTAATATTATACTGAGAATCTTTCAGCCAAGTTTCATTTAACAGGCAAATATCAATGTCTTGGTCCCATAGCAAGGACATTAACAAGGGTTTTTATTATTAATGCTCTGTATATTATGTTGTACAATTTTCAAGGTGTAACTAGGTCGCTATGCATGTAAATTTCTAATAAAAGTTTCCTTAATTAGTGCTGTTGTCTTTATTGAGTTGTCATTACCCAATGCAACTAAAGTTTTAATAATGCAATTTAATAGTTTGTCATTGTTTACAATATCATTTATCTGTAAAGGATTCTGTTCCAGATTGTATTTGTCGAACTGACCAGATTGAACAATTTTGTTTGAGACTTATGTGGCAAAGTGGGAAATTACTCTGTGTATTGGCTAAAACGCTTGAATAGCTTTTCTTATTATTTTCTAATTTTGCCATTTTAATTGGACAGTTTTTGGATATGGCCAAATGATCTCCACCACAGTTGCTGCACTTCAGAATTTCTGAGATGCAGTCCCTGAAGCTGTGGGTTCCGAACACTTGGAACATATCTGTTCATTTCGACAAACTTTCGCGGAATGGTTGAATTTTAAACATTTATAACACTGTAAAACAGGTGGTACATATTCATGAACTTTATATCTCCAATTGTCTAAGTACACAAACTGAGGTAATTTAGTTCCTGTAAAGGTAATGGATATTGTACTCAGAGGAATTAATTGACCATCGATTTTCTTCATAAAGCGTCGCACATTAATAATTTCTGCATCTGAAGTCAACTTCACGAACAATTCTAGGTTCCCAGTCTCTTTAGGGATGAAACGGACCACTCCGATTCTTTCCACAGAGGCAGCAGGTATGTAAGCACGTAAATTATTTGATATCAAACATTCGTTCTTTAAAAAATCATTGGCAGCTGCCGCTTGCTTAAAGACCAACATTATTTTTGATGCATTTACTCTCCTCCTTTCATGCACTCCCTTAACATTCTTAAAGATTTTGGATAATTGTAACGGGTTCCTATTACCCAGTCTTTCATCTTTATCGGAGCTTTCCACGTAGACTGGAAACTCCTCGCTGATGCTATTGTCAGGATATAACCGTTTATGCCCTGGTTTTATATATGGTTTGTACCTGTCGTCTTCATCGACTGAGGGTGTAGGCGTTCTCCTCAATTTTCTTTTCCTCGACTCGTACTGCCGAAGATCGTACTGCCGAAGATTTCCTCCCGTATCATCTCCATCGCTCTCGGAAGCCATTTCGCCAGCCAAATCTAAGCAAAACTAAGAGAAACTATTAAATGAAAATAAAATATTTTCAAATAAGTGCTTTCAGTTCCCGCCAAAAAACCGAACCCAACCAACAGTTCGAAAGCCAGAATTGCCAACTCGATTCCACGAACAGCTGCTAAATGGATTTAATTAATTCAGTGGATTTCTAACAAAATTATGGCAAAATTTAAAAAATTTGAAATAGAACAACAGTATGAAATAAAAATAAAAATTGGCTGTCTGTAAAGTCGGTTGGTTTACGCACGATAATTTAACGTGACAACGTTATAACAAAACATTGATGAAATGATTGCATACAATAGAATCGAGTGGAAAAACAAGAACAAAATTAAAAATTTTGTTTTACCCCGACTACCTCGGAATTGTAATTTGTACAACATTCTACTAGTCAAGCCCTTTAATTTGAAACCTATATTGAGGGAGTAAAATCAGTAAAACCGTTTCTGGGTAGCGATTCACAATCCATTCGGTTGCACCCGAATGGACACAGTCGGTAGCGTTCTCGCACCCGAATGGATCGGAATTTGCGATTCTCGACGCCAATCGGATTGGCGTAGGAATGTCTTTTTTTGGCCAGACCAAAGACAAGCTACTCTATCTAGTTTTCAAATATGGTAGAAAAGTTAACTCTTGGTAGAAATATACAAATCGTCAAATAACTGTATTTCGGTTAATTTTGTGGTGCTCAATGGCTACCTTATATTTAAAACTGCACAATAAACAAGGAAATAAAACAATAACCTTAGGAAATTTGCATTTGAAACACAATAAGTCATTCGTATATCCTTTTTACTTGTCAATCTGTTGATGTTGTCAAAGTCAACGGAATCATTCTTTGTTTTGTTTTGAAATCATAAGCCTTAACAACAAAAAAAGTTTATAGTTTTAACTCTTAAAACAGAAAACACTCAATAACCGTAGCAGGCAGATTAATATTACTGTTCCTACGAATGTGATCAATTACCTATTCATTGTCTAAAAGGACTGTGATGTCGAAAACGACCGTGATGTCGCTTGAAATGCGAATGTCAAGCAACTTGGATGCAAATCATAAGGAAGACTCATAAAATTGTCAAGAGAAGAAGAAGAGAACTTATAATATAATACTCCGTACAAGAAGCCAGCAAATGTGATTATACGTATGTGTAAAACGACTTGGTAATGTCGCGCTAACCTCAACTCGCATTTTCAAGCAAATTGGATGCAAAGAATATAGGAAAACTCATAAAATTGTCTAGAAGAGAAGTTATAATAATACAATACTCCATTCAAGAAGCCAGAGAGTTTTCGTTTTCATTGAACTCACATTGAAGATGAAGGCAATTTTCAGTAAAAATATTCACTTACCTACTGATTTCAAACCTATTATACAATTTCATTTTGTAAGAATATGATATTATGTAATAGATACAGTGCATAACATCAATTGTGATTTAAGTTAAATTAGGTTTCTCTCTATTTAGGTAGGTATTTTAATAAATTCAATAAATGTTAATTTGGTGAAGAAACATGATAACTTTTTATAAACAGTATTAATGCATATTACATAAATAATTAATTTGTCTTGAATCTTAGTATCTCTTATTAATTAAAAATCCTTGTATTGCACTAAAGAGTTGGGATCATCATAATTTGAATAAGTTTAGAAATTACAATATCCCAGTTAGGTATTATGCAGTTTAGTATGGAAAAGTTAACTGAATTAGCTATATTGTAATATGTCTACAATTATAACAAATACTTTAATTATAATAAATTAGGAAAATAAAACATTTGGTATGTACAAAAATCTAAATGTTTTATTGACTCCGGATTATACTTTAGTACGGAGAGCATTTTATGATTAATTCATTTTCACAATTTTCTGTTTGGTTTCTTATTAATAGTTGTTCTCAATGGTAAAAACAGCAATACACCATCTCTGTTTTTAAACTTTATTGCTATGTTGAATATAAACTATCAAAAAATTCTTCAGATTAATTATTAAAATATTTACTGTAATAAATGATGTTTCATTTGAACTTTTAGTTACAATAATCACCTTGTACATTAGTACCGAATAAATTAGATTTACCTTTTATGAAATACCTGGAAACTTTAATGAGGCTACGGCCCAAAGAGTTTACTTATACTTTACCTAAGCGACGGCTTCATGAATGCAGATGTAAGAGGTATTAGCTAACAGGCACATTACATATTCAGTAGGATTAAATAATACATAGTTTGTGATACATGTTACTTTTATTTACAAAACATATCTAGCTCTATCTAAGTCTATAATGGTAATGGAGGACATAGGTAAGTAAATGTATGTTGAATCAAACATGCGGTACAATGGCAAGATTCTACTTACATAATATGTGTACCAGTTCTGCATTGTCATAATTGCCAATGTCATAAAGATGTTGAAGTCATGGTTCGGATTGGCACATTATCATTCAGAAGATCGTCTCATTGGTACCTTCTGGTAGCAGTCCTTTGCTTCATCAAGTATAATGAGATGATCTTAGCATTCCATGGATTCACCGTGCAGGTGCTGAGTTCATCATGTGGCAGAGAGAGAAATCCCGAGTAGATCCCGAGACTTGTGACACAGGTGTAGGTTTAAGGGGCTCCTTTCTGACGTGCATCAACACTCACCTTCACTACTCGAGTTTCTCTCCCTGCCCAGCCAAATCTGATATGAGCCTACTATTGCAGCTTCAGATACTCGTTCTAGTATAGAACTTACTGCACTTCTGGAGAAGCCAAGGTCTTTCAGCAGGTTATAGAGAGTTTTTGCTGGTATACCTCTCGCCCCACTACAGCGTATAAATTAACTACATAGCCGTGTTTTGTTAGTTCTAAAGCTAAAGTTGAACAGGATACGAAAATACTATCTGTTATACAAGGACGGATCCAGAGAGGGTGGGTCAAGGGGTCATTACCACTCTTAGGCTGGTTCCAGAACTTAGGTAGACCACTAATTAAAACACGCACGCACTTATCGTTCTTACTTGGCCCGACTATGTGACCACCACCTGGGTTCACAGCTGGATCCGCTCTTGCTGTTAGGTATATCGTATTTGACATGATGTCTCGTATCTCCAAAGTTTCTTGGTAGTTTCTTGCCTTTTTGCTCAATCATCACATGTTTCATCATTTCATCTCAAAAAATAAACAATAACAAATCAAGTATGGCAATAATCCATTTCTAGCAATTTTTTAGAGCACAAGCTTAACTTCAAAACCCAAAATTTCAAAAACTATACACATATTATACACTTAAGTAAACAAAAACTCGTTTAGTGTCCATAATCTTACAAACATATTGAGAAAAACAGAGAAAAATTCAGTAAATACAATAATCTGAAAATCGGATTTAGCTATCCACGATAAAAAAGCTGTCCGAATCTCAACCGACTAGAAACAGCTGGTAGTCGGTTGGAAACGTCAAAACTAATCGGAATCTCCGTTGTGAATCGCAAATTGCTCGTCCCAGTCGGTAGCGGCCAGTTTCCGTGGCTCAGCCCGAACCGAATGGATTGTGAATCGCTACGCAGAAATTAGCTGGAACGTACTGACAGATTTTTTGTTTAAGAAATTGTCATAGATGATATACTTTCCTGTGCATTTAGAGAAAACAAAAAGAAAATTTTGTTCATTTAGACAGATTGATGGCTCTTCAAATAAAACAGTGGCGCCACCTACGGTGAAATTGGGAACTGTATTTTACACTTTTGGCTGGTATTTTGACTGGCGTCTTGAAAACGCCCCATTGTTAAAACTAAAAAAAATATTCAAATTATTTTAATACAGACAATGTAGGTAGGGGAGCGTGGGTCACAGTGGATCCTGGGTCACAGGGGATAAATCATTGTAGGTGTGTATTTAAAGCAAACAGACGCGTACGCGTTCGCGACGTTGCCGTTCTTACACTCCCCCCGCAACCGAGCTAGTCGCCATCTTAGTATCGGAGTGGACGCACGCGGTACGAAGCATTCGTCGACAAGTAAGCCACAAACTTTTATTTTACGTGTTTTTGTAAAACATTTTGCCTTTCCGTATATTAGAATTTTATAAGTGTTGATAATGTGATATGATCTAAAGTTACTAAAGTTACTTTATAGAAAATTTGAGATAAAAAAGTAAAGTTACAACTCATTGAAAGAAAATGGACCTTTGAAATGGAATGTGACCCACGCTCCCCTACTTCTTAAGACATTGTTAATCTAAATCTAACTAATTCCCTAACGTAACGGGACAATGAGTGTAACGGGACAATGAGGGTAACGGGACAATGCGTCATGCTTTTTCATGCATGCAACCAGCGTTTATCGACTTATTAGACGTAGTCACGTCACAAACTTTTTGCAATGGATGTTAAGGGCAATTTTAATATTCCGTGACAAGTTAAATTAATGTGGTAAGTACCTAAAAGTTAATGTCACGATAAATTCTGTCTAGGCGCAACAAAAGAAGTTTTCACTTCAAAAAACCGATCTTTTAAAATTATACGTGCGGAAGATTATAATTATTCTACAAAATACAATTTGTTAAGATCTCTCTGATCTCTTCAGGGAATCCAGCGACATCTCATTTCTTCACATCTTTTCGGGTTGTAAAAAACACACAGGTTAGTAAAAATAACACTGAAAAATGTAGCTTTAATAGCATTACTTTCCTAGCTTGACAACACTTTCATACCTTATCTTGACAGTAACATTGTTATCATGCTACTGTCAATGTCAGCAAGATGGCGATTTTTTAAACTATTGCATAGCTTTTATCGCGGGCCTTGGGACCGAATTTTAGTGATCGTGCATCTCTTTCTTATGTTCACAAGAAAGAGGGGTGGAAGACCGTAACTCCGTCCTCCCCACTCGGTCATTCGACTTTGAATCTTATCCGTATAAACTTTATGCTCTTAGCAGTTTTGCCAACTTAACGGATTTCGGTAAACAAATGTCACTCTGCAAAATAAAAGCAATTCCGAAAAATTGTTAACATCCCTATTGCTTATGTTGATAAAAATGCATGCAACATGCAATAGCTTTACCGTGGCAGTCTCCGAGTGCCACACTTCTTTTTTGTGTTCCAAACAACAAGAGCTGATGAAGTGAAGTTATTGTCCAATGTCCACCTGTCCACCTCCTCCCAAAGGCTTAATATATTAATTAACCTTCACAGTATTTTATCATTCACATGGCATGCTATTTATACTCGTACTCGTGAGCTCGTGATTGTGATTTCTGCGTAGCGATTCACAATCCATTCGGTTCGGGCTGAGCCACGGAAACTGGCCGCTACCGACTGGGACGAGCAATTTGCGATTCACAACGGAGATTCCGATTAGTTTTGACGTTTCCAACCGACTACCAGCTGTTTCTAGTCGGTTGAGATTCGGACAGCTTTTTTATCGTGGATAGCTAAATCCGATTTTCAGATTATTGTATTTACTGAATTTTTCTCTGTTTTTCTCAATATGTTTGTAAGATTATGGACACTAAACGAGTTTTTGTTTACTTAAGTGTATAATATGTGTATAGTTTTTGAAATTTTGGGTTTTGAAGTTAAGCTTGTGCTCTAAAAAATTGCTAGAAATGGATTATTGCCATACTTGATTTGTTATTGTTTATTTTTTGAGATGAAATGATGAAACATGTGATGATTGAGCAAAAGGCAAGAAACTTTGGAGATACGAGACATCACGTCATACACGATATAACAGCAAGAGCGGATCCAGCATTGGCCCCAGGTGGTGGTCACATACTCACATAGTCGGCGCTAAGTAAGAAGTGTGAACGTGTGATAAGTGCGTGCGTTTTACTTCTGGAACCAGCCCAAGAGGGTCATGACCCACGACCCGACACGAGAGGAGGTCCCTCTGGTCCTTGTATAACAGACAGTATTTTGTATCTGTTCGCCTTTTGCTCTATCTATAGATCAAGCAAAGGTTACTTAAAGGTACTTCTGCCAGAAGTTATAGGTCCTTATAATGACAATACAGTGTACGTGTATTTAAACGTAGAATCTTGCCGGTGTAAGGCATATGTGATTCAACGTGGAAGATATGGATGATTGCCATACTCAGTTTTTGAGATGAAAGGATGAAACATGTCATGATTGAGCAAAAGGCTAGAATTCACCAAGAAACTTTGGAGATACGAGAAATGACGTCATATACGATATACCCAACAGCAAGATCGGATCCAGCTTTGACCTCAGGTGGTGGTCATATAGTCGGGTCAAGTAAGAAGACCGTACGATAAGTGTTTTAATAAATGGTCTAGCTAGGTTCTGGAACCAGCCTAAGAGTGGTCATGACCCCTTGACCCTCTCTGGATCAGTCCTTGTATAACAGACAGTGTTTTAGTATCCTGTTCGACTTTAGCTCTGTATTATACTTGATGAAGCCAAGGATTTCTACCAGAAGGTATAGGTACAATAATGGTAATGCAGAACTAAATATAAGTAGAATTTTGCCGTTGTACCACATGTTCGATTCAACAAACATTTACTTACCTATGTCCACCATTACCATTATAGACTTAGATAGAGATAGATATGTTTTGTAAATAAAAGTAACATGTATCACAAACTATGTATATTATTTAATCCTACTGAATATGTGACATTCCTGTTTGCTGATAGTGTTATACCTACCTCTTACCTTACCTCTACATTCATGAAGCTGTCACTTAGATAAAGTATAAGTAAACTCTTTGGGCCGTGGCCTCATTAAAGTTTCCTAGTATAATAAATGGGGTATCTAATTTATTCGGTTGTAATGCACAAGGTCATTATTATAACAAGAAGATCAACTTAAACATCATTTATTATAGTAAATATTTTAATAATTAACCTGAAGAATTTTTTGATGCTTTATATTCAACATATTTAGCAATAAAGTTTAAAAACAGAGATGGTGTATTAGCCTTGCTATTTTATCATTGAGAACAACTATTAATAAAAGACTAAACAGAAAATTATAAAAATGAATTAGTCATAAAATGCTCTCCATACAAAAGTATAAACCGGAGTCAATAAAACCTTTAGATTTTTTGTACATACTACATGTTTTATTTTCCTAATTGTAGACATAATACAACCCTAGTTAATTCAGTTAACTTTTCAATACTGAACTGCATAATACCTAACTGGGACAATGTAATTTCTAAACCTATTAAAATTATAATGATCCCAACTCTTTAGTAAGTACAATACAATCATTTTTAATTACAAAGAGATGTTATGATTCAAGATGAATTAATCATTTATGTAATACGCATTACAATTGATATTCCAAATGACCCTCCCTGACCAGAGTAACTTGGTAAGGTGGGGAAAAGCCTCTGAAAAATGTTGCTATACTTGTGGAGAGGCGATATGTACAGCAAGGCACATATTGGTGGGATGCAAGGTGCTCCTTAATGGGGGTCATTACTTGCGGCGCCATGACAGAGTACCTGAAATCATATGTGAAGCCATGAGCCTTTCAGTAGCTAGAGCCCAAAAGGGATAGACAACAAACAAAATAAGTATTACAACATCCTAAACGAATTAACAAAAAACGGCTATGTAGTTAATTTATAAGCTGTAGAAGTGAGAGCGAGAGGTATACCAGCAAAATCTCTCTATAACCTGCTGAAAGACCTTGGCTTGTCCAGAAGTGCAGTAAGTTCTATACTAGAACGAATATTTAAAGCTGCACTAGTAGACTCAAATCAGATTTGGCTGGGCAGGGAGAGAAACACGAGTAGTGAAGGTGAGTGTTGATGTACGTCAGAAAGGGGCCCCTTAACCCTACACCCGTGTCACAAGTCTCGGGATTTCTCTCTCTGCCACATGATGGACTCAGCACCCGCACGGTGAATCCATGGAATGCTAAGAAGATTGTCTCATTATACTTGATGAAGCTAAGGACTGCTACCAGAAGGTATAGGTACCAATGAGACGATCTTCTGAATGATAATGTGCCAATCCGAACCATGAATTCAAACATCTTTATGACATTGGCAATTATGACAATGCATGACTGGTACACATAATATATGTAAGTAGAATCTTGCCGTTGTACTGCATGTTTGATTCAACAAACATTTACTTACCTACGTCCTCCATTACCATTATAGAATTAGATAGAGCTAGATATGTTTTGTAAATAAAAGTAACATGTATCACAAACTATGTATTATTTAATCCTACTGAATATGTCATGTTCCTGTTAGCTAATATTATATACCTCTTACATCTACATTCATGAAGCCGTCGCTTAATCTTCGGCAAATTAAACACCAGTAAATACAGTAAATATTTTAATAATTAATCTAAAGAATTTTTTGATGCTTTATATTCAACATAATTTAGCAATAAAGTTTAAAAACAGAGATGGTGTATTAGCCGTGCTGTTATTATCATTGAGAACAACCAATAATAAGAGACCAAACAGAAAATTGGAAAAATGAATAAATCATAAAATGCTCTCCGCACAAAAGTATAATCCAGAGTCAATAAAACATTTAGATTTTTGTACTTACCACATGTTTCAATTTCCTAATTTATTATTATTAAAGTATTTGTTATAATTATAAACATAATACAATCTAGCTAATTCAGTTAACTTTTCAATACTAAACTCCATAATACCTAACTGGGATATTGTGATTTCTAAACTTATTCAAATTATAATGATCTCAACTCTTTAGTGCAATACAAGGATTTTTAACTAAGATTCAAGATAAATTAATTATTTATGTAATATGCATTAATACACTCTTATAAAAAATACAATTTATAAAAAGTTACCATGTTACCATTAACATTTATTAAAATACCTAGGTACCTAAATAGAGAGAAAACTAATTTAACTTAAATCACAATTGGTGTTATGGACTATATCTATTACATAATATCATATTCTTACAAAATAAAATTGGATAATAGGTTTGAAATCAGTAAGTGAATATTTTTACTGAAAGTTTGCCTTCATCTTCAATGTGAGTTCAACAACAAAACGAAAACTCTCTGGCTTATGGAGTATTATTATAACTTCTCTTCTAGACAATTTTATGAGTTTTCCCATATGCTTTGCATCCAATTTGCTTGAAAATGCGAGTTGAGGTTAGCGCGACATCACCAAGTCGTTTTACTCATATATATAATCACATTTGCTGGCTTCTTGTATGGAGTATTATATTATAAGTTCTCTTCTTCTTCTCTTGACAATTTTATGAGTCTTCCATATGATTTGCATCCAAGTTGCTTGACATTCGCATTTTAAGTAACATCACGGTTACCACGAATCACGGTCGTTTTGGACATCACAGTCCTTTTAGACAATGAATAGGTAATGGATCACATTTGTAGGAACAGTAATATTGATCAGCTTGATACGGTTATTGGGTGGTTTATGAGTAAAGACTATAAACTTTTTGTTGTTAAGCAACATGCGGTTACTACGACATCACGGTCGTTTTGGACATAAAAGTCCTTTTAGACAATGAATAGGTAATTGATCACATTTGTAGGAACAGTAATATTGATCTGCCTGCTACGGTTATTGAGTGTTTTATGAGTTAAAACTATAAACTTTTTGTTGTTAAGGTTTATGATTTCAAAACAAAACAAAGAATGATTCCGTCGACTTTGACAACATCAACAGATTGAGAAGTAAAAAGTATGTAGGTACGAAAAATTTATGATTTATTGTTTTTGAAATGCAAAATTCCTAAGGTTATTGTTTGATTTACTTGTTTATTATGCATTTTTAAATATAAGGTAGCAATTGAGCACCTCAAAATAAACTGAAATACAGTTATTTGACGATTTGTATATTTCTACCATGAGTTAACATTTCTACCATATTTGAAAACTAGATAGAGTAGCTTGTCTTTGGTTTGGCCAAAAAGACATTCTTACGCCAACCCGATTGGCGTCGAGAATCGCAAATTCCGATCCATTCGGGTGCGGGACCGCTACCGACTGAGGCCATTCGGGTGCAACCGAATGGATTGTGAATCGCTACCCTGGTGATTTCCTAGCTACAAGAGCCATAAAAAATAAACTACAAATTTTCATAATAAACATTTTACTTTATCCGAAAGATGGCGCTGAATCGATCGTTGCCTACTTCGATGGCGTCATCGAAGTAGGCAATGATATTTTCGTCAAAGGAAGTAGGAATAATAATGGCACCAAATAAAAGGTGGGTTCCAACAAAATTAAAAGTCAACAGTCCATTTATTTTCACATTGGCAAACTTTTCATATAAGACGAAAACGATTCAAATAAATTCGGATAGATGGCACTTATCTGATATTTATCTGACATCTTTAAATTATTTGTATAATAATTTTATTCTGCCAATGAGGTTTTCCAGACGCAAAAAGTTAGTGCCAAGTGTGGCACCACTGTTGGTTTTTGTGAAATTTCTCTAACAAAATAAAACAGGGGCGCCACCTACGGTGAAATTGGGAACTGTATTTGAAAGGTATTTTTACGTCTTGAAAACGCCCCATAGCCAATTAAATTTTGCCTCGCCACTTACTAGTTAGAAAATTGTACAGGCTGAGATGCCTTTCTGCAGCCCGCTGATTTGGTCAAAAGCGTTGAGTTGGTTGAGTAGCGGTTATAATAATGATTATAGTTTATTTTTCGCTTTTGAGTGCCCTATTTGTGGTTTTGAAGTCGGTTTAATTTTTTTACGAAAATAGTTTTTACGTACAATTTCGTTTTGACCCAAAATTTGGTAGATCAGATGAGATGAAAAAGCTTGTTTTTGCTGTAAAAATTTGAGAAAATCGATGGGCCGGGCGTGGTTTTATTATCTGTCCAATATAATACCTAGTTACCTACTTGTATAATTTGCATGGGACCCTATCGTGCCTCACGGCCCCTCTTCCCCTGTATTACCTAGGCTGATATTATTATTACTTATGCCATTTTGGATTATAAACTGTGTTCCTAATTTTAATCTGATCTGATCATTGATTTCAAATCGATTTTTCGACGTCTTTGGATCTGATGTTTAGCCGTTCTGACTTGAATGGGTTGATTGGGCAGCAAATATCCAAACTTTTAAGTTAAAAGTAGTGTTAGTAGGATAAGTAAATTGAATATGAGAAAAGTAAAGGGTAAATCACAGTTAAAGCGTCCACACACGAGTCCTAAAATCAGAGGAAATGACGTAAAAGTAGTGGGGCGGAGCCTACAAGGCCTACATCGAACCATAAATCACGAATCATATCCTACATACAAACATACCGACGTGCGATGTGATTGAGCAACAAACATCCAAATAATATCCAATCATCCAAACTTTGGCATTTTTAATATCAGTAATAGGTATAGTCAAAACATTATGAATGCCATGTACCCCATGTAGGTTGTCTAAATGTTAGAGGTACAAGTCAGAAATTAAAGTTAGGTATGAGTTAGGTATATTTTTTATTTTAGAGAATGAAATTTGTAAATACAGCTGTGAAGAGCAACTGACTGTAGGTGGGTAGTTCTTCAAAGACAAAATTTTGGAGTTCTATGGGCTTATTTCCGAAACTAACTAATAAAATGGCGTGTTGTTTATTTTTTATACAGTTTAACTTTAACTCTAGCTGGGACAAGCGATATTTTTCAAATAATTGCAGTTTAAGTATAAATTAAAAATATTTGAAGTCTGTTCTTCTGATTCATATGGCGCGTCCGCTTGCCATTTTCCGGAAGAAAAGAGTCGCTACCGCATTTTACCTTTGATAAATCATTATGAATTATAATTATATCACAAAGAAATTAATTGCGCTTTTATAAAAAAAATATTTTATTAGTTATACCTACCTTAGTTTGTTTATAAATAGGCAAATAAGAAGTGTCCGGCACATAATACTGATTAATCTGGCATAAGCTGCGCTTGACCGTGCTGGGTCGGGTGATTATAATGAGAGCCTGACTTCCCCCATGGGGGGAAGCCAGTCGTGTAACGGATGCACCAGAAGGTAGACATGGGGCTGGTTGACTTGGATCTCGGAGTTATAAAGGTAATATCTGATTCATCTGTGCTTGGTGATCCAAGTGCAGATGAATCAGATATTTACGTTTGATCAAGATCATTGATAATTTTTGTCATAATAAATAAAACATATTTCATGTGTGTGAATATGACATTTTCGTCAATAAAGAGCCAAATTACATAAAGTTTTTCATTTTTACTTTGGATTCTGAATCATCTGTAATACAAATTCTGATTCATCTGGGCACAAAATATTTGAACGTAGATATCTTTAAAACTACTTTATACAAGAACAAAATTAATAATTTTGATTAACCCCCGACTACCTTAGATTTGTTATCTGTATAACATTCTACTAGTCAAGTCATTTGATACCCATATTGAGGTAGGTTGTGAAGAAATATTTTGTCCGCCATTTTGTGGAGGTGGCCATTTTGAATCGATATTAACCAAACATAGCTAAGAACTATAACGGATATTAACTTTCAAATATAAAAAAAACCGCATTGAAATCGACCCATCCGTTTGAGCTCTACGGTGCCACAAACAGACACACACACAGACAGACAGACAGACAGACATCGATGTCAAACTTATAACACCCCTTTTTTTGGTCGGGGGTTAAAAAACAAGTCCCTCATTGAAATATAATTATGTTCTTTAGTTACCTTTTTTACATATGAACACGTGTGGCAGAGCTGAAAGTGAAATAAAATTTTGGCCAGATGAATCAGTCGAAGAATGAAATTTCGAAGAAGTATCCAGGTATCTTTCTCGCTCGGAATAACTCGCCTGTCCCTAGTTCACCCGATCGAGCCTTTCATCTCGAAGCGTGACGACTTCGGTACAGACTAAGTACGGAAAATTTTGTGTGCGGTGTGGCAAAAGAAGTTTTCACTTCAAAAATGTATCAATTTCCCAATTGTAATTTGTGAAAATATGCGTCAAAAGCCCAACATTTCTTCCAAATTAGGCTGTTTTTTTTAAATAATTTTTTACACATTTCAGCGTTTTTCGTATCTCAACTTCTAAGAGAGTAAAATAGAGGATGAAAGTATAATTTAAACGTATACATAGGTCAAACCCTTGGAGCTATTATTAGTGACAACAGTAATTTAAGTTATTATTATACCAATTCGTGCCAAAGTAGATGTAGGTATACCTACTATAACAAACTTACAGAATGTGTATGAAGCCGAGGGAAAAAAAATAGTACCTATTACAAATGGATTAGCTCCCCACCGTATTAAATTGTCATTTTATGTATAACACCATCCAACACGCGGAATTTGTGTAAACCTAACAGAGGAATTCCAAGATACCGGCCTGGCCGAGTTTGGGTTCCACTTTCTATTTGTTAAATTGTAATTGTCTAACTTGGAAACTGAATAAAAATTATCTTATCTTATCTTACCTAAAAAGTCGAAACTCTTACGCGGTCACCAATATTGCTCATTAGGATATTATTAAAATTAAATTAGATAACAGTAGTTTACACAAACGTAGATTGAAGAAATAGCGTGGCTAATCACAATGTGGGTTAAAAAGATAGGTCTAACTACTGCTATCGTCAGGATCACAGTTAATTCTTTTCTTTTTCAGTTTCAGCAGTTTCCTAATCGCAAATAGATCGGCTGTAATAGCTTCTGTGCCACATTCACGGATAATCCCGCCTCCCACCCAATCGAACTGACTTTGACCCTTTTCGGGAACTAACTACGCGTGACGCGACATTCGCGGAATCACAAAACCTTCCTATAAAACTTTAGCGAAATCTATCGAACCTCGCTACGCACGAGACATTTTACTTCCATATTCATTTGTCGTAGTTGGACTGAGACCGGAAAAGAATTGGAAGTCCTTTCTTGATGATAAAGGTTGGGCAACCTTACATTTTGCTTAGTAAAACTTTATCTGGTCATCATCATCCGCACCTTCTCTATCTAACTGTCCAAACTACATATTTATATGTATGTATACACATTTAATGTTGAAAATGAGATAAATTTAGTTAGTTAATCTGTAAACTTGACAATACATGAATGTATTTCTAATTTATACCAAATTTGCGATATTGCTGTAAATGAACATACGGATCCGAATAACTTTATCATTTATATATATATATATATTATGACTAATAGAAACAGGAATAATTTATTTTAACACAACATTTGTTTCGAGAACACATTCATTTTATGTATGCTAGGGTTTTGATCCTATGAGGATACATCAGCGTAGGGGTGGTAGTAATGGTCATCTGCCCGATTTGCTTCAGATCTGGAGTTGTATCAAGAATTAAGCTTGAGTAAACTCTGCCTATCTTTAGTGGCAACAAAAAAGGGATATTTGGCCTCATGGGTGGACAAACTTGAAAGCTTAATCTCCAAGGTAAACGAGCATATATACATACCTTTAGTTAACCTCCCGAAATAGTGCTTCAGCTAAGGTATATCCGATCGTTCCAGTGGCGATCCTTGTCCTCCTTCAAGCACATATTTAGGCAAATGAAGGATTTTTCCCCCTTATAATAAACCCCGGAGACCGTCTACGGTCTCCGGGGTCCATGCTTTACTCCATCCAAAGAGTTTTAGTGAGTGAGGTCTCACTCTCACGTATCCCCGCTACAGCCAAATTTAGGAGGGTATCTTCAAAATATTTCTCTTTATGCTTCGCTTTTAACCATGTGTTATGTTATATCCACGGTTATATCAAATTGGCAGCATCCCGTTTGTACTCTTATTTGCATTCCCCTTATTTTTCCTTGATAAAATGTGCTAATCCGAACTATTATTTTAAGATGTGTTCAAAGTTTCAACCCGCTGCGTTCAGCCATTAGTACATGATTGAGCAACAAATATCCAAATTTTAACGTATATAATTTTGGTTGGGTGCTATTTTTATACCCGTAGATTTGTTAGTTACTACTCTATTAACCACTAAGACACTAACTTCAAGAGACTAGATAATGTTAAAATGAAAAAGGTATCAAGACAACCCTGTATTAAAACTACCTAGAAGCTTTTACAGGAACTGATTTTATTATTACCTAGAACGTTAGAACCTAAAGGTCTACCTGAATTAAGTACATTGCCGAAATGTAATTACCCTTTGTTTACTATACGAGTGCCGTACAAACTCGTAAATGAGATGTAAATCCGGGTTACCACCTGTACCTTACCGACCTACAGTAGAATTAACACTCCAATTAGGTACAGCTACATTTATATTACCTGACTTAATTGCTAGCTGTAATCTCCTAATCTGATGTAAGCTCGCGAATTAATTAGCACGTTTTAAGTGCAATTTGAAGCCTCCCACAGTTTAAAAGCAGGAAAGCTGTTACGCATCAATCCACATTTTTATATGACACTCTTTTCGGTGTAAGTTTTCCCTAAATAGTATGCTTTAACCTACTCGTAACGTGCTACTCATGCAATATGTCTACTCGTGTTACGGGTTAGGGGTATAGTTATACTTTAAAATTACCTACATAATTGCCGGTAAAAAGGTTGTATTCATCGATATAAATCAAAAGATGTGCCCGAGCACCTTGAAATTGTTAACAAACTACGTCCCTGTATGTAGCGTGAGTGGTTTACGACTTACTTTTTACTACTACTATCTACTACTTGACCCGCTAGAATAGACTAGAATCGCTAGTGGCGAGGTATGTTGCGGTTCTACTTATTTTGGTTGTTGAAAACGAATAGTGATAAGCATAAACACCCGGCGTTCACCGCTACCTACAACCGACTAGAACGGAAGAAGTGAGTTCACTCTTCCCAACGATAACATAATTCCGTGCTTCTGAAATTTGGGAAGGCAAATCCATTGATTTATATCGATGGTTGTATTTTGTATTTTGCAACACTGTTACATAAAGTTACAGTAACATTCATTTCTATACATGCGCTTAACTTAATATTTAGAACAGTTGGTTTTCGACAATCATGGAACCTGTACCCATACATTTAGATTTACTACGATAACATGACCCGCCCCTCCAGAATTCAAAACGTTTGAAAGTAGTTGTAAAAGAATATACAACGCACCACCACGCATGTGTGCGTGCTGCTACTGCAGACGAATAATTACAACTACAAACAAACTGTTTCGTAAGGATGTGACTACACACATTAAAACAGTAATTTGGAGGGGCGGGCCATGTTATCGTAGTAAATCTCTACCTACATACCATCATTTACTAGTTGGTCAAATTTTCATAAAAAATTATAAGTTTTTCAATAAAAAAGTTATATCGCTCAAATAAATCAGTCAGTGCTAATAATTATTTACTAATTATTTGTAATTGAAATATAAAAACCACACCTGATAATTAATGGTCGAAAATAATTAATTTAAGCGATTAGTGACAGTTTGTGGTCCATCGCTCTTAGTATAATCGTTGGTTAAAGTTTTAATATGCGACTTGAAATAAATCTGCTGAAACGCATCTACCAAATGGTTTTCCGTCTCGCGAATCTAAATGCAATATCAGCGTAGAGCGAGCGAAGTAAATTCAGAAAGAATAATGGAGTAGATTATCGTGCCTCTTGAAAAACATCGAGCCAACTGCTAAGAGTTATTCATACGGAGTAATCTTTTATTTCCCGAGCGACTCTACCGGCACAGATTCTGCAGGTTGTACATGAGGTGATAAAAATACTTCAAAATAGTAATATTACTCTAACCAACGTTGCGTCGCTTCGTCCAAATAGCTCCCCAGGGCTACCATGAATCAACATTGGCTCATTTCTCTGTCGTATAGTCGAGTCAGCTATAACTAAATAGAATGAAACTTTGACTTTGTAACAATCTAACTTTTAAAGTTTCAAGTTGTAAAGTTGACTGTTTGATTTCACATTTTCTTTTACATACTATCAAGTACGTACGTACGCAGACATCTGTTTAAATATCGTGTGAAAGAAAAATCTAATATTTTACCTATTATTGAATTGGAGTAAAGAGAGCTTTTATAATAGAGTATAATAAAGGAGCATAAAATTAGGGCTGCTAGTAATTGTTTAAATGTACTTTAATATCAAATCTATCAAAAATATCTGTACTGAAACCTATCTATTACTTCTAGTATTGAAATTAATTATTTTGAAGCACCATTAAACTAAATTAATTAAATTTAAACATAGCTAAAGGAATAAGCAAAGCTGTATTATCATACTTATCTGAATTTACGCACAAATAGGTTTCAATTAAATTACACTAAAATTGGAAATGGCATTATGGAGTCTAGGTATATGATTTAAGATTGAAACTCAAGGGCTGTGACTGGCAAAAACCTAACAGACAATCATTAGATTCTATCACCTCATGTATAAACAAGCTTTGAATACAATATCGAACTAATTCTTAGCACTCTAGGTACTGGATTTCTTCGTAGTATCAAGATATATGGTTATCCTAAGTATATTCTCATGTGAACTACGAGTGCGGTAGCAATAATTCAATTTTAAATACACTTCACGCTACAGTAAAGGCTGTGAACAATGAAAAATTGTAGGTTCGTTTTTCTTGGCTTCATTGGGCATCCTACAATGTTATGTCATTCATAAATTGACTTTAAAACGAGTTGGCAAAGTGTTATCAACTTTTATACTCATGTGTTCTATGTTGTCTAAAAGTACTACGTAAAAAGTAATAAAATAACTAAAGTATTGCATTCAATGCAAAGGAGTTTAACAGTAACTAGAAGATGTGGGTTATACATGGAGTTGGGTTGTATCAAGTTCCATCGAACTTTATTTATTTTGTTATATTTATTTTACATATATATATTTTGTTACATTTATCTATCATACTTATAGATAAGCGGAAAAATAGCTTAACCTCAGAACTATTCCATTATCGGCTTCTATCGCGATAAAAGCTAGTGTGAAAAGGCTAGGAAATCATCACAAACAAACATTTTGACCTTGACTCTCCTTCCTTACTTAATAAATCGCAATAAAGTGTACACAAAATACTACGTTCCATGGCTGCGACACCACTCTGATATATAGGAAAACAAAGCCTTCTGTTCCAAAAGGAATCTACGTTTAGCAGTAAACACAACTGTCACCGTTTGTCTTTCGCAGTAGCGAAGTGTTTACCTAATCTTTTGTAGTCCGCCTTCGGGACAAGGCTTTGTCATCCGCAGTATTAATTTAACTGTGTTCATTGTGATGATTATGTTATTAGCGCTTCCGAGAAGCTCGCAGTTCGCGGGGAATGTAGTCTATTGTCTTGAGAAAATTACATCGTAATGAAAAATCTATTGTGTAGGATAATGTAGCGTCGGTGCCGTCTAGAGCTAGTTACCTAATTTTGACTTCCTATAAAAGAGTTTGCTTCATTTAGTTTTTATATTTTACCTACATAAGCAACCCACTTTTAGTTCCCAATTCTGGGACTAAGGACATTCTCTCACAAGGAGAGAGTCAAGGCCCTAATACACAACATACAACAATGGCCAAACGCGGGTTGCTAGATGTCATATAGCCTTGAAAGATATCTTGAACCACGCCGGTTTTCTTTCGACTTTTTGCTGAGCGTTAAAAGTAGAGCTGGTGATCACAAACGAGTACAAGTTTTGTTTCAAAATACCTACTAGTTTCGTATAGAAAAAATCATGATCACTTGGAAAATTACTCATATGGAAGGTGGAATTCGATCATAATATGACATCTCTCCTTGTAAAATCTGACCTTTTTTGCCTCTAAGCTACCACATTTATTAAACAACCAAACTTATAACTGTGCACTGCGCAGTATATACGGCTAACCGTTATATTTAGTAATCTGAAAAGATTATAACGTATCTGGTTGAGATTCAAGTTATTGCCGCACCCTTTTGTCTTAATTTAAGGATTTTGCATTAAACTCCATTAATTCAAGTATATTGTTTTTTTTACAGCAACTATTATATATCAAGTTAAAGTAAAAAATAACAATATTAACACAAAAAAAAATGAGAACGGAAAACTGTCGTTTGAAAAACCTTTTTGTTTTACATTTTGTGACAATGAAATATGATCGGACGATGCCTCATTCACGGCCTCGCATTACCCTGAGGGTCGGAGCTCGGGCTATGAGGTCACATTTTATGATGCAGAAACACAAAAGTAACGATCGTTTTACATCCAAATCATTGCACTCGGTCAGAAGCTCTATTTGAGTCCTGGTTACTTTCCATACTACCTTTTATACTGTACTCACTGTTGTGTGCTCCCTTATCTTAAAGAGCTCTTTGTGTTCATTTTGCAGGTGAAATTGCTGGATTATACACTTGAATACATCTAAAGAATGTTTTATTTCCTTACAAATGTGTTTACGGCTCATTTGATTTTGCCATAACTTTTTCCATGCTGGCTTTTAGGGGTGTAATACCCATGGGGAAATAATTGATTTTAAATGCAAATACTCGAGTTTATTAACAAACCATCAGGTATTACGGTATCAGTTATTGTTTAGTACCTTTTTTGGAAAACTGCTGAAAACTTTGATTGTTTATTTTTTTGTTTGGTAGACCATATAAAGTTTATGTAAATCGATGTGACGGATTTTAAAATATGAACAAAAAACTAAAATTTATTTACATTTACGCGGATGATTTGTTTAAATTTGGTCGAGTTTCTGAATATGATTTTTGTTTTTACTGTGAAAATAAACTATATTTAATTTGGTTCACGGAATATATAAAAATGTCGTGTTGTACTCCGAAACCAATTTCAATGTTTTTTTCTTATCGCTCTTTTACTTATAGTTTTTAAACTCTCGAAATGTGAATTATTTTGAGATCCATTAGAAAATGGAACTAAAGTTGTAAAAATATTATCAGTACTTCCATCATGGAACTGTGAATGGAACTAGTGGCAACGAACCAATTTAAGTATAGTGTCACATTACATATTATCATTTCCAAAATGAGAAGACTTGTGAAATGTTGAGGTAACTAAATAACAATTTAGATCATTATGTAGTGTTTTCAATAACAGCTTGCAGGAGTGGACTCCGTTTTTAAATTGCAGTTTTAATATTTTCGTACGAAAAATGTCGAAATAATTTCACCGTTTTACATTGACGTAAATTTATTACCATGAAGGGCATTAGTTTGTAGCATATTCCACTTCGTTTATAAATTAAATGACCGAACAGTAGGTACTTACCTATATGTCGTCTTTGCTTGTACCTACTGATAATATGTTAGGTAGTTATTTTGCTTTCACTCATAGCTCAAATTTACCAATTATTCTCAAATTACGCTCATGGATTGATTCAAAACAAATGTATTAGGTATCGTGTAAGTCTGTGAGTAATTCCAATTAAGTACTAATGCCATCAAAAGTAAGCCTTAATTAATAAGGTTTCTGTTAAAGAGAATATTTAATGTGCTTCTTAATTGAATCAAAACACAACGCGTCAAATCAATCAGATTTTTGATCTATGATATCAATGCTAATTACTAGGCATGTTGCCTCCTCAAACATTAGCAACTGTTGCCTAAACTACACGTCATTACACGCGTGACTAAATTTACATGTTCTCAGTAAACAGCTTATTCATATTATATGTGCTGTTTATTACAAGTTTATTTAATTGACTAGAATTTAATCGCTTCTTTGCTCGGTCGATTGACCCTTAGGGTTTGGTTATTATGTAGATAGGTACTAGCAGTGCTCCGCGTATTTACCGCAAAGTTCCCGTTCCTGTTATTTACCCGTGATACATGGTAGCCTGTGTGTTCCAGAGTATTATCTAACTGAGTTCCAAATTTTAATCCGATTTGTTCTTATTTTCGACGTGATTGAGCAACAAACATCCAAACTTTTACATGTATAATGTTGGTAGGATACGATTTTGTCAGCAGTAGGTATTATTACCATACAACCACTTTCAACCATTGGTCACTTTTCAAGAGTACCTAAGTGGAAAAACATGTCCTTAAAAGTTTTTAGAACCCCGAGTTCATACAACTACTACTTATTACTTATGAAAAAAGTTACCCTTTTTATGGATATGCATTAGATATGAGTACTTTCTATGATTAGCTAAGGTAAGCGTAGCGTATGGTAGGTACTCGTACTACGTAGTTTTATTCCAGTTAAGGCAATCAAGACATGCACATGATGGTAAGCTATTATCAACACAATCAATACAATTATATGCAGCCATTGATATAAATTAAATAAAACTATATTTGCAGCTATTTAATGATGGTGAGTCCAAAGCCTAACAATAGGTATAGGTACACTTCAATTCTGCTACTACACTTCTGCGCTCATCGCCCGAAGATTTAAGAATAAAATTGTAATTTATGTAATTAATTTCTCGTGGAGACATTGCCCTTAAAATCGAAAAAAAAGTTAAGTTAACACATTACTATTCGGCGGTGGAACAACTAGCCAATGTGGTATGATATTTCTGCAGGCAGACTCTGCAGAGACCTCTATAAAACTCCTCTCCTCTGGTTTTGTGTCCTATTAAATGCCATTTATTCATAGTATTATTCACGTATATCTTTATTTCCTTATGTCTAAGTTTTTACAATATTTATATAAAATAAATAATAAATAAATAAATAAATAAATATTGGTGGACAATTCACACACAACACCATCTGACCCCAAACTAAGCAAAGCTTGTGCTATGGCGGCCAGATAGCTGATATAATACATATATATAATTTTAAATACATACTTATTATAAATAGAAACACCCAGACACAGTGCAAACATTTGAATTCATCACACAAATATTTGCACTGGGTGGGAATCGAACCCACGACCCTCGGCTTCGCAGGCAGAGTTACTACCCACTAAGCCACGAGGCCAGTCAATAACATAAAAACATTATAAAAACCTAAACCTAGTTTGCCGCCAGCAGCGGGGGCAGGGCCCAAGCTACCGGTGGTTAGGGCTGCAGACTGAGGAACCTCCTGACGATGCGCGCCGTGTCGAGGATGACCGCCTTCTGCATCTGACCCTTAATCCAACCGTCTAGCGAAAGTCTCTTGAGATGTTGGTCGAGACTTTTCGCTACAAGGCCGTTTGCCGACACAACTATTGGGACTATGATCGTCGAATCAACATCCCACATGGCGATAACCTCATGAGCCAAGTCAAGGTACTTGCTAAGCTTGTCCTTCTCAGCTTTCACGAGGTTCTCGTCATGTGGTATGGTGATATCGACGATCACAGCCCGACGCTGAGACCGGTCTACCAGCACGATATCAGGCTTATTGGCGACAATAGTCCTGTCCGTGATGATAGAGCGGTCCCAGTAGAGCAACGCACGACCATTCTCGAGAACTGGCAGAGGTGCGTACTTATAGTACGGCACCTCGGACTCGACAAGGCCGTGTCGAAGAGCAAGTTGCTGGTGGATGATCCTGGCTACTAGGTTATGTCTGTGCAAGTACTCGCCGTTAGCAAGATGCGAACAACCGGAAATAACATGACGAAGAGATTCGCCTGGACGGCGGCATGCCCGACAAATGTCGACCGTACCGTCCTTCATTATGTATTTCCGGTAATTGTTCGTCTTGATAACCTCGTCTGCAATTGCACAGACAAAACCTTCGGTTTCTCCGAAGAGGTCCCCGAAGCGTAACCAGTTCACCGACGCGAGCAGATTCACATCGGGTCCCGTTAGGGCCCGATAGAATCGCCCGTGCAGCTCCTTGCTCTTCCACACTTCCTTGCGATCATCAGTGCTGAGCACCGATGGTTTACGCCAGTTCTCGTTTGCCAGTGAAAGAGGCGTGAAGCTTCTGTCAACTGCCACAACATCGCGATGCATCCCGGACTCGCTGTTGCGGAAATAATCCCTGAGACTGCATACTTCGCGGTTGTGTAGGTTCTTGGCATTTAAAAAGCCTCGACCTCCCCACTTCCGCGGAATATACAGTCTCATAACAGACGAGCGCGGGTGTAGCATGCGATGAGTTGTGAGCAGTTGACGGACCTTCCTGTCCAGGGCGTCAAGCTCAGTCTGAGTCCACCTCAGTATGCCAAAGGAGTATATCAGCAGAGGCATTACCCAACCGTTGAAGGCTCGCGCTTTGTTACCGCCTGACAGAAGACTTTTAAGTACTTTTGTCAGCCGGCAAAAGAAGCGCTCCTTCACCGATTTCTTAATGTCATCTGCTGATATATAGTATTATTTATTGTTAGTCAGAATACCTAATAAATCATAAGGTACAATCATAATTTAAGTCATCGTTTCGTTAGTATTTCAATTATCTGATCAAAATGTGGAGAAACAGAGTTTTTTTCCAGAGAAAACAATTTTGAAGAGATATTTAGTAGTACTTCCTGTAGGTAGGTACTGCTCGTAAATGTAGGCATACAGTTTATTAACTAGATTAGACTTGATTATTCAACTGAAATATTTTGACTTATTAGTCAAAATATTTCCATCTTATACCTTTAAACGACCAATTCTTGTAGGTATATATATATATAGAATCTGAATATCGAAAACGGCTGGAACGATTTTCATGAAATTATGTATACAGGGGGTTTCGGGGACGATAAATCGATCTAGCTAGGTTTTATTTTTAAAAACCTCATTTTGTGCGCGTTTTTTAGACAATGAAAAACTTCTACAATGCCATTAGAATACGATAACTTATTTCGTCACTGTTGTTTAAGCTTCAATGGCTCAGACGGCATATGCTCGCCCTCGGAGTCAACAGGCCCCGGTTCGAATCCTGATGGTTACACTCGGGTCTTTTCTTTTTGTTCTTTTTTTTCTGAGAAAATCTTTTACTTAGAGCCCTTTATAAACGCATTTAAACCGAGCAAAGCTCGGTCAACCAGGTACTGTCTTTTTATATGTCTCACGTACGTACCAGCGTACCACCCCATGCTTACTGAATTCCAAGACCTGAGGAGAAAGATAATTCAGAGGGTGCACATACCTTTACCGCCGTGATATCAGTTTTGATAACACTATTTCAAGAATATTCGTATTCTTACTAAACACAAGCCAATGTAAAATGAAATGTGCTTCAAATTCGAAAACATATTCAGTTTGAATAGGCTTATCAGCATTTATTATAATATTAGTACAAAATTTAGCCGAACCAAGAATTTCTAAACTGTGTATATAGGAATCTGAAGAATATCCTACTATACCAAGCATGAACGCTTAAAGGTAAAGCCGCACAATGACATAATTAGAATATTTAGACTTCCTCGCCGATTTCGGCTTTGGCGACTATTACCTGTTTTCAAATGTCGCGACGACGTTCGTGTGTACACATGTGAATGATGTTTAAATAAATAAATGTAACGTAACTTTATTTAGAGGTATATCCACATCCATACTAATATTATAAAGCTGAAGAGTTTGTTTGTTTGTTTGAACGCTAGGATCTCGGGAAGTACTGGTCCGAAATGAAAAAATCTTTTTCTATTGGATAGTCCAATTATCGAGGAAGGCTATAGGTTATAGAACATAACGCTACTATTAATATAAGCGGAGCATGAATCAAGAATGTAACAAAATCGGTAAAAAATATTCCTTTTTGAGAGTTTTCGTACGTTTCGTCCTTTGACATGACACATGACAGCATGTGTCTAAGATTGCGTCATTGAATATCACAGATTACATACCTCTTGAATTTAAACCTTTTCTAATCTGTTGGTACGACCAATTTCCGACAGGTGGCGTAGCAGGTAGCAGAAGAGGTGTTTTGTTTGAAAGCGACATTCTCAGGGATGACTGAATCGATTTCAGTCATTATTTCACCGTTGTATGTGTACGGGATCCTGATGACTGCTATATAATGTACCACGGGCGACGCCGGGGCGGACATCTAGTGTAATAATATATACAAACAAAGCAATGTGTCGCAATCAACAAAAATTTCGTGCGCAGATAGGACACATCAATAATTAGAATATGGATCTACACTGAGAGTAAGCGCAAACGCTGGCTTAACGAGCTAATGTTTAGTAGTTTTCAAGAATTTATAGTTACTCACGGTAAAAAATAATTACATAGTATTGATTGGAATTTAATAATTAGAATGGAATAAATTGTTATCATTTTAAAAATTTCAAATTGAGTTCATTAAAAAATTCATCGAAAAATTCGTCATAAACATACCTACTCTATAATTTATACAGTTTTATGATCGTGTAAGCGTTGAGCAAATTTTGAAAATGTGGCAAATGCAACATATATTATAATAATAATAAAAAAAAAAAAAAAAAAACCGCTGTCACGACTGGACGCTTTTTTACACCGTGTTTCATTTTACTTATTTTTATCCGTTTTTATCAATTTGATACTATATATTAGCACACAACATAAAGTAAAATATACAGCCTACCGAAAATACACAGAAGTAATAGATAAAACGTAAGTACAAACTAGAAAATCCAGAAAATGCATTATGACAATAGAATGTCAATCAAGACAGCTTTTGTAAACAAACTAAAAAACGGACGAAAAATAACAAAATAACATGATAACGCGGTCAAAAACACGAACAGAAGCGGAAACTTGTAGCGCACGCCCAACACCAGCCCAGATCCCGTCACCGCCAAGCCTGTCGTCGGAGGAAGAACCTTTCTTGACACCCCGCGATACAAGTGCTACTTCGAGTGACGAGGACGCGGTGCGGACCCCGCCGCCAACAAGACCTGGTCGTCGTGGCCGTCCGCCGCTGCCGGCACGCTTGGGGCTTGTGAGGCAACCTGCCTCGCTCCCGGCCCTCGCTACCGGTGGTGTAGTGCGTCGCATGCGATGGACTCGCCAAATGAACGAGAACTGCATGCGCGCCTATTACAGGGCTACAGAGGAGGAACCAACCTGACCGCGTACTGTGCCAGGATGCTGCTTCTGTTTCAGGCCCTTGAACCAACTGTCGCCGTATCCGCACAACGACTCTCCGACCAAACCCGGGCTATCCGACGCTGTAAGCTGTTGGATGACTCGGCACTTGATCGGATACGCCTGGAGGAGCAGCGTACTCGCCCGGCTTCTGCCTCGACTCGGGATCCACCTGCCGCGTCGTCGACGCTGACACTGGCCTCATTGCCGACGTCAGTGGCGACACTTGCGGCGCCGGTCGACCCGACATCGAGGAGGAAGACTCAGCGAGTAGTAATGTATCCGACCAGGTAATAGAGCAACTGAGGAGCACTCTGGAAGACGCGATTTTGCGGTATAGATCCACACCTAACTCTAGGCCGCGATTACCGCGTTTGCCCACACATAGACGTAATTTGGCTTTGATGGGAGCCCTGAATACTTTGCTAGTGCCCTACCTGGGAACTAGCAGGATTTGACTGATACCCATTCTATTCTGTATTGTGGTGCTATCGCGGCGTGTCGCGTTGCACGTGTCAAGTTCCCAGACACTGACCGTACAACGCGAACCGCCGGAGATGCACCCGCATGGCAAGTGCGAATAGAACGGCGTATCAGCAAATTCAGGACTCTTATTGCAAAGCTAATCTGCTTCAGACAGGGGAACAGTCGTCCCCGAGTTATGCGTTTCGTAACACAGGCATTCGCTGGGACTGGTATCAGTCCTCAGCACTATCTTGCCAATGTTACGGAACGTATTGACTATCTGAAACAGAAAGTTTATGCGTGGGCAAACCGTATTCGCCGCTACAGAGAGCGTGTGAATCGATATCGGCAAAATCGCGACTTCCAGAGCGATCAAAGGAAGGTGTACCGAAGCTGGGAGGGAACTACTAGTCCACGTGTGAACGATACGCAGCTACCGGATGTCAGCGCTATGAAAAGTTTCTGGCGCAGCATCTGGTCGGTGCCTGTCGAGCACACGGAGGGAGCTTGGATGCGTGTTATCGAACGTGCATGTGAGCTTATCGAACCCATGGAGTCTATTACGATCGACTCCATAGACGTTAGTTGTGCTATCCGAACGGCTCAGAACTGGAAAAGTCCTAGACCAGACGGATTGCACAACTTCTGGATAAAGTGGTTTCGGTGCTCACATGAACGTTTGGCAACACAATTCCAAGAAGCCCTGGAGACGGGTTCTCTTCCCAGTTTCTTGACCACCGGAGTCACCTTCCTGCTCCATAAGTCTGGTAGTACCACGGAACCGAAGAACTACAGACCCATTACGTTACTTACCTACCATCTACAAGCTGCTTACATCCATTCTGAGAGCAAAATTAATGCGCATATTGTCGCGAATAACGTTTTGGCCTCCTCTCAGAATGGATGTAAGATTGGGTCCCGTGGTACTAAGGAGCTGCTCCTCATTGACACGACCATTTGCCAACAAGTCAAACGAAACAAAGGAGCCCTCTCCGCTGCTTGGATGGACTATAAGAAGGCCTATGATGCGGTGCCCCATTCATGGCTAGAAAGGGTTTTAGAGTTGTACAAAATAAATCCAACTCTAAAATCTTTTCTAAGCAAATGCATGGGACAGTGGGTCACAGTCCTTCGTCAACCAGGTAGCGTAGACAGCTCTTTTGTTTCGGAGGACTTGATTAGGATTGAAAGAGGCATTTTTCAGGGTGACAGTCTAAGTCCCCTATGGTTCTGCCTAAGTCTGAATCCTCTCAGCACTCTGCTGAAGGATTCAGAGTTAGGTTATCGTCTTCGTAGGGGAGGTGAGGTTATATCTCATTTGTTGTACATGGACGACCTCAAACTTTTGCACCGAAACGCCAAGACTTGTTGGAGCTATTAAAAACCACGGAGGTTTTAGTAACGCCATCAAGATGGAGTTCGGTGTAGACAAATGTGCGGTCATGCATGTACAGCGAGGGAAAGTAGTAAATTCAGAGAATTTACAACTTTCCGAGACTATAACACTCAGATCTCTCCGAAGACGAGACCTACAAATATCTCGGTATGTCACAGTCTTTGGGTATATCAGCAGATGACATTAAGAAATCAGTGAAGGAGCGCTTGTGCCGGCTGACAAAAGTACTCAAAAGTCTTCTGTCAGGCGGTAACAAGGCGCGAGCCTTCAACGGTTGGGTAATGCCTCTGCTGATATACCTTTGGCATACTGAGATGGACTCAGACTGAGCTCGACGCCCTGGACAGAAAGGTCCGTCAACTGCTCACAACACACCGAATGCTACACCCGCGCTCATCTGTTATGAGGCTGTATATCCCGCGGAAGTGTGGAGGTCGAGGCTTTTTAAATGCCAAGAACCTTCACAACCGCGAGGTATGCAGTCTTAGGGATTATTTCCGCAACAGTGAGTCCGGGATGCATCGTGATGTTGTGGCAGTTGACAGGAGCTTCACGCCTCTTTCAATGGCAAACGAGAACTGGCGCAAACCATCGGTGCTCAGCACTGATAATCGCAAGGAAGTATGGAAGAGCAAGGAGCTGCACGGGCGGTTCTATCGGGCCCTGACGGGGCCCGATGTGAATTTGCTCGCGTCGGTGAACTGGCTACGCTTCGGGGACCTCTTCGGAGAAACCGAAGGTTTTGTCTGTGCAATTGCAGACGAGGTTATCAAGACGAACAATTACCGGAAATACATAATGAAGGACGGTACGGTCGACATTTGTCGGGCATGCCGCCGTCCAGGCGAATCTCTTCATCATGTTATTTCCGGTTGTTCGCATCTTGCTAACGGCGAGTACTTGCACAGACATAACCTAGTAGCCAGGATCATCCACCAGCAACTTGCTCTTCGACACGGCCTTGTCGAGTCCGAGGTGCCGTACTATAAGTACGCACCTCTGCCAGTTCTCGAGAATGGTCGTGCGTTGCTCTACTGGGACCGCTCTATCATCACGGACAGGACTATTGTCGCCAATAAGCCTGACATCGTGCTTGTAGACCGGTCTCAGCGTCGGACTGTGATCGTCGATATCACCATACCACATGACGAGAACCTCGTGAAAGCTGAGAAGGACAAGCTTAGCAAGTACCTTGACTTGGCTCATGAGGTTATCGCCATGTGGGATGTTGATTCGACGATCATAGTCCCAATAGTTGTGTCGGCAAACGGCCTTGTAGCGAAAAGTCTCGACCAACATCTCAAGAGACTTTCGCTAGACGGTTGGATTAAGGGTCAGATGCAGAAGGCGGTCATCCTCGACACGGCGCGCATGGTCAGGAGGTTCCTCAGTCTGCAGCCCTAACCACCGGTAGCTTGGGCCCTGCCCCGCTGCTGGCGGCAAACTAGGTTTAGGTTTTTATAATGTTTTTATGTTATTTTATACAAATATTGTATAAACTTAGACTTAAGGAAATAAAGATATACGTGAATAATAATAATATAACACTTTATTACAACTACAAATCTTAAAAATAGGTCTTAACAATAGTAGCATTACAGGACAAATGAATAAATTTGCAGAGTAATTGGCGGCCTTATCGCTTAAAGCGATTTCTTCCAGGCAACCCATGAAAGGAGAAACGTCTATAAATATTTTGTAGCGTAGGTGGTGTAACTAACTATAACAATAATATGCATTCAAACCAATAAAAATAAACCTACTTATAGTACAGAAATATATACTTAGATAAATACATATTCATATAAACATACATATATATGTATAAATAAACAATATAAGAAAAAGTACCTAATGGGAAGAGGAAAGATAATGTTGAAAGACACTATTTTTAAAAATGGGAAGGGACTTGGCTTGCCTAATAGAAAGAGGAAGAGCATTCCACAGCAAAATAGCTTGTATTGTGAAAGATTTATTATATGAGAGGTTAGAATGGGTAGAGGTTGGGAACATGAGTTTAAGGTGACGAGTGGTGCGGAGAGGATACGATTTAGGCTCAATAAACTTAAATTGTTTTTTTAAATATAGAGGAGTAGTGGGATTGTACAGAATCTTGTAAAGCAAGGAGAGAATGTGAGCATTACGGCGAAGGCGGATAGGTAACCATTTGAGCTTTTGGCGAAATTGAGATATGTGATCAAATTTTCGTAAACCAAATATGAATCGAATAAAGAAATTTTGTAGTCGTTCCAGTTTATCTAACTGCTCTTCGGTAACATCCAGATAGCAAACGTCAGCGTAGTCCAATATTGGAAAAAGAAGAGATTTTACGAGCGCAGTTTTAGTAGAGATAGGAAGGAAATTGCGTAGTCTCCTAAGGGAAGCAGCAGAACCAAATATCTTACGGCTCACTTCTGCTAATTGAGGAACCCACGAAAAATTTCTGTCAATAATGATACCTAAATTTTTGACTACTTCACTGATGGTGATAGGAATACTGTTATGTTAATATTATGTTCATGTTTAATTTTTTTATCGGTCAATATACGAAAATAATATAAATAGTTACCAAAAGGTTATCTGGAAGAGATCGCTATTAGCGATAAGATCGCCTTTTGTACCCAAAATGTTTAATTTTAAGTTAATCACTATTTTTCGGTATTGTTTTGTGGTGTAATAAAGTGTTTTTGTATTGTATTGTACACAATGCTGATTAAACGTAAGATAATTGCGACACATTCTTTGTTTGCATATGCTATTACATATACCTCTAAATAAACTCACGTTACATTTAATTATTTAAAATTATGTAATCCTAATACAACGTATGTGTGAGTGGACGCACACATACCATTCTCACTTGGTTGTGTTCGCCAATCAGCCTAATGTCGCGCTCTACCCATCGAAGCCTTTGCCACACACCGTAGTGCGAGCTTACCCATATCGTAGGTATTATGTAGGTGTGTTGTAGTCTTAAATTAAGGAAATCTTATTACGAAATTCCGACGTGTGTCGCCAGCTAAAAGCCGGGACGAGGGCGCGCGGGCCTAATGAACGTGCTCAAAATTTATAACGCCTTTAACCTTTTAGTTACTTTGCGAGTAGATTGGACCTCAAACGCATTTACGTAATAATTCTGCGTGTATTAACTTTTGCGTACAATTTCGTGACGATCACATGCGGATATCATGATTATAAATAAGGTTTAATTACTTTCCACCTTTCTTTTACCTCCTTCCTTTAAAAGGTTGAATGGAAAAGATTTTGTTACCAATAAGACAACTATCCGCCGTCCTTGTAAAAAATATATTTATTGTTTAACGAGCAATGTAACGCAGTATTTCAGGCATTTAAAGACAGAACCGGTTTATTGCGTTCCATTATAAGTGTGACAGAGAGACACAGATAGAGACAATGTGTAAGAGACGCAGGGTTTGGTCCTGCCAAGCTTAAATGGGAGTGGGTGAGTTTTGTGATCAGGATGCACCCCAATCGGTTGGCCAGAGATCCCACAGTCGTATATCAACGTAATGGAAAGACAAGCTCGAAAACAAAAACTATGATGGAAGTTTTGGACCGGATTATTCGAAGAGAATTGGGGAAAACCTACCAGTAGAATAACAGGGGGCAATTAAAAAGGTTTCTACTTTTTATATTTATTTAAATTTTTTTAGGTGAATTTCTTCGTTAATTGTTTGAATTTTGTAGTTAACAATAGGTAAAAGTGTAGATACGAGTAACTTTAAGGAATAAAATAAGAATGTTTTTGGATTCGTTGCAAAAGGTTTATTTAAGCTTTAGGGGTTCACACTTTTTAAGAAGGCCCGGAGACGAGTAACGAGAAAGCGGGGTTAGGCCACACCCGCTATACGGCGCGAGATATTAACCTACTCGTTCGGGTCCACCCGGGTGTTCTAAAATCACCGGCCGCTTGTCCGAGTTGACGTGCGTACGAACGCCGAGTGCGCGCATAAATAATGTCGCGGCGTTATTGTATTGTGGATGGCTGCAATAGCAATACAGTATGTTGGAAAAATTGCAATGGTATGTAAAGCATAAGTATATATATATATATATATACATTTAATATATCTATTATATCTGTATGACGTGATGATAAACTTAGCCAAAATTATAAAATTCTAGAATTCGAGTATCTGAAAGTTTGTTTTTTCGGAGAAAATGTAATTATTTGTAAATAAAATAAAAAAATATATTTTTTTAGAGTCGTTTCAGTAAATTTTTACTTGCATAAAATTAGCCTGAATCCCACAAAACAGGTCACCATAGTGTGGGATCTAGTTCACACTAGCAAAACATGTTAAGTATTCATTCTTTGTACCTATTTATTGTCACATATATGTATTCTTTGTATTTATTTTCGCTTTATATTTAACATCCGGGAGCGCGTGAAACTGTTTTTAATAACTTTAAGGCGGTAGACGCTAGGTTTTGTAGCTTTTCTTGTGATTTGGTTTTCGTTATTGAGAACATTTAAATAAACAATAAAGAAAATTACAATTTGCAGTTTAGTTTTTTTATCATCTTATCATATTTCGTACAACCCTAGCACGTTTGGTCAGTGACGTAAGCAGACGACAAGTCACACGGGGCGCACGGTATTCTCAACTCTGCGTGCTTGTGCAAAGGTGTATTTTTGCTTGCAAGTAACAGTAGGTAAGTAGTTTACGAAAGTTTAGGTTATTATCGTGTAGGTATTTGCGCTTTTGTATGGCAGTGATGCATCTGTTACGAAGTAACTATTTTCTGATCTGTGGTTAGGCTCGCGGTAGAGTGCGAGAGTGGTTCAGCGTTCCCGCCGTAACCGGCAAAGGTGGAACCTGGCGGAGATTATAGTCGCTAGAGACTGTACTCGTGGTGTCGAGTCCGACATAACCGGACCGTTTCCCCCAGGTAGAAGGGTATACATTTCCTCCACAAATAAGTTAGTAAACGAATAAAATACAATTGAGAAATTTATAAAAAAACAATACTTTATTAACTTAATACAATTGAGGCTACCCAACAGCAGTGGGAACTATAAATTAAGCATACTAAACTAATTAACCTACTCAGCTAAAAATCTTTGCGCAGATGACAGCGGCTATGGCAAAGAGTGTCAGTTGTGGTTTGAAAGACGAAGCACCGCCGGTAATGCTTCTGATCCAGGTGGTGTAGTTAGATACTCGAGCGTATACCTCGGGGTAGGAGGTCGTGATACATCGGTTGGATAGCGAGAGGATTCCAGTCAACTGTCCGTTGCAGACAAGTGCGTTTCCTTCGTCTCCCTGTAAGAAATAAGTGTCATTATTGCTTGCAACCATATAATTCTAATATTAGCAAAATATTTGTTCTAGTGTTTTGTTTTTCTGTCTTTAGACTATTTGGCTTAATGGTTCGCGTCACATGGTCGCGTCGCGTGGTGTCATGATAACATAGCGGCATAGCGATGCAGCTATCGATATAAACTATTGGATGTACCCTAAGCACCCTGAAATTGGTCATATACTACGTCTGTGTATGTCTCATAAGTGGTTAACACGCCACCAATCTACTTGACCCCTAGAATCGCTAGCGGCGAGGTATGCTGAGGTTTTACTTATACCAGTTGTTGACAACGAATAGTGATAGGTAAATACGTCCGGCAGTCACCACTTCCTACAACCGACTAGAACGGAAATAGTGAGCTCATTCTTCCCAACGATGACATAATTCCGTGCGTCATAATTTTTGGAGGGCACATCTATAGTTTTTTTTTTATAAATATAGTTTATATCCATGGATACAGCGGCGTTGCGTTGTGGTTGCGTTGAAGCGGCAGTGGCACGGGTCATAAGAGTGAAACACTTTATGAATTTGTAAAATTTTGTGAGCTCGCATCACCGACATGCTTAATATCAGTATAACGATAGCTACGTATTGGATCACATTCGTGTTGTTTAAGACTAAAATTCTATAAGTTTTCACTTCGGCATCACTTCCAGTCCTTTTTTTCGTCACTTTCTCGTCGAAAAAAAACAAACCGGAACAGACGACCAAGACATATTTTATGCCTGAAGGTAAGCAACATGCCTGCCACATAACAGCACAGGGACACGCAGCTATTGGAACATCAATCTACGAGTAAATCATTACCTAGCACCGCACTGCGCTCATCACTCAGGTATAAGATTGTTTATCTTTTTGCTCTGTAATTTTACTAGAAACATTGCCCTTCAAACCGGAACACAGTAATGTTAACACATTACTACTTGGCGGTAGAATAACTGACAAAGGTACTTCCCTAGACGGACTCTGCAAAGAGTCCTATCACTGCAAAGTTTTTTTGTCACGCTTGACCACCATTTATTTGATCTTATAAATAGTAATGATGCATAGAATATTGGAAACTGATTCATTTTTCGATTTGAAAATGAGAATCTGAGTTGATTGTAGCGTCAGACGGGTTTATCTTGGTAGCTCCGTAGTTTTATCTAGCATTCAACATTTTACTCCCACCATTTTTCTGATTGTAGAGCAAATAGAACTTCACTCATTGATAAAAATATATTTCTCATATTTAAATTTTTGAATCAAAACGAGTAAAAGAGTTTTGAGAAATCTGGTAGGTATTTTTTAAGCTAATTACAGTGTGACGAGACGAGCAAGTCACTGAAAAGATGATATTCCACACACTTGCCCACATTATAACGCAGCTATTTTAGTAAGAAGAGTCAAATCACTGCCTTCCGCTGCACTTTGCTCGTCACCAAGACTATAAGATTATCTCTTTTTTATCTTTTTTTCCTGACAGTTTTGGAGATTAGCGCCCTTATACTCTACAGATTTAACTCTAACAAATATTTGACAAAATAGATAATGTTACTCGTGACAGCTATCTCTGAAAACTTATCAATAAATCGATAATGTAGCATCGTTTACCTTGAAAACGGTTACTCTCATTGGCTTAGAATATAAACCAACTTTTTCGAACTTTTTTCTCAAGAACAAATTATCCAGAAATCTGTAAATCACATTGTATTCTGTTCCCACTAATCTATGTAACTGATGAACAGATTTTAATGAAATTAAATGCGTAGTTAGTACATTACCTGTACCAATAAATAAACTAATTTAATCCGGTTAGTTAAATAGTAGTTTTTGTAATATGTTTATTGGTAGAATGATTCGTACTGTCACTTCATTGTACGATTTTACGTAGTGACAACCCTAACCTAAGGTGACAGTCCACTGCGGAGGTTTGATGGTCTTTCATTATCTTTGTCGATTATGATTTGATAAAAAAAGCGTATTATCCCACAATCTATCTGACATATCAATTAGTACGTAAAGTAAATTTTTGTCTAGTTGTACTCGTCATCCCAATTATTGGTGTTTTACTCAAAGAGTTTTTACTGGAGCAGTGTTTTAGAATATGGCCAGTGTTCTCGCAACATCTAGCCGTTACTGGCAGTTTCTGGAAATGAAAAATGTATGCAATGTTTGATACTCACAGTGCATCCAACAGAGAAGATGTCGTAAGAAGCAGCGCAGAGCATATTAGGGTGGATGTTCATTAGTCCAGTGAAAGAATTGTAGAGCTGAGTGCACAGAGGTTGATTGTACGTGAATTTGGTGGCGTATCTGAGAGCGTTGCTGGCCTGGAAATTAACAATAAAACACTTTAAAATTTAATTTTATAATAATACTAAGGCTATAAGGTGACCTTTGTGGTCGTGCACCGAGAAGCTTAGGCTTCCTATGAAGCGAGCCCAGGACGCACGGTGAGCCCTAGTCGTTTGGTCTAACATCTCGAGAGAGTGCCTCAGATAAGGTGCTATGAACACAAGAAACATCCAAACCTTAGCAATTTTTTTTAGGAGGAGAATTACTTCAGCTTTGTGGTTTTGGGCTAGATGAAAAATATCTTTTAAATATATTTTATTTTTATCTTCGCTTGTGCGAAAAATATCAGTAATTTAACATTGTAATACTGTCAGAATGCAGGGATATACTGATACGATTTACTGATGACTATACCAGTAAATCGTAAGTGGCAGTGCGGTTGTCTGTTTGTTACATTGTTTTTCTTTGTTTTGGTCACTGTTACATAATTAGTATTGTTCAAATTGTTCACATTTTTGTGTTCGTGTTAGTAGATTTATAATTAAGAAATTATTTGTATTAAATTCACTGTTATAATAGAGGCATATCTATCTATCTAGCATTACAGTTAAATTTAACTTACAGTAGTAGCAGTATCAGCCGCACCCCATCCAGCAAGACTGCAGAGTGTGAAATCATCAGGAATGAAGTTATTCTCAGCTAACGGAATCGGTACCACAGTCGTGTTCAAGTACGGGGTTGTTAGCTAGAAAAAAAAAAATTAGTCAACAAAGAAAGAAAAATAAGAACAAGACAACATAATATTGTGTAGAAGATACTATGAATGAGTTGTTGTACTCGCTAAGAGCGGTGGGTTAGCTTTGTATGTTGAATGCTTTCAAGTAAACTCTACGAATGTGTGTAAGTAAATCTAGTTAGTAAGTTAGGTCAGTAGCACCCAATGCCTTCAGCGCTAGTCTGAAGTTCGGTATGTGTTGATATATATATACCACTAGCGGCCCGCCCCGGCTTCGCCCGTGGTACATATATATAACCTACAGCGTTCAAGGATTACGAACATATGAAAGAACGGTGAACGATTTTTTTAAATCGGTCCAGTAGTTCCCGAGATTAGCGTGTTCAAACTATATATATGCTATAGGCTACTTTTGATCCCCAAATTATCGTGCTGTTTACTGGGTCAGAAGTGACATCTGGCGGGGATAACTAATTAAATGACGATTGATCAGTTTTCGACCGGAGAGGAAAAATGATTAAATTACTAATATGGTTATTAAATAATAAGGGTTGATTGTAGAAGGGTGAAAATAGAGGATTGTATGTATTTTTGTATGTTGTATCATAAAAAAATATAAATTCAAATTTTTGTCTCAAAAATAAAAATAAAAGTTTAGGGGTGGACTACCCCTAACATTTAGGGGGATGAAAAATAGATGTTGACCGATTCTCATAGATACCGGATAAGCACAAAAAATTTCATCAAAATCGATCAAGCCGTTTCGGAGGAGTATGGCAACGAAAACTGTGACACGAGAATTTTATATATTAGAAGATGTTAGTCTGACTCAGACATCCTTAATATATCGGACAATCTTTAAAATATATAAAAAAGTAAACATGTCCTTACATTGCAGTTTCATTATTTTGATCAAGAAAGCTTAAAATTACTAACTCAAATTTACAGTGTACGCGACACCTTGATTTATACGGTAGTTTATTTATTGCTCCGTAAACTCACTGGAAATGTTTCTTTTTCAATCGGTACCCAGTAATGTTTGTTCATTATTAATGTTTAGCTGATCAACATATCAGTGAACAATTTGATTCATATTTCCAGTGGAATAACGAGTAAAGTCACGAGGCAGACTAGTTATGTAACATAATAACATCATTAATTGTGAGTAAAGAGTAAACATGTGTAATCCTAAACAAACAGGAAAATTGTATCTACAGATAATAATTTAAAACAGTCCCGTAATCTTTTTTAAGATTGATTTCATGTTATCGGCGATAAAAAAGGCTACAAGTGTATTTTTATGTTCGTCAAGGGCGAGTTCGAATTCCGCTAAAAGCAAATGGATTATGTACGATTTGTTTTACAGCTTATTCTAGTAAGTTTTTATCTGACATGCCAATTTATTATCGCACTGACTCAAAATAGAATTGAATAAGCAGAGTCAGTGTGAATTTCATTACATTTTGTTGTAAAAACATATAAAATTTTGGTTACAATTGCAATTGCTAATCATAGATGAATATACTAAGAGAATGTGGAGAATTAAGAATTAAGAAATCTCAATTCATTTATCCAAAACGGTTAATCTTTGTGTGACATGAAACGTATACGTAACTTCAAGGAAAAATATTGTCAGCGTTAGCAGCTCGAATCGTGTTTCCACTGATGGAACTTGGGGCCTTATCTCACGAAGAGAGAGTTAAGGATATAATCTATCATGCTGGCAAGTATTCGTAGGCACGACACACTTCCTCGAAAGACTTCTTCTTGCAACATGTCGGTTTTCTCACGATGTTTTCATTAACTATTTGAGACTGTGATGAAAACTAATTTGTACATACGTGAATTTGTACATGTGTACATTTGTAAAAAAAAATAATGAAACGGTAACCTACGAAGACCCGACTTTGAAGTCTAACATTCCGCCACTAGACCTCCTCCGAATTAAAAATAATTACCAAAAAATTAATTAGTTTAAATACTCACGGTAACGATGGCGATGTCATTTAATAGAGCCGGGAAGACGAGATGTTCAGGGTGTACGGTGTAATTGGCGATGGTTCGGATTCTCTCAGCGACGTTGTCCCCTGAGAGGAGAACATCTCCTGCATACACCCTGTATTGGGACGCTGCGATCGCCACGACAGTACTAAAAAATAAGCAAAAATAATAATTAGCCCCAATCTTGACTATTGAAAATTGCTCTATAACGAGCAAATAACCGTATTTTTTTTAATTTGCTTAATATAACATAATTATGTAATCAACGTTAACGAAAAATGAACTAATTAGGTAACCATAACGGCACTTAATTTGTCGATTTGACTTTATTACTCAACCATGTTTTAAATGCGGCGGATCTGCAGGAAGTTTTTTTTCTGCAATTATTTTCTTTTATTGAATCTGATTTGAGTATCCAATAAATAAACGAATATTGTCAAATTTTTCGTATAGAAAAATGAAACCCAAGACGATCTAACCTAAGTAAAGAGTCTGACCATCTTGCATTAATCGAAAACTGTTAAATTTGCATCATCACACTAACTTTTATAATTGATTTAGTTCGCTTTCTTATTGCCATTATGAAGGCAATAAGAAAGCGGAGATAAAGTTAATGCTTTTAAGTAGCCAGTAAGACTAATTGAGGTTAACTGTCATAAGTCCATTCAAAATAAATATATAGAAATGTAGATTATAGAGGCGCCTATGGATGTGCCAACCATGTGACATCTACTGCCTACTGAACTTTGAGTTTATTCAAAGTATTATTTATTCCTATTATTTATTCCTTATATACTATATACGTTTTAAAATTTCCTGTTTACTTTTTAATAACACTGCACTTACTTGTTAATATAGTAGTACGTGCACTGAGCTGCAGTCAGCGCATGTTGTAGGGTGATCATGGCACCTCCACATCTGTGGGCTAAGAGCTGGTTCGGCAGAGCTGCTATCTGTTGAAGTGAGATCTGGAACAATTTATTTAAGATTCACATGCATTCTTGTTAAGTAAATTTGATCCCAAATCGGCAAACATAAGTAGCATTAGCGCCCTGAGACTCTTTTTTGTCATAATATGTAAAAGACATGCTTTGGCAGTTATTGTTATTAAGAGCCCAATGTTGAGCAAATGCCTTCCTACATTCTTTCCATTCAAAATAGACATAAACCAGTCTTTGAGATGTTTGTCGAGGTCGCCCCGGTATTGATTTTTGGGTCTGATGGAGCGTCATTTCGGATTACGCCATTGCACCGATCGTCTAACACATTCTTAATTCATAAGCAGCCCACTAAATGTTCCCACTGCTGGGACTCGGGGCCTTCTCTCGCAAGGAGAGAGTTTAACACGTTGGAGTGCAATGGGAGTTGGGAACGAAATACCTAAATTAGAACTTAGTGCCATGTCATGGCTATAGGCTGACGCCATCAGTGGATGGTATTAGTTCATTTATTCTATCTAGGACTGATAAAGGCCACACAATAGTTATTCCGTGGATTGTATAATAGTATCCGTCGAATAAACTTAACGATTCAATTTAATTTTTAAATTAATTTTAATTTAGGTTTTACACACACTATTGCACTCACCAATGTTAAACTTGAATATACTCACATGTTGATGCAATTTACGAGATACGATATATTTGAGTATGTAAGACTCAAACCCATTCAAGGTGGCTCTAATCTGTCCCTTTTGGAAACACGGTAATTAATTGTTTAACGCACCCGTGATTGCTACCAATTCGAGGACGAAACCAACACAAACAAAACTATCCTCGTCTGATGATCTTTGTTGATGAAACATGCCTAAGATTCTATACAGTTTCGTAAGTTTCAATTGCAAAGAATAGAAGGTAAAGCCTACCTGCCATGCCTACACTTCTTTTTTGTTTGGTTTTCCAGCCTTCAACTTTAATTAAAAATACTCGTAATTCCTATAGCTACGCAGTTGTTTATCGTGTTCCAAAACTATTTTTTCAACGATCTTCAAAATTTTTATACGTAAAATAATCACCACCTGCTGACTATTTATAGTTATAAATTGTATTTCGGATTCCGGTGGTTTTCCATCAAAGTACACGGATTACTGTTATGGCTTTTTATTCCGGCACATTTTTTTTTAAACGTTGTATTATACTTAACATACCGCATAGGGAAACTGTGCTTGACTGGCGCCATTTCCTCCAGTTATCCTTTCAGTGCTTAAGATCGTCTGGTTCGGGAAGACGAGGGCATTTGCACCTAATAACCAAAAATAAATCATTAATTTAATAGAATATTTTTGTAAAACTTGAATTAATCAAATACATTAGTTAAAATAAAACACTCACTGCAAAAAGCCAAAGCAGCTAGTACGATTATAATTTTTGCCATTTTCACCAGTATAGATTTTTATGAAACTGACAAAAATTTGCTATGAATTACATTATATAGAAAAAACCAATGAATCACGTTTAATCTTATCGATTTCAGGGAATTTCATACTTATCTTTTATTCGTCTAACTTCATACTTGGCATAACTCATCATTTATTTAGCGGTTGATAGTGAAATTGAACTACTTCCACCTTTGTTATACACTAGCGGGCCGTCCGGCTTCGCCCGTGGTACTTAATGTAGCCTATATATAGCATTCAGGGACTAAGTGCAATGGCCTATCCATTGCACTTAGTCCCTGAATGCTATATACAAACGATAGGACAAATAATTTTTGAAATAGGTCCAATGGTTCGAAAAGAGAGTACAGAGAGAGTTTTTATATAATGATGGCAAACTCACAATAAAGTTGTAAAAAATAGACATTGTTCATTACAATTGTAATAAGTACATATTATATTTTAATTTTTGACACTTATTTGTACGATACCTATTATCGTACAATATAAAGTTCAATTTAAACTTTAAAAATGTATACTCTTTGTATGCTCTTATTTTGTTTTTTTTATAAAATTGACGTGTGAATTGTACATTTATCAATAAAGAACTTTGACTTTGACTTAGAGATTCGCACGTTCATACAAAAAACCTCTTCAGCTTCAAAATATTAGTATAGACTAGCTACGGATTATGGTTTCACTACATATTTTGTAAGAATATAAATTTGATTTAAATGTTATTTGGAAACATATGTATATTTAATTACTTACCAATGAAAACGATATAACGCTAGTTATAGATAGATAAAGACGAAATTAAATTATGAAACAAACACATTCTGAATTCTCACTATTTATGTCACGATAATGACGTCAAAATCATAGAGAGAAAAATAAATAAATAAAACGAGTAGGTACATAAATAAAAACGTCATACACGAGTCCTAAGATCAGAGGAAATGACGTAAAAGTAGTGGGGCGGAGCCTACATCAAACCGTAAATCACCAATCATATCCTACATCGCACCTCATGATTGGTGATTTATGTTGCGATGTAGGCTCCGCCCCACTACTTTTACGTCATTTCCTCTGATCTTAGGACTCGTGTGTTGACGCTTTAAGTCTAAAACAAGAATATGCATTTCATTGGCGATACATAAACAATTTTATTAGAGGATGGAATTAGAGTAGGGATTATATAATATTAGGTCCTTACCACGTCCTTATCTACATATCTATGAAATTGGCGTTTTGTCGTACTGGCCACTTTGATCTCAAACATCTCCTCTTTGGTTAGGAATTCCAATTTCAAATTTATACAACTATTTAGCCATGCTTTTAAAACCGTCATTTTTTTAGTGCCTGTGTTTGTAGTTTAGTCATTTTTCTTAAGTCAATTTTCGCTTGGGGTAGGATTTGGCTGGTTCGCCAGGGTTCAGCCATTGCATTGAACGTTCCCGATTATTTATTGTACAGGACCTACTCGTAATACGAGTACAAACAAAAATACAAACATGTAGTCATCAATCCCGCCAGTCGTCTTTAATACATCGCACTTTGATTTTGCATCGAGCTATGCGTATAACGCAAATATTTTATGTAACCCACCGATACTGATTTATCTGTATGAAATTTTAAGAAAATATTTTCCGAGAGCGAAAATGTTCATCTATTTCTTCTAAAATCATTCCTTTTTTACAAGTAGATCTATAAGATTAAGATCAAGTTCCCATAGTTGGTACAAAGATCCTCGAAGTTATTTTTAGTAGTTAAGTGTTTTTATTTACTTTAAATGTAAGTTCACTTAATTGTAGTACTATTAAGAATTTTAAATACAGTTAGATCTAAATTAGCCCTAAATTCATCGTATAATGTTATCTACATACACCGGTAAAATACCAATAAGTTCCACAAATATTAATTTATCTTCTACAAGCCCCGTAGTCAAGATAAAACAAAACGTGAGACATAAAATTGCACAAGATTAGCCTCACATTATGAATTACAATAATGCCATAAATAATAATGCAATAAATGGAAAAAATAATGCCTACTTATTTATGTCATCTAACAAATAAAACATAATTTCTGAAGTCCACCTCATATCTACTTATATAAGTACCGTACCATTTACATTAATTTCAAATTCATCTCACGTTATCTGCAAACCTTATTTCGAATTTCTCGCACATTGTTTATCCTACGGATCGTTCTAAATTATAAACAATCACGAGAAATTATTTATAATGACTTCTAAGTTAACGAGGGTTAACCGCTAATGAGTACGTCATGCTTACGCGTTTCCTATGTCTGCGACATTTCTCGAAATAATGTTACATTAGAAAGGTATCGGTATGGTAATCGGTTTGCACACAAAGTGACTACACCGACTCGTCGATACGAATTATTTATTTGCTCAACTTTTAATTTTTAATTGTTTATCTCAATATTATTTTCAATCTTCAATTCAATTTTCAATATAATTTATTTTCATAAACCGACTTCAATTAAAAATTAAATTCAGACTTGACCAAATTTCAATAGAAGCCATCACGAAGTAATTTAGATACATGAAAGTATATTTTAGTTTTTTGTTCATAATTCAAAAACCGATTTCGATAAAATATATATTATGGGAGCATCTCTGAATATGAACAGCTCACTAAATTTTCCCAATGCTGGGACTCAGGGCCTTCTCTCGCAAGGAGAGAGTTAAAGCCTTAATCCACCACGCAGGCTCAGTGGGGGTTGGTGGATGGCACATCTTGCCATCGACCAATCAGATAACAGTGTATTAATTGACGGGTCATAGTGTACCGTTAAATAGTACGCTGAGGATTTGTGGATGATTTTACTTGCGACAAAATTGCAATTTATTAAATGATGGCCAGCTACCGTTAGTTGATCAATTAACGTAAATGCATTGCGTTAAATAATACATTTCAACCGCCATTTGTTATTTGCCATTTCCGAAAGTTAGTGGAGAGCGGTGTATAGCACGTGAGTCGTTGAACCTCGCCTTCCTTCGTCGGATTATTTAACGGCGAGACGCCGTAAATTGATCATTTTACTAAAATACGTACGTTTAATAATAAATTTCAACTGCCGTTTGTTATTTTCCGAAAGTTGATCAACTTCCCAGTGAATTGATCAATTAACGATTCTTGTTATATTCCGGTGAGATATCTATCACACTGAAAGCTCATATTTGACAGTTCACGCGTGATGTATCATCCATTCGTAGGTAGGTACCTACTTATTAGGCGAAGTAATGTAAACTAGAAAAATATATTGGATATCAAATTTTGTTATTGTTTTTTAAATTTTCACGATTTGAACACATAATTTAAACACTTTACAGGACTTAATCACGATCAACCTATCATTTAATTACCTCGGCGCCGGCGTTTCGGCAGCGTTACAACTGCCGCGCCGTGGTCACGAGAACTCTCCCCGAAGTGCTGTCGAAACGTCGAGATGATTCATCATCATCATCGTCAGCCCATGTTAGTCCACTGCTGGACATAAGCCTTTCCAATATTGTGCCACCAAATCCGGTCCTCGGCTCTCCGAATCCATCCGCTATTGTTAAGATTAAATCATCCGCGAGATAATTAAATGATAGAATATGATTAAGTCTTGTAAAGTGTTCAATTCTGTTCTAAAATAAATTATATCTGGATATTCGAGTAACCTTCGTGTGCAAACAGCTTGAAAAAAATTACTTTGTAGGTAAATTTGTTATCAAGTCATCTTTTTATCGATTAGTCACAGTACAAATGGAATTACTAAAGAGTTTGTTAAATCTAGTACATATTTTTACGATTGATCGTTTGATAAAATATAATGAGTATGAATGTACTAGCTGTGTGTCACGATTTTATTTGCCATATTAAAGGAAATATATATTTTTGCAATACTATTAACTTGGCAGAATAATGTGCGCTGAGATTTCTGCCTTTCTCGGCCATAATGAATGCGGAAATCCTGATGAGATGCCATTTTGTTGCTTCATTTTTTAGCATTGTACTATTTTACCATGACTTTTTTCTATAAACTGTTTTTGTTTTATACTAAAGAGTATTGACTGGCTTTGTGACTCAGTTGGTGGTAAGTCTAGCTGCAGAACTGTAAGTCGCGGGTTCAATTCCCCTCCTAGGACGAGTATTTGTGTAATGAATTCCGATATTTGTTGTTTTGTCTGCATACTTATTTTTATTTATCATAAGTATGTATGTACGATTGAAATATACTCGTAAGTATTATAAATTATCAGCTAACTGTTTCTTATATTACCTACAAGCTTTGCATAGTTTTCAGCTAGATACTGTTTTGTGAGAAATGCCCACCAATATATTTATTTATTTATTCCATTGAAATCTATTTTAAAATACTTAAAAATGCAAAAATAATTTAATTTCTGTTTCGTAGTTTCAAAGGTAAGTGCGTTGAAATAATAGAACAAACAAATCAGCAAACAAGCATTTACATTTGTATTATTACTACATGTTGATTTACAATATAGAAAGATCATAACTACGAGTAGTACATGTAGTTTGTATCATTGTAATCATCACACGTTATCTAAAACAGGATCATACAAAAGAATTTCAATCTAAGATCTTAATCCACTAAGTGCATGCAATTGTTACAGATAAATATATATTTAAAGCAAAAAAAATTTGAAAAAATTCATTGATATATTATTATTCGAAAAACTGATTTTGACTTCAAATGAATACTTTGGCTCGTACCTATATCGAATCTAAGGCTAAATTTGCTGCCAAAAAACTAGCTGTCCTCTCAAAGGTGCGAAGGTACTTCAAGTCTGAACAGTTGCTCACGTTATACCAAGCACAGATTCGCTCCTGTATGGAGTACTGCTTGCACCTTTGGGATGGATCGGCTAAGTATCAGTTGGAAGCTCTGGAATTGATCGAGAGACGTGCCAAAAGGCTCATAGGCAATGACATTCTCGTGCAAAAAAGACTGCAAAGTCTCGAACACCGCCGGAAAATTGCTAGCTTATCGGTTTTTTATCGGATACACTTCGGAGAGTGTGCGACTGATTTGTACGATCTAATACCACCTTGCCATTTTTTCTATCGGAATGCTCGTAGCTCGAAAAAGCGACATCGTTTCATGGTTGATGTTCCAAAGACACGAACGAAGAGATTTGACTCTACTTTTGTGATAAGAACGTCTAGGCTGTGGAATACGTTGCCTGAGAGGGTTTTTCCCGATAGTTACAATCTCTGTGTCTTCAAATCGAGAGTGAATCGGTTTCTTCTAGGTAAACACGCTTCATCGTAGACCGCATCATCGTTTAACATCAGGCGAGATGCGGTCAAGTGTAAACCTATAAAAGTTAAAAATAAAAAAAGAATACCTATCAAATTCATATTCTTGAATGTTTGATCTTAAGGGCGTGTGGGCCGTAATTTTGAATTTTTAAAACAACTTTAAGACCTTTAAAATAGTGTATTAAACTCTGAAAAAAATATATGTATTAGTTAAGGATCTAATCTAGTGCAATTCGCAGTCAATAACACGATTTAATAAATTTTACTTGATAGGAAAAAATCCCAAAGTTACCCCTTTTCAAAAAGTTTATTCAAGTTTATGACTAAACTAATGAATTTTTTTACTAAATTTTTGTACTCAACGAAAGCCACTAAAAGTTATAGATGCATTCGCAGAGTTTGACTTGATAAAAAGTATCAGTTATTCACTATGTTTTAATATCTACCATATATATAGCGCGCCGTTCGGCAGGCCTAATCAGTCGCGTTTCGGCGCTCACGGACGACGGGCCTATGCTTGATTTTGCAATTTTGACAACCGATAAATTTTAAATATTACGATCATAGTGCCACAGTATAACAATATCAGTAGGTATTACTAGTGAAGCACGCTATGATCTTGATTTTTGATATCGTTTTCATTGAATTGCAAAGACGCTGATACTAATTAGTACGCTACGCTGTTTGTTTACTTATATGTTGTAGACCAAAGGGAGTCTCAAAAAACTGACGTCGAAAACACATCAGTAAAAAATTCAATGCGGATGAAATGGAAAATAGCTAAGTATCTGTAAAATATTCGTCCGTCAAATCAGAGATAAGGAAATAATGAGAGGGGAGAAATCCCCTACGTAAATCCCCTAATATAAATGCAAGTTAGGTATCACAACTTGCATTTATATGCCATTTAGGTAAATTCTTTGGTAGTAAGGTACTTAGTACTTGGAAGAAAAGTCCACACATACAGATTTTATCACTTTGGAAGAGACTTTTGCGCAAACTATTCAGTTTAGGAAAAAAATTTTAGGAACTTCAATACAATTTTGAACACCTTTCTATAGATACACGTATGGTTTTGTTAGAATTTTTATTTTTTTATTTCTTTTCCAAGTTTGTGACACCACCAAAATTTATTGTTTTTTTTTTGTATGAAAATGTTAATATTGTTCATAGAAATTTAGACACTCGACCAAATTTGATAAGAAGTCTTTTAAGCAGTACAATTACTCGTAGAATTTAACTCTGCACTAAATTTCCGATTTGTATTTTTTATAAAAGGTTTAGAATAATTTCCTGAGCATAAAATCACAAAATAATAACAAATCCAGGTGGGGCTTCAAGCGCCAGCTCGAAAAAACGTTTTTGGCCAATATTCTGCAACAGTTATAAAGCCTATTATTATTGTAGAAAATAAAATTTCCTATCTTTTGTGAAAAACATATAACCCTTCTTCCATTCCGGTAAAATGGGACATGTTTATGCTACTGGGAACAGAATTCACATCTTATTATTTTTACATTGTTATCATCAAATTTGACATAATAAATCGTAATCGGTAAGTTCGAAAAAAAAGTTTACTGGCAACAATAGATGCAAAATTTTATTTTCTACAATTATTGTCAAAATATATAGTTTTCAAAATATCGGCTAAAACAGTTTTTTTTCAATTGGCGTTTGAAGCTCTACCTGGATCTGTAAGCATTTTGTAATTTTATGCTCAGTAAGTGATCTTTACCTCATAGAAAAAAATTTGATTAGAAATTTAGTGCAAAGTTGACCAAAAAACCTTCTATTTTTACTGGCCTTTCATTACGTTTCAGCACATTTATTTTTATTTTTGACGAACTTCTGAATTATTAGGAAATATTTTAAAAAGATGCATGAAATTGGAAACCGTTCTCAACTTAGTGTGACCAAAAGGTTGAGTTTTGTATATCTACGAGTATAGATAAATTTAATATTTCTACGTTTATATATAAAAAAAACTCTTATCACTTCACAATTCACTAAATTGTTATCACTAGTATAAACAAATCTTTAACAAAAAATGAGTTTAAATTACATAGTCCAATATTTTAATGTTATTTCTGCACTGTGGCACCGTTTCCGCGGTCGGTGACAGTCGCGAGAACAAGACAGCGTTAAATGCCTAATTTGACAGAACTACCTGGCCTTAACGTTTCACTAATGTCTCCGTTACTGCGATCCCGAGTCTTATCTAAAGAACGAGATGACGTCTAAACGACCAAGCTAGCCAAGTTATGGTTAACCGTGGCCATGGATGGGTAACGTAAGTAACGTTTAAGTTTCGTCCGTGGACCGGCTTACAAATCAGCTCAAAAGTATACAAAGATACTTTGACTACTCTGTGGTCTGTGACTCAATAGTAGAACATATTCTGTAGGTACCTAGAGAGTACTATACCTACTACTAGTCATAATGGCAGATTAAAAGTAAGGAGTCAATAAAGCTATTACTTCTACAACGTGGCGCTTTGGTGCCGACATTAAAAGAACACACAGGCTGGGTTACTGACCAATAATCAGTACCTGGGTGACTTAGATACATACTGATTTTCTAAAAAAAAAAAAAACTTGAAAAAAGGACGCGGCCGGTTGGATTCCAACCCGGACCTACCATATTTCAACCACCCATCTTCCCGACTGAGCTAATATACTGTCGCGTGCCGTCGCGAAATTTACCATCGCATTCTAATCTTTATATAACAGTTTTTCGTTGTCTAAAAACGCGCATAAAACGGCGTTTTTTAAAAATAAAACCTGGCTAGATCGATTTATCGTCCCCGAAACACCCTGTATACATAATTTCATGAAAATCGTTCGAACCGTTTCCGAGATTCAGATTCTATTTATATACACTTATAAGAATTGCTCGTTTAAAGGTATAAGATTCAAAAAGTGTGAAAAATGAATATTTGCTTATTTGAAAAAACATTTTTTTTCTAACAAACTAAATAATTGTATCAAGCGGTCGAATGAAAAACATCCTGTGCACTAGATTCATTCAACAACGTCAGATGTGTGCGTGATTTACGTTCGCTTTTCGTAAAACAAGCTGGCAACGTCGCATGGAGAAAGTACCTATCTGAAAGCGGCGCGCGGGCGCACGGCGCGGCTACACCGCCCCGGTCGAGAGGGGTAGATACTTACAAATGCGCGATAATTTGGAACGGGGACGGGCACTTTCCCGTCAACCTTATGCCTGTTCATCACTAATAAATCGAATACCTACCAAATAATAAAGCTAATAAAATAACATAAAGGAAATAGGTAAATGCGTAGGTAGGTATCTATTGTAACTTTGGCGAAACATTACAAAATGATTGCTTTTTGAAGTAAGATGCGTGTTGTCAGAAACAAGGACACTTCGCATAAACAGCACATGTTCCCACTGCTGGGACTCGGGGACTTCTCTCGCACGGAAAAAGTCAAGGCCATAATCCACCACGTTGGCCCAGTGCGGGTTGGTGGTTAACATGGTTAACATGACCTCGAAAGATTGTAGGTAAGTACATGTCGGTTTTTTCACGATGTTTTTAAGTTAGCAGCATTATGCACATGACTTCGATAAGACAGTGGTGCGCGTAGGATTTGATTGCGTGACTAGACCAGCACTTGGTAATAACAAAGAGCATTACCGTTTTTAGCGTGAAAGCTGCTGAATAGGTTGGTACCTACAACTTTCTTCTAAAATAAAAACAACTTCTCGCAATAAGATTTCAATTTCGTAATCAATCTAACCAATGAAACCCTTTGAGAGAAAAGTAATTTTGTTTAAAATAGGATTAAACCGTAGTAGGTACTTACAAACTTTCCTACTGGCGGAACGGCGCGAAACGGTCGAAAACATGCTCTGGGTCGATTTTCAAAATCCTATTGTATGACTTATCAGACTAAAATCAAATGTGCATAGGTACACTCAGTAAACACTGTACGTTCGACGTCACTAATTAAATATCTATTCACAACACAATCAGAGTCACACACAAACATAACGAAAAGCAGGCTAATCTTATTGACACTGACTCTAAAAATAAATTACACTAAAAGAACGAACAAAATTAACATGTAAGCGTCTTTTTCGGGAATAATTAAGTAGTGTACAAAATTCCCTAGTTAAGGATTTAAAGTAAAAGTTTTAGCGCGCCATTTAGAGAAATGTGTCAGGGACTACGGTCAACTTCGCATCCCGACAGCTAGCACAAAACTAGTGAAAAATTAAAGAAAGAGAAAGGTTAACATTTAACATTAGTTAATAGGTAAGTGCATTATTTCTCTTTCGTCTGCATTTCATTCACAAACATACGCGTGTGTTGCAGGACATCGCCTATCTCGTTTCTTTAGTATTTGCTTTTCGCCTGATTTTTTATTGATAAATCGGATGGAGTATGTGCTGCGGTGTAATGACCTCTGCGCAGGAAATTTTAGATACAGGCGGTTTTATTATGGTATTTTGGAAAATTGCGAATAATTCAGTAAATAATAACGATAAATGAAATTTAATTTGACAGAATAGGTCAAAATATGATATTTTATAGGTGGTTTCATTTAATGTCGGCACCAAAGCGCCACGCTGTATACTTTTGGAAATGAGTAAAAAAGATGCATAATGCGAAATATGGAAACAGTCAACAGACAAGGAGACAGTCAAGGCCATTCACCATACTGGCCCAGTGCGGGTTGTTGGATGACGCATGAACTGGTAAAATTCTAGGTACCTACATGTTGGTTTCCTTCACCATTTTTAAGATAAATAAATACATATTGGTGGACAATTCACACACAACACCATCTGACCCCAAACTAAGCAAAGCTTGTAATATGCTTTGTATATAAATATAATATGTCTATTTATACTTATTATAAATAGAAACACCCAGACACAGTGCAAACATTTGAATTCATCACACAAATATTTGCACTGGGTGGGAATCGAACCCACGAACGACCCTCGGCTTCGCAGACAGAGTTACTACCCACTAAGCCACGAGGCCAGTCAAATAATAATAATAAGATAATGACATTACGCACATGACATCATAAAGTGGAGCGCGTGCGATTTGAACCCCAGATCAGCTGCCGCTGTTCTCCCAACTAGACCAGCCGTAACTTATGATTAAAAATGTGGAAATACATGAATGAAACAGCTGCTTGCTTCGATTTTCCCCTTTAAAGAAAGCCAATGTTCGCTTTTTTTCCAATTCGTATTCTGATACGGGATCCTAATAAAAAACAAATGGATTGAAGCTCGATCTAAATATTAGGATACAAACGAGTTCAGCTTATAGATCTTTTCTCGTGCACATAAACTGAGTTGGAATAGCGAAAACGGTCTGTTAAGCTATTTCTTTTACTCTGCTTCCTCAGCGTTCGCGTCGAATTCACAACTGGAAAAGCATTAAATATCTTGATGTTCTTTTTAACCCCCGACCAAAAAAAGGGCTGTTATAAGTTTGACGTCGATATCTGTCTGTCTGTCTGCGTGTGTGTCTGTCTGTGGCACCGTAGACCTCAGAAGGATGGGCCGATTTCGATGCTGTTTTTTTTAGTTGTGAGTTAATATTCGTTCGGATATTCTTAGCTATGTTTGGTTAATATCGATACAAGATGGCTACAAAATGGCGGACAAAATATTTCTTTACAACATACCTCAATATGGGTATCAAATGAAATGGCTGGACTAGCAGAATACCACACATTATAAAAAAATCAAATCCAAGATGGCCGCCACCACAAAATGGTGAATTATATTATTTTTTCACTACTACCCCAATATGGGTATCAAACGAAAGGGCTTGACTAGTAAAATACATTGCACTATGACAAATTTCTAATTCAAGATGGCTGCTTCTTCGATTCTTCGAAAATGAAAATACTTCAATACAAACTTTAATCTCTGTTTTAGGATTCCATAACCAAATGGTAAAATACGGGACCCTTAAAGATACGTCATGTCTATCTGTCTGTCCATCCGTATATCACATACACTTTTTTCCGAAACTATAAGAACTATACTATTGAAACTTGGTAAGTAGATGTATTCTGTGAACCGCATTAATTTCATACAAAATATAGAAAAAAAAGTGCCAATACTTGAAACTTGAGACTTTGAACTGAAACTTATTTTTTTTCCATCAAAACCATACGTGTGGGTTATCTTTAGATAGATCTTCAAAAATGATATTGAGGTTTTTAACACTTATTTTAGTTTTGTCATTCTCCTTTAGAAGTTACAGGGGGGGGGGGGGGCTAAAAATAAGACAATTATTAGTATATAGGTACCTATACCTAGTAAACACAGCAACACGAGAATAACATGTGACGAAATGAATAGTACCTATGGCCAAGAATAAATAAAAAAAAAAAAAAATTACGCGTGTCGGAAATATGGGTTGACTAGGAAATTTTTAGTGTTTGCTATTTATTTATTTTATATTTTATAGGCATTTTGTTAGAAATGCATACATATGTTGTGTTCAAAGTGTATGTGTAAGTGCTGTGATGAAAATAGGTAGGTATCATTTTGTGTGTTTAAAATGTAGTGTAAGTGTTGTGATAAAACAGTAATACGAGTACATTACAACAAAAACTTTTTTGCGATGGGTGTGAAATGCAAATTTAATATTTCGTGACAAGTTCAATTAATGACATTAGTAAGTGCCTAGAAGTTAATGTCGGTATAAAAATATATACATATAATAAACATAGGTTCACAGGGACTTTATTATCTTTCTCGCACTGACGCACGCGCTCGTTCACTGTATTTTGTTTCTCGCTCTAGCATCCCGAGTTCATCCTAAAATTATTATCATACCCGAGCATGACGGTAAAATTCATTTCACAGCCCACGAAAATTTTGTCTAAACGCGCCTAAAGAAGTTTTCACTTAAAAAAATGTATGATGTACATTACCCTATAAACTTTCGACGAAAATTAGTTTGAATGAGATCTAGTAAGTAGTTTTATTTTAATGCGTCTTAAATTCTCTATTGTTGAAACACTGATTAAAGTAACAACGAACTACAACAACTTTTATAATATGACATTATTATTATGCTGCTACGGAAGCCTTCACGGGCGAGTCTGACTCGCACTTGAGCAGTTCATTTATTCATAATTTTATTTATAAAAAAATATGGAGAATGTAGTTTTAGGATAACTTTGAAAAATATTATTGTATTTATGTCGCAAATTTGTCCACTTCTAATAGGTAATCACACCATACACAATAATTCTAAGTTGATATGTGCTTACAGCATAGCGCCATTACTTGCAGGCTATTCGTATTAGATTAGGGTTTATTGGCCCGTGGTTGGTCTGCATTTAATCGACTTTTGTATGTTATTGCCTCTTCTAATTAATAAGTGCTGGGTTTTGGGCCATGAACTGATTTGGGCAATAAAATAAGAAGGATAATCATAGGTGCGTTAATACATATTATGTGTAACTAACCAAAGAATTGTCTTTGAAAAAGAAAAGGTTTTGGCGTTTACGCGGAAAAATAAATATAATCATATCATCGTTTGCAGTACACACATATGCAGATCGGAAATAATACTGCGTTTAGGTTAAAAGGGCAAAATTTCCAAAGAAAAAATCATCATATCTCCGGGAGATCAGACTTAAGTCTGCACTGATAGACTTAGGTAGTAATTTGGACTCTGTATATTCAAATAGTTCTACGGTACAGTGATATTATGGGCAGGAGTGTGCCTTACCACCATCCTCTCGTCTTGTCTATATCACTATGACTCTTTATTATAAAAAGAGATTAAATATTACTATTCCTTGACGTGAATCAAAATGAAATTACTGAAGCAAATTTGTTACTTTGAAGTTCTTAAAATTGAAATCGAGCCGTAATATTGAAAACAAAAGTTATGTCCAAAGTAATCTATGTAAATATAAATAACTATGTACGTAGCTTTTGCTTTAACATCTTTACAAAGAAACAAAACCATATTTCGTTGGCTTCATATTACATTATACGTTACATACGTCAAAGGAAAGTTTATATTCAGTATTCGTTTAAAAAAACGAATAATCAGACTAATTTGAGATTTTCAGCCGGCTACTCCAAGAAAAAATCAAATCAATCATCCAGAACTCAATAGTTTCATTACTTGTATTTCGTAGTAAGATTTATAAGAAAATCGAACATTATAACATCTGAGGTTTCTTATTTTCTAACTCCATTGGGACTATACGCTATCTGAATTCCGTATATCACGTCAAACGCACAAAAAGAAAATGTAAAGTAGCCATCGACTAAAGATGAATTAGCTACGGAAAATGACTCTTCAGGAAGTATGAATGTGTTCGGAAGGAAGTCTGATAAACTGTGATTAATGATTCTTAAATTTTAACTTGTCGCACGGATATCGCGTGAATTAAATAAAACGTTTGCGTAAGCTTCCAGATTAAGAATTCAATTTATCGTTTCAATTTGTGTCGACATTTTTTCCTTGAAATTGTCGATGGTTGAGCTAGATTATGATTTCACGCTATTTTAAACAATAATCTGCATTTTCCTTCAATAATCTTCTTTGCATTTGTCCCGTTTTCGTTATTTTGCATGCTACATTTGCGTAATAAAAAACTACAGTAGATTTTCGACATTGTGATTGCCACTTCATAATTTGGAATTTTCAGTGAAATTTTCTGCAGTGCGGGAATCAAGTTTGCGGATGAGTCGCTTGGAACATAAATTGACATGAATTTTAAAGTAGAATTGTATGAAACAATGGATTTACGAAATAATATTTGTGAATTACTTGAAATTTCCAAGTTTTTTTTGACCGTGGTAATGTCTTCAATCATTGTCGTTATAAGTAGGTGATTTTAGAGCATAACAAATAAATGACGATGGAGTAGAATAACTGATAGTACTTAGGTACTAATAATAGTACCTACTTACCTAAATAGTGGAATTAAGAATGAAATAATAGTAAAATTAAATAATAGTAGAATTATTTTATTGTATTGTAGACTTAAGCGATTCTACAAAAATAACAACAACCAAACGTTGAATTGGAATATAAATTCCAATTAAATGTTTGGTAGATAGTCAAGATTGGGGAACACGGGTTGAGTTTTTTAAAAACAGAAATTAATTGTTTTAAGCTTTATTGAATGTCCGATACATTCGCGAGTTGAGATTAAACTAAAACTAACTTACATCCTAGAGGTGGTCGAGACCTCATCCTGTTTTTACATTCCAGACCACCGGCGATAGGCACAGTTCGTGGAACGATACAGTACGTAGAAACGAAGTACGTAGAGACGTTACTCAGCGGTTTTAGCCCTTACGGATGTAATTGTATCGTCTGAGCGCAGTTACTGGAATGTATAACTCCTCCCTCCTCAAGCTCGAAATTATCGGATGCATGGTTTCGTTTCCGATAATTTCGATGTACATAATTAAAAGTTACAGAAGTGAATATTAATGCTAAAATTACATATAAAATAAGGGTGCCGACACTGATATTTTTTACGTTTACGACGTCACTGATTTCACTGTTAATGCCCATTTCACTATCACTTTTCACTAAAACTGTAGACAGGCGTTGTAGATCCGTCAGGTCCATCCCTCTCAGGTTTACTGGTCCCGTGAAAGGGGTTGACTTCGGAAGACTAACAGGTGGTAGGTTTATAACTGGTACGGTAGGCAACTGGAACTTGTCTATGTTCACTCTCTGTCTTTTCATGGTGACTCCTCCAATTTCGGCTTTACAGTCGTCATCGGTTGTTACAATGTACGTCCCTTGGACATGATGGTAGGTGGTGTCGTCCTTGCAGTTCTGTGTGAGAATGAGGATGGGTTTGGTGAACAGCATCCATCTGTTGCTCTGGATCTTTTCCACTACGACTTCCTCCAAGTCCACCAGGATCGGGCGGCAAGAGGATGTGTCTGCCGCAAATGTCATCAGGTTGGTTATGCAGGTGTCTTGGGCCAATCCCGATGAATAGTCTTCTTCACATAAGAACAGGAACTCATCGACTTCTTTGCAAGGGCGAGGGAGAAACACTGTTTTCGACCTTTTCGCTAGTAGGAAGGGAAACTTAGGTAGAATTAGGTGGGTCTGGTTAAGGTGATTCACAACGGGTAGGGGTAGAACTCTATAGTATGCATATGTGTCGTTTTCGACAAGGGGTACATCCATGATAAACGTTATTAGATTTTCTTTTGCGTAAGCTTTTATATCTATACATTGTTCGAGTTTTAATAAATTTTCTGGGGTTACAGGAAACATGAGCTTGTTATGTTGTTCAATCTTTTTTAACAATGCCAATAATTCGCTTGAGTCTAGTATAGATTGGTGTAGCATACCTAATTTGCTAAATGCAATTATAGTTTCTATTTCATCCAATGAGGTGTAAAGAGTTTGGAAGTTATGTAAGAACAATTGATAAGTATTAGAAATTCTGAAAACGTCTTGAGTACTATTTTTGTCATTGAGTTGTTTTCTGATTTCCCAAATTGCTTTATCTAATTGGATGAAATTGTATTTAGTGTTATTTGTGATGTTAACTAATGACTGCATCATTTCTGCGACCACCGTTACCTTATTATTTATAGAGGTTTGTTTGGATTTTACCTTTTTAATTAGTTTGTCGTATTTGATGGCGTCGTCGTTATCTAAGTTACCTGAAATTAATTTAATCAGCGAGCCAAGAGGGTTTATAATACCACGTTTAATTCTCTTAGCCGGTAATAATTGGTTCAACTTTTGCACCGTCAAATTTCTCATGAAGTCTGTCTGAATCTTACTATCGTTTATGTCTGAGTTAATTGGTTTCTTTCCAAAATAGTTAAGTACATGTGTGTTGAGGTTAGCGTATCTATTTAAATTAAACTCTAAATCATCCCTAATTTAACTTAAATCTAAAATCTTAATTAAAGACCACTTATCGCTACTAATCAGGGCTTGACCTTCCTTGATCGGGAAGACCCCTGGGTTATCCCTGATCCTTTGAAGTTGAAGGACAGGGCAGCCGTTGTCAGCGCCATTATCAGGATGCACCTGTGGAGGACGTTTTATATCCTTAATTGGTGCTTTTGTATCACGGCCTTTGACCTTAACTGCTACTACATTCTAACTATATCTCCCACGACCTCTGCTTTTTCATATCGTGGTTTGTCCTTTCCTCTTCTTTCATTTACACCCTTTACAAAAACTGTGTCTCCTTCTTGTATATCGAACCTATTTTCTTTTCCGTGTTGATTTTCTTTAATTCTTGTTTTTTTATTTATAGTTTTATTTGTTAGGTACTCGTATAAGTATTTAACTCGTTTTTTATGGTCGCGGACTAATTTTTGGGTATATTCTTTATTGAACTCAACGTCGAAGGTACTTGTCGAGTCCGTGTGTCCAAACACAACTTCAAAAGGAGTTAACCCTGTGCTGGAGTGAATAGTTTGATTATAGGACATAAGCGCGTAAGTCATAACTGATGCTGCATCAGTAATCTTATGCTCATATTTAGCCAATCTATAGATCTCAATAAGAGTTGAATGGAATCTTTCGACTAGTCCCATTGAATTGGGATTATGTGGGGTGCCAATGTGTAGATCTACCTTATAAAATTGGAGTGTCTCTTGTAGTAGGACGTTATTGAATTCTGAACCAGAGTCAGCACTAATCCTAAGTGGGACTCCGTACATACAAAAGTATTTTATGAGTACTCTTATAACTTCGGGAGTTGTTTTATTGCTAATTTCTATTGCTTGACCGAGTTTACTAAACGCGTCTACTATCGTGAGGAAAGATTTACCTTCAATGCTAAATATGTCCATGAAAATTTCTTGAAATGGCTTTGTCTGAGTTTGTGTTAGTTAAAGTTCTGGTTTCAGTGGCTTTCTGTCATATTTCATAGTTTTACAGCCTTCGCATGAATTTATGATGGCAGCTACTGTCAGATCCATGTTGGACCAATAGTACGTGCGTTTCAAGTGCATTAGTGTTTCCTTAATTCCTCGGTGACAAGTTTTTCCAATGTGATACTTCTGTACTATTTCTCTCTGTTCGTTTTCATCTTCGACGTAAATCACTCTTTCTGTGCATTCTACTATTCTGACCGTGTTCTTCTTAAATAGTTCTGTGGTGGCTACGGAAAATTGCTTCTTATGTGTCTCATGCTCAAAGAATATGAAATACTTAAGATTCGGTCTTATAAATTCCTTCAGAAATTTCCTTACGAGGTCGGGTCTATTAAGGGGCAAGTGTACCTCTAAAATTTTCTGTTTGGGTCTAGACAAATCTTTTACTGTTAGCTCGGGTCTGAACCAAGTGTATACTAATATTTGGTTGGGCTTAGTATCGATGGCTTCTTTTAAAATAGGGATTCCTGATGTATCCATATCATAAACTGAATGTTCCGTTGCTGAAGTTCCAGAAACAGTAAGAGTGCTACTAGATGGAGATGGAATTGGGTAAGGTGATCTAGCTTCGCCCGAGTGAGCAGATAGGGTTTCCTCCGAGTCGGATGAAATAAGTACTGTGTCGTCACTAAGAGTTTGTCGGTCTGAGTCTAATCTTTTCTCTACATTAACTTTTGTGGATTCGTTGTCTTTGTGTATTGCATTGACCTTGATCCGGGACAGAGCGTCCGCTACGCAGTTTTGTTTCCCATTTTTGTAGATTATATCATAGTCGAATTCTGCCAGCCGTAACTTCCACCTAGTGAGTTTGCTATTGTCTTCCTTTATGCTGTTGAGCCATGCAAGGGGTCTGTGATCGGTATAAATTGTGAAACGTCTCCCATAAAGGTATGGCCTAAAATGCTTGACAGCCCACACTATGGCTAGAAGTTCTTTCTCTATTGTACTGTATCTAGACTCTGCATCATTAAGGGTACGACTACCATATGCTATCGGCTTGTCCGAGCCTATTGGGCCTTGTGACAATACCGCGCCTATTGCATAGTCGGATGCATCGGTTGTGAGGACAAATGGTTTTGTGAAGTCCGGAAATTGCAGAATTGGGGCGTTGACTAGTAATTCTTTACACCTTTCAAACGCGCCTCTAAATTCGTCTGTTAACTCTATTTTATTTCGTTTCTTTAAACAGTTGGTGAGAGGGCGAGTAATTTTGCAAAATCTCTGATGAATTTTCGATAGTAACCGACTAACCCTAAAAGCTCTTAATTTGGGTTGTCGTTGTCGGTATAGGGAAGTTTAAAACGGCTTGAATTTTGTCGTTGTTAGGCTTGAGGCCTTCCTTCGTTATCAAATGACCAAGGTAAAGGACTTCTTTTCGGAAGAATTCGCACTTGTCTAGTGTAACCTTCAGGTTGGTAGCCCTAAGTCGGTCAAATACCATACGCAGTTTATCTATGTGTTCCTGTAAACTGGAGGAATACACAATTATGTCATCGAGGTAAACAAGGCAGTGGAGCCCTTGTAGGCCTCGGAGCACATTGTCCATGGCTCTTTGAAATGTTGCTGGAGCTGTTTTTAGTCCGAATGGCATGCGAGTAAATTCATAATGTCCTGACTGCGTGGAGAACGCGGTTTTCTGTCTATCCTCTTCCTTAACTTCTATCTGATGGTACCCGCTAGCTAAATCAATAGTGCTGAAGTAAATGGATTTTCCTAATTTGTCAAAGAGATCTGAGATGTTGGGTAACGGATATTAGTCGTCGGTCGTAATTTCGTTGAGGCGCCTGTAGTCTATTACCATTCTGAACTTTCTTTCGCCAGAAGCATCTAATTTTTGGAACCAGATGTACTGGAGCACTCCAAGGGAGTGTGATTCTCTTATGACGTCATTCTCAAGTAATTTGGAAACCTGATTTTGTATTTCTTCATTGTAAATTGGCGGATGTCTATAAGGGCGTATAAATATAAGGTCTTCATTTTTGGTTCTAATTTCGTGTTTTACTCCATTAGTAAAAGAGAGTGGAATGCCCTCACAGTGAAAGATGTCCCTATACTCGTGGCATAATTTCTCTATAAGTTTACGCTCTTCTTTATTGGTGTGGTCTAAACGAAGTTTCTTTAAATTTTGTTTTAGAAGGTCATCTATTTCGCACCTATCCAAGGTTGTGTTAACGGTGCATTCTTCTTTATATATTTGGTGACTTTTAATGGTCTTGTAAATGCCATGGTAACAATGTCATCTGAAGCGTTTTGGATGACGGTGTACGCGAAAGAGTCTACGCATGTCACTAATGCGGCAGGCATTCTTATACCCTCGCCAAAATCTACGAAGTCTATGATGGCTTCGCCATTTTGTAGGTCAGTAGGGACCTTAACACGGGTTTCTGTCCTAGGTTCCAATGCTATTTCGTGTGGGGGATTGTACAAAATTGGTATGTTTGTGTGAGGTGTTTGTAAAATTTGGTTTTTCATGTCGATTTTGGCTTCCAATTGTTTCAGAAGATCGCTGCCTATTAGACCGTCGTATTTACTATCGACATCGTATACGTAAAACTTATGTCTCCTTCACATTGGAACGTTTTTAGTAACGGTATGCATATGGCCTCGCTGTGTTGACTCCTAGCGTGGGTACTTATAACCTCAAAAGGCTCTGAGTATTTATAGGCCGAGAAATATTCGTTGGCCTTGGCCGGGCTTATAAAGGACCGTGTACTTCCTGTGTCTATCATAAAACGCGAGTTTATTTCTGGGATGACAATATGTGGTAGTTTAAGAAGAGAATCACAGTTTAGTTCTATTATTTCGGGTGAGAACTGGAGGCTTCCGTATGAAAATTTTCGGTAGTGTCAGGGTCGATATATTCGACAGCCTCTGTGGTCATTTCTTGTATATGAAACTCGGGTATGTCAAGGTTATATGCGTAGCTGTCGCTATAGTATGGTGAGGCGTCGTAGTCCTCCTCTGGGGGTGAAGTTTCTACTAACTCGTTATTGTAGAACAAATTGGAATGCTCTGCTGAGGTATTTAGGGTATTTTGCCGCAGGGGACGAGCAGTGCGCATCGAGACATCTTCGTCTCGCGGTTTTGGGCGTGCCAAGTTTTGATTGGGGATTCCGAATTTAAAATTTTGTTGTGGCTGTGCGTAGGGTAGTTGTGGTCTATTAAAATTTGAGGAATACTGGGGTCTAAATCCCTGGCCTTGATTTGGTACGTTGGAACCTGGCTGTTGACGGGGAATACCAAATTTAAAATTATTAGGGCCCGGGTTTGGATTGTACCTAAAGCCAGTTGGTTGGCTTTGGGGTTGTATGGCTGTTCTGAACCCTTGGGGTTGCTGTTGTGGTATGCCGAATTTAAAATTTGTATTCGGCATGATCATTTTCTGTTGTGGGTTGTTAATAGATGGAACCCCGAATTTAAACCCACTGTTAGGAATTATATTATGGTTACTACTCGAGGGGTTTGAGAACGGCATCCCTTGTGGTAACTTAGGGGGTGCCGGGGCCTGGCGTTTATGCTTAGCATGGAATTGGGTCATGAAATTGACCTCCTCGGTAACAATCATTAAAGCTGTTTCTAGGTTGGGGCACGCTTTTAGACGCACAATTCGAATTAACTCTTCAGACAGGTTATATAAAAATACATTGAGGGCTAAGTTGTTATATACAATCATTTTTGCGGCTTTTACTCCCTCATCGGTTAATAAATTTACTTTTGCAAATAATGTACTTCGCATGTGTTGAATACGATGGCAGAACGCGATATACGACTCACCTGAATTAATTTTCATTTGTTCGAGCTCAATTGCAATGCACTCCTCAGAGCGGGGGTCGCCGAAATGTTGAATCAATAGCTCACGTAGAGCTGCCCATGAATTTATATCTTCTCTTTCGCTTAAGAGGGCGGCGGCTCTACCCTGTAGTCTACTTGTAATTGCGTGAAATACGTATATTTGTTGTATAGCATTATTGGCTGCACCAAATCCGTTGAATACATACTGAGCTTTTTTTTAGAAAAAGATTTAGTAAGCTTTTTTCACCTTCGTACTTAGGTATTAAACACAATAAATCTTTGGGTATAATTCTAATTTGCTCCATTTTAGTTTAATATTATACTTAACTTACTGGGTTTAACTGCGATAGTTAACACTATTTTAAAGGCTGATTTCTAAGCCTAATGAATTTACGTAAAAGAAAATCCAATAATTTCTCCAACCAACGGAAATAAATGAGGACAAGGGGGAAGCGAAAAGGTTTACTCACTGCGCACTCGTCCGCATTCTTCTGCTATAGCTGGTACGTTCTTGAAACTTCTCGTGGCCCACAAGACAAATTTATTTGGTTCGGGATTGCCGAAGCTACGAACTAGCTGATGTGAAGCTATGACCGTAACTATTTAGTACGCGCGAACTAGCACTCAATTATTTAAGCGACTTCGCGACGAACCCTCAGCAATCCTACCGGCTGCGCCAGTCAAGATTGGGGAACACGGGTTGAGTTTTTTAAAAACAGAAATTAATTGTTTTAAGCTTTATTGAATGTCCGATACATTCGCGAGTTGAGATTAAACTAAAACTAAAACTAACTTACATCCTAGAGGTGGTCGAGACCTCATCCTGTTTATACATTCCAGACCACCGGCGATAGGCACAGTTCGTGGAACGATACAGTACGTAGAAACGAAGTACGTAGAGACGTTACTCAGCGGTTTTAGCCCTTACGGATGTAATTGTATCGTCTGAGCGCAGTTACTGGAATGTATAACTAGATACGATGCGTATCAAATGTTTTTAAAGAAATGATACAGATATCTTCGTTTTCTTAAGACTCTTTGTCGATTTGAAAGCAGACAAAAAATTGACATCCTTAATTATTATACCTCACAAAAAATGTTTTAATCAATCATACTAGGTAGTATGAAACATTTTTTATTGACTGCATCGTCATTGCATTATTACGTAGAAACAGGATTTGAATATGTATTACTAAGGATGTGATAACGCTAAACTTCGATCCGATGCTGGTGTGATAAAACAATACATTGGAAAATTAAACAAAAAATATTGTTAGCAATATACGAGTACGCTACTTACTAAGGCAAACAAGGCAAAGACAAAATTGCGCGTCAAACGTAATATTTTAAACGTAACGTAATATTATAAAATATGTAACATAAATAGCCTGAAAGGAGGCATAGCGCAAATGTAAATTCTTTTTGTTATCAGATTAATTTCAAAGAGTCTTTTCACACATTTTCTGTGCAGTAAATGCTTAGAGCATTTAAATTTGTTTGAGGCTACAGATTTTGATATTTAGACAGTTTATTTTCTCCGAAAAAACAAAGCCCGATTTTAATTTAAAATTAAATTGAGACATATCACCAAATTTATACGTGACCACCTCTGAACTCTACTACATAAAAAAGAACCATCAAAATCGATTAACAATTGGCGGAGCTGTCGCGTACCTAACATGTTCCATACAAAAGATAATGATACACAAACGCTCCACACACGAGCTCTAAAATCAGAGGAAATGACGTAAAATTAGTGGGGAGGACCCTACATCGCACCATAGTTAATAGTTTTTTATTGATACCAAAACACAGATACAAGTCAACAGATGAAAAAAAATAATAATATAAAAATTGTCTTATTGTACTTAATTAAAATTAAATCATAGCGAATGTCAAAGAAAATAATAATATTGATGAATAAAAGACTATTAATGAGAAAATGGATATTGTGCACCATTTTTAATTTTAGCTTTAAACTACTATGGCTTCTGTACTTTTAGCATTTCAAAATCATAGAATGTCTGCTCAATCACCAATCATATTTATGGTGCGATGTCGGCTCCTCCCCACTACTTTTACGTCATTTCCTCTGATTTTAGGACTCGTGTGTGGAACGTTTTAGAACTGTGTTTCGGAAGCCAGTGACATCTTACAACATATTTGTGAAAAATGGTTACAAATATTTGGTAAACATAAAATAAAACAAAAAGAATAGATAACTATTTCGGTTACACAAATCACTCTGTGATTTCATATAAAGTTTTGAAGTCCATGGTTTTGAGTAATTCAGTCTTTGGTATTTGCAGACTTTATCCTAAGTTTTGGTACCATTATTTCCATGTCATGTTTAATTCTTGTCACGGAAACTCTGTTTTAGCTCTGCATCAGCTTGCGGGGGACATTTTTACAAATTTATAGTGCAGCCAGCAGACGCCTGGACCATTACCGTCCATTTCGTGCACTTACTGTGCTTCTAACTGTTAAATAACGTAGCATGGAACAAGTTTTACCAGCAAATGGCCGAGAATGCCACTCTTCACGAGTCCCGTGGTAAGCGTGGATTGCGTTCGCTCATTATGAGTTTAGTTAATTTAAATGAAAGGGAATTCTTTGCTACTTTATGGAGGAAAAAGTAAGTAAGTAAGTTAGTACAAAGTAAGTAAGACATGTTATTTATTAAAAATTACAGTTATCGAGACTGCCGATAGAAGTGCAAGTGAACATTTATAATTGAGTAGGTCATCAGCTCTAGTGTTTCACAAAACGTCATATCTATATATACTTTTACTAGCAATGACCCGCGGTTTCACCCGAGTTTTTCCCGATCCCGATATTTTTCGGGATAAAAAGTAGCCCATGTCTTATTCCAAACTATTATCTATCTCTGTACCAAATTTCGTCCAAATCCTTTCAGTAGTTTTAACGTGAAAGAGCAACAAACATACATCCGTTCCTACAAATTGTCGCGTTTATACTATTAGTAGGATTAGTAAAGTAAAAAATAATAAAGCGTCTAACGTGTACGTATCGTTATTCTGCTTCGCCGCCGTTCCAACGCTATGCCAAAGTACCAGGTTGGTAATGCGAATCCATAAGATTATCCTCTACCAAACCTACCGACCTACTAGGAAACGCGGCTAAAGAAGTTTTCACTATAAAACGTACATCCAACTTTTCAAACAAGTTACATCAAAGATATCTAAGTATTCTAAACACATTAAAGCCAGTTTTTATGGTCTTAAGGTGGTTTTTTGTACGTAACTAGTGCAAATTAGGTTAATTATTAGAAAAATGATTACGTTATCTACCTATTAACTCTCTGTAATCGGTATCGTTGCGTTGCGTTGTAATGAATGGCTACATTTGTTGAAATACTGACGTAATTATAGTTTGGTACATATTAAAAACTGCTTTCAAGTGTTCTTTGATGATATTATAAATATTTTACAAGAATTCTGTCACTAAGGACTTCAACAGAAAGTCCTGTAAAATGTCTATTGTATGTGTTCAAATCGCGAAAGTTTATGCACAATACCTGTGATGATATTTATTGCGGTATATTATATTTATTACTGGGATATTAAGTAGTTCTTTAAGAAACTTGTAAATAAAGACCAGGCGTACACGTGTGTATTCTCAATTCGCTTCGTGAACGATCCCTTCGCAAAATCTGTCTGTGACCTTCATCCTCTAAATATGTCGTCCTCCTAGGAATTAGAGCTGAGACACAGCCTTAGTTACACGCGTATTGTAATAGAAACCTTATCACAGCAGTGATTCATGGGTATAATATTCTGTAATTCTGTATGACGACCGTAATTTGCCCGATACATAATACCCACCCCCAGCCTCCAACTAGCAGGTGAATGCGGGTATTCATCTGTAGCGAATCAAACCTTTTGTTAGGGAAAATTAGTTTCTCAACAAGAACTTTGATTACTGACTGGGTATTATCGGCTAGTATACTACAATTCCTTGCTGTGTAGGGCTTAAATGAGGTTTTAGTACTGTTCCGTGAGGGTTTAGATCGTTTGAGCGAGTTGGTAATATTGTTGTGTAATTGCGTTATTCAGTTATATTCACTAACTTGAAGCTATTTTTCGTTTCATACAACGACGTAATTAGTACAGCTCCTAAACAGAAAAGTACCTACTAATAATATCGACGAAAAATGGTACGATTTATTTACCTATTTAAGGCCGTACCCCGAGCAAATGACCTTGAGTATTTCTTACCTTATCGCACACTGCAAGAAAGAGCAAGAGAGAAACAGTAGGATTTGCCGCTGTTTTACGCTCAAATTTTAGAATAAACTTTTTAAAAAATCAGATTTTGGTCTTTTGAAAAAAAAAAACTACCAAAATGTTTGTAATAGAATTGCCTATCCGTGGGTATAAGTACAAAATCCAAATAATGGCGGTTTTTCGAGTAGATGCATGATAATAACAATTATTTATATTATTTATGGTTTCGTTGTGAGGAGATTATTTAAAGTAAAATAAATAAATAAATTCATTAACAAAAAAAGAGACTACCGAATAACTTTTGAAGCCAAGAAATTTTCGAAATTTGATGTATTTTTACCAGTTGATATTTGTTTTGGCGAAAAATATTTTCCAAGTCATAGAGAGAGTGAATGCCGCTAGTGTGATGGCTCCAAACTTGTGTTTATTTGATTTCTATTATGATTTGACGTTTTCAAGATTAGTGCCTATAAGTTGGAAGAATATGAAAAAAAGAAGCGTAAACATAAACATAAATGGCGAAACTTGTACTGTGGAAACTAGATAACTGTTATAATATGTAATACTTATAATACATAGAAACACCATTGATTCGTAGCTCGTACTCGTACTACTCGTAGCTCTGAAAACTGGACAAAACTCGTTTTGCTGGGGGACGCACCTTAATAAACTCTGTAACTGTTTATCAGTTCTTTCTTTTTTCATTGTTCGATTTTTATTAGTTTTAGTAAATGGTTGGATTTTTATGTATTGGACGGCTATGCAAATGTTGCTAAAACACACTAATAGTTACATTATTTACGGCAATGTAAATATTGTAACATAATCAATGGTGTTTCTATGTATTATAAGTATTACATATTATAACTGCTATCTAGTTTCCACAGTACAAGTTTCGCCATTTATGTTTATGTTTACGCTTCTTTTTTTCATATTCTTCCAACTTATAGGCACTAATCTTGAAAACGTCAAATCATAATAGATATCAAATAAACACAAGTTTGGAGCCATCACACTAGCGGCATTCACTCTCTCTATGACTTGGAAAATATTTTAGGTCAGATAGAGACTTGAGCACTCCGTTTACTTTGCTAAGCTAATCTGGCCTAAGACTGCAACAAAATCCTTCGCTTAGTTTGGTAAAAATGGTGGTATACCTCTATAAAAAAATGTCCGTTAAAAAATGCTAGTAGACAAAAAAACAGTCTCACATTTCATTTTCCGTTTGCCTTGAAATGATCCGTACTCAAACTCTCTTTGAACGCGCCATACTTAGTAGTGTTACATACATAAGTCATACATAAATATTTATGAAAATTCTTCACATCACACTAACAAGCCCCAAACTATACACACTTTGTACTATGGGAGCCAGATACCGATTCTTATAATATACTATGTAATTGTAAAAATACTCTATTGGTGGCGGCCCAAGCGAGGTCGTACCGTTTAAGGAGCTCTGACCTCGAGCAACTCAATCTTCCGCGCTAGCACGGAAGGGCCTTAGCTAAAAAAATTTTTATCCTTAGCTAAAAATTATTGTTCAAATCTTTCTGTCATTTCTTGCTGGAGGGGAATGTTGCACACTAGCGCAAAGCCGCACTATTACATACAAAACATACCTGTACCGATACATTGCCGATCATAGTCACACAGCCAAATCACTAACACATCAAAAATAAAGTACCATTCACAAATCTAGCCCCGCCCTCAGCCACAGTATATTATCAAACTACATGGTCCACGCGGACTTGTCCTACTCCCTTCCGTGTTGCTCGCTGAGCTCTGACGCTAGTCTTTGTACGCGATATAGTACTTGTTGAGTACGATATGATTAGGTCAGGAGGGTCATGCCTTCTGCGTTATCCCAGGGTTTGGTAAACAGTAGAGCAATTTGAGACGAACTGCCACGGATCCCTTAAAAAAACTTATAAATAATATTATGCTCACATTATTGATATCAGGGATGTAGCGGAGGTAATTTTATCGGAACCGAAGGCGGAAGTCGGAGTCTTTAAATTTGATTTATCGGAGTCGGAGTCGGAACCAGAGTCGGAACCGAAGTCGGAGGCGCAGGCAAGGTCAGAATTGGTAACAGAAGATATATTTTTACTGGGAACAAATACAACATTATTTAGTCAAACTTTTTTACATTTTGAATAGAAAATAAAACACATCAATTAACAAAAAAATGTACATGTTTTCAAATAAGCAAGAAATTAAATTAGATGAATAGAATCCCAAAGTATCAAGAACAAAAACTTTGAAACAAATTAAATCAAATTAAGGGATTATCACTAGTGCTTATATACCTTACCTCCGATTAAAAACTCCGGATTAAAAGTTTCGGAGCCGAAGTCGGAACCGGAGGTGTAATAATAATCGGAAGTTCCGATTCATCAGAGCCGGAGTCGGAGCTCCGTAACATCCCAAATTGATATGTATAATTCACCTGTGACCCAGTGCAGATCAGAGGATGTCATATGACTTCGAAAGACTTTTGGAACATGCTAGTTTCCTCAAGAAGTTTTCCTTCCGTTAAATCCAGTGGTGACGAAATAGTTGTACATGTCATATATATCTATATAAGCACTCAAACATTCTCATAGTTGTAGTTGTAATTTGTAGATGTGTTTGTGAACCGTACGATCTCGTCACTGGGCCACCACGTCCTCTATGTATGATAAATGATGGCCAATATGAAATAAACACCCAAAATGTGTAAATAATGTTGAGTTTACCTTAAGATTAATACAATTTATCAGTTTAAGCATTTGCATAATGATAACTCATATTCTGACTTCAAAATTCTAATGCACATTATGGAAATTCCCAAACTTCGCAACCCTCAACTGAAACTCAAGAACGTAAACGCAGAAAGTGGTAAGTTTTCCCGCAGGTGCGAGCGTAATAATTCTTCTCAGGCCTGTATTATCCACTCGACTAGACATAACAGAGGCATTACGAAGGCCCAGTTTACGAAGTACGTACTATTTAATCTGTGCCCAGAATAATCTGCATGGAAATGCCAATTTTGATTTATACCGAAAATAACAGCAATATTTGCGGGGTTTTGGTGAAGCAAGGGAATTGTTTGCCTTTTAAATGTAATTTGGTTTGTCAATTTACTGAGAATTACTCATTTATGGGCTTTGAGATAGAGATAATAATTTTATTGTTGGATAATGTTGTAACTACTTATCATGTGTTTGCAGTATAATTTTAATCGCGGTAGGTCAAAGGCTGTACATTTGAGGAAAGGGGGACCTAAACGTTTGGTATATTTTGAGAATATGTACATTGTATTTGAGGTGGTACACTGACTTACGACTTGTCCTATGGGCAAATGAGGAAGGCAAGATAACGTCATTAAGCCCCTGCACACTATGTAAATTATTGATATAGTATAGATAATCTTCAAAAAAAATAAACAGTCTTCAAAACCACAAACAGGCATATTTCTATTTTGCTCTTTTGAGTGCAAATTTTTTTATAAAAGAATTAATTAAAATCACCGACCTAATATTTTCAAATTTTGGTTGACATTACTAATAGACTGCAGGCCTGTGAACAAAAGTTATGGGTCAAATGAGCCATCAGGACACCTATGTAGGATGATAGATGGGTATAAAATAATAAGATAATCCCAAAACAAAATATAAAATAATTACAAAATAATAAAAGATCCCTGGATATTTTCCTCTTGTCGCATTATTTTTGTACGGCGTTGCGGAATAATGGGTTAGACGAGCTATTGCAACTGTATGGAACCAATGCCGTACAGTATCAAATAATCAAATTTTCCCCTGAAAATTGCCGAAAAATCAAACATGTTTCCGATTTGGTGGCGCACTATTTTTGTACGGCACTACGCGTTTTCTCATTATTTTCCATGGATCTATTTTATGGTAAGAATGCCGTACAAAAACAAATGACCAAATTTACCACTCCACTTGCGCTTTTGAATGCTCATCTGCACTCAGTCGGACAACTTACAAGTGACGGCATAGTGCTGAATCTCATTATTTTATACCCATCCATCATCCTACATAGGTCTCCTGCTGGCTCATTTGACTCATAAATTTTGTTCACGGGCCTGCAGTCTATAACGCCGTTCTACAGATTTCGATAAAATGTATATGGTGTAATTTTGGTAGGATAATCATTATACTATATACCCCATTCTCCAGAAATGGAACACATGGTCTAAACAACCAAAAAATGGTTGTCGATATCTTTTTTTTTTTTTTTATTTAAATTAGCCACTCCACAGACTCCGGGGTCCGTGATCTTTGTCATTACAATTATCGTTTTTTTACACATATCTTGGATAAGGAGAAGAAGAGGAAAATAAGAGGGGAGTTGGGTACATTTAAAATCTAATTCTAGTGCTCGTCTGTAGAGCCGATCACTACTGGTTGGGATTCCGCTAGTAATCGACGCGACATCGAGTGTTTGCCTTGCCATTTGCCTAAGCTGCCTCCTCCCGGCCCAGAGCCTCCACAACGGCCGCATTTCTGCCCCTGATGGCCATCTGTAGGTTAAAATCGCGGATGGTCTTCGGTGATGCAGCCCACGCTCGCCACACGAACCGACCGATGGCGTCGTCGGTGTCGTCAGCGTAGTATGTGAAGGTCCCCGTGTGCCGTGAGATTGCCACTACCGCATGGGGCACGCTCTCGTGCAGCTTCATGTTTGCCTTGGTTTTGATTACGATTACCGACTCGTATGTAAGTCCCTGAGCTTCATGGATGGTAAGGATGCGTGACCCGGTGCCTGATCCATAACCCTGGTTTGTCAGGGTCTCCTTCTCCTCTTGAGTGTGAACTAAGAAGAGGGTGTTTGGTAGGGTGTTGGGTATTTGCGCTCCCTTATATCTTCTCTGTTCTAGGGACTTTATACGGGACGCTGAAGAGTACATACCGGAGCATATTTCCCTCAGTGCATATGCGACGTTCATTGGGTTTCGATGTGTGCAGAGCTACTCCTGGCTGATCTTTGTTACCAGGTTCGGGCGATGATACTTCATTTCGAAGAGATTTTCCCTGTCGATATAAGGCAACTGATTGACGTCTCCAATGAGGACAATTTCACCAACACCAGACAGCCTTGAAGCCATCACAATGGCTCCAAAATGGTTCATGAGAGCTTCGTCCACCATGAGGCGACTGAAACTTTTTCTACCGAAACCATTTACCAGAGCAGAAGCCATGGTTCGCACTCTGGTTTTGACCAGGTTTCCGATTTGGTGCGATAGCTTTTCTCTTAGATCTTTTTGCTGCCTCAGTTGTTGTAGTGATGATGGCGTCCTTGTCCACGTCGAAGTGTCTAATCACCCATGTTGTTTTTTCCACATCCTGGAACTCCGTTGACCCACTGTATTCTCGGTACCTCCCAATTTTTCCAATCTGCTTTGACGTTTCCGTTCCTTTCGATGGTCTTGGCCATCTCTAGGATCTTATCGTCCAGCATAATCTTGGTGCATCGGGCAGTAACTACAATTGGGTCGCTTGGTGGTGTCGCATAAACAGGCACTCCCGCGCGCTCTGTCTCTCTCTCGTTCAGTGTCACGAAGCCATTTTCTGCACTGTAAGCTGCCATATACTGTCCTGTCATGGTTCCCTTGATGACCCGGGAAGTGACATTATTGTAAATGGCTGCTTCGGCCTCCTCGAGTTTCGCCTTTTAGGAAGTGAAAGCCTTTTTCACTTCCTAGCCTATAGGACTGCATGATGTTTTCGCAGGTCTTGAGGTTGACTTGTCGTGTCGCGCTCAGTGTGGCTATGAATTCGATGAAGGCGTTGCGTGCTTGGCTCCGCGGCTCCGAAGCCGTGACATAGCGGGGCGGTTCAACCTGTCCCATGTCGGCTCTCGTTCGGGCTGGTTGTTGCTGTGAAGCTGCTTTGGGGGTCTTTGACGTCGAGGGGGGCGATGAATGGGATGTGAATCGGAGTACGCTCCTTGCTGCTGCGTTGAAAGCAGTCACGAACGCTGTGTTGGTGCCTCGGCTGCTAGTTAGATTGGCTGAGGCTTTTTCCGCGGCTGCCCTCTGCTACTCTTTCGGAGCCGGTTTAGATGGTCGAACTAGGAACAGGATGTCCCCAGCTGTCAGTTGCATTTGTTTGGTCGTGCGAAGGAGCTCTGAGGAAGCTCAGATTTTCTCCCCTGTCTTCGTATACGACAACCTCATGATGTTTTGAGGCCTCAATGCAACCCAGCCGGTCTGCGACTCTCGCTCTTGAATATTCGATTGCCATCGCATCCACACTTATCACCCGGGGTGTTTCACCTGCATTTCTGCTCAGATGTGCGAGCAGCGCACTTGCCTGTGTGAAAGGCGTCTGACCTTCCGAGTACTCTATTAGTGCAATCGTTTTGTTTTGCGATCGCACCAACCGAAATCGGTGGCCGTCTACCTCGCACACCGGCATGGCGTCGTAGGTTTTCCGCTTCATCGTGACTTTTGCGGTACTCCCATTGAGCAGGCAAGACAATCCAGGTGACAAACGGGCTCGTTTCCGTTCCCCAGCGAAGCAAAAGCTTATTTCGAATCTTTCTTTGTTGCTGTCCATGAAGAGAGCCACTCCGCGGATACGGATCCCTGCTTCTCCTCGGTCTGCGTTCTCCAGTAGTTGTTTGACGGAGATGCTCTTCGAGGAGTTATGTTGGGCGGGAACCGCATGCCGCGCGGCGTCCACAGACAGCGGGGCAGGGTGTGGTGGTGATGGGGGGCGCGTATTTGAATTAGTGGAGTTTCTCATGGCCGCTATGCGGAATGAGCTCTCCATGAAGGACAGGAGCCGTGTTCTGTTATCAGGATCTACTAAGCTGTTGTGGAGATCCGAGACAACCAGCCTTCTATCGATCATAGATTCGAGCTCATGTCTTGCGACCATGAATCGGGGACAATCGACTAGCACATGCCAGACCTTTTCGGGTTGGTCGGGGTCACACTCGCATGCCGGACTGCTCTTGAGCTTAAATCTATACAGGTAATCTGCTATTCCTCCGTGTCCCGTCAACGCTTGTACCTGGAAGGGAGTGAGTTTCGTGGTTCTCATCACCCGATATGCGTTTACTATATCGGGGAGGAACGTCTGGGTGACTTTGCCGGTGTCCCAGGTCTCATATCGATCCTGCCATTTCTTGACCGATTCTTCGCGGATTTTCCTTTTGACGTAGGTAAACAAACAATAAAATGTTTTTTTTTGTTTACCTTCTCCTTTATGAAGTCTGTTAAATACAAACTTCAATTTATAAACAAACTCAAACACTCGGCAAAATTTCATATTTTTTGTGAAATTTACGATTACGTCGTGGAGGTAATTAAAGGGCTGTGTACCGGTTCAAATTCATTACTTCTTTCGTAATTTGCATATTTTCAACACAGTAATAAGTTAAATAAATAACTATTACATTATAATAATAACTATAAGCCCACTAATTAGAGAACAAAGAAAGGTTCATAAATTAGTAATCTCATCCCCAAAATGAACATCTTTTGTGAATACTTAAAGACTGTGTAAAAAGCAATTTCAGATAGTTCGTTAAAAGTCTTGAACTACTTACTCTCTTAATTATAACTTATTTAATTTCATCATTGCATTCAACTTCAACTTTTGGTTTATGGCTTTTAATCATTGCATTCGAGAACTCTTTTAACTTCATCTTCAAAAAGACGTTGCTTAAAAATATTTTAGTGACTTTGACGTTCATTTAGTTACAGTTTTTAAAGGATAGATAAATTATTTATCAAACTAAATAGATAACAACGAAAATTACACTACCTATACTGTAGTTTTTCTCACACTAAGCACATTTAAATTATGAATTAATTGATGAAGGTCTAGACATAATAAAATAAGATACAAATACACACAACAATAAATCCTCTATTACGGGTAGTGTGCCCAGCTAGCTGGTGACGTTACCATGATGACTGGAAATGACAAAATAAACGCCAGCATTTCGATCAAGCGCTCGGAATGATGTTTGTTGTTGAATTTCATGTACCAGCACTACTCGTAATTACTAATTAGGTATGTTTTGTATCCACCTATCATCAGTTGAGGTACCCACTAATCCCATCAAAAACATAAATATGAAATGAAAGTCAACTTCAATATTATGATATTAATATATCCTATAGTTGTTGACATCAACCACATTAGGTCAGTGAAAAATGTTTTACAACCTATTTTCATACCGACCAAAGTACAATAAAGTAGTAAAATTATCTTTTATTCTATCTTTAAATTAACTCGTTTCTCGTGCCGTGTGGTGTGCTAAGTGGCAGATCAAGATCGTTCATTGAAGTGAAGTATTTATTTATTTATTTATTTATTTATTTATTATTTGCACAGTGTACATAAATTATTAGACCTTATGACTAAAATCTTAAACTATGTACAAAGACCCTGTTAGGGTGTCGCAAAAAACAGGAGACGATACAGTTTCATCCTGAGAGGTACAATGTACAAAATTGTATTCACATTTATGGGGATACCTATATATATGTAAAGAGCTACTAAATGTTACAGATTGAATCAGAATGTTCTAGAATAAGAAGTAGGTGCTAAAATAATATAATATCTATCTTTGTAAATGTTACCATCTATCTTCCATAAATTCTTGTACATTATAGTAAGCCTTTTCTATAAGTATGGCCTTAATTTTATTTTTAAATATACTGATTTTATTTATATTCTTAAAATTTTCTGGTAATTTATTGTAAATTCTGACGCAACGGTAGTCAGGACTGGATTTGAATAATTCTAGGTTGGGAACAGGTAGAGCTAACTTTGTTTGGCGGCGTTTGTTTTATCAAAATTGAAAAGCTTTATATTTTTCCTAACAAACATGATAACTTCAAGTATATAGAGCGAGGGTAGAGTCATAACTTTTTCTCTGATAAAATGAGGTCTACAGCTATTTCTTTGTTTAATATTTGCTATGATTCTAAGGCATTTCTTTTGGGCTATAAATAAAGCATGAGCATCGGTGCTGTGTCCCCACATCACAATTCCGTACCGTAGCCATGCGTAAGCGTAACCGTAGTATGCAGACAGAGCGCATTCTTTTTTGGTGTTTGTTTTTAGTATACTAAGACCGTAAATAAATTGAGATATTTTTAGGCGGATGTGTGCGGCAATTTAGATAAATTGACATGTCACTTTGGTATCTCATTTGGTTCATAATAATAATTAACGTCAGTACAAAGTTTACATAGTCAAGTAGCGATAGAATAATATAAATGCACCTACAATGTCTTCTGCTGTACCCTAAAGATTTAGTAGGCAGAAGAAGACATCTGAAGCAAACTGCCCTATAGAACAAGTCTAAGCATTCATTTTGAACATCAATTAAGGTTTTCCAAAAACCAAATTTTTAGCTTTGGACAAATTCTTAGATTTGGACATAAATTGTGATTATTTTACCTACAATTAACAGTCATAATTTATAAAATATTCCGAAATAATGTCTTACTTCCAAGGACACAGGTGCAAATGCAATTAAAAACCTCACTGGCTTTAAAATATCAATAAATTCTGGAAACTGAAGATTCACAAAATGTAACGCGTATTTTATAGCTGTGAAATTTATAGGGATGTAAATTACCGACCATAAGTTATGAAAGTTCAATAATATGCTTAAGGAACAATAAAACACTTGGAACAATAATATACTTAAGGAATATTTGACTTTGAACACATTTTTTTTAAGATACCCACATCATAAACACAAATATCAAAAAACAATCCAGATGTCCAAGCCCATACTACAGATAAGAAAATAGTTACCCATACGCTGTTTGAAGCGGCCAAACATCGTTAATACTATACATTTAAAAAAAATTTGCTACGCAAAATACATTCGACACCTAGGTTTATACACATTTAGAAAACGTATTTTTTTGGTATATATAGTTTGGCAGTTATTAATATATGTAGGTAGGTATGTAAAAATTGTATCGTAACAAAAAATGTGTGTGCTTGATCCGGACGGCAGAAGTGAAAAACATTGTCAGAATTTAGTTTTACCTATAAAGTATTATTTTATTATTTAGTTTTATTATCTTCCTTAATGTAACTCTTAGATAAAATAGGCATTTCTCGCCTGAAACACAGGTTCTACCTAGTTTAGGCTGATAAAATTAATTTACCTGTTTATAGCTGGAAGAAAATATTGTATAGTTAAAATCTATTTTATTGAAATACGTTTTATTTATTATTTTATTATGGATCGTATTAGTGGGATAAAGGAGAAATAAGGCAGTTTTTTACCCGACTGCAAAAGAGTGGTAATGTGTTTAGCAGTCTATATATGTATGTATGATTCTTTGAAGCACTATACAGACCAAACGCCTGAGCCGATTTTTATGATTCACACGTCAATCGATTCCTCTTTGTCTCGCGAGTGACACTAAAGACATGACATTAGTGTAAATTTAATATGGCGGATATTGTCCGTCCGGCGGGATCCATTATTATTCTACAGCCAATCTAATTGTTCATTGGATCCCGACTGTTCAGTTGTTGTGTTCCTTTACTCGAATATATTATATTTTCTGCAATAATATTAAATCAATACCTAACATATTATAGAATCATATCACCAGAAATCTAAGTGCTGGTTTTACTCTTTTCAATTTTTATAGTATGTAAGTATGTAAGTTCACTTTTTATGCAGTCGGGTTTTTTGAGTTTTTAAGTTATATTTATTTTATTTAATTCTATACAAATCAAAATTGTAAAAACAGTGACACTGTAGTGCAGAGCAGCTGACTGTGTCTTTCTCACTCGGGTTCTATGCGATGCGGTCCCGAGTTCACCCGATCGAGCCTTTCTCCTCAAATCGTGACGGATGAGCTTCATATACAGCCTACAGAAAAATCTGTATGCGGTGAGCCAAACTACGTTTTTAGTTCTAAAATGAAACTTATTATATTATCATTTGGAGCCTATACTGTCCCAATGCTGGGTAAAGGCCTCCCTACCCTCCCTTCATTTGATTCTGTCTTGACTTGATGTTTCCCAGTCTTTTGAATAGCCATCAAGGTCATCCTGCCAGCGTTTCTTTGGCCTGCCGCATCGTCATAAAATGAAACAGGGTTTTTTACCTTTTATAGGCTCACACTTGACTGCTATCTCGCCTGATGTTAAGCGACGATGCGGTCTACGATGGAACGTGTTTACCTAGAAGAAGCCGATTCACTCTCGATTTGAAGACACAAAGATTGTGACCATAGGGGAATACCCACTCAGGCAACGTATTCCACAGCCTAGACGTTTTTATCACAAAAGTAGAGTCAAATCTTTTCGTTCGTGTCTTTGGAACATCAACCATGAAACGATGTCGCTTTTTCGAGCTACGAGGTGTATTTTTTAAAAGTCCGAAACTTCTGCAAAAGGAAATAGCCCTTACTAACTTGTCGTCGTACAAAATGTAGTAATTGTTGACTGCGCTAAGTATAATAGGTGGAACGTTTTCATACATATTTTCTTTATGCTTTTAAGTAAACCTACTTACTCTACATTGAAGTGTAAGTATGTATATTATAAGTAATAAGTTTAGTAGGACTCTACGCTTTCTGCAAAAGCCTCAAGTTTGGTATGTAGTAGAGGTCATTATGAGAGCCTGTCCTAGGCCTAGTATCTCAACTGTCACATTTTATGTTCTTTTTAAAATACAAATACTTTTTGATACCACAGTGCGTAATATTAACTTAATTCAATTACGAGTATAATGCAAATATTTAAACGAGTGAAATACTCAAGGTTCATTAGTTTTACAATTCGTCCCAGAAAATCTTGAGCCAAACTAAAACTTCGGTATAACAGCTCAAAGAAACTAACGCAAACTTTCAAAGGGATCATTTACCACAGGCTGTCAATAAAGAAGGATCAAAACCATTTGAGGTGACTGAATTCTTCGCACGAGTTTCGTGAGTCAAACTCCAAACTGTGTTGAGGATCACTCATGACGTACCATGCCGGAGTCGGGTGGACATATGACGTAGGTACCTTAATACGAGTTTATAGTGAAATGAAATTTATAAGGAACATGTGGTGTTGGGAGAAATATGTTTAATTATGTACATATTGCATCCTCTTCCAAGTCACTAGCAGGTCTGTTAAGTTTCGGAACAAATAACACATTTTATGTAAAAGCAAAAATGGTTTAAGTACCTATACATATTATTGCCTATTATTATCTTGAACTTTATAATAATATAACGTATTGATACATTAAATAATATATGGATAACTAGATGTCCGCCTCGGCTTCGCCCGTGGTACATCATATAGGTTATTTTTCTATTGGATAGTTCATTAATCGAGGTAGGCTATAGGCTATAGAACATAACGCTAGTATTAATAGAAGCGGAGCAAGTATCAAGAATGACTGAAATCGGTTCATTCATTCCTGAGAATATCGCTTTCAAACACCTCATCAGCTACCTGCTACGTCACCTGTCGGAAATTGGTCGTACCAACTTAGATTTAGAAACAAATTTGATTAACAAAGGGAGGTGTTTAATTTGTGGGCAGAAGTGAGGTATGTAATCTGTGGCAAAGGTTTATATTCAATGACGCAATCTTAGATACATGCTGTTATGTGTTATGTCAAAGCACGAAACGTACGAAAACTCTCAAAAAGGAATATTTTTCCCGATTTTGTTACATTCTTGATACTTGCTCCGCTTCTATTAATAGTAGCGTTATGTTCTATAGCCTATAGCCTACCTGTATAAACCGCATCAAAGATTGTTATTATCTAATTTTTGCATCACAATGTACCATAGCGAAGCCTGGCAGGGTACAGCTAGTTTATAATATAAATATGTGTCATATTATCTTCTATTTAGGTGTATTGCTCAGTTTGCGTCTATAAGAATTCCTGTGTGTCCACTAACATTTATTTATTCAATAACTTATTTTTTTTAAACCATAGGCTGTAAAATAAAGTCCTTGGATCTGTAAGTGGAAGCTGCTATTTGACATCATTGCTTCTAAAGATGCGGAGTACCCTTAGGTACTAATACCCGAGCGACACGAGGACAGTTTTTCAAGCTAGTGTTTGTACGCCAGCAAGCTAGACTTCTAGCTTCGTGTAGACAAAACTAGCGTTGCGTACCGTTGTCTACACGAAGCTAGAAGTATTGGCTTGCTAACACTAACATGCTATCTCAACTAGCCTCGTGTCGGTCGGGCATTAATGTGATAAAATAATATATAGTTCAATATAACTCTGGTTATAAACTAACGTGGCTGTAGTTCGACGGGTAATGTATTTCGATCCTAAGTAAAGGCGAACCGAAGCGAAACTGCGGCAAGTTTCCCCTTTGACGCAGAGATCTGGAACTTGTCAAAACGTCCGAGACAAAGTTTCGCCTGAGGTGTTGATCGATCACCCTATTCAAAACTCGTTTCGTTGAAAAATTCCCCCTAACTTGTAAAAGTTTGCGAGAGATTCTGAAGTGAAAAACGAACATTGATTTGAATTTTTGATCTAATTTCTTTGAGTTCCTTTGACATTTCTTTGTTAAGTCCAATTCAGTAGGTATCCTATCTATACTAATATTATAAAGCTGAAGAGTTTGTTTGAACGCTAGGATCTCGGGAAGTACTGGTCCGAATTGAAAGATTATTTTTCTATTGGATAGTCCATTTATCGAGGAAGGCTATAGGCTATAGAACACAACGCTACTATTAATAGAAGCGGAGCATGAATCAAGAATGTAACAAAATCGGGGAAAAATATTCCTTTTTTGAGAGTTTTCGTACGTTTCGTGCTTTGACATGACACATGACAAGCATGCGTCTAAGATTGCGTCATTGAATATCACAGATTACATACCTCTTGAACATAAAACCTTTGCTAATCTCTGTTAAAATCTGAGTTGGTACGACCAATTTCCTATAGGAGGCGTAGTAGGTAGCTGAAGAGGTGTTTTGTTTGAAAGCGATATTGTCAGGAATTACTGAACCGATTTCAGTCATTCTTTCACCGTTGTATATGTACGGGATTCTGAAGAGTGCTATATAATGTACCACGGGCGAAGCCGGGCGGACATCTAGACCTACTACCTACTATAATATTATAAATGCCAATGTTTGAATGCTTGGATATTTGGATGTTTGTTGCACAATTACGTCGTAACATATGAACAGATTGAGTTGAAATTCGGAACACAGTTAGATTATAGTCTGGAAGATCACTTACGCTTATTTTTTATCCCGGGAAAATAACAGAACTACGCGGGTAAAACCTCGGGGCGCTGCGAGTAATATTATAAATGTTTGGATGTTTCTTGCTCAATCACGTTGTAATGTGTGAACGAATCGGGCTGAAATATGGGACACAGATTATAGTCAGAAAGAACACAGACGCCACTTTTTATATATTATTTAATAGCGGGAACAGGATCTCTGCTGGTAAAACCGCGGAGCGCTTCTGCGAATAGTGTAACTTTACAGGGTTTTGGTATGCGTAAACAAATACAAAAAAAGTTTTTTGGAATGCGGCGGGTATATGAGTATTGTATCTGTTTTATTGTAAACTAATAGCGTCTTGCGGTTTTACCCGGGCAGTTACAGTTCCCGTTACTTTCCAAACATTGAAATAGTAACCCCCGTATTCCGTATGCACATCTAGCATGCTCATTAGCCTTTTTTTTTGAGGATCTTTTAGTTTCGTGACGTTTCACTATTTTTATAGCGTCATTTTATAAACCACGCCTAAAAGTGACGTCATCAGTTTTGTGCCTGAGAAGATATTCGTCAAGCTTGAGAACGTTTTTCAATAGTAATCTTGGGGATTAATTGTCTATGTAAAGTCTATACCACAGATTAAGTACTTAATCAGTGGTCTATACCATAACGTGGAGGTTAGGCATCAATGAGCCTACTATATATTTACTAAAAAGTATTTACCTTAACTTATTTGAAACATTCTTTTAGAAATCTTTACAATAACTATAAAGTATCAAATAACGATAAAAATATTTAGCTTTGTTTCGAATATCAACGTACAAAGTTCTTATGTTGCAATTTCGTGTAACTTTCAATGAAATTTTTGTACGTTTTTGTTTATACACGTACATTAATATAGTCGTAGAATTTATTTAGTAACTAAAGTTTTCATTTCATGAAAACAATTTTATATGATCAAAGTGAAATGCTTACGTATACCATAGAGATCCTGAAACGGCACTCCTAAAAGGCTCGGAGAGCTGTTTAGTTTCATCCTCTCTACCGGGAGAACTCCTAAGGCGTAGAAGCATAGTCGTTGTTTTCTTTAAAAGGGTGATAAAACCCTTTTGAAGAACTATCGACCAATATTCCATCTGAGCTATATCTATAAGTTGTTTTCAAGGATCATCACGAATCGTCTCGTTCGAAAACTCTACGCATTTCAACCACCGAAACAGTCCGGGTTTAGCAATAGGTACTATAGACCACATCTACACTGTACGGCAGATTGTACAGAAGACCAAAGAGTACAATCGGCCCCTTTGCTTGGGTTTGAAAAATTCAGTTGGGCTGAGCAGCGTTTGAAAAATTACGTAGGGCTTCTTGTCACCCATCCTACAAAACTTGAACATCAAAGTTTTAAATTAGTGTGTTCTACCGGTCCTGACCTACGGTGCTGAAACTTGGACACATACAGTAAATACCGTTCTCAAGTTTATGGTAGCACAGCGTGCGAGAACGAGCTACGCTCGTGGTACATGGCGTACAAACGAAGTATATCTCTGAGAGGTCATTTACAAAACGAAATACTTGTAAGAGGAGTAAAGCTATCGACATAGCTTAACGTATAGGTATGTATTAGCAAGGTGAAGTATCAGTGGTCTGGTCAATGGTCATATCTGTCTGCGCAGTGAATGATTTGTTATAGGAGAGGTTAGAGTGAGTAGAAGAAGGAAACTTAAGTTTAAGGGTGCGAGGGGACAGGATTTAGGTTCAATGAAATTAAACCGCTCCTTCAGGTAAAAAGGAGTGGTAGGATTGAAAAGGATCTTGTACAGTAAGGAGAGGATGTGAGCATTACGGCGAAGGCGGATTGATAACCACTTCATCAATTCTACGCGATCAAATTTGCGTAAACCAAATATGATCCGAATGAAAAAGTTTTGCAAACGTTCAAGCTTGTCCAATTATTATTAAATTATCAAATATAGCATATTATAGTCGGGTCATTTTAAAAGGTAACATTTGACGTTTGTCAGTTATGTCGTCATAGTGAGGTGACCTGGCTAAAACCTCGATTAAAGTGAAATGAATCGATACGGACTTGAAACACCAATATGTGAATTTTTAAAATCATCCGGCAAACCCCTGCCCCATAATAATAGTTTTTTTCGTAAATTTAAGGAGCAATATATGACAAGTGCATAATTTAACAAAAAAAAATGTATTTATTAAGCAGTATCTGAAAAACAGTTAGTATTGTCATCTTCATCATTGGTGTGAGCACTCAAAGAAATTATTAATTATGTTCAATAATATTGTCTATTCTCACGGTTATTTTTAGCATTTTTATCTATATTGGTATATAAAAGCGATAGATCACTCTTCACGAAAACTCAGAAATTTTGCATGGAGGTGTACTTTAGCACGCAGGTGCTTGTTAAGACGGGGTTTTGTGAAATACAACCCCTAATCAGGTGAAACAAGGGATGGACGGTTGTATGAATCGTAATTATCAAAGTTATAAGCATGAGATCCACACATAACCGATTTTAATGAAAGTTGGTACACAGATAGACTTAATTTCAAAAAAAGGACATAGGTTACTTTTTATTACGGAAAAGGGTTGAAATGAGGGATAAAATTATATGGAAATTCGTAATTTTTGAACACAAAACCATGAAACTTCGTATCTAGACATTTAACGCGCAAATATGTGTTTGTCTTAGCAATTTCGTAATTTAGAATTGTACGGGGTTGAAATGGGGGCTTAAATGGGGGGATGGAAGGTTTATATGAAAGTTCGTTACTGTTGAAGAGAAAACCATGACTTCGTATCTAAACGCTTGACGCGAAGCAATCGCTTCGCTATATAATAAGCTTCGCGTAGCAATTTTGTAATTTCGATTTCTTAATTATTCATTAACTGAACAGAGATGAAAGTTTTGTGTGGAAATTCGTCGTTGTTGAAGATAAAACCATGAAACTTTATATCTAACACTTGAAGTGGAGAAAATAAAGGGTTGTTCTAGCAATTTTGTAATTTCAAACCGTACGGGGATGAAATGGAAGTTGAAATGGGGATGAAATTTATATGGAAGTTCGTTAATGTCGAAAACCGTAAAAAAATTAAATTAGACACTTAAAATGCATACTATTTTATAGGATACAAGTGAAAGTAACTCTACCTGTCAATTAAGTTTTGACGCCTAAACTACTGAACTGATTTTTATGAAATTGTAGGTACAAAAATGTTTTAATATTAGTAAAAGTAAATTTGTATGGGTGTACTACTGTTCAAGTAAATATGTACTCCCTCAGTTACCTTAATACTTACTTATTTTACGCGGAAGAAGTCGTGGGTAAAAGCTAGTAGTTAATAAAATAATAATAAATATATTTATGTTTTATTATAGTTACAACGTGGACATTTATTTATGGTGATATTTCTTCACAAGTAATCCTTGCATTCGATTCAACTTATCAGCTTTCGATTTTACAGTAACATCCTTAGTGGTTAAAAACAAAAAAGGTTAACTGACGCAACATTGTAGCGACGTGCAGTTCTTTAATAATAAATAAATAATAATAAATTAATAAATTAATAGACGATGAATCAGATGACATATAATATACAACCGATTAAAAGTTAAAAATGAAAAAGAAGAAGAAGACTTTATCAGCTGACTATTACTATTATTATCATTGTATAAATTCAGACCAATGGAAACTGCGTTGCCAGACATATTGCATGCCTCTAGAAGAAGAGGCCAGTTTGTATGGGTCAATTATTTAAATGTTTTGTATCATCTTATCTTACCTGCAAACAGCAATAAAGATTTTTGTATTTGTATTTATTTGTATTTGTATTTAGATCAGGTATTGTTTATTATATTTAGAATGGTTTATAAATGAAAATAAATCGTAAAATTGCTAGTATCAGTCATTAATTTAACAAATATGTAGTCGTAATAGAAAAAAAATTAAACAATATGCAGTTCTAACAAAACGAAAAATATATTATTTTATGCCCGCCGCTACAAGGTTACGTTGTCGAATTTTGATGAATTGTCAAATGTTACCTATTAAAATGCCCCGACTATAGAATAAAACATATATATTATTAAAACATTAAAAATAACGAATTCAAATAAAAATCAGCTTATAACTGTTTGAATTTAAATATAATTAAAAAACCCTACTGCAAAAATCAACGAATAAAAAAACATTATGTAATAGGGACAATATACTATCTAAGGACAATTGTGTGACTGAGACGTATCTAACGAAATCCATCGTTTGAAAGATACGTGGGGATAAAGAAATTTACAAACCTATAAGATACGCGCAAAAAACATAATCCTTCTTTCAGTCGGATAAAAATAACAATAATAAGAACGATAATTTGGTATTTGTGAAAATGGTAACAAGCACGGCACTGAAAAAACTAATATTTTTCTTGAATAACTAGGATAAGTCTAGCTTAAACTAATCACACTTCTTTTAACATTTGCATTTTAAAATATTCCAATAGCCGGCACCAATTTTTGGGTAGGTATTAGAGGTCAACTAAAAACTTGTCCAATAACTTATTGTGTGGGGAGAATGCCTTTACGCAGCCTACATAATGAAGGAACACGGCAGATGTGACGGAGTTGACACCAAATGCACAAACACAAAAAAATAGAACAGCATATCAACCCAAATGACTAATATACTTATATTATATCAATTATAAAACAAACATGTATATGTCTACGCACACGCGCACCCACAGACGCAAACACACGTAACTTTAATGTTTAAATAACTTGCAGTGCCCCGCGGTTTTTCCCACGTAGCCACGTTCCCGTACCCATAAATTTTCCGGGATAAAAAATATTACCCTTGTGTGTGTTGTATTCTTCCAGACTATAATCTGTATTCTAAATTTCAACCCAATCCGTTCATAAGATACCGACGAGTTTATTGACCAACAAGCGTCCGAACATTCAAACATTGACATTTACAATATTTAAACGAATAATTAATTATCAATTTATTGTAAGTCGTTTTAATCCGTGAACCGTAACTATACTTTTCAATATAAATTTTCATGTGTGCATAGACCTCAGTTGCAACAGAAGCTTGGTGACACAGCTTATTGGTTATGCGGTCTGGTATAAAAAAGATAACTCATCATCTTATCATCATAATCAGCTTACATTCGTCTACTGCTGGATATAAGCCTCTACAATTATACTCCACTCAGTCGTCTACTGCTGGACATAAGCCTCTACGATTATATTCCACTCAGCCCGATCCTCAGGTTTACGTTTCCAACCGCTACAAGCCGCCTTTCGTAAATCGTCACGCCACATCATAACATTTACAATTTAAAATACCTCGTAATAAATTCTGAACGGACTAGAGCACCTCTCACGGTATCATGAGTTATTGCAACTGGAGGGTTTACTTGCCTTACTAGCTGTTGGGGTATTAGAGCTTCGTGTGTTTGGATAGCTACGTTGTGCAACACAACACATGCAACAATAATGTTGCATGTGTTGGGAAGTGAATTTTGTAATTTTCTGTTCAGACAGGCAAATCGTCTTTTGAGTACACCGTTTACCCTTTCAATGACATTACGGGTTAACACGTGGGCCTGGTTATACGACTGTTCAGCTGTTGTTTGTGCATTTAAAATTGGAGTAAATAAAAATGTATTCTGAGCATATCCACTGTCTCCTACTAAAATCCCTTTTCCAACCAAGTCTCCTTCTTCGAAACGGAGATTGCATCTGCTATTGGAAAATATCCTGGAGTCATGGACAGACCCTGGCCATCGTGATACAACATCGTAAATAGTCAAATCTGGCCCACACACTAATTGCACGTTAATGCTGAACCATCCTTTTCTATTCCGATATATCTCTCTCCATTCCGTCTATCGGGATTTTTTATCGGAATATGTGTGCAATCAATAGCTCCTATAACACCGGGAAACTTGGTTTTCCGAAAAAAAATATGTTTGTTTTCCTCCATTTCCTGTTCAGTAGGAAATTTCACAAATTTCGCATGATTTAATGCTATTGTTTTAGAGAGGCGTGCAACTATCTTGCTGACGGCAGACTGAGAAATTTTTTTGGAGATCACCACAAACAATCTGAAATAGGTGAATGAAATTAGAAATAAATAAATGTATAATTACTTACTACTTGCTACTTTTATTTTAGTCGTTTAGTAGTATCCAAATAACAGATTTTGTTTGAGATGTACCGGATTTGTGAATAAACAACTACAGCCTGTTTTTTTTTGATAATTGATTAAGTTAGACAAAATCACAACAAGTCGCCAGTAATATCATAAAACGACAAGACTGTGCTCACTATAATACATCAATATTATGAGGAAATATGGCATTCATAGGGATAGCCTAAACATGCTATAGATTACTCTTAAGTTACTTACTTGAAAACTTCCGGTGGTATAAAATCTCAAAGCAGTTAATAATTGCAATAGAATTGGCAGAGGTCCACTATTCCTTGCATGGGGAACAGATACCAAAGGTATCAAAATATGGAGAACAGTGTCTTTAGAGAACCTAAACCGTTTCCGAAAATTGTGATTGCTGTACAGTTCTATAGGATTTTCAAGATCTCGTAAATAATTCCTTCGATAATGGTATGAGTATGCATCATCATCATACAAGTTCTCAATAAAATCTTCAAAATTCATTATTGTGAGACCCGGATACTTTTGACACTGAAATGATAATGGAAGGTAAAAATTAAGGGCAAATTTAAATTCATTGCAATTCAATGTTGGTATTCAGCTTTATTATAATATATACTAACGGAATTCAAGTATGTTGTTATTGAACGTACTCACCTAATAATTCTTCCGTAAATTATATTTAGCACAATTTTGCTATGAAGATCGAGTAGGTACCTATGTGATTTTAGGGTAAATTTAACAGTAACTAAAAACAAACTATCTCCTTTTTAACCAAGATGTTTAAATACGAATACATTAAAAATTATCTGGACAAAAATAAAGTAATATTCTCAGGAGAAAATGTAAACAAATATTGTACGTTGACAGTTATGAATTTAAATATGACAAGTCTTCTTATTGGCTGAATTTCTTATTGAGTCTGTTTCATAGTTTTGGAGACGGTTCCAAAAACTGTGAGCCAAAATTTGTGACATTAAAAAACGTCATGACTGACGTCATTATTGACTATGTCTAATAAGTTCATCGAATCCGCCCCCCAATGACGTCATACAGAGATTATTTCCTCAAGTCATTTGAAGAAACTCTTGAACTACGTCTTTACATATAAATGCTGGCGAGTATAAGACAGTAACGCCACGTGAAAACGGATAAGACTGTGGACAAAATAAATATATGGTTAAGGAAAAACTGACAAAATATTGATGAAATTTTCAGCTCTCCACACTTTCAATTCATTCAGCGTTTAAACATTTGTTACGAAAATACAATCGTATAATACGTATTTATTAACACATTATAGCGACGAGACTAGCTATTTTAGTTCCTAAAGTAGTCAAAACAAAATGAAATTGTGAAATAAAACAGTATTAGTGCCTAATTAGTATTTTCATTGCGTTTGTCACCTGGAAATATAAAGGCTATAATTGAATTATTAATTGTTATTAACCTCACAAAGAAATACGGGTATATGAAGACCAAGTGTGTGTATGGTTTTGACGTGACAACGTCTTATAATTCGATAGAGCCGGCTGCACGCACGAAAAAACATGACTCATGCGGCGTTACCTCGCTCTGAGGCGTTCCATGTAAGGCTTGAAGTGCAAGCGAGACCGCGGAACGCGCGACAAAGAAGCACAATCGGCCTTTGCGTTCGGCAGCGTTCGTTCGTTCTTTGATTGGTTTGGGGTTAGATGATGTTGTATGTGAAATGTTCACCATAATTTATTTATTTATTTATATATTTAGTTTGTTTTGTTTGATATAAGAAATATATTCTTTTGAAGTGGTATAAAATTAATATGTACATTTACAAACTATTAAATACTGTATTTGATCAGAATATTATTTTAATATTTTCATGCCAAAAGAAAAAATAATGTGAAAAAACATCAAATGTATGTAATCTGTGCATCAAACTGTAATCTGTGCATCAAATTAAAAATGACCTTGTCATTGACGTATATCTGCTTATATTATGTTGCCATGTTAAAGTGATTTTCTGTTTATCAGGGAGAATCCCATAATAGAGAAGAATGAACAGGAAATTCGAAAGCAAAGTTATACAAAGACCACAACAAATGTCGGTACCTGGTTGAAAATTAGGTACTTAATTCAAAAATAATAGTCATAATCATAATCATCATTTATTCATAACATATTATTATAAGTCAGAGTCCAATAGTCCAAAACGTTTCTTTCGATGATGTTATATAAAAGACAGTTTTTGGTAATTACTTATATGCCGCTAGGTTAATATAAATGTTGTTGGCCTTGGAGTATATGTAGATTAAAACTAATAACCTCTTTGTACGACATATCGGATTGCACTTTTACAAATGTTGACGTAATTTTGGATTAAATATGGCAGCATTTTAAGTCAAATTAGGGTTCCACTGGTTCCATCTTGAAAAAAAAAGTACCAACATGAACAGAATTCGTGCTCTATAATAATTATTAAAACAATAATTGTAATCGTAATCACAACATCTTTATTTGCGAAAATGGGTACAGAAGGATCATATAACAAGTATGAAAACGCTCCATATTCAACTTTTCGGTATGCAAATTTGAGAAGATGTATGCACGGTAATATAGACAATTTTACCGTGATGTAGGTACGACGATACATATTCAAAATTTAGAAGGTGTTCATAAACATTGTATCATTATTATCAATCAATACAACATGCACTGGAAATAATAGACTACAGGCCCGTGTACAAAATTTATGGGTCAAATGTAGGTAAGTAGTAAGGTATAAAATAATAAGATTTAGCACTATGCCGTCACTTGAAACTATGAAAGCTGTCCAACTCAGTGCAGGTGAAGATAAGGGGTTGCAATTCTCGTTCATTTCTCCTTGTCACATGATTTTTGTATGGCATTGCGGAATAATGGATTAGAAGAGGTTAACGATGTTGCACGTACAATGTTCATAAGAAAACTGTGAAATAGGTACTTACATTACTGGATTTGCATAATATAGTATTGCCCTTTAAAACATACCTGTTTTATTTGCACACTACGAAGATTTTGGGATTTGTACAATTAATTACTCGTATCAGTTATCATATTTTTTTTTTGTAAATTTAAGTATTGTGTGAAAAATAATCATATATATATAAGAACAATAGTTATAACTCAAAGCAGGATCTCAAATTAATAAAAATGTCAAAATGTATTACATTACTAAAGTCAATATAATTGTAAAAGTTTTACGCTCTTCAAACAAAATCAAACCATGATATATGATAACCAAAGTACTCATCAAGACAAATAAAACAATTCTAGATTTGACGGGATTTCGTCGTTTCATTACAGAGTTCCTATGACCACCGTCTCGAAATCTAGACCCATCATCAGAACTTGGTTAATGTCGGGATAGGTGAAAGTAACATGTAAAGCTTGTAAAACAACTCGTGATGTGTGCTCGGACAATCTTGAAACTCGCTGTACATTCAAAATCTTCCTAAACACTAAAGTATATTAATATGCATAACATATTATATATTACGGTATATTTTGGTGACGTCACAAAAATATATATTATAGCTGCGTGTTTGGACACTCGAGCATTTGTATAGAAAATGTACGGGAATATGTCCAGCTATGAATTATGAAAATAATATGTATGATAGCTACGTCTGTGACGGCCTTATTTGTGTGTATTTCCTGATGATAGATAATATTATACTATAGTAGTAACCGCCATTTTGCTATCTAGTTATCAACAACGAAATAAATATAAAAACCAAAACAAAATGTAATTAATTTGGCCTAACTATATAACCGACGAATATGGTTCATAAAATAATCGGCATAAAATACTAAATAGAATTCTACAAATAATTATTTATGGCCCATTTACTTAAACGCGTATTTATAAATATTTCTTTCCGGCTAAAAAAAGGTTAACGTTTAAATAACAAAAGTTTACAGAAGGGACAAAAAGCCTAAGTCCAATATTTTAAAATATTTGTTGATCAACAACCAAAATTAAAATTCACAAAAAAAATGAGTCACTTATAACAAAAAAAACGGGTTCGTCACCTGTTTTTACTACTGCCTAAACGACAAAAAGTATCACTTAGAAGCATGTAACTCAGAACAAACGACGCAGATACAAACGGTGATTCTAACCATATATATAAGCCCATACCTCAAAAAATGATGCTTGTCCCATTTCGACCGTTAGCCATCTAATAGACGACTAAAACTTTGGGTCTTATTTTATGCTCAGAGAAACTAATGTAATCATAGATTATTATTATTTAGGTTTATTATTCTAAACTTGGCGGGGGGCACGGAAGTGTCCCCCCAGTTTAATTATTACTTACATAACAAAAGTAAAATATGACAAGCAACTACGGAACTCTATATTGCGACCCGTCACCCACTTGCCAAGTTATATTGAAATTTACACAAATATCAAACATAAAAAATTGGTGGAATTGCTAAAAAGTTCCGGCTGGTCTAGTCGGCCATTGCCGATTTTACTTCGTATTTTCCAAATCATGTGCGTAGTGGACTTAAAAAAATATGAATGAAAAAATCGTGAAACCGACATGCAACTAGAATAAAATTTGTAATAATAGATCAATTGTCATCCACCAAGCCGCACTGAGCCAGCGTGTAGAGACCACGCAGTGGAAAAATTTAGTGGTTATATTTATGCAAGGAAAACACTATAACAATCACTATCATATTATGATTTATAAAAGAAAATGAGGAAAACATATAAAATCTTCATCTATTTGAAAAAGAAAGACTACTATCAATAAAAACGTTGTTTGTTCTAGATTTGTAAACTATAATTTATTCCAAAGATAGAATTTTCATGAATATATGTAGATATCACACAGCAAGAAATAAAATAAATTATTATCTTATGGTCTTATCGTTATTTTATTGTCAATTATTTAAGATTTCTTATTTTTTTTACATCTATAACATGAAAATGTGTTACAGTAACCGAAGGCGCAATCCCAGTGTAGTTCATGATTTCTCTTCCATATAATCCAAAGTATCTTTATTTAGATTGGTATCTGTGAGCAATGAGCTTATTTGAGAGTTTTAAGTAGTTCACCAGGCTCCAACATGTCGCCAAAGCATCTCAGGAGAGCTATTGGCGTTCCAGTTCGTGATCCGACGCTGCTAGTTTTTTAAAGAAAGGGATACTCGTAGCTTATAAACTCGTTCATCATGATGTTATCTTCTATATAGATACTGGTTGTGACTATCTTCACAAGTATTCTTCAAAATTTAGGCCGTGGAGAGTTTCAGCTTCAATTTCTCTTCACGGTTACCGTTAGTTTTTCCACTGAAATTTAAATTTATCACATAATTACCTAGACCTGAAATCTTTAAATATCATTAAGATGTGAATTTTAAAATCAGTTGTGTTTTTACATTATCGTTATAATCTCTTCACCATCCAGTAAATATCAAATTTAAAATAAATATTTTTGTGTTTGTTATGACACACAGAAGACATGTTTGACGTACCTACCAGAATAATCATAGACAATTATAAAAGTAAAGTTTGAAAATGACATTAAAAACATGCTCATAGTGGACGGACCCAGAATTTTGTTCAAGGGGGCAGCCAAAGATGACTAATACTTAATACGAATGTAAAGGTTTACTCAAAATTACCATATTTAACTGAAATTAAACTGAATAGCCTTTTTTGGTCTGATTTTGACGCGGTTTTCTGTAACAGTTTTGTATGATTTTAGAATTTAATTATGAAACTTTGTAGATACTTATAGGTATTGCACCGCACCGTTGCTGTCGCATAATCACTTTCACTCTCACCCTCGCAAGAGAGTGAAACAGTGACACATACAACAAACATCCAGGTCTGTCGACTAATAAAGGTTAATGATGGTAATGATGCTCTTTTATGGCATACTAGATGTCCGTACCGGCTTCGCCCGTGATACATTATAATATAGCACTCATCGGGATCCCGTACTTATCCAACGGTGAAAGAATGACTGAAATCGGTTGAGTAATTCCTGATAATACCGATTTCAAACAAAAACCTCTTCAGCTACCTGCTACGCCACCTGTCGGAAATTGGTCGTACCAACTCAGATTTAGAAACAAATTTGATTAGCAAAGGTTTATATTCAATGACGCAATCTTAGACACATGCTGTCATGTCAAAGCACGCTACGAACACTTTCAAAAAGGTCCGTTTTTGTGACATTCTTGATTCATGCTCCGCTTCTATTCATAGTAGCGTTATGTTCTATAGCCTATAGCCTTCCTCGATAAATGGACTATCTAATAGAAAAATTATCTTTTAATTCGGACCAGTACTTCCCGATATCCTAGCGTTCAAACAAATAAACTCTTCAGCTTTATAATATTAGTATAGATTAGTACAACAAGCAGGTATTACAATTGTATTGTAATACAGGTTTGTTAGTAATAGGTATAGCTCGTTCCTTAATAAGATGGAGTGACAATATACGAAAGGCAGCCTGTAGCGATTGGAAAACCTGAGGTCGGGCTAAATGGCGTAACATGGGAGAGGCTTATATCCAGCAGAGGACTAATACATGCTAATGATGATGATAGATAAAATAAAAGAATAAAAAATAATCTAAGATAAAAAAGATCATTCATAGACCAAGGTAAAATGACATTCAAAGGCGTTACCCTGCAGTAAGTTCATGGCAAAATCAAGTATCCTAATAAATGACTTCTCAAATTACGGCTGAGTCTGCTCCAATTCTGCTGTTCAAGTTTACATGGTTAGTTAAACATTATTTGTCAATGTCTAGAATAATTAAAGTACCAATAACACTAAAATATAAGTAGTTTTTTAATTGTTTTGTGGTGCAACAAACTGATCCATGTAGATATGTCGTCACCATTGGCAAACAAAACAACATGGCGAACGTGGTTCAGAGGGCTATGGTCGGTTAATGTAATAGATATGGAACACTCAAGCCACAACATTTTTTTCGATATTGGATTCAGAACAAACACTCAACATAGGACACACAAACACGAAAATAGTAAGTCAATGTCGTTTAAAAAAATAGCTACTTGGATATGATCATAAACCAAACGAACCAGAGGCAGACCAAAACAAAGGTGCACCTTTGTGAATGAATGAAATAATAAAGCTAGGTGGCGCAAGCTGGATAGAGAAGCTCGAAGAAAATGCAAGAGGCCTTTTTCGAGCATTTGATGTCAAAAAGAGGAGAAGGGGGTAATGGCCCCCTCTCTGCTAATACCTTGCTATGTCCCTATGTCACTGAGGAAAATTTAAGTACAATTCTCGATGACGTCATCGTTCGCGGACGAAAAATTAAAAATGATACAATGACGTACTTCCGTCGTAAAGATGCTCACAATAAGCATGCTCACTGATTGAACATGCTCACTCATACGGGTGTAAGCGTATGTGTAATCCCAGACTATGTATTGTAATCTATTATTGTGTTCCAAATTTCAACCCGCACCTCTACCGCCTTACGAACTCGGCTATGACTTTGCTATTGCTGTCTCTATAATTTAAAGCGAAAAGAAAAGAGAGCAATTTCAAAGCTAAGACAGATTTTGTTAGGCGGTAGTCCCTACGATACGGTGTTATGACGTGATTGAGCTTCAAAAATACAGTCTCCAGACTTTCGCACTTCTGTTATTAGTATTGTACGATTATTTAATGTGTATGAAATGTAGTGGTTCTTGCTTACTGAAATATAATTATTCCAGGTCACTGAGAGTAAACCTAAAGTCAATAGGTCAGATCGGCTGTAGGTTACGTGCACTCGCTAACGAGATTGTTTGAAAGCACTTAAGAAAGTAAATGAAGCAAAAGATTAATGCCACTGGCAGCATTGTAACAAATGGAAAATAGAAATTTCTGCCAAACACCACGAAAATAGTCGGTAAGTGATTAGACTACGTAGTGGTTTTGATTTTGTCGCACTAAAAACTTTATTACTTTTTGCTAATTCTTTGCTTTGCTCACAAGGTGAGTCAAAGTAAGCAATCTACCACTCTGACCAAGTGCAAATTGGAAGATAACAGATATCCCATTAAAAACAGAAATGTGAAAAGAGCCAAGTTCAATACATAACGAAGGAACGACTCTACTTTTGTAATAATAACGTTTAGGCTGTGGAATGTGTGCCTGCGTGGGGTACTCTCGATGGTTACAGTCTTGGTGTCTTCAAATCGAGAGTGAATTGTTTTCTTCTAGATAACCACGCTCCATCGTTGACCGCATCGTCGCGCGAGACGGCAGTTAAATGTAAATATCGGTGGAAAAAAATATAATATGTGCCTTGGTTGTTGATTGCAACGACAAAAAAAAACATATATACGGTCGAATTGAGAAACCTCCTTTTTTGAAGTCGGTTAAAAACAAGAGATCTAAATGGGTGACAGATCAATGCCCAAGCCGGATTTTTTTTACAAATAAAGTAATTAGGCATAACAACTTTAAAAAAAATAACGATTATTCTTAAATACTTAGAATATTTAAACTTAAAAAGATTCTGTGTCTTTCATTTACTAACAGAGTCAGTCTCACCAAAATAAGTTCATTTCAGACATGATTAATTATGCATAATGTGGATGCAGAATATGGAAATAGTTGCTTCTAATCATTGCAACACAGTGATGACTAGAGTCTGAGTGTAGCAAAATGTCGAGCGAATATAATCAACTAAACTGACTTCTAGAATGTTCATTATTACCCACATTTAAATCTAATAATAATCTATGTTAGTCCCTATGTAATATAGATGGACGGGATTAACAAGATATGTGCGCGCCTGATGGTAAGTAGCACGCTTGCCCATAACAGTACATTGCCATTGCATGCACCTATATGAGCATGAAGAGTTTGTCTCACTGCCTAGCAATGCACTGCACTTGGCATCTAGCGATACAAGATGATTTGTCTCTAAGCCCTGTCTGTAATTACGTCTAAAATGATATTTTTTAAAGAAAAAAAATTACTATCTTATACTTTTTATTATGTCCATGAATTTGGTTTAATAAGGCGATAAAAACCTTCACCAGTAACATCTAGAAATGATAATATCAAAAAGTTTCATACACTTTCGCCCGAGTCGCTTTTATATTCCTTGCGACTTTCATTTCCTTTTTTGGGGTGAAATTATTTCATTACTTTGAAACCTTGCATGAGGGGTGTTAACCCTTTTTAATTTCGTTTAAACAGCCCCATCTCTTTCGACTTCCCTTTCCACGTGAATGTGTAACGAAGTGTTTGCATAAACAATGTGTTTATTGCACAAAGAACGGTTACCTTGGGTAGGATGACGTGACCGCAGAATCTGACTAAACGGTAGGTTATGGTTATAGTGACCATTGAATGTTTTGTTGTAAACGGGACATACTATTTTTTTAATTTTGAAGGGTTTCCGTCCTGACAATTTCTACACATGTCATGTCAGATTTTGTGATATGCTATAAACTCAATGAAAATATTTTTAATTTTGGGGTTTGTTAATAGTAAATAAACAACACAAACACTGTGTTGACTTTGTAATTTTATTTTGACATTGCTTTACTCCATTTAATGGATACCAACATTCCAAAAAACAAACATATATATTTTTTGTAATAATAATTCATCTCATATTTATTATTCACTAGCATTGTCCCGTGGGTTTGTCTGCGTAGTTCCCGTCTCGGTATTCTTCAAGATTTCATCTTGCTGTGTTAAAATTAAGGATGTGATTGAACAATAAACACACAAATTATTATTTAGAAGAATTATCTAACGTCGTTAGATGACAAAGTGATTATATTTTAAATTTTACGTTGACAATAAATTAATGAACATGAGCAGTTCACTTAATGTATGATGCCATTAAGATTCGCGGCCTTTTTTCACAAGAAGATAATCAATAAACCACAAAGAAGGCCAAGAGAGACTGGTTGACGAATGAACATTGAACAATCATGATAGCTTAAAACAATTCTTTGAGTTGACAGCGGAATAGGATAGCCTAAAAAACTGAAATTCCTTTTAAGGGGTCACGTATGGTCGCCATAGTTATAGTGGAATATACTATGAGTATAAATATCAAGCTCGAAATATTTAGTGTTGTAGAGAAAGCATTGTATTCGTAACATTAGACTGACTGTGATATTACGAGAAGATAATTTTTTTTTAATTGGTATCCCATATATTTTACCAATTATTTTTTATCTGTTGTGTAAAGTAAGCCTTATCAGGTTACTAAAATACTAATTTTTATATTTCGAGAGTATAGCAATATTTTCTTGTTTAGATAGATAGATATTTTGTGTGTTATTATTTTTTTATTTGCTAGTTCTTTTATCGGGGTTTTTATTTTCTTTAAGGTTAAGTTTTGCAAGAAAGCATGCACTTCGGTACTTTCTCCGTTTTAAGGTTGGTACAAAGGTGCTAGTAAAAGTGCTTACTGTATTTTGGTATCTACTCGTACTTTGGCATCTCCCATATCAGCAGGAGGAAAGTTCATCGTGCTATTTTGGGTACAACCGAATTGATTGAGTTAACTTGTTCTGTTTGCAAATATGTATTTAATTATTTTTTCTGCGTTTACTTAAGTCTTTTGGGAAAAAGGTATTTAGAAGTCATGTATATTTAGGCCGTACAGGAAAATATCGTTATCTAAGTAAAGCATTTTTCGAGGATCTGCTAACACGTTCTAGCACAATGTGGCGGAATATGACCTTAATTCACTACACCACAAGGTCACGGCCAAGGGCAAGACAATATAAGGTCATATGTGAGTAACATAAAGTATGCTCTCACCTTTGCTTAACCAATCTCTTTCAATGCTCCAAAGTGATTACACCTGTGAAATTACACCTACTTAAATATTATTTAAGTGAAACGTTAAAATAAAATAATAATGGTATAGATACGCTTCAAAGCAGGGTTATTTCATTAGACCCTTTAAACAGTGTGTTTAATTAACCTAGAAGTTTCACACCTAATGATTCAATTATGCCGGGGCCCGATCTAATAAAGGAAACTTAAAAGGGACTGAGGTAGTTAACCTTTGTATATTTAAAGTTCTTCTATGTGGCCGTTTTCGTGTGATTTTGGTGGTCGTTTTGATAAACTCGTAACGGTTTGAATAGATTCAACCCTAATAAAGTTTTTCGAAGGCAAGCTGTGGTCAGCCAGTGCCGTAAATATCAATTTTCTATCATTGAGGTCGGTACGAACTCTGTCTCCACCTTAGAGTATTTTTTTAAGTGCAGATATCTAATTTTATCAATACCACTGGATTTAACGGTGAAGGTCTATGATGTACACCGTAAAATTATCAACATAACCAAGAAATACTTATATGTTTCGAGAACACGTGACGTCATATTTCAACATCATCACCCCAGACATATATTACGCCCTGCTTTTTTTTTTAGAAAAGTACCTATGACAGCTGGCCTTAGGTAGTTTCTACTGTCTACCGAACTATGGGCTTGCCCTGAAGATGCGAGGCATACTATCCTAAACTTAAAAATTCATTATACTTATGCACAAACACGAAAGCATACCTGCAATCATTCTGTATACTTACCATGCCCGTCGTACTCTACCAATGAGTGCTACATTTCGTACGATAACTAGATCAAGGGCACCTTTCAGAATAAACAGTCCACTAAATGTTCCCGCTGCTGGGACTCGGGGCCTTCTCTCGCGAGTCAAGGCCATAATCCACCACACTGGCTCAGTGCGGGTTGGTGCGGGCACATGACCTCGAAAGATTCTAAATACATATCGGTTTCCTCATGATGTTTTCCTTCACCGTTTTAAGTTAGTGGCATTACGCCCATATCTTCGAAAAGACAGTGGTGGGCGTAGGATTTGAATCCAGGGTCTCCGGATCGGCAGTCGCCATTCTCCCGACTAGACCAGCTGTAACCTGGGGCACCTCTGCTTAGCCCATAAAGTAATCTATGGCTTAGCCAGTCAATCATCAAGTGTCGACCAGGCAGCATATTACGTTCTGCGTCGCAGTAGAAATATATCTGTAGTAATAGCGTTTACGTAACGTTAGTAATAGCGGTTACGTAATATTCAAAGAACTGGCACAACATTTTTGGTAGATCGGATTCATTTTGCCCCCCTACTCACCAGCCAGGTCTGCACCTTGGTGTTGGAGTATGATAGGACAGGTATATGACAAGTTTTCAGATAGCCTGAAATACCTTCCCAAAAATTGGTGCCACTTCTCGGAATGTTAACATAAATGCTAGTATTCGTTCGTTCACCCACGAAACATTTTACGAACGTCAAATAAATTATTACCTTACTACGTTGTGCTACAAAGTTTGTAATTTTGTTTATAATGCTCAGCACAACAGTGGTTAAAGTACCGTTTCAAGGCTGATTCCATTACATTTACTCCTTGTTCATAACCAAAAACTTTCAGCGCATTTTCCTCTCCCCAGTGCCTAACGATAATTAGGTAATATACCTACCATTCTTTCGACCCTTATTATACTGGGAAGCCTTATCTGCTGCTGTCAGTTGTGTGTTATAAATAGCTTGGCTCTGAAGCTCATACACTTTTTTTGGACAATAGCAAAATAATTTTTTTTTCGGTCATACGAAGTATACGAAGAAACTTCGAATTTTCTAAAAGATGTCCAATGCTATTAATATTGTTAAGATTTGAAAATGAGGAAGGTTCCATCTCCCAACTGCAATGAATGCGGGGTTCTTGGGGATACTATGCACTTGTTGATGCAATGTGTTCGGAACGATAGTTGCAGGAGACTTGTTTTGAAAGAGATATTGGAAAATGTGACATTTGCCAATCCTGAATCAAATGATGCAATTATGTTGTATAAACACAGCAATTTAGGACTAAAAAATAACTGTTAATAATTTAAGTATGATTTTATGGTGTCTAACAGGGCGATATGGTCGCTCAACGATATATAAAAAAAAAACGCCCTTTAAATAAATAAATAAAAAGATTTGAAAAATGTTATCCCCTTAAATTTTGAGTTTGCACTTCGACTACGTTTGGCGTCAAAAGTTTATAAATTATGGTAACGAGTTTTTTAGTTTAGTTTTCAGCCTATCTTCTCATTAGCCAAAACAAATATCAACTGGTAAAAAAAAATACATTAAATTTTAAAACTTCAGAAAGCTAGTTTTTTTTGGTTAACTTATTTATTTTTTAAATAATCTCCTCAAAATGAAACCATGAAAAATAGAAATAATTGTAATTATCGAAAAACCACCATTATTTGGATTTTGTACTAACACCAACCAACCACCTTACGGATACGCAATTTCATTACGAACATTTTGGTAGATTTTTTTTTCAAAAGACCAAAATATGATTGTACAAGGAGTTTAATCTAAAATTTTATATCGACGTGACGTCACTTGACACTTAGTAAGTACTACACCGTCATCGTTTTTTAATTGTGAAACAAAAGAAAAAACATGTCTACAACATTTAGGTATTCTAACTGACGGACCATTTTGCTTATCCTCATAACCCTCTACACACGAGCCCTAAAATCAGAGGGAATTACGTAAAAGTAGTGGGGAGGAGCCTACATCGCACATACAGGGTCCTCCCCACTACTTTTACGTAATTTCCTCTGATTTTAGGGCTCGTGTGTAGAGGGTTTTACTCTGCACTAATTAGTTCTTAACACAGTAGAGCTTTTATTATGGGAGCCAAATAACTGATATAATATTTAATCATAGACAAATATTATAAATGCCTCGTACAACACATTTGTATTCATCACACAAATATTTGTCTTAGGCCCACTCAATTAAACTTACGACCAGCAAATTCACAGACAGGCTTTCTACTAATTAAACCACGAGCCCAAACTGAAGATACACAAATCAAACCAAACCGGATAGTTCTAATCAAAAATTTACTTTTCCATTAATGCAAATCGAACCTCATCAATTCGAATTAAAACGGAACCATAGTCACACTAAGTTCACATCTATCAGCAAACAACTATGTACATAATCAAAGTTTCAATTTGTCACTGTGGTGTATTACCGGGATATTGCATTTGCATCCTCGATGACGTTGCTCGATTCAGTTGATTGATTCGTATAACGAAGGTTTTGCTATTGGTTTTGACTAACAAATTTTAATCGGCAACTTTGATGTATTAGCTTCATAATATATTACTAGATAATACTGTAAATGCAAAACTTTGGATGTGAGTGTATGCTGCTCATTTACGTCGGAATGGCTGAACAGATTGAGTCGAAATTTCGAACACAAGATATAGCCTAGAGTAGCATATTGGCTACTTTTTATTACGAGAAAATAACCGCAGAAAAAAAACCGCTTGGTGCTGCCAGTGCTGTTATCTAATTTTAGTTGGTCAATAATGAAGCCGTAGTGGCTTAGTAGCGTAAACATCCAATTCGTAAGGCCGTTCATTTGAATCTCACCTGCGTATCTGAGTATTTTTGCCTTAGACCAACTATCAAAGATTTTTCCCACTGTAGATGTACCTACAAGCTTATCATACTCCTAGCTATAACGATAAAGGAATACATCGTGAGAAAACCGGTGGGTATGTTTCTAGAAAAACGCCCTTCGTTGACATGATATAGCTGTCGACTCGCGTTTGGTCAGCGTGGTGGATTATGCCCTATATTGTCTTCTTTTGAGCAAAGACCCTAAGTCTAAAAACATAAATTAGGATGCATGCTTGAAATAATATCGTATCTGACATAACGAGCGCAATAGGTTACTATGATATAATGATTCGAACGCTTTCTTCTACATATATTACACTAGCCACTATACAATATTGAACTAAGTTAATGTTCTGGGTTATGACTCAACTTAATATAATCTACTTTTCAAAAATGTGTCTTCCTTACAAAGCTTAACCTAAATAGTCCAGCCTATCTTTTCTGCTTGTATTAAAATGAACTAAAAAGACTAAACTAAAGATATGCAGATTGAGGTCATATTTCCTCTATAAAATACAGTGTGGTTCATTACTCACTGTTGAAATAAATGTATTTCTACAGGGACCCGATTTTTCTCTTTTAACCGTGTTTTAGAGACATTGATGGATGAACATTTTCCATACCTCTCACTATGCACTTTCGTTAAAATCCTGGAAACGACTATTCAAATGGAATTTCGCTTGAAATCCGTTTAAACATTATTTTATTTTGATACCGCATTCACTACGGCATTTACAAACCAAAAACTGTTTAAAAGCAGGGAACTTCATCAAAATGTAAATTTAAGTGTAACTAAGTTGGTTTAAAACTTTTCAGCAAATGTACCCAAAAGGTTGACCCCTTTTTATTGGCCTTACTCTAACGTTTCACTAGTTAATTAGACATAGCTTCCTCTGCTGAAGTATCTTAATGAAGTTATTGTAACCCTCATTCTGTACCCTTGGATATACGTTTAGATAGACCGTTAGCACTGATTTAGGCTTATCACATGTAATAGCCTCAAGGCTAGTGGATTGAAACAATTCGCTACTAATCCTCCGCGCAATGAGCTTAGCATGGACAATGGATAACTGACAAGCTTTGAGGCGTATGACACTTTAATTAGTAGTAGGTATTACTACTGTCCACTGATACGTAGGCTATGAGTTCGATGCTGCTGAAGTCATTATATTGATCGAAATGAGGTATCATCGCCCGAACCTGGTAACAAAGATCAGCCAGGAGTTGCTCTGCACACATCGAAACCCAATGGACGTCGCATATGCTCTGAGGGAAATATACTCCGGTATGTACTCCTCAGCGCCCCGTATAAAGTCCCTAGAGCAGAGAAGATATAAGGGAGCGCTAATACCCAACAACCTACCAAACACCCTCTTTTTAGTTCACACTCAAGAGGAGAAGGAGACCCTGACAAATCAGGGTTATGGGTCAGGCACCGGGTCACGCATCCTTACCATCCATGAAGCTCAGGTACTAACATACGAGTCGGTAATCGCAATCAAAACCAAGGCAAACATGAAGCTGCACGAGAGCGTGCCCCATGCGGTTGTTGCAATCTCACAGCACACGGGGACCTTCACATACTACGCTGACGACACGGACGACGCCATCGGTCGGTTCGTGCGGCGAGCGTGAGCTGCATCACCGAAGACCATCCGCGATTTCAACCTACAGATGGCCATCAGGGACAGAAATGCGGCCGTTGTGGAGGCTCTGGGCCGGGAGGAGGCAGCTTAGGCAAATGGCAAAAGGCAATTAGGCAAACACTCGATGTCGAGTCGATTACTAGCGGAATCCCAACTGGTAGTGATCGGCTCTACAGACGAGCACTAGAATTAGATTTTAAATGTACCCAACTCCCTCTTATTTTCCTCTTCTTCTCCTTATCCAAAATATGTGTAAAAATAATAATAATATATAATTGTAATGACAAAGATCACGGACCCCGGAGTCTGTGGAGTGGCTAATTAAAAAAAAAACAAGAACAAAATTAAAAATTTTGATTAACCCCCGACTACCTTAGATTTGTTATCTGTACAACATTCTACTAGTCAAGCCCTTTCATTTGATACCCATATTAAGGAAATTGTGAAAAAAGATATGCAATTCGCCATTTTGTGGAAGCGGCCATCTTGGATTTGAAATTTGTCATAGTGCAAAGTATTCTACTAGTCAAGTCCTTTCGTTTGATACCCATATTGCGGTAGTAGTGAAAAAATAATAATAATTCGCCATTTTGTGGTGGCAGCCATCTTGGATTTGAAATTTGTTATAGCGTATAGTACTCTGCTAGTCAAGCCCTTTCATTTGATACCCATATTGAGGTAGGTTGTGAAGAAATATTTTGTCCGCCATTTTGTGGAGGCGACCATTTTGAATCGATATTAACCAAACATAGCTAAGAACACCCACGGATATTAACTTTCAAATAAAAAAAACCGCATCGAAATCGGCTTATCCGTTTGAGCTCTACGGTGCCACAGACAGACACACACACAGACAGACAGACAGACAGACAGACAGACAGACAGACAGACAGACAGACAGACAGACAGACAGACAGACAGACAGACAGACAGACAGACAGACAGACAGACAGTCAGACAGACATACAGACAGACAGACAGACATCGACGTCAAACTTATAACACCCCTTTTTTGGTCGGGGGTTAAAAAAGAAGTCATTATATTTAAATAAATAAGTATTGGTGGACATTTGGCTCACAACACCGTCCTGTCCAAAGCTAAGCAAGGCTCGTGCTATGTATGTTAAGTACTATGGAAACCAGATAGCTGATATAATACTTATTGACATAGCATTCAGGTTAGACTATTGTCTGGAAAGCACACAGTAAGCTACTTTAATTGTAGAAAATAAATGGAACTGGGCGTGTAAACCGTTCGACGCTGGCTATAGTGGTCAATTTATTTCATTTATCCACATATAAACTACTCTTATCTGTTCTATGTGTACAGTTATTTTCACAAAACTTTAACTATTAAAACTTCACTACCAGTGGACGTTGCTAAATCCAAGAGAGAAATAAAAAGTCTTTGCCGCAGACATTATTCTCGTAAAACTACTAAATTTGCAATAAAAAATTCACGAGCAACAAGTTTAACAATTTTCTTGGCTAGCACAGAATTTTATTAATTTAGCTCCCAGAAAGTTGATCTAAATTTTTAGAAACATTGAATCTCTTTTGAACTACACATATTTATAGTTAAATTACACATAAAAAGTTATCAAAATAATAGTACTATAGTTAGTTATCTAAAAAATTGCTTAATTTTGCAATATTTCTAAAAACTTTCATTAATTACTTTTACTTACGTTAAGTTGACAATAAGAAACAGCATTGAAATTAAAGGAGTGTCTTCAGATACTCTTCGCACAATGCTGTCTGGCTCAACTTAGCAAATAAATAAATATTGGTGGGAATTTCATACTTAACACCAATTGACCCCAAACCCACGGCTTCGCAGACAGAATTACTACCAACTAAGCTTCGAAGGCCAGTAGATCACGCAAAGTATGTATTATGGGAACCATACAGTGGTGTGAGTGGTGTGCGAAGCTCGGAAACCTCCACTTGACGTACACTGACATCAGACGACAACTCAACATATTATGTCAATGGTATCTTATTTTTATTTGTAATATAGTGACAAGATGAGCAGGACATGTGCATCACAGTATTAATACAATTGGAACCCGAAGAGCCCAAATCATTACCTACGAGTATCACTGCACTGCGCTCGTCAACCAAAGGTGTTTTGTCTCTATGCCCTGTAATTTCACTGGAAATTTTACCCTTCAAACCGGAACACAGAGGCGGTAGAATAACTGGCAAAGGGGTGTTACTTCCCCAGGTGGATTTTGCAAAGAGTACTACTACTAATAAATATCTAATTCCAGCCGGAGAATCTTTATGCGCAAACCTCGTTGCTTAGAGGGCCGCGCGTAGAAGTTCGTTGAAACAGACTGGAATAACTTGGGATGTTTTGTCTATGTATCAAATTTCAACCAGTTCCAAGTAGTTTTTGCCTTGAGAGTTTAACGAACATGTATTCATATTCACAACATTTTGCGTTAATATGGGTAGGGAATAAGGACGGTGCACTTTGCACATTTTCTAAAAATATTTCTTTGTAAAATTTATTATTACATTACGAACATCCACTGGCAGTGTAAGTATATTCCAAACCTATAACATTTCCAGAGCGACAACACTGTGCATCCCATTTTCAACAATTCCCGTACATAACAGGCGACAAGTTTGTAAAGTTTTAATGAAATAGAAGGGGGATGTACTCGTTTACTTATTTACGCCACCCATCTGGCTCTTACGTACCTAGAACATAAATATTCCTGTACGCGCGGGGTACGGAGACTTTCGTATCACATAATATCCACATTGGTTTGTTCCCACTGTTGCGGATCATAAGATGTTTGTACTGTGCTGATTACAAATATAATTTAAAGATCTTTATTTGTAAGTTATTTGAACATTCACTTCAAAGTATTTTATTAATTTCATTTGAAATACGAGGGTGTGTTTTATTAGGTTTAGGTCCAAAACCGCTTTTAAACCAAGGACAACCTTTAGAGGTCCTCGCAGCCTCCCAACTCCGCTTTTAAAACGATATCAGTGGCGTCGCGTCGGCGACGCGAATTTCTGCTGGTGAACTTTTCTGGACCCCTGACAAGGTTGAAATGCAGTGCCTATGTAGGATAAAAGGAGGTAGGCGCGGGATTCTTTTCCCTCACTGTTTTTATATTCTGGTAAAACTACTCAACATTTTATTGTCAAAGGAGAAATTATTGTCACAACCTTTGTTATAATAAAACCTTTACACTTATTAATATTACCTAATATAGCCTAGGAAGTTAATCAGCACGGATATACTTTTTCTTTGAACTATACGTGTGTACGTACTATACGCAGATACCGTGGACACGTAGAAAATAAATAAATATAGGAGGACATTCCTAACACAACAGTAAGTAGCTCTAAACTAAAAACTAACCAAAACTGGCCTTATGGGCGTGGGGCATTTCGATCTTCAATCTTTCATTATAAGAAAATACCACGAGTCCCAGCAGTGGGAACATAAAGTGGTCTGCTTATGCTTATCCTACTAATATTATGAATTGAAAAGTTTGGATCTTTATTGCTCAATCAGGCCGGATCTAATGAACGGAGCAAGTTCACGTTAGGAACACACTGAGCTTATAGTCTGCAACAGCATTTATAAAGCTACAGACTTTTATAGCGATAAAATAATGAAAACGGGAGTTGCGCCGGCAACACCACATGGTTCTGCAAGTATAAAATCGTATGCATTAGAATAAGACATAGTAAGTGGCTGTTATTCTGAGATAATCCATCGATACTATGGTGAAACGGCAAGCGTACAAAGCTACTGATATTGTATGAATACAAAACTAACCATTAAACTCGTGTGATCGCCCATACATTGTCCATGAGAACGTACCTCGTAAAACTTCAAACCGTGGAACAAAATAGTTGGCATAAGTTCCCATCTTTGTATGTTTATGTGAGGATCGCAAAGCTTAATTCGGAATTGTAAATATGAGCATGAACAATTTGGGGTCCCCGAGAGACATGGTTTTAACAACGTTCAAATTTATGACACAACCGGCCTGTTTCGAGTAAAATGCTGCACTAAAAATAATAAAGGTTACAATAAAATTATAAGTTGGTTCTTTCTTAATATTTACAAGTATATTTACGCATTTAGCCTTTCGCTGTTTTTAGTGAAACAACGAAGCTTTAAAAAATGTAATAATACACTACGCTACGAGTACATTATTATCAACTAAAAACGTATGTTTAACAATGAATATTGTGCAGCGTTGGCAGGCCTCCCAAAAGATGTAACGACAATCTGGTGAAGATCGCCGGAAATTGATGGATGCGGGGGGCGCAAGACCGGTCTTTGTGGAGATCTTTGGGGGATGTCTTCGTCCAGCAATGGACGTCCTTCGGCTGACACGATGATGATGATAACTAGCTGTGCCCCAGGGAAAACATGCAGTGCAATATTTTTCTGGATAATTATTTATTTTCGCCAAATACCTACTTAGTTTTATTAAAATCCATTCAAGCAGTTACAGAAACACGTGGGAAAACCTACACATTTGCAAACATAAAAAAAAAAATGAGTCATTATTTTAAGTAGAGTAGTGTATTTTTCAATGTAATGTTTCAAAAAGTCTTTTAACTGCACTGTGTTGATAAACTTTAAACGATTTATGATATGTGCCTTAACGTATTACTCTAACTTTACGGGCAGTATGGCAGCATACAGAAAGGCTACGAGTATACTAACTTATACACACATTATGAAGTTGCTTACGTCAATAGATGTGTGTTTTTCGATTCTGTCTTGAGCTGTATCCTGCCATGGGGCAAATGGTTGAAGCTTACGTATGTTATTATACCCGCCCCTCTACCGCCGAACTATTTCGGCTATGGCTTTGCTATTGCTCTATCATTTCAAGCGAAAAGAAAAGAGATAGCAATATCAAAGCTAAGACAGTTTTAGTTAGGCGGTAGACCCTCTGGTCTTTCCATCAAGAATGGGGACGCCTCGTGATGTATACAACACGATACAGCACCTTAATATATATAAATCCAGAGCCATGATGTTTGGTCCCAGTGAACTCTTCGCCATGTCAACTGATATTCACGAAAGTTAAAATTTACGTGTAATTTGGCTCAATTTGAGAGATAAATATGATTGTTTTTATTTCAATCTATACTAATATTATAAAGCTGAAGAGTTTGTTTGTTTGTTTGAACGCTAGGATCTCGGGAATTGATAGATTCTTTTTCTATTAGATAGTCCATTCATCGAGGAAGGCTATAGGCTATAGAACATAACGCTACTATCAATAAAAGCAGAGCATGAATAAAGAATGTAACAAAAACGGGGAAAAAATATTCCTTTTTGAGAGTTTTCGTAGCGTGCTTTAACATGACAGCATGTGTCTAAGATTGCGTCAACTTCAACTTCAACTTTTTCTTTTAGCTTCCATTCGGTAATGTCACCGTAATTTCGCCAATGTCCAAGATTGCGTCATTGAATATAAAACTTTGTTAACCAAATTTGTTTCTAAATCTGAGTTGGTACGACCAATTTCCGACAGGTGGCGTAGCAGGTAGCAGAAGAGGTTTTTTGTTTGAAAGCGATATTCTCAGGAATGACTGAACCGATTTCAGTCATTCTTTCACGTTGGAAATGTACGGGATCCCGCTGAGTGCTATATATGTACCACGGGCGAAGCCGGGGCGGGCATCTAGTTGTTAATAATAGTCTTTGTATGACAATACCGAAACCGGAACGGACCGCTAATACATTTATAAAAACATTTGAATGATTACGCCAACTGCATTGATGGTTTAAATAATTCATAACAATAAACTGAATTCCCTGTGGATTGTTGTTACTGATTGTAAGTTTTATAGGATATTGAAATAGATCCTGAGTCTCAAACAGATGACGCCTTAATAACCTAATACATCTTAGATTAGTTGTTCCCCTAAACAAAGTTGGGACGGGCCGGTACTAACAATACAGGTATATCTAGACAAAACATGTTTTACTGCTGTTAGCATCAGATGAGGTTTCGTTTCGTCCCATTCAATGCCGCGTTTCGACGGAGCAATTTAAGTTTATCAGTGGCATTCAGTGAGCTGTTTGTTGGTAACAAAGTTGTGGAGATAAACAACGGGTTGTGGTAACAAAAGGAACTTTATATGACACTGAACAGCCAAATACCTTGAACTAACAGTAAAGCTATATTTCAGTTTTACTACTGCGTTCGTTTTAAAAGAGTTTTAAAGTGATGATTTTGAATTTAGTTTTTAAGTTTGACAGTGTCGCAAACATATGGATGGTAGTTTAGACTGTGGGTAATACAATAAAAGAAACTGCAACGTATTACAGTTAGCATCAGGTAGTCTTTGTGCCTATTGTATTTTAGCCACTGACATTTTGGTTGAAATTCCTGTAGGTGTATTTAGTATGATTAGTTTAATAAGGCCCTGTGGTTTCTGGGCTATCCTATAGTTTCACTGTAGAGGACATCTGTAGCTATAGTCCGTTTAAAAAAGGTCAAATATCTTTATAAGCAAACCACCACTAATCCGCCGTATTCAAAACTAATATAGGTAAAGTTCGATTCTGTTTCTGGTTTCGCCTGATACCACAAATTTCGAAATGTCTAAACCTAATTCGCATTGTTCAAAAATTTGTTAGTTATCCTGGTTCAATCATCTATAAACGTCAGAACAAATCGGTTTAAAATCTAAAACACAGTTAGATTATAGTCTGGATTAGTACATACGTTACTCGTGCATTTAATTAGTGAAAATACCGGGAAAGGAAACTGCGTGGGTAAAACTGCGAGAGGCTGCTAGTTTTATATAAACTTAAATGTTTGGAAAACAAAGTCTATCTTATGCATGTAAAAGTGAAAGATCACTCATCACGAAATCTTAGAAACTACAAATGCTAAAAGCCTCAAATTTTGCATAGAGGTGCCTTTTAGCACGTAAACGCTCACTAAGACGAGGTTTTGCAAAATTCAACCCCTAAGAGGGTAAAATAGGGGATGAAAGTTTTACATGAATGCACAGGACAAACCTTAATGCTATAAACTTAAAATTTCGCAGACGTATCCCTCCTGTAATGCACGCATCTACTACTGAACATTTATTTATCAAATTTCAATCCTCAGGGTGAAGTGAGGGATAAACTTTTTATTCGTTGTGCATAAAGGGGATGACAATTTCATATATGCTTAGGCTTGTACGCCTACGACTTACACATTGCGAGCGAAGCCGCGGGCAAACTAAGTTCTATGTACTTGTATACTCTGCTATCACTTGCGTAATATCAGAATGTTATCTAGTTAAAATGGGTCATTTGACCATTTTAACCATTATTTTGACGTTAATTTCTCCGTAAGAGCAAATAATTTTAAGCAACCTTAATTGAGTATTTTGCTAATTATGTTGTTTTGTTTGCAAAGCGATGGTACGAAACGAGTATAATTAGCTTTCCAAAGGGTCACTCATAAAAAATGCAACCTCGTCGAGGGTGATGACGCGAAGTATACTGGAGGACCCTTATTTGTTTAGGGTTCTATTGAAAAACACCACAAAAATACGTATTGCTCATCAGAATTGCCTACAATGTTATTGAATAAGTCAACATTATACCACAACTCACTTTTTAACTGACTTCAAAAAAGGAATTCCGGCCCTCAATTCCGTTGTATGTTTTTATGAAATTTGGTCTAGTGTTAATTTTAAATTGACTGTCGTTTTTTGTTTTTTCGGAGAAAATAAATTATTTATGTTTTTACCTAGTGGTCGCCAAGTTGTCGATATTCGACCATAAAATGATTTTCTTCATTTTACCACAGACTTTAACAATAAAAATAGTATTTATGCATGTCTAATAAGTGCATGATGTATTAAATGTTTCTGTTATTGATTTAGTGTATTTATGACTTCAATTATAAAAAATGCATTGCACGCCTCTGTATTATACCTATTTAATTTTGTTATAAAGTGTGAAAAGTTTTTGCCTCATACATTAATGTCACACCTATAGAAAATAACAGCGTCCGGCGAATTTAACCGCGTAGCCCCATTTCACGGGATAAAATTCATATTGTGTTTCACATTTCAACCTAATTCATTCAGACGTTCTGAGCAACGAACAACCAAGCTTTCGCATTTATAACATAAGTACGAGTACATAGTGCAAAACATGCGCCTGGTGATTTTTCCACACATATTTTATAGTGTTCAAATTACTGCTTATCAAAGCACAGCGCTGCACAATATCACCCAGAGATTTTACAATTTGCCATTTATTTTTTCTGGAACTGTCTTGAATATCTCCGCAAACATAAGTTATCCGGATAACGGGATTTATCGGATACATTTCAGACAGCATGCATAATATAATTACTTCTTTTTTTCGCTTTTTTATCGAACTGCTCGTAGCTCAAAAAAATCGATATTGTTTCAGTCACCCCTGAAATAACGTCAAAGTCGTAAAGTTTCAAACGAAGAGGTTTACCTTTACTTTTATATAAGAACGTGTCGGCTATGGAATGCGGTGCCTAAGTGAATTTTTCCTGATGGCTACAATCTTGGTGTCTTAAAATCGAGAGTGTTTAGGTTTCTTCCAGGTAAGCTCGCTCTACCGTAGTCCGCTTCGTTGCTTAACATCAGGCAAGATGGCGGTCAAGTGTAACCCTTAGTAATGACCAATAATGGTAAGGGACTAGATATTTATTATCATCCGAATGCGCTATTTCAAAGATACAAATAACTGAACTAAAAAAAAAATTAAGTATCCCACGAGAATCCAAAACTTTAACGGGATATATATTGCCTTTGTGCTATTACAAGTACTGTAATTGCTATGAAATTAATTTCAAATCCGTTGAGCTGTTACACAAATACGTGGAAACAAACAAACATACTTTTAAACTTACATACACCAAAAAACTTTCGTCTTTGATATTAAGCATGATTTACCAAAATATACGTGTACATTTTTGATGTCATTTTAAATATAATTCTTTTGTTTACTCGTAACAGACAACAGGTTTTCCTGCTCGTTTTTGGATGAGTCATTGCCCTTTATTAAACGAACCATGAGTCCATAAAGGGCTGTCAATGTAGGGACATCCTGTTGCCCTACAAACCTGCTTTTGTGTATTTTTTCGATGACTTGGCGTTTCAATTTATGTTAGCAATGAAGGGAAAAATAGTGACTGTGAAAAAAGACAAACTTCGTTCTTATCGGAGATTTCTTCCAAATTACAATTTAACTGACCAGACTAAAAAAAGTACCTTTCATGCAATATTATTTTACTATGAAGTATTCATACGTACGAACATTGCACTGGTTTCAGTATTCAATCATAACTACTGCTAGTGACCGGTTCTGGCTTCGCTCGGATATCGTCATAACAAGAACAAAATTAAAAATTTGATTGACCCCCGACTACCTCGGATTTGTTATCTGTACAACATTCTACTAGTTAAGCCCTTTCATTTGGTACCCATATTAAGGGAGTTGTGAAAAAAGAAATGTATTTCGCCATTTTGTGGTAGGTAGGTTGTGAACAATCATTTTGTCCGCCATTTTGTGGATGCGACCATCTTGAATCGATATTAACCAAACGTAGCTAAAAACATCCGCACGGATCAAACTGCAATGCAAATTTGCAATAATAAAACTGCATCGAAATTGGCCCATCCGTTTGAGGTCTACGGTTCCACAGACAGACACACACACAGACAGACAGACAGAGAGACAGACATCGACGCCAAACTTATAGCACCCCTTTTTTGGTCGGGGGTTAAAAATACTACTAATTGAAACAAAAAACTAACCTATCTTTGGAGTAGGATAAAATTAGTTTGGTAGTTTTGGAGTTCATTGCAACGTGACACGTAATTTATAAATACTACGACTACACCACCTTTTCAAGATTTGGTCAGAAACCTTTTTTGACTCATGCACTACATGATCAAATGCATAGTTTACTATTTTATCAAGGACATACAGACCAGCTTTCATTTTTATACTTACATGTAATTTTTTTTTAATAAAGAGTGACGAGACTAACTGGACATGTGCCTGATGGTAAGCAACATGCCAGCCACATAACGGCACAGTGACACGCAGCTAGTGGAACAAGAAGAGTCCAAATCATTACGTAGCACTGTACTGCGCTCGTCACCCAGAGATCTAAGATATCTCTAAGCCCTGTAATTTCTCTGGAAACATTGCCCTTCAAACCGGAACACATTAATAATAATTAGAAACTCACAGTCTAATAATCTTTAAAAGCAATGTACAAGAATTTTATTTGTCACAAGTGTCGTAAGTGGTTGTATGGTCGTCCACTGCTGTTTGTATCGCCGTATTACTTCATACTATCACGGATGTTACATTTGTCATTATTAGGTACTCATGAATGTATATTATTAGTTGTAGTAGGTGTATATTTTCTAGCAATTTGTTTATATTAAACTCCCTTTTTGTAGTAAATATAAATATTTGTTTTGTATTATAGTAGTACCAATATTTTTATATATTATAATTAGTAGTATTACGGAAAATCTCACCTCGCCTAGCCTAACCTTGTTCTAGGCGATTTTCCTTTAAGCTGGTTTTCTGGAAGAGATTACTCTGAGCAATAAAGCCGCTATTTGTGGCGCTAGTTCATGATGTGTTTTACTGTAATTTTTCTGTTTTTTGTGTCACAATAAATAGTTATCTATCCGCGTACTTACAGTGTGCCGTATAATAAGCACTAAGTACGCCAGATTTCAAAGATGATAAATTCAGTTCAGTATACGCCCAATCTGATCGGATGCGGTAGCAGTAGCGATTAAGAAACAACATCAGAAATGCTGACGATGTTTTGACACTGGAGTTTTTGATAAAGATGATCTATATACAAGGTTTTTTGTTAAAATAATTCTATAAACGTGATTCATTAAAAAAAATACACTAACTTACCACATTGGATCTACTTACTTATCCCTTAATGCCACAATATGTTCGTTTGTACAACTGACAATATGATCCATCACAATGTTCGGAGTAATGTTGCCCGAGGGGATATACTTTCAGTCGTGTATGCAACTGGGTATAAACCAGAGAATGTAAATCTTTTTTGCTGAATAAAAAAAACATTGGAGATAGCGATTTGATTTGGCAACTTGTTTGAGTTTGAATTGAAAGGTGGACAGTTGTTTGAAAAGGAAAACAGAAATACACCAGAAGTTGTGTAAAACACATTGAACTCTTGATTTTTACGTTTTTTAATAAAGAGTGACGAGACGAGCATGACACATGCCTGGCATAAAACATCACAGTGACATGCAACTATTGGAACATGAAGAGTTCATCAAATCATTAGCTAGCTAGTGCACTGCGCTAGTCACCCAGAGATCTAAGATGCTATATCTCTAAGCCCTGTAATTTTTCTGGAAATATTGCCCTTCAAACCAGAACACAGTAATGTTTGCACATTACTGCTTGGTGGTAGAATAATTGAATTTGATTTAAAGTATGTTTTGCCATTTATTGAATAAATTTACTTTGAAAGTCTGAATCTTCATTGCAGATATTATTATGGTATTTGTGAATTGTCACTAAGCCATTTCTTATTGCTTTCACAGACGCCTAACCTTTAAATACGCGTGGCTTATTGGCGAGAGTGCTCAATATCAAAATGGTAAGATCGCAAGTTCAGATTCCTCATGAACCTCTGAGTATTAGTCTAAGCGTGGATGGCCTAGTTACCATACGTATCATCACATGTCTTAACGGTGAAGGAAATAATCGTCAATAAAAGTTTCAGCCCGATTACGAGTAAATTATTTTTAGGGAATGGCATGCGCTGGCTTTGTGGGTGTTTGCTGACAAACACAAATAAAGAGTAGGTACGCTATACTTTATTTTAGATCTCATCATCACTTTCTATTAGGCGACTTGATGTCAAACTCTGGGCTAATTTAGTCTTAAAAAGTTAGAACAAAGACTAAAAAGTTAAATATTTTTCTTCCCGAACGAAGTAACTTTATAAATACTAATAAACTAAATTATAAAATAAACTTTGTAAATTCACAGATTTCTTATGTGTTTATAGAGCCTTACTTAACTACATTCCTGGCGGAAAGACAAATTAGCGGTAACTATAACTGTTCTGAGAAGTTCTGAAGTTATTCTCATTTACATGTTTTGTTACTAAGTTTGAGAGCCTCTGTTATATACTATTCTGAATGCGGAACAATCCGTCTCTAGACAAAGATAAATAGTTCTCAAATTACCTCCGTATCGATTGATTGAAGAAAAATATCCGCAACGTCTTCTGCTGTTCTACAGAGACAGTTTGTTTATCTCTACAAACAGTGAAGGAAAGTTTTTCTAATACATTTTTTTGTTTTCTTTTTTTCATCCACAAAAAACGAGGAAAAATTGTAGGTACTTTGAAATGAATTCGTTAAGACAAGAATAAAAACTAGATTAACGTAATTTTATTAACCGACTTCCAAAAAAAAAGAGGAGGTTATCAATTCGACCCCTATGTTTTTTTTTAAATGTATTTTACCTTATTTATCGAGAACCTCTACACCGATTTTAAAATTTCTTTTTGCGTTCGGATGGGTTTGCTTCCCGGATAGTCCCATATAAATCATATCGAAATCGGTTCGGTAGTTTTTGAAATATGAACCATAAACTAAAATTTGCGTACAATTTTCTGGATGAAGTAGTTGTAGATTTCACAAAAGTTATGAAACTCGATCCAAAAGCGAAAAATAAACTAAAATCATTATTATAAACGCTACTCACTCATCTATTTGAAGTCAGTCCCAGGTAGTGGATAGATACTACTTACCATGTGCCTACATATCATCAATCTACTAACTTTTTGACCTGACTGGCACCGACTTCAAATATATGAGTGAGTAGCGCTTATAATAATGATTTTAGTTTATTTTTCGCTTTTGAGTGCCTATTTGTGGTTTTGAAGTCGGTTTATTTTTTTGTACGAAAATAGTTTACTTTACCCATTTTAGTGTACAAGAACAAAATAAAAAAAATTGATTAACCCCTGACTACCTCGGATTTGTTATCTGTATAACATTCTACTTGTCAAGCCCTTTCATTTGATACCCATATTAAGGGAGTTGTGAAACAAAAAATGTATTTCGGCATTTTGTGGTAGCGGCCATGTTGGATTTGAAATTTGTTATAGTGCAAAGTATTCTACTAGTCAAGCCTTTTAGTTTGATACCCATATTGCGGTAGTAATGAAAAATATAATATAATTCGTCAATTTATGGTGGCGGCCATTTTCTATTTGAAATTTGTTAAAATGTATACTATTCTACTACGCAAACCCTTTCATTTGATACCCATATTGAGGTAGGTTGTGAAGAAATATTTATCCGCCATTTTGTGGAGGCGGCTATCTTGAATTGGCATTAACCAAATATAGCTAAGAACATCCGCATGGATATTAACCTTGAAATAAAATGAAACCGCATCGAAATCGGCCCATCTGTTTGAGCTCTACAGTGCCACAGACAGACAGACATGCATCGACGTCAAACTTCTAACACCCCTTTTTTGGTCGGGGGTTAAAAATCACTTTTTTATTAATCCATTTACACAATTTTGTATTGTCAGGATCGAGTTTCATAACTTTTGTGAAATCTACAACTACGTCATCCAGTAAATAGTACGCAAATTTTTGTTTTTGAAATATGAACCATAATACCGGCACCGACCTCAAATAGGTGAGTGAGTAGCGCTTATATTAATGATATTAGTTTATTTTTCGCTTTTGAGTGCCTATTGGTGGAAATTCTGAATATGGGTTAAACGAATTTCTTAAAAAATTAATCCTTTTAAAATAACTTCAAAATACAAAGTATATTTGAGATCATTAACTTTTTTTTTCCCAGTAAGTCTCATCAAGGTCTCTAAAAACCTGAACGCAATTTCATGATGAATGTAAAGTAAAACAAAAAAACATTTAATGAGCATCAAAGAGGTATCAAATGGCACTATCACAGGAATGTATTTCTGGACACTTACCTTAAGTTTCAGATATCGGCACTTGGTTTCATATTCAATAGAGTTATTGTCCTACGAGTATCTCATAGTAAGGTAATCACTATCATCACGACATAGTACAAAACAAAGTCACTTCCCGCGTCTGTCCGTCCCTATATATGTATATGCCTAGATCTTTAAAACCACCAAACAGATTTTGATGCAGGTTTATATGTAGTACCTATAAGGCGTGCATAAAATAGCAGAGAAGTACGGATAATTTAAAAGGTTTCTAATGTAATGTCATAAATAAACACATTTTTTGTGCTTACACTGCAATCGCTGACTGAACCCTATAAGCTAGCTCATAATAATATAGGACAATATTGTATCTCTTCAAAAGGTCTACAAAAAAGTCTTCAATAGTATATGTCTATCTCTTAGGAATAGCCCACAATAACCCATTTTATTAGTACTTATATTTAGTATCAGCGTTGGACCCGTGCAAAGCCGGGGCGGGTCGCTAGTATATAATATAATGAACTCTTATAATTATAATAATAAAAGCCTTTATTCGCTTACCTTTTTAACTTACATGCTATTCTTGTCAAAGATTACTATTCTTAAAATCTAATTTACATAGCAAAAATACCTAGTAGTTCATTAGCAAACAGTTTGGTCAGGTTGTCTGTCGACATAGGCCTACCCCAATTGTTTCCATGTATCTATCTATCCTTGGCAGACCTTCTCCACCCTTTTGGTAGATCATCCTCCCATCTTTTGATTTGATCTCCTCGTTGTCTTTTCCGTTCCTCGGATACCATTCTATTACATCCTTAGTCCATTTTTCTTCGTTAGTACTAATAATGAACTCTTATGTTCTCTTAAATAAGCTAATAAAATAAATATTTTTTAACTACTATTATTTATAGCCTTACACTTGACCTCCATCTCGCCTGACGCTAAGCGACGACGATGCAGTCTACGATGGTGCGTGCTTACTTAGAAAAAACCGATTCACTCTCGGTTTGAAAACACCAAGGTTGTAACCATCTGAGTGCTTGAGTGGAGTTTTCCTGTTGGTCACAATCTTTGTGTCTTAAATAAACAATTAAATTGAGAGTGAATTGGTTTCTTTTAGGTGAGCACGTCCCGTCATAGATCGCACTCTGGGTATAATTTGTTTGAGTAGACCGCACAAACAGGTGAAGTCAAAGTAAACCCATATAGGTTCTGATATCTGATAAACAAAAATCATCAAAATCATAATTTGAATTTGTAAATGTAACATTTTGACTCACCACCTGACGTAGATTTCATATCAAAATAATAAATTATTAATTAAAAAGAACCTTGCTCCAGTCCCCAAACTTTGATAAAAAATATTAGCCATCTCACTATAAATTTCAGATACGACGTGCCTTCAATAAAGCCAAGTTGTGTGTAGAGTCGGCAAAATGGTAGAACTGTTCTTTAAAATAGCTGTAACTGTTTTGTTCAAGAAATACTTACATTGGTGGCTCTTGCAGCAATCTGTGTTTGTAAGATGGTTGTACTAAAAGAAAGTTTCCGAGTATAAACAAATCGGGTATTTTGGGGTTGCCCTAATTCAGCTTAACGTGATTGATTGGACTCATTTAGTTAATGAAGAAAAACTCTTAGAAGAATTAATTCAACATACCATAATGTAATTGTAGGGTATATCATCATCATTTCGGCTCTATGATAGTTCATTTTTGTTTGTTAATTAATTGTGAAAGTTTGTTCCTACTCATCCGGTTTTAATTTTGTCTGATGTCGTCCTTCAAGCTATTTTTATATCAGGCCCGGATCTTTATTGAAGGACTAAACTCGACCATAAGCTCACTTTTATTCCTGAAATGTGTCTTGTATAATTTTACTTGGGCGGTGGATTTGAACGTTTTAGAAGAAGTTTTTTTTGGTTTGTGAAAAGAAATAGCTGTTTATAATTTTTTGAAATAAGTATTAAATTGTATGTTTAATACGTATTTAAACAAACCGTAAGCCTTTACGGATTCAAATTTAAGAGTCCAAGCAAAAAAATGATGGGATATCATGCATGTATGATATCGATATGTAAGTTTGACGAGAATTGATTTTTTCTCTACTAACCTTGTATCCTTCTAATATGTAGGGAAATTACGCAAAAAACGTCACGATGAATTTTTTTTAGTTTTGGTAATGAAGGAAACACTCTAAACCAATTTGGGCTATCTTTTCAGTGTGACCCTAAAGTTCTAGCAGTTCGGGACGTACAATTTTGATGGAAGCATAATATATACAGAATATTCTCTTAGATGTAAAGATCACTAAAATGAAAAGTAATTTAAACTATGATTTTCGACATTTCCTGGATTATACCACTTCTGTACGTCTTAGAACATCACGAAGTCGCGCCTGTTGTATTATTTCAGATTAAAATATATCTCATAAACTAAATCTTATTTAGGATCACTCAATAGTTCACAGCAATTTCGAGTAGGACTGCTCACTAGGAGTTCAATTCAATCATTGAATCAACTTCAACTTCTTGATTAATGGATATTATTGTGGTTTAGCCTCACAACTCCGCCAAAATCATTGAATCATATAAGTTTAGAATTTAAATTGAGTTTTTGAAATTGTACACTGACACAGCACAACTTTTTATTACTGTTCTTAGTAACAGAATCATTGTAAAGTTTCATCTAGTTTTTCTCAGTTTGGCACAAAAAAGATCGGATTTTGAAATTAAATTGATTGTTTTGTAGTAAAATGTATCACATCTTTTGACACAGCACCCTCCAGCCCCAAAATAAGCAAAACTTTTTTTATAGTATGTACCTATGAGTTTTATACAGTACATATAAAAAACCATTTAGCTGACATAATACAAATATAATTTTATGAACACATGGTACGATAATGATACATAGATGTTTCCAGATATAGATAGAACATCCGCTTTCATCGCATACATTTTATCTCGTGGGTGGGAATCCAACCCACGCGCTACAGATCAGTGGACAGACTCACTACCGATTTAGCCATGGGACAATAAAATAACGCAAGGTTCAATAAACATTTCAGTTTTTGCTCTATTATTTCCAAAAGTAAGTTCTTCCTTGCTCTCTAATTCATAGAACCTAAGTGCGCATTTTATTTGTACCTACGACGTTACTACGACGTAGTCCTTTCAATTTAATAACCTACCGGCCTACCTTATCGCTCTTGCCCACTCACTCATAGAGGAAATAAAACGTATAAGTGAAAGAGTGAAAGCTAGGATTAATTTATCACGAGGATAAATCAAATGGGGGCAGGATAGAATGTGGTGATTGTGAATGAGGTCCTTTATCTGTCTTTGTTTTACGCGGAAGTATTTTATTTGGGCCGCTTTTGTTTTTAACTTTATCTGTGTCGGCACTGGTAGTGACGTCGTAAAAAGTACGGCTTAACAATGGGTTGTTTGTAAAAGTACGTTTTTACTTTTGAATAATTGAGACTGAAAAGATTGGGAAGCTTGGTTTTGTGAAGTTTACAGTAGATAAAATTATTAGTATAAGTATTTATTTATGTATATTGCATATATGTTTATCGGTAGTTGTAAGACTATTTACAGATTTTGCTGGGGCATATTCAATACTGTAGCCAGTTATTCTACTACTAAGATTTTGTGACAATATTAATGTGGTCCTGTTTAAAGAACCATATTATATTTTATAAAAAATGCAGGACAAAAAGACAATCCTACAACTTTAGGTAATAAACACAGTGATGTACTCTTCATGTTAAAAGAACTGCGTGTCATAATGGCTGCAATATGGGCAAGTGTGATGTTTATCGTATACTTACCATACGTAACGTTTGGAGTCGCCAACCGTGAGCAGTAGATACCAATAGAGGTTGCCTGCCATAGATCGTTTTGTAAAGTTAAAAAAACAAAGGAAGACGAAATGCATTGGAAAATGCTGAAAGTCGATATATACAAAGCGCATTTGTTATTTTATTAAAAATATGCTCTAAACCCCCATCTCACCTGCGGGTCTACCGCCTAACTAAATCTGCTTTGCCTTTACTATTGCCGTCTCTATAATTTCAAGCAAAAAGAAAAGAGAGAACGATATTAAAGCTATGACCAATTCACAAGCGATGTACATACATTAAGACTGTGTCCATCGAAAATCACATGCAAAGGACAATAACATAGAAAAAAAATACATGCATGAAACATAATTATTATAATTTGTTATTCATTTTTGGGTAGGCTCCAGGCTAAATATTATTGCAAATGCCGTACAGCTAAACTTTTCTAATTAGTCTGTAATCTGCGTAACCCAGTACAAGTAATTAAAACAAAAAAAAATCTAAATAGACTGATTTATTGGCATAGTTGCATAGATCAACTTAGATAATAAATAGTAAAAGTCAATAACATAATATGTTAGTTTTTTTATTGTAAAATTCCAGCCCATAATTCTTCGAATAGTATAACATAACTGTGTTTACTTAAAACTTTTTTTTATCCCCAGAAGAGTACAGGAACGGGCACAATGCGAGTGAAACCATGGGGTGCTGCTAGTGCTTTATAATGCTAAAATTGTTTAAATTAGTTGAGTATTTTAAAATTTAATCAGTACCACACCAATTAATGTTTTCTACTTATTTACAGCACTACGCTTAGAAATTTTAGACAACTAACAAACAACTAGTTTCATATTTTATTCGTGGCGGTTCGTTAGTTCGAAAAAAATATTATTCCGATGTTTTATAGTACAGCTCCATTCAACGATCGAGCACCACCTAACAGCAATTAGTATGTCACACAAAAGCCACTAATCCTCGCGGTTCCACTAATGAAAAAAGTTCCGACCTCGCTGTCAGTTTAACGCTGGAGTGTCGAGCTTTGGAGGTATTAACGCAAGAGCAATCTGCCACTCGACCGGCACGTTGCATGCAAATACGCCGATGACGTTATTTTCATTATTAAAGCTCGGTGTCTTCAAATCGAGAGTGAATCGGTTTCTTCTAGGTAAGTACGCTCCATCGTAGACCGCATCGTCGCTTAACATCAGGCGAGATGGCGGTCAAGTGTAAACCTATAAAAGTTAAAAGAAAAAAAAAGCGCGTGCGAATTTTGTTCACGAAGTTTTTTGAAGTGAAAACTTCTTTTGGCGCGCCAAAGACAGATTTTTCGTTGGCTGTGAATTGAATTCTACCGTCACGCTCGGGAACGACAAGAAATCTTCGGGTAAACTCGGGACCATGGACTATGGCCATTGGCCACCTACAAATACGTCAGCATTTCCCATTGGCCGATTGAATTTCTAGATGGCCATGCTCATACCCACGCCCTCCGGTGTCATCCGCGTAGTTTCAGTTAGTATAGAATGACGAGAGGAACAGGATATGAGCCTGGTGGTAAGCAACATGCCTCCCATAACACCACAGTGACACGCAGGTCAATCAGTACATGAAGAGTCCAAATCATTACCTAGCACCGCACTGCGCTCGTCACCTAGAGATCTAAGAAGTTATATCTCTAAGCCCTAATTTATCTGGAAACATTGCCCTTCAAACTCGACACCGTAATGTTTGCATTACAACAGAAAAGCAATTAGCGTTTTTTCCGTTTAAATTCTTACGCAAAGTATTAGTTTGTGTTATAAAGAAACTTAAACTGCTTAAAAAATTACGGTTCCAAACAGTAGTAGTTGAATTTTTTCATTATCTAAAATTAAAATATGTATGTTTCATTGAAACTGTATTAAAGGTAACAAGGAGTCCCGAATTCTCTTTTCTAATAAATATTTTGTTTCCTCTCCAAATTCCATGTAAAGGATTACAATTTTTTTTGTTTTTGTAGGACTACCATTTATTATTTTTATATCAAGCCTAATAACAAGATTCGCCTGAAATTACATTTAAGAAATACGGTTTACATAACCCACTCCTTATTGTTACTGCCGTTAAAGAGCTCAAAATGCTAGCAGCATCATTCAATTCAATTTAATAAAATAAAGACAACAAAATGATAGCGTCCATTTAACCAGCGAATTGATATTTACAGAGTTTTTTAGGTGGACCTATGGCAGGTTTCAGAAAGCTTTTATTATCTTGTGTTCTTTATCCTCGACCATCATTTGGCTAAATTTCAAATCATAATGTTTCACCTTTTCACCTACCTTGTCTAATTTTTTTTTTAAATATGGAGAGTATACAAATGTAGTAATTTAGTTCTATATATTATGTTGGCTGAAAGTAAGCCAGTGCTAGATCCTCTCAAGTAGTGCTGAAAGGCACCTTTGGCATCAGCCCAAGCCGAGGTCGTACTGACCCAGGTGAAATTGCGTTAGCCGTCATACGAGTTTTCCATCAGTACGATTAGTGAGTATGGTGAGGGTATGATATGTATCGAGGTATGCTTCGAGTGTGATACATGTATACTTTTAGTTATGCTAGGCATCAGTTTGACAGATCGAGTGCGTAAAACAGAAATCCGGCGAAGGATGAAAGTCACTGATGTTGATAACCGTATTATGAGACTCAAATGGTACTGGGCAGGGCACGTGGCCAGATGTGGTGATGGCAGGTGGAGTAGATCTCCACATGATAGAGTGATTTGAGATCGCTGATAGACGTTCCGCTGGTAGACCACCAGCCTGATTGGTCGACGACATCAGGTCCATTTCAGGGATTACGTGGATGAGATCAGTTCAGGGTAGTGATCAATGGCACAGGGATGAGGATGTTGTTGAGATGAGGATGATGTATACCCAGCAGTGGGTCGATACAGGCAAAAAATTATGATGATGATGATCTGTAAAGTCAAAGTCAAAGTACTTTATTCATAAACTAGTGGCCCGCCCCGGCTTCGCACGGGTACATACACACACACACCCTTTTTTTTGTATCGGGTTTAAAAAAAAGTAAAATTATAAAGGAGTTTGAATTTTTTATAATTTTTTTTTATTAATTTTTTTTGTATTTTTAATTTTAAAATTTTATACATATATAATATTATTTACAAAAAAAAAAAGCCATTAGTTTTAGTGAGTCAGAGCTTCCCTGTAAACGATATTTGAAGTAGTTTTATTTTGTGGCAGCGAAAAAAAAATTGATTTTCAGGAGCTCCGACACGTGGGCCAACATACAGTTGGCCATGAGTGAAACATTCTTTTCGTAGGTCGATCCCTAATAATTCGAAGTTTCGTTTTCGTTTGGCCCTGGGACTCGTTAATAGTTAACGCGAAAGATGATTTCACCGGAAACTGAAGTCGTTTAAAAGGGATTGGCAGATCAGTTGGAATTATCGGTATCCTCGGTATATGAGCTAGTTGACCAGCTGCTGGGCCAGTGATAAAATTTTGTTCAGCAAGCCGCTGCGAACGCTCGATACTTGACTCTCTAGCACGCGATTGCGACGCGTATTCTCTCCGACTTGCAAGGCGATTTTCAGTTTCTGATGAAGATTCCTCATTACGCCGTATTTTTATTGCCCTCGCCTGGGAACTATGTTTAGAAAGTTGATATCTTTTTGGCATTTTAGGGCATTATAAAATGAAAAATAGAAGGAAATAAATAATTAAACAGGCTTTTACTAAATTTTTGCTTATTGAACTATATGAAGTACTAAGCTGTTTGAATAATTAAAATATAATATTTATTATCAGGTAAGTAGTAGGTACTTATTGAAAGAAAATTAAAAATATGGGCGTAGAAAACTACCTTTTACTAAATTTTTGCTTAAATTTTGAACAGGCATGAATACCCATAAAATACTACTATAAGCAGTTTGAAAAGTTACATTGAAGTATAATATTTATTATCATATACTTATTTACCTACGAAACGAATTTAAAGCGAATTCAAAAAAAATTCAAGCTAAAATCATACGATCACGCACACGACCGCTGCGTAGGAGCCGATCGCGCGAGTGAGCCGCGCGGCACTTTATTTTATTACATTGACTCGCGACACTTTTGTAGATAATGATGAGTTCTGCAAAGTCGTAGTAAATGATTTTGTTCTATCATCAATAGTTTTCGCAGCGCACGCGACGTAAGGAATTTTTCAGGTCTTTTTTTTACACCTTATGTTACATTATTGGAGTTTTAGTAAAGATTCCTAATTTTTTTTTAAATATAATATAGCCTATGTTACTCGGGGATAATGTAGCTTTCCAAAGGTGAAAGAATTTTTGAAATCGGTCCAGTAGTTTCGGAGCCTATTCATTACAAATAAACAAACAAACAAACCTTTCCTCTTTATAATATTAGTATAGATGTACAATTTACACGTCATAAATGTATGTGCAAGTGTGAGTATTCTACAAATACTAATAATGCGTAATATTGAATTTTCAGATCTTATGTTTGTATGTGTTTTGCTCAATCACGTCGGAACGCCTACATGGAACGAGTCGAAACTTCGAGCATTGTGAGGTTATATATAGTCTACATGTCTACTACGAAGTCCTATAAACGATATATCGGCCGAAGTTATGGACATTTTATACCATGAAACACAATCGGTCGGTTGATGACACAAAAACTGTCAAATCAGCGTCGGTCGGGATGAACGAAACGCCCGATGAGATCAACCAACCGATTGTGTTTCGTGGTATAAAACGTCCACAACTTCGGCCGATAAATTGTTTATCGGCGTTCGTAGTAGACCTGCTAGAAAAGCACGTACTTAGACTACGAGAACGGGTAAAATTGCAGGGCGCCGCTAGTATTTAATGAGTTCAATTGGAAGTACCTTACGCTTTCTAGACCAGCTAAAAGTAAGGTAAGTAAGTAATAATGTCACTGCTAATTACTTATGGTCTACTTTATAATACATCCGTATCCCACATTATAAAAACAAGTACCTATGCAAATTAAATACAAATGAAAAGTCACAGGTCTTTGTCAGAACTGTACATTTTTTTATCGCAAGAATATTAAAAGTATCTGAAAATTCTCACACAGTAAAATCAACATTTTAGAATCTGCGACTTAATTTTATTCAAATGAAACACAAACAACACATTTAGCCACCTGGGGGTCAAACCCTCTGACCTAAAACTAACCTCAACGCTGTAGACAGCACAAAAGGGAGGCTAATCTCATAATTTTGTCGCACAATAGCGCCCCCTTGAGGGCTAATATCGCCCTAAACATGCGTTTGACCTCATTACTACGGCTGTTCGTACATGGAAGTAGAATATGTTTGATTCATCTGCGAGCTTATCAGAAACTAGCACGTTGTTTTATAGGTAGTTCCCGTTCCTATATATTTTTCTCGCAATAAAAAGTACTTTTTTATATAATTTAGAGTGACGACACGAGCTGGATATTTGCCTGATGGTAAGCAAAATGCCAGCCATATAACAAGACATGAAGAGTCCAAATCATTACCTAGCACTGCACTGCGCTCGTCACCCAGAAATCTAAGATGTTATATCTCTAAGCCCTGTAATTTCTCTGGTAACATTACCTTTCAAACTTGTAGTCTATGTGATATTCTAGATTATAAAATCTATCTTTGTATCAATAGTTTTGCATAAAAGAGTAACAAACAGCCATACATTTGTCCATACATCTATACACCCATGCATAAAAATTTCGCGTATTATAATTTTAGTAGCATTTACTTGTACTCCATGGTTTTTCACTTCATCGTCATTCCTATAACTAGTCTATTTTCCATGATTTGGCAATCAGATACAATAATATATTTTAAATACAAATCGAAGGTCTTACAATTCGCGCGTTTAAACAAACACACCTATATACGAGTATATATATACATATGTAACATTATTATTTTTGTTTTTCATTCTATTTTATTACGTCTTACAAGGGTTAGCTAAGTTCAGTTTGTTTAATATCTAGTCTACAGTCTAGAAATCAAATAAGTCTCCATGTACGAACCACTCGAGCTTTACAAAACACCGTCTATTGTAGTATGGCTTTATGACATCGTATTTTGCTGTCTTAAGCATTGGGTATCAGTTTCTCTAAAGACGATCTTGAAAATGTAATACATATTCTATATTATAAACTATGTTTAACGAATTCAGCATTCTACGGGATAAAAGTTATTTTGTATGTTGAGACGTTTGCATTTATCTCTATAATAGAGAAAATACAATAAAGCGAAGTAAAAAAGTTACCGTAGAACGTAGTCTTTAACAAGATATTGTTTTTTACAAGATGATGTGCATTTACTGCCTAAGGTGACAATAGGATTATGTCAGACTGGCCATGAGTGGTGCCCTGGCTAAAATTCCACATGGATCTTAGAACTGGGATATTTGGCACATATGACGGGATTACCGGGACCGTTACTGATTCGAACCCACCTTAGAAACATCACCCCGTCAACGGCGCACTAGAATACTCATAGCTTACGGAGACCACCTCAGCGATCAAGCAGTGAGAGACATTCACGTATGGACTCCCTTAGAACCCCATGACAAACCAATGTTCGACCACGTCGCCTACCACCGATATCCGACACCATACGTTGGCGACCACGAAAGGCCGCAGTGGGCAGGAAGAACTGTGTACCGTACTACCGGCACTCCTCTTCTGCCATGGTCACTATTCCACTGCCGCTATATGTATTACGTAACATCGCGGTCTACCTCAGCTGTGTCGCGCTATATTCGCCACGCAACTCGTCCTCAGCCTCGCTATCCGTGGCTTGGAGGCTTAGCAAGCAGAACTACCTCGCTCTACACCACGAGTACCTTTCGAGACAAACTTGTAACTGTTACTTGATCTGAAACGTCAATCAATACCAACTAAATAGCGTCTAAAAATCTTTCCAGTTCCACTCCAGTCCAGAATTTTTGTACGCACTGCTCGATGAGTTTCCACTGCGGCCGGGATTCTCGGTCAGTTAGAGAAAATAAAATTACTGATTGTTCTTTGGCACCATGAGGAGGTTCCCAAGCCACGTACTCCGTAGGCTCGTAGTATGAGTAAAGCAACATCCTTAAAAGTGCATGTAAATTTCATTAAATTGAGACTCTGAATCATTGAAAATTCTAATTGCTTTGTCAATCCATTTAGAGAAATGTTTAGCTACGAATTTTGCACATTCGATTTCATTAGTGCTCAGGTGTATCTGGATGTAGTAGACCCTTTTGGGCATATTTGAATAGTAAATATATATGTAAGTTTGTGCAGAAACTTTATTATGCTCTAACGTGTGAACGGGTTGTGACGAAATTTGTTTAGGATTACATTTGAATTAGCACGTAGACTACATACCTACTTTATATTCTGGTGTGACATAATGAGAAAAACTAATCAGTTTTAACTTATGAAACTTGACACGAGAAAAAACAACGACATTGCCACTATTTCAAGCACATTTGAGAGTTGACCACAATAATTTACAGTTGGACAAAACTATTTAACTGTTAAATTAACTACTTAATATAAAATATCACTGTTTCAAAGTTATTAAGATTTACGTCTAAGATCCTGAAAATATAGCGGAATTAAAAATACAGTGCTTGGCTTCATCATAATGGTCAGTGGTAGCTGCAACGTCACCGGGGGGTAGCCTCACGGCGGACTGAAGACCTTTTCCATGGTGATTCACTTTGTCACAGAGCCCCAGTAAAAAAAACAAAAATTGGGACTATAAGAAATCCAGAAATAAACCTGGATGAAATAAAGTGTAACTATAAGTTCCGATTCATCTTTGTGCAATGCTCCCCGCCCATCAACGCTATTCTTTGAGGAGTGTGTTAAGTTGTCTAAAGTTGGACAACTTAATCATCTCCATTCTTAAACATAACAAATAGAAGAGGTACAAGTACAAAATCTACATAGATGACCTACCACCGGTACCTACTAAAAAGTTCGCTTCCACTTTTTTATTTGTTGGATATTAGAATAGTTTTTCTTCGTTTTCCTAGTTTTTTGACATCTACAACTCCAGTCAAGATTGTATAAGCACTTTCTAGACGCTAAATAATCACTTCGTTATATTTTGGCCACAAAATGGCTTTCAAATTTCGTCAGCAAACGTATCACTGTTCCATTTAGAAGTAAAAGTGGTCAAGTGCGAGTATGGCTCGCCCATGAAGGCTTCCGTAGCAGCAAGTAACATTATACAAAAGTTCGTGTACTTTGTTGTTACTTTAATCAGTGTTTTAACAATAGTCAATTTATAACGTATTAATATTAAACTATACTAACTAGATATCATTCAACACAATTTTCGTTAATAGTTTACATGTTAACGTACATCATACACTTTTTTATTTTTGTCATTCTCTTATTTTAGAAGTTACAGGGGGCACACACACTTTTTACCACTTTGGTAGAGTCCCTAGCGCAAACTATTCAGTTTAAAAAAAAATATGTTAGAAACCTCAATATCATTTTTGATGACCTATCCATAAACGTATGGTATTGTTAATTTATTTTGTTTTTTTTTGTATCAAAATCTTAATGCGGTTCGCAGATTACATCTACTTACCAAGTTTCAATAGTTTATCTTTGATAGTTTCGGAGAAAAGTGGCTGTGACATACGGACGAACAGACAGACATGACGAATCTATAAGGGTCCCGAACCTAGCTACGGAACCCTAAAAATGTGGGTGCGTGTACGTGAATTTAAACTTTAAACTAGCACGAAAGAAGTTAAACTTTTTGATTTTTTTATTACTAACGCCCAACTAATGTTCCTTGTGTGGTAGCACAAAGTTTACTTGGCAGTAGAGGCCACTTGAGGCCTTTAGAGGGCAACTGCCATTGATTCTATTATAAAAATGAACACGCGACTATCAGTGTTTCGAATTTGGATGTCGGTGTGGGAATGCATAGAAATTTATGGTCTGTTGTCAGCCAACTTCAGAATGGTATTAGTTTTTGTTGCTCATCTGAACGCGCTTAATTACAACTCATCATCATATATAACATCACTCTCATCATTTCATTTTAAGCGTGCCAAAGAAGTAAGACTTCAAAACTAACACGGAGAAAGTAGGGACATGCTAGTTGATAGTTACAACAGTGAATTGCATTTCGAGCCATACTATGATGTCAGTATGATAAAAAAAGTCTTAGTGCCAGGTCCCACAAAATTTACGCTTTATGTTCGAGATGTTCATGTTTTATCTTTTAAAAATATTCTACCTTAGGATAAAACCAAAGTGGAGACGGCCCGTAGAAATAATTACTTTGCTAAAATAAACCGAGCTGAAAAGCACTGAGCGTTTACGTTTTTCTCTTCCATTTTAATACAGAAAAATCTTGTATAGCTTTCATTACAATGACATTTAAGTTTATATACCTGCTTAAAAGTGTTAATGGGATCCTACATATAACTATGTAGATAATTATGAAATGAAATTAAAATTAAATTTGTTTTATTCACAAACATTACTTAAAATTAATTATTAGTATCCTATAGCACAAATTAGCGGCTTGTAGCGTTTTTATGACCACAGAAACTGTTTATTCAACTACAGGTGGTATTTATTTATTTCGTCTTTAAAATTAAAAATAATTACCTATTGTGAATATGCAACTCGTAACATAAGACCGAGGATCGGGATGAGTGGCGTATTATAGGAGAGGCCTATGTCCAGCAGTGGACAAACACGGACTGATGATGATGATGATGGTAAGCACCTCACTGTAAATTCTCACCACTGGGACTCAGAGCCTTCTCTTAAAATAAAAGAGTCAAACTCATAATCCACCACTTCAGATCACACAAGTTTGTATGATGATCTGTGTCCACCACGCTGCACCAACCAAGTGCAGGTTGGTGTAACACCCATGTTTTCATCATCATCTTGAAACATGTTTATTCACGATGTTTTTCTTCACTGTTATACCAAAACTGGTGGAAAACTTGTACGTCTGCACTTGGGAATATATTTAAAGGTGACAACTGGATTGAAATGTCACCCTCAACAACCACAAGGTTGTGAAATCGGAGTTCCCTAGCCACTATGTCACCGCGGCTTCACTGTAACTTACTTACACAGATAGTGTCGGTTATGTTTAATTATTTAATTGTAGTGGTAGGACTCTTGGTAGAGTCCGCCTGAGTACACACCTATGCCAGTTATTCTACCGCCCAGCATTAATAAATAATAAAAAATATTGGTGGACAATTCACACACAACACCATCTGACCAAACTAAGCAAAGCTTGTAATATGGCGGCCAGATAGCTGATATAATACTTGTATAGTTGTAAATACATACTTATTATACATAGAAACACCCAGACACAGTGCAAACATTTGAATTCATCACACAAATATTTGCACTGGGTGGGAATTGAACCCACGACCCACGGCTTCGCAGGCAGAGTTACTACCCACTAAGCCACGAGGGTTGTTAATGTGCAAACATTAGTTTGCATATGAATAGGCTCCATTTCTCCTATGGAATATTTGTCAAATAATCATTTTTCTCGGACAACCAGACAACCGACTTTAATTTCACAAAAAATTGCTGAAAGCAAACATATGTGCGTTTTGTACATATATATATAATTTTTATTCATTTAAAGTTTAATTTATAATTATAATTTCAACTAACATTTAGCAAGAAAGTAGTTGATTGAAACGCTCTATACCTACTTGATAAGCTTTCAGGAATATCTACTGAATTCTGCCTAATAAAACCTACACATGCTTTCCTTTTCATAAAAACGTAAATAAAAGCCAAAAACAAGATTTCTACCTTTCTTTCCTTATAAATAGAATGCTCAGTCATAGGAACAAATCTGAAAAGGTTCTTAAAAGCATGGATCCTAAACCTTTCTTTGCCAGACGCAATCCACTAATAAGGTAAGGGATCCCAAGTGCTTTTAACCCATCTGTTTATTTTATTTAATATGCAGGTTTTAGAGTTTCGTACCAAAACTTGAGAATAATACAGCCCTTCAAACGAATTTATATGACTGGTTTCTATTAGCTCTATAAGAAAAAGGATTATTATTACACCCAAGTTTAAAATGTGGTCGTTTCACTACACTTCCATTGACGAATAACAAAATAAAAAATAACCAATTGTATAACAACATATAATTTAATTATCAATCATGTTACGGAACCTCCAGTGTGATTGCTTGACTTGTACTTGGTTGGTTTACATTGCTTTTCGAAACTTGGTATATTTTGGTAGTGGTTTTCTACAAAGATTTCTATGTGGATATGTTCTTTACCATTATCATCGGTTCTCTCACTATTTCTATGTTATAAATAAAGATTATCTGTCTGCGTTTATTTAAAAAAGAAACAGATATGTAAGGCTTACTAAATTGATTCAATAAATTTTACGCATAGAGGACAAATAACTATGCTTTTACGTAAGTTTATGAAAAATCTGAAATTTACTGCAATTACTGTTCGGATTTGATTCACAGTGAATGCTGACTATGTGAAATAGAATCTGTTAAGCAAAAGCTTAGAATCGAATTTAAGATATTTAAAGTTTTAAATCTAGAGTAGACATTTGAATTTTTTTCTGAAAACAATTGATTAAAGTTTTATTTTCAATAGTTTCAGAAAATACGGAACTTTGGTGAACCCTATTACTTGAAGTAGTCTCTGTTCAGGAAATGTAAACCGGCGTCTGTTTCAGAAAATGTACTGAACTGCTACCCATTCTACCTATTGCTGCCCTTTCTTTTTTCATATTTTTTGTGAAATCTACAACTACGTCATCTAGATATACAAAATTTTAGTTTTTGGTCATATTTCGAAAACCAATAAATCGATGTTGATAAAATAATATATGTATGGGATCATTCGGGACGCAAATGCTTTCGAACAAAAAAATAAATATTTAAATAGGTTCGGGCATTTTCGAGGAATCAGGTAACAGACGTAAAAAAATATGATAGTCGAAATTATAACCTCCTCCTTTTTGGAAATCGGTTAAAGACCATTCCAAACATTGAAATTATCAGAAATTTCAGAAACCATCCAGAATTTTATGCGTTTCAAACATTTCTCATTAAAGTTTGGGTTTCTAATGTTATTATGTATGAAACTGATTCCAAATAAGAATCTATTATCTGCCTCCCATTGTACAAGCTTTGCTTTAAATTGGGGCTTGTTAGCGTTGTGTGAGGAACGGCCACCAATATTTACCTACTGCATGAGACTGGTGCTAGCCACAACTTCCAAAAATTCCTCAGTGCGTCCAAACAAAGTATCTCGCTTCATTTTGTTTATCTGAAAAAAAAAGAAACATAAATAATAACCGTTAACACGAACATTCTGTTTTACGTATTCAAATTTCAAAACGAGAAAACTTAACCCTTAAATCAAGGCGACAAAGCGGCGTCAACAACAAAAGGACAATCCCACGAACGAGGAGAATAAGGAAAGTCCCTAATGAGTGTTAAAGATACGAATCTGATATTGGATCTGTGGATAAAGTCTATAAACAAACACACTCCATTGAACTTAAACTGCGTACGTGAGTGGAAAGGCGGATACGAAAGTTTACTTCACCAATTAGTGTTCTGGCCCCATTTCCAGCGAATGGGAGTTGGTCTTTTGGAATAACGCGCCATTTGTGTGCCTGGAGGGATGAGGGTTTGTGCATGTCAAGCAGTGGAGTTTTTGTGCAACTCTAGCATGTTTTCTGATACGAAGAAAACTACACTTTTGCACGTAATTGAGTGTTATCTTTCGAGTGGCAGATTAATTGCTTTTTGTATCGATTGGTAATTGCACTTTTTGTTTATTTATTCATGTTAATTCTTATTGTTAAGTGCGTGTGTTTATTTTCAAAACAACAATTATTTTATAGAACGGACCACCACGAATACACAACTATAAACATTAACTATTTTAATTGAACGAACTATCACTAATATCTTATACCTCGTTTAACGAGCAATTCTTGTAGGTATATATTTATATAATTTGAATCTCGGAAACGGCTCTGAACGATTTTCATAAAATTATGTATGCAGGGGAGTTCGGGGACGATAAATCGATCTAGCTAGGTTTAATTTTAAAAAAAAAAACGCCGTTTTATGCGCGTTCTTAGACAATGAAAATCTGTTACATAAAAATTAGAATGCGACTGTAAATTTCGCGCCGTCGCGCGACAGTATATTAACTCAGTCGGGAAGATGGGCGGTCATAATATGGTAGGTTCGGATTCGAATCCAACCTTTCGTTTTTCAAGTTCATTTTTTTTGACAATATCAGTGTGTATTTAAGTAATCACCCAGGTTCCACAACTATAAACAACTTATTTTAATAGAACGAACCATCACGAATATACAACTATACACAACAATGATTTTAATAAACTCAAAAACACATATAAGTCAAAAGTAACTAGGCATATCATATTATCCAAATTTAGAACTCACTTTCAACTTAGACATCATCCTACTGATGTTATAAATGGCAATGTTTGGATATTTCGATGTTTGTCGCTAAATCACGTCAAATGGACGTATCAGGTTAATATTTAGTATACAGTAGAAATTTGGAACACAGTTAGATTACGGCCTGTAAAAAACACATGAGCTACTTTCTTTCCCCAGAATATAACGGGAACAGAAACCACGCGATTAAAACCGCGGATCACGGGGCTCTGTGTTAATTTGATTATAATAGCTAAAATTAAATTAATACACACCATTAATCATTCCATAAGACGTCAGTATTTAAATTTGAAAAATATATGCCAAACATTTTTCTCTTTCCCCTAACTTTTCAATTTCAACACGGTGTGGTGGCGTTTTACGACGCTTTCACATTCTAACGATATGTAGGTAAGTCTCGCATCTTAAATAGGCTTTAAGCAGCCCATAAAAGTTAGTTATACCATAAAAAGGCATAAACAAAGTGACTAACAATTCGTGCAAATTTGGGAGAATAGCGCAAACTTTTGACAAAACTTATGTATGTGTTGATAATTCTAAAAAATTACGATGAATCGAAATATTATGTAAAGGTACAGCTTTAAAATAGCGGAGAGCTTTACAAATTAACGTATCAAAATACGTTAATTTTAATTTCTAAAAGACAAACTTAAAATACACGCTCAACAATGATATTTCAATATATAAAAGTGGTCAAGTGCGAGTCGGACTGGCCCATGAAGGCTTACGTAGCAGCAAGTAACCTAATATTAAACGTGCTTTTAGTTCGTTGTTACTTTAACCAGTATTTTATCAAGAATGATTTTATGACATATTAAAATAAAACTACTTACTAGATCTCATTCATACCAATTTTCGTTGAAAGTTTACATGATTAATGTACATCATACATTTTTTTAGTTTTGTCATTCTCTTGTTTTAGAAGTTACAGGGGGAACACACATTTTATCAATTTGGAAGGAAAAAAAATATGTTAGAAACACCAATATCATTTTTGAAGACCTATCCATAAATAACACACACGTATGTATGGTTTTGATGTAAAAAAATTGAGTTTCAGTTCTAAGTATGGGACACCTCCAAAATTTATTGTTTTTTTTCTATTTTTTGTATGAAAATCTTAATGCGGTTCACAGAATACATCTACTTACCAAGTTTAATAGTACGAGTATATATAGTTTTTATATTTCGGGGAAAAGTGGCTGTGTCATACCTATGGACGGACAGACGGACATGACGAAACTATAAGGGTCCTGTATTTTGCCATTGGCTACGGAACCCTAAAAGGGCATAATTATGCTCGTATATATAAAATAATAGTGTCAAAAACATTTGAAGATCCCGCTTTTATCAGTTATTCTACTACCAAGCAGCAATTAAAAATTACTGCGTTCCACGTTGAAGGGCAAAGTTTTACGATAATACACAGCGCAAATATATTAGAGGTAATATCGGGTAACGTGCACAAGGCGGTAGCAAGCAGGGATTTGGACTCTTTACGTTCAAATGGTTACGTCAATGAACTGTTATGGACAACCGTGTTGTTTACCATGAAGTGCATGTCTTCGTCGTCGTTACAATTTATATTAGTACTAGCGGTCCGCCCTGGCTTTGTCCGTGGTACATAATATATAGCCTAAAGCACTCTAGGGTCAAGCACATATCAAACAGTGAAAGAATTTTTGAAATTGGTTTAAGTAGTTTCTTGAGATTAGCGCATTCAAACAAAAAACCTATTCAGCTTTATAATATTAGCAAAGACAATAAAAATTGGTTGTCTGTAAAGTCGATTGATTTACGGACGATAGTTTAACGTGACAATGTCATAACAAAACATTGATAGATGCGGCGCAATCGTATAATGAGCGTAACGAGACATAACGGGACACTTTTTCGTGCATGTAGCCGCCGTTCGTCAATTTATTAGACGTTGTCACGTCAAAAACTAAAATCCCGTCCCGTCAATCGTCATCCTATCCCAATTTCCATCACATCTAAAACAGCATATTTAATTTCAGTTAACAAATCGTATTATATGCTGACAACAAACATTTGGTTTACAAAACGAGTCAGTAATTTTATTGAAAAGTAAAGTCGTGACTGGCTGAATACTCTGAACAACGCGGTTTCAAAGTAAGTACATTTTGTTAAACGGTAATGTTAAACACCTGCTTTTTATTCTGGCAATGTTTGCTGTGTTTAGGTTGGTGGTACGCGGCTTTTCGGAACATTTTGTAGCTTGTTACGTTTTATATCAAACCGTTTCACACTCGTTCTTTTTAATAGCGTGTATTATTGAACAAAGCTACGTATTAATATTATGAAAATGTGAAAATTTTGATGTTTGGATGTTTGTCGATCAAGTTGGAACATGTTGAAATTTGGAATACAGTTAGACTATCTAACATGTCTGATATAACATGTATGCACCGTTTTACTACGAGAAAATAACAGGAACGGCACTTCTAGTAATATTACAAAAAATGTGAAACATGTGAATGTTTGTTGCTCGATTACGTCGAAGCGCCTGAACAGATCGGGTTCAAATTTGCAATACAGTTAGATTATAGTCTGATATAATACGTATGCCACATTTTATCCTAGACACTAAAGAGAACGGGAGCCACACGGGTAAAACCGCGGGGTGCGCTAGTACAGTGTTACGAGTTCAATTGTTTTTGCCATCTTCAAAATGTTTAACGTGCCAAAACATAATGTTCATTTCAAAAAGTTTTCGAAGCCACAATAATAGTGAATGTATCTATAGAAAAGTAGAACGTGTCTACAATAGATTTTCTTGCTTGATATTCTGTTGTCTATACATTTCGCGACGTGAAATAAATTCAATATTTCCCATACACACATTCTATACAAGCACACGTCGTGTGATTATGTTATGTATTCGCGCTTCGCGCTACGTATTTCTTCTTCGGTTACAGATTTTGAAGAAAGGCGAAAACTTGAAAGACGCAAGTATAAGCATTAATTACGAGTTTAAGCAACTGAACCTCAAACAACTCTATTCGCGAATGAACATTATGTATGGCACCGATGTTGTATGATCACTGTCTGAGTGGCCGATAGCAATTGTGAGTATAGAACCAATATTACACATGATGCGGCTTGCCAGTTTACTTGAATAAACTTTGCTGGCGACACTGCCGTGTGTCTAGATTCATATTTTGAAACGTAGTAGTTTTTTACTACACAGAAGAGTAAGCTTTGTTAATATTAGTTGTGATCCATCATACATAAATAATAATCTGTATTTGAAAATAATTATTTTGCACTGAAAACGTAGGAATATGAAGCATTTTATTTTACATGTGTATTTGAGGTTTAAGAATATTTATTAATCTCAATTGAATTACAATAAATTATCTTAGTGAGATTACAAGCTTAACATATAACCTGCATAATATTGAATTCTGCTGCAGCAGAGCACAGCAAACAGTGAGTTCTAATCTAGTACGAAACATTTGTAGTTGTGTCGCAACACAATGACATCATATAGCATTTCATATCTTTTTTTTTTGACTACTACTATAACTCTTTTTCTGCAATGTGGGGGATAGAATATTTATGTAGTGTTAAATACATTCTTATTATACATAGAAACACCCAGACACATAATGAAATAAAACAAAGAAATGTATTTAATCAACTTCCCGTTTTTATCTCATAAGTGCGGAGAATTTTTTAACGCGATACACAAAGTGAAACTCGTCTCGTGTCCACAAAGGCCCACCTTTGTAGACATGCGACCACTAAGCTTAGCCTTTATGCGGTGGGAATTTCACGGCAGAAAACATGATTTTGTTTGATTTCAAAAAAATCTGCAAAAAAAAAATGATTTTGAAGTGAAAATGTATTAGGCCGCGTTGTGCACTTCTTGTTCACCAACCCACTGAGCCACAAAACTGAGCCAACTTGGTGGATTATGGCTTTACCTCTCTCCTTGAGAGAAAAGGCCCTGAGTCCCAGCAGTGGGAACATTTAGTGGGCTGTCTATGCTTGTTATGTTTATATGCACGTTTTGTAAAATCATAAGGTCTGCGTCCACACAACTCCGCTCCCACCCGACACTCACACTCGACATATAAAATATACTCAAATATGAGCTTTATGTCATGCCAGTTAGATATACATTACATTGGCAATATAAATTAGCAGACGGTTCTCAGCGAGCGGTCCGATATTTTGTGCTACCAATATAATCTGTAACTTAGCGTGCATGACATAAAGCCCATATTTGAGTGTATTTTATTTGTCAGGTGGTAGCCGAGTCGTATAAGTCGGCGCAGACCTTTGACTTTGGGTCACCGACTTTTTATACAATTTTGGGCAGCGGCAGTGGTGGCGTGGCGATGAAGCGTCGGAGTGGCTGCGGAGTATCGGGGTATGTGACTGTGAGACATTTCAGAACGGTGAAATTCATAATCTATACGACGTTAGATTAAAAAAAAATTGGTTGCCTGTAAAGTCGGTAAACGGGCGAAAGTTTTACGTGACAACGACTTTGAGTGGTAAAATAATTTTACGGAAGGGACGCGTGCCTTTCACTTTTTATGTCTGTCTCTCTCGCTCTTAGGCGGGCTAACCATGCCCGAGTGGAAGGGACGCGTGCATCTCACTCGCTCTCGTTGTGAGCGCATAACGTGAGCGGAGCGTAACGCAGTTTCTTGAAGTGTCACCCGGCAAACCAATTTATAAGACGTTGTCACGTCAAAATAAGCTAATATAACCAACCGCGTTATGTTGTAAAGTATCTAATGTATGGTAATTTCAATTATTTTGCAGTGACATCTATGTACATACAAGTAAATTATTACGTAGCAATAGTGCTGTTTGTTTAATAAGAAAGTAAAATGAAATTAAAAGTTCTAAGTGATAAGATTTCACTGCTATCCACCACAGCTGTCTCTCTGACTGCCATTTTGTTTTGCTAAAGTTGATTAGCGTGACTTACCGCACGTTTCAAAGCTTGACTATACCTCCATTTTGTTTCTTTGAGTCCGTTTTACATTACAAATATAAAACATACCGTTATGGCTTATAAAAATTTGGCCTTTGCCAACTCGCATCTTGACCAGTGTGATGGACTGTGGACCAAACCTCTCTACTGGGTTACTAGATTAGACGAAGACTCGTCCCGTGGTCCAGCAAAGAAGACTTTATAGGTTGAAACAGACTGGTAAAATTGATAAATTTTCTCCTCTCGTAAGTATTTGGATGGCGTGAATACCATTAAGTAAGTTGTGTAGGTATAAGTACATAACGGAAAGTTCAAGTTTTATTTGACAAGAAGTCTCATTTTTGAACAAACACGTCTGTGATTCTCTGTGATTTGATACTGCTGTCACACTAGTCAAACGAGGGAAACATCGATCCACCTTTGTTGCTCCAGCGAGGGCATTCCGCTTACCTAGCAATCGGTAGATCGCGTGTACCACCTAACTGAAACGGTCTTGGGTTTCGTATTGATATCTTATTCTTGGTATAAAAAAATGGGAATCATTGAGACTGGCGATAAAAGTGAAAACTTACAACTCAGAATTTGATAATTACGCGGGCGAAACAGGAAGGTGTGGCCATGAGCAATTAGCGTGAAAAATCTGTTTGTGGCGCGCCAAAAGATGTTCCCTTCAAAAATATTATAAGCCAACATACAACAATAATACAACAGTTTTAGTTAGCGCGCAAAGATCATCGCTTTTTTTGGATGGGTGATATCCTGAGAGTTCGTGTTACTGACATCGTGTCATGGACATGCATAATAATATAATACGTATTAAACAGATAACGTATTGTGCAGCATTCGTGATGATTAATGTAGGTAAGTTCAGTTTAAGTGAAGTAAGTTTTCACTTCTATCTGTATTCCGATTCATTTAAATAATTCTGTAAACACCTTTTTGATAGAGGGTTGGACGAGCAGGATATGTGCCTCATGTTAAGGGACACGCCTGCCCAGAACAGTACATTGGCTCGCAGCTATTCGAACGTGAAGAGTCAAATCATCACTTAGTGCAATGCGCTCGTCCCCAGAGATATAAGGGGTTTTATCTATATGCCCTGTAATTTCACTGGAAACATTGCCCTTCAAACCGGAAAACAGTGATTCACATTACTGCTTGGTGGTAGAATAACTAGTAAAGGTATGGTACTTAACCAGGAGGACTCTTCTAAGAGTATTACTACTCATCCTCGCTACTACCTCGCAACTCATCCAAAAATCTTAATTACTACGATCTATGCCACTGACTGGAAACGGCACAGACGTCGGTCTGTCACCTTCTCATTAGACTCTCAAAGCGTGAGTTCAAAAATAAGGCTACCCAACTAGATGAGTGAAGTTCGTGCCCAGTTTGTCGCCAACACGGCCGTTCGGCTGTAATCAGTGGCGGGCAGTGCCAACGGAGCGACACCGCTGGGTTCAAAGTGAAACTTTCCTTGTAATTTGCGCATGGCCGCTCGTCAAATAACGTGCTGGACTTTGCATTACACTACTACGGTATCGTGAACCCTAATTCTGGTAATTTTTCGATTACTCTCCTACGAAAAATTTGATATGTGATAAGATAACTAACTATTTGAAGGTTTTTTGACTGTTGTAAGTACAAAAAAAAATCGCATCGGGAAAAAGCTGCTGTCAATTGCTTGTATGATCAATGTTTTGTTATGTTTTAAAAATAGTGAAAACAGAAACATAAAATTGTTTTCGAAATTCTACGTTTGTGACGTTGATAAATTCAAAGAGACAAAACTGAACTTGAGTCAAGATTTGTAATTAAGCGGTGAAACCACAATAAATAGGTTACTTTGATAATCCTTTTATTGAATAAAGTAATACCTAAAACCAGCAAAGGTCTAAGGTAATATTCTTAAAATATAAATCTTACCACAACCCTATAAAAGTCTACATTCACATTCTTTACACACAATTCTCCGCCGCTAAAACAAATACCTATGCTCCAAGTATCTAGACCAGACGTTGAATCTTGTTCGGCCTCAGGGGCCGTCAGTCCGTACAACGCCATATCAGAAACGAAATCAAATTACATATTTTATGCACCCTTTGAGGATTAGAACGTTGTGTAGGTATTTGTTTAATTAGATTTATAAAATTAAATGTAACGATTATTTAGAAACAATGTACTTATGACAGTGACAAAGGTGTTTCGTAGATAGTAGTCTGGTTCTGTATCTGCAGTATTGCTTGTGGTTAAAGTCTACGACGTAGGCTGATGTTATCTTTTTCGAGCCTTTTTTTGAACTGTTTAAAGTATAGGTCACACCTGACCGCCATCTCGCTTCATGTTATGTGGTCTACGATAGAGCGTGATTACCTAGAACCGATTCACTCTCGCCATGAAATCACCAAGATCAAGCCATCGGGCAAAACTCATTCGTGCTACGTGTTAAGGTACAAGTTCGCGCTGAGACCGCGACAATAGACCGCGACAGGAGACCGAGACCGGAGACCGCGACAGGCACTTGACTCTATAGAATTGTATGGGCGCCAATTCGCGCCGAGACCGTGACAGGAGACCGAGACACGTGTCGCGAGATATGTGTCGCGGTCTCGGCGCGAACTGGTGCCCATACAATTCTATAGAGTCAAGTGCGTGTCGCGGTCTCCGGTTTCGGTCTCCTGTCGCGGTCTCGTGTCGCGGTCTCAGCGCAAACTTGTACCTTTACACAACCTAGATGTTGTCATTACATAAAAATAAAAGTCAAGGTCAAGTGCGAGTCTGACTCGCTCATGAAAGCTTTCGTAGTAGCAAGTAACACAATATAAAAGTTCTTGTAGTTCGTTGTTACTTCAATCAGTGTTTTAACAATAGTGAATTTATGACGTTATTAAAATAAAACTACTTGCTAGATCTCATTCAAACCAATTTTAGTCGAAAGTTGTACTTCTAACGTTGTACCAATTTTAGTACTAATGTACATCATATTTATTTTTGTAACTTTTGTTATTCTCTTATTTTAGAAGTTACAGTTACACATTTTACCTACCACTTTGGAAGAGCCTCTCGCACAAACTATTCAGCTTAGAAAAAAAAAATGTGTTAGAAACTTCAATATCATTTTTAAAGTCCTATTTTTAGATAAACCACACGTGTGGTTTTAATGAAGAAAAAAAATTGGAGTTTCAGTTCTAAGAATGGGGGCCCATTTTTTTTTTGAAACCCAATATTTATTGTTTTTTATTCTATTCTATTATAAAATCTTAATGCGGTTCACAAATTACATCTACTTACCAAGTTTCAATAGTACAGTTCTTATAGTTTCGGAGAAAAGTGGCTGTGAAACATACGACGGACAGACAGACATGACGAATCTTTTGCCATTTGGCTACCCTAAAAATGGAGTTAAACATTCTCATTGAATTCTTTGGAACGTCAACTATGAAATGATATCACATTTTCGAGCTACGCGCGATACGACAGAAAAATGGGCAAGATGATATTAGATCATGCAGATTGCACACTATCCGAAAAGCATCCTAAAAAAAGCGAGGAGCGAAACTTTTAGGCAATGTTCAAGACATTGAAGTCATGCACGATCAAGGGTGTCGATGCTTCTGAGCATGTTGGTTAAAGCTAAACTGAATTCCGGTGGGTCTAAAGTATTTTTAGTCGACTTCGAAAAATAATGAGATTCGATTATATATGTTCTCGAATTTGTATATATGTTACGCCATAGCTCCGCCAATTATGGATCGGTTTTGATGTGTTTTTGCAAGATCATATTTCAGAGGCGATGTTATGCACGTGCAATCGAAAGCGGTGTAACAGTTTTTAAATATCAACAAAAATTTAAAGCTTGCTAACATAGACTATGTAATTATACTACGTCGCTGTTTCATTGGAACAATCTGGATTTAGAACAAAATAATTATGAATTTTTGTGTTTAATTAAAACAGAAATCGGTTTTTCTTTATTTTTTAACGTGACATCGTCTAGTAATGAACAGTAATGAAAATAATGTAAATAAACGATTAACGCCGGCTGCATGCACGAAACAGTGTCCCGTTATGTCCTGTTACGCTCAATGTCCCGTTACGCTTATTGTACGCTTACGTATTTATCAATATTTTGTTATGACGTTGTCATGTTAAACTATCGTCTGTAAACCAACTGACATTACAGCCAACTAATTTTTTTTTTGAGAAAATTTATTATCTGATTGTACAACAAATATAGAAGACGGCATCAGTTTTTAGGAGCTTCATTCAGCTGTTTCCTATCGGAGTCGACAGCCCGCCTGGCGCTGGTGTCGCGGGAATCCCAATTACATGGATATTTCATAGAGGGAGCACCCGACCCACAGACCATGCATAAATGATGCCTGATCCAACAGTCCGATGTGAAGATTAAAACGCACTGAGCTTGCTCGCATTATTATTGTTTTAAGCTATGCCAGGTATTCTATCGTTTGTGTAATTGTATTACCGTGTTTTAGTTTGAAGGAAAACTATAAGTAAAGTAAACTAAAAGTATCTGTAAGTATTAGAGAAGTTCAGCGTGATTATGTAACTCATCATACGTTTGTGGATGACGAGAGCAGTAGAATGCTAGGTGAGTGGCATTGTGAAAATGTTTCGATGTTAGACTTGAAAACACACAGATTTAATTCATCAGGAAACATCCATTCGGGCAACGTAATCCAAACTTGATAATATTTATTATACTCGTGAAGTCGAATCAGTAATCTCTTATTTTTCTAAATGGGTCAATAGCGCTAATGGCGGGTATTGACACGTTACTATGTTACTAACAACCGGACTACTGGCACTCCGCAGTGTCAACAGTTCGGTGATGACGTGCAAGCGAACTACTGACACTAAAAAGTAGCAGTGGTTCGGTTAACCGAACTACTGACACCACTTGTTGTCAACATGCAAATGTATGTTTAATTCCAATTTCCCGTTAGTTCGCCTTTTACACGTTAAAAAAAATGTTAAAGTCTTAGTAAGTCTTGACCTGTAGGACTTTGACGTAACGGCTTGATCTGTTTTGTAGATTTTAGTTCTTGTTGACCTTCAGTTGGGCTTTATGGGTCAGGTTAACTATTAAAAGCCGGCCAGGGTTCCATAATGAAAATGTTATTCTCAGACGTTCTGAGAAATCACTTCAAACATAATATTTTTATACCTAATAGCAGGATTAGCGTAGCGCAGCGGTTTTTTAGGTACGTTTGTCCTGAAATAAAAATAGTTTTTTCATTCTATGTGGTGTGGGAGCTCGTTTATTAGATAGATAGAAAACTCTTTACTGTGGCATAAAAAAAAGAAATGTTACAATAAAACACTTATGAACTAGCACCAAAAATGGCAGCCTCATTGCTGAATGCAATATCTTCGAGGCAATCAGTTTGACGTCATATAGATAGTACGACGAAAATTGATGTAAGCCTGATTAATCAAATCGACGTAAATGAAAATTGACGCTAACTCTGTTGCTAAGCGCAAAACATGGAAATGTTTTGACAAACTTGCTTTTTTTCGCATTTTCTTTAAGTCTGAAGCAAAGTTTTATGGATAGAAAACATGATTGCGGGGCAAATATCAAAAATAACACTTATTTCCGAATGTATTCATCAGAGTACCTACCTATTAAAATACCTGGCTGTACGAAATGAGCAGAACGTGTAAGTTCTTGATGGTAATCAACATGCTTGCCACATAACAGCACAGTGACACGCAACTATTGGAACGTGAAGCGACCAAATCATAACCTCGCATTGCACTGCGCTTGTCAACCAGAGATCTAAGATGTTGAACGGCTGAACCGATTTAGATGAAACGTAATTAATAACACTCCTGATTAATTCGCATTTAAGTATGCAAATAATCGAAATTGGTTTATCCCTTACGGAATTACAATGCCACCGATAAACAAACACGCTTCAGACAGTTAAACTTATAACATCCTGTCGTTTTTATATCGAGGTTTACAAAGATGCCTTTATCTAAAAAAATATATGAAACCAATTTAGAACCAAACCAGAATTGTACGTGCAGTGCGTAGACGTAGTTGTCGCATTGCGAAACTGTAGATTATCGTACCCCACTCTGTGTTTCCTGATCGGTACGACCTGGGTACACTCCGCGAGGTATAAGCTGAGCTTTGCATTAGTGTGAGTGATCACCAATCAGGCAGGAGCTTGAAATTTTGTCCGCGAGGTATAGGCTGAGCTTTGCATTAGTGTGAGTGATCACCAATCAGGCAGGAGCGCGGCGAGACAGAATGGCGCCGCGCCTAAGGCCGGTTGTCACACCTACACTATCCATGTACACTCACACAAATGCAAAGCTCAGCTTATGCCTCGCGGAGTGTATCAATAAATCTAAAACCAACAAGCCTCCGAGGTCCCTGATATCCTAGGTCACGTCATTGCTTATTATCTTAATATTTTTATTAATTGTGTATTTATGCAGGCTGCATCTATACCCGTTGAATATTGCACAAAAATATCCATAAGATATCAAATAAAGAATGATTAAAAACACAAGCATGAAGACATTAACTTGGGTTATGCCATCCACAGATTCCCACTCAATAATGCCCGTCGGACTAGCGGACGCTCCATGTTCCTTTTTTTAAGCACACAGTTTTTTTTTCCGCCAGCGATCGTACGAACAACTAGTCAGGATACTATCATACGTCTCGTTGTGCAATGTAAAGCCACCTAACAATTGTTTACTTAATTTTCTTTGAAGTCCACTTCTACCTTGAAACCCAATCATTACGTTTCCTGCAGAGGAACGTCACCACAAGTATTATATATTATACAATATACCATATCAACCCATATAGTCCCCCCACTACTAGGGCACGGGTCTCCATGTAACGCCTGAAAACATTGCATGCATTGCATTGCATGGATTTAAATTGCATTAAACTGAAACCTAATTATTGAATCATACAAACACATAATTAATTAACAACAAAATAATAATCAAAACTAATAACAACATAATAATAATGAAAATAAATAATGGTAGAAATAAACGAGCCTTACATTCAATATTAACTGCGTGAAAGTTCGCTGTTTTTTCTAAGCCACAATTTATTTACTTGCTTATACACAAATATCGATATCGGTAGCTGTGTCTTAAGTTCAATACATTTATTTCTCTTTTATCAAAAATATCCAAAAGTTATCACTTCAAAAAATGAAATTTAACTCAATGGTTGCAAAGTCCAAAAGATGCAATCCGTAAAAAACTCAGGTCCGTAATACTCAAACAAGTTGACACGCAATTACCTACATTCCCGTGGAAGCCTTACGAAACTTTACTGGGTTTCTTTCATCCAATGAAATATTACGAAATGTTGCCATCCGAATTACATTTATAACGAGCAAAGTTAGATGTTTCAAGTTTCAAAAACTCTGTCAAAATTGGATTAAAAGATTAAAGTAAGACTACTTTACTTGGTAAAGTTGTTGCAAAATACAAAAGAATAAACATGACAAGTCCAATTATTTTAAAGAATTTCCTAATCAATTTGCGAAATACATTGAAACTTTAGAAATCTCTTCAGTAGCTGTCGCCTAAATTTTGCAATGTCTTGTCACAGTTCCTAAAATGGAGTATCATCAATTTACAATGAAATCTACCAATAATAATTTTACAGGACAGTAGCAAATTTGGGCAAAACACTTGAGAACTCGGTCTTAGAAAATCTTGGTAATATATGAAAGATCTTTTGTACTAGCAAGACCTATTTCTATCTTATAATAAAGCCTTTTTTGAATAACGCAGATGGATCACCCATTTATTAGAGAATGGATTAAAAATATATAAAACCAGCAACGCCACGAGGTGTCATTGCTTAGTTCCCGTTATAAAAAGTCGTTTTTGTCAATACAGACTATAATCCATCTGTGTTCAAAATTTCAGACCGATTTATTCAAAGGTTCCAACGTGGTTGAGCAACAGACATCCAAACATTCACATTTGTAATATAAGAAGTATAAGGTACTCCAACCAAATTCGGTGGTAACTTGCTCCCAACAGTGGCACGTATAGTCAGTAATTGTGAGCAAATTATTTAATAAAAATTACGTAGCAAGAGCAGTCCAATTTATGTCTCCTGCTGAAACTCTGAGCTTTCTCACACAAAAAGAAAGCCATAATACATCACGCGTCTGTAGTGCTGCTTGGCGGGGACATGTCTTCCTCAAAATATGTATTTCAGAGTGCATTATGTTTTCTATCACTGCTAAAGCCAGTGGTGATGACAAACTTGTAACTGGACTTGGAAAATTAATCAGAGCTGTATGCAGACGGAAAACGAATCTACATCATGTTTGATGAAATTGTACTATACCACTACGTCATCAATGCGTAAATTAGCTTTAAAACACAGCCATTTATGTAATCCTATTGTCTTTTAGTAACGTTATTTCCCCCATCGCATTGTCGAGCTCGTTCAGTTAATTATTGAACAAACGGTTAATTCCCTCAACCTTTCTAAATTCCGCTCCACAAAATAAGGGATGTATTGAGATGGAACTGAGCTTGATGACCCGTACTTTAAGAGGACGCTAGCCACCGTATCACAAAACCTATTTTATCTTTTTAAGTTTGTTTGACAAACTATGAAGTTTAACACGATTGTTAAACATTATTCACTAAATTAATCACAGTTTACTCACGTGTGATATGGTCCAATCTGACTTAAGTTTTAGACGCGCGCGTGAATGCACTCTTTTTGTAAACGGCCATTGGATGTGGGTGTCTTTAAACTTAAGTCGAAATGGACCGACTAAATCACACGTGAGTAGCCCAAGTGTTTATATAAAATGTTTCTAAAACTTTAAACATTTTATTACCAATTGGTTTCTATGCATCATTACTTTATATTTCAAATTACGTACGTATTATATGAACGCTCTGCCATAGTTCAAAATTATAAATGACTGAACGAAATGACACCCAAACATACCCAAATGACAGCAATTCATTAAGAAATAATGAATTGATTGCTATTTTGGCTATCGTAAACTTTAGGTATAGATTCTGAATACAGTAAAATCAAATAGGTACTTTTCAATTCGTATGCGTAACGAATTGTATGCGTTTTTGAACCATGATGTTCTAAAAATAATCAGTACCTATTTCTATTTCTGATATAATTCATTTCGTAAAACTTGGGCATCTTTTCTTCTAATGTTTTACAACGATGCGCTCTGCAATGGATTACTGTTCCTTCGAAGAAAACAAAAAAGTCAATTTGTGTCAGACCATCTCGCCTTACGTTAAGTGACGATGCGATCTCCGATAGAGTGCTCTTACTTCTAAGAGAATCAAACAAACAACGTAGGTATATACTCGTTTACAAACAAACTCATTCCCTTAATGAAAGCGAACTGAAATGTAAACAGTTTGTTATACAGACGGAGCCCTTCGACCGATTATAGGAAATTTCAACGCACCGTTCACGTAATTTTGGTTTTCCGCGCTGACGCGCAGCGTAATAGTCCTTATAGGAATAAGTAGGTACCTTCCAGAACGTTCGATGTGTTTACGATAAAATTAGATGAGGCTTGGGACGGGAACGCTGTTACCCTAATGAAATCCGAAATCTAGAGGTTTTTCGCTTTCGCCACGGTCATGTTTTGGTTTCGTTTATAGACCCAGTGTGGGTGTAAGTGTACTTTCGTTTCTATTTTTACGAAGGATGTTATGCGATAGTGACCTATTTCTGCTTATCCTTAGTGTTTACTCCATAATTATCACATTGCGGGAATTTTGTGATCTTATGAAGAAATAGGTAAATTGAGAGCAATACTGTATACAATCCACATAAATGTAGGTAAATAATTGTTTATATTTCTGTGATACAATCCTACTAAAATTATAGATGGGATGGTTGTTTGGATGTATGAATATTAGTTGAGCAATAGGTAGTGTCAGGAGGATAAGCAAAGCGGGTCGAAAATTGAATAAAAGTGGTCAAGTGCGAGTCGGACTCGCCCATGAAGGCTTCCGTAGCAGCAAGTAACATAATATAAACGTTCTGCGTAGTTCGTTGTTACGTTAATCAGTGTTTCAACAGTAGTGACTGTATGACGTATTAAAATAAAACTACTCACTAGATCTCATTCAAACCAATTTTCTTTGAAAGTCATTATTTTTTAGAATATAAAAAGCTGTAGTGGCTTAGTGGCCAAAGCATCCGATTTCACAAGCGTGAGGTGAGATTCTAAGCCCGCCTACGCCACTGAGTATCAAGTTCCTAAGATTTCCAAGTACAGATGTACGAAATTTCCATTACCACTGACTTTAAAGATGAAGAAATACATTGTGAGGAAAACGAGAAATTACAAGACTGACCGCAGGTGCCATTATTCAACCCATACAGTCATGCCCAGTGTGGCTTTGAATAGGAGAGTCTGGAGTCTTCGCAGGTATAAAAGTATTATGTTATTACAATACGGTATTTGACTAAATTTTTAAAACCGTTTAAATTATTTATGATTACATAATATACATACCACATGAATATTTCCGCAAGAGCCACTGTTTTTACATAAAAAATAAATGTTTAATGTATGGAGTTCGAAAAGCCCGTCAAAAACGCTGTGTCTGGTCATGTGACGCGCGTGACGTCACACGCCAGTAAATAAATCACTGTTCTCAAAGAAACCGTTTGCTATAGATGGCATATTTACTGGCATGTGATGTCAACAGCGTTGCTATCCTTAACAGTGCGTTTATGTCGAAGATAAAAATTCAGTATCTTTTCAATTTTCATTGGCGTATTTCACAAAAAATACACACTATATCTCCGAAAATAGAGTGAAATATGTTTGTGAGTTTAATGTGTTATCTAATAAGATTATCATAATTTATGCTATATTTTCAACATTGTCAAATACCGTATTGAGATATGTATTATTCATGTATATGTAATATAATATAATTTCGAGTTACTTAAAAGTAAGTTTTTGCTTTGTACCTGGATGATTCTATGGATCATGGGTATGTATTGAAATTAAAGTTGCATTAGTAAATACTCGTATTATGTGTACCTACTAGGAGCTTGCCGATATTGCTAAGGCATTTCCCCGTTTCCGTTATTTTACCGCAACAAAACTACCCAGACTATACATTGTCCTGTGCTTCAAAATTCCATCCGATCTGTTCAGCTGTTTTTATGTGATTGAGCAACAAACATATAAATTCGCAATTAAAATATTAGTGGGAGGGAGAACAAATGAAGAAGTATAAGTAATAATTCATGTTGGTATTTTATAAACTATCTGGCTTCAATAGTAGGTACAAGTTTTCGCTTAGTTAAATCCCCACACTATTGAAAAAGTCACTTAGCTTCTTTTTTTTTTAACCCCCGACCTAAAAAAGGGGCGTTATAAGTTTGACGTCGATGTCTGTCTGTCTGTCTGTCTGTGTGTGTGTCTGTTTGTGGCACCGTAAAGCTCAAACGGATGGGTCGATTTCAATGCAGTTTTTTTTTATTTGAAGGTAAGAAGGAATACCCGTGTGGATGTTTTTAGCTATGTTTGGTTAATATCGATTCAAAATGGCCGCCTCCACAAAATGGCGGACAAAATATTTCTTCACAACCTACCTCAATATGGGTATCAAATGAAAGGGCTTAACTAGTAGAATAAACTATAACAAATTTCAAATCCAAGATGGCCGCCACCACAAAATGGCGAATTGTATTACTTTTTTTACTACTACCTCAATATGGGTATCAAATGAAAGGGCTTGACTAATAGAGTACTTTGCACTATGACAAATTTAAATCAAAGATGGCCACTACCACAAAATAGCGCTACATTAACACAACTCCCTTAATATGGGTATCAAATGAAAGGGCTTGACTAGTAGAACGTTATACAGATAATCCGAGATCCGAAGTAGTCGGGGGTTAATCAAAATTTTTAATTTTGTTCTTGTTGACACAGGGGAATCCTTTGCAGATAACCGGCTGTATTGGGGTGCAGCCGATATATGGGAGATCTTACTCACTAAACTCGGTGGCCTACATCTGTGCCTAGGGGGAGGATCTCTGTTGGAACGCACTGCTTTGCTCTTAATAGTCCACGTAGCCTTTCTTTTGATGAACTCGCTGTTCATAGGGCGTTAGGCCCCGAAGCCTATACGTCTACGACCTATAGGTGCCCTTTTAATCGTCTCTTACGATAGGCAGAGTATACTGAAGTCAAATTCTTGTTACAATTCCGGCTACAGGGTCAAAATGGTCACTCAGCCGAATGATAATTCTTCTTATTATTTCAGTTGTAAGCGTTCCGCGGCAGAATACGATATTTTTTATTCTTTCACAATATTGTGCTAAGCTCCGTTTTTCAAACCATCTGTCTGTTTGCAATCAATTCCATTCGAGTAACAACCTAAATAACAATACCTTGTTTGCGTGAAAAATGTGGCTATTAATCGTGTAAAAGCCTGCGATTTTTTCGTAACTCTACGTGATGGGTCCAATTCACAAAAGTGCAAAATATAATAATAATTTTGCTGTATTTTTATGATTGCTGTGAAAACTGATGATTTTCAATCGTATTGAATACTTGTAAATAATCATTGGCCTGAAAATTTCGTACAAAAGAATAGTTTTTATATTGCGTTCAATTTTTTAAAGATCATTGGAAATATGTTCCTACATTTTTCGATAGTAATTCAACGTGATAAGTTCCATTCGTAAAGGCTCTAAGTATAATAATTATTATATTATAGAGGTATTTTTTTGTGATTGTTACGAGTATATAAACTGATGACTATTATTTTTAATTATTTTTAATATTTTATTAATGTTGAAAATGTATTAAATTAATTGGCCTGAAAATCTCACACTTAAATACTTTTAAACCGACTTCCAAAAAAAGGAGGAGGTTATCAATTCGACCAAAGATTTGGGACATGTTAAAAATTGTCTAGGCATGAAAGTAATTGTAGACAAAGATAATGGTACAATGACTTTAGACCAAGAAAGCTATATTGAAGAACTGCTGTTAAAATTCAATATATCTGATTGTAAGTCTGCAGAGACACCGATTGAACCTAGACTGAATCTAACTAAAAGTGAGAAATGTGACACAAAGTTACCATATCAGAAATTGATTGGTTCACTTATGTATGTAGCTGTGCTCACACGTCCTGATATTGTTTTTTTCTGTGAATTTCTTAAGCCAGTTTAATAACTGTTACGATGAGAGGCATTGGGCTTATGCAATGAGAGTTCTAAAATACTTAAAGAAAACTAAAGAGTTTTGTTTAAAGTTTTCAGCTGATGGCAATAGTCAGTTAGAAGCTTTTGTAGATGCAGACTGGGCCAGTAATGTAATAGATCGAAGATCCTATACTGGATATTTCTTTAGGTTGTCAGGTTGTGCTATCTCTTGGGAAACCAAGAAGCAGTCTACTGTAGCGTTATCCAGTACGGAGGCTGAATATATGGGCATTTCGGAGAGTTGCAAAGAAGCTGTCTACTTGCAGAATTTGTTATTTGAGTTAACTAATGAAACTTATCCGATACCAATGTTTAATGATAACCAATCGGCCCATAAGTTGTCAGCGAATCCTATTCACCATAAAAGGACCAAACACATAGACGTGCGGTATCATTTTTGTAGGGAGAAAGTTGCTAGCGACATTGTAAAGATTAAATACTTGCCCACATCAGAGATGCCCGCAGATTTATTAACCAAGAGTTTATGTAAAGTAAAACATTATAACTTTTAAGGAATGTTTGGTTTATATGCTTAAACATAATAATATAATATGGTGAATGTATGTATCTATTATTTTGTTAAGTGGGGGTGTTAGAATGTATAACAAAATGTAGCTAGTAGACTAGTAGCGTCATCTGTTGTAAGAATGAGTAACAAAATGTAACCAGTGGCGCTAACTATGAACTCTTTGAAGTTTCTTCTTTCTAGAACAATAAAATCAGTCGTTGTCCATCCGGACTGTTTTTCATTACAACCCTAGCGGATGTTCTTAGCTATGTCTGGTTAATTGACTGCCCTAGTGGCTTAGTTGATAGTAGCTCTGCCTGCGAAACCGAGGGTTGTGGGTTCGATCCCCACCCAGTGCAAATATTTGTGTGATGCCTTCAAATGTTTGCACTGTGTCTGGGTGTTTCTATGTATCTTCTTCTTGTCGTGTCAGCAATTCAGTTTGGACTACATATATTTTTTTTTTTTTATTATTTTGCACACATTTTTAAATTTTGTCTTCTGTTTTTTTTTTTTTTTTTTCGTTTCTATGTATAATAAGTATGTATTTAAAACTATATAAGTATTATATCAGCTATCTGGCTGCCATCACACAAGCTTTGCTTAGTTTGGGGTCAGATGGTGTTGTGTGTGCATTGTCCACCAATATTGTCCACCAATATTTAATGTCGATTCAAGATGGCCGCCTTCACAAAATGGTGGACAAAGTATTTCTTCACAACCTACCTCAATATGGGTATCAAATGAAAGGGCTTGACTAGTAAAATACTATACATTAAAAAAAATCAAATCCAAGATGGCCGCCACCAGAAAATGGCGGATTATATTATTTTTTCACTACTAACTCAATATGGGTATCAAACGAAAGGTCTTGACTAGTAGAATGTTGTACAGATAACAAATCCAAGGTAGAAGGAATGTTCTTGTACACTAAAAAGGGTAAAAAAAACTATTTTCGTACAAAAAATTAAACCGACTTCAAAACCACAAATAGGCACTCAAAAGCGAAAAATAAACTAAAATCATTATTATAAGCGCTACTCACTCATCTATTTGAAGTCCGTGCCAGTCAGGTCAAAAAGTTTGTAGATTGATGCTATGTGGGCACTTGGTAAGTAGGCACAGGTAAATAGTATATATCCACTACCTGTTAGATTTGGCATTTGCCAGTTATACTACCGTCAAACAGTAATATGCAAACATCACTGTGTTCCGGTTCGAAGAAAAATGTGTCTTATATATATATCTGGGTGACGATGTGTTTTTGCTAGGCAATGATTTGGACTAAAGTCAAAATCAAATTTCTGTATTAATAAATGTTACATTTTATACGTCAATTAGTAAAAAACAAATGTAAGAGCATACAAATAGTTTACATTTTAGAAGTTATTTAAGGATTATGTTCCAATAGCTGCGTGACACTGAGCTGTTTTTAAAGATATTTAAATATAATTCACACAACGTGTACTTACAATACAAAATGCTGGGAGCCAGGACAATTCCAGAGGATATTTTATATATGATGTTTTGTTTTTTGCCGCACATTAGTTCGCGTGTGAACACTATTCATCTGATAGCAGGCGTAACACACGGTTATTCTAGGATTAGCTACGTTTAACTGGAATTCACAAACATTGAGTTATAGCGTAAAGCATTAAATGCGCACAGTTACATATCCAACCGCATGTGAAATTTTATTATTTTTATTGCTCGTCAATTGTGTAGTATTGGATAGTATATTGTAACTAAAGTAGTGATCAAAATGCTGGCGGTTATTTGACCCAACGTATAAGCATTACCATTCAGCACGGTAATGCTGCCAGCATGTTGAACACGATTCCGACTGGGCTTGAACATTGAACATCTTTGTTATCTATAGACTTTCGATAGAATTCGGATGTGCTTACTGAAAGTAAGATATGTAGCGTAATGTAGTGCTCATTTTACCTATTTTAGGTATGTTAATAAAGGCTCTGCCCGTTTAAAAAAATCTAAATTAGTGTTTGATGTAAAGCCAAAAATGGAATAAAGTCGAGTCTAGAACGTGTGGGTGAAGGAAAACATCGTGAAGGAACCCGCATGTTCAAATTTTTTCATTATCTTGTATTATCGGCACGCTCACACTGAAGCAGCGTGGTACTTAGTTATATTATGGCCTTGACTCTCTCCGAGTCAGCGAAGCAGTAGTAGTCATTATTGGGCCAGCATATAGTGGACTGCTTATGCTGCAAGCATGTAAGTGCGGAACATTTTTTATAGCAAAAATCAAAGACTCAAATGAATCGTTAAATAGAACTTGGTCACGAGTCCCGTAGATTAATGGTCTACTCACTGACAGGATGTGGATTCGTTTCCCACCTAGAACAAACTTTTTTGTGATCAATTCGGAAATCTGTTCTGTGTCTAAGCGTTTCTACCTGGAGTTTAGTACACGCTTTACTTACTTTAAGGCTAGATGTGTTGTGTGCAAAAAAAATCAATGAACTAAACTTTTACCGGTTTTAGAGCACACGTATACCTACATTTTCGTTATGTATGCAAATAAGTAGTTTAAATTGTGTGACGCGTTGTCTGAGCGAGTGCGATTGATTCTTCTTATTTTCTAGATAAGCGTGTTTGCGTGATTAATAGCAAGTAGCTAGATTAGTAGAAATTAGAGCAAGATCGGACTCCAGTGTGCTACTAACAATATAAATGCGAAAGTTTGGTGGTTTGGATTTTTGTTGCTCAATCACGTCGAAACATCAGAACGGACCGGTTTAAGATTTGTAACACAGTTAGATTGTATACATAGCACATAGGCTTCATTCTATCACGGGAAAATAACGGGACGGGATTTGTGTGGATAAAACTACGCTTACAAATAAATAAGTAGATAAAGTTCAATCCCCCAATACGATGAATTTCTCAACGGTCCCTAAAAATGGTTGCCAATTCCATGAAGTGACCATTCTACTCGGCACAAAGTTTATTTGGGCAAGCACGCACAAGCAATTGAAACAACAAAGAACATTCAGTGCCAACAATTTGATTGTAAGAGCCAAGAAGGGTCACCAAATCAGGGAAACTGTTTAATACTTAACGACCTTCGCGTAATTAACGCACTTCTAGCGTGCTCCTCATTTCTCAGCCCGGTCAGATTTACCAATCCCAACCAAATTAACGGAACAAGTGGATCACATTAAAAAGGAATCAGAACAGTGATCAGAAACATAGATAATGCTTGGGTTTATCCCGTCTTCGCTATAAAACTTGATGAAGCCTCCGCAGGACTGTCTTGTGACTGCGTTGCCCAGAAGTTAATCTTTTGAAAATATTCGGTTATGAGATTGAATTTTTAATCAGAATTGAGTAGAAAAATGTAGAATACATTATTGACGTATTATCATGAAAAATGCGAAAGCCTTGGATGTTTTAGACCCGTGGGTCTACTGCCTAACTAAATCTGCTTTCGCTTTGCTATTGCTGTCTTTGTCATATTAAAAGAAAAAAAAAGAGAGCAATATCAAACCTAAGACAGTTATAGTTAGGCGGTAGACTCTGGCTGGTCATCAAGGCTTATAGCTTCAAGCGTTTCGTTGTGGGCTTGAGCAGATTGATTATCTTAAGACCTTCATTGGTTTATGAGTAATTCAGCTAAGCTAAGTGTAAGTAGTTAGGAATGTAGTGTAGTTCTCATTGTATTAGTTTTGTTAATAAAGGCTCTGCCCGTTTAAAAAAAAAAGGTTATAGCAACCACACATGACTTCATAATTATGTTTTTTATATCCCTTTCGCATTTAGTACGTAAACCTGCTTGTATTTTTGTGCAGTACAATTGCTGTTATTACGCACTCGAATCTCTATATCTAAGCTTTGCTAGTTTAGGACCCACTGAACATACTTTTCTTTACACGCAAAGAGTTTTTATTAACAAAAGTAAATTACCAAGAAAGCAATCCTAAGTAACGTGCTCCCTAATTAACTATTTATATTATGCATATCTGAATTATTGTAGACCAATGAACCTATAAAAATGATGAAGATGATAAACCATTCTCAGTTGTAAGCGTGCCCAACTTACTGGCTGCATTACCACGCTATACGCGGTATACGCCAATAATTACACGTCAAGCCAAACACATTTCATGTCTTGGTTACTTTTTGTATTTTATTACTTTGTATATTTATTATTATTTATTCTTTAATTTAAATGAATTCAAAACTATTTCTTTGTTTATTATTTGTGCTATCTACGATGGGCAAATGCGTAGCGATAACGAATGGTTGTTTAAAGAAGTTATATTAGCACGCTTTTATTTTTTGTTTTGTTTATTTTAATAGCATAGGCCAGTCCAGCACGTAATATGAACCAATGATGATTAATTTTATAAATATTTCTTGTCTCAGGTTATCAGTCAAGGTTCAATTACTTCTTAAATTCATCTTACACGGTAAAGTTTGAGTATAATGGTTTGATGAAAGTATAAGATTAGTTGCTTAGTCAGGTTTAGTAGCAAGATCAAAGACTCTATCTACATAATATATTAATTGGGCACAAAAAGTGAATATCTCAGTCGATTCTATAAAAAATTCTAAAATATGACAAATCGTTCACAAATTTTCCTACCGGTATTTTTTATGTCATTGAGTGCCGAGGCAAGAAAGAAATGCACCTGAAGGTAAACAACACACCTGTCAATAACAACACAGTAGGTAAAGTACCATGCCGCTATGGGATTATGAAGAGTCTAAACCACTGCGCTGCGTTCGTCACCCAGATAATCCACTTACCATATAAATATTTGTTCATCACTATTGATTCACAATAAAATTACTAGAAAAAATATAGCATTTTCTGCATGCATATCTGGTATTGACTGGTCCAAAACATGTTGTACTTAGTTTTCAATCTCAATTTTAAAAATATAAAGCAATTTAAAGCGAACTAATTAGATATAATAGGCCCTACATAAGAAAGGTTTTAATTAGGCACACGTGTAATGTTTCAAATTACGTTTAACCAGCCAGTCTTAATCGCTCAAGTTCAGGTACTGTCTTACTGAATTTACGTGCGCCTTACGCCCTCTTAATGGCTCCGATAATTGAAAACTTCGGTTTAATCCGAGACTCTTGCGTAAATTGAAACGTGGCGAAGCGGAAAAAAGATAATTATTTGGTATTATTGAAAAATCGGAATTCGTTTTCGGAGATGTTAATGACGTTGGACATTAAGGTTGGTTGTTCGCTAATGAAGGTATTCGGTCGGATTCAATGTGACGCCCTCTTGTAATGATCTAAATATTTAATAAAGTTTTTCTTCAGGGGTTTTGGTACAAGTTTAATATTAATATGGACTTCGTTGCCAATGTACATAGTGCCAAGCTTATTTATTCGCCACAGCATAATGTAAGTTGGAAGGAATTGTAGTAGCTTTGTTCTTCACTAAAATATAGAATCCTCATGCTCACAATACAAGCGATAAATCAAAATTCATTATTCCCTGATCAAGGCTGTTAATTACACATTGTATGTGCAGCTGTGTTATTTTTTTTTTATAGTACAGAGTGATTTACATAACAGCACAGTGTCATGTAGCTTTTGGAACATGAAGTGTCCAAATCATTATAGGTCACATTGAATCACATTGAATCCGACCGCAATACTAGGGCATTGCGCTGCATTCGTACACTGGAGATGAAAGATGATTTGTTTTTATGCCCAGTTATATCACTGAAATCATTTTCATTCGAACCGGAACACAGAGATGTTTGCACATCACTGTGGTGGTAGAATAACTGGCAAAATTGTACTTATCCAGGCACAATCCACTGTAAAAGTCCTTCCACTATGAAATTGTGATTTAGTTATGGAACTAACTTTCCAAAATTCTTCATCAAGATACAAACATCATCGCACCATCGCTATGTACTTATTGATAGGTCACATCTTAACTCCACTGAATCATTTATCCAGAATAGAAACCTCACGCCTTCGATTCGGTTGATTTTCTCTGATAGTCGTTATTGGGAAAGTTTTTCCATTATTCCAACGGAAATCGTCGGGAGTTAAACGGTTGCGGTCATTCCCAATGAACTCTTCAATTTTGTTCTAGGTTTTTTATTTAAATCCTTTTTGAGGATCGTTGATTGTTTGAAATTTCGGGTAAAAGATCTGCCATTCGAAAATAAAAAAGCGACCAAATATGTTTACGCTCTTTTAGGTATATGAACGTGTTATAGCGATATTTTATTTCAAACTTTTTGCTCCGTTTTAGTATACTAGACAATTTCTATTAGACAAAAGTTGGCAAAGAAAATTTCCACTACCACGAACTTGTTGAAATTAAGAAGTTTGATGATAAGACGCAGACGTGATTGTTCTCCACAAAAAGAAGTCAATTCTAACTGACTCCCACTTCTTTGAGTGCGTGTGTAGAGGTAACTGACTATATTGAGCTCTTGGGCGTTACTTTGTCATTTACGGAAAATTTTGAGTAACTCATTGAGTCGAAAGCCAAATTAACTGCCAAACATTAGGGGTCGTGTCGATGTTACGAAGATACTCCACGTTTAATTATATAATTAGTCACATTGTATCGAGCACAGATTTGACTTAGTCGACAGATGTACCAAAAGGCTCATAAGCGACAACTCGCTTAATCGTAAAAGACTTCAGTTTTAAATGCCGATATTCAAATGTTACAATGAAGTTACGGAGAGTTAAGGTACAAGTTCGCGCTGAAACCGCGACAGGAGATCGCGACCGGAGACCGCAACAGGCACTATATAGAAGGCTCTATATAGAATTGTATTGGCGCCAGTTCGCGCCGAGAACGCGACACAAACATGTCTCGCGACACTGTCTCGGTCCTCTGTCGCGGTCTCGGCGTGAACTGGCGCCCATACAATTCTATAGAGTCAAGTGCCTGTCGCGGTCTCGGTTCGCGGTCTCCTATTGCGGTCTCCTGTCGCGGTCTCCGGGCGAACAGCTACCTTAAATGTTGTGGAGAGTGTACAACAGATCTACCTACATGATCATTATAGTCGGTGTCGTTGATTAACATCTGAGGGTGATCAAGTGCAAACTTATTTATCGATAAAAATAAGTGTCCACATATTTTTTGCTTTGTGTCCCCTAGCATTTCTCATAAGCAAAGATCAATTTTAATATTAAAAAAACTCATTACGTGACTACCTCGCAATTGACCGAGCTTTATTAATATTCTTCACTTTGTAAAATGAACTTCCGGTAAAGCTTCAGCGAGCTCGCAAATCAATAAAACTGACAGTTACACGATAAAAAGGTGAAAAATCTAAAGGAACGATGAATTTCCTTTGTAAGGAGCTACGTAAGTAAATTGTGAATGTCGTGATGAATGCTCCCGGGGAATAATGAATTGCCCGCAGGTAGGGTTGCTAGTGTCCTATTTTTCACTGACACTGTGGCTGTTGTAATTGTCCTGGCAGCATGCCATCAGTTACGGATATTGGAGCATTTGTAGTCAGAATGTGTACTTTAAAAACAATTTACTCTTAAAGAAACGTGCAAAAACTGAATGATATATGAGTATTTCTATGTTAGTGTTTAAGTCTTCTTTGCGCTAAGAAATTTAGTCATGATAAATGTATTATAGAATTTGATTTAAATTGAGTTACAAGGCAAATACATAAATCTTATTAACATTATAAATGTCAATGTTTGGATATCTGTTGCTCAATCACGTCATAAAGTCTGAACGGATTGGACTGAAGTTTGGAACATGGATAGATTATCTGAGGAAAATAAAGCCAATCCAACTATGATCCAACCGTAAATCCACCATTTTTGGTATAGGTGTCTAGCATCAATGACAGCTCTGTGAAGTTATCTAGCGTGGTAGATGATATCCCATAGGATCCATAAGCAAATATTATGTTATTGCCAACCGATAATAGGATCAGCTACTTAAACAAGATGTAAATCCCAAAATTCTGTCATGTTCTATTTGATTTAATCGATTGAGTTTTTCACTATATAGGAACTATTTTTATAAAGGCCTTATGTATATCAGTTGACTTCAAGAGGCCTCTTCGAGGGAACCAGCGCAGAAGATACTATTAATCTATATATCAACGTTGATTACTCTTCCCTTTTCTACATAATCTTCAGAAATAATAAAGAAATAGACAAAAAAAATGTGTGATCGGAAGAACTCCGTCAGGAACTAAGTTCCTTACATTTTTTCTTCTACTTCGAATGTAATTCGAAATGAAATCTGTTCATTTCGATTTTGCTTGTAGTAACCACATACGGCATTTCGTTACGAGAAGATTTCTAATCAATTGCACTACATAAGCCGCGTTAAGGAATTTTGTTCCAAAAACTCACTACAAAAGTGCTAACCCTATACAAGGTAAGCCATCGTGTTCTGAATGTAAAGACGCAATCTGAGCCAGGTCTCAGTTCTGACGAGATTTAAGAGTTCTTCCCGTAGATTCGCTGGCTTTGTAGTGTTAATATTGCCGGCCGTTTATCTTGGAACTCATCTATGCTAGACCGTTGCTCGGGACTATTGCGGGTCTTTGTACAGTGGTGAGAAAATTGTTTTGACTCAGTTTTGTTTGTTGTTTAATGGAGTGACTATTTTTGATGAGGGAGATTTTTGCAACGTTATTTTTCAGTAGGACTAAACAAAAACGATATATACTGAAAGGATGGTTCTGTGATAATGACATAAGTCAAAAAAAAAAATCTGCCTATGATCTAAAATAGCACATAGGCCTTTATTGCGGTAAAATAACGAGAACGGCAATTGCGCGGGTAAAACTGAGCACTGCTAGTAAATTAATATAATTTAAAACAATATTAAAAGACCACAAAAGAGAGACGATCTTCTTAGCATTCCATGGATTCACCGTGCGGGTGCCGGGTCTATCGTGTGGCAGACAGAGAAAACTCGAGTAGATCCCGAGACTTGTGACTCGGGCGTACGTTTAAGGGGCCCCCTTCTGACGTACATCATCACTCACCTTCACTACTCGTCTTTCTCTCCCTGCCCAGCCAAATCTGATATGAGCCTACTAGTGCAGCTTTAGATACTCGTTCTAGTATCTTAATTTACTGCACTTCAGGATAACCCAAGGTCTTTCAGCAGGTTACAGAAAGATTTTGCTGGTATACCTCTCGCTCCCACTTCTACAGCGTATAAACAAACTACATAGCCGTTTTTTGTTAATTCGTTTAGGAGGTCGTAATACTTATTTTGTTTCATAGCGTGGTCTTTAGGTATATTCGTTTCCCACGGTACGGTAAGTTCTACAAGGACTATGCGTTTTGTAGCTCTAGGAAAAAGGAAAATGTCCGGTCTGGATGACAAAACACTCACTTAAAACAAAAGAAACTTAAAAATTATGAAATGAGACTTTTAATTGGTGACCGTAAACAAAAAATAAATTGAAATGTCATCATAATATCTATTTTTTATAGAGCTTTTATGTAACACTGATGTAACTCAATGAGCTAGTTCATAAAAGCGGCAATGAACTGGTTGAATCTATTACAGAACCTATTTGGACTGAGGAATTCTAAGTTGAGATCACGAATTGGCAAATCGGCAAATCTATAGTGCGAACTAAGACTAGATGGAGACAAAAGAAGTTTGAAGCCAGAAAAGACAGAAAATTGGGCTGATGGACAAGTCAAGGAGAGGCCTACGTCTATAAGTGTATATTGGTATTGACTGAATTGATTCTACGTATTAGTTTGTACCACGGCTAATTTAAGACTGTATAAGGGCTTCCAAGGTATAATGTTCGGTTGACTGGAAGAGATCGCTTTTACCGACAAAGTCGGCATTTGTTTCACCAGCTTTAAGATATGCTATTTTAACCGACTTCCAAAAAAAAGGAGGAGGTCATTTCGATCCCTAAGTTTCTTTTTATGTATGTTACCTGATTTCTCGAGAACCCCTGCACTGATTTTAAAATTTGTTTTTGTGTTCGGATAGGTATGCTTCCCGAATGATCCCATATAAATCTTATCGAAATCGGTCGGGTGGTTTTTGAAATATGAACCATAAGCTAAAATTTGCGTACAATTTTCTGGATGACGTAGTTGTAGATTTCACAATACGAAATTGTGTAAAACAAGTTTTATTAATCCATTTATTTTACACTAAAAAGCGTAAAATAAACTATTTTAGTACAAAAAATTAAACCGACTTCAATACCACAAATAGGCACTCAAAAGCGAAAAATAAACTAAAATCATTATTATAAGCACTACTCTCTCATTTATTTGAAGTCGGTGCTAGTCAGGTCAAAAAGTTAAAAGATTGATGCTAAGTAGGCACAAGTAAGTAGTACCTATCCACTACCTGTTAGATTTGGCTGGCACCGCCTTCAAATAGATGATTGAGTGGTTTTGAAGTCGGTTTAAGTTTTTGTACGAAAATAGTTAATAATATTGTTTTTTTGTACTGTGGACAATATCTATTTATCTTTCTAATCTGAGATATCGATTACACAGATCTATATCTAATGTAATAGACACCTAGTACGTATTTCAGAAAATAAAATCCTTGAACAAAACTTGAAAAAGTTATCGTTGAACAAAATGTGCTTAAGAGAAATGGAGTCATTTCTTGTTTAGAGTCTCAAAGAAAGTTGTTATACTTTTATAATAAAGAACACTTTAATGATAATTTATTTTACTGCTTGTGGCAAACCGTTGGGTGTTTAATTTCATGGCCGTGTTTTACCATTTTTACGGTCGCCCAGCTATAAACTTGAACCCTTTTCGTAATTAATGAAGTTTTCCCTTGTTTTTATAGGATACGTATACTACATGGTTCGTGATTGGAATAATACTTATAACAGAGTTGCGTACTTGCTTGTGTATGGAGTTTGAGGGCTTTGTTTAGGTTTTTGATCATAAAATAACAAAACTCATCCGCTGTAATGATATTTTATCTGCTTGTTTTTTTTTTATTGTTTGTTTCTTTTAATGGGAAAATAAATAAAGTATCTCAAGGGAAAAATAAACATAGTATTCAAATGTATGATAAATACATGACGTATCTGTTATTTTGGTTTCTCAAGTTGAGTAAAATTTCCCATTAAAAGAAATACATGACGTATCTGTTATTCTGGTTTTTCAACTTGAGTAACTCAACTTGAGAAACCAAAATAACGGATATAACTAATAACAAGGCTCAAGTTTGGAGACCAAAATAACAGATATAACTAATAACGAGGTGAAGGATAGTGTATTTTTTCATTGTATAGTGACAAAACAAGCGGGACATGCGCCTGATGGTAAGCAACATGCCTGTCCATAACATCACAGTGGCACACAGCTATTGGAATACGAAGAGTCCAAATCATTACCTATCACCGCATTGCGGTCTTGAACTGGAGATATAAGGTGTTTTATATTTTATTTCAAACAATGATTATGTTAACAATAACTTTTATTCAGATAATGCTTAAAATTTTTCAATGTTTTTTCGATAAAGTTTTTAAATTTAGATTGCCATCGCACCGTCTGTTTGTCTATTGGCAAAGGCTTCCTCCAACTGCCTCCATTCTTCCCTAACGTTTTTTAAGCAATGATTATATCAAGTAATAAAACATTACACCCTCTACCTACCATGTATTTGACACACACGCATGAAGAAAACAGTTAACTTATTGTTCTAGTCTTCAAATTCTAAAGAGTTCATAATTAAGAATAAGTAAAATTTACTTAACATTAGTTGCTTAATTAAAAAAAAATTAATCTCGACCACTCGACGACCAATAATAGTAATAGTTGTTAAATTAGCTTTAATTGGCCTAGTTAAAGACGATATGCAATATCTCTCATAGGAGATTTGATGCAGTTTACAATCAAACAATATTTTCCCGATTAATTACGAAAATTATTATAAACACTTCAGTTTCTAATTTCGGTGTGCACGTTAAACAAAGACGTCAACTGCCTGTGGCTTTAACTGGATTTCGATTTTAATTAAAGCTCACAAGCCCATCGGCGTTCATGTTCAGGCGTATAAATACGTATATCGATAAATTGCTGAACCGATTCCGAGCATAGTCGAGTGTTTCGCTGGCGTGTTAACAATAGACAATTTTAGGGGTTCGATCTGCTTCGAGATAGCCTCAACAATTCCAGTTGTACCTTCGTCAAACTAAGGACTCCCTAATAACGCCGACATTGGAATTTATGTCGACCTCAGGCACCCCTATAGCGTTGAAATGGTCATTTTGAGTAAAGCACCTGTCACTTTAAATAATACTGAGGACTTATAGTAACTTCCTAAGTTCTGTTTTGAGCTTAATCTCTTGGGAAACTTGTCTTGCTACCCTTAAAAAATCACTACACAGTCGCCATCTTCAGGTTGGGGTAACAAAGTGGTACAATCTGAACGTTCCTGTTATAGTATATTTTTATGTATTTATTATCTTTGACAACAAATAAATATTCAATACAAGTTCAAGTTTTTATATATTTTTTTAATCTAGCTTACCTATCTTCTTGTTTTAGAACGTTCAAAATGCCATTACGAATTTAAATAAAACAGTCCAAGTCCGAATGGGACTCGCGCACGAAGGGTTCCGTACCATTAGCAAATAAACGACGAACACCTCTTTTATTGTATGGGAGCCCCCTTAATTATTTGTTTTATTTTAATTAATTATATTAAATAAAACATAAAACTATATATTCTGTAAATAGTTAAAGCGTCTACATATCACCGTTCCTAGTATCGTGCAAGAAACGGTAAAAAAACAAGTTTGTTGTATGGGAGCCGTTAAATTTTTATTTTATTTTAGTATTTGTTGTTATAACGGCAATAGAAATACATCATCTGTGAAAATTTCAACAGTCCAGCTATCACCGTTCTTGAGATACAGCCTGGTGACAGACGGACGGACGGACGGACGAACGGATGGACAGCGAAGTCTCAGTAATAGGGTCCCGTTTTTACCCTTTGCGAATGGAACCCTAAAAACACGACCAAGCAAGTATATATTAAATACGGAATCCGTATCTAAAATTTTACAACTTTTATTGAGTCATATTTAACCCGTTAAAACATTTTTTTTTATATACTTATAGTATAGAGTGACAAGACTTGCAGGATGGGCATGTGGTTGATGGCAAGCAACATGCCTGCTACGTAACAGCACAGTGGCAACTATTCCAACATGAAGAATACAAATCCTTACCTAGCACTGCACTGCGCTCGTCTACCAGACATATAAGACGGTTTATCTCTATGCCCTATAATTTCACTGGCAACATTGGTCTTCAAACCGAAACACAGTAATGTATGTACATTACTGCTTGGCGGCAAAATAACTGAAAAAGGTGTGGTACTTCTCCAGACGGGCTCTAAAACATGTGAAGATAAAAGTTATTCACAAAATCTATGTTTCTGTGTCAGGAAAATATGTATGGATCTAAACAAAACGTTCAGGCAGGACTGTATTTGCGATACGCGCGCGAAAGTACGCGATGATTAAGACAGAAACTTTTTATTCTTTATCCACGAACCGGCACTGGGCTAGAGTGGTGGATTGTGGCCTTGACTCTCTTGGAAGAGAAGGCCTCGAATCATGCGCGCTTCGAGAGGGGGGAGGGGTCACAGGGGACATGACCCCTCCAAAATCGTATATGTTAAACAAAAATCTAAGAAAATTAAACATATGTAATAGTACATAGAATATTTTTAACGCGGGAAAACAACTAGAACGGGAACTACGCGGGTAAAATCTTGGGGCGCTACCAGTAAAGTAAAATTTGCTCGATTTATTGTATTTCTACTTGTGACCCCCCCCCAAACCTGAGGCTGCGTACTGGTGACCCCCTCCAAAATTCGAGGCTGGAACCGCGCCTGCCTCGAATCCTAGGAGTGGGTGAATATGGTGGGCTGCTTATTAAGGAACATAAGCAGCCCACGAGGCAGCTACAGTTCAGAAATAAAACATTCACTAATAGCAACATTTTATTTTCCAGCGCAGTAAAATTGTCTTGCACATTTCTATACGCATACATTTTGACTATAGAACTAATTCTAATTTCATAGAACGATTAAACTGTTGTGTTCAATATTCTGTAGCCTCACCCGTAAGCTTAGGTAAATTAAACGTAGGTGAATTGTATATGTGTAATGCGAGAATAGAGGATCTTCTGACTAAGCTGCGTAATTCTCGTGAAGTATGATCTCATGTATGTGTAAATATGATATTTTATTATTGAGCGATTCATAAATCAGCATTAGCAACTCGTATAATTTTAAACTCTAAGTTTTCCTCAAAATTTACACTTTTAAGATATGTTCAAAAATAATATCGATATAGCTCGTGAATGTCATATATTTCTAGTCTTTTTAGCATTCTGCGAGTACATTAATTATATTAGAATTCTACATTAAATTTAATAAAGAACTGTTATGTGTACTCGCAAAGTTTCACATCGAGAGTTTGATTATTAGGTTTGACAATAGTTTTGTTATAGCAACAGATATTTCTTAAGTGTCATCTATTTTAAATTACATAGGTAAGTATTCTGTTTACTATCTTGCTTCCTTATTATTTTCATAGCTTTGCTTAGCTTTTTGGTACGTGTAAGCATTGGTGGAGTTTGTTTTGAAAACTACGAGTATTTCATACGTTCATTTGGTGGTAAATATATCCATGTAAGTAGGGGTATTTACATTTAGTCTTGATTCCGATTTTTTTAGTATAGAGTCACAAGATGACAGAGGAGTAAGTAGACGACGGTATGATACACGCCTGCCCATAACAGCAAAACACCACGAAGTTACTCGAACATGAAGAGTCCAAATCACTACCTACTGGGCTGTTTTCATTATATAAGACGATTTATCTCCAAGCCCTGTAATCTATTTGTAACATTTGATATTTAAACCGGAGCACAGTGATTCACAGTCAACATGTTTGCCCGTTACTGTTCGGTAAAATAACTGGCATAGGTGTAATACTTCCTCAGGTGGGCTCTGCTAAAAGTTTTATGACCACAAAAATCGTAATATTTGAGAGCTAAAAATATCTAGGACCACAAAATACCAAAATATGAAATCGTCAATTTCTTCAAAGTACAAGTTCAAGCATTCATCTCCGCTCGGTATGTGCATAACCGATTTATATCCATTCAAACTACGAAAGGGGTACACTGACTTGCCTCAGCTCGAGAGAGGGATTCATCTCTCAGAGGGATTATAAAGGGGAAATGCTGCGTATTGCGATGTAGTTGTAGGTATAGGTGTTTATTTATTTGCGTAGGTGTGGCGTGCGATCTTTGACATACATTTGCGTAATACATACACTCTTTTGTGACATTATGCGTGATTTATTCTGAAACGAACGTGATAAAATGTTTGTAAAACGGAATCGCTAGCAATTTTATCAAAGGGGTTCCCCTTTAGTAAGAGGTTTAATTTTAAATTTAATAACAGCATTAGAACAGTCGAACAAAACACTAAAATTGTCATTGGCTAATGATGGAATTGAAAAAAAATCTGTTTCAGAGTTAGACAAGAAAACGTTTTGCTAGTACCTATTTTTTAAATCTTTAAGTATAGATGTTATTTTATCTGTAGACGTGGAGCCCTACTTTTTTTTTGGGAATTTGCTATCAGACTATTGTTTTTTGTTTCGTTGTAGTTTGTTGTCATTTGTCACGTTTCTGAGTGGTCGAAACATTTTAAAAAGATGTAATTACCTATATTTTTGTCAACATCCGGAGTCACAATGGTAAAGTAGTGAGTTGGAATCTCGCCTGCACCTCTGAGTAGGTATTTTTTAATAAATTTAATATATATGTATATGTGCAGATATGCAAGTATATCATTTTCAACGCCTTTAACAACGAAGGAAAAATTCAAGAAGGAACAAAAATATTCCGAGATCCTTTTAAAGACCTGCGTTATTCGTCAGCCTGCACTTAGATGGTGTAGTGGATTTAAACCCATACTCTCTCCTTGTGAGTGAAGTTTCTGAGTCCCAGCTTTGGGAACATGAAGGGACTGTATATGCATGCTATCACGTTTCGCCAACATTAACTTTGTTAATCTCAAAAAGCGGATATCACAAAAAGAAAATTCTTTTCTTTTAAGAAGAAATAAATACAATTTTAAGTTCAAAAACACAAAATCTATTTTCTACTAAAATTAATGCTCTTATAAAAAGTTTCGAACTTAGAAACTTGTGAACGTAAGCTGTTCAAACCAATTATCACGAAAAGACGACTCCAAATTGTTAGCTGTCGTATCTTTATACCGATGGGACCAAAATGTTTTTCAATCGAACACTGAGATTTTGGCCGTTGACCAAATGATAGTACAACTTAGTTTAAACTCGATAACTAGCTAAACTATTGGAACAAAATAATGAGGTAACTTTTAAGAAAATAGCCATTGAATTGGAGAGTTTTTCTATAACAAATAAGTGAATAGATTTTTATTTTAAGTAAAAGTCTTGGCTAATTAAAACTTTTAGATATGGTAGAAGACGTACATTCGAAAACTATGCTACACAAACCTAACCAACCATATATACTACGTACAACATTTTTTTCCTGGACTAATAAAGGTCTAGAATCAATACGATTTACCTTACTACCATTCGGAAGCGTGCTCAGCTTGCTGACGGCATGACCATTGACCACGCTGCATGACTTGCCCATTTTATGTTCCCACTACGAGGCTTCAAGCCCTTCACTCATAAGAACTGTGTCCACCACATTAGTCAAGTGCAGGTTAAGAGATGATACATGTCCTAGAAAGATGTATTTCTGCTTCTTCTTTTTCGAACAAGACATTTGTCGATCGTAGATGCGTAGCTTTCAAATGGTCATGATCAAATAAATATACATAGTTTGACATTGTAGTCCAACAGTAATTCAAAGGATACACTGGACCAGATGAGAATACTACACCCATCGAGATGGCGTGTAGTAATGTCTGTTACTCTATGAGATACCTAGATGTTAAGAACGCCCCAGTAAAATATAGCACGTAGGTAACACTACTGGCATATATTTACTTTTGTCTCCACAGTACGGGGCGAGCAAGAGAAAATAAATATAAAGATTGGTTATATTGACTTGTTATTACATTGACGATTCACACACAACACCATCTGACCCTAAACTAAGCAAAGCTAGTACTATGGCGGCCAGATAGCTGATATAACACTTATATAGTTTTAAATACATACTTATTATAAATAGAACACACTAACACACCCATACACAGTACAAATATTTGAATTCATCACACAAATATTTGCACTGGGAATTGAACCCAACGACCCTCGGCTTCGTAGAGTTACTACCCACTAAGCTACGAGGCCAGTCTTTGTAACAACACGCCGGTTTCCTCAAAAAATTTTTGTTCAATATAAAATTCAGTGGTACAAATTCATTTCTATTTTATATCTAAGAAAAAATAGAAGCGTCTTAATTATTTGTACTTTACTTCAAGCAACGAGACGCAAAGCCAGTGTCTAAAGCTGCGTGTCAGACACCTCCTTCAACTTTAAAGGTTATCTTGGTCCCAGTTTAATCTAAACACCCTCAACTCTCGTTTTGAATGACGAATTGTTATGACTTTTGCACGAGTTTTCATGCCAACAGAGGACACATTTAATGAATGAAACTCTTGAATAAGTTGGTGCGTGAATTTTCCTAGTCAAAGTAAAGATCTGGAAATCTGAGTTAAACACAACAGAAGAAGTAAACATTTACTGCCATATTCCAAATCTATATAAAAGCGAAAGGTCACCAAAAAAGGCGACTCATCACAGAATCTCAGAAATTGCAAATGCTAGGAATCGAAATTTTTGCATGGAGGTCCCTTTTAGCACGTAAGCGCACACTAAGACGGGGTTCCGCGAAATTCAATCCCTAAGAGGGTTGAAATAAGGGATGGACGATTGTATGAAAATCCCGTCATTTTCAAAGCTATTCATGTATGAAATCAGCATGAAATCCACTGAACCGATTTTAATTATATTTGGTACCCAGATATACTGGATCAAATGGGTTCAAATGGGGGATGAAAGTTTTATATGGAAAATCGCAATCGTCAACTATGAAACTTCGTAACTAGAAACTTGACGGGAAATTAAATAATTAGCCTTACCATCTGAAATATATGGTAAGCCCTTATATAAACCATAAAATTATGTCAATAAAATCCTTATATCTCCCGCAAAGCAGGCACTTCGCATTCTAAAGATATAATAAAGCAGATAAATCGCGATAACAACCGAAATAATACATTGAAAAGAACCGTAAAGTACCTCCTACGCCGACTTGGCTCCAAATTGAACTTTATCACGTCGTGATAAAGGTTATGGAGTCGATGTGTCGAGGGGTGTACGTTCCGATTTCACAGAGACGTTTCAGAGCTTCCGTGAATCTCAAATGTGTGGATCCGGGAAGGCGACATTGCCTATGCAGCTGAAGTAAGCTTTTTGTATCGTGAAATATCCGATAGTGCTTTCAATGTACGTCTCTGAGGAGAGAAATTTGTAATTTAGCCGAACTAAGAAATTTGCTTGGTTTAGAGGAATTGTTGTAATTTTGTGCTAGTATAGCAATGTATTAATTTTGTTGTAATATTTATGATTTAATCCCGCGTCCCGCGGTTTCTCCCGCGCAGTACTTGTTGCCGTTATTTTTTTCGTATAAAACTTTGTGCTACACCAGATTATTATATGTGTTACAATTGTCAACCCAATTTGTTCAACGTGATTGAGCAACCAACATTAAAAAATCCGAACGAAAGTAGGATTGTTTGAGTTTTATTTTGAGGTAACAAGTAGTAGATTAAATAGCTACTATAATTTAAATGATATAACAGCGAACTGACAAAAAATTTGAGAGAACATTTCATACTTATTTCTGAATGTTCATTATTGTTGTTTTGTTCAAACAGTACCTAAGTCAAAGTTGGATTGGAAAAACCATTATTTTACTGCATATGCGGATACAGTGTAAAAGACATAATAGGTAATAAACACGGCAGGTGAATTGTGTTACCAGCACGACGATGCTTTCGCGCGCATTACCTACTAATTGGGTGTGGTAAGTCCAGAGAAAAACTGCCACAATTTAACCAAATGTTCTTTTTTGCATCTTGAATGCACATTTTGCAATTAGTTATTCGCTGATGTCTATTTGGATCAAAACCTTAACCTTACCATACAACGTGGGAGTGCCGCTAGTCTAATAGACATTTTCGGTCGAATATTTGACCTTATGTACCTCTACAAACCAACGGAAGTTTGGAAGTTAGACCCCGCGCTCATCATTTGACATTTAAAATTATGTTTATTTAATGAAATATAAAATTAACCATTTTATTAAAATAACATTCATAATTTGCTCCTGATTTAAGAGTTGTAATAAGTGTTAACCAATAGACCAAAATTATACGAACTATATATTATATGAACGAGTGCTGTTTGCGGAAGTTCGACTAATCCTACAACTACGGCGTCCTGTCGTGGGAGTAGTGCAAATCTCACAGGTAGCACTTGTTCACGAGCAACAAAAAGAACCCTTCAGGTAATGCTCGTGAAGAAGGCAACTGTGCAATCCATATAGAATAATGTTTTATGCAATCATGCGGACTCAGCAAACTTTGTTAGTTTACTAATTGATAGAAACCAATAAACATTTAACTTTCATCCTACAACAGTATTAAACATTTAAGTCGTGAACTAACAGAGTATTTTATCATTGAAAATTCAGATAAATATAGTCTGAATTATCAGTACAACAATACAATTTTGCGAAATTGGCTTTAGTCACAACCACTCTGTGATAAATACGCAACAATGAACATTAATGAAACTGCCATGTGGCAAATTTCATTAAATATTTGGCCAACTGTTGGAATTTGTCTGATTAGTATATATGTTGCAACTCCGGTAAGCGCTTCTGTTAGTTTAAGGCGAAATTATCACTAATATATGAAAGAAGAGTAACAGAGTTCATATAATATATTAACTTGATAAACATCAATGTTTCTTTGTTTTTTCATCTATTCCGTAACTATATGTTCTTTGGCTGGCCTCGTGGCTTAGTGGGTACTCTGCCTGCGAAGCCGAGGATCGTGGGTTCGCACCCAGTGCAAATATTTGTGTGATGAATTCAAATGTTTGCACTGTGCCTGGGTGTTTCTATTTATAACAAGTATGTATTTAAAACAATAAAAGTATTGTATTCTGGCCGCCGTAGTACTAGCTTTGCTTAGTTTAGGGTCAGATGGTGTTGTGTGTGAATTGTCCACCAATATTATTTATTTGCATTGTTATGAAACTTTAGTCGAGGAAATAAAAGTGATTACCATACTTAATAGAAATCAATCAATTATCGCCATGATCACGATAAATATAATGTTACTATAAGTCACAGATTTCTAAAACAAAAGGCAGATGGAACGTGCAGAACACAGATCCTTAGGTCCAGAAAGCAAATATCAAACGCCAAAGCAAATACAAACTCCAGTCAGTACGAAACGGACTTCCGTCTCGTACGGGAGTCCCGTGTGATTTTAAGCTTTGTACAAGATTATGGCGTTTTGTGTCTTCAAACATTGCAAACATTGTTCCCAAAAATAAGAAAAGGAAAGAGGAATATCATTTCATAGGAAAGTTTGAATATTTTTACTGCTTTTTATATAATTTAGGCGATTTAATTTCGATTGATGAATAGTACATAACACCTCAACGAAAATTGGTTAGTGTTCCTGTACTAAATTGAAATTATTTTCCCTAAAGTTAAGGTAAAACATAGATTATGATTTTTTTTAAGATACTCGTAGACAAAATTATTTATGTACTTAAGTAGATTGTATTATTCTATTTTAAACCCTATTTTTATAATCGTAATTTTTTAATTTAATGTGAATGCCTATCACAAATCCACGTCATTACTAGTGTTTATAAAAATACTAATAGTGTTGATGAAAACTATAGTTATGAAGCAAGTTTTTAATACTTGTAAGTAGGTATAGCTGAGCTTAAAAAAGTAGGCGAGTTCTTTTGAGAGATCTAATCGTTTCAATCAACCTCATGTTATCTGGTCGAGTCAGTAGTGACTTTGTCGAAAATTTATACGGTGCTAATTTCTGCGTACATTCACTTGATTTTGGTTATCTGGATGGACGTGAGGCTGCTGTTAATTCTGTCCTGACTTTTTTTGTCCAAAATTGGAGAGAGGGCTGTTAAAGGTGTACGTCAAAAATGCCTTTAATTTGGTTGATCGTGGAGCCCCATTATCCGAAGTGAATAATAAAATTCTTGACTTCTACAATTTTCTTTGGCAATGTTATGGCGGCCCACAAAATTATCAATACCAATTATCTTCCGTTGGCTTTCAACTTGGTGAATCTTCGGCCATGCGACCTTTGCCCTGGCTATTCGCTCTATCTTTAACGTCTCTAGTCCAATTTAAACGTTAGGTGTTTGGACGACGGAACTTTGGGTGGCGATGTGAATAATGTTCAACTGATTTACAAAAACTCTTAGAAGGTTTTCGTTAGTTTGTATCAACATTTTTGAAAAGGTGAACTTTTCGTTTGCGACACGCGTCCAGACAAAGATTGGATAATTGGATAATAAACAAATTGAATGATCTGGCCCCCCAACATCAAATCAGTTGACAAAAATTCTATGCACCTCCTGTGTTCACCGATATTAAATGAGTAGGTAGTTGCCACCTTTTGTCAAGCATAATATTCAAAATTTCACAAGAAGTTCCGATAGCATACTCAAAATAAACACACATATGACTTTTACTATTATTCGGCGTTGTCTTTTTATTCCGAATTTTCTGTACGAATATTCGAATTTTTAGTTGCATGCAAAATCAAAATTCTTAACTTCATAGGATGGAAATAGTAATAACAAGAAATCCTTGCATAATATATAATCGTTAATATGTGTTTATTATACGCGAACATTTCCGAAGCTAAGGCAACAATAGTGGGATTTTTTTCTTAAGACTGGGAACATTACACGCACACCAACGTGAGTAATTGAGAGGTGAGAGCTGTCACGCATACATAACTAATTACTGGCCTCACAGTGTCGTTCACGAAGGTTTCATCTGTTAAGAAATCTGTGCTATAAGTAAGTATGTAATATATCGCCTAAATCTTAAAACACACATGCGCGTGCTCACATATGCTCATCCATGCATGCACGCACACACACGCACGCTGTTCTTTAAAACGTAAAGACGCGAACAATCAAATAAAGGTTTTTTAGAAACTATGAGCTATTGTATGAGATACCCTATACAGAATAGTAGATACTAGGGCTTATTTATCTTTTTTTCTGTTTAGGTTAACTTGCCCCTACATTCCTCAATTCGCTCAAAACTTACGGTAATCAACAACTTGTAATTTTTTATTTTTTCGGTACACTCAAATCTGTACTAAAAGGTTCACCATTTGTGACGTCACACAAGGATACAAACGACAAATGGAGCTTAACTCCGAACCTATAATACGGTGGCTAGTCTTTTATAAAATCCGCGTACATAGGTATCTAACTATGCAGGCATATTTATTTCATTACATACTAAAGCTTCTCGCTTGTCGATGCCACAAGCCGAGCATGCAGCCACAGAGTGTTTATGCAATATATTCCAAATTAAATTGGTGGTTGCCTTGTCGATGTTTCACTCGCCTTGTACAGGGATAAAGTTTCCTGTTATTCCGCTATTGGGATTTTACCTGAACTTCTTTTACAGGTTTTGAACTCTAAATTTAGCTAACTATTCTGATCTTACAAGAAAGCATTTATTTGAAATATAGACTATTTTCATTACTGAGATAGATAAACGTTTTATTGAAGTACTACATGTCCGTCCCGGCTTCGTCCGTGGTACATTTTATAACACTCATTAGGATCCCGTACATGTCTAACGGTGAAAGAATGTCTGAAATCGGTTCAGTCATTCCTGAGAATATCGCTTTCAAACAAAACACCTCTTCAGCTACCTGCTACGCCACCTGTCGGAAATTGGTCGTACCAACTCAGATTTAGAAATAGATTAGCAAAGGTGAGGTATGTAACCTGTGGCAAAGGTTTATATTCAAAGACACAATCTTGACACATGCTGTCATGTCTCATGTCAAAGCACGAAACGTACGAAAACTCTCAAAAAATAATATTTTTTCCCGATTTTGTTACATTCTTGATTCATGCTCCGCTTCTATTAATAGTAGCGTTATGTTCTTCCTCGATAAATGGACTATCCAACAGAATAATAATCTTTCAATTCGGACCAGTACTTCCCGAGATCCTAGCGTTCAAACAAACAAACTCTTAAGCTTTATAATATTAGTATAGATAAACAAACAAAAGTATTTTTAACCGACTTCAAAAAAGGAGCTTCTCAATTGAACCGTATATACGTTTTTTAAAGCTAGCATTAAAACCTGCAATCTAATTGCTAAGAGAAGTCTCTTCCAAGGAGACAGCATAAAGAATATTTGTCTTCATATAGGCGTTAGTGGATGAAGAGGATTTTTTGATTTAAACTACAGAGAATGATAATTTATGTAATTATTTATTATACCCCTCTAACAGTACTAATGCAAAAGTAAGATGCTCAATCATGTCAGATCAGCTGATCGGATTGAATTTAAATTTGGAACGCAGTTATAATTTAAGCTGGAATAGCTCACCTACCTTTTATCACGGTATAATTTCGGGAACGGAAACTAAGTGGGAAAAACCGCTTAGCAATGCTAGTAAAAAAATTTATACTAATAATAATAGAAGGCTTCTACTACAAGACAGCGAAAGTAAGAATTAAGTCATATGGTGAACAACAACCTGATTGTGAGCAACATATGTGCCCACAATATCACAATCTGACTTCAATCACACAAGTCCAAACTCTTCATGTTACAAAGCTGCGTTATTATTATTAATGTGTCATGTTACGAACTTTTAATATAGTGAAGTGCTTAATTATGATTTGGACCATTATTAAGTACTGCACTGCGCTCCTCATCCCGAAACATAACATGTTATAAGTAGCTCTTTGCCTCGTAAGTTCACTGGAAACATTGCCCTTCAAACCGGAACACAGTAAATTATTTCTTGGCGGTAGAATTTCATGCAAAAGTGTGGTACTTCCCTAGGTAAACTCTGCAAAAAGCCCTACCACTACAAAAGTAATGAAGGGAATAAGTATAATAGCGTTACAACTAGTACACTCCGCGAGGTATAGGCTTTGCATTAGTGTGAGTGATTACCAATCAGGCAGGAGCGCGGCGAGACAGAATGGCGCCGCGCCTAAGGCCGGTTGTCACACCTACACTATCCATGTACACTCACACAAATGCAAAGCTCAGCTTATGCCTCGCGGAGTGTACCTACCTATTTGACAATAGAACTACTACCGACAGTTCAGTGGTGTCGTGAAATAAAATTCTTTAACATTTCCCCTGAAATATCCACAGACTGTGACTATCTGTGAGGCTAAATGTATCCCACAGACAGACAGTCTAGACCAGGGGTTGTGTTTTGTGTTTTTTCAGACTAAAATATATCTTCCAAATTGCAACCCGATCCGTTCATATAACTGATAAAGCAACAAACATCCAAATATCGAAATATTCAAACGTTGCCATTTATAATATTAGAAAGAAGTACTTAAGATAGTGTAGTAGGATTGGCAGGATAGTAGAATTAAAAGCATATCTACCTATATATTTATTTACATCTAATATCATCAATCACTAACATCTTAATAAAGATAACACCAAAATCTGTTCAAAGCAAAGTACCGGTCTTTCATTTATTTTCAAGGCTTCAATCATAAAACGGTCCTCGGTGAACCATATACCCTAAAACTGGGGAGTTACATTCAATAAAAACAAGCAAGTAATAAACACACCTCGCGGACCGCTGGCATCAACCCCATAAACGATCATTGTTTTCATCACCGGAGGGCGGATGACTAAAGTAACTTTGCCTATTTTCATAAGCGTTAAACATAAATTAGCTGTCCATACTTTTCACTTCCACTTTCGTTGCAGTTAACTTTTATGTGGAACATAAGCACGGTTTACGGAGAGACAGTGCATGAGACAAACGTTTTTGGTGTTTGTGTGAACTCTTTTTAACCCCCGACCAAAAAAAGGGTTTGACGTCGATGTCTGTCTGTCTGTGTTTATGTCTCTCTGTGGCACCATAAAGTTCAAACGGAAGTACCGAATTTGATGCAGTTCTTTTTATTTGAAGAGTGGTTTTAAAAAACAAATTTAAAAAGGGAGTCCATGAGTTTAACACAACTGGTAGAGGTGCGTTCTCACAATTAGCAAAGGGCGGCGGGGTGATGAGGAAACATTACTGTTGGTAGTAGAATAACGTTTGTGATGGATTTAGAACGAATTCCATAAGACAAAATTAAGCGTAAATCAATTATTGTAATACAGAGATTAGCTACTATTTCATTCAAGTGGACGTAAGCTCCTGCGTTTGTGTGCGTATAAGCGTGATCTGCACTAAGATAAACAACTGCCCATAAAAGTGTGTCATGGCCTCGAAGGCTTTATCATAAAAATTTCCTCGTATAGGCGCCGGGCTGTCGCGCTATTAACTGTAATGTGGCTCCCATCGCTCCCATACAGCTGAAACCTGTGCTTACTGTGCCGAGCCGTAATACTGTTAACCATAGACTTGTGACAAGAGCTGACGGTTATATTCATTAAGTCCTAATAAATAAATAGTGCTAGAGAAAACCGTTTTTAAGCACATTTACTTAATTAAAGATATAAACAATTATCAACCATGTCACATAAATATTAAAGTCAAATCTGTTAAACTTAAAAAAAATAACTTAATTTAATAAAAAAATTACATAAAATTCATTAAATTAAGTAAAAATAATTTAAAAAATGGATATAAATCAAAGACAATCATAACAAATTATGTCAATTTTATTTCGGTCAGATCGGAGTACCTGTAAAATGCCTGTTCGATAAGCCAATTCTTTAGTTTCTGCTTGTATAAACTTCTTGTGGCAGCATCTCTAATTACGCGCGGCAAACGGTTATACACCTCTGTCGCCGTGACGTGCACCAGTTGGTCCGACTTGGTCAGCCGGTGCGCGTGCCGCGCCGCGTCGGGCGCGCGCGTGTGTAGTGGGTACTTAAAGTGGGTAGCTAGTTTAATTTACCGTAAAAAAACTGTTTCCAAGTGAAAATTGTTGACACAGTGTAAAGGTGCGCGATAGTAACAGTCGAGAGTTCTATTTACTTCAAAAGTTATGTAATATATAACAACTTTTGTTGTTTTAACGAGAAAATGGATTAAAATGAGAGTTTCGTGATCTGGAGAAGTTCATCTTGAAACAGAAATAACTATATTCCGTCTTTGGCTAGTGTCATGATTTTCAATAATATCTTACTAATTATACTATCCCATCCTATTAATATTATAGGTTTTTAGGTTTGGATGTTTGTTGCTCAATTACATCGTAACGTCTGAACGGATCAGGCTGAAATTTGATATATAGATAGTCTGTAAGAATATATAGGTTTTTATTCTTGAAAAATAACGGGAACGGGAAAACGCGGGTAAAACCGCGGGGCGCTGCTAGTATTACACATCTGAACGTTTGGATACCTACTTGTTACTTAGTCACGTCAGAACGCCTGAAATGAGTCCAACAAAAATTTGGAATACAGTTGGATTTTAGCCTGAAATAGTACATAAACTTTTTAACGCGGGAAAAATAAAGGAATGGGAGCTACGCAGGTAAACCTGTGAGGCGCAGCTGGTATAAAATAAATATAAATAGACACTTGTACAGACAAAAACATCTGGGCCCGAACTAATGAAGCTAGTTTTAAAGTTAAGTACACAAATTGTGCCATATAACACGGATGCATTAATATTTTTATGACTTTACCATAAGCGGGCTCTACAAAATAATTACGTAATTTTTTTATTGTAAAAATGACATAACAAAATTAAAGTGACATAAAGCTAAATACGTATTAATCCAATGCAAAGAGAATTGCTATAATATTTCACAATTACTTTTTACATAACTTTGTACTGATAATAAATACCTCTCTCAGAATTTATTTGACGTATAGTATTAAATCAAATTGTAAAACGAACCTTGCTAAGATTAGCCGACGTTTCTCAACCTATGCACTCTAGGACTGTTCCATTAGCTTTTAAACACCCCTGTAATGAGGTGTGGTCCCCCAATATCGCGTATAAGCACCAGAACAGAGGTTTGACGATATTGACACATTCGTACTCTAACACTTCCTCTGTGACCTTATTACCTATTTAGTTAAGGGAAATAACAATACTACCGACAATAGTAATATTAAATGGCTGATTTCTTGAAGCGAAATCAGTAGGAAAGGAAGTGGATGATGAGTGGAAGGTTTTTTTCTTAGTTTCAGACATTCAAGTAAACTATTTTGTCATTTATAATTTCTAGCAGATACCTACAAAAGAATGAAGATACAATTATTTCGTGTGAATCCTGCGTACACAATGTACCCTCATTTCACTTCGTTATGAAGAGGAGACATGACTGGACTGGTAAGGGCCAGGACGAATGTGAACCGAGATTCAAGACTAAGTGTGTGCTCAGATAAACGTTTTATCCCCGAAAATGTGGTCTCATTTGTTAGGTGTACCGCAAAACGTGATTAGAGAATGAATACTGAAGAAAATAACACAAATATTTAGTACCTACACTTACGAGAAACAAAAATTTGTCAAGTTTTTGAACAAAGTTAATCGATATCGTAGTTTGCAAAGCTTGTAACGCCAAACAGATCCCAAAACTCAAACAAGAGAAAATTTACCATATTTTATGTTAAATATTTTAAAATCACAATTAGAGACATATGTAGTATGGATGTCATTTTTACCTGCTATATTTTTTTCAGTACATTACAAATATTATATAAAATATAATAACTACAATGCATAATAAAGAATACAATAGTTTATGTAATACAATACCTATATACAAGTAGATTAGAAAAGTTAATGAAGAGTAGATAATCAGCTTTTTAGAGTGCGGATCTGTGGGCGCATTGATTGAAGCTGCTTTTTAACCGACTTCCAAAAAAGGAGGAGGTTATCAATTTGTCTCCTATGTTTTTTTTATGTACCTACCTATGTTACCTGATTTCTCGAGAACCTCTGCACCGATTTTGAAATTTCTTTTTGTGTTCGGATGGGCATGCTTCCCGAATGATCCCATATAAATTTTATCAAAATCTGGGGTGGTTTTTGAAATATTAACCATAAACTAAAATTTGCGTACAATTTTCTGGATGACGTAGTTGTAGATTTCGCAAAAGTTATGAGACTCGATCCTGTCAATACGAAATTGTGTAAATGGATTAACAAAAACTTGTTTTTAACGTTGTAAAAAAAAGGGTGTTATAAGTTTGACGTCGATGTCTGTCTGTGTGTGTGTGTCTGTCTGTGGCACCGTAGAGCTCAAATGGATAGGCCAATTTCGATGCATTATTTTATTTCAGGGTTAATATCCTTGCAGATGTTCTTAGGTATGTTTGGTTAATATCGATTCAAGATGGCTGCTTCCACAAAATGGCGGACAAAATATTTCTTCACAACCTACCTCAATATGGGTATCAAATGAAAGAGCTTGACTAGTAAAATCCAAAATGGCCGCCATCACAAAATGGCGAATTAAATTATATTTTTCATTACTACCTCAATATGGGTATCAAACGAAAGGACTTGACTAGTAGAATACTTTGCACTATGACAAATTTCAAATACCACAAATTTTATATGTACCATTGTGTATATACCATGTATTTACCATGTATTTGTATTTGTGTATGTACCATGTATTTACCATTTTGTGGTAGCGGCCATCTTGGCCGCTACCACAAAATGGCGAAATACATTTCTTTCTTCACAACTCCCTTAATATGGGTATCAAATGAAAGGGCTTCATTAATAGAACATTGTACAGATAACAAATCCGAGGTAGTCAGGGGTTAATCAAATTTTTTTATTTTGTTTTTGTACACCAAAAAGGGTAAAATAAAATATTTTCTTACAAAAAATTAAACCGACTTCGAAACCACACATAGGCACTCAAAAGCGAAAAATAAACTAAAATCATTATTATAAGCGCTACTCACTCATCTATTTGAAGTCGGTGCCAGACAGGTTAAAACGTTAGTAGATTGATGCTATGTAGGCACACGGTAAGCAATATCTATCCACTACCTGTTAGATTTGGCTGGCACCGACTTCAAATAGATGACTAGATACGAAAATGTTTTATTGATTGTATCAAAAAGCAGCTTCCTTTCACAGATCCAGATTTAAAAAAAGAGCAGAGTGAAAATCACTGTGTACTTACTAATAAACTTTAGAAATCTTTGATCCAAAGAGCGAGATTATTAGCTATGGTACTAAAACGTTACGTTTACTGATAATTAATTACAGCCAACTGTTACGAACGTTATATTCATTGTGCGTTACAACCGCCGTGGTCACGTGACGTCTGCGTGCGTCTTCTCGTGACCACGGCGGTTGTAACGCTGCCGAAACGCCGAAGTAATTTAACAATGAATTATATCGTGATTAAGCCCCGTACAATATAAACATTATGTGTTTAATTTGCGGAAGTTTAAAAACAATAGTTTTCGATATGTAAGTATAAGCAACCCACAATATTTTCCACAACTGGGACTCTCTCGCAAAGCAAGTCAATGCCATAATCCACCACGCTGCCACGTATGTGGCTTGGTAGATGACACATGACCTCGAAATATTCTAGGTACCTATTTTTTTTTATAAAGTGTGACGAGACGAGCAGTACATGTACCTGATGGTAAGCATTATGCCTCCCACATAACAACACAGTGACATGCAGCTATTACAGGAGTCCAAATCATTACCAAGCACTGCACTGCGCTCATCCCCCAGAGATCTAAGACGTACCTATATCTCTAAGCCCTGTAATTTCTCTGGAAACATTGCCCTTCAAACATGTCGGTTGCCACACGATGTTTTCCTTAATCGTACTAATCTGGCGGCATTGCGCACATGACTTCAAAAAGACAGTGGTGTGCGTGGGGCTTGAACCCAGTGGTCCGGATCGGCAGTTGCCGTTAACCCGATTATGATTCTCCGATATACTCGTACAAGAATATCCACAAATTTTTGGCCCCGAATCAAATTTCTGAGTCGGTCCTAACTGAATAAAAACTAAATGTTTCCAATCTTTGAGAAACCGTCACAACTGTTAAAATTGTTTACTCCATTTTTCCATTTGCCTCCCTAAAATGTCACACACACCTTTTTCGTTTCCGCACAATTTCTATCAAGAGCCCCTGAGGGTCAACTTACCTGTTACCCAGTAACTGTTAAAAACTTTCGCCATTATTTTATCCCGAGCAAGCTACCCAGCTCAATAAACCACGAAGTTTGAGTAGGCACTCCTCAGGGAAATCACATAACTTACCCACGACATGCGTCTATTGGTCGGTATTCTGTTTCTCTATGCCTATCGTTTGCGACAATAATATGCCGTTTATGTGTTTTTATTATGCTAAGATAGTTGCTTCTTTTAATAGTGCATGTTTTATGTTCGTAGGTATCAACCAATTCACATCCACTGTTATTCTCATTATCAGGATATTTCTACGTCAAATTCATGTGGGCCTCTTGTAGCGTTGTCATTTTTTCTGTAGAGAGTTTTTAACTTTGCCGACACGCAACTTTTATCTTCTTTTTTGTAGCAACCCAGTCTGTGCCAAGGAAACGTGTCCACTCTTTAATATTTTTCAGTTGCAGTTGAATTCATTATTTCGTCACGACGTTTACTTTATCGTTGACACTAGTAAAAACTCAGATACTTTTTTTTAACATTGATAGATTACGCTTGGTCACAGTCTTATACGAGTACGAGGTTAAGTGACTATGAAGCTACACTATGAAGCGTGTTTACATACGATTAGAAGACTTCCGTTCATTCTCGACTTTAAAACAATTTTATATTATTTTTTGTGATTTTAAGTTTCTAAAGCAAGTAAGTAGTAAGTTCAAGTAATTTGGAAGTACAACATGAATGATCTTTTTATTTTATTTACCAAGTTGCGATGGTTAATTCAAAAACTGTCCATGGTAGGTACCAAGTTATTGTAATACAGCCTATGTATCATATGGGCTCGCTCTGTATAGAGCGTCATACGTGGACAAAAATGTTAGCATGGCACAAATTGCCAATACACATCTTTTACATGTTCCATAAAGTTGCCAGTAACCGTTCGCTATGGATTGTGTTGAGGCCATTTATCCAGGGTTTGTTGTGTATTGAATCCATTCATCGGTGTTACAACGAGTCCAACAATCGACCAACCGTAATTTGCTTTCGTCAATGTCGGCTTAACAAAATGGACAAAATGGACAAAACGGACCTAAATAATTTATATGTTATTGTGGTATTAGGATAGGATAAAAAATACCGTCCTATTTATTATTTTTAATAAAGATTTTTAAATAAATTTGTACGCAGTTCTTATCAACCTTATTGTATGAAATTGCTTTCTTTGAAAATATTGGTTCTATAAATATTTTTATTTTAGTGCACGACATTGGAAATTTTCTATGGCTTTCAATACGACGAACAATCTTCCTTAGCCAAGCGATTGCTTTGTGAATTCACTAGAGTGTAAAAATAGTGTTAAAACTTCTCTGTATTATCATTTGTCGGAACTAGAAATCTATATTATGAGTCAGTTCAAGTAACACAGATTTTTAGAGTAGTAGCTAGAAACCAGCGTTTTCAATTTCCTAACACAAAGACAAATTAAAAAAATTGTAACAACTGTGGTTCCAACCTGACCTTAAACTTTTAACAGACTCCCAAAAAAAGGAGGAGGTGATCAATTCGACCCCTATGTTTTTTTTTTATGTATGTTACCTGATTTCTCAAAACCTCTGCACCGATTTTAAAATTTCTTTTTGTGTTCGGATGAGTATGCTTCCCTAATGGTCCCATATAAATCCTATCGAAATCGGTCAAGTGGTTTTTGAAATATGAACCAAAAACTAAAATTTGCGTACAATTTTCTGGATGACGTAGTTGAAGATTTCACAAAAGTTGTGAAACTCGATCATGTCAATCCAAAATTTGAAAAATTGTGTAAATGTATTAATAAAAACTTGTTTTTAGCCCCCGACCAAAACAAGGGGTGTTATAAGTTTGACGTCGATGTCTGTCTGCCTGTGTGGATGTCTGTCTGTGGCACCGTAGAGCACAAACAGATAGGCCGATTTCGTTGCGTTTTTTTTTATTTCAAGTTTAATACCCATGCGGATCTTCTTAGCTATGTTTGGTTAATGTCGATTCAAGATAGCCGCGTCCACAAAATGGCGGACAAAATATTTCTTCACAACCTACCTTAATATAGGTATCAAATGAAAGGGCTTGACTAGTAAAATACTATACACTATAACAAATTTCAAATCCAAAATGGCTGCCACCACAAAATGGCGAATTATATTATATTGTTCATTACTACCTCAATATAGGTATCAAACGAAAGGGCTTGACTAGTAGAATACTTTGCACTATGACAAATTTCAAATCCAAGATGGCCGCTACCACAAAATGCCGAAATATATTTATTTTTTCACAACTTCCTTAATATGGGTATCAAATTAAAAGGCTTGAATAGTAGATTGTTGTAAAGATAACAAATCCGAGGTAGTCAGGGCTTAATCAAAATTTTTAATTCTGTTCTTGTACACTAAAAAAGGTAAAATAAACTATTTTCGTACAAAAACTTAAACTGACTTCAAAACCACAAATAAGCACTCAAAAGCGAAAAATAAACTAAAATCATTATTATAAGTGCTACTCACTCATCTATTTGAAGTCGGTGCCAGTGGGGTCAAAAATTTAGTAGATTGATGCTATGTGGGCACATGGTAAGTAGGCATAGGTTACTTATAAATAACTTATAATAATGATTGTAGTTTATTTTTCGCTTTTGAGTGCCTATTTGTGGTTTTGAAGTCGGTTTAATTTTTTGTATACGAAAATAGTTTATGGTAGTGTTAGGACTCTTAGCAAAGTATTACACCTTTGCAAGTTCATCTACCGCCAAAAAGCAAAGTGCAAATATTACTGTGTTCCGGTTTGAAGGGTTATGCTTCCAGAGAAATTACAGGGCTTTGAGTTAAGGGATACAATATCTTACATCTTCGCTTATTTTATTATAGCTAGGTAATGATTTGGACTCTTCATGTTTCAATAGCTGCGTGTCACTGTGTTGTTATGTGGCAAGCATGTTGCTTACCATCAAGCACATGTCCTGCTCGTTTGGTCACTCTATACTATAAAAAAACATTGGCACATACCCAAAGAGCAAATAGTGAAGTAAAAAATAAACCAGCAGCGGGATACATTAACTTATAGAAGGATAGGATGAGGATGAGAATACATTTTACTGCAATAGTTACGACTATTTTTTATCATTTGATCTTATAACGAGGACGCTAATTAAGGTTAAAGGTTTTTACGCCACCTACCCCTAAAGTACCTGATTCCAAAATTGTCTAAGCACAAAGACATGTTATGATCACAAATGTATTACCGGTGATAGAAAATCACCCCGTTGATCCCGTCTCTCAGCAACTTCTTAAATATGTGCTTAAAAAAATAAGAAGTTTCAAACTTGTGAATAATTAAACCTAATCAGACCTAGGGAATGCAAGTAAAAAATAATTGAGCTAAATCTTGAACTCATTATTCAAAACATTACGCCACATTGGCAGAGATTTGGTCGTGTGTGTAAACATGATAGATCAAAAGATCCAAGCAACGAGTCCTGATTTGTAGGCACTCGGCCTCATTTGCTGAAGTGAGGAAGAACATTGATTCGATAAATTGTTTGCATCAAAGCCACTTGCAAGCCTGGCATAGAAAACAGACAAACAGAGTTATAACTATTTGTTATCTATTATGTATTTAAAAAGCCTGTGTAAACTCTATAGGTGTCCGAAAGTCGGCCTCTGTGGTTCGGTCAGTTGCCCGAAAAAGCCACTATTTCTATTTAACCCTTTACATAAATAACTTGACCATGGAGACAACTACAGCCTTCCTGTTAGTAAAAAGTGAACCTCATTCTTTTTGTTAAAAGTTACAATTTGTTTAAAGGTCTTTGAGGATTAATTCGTTGCACCTTTTTTTCGACACTTTTTATACGTCGATTAAATAATTTTTATTGAGAAATAATTTTGAGGTTATGACGAAAAATATTTCTTTAATTAAATGTATTAGTACTCATGTTTGCAATGGTTAGCATGTTTGGAAATAGTGGTTTTATGGCAATGTTTGGTACGTTTACTTTTTTGGTAGAAACTGTCAGAAATATCTTCTTACATTGCCACAGAAACATAAAATCATTGGTATACAACAAGAAAGGCGTTTTTTCTATGTATACAAAATTGACTTGTATAACTTTAAATACTCTCTTCTTTACATCTGGAGTCAACACACGAAAGTCAACCTTGATCAATCCATTCTCAAATGAACTCGTGCTCTAATTACTTTTACTTTATGGATTTAATTTTACATAAATAAAATGCAAGCAAAGGGTAAGCAGAATACTCAGAGTCGTAAGCAAAATACACAAAAGTTAAAACAGAACCAAAAGCGACCGCGTCGCCTGCCTCCGACGATGAAGGTTATTTTATTGAAATTGGTTTCCTTGTCCTATTTCTACACGCAAATGCTGACTTTCCAGCAATTCTTTTCGCTATTACACTTATTTATTGTACGACTTGGATACTGTTGGCAACTTTAATTGTTTTAACATTGATCCTTATCGCTATGGAGTAAGATCTAAATTACGGTGTTCCAAAAGTTCTTCGTGCTGACAATTGTAGGTAGCTGAAATAAACGTAGCAATATCTTATCTCGTTAAATATTATTGTAAATCATTCCCTTTATATCGGGTATTTTGTCTCATACCATTGAAATTCCTCTTCTGAGAAATGTACGGGACAACTTATTAGATTACTAAAAGATTAAATAAAACAAAGTAAAATTGAAAGCGACATGACAAAATTTTCAATACGCACGTTATAACGTGTTTCGTTAAATTACAATGTTATTACATTAACAGCACTAGTATCTACTTATTACCAATTACGGGATATTTACCTTGGTTAAAAGTACATAGTATTTAGAAGGAGTTTCATGCATCCTGCAAATACTAATGTAGTGAACAATTGTGACAGCCTAAAAAAATAACATCAACCATTTAATATTTAAAGCACACTCATACAGCGAAAGTATTCCACTCTTTTGTGGTTAGTATGTAGGAAAAATGCTATCAAACAAAAATTTCGTTTAAGATGTTCTTAACACTAACACAAAGTTGATAATTTGAATGTTCCTAGCTAATTGCTGTATGTAGTATTTCACAATAACACAAATATAGGAAAAAACACTGTTCATGTTTTCATTCAAATCGCGGGCGTTGGAATTACTAGCGAATATTTTAAAACTGTTTTTTTTGTTCATTCCATTAGTTTTTATGTAACTTGTCGTGTTTCAATACGACACACTCAATTCGTTACGTTTTGGATGCGATGGTGTGGTATGATGCGATTGGGCAGCTGTCTAAACTTTTTTTGGATTGTCACAATTTGTTTACTTTAGCGATTTAAATATAGAGTTCGAGTTTGGTAAAATTCTATCCTATCGTTAACAAAAAGTTTTAATTTTTTTAACATCAATTATAATAGCCAAAGTAGTCATTTAAGCCAAAGAATAATAATTATGTTTTAATTATAGGTTTGAATTTCTGTGTAAGTTCGTAATAAACTTTCGTGATTTTACTCATATAGAATTTACCCATTAGCTAAGAGAAGCACAAATATTTGTGCCACATAAAATACGTTTGAAAATAAGTTACATTACTAAAGTGGACATTGATGTCTGGCCTTAGTTGGTAGTAGGTCCGCCTGTGAAGCCTTGGGTAGTGGGTTCAATTCTTATCCAGGGCATATTTTTGTGAGAAGAATACAAACGTTTGTACTGTCTCTGTATGTGTCTATGTTTATTTAGTAAGTATTTACTATTATATAATTGCTTTATCGGCTATCTGGTATCCATAGTACAACGTTTGCTTAGTTTGGGTGGAGAGATGTCCGACAATATTTACATAATTTTCTTTGTTCAAAATACCATCTTATTTTTTTGTGTTAAAGAAATACACAACTCGCAACTATTCGTCATTTTTCAACAATTCGTTTAATTTTATGCTATACTTTTTCACTCTCCATATTACATGACCATACCGCCGAAAACCATTTTCTGTGAACTTCACTGGTATTTGTCATAAGTTTTACAGCTGTACTACTAAACGCATCATATATAACGAGTGGTTAACCCAAATAAATGGCGCTGTAAATCATACACAGCACTGAAGCAGCGATGCTTCATATGTTTACGCTCGTATATTGCATGGCGCATCGCAAAACGTAGACTCCCTAAAATTATAGGCTTGTTTATAATGTACTTAGAAAAATAGGTTCTTAAATAAAATTATAGTTTGTGAAAGCCAAGCTTCGAAAACGTTTGTTTTTTTGGTCGCCTGATTGATTCACACATGGTTGTTTAATTTCATAGTTTGTATTGATAAAGTAAAACTTTGTACACATTTATCAGATTAAATGAACTTCTGGGACTTGAAGAGACCAAGATTTATTGGATCCACTGGTACAGGTATTTTAGGAATATATTTCATCGCAACTACAACGATTATGCTACAAGTTGATGGCAGTCATCCTGACAAAAGGTTTTCTTAGAATTTTTTGATTTTCTATTAGAGTACAGGCTCAGTGAACCATATTTATGGGTCACATGAACCACCAAAATACCTATGTATGTAGGATGATAGAAGGGAATAAAATAATAGGATTCATATCTATGCTTTTGTAACCACTGTCCAACTGAATGAATGCAAGTTGAAGAGGGGTGAGGGAGGGGGGTGTTGCAATCCTCGATCTTTTCACATTTTCGCGTGATTTTTGTACGGCATTGTGGAATAATTAATTGAAGAGGTATTGAAACTGAAACTATATGGAACCAATGCCGTGCACAATTTACCCTGAAAATCCGACAAAACTAATAATAAAATCAAAATACGATTTTATATTAGTAGTCGAGGTCATAATCCACCACCACAACCCAGTGCGGGTTGGTGGATGAGACATCGAAACATTCTGTAGTCAAGGTCATAATCCACCACCACAACCCAGTGCGGGTTGGTGCGAGATGACACATCGAAAGATTCTAGATGCATGTCGGTTTCCGGTTCGTTGTTTTCCTTCACTGTTTTAAGTTAATGGCATTACGCACATGACACCGAAAAGACACTGGTGCGCGTGGGATTTGAACCCGGGGGTTCCGTATCGGCAGTCACCGTTCTCCCAATTAGCACAGCAGTAATTCGATAAAATTTAAATAAAGTAAGTAGAGATAAACTTTAGATTATTTACAGTCCGAAGTTCAATTGCATAGAAGGCAAATTAAAGTTCAACAGTAAAATCACTACACTCGACGTAGTTCTTTATATTGCATGCATATTGCCATGTGGTGATGTTGTACAATTGTTGTTTGAAGGACTCGATCGTTCGGAAAAAACAGCGGGCGGGTGATTCCCGTTTGTAAATTTTCGGAACGAGGATTTGCCAACTGTGTCGCGGTGCACTGGCGCTGGGCCATAATCAATTCCACTTCGGCTGCAGTCGTTTTGGCTTTGAATTACTTATTTTATCTCTGACGTCTGTTATGTCTATGAACTGACGTCATTGTTAATTTCCTTATTGCTTTTAAGATTCTGTAACCAAATGGCAAAATACGGGACCCTTATAGTTTCGTCATGTCTGTCTGTCTGTCCGTCCGTATGTCACAGCCACATTTCTCTGAAACTAAGTATGTATAAAAACTACATTATTGAAACTTGGTAAGTATTCTGGGACCGCATTAATATTTTCACACAAAAAATAGAAAAAAACAATAAAGTTTGGGAGTGTCTCATACTTAGTACTGAAACACAAAAACAAAACCCATCAAAACCATAGGTGTGAATTATCTATGGATAGGTCTTCAAAAATGATATTAAGGTTTCTAACATATTTTGTTTCTAAACAGAATAGTTTGAGTGAGAGTCTCTTCCAAAGTGGTAAAATGTGTCCCCCCTCCTATTGCTGCTACGGAAGCCTTCATTGGCGAGTCCGACTTGCACTTGACCACTTTTTTCTTTTATATATTATCTTAGAAAAATCACAATGTTGGTCTTTTGGCTATACACTGATCATGATGTTGCATACTTTAAGCAAATATACCGTTATTAAGTAAAAAAATGTCACACTTGCATATTTTTGTAGCACATATTTAAACATACTTGTGATTTTATAATGAATCCCTTTTGTTACATGAAAAAAATATCAATGTAGGTACTAGGTGAAAAAGGTTCATCTACTTTTATTAAAATAAAGCACTGAATTCCAAGGGCCTAAAGATTTAAATTTGTCAAAAATTACGTTGGTCTTTGACTTTCACTTAGAAGTAACTAGACATATGTAGATAAAACTACCCATAGACAGGATCTAGGTTTACAAATAAAGCAGACAAACTTCAGAAAAAAATACTTTCCATGCCTAAGTATTTCATTCTAGGTCTTACGAAGTGTTACCAATTTAGTATGCTCTAAACTGGTAGCAAGAAATTCAGTACGCTATCTTTGGTATTAGGAATAGCTCAATATGTGTCGGAACCGTATCGCATGCAGATCATAACTTAGAGATTATACCACAAACCCCGGGGAATAGATTAATTAAGGGAGCAATTTCGACCCACACGAAACCACAACCACAGGACAAGACAATCGATTTAATCAGTTTTAACTAGTTGTTTGAAAGCCCATACACGAGTTCCTGGAGACTTAAGAACCGTTGTTTTAACGTGCGAATTATCTGTTAATAATTATTTATGGAGTATTTTAAGCTTTTGTGATACCTTGTCTTTCCGGGATCTACTAAGAAGAGTCACACTTGTTTGTGGGCTATTTTTGGTTCACAAATATGTATTGCAGTGAATAAGTAACCAACCTAGATCATCTCTGTATGCATAATAGAACTGTGTATACTGTGGATAGACATTCTTTATCAGTCTAATAGAAAATATGTAGAATAATTCGAGAAATTACCCAATTAATTGAATTTCAAACAAGAACAAAATTAAAAATTTTGATTAACCCCCGACTACCTCAGATTTGTTATCTGTACAACATTCTACTAGTCAAGCCATTTGATACCCATATTAAAGGAGTTTTGAAAAAGAAATGTATTTCGCCATTTTGTGTAAGCGGCCATATTGGATTTGAAACTTGTGTGGCTTGATTAGTAAAATACATAGTGCGTGGTATTTTACTAATCAAGCCCTTTTGTTTGATACCCACATTGAGGTAGTAGTGAAAAAAATAAAATAATTCGCCATTTTGTGGTGGCGGCCATCTTGGACTTGTTTTTTTTTATAATTTACAGTATTCTTTCTACTAGTCAAGCCCTTTCATTTGATACCCATATTGAGGTAGGTTGTTAAGAAATATTTTGTCCGCCATTTTGTGGAGGCGGCCATCTTGAATCGATATTAACCAAACATAGCTAAGAACATCCGCACGGATATTAACTATCAAACAAAAAAAACCGCATCGAAATCGGCCCATCCGTTTGAGCTCTATGGTGCCACAGACAGACACACAGACAACGACGTCAAACTTATAACACCCCCTTTTTGGTGGGGGGTTAAAAATAAATGAGTAGGTACAAGAAACAGGTGCGATCTTAAGAAGACACACAGCAGTTTTACTTCACCAATAATAACAGAAGTGTAAAAGATTGCCAAAAGTATCTATTTAGAAAATTGTTAAAAAAATCTGTGAAACTTGCGGGAGTTCTGAAAATTCAACTTGGCAATTACAGCCCGGAAAATGCAATGAGAAATAGTACGAAGATAAAAGAGATTAGCAGAAACTTTGCAACGCAGACGAGTCTACGACTCCATAAAATCTTAATGTAGTCACAACAAAAAGTACTGTTGAAGCATTTTAGACGCGATTAAGCAATAGCTTCGCTCATTTAATTAAACGTTTTGTTTCCTTTAGTTTCATGACTTTGATGAATTACCGTGGATCACGTGAAACAGATTTTGTGTTGTTTTCATTATTTGTATTTAGTTACAACAGTTCATTGGATTATGTAAATGTTGTTATTTTTACAACTTAGCTATGATAAACTGATGAAATCTTATATTGTAAATGTCAATGTTTGGATGTTTGTTGCTCAATCCCGTCAGAACGTCTGAACAGATCGGACTTAAATTTGGAACACAGTCAGAGTATAGTCTGTAATAGCACAGATAATTTTTATCGCGGGACAACAACGGAAACAGAAACTTTTCGGATAAAACTACGGGTTGCTGCTTGTATGTGATAAATTAGAATGGCCCTACTGTGCTCTGCGACAGGTGTCCGCAATTTTGCCGTAATACATAGTGCAGTTTCTTTTTTTTTGTTTAACCTAGCCAGCACGGTGATTCGGGAGCCTTGGGAGCTCGGGAGCGCTGCCATACTTTCAAGATACGAGAATCGTACTCCCAAAATCTTGGGATCGCTATGATTAATATGCATGCTACAGAGACGAGAATCTTCGAGCGCGTCATCTGCGACTCTGTTCTGTATCGCACCGACTTTCTAAATGTCCAAGATGAGTGCGAGTAACTAGTCAGGCTTCCACGTGGAGGTTCCCGAGCAAAGCACCCCAGACTATAGACTAACCTAATCTGCAGTCGGTTAATAATCTAATGCATTTTATTATACACTGAAAGTGTTCACGATTTTACATTGACATAAATACGAATATGTTATAAATAAAAAGTTGAATCTAAATCTTTAAGTCATTGTGAAACTTTTTTTACGCTTTATTTATTTTTATTCATTTTAAGTTTATTACTAGTTCATAAGTTTTCTACCTCCTAGGTTCTCTAAAAAACACTTGCTTCGATTGTCTAAGCACTCATATTGAAAACATTTGAAAAATCTTAAATACTTGGATAAACGTCAGGAGGTAATTTAATAATGATTTGGATCTAAGTTAATTTCAGTATAATATTTTTTTATTTATACAACATCCTTGAACAGTTTTCTGACTGAAGGTACCTGTCATACAATCTCAAACTGAATAAAACTTGGATGCACTTAAACGTAAAACCAATAACTAAAACGCATTATCCAGTGGTCCTATTTTACACCAATTCCTCAATAATTAACGTCCTTTATCTAAGCATTCAAATAAATAGGATTATACGGGTTTCAATGCAGGCAGCAGCCTAAACCTACATCAATTAGAAGCAAAACAATACGAGCTGCCCCCTGTAATACCACCTGACACCTAAGCGTTTTTCGATCGCACATTAAACCGGGTAAAATTCAAAGCATAAACAAACAGCCCAGCAGTTAAAATGCTCGATGTCCGCCCATTTTATAACCTTCACAAACCTTAATAGACGGGCCTAGAGTCTTAATTTTAGAGCCACCGCCATTAAAATCAACGTAAAGTATATTAAATAAAAGTTTATAGGTTCACGGCTTTCGGATTTAATTTATATGTCGTAAATTTTAATAGAACCGTGTTAAGGTGTACATTTTAAATGGTTTTGTGTAAATTAGTAAATCTGATCGACGTCGAGGGTGGAGAGGAAATTTATGCCGGTGGAAATTAAATGAAAACAAGATGTGCAGAATTTCTTCATTTCTCGTCAGTTTTATTAGCTCGTTGGTTTTGGAGGTTTGCCGTGATTCACATGGTAGCGCTAATTATAACTTGCGGTTTGTTCCGTATTTGCAGTCTTCTTCGTTTGCTTAAACTGGATACGAGGGTATTAGAAAGTCTTGCGTGATCTATGATAAACTTTTGTATTGGTAATGAAGTTTCAGGAATACAAATAGTAAGACATGTTATTTACATGTGTAGACACCAAAGACATTGTTCTCAATAACGTACATGATACAAAAATCATCATCATTCGTCGGTGTTCTGATCTCAGTCCTGCGTAAAGTCAAGCTACCAATTTTCCTCCGTGCTGTCCCAATAGAGAGGTTGTATTCTCGCTATCAATACTGAAGAAAGACTGACTATTATTAACCAAGTTCAGATGTACATATGTACAAGAATGTCATCAAGTCTGACTAGCAGTAAATGAAAATAAATATCGTGAGGAAACCGCCATATTCCAAGAAATACAAATTTACATTGTCATCCGCCTACCGCTAGCAGGCTCGGGTTCAGGCATAGTGCTGAATGTTAGCCTCAGTAGATGAACATAAAGAAGGTAGCATTTGTTAGGCATAATAAAACTACCATCTGTGGTGGGTAGTCATTTAAACCTTCACTTTTAAAATTACTGCGCTATTCAAATAATTTTCTATTTTGCCTGACTTCATTTGATGTCACAAGTTTAACATTTCTTTACCAAATTGACTGTTTAGTAAAAATATGGACTTGCGTTATTTTTAAATGAATGTTCAGTTACCAAAAATTTCTAATAAGTTACTACCAGTTTATACGAAGTAACTCACTACGTTATTAAACAAACACATTTAGAGCTTCTGAAACAAAACTCAATTTTATTTTGCTTGAAATATGAAACATATTTCTACATCATATACCTACTCGTTAAAACCAGCATGATGCTCCTAAAAACATACAAAACCATTCAGCATGGGAAGCCAAATGGCACATTCGTTCATTGTCAGGTGAAATGTAGCCGCTAACAACACCTGTTACAAATGCTCTAGTTCTTTTTTATAAAAAAATACCTTTCAACGTATGGAATTGTTAAGGTCCTTATCCATCGAAATTTCGCAAAGTTAATTTAAGTGCAGATATGTGTGTATTTGAAAAATATATCTCTGAATTAATATAGATCACTTATTAAAGGATGTTCTCTGTTTCAGTTGCATTCTCAAAGGACCACTTTGTATGCTTTTGCGTGCCTGCATGGTCGTCGTCACTGGTTTCAATTGCAAAGGAAACATAGTAAAACAACCAGCTTGTTTCTCAAAGAAATATTTCAAGGACATGTCATCATGTGCATCGATCAGAAACAAACTACTTTTAATAGACTTTCGCTGAAAGGTTTCTGTTTAAGATTAAATAAGACCTGTGATGATGATGATGATAGGATGGTATATAGGTTCCTTAACATAGGCACGGATTTTAATGTTTGTGTCATTCGTTGCTCGTGGTGATTTATAGCGTAATTTATTTCGGTGTATGTGTGTAGATTTTTGGATGAAATGGCCGGTGTGTTTCCGTATTTGGACTGATTTACGTCTGATGTATTAATAGGGTGGATCAGCATCGATTTGTTGATGCTGTTGTATAAAAAGCATATAATATAATAAAGCTGAAGAGTATATCTGTTTTATCGCGCTAATCTCAGGAACTTCTGGACCGATTTCAAAAATTCTTCACCATTGAATTAAGTGTATGCATCCATGAGTGATATAGGTTACTATGCACCATGGGCCGAGACATGCCACAAGTGTTTCAAATAATGTTTTTAATTAAGTAAACTGTTAAAAAATCTATCAAATTCCAGATTTATGAATTAGCTTGTAGACCCGCAGGTTTTGCGAGCGTAGTTCAAATTTTCATGGTATTAATGATCAAAACCTAGCTCTGATAAAAAAAACCGTCATAGAAATGGTTGATAGAAAAAAAATGTTTTGCACACTATCCACCCGTATAGCTAGAGCTAGCTATAAAATATACTGCCAGCACGTCAAGCGGCGCGGAACCCATATTGGCTTGGTGCTGGATACTACTCAAAATGTGAAAATACGAGATAAATTTTGGTTGTATGTAAAGTCGGTTGGTTTACGGACGATTTCGTCGGTAAGTTAACGAACTTTACAGTTAACCATATTTTTAATGCATATTTTTTATAGGTATTCTACCTTCTTATAAACTATAAGTATTTATATTTATACATTTGTAATGTTAGTAGGCTAATAAACCGCTATAGTTTGAAATCTATTGTACAATACTAAGAAAATAAATAAATACTCTAAAGGGTCTGTTCCATTTGTAAATCAGTCAGAAATTATTTCTCTAAAACCTAAGCTTAGAGTGTTCAAACGGTTATAATAGTTTACTGAAGTTACTCAAACAAAACCGCAGGTTAGTCCAGCCCATTCACAATATACAACTATTGGAAGACAGACAGCCAAAAATGAGTCTCAAGTTTAGCAATCTTCAACATTCTTTATACAAAAATAACAGTTACAAAAATACTACTATAATATAATGTATAATATGTACTATCCATTTAAATATGTACAACGATATTTATTTCTAGTTTGTCACAAAAATATTATTATACTAGATGTACCCTGCCACGCTTCGCTGTTGCACATTGTGATGCAAAAATTAGATAAAAACAATCCTTGATGCGGCTTATATATAATAATAATAAACCTTTTTATTTCTTATTTTACAAAAGTTGGTTGGTTATAATATATCAGTATGTTTACATCCAAATAGTTTGTCCAAATAGTTAGTCCAAATAGTATTTATTTACAAATAAATAGTTGATTAGTATTAAGGCCAGGTAGTTCTGTCAAATTAGGCATTTAACGCTGTCTTGTTCTCGCGACCGTCACCGACCGCGGAATCGGCGCCACAGTGCAGAAATAACATTAAAATATTGGACTATGTAATTTAAACTCATTTTTTGTTCAAGATTTGTTTATGTTTGTTTGTTTATGATAAGAGTTTTGTTGCTATATAAACGAAGAAATATTAAATTTATCTATACTCGTAGGTATACAAAACTCAACCTTTTCTTTTTTGGTCACACTATAAGTTGAGAACGGCTTTTCCAATTTCATGCATCTTTTTAAAATGTTTCCTAATAATTCACAAGTTCGTCAAAAATTTTAAAAAATGTGCTGAAACGTAATGAAAGGCCAGTAAAAATAGAAGGTTTTTTGGTCAACTTTGCACTAAATTTCTAAACCAATTTTTTTCTATGAGGTAAAGATCACTTACTGAGCATAAAATTACAAAATGCTCACAGATCCAGGTAGAGCTTCAAACGCCAATTGAAAAAACTGTTTTAGCCGATATTTTGGAAACTATAAATTTTGACAAAAATTGTAGAAAATAAAATTTTGCATCTTTTGTTGCTAGTAAACTTTTTTTGTAAAACTTACCGTTTACGATTTATAACCTTTAATGATACGATTGCGATTATGCCGATAATAGTGGATGAAAATGATGTGGTCTACGATGGAACTTGTTTCTCTAATAGAAACAAGCACAGTGTACCTCGTAACCCCAAGGTTCGAACCTTCGACAAAAACCCACTCTGGCAATGCGTTTCACAGCTTAGTTGTTCATATTACAAATGTGGAGACCAAACTCTTCGTTCAACTCTTCAATCATGATGATGAACGGTGCTGTTTATTCGAGCATCGAGCAATGAGATAGAATAACTTTAATTTAAAAATCCCGACTACAAAAAAAACTACACGTAAAAAAATATTACCTACTATCTAAGGACACTTTGGAAAGTCAGACTAGTCTTAGAATATCTTTGTTACCAAAATCCATCCAGCCGTTTGGAAGACATGTGGAAATAAAAGATTTACAAACATAAAGATATGCGCGAAAAACATAACCCTTCTTCCATTCCGGTAAAAAGGGACATGTTTATGCTACTGGAACAGAACTCGCATCTTATTTTTTTACATTGTTATCATCAAATTTGACATAATAAATCGTAATCGGTAAGTTCGAAAAAAAAGTTTACTGGCAACAAAAGATGGGAAATTTTATTTTCTACAATAATAATATATATGCTGGCTGTATAACTTTTTCAGAATATCGGCCAAAAACGTTTTTCGAGCTGGCGCTTGAAGCTCCACCTGGATTTGTTATTATTTTGTGGTTTTATGCTCAGGAAATGATTCTAAGCCTTATATAAAAAATACGAATCGGAAATTTAGTGCAGAGTTAAATTCTACGAGTAATTTTACTGCCTAAAAGGCTTCTTATTAAATTTGGTCGAGCGTCTAAATTTCTATGAACAATATTAACATTTTCATACAAAAAAAAGAAAAAGCAATAAATTTTGGTGGTGTCACAAACTTGGACAAGAAATAAAAAAATTAAAATTCTAACAAAACCATACGTGTATCTATGGAAAGGTGTTCAAAATTGTATTGAAGTTCCTAACATTTTTTTTTTCTAAACTGAATAGTTTGCGCGAAAGTCTCTTCCAAAGTGATAAAATCTGTATGTAAGGACTTTTCTTCCAAGTACTAAGTACCTTACTACCAAAGAATTTACCTAAATGGCATATAAATGCAAGTTAGGTATCATTTATGATTTTTAGGGGATTTACGCAGGGATTTCTCCCTCTCATTATTTCCTTATCCCGATCTCTGATTTAACGGACGAATATTTTACCGATACTTATCTATTTTCCATTGCATCCGCATTGAATTTTTTACTGATGTGTTATCGACGTCAGTTTTTTGAGATTCCCCTTTTGGACTACAACATGAAGTAAACAGCGTACTAATTAGTATCAGCGTCTATTTGCAATTCCAATGAAAACGGTATCAAAAATCAAGATCATAGCGTGCTTCACTAGTAATACCAACTGATATTGTTATACTGTGGCACTGTGATCGTAATATTTAAAATTTATCGGTTGTCAAAATTGCAAAATCAAGCACAGGCCCGTCGTCCGTGAGCGCCGAAACGCGACTGATCAGGCTTGCCGAACGGCGCGCTATATATATGGTAGATATTAAAACATAGTGAATAACTGATACTTTTATCAAGTCAAACTCTGCGAATGCATCTATAACTTTTAGTGGCTTTCGTTGAGTACAAAAATTTAGTAAAAAAATTCATTAGTTTAGTCATAAACTTGAAATAACTTTTTGAAAAGGGGTAACTTTGGGATTTTTTTCTATCAAGTAAAATTCATTAAATCGTGTTACTGACTGCGAATTGCACTGGATTAGATCCTTAACTATTACATATATTTTTTTCAGAGTTTAATATACTATTTTAAAGGTCTTAAAGTTGTTTTAAAAATTCAAAATTACGGCCCACACGCCCTTAACAAGTTAGGTTAGATTTTGTTGGTAAACGTATTTTTTTTCGATATTTATATATTAACAAGAAAACCGGTTTGGGAAAAGGTCTCCTACAAAGATGCCCATTTTTGTCAATCTTGTACTATGGAGAACCATATCACTCCAGCTGCTCTTTTCAGATTTTTTTTTTATTATTTGATTTTTATATAGATCGTCTTACCTTCGGGCTAGGGGTCTGCCCTTTCTCCTCTTGCCTGGTGGTCCTTTCCACTGGATAACTTGAGTGGTCCATCTTTTATCAGACATTCTCGCCACATGTCCAGCCCATTTCCATTTCAGTTTTTGAGCAAAAGTCAAAGCGTTTGTAACTTTAGTGATGCCTAATATTTTTGTGTGTTTTATTTTGTCCATTTTCTTTATATTTAACATGTTTCGCGCTTCGCTTTATGCTACGGCCATACTTGACGGCGAAAATTCGTGTTCGCGTTGTCACGATAAAAGTTCGTGTTCGATCCATGACGAATTGCTTGGCCACATCAAATAAAACTTCACTACGTCGCGATAATCTAGAACGTCGCGATAATTAATTTCGCGGGAAACATGGAAGAGGCGGTTGCGCTGTATCACATGGCGGCTAATAATTGTTTACTGCATCTTTATTAATATCGTCCATGCCTGCTCCAGACATCATCGATTTTTTATATTTATTTAGATACGTGCTATAATAAGTCATTAAGGATTTCATTTTTGCTTTAAGTTCCTCCACCGCAACAGGCCAGCTTAAATTAGCTTTAATTCTCACCCATGCATCGTAATTCAAATGTTTTTTCTTGTGTTCTGGGTCTTGCGGGCTCCATTAAATTGGTTCAGATTCATAATTTTGTATGAATTCTAAAATCCTCTCATATCCAATCCATGATTAACAAGTCCAAACGTTCAATCACACGTTCACACCGCTCGGCGTCTCGCAGTCAACTAAAACGCGTGAAGTGTGGCCAATCGCCCGAACTTTGTCGCGACAAAACCCTTTGATATGCTGCAATTTACCGACAGCAGCGCGAACAGCGTCCGTATTCGCGAAGATGATTCGCGATAGGACGAATTCTTTGGCCAGACATGTCGCGACAACGCAAATCTTCGCGTTATCGCGATAGTGTGGCCGCAGCATTAGAGCAAAGCGGATTATATAAAACTGTCAAATTTCAGGTCGATCGGTGCAGATCTTTTTAAGATTTTGAAGTGTACACAAACTAATATAACATTTATATACATATAAATTTTATTATGTGCATCATGCGTACGAATAAATTTACATATAATAACATAACTATATTAAAAATGAATTTAATTTCGTTCGGATTTCTAATAGGTGAATAAAAGTTAACTATATATGAATTATGATTACAAATGATACAAATAATACAATGAACTTAAAAAACCTTTATTAATTAAAAATAAATGCAGTCATAGTGACTGCCGGTAGAAGCGAAAACGTATAACTTAGGATTTTAGTATTAGTTAGCATTATTATTATCGGCATACGACATAATATGTCAGCAGCTCCTCCACCACCTAACAAATTGGCTGACTATGTCTCTGCCATTTCAAGCGAAAAGAAAAGAGAGCAGTATCAAAGCTTTAGTTAGGCGGTAGACCCTCAGTATAGTGCTACATACCATTATTATTACATATATGTTATTACTATTAATATTATGTTCTTACCAAGCTTTTAACTCACACACACAGATAATATATTCATACGGAAATAAAGCCAGAAATAAATAGAAGATGAAGAATCAGATGACATAAAACACAACAAAATAAAAACCAGAAATGAAACGAAGATGATAAAGAAGAAAACTTTAATCTGCTGACTATTTTTTTTTCATTTTATAAATTAAGAATAGAATAAATTGTCTGGCCAGACGTATTGCATTCCTTTCGGAGAGGCCAATTTGTATGGGTTAAGTTTTTAAAATGTTTTGTATCACCTTATCTTACCTGCAAACAGCAATAAAGATTTTTGTATTTATAGTGCCGTGAGCTCTGATTATTTCACCCATCCAAAGATCAGGGCCTACTTCCACGACTCTGCTCCCACCCGACAAATTTTAGTGTTACCAGTTGATATTTGTTTTACCTAATGAGTAGATAGCTCTGAAAACTGGACAAAAATCTCGTTTTGCTGGGGGACGCACCTTAAGATATAGATTAAATTGGCAACATAACATTGGCTGTCAGCGAGCAGTATTCTAATTTGTGTTGCCAATGTAATCTGTATCTTTTAATGCATATAGTAAAGCCCGCAATTGAGTGTATTTTATTTGTCGGATGGTAGACGAGTCGTATAAGTCGACGCAGACTTGACGCTCCACCGTTTTGACGCTATGCGGCCAACGCCGCCCGATACTTTAGCATGTTGATACCGTGAACTCATAAGATTTCTCCCGGCTCAAAAGAGCTCATGGCTAAAACATTTTTCACTTTAAAAAATGCCAGGAAATATAAAGCAAGTTAATAAAATAAGCAATGTTGGTCATCATCAAATCAATTTGATTGTGGACGAATTACTTCACACAAAGGAAAACTTTATCTGCTAACAGTTTGCTAAATGTAGTAAACGAGAAGAAATAAGTTGAAAGTAAAGAAGTTTTCAATTCATTTATTTTCTTCAAAAAAACAAAAACCGACTTCAATTTAAAATTAAAGCTCGACGAAATTTTATGTGAATCGTCTAAATACATGAAAGCTAATTTTAGTTTTTTGTTCATATTTCAAAAACCCCCATACTGATTTCGATAGAAATTATATCTACCTCTGAACTATGATGTAGCAAAAAAAAAGAACCACCAAAATGGATTTACAACTGGCGGTGCTATCGCGAACCATACAAAAAACATACAATCGAATTGAGAACCTCCTCCTTATTAGAAAGACGGGTAAAATTTAAGAACAGTAAAAAATGTAGTGTACAACAATCATTGAATCATAATGTTTATATAGTACCTACGAGGCTTAACCACGAATAATTAATTGTTTAAACATTATGTATTCAAATCGCGAAAGTTTAAAAACAATAATAATTAAATCAATATCATTTAAGACAAATTTCTTCACACAAAGATCTAAATAGGAAGTATTTATCTGCTAACAGTTTGCTAAATGTAGCAAACAACTTTAGATGAAGAAATGAGCTTCGAAAACTTCCGACGCCATAAACCTTACATACAACATAGGTACACAAGTATCGTAACTACGTCTACCCTTTCCAGGTTTTTGCCCGTACAGCCATTGTGCTGGCTGTGAGCCATAATGGTGGAAAGGATCATTATGGCAACTCTCGGGCGATGTTTGAGTATGGCGATTGGCTTCACAACAACGGGATAGCTTATACCTACTAAGCTTTAAAATGTGTGATACTAAGGTTAATAGAAGCTATTAGCTATATTATGTGTCACACGGCATGTGGCTGGCCTGGTGGCTTAGTTGGTAGTAGGTCTGCCTGCGAAGCCGTGGGTCGTGGGTTCGATCCCCCACCCAGTGCAAATGTTTGTGTGATGAACTCAAATATTTGTACTGGCCTGGGTGTTTTCTATGTATAATATGTATTTAAACATATATGAGTAGTATATCAGCTATCTGGCTTCCATAGTCCAAGCTTTGCTTAGTTTGGGGTCAGATGGTGTTGTGTGTGAAATGTCCACCAATATTTATTTATCTTATTCATTTGTTTACTTTTAGCTGTTAAAAAAAACATATTAAATTTAAATTATAAGCTAGGTTTTAATTTGTATACAGAATTGGTCGTATGAACTCTTTATGCAAAATACCGTTAATTTGGTACTAAAACTTACTATTTATTAAAACTTATTGGACCCAGTCACGCTTGATTAATTTATTTAAATATTGTATTACCAGTCTAATATCAATAAACAATAACTCATATTAGGTTACAGACCGCGCACTAGCCCCCGACCGAATGTGTTCAAAACAATTGCTGCGTTCACCTTCTGTACCTCTGTGCCTCTATAGCTATATCCATTTATTAAATGACATGTTTAAGAACAATTTTTCTTTTAAGTATAACTATCTTGTGAATAACATTGTGCCATAGATCAGATAGATAGTTTCAGATTAAGATATATCAGATTAAAGTAAATTTTAGTTTTCAAAAACCACCGAACCGATTTCAATAAAATTTGTATGGAAACACTGCTGAACCATGATTAACCAAACAAAAAATTGATTCACAATTGGGGGAGCTGTCCCGTAATATACATACAAGAATAAAATATAAGTACCTACTTACAACCGAATTGAGAACCTTCTCCTTTTTTGGAGTCGGTTAAAAATAACTTTTTAGTAAAATAAGTGACATTCGATGGTCACCAGAGTGACATATAAATAAGTCACCGTACCCACGAACCTCTTATTATTCGTCTCATATTGCTATCAGAAACAAAAATCGCCTGTTATCCCATAACATAGGGTGTAGCCAATAACCATGTAAGGTCGCTGGTCGCCGCGAAAACCGATACAAGAGCCTGTAAAAGCTGCTAGTAAAAAAATATTTATTGCCAATAAATGGTGGTTATATCGTTACGCCCGATCTCGGCTGAGGCAGTAAATTTAATTTGGGCAATGATCGACCGAAGCGATACTGACTAGCGTATTTCCCTGGGGTGCCTTGATAGGTTTGTAAGCTAGATTTTATAAAGATTTGAGGCTTGCTAATCTACTTTATTTACGTATCGTTCTTGTCAAACATATTGATAGAATTTAAAAACACATCGTCATCATCAACTACTTTCTGGATCATCTCAGTAATTTGAGGTCAGTGGGAAATAACACTTTCATTTTATCCTTTGATTTGACGCCACAGCACTCATCCCTTAGCATTTATTTCTTCCATATATTATTTTAAATTAAAAAGCCAAGATTTCGATTAGTGATCATTTTCAGATATCTCTCTCATGTAATATCTGTCGCAGTACCGATAATGACTATTGAACGTTGTTAACCATGGTCTAGACATATCAATGAATTATCAAATTTTCATTGGCCGAAAAAATAATCACTAAATAGAAAGGTCTTTCATTTTTTTTTTTTATTTATTTGCATATTAGTATCTACGGCTTACAAAACAGCCAATTACACTAATACATAGTCAAACTTCAAACTTTTGAAATACATTGGTCATAAATTTACGCAAACACAACACCTCAACTATAAACAAGTCATTATCATGAATTAAAAATTAAAAAATTACCATGTCAATAATTGTTCTCATGTCATGTCATCACCACCAGCAATAACTTTGTTTTTTAGAAAACATCATATAATTATAAAAAAAGTTGTTATTTTTAATATTATTGAACCTAAACGTTTATCTGATGAGGTTATTAAGACCTAGCTTTAAAAAGAAAACCCTTGCCCATAAGTGGTAAATACTCCTATGACCGTCTGCAACAACATGTTTGCGGTGCGGCCTAATCTAGAACGAGCTTATCTATAAAAAAGCTGATTCAGTTCTATCTAAAATATCTATTCATGGAGAATATATCAAGGATTTGTTTTTATTGTAACAAACTTGTATACAACATTTAACAATATTTATAGAAAAAATAGATTTCACAATATTTATCATTGTCACAAATATAATCTTCAAACTAAAATGTGGCGAATTGCGAGAAATATGAAAAAAAAAACAGTCCCCCAGGACGAGTGAGACATCCCCGCATACTCCCACCAGTGACATCACTTATAATTGGACTAACAGTAAGAGTTTTACAAAATGACCACAAGGATGAAAGTTGGTCTGTGCTAGACGTAAAACAGCTTTGAAATAAACAATTATGATTCCTACATATATTAAGCCGTTAGTTTATTCTCTGAAAACAAAACAAAACAACTACGAAAAACAAAACCATTTGTAAACAAGGACTAAACAAAACAATGAATACTCCAGACCAATTCATCATTAAAAAACCAGTTTATCTATTTGGGAGCTGCAATGCCACAGTCAGACACATACACTCACTCACGTAACACTAATACTTTGTCGTTTTTGCATCGGGGATTAAACACAAATTTCATTTCTATCAAAATCAACGGGTAGTACTTATTCCACTTATTTTATATAGGCGCATTTGTTTGCGATGAAATTTCAGTAGGAGTAAATGAATTTGATTGTAATGTAAATGTAAAAACAAATTATTAAATATTTTATAAATATACAAAATACACTAAAAACTCCCTTTTTTTTTTAACTAAAATAGGTTTGCACTTGACCACCATCTCGCCTGATGTTAAGCGATGATGAGATCTACGATGGAGCGTGCTTACCTTCCCTTTGATTAATATAGACCAGGTATCTGGGCTTGCCACAAGACTGGTTAAATAGTCCTTACTGTGTATTTGTTATGCCCATCCCATGTCATTCAATGGTCGGCCAAGTGTAAAATTAAATTCCTATTTCATTCTATCCCTTGTGTGTTCGTAATGGGAAACATACTTGACAATCGGCCTTTTCTTTTCCATTGACATATTAGATTTATTCCTGTGATAGCGAATGGAACTGGCGAGGAAAATAAACTCTTTTTTTATTCGACTTCACAACGAAACAAAGTAGTACTTACTCAGTGTTTTTATATTACTTTGGGTTCTTACACTAACGAATAGGAAGACGGCAGCTAAATTAATATGAGAAATGTCTTGATTGAGAATATGGAGAATAATAAAGACGTATAAATATGTTCGTTGGATTATGGTGTGTAATAATGCGACTATTAATAGGCACCTGTATGTTTACAAATGTGTTCATAATAAATGTCTGTTAGGAGAAATCTAAAAAAAAACAAGTTATCGCGAGACAGCACGTTGACATCACGTAGGTATAACCTATTTTTACGAGGAGACAATGCACTTCCGCATACCCTTCCGCCTAAAAAGGGACGGTCGGGCTATGTCGGACTCGACACCACACAGGAATGATCATACATGATCGGTCAGACATGGTCGGACAAAGCTAACATTTCGCAGCTCTTTTTAAATAAATACACGGGTAGCTCAGGTTTCATATATACATTTTTGATACAGTGCTAAATGAGCTGCGATCACGCGCACGCACTGTCCTTGAAAAAGGTCGCCGGACGCGATCGAAACATGAGTCGTAGTGGACTGATTATATCAAACGTGAGTGACACGTGTATTTATTTAAAATGTGAAATAACCACGTTTTCTTACTAAAATTTATCAGCACACTTCCAAATCAGAGTTCTCGCTGACCCTCCATCAATTAATTATAAATACCGGCGTGATTGAGCAACAAATTTCAAACATCAAACTTTCCCATTTATAATGTTATCACATAAGTTTAACCCAAGAACATATGAATAAAGGTTTAAAATAACATATAAATAAAATAAAATCTAATATATAAAATTCTCGTGTCACAGTTTTCGTTGCCATACTCCTCCGAAACGGCTTGACCGATTTTGATGAAATTTTTTGTGCTTATCCGGTATCTATGAGAATCGGCCAACATCTATTTTTCATCCCCCTAAATGTTAGGAGTAGTCCACCCCTAAATATTTTATTTTATTTGATAGATAAAAATTTTAATTTTCTATTTTTTTATGATATAACATACAAAAATACATACAAAACTCAATTTTCCCCCTTCTACAATCAACCCTTATTTTTTAATAGCCATTTTAGTAATTAAATCATTTTTCCTCTCCGGTCGAAAACTGATAAATCGTCATTTAATTAGTTATCCCCGCCAGATATCTACAGGTGTCACTTCTGACCCAGTAAAATAGCACGATAATTTGGGGATCAAAAGTAGCCTATAGCTTATATATAGATTTAACACGCTAATCTCGGGAACTACTGGACCGATTTAAAAAAATCGTTCACCGTTCTTTCATATGTTCGTAATCCTTGAATGCTGTAGGTTATATATATGTACCACGTGCGAAGCCGGGGCGGGCCGCTAGTAAAGCTATAAATTAAGAAGTTGCATCGAAATATTGAAGGCTCATTTAATAAAATATTTAAAGGCTTGTTGTTAGTTATACCTACTTACCAATGTAATGCCAACAGTTTTTAAGATTGACTTAGCTAACATAACTAAGTAATAATTATGAACAAATAAATAATGAAACACCTTTACATTAGACTCCAATGATTCCATTGAAGCATATAAAGCAAATAGCATCCAAATAAAGTTTGTACTCCATCAAACGTCGAAGTTTCAAGTGTATTGAAGTCTGTTCTTTGTATTCGACCTGCCGGGGAAGACAGGTGGAAGCAACTTTTCAATTCAGAACGGATGGCAGAGCTACGTGATGCTCCACTTTTGTGAAGTTTGCACGGAGAAAACTGGTTCGGCAATCGAGTGAAAACTAAAACGTAAACATTGGAACACCTACCTATGTGTTGAAAATTTGTTTGTATTAAATTTACTTGGGATTTTGGGGATAATGGAGCTATATTGTCTTGTTGTAATAATTATGCCTGGGCCACACTAACGGGAAATGCCATTAATTATCGCGTTAACGGACGTTAACCGCATTTGTAAAATAAACCACATCACATAACATAAAGCACATTTGGTGCACATCCATTAGGTGTATTTTACACCTACGGTTAGCGTCCGTAAACGCGATAATTAATGGCATTTCCCGTTAGTGTGGCCCCAGCATAACAGTACTTTAACCGACTTCAAAAGAGGAGGAGGTTATCAAATCGGTTCTATGTTTTTTTTGTATGTACGTATGCTCCTCTAATTGTGAATCGATTTTTATGTTTTTTATTAGTAGATCATACATAACAGAGGGTCCCATATTTGATACATTTTATCGAAATCGGTGTGATAATTTTTTAAATATGAACAAAAATCTAAAATTTGCTCACATTTACCTGAAGTGATGAATAGTTTCTTATGAAATTTTGTCTAGTGCCTAAATTTAACTTAGAATTGAAGTTGATTTTTGGTTTTTCAAAGAAAATAAATAATTAGTTTCCTAGATATTAAGCTATTATTCTGCTTTTGATAATAGTGTTGTTAATCACTTCAGCGTGCTAATCTTGTTTACAAACTTTTTTCATAAATGTTCAAACTCATTCAAAATTTCATTTACGTTCAACCCTTTTTGTACTTTTTTATTTTAACGAAAAATAACTCGTCTGAAAACGAAAAAAGAAACACAATTTAACAGAAATAATCCCATCACAATTTAACGAAAAAACCGTAAGCTGTGAACAACAAGCTTAGAGGTCAATGTACATAATTACGGTACGGTGTGGTACACCAAAGGATTCGTAAATGAAATTGTCGCCAGAATCAATTCTTTCCGTCTATAGAAATTGGCAAATTGAAGAAAAGCCCAAGCCGGGAAACTATGTTATCTATTTTCGTTTCATTTGGAGCGTGATTCCTCAGGAACTGTGTGGAGAGACGTGACTTTCGTCTTACACGTGCTTGGCGCAGTATTATCGTCTATTGTGCTTACATTTGTACGAAGAAACTAATTTTCTTTTTGCTATAGTTGCCAAGTAAACGCCTATATGTATTCATATTGTTTGTTGGGGTTACCAATAAACTGAAATACCTATTTTTATCGTGTAAATTAACGTGTTTGTGGTACAATTTGAGTTAAATGACGGGCTAAACATGTAATTTACGTAGTATTGTTTCATCTATAAGTTTTAATATAATAGAGGTTTGGCTTAACTGCAACTTTGGTTAGTGTATGTAGGGTCAAGGTTTTACACGTTGGACGTAACGCGTCGGGCATTGAATCTTGGACGTTAGACGTCGGGTGTTGGGCATAGGACGTTGTCGGCCGCCGGCGGGTAGGCTGGTGGAAAAACCAATTGAATCTTTTTCTGTAAATATATTCAAACCTAACACTTACAACGATAACAAGTCTTATAGTGAGTCATTATTGAATAACTTTTTGACTATTTTGGAAACCCACCCTTGAGTTGAAATCCAGCCATTTATGAGTAGAATTACACTGGCAAGTGCCTCCCTGGCATTACTGGTAGCCCTGATAGCTTCGGTCTTGCTGGTGAAGTTTTGTAAGTAGTTATCAATATAACGGTTCCAATCTATCGCTCGCACCGCTTCGGGAAACTCATAGTTATCCACAACATTCCGATTGACTACGTAGATCGCAGCCTTGGCTATGTCAAAAATTTTCGCTTCGATTAGCACTAGATGCCCTTAAATGGTTATTAAAGATTTTCTTACAAAAGATAACGAGCTCGAAAATACAAAAATTACAAAAATATCAAAATATTATTATTATTTTTGACTAGCAGTGCCCTAGGACTGGACTGAACTAGGTTATTCATCAGAAGAATCAGCTATCAAGTAATTAAAGCCTCGTCATAATCGGTCCAGGCTTTTAAGAGTCTAGCTGGAATCAACAGACAAAGAAAAATTGTAAAAAGTGTTAATTTGGTATATTATGTACCGTCTATAAAACATTCATATGCATGTAGTAGATAACTTCTAAAATAGTTGTAAGAATTTCATAGTAATTACCGAAGGTCGGTTACCCTAAAACTTTGCCAAACTATTTCCGACCTAATCTCCTTAAAACACTTCTACGAAGTTGCTATAAAGCTATCTTTTCTAAGAAAACCTCTAAGGGCCATTGAGCGGCGTCAAGTGCTAACCGAGCCGCTGTTGAGCACGTTTCGATAGAAACGTCACGTACTTTTGGCTACGATACGCTAGATCGAATCTATCTGGAAATACGATTAACTTTAGCAGATGGACTCGGATTACATTAGTCTATTGTGAGTGTTTCTACTAGATTTCACTAAGAATAGACAATTACATCATTACTCTTATTTTAACCATTTTTTGATAACACATCACTGACAAATATTAATAAGCACGTAGCTGTACAAAACGGCATAGCAGTTTGTACGCGTTTATACGATTAATTTTGGAATTTGAATCTGTAACATACTTTTTATTTGGACATACGATAGATGGTCTCACATTGCCTATTTTGGTATCCTAACATTGCGCTAATGTAGGAGGAAATGCCAGATTTAACATAATGTATACAGATAATGCCCACAGTAATGTGCACCTACTATGTTCTACTACTATGAGCAAGAGCATGGCCAACGATATTTTGACAACCTTCTTTGATTACGCTTTGTGTGTATTGAAAACACATTTTTTGTCGTGTCACACGACAAACTTGTTTAAGTAATAATGATTGATTTATTTGCTTCAAGCTATTTTACATTTTCTACAAAATTTATAAATAAAAATAAATGATTTCACGAATGAAACGCACCTAAACAGGAGTTATTGTAAAAGAAATCTGTCTGACTAAATAAAAATAAATACTTATCACCACAATCACTAAGGCGATAAGGTCCAAATTACACAAGTTTCTCTCCACTCCGTTGCTCCTTTGTACCTAACTAATTAGGATTAGGAGAGAGCATGAACAGTCGCGATCTTAATCTGTGTATTCCTCCGTGGAATATTCTGGAATTCTCTTTATTCAACGATAATTTCCTTAATAATCTGACTAGGCGTTTTGAGAAACCCGAGCGATGACGAGAGGGTGAGAGCGGTTCATTTTGTAGTAAAAATGTTAATTCGTGGAATTTCAGTTGATATTTGAGATTCGTCTACTTTGGAGACTCATTTGCATTTGTAGATCGTTCGGTACTAGGAGAGCTGGGAGTGTGAGGAAAATAATATTTTTCTTAGTCATATTTAGGGATGGCTGCCCGTTTGGCACCTCGTGCACTCTCCTTGAAAAAGGCCGCCGAACACGGCCGAAACTCGAGTCGAATTGATCTGTCATATTACACGTGAGTTATCCGTTCACCTAATTAAATGTTGTTAATTGTTAAATGTTTAACAAACACGTTAATTTTAATACTTAATTTTTTCTGCCGCTTTTTTCTTAAGTCAGTCAAGTCTTTGTGCACCTCTCCGACCTGACCACTAGAAGACAACTGCTGCTAAACTTTATAAGCCTTAGATAAGGAATAAGTAAATAGATCAGATTTTTCCGCACGGTTCCTTTGTAGGAATCGTAAGCAACTAAGGTGTATGCTAGCTATGGCAACATAGTGATGTGCCGAGACAAAAGTATGACACTTCCACAAGAGCGACAAGGCAAGAGCGATCAGATCCGTGCTTTCGGTGTAAATCGTTTGTTCTAACTCTATACGTAATATATGTAAACTCTTTGATATAAGCCTATAACCTCGCAGCCTCAGCTCGCAGCTTACTTAATAATGCAAAAAACTGACAAATTAAAACGTATGCCAAATATTTTGATATTGCGAAAGTCGTCGTCATGGATATGTGCAGTTGAGCTCATGGATGCGATTGTTTCATGAGAGAAGTAAGTACTACGTACCACTGACTCTTAAAATTAAATATGAGTTGTGGATGAAACAGCAAGTGACAAAACATTAGTAGCTACTATGTGACTTGTAATATCTACTAACGGTCTTATTCATAAAAAGTTATAGCATGTCTAAAGACTTGCTATAGTACGTCTTAGGAAAAATGGTATTCATAACAGCATTTTAGCGCTAAAACGTGCTATAAGCCTTCTATAAAGTTATAGAGCCGAGACCCCTACTTTAGCGGTGTTTTAAGGCAAATATGGCCGACTCTTAACAGCTGATTAGTGTCAAAATGGCGTTGTGACATATTGAACTTCAACTTTTTTTTGGTTTCCATTCGGTAATGCCACCGTAATTTCGCCAATGTCCAGCGTTTGAGCGTTGCGAGTAGGTATTTTTGTTATATTATATCCTTAATTCAGGTGCGCAGTCTTCCATCTTCTTCATAGCTTTTGAGAATTATCAAACTCGATTGTTGGAATACACGTGAAATCGAGGTACCAAGACTCTTGCTTCAAATATTCCAAACGTTTGAATGTATGTGAATTTTGTGAGTAAATATTATGTAGTGTATAAAAACCAATGTAATGTTTGGTGTTGATGGTGAAAGAATAAAACTTGTTGACATGAAAGTAATCCACATCGACGAAAGGTGTATATAAGTAGGAGTGGTCCTTTTGCTTTCGGAATTTATTTCTAATTTATATCTTTAGCAATTTTTCTTATAAAATACAAGAAATTAATGAGAGAACGAACGAACACTACTACGTTTTAGTAACATAACTTTAAATTTCCCCGTTTCATAACTTCACAGTGTATGTTTTTTTTTATTCTGTACCATTGTCTATGGCTCCACCAAAAAACTCGTTTTATCTGTGAACGATTCTGTCAGTTTGTCTATAAAATCGATCGATTGCATTATAATGACAACATTTTGATCTTAAAACTGACATTAGTAATGCTTTAGTTATGGAAGGCTTATACAGCGTTTATGAATACGGAATTTTATAGAAGGTTTTATAAGCTTATCGAGCGTTTTAACTAATGAGTGTTTTAAGTCTTCTATAAGCATTTATTATGAATAAGACCGTAATAGTATAAATATCGCCGGTACACTGTTATTATGACAGTCTTTTAAGCATTTCTTTATTCTGTGGTTATGCACGTACATCGTTAAGATTAAACGGAAATAGTATTTTAGTACGGAGACCGTGTATCTGGTCTCCGTCTGCCATAATTCGGTCATTTATTTTATTCATAGGGGTAAGCAGACTGGTTATACTAAACCAAAAGGAATTTGACATTCTGAATTACTTTTAATAAATGGTTAATTATGAAATTGTGTAAAAGTTAAGAAAGGTATTTCGAAGACTATTTTGAACTCAATGTGCAATTTTGGAACAGTTGATTTCCTTCATGGTAGTAGCTTAGTAGTGGTAGGACTCTTAGCAGAGTCCGCCTGGGGAAGTACCACACTTTTGCCAGTTATTCTACCGCCAAGCAGTAATGTGCAAACATTGATGTGTTCCGGTTTGAAGGTCAATGTTACCAGATAAATTACAGGGCTTTGAGACATAATATCTTAGATCTCTGGGTGACGAGCGCAGTGCAGTGTTATATGTGCATTGTTTGTTAGGATTGTTACCATTCACTAAATGAGTCACATAAGCATCACGAGATCTATGTACATTTACAAGTACTCTTTCTTGCGTTAAACAATTACAAACACGCCACAAGCAGCAATTAATTCAAATAGCTGTAATAGAAACCAAATTGCCAAACAAAACCATAGAGTCATTACAATTGTCAGCGTGTAAGTAATAGGTACTCTATTACCACCCCATCGCGGGTTCCCTCAAGTACCCACGTTTGCCGCAAATCCGGTCCTCGTAACATATGGCGCCTCTATGCAATTATCTCGAAGAAGATCCACGTTCAAGGAAAACTGGGGGAGGTGACTACCAAACATTTTAAGGTCATGTAAAGTGACCTTAAAATGTTGTTTATTTTTAATTTTAAGACCATGTTTTTTAATTAGACTATCTTGAATGTTTCGAAGAACGATGAATAATGTTTTATCTGTGACAATAACCAACACTGTTTCATATATTAAACTAATTTTAAGACCATAATAGACCAATGTGGGTTAAAGTGACTATGCTATGCTATTGGGACAACAAAGATAGAAATACCCGACTTTTTTAACGAAAACTTATCTTAAAAAAACAGTGTTCATTCAAGACTTAAATAAATTAAGTTTACGGTTAAATAACTACACTAAAATGACGGATATCTAACAGGATACGTACCTAAGTTTAATTTTCTCCCTTCTCCGATTATTGAGTTTTGTGTTAGTGATGCGTGCATCTCAAGATCTAGTCAGTCAGTGCGAAATATGTGTCAAATGACCAATAAAAAATACACACTAAAATACATGATTGCCTTTACTTTCCACTAACTAAAGGCATGATTTTATGCGGCGTCTGAACTAATGTATTTGCCCTTGTGGTTAAATTTCATGCAAGCAAAGTATAATGTGACAGCAGAATAACTAGTAAAATATTCGATAATTCTTACTGAAATTATTAATATATTTCTTTGCGAATATCTCTTATTTACTGAACCCATAAATAAGCACCTCATCACTTACGTACGCTACCTCCCACACTACACTTTATCTCCACACTTCCACTTATAATCGTGCACCTATAAACGGCACTCCTTACAAAGAGACAGATAAGGGCGTGTTCTCTGTATCCAATGTTATCGGCAGAGTTTAAGGCCCATAAATAGGTGCAAAAGTTCCGCCTTTGCAGAGTTACGCAGGGCGGGTACATTTTTTCACGGTAAGTCTGTAGAATTTATTTAAGTATCGCTTTTGCTTCTTTAGACTTTTTGTGTGCGGGACGTAGACGTAGTTATTCTGAAAATTTTAAGAATGCTTTACTAAATGATAGGATTTTATATTTATTACTATTCACACAATTTTCTTTTCTTGATTCACATTATTGAAAATTTTATGTACTCGTAGTTTGGGTATGACCAAATCTGAATCCAATGAGTTAACTTTCGTGATAAAACGTTAATGCATCTTAATTTACTTCATTCACGTATTCATTCACTGCGTCTTGAGTAAGATTTAGAACCCAGCCACAAACACAATTGTTGTAGCACATCTGGTGGTGGTAATCAATAGTACGAGTAGCTAGAGCATCCGACTGACAAGTGCGTGGTCCTAGTCTGGATTCTCACACAAACCTTTGGAATTTTTACATAGACAGTATTTATCGTGTATATTAGTATAGATGTACAAGTTAATATTAAGGAAAACAAACACATCATAATCCCTCACGATCATACTGTGTCAAGAAAAACGTCTTATGAGGAAATGTGACATCTGCAAACCCACCCTTTACAGTTTTGGCCATAATATGAGAAAAAAAGCTGGTAGAGATCCGGGAACGTAAGTTCATTACTGACTTTAAACTAAAGAAAAACGTCGTAAGAAAATCAGTATAATCCAATAATCTTTCGATATCATGCATTATGTCAACGTGCACTGGGTCAGCGTGGTGAATTAAGGCTTTGACTCCCTCCTCGCGAGAGAAGACCACGAGTTCCAACAGTGGAACATTGATTGGACTGCTTATTTGTAAGTACAATACCTAACTATATAGGCTACTTTTTTATCCCGTTAATAAGGTTGTTAAGCCCAGGGCTAAGCTGCGAGACGCAGCCGGTGTATTACAAACATTTGTTTTGAAAATTAGTAAAGCCTATTTCACAAAATCAAGTTGTAACATAGTGAAAATTTGATGGCTTATTTAATCATAAAAGCTGTTGGGAAGTGCATCAATTTAGCAATTTTCGAGTTTTGTAGAGTGTTAAAGTGCAGTTAACACTTTAAGAGCTCCTTTAACAAGAAAGTTGCAAACTATAACCACTACTAGACCTTACTATCTACTTGCAACAGTGTGGTGTGATTCACGTCTCATCAAACATCCAAATTTGCGCATTTATTATTCTGGTTTGACCTTCAGGCATCTTCGATAATTCGTGTGACTTTTTTTAAGTAAAATGTATTCAATTCCAATTCAATTCATTTATTTGAACTAAGTATAAACTCAAAAGAACACATGAGAACATCATTTACAAAAATGCTAAGAATCTGTGTACAAAATAAGATAAAACAATATTTATATAAACAGTGTCAAATATGAATAAATCAGCTATCAAGGGAGCTAGTTAATTAAATGCAGTAGTTGTTAACAGTATAAATATTTATAACTAGCTGAACCCGCTACTTCGTTCGCGTAAGCAGATGTTACTGACGTATACATTAGTTGAAAGTATCGTCCGTCAAATATTTGGATAAGTAGTCATTGAAAACCCTTTGAGTTTGAGTGAATTTGTATTTCCACACAAAAATTTATTTAATTTTATCATCTTTATTTTTCTTTTTTTTAAACAAAATCAAACATACTTATTAAGGTTTCGTAGTATCGAACATAGCCGCAAGTGTTAAGTTTGTAGGATTTTTATAGGATACATTACGTAAAGTCTGAAGCTGATGTGCATGATCTGATTACCTACTTATCTCTTTTTATCCACAAGCTGTTTTCTAACTGTTACCCGCGACTTCGCCCGCGTAAAATGTTGAACGAAGCCTGTGTGGAATCAAAATGATTAAAATTTGGAGTTTTAATGATAGGTTCTCAAGCAAGTTGAACCCGTAAATCTAAGCCAAGTCTTAGAGAAATGTTAATGTATGAATTTAATTGTAACACAGAAAAAAAAAACCAAGAACGAAAGAATCCAAATTCGGCATCAAAATCCTTTTAGCAACTAAAACTTATTAGTACAATTTAGAATACCAGTAACGCCACCTAGTCATGAAAGAAAAAAAACATACCACAATAACAAAACATTGATTTAAATGGCCTTTAGTGCTTTTAGATTTAAACTGGCATTAGCACCATCTAATGAGAATATAATGTTGCTTGTTATTTTGATTGTGAACGCAAATCACCTGTATTATCTACGCCAAAACGGGTGCATATATTTTTCATTTTTGGCTCTTTCCTTACCATCACATCAAGTTCCTTACGAAAATATATACTTATTATAGATTAATATGGAGTTAAACGAAAATATAGACTTAGACCCCATGTGAAATTTTAGACTCTAAACTATCTGTGTTTCGTATGTCAACCCAATTCGTTGTGCCGTTTTGACGTGATAGTTAATATTTGTTTCCTGAGGGCCCATGCTTCTTTTCAGGTTGATAGGTAGTACACATATGTGGTATTTCAGACTATAAGTTATCTGTTTCAATTTTCAGCCGTTTCAATATGTTCAGCCGTTCCAACGTTGTCATGTAACTGTAAATATTATGAATGTCAATGTTTAGATGTTTGTTACTTAATCATGGCGGAACGTATCAAGTGATCGGGCTGAAATTTGAAATACAATTAGATTATAGTCTGGAAGAACACATAGGCCAAACATTGCCTATGTATAGTTACTTATCTATATGTCCCTATGTGTTACTTAAGCTAAGCCAAGAATATGTTTCAAATTTTAACTCGATACATTCAGCCATTCCAACGTAATTAAGCAGCAAAAATTTAAATATTTATATAATATTAGGAAAGGATAGAATATTACAAAATTTTTGAAAAAATAAAACCGGTCAAATGCCAGTGGAACTCGCGCGCGAAGGGTTCTGAACCATTAGCAAATAAAATGATTTAATTGTATGGGAGCCCCCTTAAAAATTTATTTTATTTTAATTAATTACATTTAAAGAGAACATAAAACTTAACATTATGTGAATAGTGAAAGCGTCAACCTGTGACAGGTACGTTATTAGTATCGAGCAAGAAACGGTAAAAAAGTCAAGTTTGTTGTATGGAAATAAGCCCCTCTTAAATATTTATTTTAGTTTTAGTATTTTTTGTTAAAGCGGCAATAGAAATACATCGTCTGTGAAAATTTCAACTGTCTAGCTATCACCGTTCTTGAGATACAGTCTGGTGACAGACGGAAGGATGGACGGACAGCGAAGTCAGGTACGGAACCCTAACAACGGTCTGCTTCGGTTACCGAAGCTTGTTGAACACTACCTTTAAATTTTAAACAGTATTTGGATTGAAATAATACTTTAAGTTACGGCTGGTCTAGCAAGCTACAGCTGACTTATTCGGGAGAACGCCGACTGTCGATCCGGAGACCCAGGGTTCAAAACCACGCGCACCACTATCTTTTCTGAGTCATGTTCGTAATGCTGGTAATTAAACGGTGAAGGAAAATATCGTGAGGAAACCGAAATGTACCTATAATCTAAGTTCTAAGTCATATGTCATCCACCAACCGACACTGGGCCAGCGTGGTGGATTATAGCCTGTCTCTCTCTCCTTGCGAGAGAAGGCCCCGACGTCCAGCAGTGGGAACATTTAATGGGTTGTTTATGCTGCTACTTATTATGCTGATATGTTTTCTCCAAAAGAACAAAAATTTACTTCAATGACAGGTAATTTAATTCTGTCGTTCGACTAACTAAATACAGATAAATCTAAGCTGATATTTGTTTTTTTGTTGATATTTGAAAAACTACCTCCCTGTTTTCGATATATAAGATCACCTCTGAGTATTTTCTACTAAACAAAAAAAGAATTATCAAAATCAACTCACAATTAGCGGAGTTATCGTGTAAAATAAAACCAAATAAAAAAAACATGCAACCCTCCTCCTTTTTCCAAACAAAAATATATTTTTGACAATTATTTTGTCATTCAAGACGACGCGACGCGATCACGTGGGCACTTCTTGAATCTAGAATCTAGATATTCTGTGGATCGTCTGTGATACACAGAATATTTAGAAGTTAGTATGTACCGAACGCGCCGTGCGTATCGTTATTATTTAATGTTTGTGTAATTTCCGAACCACCAAACCGATAATGTTCAAATTTTGACGATGGGACAATATAAAAAATGTGTTATTTCTAACAAAAAAAGAATTAATTAAATTAAACAACGCAAACATGAGTTACAACCAAATACACATTCTGACTTTCACCCCCTCCCGCAAGAAAACCAATCAGAATTTGGGGATCAAAAGTAGCCTACAGCAATTTCCTTAGTTTAAACTAAAATCATGCCAAGTTTCAGCTGAATTGAATCAGTAGTTTCGGCGTGATGCGTGATCCCTATACAGAAAGACAGACAGACAGACAGACAGACAGACATGAAAAAAAAAATGCAGATTCGCCATCAGTATCGACTATGGAGTGCTCCAAAAAATTTTTTTTCAAAATATCTTCAATGTACAGAATTCGACTCGTTACAGTTTTATTATAAGTATAGATATTGAATGGCCTCGTGGCTTAGTGGGTAGTAACTTTGCCTGCGAAGTCGAGGGTCGTGGGTTCGATTCCCACCCAGTGTACACATTTCTGAGATGAATTCAAATATTTGTACTATGTCTGGGTGTTTCTATGCATAATAAGTTTGTATTTAAAACTATATAAGTATTATATTAGCTATCTGGCCGCCTTAGTACTACAAGCTTTGCTTAGTTTGGGGTCAGATGGTGTTATGTATGCATTGTATATGGTAGCTTTTTAGCGTGGAGTTGTTAAATAAAATATATAAAAAAAAGTGTGCGTTTAAACACTAAATTCTAAAATATACGCTGCTAAGCATTGTTTACTTACCCCAGCAACAAAAACCACAATTCCGTTTCTAATTTATCTCACAAGCTTTTGTCCTACAACAAATTGTCGTTCGTATTTTTCCGCAGACAAACCATTCGGTTAGGGATCAGCCAAAACCTAACAAAAGGGCTAAAACCTAATATCTTCTTAACAAATGCCACCCAAATCGTAAGTAAAAAGCTTTACGCTTATTATATTTTATTTGTCCACAAAATAAGGAGTCATATCAGATTTCTCACCTGATTTTGAACGATACGATCCGACTAAGGTGTTATTTTTTTTTTGGATATGAAAATTTCTTTAGTCTCACTGAGCATTTTTGAAATGGGAATACAATTGATCTTACGACAATGCACTGTCATATTACTGATATCTCTGTGTATTAGCATTTACGTATATTGTGTTATACGCTATATGTAAACCAATCACGTATTCTAAATTTCAACCTAAGCTGTTCAGCCGTTCCGACGTGAAGGAGCAACAATATCCAAACATCCAACATATATTTTTGCATTTATATTTATTAATATTGGTGGACGATTCCACACGACTATTAATACACATATATTTATTGTATTAATAGGATTAATGTTATTATATTTTAATTTCAATGTGACAAACATATTGATAACTATTCATTATCAATGTATGTAAAAAAAGGTATGAGTATTAATGACGTAAATGTCATTGTTAACTGTAATTTTGTTTTGTTAATAAACTCTGCCAATAAAGATAAAAATTGTGACGGCCTAGTGATAAAAATATTCGCTTGTAAAAGCGTGAGGTTGATTTAAAGTGACCGTTGGCATTTCTGAATACTTTCCCAAATTCATAACAAGTAGTTTAAACGACGAAGGACATTTTCGTGGTAAAACTGACGTGTTCCGTAAAATATACATGCACTAGCAGCCCTTTCCGGCTTCGCTCCGATAATAACCTAGGTATCGACTGAAGCGCCATCTGCCACGCCCATTTGTGAATATAAACCTTTACATTTACCTAAACCTTTCAGGTTGCTACCCAAATGCATACAAAAATAATAATTCAAAACGGTCCAGCCGTTTAGGAGGAATTCACTGTCAACACACTTAAAGAAGAATTATACAAAGATATGCGTAGAATTTGACTATGTCGTTGTGAAAAAGTCTCAGTGGTATCTTTACGCTATTAAAAACAGCTGAGTGAAAAAATCGTGTCGAATAATGTGAAAATCGAGCGTTCCTCTACAGCTGACTATTCTCATGACATGGGTCCAGTCAAGCCGTGTAAACTCATAACACAAGAAATATTTCATACTATCTATTACAAGCCCAAATATCTATAAAGGGGTTGGGGCACGTCACGTGTTGAATATTTTGACTAAATCTTGGAGATGGGTCAAACTTTGAATACCTTTGATCTCACGCTTGTGAGCACAAGTAGGTAAATATCGTTTAATATTATTTTACGTCTTTTAATTTATTTAATAATTTTACTTTTAAAAAATAGCGTCTGAACAAGCGAAACATAATCAATTTACTAAGCTACGTACACATGGCCCCTCAAACCAGCAAACAGAATATTTTATAAACGAGCAAACATATTAATATTATGAACGAATCTGTCAAATTTTTAAGACCACTCCAATTACGATACGCTTAGAATTTTTTAACTTTTGTGACGTGAAACGATTTTAATGAGACAATCTTAGCTTATATTATATTATATTTCTTTACGTGAACACTCCCACCGACTGTGTGTGAGTCGTGAATATCTCCACGTGGTTCCAAATAAAATACAACAGAACAGAACAAAATATTATTTCATAGATAACACATACATAATTTTTTGAGAAATGGTTGTATGGTACAATGGCAAAAGGCAACATGCCTGTCTATCACCACAGCACAGTAACACGCAGCTATTGGTACATGAAGAGTCCAAATACATGCGTAAAAATAGATAAAGACGTCTATCGCATTCAATTACCAGAATTACAACGAAACTGGAAATGTCCAGAATGCACAATTGGTAATCGCGGGGTGAGAAGTGACGAAACGCCTATACGATCCTTACGCTCGCATTCTAAACCATCTGAAACCAAAAACTCTGAACTAAATCCCACAAATATATTAAGCTCTCCAAATTCAACATGCGAGAATACAATCCCTGCCATTGAAGAATATATTGATGATGAACGGTCTATTTTTGGTAATACACAGAAGTTCACAACAAATACATATTCAGCCAACAAAGAGCTGAAAAATATAACCCTGGTGCAAATAAGCGAATTATTAGACCAAAAATTTGAAAAAAATGCTATTAATATACTAAACCAGCTAAATGAGATAAAATTATCTATCCGGCAAGAGATTACGGTAGCAATCAGTAAACTCCAATGTGAGTTAACAAACTTCAAACTAGACACTATTGCGCAACATTCAAGAACGGAAGCAGAAATAAGTGAAGTTCAGAAGAAGATTAAAATGATTGAAAGAGAAAATACTGAATTAAAACAAAAAATAATAGAACTAAAGTCAAATATGAACACAAATAAAACACATACCGACTGTGACAATGATAAGAAGTTTGTGATTTACGGTCTACAAGAGTGTGGCGAAGATGAAATTGAACTTCATCACCGTATTATTAAGATATGCTGGGATATAATACATGTTGACTTAACTGGGTATATAGAAGATTATAGTAGAATTGGGAAAAAAGGATCCAAACGACCATTAATGGTAGAGATAATTAGTAAACGAATGACAAACCATATTATAAGAAACAGTCACCACTTCAAAAATACTGGTTTGGCCATATCAAAGTATTTAAGTGAAAGCGATTTGAAAATACAACGAAAACTATGCAATTTTACGCAACAACAAACTATTTATTAATGGATTAGAGTACTCAAATACACAAAAAAACTACATGCAGCAGATGTTTGGTTCGGATCTTGATCAGCAAAACCTTCTACAGAATGGTACTACCCATTACACACCGTATCCTGTAACGACGCCAAACAACAAGTCTCAATCTGAAATCTACAACCATCGTAGAAATTATAATGTCACGACAATTAACAATAGCAAAAGTAATGAAAAAATACATACAGATGTTATGGAAAATACACCTGAAGAAACAGAAACACAAGAAATTGTGAATTCCATCAATGAAAATATCCAGCACTATCGAGAAGAACCAAAAACCAGCCAGTCTAAAAACACAAAGAAACGTCAACTAGAAACCACGAATAAAACTCCAAAAAATACATTTCGTTACTTCTAACTTTACCACTATCTTTCAAAATGCTCAGAGTGTCAACAATAAAATACATTTATTAGAAAGCATACTAGAACAACATAAAACGATACAAGCAGTGTGTCTTTCCGAAACCTGGATCAGAAGAGAAAGAAAAGATATCGTGAAAGTAAAAAACTTTGTATTTGCTGCCGGATACTACAGAAAACTACACAGAGGTGGCGGGGTAACAATTCTTCGGGGTAACAAAATTCGAGAGAATATGGAATTCACAGAAAGACCGGATATAGAAGACCTATCAGTCGAATGTGTAGTAGATTGCTGTGCTGTAGAAATACCAAAACAAAACATATTATTAGTTGACGTGTATCGAAATGACCATGAAATTGAAACGTTTTTTACATTCTTAGAAACTTTGTTGAATAAAATAAAGAATAAAATAGCAACAAAACGAATTATTATAGGTGGCGATTTCAACTTGAACAAACACTTAAATTCCAACCACTATAAACGACTAATTAACACGATGCTGGAATATAATTTTCAGCAAAAAAATAACAGACACTACCCGAAAAACAGACAAAACAGACACCTGCATAGATCTTTTGTTTACAAATTTACATGAAACCCAAAATAAAATAATTGGTTTTCTTTTGGTATCAATCATTAATCAAAAGCCAGACACCCTTACATCTAGACACTCTTGGTCCCCCGCTACGGAAAAAAATGTTCTGCTCCGTCGCCAACCGCCATCCGATTACTGACGACAGGGAGTGCTGTGCACCAATGTACTGGCACTCCTCTTTCCCTGCAGTAGCCCCAGCGCATCCACCGTTACAAGTTGGCAACCACGCAAGGCCGCGGCGGATAGGGAAAACGGTGCAACGTAATACCGGCTTATCTCTCCCACCTCGCTATCTCTTCTATTGCCTCAATGTCCAAGGCCAATCACCAACAGAGACGAGCCGTGATGGCTTGTCTCTCCCAATCCGGCACCACCAACGCTGCGTGACTCCTTCCTGGTAGCATTCACGTCAGTTTGGAGCCCAAAGTTCTGGCCATTGACCCATCTCCTACTGGAATGACCTTGGACTGCCATCAAACAACAAGAACCCACTATGGATTATGTTGTAGTTGTTCTTTGATGATCAGGGCTTACCCCCCGTGCACAGCGTTTTTAACCCCCGACCAAAAAAAGGGGTGTTATAAGTTTGACGTCGATGTCTATCTGTCTCTCTGTCTGTCTGTGTGTGTGTCTGTCTGTGGCACCGTAGAGCTCAAACGGGTGGGCCGATTAAAGATTATTTGATACCCGTGCTTCTTAGCTATGTTAATATCGATCCAAGATGACCGCCTCCACAAAATGGCGGACAAAATATTTCTTTACAACCTACCTCAATTTGGATATCAAATGAAAGGGATTGACTAGTAGAATATTAAATACTATAACAAATTTCAAATCCAAGATGGCCGCCACCACAAAATGGCGGATTATATTATTTTTTTCTCTACTACCTCAATATGGGTATCAAACGAAAGGGCTTGACTAGTAGAATGTTGTCCAGATAACAAATCCGAGGTAGTCGGAGGTTAATCAAAATTTTTATTTTTTTTTGTTGTAGTAGGTAATATTATAAAATACATATACATGTGATTACATTTAAAAAAAACTTTATGTGTAAATACAATTTTTGTGATCAAAGTGAATATTGTAAGAGCTTCAATTTCCGGAAAAAAGTTATTAGAAAATCTATTGCAAAAATTGTTCAGTAAAATAATACAGTTGATTGGGCAATACATCGACTTTACGTTATCTTTATGGAGTTTCTTCACTCGAGTGAGTACTCAAAAGCTTTTGTAAAAGAGATAAATGAAAATGTCAGTCTTATGATGTTACGACTTTAAGTGAACGATTTCATAATCTTTGAAGTATTTCAAAGGCACAGGATTGTATCAGAAGGTTTTTGATTTTAAGCTTATGGCTTAAGAGCTCGTGACTCTCAGTCATCTTCGCATTCTATAAAATACTTGCATTGCCCCGTGGTTTTGCCCGCGTAATTCCTGTTCCTGACATTTTTAAGATTATGCAATATGCATTTTTCCAGACAATAATCTACCTGTATTTTAAATTTCAGCCCGATACGTTCATACGTTACGACGTGATTGAGCAACAAACATTCATACATTGACATTTCCAATATTAGTAGGATAGAATGAGCAGCGCCCCGCGGTTTTACCCACGTAGTTCCCGTTCCAACTTTTTTCCCGCGTTAAAAAGTTGGCTACGTTGTTTGTTCTCTAGCTGTTCCACACGATAAATATTCTGATAGTGTCCCAAATTTCAATCTAATCTGTTAGATCTACCGACATGATTGAACAACAACCATAAAAAATTAAAACAATCGCAATTTTAATATTAGTAGGATTATAAGGATTAGCGCCCCGCTGTTTTACACGCATTGTATCGGCTTCCACATTTTTTTTCGAAATTAGGAAAAGCCTGTTTATACTTCGGACTATTATCTGAGTTCAAAATTTCAATGTTTTTGACGTGATTGAGTAACAAAAGTTGTGGTGTCTTGGGACACCAGGTAGGAACGAAGTTCCTTCGGATAATATAGAGGCAACAAAATCTACAAAAAAATTTGTTGTCTGTAAAGTCAGTTGGTTTACGGACGATAGCTTAAGGCCAGGTATTTCTGTCAAAGTAGGCATTTAACGCTGTCTTGTTCTCGCGATCGTCACCGACCGCGGAATCGGTGCCACAGTGCAGAAATAACATTAAAATATTGGACTATGTAATTTAAACTCATTTTTTGTTCAAGATTTGTTTATGTTTGTTTGTTTATGATAAGAGTTTTGTTGCTATATAAACGAAGAAATATTAAATTTATCTATACTCGTAGGTATACAAAACTCAACCTTTTCTTTTTTGGTCACACTATAAGTTGAGAACGGTTTTTCCAATTTCATGCATCTTTTTAAATGTTTCCTAATAATTCACAAGTTCGTCAAAAAATTTAAAAAATGTGCTGAAACGTAATGAAAGGCCAGTAAAAATAGAAGGTTTTTTGGTCAACTTTGCACTAAATTTCTAATCCAATTTTTTTCTATGAGGTAAAGATCACTTACTGAGCATAAAATTACAAAATGCTCACAGATCCAGGTAGAGCTTCAAACGTCAATTGAAAAAAAAACTGTTTTTGCCGACATTTTGGAAACAATATATTTTGACAATAATTGTAGAAAATAAAATTTTGCATCTTTTGTTGCTAGTATACTTTTTTTGTAAAACTTACCGTTTACGATTTATAATAACCCATTTAATGATACGGTTGCGATGATGCCGATAATAGTGGATGAAAATGATGTGGTCTACGATGGAACTTGCTTCTCTAATAGAAACAAACACAGTGTACCTCGTAACCCCAAGGTTCGTACCTTCGACAAAAACCCACTCTGGCAATGTGTTTCACAGCTTAGTTGCTCTTATTACAAAAGTGGAGACCAAACTCTTCGTTCAACTCTTCAATCATGATGATGAACGGTGCTGTTTATTCGAGCAACGAGCAATATGATAGAATAACTTTAATTTAAAAACTCCGACTACAAAAAAAACTACACGTAAAAAAAATATTACCTACTATCTAAGGACACTTTCGCGACTGAGACTAGTCTTAGAATATCTTAGTTACCAAAATCCATCCAGCCGTTTGGAAGATATGTGGAAATAAAAGTTTTACAAACATAAAGATACGCGCGAAAAACATAACCCTTCTTCCATTCCGGTAAAAAGAGACATGTTTATGCTACTGGGAACAGAATTCACATCTTATTTTGTACATTGTTATCATTAAATTGGACATAATAAATCGTAATCGGTAAGTTTGAAAAAGAAGTTTACTGGCAACAAAAGATGGGAAATTTTATTTTCTACAATAATAATAGGCTTTATAACTTTTTCGGAATATCGGCCAAAACGATTTTTTCGAGCTGGCGCTTGAAGCTCCACCTGGATTTGTCATTATTTTGTAATTTTATGCTCAGGAAATGATTTTAAGCCTTATACAAAAAATACGAATCGGAAATTTAGTACAGAGTTAAATTCTACGAGTAATTTTACTGCCTAAAAGGCTTCTTATCAAATTTGGTCGAGTGTCTAAATTTCATTTTAAATAAGTTTTAAAAGAACGAAGTTGGGTTTTTAGGGATTCGTAGACAAATTTTAAAATATACGTTATGTCTGTCCATTCGTATGTGACAGCCATTTTTCTCCGAAACTATAAGAAGTATACTATTAAAACATGGTAAGTACTTACATGTATTCTATGAACAATATTAACATTTTCATACAAAAAAAAGAAAAAACAATAAATTTTGGTGGTGTCACAAACTTGGAAAAAAAATAAAAAAAAATCTATCAAATATATATATATCTATGGTTCAAAATTGTATTGAAGTTCCTAACATTTTTTTTCTAAACTGAATAGTTTGCGCAAGAGTCTCTGCCAAAGTGGTAAAATCTGTATGTGAGGACTTTTCTTCCAAGTACTAAGTACCTTACTACCAAAGAATTTACCTAAATGGCATATAAATGCAAGTTAAGTATCATTTATATATACCTAACTTGCATTTATATTAGATACCTAACTTGCATTTATATTAGGGAATTTACGCAGAGGATTTCTCCCCTCTCATTATTTCCTTATCTCGATCTCTGATTTGACGGACAAATATTTTACCGATACTTAGCTATTTTCTATTGCATCCGCATTGAATTTTTTACTGATGTGTTATCGACGTCAGTTTTTTGAGACTCCCCTACTGGTCTACAACATAAAGTAAACAGCGTACTAATTAATATCAGCGTCTATTTGCAATTCCAATGAAAACGGTATCAAAAATCAAGATCATAGCGTGCTTCACTTGTAATACCTACTGATATTGTTATACTGTGGCACTATGATCGTAATATTTAAAATTTATTGGTTGTCAAAATTGCAAAATCAAGCACAGGCCCGTCGTCCGTGAGCGCCGAAACGCGACTGATCAGGCCTGCCGAACGGCGCGCTATTTATATGGTAGATATTAAAACATAGTGATTAACTGATACTTTTTATCAAGTCAAACTCTGCGAATGCATCTATAACTTTTTAGTGGCTTTCGTGGAGTACAAAAATTGGTAAAAAAATCATTAGTTTAGTCATAAACTTGAAAAAACCTTTTGAAAGGGGGTAACTTTGGGATTTTTTTTTTATCAAGTAAAATTCATTAAATCGTGTTATTGACTGCGAATTGCACTAGATTAGATCCTTAACTAATACATATATTTTTTTCAGAGTTTAATACACTATTTTAAAGGTCTTAAAGTTGATTTAAAAATTCAAAATTACGGCCCAAACGCCCTTAACGTGACAACGTCAAAACAAAACATTGATAGATTCGCGTAAGCGTACAATGAGTGTAACGGGACAATTAGCGTAACGGGGCACTTTTTCGTGCATGCAGCCGGCGTTCCTCGACTTATTAGATGTTGTCACGTCAAAAAAATACATGAGGTGTTTGGAGTGAAAAAATATCTATTAGCATTAGTATCCAGAACGCTGCAAAAGCAGTATAAATACTACATTTGCAGGATGCCTTTATTACAGAAAAGTCTAACTTTATCACATCACACAACATCACAAATTCTTTCGATATCGTTTAGTTTCGTGGCCTACCAAAATCTGTGTCAATAGATTGTATTGACATTGTGGATTTCCTGTAACTGTATACCGCCCCATTTCCCCACCCGCGAACATATGCGGAAATATCTGCCGCAGGTATGAAAACAACAATAAAAGCAGAGGAAATCAATTACGCAGTTCAGCAGTAAAACTTCCTAAAGCCCACTTTATGGGCGCGGTGTTCGCATGTGTTCTCTCTGTGACTTTTTATTGAATACCCATATTATTAACGTATGGATATTGTGACCATTTTCTTTTGATGCGTCGGGACACTTGCGGTGGGTATGTAAACTAATATTAAAAACAAGTAAAGATTGTGAGAAAATGAAGGAAAATAATGCCAGGCAGTAGGGCTGATAAACTTGCATTTATCCAATGGAAATGTACTTAGAAATGCCACAGTTCGTACCGCCAACTTTTCTGCCTCAATAATACATGAATATAGTTTAATCTGCTTGCAAAACACAACATTTTTGTTTTATCAAAAACTTTGTAGTAGTGGATCTCCTAATGACTACACTTTCGCCTACTGGTGAATGCACGCGCCATTGTACGGCCAAGAAAGAATGTGGGCATACTCGTATTACTATATTCCATTCGAAAGGCGAATGCTTTTAGAGCAATTACGGGACAAAGAGATAAAGAACCGTAATAATTTAGACTTTTTAAGTTCAAACAGCTGTGTGTGCACTATGGGAAGACATGTTGTTTACTCTACGCATATGTCGTGCTCGTTTCATCAGTGTTTCTTATATGAATATTGGTTTAGCCTACAGAAATAATGTGTCTGTCTGTCTGTCTGTGTTTTATTTACAAAATGTGTTTTCAACTGTTCCCTAATGAGCGTTTATTATTTCAATAGTGCTTACACCGATCCGATTTTGTCTGTTGAGCCGATATCTACCAGTTGGGATTCCTTTAGTAATTGACTGGTTGGTACCTACAGTCTTTAAATATGGACCCTTGGGCAATAAAATGACTAGTTTGAGAACGAAACAGTCCCAGCTAAATCGGGACATATGGTCACGTTACGTATAGAGTACGACTGGCGTCGGGATTCACGACCGAGGGCATAAAATATGGGTCGTTTGTAACCCGACGTTATGAAGAAGTAAGTAGAGATCTAATAAAGTATCTTTGACGGGGTGCACATAGAATTTTACACCTTAATTCTCTGATAACGTATTGTTCGAAACTCTTGAGGTGAATGAGTCTGGAGTAAATTGTTTTATTTTAATTCAGGTTACATTTTTGTTTTATGCTTAAGTAAACTTTTTACTTGTAATAATTTTATTTTATTTTTTATGTTTACAGGCACAAGTTCAAGAACAAGCTCATGAGTCAAGTCCAGATATATTTCATCGATATTGCTGCCAACTGTTTCACTAGTCTTACTATTTTCCTACATTTTGTGTTTCACTGAATGGTGCGAATTTTCAATCTTTAACTTTTTTCGTAATATACTTTTAATAAAATGAACGTAAACTACAGCTTCTCTATCTAAACCTTATTCGTAGTACGAGAACGAATTCTAAGTACAATACAAGACGCTATCTTCCCAAATAGTGGGAAAGCCTTAAGGGTTAGAAAAACGGAAATTGTGGCAATAATGCAGGGAAAGAACCTATACGTGTCAATAGGCGAAAGGGTGCGGGGCACTGTGGAAGGGAACCGATAAATCGCGAACAAATGCGCAGGGGATAAGCGATGGTGAAAACTAAACCCCCAAAGTGTCTATAAAATATTTGTTTATTGCATAAGAAAATGGAGCCACCCATAAGGAATACCCTTATGAAAATGGAAATCTTTTATTGCCCTCCATTCGAATTGTCTTTGAAATTACCGATCGCTGCGATAAACTGCTCAAGATACCTAATAAAATCATGTTTTGTCTATAAATATCACGTTTCTGAAATTAGAAAACTGAAATACAATACAGATAGAGATCAGTTGTGGAATCGTAGGTTTGAGAGACTTGGCAAGGGCAACGGACGGGGAAAAATTAATCCCTCGCTGCCACCTTCGTGTTGGGGTATAATCGGAGAGGTGTGTAACAACTTTTGAGCTTACCTTAAATATCGACCCAAAAATTGCTCCTAAAACCCTCTACACACGAGCCCTAAAATCAGAGGAAATTACGTAAAAGTAGTGGTGAGGACCCTACATCGCATCATATATCACCAATCATATGGTGCGATGTATGGTCCTCCCCACTACTTTTACGTAATTTATCTCTGGTTTTAGGGCTCTTGTGTAGAGAATTTAACTCTCGGAATAATTGTATTTGTGGGGAGACTCAGGCATGGCCGTACTTTTTTATCCGGTCTCGGAATAAATCTAGCTGTCTGTCGAACCTAGAACAAATCGGTTTCTTCTCTATTTTAGACCTCCTCGTCCCATAACATCAATAGCGTAAAATAAATGGCGGTCTAGCGGAATCCTAATTTTTACGATACTTTATAATTATAAAAATATAAAAAATTTCATAATCATTATGACAAATTTTCTACACGACTGGACTTCGGACAGGACGGAGTACACAACTTTTACGGCTTAGTGCAGATGTACGTAAGTAACTTTGCATTCTCATTTCCCAATTTTCATCACCACCCCAAGAAATGACGTCAAAATTTTACTTCAATTAGTTAAAAATCAATCATGATGCCATCACATAGTAGGGCCGGTGCAGCGGCTAATTCAGCTGAGCGACTCAAACGGCGCAAATATGCAACCCTCGGAAGTGGTTACATATTTGAGCCCTTTGGGGTTGAGACATTGGGACCGTGGGGGCCGTGAGCTCACCTCATCTTCAAAAGCCTATCCGAGCGCTTGGTCGACGCGACGCGTGACCAAAATGCTGGCGTTTATTTGGTCCAACGCATAAGCATTGCCATTCAGCGTGGTAATGCCGCCAGCATGCTGGGTACGCTTCCGATTGGTAGTGGGCTTGAACATCTTGATTATCTATAGACCTACAGTGGTCTATAGATAATTCAGGTGTGCTTAGTGTAAGTAGTTAGTTAGGTTTGTAGTGTAGTGTATATAGTTCTCATTGTATTTTAGTTTTGTTAATAAAGGCTCTGCCCAGAAAAAAAAAATCATGATGCTCAACTCGCACTTTGCCAGTTTTTTATGAATGTACTTATACTCAACTCGCATTTATACACTTTTTTATTAATATACTGTTTTAAAGTAAACACGACAATTGCTATAAGTTATAAGCTTAGGTATTAATGTTATTTGGAAAGAACGACTGTGAAAACATTTTTTTTCTTTGCTTGACCAATAATTTTGTTTTTGAAATTGTCTGGTTTTTGTATTAGTTTGTTGTAGCAACATACCGTTTTTCATGAAAAAAAAAACATACCATAATCCAAAAGATAAAGCCCATAATATGTCGAGAATTTAGACAGATGCCGACCCATTTAGCAGGGACTTGATTTTTGTACAAAATGTCTTAAAAAGTTGGTTCTCTATTTTCAACATTGCTATTTTTAAAAAGGGCCAGCAACAGAAAATACTTATAAATAGGAGTATCCTTGACCCAGCCGTCTTTTCCGGCGCCACTCATAAGTTAATTCTCAATGTTCACTTGCAAATTCGATTAGTCGACAACCACTCTGCTTGATTTCCTTTCTGGCTGAATTATGTTGAAGTTAAGCCCGAGAAATGGTGTTCTGTAGAACGTTGACGTAATCACTTGTAACAATTAAAGGTTTGTCAATGAGAGACCAAAATATATAAGTCAAAAATGTTTTATTGTAGAATGTATATTTTGATCGATCATGCATGTTTTTTTAAACATAACGAGAGGAACAAGACGTACGCCTGATAGTAAGCAATAGTCCTACTCATAACAGCACATAATCACACGTGTATTTGAATACGAAGAGTCCTAATCACTATCCTAGCACTGCACAATGCACTCGTCAGCCGGAGAAATAAGATGAACTTATCCATTTGCCCTTTAATTTTCCTGAAAACATGACCCTCTATACACTATACCTAAGTAATGAGGAAGTATAATGAGGATATATGTACTAGTGTTTTTGTGTGTATCGACATTATCTTTCTCATCGTAAACTAACTTATCATCGCGGCAATGTAAAAACAGTTTTATTCATTAAATGTGCTCAGGATCCAATTTTCTCCTGTAAATAAGCCTTTGCCAAAGATTTTCATTTAAAAGTACACCTATTTTAAAAGACAATTACTAAGTAATTTCGAGTTCCGAAACAGTGTACTTCTTGTTTTTTAATTCTAAAGTCTGATTGGACTGATAATTTAAAGTAGAAACGCATCGGTTCCCGGCGAAATTGAGAGCGTTCAGCGGTTACCTAATTACAAAGTTTTTTCATTAGTAGATTTGTATATGCGGACGGTGGCTTTGTAAACGAGTTCCATTAAGCCGAAAGCAATCAGAATTTAGGTGCCCGAAATAAAATTAGCATTTTCACCGTACGATGTTAACTAAAGGGTCAACGATTTAGTAAAGGCTGATTCAGCTGTGAGAAACACTCAAATGATCTTATCTCCGGTGTTCCCTTCTTCGCAAATGGATGTGTGCACAGAAAACACGTTGGTAAATTGACGTGTAAATTGTTTATTCATGAATACAGTACTTTGGGTTTGACTTTAACAGTTTTTGTTCTATCAAAGGTGTAAATTTGATACGGTGGTACTGTATTAGTCTATTTTGAAATACATCTTCGTGTGGCATTTCTGAAAAGGTCATTTAATTTTTTCAATGTATTCTCTTACAACAGAGAGTCATAAGTATATTTACTGTAGTGATGCCGCTGGTAGATTGCAATAGCCTTGAGAAATTTTCCTCCGAGCGGTTATATTTTGCAATTATTACTGTGTGCGATTAATAATTTTGATGAATATTTCTCATCACACAACGCCATCTAGCTCTCGGCGATGCAATGCTTTTATGGGAACCAGATAGCTGATATAATACTTGTCGTAGTTGTAAATACTTATTATACATAGAAATACCAAGATACAGACCAGTTATTTGTATTCAGCACGCTAATATCGGCACTGAATGGGAATCGAACCCACGGCCTACACCTTGGCAGGTAGACTTATCACCAACGGCACTGCTCGAGTCAATTATAGGGCAAAGACTTAAATCAGCTCATAATTATCTCTGGTTGACGAGGTTTTGACGCTTTCTGTTCAAATAGCTGCAGAGTTCTGTGCTGTTATGCATGTTCGTTATGCTAACGTTCAAGCGCATATCGTGGTTGAGTCACTTCATATTATATTAATAATATTTGTAATCTGCGTTAAGTACTGCGTCCGTGATCCTTCACGGACGAGAGACATTCGCGCAATATACGTAACGCTGACAAGCTGGATAGTATACCTCACTCTCTCGCGAGATCGGCAAAACTGACTCACATTATGGGACCGGAAGTTTATAACACTCTTCCTACAAGAACAAAATTAAAAATTTTGATTAACCCCCGACTACCTTAGATTTGTTATCTGTAGAACATTCTACTAGTCAAGCCCTTTCATTTGATACCTATATTAAGGGAATTGTGAAAAAGGAAATGTAATTCGCCATTTTGTGGTAGCGGCCATCTTGAATTTGAAATTTGTCATAGTGCAAAGTATTCTACTAATCAAGCCCTTTCATTTGATACCCATATTGAGGCAGTAGTGAAAAATATTATATAATTCGCCATTTTGTGGTGGCGGCCATCTTGGATTTGAAATTTGTTATAGTGTTTAGTACTCTACTAGTCAAGCCCTTTCATTTGATACCCATACTGAGGTAGGTTGTGAAGAAATATTTTGTCCGCCATTTTGTGGAGGCGGCCATTTTGAATCGATATTAACCAAACATAGCTAAGAACACCCGCACGGATATTAACTTTCAAATAAAAAAACCGCATCGAAATCGGCCCATCCGTTTGAGCTCTACGGTGCCACAGACAGACACACACACACAGACAGACAGACAGACAGACAGACAGACAGACAGACCGACAGACAGACAGACAGACAGACATCGACGTCAAACTTATAACACCCCTTTTTTTGTCGGGGTAAAAATAGTTAAATCAGCACCGAGTTCGGGTAGCTTCAAAAACCAATTAAAAAGCTGGCTTATCGATCAAACTTTTATAGTTACAGCAAGTTTTTATATAGTGATGGCAAACTCACAATAAAATTGTAAAATTGACACTGTTCATTACAATAATTATAATAAGTACATATATTTTAAATTTTGACACTTATTTGTACGATACTTACTATCGTACAATGTTCAATGTAAACTTTAAAAATGTATACTATTTGTATGCTCTTATTTTGTTTTTTTTTCTGAACTTTGACTTTGACTTCCTACGTTCTTTTAAGTTCCGCTGTGGGGAAAACAAAACACTTTTTAACCGTTTTTTAAGTTAAAACAAAACAACTAGTTTTATACCTAACTTATTTTAGAGATTGAGAGATCGTACGGTTATCCATTCATCTGCATTATTTTGAAATCGTGGTGTGATTTTAATCTACAAATTAATGATAATTAAGATCTCGACATTCAAGTTTACTTTAAAGGAAACTTCCAAACTGTTACAACAAGAACTTGTAACATTGTAATCTGTAGTTGAAAGCTCAACCTGTTCGTTACTTTGCCCTTGAGGAATTAGTACCTACCTTAAGCCTACAGTAGGTAAGACAATGTATACAAAGAACTTTGTTATTTAGTTACCGTGTTAACTCAACTCATTCGTACCTAGTCTTGTTGTTGATAATTCATAAGTAATGTGGCTTCATCTCCCATTTTATTGAACTTCCTTTCTTGACTTGAATTGTATTTTAAAGATTTAGGTACTCAAGGGATAAGTTAATTTGACAAAAAAATTGTTATTGTTTGAAGTCACATAGGTTTAGTTTTTTCAATGTGTGTGTGCCGTTAAATGAGAATGAAAAAACGTCATTGTACCTACTGAATTTAATTTTATAAGTAACGGCATAGTAAATTATAAATTTAATATTTGCATAGGTTTGTCTCATCCAAAATGTTTTTTTTTTATTATTATTAAAAATAATGGACGCAAATAGCAAGACATGCGCCTGATGGTATGCAATAAGTCAATCCATAACAGTATTTGTGGTACCTACTCTACATTTGAATAAATGCTAAGAAAGCAATGAAACATTTAAGACAAGCTTTATTTGGGAACATGGTAGAGCTATTTGTTTTATTTTCTGTTTCAATGCACTTACGATTTAAAATATATCTACCGCTGTCACATAGAAATTGCCTCAAGCTTGATTTTTAAAATATCATTTTCTATATCACTGCACTAAAAATGTGTAGGGTTTTGGTAGAAAATGTAACGTTATACGTAATAGGTATCAAAGAAGTAGCGCATTCTGTTACCAAAACTTGAAGGTGTAATACATTTATTAGTATTTCGAATGAATATCCACTTAATCCGTCATGTAGTTATAGAATCACATGAGAAAAATGGACAGAAGCACGAATAAAAATCTACAGCTTCCATTTAATAATTTGGAATCCTAATAAAATGAATAATTATTATTACAAGGAGAACAATTGCGCAAAAGTTGCTTTTATTAAAAAAATACTCAAATCACAAAACATTTATAGGTTATTTTCACAGCTTAATAAAGCAATTAGACAAACACGGCTCCCTTTTTGAGCCGACATAACAAATTAATTTTAACGAGAAACAAAGTAATTTGAAAACGAATACAAACACCATTACTTGCGAAAAATGAATATAAATTTGTTCAAAATTCTTTCTTTGTACTCTGTTGTTGTGAAATGTTGTTCTTATTTCTTATTACGATTGTTAGGTCATGACTTGTGTCTCAATCAAACGTCCCGTCTGTGAACGAATCAATGTTGGCTTCAGCCCAAAGAATGTTTATCTTTGAATTGTTCCCTGGGATGACTTTCGTTCCATTATCTATATCTTTATTAAATAGAAAAATAAGAGAAATATGCAAAAACATATAACTGTATTTTTTTTAATTTAGCTATACCTATACAATAAAGTAATTGTTAATAAAATGTCAATAATAAGTGCAAAATAAAACATTACATAATGTGCCTAATATTTGCTATTGAAAACTGCTATTTTCGGATGTTTCTCGAAATATTTTAATCAGTTTCAAGTCAAAATTACTTTTTGATTGTTTAAAACGTATTTTAATTAAGCGGTTAATAAATAAGAATTCTTCACACATCTGGAGTTACATAGTTAAATAGCAAGGTTATATGGGTGTGATGTTTTTACATACTCATGATTTTTGGGGATCGAGTCACCTACGTCCGTGGGGAAACACCTGTAAATAGAAACCCTACACGTGGTCCCTGGGTGGTGCCAATCAGGTGACCAAAATACCGGTGGTAGGCTTCGGCCGTGGCTGGTGACCACCCACCAGACTAAGTCATGCCGCCAAGCGGCCCAGCCGTGTTCCGGCATGTTGTCTGGTGACGCCATTAGGGGAAAACGGGTCAGAACAGTTGCTGCATAACTACGAGACCAGATTGTCGCAAACTTGATACATTGCATGGGAAGGCTAGTCATGGAGGGTAGCGGGATCCGAGGCACGGTTGCCGCGACCGACCGCAGATAGTTGGGGGCCCAAGTAGTGAGCTAGCCACTCATGAAAGGCTGCCCCGCCATCTAGCGAAAAATCCCGGGATGCGCTATCCTGCCGGTTGGCGACCGGAAGTCAAGGCCAGATAGACATCCCCGGGGGGGCTCGGGCGTCCCCGCAGTCTCCAGGCTAGTTTTCCATAGATGTATTTTGTGTTGTGTGTTGTGACCATTGGTGAGTGGTATGCTGCCTCGTTCTACTTCCGTTTTCCCACCGATCTTCTCTCACAACAAAATATGAAAATCAGAAAACGAAACAAGGTATTACAGCGGCTGCACTCCTTGACCATTAAAGTGCACCTCACTAATATCAGAGGATTGCACTCCAATCTCACGGCAGTCCATCGCCATCTTGAGACTGATCAGCCGTCGCTTTTGTTTTTAACGGAGATGCAGATAGGTTGTCCGTCAGACGTGGCGTACCTAACGTACCCAGGTTATACCCTGGAGCACAAATTCCGGCCTCGTGCTGGAGTGTGCCTGTACGTACGTGACGACATCTGCTGTCGGCGTCTCCGTAACCTTGAGGACACTAGATTTTCTGTTCTTTGGGCACTGATGGACACAGGCATTGACAAAATTATCTATGCCTGTGTGTATCGGTCGCACAGCGGAGACCAGGAGACGACTAAGCTCACGGACTATATAAGTGAGGCGGCGGACGCGGCTCAGCAGAAGTACCCTTCTGCCCAATTAGTGTTACTGGGGGATTTCAACGGCCATCATAAAGAATGGCTGTACCCATACTGGGACACTGACCATGCTGGGCAGGAAACGAAAAAGCTAGCTTTATCGTTAGACCTAACCCAGCTGGTCCAAGAGGCCACAAGAGTACCCGACGTTGAGTCGCATACACCTTATTGTTTAGACCTCCTGCTGACAACAGATCCAGACCGTTATTCCGTGGTGGTATCTTCGCCGTTAGGAAGTTCCGACCACTGTCTGGTGAAGTCAGTATCTGTCTACCATCCGCCTGATCCCAGCCCTAGAGGCAGCCGGCGGATGTGGCGATACAAGTCAGCAGATTGGGACGAGATGCGCTCTTTCTTTGCATCTTACCCATGGCAGCCATTGTGCTTCACTTCTGGTGATCCCTCAGTCTGCGCGGATGCTGTGACTAATGTAATACGAACGGCTATGGAATATTTCATTCCATACTCCGATGTCTCATTATCCAGCAAAGCTCGTCCTTGGTTTGGTCCGCAATGTAAAAGTGCTGAAGCATTGAAACATGAGACCTTCCTAGCCTGGGTTGATGCTCGACAGCGTAAGGCAAGGGATGTACGCCAGAAGAAGAAAGCGTTCAACAAGGCTGCTAAGGCATGCAAAAACGTTCTTCAGAGGGCTCGTTTTGACCACATTAGTCGAATAGGGAACAAGCTAGCTTCGTACCCTGCGGGCAGCAAAGCGTTTTGGTCCCTAGCTAAATCGGTCGAATCGAACTTCTGCCGCCCCCTCACTTCCTCCAATTCTGAAACTTGATGGGACACTTGCTCACACCGCAATCGAGAAGGCAAACTTGTTTGCATCTCAATTTGCGGAATGTTCGCGTCTAGATGCTGGTAGCGCGATTCCTCCTACTCCACCTGGCTGTCCGACTTTCATGTCAGAGATACACATTCGCCAAATGGAGGTTCGCAAAGTGCTACGTAATCTGGACGTGAACAAAGCCAGTGGCCCAGATGGTATTCCTGCCCTAGTGTTAAAGGCTTGTGCGCCAGAGTTGTCCCCGATACTGACGCGTCTGTTTAGACTCTCTCTCCAAACTGGGCTAGTGCCGAAGTCTTGGAAGCTTGCCAATGTGCAACCAGTGCCCAAAAGGGGTAGTCGTGCTGACCCTGCCAACTACAGGCCCATCTCAGTCACGTCCATACTCTGCAAGACTATGGAACGTGTCTTAAACCACAGGCTCCTGACGTACCTAGAATCAAATGACCTCCTCAGTGACCGGCAATACGGATTTCGCCGAAACCGGTCCACCGGGGATATTCTAGCGTACGTCACTCACATCTGGAGTGAAGCTATTGAGAAACACGGGGGGAAGCACTTGCAGTCTCCCTGGATATCTCGAAGGCTTTTGACAGGGTTTGGCATGACGGCCTTTTAAGCAAGCTTTCTGGTTATGGCTTGTCTCCTGAGTTTATTGCATGGATATCGGACTTCTTGAGGGATCGATCCATACGAGTCGTCATTGATGGCTGCTCGTCCGATCAAATGGCTATCAATGCCGGAGTCCCTCAAGGGTCGGTACTCTCTGCAACGCTCTTCTTGCTACATATCAACGATCTGTTGAAGCCCGGTATCTTTGGGTACGCAGATGATAGCACCGTTGTAGAGAGTTACATATCTAGTGCGAGAGCCAGTGGGCAGCAAACTCAGGTGCTGAGAGAGGGTCTGATCGAGCGTTTGAACTTGACCCTTGAGGCGGTGTCTCAATGGGGCGATGCCAATCTGGTCAATTTCAACGAGAATAAGACGCAGGCGTGTCTGTTCTCTGCTAAAAGGAGTCCATTTCATCTGACTCCAACTTTTAGAGGTGTATCCGTACCGATTTCTGACCGTCTTGAGCTTTTGGGCGTTACATTGACATCTACGCTCAACTTTGGTTCGTTTATCGAGTCCAAAGCTAAATTAGCTGCCAAAAAAAACTAGGTGTCCTCTCAAGGGTGCGAAGATACTTCAAGTCTGAACAGTTGCTCACTTTATATCAAGCACAAATTCGCTCTTGTATGGAGTACTGTTCGCATCTTTGGGATGGTTCGGCTAAGTATCAGCTAGAGACTTTGGAAACGATCGAGAGACGTGCCAAAAGGCTCATAGGCAACGACACTCTTGTGCGAAAAAGACTTCAAAGTCTTGAACATCGCCGAAAAATTGCTAGCCTATCGGTTTTTTATCGGGTACACTTCGGAGAGTGTGCAACTGATTTACATGATCTAATACCACCTTGCCCTTTTTTCTATAGGAATGCTCGTAGCTCAAAAAAGCGACATCGTTTCATGGTTGATGTTCCAAAGACACGAACGAAAAGATTTGACTCTACTTTTGTGATAAGAACGTCTAGGCTGTGGAATACGTTGCCTGAGTGGGATTTCCCTATTGGTTACAATCTTTGTGTCTTCAAATCGAGAGTGAATCGGTTTTTTCTAGGTAAACACGCTCCATCGTAGACCGCATCGTCGCTTAACATCAGGCGAGATGGCGGCCAAGTGTAAACCTATAAAAGTAAAAAAAAAAAAAAACTCTAGGTATTTTACCTTCGAATTTCTATGGACTTTTACAGTCATTTATTTACACATCAAACAGTACTAACTTTACCAGAATCTAAGCAAACGTAATAAGCAAATTGGTAAAAATGCAATTCACTTTTTGTCATAAAACACTCAACTAACTCACGAAATTTGCTAAATGGGGACAAACAAACATGCAAATATTTGGACGGTCGACCCTGCGAGCATCAAGTTTACATCATATTTCATCATAATGTATTTGCAAAGTTTCCCCTTTCGTTTGCCGTTAAAACTCAGGGATTGTTTTCTCACAAATTTGCTGTTTAAAATAATATTACTGTCATAGATTTGTCGTGGGGAGTTTGATGAATAGTCCAATGGGAGTCGACTCAAGTAAGAAGCCAAATCAAATACTGAAAATAATTTAATTTTAACGGTGAAAATCTCGAGGGAGACAAAATTCTGTCATTTTTTGCGCAGAAAAATTATGTATTGAGTTAACTCGTGATTTTACAGAATTTTCTTTTTTTTTCTTTAGTCGCCCCGTAAAAAGTTTGCTGTTTTGTTAAAAAAACACATTTTAAGCCCAAGATTGTGTAGAGTTATATAAGGCACGTTTTTTTAAACTTTTATACATGTAGGTTTACACTTGACCGCCATCTTGCTTGATGTTAAAGGACGATACGGTTTACGATGGAGCGTGCTAACTTAGAAGAAACCAATTCACTCTCGATTTGAAGACTCAAAAAATTATAACACTATCGGAAAAAACCTACTCAGGCAACGCATTCTACAGCTTAGACGTTCTTATCACAAAAATAGCGTCAAACCTCTTCGTTTGTGTCTTTGGAACATCAACCATGAAACGATGTCACTTCTTCGAGCTACATAAAGTCCAATAGCAATAAGGGCATGGTGCTATTAAATCATGCAGACCAGTAGCACACTCTTCGAAATGATCACGAGGTCACGGAAGCTAACTCACATTATAGGACTGGAAGCTTATAACACTTTTCCTAAAATAGTTATATCGGCCCTAAGTTTCGAAAGCTTCAAAAACAGATTATATATATGTCGGGGAGACAGATAGATCGCCCGACATCAGTGAGGGCGGATAAGCCATTTTCCGTCACGTGAGGTTATGTCTGGTTTCTTCAGTTGCGGGTTTATTGAAACCAATAGTTGATATGAATCAGCGGAGTTATATATTCCGTTTTACAATTTATTTGATACAAATTATTCACAGGCAATTAAGATTGAGATGGATTTAGAAAGCAACAGATTTGTACGCGAGCTCAACTGACGTTCACCCACAGAGATAGAATGGCATAGAGAATAGTGTCGTCAGGATTTGTGTACTAACCTTGTTCAACCTTGTCAACTCACTTGTTAATGTCAACCTGTTACAACTTCTCAACGCCATTCCACTCCAATGTAAGCGACCGGTGTTGCTGCGTACGACCCTGTTCGAGTAATACTCGCTCTAAATCTGTACACAATAATCATAAGGGTACTCTGCCCCGACACGGCCATCCTGCTGTTCATACGTCCTCGTGTGAATCTTCATGGTCTGTTAGCAACACAATAGACCAATGTGTAATAACGATAACAAAACGTGTACCGAAGTACACCTCAAAACAAACAGAAACAATCGATTTTCTAAATGACACCGATCACCGATCGCACAATCTACTGGTTCATAATAGCGACACACATCAGAACACATCAAAATTACAGCAAGTCTATAAAATTTCTAGGCATCCCTCTGAAAACTTGTCTTCTTTAATTCCAGTACCTCTTACACCTATCTAGGTGCACTACTCAATCTACCCATTTCAGTATAATCTGATCAATTACCACAAAGGCGGGCCACACAGGCTTTTCCTGCACATTAATAACTAAGGTCAGGACTATGGGTCATCGATTGCCACATAGACCACAACAATTTGCCTACAGACAGGTCATCTACATAAAATTGCTACACCGGCTGGTCACCAAAGATTGCCACACACGCCAGTCAACAAATATTGCCACACAGGCCAGTCAACAAATATTGCCACACAGGGTTGCCACACAGGCTTGCCACACAGACTTGCCACACAGACTTGCCACACAGACTTGCCACACAGGCTTGCCACACAGGCTTGCCACACAGACTTGCCACACAGGCTTGCCTCACAGACTTGCCACACAGGCTTGCCACACAGGCTTCCCACACAGGCTTGCCACACAGGCTAGTCAATAAATATTGCCACACAGGCTTGCCACACAGGCTAGTCAATAAATATTGCCACACAGGCTTGCCACACAGGCTAATCAATAACTATTGCCACACAGGCTAGTCAATAAATAATAGTCATTGCGTGGAGACGTTCATGAGCGTATTTGTATGAGCTATTTGAGTTCATTGCCTTCAAAGTCAAAGTTCTTCATTGACAAATGTACAATTTACACGTTAATTAAATTAAAAAAAAACAAAATCAAAAGAAAAACCATACAACCTGTATACGATTTCAAAGCTTAAAATAATTACTACAATGTATGACAATAATTATCGTACAGAAAACCGTCAAACATTACGCGAGCATAATAATTATGTTTTAATACAATACTTCCTCGTACTCATGTCAGTTTCTCATTTTTACTCCTTATAGGAACTCTGTCATCACTCTCCAAAAATTCACCGCAACTATAAAAAGTTTGATCGATAAGCCAGCACTTCAATCTGTTTCTGTTCAAACAATATCTATCGCCATCCGAAAATTCGATCACCTTGTACAGGCCCTTGAACTTTGCATCAAGTTTGTCTGATTTCTTTCATGATTCTCTGTTAAAACATAATCACCAACGCAAACTTCTCAATTTCAACTGAACTTTTATCAAACCTCGCCATTTTGCGCAAAGCGCTCGTGTTTATTGCTTGAGCGGCGCGCTCTCAAACTATTTCCAAATCTGTATCCGCTATATCGTCCAAAGTCATTACAATAGGTTTAAAGGTCTAGCTACTCTACCAAGCAAAAGCTCTACTTGGCTTGCTCTTGTGACACGGTTTCCGGTACCGAAAGCAAGCTGAATATCGGGCAAAGTGCCTTGCCATGACTGATTATTACCCGTTTCCACTGCATATTTTTTTAAGAGAGAACATAACCCTATCTACCTGACCGTTGGCACGTCTGGTCCCGGTAGAAATCAAATGAAATTTAATACTGTGGTCACTACAAAAATCCTTAAACTCTTTACTAGCAAATAATTACCTAGCACTGCCCTGCGCTCGTCACCCAGAGATCTAAGATATTATATCTCTAAGCCCTGTAATTTCTCTGGTAACATTGCCCTTCAAACCGGAACACAGTAATGTTTGCACATTACTGCTTGGCGGTAGAATAACTGGCAAGGGTGTGTGGTACTTCCCTAGGCGGACTCTGCTAAGAGTCCTACCACTACAAATTATAAATTTTTCGTGGTCATTTTTTTGTTATTATAATAATTCTATTCCATGGCCATCAATTGATATCTATTTTGTTTTCCAAGTCCAATCATATGAAATACTGGCCATAGAAACTCGTTCATCCTTAAAAATAAATAGTAGGAAATCAAGAAATTCGGACGAAAAGTTCTGTCCTCGAAATGATGAATGCAATGAATGATGAAATGCTATATCTTCATGTTGTCTGATGATAACTTCGAGCATCGCTTCTCCGTAATCCTATGTAAATCTTAATACATACCTATCTGTAATTCTACTAATATTATAAATGTTTGTAGCTCAATAACGTCGTAACTTCTGAATCGTAATGAAATGTTGAGAACTTATGGATCGGCCTAACATTTGGAACATACTCGTAGTTGGATAATAGTACGGATGAACTGATAGTAGATAGTTCGACTATCCTATCAATATTATGAGTTTTGGTATTTTTCAACGTATTTTCTGATAACTGGTTTTTACGTATGTTATAGGCAATAGCTTTGAAAATAAGGCCCCGATACTTCCAGACACTTTCCGTTGACTGTTTTGCTTAACAGACTCTATTATTTTGGGAGTTTTAAAGCGTCTATTAAGCAAAACAGCCGACGGAAAGTGTCTGGGAGTATCGGGGCCTTATTTTTAAAAATACTGCCTATAACATACGTGAAAATCAGTTATCAGAAAATACGTTAAGTGAGTAATAAATGGACTCCATATCTCAAAATTCGCCGTCTAAGCAAGTTGGCGGGTAAGCATGTGTTACTAACTCTACTGTACTCATGTGTACTAACTCTACTTAATCGTCCATATTTTATCCATCAGAAAATACGTGATGTCTGGCGGCTCTGGGATCTTACTCTATAACCTATGAACAGATTGGACTGAAATTTGGGGCACAGGTAGATTATAATAAATACACTAATGTTCTTTTGCCATTTAAAATAATCAACTGTCATCAAAAATCTAAATCGTTATTTCTTTAGAAAATGCTAACATTAATTAATATTAAAACTCCAAGTAATCACATAAAAAGTCAAAAGTGGCTAACAGAAATGTTCAAAGTAGGTATAAAAATATCTCTGAACATATTAGAACCCCACTGCATCTTTCAGAACCTGTATTAGTTCAATCATCACACATAAGTGCATAAATACAAGTGACATGGAATTGTTAGCGATACTGCACGAAAATGCATCCCCAATAAATTTATTTTTCTGATGGAGGGTTTTAATTTCTGACTAAATAGTCTTGTTTTGTTTTAACGCATTATCATCAGCCTACACTCATACACTGCTAGATACAGGACTTTTCCATTCCTTTCTTCCACTCAGCCTGATCCGCAGTCTTATGTTTTCTATCACCAGCTCCCTTCCGTACATGCAGTTTCAGGGCGTTCTACACTATCTTCTTAATTCACGGTCTTTTCCCTAGAATCAGCAATCAATCTACATATATCACCTAGAAATCACCTAGAAAATCAATCTAGGGTCACTAACGGTTTTTTGGGTCTACAACAGGAACAACTTGGATACTGACACTTTAATCTGTTGATGCGCTCAGTTATATCTATGACTTCAGTTTTCTGACGAATTACCTACATCATTATGAATGCAATCCTAAACCCTGAGCATAATTCTTTCCATAACACGCAGAGCCACTAACAAATTAAGCAAATATATTGCGATCCTTCCAAACATCGTTCATGGCTATCAATTCCCCATAACGCAAACAATGTTCATCTGATGGGCGCTACAGCACTAATCAATCTAACTCGGAAGTACCTCGGAAGTTAAACATTGACCGTCAACACTTGATTGAGCGAGCATTTAGTTGCATTAGTGCTCCCTTGTGAGCGAAGAGACATTTCGTGTCGGATACTGCGATATCCTATAGCTGATGAGGGGATACAGACATTTGTCATGTTACCATGTTTGCTGAAAATATGTAGAGTATAAACTTTTTTAAATAATTCTACTATCTTGCTCATATTATAAATGTGGAAATTTGGAAGTTTGCTGCTTAAGCATGTTGAAACAAATGAACGGATCGGGTTGAAATTTGGAACACAAACATAATATTTTAGTCAAAACAGTGCATACAGAAACGGAAACTACGGTTCTGCTTACGGGAACTGCAGTCATCAGAAATACATGTACAGAAAATGCAGTTTGTATGTATTATTGCTAAATAGGAAATACCATCAGTTTTGTCATTTAAACGCGATGTTAGATTATAAACTAACATAACCTACTGTAGGGTTATAATTTCACGTGTTTAATTAAAAACTGATGACACCTACAATCAATTTGTCATCAAACAAATATATACACCCATTTGGAAAAATAACTTTTTGCGAACTTGATCGAGAGCGCTGATTTTTGGAACAATTAGCTATACATTCTTTTTATACCATAGAATGGCGATACGAGCAAAAGCATGTGTTTGGTGATAAACAAGGTGTTATAGGCAATTATCTCCATAAAAAATAGTTTTCCGTATTTTGTATTTTTTTTTTCAATTATAGAGTGAACAAAGTAAACATGCGCTGGATGGTAAGAAACACAATTGACATGAAACAATGACAATTCCAATTGGCAAAGATATTAAACTACATTAGATTGAAAAACCATTTGAAAATGAAGTACTTATTCAAATTACTGTCTAGCACTGCACTCGTCATCCAAAGATATAATATTAAGCTTTGTCTCTTGGCTCTGTAATTTTTCTGGAAACATTGTTGTACGAAAGCACATCAAAGTTTCACATTACTCTTTGACGGTAAAATAACAGGCGAAAATGTGTTTTTTCGTTAGGTAATAAGGCCGTAACGGACAAAACTGTTAGAACTTAAATAAAATTTTAATACCTTTATGTACAGAGTTTTTAGAACAAAGATTATTCTATTATTTTTCCTAGGTGGAATCTGCAAAGAGTTCTATTACTGCAGAAATAATATTAAGAACAGCTAGAATACCTGGGTATTTAAAAATTATCAGGAATTATTTATTCACCGATAACATTTTTATCAAACAAATATCCTCACCCACTCGTGATCTTGAACTCAAAGACAAAACATACTCCACTAACACAATGATAAGCTCACCAAACAATGGACGAAATCATTTCCCGGCCACTTTTCCACTTACAATCACGATAATAAAGTGTCATGTTACTCTTACCTGGGGTTAATGTGGTGACTCGGTCTGTCACGCGTAGTTACCTCTAAATGACATTCATGCTACACACCAAATAAACAGCACGTAACTCCCAAAGAATAAGGTTCAAATTCACAGAACAACGCGATAATAGTAAACAAAATTAATTTGCTAACTCCCTACGTTACGACTAAGTTACTCAAGGGGCCAAGTTAGTTTCGTAAATACCGTAATAAGTGTGACAAATTACTTTTTGTCAGAGAATAAGTTGTTAAAGAAAATCAGGAATGAGGAAAACGCTTAGCACGGCTGTTGTGAAATGTTCTACATTCACAACCCAAAACTTACAGTATTTCGCTTTTAATACAAACTTCTGATAAACAAAAGTGTTGTGTTACTCCAACACTTTACCATGTCCTTAATTTTGAAATACTGCCAATTCGGACCCCGGATCGTCATTCTGTAATGATGTCGTTCTTAGAGCATGTCGGTTTCCTCACGATGTTGTTGTTCTTTGGATAAACTAGTAGTAGTAACGGCTAGTACCTACATCTGTATTTGGAAAAATATTCTGAGATGCAAGCGGAGTTTGAGCCTATGATGTAACCACACTGGTCCATGACATAACTTTGAAAGATTTTTAGAACATGCTGGTTTCTTCGCGATGTTTGCCATCACCGTTTTTAAGTTAGCGGTATTATGCTTAAGGTTTTGAAAATAAAGTAATTGGGATTATAGATAATATTATAAGCTTTAAATCGTCACAATCAAAAAATCAACACTATTTTAAGAAAATGCATTCAGTCACCTGTTTACTTTACGGCAATACATAATGAAATGTGATTGAATAATAATAAATCGCATTCAACTTAAAGTATTTAGTTGAATTCTAGACTAGAACAAACAGTGGGTTTGATGAATGTGTAATACTAATATTAACAGATGCGATAGATAAATTAAATAGATAAAGATAGTAGATAGAATATATTTAAATTTAAAAAAGTACTAATACAAAGTTGTTTAATATTGTATTTCTGTAATCAATAATGTGTTTGTCTTGGACAAAACTAGATGGCGCTGTTAAGCCTTAAAACGCGGTGATGTTTTGTTTCCGAGACGAATAACTCGTTCTAGTTAAATATTAATACTTTGTTATCTTTTGGTTAAACATTTGTGTGTAAACAAACGGAATACAATCATTTTATTGATGTAATACGTGCGTTTCATTTTTGGACACTTGGGAGCTGTACATTGGTCCTTCGTATTGGCGGTAAACGGCGACGCGTGGTTGACTTGTGCACTGTGTCATTTGCACCAGACCGGGTAGTGGTTTGCTACCGGTGCAGGAACTTGGCAGTTGAACCTTTCGACCATCAAGCCTTGACCGGTTGATGGTAGCAAGAACAACCGCGGAGGGTGAAGTGTTCGTCCAACTCTGGGTGTTCTTGGTAGAACCCCTAGCGAGGAGATCATCGTCACTAGCGGCGGAAGTGTGCCCACACCGTCCGGTGTGCGGGGCGAGGGCAAAGTACTGCCGTCATTTGGATCTTGCGCCAGCAGCGGACAAGTGACCTGACGTCATAGGAGTGACGTGTGTGGCAGTTGTGACGTCACTATCCAGTGAAGTGTGAGTTCGGTGGAAAAATTGTAAGTACATTTTCGACTCTATTAGTGTGACAAATTTAACTTTGAAGAAATATACTGCATGAAGATCTTATATCGACAAGGTTCTAGAGACTTCAACAATTTCTTGTATTTTATCTTGGACTTGTAAAAAAATTCTGTGGTTTGCATGACTTAGAATAGTTTCGCCAAACGTGTTCAGACGGGGAACCTATGCCCGATTTCGTATAGAAGTGATTTTGACAAGGTTCTGAACACTTAGAATAATTCGACAACAGTTTACATTGACTTAGAAAATTTTGTTTAAAGTATTTAGAATAAATTTATTTGGTTCACGGTCAATTTTATCTTGAATTATTAGTTATCAGAATTAATTGAATTTGTATAACATGTCGAATAAGTATTTTAAATTACAAGAAAATTTAGCAGCACAAATTTCAAAGTCTAGGAATAATTTTAAAAAATCCTCTAAAGACCGTTTAACTACAATATATATTAGCACTCGTTTGGAGACATTGGAGCAGTACTGGGTTGAGTTTCAGAATAACCATCGTAAAATTATAACAGATGTTAAGACCGAAGAATTACAGGAATCGTTATATTTTACAAATGATATGTATGATTCATGTGAAGAATTATACACAGAATATAAATGTTTGTTGAAAGAGGCTAATTTGAAGCTCAAACCAGAGTCAACTGCTTCTTCATTTACTCCGAGCTCTCATAGAACTGAACAAAGCGTGAAATTGCCTATAATAGAGATACCGAAGTTTTCCGGTAAGTATTCTGAGTGGGCAACCTTCCGAGATCTGTTCACTTCTTTGATTCATAATAACGGCAGTATTGATAACGTGCAAAAGTTACATTATTTGAAAGCTTCTGTTACTGGTGAAGCTGAACAATTATTACGTCACATTCCAGTAACCTCAGACAATTACAGTGTTTGTTGGACTCAGCTAGAAAATAGATTTAATAATAAAAAGTATTTGGCTAATTGTATTTTAAAGAGGTTAACTTCTCAAAGGTCATTGAGTACGGAATCTTCTAGCGCGATAAAATTGTTGTTAGACACAACCAAAGAATGTTTAAGCTCGTTAAAGAATTTAGGTGTTAATGTCACAAGTTGGGACATAATTGTTATTTTTTTGATAAGCCAAAAACTTGATGCCGAGTCTCGTAGAATTTGGGAACAGAAAGTAACGGAAACGGAACTAGAGTTGCCTTCCCTGGCAATGTTGGAGGATTTTCTAGAAAACCGATTTAGGGCGATTGAGTTTTTGGATCCCAATCTACGGAAGTCTGAGAAAGCTAACTGTTCGTACTTCGTAAGTTCTTCAGTTTCGTGTTCTTTTTGTTCTGACAATCACAAAACTTGTAATTGCAAAAAATTCGCAAGAGAATCCACCGAAACCAAGCGTGAATTTGCTCGGTCACACAAATTATGCTTCAACTGTCTAAATGAAAGCCATACAGCCTTTCAATGCAATTCGTCAGCCAGGTGTCGTTTGTGTAAGAAAAACACCACACTCTTTTGCACCCAAAAATCAACAGTCAACCTCTAACGTTGATGTTGATCAGCCTGTGAGAAAGAATGTTGTCACTACTGCGATAGCTTCAACATCACGATCATCGAGATCACAGGCTCCTTCGGAAACGTCACATTCACCAGAGATAACCACTTGTTTAGTTAATTCGCCCAGTCGAGTTCTATTACCAACCGCTTTGGTGACAGCGAAATCTAAGAATAGAACGACTGTTGTTTTAAGGTCCCTGCTTGACCAGGGATCTCAGTCGTCCTTTTTAACTGAAGCTGCTGTGCAGCTATTGGGTCTCAAGAAAACTTTGGAGACCAGTGTAGTTACCGGACTAGGTGGAGACCGCGGCTCGAACATCGCTTCGAAGCACACAGTTATGTTAACAATTCAGTCTCGCCTAGACTCAACCTTTACTATCACAGTAAAGGCACATGTGCTGAAAAAACTCACTTGCCTTTTGCCCAGCACAACACTGCAGAATGTTCAGTGTTTGCCAGCACTTGAGATTAGTGCTTTAGCAGATCCATCGTTTGGAACACCCAACCGGATAGATCTGCTACTGGGGGCGGAAGTGTACAGTCAAATCCTTTTGAAAGGATTGATTAAAGGTCAGCCTGGTTTGATTGCTCAAAACACCCGACTGGGCTGGATTTTGTCTGGTACTATCCCAGCTGCTAACGACAATCCTAGTACACAATGTCACAATATTGTGAACATGCACTTAGCGCATGATGAACAACAGAAAGAGGATGAGCTCTTGAAGAAGTTCTGGGAATTAGAAAGGGAACCTACTACTCAGAAACAAAAACATTTGACCTTGGAAGATCAAAAATGTGAGGAATGGTTTACACAGACTACAAAAAGAGACGAGTCTGGACGGTACGTAGTGCGGCTCCCATTCAAGACAAATGACCCACAATGCAAGTATGGGAATACACGCAGCGTTGCACAAAAAAGATTCCTTATGTTGGAAAAGAGGCTTTCAAACAATGCTCCAGAACTCAAGGTTGAATATTCAAAGTCAAGTTATCAATGAATATATCGCAATGGGTCATATTGAAGAAGTAAATAATATCAACGAACTTGATGCTGTTTACCTACCCCATCATGCTGTTGTTAGAAAAGACAAGACGACAACCAAGGTACGTGTAGTTTTTGATGGTTCTTGTTCTGGATCGAACGGTGTCTCGATTAACGATGATTTAATGATCGGACCAACTTTGCAACCAGAGCTAAGGCATTTGGTAATGCGTTGGCGTCTCTACCCGATAGCAATTGTCGCGGATATTGTTAAGATGTTCAGGCAGGTGAAGATCGCCGAAGAAGACGTAAATTTTCAGCGTATTTTCTGGCGAGATGACCCAAATACAGACTTGAGACATTTGCGTCTATTGAGAGTTACGTTTGGAACTTCTTCGGCACCTTACTTAGCAGTGCGATCTTTGCAACAGTTAGCCAGGGACGATGGTGATGATCTACCATGGGCTCAAAATCGAGTCTTATCTGATTTTTATATGGATGATCTCATGACCGGTTGTCATTCAGCGAGTGAAGGTCAACAGATCTATAAAGAAATGACTACTCTTCTAGGTCGAGGGGGCTTCCCGATGCAAAAGTGGTCAACCAACGATCGGGAACTAATGCAACATTTTTATTCTAGTAAATGTCAATCAGATACTGATCTAGAACTAAATGCCGACAATGTGATGAAAATTTTGGGTCTGACATGGAACCGAGAAGCCGATACTTTCCAATGTACGGTTACACTATCTCCCATGGATGGTTTGTGCACCAAGCGACGGGTAATATCGGACATTGCTCGTCTGTATGATCCTCTGGGGTGGCTAGCTCCAGCCGTTACAACAGCCAAAGTATTTATTCAAAGGCTTTGGCTGTCTGGCATTAAGTGGGATGACCCACTCCCATCATTATTGCTCAAGGACTGGCTTGAATTTCGCAACGACCTGAAGAGTCTTCAAGATATCCGTATCCCAAGGTGGATCGGGTCAAGTAAGAATGATACTTGTCTTGAACTTCAAGGATTCTCAGACGCTTCTAACGTGGCATACGCAGCTGTTGTGTATGCTCGCAGTATAAGTTTCGATCGTAGCGTTCGCATTAGCTTGGTGACGTCAAAGACTAGAATTGCACCAATAAAACAAGTGTCGATTCCGCGCCTGGAACTATGCGGTGCTGTCTTATTGGCGAAACTCCTTAATGAAGTCGCGGAAACATTAAACGTTCCAAAGCCCCATCTCCACGCTTGGACAGACTCGACCATTGTTCTAGCTTGGCTTCGCAGTCACCCAAGTCGATGGAAGACGTTCATCGCCAATAGAGTGTCTGAGATACTTACGATCATGGATGCAAATCAGTGGTCTCACGTATCTTCAAAAGACAATCCAGCTGATTGTGCTTCTAGAGGTGTTACGCCTTCAGAATGTGTTAAAAACACCTTGTGGAGTTGCGGCCCAGAGTGGCTGCATTTTCAAGAAATTAATTATAAAAAGGGAGAAATAAAGGATACTAACCTGGAAGAGAAAAGAGTAACGAAATGTTATGTACTCGCTGGTAATCCAGATGTTGGTGACCCTTTTCTTGAAAGGTTCTCCTCTTTGAGAAGAATGATCAGAGTGCTCGCATGGTGCAAGCGACTTTGCACATCCTCTCGTCCAGTTCTACAGCCATGGCTGACAACAAGGGAGTTGCGAGAGAGTTTGTTGATATGCATCAAGCGAACACAAGATCGGTTCTTGCCAATAAATTTTATAGATAAAAAGGGAAAGTATTCTTCTCTTACCCCCTTCAGAGACGACGACGGAGTATGGCGTGTGGGTGGTAGGTTGCAGAGAGCTGATCTCTCCGAAGATCGGAAGCATCCTGTATTAATTCCGCGCCAATCTCACTTAGCAAGGTTGATCATCGGTGATGCCCACGAAAGAACACTTCATGGGGGCCCGCTCTTAGTGATCAGTTATGTACAATCCAAGTACTGGATCATTAATTTACGGAACTTAGTAAAATCCTACATACACAAATGTACGATTTGCACACGATACTCTTCTAAGACACAACACCCAATGATGGGTCAATTACCCTCAGCTCGAGTAACACCATGCAGACCATTTTACCAAAGTGGTGTGGATTATGCTGGTCCCATTGCAGTTAGAACCACTAAAGGACGCGGTCATCGGTCCACAAAAGGATATGTTTGCCTTTTCGTCTGCATGGTGACCCGTGCTATACATCTTGATATTGTGAGTGATCTTACTGCATCTACTTTCCTTGCAGCTTTTAGGCGGTTTGTCTCCAGACGTGGACATTGCGCCGATCTTTGGAGTGATAACGGTACTACCTTTGTCGGAGCTGATCGAGAGCTGCGAAAATTGCTAACTTCAGAAAAATCTACTGTCGCCGTTGAGGTTGCTGACTGGTTATCAACCAATGGGACGACTTGGCACAGAATTCCTCCCTATAGTCCCAATTTTGGAGGACTGTGGGAAGCAGGTATTCGTTCCACAAAGAATCACCTCAAAAGAATTATTGGTAGTTCGACACTGACTTTCGAAGAACTATCAACGGTATTGTCTCAAATTGAGGCTTGCCTTAATTCAAGACCAATATCGCGTATGAGTGACGATTCTCATGAGCAGGTTCCGTTGACGCCAGGACATTTCTTGATTGGGGAGGCATTGGTTCTGGTGCCAGATGCTGATTACCAAAACTCCAATGTTTCTTCTTTGAGACGCTGGCAACTAACACAACAAAAAGTCCAAGAGTTCTGGAAACGTTGGTCCAAGGAGTACTTGACCCAATTTCTTCAGCGCTACAAATGGAAGGAACGCACCCGAGATCTTGAAATAGGGGATGTTGTGTTGGTAAAGGAAGATAATCTTCCCCCAGCTAGATGGCTTTATGGTGTTGTTACGCAAAAACACAGTGGTCCTGATAACATCACTCGCGTTGTCAGTCTGCGCTGTAAAGATGCTATCATGAAGAGACCTGTATCTAAACTCTGTCGGCTGCCTGTATCTGACTAATATTAGGGGGTCGAATATATGACCGACGACTTGCATTGGGATATTGTATCCGCTTTTGACACCTGAACCGATAATATTTTTGCGAATTACAAGGTAAAGTCAGTATGATAGCAATTCCTTTCAGTTTAACGGATCTATAATCAAAATTTGGTTTTAAAATTCTGTTAAGTTTTTGTAACAAGCAATTATCATTTGTTAGTTTATAAATATAAGTTATCGTTAATTTTAGCTCAACTTATTTTTAATTGATTTCCATAGTTAAGAATTTGTAACTATGGAACGTGTTGTAATTAAATTTAAAGGAGTGTCAGCAGTTTTAGTTTTCTAGTGGCTATCTTATTGTTGTGAAAATTGTTATAAACTTAAATTTTATTTTGTTGGTTAAAATTAGTTAGTTAAAGTTTAGTTTTAAATTATTTGTCTTTCAAGTTTAACAAATTGCCTTTTTATTCCCACTAGTTATGGACGTGTGGTCCATGGGTGGCGGAATGTTTAATATTGTATTTCTGTAATCAATAATGTGTTTGTCTTGGACAAAACTAGATGGCGCTGTTAAGCCTTAAAACGCGGTGATGTTTTGTTTCCGAGACGAATAACTCGTTCTAGTTAAATATTAATACTTTGTTATCTTTTGGTTAAACATTTGTGTGTAAACAAACGGAATACAATCATTTTATTGATGTAATACGTGCGTTTCATTTTTGGACACTTGGGAGCTGTACAAAGTAATTATTTTGAAATAAAAGTGGTCAAGTGCGAGTCGGATTTGCCCATGAAGGCTTCCGTAGCAGCAAGTAACATAATATATACGTTCTTGTAGTTCGTTGTTACTTTAATCAGTGTTGTAACAATAGTCAATTTATGACGTATTAAAATAAAACTACTTACTAGAACTCATTCAAACCAATTTTCGTTGATAGTTTACTTGGTAATTTACATCATACACTTTTTTTATTTGTCATTCTTTTATTGTAGAAGACATTCAGCAGGTTAGAAAAAAATAAATGTTTGGAACCTCAATACAATATCATTTTTGATGACCTATCCTAATAACACACACGTATGGTTTTGATCATAAAAATTTTTTTGAGTTTCAGTTCTAAGTATACCCCAAATTTTTTTTTTCTATTTTTTGTATAAAATCTTAATGCGGTTTACAGATTACATCTACTTACCAAGATTCAATAGTATAACTCTTATAATTTTGGAGAAAAGTGGCTGTGACATACGGACGGACAGACAGACATGACGAAACTATAAGGGTCCCGTATTTTGCTACGGAACCCTAAAAAAGAAAAGTTTCCTTACAAAACATTCACTCCACAATTAATTATCTGCCTTGATTTATGTGGTACATAAATATGTAATACTAGCAACGTACCGCGGTGTTACCTGTGCAATTCCCGTTATTTTCCGTGACAAAAATAGTGTCTATGTGAGTAGTCTATGTGTTATTCTCACAAAATCTGAAATCTAAATAAATTAATATTTAGAAATTAATGTAGTTAGTCCAGGCTATAATTTAATTGCATTTCAAATTCCAACGTTCCGACATGAATGAGCAACATTTCAAGACATAATAATCTTCTATATATATAAAAGAAAGTCGTGTAAGTTACACCATTTATAACTCAAGAACGGCTGAACCGATTTGGCTGAAAATTTGTGAGGAGGTAGCTCAGGACCAGGAAAAGGACATAGGTTAATTTTAAATTAATTTTTATCACGTTCCCGTGGGACGTCAAAAAAACGACAAACCACGAATATCCCGTTCGATCGCGTTCCCGTGTGACGTGACATAAAACGAAAACGACAGCTAAACGTCATTTCATCGTCGTCATGTCAACGGTGACATCACCGAATGAAAGCCAAAATAAAAAGTTGAAAGTTGAAGAACCTTTGTCAATCTTTGTTTCTAAATCAGAATTGGTACGACCAATTTCCGAAAGGTGGCGTAGCAGGTAGCTGAAGAGGTTTTTTTGTTTGAAAGCGATATACTGAAAGTCTGAACCGATTTCAGTCATTCTTTCACCGTTGGATATGTACGGGATCCCGATGATGAGATGCTATATAATGTACCACGGGCGAAGCCGGGGAATCTCCTCTTTTTTAAAGGCAGTATAGACTATACAGTGAAAAAATGAGCAGATGTGCTTGATGGTGAACAACGTGGCTGTCAATAATAGCACACAGTGACACGCAGGTAACGTCAGGTAACCTAAACCACTGTTTAGATATTCTTATTGCAAATGTAAAGTCATACCTCTTCGTTCGAGTTTTCGGAATGTAGGTAGGACCGAGGATTTTCATTCCAAAATTCCGTTCTCCTCAGCCTAGTTTTTGAGAAGCCTAGATTAGACTGACAAAGGAACAAATGACAGACAAGGGTCTTTTGTACGAGGCATGAAAAATACGTAAAAAGAGCTTGTTAGACAAATGTTGGAGTTACAAGCAGTTTATTTGAATGGCTTGTGATAGTAATGACGCGAATATAATGGGAGTAATTTGCTCGTAGCTACACGAAAACTCGTTTCTACTCAGAAGATTTTTTACGCGGGGTTACCCAAAATACACAAAAAATTAAAAAAATTGGTTGCCTGTAAAGTCGGTATACGGGCGAAAGTTTTACGTGACAACGACTTTGAGTGGTAAAATAATTTTACGGAAGGGACGCGTGCCTTTCACTTTTTATGTCTGTCTCTCTCGCTCTTAGGCGGGCTAACCATGCCCGAGTGGAAGGGACGCGTGCCTCTCAGTCGCTCTCGTTGTGAGCGCATAACGTGAGCGGAGCGTAACGCAGTTTCTTGAAGTGTCACCCGGCAAACCAATTTATAAGACGTTGTCACGTCAATAAGTACTTTTCAACCCCTTCTTCGTTATAAAAAGAAATCTATGTCCTTTTTCGGAATCAAGTCTATCTGTGTCCCAAATTTTATTAAAATCGGTTATGTAAGTATTTCATGCATTTCATGAAATACATAATTTCATGCATAGATATCCAGAACGTGTTTATTCCGCATACGTGTTCTGGGATGGCTAAAGGATATGTATTATAATTACACATAATAATAACTCTCTTAAATATTTAATACATACAACATTTTATTGATTTTACTATCTGCTTTTTACCACAGCGACCGCAAAAACGCTATAATGTGACGGTAAGTTTATCGTAGTAACAGAACAATGTATATACATTTTTCACAATGTGCATTTACTGCGCCATCGTAGAATGGTTACAAAAACACAATATCACAAAATACACATTCTGTGCCAAGAGTACCTAAGTAAAGACATGAAACAAAGCTGTCCCAACAGTTCTTCCAAAGACGTCGGTACAAAAAGGTATTAAGCCCAGTTATTGCCTTTGCAAACAACTTAGCTGCCACAAACTTCGAGAACGGACGCTTTGTTAGTCTGCAGAAACAAACAATGACACTGAGTCCCCCAATCACCCGTTTTAAGAACTTTGTTACAATGTGGTTGTGAGAAAATTTCTTTAAATTCAGATTATTTTTCAGAAAAATGAGATGGAATGTATTAATTGGTTTAAATATCACTTCAGCAAAATTTGTGTAAGTTAGTTCCTAAAGTTAAAACAAAATACCATTTAAAACACAAATTTTGCGAATACACATTTGTCCTCAAAATAATATGAAAAAAAATTGGATTACGCATACATGATGTACGAGTTAATAGTTACCCACGGTTTTACGATTTCCGCTAATTTTCCTCGTAAACAACACAAGTAGCCTTTGTGTTGTTCCAGATTATAATCAAAGTTCCAAATTTCAACCCTATGGATAGTAGTAGGATTAATAGGAAAATAGAGATTTTAGCCATTGACAACTATTGAAACCGATATTACACAACATCATGGCGACCCACGGACGTACATTACTCCGAGTCAGCACTTCGAAGATCGCTGCAAATCGGCAATATTTGCTCTTCTTCAGCATTGTCTGAATTAAAACAGACTAGTCTGATTAGATAAATAATCTTTATTTACAAAAACTAGTGTCGTGATGTACATAATGTTTTGAGTGAGCTCTTTAAGTCTTGTGACGTACATAATGTTTCGAGTAAGCTCTTTAACAAGGCCACCAATTCAACGCTAATAAAACTCAGGCATGTCTTTTCTCCGCAAAAAAGTGTCCAACTTTCCAGAACGTGCCTGTACAATTGACAGACCACTTGGACCTTCTAGGGCTGACCCTTAGCCCGAGTCTAAATTACGGTGGCTACCTGGAGTCAAAAGCCAAATTAGGTGGAAAAAAGCTTGGTGCTCTCACTAAGGCAGTATTTCACACCGAATCAACTACTAGCTCTATATCAAGCTCAAGTTCGTTCTTGTGTGGAATACTGCTGCCACCTATGGGATGGATCGGCAAAGTACCAGCTCGAAGCTCTTGACTCGGTTGGACGGCGCGCTGTTAAGGCCTTCTCCCATTTTGATACATTATTCGTACTTGTAGGGTACGATACTCGAGTATAATACTAGTTGGATACATGTTCGCTACCCGACGCTCGCATATTATGCTACTGAAAAATGACTAAATTCATCATTTGTGCAAACTCGTTTTTTGTAGACGGACGTCATGTCGAGCGACTCCAGTGACGAAGCTCTTGCAGTTTTTCTGTTTCATAGACAGAGAAGACGTCAACGCAAGAGTAGAAAATACTGGATTCATCCATACATTGAAAGAAACATAAATTGTAGAGTTTTTGAAATTTGTTCCCAATTTCTGCCCAAGTCTTGTCTATTATATTTTTTCTCATGTATTCAGGTACTTTGTAGTTATATAAACAAACATGTTTTTCAATTTCTTGTACAAACTTAATATTGACGTGACAACGTCTTATAAATTGGTTTGCCGGGTGACACTTCAAGAAACTGCGTTACGCTCCGCTCACGTTATGCGCTCACAACGAGAGCGAGTGAGAGGCACGCGTCCCTTCCGTAAAATTATTTTACCACTCAAAGTCGTTGTCACGTAAAACTTTCGCCCGTATACCGACTTTACAGGCAACCAATTTTTTTCTTTCTTGTTCCGCCGCCATCTTGTCAAAACGCGCGAGGCGCGACGCACAAGCGACCAACACGGCGGGTATCGCGAGACTAGTCGCGAACGCGTAGAATATATACCAGTATCGTAGTGTGAGAGTCTCCATATAAATGTATGTGAGATACTTCGCAGGGACTAGTCTCCGAAACTAGAGTCGCGCGGGCGCAGGGCATGGAAGAAGGGGTTGGGAGAAAGGCTTTAGGCTAATCGGCGATAGAGACTTAGTAGCTAAAAAACTGCTAAGCCTAGAACATCGTCGAAAAGTGGTTAGTCTGACAGTGTTTTACAGGATACATTTTGGACAGTGTGCAGCGGAGTTACACGACCTAATATTGCCTTTACCTCTCCACTACAAGACAAGTCGTAAGTCTCACTACCACCCATACACTGTGGATATTCCCAAAATCCGTACTAAACGGTTTGAATCCACTTTTCTCGTACGTACAGCTTTGGCGCGGAATAAGTTGCTGGCCTCCTTGTTCCCTGAGAGATATAATCTAGAACTTTTCAAGGTCAGAGGGAATGAGTACCTTCTAGGTCAACGTGCGTTATCTTCGACCACACCATCGCTTACCATCAGGCGAGTTGGTGGTCAAACGCGGACCTATACGCTACAAAAAAAAACCTATATTCACGAAATTTGTGCTGCTTCTATACTCGTATTACTTATCCGAAGGAACATCGTTCCTGCCTGGTGTTACATGACATCAATGTTTTTTTGATCGTAAGTATCGATCAGATAGCGCCTCATAGACTTAAAATGTGGATTAATTGTACAACAAACGAAGCTAGAACGGGCCGCTAGTGTAATATAACTATTGTCGAGAAATCCAATAAAGTAATGACTACTTAGATTTATTGATCATCTCACCATCATCTTCAAAGGGAGACCTAGAGAGGCAGTTATACTCTTATTGTTTTGAAACTTTCGCGATTTGAACACATGATGTTTATATTATACGAGGCTTAATCGCCAAATAAATAATTGTTTAATTATCTCGCCGTTTCGACAACGTTACAACCGCCATGTTTTCTCGTGACCACGGCGGTTGTAATGCTGCCGAAACGTCGAGGTAATGAAACAACGATTTATTTCGTGATTAAGCCCCGTAGCCATACTCCTGCCTGATTTTGGGAGGTACAGTATAACGACCCACCAAACGACCAAAAAAAAAAGCAAGTATTCAATCACACTCTCCGACTATGTATACGATAATTATATAGGGCTCTATATCTATATGGAACCCTATCTAAAAGATCTTATTGTAAATTCTTGCGCAGTAAATCCAAATTATGTTAACAGTTCCGCTGCATTATCTCTTAGCTCTCGCAAATTGTTGGGTAAATATTTAAGTAGATGTGCTTTTGCTTCTAATTTTGCAGCTGCGGTCAAGACAAGTTGTTCTATTAATCTTACACAAACCTGGTTTAATTTTTATTAATAAAACTTCACTGTTACATTTTTCGAAAAAAAAAAAACACTACAATGAGTAAAATCATTTTATTTTTGTTAAAACACTAACTTACGTTTGTAATAAAGCTGTTGTACAAGAGGATACAAATTAATTGATTTCCGTTTTGGGGACAATATTTACAAAGTAATTACTGGGCTAATTACTGTCTTTTCGAAGTCATGTGCGTAATGCCGCTAACTTAAAACAGTAAAGGAAAACATCGCTAGGAAACCGACATGTACCTAGAATCTTTCAAAGTGTCATCCACCAACCCGCACTGGCCAAGCGTGGTGGATTATGGTCTTAACTCTCTCGTTGAGAGAGAAGGCCCGAGTCCCAGCTGTGGGAACATTTAGTGGTGGTTGATGATGATGAATTACTGGGCAAGGAGATAAATGAATGTATATCTCTGGTTGATGAGTCTGGATACACATTACTGTCTAGCGGTAAATTAACGGGCCAATGTGTGGTATTTTCCCAGACAAACGTGGCAAAGAGTACTACCAGTATAATTTACTAGAAGTCCGCCCCGGCTTCGCCCGTGGTACATTATATAACACTCATCAGGATCCCGTACACATCCAACGGTAAAATAATGACTGAAATCGGTTCAGTAATTCCTGAGAATATCGCTTTCAAACAAAACACCTCTTCAGCTACCTGCTACGCCACCTGTCGGAAGTTGGTCGTACCAACTCAGACTTAGAAACAAATTTGATTAGCAAAGGGAAGTGTTTAATCTGTGAGCAAAGGTGAGGTATGTAATCTGTGGCAAAGGTTTTTATTCAACGACGCAATCTTAGACACATGCTGTCATGTGTCATGTCAAAGCACGAAACGCGCAAAAACTCTTAAAAAAGAATATTTTTTCCCGATTTTGTTACATTCTTAATTCAAGCTCCGCTTCTGTTAATAGTAGCGTTATGTTCTATAGCCTATAACCTTCCTCGATAAATGGACTATCCAATAGAAAAATAATCTTTCAATTCGGACCAGTACTTCCCGAGATCCTAGCGTTTAAACAAACAAACAAACTCTTCAGGTTTATAATATTAGTATAGATGAGTCTACCATTGCTTCGATATACTCCATCCTGGTCAAGAACCATGAGTGTGACGTGTTTGCGGATGATTGAAAGAGTATATGTATCACCTACACCCCCACAACAACCGTTAAGAAACTGATTAACTGACTATATCAAACGTGAATTACATGTGAATTTATTTAAAAAGTAGATATAGGTGTTGTCGGAGTGTTTGAAGTATGGTGAAATAAAAGCGCGCGAGATTAGTGAGGACGATGAACTATAATTAAGACTTTATCTTAATTTTGTCATAATTTTTTTTAAACTATTGTATCATTGAAATTTTTTTTTTTGCTACAATTTTGACTAGACCTTGCCATTTATTCTAGAATAAGTATTTAACGTGTTGTAGTCTCAACATTGTAAAATATATTTTGGTAACATACTGTATGAAAGTCTGTCAATTTAAGTGATTGTTTTATTTTTTTGTAAATTGAAGACTGGCCTCTTTGGTGGCTAAGTAGGTAGCAACTCTGCCTGCAAAGCCAAGGATCGTGGGTTCGATCCCCACCCAGTGCAAATATTAGTGTGATGAATTCAAATATTAATACTGTGTCTGGGTGTTTCTATGTATAATAAGTATGTATTTACAACTATATACCTAAGTAATATATCAGCTATCTGGAAGCCATATTACAAGCATTGTTTAGTTTGGGGTCAGATAGTGTTGTGTGTGAATTGTCCACCAATATTCATTTATTTTAGTTGTGTAATAAAGAAATTGATATATATCTCTGACTGAAATATTATACTTATACATCCATATTCATGCTTGTTATAAGAAACACGTCTACCTCTACATTTGTCAAGAAAACGCCTCCAATATGTTTTCGGCAAATTGTAATAAGTGCCAATTTGTACGCGTATTTTTTGCTCCGCGGCCCTAATATTTGACGCGACAGCTACGCGTCACGAGATGCCTTATAAAAATCATCTCGTAAAATTATGTCACGTCCTTGTCACGTGTCGACGAGAAAACGATATATACCTACTTATACAGCCATATAAATCTACGTTAGGGGATACCTCATAAAATTAACTTCATCCACGTGATCGACTAATTCTCGTCGTGCAAATGTTCAATTTCACAATCATTCGATTTCGCTTAACATCAGGCGAGATAGCGGGCAAATAACGTAAATCAATTAACGTTAAAAAAACAAAATGCGTTGTCTTAGGTTCGTATCCTGTACTATCACCAAAGAGATTACATATACTACGTATAGAGTTTGATTTTCCGCACGGTTCCTTTGTGTCAATCGTAAGCAGATGACGTGCATACTATCTATGGCAACAGAGTGATGCGCCGCGACAAAAGTATGACACTTCTACAAGAGCGACAAGGCAAGAAAGATGCTACCCGTGCTTTCGGTGTAAAGCGTGTGTGCCAACTCTATACCACAGTAAATACATAACAGTAGGTTATTTATCTAAGGCCGCCCGCCGAGTTATTAGCTTAGCTTACTTTTGCGTTGATACCCAGGGTTATCACTTTTACTTTTAGCCAATATTTTCGAACAAGCAGCACTTGATCTAAATTTATGCAATAAAAAGCATATTATGATTTACCAATTTGTAAAAATAAAAAGCCTTTTTTCACATAACATTTATTATATTATTCTGGTTCAGTAGGAACTATGAAGAATGATAAGTCCGGAGTTCGAAATCGTTATTGAGGCACCCGAAAACACTACAATATTTTTTTCCCCTTTTTGAAGTCATGATACTCGTAATAATTAATATTATGGTAAGTGGCCGGCGAGAGCTGACGAACGGGCGCGGTCATGTGACGTACGCACGTGCTCACAGTCGCGCTGCAGCTGCACAGCCCGTACTGCCGTCACCTTATTCCCAAATATATTATGCTAGCGTGTGCGTGAAATCGCGTGCCGACACGGCGTGCGGCGCGCACGCACACATCCCAAACCGAGAACGGTACGTTTGTATGAAGATGTTTTACTGTATGTTTACTGTGTCTATACCACAGACTAAGTAGAGAGATACACTGTCTATACGTAGTATATGTAAACTCATTGTCTATCACTTAGTCACTTTCCGAGTGAAGATGCAAAGTTCGGTACCACCATTGGCTTGAAGATTTTTTTTTAGTAGAAACCGCTATACATACCTACATCTTCCGCGACATGTGTGACTCGCCAATCCGTACTGGACCAGCGTGGTGGAAAAAGGCTGCTTATGCTGATGCAAAAATAAATAACAAGAAAATCATCGATATAATTAAAGAAACGAAGATGAGGTATGCCATAATCTAAAGACAACATAACGTGGCGAAAATTTGTTTGAAAAATTTTAAAATTGAATTGTCAGCGAACGTACACAATTGTCAGCGAACGTACACAACTCCTTGTTGCGACTGAGACTAAATCAGGAGACGTCACCTGATTTTGCATCGCCATAGTAGCAGCGCGTATGCCGCTTCTGCCGTTTTTAAGAGTTCGATGAAGAAAATAGTGATTTGAAGCCTAAGTTGGATACAAAGTAGTGTTCAGAAGTAATGTTTACTGTTCGTTGGTCAGTCCCAGAGACGTCCTGGCGAGCGGTTGTGCTAACTACTTAGAGGGCCCGCAGCCAAGCCAACCATGGTGGGACTTTTGGTGGGTTGCTAGGACGTTCCCGTAGTCTCGTTGTAAGTGGCCAAAGGGGGAAAATCGAGGAATCTTTAGTTGGTCGGCTTTTTGGTGGCAAGCCCGACATAACCCGTTGTCGTCCCCTACTAGCGGCAAGAATACATAAAAGCAATCATTTCCTCTACGTAAAAACCGGTACTTTTATGTACGTTAACAAAATAATTTTGAGCTAATTTAAAACTTAAATGTTATAACTCCAAGGCTGGTAAATTGTCTTGAACAAATATTTCATGCTTAAAATGACATTTAATTTTTTTTCCTGTATAAATCAGGCCCATTGTTTATCATTATCAATTAAAGTGAGCTTAAATCCTTTTGTCTGTCTTTCTGTAAAATAACGCGGCTTTCCTCAGCAGGTTTTATTATGAGAAGGGGTCGGCCCGGGTGAGCGATTAATTCTAAATTAGGGGACGTTACCACACCATGGCTACAAGATAACAGTAATTAAACTTAAAAGAATTAATTTTGATTGGTTCTGGTGTGTTCGTGTATACGATGTACTTACGTGCGTGTGTATGTAGCTGCGTAATTTGTAGGTATGTACCGAAATTTACTGCCAAATCCAAAAAAAAAATTATGTAAAATTATTTATAAATGTAATATACATCTTGACCAATCCGCTTTTGGTAGTGGTCTCACCTTAATATTGAAATATATAGAAAAACAGTAATGCACAAACATTACCCATATTCTGATTTAAGCGCAATTACCCACAAAAATGAACATTAGGGCAAGTTAGTAGTAACCATTGCAGTAATCTGGCTGATGGCTTCCAATCTGGCTAATTTCTGGTCCAAAATTCCAATTTCCATTTGAAGAAGTAACATCACGACGTCTTTCCAGCATTTTTTTTGCTCCAGGAATAGCAAGAGTCGAGTAATTAAAAAAAATACAAGTAACATACACTTGTACAAAACAAAATAGTGTGTGCAGTCTATGGTCGATACCACGAGTCGAAACAAAGTTCATACACGGTTGTAATTAAAGCTGTGTTGGAAAATACTTTTATTGCTATTTTTTTGTTATACTCTACTTTCTCCTATCCTCTCAGATATTATACGGGATAAGATTTTTTTTTTCAATAAACATGTAATAACATCTGTGCTTCTGTGCTCTGGTGGCCTTGCGACCTGTTTTCAAGCCATTTTTTGCCGGGTTTTCGGAGCTGTGAATCAAGTGCCTAAGTTTTTTTATAGTATAGATTGACGAGATGAGCAGGACACGTGTCTGATGGTAGGCATGACAGCAGCACAGTGACACACGCACAAGGAGAGCACATTAAAAAGTCGGGCAATGTTTCTAAATGTTTATTTTCATATAAAATCAGGCCAGTGCATATAAAACTTTGTAGTTTGGAAATTGTGTGACCTAAAGTTAGTGATTCGTGGAATCCTTTTTAAAACAAATGAAGTTCAAACATTGGACAAACAGCCCGCATTCCGTGTGGAGATTACGGAGACATACGAGTACGTTGAGTAGCGTTTTCGTGAAAAATTACACTTATTTTTATTTAAAAGAACAGTTTGTTGGTCAAAATTGCCTACAGATTTATAGGTGACCCTAATTTGGCAATCAGTGTAACACGTAGCTCGAGTGGGATACAGTGCACAATGACAAAACGTTGCCCATAAGGTCCTCGTCGAGTCTCGATACCTACTTAAGTAGTGCCTGGGACAATGACTGATACTCGGGTCGGGTTTCTGGAAATACCTAGATCCTAAGTAGATACTTGATAAGTGTCAATGTCTGGATCCTACAATAATAGTATTACGTAACTCGTCAAAGGCGCTTAACGTAATATTATTATTAACGTAACGCCCTGGAATGAATTCGGAGCGTTTAAAAAAGATTGGGCGATGGAAGCTCTGGACCGGACTAAGTGGAGAGAATTGGGGAAGACCAGGTGTGGGACAATTGAGGTTAATTTAAAAAAATCGTCATTGAACATTTGCGAACTCAATATTGGTTCTAATAAACGTTTTTCTTTAATAACGTCATGTCAATAAAGATTTTCGTATCTCATAATACGGGTTAGAGCGTTATATCAGTTAACTAAAGTTAGATTACTGCAAAGCCTGTTTAGTTTATTCTTACCAGCGTTATTCCATAAATTCTTATCAGTTAATTTCAAACGTAGCCAGTTGTTTCTGAAATTAAAATTTAATTAAAATATTCACAGCATAATTATGCTGAAATTCCATCCAAAAGTATAGTGTCAGAAACATTTGTTTCAGAAATGTTTATTATTTAATACCTTGTTCCTTTAACATTCCAAATATTTAAATGATAGATGAAATTTTCGTTTCGTTTGACATTTGGGATTAATTTAATAACGTTGTATTTTCGAGAATTAATTAAGATAACAAAGCTCTCAAGAACTTAAGATATTATTGTCGGCTTGTCTTTGTTAATTATGCAACTTTCATAGACTTTCATAAAAATCAGCAACTATGGTACCACTGTTGACATTCGGGACCTTTTATTAGAAGAAGGGATTGTAAGCCACAGTTCACTATGCTGGCCAAGATCAGGTTGGCGAATCAATGACACAGTACCTGGTTGACCGAGCTTTGCTCGGTAAATGCGTTTATAAAGGGCTCTAAGTAAAAGATTTTCTCAGAAAAAAAAGAACAAAAAGAAAAAAAAAAACGAGTGTATTAATCAGGTTTCGAAGCGGGGCCTGTTGACTCCGAGGGCGAGCATATTCCGTCTGAGCCATTTAGACTTCAAGAACAGTGGCGAAATAAGTTATCGTATTCTAATGACATTGTAGGAGTTTTGCATTGTCTAAAAACGCGCATAAAATAATGTTATTTAAAAATAAAACCTAGCTAGATCGATTTGTCGTCCCCGAAACCCCCTGTGTATATAATTTCATGAAAATCGTTCGAGCCGTTTCCGAGATTCAGATTATATATTGTGTATATTATATACCTACAAGAATTGCTCGTTTAAAGGTATAAGATGTTACATGTCATCAAAATAAGTCTATCTGTCATCTAACGTCGGTGAAGGAGATTGGATTTAATGTATTCATATTACATATATTTTATTGTGATTGGAATCTACGACGATTCCAATACCTTCTTCGACGCCAGGATTGCGAAATGAAAAGTACAACAGGAAATTACTATTAAAAGATAGATGGTCATTTATAATAACATATAAATGTCGAACATGGTAAACACAGCGACACGACAGTGAAGATCAGCAGCAGCTGCTGTATCTTTACCGCGCGGGTGCACTGGGAGTCTCCCGAGTTCACTTCCAAGAGTGACGATCATCATCATTCACAGTCTACGAAAAAAATGTGTGTGGTGTCCCGAAAGGAGCTTTCACTTCAGAAAAGTCATACAATTTCATTGATATCGATACACGATAATAACAAATCGAGAGTGAATCGGTTTCTTCTAGGTAAACACGCTCCATCGTAGACCGCATCGTCGCTTAACATCAGGCGAGATGGCGGTCAAGTGTAAACCTATAAAACTTAAAAAAATCACAATTGGTGACTCCCGCTCTGGATCGTTTCTGAGGCAGAAGATTGCCATCGCTATTCAGCGAGGCAATGCGGCCAGCGTTTTGGACACATTTGCACCAGGAACGGTTCGAGGCGGGTTATTCTAACTGACATTACTTTGTGTGTGAACATGACGTCTATTTTTGTAAATAGGGGAAATGAATTATATTTCAAAAAAATGATATATTAAATACTAGCATTTATAATTACATCCAAAAAGTATATGCAATTCAAAGATGGTTGAACTCAAGATTAGCCCTGAACATCTTGACATTGATAATAAATCTGTCATACGGTGATGTGTGACCGGTGACGGTGATGGTAGCCATTTTAAAATTTTAATTTATGTAATTAGAAAATATTTAAAATAATTTTAAATGCAGTACTTACGCATGAAATGTAATGTCATTACATTTATTTGAGTTTCTAGGATTATTAGAACACTTTTTGAACGCACAGCAAGACATACTCTTTTATATTTATGTTCAAAATGATCAAAATCAGTGATAGGTAAAAACGACCGGCGTCCCCCCGCTTCCTACAACCGACTAGAACGGAAAGAGTGAGCTCACTCTTCCCAATGTTAACATGATTCCGTGCGCCCTTAAGTTTGGGAGGGCTAATCTTGAGTTGTACGATCTCTGATGCAATCCACGTTATCAAATGCCGTATAACAAAATTTACGAAATAAAAGCCCGGTCCCTGACACAGTACTTCGAAGGTCTCTAGATACATGAAGGTTCCGTGGTAATAAATTATAATACGGGTCGAGATCAGGCTGAAATTACGGGCAAAAAGGTTAAACAAACTACTTAATCACGGTTGGTCTTTAATTATGTTTTAATTTAAACCCATACCAGATCGGGGTATGATATTGCGTGAATTTCATTTTGTTGCTTCCTGCTTATTTGAAAAGTTGAATTTTCGTTTAATGTGCTACTTTTTGCTAGATCAATTATTATCTCGCCGACAACAATACGACTACCAGTATCAGTTTATTTTGGTTTACTTGTGGATAAGGATAACTAGCGGTTCGCCCTGGTTTCGTCCGTCGTTCATGATATCCCTTATCTATGAATATTTGAAAGCTGAAGAGGAATCATTGAACTGGGTAATCACAGGAACTACTGGAGCGATTTAAAAATATCTTTCACCGTTAGATATTTGCGTGATTTCTGAGTGGTACAGATTATAATTTATTATGTACCACGAGCAAAACCGGGATGGACCGCTAGTCAGTATATTTTAACGGTCTTATTCAAAAAATGTTATAGCATGTCTAAAGATTTGCTATAGTACGTCTTAGGAAAAATGGTATTCATAACAGCATTTTAGCGCTAAAACGTGCTATAAGCCTTCTATAAAGTTATAGAGCCGAGAACCCTACTTTAGCGGTGTTTTAAGGCAAATATGGCCGACTTTTAACAGCTGATTAGTGTCTAAATGGCGTTGTGACATATTTAACTTCAACTTATTTTTTGGTTTCCATTCGGTAATGTCACCGTAATTTCGCCAATGTCCAGCATTTGAGCGTTGGGAATATCTTTGTTATATTATGTTCTTAATTCAGGTGCTCAGTCTTCCATCTTCTTCATAGCTTCTGAGAATTAATACTGTTACAGTTTAATATTATATTTGTGAATATATTTGGATAGGACATGCACAAATGGAGAAAATACAAGAGGGATGATTGAAAAGTTTGTGGGACGGGGAAATCAAGTGGAATCATATTATAAAGGGAGTCATGTGATCTAATACAATCAAAAAAGATGTGATCGGTGGTACCTTCTGCTAAACCGCCTTCACAGATTGAATTGTCGCGTAATCTTAATTTTGCGAGAAACACCGGAGTACAAGCAAAGCCCAATCGTAGGCGACAAATAGTAAACGTAGTCTGTTTGTTAATGTTTTATGTATGAAAAACCATGGTTTTGAAGGAATGGTGGGCTGTAGTTGGCCATAAAAATTTCCTGTTATATTTTTAGTCCAAGTAGAAGTAGTTCATCCAAGTAGAATTCCAAGATTCAAGCAATTGAGGTTGGCATATTGCTGATAAATCATGAGAGTAAACGTGATAGTGGTCATTATTACCAGAAATTGTGGCTTGTTTGGCATGAAAGTCTGCATTTTCATTGCCTGCGTAATCAATGATTGCCTGATAGTTGTGACATATTCTAAAATTTGTCACTGTGACAGTGAAACTGTTGTATGTGTAATTACCAATTTTTATAGGTACTTGTTAACATAAATATTAAAATACAAGCGTTACAAGGTTTAAATGCTCTCGATACGATTGAACAGCTTGAAAGTAATCCACATCGACGAAAGGTGTATAAAAGTAGGAGTGATCCTTTTACTTTCGAAATTTATTTCTAATTTATTTCTTTAGCAATTTCTCTTATAAAATACAAGAAATTAATGAGAGAACGAACAAACACCACTACGTTTTATTAGTAATATAACTTTTTTCCCCGCTTCATAATTTCACAGTGTACCTATGTCATTTTTTTTAATTCTGTAACATTGTCTATGGTTCCACCATCAAACTCGTTTTATCTGTGGACGATTCTGTCAGTTTTTCTATAAAGTCGATCGATTTCACATCGATTTCATTATAATGGCAACATTTTGATCCTAAAATTGATATAAGTAATGCTTTAGTTATAGAAGGCTTATAGAGCGTTTATGAATACGGAATTTTATAGAAGGTTTTATAGCTTATCGAGCGTTTTAAGTAATGAGTGTTTTAAGTCTTCTATAAGCATTTATTATGAATAAGACCGTAAAACTTTAACGTTTGTGACGATAATTGTACCCTTTATTTTTTTTACGAATTTAATACATATTATCATTTTATTATAATTAATTGCCATAATTATTTTGAATAATTTGCGATTAAATCAAGTTTTACGTAAGTTTAATACGGCAGTGTTGCTCTGTAAGTGTAATTATGAAACAAAAAGTATATTTATATACCAATCAAGTACAAGAACAAAATTAAAAATTTTGATTAACCTCCGACTACCTCGGATCTCGGATTATCTGTATAACATTCTACTAGTCAAGCCCTTTCATTTGATACCCATATTAAGAGAGTTGTGAAAACAGAAATGTATTTCGCCATGTTGTGGTAGCGGCCTGGATTTAAATTTGGCGGTGGATTTAAATTTGTCATAGTGCCAAGTACTCTACTAGTCAAGCCCTTTCATTTAATACCCATTTTGAGGTAGTAGTGAAAAAAATAATACAATTTGGCATTTTGTGGTGGCGGCCATCTTGGATTTGAAATTTGTTATAATGTATAGTATTCTGGTAGTCAAGCCCTTTCATTTGATTCCCATATTGAGGTAGGTTGTGAAGAAGTATTTTGTCCGCCATTTTGTGGAGGCGGCCATTTTGAATCAATATTGACTAAACATAGCTAAGAACATCCGCACAAATATTAACCTTCAAATAAAAAAAAACCGCATCGAAATCGGCCCATCCGTTTGAGCGCTACGGTGCCACACACAGACACACAGAGAGACAGACAGACATCGACGTCAAACTTATAACACCCCTTTTTTTGGTCGGAGGTTAAAAACTACGTTAACTAAACTTAAAGTAACTTAACATTTGTGTCTATCTTAGATGTGAAAGACCTAGGCTTCCTTTATGCGTAAACAATAGAGTTATTGTAGGTATACTTACCCGTACAACACAGAGATTTGACTCAGAAGGTACATTTGTTTTGAAACACATAGTTAAAACTTATCATCATCATCCCTCTCTAGTCCACTGGTAGGTATTAGAACTCTGTCTTACTTTACCATCTGCCTCGGTCAATGCCAATTTGTCTTATCTGGGCTCACAATAGTTACAATACTGTTGACCCATCTCGCTGGTGGGCGTCCGGCGCTCCATTTACATTTCCGCGGCTCTCTTTATGCCACAATTTTGATCCACCTGTCGTCATATCGACAAACACACTTAGCAACTGATACTGTATTTGTAATTGTATTTGTTTCAGGGTTTGCTTTTTAACCGATTTCAAATAGGTAAAAGTTCTCAATTCGGTTCTATGTTTTTTGTGTACGAATGTTATGTCGCGTTACATAATAAATTATAACCTAAAGCACTCGGAAATCACGTATTTATACGACTTTGAAAGAATTTTTGAAATCGGTCCAGTAGTACCTGAAATTAGCGAGTTCAAACAAATAACTTCTTCAGCTTATTCATAGATGTAGAAGTAGTGTGATTAGGTTGTGGACTACAGGCCCGTTAATAAAATTGACATATGGACCAAATGAACCACCAGGACACCTATGTAGGATGATAGAAGGGTATAAAATAATAAGATTCAGCACTATGCTGGCATTTGTAAGCTGTCCAATTGAGTGCAAGTTGAAGAGGGGGCGTTGCAACCCTCGATCTTTTCTCCTCTTCGAATGATTTTTGTACGGCATTGTGGCATCCTACATAGGTCTCCTGGTAATTCATATGACCCATATTTTTTGTTCACGGGCTTGTAGTCTGTTGCGTTAAAATTGTCAATCGATTTTGATTACATTTTTTTCGTTTGGTAGGTCATACTTCAGAAAAGGTCACACATAAATTTTTATGAAATCAGTCTAAAGTTCTTTGAAAATCAACAAATATCTAAAATTAGCATCCATCATTGACATTTTCGTGAACTTCAGAACCGCGTTTTCTCATTAGTTTAAAAAAAAAAGTTAGTTGAGTGTCTGTGTTTATTTTTAAATTAAAGTTTTTATTTTTGAGAAAATGTAACCAGTGTAATAAAAAAAACAAGAATAACTTTAATTTTATTCTATCAATAGTCATTGTCAATGAGTTTTCCAAGTTTTTGTCTATCTCAAGATTGCCTGGAAAAAATTGCTTTTAACAACATGAAATTAGATCATGTATTTTATAATTCTGGGGCGTGGTGGCGTACTGGATAGACCACGCGAATTCACTATCGTGAGGTCTTGGGTTCAAATGTCGCCTGCACATCGCAATATTTTTCCAAGCGCGTAGTACAAATTTGCCATCATTACTGGATTTTACAGAGAAGGAACACATCGTAAGGAAACCAACATGTTTCAAGAAAGAAATCTTTTGAGGTCATGCTTCATTCCCCAACAATCCATGGTCTTGCCCTATGATAGAATGTCCCTTAAAGGGGCTGCTTATATAAAGTTGGATTACTGTTTACTACGTCTACGTGTAGGTGTAGTGTTTGATTTTGTCCCTTCTATTCTAGGCACCTCAACTAACATTTAAATTTAGTACAAGTGTTACTGTCGTGATTTCTACGTTAGATTGAAAATAGTCTGCAGAAAATTTTAGTTCGTTTAGTTTACCTATCTCCCGAGATAACTTGGTAGCACTGTTTTATAAACGCACAGGAAAAGGAAGCGAGTGAGATGCGATAACGTCAACGCCGTTTCAAACTACGTCGCTTTGTTCGTGAAGTAAAAGAATGCTGCGGAATAAACCACTCTTTTTAAAACATTTCTCGACTAAGAGCATGGGCAAAAAGAATTTTACTTTTCGTTTGTTCAGGATTTTTGGTGGCAGTTCTTTGGGAGAGGAAAGCGGTGACGATATTTTTTTGCTGACGGTAATTTGAGCTAAAAATTGTTTTAACGTATTGGAGGGCCGCTTTGAAAATTAAACAAAATTGGAGGTTAATTTTTTTGCTAACGGTACGTTCGTTATTTGCGGTAAAAATTTTACATTTTCTCTTCAATTTTTAGATTTATAAAACCAAAGCATTTTTTTTTACTAAATATTTATTTATTAACAATTACTTTTGTACATCAGTAAGTAAAAAATAGTATGATATAATAGTAAAAAATAATAAAATAATGATACAAATCGAAAAAAAAATTGGACTCTGATAAAAATAAACATAATACCTATATTTAATGTAAACAAAGTCAAAGTCAAAGTCAAAGTACTTTATTCATAAATGTACAATTTACACGTCAATTAATAAAAAACAAAAAAAGAAAGAGCATACAAAATTGTATACATTTTCAAAGTTTGAAATGACTACTTTTCTGTATTATAATAATTATTGTACAGAAAACATTATACGATTATAATATGGTTTTAATACAATTGTACTGACCCATGTCAAATTTATTTATTTACATTTTTATGGGAACTTTGCCATCACTCTCTAAAAATTCGCTAAAAAATCTGTGTTTTCTTGTTATTGAACTTAGTTTTGTGACCAAATAATTTTAATCTAAATTTTCGTATTTGTTTTTTTCTTTTTAAACGAGAAATGTCAAACAGTGTTAAAAAAAACTAAATTACAGATGAGAAAAACTAAAACAATATCAAAATTTACCTGTACTCCGCATTATGTATAGACTCAGACATCAGTCGATGATGATGAGATAATAATGCATTGGACCAATAGTTTGTTTGAGATCATATTTATTTCGAGAATCCTAAATTATGATTTCATTAGCTCATTCATTGATTCATAAGCTGTCCCTGTCGAAAACATTTAATGTAAATTTGTGGGTTTTCCATGAATTTTACCTGATAGATAATTTCATAAAAATGATTACATTAGTTCACAAGTTTTCAAGTAGAAAATCTTATAATTTCATAAGACTTTGTTACCAAAAAAGTTCGAAAGGTTTAACTACCTATATTTAAAATACAATGCTTAGGGCTGATAATCTCGTGTTTTATGTTGCCTTTCGATTAGTTCAACTTCTCTGATTTATTCCATTGCTAGAGGTCTAAAATGGTCCTTTATAGTGATGGCCCAATGGATTATATTTGAGTATTGACAAAAAAAAATGTTTTTAATGGAATACTCATATTTCATATCATTGTGAATGTACATAAAAACACTCAGATACAGAACAAATATTTGTGTCCATCACTCAAATATAACTTAAAGATTAAATGGAGGGTAATGATTATACATAATTTACCCCACTTTACGAGTTTCTTCACTTTAAATCTGCCTATTAAACCGTGTAGTATACTCATCGATAAAATTAAAGAAACGAAGATGAGGTATGCTATAATCTAAAGACAACATAACGTGGCGAAAATTTGTTTGAAAAAGAACAATGGCAGACTTTCATACTTTAAAATAGTTGAGACGAAATGATGGCGTCTATACATCAAAAATATCTTAAAATGTTGAGCGTCAGCCCCTGAGTAATAATATGGAAAGATGTTTGTCTTGAGAAGGCCGTAAAAAAAAGATATTTAGGTTTAAACTTTTTTTTGGTTATGTACGTCGAGACGTCATGTTCTCACAACAAGAAAACTACTTTTTCTTGCCAGGGCAGGATAACGGCGCAATGTGTTAACGCAAATGTTGCAATTGACACATAGCACTCTGGTTGATTTGTTACGATCTCCCATCTTCAAATTCAAATATCCATTCAAAGAAACATAATCGAAATCCAGAGGGGAGAAGCACAGGTAACGTAGGGCAAGTTCAGAATCCTTTAGGCACGCACAAGTCACATAAAACGTTGGGAATATCAGTCCGGTAAACAATCCAAGTCAAATAATTATAATGCGATATTCAAATACGAAAACCACCGACACGGAAAGCGTAGGAGCAACGAACTTGACACTTGACAGCAACAAAGGTATTTCCGATGTTACCATAACATAAAATAAAATTGATACCAATAGTTATTAGGGTAGGTATTAAAATTGTAATCGTAATACAGCGGGAAGAAGTTTAAGTGAAACTTATTTCCATTTTCTTTCGTTTATTTTTTATAACTACTGATATTTTATCTACTAATAGTAACCAACTCTAAATAAAAATGTTTTGGCGTCATTATTGTTTAAAATTACTTTCAAAATAGTATGATTATAGTAAGTGGTCTCACTTGAACTGAGTAGGAAGTTATTTTAATCATTTAAAATCTAATAAATTGTAATTTTTTTTGTGGCTTCTATTACCATTTATATTTATGTGAAAAAATCTTAGCAAAAACAACAAATTACTTTTGTATATATGTTATTTCTAGACGCTATCAACGATGTCAACTATTATTTTGCCATTGTTCTTTGAAAATTGAATTGTCAGCGAACGTACACAATTGTCAGCAAACGTACACAACTCCTTGTTGCGACTGAGACTAAATTAGGAGACGTCACCTGATTTTGCATCGCCATAGTAGAAGCGCGTTTGTCGCTTCTGCCGTTTTTAAGAGTTCGATGAGTATACTAGTTTAAAATTATATTATGACAGTAACATTAGTCTAATAAGTAGATTTATTCTTTATTGAACTTAATTTAAAATTAAGATAAAGTTTATTTCAAATAAAACAAAAAAGTAGCAATTGACAATCTTATCATAACTAGAAACGACCTCTTCCAGGCTAACGTAGGATGGAACGAAAGATTTTGATTCTGCTCACTGATCCGAAGGTCTTGCAACCGACTCTCACGTAGAATAAACATGTATTTTGTGTGACTTAGATGTTTGTAAAAATGCAAATGTAAATCCGCCAACACTTGGCCAACTCGGTCAGCGTGGTGAATTAAGTCTCCCGACATGATTAAAAGGAGCACCGTGCCCCTTCACTATAAGTTGATACGGAGATATTTAAAGTGAAAACATGTTTTAGCGCACCAGACAGAGATTTTTTCGTAGGTTGTGAATGTGTCTGATCGTCACGCTCGGAAATGAAAGAGTCGATTAGTTGAGCTCGGAACCGCGGAGTGTGCCCGATCGAGAAAGATACAGTCAGCTGCTGCTTTTTTCTGCTGTATCACTGTTTACTATATTCAATTAAAGACGTTCTGTTTTAATGTAGGTATTTTATTTATTTATGTCACACCTATTAACGATTTCTTCTCCTATCCCTTTCACACATTATTTAATTCAACTTACTCTTATACTTACCCTTGTCGCGCATCTATGCACATAATATCTAATTTTCCTTGCGTTCCTTTTAACATGGTAATTACTAATTTATTCTGTCTCATTCTACTATTGCATTAAAGCCACGCTAAAAGTATTACTTACAGAATAAAAAAGGATCTGAATGGCTTTTTATTTACTCTACTAATAGCCACAATAATACTAGTCTAATAAGTCATAGTTTATAGTGTGTTTTCTTTATACTTACTGTGATAATACTGCGTACTACAAAATTAAGTTAGGAAAGTTTTCACTTCTGCGTTCTTAAGCACACTTTTTTGGTATCTGTGGCAGTTGCCCTGATGTGACCTCTACCAAACTTTGGCCACTTTGGCCTAGCGCAGATGGAGCAGGGTTCTAGGCAGTGCACAATTGCGTTCGTTGAGATTAAATCCATTGAATCATCATAAATTCCACAAAAAATCATCATAATAAGTTTATCTAATACACATTGATACTCATATTTCTTGTAAGAAGATTTTGAAGTTTCAAATGGTCAAACATATTTTTAGTAATTGGCCCATGTCAGTTTCTTTTTCAGATTTTCCATAAAATCTTTAAGATTCATCATCATCGTCCACAGCCTTTTCTATCCCACAGGAATAGGCCTCTTTTTAAACTAAGTTCATTGATCACGCTGTTTTTAACCCCCGACCAGAAAAAGGGGAGTTATAAGTTTGACGCCGATGTCTGTCGGTCTGTCTGTGTGTCTGTCTGTCTGTCTGTGTGTGTGTGTCTGTCTGAGGCACCGTAGAGCTCAAACGGATAGGCCGATTTCAATGCGTTTTTTTTTTATTTGAAGGTTAATATTTGTGTAGATTTTCTTAGCTATGTTTGGTATATATTGAACCAAGATGGCCGCCTCCACAAAATGGCGGACAAAATATTTTTTTACAACCTACCTCAATATGGGTATCAAATGAAAGGGTTTGACTAGTAGAATACTATACACACTAACAAATTTCAAATCCAAGAGGGCCGCCACCACAAAATGGCGAATTATATAATTTTTTTCACTACCTACTGCCACAATATGGGCATCAAACGAAAGGGCTTGACTAGTAGAATACTTTGCACTATGACAAATTTCAAATCCAAGATGGCCGATACCACAAAATGGCGAAATCCATTTCTTTTTTCACAACTCCTTCAATATTGGTATCAAATGAAAGGGCTTGACTAGTAGAAAGTTGTACAGATAACAAATCCGAGGTAGTCGGGGGTTACTCAAAATCTTTAATTTTGTTCTAGTTATTTAGCTCGTGCCAATCGTGCCCTTGCTCGATTTTCTATAAATACCATGTTGTCGCTCCATTTTGTAATTGGATGCCCTACACTTTGGTTACCTTGCCGTGACCACCACTTGGTCGTAAGATTTCTTAACACACAGCTGAAAATTTGGCGTCTTTTCTTCGTCATATAAACATAGGTATACACACACCGACTTTGCTGTAAAAACATACTATTTAGTGACTTCCTTTAACATTCAAGGTTAAAATCAGTATAGTAAAAGTAGGGTAAGAAAACAAATCAGATTCGCAATATCGTATATTAAATTTCAGTTTTACCGCACAATTAATAACACTAACATTTACATTAATATCACAGTTCAAAAACATTACTTACAGATAGTAAAATATGTATCATTATGTCTAATTATCATTACAATAATACTGTTGAATATTTAATGTTTATGGTGTATAAAATATTTTGTCGTATGACTTATAATACAGGGTAACGCAAAAAAGCTGAGTTCATTCAAAAAGAGTCGCAACTACACTTAGCCTGCCTTCAAATTCATCAATTGAACAATTTATAGTACGAAACGAACTTAAATTGCAAAGACGATCCAGTGTTTTCTTCAGATATTATAAATGGGAAAGTTTAGACGTTTGTTACACTATTAAAAACCATGAAAAGAGTAGTTAAAGATGTAATTTCGAACTCCGATAAATTACATTGTAAAATAACACACTAACCTTATAACTGAAAAAGAAATGCAACATTTCATGCACAGAGAAAAGTCCCTTTCTACGCTCACGAAGTCGTAGGCGATACATACGAGTACTAAATACTAATACATTATATGAGTCGTGTGTGTGAGGAGTGTGGACAGATTGTATGAAAGCCAACATGAATAGAAATATGAATGAATGGGAATAGTTAACTCAGATGTGATGAATGATAGAGACTAATGAAGGAAGCAGACATTTTGTACCTACTGCATATAAGTCGGGATATAGATAGCCGATCCCATTGCTTTGAAACTTGAAATAGCATGATACGAGTATTTATTAAATTTGTTTTAATGATTCTTGGATTTCCTATGAAGTCTTATGTAACAATTACTTACATGTTTAATTAATTAAGTTGGTATTGTAAGGAACTTAAGTTTTTTATGTGGTAATAAACATTTTCATTTTCATTTTCACAATTGATTGATGAACAAGATATTTTTGGACAAAAAGCGCTTTTTGCGTTACCCTGTTACGTAGAACTTAATTTGAATAGGCGAATAACAAATGGTTTATTTACACATGTAACAATTTAATTAAATCTGAGTAGGTAAACGAATAACAATGGTATTGCGTTATAGATAACATAATTTTCAATGTATTAAGTATTTTTTGAGCGAAGAACGTATTCTTTATACTCCATGAATTAATGATAAAAAATGTGCTTGAAAAATTAGAACTGCACTATTATTATATGCGACAATAATGAACATGAGAGCTGTAACTATCATATGCATTGTTGTCGCTAAATGATACCTGAGCCTTGTCCAAAGGTTTTATTGAATTTTCTTAATCATAGAAATAAAATAGGTAACTAAGTACAAGCCTATCAATATGGATGATTTTGGAACAGAGAAACAATATCACTCGTATACCAATATCGTAAAAGAAATCGATTAATTTTATGATACTCCACAAACATTTTGATATTTGCACGCAGACTAACTATTTAAAAACACAGACTGATTGTATATTTTACAACGTAGGTAAATGAGAACATTTTATATTTGAAATCAGACAGGGTCAAAGAAAACAATTGTAAAACCAAATTTTTGATTTAAATTAAGATAATTTCAGAAAAAGTTTACAGTATTCTAATAAACATCCAAGTAGTGCCGCTGAATCTATAAATTCATTTATTTGAATAATAACAGCAATTTTTTGTTATGAGTATAAATAACTTTACAGGAAATAACACATTTAAGGTGACCATTGGTGTTCAAACTGCGTAGAGATCCAGATGACAAATTTGGCGAGTCACATTAAAGTTCTTTAAAGATAAACCGCAAAATTTCATGATAAATATGGTTTTTGTAAAATTTCATTGTAACTTTAAAAAATACAGACGATAAATTTTACATTTCAGTGATATTACAATTTATAATAATACAACGATCAATATAAGTAAATGTAAATATGTATTATTAAATAATTTTAAATGTTGAGAAAAGATACAAACTGACTTAATTGGGTCCACAATAGGCATATTAACTCATTTTGTATATAATGTGCCGTCAAAAGGCTATTCAATGACTGAAACATAGATTAAAGAATTACTTTATTGTCTTAAAAACTTCACGTGACATCACGATGTTAAAATCACAATTTTGGACTCTCCCAAAAACGCTTCATACAAATCACTACAGAAACATGACGCCACACTGTAGTCGTATTTTCTATGCGTCGCGCGCAGTTTGTATGGTAGCTATATTAAATATTGCGTTTAGAAAATTGGTTTCACAACAATAGAAACTTGAAATTGAATGAGTTATGTATCCAAAGGTAAATAAATTTTCTAATAACTTCATCTTTGAATAATCATAATGTAAGTTAAACTAAAAAATATCAAAATTAAAATTGGTACATATTTTATTATATTTAAATACTGTCATTATATAAAATAATTTAATATAATTGCAGGACCTGTCGACAGGCTTATTCAAGGTAGATGACACTAATAGGCGCAGTTTTTCTATTTCTGGAGTTGTTTCTGTCATTGAAGAGAGCCTTGACACTATAACAACACATAAAGTACTCGTAATTAAGATTATATAAGTTAGTTTAAAACAGTTACTAAGTGTTTAATTTAAAGTAAACCACACTTTTCCAACTAAAAATGCCTGAAAAAATTAATAATAATAAACGTATCAGTCATCCTGATTCCACACATATGATTTAAATAACATCAGTACAGCTAAAAGATTGCGCACTTTGCGAGATCGTCAATGGCCACATTGTCAATTCAACTGCTGACTACTACCAATCAATAGCTAATCAATGCATAATAATGTTAAAATAAGTCATAAGTCTAGTTATATTTATGCTGGCAAAAGGATTAAATTACACTGTTATAATAATTACCTTCGTGGTATAATATGCGTTACTCTGAATAAAATCCTACTAATATTATAAATTTCAATATTTGGATGTTTGTTGCTCAACCACGTCGTAACGTACGAACGGATCGGCCTGAAACTTGGAACACAGGTAGATTATAGTCTGGAAGAACACATAGGCTACTTTGTATTCCGGGAATTTTACGGCAACGTGAACGTGAATTATGCGAGAGACGGCTAGCAGAAATAATTCTGACTTAGTGCACATGATTTCAGTAATACTGCACGAATATTAAAGCATGGTAACTTAGGCCTCACGCTATTCGTGTATGTAGTTATTTTCAAACATACAGGCACAGGTTACGTCAGTCTATTTGGGTGTTGCCGTGATGACGATTTATTATACTTGTTATACTTTAAATACGGGTAATTCCTCATTAAAAGTGACTTGAAGTGTAATTGGTTAATAGTTACATGTATTTACTACATCTCGATTGTATGTGTTATAAAAAAAGTCGTTTTGGAATGTGGTACAACAATTATTATCTCACTCAAAATAGCTCCATAAAAACACCTGCCAGCTTAAACGACATCTGCAGTTCGCTTAATGTCAGCCAATCTTCAGAATTTGATCTCACACCAAGCGCAGTTTGATATTACTCGGGATTTACTCAATTTTCTTCGGAGGATTCACAACAGCAAGTATGCAGTCAGAAGTTCACACACACACACTCATTGGAACGAATGAAAAAAAAAGAATGAATTAATAAATTTTTGTGGTTTTGAAGTGGATTGATTTTTTGTACAAAATATATTTATTTTGAAACTGTTTCCTATTGAAAGTTCCACCAGAAAAAGCTACAGGCTTAGTAATTAAACTACAGATAATTTTATTCGTTGCGTTACGCAAAACTGCTGTCACATTAAACATGATTAATTATAATGTTGGTTCGGCTTTTGTTATTACAAATGTTTCCATGTAAAATTATACATAGTTGTCAATTAGTAACGTAAAAAAGTTTCAAATTATATAAGAAATGCATTTAATGAAAGCTGTTGATTGGTAATAGTCCAATAATCACGTCTGGTACATATTTATAAATACCTAATTGTTTACTAACTACGTTCAGTTCTCGAATGGTTGATTTGGCGTATTAGTGCTACCTGAAAAATAAGGAATGCTTAATTAGTAAGTACATAAAATAAGTCGTTTTTTTTATTATGGAGTAGGTTTACGTCTGAAAAATATTAACATCGCCTCATACCAGATAAAGACGTAAACTGTTTCTGTCACCAAAACACAAATTATGCGATAGTAATAACATTTTTTTTATTCCACAATCAATTTTTTTTAAAAACGCTACTCGGTAACGTATTTCATAGCCTAAACGTTTATGTAACGAAAGTGAGATCGAACTCTAGTTTGAGTCAGTTATCATGGTTTTATGTTTTTCGAGCCAGAAGCAGTTCTGTAGAAAAAAGGCAAAAAGATTCGCTACAATAGATCAGGTGCCCACACATTGAAATGTATCCGATAAAAACTGATAAGCTGGAAATTTTGCGTCGTCGATCGAGACATTATTTTTCGATCGATTCGATTTGTCGATCAAGATGATACTTTTGTAACAAAGGAGAGTTGCACAAATCACGCATGTTAAACCAAAATAGGTATGTATGGGTACGTTACAGTGAAATACTTTAACCTTAGAAGCGAATCTAAAATCGTAAATTACCATTGCAAATTTATATTTTAAACAGTTTAATATTATTTTTGGAATGTCAACAAATTATATAGGTATTAAAATTTTGGTCGTTATGTTTCTAATTCTACTTAGGACAGACATCCTACGAAACTCAACATACAAAAATAGTAGATAAATAAAATAACCCTTTGTTACATTAAATTTAAAATAAACAACACAATAACAAAACTAAATAAAATATAATTATTGACCTAATTACTAAGAGCTATCTTTTCCAGGTAACATCGTAAAGAGTTAAACGTCGCGACTTACAACAAACACGTTGGAAATTCTCTCTAAGCGTCAACATTGGGAACGGGCTAAACCTCCAAAATTCATAAAACAAACGTGGCACAAATTTGCCACATGTCTTGGTTCAAACAGCTGCTGTTTTCAGCCATTCCGGTCATGCTTCCTGTACGTTGCAGTGCAAACGCATTCCGAATTTGGACGCCTCATGTGGACATTACTAATGTTGGCCGGTCTCCAGAATCGGGAAAATTCGTCTTCATTACTTACTCAGTCAAGATTTTAGGATTAGTAGAAGCTGTTTTCAACAGGGTTTGTTCAGGATTGCAAATAATACTACAGTTAGATTGATTTTTCTATCAGACTGTTTCAGAACATGAAAAGGCGACGTTTTATACTTTTGGTGCCACTTTCGTTTACAAACGGAAGAGTGGAATGGTAAAATGGTAAATGGTACGACTGTGGAATGCATTTATTTTGATTGATTGATTGATTGCATCCTTCGGAACTTTAATGTATTTTTTCCTTTAAAAACGTCCAAAACTATACTTAAACAAAGCTGCCCATGGATAACTAATGACATCAAGAAATTACAACAAGAAATACATGATTTACATCAGCTACAACGTCAGTATCCAGAAATTTCTAGAACAATAATAAATAACAAGAAAAAATATAGAGACGAACATATCAAAGAAAATAAAAAGAAATACATTGGTGATATAATCTCAAATGCTAAAAACCCTAAGAAGGAAGTATGGAACGTCATTAAAAAAGAAACGAATAAAAACGTAAAGAAATGGGATTGGTCCCTTGTAGATAGTGCGAGTAACGTAACGGTACCCGAAGACGAAATTGCTGAACATATTAATAGATACCTTGTTTTAACATCAAACAATTTGAGCATTAAAAATCCTCCCGATGTGGAAGCAGCAGTGTTATTTCTGAAAAAGAGAGTTCAAGACCAATACAATTTTCAATTTGACACTGTTACTTCTACGCAAGTTCTAAATTTAGCAAAAATAAAAATAAAAAAGTCTGATACAAAAGATATCTACGATGTGTCTGGCAATTTCTTATTCAGCGTTTTATTTAATCTCAAAGATCATTTCACATACTTAATAAATAATATTCTCCAGTCTAGCAATTATCCCGACTTTCTGAAAAAATCAAGATTGACACCGCTATATAAAGGCAAAGGTGAAAAGTCATCCGTCAATAACTACAGACCTATTACAATTGTACCGACTATCTCGAAACTCATTGAATCACTAATGGCACAGAATATATTGGCCTATTTTAATCATACGGTGATCGCCGACACACAACATGCATATAGGATTGGCCGCTCTACAATTTCTGCAGTTCATACTCTCGTCGAAAATGTTGTAGGGTCTGGAGAGTAAATTAAAAGTAGACACAATTTGCTTAGATTTATCTAAAGCGTTTGACTCTATAAATCACGAGCTTTTGTTAGGAAAGCTCACAATCTACGGATTTAAGGACGAGAGCTTGGCCTTAATAAAATCTTTCTAATTGAACAGGGAACAAACGGTAGAGATAAAAATCGATAATAAACGACAAAAATCCACCCCTCATTGTATCAACACAGGCGTTCCTCAAGGATCGGCGCTCGGAAATATCCTTTTTTTATTTTTCGTCAATGATATATCCATGCTGGAAATAGACGGAAGAATTCTTCAATATGCAGACGACACCACGATAATTTTAAAGGCTAGCTCTATTGAAGAGTTAATTACAAAAATCAGAGCAACTCTCTCAAAACTCAATTATTGGTTTTGAATTAATTGATTATGCATTAAAATGCGGATAAAACAAACATTATGTTCTTTAATCTTAAAGCCCATAACCAAAGGATCTTACCTGTGAAGTTATTAAATGAAACTGAGATCATGAGCACGAACGCAGTAAAATTGTTAGGTTTTGTACTAGACCCTGCATTAAGCTGGAAGAATCATATAGAGGAAACTTGTAAGAAAATGGCCAAGGCCACATACGCATTAAAACAGCTGAAGAAAATCACGTCTCCGGAGAGTTTGAAAGAGACATATTATGCTTATGTTCATTCGATTATGGCTTATGGTATAGTTTTCTGGAGTTGTTCCGGTGACTCCCAACGTATTTTGAAAATGCAGAAGCGTGCCATACGCGTCCTAGTCAATGCAAAGTTTAAGGAGAGTTGCCGACAACATTATAGAGAGCAAAAAATTATGACATCGGTTGCACTCTTTATATTTGAAGCTCTCAAGTACACCAGGGACAATATAGAAAAATGTTCATTGACTGAAGCAAAGATCGGCGATCAGGACGTACGCGGATAATGTTGCAGCCGATACCATACAGACTTGCATTTGCAAAGAGGCTGCCCATTCACTTTGGTAGAGTTTTATACAATCATTTGCCGGAAAGTATTAAAATCATCTCGAGCAAATTAATATTTGAAATCCAGAGGACTTTGTACAGCATAGGTGAATATTTAAATTTTAACTACGAGTAGTATTGATGTTTCTATGACGCTTACGAGCAATTGGCTATGTAAGACTGTACGTGCCTAGGTACTTATATTACCACGATAATATATAGATATTATTTTAATAGAATAATTAAATTTAGATAGTAACAGTATTAAATATAATAGATAGTAACAATAATGCCCCTATACAGCATTTTATTAATTTTGTGATGTACATTATTTTATATTTTCAATGACATTATATTTTTTGCAAATGACGAGATATATTAATACTATGTTCAGCAATTAGTTTCTAATGAAATTTGTTACTAATTCTAATGTATGTTTTTAATATGTCAATAAATGCTATCTTATCTTATCTTATCATTCCGTTAGTGGTCTCAAACGAAAAAAACGTTGTAGTTTTCAAGTTTTTTTACTCTAATACTAGCTACCAGTTTCGCTCGGATATTGTCATATAAAGACTATTAAGCTAAATAAAAACTATCATATCTTTCAAGTTGGCTCAAACTGTACACGGTGTGCAAATTTGATTAAAACCAGTTAAGTAGTTTAGGAACACATCGCGGACAAACATCGTCACAGGAGATTTAAATATATTAAGAAGATAAACTACCACTTGACTGCTATCCTCCCCGATGTAAAGCACCGGTGTGATGGAACGAGCTAACCTAAACGAAGCCAATTCACTCTATACTAGAAGACACTCAGTTTATAACCCATCAGGCATTTTCCGGCAACTCATTCCAAAATTAAGAATATCTTTTTTCTGAAAGTGTAATCAAACATCTGAAAACACCTTGAGTTTTTGAAACACCAAACATGGTGTTGCTTTCTGAAGAGTGAATAAGTTTCTTCTAAGTAAACGTGTAATTTCTTTCTTTTATGTTGAAATGGATCAGCGTTTCGTAGACCGCTTCGTCGTTCAAAATCAGGTGAGATCCGGTCAAGCGTACGCTGTCAATTTTTTTTAACTAACCTCAATCTTCCCACTGCTGTTAAAATGTGCGATGTATTTTGTCCTTGTTTACGCTCACAAGAGTAATAAAATTAAATAAGCCTTGTTTTTTTTTTGATGAATTTCTTGTAGCATCAGACTATTCTTACTAGTTTTTGAAAAAAAAAGAGTAAAGGACCATCTTCCAGCTCCGTTGTTGGACTCTGGCTAACATCTAAAAACGTCCACATACGAGTCCTAAAATCAGAGGGAAATGACGTAGAAGTAGTGGGGCGGAGCTTACATGGCAACATAAATCACCAATCATATGGTGCGATGTAGGACATGTTTGGTGATTTATGGTTCGATGTAGGCTCTTCCCCACTACTTTTACGTCATTTTCTCTGATTTTAGGATTCGTGTGTGGACGCTTTAACACCAAAACTACTAGTCAAGACGGATCAAACTGCCTAGTCCAAATTTGATAGGGTTGTGTCGTTTAACTCCTACGACCAGTTTCCGGTTCCAAGTCGTTGTATTAACTAGGAGTGAGACAAAAACTTGAAATTTCATTACAGATAGGTAAAACTAAATGAAAGCTCGTAAAACTATGAAGATTGACTAATTCACTATTTTATTCTATTTTCGGTTTTTAAAACAAAACATCTTTTTGCTTATGCATTTGAAACAGATGATAAATTTTTGAAAAGTTTTCAACCTTTAAATGTAGAATTTTAAAATCCTATCGTTTAAAAACTATGATATTTTAAAGTCTATTAGAGTCGCATGGAAAGAAAATAAAAGTGCAGACTTTCACGATATCAAGACCTGCATTTTATCCGTAGTGTGCTAAAGTTTACGATCATTTAAATTTTGAACCCAGAAATACGTGATAAAAGAACTGGAGTCCTGCTTCTCAAACTGTGATAAAACGTTTCTTTACTGGATTAAATTATTTGACGGTGATGAAACTTTTCTGAAATGATACGGTGTCAAGAATAATAATTCAACGGAAAAGTGATAAAACTCTCTTGAAGATTGTTAGTGTGAATTTGTGGAATGAGTCATGAAAATTAGTATTTTCAAATTTGATTCATATGGATCACTCTGGTGAACTGCGTGAATGAATGAAGTGAGTGAATACAAAATTTGTGACAATAACATTGCGTGCGTATGTTGGCTTGTATTTCCAAATAAAGAAAAAGGGTACAAAGAGATACGGTACATCCTTTATCTCTGAGTGACGAATACAATGCAGTGCTAGGAAGTGCAATGTAGCACAAATCTATGTACTTCATAAAATGTATACACCCTAGAATTATGTCTTGGATACAACGCGAATGTAACAAAAAATACTAGAATAAATATTTCGTACAAAGTATTTTTCTAGAAGTAAGTATTTATGGCATAAAAAAATATTTAAAGAACATATATAACTCACGTCATTTTGTTTGTAAAATAATAGAGGTACTTAACTAATTCTAAATGAACAATTTAGCAAAAAATCACCACACTTACTCCTACCATAGCAGATATAGAAGTATTAAATAATGAATAAACTGTACTGTGGAGACACGGGACTATGGGTCCACTAGTTACAATATTAATTCCTAATGATAGGAATTCAATAAATATAATTATTCAGTAATAGTACTTTTTAATCTATTGCGGACCGAGGGTAAATTGGCCAAATACATTCTTCTAGAAAATGATTTTCTCCAAAAATGTTTTAAATTCAAAATCAATTTTCCCCTTGCCTGAAATATTCAGAGATCTTCTTTAATTCTCAATATTTTTATTTTCTTTCCTTAAAATGATAAAACAGGAAACGTGTTTTCGCTAAATACGCCGAAAAATGTGGGCAAACAAAAAAAATGAGGGTGGAACGGAATTTGCGACACAAATCAAGCGAAACCAGACTTTTTCGCAATAATTTATGAGTACAGTTTGTTTACAGGATATTTTTCTGCTTTATTGCGATAAAACTAAGAGGAATTTATTTGTAAGTGCCATTTATTTTGTGCAATAAGCCTTTTATTGTGTACAAGATTACAAATTTTTCCTCTTTGTAGTTTAACCACCGTTTTGGAAACTCTCAGTCATGACTTATGTAGAAGTATGGAAGAAGCGTAGGTAAGAAGCAGTATGTATACTAACTTGTAAAAATTTTAAGCATAGACAAATCGGTATAGAATATTTTGACGTTAATGATGTCAAACAAACTTGAGGTTATGGTTTGTATTAAGGCAGCTTATATAATTAAATATCATCGACCACATCTTTGGTTAAAACTAAACGCTTTCGTTACATTTTGAGAGAAAACGCAAACAAAGCTCTTAGAAGGCATTTTGTAAATAAATTATTTTTTGTGAAATAATACAACTAAAAATGGCATAGGTCACCTCTAAAATATTATATAGGTAAACTATTCAAATTTGAAATACCTATTAAAACGTTGAGAAACTAAATAGCTATCATCGTGAGTTCTGAATGAAATCTGTGTGTTCCAAGACGTCTATTGTTACTGGAGATGTCTTCTTAAGAGCTGGAGCTCAAGACTTAATAGGGTCAAACACGTCGAAACAGGGTAAGTAAATAAAATAATCACAGTACAACGGTTACCTCGGATACATGACGTGTAACTCAGTGTGCACAGGGATCTGTGTTTGATGACGCGTATGAGGCGACGGCGCCGCGGCTGCGTTGATAGCTCGAATTCGCGCCCGCAAGCGCTCGTATTGCTCCGGCTGGTATTGCGCTGCTATCGTTACTGATGTTCCCGAGTACTGTTGGAAAAAAAAATCAACAAGACTTTTTATGATTATGCCTAACTACCAGCACTCCGAGGTTACATCTGGTTTAAAATAAAAATGTAGTCACCGTAACTGTATAATGGTATAAAAGTCTGCTCAAAATGTTTCGGTAAGAGTAAGTACTTACTAAGCAATTTATATATTTATAATATGTCGTAAAATTGTAATAACCGTGACATCATAATCTAACGCTGTCATTTTACAAACTAACCTAACCTAATGTAAGATTATAATCTCACGGCATAGACAAGTTTGCGGTGACATAACGTTGCAGTTAAATTCGAAAAACTGACAGATTATAAATTATCCCAACCTAACATTGGGTTATAATGTTGTGTGTTAAGTTATAATTTGACGTTGTTTACAATTTTACAATGACATATACAACCTATCTGCACAAAATTTCACGTTTTATTTAATAAGTTTTTTTTTTACAAAAAACAACGATAACTTTTTTAAAAAACTTAGTGACAATAAAGAACGCTTTTAGTCTATTGCTTTACACGCCAATTCCACAATTTTGCCTGTCGTAGAAAATGTAAAAATGGTACGTGCAAGAGAAATTGTGTACTTTAAATTCGAGCGACTGAAATGATGAGTACAATCTAAAGATATTCTCATATATATCTCATAGCATTCGTCTCGTTTTATGCATAGTGAAAGGTAGTGGAGAGTATACTCTCGAGTATTATTGTGTATGTAAATAAGTATATTTTTAAAACTAGCATCTGCTCAAAACTTTGTGATAATTATTCTCAAAAAAATCTCTGATTTTTGCATGATGGAGAGTTTATGCAAAATTCCAGATAATGATCGTTCGAAATATCAGCTGGATTTGTTCATTTCTTAAAACGTAATTGAGTAAGAAACATCCGATCTTCCTCTTTTGTAACATTAAATCGATAGAAAACTTTGTATGAAAATTTTATGTAATTATTTACAGATTAGATACAAACAAATTGAAATATTACAGTAAAGTACTTATCAGTGGGATTTTAAAATCATATACTTAGGTGAAATTAGGGAGAGTAATTCGGTAAAAGGATATTTTGAGCAACAATAAAGTAAATTTCGTTTCGCTAAGCTGAAATCAAATATTACATACAACAATTACAAATAACAGTGGTTTAGCTGTCTATGTAAATAGATATCAGCTAAAATTTAGGTGTAAGTATTTCCTCTAAAATGTTAAATATCGCTCATGTAATAACGAACATTCTTACAAACAGCAAGGACTTCTCACATATTGGTGGTAGTTAAAAATTAAATATAAATGCACATTACAAATAAAAGAACCTTCAAAGCAGCCGCAGCTTGCTCGTGCGTCGCTCTCGATAAGTCTCTTCCATCGACGCTGAGTATCCTATCCCCTCTATGTAGCATCCCATAAGCAGCTCCTCCCATGGAGACCCCTGAGACAAACACTCCGCAGGTGTCATCTTCAGCCGCACCGCCCTCGTTCTCGCCACCAAGACCGCCGACGATGTCCATACCCAAACGAGAGCCCGAGCGAACAAGACGGACCATCCGCACGCATCTGAACAAACATACAAAATTGTTAGTGACACCCAGCCATTGGAATATGAAGAGTTCAGATCATTATCTAGCACTACACTGCGCTCGTCGCCCAGAAACATATATGTATGATTTATCGCTATGCCCTGTATTTTTTCCAGAAACATTCTCCTTCAAACTGAAGCACAGTGCATATTTGCATATTACTGCTTGCAAAGGTGTGGTTCTTTCCTAGATGTACCCTGCAAAAAGCTCTACCGGTCTAGATGGTAATAATTAACTTGCTTGCTCTCAAAATACAAAGCAAATGTTTTAAAGGTACTTAAACTGTTTGACTGTACTCGTACCAACTTAAAACAAATGATTCTAGTAATAATACCGCAGAGCTTGTACTTTCGTTAATAGTGTTTTGTCACTAAAAATAGGAAGTTATAACTTTGTATTGCTTTGAATTTATCGAGGAAAGCTTAGTATTCTGTTGCATAAAGAGGTACACAAAGTTGCTTAAATTGTCGTAACTTGTTGCAGTAAACTGTACAATGTTCGGTAAATTAATGATAATAACTATCTGTCGAGACTGGCCTCTGCAACTTTGGACAAGTTAGCTTATGCTCTTGTTGGCAAACACTTTCAACACAAGTTTGGTTCTTGTCAGCTTTCAACGTTGATAAGAAGCTCAGTGGAACGTGGCAACGTATACTTAACGCGAACAGTCATCCATTTGCATACATTTACTGTAGTGAGCTTCTTAAGCTTTGAAACAAATATATTAATGGAAAATGTTAAAATAGGTTTAGTATTTTATCTACCGAGGTATAATTATACAAACTAGGTTGGAATTTCCCTATGGGTCTCACCCCAAACCGAGACCAAACTTTCTGAGGTGCCCTTACATCAGTTGTCGTGGAAGATATACTACTGGTTGAGTAAAATACACATAATTAGGATAGTAGGGCCATACGCCTTTTATGCAAGCAAAAAAATTTGGTAGGCAGTAGAGGTCAAATGAGGACAATTGTCATAGGTTTCTTAAAAAAAAACAATGGAATCTCCATAAACATGTAGACTTTTTAAAAATAATAACGAGTATGTTAGATTATTGAAAATTCGTGTCTATGCACATCAAAAAGTTTTAATTTTAGTTCCCACTACTGCGACCCACACTACTCGGGGCCTCTCTTACAAACAGAAAGTCAAGGCCATAATCCACCACACTGGCTAAGTTCAGGATGACATAGTCAGGTGCATGTGTGCGCGTTGGATAACATTAGTCACAGTGATTTAGTGATGTCTGTATCAACCAAGCAGTCAACGAGATGTTACTGAAGTGAAATTAAAAGTATACCAAAGCGAAATTAAAATTTAAGTAGTATACAAATTAATGAAGTATACATTAATTTTAAGCAATAATATACTTAAACGTACAAAAATACGAAAGATGTTGAAACTCAAAATAGAAACTCGGTCCAGAAACAAGATACAGACTCAGCCTGGTGGACGTAAACTGTGCAGTAATTTACTAAAAAGCTATACACCCTTTTTATTATATTATTTATTGCTTAAAGAATACAACAAAATTTATTATTTGCTATTATTATTTTATAAAAGATAATTTGAAACTTGGAATGATTAAAATTCAAAAATCCTTATGCTTAACGAATTGCTCTACAAAAATCCGCCATACTTGCATAAGCACCAAGAATAAAATGGGCTTTTAAAGAAACGAATTCAGAAATTTGAATATAACAAGTTTTTGTCATTTATCCTGGGTAATGCTCCTAATTAACGATATCCTTTCAATTATCTATAACACAATGTAATATTCCAAAACTCAATCATCCCTTACCCCGATAGCAGTTTAGCTGTGTTATATCAAACCCAATAGACCGGACTAAAATACCTCTAATTACGGGCTCAAGATACAACGTAAACAGCTTGGGTTCAGACCGTGGCCAAATATTTGTACAGAACACATTTAGTTATTTGTCTGTGGGGGTATCCAACAACTAAGCAACTAGGGACATTACAAGAACCGGTTACTTGACTCTTACATCGATATTTGACTTTCTTTTCGGATCGATATTCTTCAAAACAATGCATTTTTTTACTTCGATATTCTTTTTTTCGAATCACTTAACAAATTACTCACAATTTTAGTGCTATGGTCAGCAGAAATAGCTTTAGCGCCGGGCTCAAGACCTATCTGTAAAAATCAACTTAGCGACTTCTTTTTATCAACGATTGCTTTGACCGCCATCAAAGATTCTCGTAGAATGTGATTACCTAGAAAGTACCTTTTTACTTTTGAATTGAAGACACAAAGATTGTAACCATCGGGATACCTACTTAGGCAACACATTCCATAGTCGTTTTAAATACGACAATGGGGTTCCATTATAAATAGACATTATTATAATGAACTCCCGATTGTTTAGTTCTTTGGAACGTCAGTCATGAAATGATCTTTTTAACCCCCGACCAAAAAAGGGGTGTTATAAGTTAGACGTCGATGTCTATCTGTCTGTGTGTGTGCCTGTCTGTGGTACCGTAGAGCTCAAACGGATGGGCCGATTTTGATGCGTTTTTTTATTTGAAGGTTAATATCCGTGCGGATGTTCTTAGCTATGTTTAGTTAATATCGATTCAAGATGGCCGCCTCCACAAAATGACGGACAAAATATTTCTTCACAATCTATCTCAACATGTGTATCAAACGAAAGAGCTTGACTAGTAAAATACAAGTCACTAAAACAAATCATTTCAAATCACGAGGTCAGTCATTTTTAGTTATTTTATAAATAAAAAAAATATTTTGTAATTATTTTATAAAGTACTGTAATTAAAGTAATTGAATTTACAAAGTTGCTTAAATTATGATAAACTGTTTGGAGTCTAAACTTAGACATTATATATTTTAATAGAATTTAAAACATTTTTATTATTATTTTGATACGATTACAACATTAATAGAATTGCAATACTAAACTATTTGTTTAGTGAGGAGATGGAAAATATATTCGTTTTTAATATGAACGTAATATACCTACTGTAATTTTATTTATAACGCAAAACTTCTGGTTAAAGCTATTTGGAGAGCACAGTACATTAAGCATCAATATTTAGAGCCAACCAGATAGGACTGTGCCAAATAGACGAGAGCTGTGGATCTAAAATGTGTGCCCAACTATTGTTTCACTCAGTTTGGAAATAGAAGTAAGGAGCTATCAATGGTCCGCAATTTCATTTTCTCTGGATTTTTTCGTGTTTTGAAAATAACCATAAGTGATTTGCATTTATTCCCACAATATGGTAGTGTTTATATATAGTACTAGCTGTATCCTGACACGCTTCGCTGTGGCACATTGTGATGCAAACATTAGATAAAAAACAATCCTTGATGCGGATTATATATCATTGTAAAATTTCAGCTCGATCGGTGCAGAACTTTTTGTGTTTAGAAGCGTGCACAAACCAACATAACATTTTATATTTAGAGATAGTATTCAGGAATCACGTACATATCCAACAGTAAAAGAATGTTTGTAATTTAGTAGTTTTTAAGGTTTATTGTAAATTGTGTATCCTATTTGGAATTATCTATTACTAGATGTCCGCCCCGGCTTCGCCCGTGGTAAACCACTCACTAAGTAGAGAGAAACACTACACAAACCAAAATAACATTTTTATGTATAGAAGATAGAGATAGAGATTTGTAGCTATTTCAGATTATAAGTTTTCTTTTTTCTTAATTTTGTTTGTTGTGATATGATTAAGGAACAAACGTTCAATGTCATTTGTGTAAGGATAAGATTAAAAATCACAATTTAACTTAATAAGCCAAGATAATCATTATCTTTGAGCCATTTCGATGTTATTTACGCGATGTAATATTGTTATTACATCGCGTACATTTATTAATAATATACTATTTTGAAATCAAGCATTGAAGAAAAGTAAGTGCCAGACATTTCTCATATAGAACCACAGTGCTTGAACTTTATCTTTATAGTAGAAAATATTATGTATTTCCTTTTTATTTTTATTTTCCTTTCTTTTAATTTAACGTAAAACAAGCATTTCTCAAAATGGAGCAAAAGTAAGTTAAAACATTTCGTATTTATCTTTATCACATAAAGTAAAAATTTTATTTTAACTGAAGTCATCAGGATGAGATTATCAATTCGGTCGGTATTTTTTTTTATGTATGTACATCGATTACTCCTTGATTACTAATCCAATTTCCGTAATTCTTTGGTTCCATAGAAATTTTATACAGTTTACTCTAGTAGTGTTCATTTTTTGAACGGTTTTTTTTTAGAAAGTCTTAAATTGATGATCGGGTAGCGCTTACAACAATTATATTAATTTATATTTCGCTTTTAATTGATTGTTTTGTCTATTTGTGGTTTTGAAGACCGTTTTTTAAACGTAGTTATTTATTATATTTCATCGATTTCTAAAAAAGTTTATAAATATGAGGCTCTTATACATTTTTTTTATTTTGAGAATTAATTGTACAATGAATGAGCAAGAATTGAGTGTGACAAAACTGTATAAAATTCTTCCACAGATCCTCGCCTAAAATCAAAGTTCTAATTTTCAGCCCCGGAATCAGCGCCAAACCTAAAGCGTTGAACCAGGCTAAGTGGTGAAATAAAACATTTAGTTCTATGTATGTTGTCAAAAGCAGTATCATTAGTGGTAATTAAGTAGAACAAGCGCCTTTCAAGCAGAGGAATGGGCGTGATCGTCACCGAAAGGTCCACATCTCTAAAGCGTTCCCTTCTCCAGTTTCTATGTTATGTTGTAGGTATACTCGTAAATAGATTATTTTCATTTATTTGATAACAAAATAAATTATTTCAAGTAAACTTACTTGTGTGTATTATTAGTACTATTTTGTGTGTAAAGCTTGTGAAATATTTCAATAATTTAAAAGTGTTTAAATGCTCAGTGTATAGGAGGCATCAAGTGTTGAAGCTTACAACAAAGTCACGCCTACATATTCATTCTGTATTGTTCTAAGATAAAGAATATGTAAATATGTGTAAACTCTTTGGTATTGTTAAACAGATATCACAGAAATATGGCGAAGGGATTTTAAATCAGTTAGTATTTTTTAATTGTGCAATAGAGGATTATTTTTTAGGTTGCGGTCTATTTGGACTGAATGTTATATTGTACTAAAACCGTAATGAACAAATCTTAAAATGACCTTTTCCCATAATGACTGATTTTTGAAATGTACTCATTCTAGTATGCCGGAAAAAAGACTGTCAAATTGAAGTACAGTTAGTAACATTTTTTAAAAGCTTAAAATAAAATAAGATAATAATTTTATATCAAAAAAAGACAATTTCTATTCTTAATTTTAATATAACTATAATGAACTGGATGATAGTTGATGAAAATGTAGTGATAAAAATTAAATCTGATGCAAATTTTAATTAATCAGATAAGAAAACTCTTTATTAAAAGCCACAAAAATATACTTAAGAACGTTATAATCTAGATATTTCAATTAATGCTTTGCTTAGGACGACCTCTTGTAACCAACCGTGCAAATTGACTAAACATTAAATGAAATAGAACCTAAACATAAAATGTTTATATACTACCGTCCTGCTTCAGCTTTACTCGAATATTGTCACATAGGTGAAGACTATTCATTGAAATCAAAACTATCCTAACTTTCAAGTTGGATCAAACAGCACACGGTGTGCGATTTTGATTAAAATCTGTTAAAATACTTAGGAGTCTATTCGCCGACAAACAACGCAACTTATATAAGCGTAATTTATATAATATGTACTTAATATATTAAGAAGATAACACCCAATTTGCGGGTATAAATAAAATCAAAATTACTGTCGGATAAACTTTTAGCCATATATTCTTTTTAACCGACTTCATTTTATAGTATAGAGCAGCCTTTCCCAAAGTGGGCGATAACGCCCCTGTGTGCACTACAGGCCTAAAGGGCGGTAAGAGACCCAGGGAAAAATGAGGGGTTGTGTAGAGGCTTGGAGTCTGTTGTGTACTACCCACAGGGTTCATGTCTCAAGTTAACTCTTATAGTAAGTAAGTTTCGTTTAGAATTAATATTGAATCCCACTAATATAGCTCACAATAATTCATTGAATTTGAAATTATAGTGGTTTTAAGTATGTGAAAAAATGGGGACGCAAAAATATAAATTCTCAAAGTGGGCAACAGACAAAATAAGTTTGGGGACCCCTGGTAGAGAGTGACGAGACGGCAGGACATGTGCCTGATGGTAGGCAACATGCCTGCCACATAACAGCACAGCGTCACGCAGCTGTTGGAACATTAAGTTCAAATCATTACTCGTACCTAGAACTCCAGTGCGTTTGTCACCCAAAGATCTAAGATCAGAAATAATATGGCGAAGAAGAGAAGATCCTGCAACGCTAATTGGTAGAAAATATGTTGAGAACACGAGCAGCACATTTTTGGTGATGGTACTTTGATGAAACAATCATAGTTTTCTTGTCAGTGTATTGACCAGAGTATAACACACACTAGCATGAAGTACTGATGTTGCATCTGATTGTACATGTCCCGTCAGACATAATGAGTATGGGACATTAGGCATCAAAGACATTTCGAAAATCAGTCATTATGGGAAAAGGTCATTTTAAGATTTGTTCATTACGGTTTTAGTACAATATAACATTCAGTCCAAATAGACCGCAACCGGTCTAATAGACCAGTCTTTAAATTGTGCACTTGCAATTGAAATTGATCTGAGTTTCATTATACCACTGATATTTATGAATTGTACTGAGTATTAATTGTAGTTAAATAATCATGAGTCAAGTACTTATAAAGTTATTTAACTTTAGGTATAAGGAAATGTTTTCTTGTACAGTAGGTATCGCCACTTCATAATATGCGCTTTTAACAAATCCGAGAAAGTTATTAAAATATATCTACATTTTAAATACGACAAACATATTGTACTACCTTGTTGTAAACTTTCTAAAATACTTAATCTTACATTTAAGTTTTACTAACAGAGATAAGTACCGATTCTGTAACAAATTATGATCTACCCTCAGTACAAGAGAAAAATAGACTTAGGCCAGATTTTTTCATTTATATGCCAATGAACTAACGAGAATTTATCTGTTGGGGAGATCAAGACTATGTCTACATTGGGTAAAATATTGGATGCTTCCGGGACCTTTCATATCATATCGACATGATATTTTTGTAAGTATAAAAAATAAGAATACAATGTTACCCTCAATATCCATTTACAGAGAGATTTACGTATATTGTCCCGTATTATATTCTAAGCATAACATAAGTACGGCTACTTTATTGCATTGTAACTTAGAAAATATGAAGTGGAATAGAATAATATATGACTACCGAGCTGGAAGACCGATTCCTACAATAAATGCAGATGATACTGGTTAGTAAGTACATATTTGTGTACCCTGAAGGTTTTACTATTAGAAATGTGTAGGTACGTCTGGTGTACTTTCTTGTCTTTTGCGATTGATGTGGTGTAATGAACGTGTGAACTTTTCCGCAATTTTATAGCTAAATATTTTAAATAAATACACGGGTAACTCACCATTAATATAGTCAGTCCAGTCCGACTCAAGTTTCGATCGCGTTTAGTCGGAATGGGCTATATTAAACGTGAGTTACCCGTGTATTTATTTAAAATGTGTAATAACCACATTAGTTTTCATATTATAGCTAAATAATAAATAATTATTTTTATTCAAATTTGAGCTCTGTGGATTTTCTATCGGACTGCCCGTAGTTTGAGATAATAACATTATTTGATTATTATATTTACATGATTTTTCGTTCCATTTTCGTAATAAATCACTTTGGAATGTGTTGCAGGGGTGGGTAATTCCTTATGGATTTAATGTGGATATCATCAAGTCTAGAATGAAGTGGTTTTTCCAATCCTAGCGCGCTTCATTTTGGACCGCTTCATCGCTGACCATCATGCGAAATGGCGATCAGTGCAAAAATATTGTCATTAAAAAGATAACTTGAAACTTTATCGTAACAGTGCGCTATAAGAGTTTCCAAATTTCAATCTTAATATAAAAATGCAGGGTCATGAGGTTTTTCCCTGTGAACTCTTCACGAAGTCAAGGTACTCACGAAAGTTAGCATTTATATGTAACTAGTGGTCCACCCGGCTTCGCCCGTTGTACATAATATATATCCTACTAGCTGTACCCTGCCACGCTTCCCTGTGGCACATTGTAATGCAAAAATTAGATAAAAACAATCCTTGATGCGGATTATATATCATTCTAAAATTTCAGCTCGATCGGTGTAGAACTTTTTGAGTTTTTGAAGCGTGCACAAACCAACATAAAATTTTTATATATAGAGATAGTATTCAGGAATCACGTACATATCTAACAGTGAAATAATGTTTGTAATTAAATAGTTTTTAGGTTTTATTGTAAATTGTGTATCCTATTCTTATGGAATTTTAATAAAGGGTATATCTATCCATCTATCTAGTGCCTGAGATTAGCGCGTCCAAGCAAAAAACCTCTTCAGATTATATCGATTTGGTCTAACGTGAGAGATAGGATAGTTTTTATTTTGATTAATGGTCTCACTAATTTATAAATAACCATAAACTGATTACTAATGTTGATTATTAAAATTACAGGGCTTAGAGATGAACATCTTAGATCTCTGGGTGACGAGGGCAGTGCAGTACTAGGTAATGATTTGGACTCTTCGTGTTCCAATAGCTGCGTGTCACTGTGCTGTTATGTGGCAGGCATGTTACTTACCACCAGGCAAATGTCCTGCTCGTCTCGTCACTCTTTAAAAAAAATATAATGATGAGACCTTATGTTCACCAGTAGACTCTTAAACAGGTTACTAATGGTCATTATAAAACCGAATGCGTTATTCCACCAGATTAGGCTCATAATTAAGTGGAAATTATAAAAGTATTAGTGAATAAAGAGACTTTCACAAGTTAATTTCCACTCATTCATTAGAGCGGCCACACAATTATATGAATTTGAAATTTTACCTCGGTATTTCAGTTGGTTCCTCTTCTAAAAGCTCGTGGAGAGTTGAACACGACGTGGCTTGCGTTTTGGCTGCACAAATACAGTTAATTATTCTTTAATTATGAATGCTATATGATATGCGGCAGTGGAGAAGAACTTTAAGTGCATTTTTATTATGTAAATCTAACACTAAACTCAAAAAAGGTTTCAATAAAATAGTGTGTATCTTTAAAATAGCTAATGTGACAATATCAATATTTGCTTTCAAATTTGATTTCGGATTTAATATGAGCAGAAGTAGCCCAATTTGTGTTTCCACTGCTGGGACTCGGGGTTCTCTCTCAGAAAGAGAGAATGAATGCACCGCACTACCCAATTGTGAGTAGACGGATGATGACGCATGTCTTGAAAAGTAGTATTTCTTAGAGTATGGTAGTTTCAGCGCGACGTTATCTTTTCCCGTTAAATAAAGCCAGTGGTTATAATAAGGCCAGTGGCTATCTTACAAATGTGAAAAGCGAAATGCTAAGTAAGGCAGAAGCTAGAGATCCTAACTGTGTGCAAAACCAAATATCTGTAACTAACCTAGTCTACACAGGCCAATAATGAATTGTATCATTGCACTTAGAAGTACAACAGGTGGTATTTGAATCGACAATATCAAGATGGTATAATCGGCTCCAAATGCTCACGCAATCCAGGTATAATTTTTCGTTTTAGATCTATACCTTATACGAGTAATAAGAAGATGATATAGTAGAAATACTCGTAATTATCTACAGTAGGTGTAGTTAATGCAGTTTAGCAAACTAACCAGTAAAATGTATTTTGTTTGAGGACAGCAGCTACAAATAAACACATTAAGTGTTATACTTTCCTACTTGAGAAGACAATAGGAGTGGTTGTGGTTCAGTTGTTAATCTAAATACTTTATTATTGGTAGTTGTATGTAAAGCTGGTGTTAATTACTCTAAAAACATCTTAAAGGTATGCTTACTAGAGTAAAGCGGGGCGGTCTTTGCAACGGGCGGAAAAGATGCGGCTGGTAGCACAACCAGTGTGACGTGTTCTCCTGTATTTCGTAGAGCTGCTACGGCTTGTGCGTGCGTAGCGCCCACTAGTGATGTCTCTATACCCTGCGAAATAATTATTTCAGTCTATGATAATAAGAAAGCAATTACTTTGTGTATACAAGGTGCTGCAGAAAGGTGCTACTATATTTATGGCAGTTTATCTATGTTAAATATTGACTCATATATATATATCTATATGAAAATTAGACATGAAAGCTCCACATTTTTTCTAAGCAAATTTTAAAAATTCATTGTTTGATATTTTATTTGATATACCCATAACGGCCAGATCTCGGCACGTATTTTAGTACAACGTTGCGGCGTCGGCGGAAAGGTCGTTTGTCAGCTGTACATGCATTAGGGTTGAAGCTGATCAATTTTACTTCAAACTTTGAGTCGTATTGTCTCGTGATCTACCGCGCTGAGGGGAAAGAGACCTTGGGTGATGAAATCTACATCAGTATTAGAATGGATTGTTAAAATATTGTTGGGGATAAATCCACCACGTTGTATATTGTCAACGTCTGCCTGATTGACATTGCGTAACATCAGGTGAGATTGTGGTCAAGTGCAAACATACTTATGAGCAATAAAAATAATGTTCTTGAGTAATCAAAAGAAAGTTTTCTAAAGAAATAAAATGTATCGTCATCTTTATAATTATTCAGTATTCCTTTTATAGAACAATTGTCACTCGATACATAATAAAAATTACCAACTTTAATTGTGTTGCAGTCACAAAGTTAGTTCAGGACTCACATCTTCATCTCTTACAGCCAAAATTTTATCTCCTAGTCTCAGTCTGCCGTCGTGGTGCGCCGCGCCTCCGACAGCGATGTGGGATACAAACACCCCTTCCCCGCCCGCGTTGTCCGCTCCCCCCGCGATCCCCAGCCCGAGTCCGCGGACGCCTCTCCACAGTGTCACCACCCGAGGCCGCCGCGCACGACGCACTCTCTGCAAGAAAACACTGTTTAAAACCTTTTTTCATGTTAATAATATTGACAGTATCTTAGTAGTATATACAATTTCTTGACAATATCTTAGTTGTAAGTATAGATAATTTTGAATAGCCTCATAGATACTCGTAGAGGTGTGCCATTCACATCTTGCCAGATTTCCTCAATATTGATTACCCTTCGGATGAGAATTTGAACAAATACGACACCACGCCCTGGCCTAAGCCTTTCTTTTTTTATAGTACCTATAGAGTGACACGCAGCTATTGGAACATCAAGAGTCCAAACCATTACCTAGCATCGCACTCCGCTCGTCACCCGGAGATATAAGGTGTTTTATCTCTTAGCCCAGTAATTTCTCTGGAAACATTACTCTTGAAACTGGAACACAGTTTTATTTGCACGCTACTGCTTGGCAGTAGACTAAACGGCATAGGTGTGGGACTTCCTCAGGTGGACTCTGCAAAGAGCCCTGCTACTCTACAAAAACACATACACGTAATTTATAAACCTAAAGATGTATTGCACTGTCCACCATCGAACTTCCGAACTAAATTTGGTTTTGCGAGCCATTTAATGTCGGGGTGTTTCTATTTATAATAAAAATTATACATTTAAACGAGCTTATATATATATAATCTCGGATACAAGATTAGCTCGTTTAAAGGTATAATTTTGACGGCTCGAACGATTTTCATGAAATTATGTATACAGGGGGTTTCGGAGACGATAAATCGATCTAGCTAGGTTTTATTTTTTTAAAACATCATTAAAATATGCGCGTTTTTAGACAATGAAAAACTCCTACAATGTCATTAGAATTCGATGACTTATTTCGCCACTGTTCTTCAAGTCTAAATCTCACTATAAGGCTCAGACGGAAAATGCTCGCCCTCGGATTCAACAGGCCCCGGTTCGAATCCTGATGGTTACACCCGGGATTTTTCTTTTTGTTTTTCTTTTTTTTGAGAAAATCTTATTCTTAGATCCTTTTATAAACGCATTTAATTCGTATCTAAGTAGGTCTAAGTAAGTCATCACTACGTATTTCGTACTTGCCTAAATATAATTTAAAAAAATCGAGCAAAGCTCGGTCAACCAGGTACTATGTGTTTAAACTACATATATATTATGTATATGTATTATATCACCTATTTGGCCGCCATAGTACAAGGTTTGCTTAGTTTGGGATCAGATTGTGTTGTGTGTGAATTGTCCACCAATATTTATTTATTTAGTTATTTAGAAGCTCACAATATAAACAAGCCAGGTTCGCCATTGACGGATACGTCAAGGAGGGACATCATCATCATCAGTATAGAAAAAAAACTATCTTTATAATTATCGTACTATGTGTGATAATATAGATTTCTACTAATAATTATTAATATATCTAAAATTTTCAACGATAATATTCACATTCGTTTATTCATAAATCAAGTGCATGTCAGTTCTACAACGACAAATAAATGACAGGTTAAAATACTAATTACAAGTTACATTATAATTATCTCAGATTAAAAACCTCATAATTATTAATTTATCATATGTCAACAATTACAATTAATGACATTTAACTGACTTTTATCATTTGACATTGTAAAAAAATAATGTTCATACATAAAATTAAACTGAACACGAAAATTAATACGCAACAGAGTATGTTTGCATTTGACCACCATCTCACCTGATGATAAGTGACGATGCGGTCTACCAGATCATGAATCATGGCCTCGTGTCTTTTGAAGAACCCAATATAAGTAGTTTCTTGCTTCTACAACCTATTATTTCGCCAAACAATTGTATAAATACACTTTCACGTAAAGTCTGCTATGCCAGCTAAAGAAAGAGATGTATAAAGGATAATGTAATTTATTCCTACGACCGATACGTGTTATTTTTGTATGAAATGAAAATTTAACTCGTCTGATGTGTCAGGAGCTTTTGGAATAATGTATGTTAAACGTAGCCTAAGCCGTCGCTGGGCTGAACACTAAAACCGGCTTGAAAATTCTAGACTGGGTTCCAACATCAATATTAAATTCTCACACACACATGTGCACAACCACACTCACCCTCGAACCTTCCTACATATGTACTCGTAACGGGCACACTATACTTAAACACTCTACACACGAGCCCTGCGATCAGAGGAAATGACGTAAAAGTAGTGGGGAGGAGCCTACATCGCACCATATGATTGGTGATTTATGGTGCGATGTAGGTTTACGTAATTTTCTCTGATTTTAGGGCTCGTGTGTAGAGGGTTTTAAACATCTTTACGTGACGTCATAAAACTTTTGAAGGCTTTCATAGCTTTTGAATCATAGTATTGATATAGCGCTACTATGTATATATATTTTAACCGGAAAACAATATTTGCTTAATTTTACATTTTTGAAGTTTGTTTGACGCCCAAAGTTGAAAAGTTCTACGTCGATTTGATTTCGCTCAGAAATTTCAAAGATTTCTATCTTGCATAAATACCTTAAGCAAATTTAACTTAAGTTAAGGGTGGTTAGCCATCCTTATAATCATTAAAAATAATATAATCATTAAGAGTAACTTCAATTCTTAAGGTTTATGCGACAATTTTACTTTCTTCTTATTTCAATCTTACTTACATTTCCAAATTACTTGAAAGAAATAATTGCCAGAGATGAGGCCGCCAGTTGTAACACTGGTGTTATTGTTATAATATTTTGTATTTTAAATTAAACGGTGTATATAGATATATAATTATAAAGATAATATTTATAGATGTATATTTAAGTATAAAGAATATTCACGCAGATATTTGAACACGAAGCATCCCAATCACTGCATAGCTTTTCATAGCGCTCGTCATTCAAATATGCGGTGATCTCTTTGCCTTGTGATTTCATCGGAAACATTGCACTTCAAACAGAAACACAGTAACATTTGCACTTAAGATAGATAGATACAAACGTTTTACAGAAAAAAAGAACAGAAACGTACATTCATGAAATTGGTGAAACAAATGGCGACCTTAACGCAAAAATTATCTCTAACAGGCAATCGGAGGATGGAGAAAAATATTGAATAGAAAAAGACCGGGAAAGGGACGTTGTAGCTTAACGGTAGAATAACTAGCAAAGATGCAGTACTTCCCCAGTCGGACTTCTATCACTACAATACTCCAATAGTCGAAGTAGGGAATAGCCTTTTATGCTGTATTCTATATTCGTATTTTCTAACACAACTGTGATTCAAAACGCCGTAAAAGTCAGTCTGCTATGATGGTATACTGCAGTTTGTGGTGCACTAAATCACAATATTCGTGGTGAGGCTGCGCTGGTATAACTGGTGAAATTGTTTTTCAGTTTTCCGTATTCAGAAAATGTTGCGCTCTGTAGTAAGACTAAGATTGGTAAAAAAAAATTAGAATGTTTAACTCTGATGCAAGCTCATCAGAGTTAAATGTTTTTTATTTAGTTTTATTCGTTTGATTTTTCTCTCATATTAACTGACTTTTTACAGTAGGTGCTTGCTATCTGGAAAATATTTACTCATGGCTTATATCTTCAGACTTTCATTGTTATAATTCAGAAGTACTTAGTGTAAGCAGTAGTATATCATGTAGTATATATAGTAAGTGTAATTCTCATTGATATTTAGTTTTTTTTTTTAATGAAATTCGTTTCATGTTTTTTGATGAATATAAAAAAAAATATCGTTGCGGTCTGTTTGGACTGAATGATATGTAGAATTTGTAGAGAGCGCAAAAGCTATTAAATTGGAATTGAAAGTTAAATCTAGAATTTTTGTCTTAAAAAACCGAACAAAAAATATTGCTTTGTTACGTTTTCGAATACAGAAACCAAAAGCACTCTAACATGTATATATGTACTTTTAGATCAATATTGTAAATTTGTATACCTAATTGATTATAATTATCTACCAAAAAGTCGACCTCTTTTGATTTACAATTTTATATTTATGTTATGACAAATTTAGTGCTTCTAATTAACCCAACTACAACACAAGTCCTGCTCCTTGGCTACCATCGAAGTGCAGATGGCGTGTCAACACTATTTTAATGATAATACGTTAAGCTGTTGATTTAGCTGGAACCAACGAGGTGATACAAACCAATTGAAGTGTTCATGGTAGCCGACACGGCTCTCCGTAAGAACTGCTTTTATCATCTAACCATAATAAATAAACTAACTAGAGTCTGGGCAACGACAGCTATCCAAGAAAAAAATCGGGAATTTAAAAATATCTGTTAAAAAAAAGAGTTGTTAATCCGGGTTATACACTGCTTAAACGGAGTTGATATTATTTATTATTCTGCAAGTAAATTTTTTCGAGTTGTAAAATTTTTAGTTTGTTTTTAACAACACTGTTGTTGAAATTTGAGTTTGAGAACTAACGTAGTTATTACACATTTTAAATAAATACACAGGTAACTCACGTTTGTTAAACGAGCTGCGAACACGCGCGCGCACTCTGCTTGAAAAAGATTGCCAGACGCGATCGAAACTTGAGTCGGACTGGAATGACTATATCAAACGTGAGTTAACCCTGTATTCGTTTAAAAAATTCGCATGTATTATGAAGAATATTAAATAAAATAGTAACTTTTCATTATTTAAACTTTGAATTCAGCCTTTTTATTACTTACAAATAATCCACTATTTTATGTACAGTCGAGGACTTAATTTAGAAGCACTTGCCACTATTCCTAATTGAGCCGTACAAATATAGGAGTCATAACTGAAATCGGATTCTAAAAGCTCTACACCTTATCATATTGAATCAGCTTCATTGCTTTCTTCGCTGCTACTGCTACTGCCCCCCAAGATACAAATATTATGAATGGTTCAAGTTCGTTTTCAGAAATACGGTCAAGTATGAAACGTCAATGTGTCAATTTTGACCGATTTAAATTATTGCCATATCAAACTTCTAAAAATAATACGTGGAGAGCCAGCTTTCGTTGGCCAGACTCTATCTATAGCTGACCTACAACTGTCACTCGGAAAGTAAAAACGAAGCGAAAAGATTTATCTGCACATGGCACGGATAAGGCTTATTTCTTAGCCCAGGGATTTTACAGGAAGCTTTTTACTGAAATACTTTTTTACACGTCATTGCTTCATGGTTGAATAACTGGGAACTTTACAGACAGAGTTCTATTTCTATATGGAAAAATAGGACGTGGGTGAATAGTATTCAGCAGAACCAGACTAGTAACTTTTAATTTTTAAAGTTAAATGTTCTTGGACTTTTTAATGAACGAAAATCATGGAGCTCGCGTCATCGTCACCTAACGCTTTGTGTGAACATAAATTATGAAACTTACCTACGTTTTCGGCACTTAAAGCTTTCTGAAATCAGTGTTTTTGTTTTTATTAGGCCCAAAACTGCGGTTTTAGCGAAATATTTGCGATGAGTGAGCAAATTATAAGATTTCATTTCTATTGCTAGTCCCTATGACTGCTAGTTTTCCTCGTGGTAGAGTGCGCAATATGCAGAGTGGATGAGTTGTGGGAGAGACACCACGAGTGTGAAAGGAGTAACTGGTAAGATGAAAGGATGATATATTGAAGTGGGTGAGAAAAATCACTAGTCCCCTAATGTGGACAGGCCAAAATCTTACAAGTACGAGGGGTGATCCAAAAGTAATGATAATCAATAATAAGCACAATGAATAAAATCAAAAACTAAATTTATTTCTCAACATAGTCTCCTAGCAAGTCTATACATTTAGTCCATCTCTTTTCTAAACCTAAAATTCCCTTAGAAAAAAATCTTTATCTTGACTCTCAAAAAAGTCCTCAACCGCGGCCATCACGTCGCTATCATCGTCAAATTTCTTACCCCGGAGGTGTTCCTTGAGTCGTGGAAAGAGATAGAAGTCACTGGGGGCTAGATCTGGTGAATAGAGGGGGTGTTCCACCAGCTCAAAGCCCGCTTCCTGAATGGCAGCCATGGCAATTGCAGCTTTGTGAACCGGTGCGTTGTCTTGATGGAACAGCACTCCAGCCCGCAGTTTGCCTCGCCTTTTCTCCTTAATAGCCTCCCGCAATATTCTTATTTGTTCTGCATAGTAGGAGCCTGTAATAGTGGCCCCCTTTTCCAAGTAGTCCACCATGATTATTCCTTCAGCGTCCCAAAAAACACACGCCATAACCTTCCCTGCTGAGCTTGACACTTTGAATTTCTTCGGCGTCGGTTCATCGGATCGTTTCCATGTCATCGATTGTTGTTTTGTTTCAGGATCAAAATGGTGGATCCAGGTTTCGTCCATGGTCACAAAACGTGACAAAAATTATCCTTGTCTGCCTGGAACTTTTCGAGATTTGCTCTTGACATGTCGACTCGTTTCTTCTTTTTGCTCGTCGTTTAACATTTTCGGTACCCAACGCGCGGAGACCTTTCTCATATGCAATTCGTTCACAAGGATTCTTTGAATGCTGCCATATGAGATCCCTGTGACCTCAGCTACAAGCCTGATAGTCACTCTTCGATCTTCCAATACAACTTCTTCAACTTTTTTCACATTTTCTCCAGTGAGGGACGTCGATGGGCGCCCTTCGCGGTGTTCGTCTTCCGTCGATGTTCTTCCCAGCTTAAACTCCTTAGCCCAGCGTGCAAATGTGGAATATGGAGGAGAACAGTCCCCTAATGTTTCCACCAAGTCGCTGTGTATGTCTTTGGTAGTCATTTTTTTCAAGCAGAGGTATTTAATGACAGCTCTGATTTCGTGTTTTTCCATTTTGATGTTCACTCCTTGACAGTCCGTATTCAAATGAATGTAGCTCCCGGGAATCGTGGCCTATTTATATGATTTTTTTTTCCTGAACTAGTGGGTAATTGAGCAAGTGACTGTAATTTTTTTGTATTTTTGTGTGCACTAGAAATAACTGATTATCATTACTTTTGGATCACCCCTCGTACCTTACAGTCGTAACGCTGATATAAAAGCGCACTTTACGTTGCAGTAAAAGTAAGTAATGCACTCGTTAGCTTTTTTATCCTACTAATATTATAAATTCGAAAGTTTTAATGTAGCACATAGGTAACTTTTATCCCTGAAAAACAACGGGAACTGGAAGTATGAGGGTAAAACAGCGACGCGCTGCTAGTGGAAAATAATTTCAAAGCATTTTGTATCTTGACACCACTTCAGTTATGTACCCATAATGAACTAATCATAAATGAACAATATTGACAAACATTGCTGTGTTCCGGATTAAATGATAATGTTTTCAGAGAAATGACAATGTGTAGAGATAAATCATCTTGTATCTCTGAGCGACAAGTGCAGGGTAGTACTGGGTAATCATTTGGACTCTTCATGTTCCAATAGATGAGTGACACATGTCCTACATGTTCGTCTTGTCACTCCATACCTACTATTAAAAAATTGGTTGTCTGTAAAGTCGGTTAGTTTACATACTATAGTTTAAAGTGACAGCGTCATAACAAAACATTGATTGATGTGGCGAGTACAATGAGCGTAACGGGGACAATGAGCGTAGCGTACGGGACATAACGGGACACATTTTCGTGCATGTAGCCGGCGTTCATCGATTTATTAGACGTCACGTTGAAAAACTGTAAAAATATAAATAACTTTGTACTCACTAATCTAACGACGTTGCCGGCCTTCTGTAGTGCATCTACAGCTACTGAATGCGGCGCACCTTCTACGGAAATGTCGTTTACCTGCAAATAAAATGATTTATTGTAGGATTAAACAAATAAAGTGATAAAAACACTAGACATCTAAGTCAGGGCTATACACTGTTCATTTTTTTCTTTACGTAGAAGTAACGCATTTACGCATACCCTTTCATTTTGGGGAGATGGTCGAATGTCCGATTCGACACATGGACGGACCTGATA